>JANKKI010000141.1:0-2869203 GCA_025175665.1 Cinchona pubescens
TATTATATTTATCATTTTAATTTCTAATTCTAATTTTGTATCAATTAACTTACTTTAGTCATTAATCAATATAAAAATTTTGTCAAAATAACTAAAAATATAATGATGTCAACACCATTGGTTTTTTAAAATATTTGTGAAAAAAATTTAAATACAAATTTTTTTTAATACTATCAGTAATTTTTCGATCTTTTCATTATATTTTATTTCTATATAAAAGTAAATTTTTTAACATACGAAACCCATAATCATCTATTAAAGTTATATTCATCCTTTTTTTTTTCCTTTTTCTTTATATTTATTTAAAATAATTTTATCTCTCTTTTTTCTTTATTAATATAATTCAAATATCACCTAAATTATACGAAATATTATATATATATAAACCAAAACTCAAAATAAAATAATTTAGAAGAAATAGTTTTAATAGTTCATCAAAAAATTTTAAAATTAATTATTTTATCGTGTCTTTAAGTTTTAAATATTCAAAAAATTATAATTTGAAAATTAGAATATTAATTAATTTAAAACATACTTATATTTTTAACAATTATTAATTTTTATTTATCTTAAAACATTAAATATCACTTAAACTTTAAAAGAATTTACTATTTAAAAATAAATTTATTTTTTTTATAAAAAAAATTAATAATAAAATTACATTTGAAAGTAAAAAAATAATTAAGGAATTTAGCGTAGTAAAACAGCCAAACCTTAAGATTTCCTCGTATATGTCGGGGAAGCCCTAGCCTAATTAAACCCGGGAAAACGAACTAAAGCTTTTCTCGAGTAACCAAGCTGACGGCAGCAATGGGGAAGAAAGGAGGAGGAGAGGTAGTTGAAGAAGAAAATAAGGAATCGATTCTAGAAGGGCTTATATCATGGGCCTACCGAGCTTCAAGGAGCTGGAAAACGGGCACATCAAGTGCGTGGAAACGGGTCACGAGCTTCCGGCCCATGCCAGTCACTTATAACATCTAGATGGGCCGGTGTATAAGAGACAGATTTGAAACCGCCAATAAACTATAACATTACGAAGTAGTACGACTGTCTCTTATGTTGAGAGGAGATGTGTATAAGAGACAGGGGCTTAACCTAACTTGGGGCAACAATTAAACAAAAGCTACCGCCACTGAGGATAATTGTCGGAACATGCACGGGTTCTCTTATACACATCTAGATGTGTTTTTTTTTAGTAAAAATTGGTGAATTTAATTTGTTACGTTGATGCTCAATCATTTTGTATCAAGATGGAATTTTTTTTTTTTTTTGTCCAATGATTGCCAAGATGGAATCTTTATTTCCTCGGTCTGTCTCTTTTCGTCAATAATATAAATGCAGATAAAAGTGAGGACTCTTTTCTTGTTTTTCGTTATTTTTTTTTAAATTTGTATCATTATATAGCAGAAGAAATAGTAGCAGGTTATTTTTGAAAAATTAAAATTGCACAGAAAAGCTCTTATCTTTTTTTACTAGTTGGCCGACGAACGATTTTTGTATGTTCAAATTAAATCCCGTTTATTAGAAAATGCTTGCCGTGCATTTTCTGCTCTGGCTTTTGTTTAATGGTTGCCCCAAGTTAGTCTAAGCATGACAGATTATATATGTGTTGTGCTTGGCTTATTCTGATATGTAAATTTATTTATGTTCTTTTTGGCTCTTGTAGCTCGAAGCTAATCTGCAAGCTAACAGGATTTACCATTAATAAATCGGAAGAGCATATCTGGAAGCATATCAATGGCAAACGTTTCCTCAACATGCTAGGTTTGTCCTGCTTGATATAGTTCCCCTGGTTTACCCTATAAATACTTTTCTACTGAAAAATCTTGGAAGTTAGCAGTGGAAAATGTGAAGCTATTGTACGGGGCATTTGTTTTTTTTGGAATGCTTCCTTTCTAGATAATAACCTTGTAGCTTTGTTTCCTATTGTGAACAGAGAAAATGGAAGTAGAACAGAGCATGCCAAATGGAAATATGGGGAAACAGGATGGGGAAAAGGCATCGGAGAAGAGAACAAAGGCCAAGGCTGATGGTTTGAAGAAAAAGAATAAGGGATATCGTGATAAAACCGTTGCTGAAGTTATCTCTGAACCAAGAGATGTTTCTGACGAGGACACTGATGCTCAGGAAGGAGACGATTTCTGGATGCCACCAGTGGGAGAACGTTGGGACAATGATGATGGAGGTGATCGCTGGGGCTCGGATGCAGAGTCTGGGCCAGAAAATGATGATGTGGATGGGGAAGGTACATCTCCATAACTTAATTCAAACTAAGTGCATGCCAAGTGATATCTGAGAAGTACTAGTATATATGTGTTAGGATTGGCTTGTCGTACCATTTCTTTTACTAATAGGCAGCATATTGTTTCCTGTCTCAGATTGATAATTGGTAGCTCATTCGGCTAACTTTATCTTCTGAAAATCATTAAATTTGCCATGGTTTCTTTCATCAGATGCAGGAATTGAAGAAGAAGAAGAAGATAAACAGGAAGCTGTGGAGCTATCCAAACGGTATTTTGGACTTTTTAGTTTGACTTGCATTACTTTATGCATATTCTGTACACCTTCGTTGTTATTTGTGTCATTGTCAATATCGGAACCAGAAAAGGGTCCACAACCTGCAATCTATGGATACTGGTGGGAAGTGAAGCTCAAGCTAATTAGATTTATGTTGTTTGTATCCCACTTTTTCTTACTAAACATGATAATGAAATCTGATTTCATCTTTTCCCGTGTAGTAAATGTAGGTTTTAGGTAATTGTGCAACTATCACATGTTCAATATCTTTTGTATGTTTGATTTACAGGGCAAAGAGAATGTCCTTAGAAATAGGACCTAGTAGCTTTGCCTCAAGAGAAGAAGAAAAGACCGAATGGCTCATGATAAGAGACACCAGCTGAGTGTCTCTGCCCATACATCTGAAATTTTAATGCCAGTACTTTTGATTAAATTGTACCATTTAGTTCATTTTTATCTTAGGAATCAAGCAATTCGTTGCAGTAACGGACAGTATTTGTATGTTTAAGGAAATTTTGTTTACTTCTCTTTTTGAATGACTTTAAGGAATTTAAATTATTTAATAGAAACTAAAGGTTGTAATGTTGACTCTCTGGTGCTAGTTAGTATTGCATTATGTACATTCACATTACCTTCATTGTCAACGAGGCACAATTGCACGTAAACGTAAGAGCGCAGTGTGGTGGATGATCTTAATTTAGGCTGTGAATCACGTAGTGGTAGATGTGTCAGCAAAATAAATTCTGTAAGGTCCATAAGGGATTTCCAGGGATGGTGGCTGATGACAAGCCTTGTTATGAAGTCGAAGTACATTTCACTGATTCAAATTTTAAAATTTTATATCAAAGTTTATGATATGAAGGAAATTTATGATTTAAATATATATCACAGATGCCAAATTTTTTATCAAAGTCTATGATACGAAGAAAAATCATGATTTACCTCCGAGTACAAGTGAGGCTAGAGACTCCCAAGCTCCAATCAAGGATGTAATTGTGGACAAAAAGAAACAAGTTGTAATCGGAGAGGTTAGCCCTTTGCTATCAAGGAGTGTTTCAAATACCGCTACGATGGTGCATGTAAGGAGAGTGATTGTCGATGACAACCTTTTTACTGAAGTCGAAATACATATCACTGATGCCAAATTTTATGTCAAAGTAAATGACACGATGGAAATCCATGATTTACCTCCCTTTGCTATCAAGGAGTGTTTCAAATACCGCTATGATGGTGCAGTAAGGTGAGTGATTGTCGATGACAATCTTTTTACTAAAGTCGAAGCACATATCACTGATGCCAAATTTTATGTCAAAGTAAATGATATGATGGAAATCTATGATTTACCTCCGAGCACGATCAAGGCTCGAGACTCCCAAGCTCCAATCGTGGAAGTAATTGTGGACAAAAAGAGTGGCATCTGGATAACTGGGAAATACTCGACAAGAAGTGGATTTAGACAAGCTTGGCCACCTTAGCCTTTCCTTAAAAGGATAGTTAATTCGTCCATTGCAATGCTTTAAGATGAGTGTTAAATTACATGCATAATCATGTAAGCTAGATTCGGTGCTGAGAAAAAGAGCTTCATTTGAAAATTTAATATACTAGCTTAAAATACGCATCTCATCGAAGAATTCCCTCGTTTCTTTTAAAATAAACTCCACAAAATTTTGCATTCATCAAGTAAATTTAGTGACAAAGAAGTCTTTCAGGATTAAACTTCAAAACTACTTAAAAGAATAATGAAAACAATAAAGGTTCATAGAAGCTAAAGAAAGGAAACTAGTTTGTTATCCAAAGGAAAAGGAATGCTAATCCATGTTCATCCTGTGCCGAAATACCGGTCTCCAAACTCTCCCATGCCTGGCATCACTCGTAGGTCCTTGTTTAGTGAAGCATCAATCTCCGATGTCACAATCTTTAGCCTAGGAAATTTTTCACAAACAGCATGTATTCCCTCAGGAGCCTGCATGATCATTTATACATTTTATGCCCATTTGGGATAGGAGGAATTTATGTTGTATAGGAAATTCTACAATTCCGTTAAGAGAATAAGGCGGCAGAATTAGATGTGTATAAGAGACAACACATCTAGATGTGTATAAGATGTTATATGTATCATCAAATAACTCACAGCTATAAGGTTGAGGAAAATAATGTTAGATTCTGGTACACCCTTATGAGCAATACAGAAATAGCTTTGACTGCTGAATACCCTGAAGCAAGAACCGGATCAAGCAATAGCACATGTCGACTTGCAATGTCAGACGGCAACTTCTCATAGATCAACTGCAAGAAAAATTCAGATCAATGAGAAATCCTAGAAACTGAAAATGGGAATGGAATATTTGGCCGCATACAGGTTTGTACAAACCTGTATGCGGCCAAATATTCCCTTGGATGAGGATTTTGGAAACAATCTGTCTCTTATACACATCTAGATGTGTACAGAATAAGCTTTCCCCGCTGATTTCAGCAGAATAGTATTTTAGTACTATTCAAGAATCAAACATCCTCAACAACGAAACAAAATTAAGAAAGATGTTGACCATGCATGAACTGTCTACTTGCTTAATGTACACAGATCCTGCAATCCGCACAAGGTAAAAAAGAGATTTGCCACATTAAGCAAGCCTGTGTTGTATAATACAGGCTATGACACAAATATTACCTGTAGGAGTTATTATCTGTTTTTCGGTAAAAGGAAGATGACCTAAACCATGCTCCACAACCTGAACCATGAACAAGAACCATTCATTTTATTTTTAATTATGTTTTACAGAAATCTAGATGTGCTATTAAGAGACACAATAATAACGGGAAAAAATCAAATCCCCCATTGATAAAAGTATACTATTATATTGGAATTTCTCCATACCAAGCGAATAAGTCGATCAGCACAGAACACAAAGTCATGCTTATTTGATTTTCCATCTTCACGTATTATTGTGTGCATCCCGCGTATCTGGTCAAAAACATAAAGAATGTGCTAATGAATCCAAGGAAGTACAGAACAACTACCAAAAGATAGATGTCACAGGACCACATAACAGGTATGAAACTGAAAGTTACCTGAAATGTGGAATAGATAACAAACACATTTGCATATATTTTACATAGGTCATGCTGGCCGAGTTTTGTACGTATATGTTGAACTATCAGATCAATGGCAACTTCATTGTCTGCTCCTCGAGGGATTATAACATCAGCATATTTCATTGTGGGAAGTATAAATTCTTCAAAACTTGGCTTCACAAACTTGGAATACTGCAAGAAATAGGATATATAAGCATTATGAGCTAAATTACTTAAGTAGTACTATGTCAGGACACTGAAAGATGAAATATTTCTGCGTAGGTACCCACTACATGCAAAGGATTCTATCCTGACTAGAAGGAAAAACAAGTGACACATAAGGAAGCATTATTGTAAAACTCTATACAATAGATAGTGCTGACTTGGGTGCTTACATTCTGAATGTTTCTGCCCCTCTCATTACAGTATCACGCTGTATCCTCAGGCAAGCCTCACATCAGAATCTGCACCGGTGAAATTTTACATCTACTTATAAAAGGAAAATATGCATATTGTGTATAAATCAAAAGATTATGAATACTAAGACATTTTGGCTGCTGTTGGACAATAACAGGAAGGAAAGGAGAAACCACTGAAGAAAAGAGTACCTGTATCGACAAATATCTTCATGTTCATAAGGACACGACACGAGGATCGTGAAACAGTAGAATTCCTTCTAAGATGATTACATCTGAGGGATTAACCTGCACTAGACAAAAAATTTATCAACAATGTAAGATCTGGTGTATAGGTTGAGTAGTGCAGAAAAATGTACAAATTTACCAACAAAAAATTATCCTTTTTACTGTATCATGAAACTCTAGAGTAATCAGTGAGGTCTAAAGGAGTTCTGTTTCTGTAGTTACTGATAACTATGATGGTTTCTTACATGTTATGTGCTGAAACGTTTGAATTAGCAGTATAATGTGAAAAGCAAAAAGGCGCTTGTCAAATGCCCTAAGGCGACTCAATTTAGAGAAATACTGAAATCTGGGTTCTAATCAGACATAAGAAAGCAAATCTAGCCCCACCAGAGGCAACTTAATACCATCCTTGCTGGTTCAATGCTCTTGTGGCAGATGAAAGCATAATTTGTGTACTGACTGCTTACCCGTCTTTTAATGTCTCCAAGCAAGAAAGCATAAGCTCCGTGTTGAAGGCATCTGGAAATGTACACAGTTGAGGGATTTAGAAAATCAGTGAAACACACCAGGGATATCCATTCATTAAACATCTACTACTCCTATGTATTATCCATCTCATAGTTAAGAAGCCTACCAGGATGATCAAAATTGTAGTCCTGAACATTTTCTAGCTGCTCATCACTCAAAGAATTGTAGAATGAATCCTGAGAAAGACATACTTAATTATTCATGCCGTGCAGGAACAACATTTAACTATATATCAACTTTGCATATATGTTACTCCAATCTTTTTTCTTCCAGTATCCTTCAGCTATATATCAGGCTTGTAATAAGGAACAGAGATTACATGTCAAGATACACATCTTGATTGACAAGAACCACCCCTTGATCGTGGAGCTGCGAAATAATCATATTGCTTGAGTTGTTTTGCCAGATGCAGTTCCACCAGCAACACCTTCAATTTCAAAAAGCAGGAAGATCGTGTTTAATTTACTAATCTAACCGACACTGAGAGCTAGTCTCAAGCAATCAAATAAATCAATTAAAATTGGCAAAATCCTCATCCACAGAGAGAGTCTGTCTCTTATACACATCTAGATGTGTATAAGAGACAGGGCATAATGGTGGCAGTTTTATGATCAGCCAAACATGTTATTGGTTTGATTGATGCGATAAGAGCAGTTTTGCAGTTTTCTCGGAGATTAAGGAGCGTGGATGTAGTTTACAAATATAAATTGCAAATAGGCCCTACCGATTATGAATGGTAGCTTAAGCGAAACTGGTACTGAAGACGGACAATCTGATTGAAGGGAAAAGTGATTGTTAATGCTGCTTTTCAAAGCAGCCACAATTTCAGAATCCATAACCTTTCTGTTGCATTAAAACTGCAAAACTGCTCGCATCAATCAAACCAATAACATGTTTGGCTGATCATAAAACTGCCACCATTATGCCATTGGCGCTGTAAAAGAGATAAAATAAGCAAATAAATGAATAATTTGTGCAGGTGAATTATATAGGTAGAATGAAGTCGAGGGTAAAATAAAAAAAAATCAGTAAATTAAATCCACCAAAGATTTTGTAATATTTCTAATTCTGCATTATTTCCAATTTAATGATCATGTGACATTAGTTTTTGACTTACAGCCCTTGATCGCTTTTGATGTTTGTTTAGGTTTGGGAAAATGTAAAGTTTTTATTTTTAAGAATTATTTTCTGTTACGTTTTGTTGTGGAATTTGGCAGAAGGTAGAGAGGAGATCGAAATGAGCAAAACGAATTAGCGGGAAACGTGCATGGGTCCATTTGACCGTTGTCCAGCTTTGGATTGGACATGAACCCACGCCTTCATGCTACCATTCCTTAAACAAATTAAGGCCTATAGCTTTATTTATTTAATTAATAAGGCCTACAGTTATTAATGCTTTTACAATAGCCTTAATTTCATTTTACCCTATTAACATTTAAGGTCTTAATTTTATTTTTTAGTTATTTAAATATTTCTATTAAATTCAACTCTATATTCATTATCCTTTTAATAAAAATACCTTTATTATCTCTTCTTTGTTTATTTTTTTCTCTCTACTATTTTGTTGACATAATTCAATAATTTTTTTATCATTATCACCGTATTAAATTTCATCAAACTCTATTTATAATAAGAAAGAGGGTAAAAATATCATTTTAGGTAAAAAAAATCAAACATAGTTAACTTTAACCGTTAGTCAAGTAACTTAAGTGCCAAAAAGATAACATTGTAGATTAAAATAATAGTGATCCTAAAAGTGAAATTAACCCTTTACAATAAGATGCCAATCTTTGATTAGTGTGTGCGTTAAGTTGCACATTTTTTGTTCATTCCTTTTCTTCATTTAATAGGCTTATCTAACTTTTAAGATGACATTTCTGGTTCACATCTTGCAGAAAAGGAAAAAAAAAAAGGATAGGGATACACAGCAAAATTAGGATAAACTAACGAGCTCAACGCGAGGAACTACAAGCCCATCCACCACCCAAACCCAATGGCTGCAATGCGAGATTTTGCAGGTCGAAGAACCACAGGAAAGCCAATGAGAGCAATGAACATGTAGATGTGTATAAGAGACAATACCGGCCATCAAGAAGTTGCAAAAGTCAGTATCCAATCAACAATGTAATAATCATAGCCGATCGATTCAGTCACATTCAGCTCAATAGTCAATCAAATATACCATGGCATTGATAAATCGCTCCCTCCTTTCCAATGTGCCGATTGCAAAGATTCTTCCAATGTACAGTTAAGATATGGGAAATAATCACAGTTGCCACAACCACAATATGTCACCAAGTCTAAAGAATCTACACTCTAAAGTAACAGAAAGCGAAACTATTGAACAAAAGAAGTAACTTTAGGCTCCATTTACAATTGGGCAGGTCAGTGTTCTAGCCATGGAAAGCTGCTTTCAGTAAATCACATTCTTGTGGTTGTATCTTTACAAGATTGCACCTCTAAAGATGGTTATGCAAGTAGGTTCAACTCATACCCTCATCTCATGGGGCCAAAAAAGGAGGGAAGGTCTCCTGACAGGTCTGGTTATTCATGTTCCCATTGTCCATTGATAAGGTCCAGAAACTGTTGCCGCAATACAAATGGCCACGCAATGTATAAAATATTGTCTAGAAATAAGTAAGAACTTAAACAGTGACAACAGACAACATCTAAGAACAATTCATCCTCGCATGAACAATTTTTTCATAAGCCTGACTATCAATATTTCAGTTCACTGTTGCAATTCAAGTATAAAATGGCACATGTCAAAGAATGCGAAGGATCATAAATATACATAAAGAATCTAGTCATATTCTTCACATGGAAAACACTTCTCTATATAAACCTTAGTTCCTACCACTACAGCAGCTGGAGTCTCTCCATATTTGACCTATATATAAATAAACAAGCAAACTTATAAAGAATGTGTCCATGACAGGGCCAAGTAGTATCCACCCAATTATAAGAGCAGATACTTAAACTTGCACCATCTGCTGCCGCTTACAACTAGATACTTACTTTGTACATATCAGGACACAAAATTATGAGCACGAGATCATGGATCATTGATCATTTAAAAAAACTTGACTTATATCAGAATTCAATATTTACATACCTAATATATGAGCAGACTCATGACATTGCAAGCTCTGCCTGCCATACTATCTTTTTTGCAACTGTCTCTTAGAAAGTTTGTCTCTTATAAGAGACGATTCCTTATGGCCGTAGGATTCTGTCCATTTCAATCATAAGATCTTCAGTACTACATCCACGCTCCTTAATCTCCGAGAACACTGCCCAGGCATGAAGTAAGTCATATGTGCGAGGGTATGTTGAAAACGATTCACACCTGTAAATAGCATTAAATTAGAGCTCAATTGGCATATCAGCAATCAAAAGGTATTCACAGGAGACATGCTTTCCAATTTGTTTGTCTATCTTCAGTTTGCATTTACTATGGATTGTAACCAGAAGAAAATGTCAATGGGGGTTTGGGCCTATGGCCTAGACCTCTTCCAATTCGTTGGTCAATAACAATAGATTACATCGCAAAACTTGATATCATTAATGTAAAACGAGTCGAAATAGAATGTCACTCCCAAAGTTCAGAAAACTTGATATATTAATGTTACAGATACTAGGTTACTTAATGACCAAGAGGAGGTAGTAGTTAGCACCAAATACATGCCCTAACTGTATCGAAGATGCTTATGGGACCCAAAAAATGTGGTACTAGCAGCAACAATTTACCAGTCGTGAACTGTGCCAATTAGGCCTCTATCATAAATGATCTTCAGTTTGTAAGATGCATTAAGTGGAGCAACATTCATCACCCAAAGTATCCTTATCTCTTAGAGCAGCTGCAAATCCACCAAGGTTTGAATTCATGTCCATGACATTTCTAAATGAGTTCCTCTGTGAAAGTGATCTCATCTGCTTCCAATAGTCAACAACTCTGTCATGCCATATGCTCTGCATTTCATGAAAATCCAGTGGGTTAAAACAAGCTTATCATGAAAACAAATTTGATATACAGACAACGTAAAGATACTAGGTCTCTTAACTCACGGTATCTTTCTATCAAATTCTTGGCGGCAAAGGTTGTAATCACCTTCCTTTTTCCATGTGCATCCCTGCTTTCTCAAATAAGCATCTAATGAATTATTTAAAGAAGAATGGAGTAATCACGTAAAACAATATAAGTATGGAAATAACAATTTCAGTGACAGGATACTAAACCAGATTACAATCTTCCATAGAATCAAAGGAGATAGGCCTATGGGCTGGCCCAACACCAACTTTCCATATATTTTCAATTTGAAAATTTTATGCTACTTTCTGAAAATTGTGCCTCCACCCAACGCCAATAGAAAAGTGTGATATTTATAATGCGAGCAAATTAGTTCATAGACTATTCCGCATGGAGCCAAGAAAACGCCAACTTGAAAACTAAGGACGAGTGTGTAGAAGTTGTGACACATTTTTTTCAAAATCCTTGGTGGGGAGGAGAGGGACTATAGAGCTGCCAGCAATTGGGTCTCCTGACCGAGAATGCGTTAATGAGCAAGCATCAAACCACTGTGCTTATCAGCCAAATAGCATGGTCGTTTTTCACAGTGCAGTGAGAAAATAATCACAAAGGCAGAACAATCCTAGTAAAACCCATTATTGTTTCTTGGTAGAGTAGATAAAAGAACACTGAATTATTATACACCAAGTTGCAAGAAGTGGTGGCCTATTTTGCTTGTAGGTTAATCTACAAGAAGACATCATATAGGGAAATTAAGATGAACTCTTCATTCAATTTAAGATATACATGCAGAGAAGAAACATTATGGAGAAAAATGTCGAACGTCTTACTAATTTCTGTGAGAAACACTTTGTAAATTCATTTCTTGGTCATGCTTCTTAAAGTGTAATAACTATTGAATAGAATCCTCACAGAGCAGGAAAAAAAAAAAAAAGTAATGAAATTGATTCATTGGTTCTCGAATTTATTTGCATGACATATTGTGGTTGTGGCCACTGTGATTACTTTCCCATATCTTAACCTCTCTCTTAGACACTCTTAGACACACATAAGGAAATTTGAAAAAGAGACAGGTTCTACACATGTGTATTATACAACAGTTTCTGGACCTTATCAATGGACAATGGGAACATGAACTGTCTCTTGCTTCATCGCGGTACTCTGCAAGAGAGTAGCCACTAATAACTATGAGCTCATTTAAACTCTGTGCATCTTACGGTCCTCTAGATGTCTGGATCGTCATCAGAGCTACATAAGGGGGATTGGTCCCGGGTTCTCTCCTCCTATAACAACTGTTACTAACAGGCTTAGCCCAGATAACCGTTTGATCTTTCCTTGAAACAACTCTCCAGCACATTCTTCTCAAAAGATCGTACATGGCATTCCAAATTCTTCGATTATCCGCGTCATGAGCATAAGCTTCAGGTGAAGAGTACACAAAATAACCTCCTGGTCTGAGCAACCTGTCTAATTCTAACAAAAGGATATCCATCTCTCTGAAGCCAATCAATCCTACAACGGGAACAATGAGCCAGCTCTTATACACATTCCCTCCTTTTTAAGAGACATGACATGAGGGTAGAAGTTGAAGATACTTGCATAATATGCCTTTAGACTTGCAACTCTTATACCCACGCACAATGACATTACGAATATTTCCACCATTGTCCAGCTTTTCATCAGGAAACTTGAGCATCTGCACAGAATGTAAACTAGAACTGTAAAAATTCCAAAAGAAGAACGTAGTAGAATATTAATGGAATGACTAAATATGTCGAACCCCAGCAATTGCCATAATGTACTTGTCTGCACCGTAATGGAAATGGGTTCCTCCACCAGGAAACCTGATCTTTTCCCCATCAACAACCATCCAATTTTGGTCAGATTTCTCTTGAGCAAGATGTGTATGAGGTATGTTGGCTTTCCAAACTTGATCCCTACTTGCTGGCCACTTGATTGGGATCTGGGCTCCTAAAATTGACCTCGTTAAATCAAAACTAACAAAACCATTCTCCACAATTAAAATGTACATCAAGAAAACCAGACAGAATAAACAACAACAATTCAACTAAAGAACTTCAATCTTATGAATGCATATATCATTTCTATATTCGCTAAATACCCACGAATACCAACCTCGTAACCAATTGGAGGTGGAATGAGGCAATTATACCGCCTTTCGGGAGGCGGACAATGCCGCTCATAATGCTCCATTAAAGTCAAATTAGGCTTCAATTTCAGTTGATATATTAGATTCCTATCCAAGCATGGAATCAATTACGAATAACTCAAGTCACAGACCTAAAACAACATCCAAAAAAAATGCATTCTAAACACAAAATGTCTCACAAACCCACAGACGAAAAATGCATTTAAGGTTCATAATAACAACAATCATCAACAAATTGTTCAAAAGAGGACATACAGGAATGCTTCTGGGGAAATGGGGATTACGCTCTTGAGGTCTTCCGGCAACTCGCCCAAGTACAACCGCTTTTCTTCAACGGCGTCCTTTGCTCCGGGCAAATGTGGAGCGAACGAGGAGACGTTGTACAGACAAACCAATCCCAAAAACACAACTAGCCCGATTAATAGATACTTAAACAGCTTTGCTGTATTATTAATAATAATAGTCTCCTTCTTCTGCCTCATCTTCTTAATGCAATGCTGCAGCTGCTGAGTGCTGACGGAACTTCAAACTACACAAACTCTAGTCGCAGATTTCATTTCTGGACAACGGAATTGTCATCTACATTATTATAATTATGTAATCTGCGTATTTTCTTCTTGTAGTAATATAGAATAAAATGGTTTTTCATATAGAATTTCAAAATTAAATCGAATTAGGAAAGATGGAGCATGGGGATTAGCAAGCTGTACACCATGATGATGAGCTGACTGGTATTTGCTTTGTTTTTGAGCGCTGTTTCTTTCATCAGTGTGGGAGAAGGGAAGGATGAGATGGCCAACAGCTATTCATAATGTCGTGTAGATTTGCTCGTGGACTTTTTGTCTCTTCATGGCCAATCTAGCTCGAGTAAAGCATGCGGTTAGTTTGATGGAGACTTTTCTTTGGTGGGTTTCTCTCTTATCCCAACACTCCCATCGAGAAACGAAATATTTACAAATTACTACCACTACATCTACAAGTACTTAACAGGGTGTTCAACTTAATCCGTTGACTTAAAAAATTTACTAAATAGATTTAAATCAAAAAAAAGAGGATACTTGAATCGCATTTTGAAAGTGAATCAGTCTCATCGCTGAGTATATGATAATAAGTCACATTTTCATTAACTTGTTACCCTATCCGTATAAGTATTAACTTCAAGAAAATTTATACACATCTTGATCAATAAAGTTTCATTACTCTTGATATGAATCGCCTTATTGGTAACTCACCTCTCATCTTTTCAGTTTTTTGTCTTCCTTTCCTCTTACTTGCATCCTTATTCCTCACTTTTTCAGTTTTTTGTCTTCCTTTCCTCTTCCTTGCATCCTTATTCCTCACGCTTACATCTGTTGAGATGTATTTTATGATTTAATTATTATTGTTATTGGCCTACTACTTGTTGGTTTGTTGCTAACTTGCTATTGGGATGTAATAGTGGGATATATTTTATGATTTAGACTTAATTATTGTTAACTTACTTATTAAAAATTAACTTGCCTAATTATTATTATTTAACTTTTTATGTTTTGTTATTCGTCAAAAAAATTTTAACCCGATCAGTGAAAGTGATATAATTTTTAACTCATAAATCGTAATATCAAAATTCATGAACACCCTAATACTTATCATGAAATCTTTCTCTTATTCATCTAAATGTGTATAAGTTGTTTGGAGGGGGAATTATTTTTTATTATTTTATGAATAATATTTTTAAATTATTATATAATTTGTTTTTTAAATAATAATAAATATATTGCACTAATTACTTAAATAATATACTTAAGTAATAATTATTTCAACGACACTAGTAGTATGTTTGTTTTCTTGACAAATTGGATTTCTATTTTACCTTTTATCCATATATTACGGGTTTAATCTTTCCTAAACACATTGTGCAAAATTTTGTTTACACCATAATTTGTTGACGTATTTAACTATTACCAACTCCTTCCCCTTTAAAGGATTATATAATAATATATACAATATATAAAACAAGAATTCTTCTTCTGTGTAATGTCATTTAATATTTTACCTAATATACCCGTCTAAATAGTTTTAAAACATTCCTTTATTTTCTTATTCAAAATAAATATATATTTGTTTAAAAAGCACACACATAGTGTGCATTAATCACTAGTACTAATAATTTAACTTTCTTTAGTTATTCCAAGTATTATTTTGGGTAATTATGTAAATAGATTAATATATGTACAGAGGAAATGTGAATGTAATACGTTATTGAGTAAGCTCTATTACTCACTCTATAATGGAGTGTAGGTATTATAGCAATTGAAATAATTAAAAAATAAAAAATTTATTATCAAGAAAATATTCATTATGTATTGTGGGGTGGGTAATAAATTTTTTCATTATTAGTATTTTTTAAGTACCTTCATTGGATAATAAAGCATAATTTAATTGATAATATATTTCTCGTATAACACTCGTGAATTCGAGTTACAAGACCATGGGTTCGAGAGAGTCTGACATCTTTTTATTTGGTTTTAAAGTTGGGGCTCCGTGCTTAATGGGCCATAAGGCCCAGAAAATATTGTGTATAACAGAATTAATGTTTAAACACTTTTAATTTATTATCACTTAAAATGATAATTTAGTTATATATAATTAATTTTGACTATAATTTAAATTATTTAATAGTAACTTTAATCTCTATATCAAAATTTTAAGCGATACTTAAAAGGTGACGGAAGAAATATTTTTCTTCAAATTATAACTCCAATTACTCGTGCATAAATAATGACTGAAACAAGATGCTCCTCTTGTAAGATTTCATGTTTCAGAAGCAATAATTCCATCGGCAACATATTAGGCGACTTGTCAATTTGACTTTCATTAATCGTTTCCCTTTGGCAGACTTCGTCAAACCTCTTGAGCTTGAAATGTGGATACAATGTAAAATACAAAGAAAATGTGAGTCTCAACAGTTGGAAGCTGAACGAGTTGACGAAATGTAAGTCTATACATTGAGAAGAATCAGTCACCACCACTCATAAATATGCGATTGGACATTCTATTTATTGTTTCCCTAAGATGCTTCATAATACGTGCAATTTGTCAATAATGAAAAACGACCAATACTTTCATAATTGTCCTTATCGGTAGTCATAAACTATAATTTATTGTACATCTCATATATGTGTGGATGAAGTGTCAACTTACACCTAGCTAGGTGTATGTTTGAGCAACTTACACTATCAATAACGTATTGTACACATTTAAGATCTGAAAATCTACACTATATCTATATATATATATAATCATGGTGATGGAATTTTACAGAAATTTGACACATTTAAGTTAAAATATTATCAACTACTGTTATATTTTAAAATTTATATTATATAAATATTCAAAATACATAATATTATATAATATAATCATTTAAAGTACAATAATTTGATATTCTAACAAAATTGTAGGATTTTCTAACGTTTCTTAACATTCTCTTCTAGTTTTTTAAGACAATAGACTTGTAGTCCCAAAATTTAATATGACATCAATTTGTGGGGTAAAAGTAAATTTTTTGAAAACCCAATACATATAAATTGAACAAGTTGTTATTTTTCTTATGAGTTAAATATAGTAAACTCTCTTTAAGGTTTGGGTTGTTTTGCACTAAACTCTCTAACGTTATTTTTTTATCACTTTATCCCTTTGACCAACGATCAAATGTAATTCCGTCGTTAATTTTCTAGTGAAAAATTTACCCCTGAAGATCAATTGCGTTAAACCCTCTTAAGCTTTAAGCGAAATTTTACTTTATTCCCTCATATAAATTTTGTAGTATTTAATACATTAGAATAAAGATAAAATTCAATAATGTTGTCAACATTGTTAAAAATATAAATATGCTCCAAATTAATTAATATTCTAATTCTTGAATTAAACTTTGTTCAATATTTAAAATTTAAAAATACGGTGAAATAATTAATTTTTAAATTTTTGATGAATTATTGAAAGTATTTCATTTAAATGATTTTTATTTGAGTTTTTATTTATATGATAAAGTTATTTCGTATAATTTAGGTGTTAATTAAATTATATTAACAAAGAAAAAAATTAAGTCTAGGAGAAAATTAAATTAATCCCACTAAATCATCCCAATAGATCAAAATTTCCTCCTTATACACTTTAAGGCATGAGAGTAGGCCAATTTTAATAATATTTAAAAATTTATTTTTACATAAAAATAAAATAATGAAAAGACTGAAAAATATGGAAAGTGTTAGGGAATTTTTGTTTTTATATTTTTTTCACAAGTATTTTTAAAGAACCACTGATAATGGTGGGCATCATTATATTTTTAGTTGTTTTGACAATATTTTTATATTGATTAATGACTTAAAGTAGGTTAATTGACACAAAACTAAAATTAGAGACTAAAATAACAAATATAATAAAATTTAAGGGATTAATTTTATACTTTTCTTGTAGTGTCTAGAGATTAAAATATATTTCTTACCTTTTTAATAGTTAAATTGTTAATATTTACTAACCGAAAGGACAAAAAAAAAGTAATAACATTAAAAAATTTAATATAAAATAATTCAAATCTTGTGAAAGTTTACCGTATTTAACCATTTTTCTTAGCTTTGGATACGCATGATTACACGCAACACATGTGAACTCAAATAAGGGCGAAACTTCCTTGTGGTTGCGCGGCGCCTTCTGCTGGTGGCCAAAACGGCCCCCAACTGAACCTTAAATTTCAAAAAGTCCCATAATTGCAAAAGTTTATCCTCTTTTTCAACTTTTTGCAAATTTTTAGAACTCTTTTAACTAACACATATAATCATTTTTCCACTTTTGATTCCTTCAAACGATTCGAATTCATCCGGATTCCTGCAAACATTATATATTATATAAAAAAATTTATTGTTCTTTTTAAGAAATTATTCTCTTAATTTTAAAAATTTGTACAATATAAGTATTTACATTACATGATATTATACTGTACAAATATTTAAAATATAAGAGAATGATTCACAAAAAGAATTATAGAATTTATATATATATATATATTAATCTATCGTACACTACAATCCCGTGAAAGCCACCTTCGTCTCCTCCAAAAAAACAAAAAGAAAAGCAAAGAATCTGTCTCCCGCTGCTCATTGTCCACTCAATCATTTATCTCCTTTATTCCTAAAAACACCTCCAACAACCATTATACACTTCTTTATCTCCTTTCTTCCTAAAAACACCTCCAACAACCATTATACACACTTTTTCATATCCTTGAGAGTAGGGTGTAAACGAGTCAAATCGAACACGAATAGTACATTATTTAAAGTCGAACTCGAAATTTTTTCTGATATTCGAATGAGTTTCAAAATTTGAGTTCGAGCTCGAAGTCGAAAAATTTGACATAGTTCGAAATTCGTTCGAAAATAAGTAAAACGAGTTCGAATTCGAGTAATTCAACTTTTTCATAGGTAAAAAAAATGTAATTTTTCTAAAAAGTTTGACATTTTAGTAATTTTACATATAATAAAAAAATTTAAAATATTATATAATGTTCGAAAAAGTTGACGAGCATTCGAGTATATTATACATATGCTCGAAATCGGTTCGTGAATAATTTCGAAGTCGCACAAACTCGAGTCAAGTTTTTGATCGAACTGCTCGTGAGCTGCTCAAGTTTAGAGTATTCAAGGGTGGAGCTTGGATCACGAAATTAAGGGTATAAATATTTTAAACACTATTATATAATTAATAATTTTATATATAATTGCAGGGTGTAATTGTCCTAATAAAATGTAGAATAAGCGATTTTTGCAATTACAAAAACAACATAATACTCAATTTTATGAAATGTGTACTTGAAAAAAAAAATTAAAATAAAAATTAAATGTTTAATTTATGTATCAAATTTCAAAATTCATTAAAAATTTTATATTTT
Source organism: Cinchona pubescens (assembly GCA_025175665.1). Classification (NCBI taxonomy): domain Eukaryota; kingdom Viridiplantae; phylum Streptophyta; class Magnoliopsida; order Gentianales; family Rubiaceae; genus Cinchona; species Cinchona pubescens. Next base: position 18,888 of record JANKKI010000141.1, read on the forward strand.
AAAAGTGACACTTCTACCAACTAAGGTCACTTAAAATGGATTGATTCTAAGGAAAAATTTAGATTGAATGCGATTATGATTTTGGTCTGAGTTTTTTTTTTTTCTTTGTTTTTTACTCCCTCCCCAAGCCATTGGTAGATTTACTTTTTAATTATAATTTTATTATTACTTATGTCCTAATATATTTATCATATTTGACTTTTTTAGTCAATGAATCAACTTTTGAAAATTCCATTTTTTTAATAATTTTTTTTTTAAAATTTTAAGTTTCATGTTATAATATTTTATACAAATTTCGCTTTTGTTAAAAAGTTTTCATAGAAAATTAAATAAATTTATAAGAAGTACTAATTATAAAATTGATTTAATTAATAAAAAATTAAATTATAATAAAATAAGTGATACATACAGAATATATAACATGTGTTTTTCATATTTATATTAGACCTTTTGGGTCACGTCTCTTTACAAGTCTAATTCATATAAAATATTATTATAGATTCGATTTTTTATTTTAGTCTGTAAATTTTATATTTAAAATTAATATGTTATAATACAAATTTTACGAGTAAGATAAGTATTTCCCCTAATTTATTGGGTCCGTGTTGGGCAATTGTCCTTCTAATACAAGTCTACAATCCGTTTTGCTTTGAATTTTCTCATGCCTTAGAAGTTATATAAGGAGGAAATTGTGATCTAGGTTTAATTGATTTTTCTGAGATTAGAGATACATTTTTGTAGATAAAAGTTGACTTGATGGGTGGAAGTAATTCTAAGGAGGAGAGTTGGGGGGAATCTTCATCTTCTTGGGATGAATACAGCCAATATCCTCCTCAGCCGGGATATTCACAAGATAGTTATTCACAGCCACATCAACAAGATGCTTACAGTTACATCTAGATGTGTATAGCTGTTCCGGCGTACGGACCACCACCGCCACAACAGCAGCGCCACCAGCCTGGTCCCTCTTCCCAAAATTATGGCTACGGCGGTCAGCCGCCTGCTGCCCCTCAAAGGAAGCTCGATCCGGAGATATTCAAGAATTGCCGACAATTCTCGTTGATTGGAAGAAATCTGTCTCTTATAAGTTCCAGATGTGTATAAGTATCTTAATTTCAGCACCATGACCAATCCATCTAATATGCTTACAAAAATCAGTCACAACCCACAAGATGAAGCATTTGGCTGAAAAATTAAGATTAATTGGAAATAGACGTGGTTATTTCTATAAATAAATACAAGCATATTTTTCCAAATATTAAGTCCTGTTAATCTTAATTTTTCAGTTCTATGCTTCATCTTGTGGGTTGTGACTGATTTTTGTAAGCATATTAGATATATTTTTCATGCCCTATTGATCTTTCTTAACAACTTGTCAACCAAAACCTATGTGGAGGCTATAAAAGTTTTGACCCAAGAGCAATGAATGGACAGGTTAGAATTTTTTGAGTTTTACCGGCAAACTTCATTTAGTATTATGGTTTTTCAACAAGTTTAACTGGGATCCGTATTCAGGTACCGAGGCTCATGCAATGGGAGAAGCTTACATCACATTGGAAATGCTCAGAATCCCTATGAACAAGCAATATCCATTATTGGTAAAACCTTGGCAGCATTTGACGAGGATAACCAGATCCCATGTTATGGATTTGGAGATGGTACCATAACACTCTCTCTCTCTATTTGTATAGGTATTCAGTTATTTGATACTTATTCCAAAACTTTTATAGCCTCCACACATGATCTGATGTATTCAGACTTCTGATGAGGACGAAGCATGTAATGGATTTGAGGAAGTATTGAGCCGCTACAGAGAAATTGTTCCTCATCTGAAACTTTCAGGTTTGATTTCATTAGCCAGTTGTTTTGCCGGTTAACAATTGAGTTGATGGTTTATATAACTGAAGCTTGGATAAAATTCTGGCACAGGACCAACATCATTTGCCCCTGTTATAGAAATGGCAACAACTATTGTTGAGCAGAGTGGAGGACAGTATCATGTCCTGTTGATTATTGCAGACGGGCAGGTATCCATTTAAGTCATATCTCACCTCTTTCTGTAAAGGAATAAAAATTTGAAAATGCCATACGTGGACCAGTATAAATTGATGGCACGCTACTGTCAAAACATGCGTCTCATCGAAAAGGTATACCTGTTGTCCAGACTAGTGTAGTAGCTGCTTGATAGTATTACATAGATCGTACCACCAATTTCTGGTGGCTGGATGATCAGTTCCTTTGCAAATAGTACTGGTTTTCTGTGCTGTTTCTCTCTCACACACATCATAACGTGATTATGTAGATCAACAATGTTCCCCCCATTCTGGTGGTCCAAGTGTTTTGTGGGTCAAGGGCTCAAATTAGGGGAATTGAACTGTGTATACTATTGATTGCCTTTTTCGTCTATCCCAATTGTTTTAAGTATTTTGTTTGTTTCTTGATCACTATGTGAATATTCAACTCAACGAGGTGTGCTATACTTTTTATGTCACGTTAGAGGTATCCTTCTGTCTATCATCTGTATGCTTCTTCTTTATTAAGGATTATTTGTCATTGCAGGTAACTAGAAGTGTTGATACCAGGCATGGTCAATTGAGTCCCCAGTAAAAGAAAACTGTTGATGCAATTGTGCAAGCAAGGTAACTTAGTGTAATTTGAATGATTTTAGTGCCCTTATTGTACCATATTTGGGTTTGTTATCTTCATTTTTCTGCTATTCTTTTGCAGCAAGTTTCCCTTGTCTATTGTATTAGTCGGGGTTGGAGATGGACCCTGGGTATTATGAAGGAATTTGATGACAATATTCCTTCTCGAGACTTTGATAATTTTCAGGTCAGAATCTTTCCTTCATACTTTCTTTGTGGGTTGGGTGATGGGAGGTGGATAGGGGGATTTTTATTTTACCTGTTCATTGGTTTCATTCACCCCAGACCAAATTGGTCTGTTGCTAATATCAGTTTGTCAATTTTACTGAAATTATGGCAAAATTTGTACCTCAATCTTTAAAAGAGACAGAATTTGCTCTTGAGATCTTATAAGACATTTCTAGATCAATATAAATAACAACGATGGAGCTTGGTTTATTGGGGTAACAAATGCTACTCCCTTCCTCTGACCCCCTTCTCTTGCCCAGCCTCTTCCACCCATCAAAAGGGAAAAATCCCTTCTCTTACCGGCTTCTTCCTTTATGTTCTGTAGTTTGTTTTATCTGGGTGTTATTATTTTCTATTGTTTTTGTACAGAGGTAGGAGAGGCAGTTCTCCTGGAAGGTTTTCTTATACATCTACCTCCTGTGTATGGCACAACCTCATTCAGTGACAAAAAACCTTCACGGGCAGCTAGTTTCCAGCAGAGCACAAGTTTTGATTATGACCATCACAGTTCCTTTGACACTGCTCCATCTGCTCCAAGATCTACTTATGACAACCAGGTAAAATATTAACTGTAGGTATTAACAATCATAATGTGCTTGTAGATGATCTGTGTAACTTTAATACTTCTTGGAAATTGTGAATTGCTGGTGGCAGATTTTTCAAATTAATAGTTTTGTGGATTGATAATGTCATTCAGATGTGCTAACGGTTAACTTGGTCTTCTACAGCTTTGTCCTATTTGCCTAAATAACTCAAAGGACATGGCCTTTGGTTGTGGTCATCAGGTATGGAGACAGTACTTATTTACTTACAAGTCTCTCAAGATTTCTGGGGTTTATCGATACTAAAACGTCCCTTTTATATGATTTCTCTCCAGACATGTTGTGACTGCGGACAAGATCTTGAGCAATGCCCAATATGTCGAAGTCCAATTCAAACCAGAATAAAGCTTTATTAAGCAAGCTGTCCCCACAACTTGAATATACATGGATAGCATGTTAGTGCTGAAAATTCTTTATATTTTGCGTTTGTAAGTGTGAAAAGGTAGTTTCATTAGTGTGGTGATGAATGCATGGATCAATTGTTCCGGGTGCTATGGAGTAAAGAAAAGGGCTTGGAAGAAAGAATCTCGAGGTAAACTAATTGAAAAATTAGTCATATTTTGTCAGCCCCAAGTGTTTCAACTCACGATGTACAAGATACAACTCTTGGGGAGTTCGCTAAACAGAGACTTGGCTAAGACCAAGAGCTATATCTGCATCAGGCTTGTCTTTCATGTACAGCTATAACAATTTGTGATTCATTGCAGAATAACCATTTAAACTGACCCTATCGACCTTTCTGTAGTTTCCTTTTAGCTTTGTGTTTCATCTTGAGCAATGTCTCCCGAGTCCTCTGAACCTTTCCATTAAATGATGATTTTGCTGTGTTCTTCTATTGGTGTTAGATGATCAGCTTGAATTATAGCCTTCTAAAATTGAAGCCTTTTCTTTTTGTAAGTAATTTAAGATCGAAACTTGAAGCGCAGTTTTCGTCAAACACATCCATGTTTTGCATTTGAGCATTGGGTCCTATCAGTGTGGTCTTATGCCACCGGTTTATTTATTTATTTTAAAAAAACCAATTTTTGTCGGGCCCTGTGAGCTCAAATAGAAAGAGTGATTCTAAATGTATGCTTTTAATAGGTCAATGACATTTTTTATGGAAAAATAACTGAGTTACTTTGTTTTAGCTAAATGAATAGTTTCGTAATTATTGGCTTAGTTTGCTAATTTTTTTTTCTTTTCTAAATTTTTAATTTTTGGTAAATCTCCCCCATCATGTATGCAATTATATGCCAATCTTTGACCAGCTAGGCCTCTTTTTCCAATGGCTCTATCTCCAGCAGTAGCCCTCTCTTAAACTCCAAATAAGGGTAAGACAATGGGCATTCATCTTCTTTAATTTTCCAACTGAATACAACCCAAAAGAGAAAATAATTAGATGACTGAAAAATTGCCAAAACCCATAAAAATGGACCTTTTAATTTTTTTTTATTTTTTTTATTTTTTAAATTCAACAATAGAGGAAAGGGCTAAAATTTCTATGAGATGAACGTCCTTAAATTCATGTACTTCCGAAGCCATAAGAATAAACGACTTAGAATGACAATGAACCCGTTTGAACAACCATTATTTAGAATGATTAATCTGTAATAACATTTTTAACGTGTAATTTATGTGAGATAAACGGTAATTGAAAAACGATATTTGAGTAATGATTCAAAAATGTTATTACCTCAACACCTGTTCTTAATAAATTTCTATTCATGTATAAACTTTTGGCATGGGAAATATCTTAAATATCAATGCAAGAGTTGCACCCGATCAAATCACACATCGAGACTTATTTACAAAGAAAATTATCTTAATTGTGATCATTAAATTAAGCTAAAATGAGATTGGACATCATGCGGATCAAAAGCTACTTACTTCCCATCCCCAAGGATTAAACACGGAGGATGATCATGGAGAAGGGGATCTTATACACAAGATGTGCGGCAGACATGATAGGAAGAACTTTCCACCCTGCGGGAATTAAATATTCTGCAGTGGAAATTAATTAAAACATTCGGTTTATGAAGTTTAATTTCCCTTGTTTTAACTAATTAATATCAAATAGATATAATACAGCAATGTGCGTACCGACAAATATATACAAACCTTTGAATTGTACGTCCTTAATAGCTTTTCTGTTCACGAACTTGACTAGGTTGCCACAACGCAAAGCTTCCAACACCAGAAAATTCATTAATTAGTTGTGCACTTATAGAATTGTTACTATGCAATAATTAGCAAAAAAACAAAAAGGAATATGCATGATTCAATTTTATTACGTACGTTCATTGTGAATTCCATTTGCTTATAATCTTCAAAATTCAAGAATTCGCCATCCTTCTTCTTTCTCCTCAGATTTCGGTGTTCTTCCTAAAGAAAAAATTTGTTTAGGGAATACATGTAATCATAGAATACCATCAGATGTTATAAAGAGGAACAATGAAATGCAATTTAGTTAGTGTAATTTCTCCCTTGACTTATATAAATTATAGGTTTGTATTACGAGATAGTTAGGTGAAAATGTTAGTATATTCAAATGACCTTTCTGCAAAATCTCATCCAAGAAGTCCCTTCTTGATGATGATTAATAACTTTCAACGTCGATGAGATTCTTGTTCTTCCCAGCTGATTAAATAGAAAAATATATAAAATTACAATAGTACGCAAATATGAAAATATATCCAAATTTTCTACTAGGTAGAGCTTTTAATTAAGATCCAACTATTTTAGTCTTTTGGAAAATAATTATTCTCTGGTGATTTAATTATTATGGTAGTATCTTAATTAGTAGTACCTTTATAGCCTTGGCATAGGGGGAACCTGGAATGTACAACGGTAGAGAAACGAAGCCTTTCATGAAAGTAAGAAAATCTTGGAGTATTCTTGGTGCAAGTGGATCTTCAGGTTCCATGTCTATCAGATTCTTCAACATCACATACAAGGTTAACTGCAACATTTCAATCAAATGGAGAAGTTAGAGCTAGAAAAAGGGTATATATATATACACACACAAAAACTACCATCGATCTATCGAATATACCCCATTTCATTATAATTATCGTTTTTCTTGTGTTAGTGTATAAAGATTAAAAAATTTATTAAACTGTATCAATTTTATAAATAAAAAAAATAATTAAAATGACTAAATTATAATTTTATAGTAACATCTCCTATTTATATAATTCTCCCTCTCCATTAATACTACACTAAGGGTAAAATTAAAAAAAATATTTTAATATTTCCTTGAATTTTTAGGACGACAAATAATTCTATTATAGTGTACAATGAACAAATGCATTATTAATTGGCCAGAGTTGGTGTTAGTATGCACCAATTGTTGGTTATTCAGTGATTAGTCTGTCATGAATAATTAATTCAAATTTATAAGTTTCGTGACTTTTCAATCATTCAATCGGTTAGAATACTCATTGTGCATTACAAGCAACCACTTTTTTTTTTCGAAGGTCTATCCTCTTTGGCTTCTTTAAAGAAGTGAACTCGTTTTCGTTCTTTCCAGGACTCCATCAGTGATCTCGACAAGACCCTGATCTCTGTAACGAAGGAAATCGGGTCTTGACTTGGACGTGCCGATATGGCTGACTGCTGTACTTCTTATCTTTCTATGTTGCTCTCCGGAAACAAGAAGCATTGATAGTTTCCCAAGAATATCTACAACTGATTTTGGATAGCTACTAGAGAACAATTTCCCTTCATTTTGCAGAATGAATATGTTGAGCTCCAAATCGCGCGAAACTATGGTTGGCTTTCCGAAAAGATGGGATTTAAACACTCTTCCATATCTACAGACAATATAAAAAATAAAAAAAAAATCTTAATAAAATAATGCTTTAGTTAGGAAAATACTTAGATGTCAAACTTGTGATTATGATTGTATTTCATGGAATATTACTTTATTCTATAAGATTTAGTTCACATTGAAAAGTAATAAAATTTTTAAATTTTTTAATCATCTTAATAGCTGTTATACCAACTCCACATTATAGAATGAGTAGTTAAGACTTATTGTTTTACGTCACATATCTACAATTGACATTATGAAGATTACATCTACTCAAATATTTTTCATATATAAAAGAACATAAGTGCAAAGTTTTCTACCCAGAGCAACGTTCTTGCAAGAATTGGCCAATTGAGTTTGATTTATGCGGCTTGAGGTACTGAAGAGTCTCTCCAAACAAGGGCCATCCCCTCCTGGCTTCCAGGAGGTATATTGTTGTCATTTTTTACTCGTTTAACAATGAGGGTTTGTGAAAAAACAGAAATCAAACCTATTAGTCCTACAAAGATAGCAAAAGCAACAGGTAAAAGTTCCAGCACAGTACACCAGGAAAATACCATCATCATTTTCAAGATTTTGAAGTTCAGAGTCAAAAGAATTTTTTTTTTTTTACACTGAACTTACTCTTTTATTTTCCTTTTCCACTTTTTTGCAAGTAATTAAACGCAATGGCTCCTCCAGTCCCGTGTGCATTTATAAGCTTACTGAGTAAATTATAATCATTTAATACTTTAGATTTTACACCCTAGATGTGTATAAGAGACAGGGGAAGATGAATGTCTTTTGAAAAAAGGTCAAAGTAATCTCACCGAAATTAATGCAATGTAATTATATGAAGGCAGATTGTGTAAAACTACATATTTACGTACAATATGAAAGAAAAAGAAGGATTAAATATGATTGGTACCCATCAACAATTGCCCAAATCGTCCCTTAATGACCCCGTAGATTTAATTTCATGTCAATCTGGAAAAAGAGCTTTACTATTTACTCCGAAAAGATAATTGATTTACCTTACCTTACTTTGTTATGGTGGATGAATTAATGAAAATATTTCATTTGTTTTTTTTAGTCATGGTATGCATGTAATAAAAGATGATTAATCTAATTACCTAAAAAATAATCTACTTTACCTACCATAATATCAATAGGGATGTAAATGAATACTATGAACAAACAAACAGATACTCTAGTATTTAAATTTATTTGATTATTTTAACGAATTTAAAGTTTTGTTTACGCTTGGCTTGTTTATCTTCGAACCAAATTTAAACAAACTTTCGATATCGAACCAAACTCGAATAAATTTGAGTAATTTAATATTTTTACATGTAAATTTAATATTTTTAACTTATCGAATTGAGTTTGAACATAACATAAAAAATTAACAAATGTTAAACGTTAAATTTTGTTCATATTTGATTTGATTACTAACGAATCAAGCTCGAATCAGCTCTTAACGAGATGAATTCGATTCGCATATCGAATAACTTGAGTTCATTTACACTCTTAAATGTCAATATCCCTTTTTGCTCATTTGCATGAGAAATTGACATTTAAGAGTACTTCTTGATGTCTCATAAAAGACAGATCTCTTATACATCTTCTAGATGTGTATAAGAGACAGAATATATGTAAAAATTGCTTCTTCATTTATTTTCTCCTATTATACGGAATCTTCATGACTAGTTACTTACCAAATATTTTATTTAACATAATATTAGGGATCTAATCAATCTGAAGCAAACAGCCCCTATAGCTCAGTGGTAGAGCGTCAGTCTTGTAAACTGAAGAAGGTCTGTAGTTCGATCCTGCATGGGGGCAGCGTTTTAATATTTTTATCTTTACACGGGTAGATGGATCAGGCCCAAACCAAATGCCCAATCAGGCCCAAACCAAATGAGAAACCAGTTGACAGGACCCGCTTACATCTGCCCCCCAATTTTCAGCCTCTTTCTCCTAAGCCCTTCATCATCCTAAACCCTTATTGCTAATTTCTACCTAAAAATTCATATTGGAGTAGAATTTCTTTGGAATTCTGTTTCAGAAAACCCAATTGATTTTTACTTTGTTTTGAATCAAAATGGGTTGGTCTGTTTTCTCGAAACTTCTAGAATCCAATCATCAATCCACTTCAAGAATAATGCTCCCTCATCTCAACAAATTTTGACGGTGGTAACTGCTCCAATTGGTGCCTGTGGCTGACCGTCAACAGGAGACCGGAGCAGCAGCCGGAGCAACAACGTCGCAATTCTTGACCCCTCCTTCTGATATTCAACCCCAAATTGGGGATTGGAGTGCTAGAATTGAACCATTCTCCTTCTTCACAAAAGTTTTTTCCCAGCTTTTCTTTTGGGTTTTTCCTAAATCCGAATTCCTCATCTGGGTTTATTAAAACTGACGTCGACGGATGTGGGTCGGAGGAGGAGGATTCCCGGACGATTTGGGCGGATAGCGTGAAGAAGAAGAGGAAGAGGAAGATGAACAAGCATAAGTTGAGGAAGTTGAGGAAACGCCTTCGGAGAAAAACATGATATAATCTCTAGTAGTGGATTCGTTGGTCGGATTCCCCCTGATCCCCTCCCGCTCTCCTTTCATTCATTTCTTTCTGGTGAGATTTTTTGTTGTCCTTTTCATGACATTCATCTTCCCTGTTTACTATTCTAATTATGTAAAAATATAACATTTTTTTCTATGGGTTTCCATTGGCTAAAAGTTTTGTTGACTGTTGGCACTTCAATCGAGCTCTTTGCTTCCAATTGTTCTGAGTTTGCTTGGTATTCTGCAGTAAATTTACAAATATAAGCTCTCATTTTCACTAAACTGATGCAAACTTGGATAACCGTACGCATTTAATTTTGGACATATTTCGTGTAACTTTTCTAAGAATGATAAGAAAGATTTGTTCTTTGGATGTATTAGCCTCTACATGTTTCGAGCAGCTGAGGTAAATCTGTGTTCCATTTGTAAAATGCTCAAGAGATGCTAAGATTTAATTCCACGAGGAGCTACTTGATTGTTAATAATACTAATAAATCAACCGATTCTTGACAGTAACAAGTGATTATGGCCTTGTGGCTTTTAGCTAATGGCCATTCCACATCTCATACATTTTTAGATCTCTGATAGCAACAATTGTTGAGGAATGATAGGTCTTTGGGAGGATTAAGGCTCTTTTTTTTCTTTGACGTTGATTTCTAATGACATTTTAGTATGATGTTGGCTTAGAGGAGAAACGGATGCCTGCACGATCAATTTCATAAGAACCTGAATTAAATTTGATTCCAGGTGGTGAACATTGGACATTGACATTCTTTTTGTGAAGGCCCTTTTCTGGCATGACTACTTTTGATGCACACCCTTAACACCAAGTAGGAACTGTAGATATATGACTTCTAGATAAGGCTGAAGTAGGTAACTGTTTATGGATGAGAAGTAGCAGAAGTTACTCAAAACTTACTAGGTGTAGAACTGCAGATTTTTTTACTCCCTGAGGATTGCTAAATAAAGTGATTATCTTCAATGATGTATCATAAAGCTAACAACCATAATATCAAAAAAAGATTTTGCAAAACCAATCATATAGTATATAAAACTTTTCAAGATTGACCATGATAGCACTGGTGTTTTGGTTGTAGAATGAGAATTCTTTTTGCAGTTGGAGTTTGGTGAGAGTAATAATCTACTTGCCAGCTTTAACTTTCTGCTGTGTAATGTGTCAAATGGTTTACATGGCTTTTTATCTACCCTTTTGTGGTAAAGAGTCCAGAAGATTTTGAAAATTAATTAAAGGATGAGCAGGTAGATTTTTTGCTTTTCAGTGAAACAGTGCATCCCGACCACTAGTTGTGCCATTGTTAGTTTAACATCAGGAATATAATCTTCAACATGGAGGGGGTTGAATCTTCTATTTTTAGAATGCTTTTGGTGTTTTTCTTTTTGATGAATCTCCAGCAGAATTTGGGAACAAGAGCACGCCATCATCAACAGCTTGTATGCCCATGAATTTGGACCACCACTAGTGTCCAGTAGTTTATTACGATTGCTTTAATACATGGATAATTACCTGCTTTTAATGAATTCCAATATCGTATAAGCTACAGTGATTTTTGTATCCTGTTACTATTTCTTCTCTTTTGTCAGTTTTCTATGATGGATCATCTCGTCTCCTCAAATGATGATAAGAGGCACAACATCTGAGGCCATCTTCCTTTAGTATTACTGCTAGCTTATTATAACAGTCAGCTTTTTCCATTCAAATGTGTGCCAGTAGAGAGTGCTAAAATTGAAGCTTTGCTTCATCACATGCATGAATTAGAGTCTGAATGTCTGTTTGAGAAACAGTTTACTATTTGGTATGAAATGGCGGATTATCTCCATTAACTTTCAGGAACTGGACCTATATATGTGCTCTCATGTTTTCCATATAGGTGCTTCATGGTTTCCCTGAATTTGCTAAAAGATATTTGCAAGAGGCAACCAACAGTAAGATGATTCACATGAATGTAGCGGTTATGATATCTAGAGAACAAAAGAAGAAACTAGTTTTGCTAAAGCTATATTGACTCTCGAGTGCTTTTCAGAAAGGGTGCCCCCCTTTTTGTTCCTCTTTGGATGGAAAGCAAAATTACAGGCCCTTAGCTGTAAAAATGCCAATTTCAGTCAACATTTACCATGCAGAATAAATCATTTTTTGAGATTGCCAGGAGGCCCTCTTTTCCTAATTTTGCGGGTTTGTTTCCTCTTCTTGATCCTCTCTCTCCCTCTTCAGAGCCATACCCTTTATCTTGCCCACGAGAAGGCAATTGTACTTTGTATACTTGGGATACCCACTTCTTTTAAGAGAGTAGACATTCCTTCTTGGTTGAAATGTTCTTGACCGAGGGGACAATCCCCTTTACCCGTATACCAGCTTGAATTGTATGAGTACGTCTACACTTTTACACTGTGATAGTGCTAATTTCCATGCTTGCATCTTGGGCTTTTACCCCTATGGTTTGGTTATAATTGTGTCATGCACCTGCAATCTTGTTCGTATTGCTTATCTGATTGGATGAGGATTTGGGTGCTAGGCTTTTTTTCAGATTACATTATCTGTCTCGTGCTACCTTTTTTCATGCTTAAACTCAATGTTTGTGTACTGCTAAGCCTTGCCATTGAAAAATTATACAGTTGGGTTGTGGGCTTGAGAATTGCGAGCAAAGAAAGAGGAATAAAAGACATTGAAAACGAGGTCACATGTGAGGGACCAGTTGCTATGGACATTCTTTTCATGATTCTGACTGTATTATTGTAAGCTTGTATGCAATTTGGTTCTGGGTTCTCAACCATAGACGGTAAGGAATGAGCCAAAGATCAGAAAATTGAGCAAGAATCTGCAACTTATCTAGCCCTACCTGCAGACATATCCCATCGCCCTGCCAAACCAGGATTGAGATCAGAGAATGCAATCCCAGTTAGACTTAGACCCACACTTTGGACTCTTACTTTCTGTTATCAATAGGGACCTCCTTAGTCCTTCCCCTCGCCCACCCCACCCTCCATGAGTCATTAAAATGAGCAATGTGTACTGTATCCATAATGCTTCTTTTTCCTGACTAATTAGTCTATACACATCTAGATGCTTATACTAGACTATTCATAGTACGATTGCTTGATTGTGGCCTGTGGGGTCTGCATTTTGACATTGTTGCCTTCAGGACATGGGTCCTTTTGTGGCTCAGTTTTTTGCTTTCAAGATGAATTAATTAGAATCCCAGACTGGTGGTATGGCAGAAACGATGTCCTGCAGGAGAAGCAAAAGTTTATTATTATACAAGAGCAGTATTTTGTAGAACAGTTTTTTTTTTTTTTTGAGGGGGATGGGAGGTTAGCGGGTGTAAATGGACATAGTCAAGCCGACATTGTAGTGTTTAATTTTGTTTGATTATTTTAATAAATTTAAAATTATGTTCGAATTTGGTTTGTTTATTTTTTAAGTTGAGGTCAAACAAGTTTTTATTGAGGTGAACTTAAATTGAGTTTGAGTAATTTAAAATTTTTAACGCAAATTTAAAATTTTTAATTTATCGTGTCTAGTTTGAGTTAAATACAAAAAATTAACGAACGTTAAATTTTGTTCAAATTTAGTTTAATTATTGATGAATCAGAGCCGAACGAATTCTTATCGAGCTTGAGTTTGATTCAAGTATATAGAATAAATTGAGTTTATATCTAGCTGTATTGGGGATATAAATAAGGGCTTGAGGGGTTATTTTTTAAAGTTTGCTTTCGTAAGCTTTATTCCCGATTTAATCTAAGGTCGCATCTAGCTTTTTTCTTTATTACAACGACTCATTTTGCGCTTTGTGTAGGCTGATTACTGCCACTAATCATCTCTGATGATGTTCTGTTATCTTACTTTAAACATCTTCACCAGTTCTTTCTCACTACAAAACATTAATTTATTAAGCATCCAGAAATAGCTCAAATTAGAGTGATTTAGCCGTCTCTAAGTATTACAAAACACTCTGAAATTGTAATCTCCAAGTACCCTTTGCAGTTTGCACTATGTAACACACCCCCTACCCTCCCCTCCCACAGAAAGAAAGAAATAATAATAGTAAGCTTTTATCCAACCCCCAAATAAAAGAAAGAAAAAAAAAGAAAGAAAGCATAATAGCTCGGAGTCACGTCCACTTCAGAAATTTTGGCTTTTTTAGTATGCATTTGACGCACAATTATATGCATTTCCATGCGTCATGATTCCAAGCCCCCACCTCCCAACCACATGACATTGAACACTATTTTTTTTTTTTTTTTGTTATAACATTGATATTGCTGTACACTGTTTAATTAAATGTTTCTATATCCCCCGTCTTTCCTTTTGTCGTATATGGTCTCTTAGAATCTCTTAAAAGCCTTGGAGCATTGTATGTAAACTCATGGAATGGAATATCATATGATCAGGCAATAAAGTAACATCTCCACCTATTCTTTCATACATTAAGGGGAATGATCCGACACAAAACAGGGTTGTGGAGGTTTACATTCAGTGTATTATGGACTATACACAAGAATTTATCATCAAAATTATACAAGAGTAAAGTTTTGATTTTGTACCCGTTAACCAAGATTAGTTTGGAGGAAAAAAACCTATGTAATCTCTAGCTTATCCCAACAAATTGTAGGAGATTTCTATAATTATCCAAATAAAATTATTAAAAAACAAATAATATAACATTATTTTTTTACATATCATCGTACATCAACCTGTATGAATCTCCTCATCCAAACAAAGACAATATACGAAGGATAAATAATAATAAAAAGGACTAAAATTAGCATCACATGATTAGTAATAATTTAGTGTGAAAAAAGTCACTCCATCGTCAAAGTTAAAAGAGTCGGAAAGTGGTCAATTCAAAGAAATCGAGAGATAGAGATTGAGATAAGCAAATGAATTGTGGTAGTAGTACGTAAAGTAAAGGTTTCCTATCCAATATCAATTACAATTACTATCATCCCATTAAGGATTCCACTCTCCATTTTAGTCTCCATTCTGAATAAGGCATTGAGAGCTATTACTAATAGTGTAGAAGAAAAATCAAGAAGATAATACTAATAATAATAATAATTTTGAGTTGAGGTGAGGTGAGGTTGTTTGATTTTTCTTGAAAGTCAATTTTCCATCCATGGCGGCGAAGTTGGCATTTTTGTGCCTAATCCGCCATCCTACAAATCCTCACCGACGACGTTACTGGGCTATTGCTATACAGCCCGTTTCCCCACCGGGAGAACGTGGAGGTTCTGAAACTTCCCACCCGTAAAGGGACTGAGATGGTGGCTGTTTACGTAAGGCATCCCATGGCCACCTCCACCCTTCTTTACTCCCACGGCAACGCCACCGACCTCGGCCAGATGTACGAGCTTTTCATTGACTTGTGCATCCACTTCTTATTCTATCTCAATCTCTTTGGGTACCCAGTCTCTACTCTCACACTCTTGATGGGTTTTAGAGAATAATCTAATATTTCTGTACAAGTTAATTCTGCAGGAATATTTTTTTTTCCATATTTCTTTTCTTTTTGCTCTGTTATTGAAAAAATTGGGGTCTTGAAATTGGATTTAAAATATGGATTTTTTTTTTTTTTTGGTGGGGTGGGTGCTTGGTACGGCTGGATTGCTCGAACTCTTCTAGCATAAGGGCAATTTGGCTATGTGCTTTGGCAATCATGAATGTTCTGTTATATAGCTTCTGGAGCAAAATGTTATGTCTTCCTGCAAATATTACCACTAGCTGTCTATCTGAGCTAGCCTGCTAGCACCTTTGTTAGATTTCTATAATATGAATTATTGATTACTCATTCTGGAGTATTTCAGATCGAATTCAGTTGAGTAAGCAATAGAGGGTTGAAAGATAAAAAGAACTAGTTATGGGAGAATTTTTTTTAATTGGGTTTTTCCTACAACATGATCTAACCTTCAGCATCCTTCTTGCGACTCCCATCTATTGGATTTTGTTCATTATAGATTTGTAGTTGAGCATCAGCACTCAAGAGACTGAAATGCTCGAGTACTAGAATTTGGTAACCATTGACAATTTTCTGCGGTATTCCAATTTCTAAATCATTGTATTGTGGGTTTAATGGCTGTGTCCTCTTGTGCTGGTGTCTCCATTTGATCATTTCTTGATGTGCGGAGACTGTGAAGCTATGTTACTTGAGCTTCACTTGTTAAAAAATTTGTTATTTTTAATTTACTTTCAAAGGCCTCTGTATTGGGATTTTTTGTTGATTAATATGAAGGACATATCTTTGCTGTGTAGATACTACCAGGGAACGAATAATAATTAGGAAATTACTTAGTCATGATTTTGCATCAAACTTGATGGAACAACGAGAAATGTATTAGTTCAAAGAAATGGAAATGATTACTTGTAAAGAAATTTCAGTAATGATGCTATTGTGGCAATTGCAAGGACAAAAACAGGTATTCGTATATAAATATTTTTTAATGCTTGTAGTTTCATTCAGTACTGGGTTGACAATTCTATGGCTCTAGTTTATGGGGACAAGCATTAGGACTGCCATGACTCAATACAGTCCTACAGCCAGCATATATGCAGCTGGCAGTTAGCTAAAGGAACGACAGCTCACTGATGCCGCTTTATTTCTATGCAGGTACGACTACTCTGGTTATGGACAATCATCGGGAAAGGTATGTGTCAGATCAAATACTTTGGAATAATCTTTTACTTATCAACAATGTTAAAGATTGCGGTGAACAATATCAATATACTAAGAGACAATAATAATAATAATTAATCTCTTTGCAGCCAAGTGAGCAGAATACTTATGCAGATATTGAAGCCGCATACAAGTGTCTTGAGGAGAGCTACGGTACCAAGCAACATGGAAGATGTCATCCTTTATGGCCAGTCTGTTGGAAGTGGCCCTACTTTGGACCTCGCAGCTCGTTTACCTCGGTTAAGAGCTGTTGTTCTGCATAGTCCCATTCTATCAGGTTTAAGAGTGATGTATCCTGTAAGACGTTCGTATTGGTTTGACATCTACAAGGTATAGAACTCATTAACACATGAAGAGTTAGATGCATTTTTTGACCTGTTTGCTTATTATTTGTTTTGTAATGGTGCAGAACATTGACAAAATTCCACTGGTTAGTTGTCCTGTACTTATCATTCACGTAAGTTATATCATGACTTGCTTTTTCAATGTAATTGTCATGTCCTTTACTACATCTTGTTCATCTGAATTCTCAAACCTTGTAGTCTGTCCCGTTATTTATCTTCATTTATGACCGTGAGTGGCACGATCTTTAATGACGTTTTTAGCTAGGCCTTAATAAAAGGATTGCCTTCTGTTAGTTTAATGTTTAGTGACTCCAAGCTTACCAGATCATATGTAGTATTGAAAATTGGTTTCTTTAGTTTTCTCTTAACCTATTACTGGAGACGTCCAAAACAGAAATTAATATTGGCTTTTATAAAAACCAGTGTCTAAATTTTTATGCACTTGTCATGTTTTGTCCTGAAATGATTTGCAGGGAACTGCAGATGAAGTAGTTGATTTTTCACACGGTAAGCAGCTGTGGGAGCTGTGCAAAGAGAAATATGAACCGCTTTGGATTAAAGGAGGGAACCACTGCGATTTAGAGCTATATCCAGAATATATTAGACATCTCAAAAAATTTGTTGCAACCGTAGAGAGATCCCCATCACAGAGGATCAGTTCTAGGAAAAGCACGGACCAGTTTGAACCATCTAGGAAAAGTACAGATGTGTTTGAGGCTTCAAGGAAGAGCACTGATAGGAGAGAAAAACCAAGGCACAGTACAGACAGGCCGGAGAAATTGAAAAATCAGTCCAATAACAGTGACAAACTCGAAAAATTGAGGATCTCCTTCGACCAATTGGAAAGATCTCGGAGAAGTGTAGATTGCATCGACAAGTCTAGGAAAAGCATTGATCATCAATTGGAAAGAGGTCGGAAGAGTGTTGATAGGTTAGATAGAATACGAACAGGTTAAATTTTTCTATGAAACAAATGTAAATCTTTGTATTGTTTGATGGTGTGGGGCAAAGCTAAATTCAAATAGTTCTTCTCCTTTAACCCTTCATTTTATTTCTTTTTTTTGGCCCTGTTGACAGTTTGTGGCAATTATTGAATAATTATTGTGTGAATGTAGAACTATGTGGCTGTTGTAATAAGATCCTTGTGTTAACTGCTGGTTGATTTCTTTTAGTTTCTAGGGAGTACTCTCACAGTCCCCCCTGACCCAACCAAAAGCAAAACAGGAGACATTTTGACAAATTTTATGAAAGTCTGAATTTCATTTTTCTTGATGCCACTACAGGAAACTGCATTCCTGACAAAAGGTTGTGCTGGAAATGGCACATAAACTATCATTTAGTAGACCTTTCCTCTTACTACACATAACAGATCGATGATACAAGTAAACTACTTCACAAAATCAGAAGTTTGCGGTTTCTTCAACTTCGTATCTTCATCTAAAGGAAAAATCAATAAAATTGAGCAGAGCCTTGCACAAGAGAAAATTTAGGGGTGTGTTCACTGTACTCAACTATGGCTGATGGTGGGAGGTGGCCACTGCAAATCTCGTGCACGGTTGAGAAAAGGGGAAATAATTCTAACCATCCGCGGTGCCTCAAAACCTCGTAAACCTCTTTTGCTGTAGATACACCCTTCAGAATTACCAAATTTTAGTTAGAGAAGAAAGAAAGAGCAGTTATAGAAATGATCATTTCGTCTTAATTTCTTTTTAGTCCAGGTTGGCTAACGAAACTGAATGATTGAAGTTACCAAAAAATAAACAGCCTTAAAGTTGATATTAAACATATTCAAACTAATGCATGTACATATCATTATCAAGAAAAATGGCCAATTTTATGATAAGCAAAGATGCAGTAAAAAGCATAAAAATAATAATATGCATCATGATAATCTATTCACCTGTAATTTCTGACCCTGCAACATCTCTGCTTCAAGCTCATCAAAAGTCCTAGGTAAAAACAGGATCAAGAAGAATGTTGATATGCTGTTTTTAACAAACACAAATATTTTATTGATATATAGCTTCAGGTGAGTTAACAAACCTTTTCCCTCCATGTCTAGCAAATGCCTCAGCACATTTCCTATTCCTTCCACCTACTGTATGTCAAACACAAAATCTTATATGCAGACTAATTGACAGGTTAGATTAAAATTAGACAAGGGAAAGAATGTCCATCGGAGTACTTACAGCAAGTGGTTATGATGTCCGCCACACCACAGCTCTCAAAGAACGTGCTGTCTTTGACAGAAGAGAACAGTAGCTTGGAGAAGGCCCTCATTTCTCTCAAGCCAATTCTCATTATTGCAGCCTAGAACATTATCAAACATTTGATGAGGCCAGACCAAAATGCAAGTTATTTCTTTGATTAATTAGGCAATAACAATTTTTAAAAACAACATATGTTTTGGCATTTACCTTTGTATTGTTTCCCATCTCTAAACCATCCACAAATCCTGTCCCAATCAGCAGTTGGTCAATGCTTGTTAGGAATCTTTAAGAAACAGAAACAAAAACATTGCATATGAAAAACAAACCAACCTGCTGCAATTGCGACTACATTTTTAAGTGTTCCACACAGTTCAACTCCTTCTACATCCTGGACCTGTTTTTCATGTTGTCAATAAGATACAAGTGCTTGATGAAGATACAAGAAGACATATTAAGTTAAATTCTTTGGTACAATTGTAATAAATCAAATTATTACTCTAATTTTCGTTAAAGTTTCTTCATGTATGGGGTGATTAATCAATTAAAATTTCCACACAAATAAACTGATTGAATAATCACTAAGGTTTTAGAAGTGAGTGGTCCAATATATGACTTACTGCCGAGACCATGAAGTACATGCAGGATGGTTGAATAGCTGAACCCATCTATCTGCAATTTCTTTGTTTCCTCTGTATCCAACCGTTGCTTCACTGAACTTCTCCACCGCAATCTGTGTAGTAACATACATAAATTCAATAAATATGCATTCACTATATTTAGTATTGACCACCAAGACCAAGGAAAAGGTTTGATCACTGGCCTCGTTAGCAATGTTTGCCCCCATTAGCACACAACAATTGATTCCAAGCTGTTCAGAGATAAGGGTAGAGATCATGCAGGGACCTTCCATCTTGACCTCCATTCCTTTTATTAGGGAAATCGCCTCGGCATCGTTTTTAATCTTCCCTATTAACCTTTTGCATATTCCCTCCATGAACTGATGGGGAGTCACAAATACTAACATGTTCGCATCCCTCACTGCAAGATTATCCTAATAATGACTTAATGGCACATGAAATTTTTTAGTTTTATAACACACGTTTTTTCAATCACTTTTTTTTTATTTTATTTATATCTCACATGCATTACATCTAAAAAGTTATTATAATAATTATTCCAATAATATTCTAAATAATAGTTGTTCACGCGATGCTTTACAAGAATAGAAATATAAAATTTAAGAATACAATAGAAATTTTTGGAAAAAAGAAGAAGACACAAGTTAATTTAGAAACAGATGATGAATAAGCCAAATGCAATAATTACCTGCATGTTCAAGGTCAGGGTCTGCCACAACATTTTTGCCAAGCTTCACCCCAGGAAGATATTTAACATTCTCCTGTTAGAAAAATACACACATTCATAATACATCAAGAATTACTTGAACAATATTCGGTAGGCATAGCCACAGAAACAGGAAGGCAAGAGGAGGGGGAGCATTACATTGGTTTGGTTGATGACCTCGGAGAGTTTTGCACCGTTTGCCAATGTCTCCTCGAAAACCCACATCCTCACTTCATCTAATCAGAATCCCAATTCAAAAATGAGCTCTTTCTTGAATGTTGCATGCAGAAAAAGAAAGAAAGGAGAGAAAGTGGAAACAAAATGATTAAGTACCGTGGAAAAAGTAGAGTTTGATACACATTGGATGCAATGAGCTTGGCTGCAACACTACCCCAATTGCCACTGCCAACAACCGTGACTTTGTAATTGTTGGGAGCATTTTCATTAATATTGTTATTGTTTTCGGCTGCAGCAGCTTGTGTTTGTGTGGTCTCTCCATCAATCGCCATGTTTATATATGTTAACAAGAAGAAAGTAAGGGGGATCGATAAAAAGAAGAAAAAAGATTCAGAAGAAAGAATGGTAGTGTAGTAATGGAGGAGAGCATCCGAAGGAATAAATGGGAAGGAGGAGCTTCATTTGGGCGGAGAAGCCACACACGTATCGTTAGAATCAATGTGGTGTCGTGTTAATAACTCTGGCGATCTACCCTATTCTATACAACCTTAATTTTTGTTTCTCTTTTGTCTGTCTTCCTTTCTTAATGACGAAGCCCAAATGCACCCAAATACTATTTTTTCCCAAAGAAAAAAAATAGCATAAATGCTTATTTATAGACTCGTTTCAATACAACCTTAATTCATGGAGAAGATTACATAATATACTAAATATAGACTCGTCTAAATGTTTATTTATCATTACTAAATTTTAACTTGATTTAATTTCATAATTTTTAAATGTTCATATATTAAAATAATTTCTTTTTTTGAATTATAAATAATGTACGTGCGTATCTAGATGTTACTATTACTTTCGTAGATAAAATTTACAATTTGTACATTTGTATATGTACTCAATTTGTTAATTTGTCCCTAATCTCAATTGCACCATCGTGTCTTGCGGAATAAATCCATAATAATCCAAACTCTCTAGATGGGGGAAGTCACTGCTCTTATACACATCTGCTTGCCACTAAATTTGGTAATTTTGTACAACAAGCTTTGTGAATAACATTCTCTTATACATCTTTATGGAGTAGCATTATTCAAATGTTTAGTCGACTGATAACTAATGTGGAATGCACATGCATTAGACTTGCGTGTGACATCGAAATAGATATTTTTTTGGACAAAAGGAGTTGCCAAATCCGATCAAAAGAGTGTTAAATTAAAGCAAATCCTATTTGGTCGATCTTCACATACTACAATTTACTCCTTATTTAGTCTAAAGGAAGCCGCAGCTATTGATATCTCACAAAATCCAATAAATCACTTTTCTTTCTTTACGTAAACCGAAGTCTATATTTAGCTGCCAACTCGCATCCCGATGCCAGTCTAAGTCTAACACGGATGGAGTTGTTCCTGCGCATGCATATGAAAACGAAGTCCCTTGCCGATTAATGTTTGATTGAATGAAAATAGGGATAGCTAGCCTATTTTATTTCAATACAATATGGCGATTTTGTTTCTCATTCCCCAATGTTTACTGTTTTGTGGCTTGTTAATTAATGCAACATCCTACCTTTTGAAAAAATTTCCCACATTAGATTTAGTAGAATTAATATACGTGCAAATTCTCATGTGCTTACAAGAAACCATCGAGCCTTCCAATGTTCAAATCTTGTCTCCTGTCACAAATTCTAGTGTTATGAATATAAGGTTGATATAATCAACTCATTCCAAATATTTTGTTTGCCTATAAAATTTTTGCATTATATTATTAAAGATAAATGTCAGATTTCTTATCTCTTAATCTTGTTGTACTTTTTCTTTTTTTTTTAATAATAAATATAATTAGATAATAGTAGATTATATTGTTACCGTTTAAAATATATATATATATATATATATATATATATATAATTAACATAAACGTAGCACAATAATAACAAAGAAATGATAAAACCCATGGATAATCCAACTGTAGGCTGTCACGGCAACCAAATACACTAAATTTTCATAATCGAACTGATCTCAGTCCGCAAACTCTCATATCTAAGATACAACTCAGCTTTTGTAGCATCACCATTCTATAAAAGTACATCTGGTAGTGAGTATTATGCATTTTTTGTGCATAAATCTGGAAGCAGCAGACATTCGATCATGATTCGCCCCGGAAAATTAAACTATATATGCAGATAATTGAATGCACAGCTCAAGGTTTCAAGTCATTGTGCACAGGTCTACGTCTCCGTGGTAGGGAATAATCTTCTGACCACCATGCAGCAGCAGTTCCTGCTGGTTGATCCCCTGCTCTCTTCTGTTCCTGCTCATTCCATAATCCTGTGATACCTGCGAAGTTAATAACCACATCACATTACCTAAAGACTTCTCTTAATGCACTCTAACAGGAGTGATCAATTAAGCTTCACCTGTATAACGTGAATGCGCTGGTTTAGCAGCTAAGTTCTGCACCTGAGTAAGCAAGGACAGCCAAATGATAATCTTCATGATACTCGCCATCTTGGTGCTACAAGTTCTTTAGTACAGTATCACTTCTGGGGCTAAGAAATAATCAACCTGATGACTATTAATAACTCTTTCTATTTTGTCTACCTTTTGCTAGTGGCTAATGAGCCAAGAGAGATGGGCCCACATCAGGACACTTTCAGATTATGATCAGGCTAATATGTATCTACATTCTAACCCAAGTTATAGAGGCTTAAATGGCATGTTTTAGCTTCTTTTTGTTCTTTCTTGCATCCCAAAAGCATCAGTTTTCAAAAGGGAATAAAGTTTACACATGGTCCATAATCTTGATTTACATAATTAAAGAACTTTTTTAAGGTTGTCTCTTATCCACATCTAGCCATGTGTATAACTATTGTAATTTGTATCATCTTTTTTTACTCAATTTCAATTCCTTGAAGGTTATCTTATCCACAATAGAAGTTATAAGAGGGGAACTTGATATCTTCCTCCCAATCCAATTCTGTCTCTTATACACATCTAGATGTGGAGGTACATCTTGTAAATCAGGTTTATAGAATAGGGTAGATCGCACAGAGTTGATTAATTTTTCACCACATTGAATCTAGCTTCCATTTTTCTTGAAGATTTAATTCTGACCATAAATTCTACAGATGGGGTTAAATACCGGATCTACCTAAATATTTTCATAAAAAAAATCGTACATAAAAATGGAAGCCTAATAATTAATGACGAAAAATCTCAACTTGTGCACTGGAAGAACAAATTGTACCACCTTGATTGACTTTGGCCTCTAGCCTTCAAGAGTTTATATGTGCATATGACGTTTAACTACCTTCAACTAATCAGAGTTTAACTAAATAGTTTTTGCCCCAGTTAACTTCTTTTCTTGCGGTCTTTTTGGATGGTTCCGTGTCCATGTATAATAAGTTGGATTGACGGAAAGAACGCAAATGAATCATGTTTCAATCATACAAATGGATCAGTTACTTTGTAGTTCGTAGAGGTGAGGTAAGGAGAGTTTCCGATAACTATGTCTTGCACGACTGTTAGTTGCTATTAAAAGGACATATACAATGTTTCAATCTACAAGAATTCTTCAGAAAAGTTCGTTCAGTTTATGCAGAGACTTTCCCGCTGCATTTACAAGGCTTCCTATTGTACACATGAGAATTAACTTGGGGAACTATTCCCATACAACTACTTAATTTACTTTTGTGATTTACATCCTAATAAACATTTCTACGGAAGATATCCCAGCTTCCTTTTATTCGCTAGGGCCTTTACAAAGTGAAACGTAGAAAATAAACCAAAATTAAAGGGAAAAGAAAACAAGCAAAAAATTACATGTAGAACAGGAGAAGAAATATATCTTATCGAAAATTAACCAAGTTTTCTGCCTTCAACTTCTCTTCACGAATCGACCCTGCAAAAGTATACAATGACCATTAATTATTTGAAAGCTAAATCAGAAATCATGCGGAGAAAGAGAATCTACTATTATCTTCCTTTATACTATATTACCTTGTCTCTTATAGTTTCTCTAGATTAAGTTATCTGACTTGATATCTAATCCTTTTGGAGAAGAGTCTGTTCTGCCTTTTTTCCTAGTACCTCTGCACACATGCCTCTCTTTGTCCGGCCTTCGACTCCTCCTCCCTAGCCACCACCACCTCTACCAGCTGCCCCTGTTGTTCCTCCGCCTTTACTTTGATTAATCTCAGGCTCTTCCTCATTTGCCTTGGTCCTCATCATCTCTAGGACTCTCCATACACAACCTCCATTATTTCCCCACACATCGCTAGATGCACACACAGTAAACCATCTCACCAATGGCCTCTACATTCCTAGCCACCCTTCATAATGATAAGAAGGATATTTTGATAATTTTATTATTATTATTATTATTATTATTTAACTATAACATTAACAAATTTAGCTGTGACAATAACGTGTGCATTATATTTCATCCAGTCTAGTTAATCTAGCATAGAAATTAATTAGAATTATCAAAATAATGATCTTTTTGTCGAATGTAAAATGGGGCACAATTATATGCACTGATGAACAATCTACACGCAGGAAAAAATGCCAATACAGGGCAACTGGGCATGGTGCTACCATCTAAACAAACAGCATCAACAGGCCCACTGTCCCTGCCCACCCAATAAAGCAAAAAGTGCGACTGTGCAAGTAGAGGGCTAGGGCCCAAGATTTTAATGATTTTTCCATTAAATGAACATCCTTCCACCTTCATGTTCAACCGCCAGGACAGGCACGGCATCTTTTTGCCTTATATTTTGTATTATTTTTTGTTTATTTAATAAATTATTAAAATTAAATAATATAATTTTAGTAAAATAAATTTAACAATTCATTAAATAATGTTATAGTAAATAACAAAGGATATGAAATAGTAACTGCCACAATCCCACTGCCATTGCCCACACCAGTTCACAATCATTTGTAATATGGGAGAGTAATATAATTGAAAAACAAGATTTAATTATTTTTTATTCTGATTTATAATATTCACATTTAATGATCCGAAGAGGAGAAGAGGATCTCTCACATTGGTAAGTTGGGATGCAAGGAAATGGGGATGGATATGAGGGACAATTTGTAGGGAATCCGCATCCGTTGCTGCATTATGTAGGTAGAGGGATCCTTTATCGGACCATTTTTTCAAGATCTCTTCATAATCAAGCTTCAACAACAACCGTTGATTTCTCGCTGCCAGTCCATCTGAAGACCCTGAATCAACGGCGCCACAACAGCTACTGACTTCTTGATCAATAATATCTCTCCTCCGCTGATCAACTACCTCCGAGAAACAGACCCACCTCTCTTCACTCGCTTCCCTCTCTTTATTATTCCTCCTCATAGCCGTCCGTACTAGCTCACAATTCTTCTGCCTCCAGTAGGCGTAAGCCGACGGCGACAACGTAGCCGTAGTAGTAGTAGCGGCACCCAGGAGCCCCGTGAGGGTGGTAGTAGCTCCTCCGTCTGCGGCGGAGAACAAGTAATTAGCCATGTTCTCGTAATGATCAGCTGCATCATCATCATCATCTGTGAGTGTGGTGGTTGTACTGGAGCTGCTGGGCATATTATCTTGGGCTTCCTGATCAGCAGAAAACCGAAGACGAAGGCTAAGATACTTGGGCTTTCTAGTCTTGATTTTTCTACGAGATTTTTTCTTGATCATCAGGGACGATGGTGAGGTGTCTTGATTACGCATATTCCTTCTTCTCGGCTACCTCTCACCAGATCTTTTCTCGAGTCTAAAACCATTTGATTGAATTACTTACTATGTACACACACAATTACAGCAAGAAAGGGCGATAAAGAAGGTTGAAAAAAAGTGCAACGTTTGAGGGGAAGACTTAACATTTTTGTTCCCAAGTGTCGTCAGTCAAGTCTTGAATTGTACGACCTTAAGATGACTTGACATACTATAATATCATCATGACACAAAGGGTAAGCTGTTGCTTTTTTGTTGGCACGTGTATTAATGTGATTGGCTATGAAATGCTGATTGTGGTGTTATCTGGATTTCGTTTTGGTAAGGACTTGGAGATAAGTTGGATCTCATGATGATAAGATTAAGTCCCAACTATTCACTTTAAAATGAGTATAACAATTATTATATTGATGTAATAAGTAAGAGAATTTTATTATTTATTTTTTGATCGTTTAATTATTTATAATTTTTTTATTATTTATGTATATTCGTTATTAATGAAATATAATTTAAAATATAATTAAATTATTTTTCTTTTAATCTAATTATCTATTTTTTAGGAAACTAGTACTTATTTTTAGTCATATAATCCTACTCAACATATATAATTTTTTATTTTTTATTATATTTTCTCGCCTAATATTACTTTATTAAATAGTTATGTCTAATATGCCCTTAATAAAGTATAATTAGCTTTAATTAAAATAATCTCTATTTAATCTAATAAGATTATTAGCATTTATAATATTATTATTATTTATTATATATATAATATTTTAAAATGCTATAATATAATTCTTTAGATTTATACGAAAATTTGGGCATAAATGTATTAAGATGGTAAAAAATATATTTGTACAAAAAAATTATATTTGATCAAAAATAAAATAAAAGTATTTTATAACTATTATCTATATATTCAACTAATAGGATTTTTTATGTTAGTATGAAATTCTAGCATAAATACATAATAATTATTATAAATTTTTAATCTGTAGAAAAATTATTTTATACATGAGCAAAAAATAAATAAAAATGAATTATTTTATAATTGTTATATATATATAGATCTAAAGACAGGGGCTTTTAGTTATTATAGTAGTAGTCTAAGATAATTTATTTAATATATTATTAGATCACAAATAATTATTATCTTTAATCATATAACGTTTATTCAAGTACGCTCTTGAATAATAACGTGAATTAATCATAATGTGATTAATCATGTATTTATTTTAATTACAACATGAAGTTAAATTATTGGTTTAGAATCAATATATAATAACTAATTTATTGTTCAACAGACAAGTTAAATCGTTGTGTTGACTTTCAAATTTATTAGTGTTAATAGATACTTTCACTGTAAGTTTACTTTTGCCTTTTTAATAACAAAGTTTTCTTCCACCTTAAAAATCATAAAATTAATAATCATACAAATAAAAATTTAGTATTTATAAAAGTGAAACAAATAATGGAGTATATAACACTATTTTATTTTCGCAATTACATTTTTTTTGTCAACGATTAATTTAGATTTATTTTAAAATTCCCTACATCAAAAAAAAAAAAAAAACAAGCAATGAAACTAAAGGTTAGTGTGAAATAAAAAATTCAAAATTTTTAATTAAGATAAAATTATTTGTTAATTTTATATTTCTTTAATAGTAATATTTGATTACAAAATCCTTACCTTTAAGAATATCAATTTGTAAAATATTAATTAAGTAACTATTGATGAGATAGAAAATAAATTTAACCCGTAATACGATGCAATAGATTATAAAATCTTTCAAAATAATTATTGTAACAAATACAAGAATTATATGCATAATTTGTGATGCTAATATAGCAACTTAAATAAGTAATTAATATAAAAAAATTATGCAAATCAATCATAGTATTAAGTACTCTAAATATTTACTGGTATATATTGAGTTTAAATGTTAATTTTGGAAACTACAATACTAATTGTTACAGTATTTGATAAAATAATATTAGTTTAGATTAACTATTGATGAGGTTAAAAAATTCAACCAACGGTATCGATGCATTACCAAAATAGTCTAGATTATTATCGTTGTAAGACTAGAATATTGCATATAAATTGTTGGAATAACATATAAAAAAAATAAGTAGAT
The DNA here is from genome assembly GCA_025175665.1 of Cinchona pubescens. Lineage (NCBI taxonomy): Eukaryota > Viridiplantae > Streptophyta > Magnoliopsida > Gentianales > Rubiaceae > Cinchona > Cinchona pubescens. The sequence continues at coordinate 47,308 of JANKKI010000141.1, forward strand.
GAGTAATATAAAAGACAACGTGAATTTTGCAAATAAAATCATAATATTAAATAGTATAAAATAATTATAGATGTACATTGCGTTACATGTCAATTTTGGAAATTTACTATGCAATTTTTACACTATTTAATAAAACAATAAAAATGTAGATTAAATATCTTAGTAAACAATACAAGAAATTAATTAGAAAAGTATGCAAAAAAATAAAAATAAAATTCACACACTTTTGTTAGTTTTATTTTTTAATATATTTCACAAATACAAATTTTAATTTCATAATAAAATACCATATCAAAATTTAAAAAACAAAGCACATTCGATACTATTTAAATGAACTTCATATATAGCTGTGTATCAATATATTTGAACTTATATACCATTTTTATAGTTTATTAAACAATTTCTTACCAATAAGATACACATCTAGATTTTGTATCTTAGACACAATAATAAGTATAAAATTAATTGCAATAGAGATTATATAAAAACTACGTGTTATTTTGGATATATTTAGAATGTTATGTTTTTCATTAGAGTTCCATGTATTTTAAAGTAAGATAAGGAATTTTTGCATTAATGTTTTATACATTTAAAGCAAGATAAAAGAATAACATTTTATTTTTATCTTTTGATAATGATTTTAATATATTACATAGTATCCATCCATATTATAGAGAATATATTGGTTTAATATGTTTAGTTTGATATTTATTTACATTTTACTTAAGTTCATTTTTAATTATTTTTTAAAATTTTAATTAATTATTTTGTAGTTATTACCATATACTATTTGATCTCATGTAAATATTTTTTCTCATAAAAGAATTTTAACACCTTTATCTATAAAATGATATTTGATGCTTGATAATAATTTTATCTTTTACTAATGATAAAAAATATATATATAGATACATCTCCTGCAAAAATTCAATATTTTGATGTTCAAGTCATTAGTGGTATCGTTATAACAAATTAGAATTTGGGAACCTAAATGAGAAATAGAAATTATTTTGAATCGAAATTAATCACATCTTGTGTCATCAATCAGATCAAATTTCAAAATTTTAATAGAATACTAAAATAGGTATTATCATAAGTTTAAGAAGTATAAAAAATACTAATATATTCACTACATGCATACATATTTACACAATATGTTAATGATAATTAGTTGATCCATTTTATGACAGCATCTAAACACAAAGATTTTATGATAGAAATATTGCTATAACATCCTACCATAAAGTAAAGTGTAATTGAACATTTTTATCTTATACATTTCTGGATGTGTTAATAGACTATATGTTTTTTCACTTGCATTGCGTGTATTTTATAGTAAGATATAAAGGAATATTTTTATTAACATTCGGTGCATTTCAAAGCAATATAAAAAAATCAAGTAATCATTTTAACTTTTTATAATAATTTTGAATATCCTATGTGAACATATCAATAATATGCAAAATATATTAGTTGAATTAGATTTTAAATTTTTTATATTAATTTTCTTTATGTATTCGTTCTTTACATTTTTGAAATTATAATTAATTTTGTAATTATTATCCATATATCATTTGATTTCATGTAAATATTTTTTGCTAATCAAAGAATATCAATACTTCATCTATAAATGATGTTTGGGTACTTGATAGTGATTTTATTTTTTAGTAATAACAAAGCATATACAAATGTATTTTAAAAAGTATCAATACTATAGAAAATATTTTTGAATTTTTTTATCAAATAATTAGTTATCGGTATAAGAAATCATTATTTAAGCTATGGAAGAGAAATAAAAATAAGACGTAAATACTGTCATATGTTATAAAAGCAAATGACATTCAATTTTTAACAAACAATAGTGAAAAAAAATTAAAAAAAGGTGAAAATAATTGCAAAAAGCAAAGATATTAAATATATATTTTAAAATATATTAATTTCTTTTGTATAAAAAAATTCAACAAATAAAATGTTTACATTTTGTACTCTATGTTATCATTCACTAATTATTTATTTATTTTTTAAAAAATAAAAAAATTAAACAAATTATGAGTATTATGCATGCGAAATATGTATTTTTTTTTCTAGTACCCATTATAAATACTAAAAAAATTTCCTCACAATAGCTTGAGGCATGGATTGAAAAGTAACCAAACTTGAACGCAAATAGTAGTGCCACAAAGCTTAGAGCATGAATCTTTAGGTTGACTTGGTTTTTATTCCTATATATGAATTTTGTGGTTAAGATTTATTTTTATGAAAATTTGTTTACATCATCTTATTTCATATATTTTATAAGGTTTAATCTACTATAGGATTTACAGTTAGGATAAAAAATCAAATATACTTAAGTATTTGCTCCACAATAAAATGGCAAATGGTATTGTCACAGCAAACAATTAGAATCACAAATCAAATTTACCTGAATATTTGCTCCACAATAAATTGTGGACATTATGGTAAATGATATTGCCACGGCAATAATATTTATGCCCCAACAGAAGTAGAGGAAGAGAGTAGTGATGGGTGGAGGGCAATTTTGTCATTTAATTGAAAAAAATGCTGTGACATTAAGATTATTGCTGTGGCAATATCACTGGCCCCAAAATTGATGTGAAATTATCAAAACGTCCTTCTTTAACATAAATTGGAGAATAGGAATGTGATATTTAATCATTTCATTGCAATTTCGATTTGCCAATAAGGCTCCTGCTTTGGCAATATGGTTTGCCAAACTTGAAACTATCTAATGTGGTGTTTGGTTAATGGGTACGAGCAAGAAGAATAAAAATCAAAATTAATGATATTTATAAATATTATTTAATTAATTACTATAGAAATTATTATATATATGAATAAAAGTGTTCTCTTATGTCTTTTTTTATTTTCTACTTGTGACATATTTTATTAAATTGTATTAATTCATGAATATAATGAAAATCATTTCTTAGTCATTTCAATATGTAAGTAAAGGAAAATGATATAAACTCATATCGATACTAGAGTTTATTATTCTCATTCCAATTTCGATTTTCGAATGCGATCCAAATAACTTCTAAATAATAGCTTTGAAGCTTGATTCGCCAATTAATTAATATAAATAAGAATATATATTAGTATTTATTTAAGTTTTTAACTTGAGCTTGACTTGGTACAAGTTCCTTTGTGTTCGGTTTTTTTAAAATAAACATGTTAAATTAAATATGATTTTAAATTCCTCAAAATAAATAAAGAAAATTAAATATTAGAGTCGTCTACGCATTTAGACTCATAGTTTGAAATGCAAATTTTGGCATATGATGATCAAATATTGGTATTTGTTTAAATGATGTGATATACATGAGTATAATAAAGGAAATTTTATTATTCTTCAACTTTTCATTTTGAAAAATAATTTAATAAACAAATGGTTAATATACTGTGTATAGGTGTGACATATTTTTTTTTTTTTAAAAGAAGAAAAATTAATGATTGTAAAATATTATTTGAAGAATAATTGATAGAAAAAAAAAAAAAAAAAAATCAATCCAAACGGACATGATGGCCTTGCCTGCAAAAAAGGCCAGTGTTAACAAAGGAATTAACAAACAACCATTGTTGCACCAGAACAGAACAAGGGCTTCAATTGCTGTTGTGGTAATACTAATACATAAGCAGAGTAGTTTTCAGAACATCTCACAAACACACACTCTCTCTCTCGAAAAACAATCCTTTGAACAATTTTAAACAAGTTAAAATCAGCAAGAAATCAACGAAGTTCTTAAGAGAAGAAAAAGATGCCAGCAACAGCTGCGGCACCAACAGCAGCGGAGGCCTTCAAGGAGGCTGCACCGCCCTTGGGTGCCTCAGCGGGTGACTGTTCTGTCGCTGAATCGGTTGGTGCTTGAGCGGCCTCGCTTGCGGGGGCAGGTGGAGATGGCAACTGATCAGGGGAGGAGGCGGGAGAGTCGTCGGTGCTGACAGGGGTGGCAGCTGGGGCAGTGGACCTTGGGGATGGGCCGTCGTTGCTCTTGGTTGGTGCTGCTGCCTTGGGGGCCATTGCAGGTGCTTTTTCTGTGGGTGATTTTGATGGGGCCTGGCTTGGAGATTGAGCCGAGGCCAGCCCAGCAATGGCGACGAAGATGAGGGCGAGGACAACCAACTGACGGGCCATTTTTTGTTTGAATGGATCAAGTTTGTTGATTGGAATTGATTCTTGCAAAGTGCAGTAGTTCTCTGTATTTGATGAGTAGAGAGAGACACTGCACGAGGTAAGAATGAGGGATGGTGGAGGAGGAGGATGATTTTGGATGGCTTACATAGATACGACGGGCTGCGTGGATGGCGGAAACAACCAGTGGTGGAGGAAAATAAGGTGTCTTAGATTTTCAGGTTTAAGGAAACAACAAACAACGGTCAACTGTTTTGCCTGTGTCCTGAAGGGCGCGATAAATTCTGACCGACTTTTAAGGTAAATTATCCGTACTGGTATCTAGGGTTGTTTCTGTTGACCACCTCAGATTCCTAATAATTAATGGGAAAAGAATTACTTGAATGATAATTTTACTAAATTATTTTTTTAATTTTAAAAAATTATACAATATAAAATTTTAAAATATATGATATTATATTATATAAATATTTAAAGTATAAGAAAATAATTTTTTTTAAAAAAAAGATAGACTGTAAAAATTTTTAATTATATTGGCTTATTTTCTTATACACATCTAGATGTTGTACCTCACGTTGTTCATGTAATTTTACTAATAATCACAAAATTTAAGAGTAAAATCGTTAATTAAATTTGATCAAATATTTTTTATTATATAATGTTGGTGAATAGAAGAGGACTAGATTAATACCTTGGAAGGATTTGTATAAGAGAAAGTCTTCCTAATTCAACCAAAAACATAAATTAGTACTTGCGAGTTGAGAAATATTCAATATGTATACCAATTAAAATTAGTATAATTTTTATTTCTCTATCTGGCTTGCTGCACACATATTTATTCGATACAAATTCTCTAGAGCATTTATATTTGTTTTTGATTTTATTGAATGTGTGTGTACACAATTAAAATTAAATTTATCAATGATCTACAAATATTTTTTACATTATTTGGTTAACAATAAAATTATCTATATAATCTTTTTTAAAGGCTAAACTCACATGACACATTCAAAGCATGAAGCCGGCCCATTATTCTATTTGGGTATCCAATTACCAGTTCTCCAATCAAAATCAAGCGCCAAGCCCACTAATACTCAAAAGGACCAATTTCGGATTTCAGTCTCACAGCCCAATCTAAACTTGAATAAGCTAATATAAGAGTGTCGCCTAAAGAGCAAAGAAACACTTCTACCGTCGCCGGAAAGCCCAAAAGAAATGGAAGAGAAGCCCAATCCGCAAGTCGCCTCTGCTAGCTCCTCGTCGTCCGCCGGCCTGTCGGAGAAGGAATGCGAGGAAATGATACAAAGAAGCCTCAGAAGTATCTTCTTCTTCAAAGTCTTTCTTCTCATTGAATTGCTGTAGTTCAGCAGGATTTAGGGTTTATGGTTCTCACCTTTTTTTTAAAAAAAAAAAAAAAATTTGTAAATTGAATCGCAGCGCCGATGGTGAAATTTCTGAAAGAACATATGGAGAAATCGGGATGTAGCTTCGACGACAAGTTCATACGGGCTGTCTATTGCGATAAGCAGATCGCATCTAGTTATTCTCGCGGCGAAGGGGTAATCTTTTTTTTTTTTAAATTAATTTAATAATACTTAACAATTACTGCAGTGCTGGCCGCCTTCTTCACATTTCCACTAAATTTAGTTGTAGTATTCCATGATTTCCATTTCTTCCCTTTCTTTCTATTTTCAATTTTTTTTTTTTTAACCCGGAAAGTGGTTGGAAATTGAAAATGTTAGCGTTTGTTGATTTTCTCGTATAGTTGTTTTAATTAAGTACTATGGATTATTACGGTCTGAAAGATTGTGGGTTGAGTTGTTTTAGATAATAGTATGTAGTAACCATATGAACATTCAAGATGAAGTTAATCAATGTGGTGATCCATGAGCTAATTCATGCTTATGATGATTGTCGCGCTGCCAACTTGGACTGGACTAATTGTGCACACCATGCTTGCAGTGAGGTGGTTCTGTTCCCCTGCTTCATTATCTGTTTCTTGTTTTTTTTTTTTTTTTTAAAATTCGTAGTTCTGATTTTTATGCTTTATATGTGATCTATGTTTTCCCCTTGTTTATGATGCAGATTCGTGCTGGCCATCTTAGTGGTGATTGTCACTATAAGCGGGAATTTCTACGGGGTTTTATGAAGATACGTGGTCACGAACAGGTACGTTCTGCTCAATTAAATCATTAAACTAGGATTTGGGGCAAGGAATAGGGTCTTGCTGTCAAGAATTCTCTTATTCGGGAGTAGCATTCTTGTCCTTTTAGATTCACATGCTCTGACTTCTTTCTTTATTTCCCTTGAAACATTCTTTGACTTTTTGTTGTTTATACGGGATAAGTGTCTAATTCAGTCTACTTGGTATATTTGATGATGACAGGGCTTTAAATCTGCACTATCATGAGCTTATATTTTGCAACAACTATTCTGACCTTAATGCTCACACCATTATTCTGTCTCCATTAGTAACATCTTCTTCCTGCTGCTTTGCTTTGACATGTGAAGGAGTGTGTGAGACGAAGAGTAATGAAATCCGTGATGGCTAACCCATATTGCTCTGAAACTGCTGCTAAAGACGCCATGGAAGCTGTTTGGGATGTTTGTTACAATGATACTATGCCCTTTGATCGAGCTCCTTGATATTCAAATGGGTAGCGTTTATCACTGGAAATTAGGTGGCGCATGAACTTCCCTGCAGAAACGGTTTACCTTTCCTGCTTAGTTCTGGCTTTTAAAGAGAGAACTTCATCTTTATTCATTCAAATGATGCCTGTAGAAGCATCAAAGCATTCTTGAGTACTTGCTCTTTACAAACAAGTAGTCATTATTTACAGATGTTACACTTACACTTTGAAATAACATATTTCTGAGTTTATTATCATCCTTTTATTGGTATTGTCCTCTACGTATATATCCTTGTAGAGAAAGTGGGGGTGTTTGATGTCTGCTACTCTGACATTTCCATTGTGAATGAATTTTGGGCTAAAAATTTGATTGTTTTTAATGCTATGCTGATAGTTCTTGCCTTTACCATTGGATCAAACAATTGTGTTCACCATTCCGTCAAAAATGGTGTCACAAATCATTTCTATTGTATGCTGGTTGGCCAGTTTGCGTGACTGTAGCAGGCGCTTAAACAATTCTTTGAGAATGTAAATAAAAGAGTATGGACCATGTGTAAACTTTATTCCCTTTTGAAACTGATGCTTTTGGGTGCAGAAAGAACAAAAAGAGGCTGAAACATGCCAAGCCTGTATACCTTAGGCTAGAATGTGATCATTCTAGATACTAGCCTGATCATACCCATTATACACAGTAACGTGCATATTTAATCTGAAAGTGTCCTAATGTGTTCCCATCTCTCTTGGCTCATTAGCCACTAGCGCAAAAAGTAAACAAAATAGACAGAGTTCTTAATACTATATAGCAGGAGGTTATTTCATGGCCCAAGAAGTGATATTAAAGAACTAGCACCAAGATGGCGAGTATCATGAAGATTATCATTTGGCTGTCCTTGCTTACTCAGGTGCATTACTTAGCTGCTAAACCATTGCGTTCACGTTATACAGGTGAAGCTTGATCACTCCTGTTAGTGCACTTAAGCCATGTCTTTAGGCAATGTCATGTGCTTATTATATTTGCAGGTATCACAGGATTATGGAATCAACAAAAGAGAATAGGTGACCAACCAGTTACTGCAGCTTCATGGTGGTCAGAAGATTATTCCCTCCCACGGAGACGTAGACCCGTGCACAATGACTTGAAATCTTGAGTGGTGCATTCAGTTATCTGCATAGTTTTTCCGGGTGAATCATGATCGAATGTCTGTTTCCAGGATTATATATTGCTCTATTTACAATCTGTTTTTATCTTTTGTACAAAGCCGCGTATACAATAATTGAGGGGTTGGGGGAAAACAGGGGCGAACAAGTATGCATGCGCAGCTCCAGCCTGCAGGTTGGACAGGCATCGGGATCCGCATGCATGCAATATTGGGCAGACAAATATACACTTGGGTTTACGTAAACAAAGAAAAGTAATTTATTGAATTTTGTAAGCTATTGCTTCTGTTTCCTTTAGACTAAAAAATGAGTAAATTACTAACTAATTACATGAAGGGATGCCCAAATATGATCTGCTTTGATTGTCGGATTTCGCAACCCTTTTGCCCAAACAAGTCTATCCCATTCCACACCCAAGTCTAATGCATGTGCATTCGACAACTATTAGTGGACTAAAACTTAAAATAATGCTAATACGTATTCTACGCTAATTGCTATTTGTTCATAAAGTTGGTTGGGGAAATTTTAATATGGATCCGTTATATGACACTGTCTCACGAATTCTTTAGTTATGAATAAGTCATATTATCTAGATAAGTAATGTGATTGATTAAAAATCAAGTAATCTATATATTATTGTATAAATCAAATTCACATAGAGATCTTTCAAAATAATTGTACAATATTACAAATATAGTAGTAACTGGTTAGTGATTCCCCCAAGAGTTTGAATGATTGATTTATTCGCATAAGACAAAAAGATGAGTAACAAAGAATTTTTTTTAAAATTAGGGGCAAATTAATCAATTGAATAGATGTATATAATAAACCTAATATCACTACCTATATAAAAGGTCACAATCTCCAACTGCTTGGGGAGTCTTTATTTTGCCCTTATTTTGTTTTTTTGTACCAAATTTGCCCTTCACTATATCTAAGTCCCTTCTATTTATTCCACATTTGTTTTTCTAGATGGCTTTTTGGAACCTGGAATCTCCACTTCTTATCAAACTATCAAGTATAGTATAAAAGAAACAAAATAACACATGTTGGACTTTGTGTGTATAATAATCTAATATATAAAAGCAACAAAATAGTATTGGGGTGCAGTGCATTTGGGCATTCGGCATTAAGGAAAAAAAAAATAAAAAAGACAAGAAAGAATCAAAAAAATTAAGGTTGTATAGTATAGAGTTGATCGCCAGAGTTGAGACAACAACACATTGGAGCGAAGCCAGGACCCAAGAGTAGGGGTTAATCACTTTCTTATGTACGAGTCATAACAATGTGAAATTATCTTTTAGATTTAACTCTATAATCTTTTAAATTTCCACTATTCCTATAGGGATTTTTTTTTTTCTATTTTTGCATATATTATGGAAAATTTCAAGTTAAGAGAATTTAAAAAATAAAAAATAAAAAATAGGGGAGCAATATAAAGAGAGAAGCAAATTTTAAAGAATTTCAAGGGAACAAATGTAAGATAAACTATAAAAAAAAAAAAAAAAAAAATTATTAGATTAATTGATACTAACGATAAATGTGTGACTTCTCCGCCCAAATGAACCTCCACCTTCCCATTTATTCCTTTGGATGCTTTCCTCCTTCCATTATCACTAGACTATCATTATTTCTTTTTGTTAATTTCTCTCCACATCTTTTTATCGATTTCTTTCTTATTGTTAACACACACATGTTTCCGAAAAAATCTACACTTTCCTTTATAGAACCATCTCATTGTGTTTGAAAAGTCTGTATGGCTTAAAAAACACTACCAAGAAAAGCAGCTTTAGTGACAACAGGATTTTGTCACAAAAAATAACAGTCTTACTTTCGAGTGACAATCTATGTGTTTGCACTATATCATCATTGAAGGCTCATCGCTAAAAATGCTTTGTGTCAAGATTTCTTCTCGTCACTAATGGACAGCTTTTAGTGACGATAATTATCAATGACTAGTTGCCACAATAGACAGGTAAATGTCGCTAAACATATTAAATCTTGTAACAAATATTTAATATTTAGTGACAAGTTTGTTGCTGCTAGAAAGTTTCGACTTAGTGATAATAGTTACTTGTCACAAAATGTGTAGTCCACAATGATAAATGTCATAATGATTTCAATTTAGTGACAATATATTGTCACTATTATTAAATATTTAACTTAGGGCTGACGACAACAAACTTTGTCACTAAAGTTGTTAGCAAAAGGATTGCTTGTAAATTTATTTGAAACCACCCTGCTAAATTAATAATTGAACATCGCAGCCAAACAAATCATCTAAATCCAACAAAAATTAATGGACAACCAGCCTTTCATTATAAAATCACAAAAAATATAATAGAATATAACTATAAAATATCATATTTATTAGTTAATGTCTCCAACATTAATCTACAAATACGTCTAGATTAAGTTATTACAAAGTTTCAATCAAAATAAAAGCAAATATCGACAATAAGAATCTTAATCCATAAACAAATACGCTACAGCCCCAAAACATCATGAGCAAAAATGGCTACAACTCCATTGCTCTTTGTCTGGTTGCTTCACTACCAACAAGTTTGAACTATATATCTTCACATAGCTGCATTAAAGTAATACAAAATTATTTAACGACAGGTAAAGGATATTATAAAGAAACATAAAGCTCGACCAAGAACCAAGATATATACTAAAAAAGCATTTCCAGCATACCCATAAAAGATTTCACAAAATGTATGAAATCCGGCCAAGAACCAACAGAAAAAAAATTGCAGTAACCAATTCCAAAAAACCATTTCCAGCAAGCCATAAAGGCCGTCACAAATAACATAAAGTCCTACCATGAACCAAGACGGAAAAAAAACTTTTCCAGCAAACCAATCCATACACAACTTATATATCTAAAAGCCTTACTTTCATACTTTCATGACACGTGCATAAAAATTATGTCAAAACCAAATACACTTCAAACATGTATACCTTCAAAGGTTTTTATTGAACTACATCCAGATTATTGGGCTAGCATGCAGCCTAATAAAAGAATAAAATTGAACTTTTATTCCTTCCAGTAATATACGGATTATGGGCACTATAGTTATAGTCCTATTTGTTGTATTTAGTATAATATTAAAAAAAAAAAAAAAAACTCAACTGCTCTTTACTAACAAAGCTTAGTATTTCATAATTGAGAAATATAGCAAAAATGATTGAGAAAGTTCAAACACTATAACAAAATTCCCAACAAATAGTTAGAAGAGGTATTTCAACCACTAAAGAAAAGCTTTCTTCCTTCAGGAACATCAGCATCCAATGGAACATTCTAGATGCAACATGGGTAAAATATAGGTGTAAATGCAAATCAGAGTCAAAGAAACATAACGTTCTCAAATAAAATTTAAAATGTCCTATTATTTGTCGCCCTCTTCGCAGAATACTGGATGAGATTCAAAGAAAGTATTTTAAAAAATTAGTGAAAAGGATGTGTCATACTCCATCCGAGTGTACCTAAAACTCTTCTGCTAAATGTATTTTTAGTTGGCAAGGGGAGCCACGAGAAAGGGAGGAGGATAAGATGCTCGAATCTTAGACCGACTCGGGAAAAAGAAAAGAAAACAGGCATCATAATCATCCAATCAAACAAACCCATATGTATTACAATCTATAGTATCTGGAGGTATAATAATCCTAGTATAGAAATTTTCTAGACTCATCATACAGGCATATCCCTTTGAGCGGCTTTAACATTTGCCTTGGCGGGTACTCTAGAGGCCCTAGCCTTTTGTCTAGAAATTCTATACCAATTTTATTGTATCCCAGATTTTAACCATAGAATGAAAAATTTCATCCAGAAAGTGCCAACATACCTCAGATATAGATTGATGCCTTTAATTCTGTTTTTGTCTGAGTTGATCCTTCGAAACTTCCTTGTTGAATTTTAATGGGTTTGAGACCTACCTTTCAGTCTCCCCCCTGGCCTTCTTCTTTTTGAATCAAAGAACTAAAAATAAAAATGCTTTTCAAGAGAAGTTTGAATAAATTGGATTGTAAGTGAGAGAGAATGTATGAACTTGATTGTTATTGAGAAAATTTACAAAGAGTAGAGAGCTTTCTGAGATTTTCTGATGTTTTTTCTATTTTTTCTAAGTTATTTTCCATTTTTTGTAAATTAGGAGTTTTATTTTCTTTTTTCTTTTCTATATTCTCTATTACCTAATTTAAATAGTCTAGATTTTTTCTAATACTTTTTAATTCCTTATTTTGATTTTTCAGGGTCTCAAAAATAACTGTTATCATGCTTTCTATATTTCTATCTATTGTTTAGGAAGTTCTTTTTTATATTGTCTGATATAATCTAACATGCTAATTATTAATCCTTTTTAAATTTTATTTCAGGTTGAACCTCTAGAATTCCAGCTTCTGAAGTTATTCTTAGATATGTCTGTATATCTGTTAAACATTTTTCTAAATATGTAACAGTCTGTTCTAATGTTCTTTGTGTACTCATATCAGAATCTACTAGACAATATTTCCAACAACTTATTGGTATTAAGGACATTTAATCAGTATTTAGATATTCATCAGAGTCAAAATAATCTAAAGAATTATAACAAGTGTAATCATTATTATCTTCTATGTAAATATTATAAAATCTTTTGTAGCTGTAAAAAATTCTATCTTGTAATTATCATCTATTATTTCTGGTTTTATAGATAATAAAAATTCTCTAAGTGGTTTTATTTCATTCTTCTATTTTTTATAAAATTATCATTTTAGCTACTTTGTCTAATGTGTTAGTAATTCTAAAGATTTCTTTTTTATGTTGTATGCTTAATTATAAACATTGTCTGATTTTTGTTTCTAAAATTTCTTTATAGTTATATTGATCTGGTAACATAAAAAATAAATTAGGTACGTCAGTTTGATGAATTTCATAATTAAATTTGTCTTTTTGATTTCTAATTATATGAAAAGTATCACATCTAGAACTACTTACCAAACTACCATCCTTTTTATCATAATATAATATTCCTTGTCTAAGTCTTTCTCCATAAACTTCACTTTGAATCATAGGGTTGCTTTTGGAATAATTAAACTTTCTATATATGTCATTTATATTACTTTTGTTCTTAATATTTTATTAAAATTCTTTTGTATTTTTCTTCTCCTAATTTTAAATTACCTAACTCTTATGGAAATCTAGATTTAAGATAAGAGACTTCTCTAATATAGTAACTTATCAAAAAGGTCTGTTGTTTTACATTAGTTATTTTATTTTGTCTTACAAATCTTTCTATTTTCTTTATTTTATACATATTTTTTATTAAATATTTATGCATATTTTCTTGTTCAAATTGGTCTTGTTGGGTGTTCATCAGTTTGTCGAGTTGGGGAACCTACTTAAGTCTCTACAACCATTAAAGTTCAACAAGAAAGGATCAAAGTCATGGTTCTGATACCATTTTTAGTTGGCAGGGGAACCACGAGAAGGGTGGAGGATAAGATCCTCGAATCTTAGACCGACTTGGGAAAAAGAAAAGAAAACAGGCATCATAGTCATCCAATTAAACAAACCCATATGTATTACAATCTATAGTATCTGGAGGTATAATAATCCTAGTATAGCCATGGCGGGTACTCTAGAGGCGCTTGCCTTTTGTCTAGAAATTCTATACCAATTTTATTGTATCCCAGATTTTAACCATAGAATGAAAAATTTCATCTAGAAAGTGCCAACATACCTCATGATGCTTGAAATTCTGTTCTTGTCTGAGTTGATCCTTTGAAACTTCCTTGTTGAAGACTAATGGGTTTGAGACCTTTCAGTCTCTCCCCCTGGCATTCTTCTTTTTGAATTAAAGAACTAAAAATAAGAATGCTTTTCAAGAGAAGTTTGAATAAATTGATATTTCTCTATTGTAAGTGAGAAAGAATGTATGAACTTGATTGTTATTGAGAAAATTTACAAAGAGTAGAGAGCTTTCTGAGATTTTCTGATGTTTTTTCTATATATCTAACAAATGAGGAGAAAATTTACAAAGAGTAGAGAGCTTTCTGAGATTTTCTGATGTTTTTTCTATATATCTAACAAATGAGGAGAAGGTCTATATATATACAATGAGTTCCGGACTTCAAACCCGGACTTTAATTATCCTAAAACTATCGTACAATGATAAAAAGAGATTCCTTACATGACTTTTGCTGCTGAACTTTTTCAAGCAAAATGGGATATTGTTGGAGAAGACACAGTAGATGCAATCAGGTTTTGTTTTTTCTCAAATTACAGCACCGCCATTACCCTTGTCCCTACGGTTGAGAATGATTGACATATGCGGGATTTCAGACCTATCTCTTGTTGTAATTTGATTTATAAATGCTACTCAGGAGTTTTTACTAACAGATTGAAGAGAGTGATGATGACCTGACCTGGTTAGTAAAGTGCAAAATGCTTTTGTGAAAGGAAGGTTGATAGCTGAAAATATTTTGATGATGCATGAACTTTTAAAGGGTTATTAACAGGACAGGAGGGACACCTAGAGCTGTTATTAAAATGGATATTAAGCTTATGATACTTTGCAGTGGGATTTTTTATTCATGGTCATGGAGATCATGAAATTTCCTACGCAATTTATTGACTGGGTAAAGATGTGTGTCAGTACAGCTCATTTCTCCATTAACCTAAATAGCTCATTGATAGGATACTTCACAAGTGAAAGGGGGCTTAGACAAGGAGATCCAATATCTCCTTATCTTTGTTTAATAGCAATGGAAGCTTTCACTTGTTTGTTTACGCATGAAATTTCCTATGCAATTTATTGACTGGGTAAAGATGTGTGTCAGTACAGCTCATTTCTCCATTAACCTAAATAGCTCATTGATAGGATACTTCACGAGTGAAATGGGGCTTAGACAAGGATATCCAAGGGCAGTATCTCCTAATCTTTTTTTAATAGCAATGGAAGCTTTCACTTGTTTGTTTACACATAATATTAAAGCTAGGGGTTTTGACTACCATTCCCAATTGTAAAGAAATGCAGTTGTCCCATTTAGCTTTTGCTGATGACTTGTTTGTCCTTGTTGGAGCTACAAGGCATTCTTTTCAAGTCACCACGGACACAATGGAGGAATTTGGAGAGCTTTCTGGACTTAAAATCAATCTGCCAAAAAGTCAAGTATTTGTCTCAGGAGTGGAGGATAATGAAGCTGAGAAACTCAGTGGTATTATCAACATGCAGAAAGGAATACTACCTGTAACATATTTAGGTTTGCCTATGATTACTAATAGGCTTACCTATTAAGGACTGCCACCTATCTTCACCCAAATTCAACAAAGGATACAAAGGTGGGCCAATAAGAAGCTTAGTTATGCCGGGAGGTTGCAACTTATCCAATCTGTCTTGAATGGTATCCAAGTCTTCTGGGCTAGTGTGTTATCTGTAGCCTCTAGCCCAAAGGTATTATCAAGAAAATAAACAGTCTCTTAGCATCCTTTCTATGGTCAGGTTGGGAAAGAATTCACTATGGGGCTAAAGTAGCTTGGACTGATGTGTGTTCACCTAAGACTGAAGGTGGACTGGGGCTTCCAAATCTGGAAATTTGGAACAGGACTCTCATCTTTAAACTGTTATGGAATTTGTGTAGCAAGAAAGACTCTTTGTGGGTGAGAGATGGATCCATACCGTCAAATTGAAAGGTCAATCCATTTGGGGGATGGTATAGCTACTGATAGCTCCTGGGTATGGAGGAAGATTTTGAAGATGAGGGAACTGGCTCGGATGCAGATAAAATATGTAGTGGGTAATGGGATTGACTACTAATTTTTGGTTTGAAGATTGGCATCCCATTGGCCCCTTATACTTGAAATTCACAGAGAACTTATTGTCCAGTTTTAAATGTGTAAAAGGCCCTGCTGCAAACATTATCCATCACGAGGCTTGGAAGTAGCAAGTGTTAGGGCCTATGGGTAGAAGGTTCAATGCTGAGGGTAAGGAGTTGTATTCAGCTACTCCTGTCTCCTTCACACCGCAAATTCAACAGGAAGACTGGATCTAACGGGCAAGGAATGCTAGTGGAAAATTCTCAAATAAGGAGGCAATGAATTGTATCAGAAATGGGGGAAATAAGGTGGAGTGGTATAAGCTAGTTTGATGTTCCAAGGTTTTTTTTTATCTGATGGCTGGCATGTAAAAGAAGACTTAATACCAAAATGAGGCTGCATCAGAAGGGAATACTGAAAGCACATACTCTCTTTGAATTTTGCGAAGTAGCTGATGAGTCCTTTGATCATGTATTCTTTGATTGCAGCTACTGTAGACAAGTGTGGAACAATATACAGGCCCTATGTCTTACTTTTAGAAGAGCTTGTTCAAGGGAAAAGGAGAGTCAATGGATGTGCTACCACTGGACTTCAAACTCTTTTGAAGATAAGCTGAAGAGATTGGCCTTAGCTGCTATGGCTTTATGAAATATCGAAAGCTAGAAATGCATCCATTTTAAGAAACAAGACTACTAATGCTGTGGGAATAGTTGCTGCGATTATTGAAGTAATAGGAAAAGTAGTTGCTGCCTGGGGGAAAATACAGAGGAATAGAAGGAATCTAGAATTGACTGTAGAATGGAGTTTACCTAATAGCATCTTTGTCTAATGTGTATAGGTGTAATGTATAAGATGTATATGGCTTTTTTTCTGTATTAAAAAAAAAGACTTCTAATGGGCAGACCTATATACTGTATGAATTTCTTAATGTCAAAAAAAAAAAAAAAAAAAACATTCAGCTGTGCAGCTACATATTCAGATTTGGCTACCCCCACATTCTCCCCCTCAACGTGGCTTCTGCTTTCTGTACCTGCTTTACAGGTCCTAAGGTCCTGTGATGATAAACTAGAATGAGCTAAGAGATAGGAGTCACCACCAGCAGAAGATACTATTCAATAATATTTTGTTGCTAAAACTTTTTATCACAAAAAGTGCATTTCTCCGGGAGAAGAAAAAAAATTATTTTCAGAAGATCCAGGAAAAGGGCAGAATAACAAGAGCACAACTCTGAGACTCAGGCTTCCTGTCTGCAAAGCATGTCTAAGGAAAAAGTTCAAAAATTCCAAACTACAACAAAGACAGTGATAAGGTGTCCATTGGGTGGTACGTTTTCTTTGGTTTAATTGATGATAAAGTATAAGAAAAAAACATGTTCAGGGAAAACAAAAGAAAAGGATATACTTGGAAGAATTACTATAGGAGAAAGACAAGATTCAAAACACATTGAACTCAAGAAACAACGTACCTGACAATGTCACATAAATAAACTTGCCTTTTCTACTAGTCCTTTTGCACCTCCAAATCAAGATTCAAGACGGCAGAGTAGAGACCGCATCATGACTCAAAGTGCAAGAAAAGATATTTGCATGATAGTGAGAGAGAGTTACTCGCAAGATTCTTTGACTGAAAAGACTGAAGATCCTCTTGTACCAACAACAAATCCCTTTTTCCAGCAGAAACTGTAAGCAGTGCATTGGCAACATGTCCTCAGTGTTCTGGAGCATTTCCCTTACAGAAGAAGTCGGTAGAGGAAAACAAATCTTAGAGTCGGGTAGGCAAAAACAATAAATCCCATTTTTCCAGCAGAAACGGTAAGCACTGCACTGGCAACATGTCGTGTGTTCTGGAGCATTTCCTTTATAGAAGAAGTCGGGTAGAGGAAAACACATCTTAGAGTGGTCCATCAAATCTGCAATTCACTGAAGCCCCTAAACTTCTGTAGCAACCATGAACATATGACACAATTCTCCCAATAGAACTACAACAAAAACTCCACAACATAGAAACAAGAAATGGATACCAAATTCCTATATTGCAAAGGTCCTGTACATAGTCCAAATTTTTACATATATCTGTCCCACGGCACTACTGTGAAGAGAGATCAAGCAATGTTATCCTGAAGATTCAGGAATTAGGCTACAGGACCTAAAGTCAACTCTTAAGCCCCTAAACGCTGAACCATCTTTAACCCCCAAGGTAAAAGAATTAGATATGGCAACCCACGGCCAGAAGAACACCTGTAATTGGATGGGTGGCCAATCTGGCCTATTCATTGCCAATGGCACAGAAACGACAACAATGGACTGCACTTCAGGTCTCCAGAGGGACTCTTCACTCAGTTTTTCCATTACCGTCCGGTATATATAAGGGAGAATATGGACATCAACTGCTGCTGCTTGGATCATCAGCTCACACAAAAGTCTGTATATCCAAAATCTGGGATGCATATCATCGTGAGAAGAAAAGCTATACCCAATGCTATAGAACAAATATCACCAAAAACTATGAAACTTGACGAATTATAGCAGTGCCCAGTCACATTCTTTAGCAACGGAAATTCAGCTTAATGAGGCTTAACTTCTGACCAGTTCTGAGTTCCTTAATGCAGTATGAATCCTTTTTCTTCGATAGCACGTTCTTTCTTGTGTAGATACGTAGGACGGAATACTCCCCAATCAGTTATCAGAGAAATCAGTAAAGATAAGGTTAAAGCACCCACTTCCTAATTCCTATCTCCCTTGGTTTCTGGAAGGATCTTAGTTCAAGCTCTTATACTGTCGATACACACTTATGTCAGTAAAACAACTATAATTTTCCTTATGTTTCACCAAATTTCTCCTTTTCTGTCCTCTTTCTTTTTCCCCTCTTCATTTCTATTTCATGTTACTTTCTTTCTCTTGGATGCTTCTCTATGTCACTAAAACACACACCACGGAAGATCAGTCTAGAAGAAAGGGATCGTTGATGGTTTCACCCAGTAACAAAATCTTACGCCAATAAATAAACAAATAGATAAAATAAAATCTTGTGCCATTAATAAACAACTACAGAAAACGCTAGGTAATCAATATAACCTTTTGTGAGAACAGGAAATTTCTCATCTTTTTCTAATGGTTCTCACAATAAGCTGTATGGATAGGTAAAAATTCAATAAAATAGATTAATCCATTAGAAAAGCCTGGACAAAACAATTAAAAAGCAACACAACCTACCATGTCAATATTAACAGAAGCAGCTCAACAAGACGGACAAAAAAACAGTAAGAAGAAGAAGAAGAAGAAGAAGCAGCAGCAGCAAGAAGAAAGGTCCATCACAAAGTTCACCACATTGGACAGAATCAATCTCATTGCGCAGATTAAAAAAGGCATAACTTGGAAAAAAATTTACAAACACACACACACACACAGATATATCTTTCATTTTGTATTTCAATCTCAAAAGACTCTGAAAAGCATAAATAAGATTAGATGAAGTACTTAAAGTTGGCAGTGAGTTTAATTCAACAGTAAATAACTTGTCGCTTCACAGTATAGCTGTTTGACTAACAAATAGCCTATGTTTTAAAGTAGACCTACACTTCTACAACTTACAAAAAATTGCCCATAGCCCCATCAAAGGAAAAGTTTCTGAGCAGATAAAATAAGCCATTAAAGCGTACATGGTCTGCTTAGGGAGTTACGCTTGAGAACCATATCAACATCACCAGAAGGGGACATATTATTCACCGAAATTGAACTCATAGCCTACTTTATTCGATTTCATTTCCTTTTAAGGGGCCAAAATAGTTACAGTACATTTCCTCAAACGTAGCCTTGTTGCGTATGTCACATATAAAAACATTCAAGGCATAAGAGAAATCAGAAGTAAAAGGGAAAAATTAAATTTTGACTGCTAATGAGTTATATAATCAATAAAAAGAAAAATCTTATGCCATTGAACAACTAGTGAAAACAATTGGTAATAAATTAGCTTTGAAAGAGATCTAGAAAATTTCTAATACTTTCTTATGGTTTTCCAATATAAGAAGAAGAAGAAGAAGCAAGAAAGAAGTTCATTCACAAAGTTTCACATATTGGACAGAATCATTCTCGTTGCACAATTAAAAAAAAACAAAAACCTTTGTATATACCTTTCATGTTGTATTTCAATCTCAAAAGACTCTGAAAGCAAAAATAAGATTAGATGAATTATAGTACCTTAAAGTTGGCAGTGAGTTAACTCTACAGTAAATAACCTGAGACTTCACAATATATCTGCTCTTATACAAATCGCCGATGTTTTAAAGTAGACCTACGCTTCTATAGTTGTTTCTTATGCCCATAGCCCCTATATTGTGATAGGGTTTCTCAGCAGATAAAATAAGCTGTTAAAGCGCACATGGTCTGCTTGGGGAGTTTGAAAGCCATACCAACATCACCAGAAGGGGACATATCATTCACCTAAAAATAACTTATTGCCTACTTTATTGGATTTCATTTCAATTAAGGAGCCAAAATATTTACAGTTCATTTCCTCAAACGTAGTCTTGTCTGCGTGTGTCACATATAAAAATATTCAAGGCATAAGAGAAATCAGACGTAAAAGGGAAAAATAAAATTTTGACCCCAAGTGAGTTAATAAACAACAAGTGGAAACAAGCGGTAATAAATTAGCTTCGAAACAAAGCAGAAAAATTCCAATACTTTCTTATGGTTTTAGATTTCCAAATAACAATAAGAAGAAGTAAGAAAAGAAGTTCATCACAAAGTTTCACATACTTGACAGAATCATTCTCGTTGCACAATTTTTTATTTTTTTTAAAAAAAAAGGCATAACCAATAAAATCAAAAAGAAAAACAGACATACTTTTCATTTTGTACTTCAATTTCAAAAGACTCTGAAAAGCAGAATCAGAAGTTCATCACAAACTTTCACATATTGGACAGAATCATTCTCGTTCCACAATTTTTTTTAAAAAAAAAGGCATAACTGATAAAAACAAAGAGAAATACAGATATACCTTTCATTTTGTACTTCAATCTCAAAAGACTCTGAAAAGCATAAATAAGATTAGATGAAGCACTTAAAGTTGGCAGTAAGTTGACTCTATAGTAAATAACTTGTTGCTTCACAGTATAGCTGCACGACTAATAAACAGCCTATGTTCTAAAGTAGACCTACGCTTCTACGACTTACAAAAAATTAACCATAGCACCATCAATGGATAAATAGGTTTGAGCAGATAAAAAAAGCCAATAAAGCGTACATGGTCTCCAATGCTGTTTGAGATACATGCATCTAAGACCTTAAAGGGACATATCATTCACCAAAAATTAACTCATTGCCTACTTTGTCCGATTTCATTTCAGTTTTAAGGGGCCAAAACAATTACAGTTCATTTCTTCAAACGTAATCTTGTTTGCGTGTGTCACATAAAAACATTCAAGGCATAAGAGAATCAGAAGTAAAAGGGAAAAAAATTAAATTTTGACTGCTAATGAGTTATATAATCAGTAAAAAGAAAAAAACTTATGCCATTAAACAACTAATGAAAACAATTGGTAATAAATTAGCTTAGAAACAGAGAAGAAAATTTCTAATATTTTCTTATGGTTTATACCACTTGTCACGGGCTCACTCTTTATTAGTGCTCTCAACCCGTGCGGCACTTAGGTTTTCACCCTAAGTCAGCCTTTCTCACACTTAAAATTGCAGTAAAATCTCCAATATGTTACTATTGGGACGTCGATCCACAAGCCGCAGCTGTCCGGCCTTTTATTACTATAGACTGATAACTTATTCAGGAATCTTCAATATGTATTTCTTAACTAACTGTGGTAGCTAGCTCTTAACACAGGTCTAGATATGTCCTTTGACGTGACAACTTATTTTTTTTAAGAAAATTTTGTTGGTTTTTTTCCCTTAAAAACCGTAAGTAGTACCAGTACAAATCATAAAAACATAATCTTGTTTGCGTGTGTCACATAAAAACATTCAAGGCATAAGAGAATCAGAAGTAAAAGGGAAAAAAATTAAATTTTGACTGCTAATGAGTTATATAATCAGTAAAAAGAAAAAAACTTATGCCATTAAACAACTAATGAAAACAATTGGTAATAAATTAGCTTAGAAACAGAGAAGAAAATTTCTAATATTTTCTTATGGTTTACCAACTAAGAAAAAGAAAAAGAAAAAGAAATAAGAAAAGAAGTTCATCACAAAGTTTCACACAATGGACTCATTCCCGTTGTACACAATTTTATTTTATTTTTTTAAAAAAAGGCATAACTGATAAAAACAAAGAGAAACTCAGATATCTCTATCATTTTGTACTTCAATCCCAAAAGACTCTGAAAAGCATGAATCAGATTAGATGAGTACTTAAAGTTGGCAGTGAGTTGACAATATAGTAAATAACTTGTCGCTTCACAGCATAGCTGCACGACTAAGAAACAGCCTATGTTTTAAAGTAGACCTACGCTTCTATGACTTAACAAAAATTGCCCGTAGCCCCCCATCAAAGGATAGCTATCTGAGCAGATAAAAAAGGCCATTAATGCTTACCTGGTCTGCTTAGGGAGTTTGAGAGCTATACAGCAGCACCAGAAGGGGACATATCATTCACCAAAAATTAAGTTATTGCCTACTTTATCCGATTTCATTTCCTTTTAAGGGGCCAAAACAGTTACAGTTCATTTCTTCAAACGCAGTCTTGTTCGCGTGAGTCACATAAAAACATTCAAGGCATAAGGGAAAGTCAGAAGTAAAAGGGGAGAAAAATTAAATTTTGACCGCTAATGAGTTATATAATCAGTAAAAAGAAAAAAAAACCTATGCCATTAAACAACTAACGAAAACAATTGGTAATAAATTAGCTTAGAAACAGTGAAGAAAATTTCTAATATTTTCTTGTGGTTTTCGAAACAAGAAGAAGAAAAAGAAGTAAGAAAAGAAGTTCATCACAAAGTTTCACACAACGGACAGAGTCATTCTCGTTGCACAATTTTTTAATTTTATTTTAAAAAAAAGGCATAACTGATAAAAGCAAAGAGAAACACAGATATCTCTATCATTTTGTGCTTCAATCACAAAAGACTCTGAAAAGCATGAATAAGATTAGATGAAGTACTTAAAGTTGGCAGTGAGTTCACTCTATAGTAAATAACTTGTCGCTTCACAGCATAGCTGCACGACTAACAAACAGCCTATGTTTTAAAGTAGACCTACGCTTCTACGACTTAACAAAAATTGCCCGTAGCCCCCCAATCAAAGGATAGCTATCTGAGCAGATAAAAAAGGCCATTAAAGCTTACCTGGTCTGCTTAGGGAGTTTGAGAGCTATAACAGCAGCACCAGAAGGGGACATATCATTCACCAAAAATTAAGTTATTGCCTACTTTATCCGATTTCATTTCCTTTCAAGGGCCCAAATCAGTTACAGTTCATTTCTTCAAACGCAGTCTTGTTCGCGTGAGTCACACAAAAACATTCAAGGCATAAGAGAAATCAGAAGTAAAGCGGAGAAAAATTAAATTTTGACCGCTAATGAGTTATATAATCAGTAAAAAGAAAAAAAAAAACCTATGCCCTTAAACAACTAACGAAAACAATTGGTAATAAATTAGCTTAGAAACAGTAAAGAAAATTTCTAATATTTTCATATGGTTTTCGAAACAAGAACAAGAAAAAGAAGTAAGAAAAGAAGTTCATCACAAAGTTTCACACAACAGACAGTCATTCTCGTTGCACAATTTTTTAATTTTATTTTAAAAATAAAGGCAAAACTGATAAAAGCAAAGAGAAACACAGATATCTCTATCATTTTGTACTTCAATCTCAAAAGACTCTGAAAAGCATGAATAAGATTAGATGAAGTACTTAAAGTTGGCAGTGAGTTGACTCTATGGTAAATAACTTGTCGCTTCACAGCATAGCTGCACGACTAAGAAACAGCCTGTGTTTTAAAGCAGACCTACGCTTCTACGACTTAATAAAAATTGCCCGTAGTCCCCATCAAAGGACAGCTATCAGAGCAGATAAAAAAAGCCATTAAAGCGTACATGGTCTGCTTAGGGAGTTTGAGAGCCATACAGCAGCACCAGAAGGGGACATGCCATTCACCAAAAATTAACTTATTGCCTACTTTATCCGATTTCATTTCATTTTTAAGGGGCCAAAACAGTTACAGTCCATTTCTTCAAACGCAGTCTTGTTCCCGTGTGTCACATAAAAACAATCAAGGCATAAGAGAAATCAGAAGTAAAAGGGAAAAAAATTAAACCTTTTGACAGCTAATGAGTTATATAATCAGTAAAAAGAAAAAAACTTATGCCATTAAACAACTAAGGAAAACAATTGGTAATAAATTAGCTTAGAAACACAGAAGAAAATTTCTAATATTTTCTTACGGTTTTCCAAATAAGAAGAAGAAAAAGAAATAAGAAAAGAAGCTCATCACAAAGTTTCACACAACGGACAGAGTCATTCTCGTTGCACAATTTTTTTTTTTTTATTTAAAAAAAGGCATAACTGATAAAAACAAAGAGAAACACAGATATCTCTATCAATTTGTACTTCAATATCAAAAGACTCTGAAAAGCATGAGTTGGCAATGAGTTGACTCTATAGTAAATAACTTGTCGCTTCACAGCATAGCTGCACGACTAACAAACAGCCTACGTTTTAAAGTAGACCTACGCTTCTACGACTTAACAAAAATTGCCCGTAGCCCCCCATCAAAGGACAGCTATCTGAGCAGATAAAAAAAGCCATTAAAGCGTACATGGTCTTAGATGCGGTTCTACTTTAATGAGAGCTATACTCTGTTTGTTAGTCGTGCAGCTACCATGTGGGCCTACTTTAAGTTATTGGCTGTGTATTAGAGTTCATTTCCTTTTAAGGGGCCATCTAATCTTACAGTGCATAAGAGAGTCTTCAAACGCAGTCTTGTTCGCGTGAGTCACATAAAAACATTCAAGGCATAAGAGAAATCAGAAGTAAAAGGGAGAAAATTTAAATTTTGACTGCTAATGAGTAATATAATCAGTAAAAAGAAAAAAAAACCAATTACATTAAACAACTAACGAAAACAATTGGTAATAAATTAGCTTAGAAACACAGAAGAAAATTTCTAATATTTTCTTGTGGTTTTCGAAACAAGAAGAAGAAAAAGAAATAAGAAAAGAAGGTCATCACAAAGTTTCACACATCGGACAAAGTAATTCTCGTTGCACAATTTTTTTTTTTTTTTATTTTATTCAAAAAAAGGCATAACTGGCAAAAACAAAGAGAAACACAGATATCTCTATCATTGTCTTGTACTTCAATATCAAAAGACTCTGAAAAGCATGAATAAGATTAGATGAAGTACTTAAAGTAGGCATTGAGTTCACTCTATAGTAAATAACTTGTCGCTTCACAGCATAGCTGCACGACTAACAAACAGCCTATGTTTTAAAGTAGACCTACGCTTCTACGACTTAACAAAAATTTAAGTAAACCCATCAAAGGACATGCTATCTGAGCAGATGAAAAAAGCCATTAAAGCGTACATGGTCTGCTTAGGGAGTTTGAGAGCAATACAGCAGCACCAGAAGGGGACATATCATTCACCAAAAATTAAGTTACTGCCTACTTTATCCGATTTCATTTCCTTTTAAGGGGCCAAAACAGTTACAGTTCATTTCTTCAAACGCAGTCTTAGATGTGAGTCACATACAAAACATTCAAGGCATAAGAGAAATCAGAAGTAAAGGGGAGAAAAATTAAATTTTGACCGCTAATGAGTTATATAATCAGTAAAAAGAAAAAAAAACCTACCTGCCATTAAACAACTAACGAAAACAATTGGTAATAAAATAGCTTATAAACAGTGAAGAAAATTTCTAATATTTTCTTGTGGTTTTCGAAACAAGAAGAAGAAAAAGAAATAAGAAAAGAAGGTCATCACAAAGTTTCACACATTGGACAGAGAAACACTCGTTGCACAATTTTTTAATTTTATTTTTAAAAAAAGGCATAACTGATAAAAGCAAAGAGAAACACAGATATCTCTATCATTTTGTACTTCAATCTCAAAAGACTCTGAAAAGCATGAACAAGATTAGATGAAGAACTTAAAGTTGGCAGTGAGTTGACTCTATGGTAAATAACTTGTCGCTTCACAGAATAGCTGCACGACTAAGAAACAGCCTTTGTTTTAAAGCAGACCTACGCTTCAACGACTTAATAAAAATTGCCCGTAGCCCCATCAAGGACAGCTATCTGAGCAGATAAAAAAAGCCATTAAAGCGTACATGGTCTGCTTAGGGAGTTTGATAGCAATACTTTAGAGCTTTAAGCTGTGTATAGGGGACATGTCATTCACCAAAATTTAACTTATTGCCTACTTTATCCGATTTCATTTCATTTTTAAGGGGCCAAAACAGTTACAGTTCATTTCTTCAAACGCAGTCTTGTTCCCGTGTGTCATATAAAAACAATCAAGGCATAAGAGAAATCAGAAGTAAAAGGGAGAAAAATTAAATTTTGACAGCTAATGAGTTATATAATCAGTAAAAAGAAAAAAAAAAACCTATTACATTAAACAACTAACGAAAACAATTGGTAATAAATTAGCTTAGAAACACAGAAGAAAATTTCTAATATTTTCTTGTGGTTTTCGAAACAAGAAGAAGAAAAAGAAATAAGAAAAGAAGTTCATCACAAAGTTTCACAAATCGGACAGAGTCATTCTCGTTGCACAATTTTTTTTATTTTTTATTTTATTAAAAAAAAGGCATAACTGGCAAAAACAAAGAGAAACACAGATATCTCAATCATTTTGTACTTCAATATCAAAAGACTTTAGCTGTTAAATTTTCTGAAAAGCATGAAAAAAAATTAGATGAAGTACTTAAAGTTGGCATTGAGTTCACTCTATAGTAAATAACTTGTCGCTTCACAGCATAGCTGCACGACTAACAAACAGCCTATGTTTTAAAGTAGACCTACGTTTCTACGACTTAACAAAAATTCCCCGTAGCCCCCATCAAAGGACAGCTATCTGAGCAGATAAAAAAAGCATTTAAAGCGTACATGGTCTGCTTAGGGAGTTTGAGAGCTATACAGCAGCACCAGAAGGGGACATATCATTCACCAAAAATTAAGTTATTGCCTACTTTGTCCGATTTCATTTCCTTTTAAGGTGCCAAAACAGTTACAGTTCATTTCTTGAAACGCAGTCTTGTTCGCGTGAGTCACATAAAAACATTCAAGGCATAAGAGAAATCAGAAGTAAAAGGGAGAAAAATTAAATTTTGAATGCTTATGAGTTATAAAATCAGTAAAAAGAAAAAAAAAACGTATTACATTAAACAACTAACGAAAACAATTGGTAATAAATTAGCTTAGAAACACAGAAGAAAATTTCTAATATTTTCTTGTGGTTTTCGAAACAAGAAGAAGAAAAAGAAATAAGAAAAGAAGTTCATCACAAAGTTTCACACATCGGACAGAGTCATTCTCGTTGCACAATTTTATTTATTTATTTTTTATTCAAAAAAAGGCATAACTGGCAAAAACAAAGAGAAACACAGATATCTCTATCATTTTGTACTTCAATATCAAAAGACTCTGAAAAGCATGAATAAGATTAGATGAAGTACTTAAAGTTGGCATTGAGTTCACTCTATAGTAAATAACTTGTCGCTTCACAGCATAGCTGCACGACTAACAAACAGCCTATGTTTTAAAGTAGACCTACGCATCTACGACTTAACAAAAATTGCCCTTAGCCCCCATCAAAGGACAGCTATCTGAGCAGATGAAAAAAGCCATTAAAGCGTACATGGTCTGCTTAGGGAGTTTGAGAGCAATACAGCAGCACCAGGATAAGGGGACATATCATTCACCAAAAATTAAGTTACTGCCTACTTTATCCGATTTCATTTCCTTTTAAGGGGCCAAAACAGTTACAGTTCATTTCTTGAAACGCAGTCTTGTTCGCGTGAGTCACATAAAAACATTCAAGGCATAAGAGAAATCAGAAGTCAAGGGGAGAAAAATAAAATTTTGACCGCTAATGAGTTATATAATCAGTAAAAAGAAAAAAAAACCTATGCCATTAAACAACTAACGAGAACAATTGGTAATAAATTAGCTTAGAAACAGTTAAGAAAATTTCTAATATTTTCTTGTGGTTTTCGAAACAAGAAGAAGAAAAAGAAGTAAGAAAAGAAGTTCATCACAAAGTTTCACACAACGGACAGAGTCATTCTCGTTGCACAATTTTTTAATTTTATTTTAAAAAAAAGGCATAACTGATAAAAGCAAAGAGAAACACAGATATCTCTATCATTTTGTGCTTCAATCACAAAAGACTCTGAAAAGCATGAATAAGGATTAGATGAAGTACTTAAAGTTGGCAGTGAGTTCACTCTATAGTAAATAACTTGTCGCTTCACAGCATAGCTGCACGACTAACAAACAGCCTATGTTTAAAAGTAGACCTACGCTTCTACGACTTAACAAAATTGCCCGTAGCCCCAATTAAAGGATAGCTATCTTCTGAGCATATAAAAAAGGCCATTAAAGCTTACATGGTCTGCTTAGGGAGTTTGAGAGCTATACAGCAGCACCAGAAGGGAACATATCATTCATTAAGTTATTGCCTACTTTATCCGATTTCATTTCCTTTTAAGGGGCCAAAACAGTTACAGTTCATTTCTTCAAACGCAGTCTTGTTCGCGTGAGTCACATAAAAACATTCAAGGCATAAGAGAAATCAGAAGTAAAGGGGAGAAAAATTAAATTTTGACCGCTAATGAGTTATATAATCAGTAAAAAGAAAAAAACTTATGCCATTAAACAACTAATGAAAACAATTGGTAATAAATTAGCTTATAATGAAACACAGAAGAAAATTTCTAATATTTTCTTACGGTTTTCAAATAAGAAGAAGAAAAAGAAATAAGAAAAGAAGTTCATGCCTGTTTCTTACAACATCTAGAGTCATTCTTGTTGCACAATTTCTTTACTCAGCTCTTCAAAAAAAGGCATAACTGTATAAAAACAAAGAGAAACACAGATATCTCTATCATTTTGTATCAATATGTATATGAAAAGCATGAATAAGATTAGATGAAGTACTCAAAGTTGGCATCTAGTTGACAATATAGTAAATAACTTTCGCTTCACAGCATAGCTGCACGACTAACAAACAGCCTATGTTTTAAAGTAGAACTACGCTTCTACGACTTAACAAAAATTGCCCGTAGACCCCATCAAAGGACAGCAATCTGAGCAGATAAAAAAAGCCATTAAAGCATACATGGTCTGCTTAGGGAGTTTGAGAGCTATACAGCAGCACCAGAAGGGGACATACCATTTAGCAAAAATTATTCTTGTTAAGTATTGCCTACTTTATCCGATTTCATTTCCTTTTAAGGGGCCAAAACAGTTACAGTTCATTTCTTCAAAAGCAGTCTTGTTCGCGTGAGTCACATAAAAACATTCAAGGCATAAGAGAAATCCGAAGTAAAAGGGAGAAAAATTAAATTTTGACTGCTAATGAGTTATATAATCAGTAAAAAGAAAAAAAAACCTTTTACATTAAACAACTAACGAGAACAATTGGTAATAAATTAGCTTAGAAACGCAGAAGAATGTGTCTAATATTTTCTTGTGGTTTTCGAAACAAGAAGAAGAAAAAGAAATAAGAAAAGAAGGTCATCACTGTCTTTATACACATCGGACAGAGACATACTCGTTGCACAATTTTTTTTATTTTATTTTTTATTCAAAAAAAGGCATAACTGACAAAAACAAAGAGAAACGCAGATATCTCTATCATTTTGTACTTCAATCTCAAAAGACTCTGAAAAGCATGAATAAGATTACTTGAAGTACTTAAAGTTGGCAGTCAGAGTTCACTCTATAGTAAATAACTTGTTATTTTTCATAGAGCTAAATGTAATGTTTTTTTAGCTGTTTGTTTGATAGGAGACCTACGCTTCTACGACTTAACAAAAATTGTCTCTTTAGCCCCCATCAAAGGACAGCTATCTGAGCAGATAAAAAAGCCATTAAAGCGTACATGGTCTGCTTAGGAAGTTTGAGAGCTATACAGCAGCACCAGAAGGGCACATATCATTCACCAAGATAAGTACTTCATCTAATCTTATTCATGATTTCTGTGTTTCTCTGTGCCCTTCTGGTGCTGTTATAGCTCTTTTCTTTTTACTGAAAAAAGACTACATTTGAGGAAATGTTTTTATGTGACTCATGCGAACAAGACCTGTCTCTTATTTACATCTAGATGTTGACCGCTAATGAGTTATATAATCAGTAAAAAGAAAAAAGAACCTATGCCATTAAACAACTAACGAAAAGATTGGTAATAAATTAGCTTAGAAACAGTGAAGAAAATTTCTAATATGTGTTTTTTCTTGTGGTTTTCGAACAAGAAGAAGAAAAAGAAGTAAGAAAAGAAGTTCATCACAAAGTTTCACACAACGGACAGAGTAATTCTCGTTGCACAATTTTTTTATTTTATTTTAAATAAAAGGCATAACTGATAAAAGCAAAGAGAAACACAGATATCTCTATCATTTTGTACTTCAATCTCAAAAGACTCTGAAAAGTATGAATAAGATTAGATGAAGTACTTAAAGTTGGCAGTGAGTTGACTCTATGGTAAATAACTTGTCGCTTCACATCATAGCTGCACGACTAAGAAACAGCCTATGTTTTAAAGCAGACCTACGCTTCTACGACTTAATAAAAATTGCCCGTAGCCCCCATCAAAGGACAGCTATCTGAGCAGATCAGAAAAAAGCCATTAATGCGTACATGGTCTAGAAGCTCAGGGAGTTTGAGAGCCATACAGCAGCACCAGAAGGGGACATGTCATTCACCAAAAATTAACTTATTGCCTACTTTATCCGATTTGACATTTCATTTTTAAGGGGCCAAAACAGTTACAGTTCATTTCTTCAAACGTAGTCTTGTTCCGTGTGTCACATAAAAACAATCAAGGCATAAGAGAAATCAGAAGTGTAAAAGGGAAAAAAATTAAATTTTGACTGCTAATGAGTTACATAATCAGTAAAAAGAAAAAAACTTATGCCATTAAACAACTAATGAAAACAATTGGTAATAAATTAGCTTAGAAATAGAAAAGAAAAATTCTAATATATATTTATGGTTTTCCAAATAAGAAGAAGAAAAAGAAGTAAGAAAAGAAGTTCATCTCAAAGTTTCACATAAGGGACAGGATCATTCTCGTTGCACAATTTTTATTTTAATTTTTTTAAAAGGCATAACTGATAAAAACAAAGAGAAACATAGATATCTATTTCATTTTGTACTTGAATCTCAAAAGACTCTGAAAAGCATGAGTAAGATTAGATGAAGTACTTAAAGTTGGCAGTGAGTTCACTCTATAGTAAATAACTTGTCGTAACTTCACAGCATAGCTGCACGACTAACAAACAGCCTATGTTTTAAAGTAGACCTACGCTTCTACGACTTAACAAAAATTGCCCGTAGCCCCATCAAAGGACAGCTATCTGAGCAGATAAAAAAAGCCATTAAAGCGTACATGCTGCTTAGGGAGTTTGAGAGCTATACAGCAGCACCAGAAGGGGACATATCATTCACCAAAAATTAAGTTATTGCCTACTTTATCCGATTTCATTTCTTTTTAAGGGGCCAAAACAGTTACAGTTCATTTCTTCAAACGCAGTCTTGTTTGCTTGAGTCACATAAAAACATTCAAGGCATAAGAGAAATCAGAAGTAAAGGGGAGAAAAATTAAATTTTGACCGTTAATGAGTTATATAATCAGTAAAAAGAAAAAAAAAAACCTATGCCATTAAACAACTAACGAAAACAATTGGTAATAAATTAGCTTAGAAACAGTGAAGAAAATTTCTAATATTTTCTTGTGGTTTTCGAAACAAGAAGATAGAAAAAGAAGTAAGAAAAGAAGTTCATCACAAAGGTTCACACAACGGACAGAGTCATTCTCGTTGCACAATTTTTTTATTTTACTTTAAAAAAAAGGCATAACTGATAAAAGCAAAGAGAAACACAGATATCTCTATCATTTTGTACTTCAAAAGACTCTGAAAAGCATGAATAAGATTAGATGAAGTACTTAAAGTTGGCAGTGAGTTGACTCTATGGTAAATAACTGGTCGCTTCACAGCATAGCTGCACGACTAACAAACAGCCTATGTTTTAAAGCAGACCTACGCTTCTACGACTTAACAAAAATTGCCCGTAGCCCCATCAAAGGACAGCTATCTGAGCAGATAAAAAAAGCCATTAAAGCGTACATGCTGCTTAGGGAGTTTGAGAGCTATACAGCAGCACCAGAAGGGGACATATCATTCACCAAAAATTAAGTTATTGCCTACTTTATCCGATTTCATTTCATTTTTAAGGGGCCAAAACAGTTATAGTTCATTACCTCTTCTTCAAACGTAGTCTTGTTCACGTGTGTCACATAAAAACAATCAAGGCATAAGAGAAATCAGAAGTAAAGGGAAAAAAATTAAATTTTGACTGCTAATGAGTTATATAATCAGTAAAAAGAAAAAAACTTATGCCATTAAACAACTAATGAAAACAATTGGTAATAAATTAGCTTAGAAATAGAGAAGAAAAATTCTAATATATATTTATGGTTTTCCAAATAAGAAGAAGAAAAAGAAGTAAGAAAAGAAGTTCATCTCAAAGTTTCACATAATGGACAGGATCATTCTCGTTGCACAATTTTTATTTTATTTTTTTTAAAAGGCATAACTGATAAAAACAAAGAGAAACATAGATATCTCTTTCATTTTGTACTTGAATCTCAAAAGACTCTGAAAAGCATGAATAAGATTAGATGAAGTACTTAAAGTTGGCAGTGAGTTGACTTTATAGTAAATAACTTGTCGCTTCACAGTATAGCTGCACGACTAACTAACGGCCTACTGCGTTTTGTTTTAAAGTAGACCTACGCTTCTACGACTGACAAAAAAATTGCGCATGGCCCCATCAAAGGATATGTTTCTGAGGAGATAAAATAAGTCATTAAAGCGTACAAGGTCTGCGTAGGGAGTTTGAAAGCCATACCAACATGAATAGAAGAGGACATATCATTTTCCGAATATTAACTTATTGCCTACTTTATCCGATTTCATTTCCTTTTAAGGGGCCAAAATAGTTACACTTCATTTCCTCAAATGTAGTCTTTTTGCGTGTGTCACATATAAAAACATTCAAGGCATAACAAATTGAATTTTGACTACTAATGAGTTTAAAAAGAAAAATTTTATGCCATTAAACAACTAGTGAAAACAATTGGTAATAAATTAGCTTTGAAAGAGAAATCCGAACATAAAAGGGAGAAAAATTAAATTTTGACTGCTAATGAGTTATATAATCAGTAAAAAGAAAAAAAAACCTTTTACATTAAACAACTAACGAGAACAATTGGTAATAAATTAATGAGCTTAGAAACGCAGAAGAAAATTTCTAATATTTTCTTGTGGTTTTCGAAACAAGAAGAAGAAAAAGAAATAAGAAAAGAAGGTCATCACAAAGTTTCACACATCGGACAGAGACATACTCGTTGCACAATTTTTTTTAACTTATATGTATTCAAAGAAAGGTATAACTGACAAAAACAAAGAGAAACGCAGATATCTCTATCATTTTGTACTTCAATCTCAAAAGACTCTGAAAAGCATGAATAAGATTAGATGAAGTACTTGAAGTTGGCAGTGAGTTCACTCTATAGTAAATAACTTGTCGCTTCACAGCATAGCTGCACGACTAACAAACAGCCTATGTTTTAAAGGAGACCTATTACGAATTAACAAAAATTGCCCGTATCTTCTGGACAGCTGTCTGAGCAGATAAAAAAGCCATTAAAGCGTACATGGTCTGCTTAGGAAGTTTGAGAGCTATACAGCAGCACCAGAAGGGCACATATCATTCACCAAAAATTAACGTTATTGCCTACTTTATCCGATTTCATTTCCTTTTAAGGGGCCAAAACAGTTACAGTTCATTTCTTCAAACGCAGTCTTGTTCGCATGAGTCACATAAAAACATTCAAGGCATAAGAGAAATCAGAAGTAAAAGGGAGAAAAATTAAATTTTGACCGCTAATGAGTTATATAATCAGTAAAAAGAAAAAAGAACCTATGCCATTAAACAACTAACGAAAACAATTGGTAATAAATTAGCTTAGAAACAGTGAAGAAAATTTCTAATATTTTCTTGTGGTTTTCGAACAAGAAGAAGAAAAAGAAGTAAGAAAAGAAGTTCATCACAAAGTTTCACACAACGGACAGAGTAATTCTCGTTGCACAATTTTTTTATTTTATTACTTCTAAAAGGCTCTTGATAAAAGCAAAGAGAAACACAGATATCTCTATCATTTTGTACTTCAATCTCAAAAGACTCTGAAAAGTATGAATAAGATTAGATGAAGTACTTAAAGTTGGCTAGTGAGTTGACTCTATGGTAAATAACTTGTCGCTTCACATCATAGCTGCACGACTAAGAAACAGCCTATGTTTTAAAGCAGACCTACGCTTCTACGACTTAATAAAAATTGCCCGTAGCCCCCATCAAAGGACAGCTATCTGAGCAGATAAAAAAAGCCATTAATGCGTACATGGTCTGCTCAGGGAGTTTGAGAGCCATACAGCAGCACCAGAAGGGGACATGTCATTCACCAAAAATTAACTTATTGCCTACTTTATCCGATTTCATTTCATTTTTAAGGGGCCAAAACAGTTACAGTTCATTTCTTCAAACGTAGTCTTGTTCCGTGTGTCACATAAAAACAATCTAGGCATGTGAGATAAGAAGTATTAAATTTTGACTGCTAATGACAGTTACATAATCAGTAAAAAGAAAAAAACTTATGCCATTAAACAACTAATGAAAACAATTGGTAATAAATTAGCTTAGAAATAGAAAAGAAAAATTCTAATATATATTTATGGTCTTTTTCCAAATAAGAAGAAGAAAAAGAAGTAAGAAAAGAAGTTCATCTCAAAGTTTCACATAAGGGACAGGATCATTCTCGTTGCACAATTTTTATTTTAATTTTTTTAAAAGGCATAACTGATAAAAACAAAGAGAAACATAGATATCTATTTCATTTTGTACTTGAATCTCAAAAGACTCTGAAAAGCATGAGTAAGATTAGATGAAGTACTTAAAGTTGGCAGTGACTTCACTCTATAGTAAATAACTTGTCGCTTCACAGCATAGCTGCACGACTAACAAACAGCCTATGTTTTAAAGTAGACCTACGCTTCTACGACTTAACAAAAATTGCCCGTAGCCCCCATCAAAGGACAGCTATCTGAGCAGATAAAAAAAGCCATTAAAGCGTACATGCTGCTTAGGGAGTTTGAGAGCTATACAGCAGCACCAGAAGGGGACATATCATTCACCAAAAATTAGAGTTATTGCCTATGGCTTCTTCCGATTTCAAAGGGGCCAAAACAGTTACAGTTCATTTCTTCAAACGCAGTCTTGTTTGCTTGAGTCACATAAAAACATTCAAGGCATAAGAGAAATCAAGTAAAGGGGAGAAAAATTAAATTTTGACCGTTAATGAGTTATATAATCAGTAAAATGTCCCCTTCTGGTGCTGCTGTAAAACCGTAACGAAAACAATTGGTAATAAGCTTAGCTTAGAAACAGTGAAGAAAATTTCTAATATTTTCTTGTGGTTTTCGAAACAAGAAGAAGAAAAAGAAGTAAGAAAAGAAGTTCATCACAAAGGTTCACACAACGGACAGAGTCATTCTCGTTGCACAATTTTTACTTTAAAAAAAAGGCATAACTGATAAAAGCAAAGAGAAACACAGATATCTCTATCATTTTGTACTTCAAAAGACTCTGAAAAGCATGAATAAGATTAGATGAAGTACTTAAAGTTGGCAGTGAGTTGACTCTATGGTAAATAACTGGTCGCTTCACAGCATAGCTGCACGACTAACAAACATCTTATGTTTGTTAGTAAATATTAAAAATTTTCTTAACACTTCTAAGCTTGAATTTAATGACTACTAATGAGTTTAAAAAGAAAAATTTTATGCCATTAAACAACTTTAATTTACAATTGGTAATAAATTAGCTTTGAAAGAGAGCAGAAAAATTCTTATCTTTTTCTTATCAGTTTCCAAACAAGAAGCTACTGTTAGATGCACAAAAATAAGGTCATCACAAAGTTTCACATATTGGACAGAATCATTCTTGTTGCCCAAATTTTTTTTTTTTTTTGAAGGCATAACTGATATAAACAAAGAGAAATTACAGATATACCTTTCATTTTGTACTTCAATCGCAAAAGACTCTGAAAAGCATAAATAAGATTTGAGTTAACTCTACAGTAAATAACTTGTCTATTCACAATATAGCCGCACGACTAACAAATAGCCTATGTTTTAAAGCAGACCTATGCTTCTACATTTATTCAGTAAAATGAACAAACTTATGCCTTTAAACAAGTCGTGAAAACAATTGATAATAAACCTAGCTTTCCAAAAGAGCAAGAAAATTCAGCTCTTTTTCTTATGGTTTTCCAAATAAGCAGTATGATGTGGGTAAAATCTCAAAATACAAAATATCCCAGTATTTTAATGTTCGCAGAAGCAGTTCAACAAGACAGTGAAAAAAGTTTTTTTTTTTTTTTTTAAAAAAAAGGAAAAAAGTGGCAAAAAAAAAAAATCACCACAAAGTTCGACATATTTGGACAGAATCATTCTAACTGACAATATTATCAAACAAATGTATAGATTCCATGGGCTTGAGCCTGTATCCAAAAATATGAACAAGAAAGATCTTGGTGCACAAAAGCCTCCAAAATCTTTGAGGAACGCACAACCTAAATCAACAGTTATTGGGCTTTGAGACCTTTCTTTTGCACTATTTAGATTTTATACCTATCACTGTCTCTTATATTGTTCAACAGATATTGTTCAAGTAGGGTCGTTTTATACCTTAGCAAATATATATAATTCGATTAATCAAAGGCCTCTATAGGTTGGTAACAAAAGCTTTTTGGGCCTTTTTTGTTTTTTTGAGAAAAGCTTTACAGTCAAAAGCTAATTATAACGCAATTATCGTGGCGAACCAAAACGTAAGAAGATCTCATATATTGAAAAAATTCAACCTACTATGAATCGAGTCTATACAAAAAAATTTTCAGAATAACAAAGAATGTTTTAAAAGGAGCTTTGTTCACAAAAATTTTGATTGAGCTTTGTCCACAAAAATTTTTCTTATCTAATTTATGCTATAGTGTTATAAATCTTTAGAAGGTGTTTAATTTATGAGTACGAGAAAAAAAAATAAAAATCAATGTTTATAATATTATCATTGATGTTGTTTAGTTAAATACTATAGAAATCATTTATAAAAATAAAAGTGTTAAAAAATAATTATTTTGATTCTTAACTTGTCATATATTTTAAACTTATAGATGTAACAAAACTTATTTTTTATTCAAATTAAACAAATAAAAAAAAATAATTTAAATTTATATTGATTGTAAAATTTATAATTTTTATTCCGATTTCAATTTTTGAATACGTAACAATTTCTCGTTATACTACGTAGGTATTAACTCCATGAATTAGTGAAAATGACGCGGACATGAAGCATCAGCCATCAGCGGCAGCTTAGATTAAGATGTCCGAACCGACATCAACATAGATTAACAATTTGGTACTAATATAATACAATTTGGTGAAGAGATTCATCACCATTCACCACTAATCCTCAAATTTGTTAAAAATAATACATATATATCATTTTCAATTAGGTGGCGGTGAAGGTGGTTAGTCCGAAATTAAAAAAATAATAATAACACTAATATAACAGTTGTAACTAGGAATAGCTAGATTTAGCTGAATTTAGACGGTGATGGTGCGGTAAGGAGATCCGATATGGGATTCTGGCCTCCGACTACTACTCCGGCGCCGGCGGCCAATCCCATAAGAAGCTTTCTCTCTTTGACGGCTTGGATCTTCCAACAGTAGCACTTTGTCTTTGTCCCTGACTCCAC
Source organism: Cinchona pubescens (assembly GCA_025175665.1). NCBI lineage: Eukaryota > Viridiplantae > Streptophyta > Magnoliopsida > Gentianales > Rubiaceae > Cinchona > Cinchona pubescens. The sequence goes on from JANKKI010000141.1 coordinate 85,089, forward strand.
CATGTGCAAATATTCATCATCTTCTCTTTCCTTCCCTTTATACAACAATCTTTGCTCATTTGCTTCTAAATTAGTCACCAAGGACAATATCAACTTCAATTCTCCTGTAAATTCAATTAAGAATAATTAGAAAAAAATTTATCAAAAATAAAAACTAAATAAATTAATTTTTTTACCATAAATAAAACTATTAAGTATGGGAAAATTTATTTTAATAAGAAATTACCAAAAGTTGAAGTTGATTGAATAGTAATATCATGAGAATTGGAGACGGTGGAGACTCTAATTGCGATCAGTCCTTCGCCGCCGCCGCCGCCGTCGGAAGTGCTGCCTCCGTCTCCGCATTCTCTCTTCTGGACCAGCATTCCTCCTGGTCTCACTTCCCATTTGATCTCACCTCCATTATTAATATTATGGTTGCCGTCGCCATTTTCTAATTTATTATTGTTAGAGTTAGGCTTTTGGAGAACTTCTTTGATCTTAGCTTCATCAGCTTCATTTCTACTATACACAACAAATTCTCACTCTCTTTACTCTTTTAATTTTTAATTTTTTTTTAATAAAAAAAAGTAGTATTTCTCAAGGTGGAAGAAGCTTGGGATTGTGGGAGGGGAAGAGCAGTTGGCGATACTTTCTATGGTTATGCAAGGGGAGAGTATACAGTATATATAGAGGAGGACAAAATTTCTCACTAATTAATATAAATTAAAATGAGTAAATACCTTTTTAATTATTTATTTATTCTCAAAATATTTATTATGTTTAAAAATTAAATTACAATTATTACACATTTTTTATTTTTTTATTTTTTGTGAATATAAGTATTGCAGATCATTTAAAATTAGATTTTTAAAAGACAAAATAAAAAATATTTAAATAATTATTATTTTTAATAAGTTAAATTTTTAAAAGTGATAAAATTATGGAACGAAAGGGGGTTTTATAAAAATTTTTACTTGTAAATTTGTGGATATTACTAAAAAATAAATATTTTAGTACGAGAGAGTGATGAGAAGAAAAGCATAAGGAGGTGACACATGGCATGGATGCTGAGTTATTAATTGTGGTGGGCTGAATATGCACATGGGTTTTGGATGTATTCTGAACACGCTTTGCTTAATTAACGGACCAAATTGTAATTACCGCCCGATTAACAAATATAGATGTTTTTTATTTTGTGTTCTTTTTCTTAGAAGTTGGGGGTACGAATAACCTGAGAAAAATACACATCTAGCACGGGGCTGGCATGTTAACTTTTCTGGTTGACATGCCAACCACGTGCGCCTGTGATTTTAGATTTCGTATATTTGTTTTCTCATGTAAAAATATTTGTCAAATAAATTTGACAAAAATTTTGTATAAAGAATTAAAAATTTATTCCACATCTCTACTAATTTAAATAAAATTTAATTTTTTATGTGTAAAATCTACTTATTTGATTAGAGAGAGAAAAAAGATGAGAGATGACAATTTTTTCGAAACAATTTTAATCTTTTACGTGTTAAAAGTTATACATGTATTGAGATTTTCTTATTATAAGGAATGGATTTAAAATAATTATGTATCAAGTTTTGATTAATCATCCGGACACACTCTTTACCAGATTCATTTTGATTTACTTTAAAGTGTGATTTTTCACTCTAATTCTTTTTTGCCTTCAAATTTTCTATTTCCAACTTTTTTCGTGTTGACAAATTTTTATTTAAGTTTTAGCTAGTAAAAAGCTTAATGGGTGACGTTTGTATCTGATTAAGATTATAGTCATAACTTATATATATATATTAATTGTCTGGCAATTTGCTTCATTATCTAAGGTGATTTCCAAAGTTTTGCTTCAAAAGTCTTCAAATCCAGCTACAATCAAACAAACAATGAACTCAAATCTGACGAAATAATCGTAACGTTCCAATTTGAATCCATGTTGTGACTTGGACAATTTAACTAATCCAAATGAAATTTTCAATACTAACGCCCCTTCCAAACATTTAAAAAAAAAAAAAAATTAAACAAGTCTTAAAACCTTAAAACATATTACTCTTCTATTCCAGATCTACTAATTAATTATTTGGTTCTTAATTAATTAGGTAGATACACAAAGTGCCTTTAACGATAATTAATTACTTTAATTCGGATAAGTGTTTATTTAATTTGGTAGTTGGCTAATTCTTAGGTATTTTTTCATAAGGCATGCTAACCCTAAACAAATCTTCTGTGTCTCCAGTTTGATTATACGCGAAAATTTTATATTTGCACTAAATTATGGTTAAATCATACTATCTCTGTGGCTCCGAAATTTGTCACATTTAATTTTTTTTTTATTAATAAGTCAATTTTTAAAGCTAAAATTTTTGTAGGTTTCTGTAATTTGTATAAGAGACAAGTTTTATGTTATAATATTTGATATAAATTTTGTTTTATTGAAAAGAAATTATAAAATTTAAATAATTTTATATGAATTCTTAATTATAAAATTAATTTAAATAATTAAAATATTACAAAATAAGTGGAACTGAAAAAATAGAGTATTATTTAGCTGCAAGTAAATGGAGGATCCCATAAAGTATTATAAGCTGGGAATGGGATGTGCTTTGATTTTATTTACCCAAACAAAATCAAATCATCATTCTGGGAAGATAAGGCATAGTTCTGTTTGAATTACAGTTAGCATGCAGATAAATGGCATGGTAGCTAAACTTGTTTCCTTAGTGCGAGACCAACTGCTCGAAATTCATAAAAAAAAAATAAAAATGTGGCTTCCTATACCTGATTAGTTTTCTCAAAGTACTACAATCAAACTATATGTCTCCAAAGTTTGTGCCGGGCGCCCATAAATAATTTTTTAAAATTTTGAAGAATTTTATATTTTGACAGATTATTGTATCGTTGTATTTTAAATTTATATTTTATAATTTATTATTTAAGGTATAAATAATTCATACTATATAAATATTTAAAATATAACGATAAATTACTCTAACAGTATTATAGAAATTTTTAAAAATTACTACCTTTTCGTGTATTAAAAAATGTTGTTAGGAGACAGAGAAAAGTACGTGTGTGTATAAGTATAACCCCCCACCTGTTTGATGTTTTTTAGGATGCATTTCTGGTGGGAGAAACAATCAGATCGACTTTTGGGAGAAATTCCAAGGACCCATATTTTGTTGTCTCTAAAAGGAGTCACCTTGCCTGGCAAAACCCATAAATTAATTTCAATGAAAGGGAGAATACAAAGGATATTGGACAAATAATGTACTACTAGTTTGTATTGTACTTGTGCAATGCATAATACAATGTATGCAAGAAACACTAGCATTTCTGTAGGAAAAATCAGGCGAAACATTCATGTTTTTTAAAGTCGTAATTTGCTAGTCAATAATTATTTACATCTCTAAGACGGGAAAGGTCACACGATTGAAAATCCTCGGAAAACGAAATAATAAATCTTCGTTCTTGGATACCTTTACCTTCTAAAATTTACAAATTATTTGTATTTCGCTTTGTTAATTACTCCACACATTCTAAATATCGTTTGATTTTTTAAAAATTAGTGTGTCTATCTAAAAGTAGAATACCCTTACTTATAAATAATCTAACAATTGTTATTAATCAATCCACGTTACTTAATGATTAGTAAAGAATTTTCCTTCGATAAACTACCTAAAATGTGAAAATGAATAATATTATATAACTTCAAAAGGATTAGGAAAGTTAGGCAAGATTCGGTGAACTAAAAATGCTGTGTGGGGTAATTTGATAAAAAGATTCTGTTGATCAGTTGGAATTGGTCGAATTTTCAAACTATTGGTTACATAAGTCGTAGTACTTATTAGCAAAAAAATACTAGTAAAATCAAATTGACACCAATGTGAAGCCCCCGCGAGTCTATTTGCATGTGCTTTCGGGATAAGTTCACATGACCCCTACTCATCAAGTTCGTCCGTCTCTTATAAACATCTAGATGTGATTAAGAGATGATTAATCACGAACCTTAAATTGCGGTGTCTAGATTGATTTAGATAATCATATAAACAAATTTTGACTACTTGAAACTTGCAGATGAAATATTCTTCCACAAGTTTGTAGTATTAGCAATATTTTAGCGGAACAAGCAAGCGTGCTTTTTTGTAAGACTCGATCCAATATATTAGTATAGAAAAATTTCACAATTTTTTTAATTTTGTTTTTTTAATATTTTTAATATTTAAACAATATAATATTATATATTTTAAAAATTTATTCTGTATAAAATTTTTAAAATTAAAAGAATAAATGTTTAAAAAGAATTGTAAAATTATCCACGAGGCGCATGCGTGCATGCCGGAGCAGATGCCCATTCTAATGAGAATACTATGGAAGGTATTCCAAGTTGTATAAATTAATTACCAGCTGCATGTGAAATTAACAAGAATGATTCTTTCACGGTTTCCCGATTCCCGTAAGATATGCAATCTATAGGAATGCGAATACAAGATACTGTGATTCGTGATCCGATGGAACCCAGGCGAGGTTTCATCATTCTTGATAACAGAAAATAATAGAGAATTTTACGATGTCTTCTAGGCCTGAAGCCGAATATATGACAGGCAGCAAGTAGTGCTACACAAGCATTATGGTTGAGAAGGATACTTGTATTGTATACACATTTATATTGTATAATCTCATGTATTTTAAATATTGTCCAGCAAATTTTTAAAATTAAATGAATGATTTTCTGTATAAGAGACTGTAAAATTTCTCGAAAATAATAATGTTTCAAAAATATAAAACTATATTATATCAATTCAATGGGAAATTCTACGATCTCTTTAGGGAATCATTTCCTTATACTTTAAATGCTTGTACAATATAGTACTATCTGCTTAAAAAGTTGTATTGTACAAAATTTTAAAGTCAAGGGAATAGTTCATAAAAAGACGGTAAAATTCTCCCAATTCAATTTTCCATGTTCTTGTTTTGTTGCTGTGAAGAAGGGTTAATAACACTTTGCCCCCTGAATTATATGAGTAATTATATTTTATCTTCCTAAATTATAGAAATATACACTTTGCCTCCCATTTATGACAATATTCATCTTTCAAAAATTTTAAAATATCAATAAAATTTAGTTAGATGACTAAAATACCCTTGATACTATATTCTAATTTTTATGCATTTAAATGTAATCTATATCAATATATTTCTTTGTTAAATTTTTAAAATGTTTAGATTTTATTTTATATTATTTCAAATTTGAATATTTAATTGTAGTGGTAGAACATTTTCAAATTGACTTGTTTTCTTTGAAATTTTTTTATAAAGGTATTGTATGAAAATATAATTTCTATAAAATTTTGCAATGTTTTCGATATCTCTTAGTAGTTTACAATTTTAATATTTGACTTAATCTGTGCAAATTACGATATCAGATATAATATAATTCAACAATTTCTCATATTTTCATTCTCTAAAGTCCAAGTCTCCAAGATATCAATGTATTATTATATTTTATTTTTTTCCTAATTCTTTTATAACTGTTGAAATTAATTAAATATATGAAAAATCAAAATATAATACAAAAGGTACTTTTAGTCATCTAACTAGATTTTCTTGATATTTTAAATTTTTAAAAGATTAATATATTGTGAATGAGAGGCAAAGTATATATTTTTATAGTTTAGAGGGACAAAATATAATTACTCATATAATGTAGGGGGCAAAGTGTTATTAACCCTTCTTCACAGCAACAAAACAAGAACATGGAAAATTGAATTGGGGAAATTTTAAGATCTCTTTTAGGGAACCATTCCCTTGACTTTAAAATTTTGTACAGTATAAATTTTTAAGCACATAGTATTGTACTGTACAAACATTTAAAGTATAAGAAAATAATTTTCTAAAAAGGACCGTAGAATTTCCCATTGAATTGATATAATACATCAAACCTATCATGTTCTATCTATTTTAACTTTTTTATTCTTTTACAAATTTTTTTAAATCTCCACGCAAAAATGGGTATTGACGTCGCGACTTGCATGTTAGCCAAAGATTGAGGTTCTCAATCCTCAACATTACAATAACGGGACTTTCACAGTATGTTGATGGAATCATCCTCTTGATTTTAAAGATTTATATAACATAAATTTTTAAAGTACGTACAATCTTTTAAATTACAAGAGAATGATTATCTAAAAAGAATTATAGAATTTTCTTGCAATAACATATATTCACATAAGATTCATATTTATGGTACCGTTCATTTGCTATCATTCACAATTATGGAAGTAATGGGCCAAATGGCTGCAACTTTTTTATGGGGCTGATGGCTCACAAGCATTCATACTAGTTGGGCTTCACGGCTTAGCAATCACTCCAAAACAAAATCTTTTAACCCAATACTATTCCTTCACAGCTCTTATTTACTATTGAGTCATGATTACTATCTGTGGGCTTCGGCCTTAAAAATGGGTCTCAGCCCATGACAAAGCTGCACTTGTTAAGAACAAGTTTCGACAACGCCGTCGTTTTCAGCGGCAAATGGAAAACCTTTCGAACGACTCAGAAACCCATAAATCCAAGAAGCTAAAGAACAAACAACAATCAAAACGTGAAACTCAAATTTCCTCTCTCTTCTAGTTAATCTTCGAGGTATGAACTATGAATCTGCATTTCTCAACTCACTTTCAACATAGTAATAGTACTATATAGTAACTTCCACTTCTTGTTTCTTTTGTTTGATTATTTTTTGATTTAGAATTTGCGAAGTTATATATTGCTATAGTTTATGAGACATTGTAGTATATTATGCATCTCAAACCTCACTAGTACTAGTTGATTTCTCTACTTTGGGTGTAGATTCCTGTTGAGCAATATGCAAGCACTGCTGAGCACTTGGCCTTCAAGAAATGAGTTTTTCTTGGTGCCCAATTTGGATTGTGATCTGGGTTCAGCTTTTAATTCTACTATAACAAAGCCTAGAAGAAAAAGATTGATTCTTGCTGTTCCCTTTGTAGTATTCGTATTGATTTTAGGGGTATTAGGAGTAGGAATTCTTGCTTTAAGGGCCAAAATTTGGATTTGAGATGTAAATTGCTCTCCAAGCACTCCACACATATAGCTTTTTGTGAGTCAAAGAGAGGGTCTTTAGGTGCATCCTTTGCATTGACTTGGGTACTGGAGGAAAAAGCTACTGGCAATCGTGTTAGGAAAGAAATTTTGGTTTCATTGGATGGAGCTTCAGTAGAAAGTGGTCATGGGAATTCTAGTTTTGTTCCATTGGAGGAAGAAGTAAGGGGTGTCGAGTTGACATTTAGCAATGTTGACATTATTGTTTAATGGTGCCAATCATGAAAGTGAAGAAGCAATTAATGAGAAATATGTACAGGTTGAACAAAATGCAAGGATTGATGTTAGGGCGCTGGGTTGGAGCCTATACAAGGCCAGAAGCATAGACGATGTGGAAGAAGTTCTTAATGAATTGCTGCTTCAGGTTTATTCATCTCTGATTAGAGCATTTGGTAAGGACAAGAGGCTAGACTCTGCAGTGGTTCTTTTCGAGTGGCTCAACAGAAGAAGTCAAGTGACCAATGGTGCTATTTGACCAAATTTCTTCATATATATATAGCCTTTTTGGAGCGTTAAACAGGCTGAAAGTGTGTTGCTGTCAAGCGAGTCATGTATGATTTGGCCAAGAAATGTATACATCCTAATGTCATCACTTACAATAGTCTGATGGGCATCTACTTTGAGCAAGGTTGGGAAGTTGACGCGCTCAATTTATGTAAATAAATACCCAATAAAGGCCTGAATCCAACTCCAGATCTTATTCTATGGTTTTGTTGGCTTATTGGAGAATGGAAGATGGCTTTGGAGCTTTACAGTTTTTTTGTTGAATTCAAAGAAAATTTTCAAAAAGGTGAGATTGGTAAAGATGTGGATAAAGGCTGGGATAATGAGTTTGCCAAGCTTGAGAACTTCACAATTCAAATTTGCCGCTAGGTGAGTCGTCAGTGGCTTGTAAAGAGTGAGTGTTCAGGTACAAATATATTGAAACTACTAGAAGAAATGGACAAAGCAGAACTTCAAACAAGTCATGCAGAACATGAGCCTCTTGTGTGGGGGCATGCACTCATGAAGAACATAATGCTGTGGCAAAAGAATTGTACAATACTAGACGAGAAAGGGATACTGAAATAAATTTTTCAGTATGCAACCGTGTGATTTGGTTGATGGAAAAGGCTAAAAACTGGTGGGCAGCTCTGGAAATTTATGAGGACTAGTTGGACAATGGGCCAAGACCAAATAATATGTCTTATGAATTGATAGTTTCTCATTTCAATGTACTACTCACAGCAGCTAGAAAAAGGGGGATTTGGAGATGGGGAGTGAGGTTGCTGAACAAGATGGAAGAGAAGGGGCTGAAACCAGACACTAGGGAATGGAAAGTTGTCCTTGTTGCATGTTCTAAGGCTTCAGAAACATCTGCTGCTGTGCAGATATTTAAGAGAATGATGGAACAAGGTGAAAAACCAACAGTCATTTCCTACGGCTATGGGGCATTGCTTAGTGCTATGGAGGAAGGAAAACTCTATGATGAGGCCGGACAGGTCTGGAAACATATGGTGCACTCAAGGTTGGTGTAAAACCAAACTTGTATGCTTAGACAATTCTGGCTTCAATCTATACTGCTCAAGGTAAATTTAATGTAGTTAATTTCATCATCAAGGAAATGGTTGTCACTGGGGTCGAGCCTACAGTTGTTGCATTCAATGCAATTATCAGGGGAAATGTGGCTCATGAATGGTTTCAACGCATGAAGGATCGTAGTGTAGCTCCAAAAGAGGTTACTTGCGAGATGTTGATTGAAGCTCTTGCAAATGATGCTAAACTTAGGCTTGCGTATGAATTGTATTTGAGAGCTCAGAATGAGGATCTGACTATCTGAGTCTATCTTCGACGGCATATGATGCAAGCATCCTTTCTTCACATCTCTATGGTGCTACTATTGATTAAGCACTCTTGGGCCTTGCCCATTAGAGAAAAAGACAAAAGTCCATATCAGAAAACATTCAGCAGTATTCTGTAATTTGGCTGATGCCCAGTTGCAGGAAATCGAGATTGAACTTGTGACTGGTCATGCCTGCTAAAAAATGACTGCTTGTTTTGGGTGCTGAAAAAACCAATATGTCATTGTCCAATTCAGTTACAATTGGGGAGAGATTTCAGTACTTTTATCCCCTGAAGATTTTGAGCATGAAAAAAACACGTGGATTGCCTCATATTCCTGGGAGCTTTGGATTTCTTCTTCAAGTTGTGCTAAATATCTTCAATCTCCTATACACATTTTCTTTAATCTTCCATGGAGATCTGGCAGAAAACAAAAATATCCCTTTCCTCATTGGATAGAACAAAACTTGAGAAAGATTCTAGCTTGCCCCTTATCTCATCCCTTCAACACTGTGTAGGGATAGTGGAAGATATTTTCCGAAAATGTAGAGGTCAATCAAAATTAATAAAAAAAAAAAAGAAAAAGAAAAGAAAAGAAAAGAAAAGAAATTCTGAAGAGAACTGATGACTGCATCTTGGTATGCACCTCAAATCTATGGAGCCTTCTCTTTTCAACTCCATGCATTATTATCAGATAAGAGAGAATAAATGAAAAGCAATTGATTGCCATAACAAAAGACAAATATATAAATGAACCAAGCAAATACTGAGAGGCTGCTTGGAGACTTGATTCTACTTCGAAAGGGTTTACTTCAGAAAAATAGGCGTTTGATGCTGATAGTTTGATACTACCATAAACTACTATGAAAATCTCTGTTCCCTGAACAATCTCAAGATTCTCAACTATATCATATTTTAATTTCCACTTGAAATAACAAAAACTAGGTAGAAGGCCTAAACATCATGTCACATTCATGACATAAACATTTTCAGTAAAATTGATCAAACAATAGACTTATTTTAGGACTTCTATGCTGTAGTAGACTAAAGTCGGTTAAAATTTTAGTTGGTGAATAATGAATATCACTGTAACAAGTTAGTATATAATTGACCTTTTTCTTGTTTTTGGCCTTTTGGGTTGTAGCTTCTTACTGGGTGGATTTGACTACAAAATTAAGCAACATTTGCCAGCGTACACCTGGAATTTTTTACACCCAAAAAGCACTGACAATGCCGATAATGAACCAAGGGAGTTGCATTCCAAGATTATCGTCATAATTTATCTTTGTTCTCCTGTCAAACCCAAAAAAAAAAAAAAAAAAAAAAAAAATGTTTTACCATTTAGTTCCCGTTTAACAGAATTATTCTATTATTTTTTGACTAACTTTAAAGGTATACTATATAAATTTTTAAAATAAGATAAAATAATTCTAAAATTAATTATAAAATTTTCCAAAAAAAATAATAACTAGAATATATGAAAAAAAAAAATGATGGACAGTTAAAAGTAACCTCTCTTGTGTCTGTGTTCCTTCATAAGAGGTTAACCAGGTTGTTGTTACGTCTAAATTCAGAAGAGGGGCCTGTCGGCAAATTTTTGCTCAAATGCGCCTAACCTCGATTTTGACCGACTTTCTAACTGTCAAATATATAATCATTTTTCCATTTTTGTTTTCTTTATTTTCCATTCAAACTCCAACCTCTTATACATAAATAAAAGACCCACAATTCTTGACAAGATAAAATATACTAAGTAGGTTTTTTTTTTTTTTTATAAAACAAAAAAAAATTCTACTTGAAGAAAAGAAAAACAAGACCCACTTTTTGTGGCTAAGATTCAGCCCTGTCTCTTATACACATCAAGGGACTATAGAGACCTACCAGAAGGAGGGGGGAATTAATGAAAGAAAGCGTAAAGTCCCCCAGTTTGTTATCTGCATCATTGGGTTGATTTCTGAAATGGGTTTTTAGTTTTTATTGGAATTTGAGAGAAGATTTGGAGGCTGAGGAGTTTGAAGCAAGAAAAAAAAAAAAAGATTATGGAGCCCCCAAGAGGTTTTTTGGCTTCTTTGTGGAACTTCATCTGTTTCTTGCCTTATTTTATTGGCCTTCTCATTCTTGGTTTCATAAAAGGTCTGTAACTGCTTTTATTTTTTATTTTTTATTTTCCTTAAATACATTTTTCACTTAATTTTAATGCATACGCACTCTATTTTACTTGCAAGTTCTTAAATTACTTTCCTCATTCTCTGAGATTATGGGTACCAATTTGAGCCCATTGAAGGGCTAAAAAAATATAATAGGAAGGAAAACATTGTGATAGTTTTGACTCCAACAATTTCACTTGTCAGATTGAGTTATCTGGTTTGATTTTCTGACCTGTCTCTTACGATTGCTATATTTCATTGGCCTTGTTATTCTTGGTTTTTAAAGAGGTTTGTACCCATCCTCCACTGTTGTCAATGTGGAAAACTGTTATTTTGATTGCAAGTTTGTTACTTTTTTTAGGAATTTGTCTTGGCATAGAAGTTTCTGCTTATATTTTCTCTAATCATCCAACAGAGATATTGTGGGTTGTGTATGGAATTTTGACATTGTTCCTGTTTTCTCAGGTATCATTTTGTGCCCTTTAGTATGCCTTATTGTGTCAGTTGGAAACTCTGCAGTAATATTGGGTCTTTGGCTAGTGCACCTTTTCTATACGTATTATTGCATATGGAGGTATGTGTTTTGCCTCTTACTATTTCTGGTTTGTCTAAATATCTTTGGTGAGTATAGTTCGTTTAGGGGATATTAGTTTGTTTTTTGGGTATACTACTTCCAGTTCGTGCTTTGCCACATTCATTTGGCGTACCTTCTAGTGACATCATTCTAATGTTTGTTATGGCAGCACAAAACAATTAGGGCCAGTTCTGAAGCTTGTACTGTGTCCGGTTGTTCTTGTTCTTTTAATCTACTGGCCAGTAATAGGAATTTTAGGTAGCGTCCTTGGCGGTGCAGCGTATGGATTTTTTTCACCAATGCTCGCCACTTTTAAAGCTGTTGGTGGAGGGAAGACAGATCAATTCTTTCACTGTATTTATGTATGGCCAAATTATCTCTATCTCTAAGATTTCTATCAACTATACTTTTTGCTCCTTTGAAGCGGATAGCAACCTTTCTTTGCAGGATGGAACTTGCGATACTGTCAAAGGAAGCTTCACTGTTGTTAGGGATTTCGGGGATGTGTGTTATTATTCCTATTATATCTCAATTATGGATGATTTACGACTTCAAGGCCCTTCTGCTGGGAAGTACTATGAGATCAGGCATAATTCCCTCTGATTGATAGTTTTTAGCATTGACTATGGTTTCTTAAGTGCAAATTAGTGTAGCAGGAAAAGGATTAGGCATGATTCCCCAAGTTTATGTTAGAAATCCTCCTGGCGATATGCCATCTGGTTCATCAGCAGGAGGGAAAAGACAGTAATCCAAATCTTCGTGGAATGGTTCGTAGAAATGGGACACAGTATAACTGCGTAACCAGGGTATTTCAGGACTTTTTGGGTCTTTCCATTTCCCCCACCCCTTAGGCATTAGTTATTCTTTCATCGGCAATAATGGAGAGAGGCAATATTAAGCCATCTGTTATAATATTCAGGCTTCTTTTCTATTTTTCCAAACTAGTTGTGTCCCCATTAGTTTGTTCTGGAATGGCGGTGTTTGCTTCATGGATAAAAGTAGTCCATCTGCTACTGTTTTACTTTGTCTGCAATGACATCTTGGGCTTTATTGCAGATTGCTTTATCTTCCCGGAGCTCTTATTGCTGGAGTGCTTGGTGTTATGGTTGACTTGAGTATGATATCAATCATTGCCATTTGCAAAAGCCCTTACATGCTATTTAAGGGGTGGCATGTCTCTTATACACATCTAGATGTGTATAAGAGACAGCTGATATACAACAACTGCTATGTGTGCGCCCAGGAAGATGCTTGATTGCTCTGGCCGTTGGCCATTGCTGGTGCTGTGTTGGGCTCCATGGTATCAAGCATCTTCCTGGGCGCTTACGCAGCAGTTGTTGTATATCAGGTTAATTTACATTCTTCTTGAAAGTCACGAAGATGAAGAGATTTTGACGAACACAAATTAATTTTTAAAATGGAAACCAAGAAAAAAAATATATTAAGAACCAATAGCTGTGAGCTATTGGAATATGGAATAATTTGCCTCGCTAAGGTTCCTGCTTTCGTAATTGCAGTATTTGTCTTTGTATTTGTCTTTTCTCTTTCTTTGGAACTTAGACTACTAATCTAGTGTCGTAACATTTGGCTGCAGGAGTCATCTTTCTGGCTGGGCCTGTGCTATATTGCTGCTTCCTTGTCAATCTACGATGAATACAGTAACGATGTTCTTGACATGCCAGAAGGTTCCTGCTTTCCAAGGTTGAGCTGTTCTGTTTTTTGCTCAATAAAAAAGCGTTCATCAACATGTTTTTAATTTCACATGAAAACATTATGCAAATGAACGTTTCAATTTATGGCACTAAACATACTTAAGTTTAGAAAGGACTTCATCAGTTATCAGTTCTCGAGCAGCATCTTTCTCAAGGCCCCAATCTTTTAAAAATCCTCCTTCTCATTCTTCTTCTTTCAGTGCCCATATGGTTGAACTGAAGTCCCTTGAGGTATAATTTTAGTACTACTGGTGGACATCTATCTGTTAATACAAGAAAGGCAATGAAAATCATTTATTTCCCCCAAAAAAAAAAAAAAGAGACCTTTTATGAAACTGATCAGCACTCCATGAATTGACTCTTGTAGTTGGTTGATGCCTTACTCAAGGAGTGTCATTATGCCTTCAGAAATAATGGTTTCCCTTGGCGTTGAACTAACTTGAAAAGGCAGCCTAGATGTGTATAAGGATGCCAAGTCTAATAAAGATAGTGCTATAAATGCAGATAAGCATTGGTTTACCTGCTTACTGCATACTTCAAGCACTTCTTCGGTCTGCTAAAGCCAATTCTGCTGGTATATTGCTAAGTGAGTGTGATGCTTTTCCTTCTAAAATTTGGAATGAAATTGTTGAGCTTGTGGCAAAGATATGATTTCTTGAAACTCTTTTCTACGGCAGAAGATAATGTTACTGAAATAACTAGTACAAATCGGCCAAAAGATGCTTTCTTTGACCAATTGGTTTCTTAATCCACTGTTGATCATTAAAGATTTAATCAAAGCAGAAAAGCTATAAGAGATGAGAAATCTTACCTTGGCAAATTAATAATGTATAAGCGGTGATCCTGAGAAATTGAATGTGTATTCCTTTTACTGTGACTTTTCATTTTATATAGCTTCTGATTTGGACTTATCTTTGAACTTTGTCATTAAGACTTCAAGGGATCACTAGATCCATATCAAGGTATCCCACGTTTCGGCGGCGTTTTGATAGTAGTATGGAGACTATCTTAGAAGAACTTGCCAGTAAGAATGGTGAAAGTAACATCCCTGCTGGACCTCAAACAGTTCCCCGGTCACGAAGCATGTTTGCCCGGATGTTTAGCCAAAAATCTTTTAATACCAGAACGACTTACCATGGATCTGATCAAGAGGCTCAACCAGTTGTTGAGAGAGATGTTGAAATTATATGAGAAGACACGACAACTTGTTAGTCTATTTCTGTAAGAGGTTTCGACTGCTGATTTCAACTTTAGCACAAGAAAGTCCCTTCACATCACTGAATTTCCTTCATATAGAAAGGGGTGGCGGGATCTGATTTTCTTCTTTGATTTTGGTTGCAAAAATCAGTTACAGCTTGTATTGTATAGAAAGGGATTCTAGTGGATACGGGATTGTATTCATGTATAATTTTTCCTCCAAGATTTGTATGTCCACCACTATCAACAGAAGCCTGAATCCAATTTTTGTAATTGACTGTAGATCAGAAGAAAAACTGTCTAAGATGAGTTTTATATGTATTCTTTTACATAATTGGATGATGTATCATCTGTCCTACATCAAACTTCCTCACTTGTATGTGAAGTGCTATAGTGCTGTCTTGATTTCGGTTTCATTTTGTGATTTAGCTGAGATTGTTAAAACTTGAAAGAAATCAATGATTGACAACTCAAGAATGGACAAAAGGTTTCCACTTTCGCAAAACGCCCTCGGGTAAAAGAAGCAAGATGCCTAACGTTTTAAGCTTAACCATTGCGTGACTCAAGCAAATGTTCCCCATTGAAATGGAGAAGGTAAACCGTGAACCAAATTTTTGTACTTACTAGCAAAATGCACGTGCAATGCACGTGTTGACCTATCTATTGTATTATATTTATAAATGAATCTATATATGAACAACAAATTAATGTATAACGTACATGGTGTATGTAGACAGTCTTAATTTTATATGCATTGTAATTATATTTAAGTATTGGATTTAGTGCATAAGATAACGTTAAACAATTTTAAATATGAAATTAAAAACATTACATAAATTAATCTTAGACCATACTTAATCAACTAAAAGAAGTGTAACTTAATAGAATGAACTGTCTCTTATACACATCTAGATGTGTATAAGATGCATATTAATCTAATAGAAAAATTAGTTTCATTTTATTTTTCTTTTGAAAAAATTGGCATAGATATAGACCTGTAAATTTCACTATATTTAAGCAAGTAATTATTTCTTCAGTTTTACTTTGCTTTGTTTATTGCAACATCATGAAGAGACATATGGGCACTGAAAGAAGAAGAATGAGACTTATCTTTTGTGCAATTGTCATTTTCGAAATCTGTTAGTGGTCTTGCCAAAAATAAATGATTTTCATTGCCTTTCTTGTATTTTTATATAGCTTGTTTACAAACAAAATTATTTATGCTAGACTAACTTATACACAGTCCATATATGTCACATAAAGACAGCTGATACTCTTTTAATTCAGAGGGTCATATTAGAATACTTTTTTAGTTTGGACGACCAATTTGAGACTTTCTCAAACTAAAAAGTATTCTAATATGATCCTCTGAACTTGGGAAAGAATATGAAGTTGAGATTATGCCAAACAGATAAAATGTATTCCAATATAGCCCTTTAAGCTAAAAGACTCAATTGGACCTTTCAAATTGAAAAATAATTCTAATATGGTACTCCATTTTAAATACACAACACGTGTGTGCATTACTATTTTTGGAGTGTAAAAATATTATTCTCTTTACAATCTTCCACTTAATTTTTTATGCGTAAGGCTTTAACTTCTCTATTTTTAAAAGAATATAATGAAGATAAGGAATTAAGTATCTATTGATAAATAAAAAATAGAGATTTTGATTTATTTGCTAAAAAATAAGTTATTGGTGTTTGTTATTTGAGACGATCAATGTCTGAAAATATAAAAATGACCCTAGAAAATTGAATCAGAGGGCAATATTGGTAATTATTTTTATTTTGGAGGGTCTAATTAATATTTTTAGTTTGGATGGTCACATTGGAACATTTGTTTCAATTTAGAGAACCAAACTAAGACCTTTTCATTTTAGAGGGCCATAATGGAACACTTTTTTTCAGTTTGTGGGGTCAAACTAAGAATTTTTTACTTTCAAGGGCTAAATTGAGATTTTTGACCCGATTTGAGGGCCAAAATGATATTAACCTAAAGTTTGGTGAATATTTTTTTAAAATATATGAACAGAGGAATGGATCATTTTTTTGGATTTCCACATAACAATATTGACTAAAATATAATTTTATTACCCAAAAGTTTACATGATTTCATTCAGTCCTATCTTTTAACTTCATCACAACCATGGCATATTATTCGAGTTATATATATCTATTTTATTTCTGTCTCTTATACAGATCTAGATGTGTATAATACATATACATATTAAACATTTTTGAATAAATTAAAAACAATGTAGTACTAATTTTGAAAGTTTGTAATAGCAATGATGTATTATGATAATAATATTTCTATAGGACGTTTTTAAGATGATAAACATTAGTTATACTTGTTAAAAACACTTGTTCACCGACAATATACTTTTGTGGAAGGAAAAATAGATTATTCGTAATCTTAGTAGAGACTATAATTTTTGGACATGTTAAGCATTTAAGTTAAAAGATAATATTGATGATTGAATTAAAACATAAAAAATTATTTTTCAAAGGATATTAAATGGAGGAAGAAATAGTACAAAAACATGCCTTCAAAAATTCTATAGTAACAAAAGTTTTACAGGTTACCTAACTTGGAAAATATTGCTAGAAAAAAGTGAACTAATATTATTTAGGCCTTACTTTAATCGCAGTTTGCAATATATCATTTTGAATATATGAAGTAAAAACAAATTCAACTATTAATTACTTAATTTGAGAGTTTGAGAATATGGTGTTTTCTTTGTCAAAAGTTATCTTATGCACTAAATCTTATATTAAATATAGATTAATATTGATATTATGAGATTAATATGAAAATTCCCTCTTGCTCTGATATATATGATTTTTCTGCTTATTATTACTATAGAGTTTGTCTTGTCTTGGATTTTTTTTTCTTCATAATCTTTTTGCTAATTAACTAAAATTTATATATTCGGTGTGTAATTTTTTATTAAACTTGATTTTCTAAATAATTGCGCTAAAGTTTGTAAAAAAGAATGTTATTCTCTCTTCATCAACATAACATAAGAGCTAATTAATGCTATATTCCATAAACAATATAATCCATAAATTAGAAAGGCAATTAAATAGCAACCCGAGAACAAAAAAGAATTGAATATAAACACTATGCATGAATAATTTCAATAATTTTGGATTATGATAAAGTTACGTACCTTTTGTGGTTGAAAAGATGAATTTCATAGAAACTTCCGGATAATACAATAGATTACAATATGGTTTGTATATTAATTTATACAAACCTTTTGCAAAAAGTTCAACAAATTCTTTCTTGATTCTTATATCTTGTTTCTAATGCAAAGTTTATTGTGATTAATGTTAAATAAACATTAAAGAGACCATACAATGAAAATCATCGTATTAGTTACTCGCAGCCTGAAAAGCCTTGGCTAGCTGATTTACAAGCACTTCCACAAATACTGGAGTATCGATGAAGTCTAAGAAACAAATGAAAAGTAGTCAAACGATTATAATCAATTTTTGAATAAATAAAAGTAGTAGGATATATAATAAGTAATTAAACATATTGATAATAATCAGTTTTTGAATAAATAAAAGTAGTAGAATATATAATAAGTAATTAAACAGATTGATATATATTGATATATCGTATCATTAGGTTGATTAATATTTAAATAAACAATAATGTTAATGTTCTAATGCTTTTTATTGGAGTTATAATTGAACTCTATTAATGTTGGAGTTGGGGTTGTAAACGAACTCTATTATCTTTATTAATAAGGGAGCTTTTAGTGACTAAATTTATTTTGACTGTTTTGCCTAATGTTTTGATAGTTTCATTTTTTTCATATAATGGGTAAAATAGGAATATCAAAAAAGGAAGAAATATTTGGAAGGAAAAACAAACTCACACTTTTCATTTTTTCGTAAAATAGGAATATCAAAAATGAAGAAATATTTAGAAGGAAATATTCTCACACTTTTATAATAGTATAGATTTGATGTCTTTTTTCAATGAAAATTAGATTAGTTCCAACAAACTGCACCAGATCCAGTAATTCGTTAACCAACATATTCATTCCATTCGTTCATGATTCATCAACTTTCTTTTGTTTTACCTGTGTTGTTATTTTTCTACCCTTTTGTGTACTTAATTCAGAGGAAGAAATGAAAATCAACTGCAAGAATATCATAGAAAATAGCACCAAAATTTCGGTACCGAGTTTTGAAGGATCTGTGTAAGTGGGAAAGTAATTCGTTAACCAACGTATTCATTCCATTCATTCATCAACTTTCTTTTCTTTTATCCTGTGTTGTTGTTTTTCTACCCTTTTGTGTACTTAATTCAGAGGAAGAAGATGAAAATCAACTGCAAGAATATCATAGAAAATAGCACCAAAGTTTCAGTTCCGAGTTTTGAAGGATCTGTATAAGTGGGAAAGTAACCCAAAAAACAACCTCACAACTATGTTCTAAAATCTTGTGCAAGCTCAAAACATTCCATGGAAACAAGGGAACACTCAAACATAAGTTGTTTTAGCATCTAAAATTGATAAAACTGTAGCTACATATATTAGTCCAGATCCCTCTAGGAGGGAGGCAAAAATCAACAAAATGAGGATGGAAAGTGGAAGGAATTACGTCCTATTCCTTCTTCCTGGAGTCTTTAAACTGTCCTCTCTTCCGAATCCCAAGGCAAAACTGCAGACGCCAAGCATCCACAATCCACTCAGGCAAAGAAGATGCCAAAGCCCACAGAAGAGTATGAGGCCAGTAAGGTGTGCAACGGGTTCATAGCTCTGCGCTATGGGCAGAGCAGCATCTAAGAGATAGCCATCTGTTGATCTAACAAAGTAGGAGGATCTTCTGATTGATGCCATTTTAGATGCCACATACAGTGGTACCTACATTTAGAGATGGGATAAGGATATTAAGATGTGTAAAAGTGAGGAACCACAAGATTGTTTATTCAATGATTTTAAGACACATCAGAAAAGTTCTCCAGATATTTTTTCACATTCTAACTTAGGCTAAGAGATTCCCACTGATAATAACAGTTGACGACAAGCAGAAGAAGCAAAATAGAAAATTGAATGTATAGAAGACGATTCATTTGCATTCAGCGGCCTTTATTGGTTTAAAGCATGATTCTCAAGTTGAGATTTCACAGAAGATGAATCTTTGTTTGCATATGGTGGTAAAAACTAGACAAAAGAAAAAGGTTGTACTTAGCTGTCAAACTTTGAGACCAATATGGAAGAAAATGTACCTTCTTAATACAAAAATAATGTCAATGCACATTTTTAATGTTAAATAAAATTCCACGACAAAGGATTAATAGATTATAGGCCAATGACAAAACATTTGAATAAAAGATGAACATATGTACTCAATACGACTCTATGCAGATGGTTTTACTCAAAGCTATAGGAGTAACAGATACCTTCCAAGGCAGAAGATATAATTGTTTGGGTTCAAAATGAGAAAAATTGTGAGAGCACGTTGTGCCTAGCTTGAAATTTTGTTATAGTACCGAGGAAAAGGTACCTAAATGAAACTCTCAACCACAAATAAGTACTACCAAGAATTAACCAAGAGAAACTCTGAATGTATACAGTCTCTATAAGAGTTATGACAGGATTATGAGAGCACGGTTCTACCACACCAGCTAATACAATAAGCATCACTTATGTCAAAGTCCTAATGGATTCCAAGAGTTAGTAGATCTAATATATACTGTTCAGTTTCAAATAGAGATGTGTATACAAGAATAATCATAAGCAAAGTACTAAAAGTCCTGTTAGAGAGCTTATAACAGACCTGACACTGCACATCAATTCCGCTCTTCTTGTACTCCACATAGAGGCATCTAGAGAGCTGATCGACATACCTGCAAGCAACACTCACAAATCTCATTCAGTGCATTCATGATGTCTAAAACTGTCAAACATAGCATTCAAAATGTCTAAATCTTTAGTAAATAGCAAGCCATACTACCCAAAAAACAAGCCTTCAAGATGAATTTTTTCAAATCCACCAATACATAATCAAAGAGGAACATCTATGAAGCAAACGAATGAAGATAAGTCATCCATCAAGATAAGCAGCAACCCATATGAGCAAATTTCATGAAATCTTGCTATAACCACGATAAAAAGTCTCCTAAAACATTCTCTTCAAGCTAACTTCTTTACTATTATAGTCTTAGAATCCCGCCAAGAGAATAAAGTTCTGAACTTTTTAAAATCTTAACTTCACAAGTAGCCAAGAAAAAGCAGCTGTAACACATATAAAAAAAAAAAAAAAAAAATCAATAAAGAGAAGGAAGGTTGTTATTAAACTATGAAAGAAATGCTTATTACGCTTTGGTGGCAGCATAAACGGCATAAAGAGGATCAGAAGGAATGACAATGGCAGCACCGGAACCAATATTAACAATAGCCCCTCTTTTCCTCTTCACCATTCCGGGTAACACAAGCTTGAGTGACCTTAGTGGTCCCTACCACATTAACCTTAATCAAATCAGCCAACAATTTCTCATCCACCTCATGAAAGTACCTCGCATAAGGATAAGAAACTCCAACGTTGTTTACCAATACCCCCACATCCAACCCTTCAATAAGATTGATCCTTAATCCTCCCAACACCTTCATCCAAATCACCGGAGAAGTCAACCACCACAGTCTTGATCTGGGTCTGCCCGTATTTAGCCTTGACGGAGTCCGAGACGTCCTTGAGTTTATCCGGGTTCCGACCCACCAAGACCAGATTGAGCCCTTTACGAGCCAGCTGAAAAGCGAAGGCCTTTCCAATGCCGTCAGTGGGTCCGGTTACTAATGCCCATGACCCGTATTTCTTGAGATTCTTGGCGGGTCTGAGGAAGTTGACGTAAGCCCAGTTGAGAATAGAGCAAAGGGACATGAGCAACTTCAGAAATCCTAAGGTAATTAATAGAAGAAGCCATAGCGGCTGAGATTTCAAGCGATTGTTCAAGCAGACACTGCTCCATTTTTTTGGAACAGAAACAGAGAGATGGATCTGGGAATTGGTTTAGATCCTATCGACCAATTTATTCTGTATTAATAAGATAAGAAAGCCCATCAAAATGAAGAGAGAACAAAAAAGGTTTTTAATCAGTTGCATGTGACCGGGCGACAAATGTCTCTTATACACACCTAGATGTGTATAAGAGACATATTTATGTAGAATTTGGTTTTTGATTTTATTTATATATCTGTTAATTAAATTTTTTGTAATGAAATGTACGATATTATCTGATATAAATAAAGTTATACGAAACTAAATTCTAATAATAAAATTTACAAATAAAAGTAAAAATGTATCATTTGTAGATGTAGTACCATCAACATGGTGGTTTAATGATCAAGTTTCATCAATTATTTGGGATATTATGGCTATATGGTAAGGTATAATGTCGATCTAGTGAGGTAGAATTTGGTTCATTAGTGTGTTGGTAGGCTGCAATGACTAAGTTAAGTTTGTCCTAACGGGTTATAAAGAAAACAACATTCACTAACAGTTAAAAAAAAAGAAGGTAAAAATGTATCTGTTTAAATATTTTTTAATATCAAATGTATGATATAGAATTCTTGAATAAATGGAGTTAATGGTTCAACAACTTCGAACTTCCAAACTTACCGAACTTGTTGGTTTTTTGAATAATTCAATTATTATTTTCAATAATTACTATAATAACTTTTAAAATATAAATAAAAGATAATACCAAGATGTGTTGAGAAATAATTATAATAATTGTTCTATACTATACCATACGACTGAAAAAACCCACATATATAATTAAATTTGCAAAAAAAATTGAATACTAAGAGAATGGTGAATAGACTTGCATGGTATTGCAAACTAATTTCGAATTTATTGATTAGAATATAACTTTTTAATAATTAATAGGTGCTATTTAAATAGAATCAGTTATCTTATAGACATCACGAGTCAATGAATTTGTTAATGATAATCATATTAAGTTCCAATTTTATTAAACTATAACTTGTACGAGATAAATCATTTTGGATATGTAAAAGGAATTGTATTGATATAATATAATATTATAGATCATTAATTACTTGGTATAAGGATCTTGATCCATTAATTTCGGATTAAAAGTTACTGTGTATGACCAAATTCAGGATGATTACATATTAGTATTATCTTATATTAACTGCCTAATTTTTACGATGGTGATACACATTGAGCAACTTGGCAAATAAGAGCCCTTCCCAAATAAGTTAAATGAGATTATAATGAAACTTTTCTAGGATCAGGATTGTCAATTGGATTTTGTAAGTCGGTTTTTTGTAAAATTCAAATTCAACTCATAAAATTATTCGAATTGTGAAACTTAATTAAATTGAGCTAAACTTACAAATATGCAACTCATACTCGACTTACATAATTATTTGAATTTTAAACCTTAATCGAGTTAACCCAAAGTATCAATACATACATTACTAAAAGCTAAAAAATTAAGAGACAAAATATAAAAAAGATATTTCAAATCTTAACACTAACAACTAAATCATGAAAAACAATAGTTTTTCAAAAATTAGTATCACCTGCACATACAAAAGTTGAAAAAAAAAATATTTCGCATAAATTATTATGACTATCAGTGTGAGAGTTTACTTAATTAATAGATTAATTAGTATAGAGTCTGTTTATATATATATATATATATTTATTTAAATTATCGAACGGGTTTTATTATCTACTCGATCATCATTAATATAATATTATATATAGGTCTAAATTCAACTCGATTAATTTTAATATAAGGTTCGACCCTAAATTTATCAATTATCAGATTGGACGGGTCGAACTCGGGCTAGTCCAACTCATTGACAGTCCTACCTAAGATGGGGTGGGGTTGATGGAGATGGAGATGGAGCTCTAAATGACAATTAGTTGAGAAGATACGGTTGGGCATTTATAGGGCGGCACTTTTTAGTTTCAGTGACAATTACTAGAATTAAGCGGTTGGTTGAAGTAGATAAACCGAACCAACTATCATGTTATGGCCATGAGCCCCATCACCAAAACATGCATTTGTTCGTTATTGATTCTTTACATTTATTTCAAGTCCACATTGTTTTGGACTCAGCTCTATCTGCATCAAAATAATAAAATAATGTGGATTTTATAGTTTTTTATCCTTTCTTGAAAAGAATCCAAATATATATTGTAATGGATCGGAAACTTGATCCGATAGGTTTGGATGATGCATGATGCATCTCGGGTGCCTTTGGGCTATATATAACATGGCAACATTGCATTATAGTCCATTTACTTATTTACTAGTATGTATTCACATTCTAAATCATCCCTAAAAACAACTTAGATGCGAAGTACATGGGGCTCTTGGTAATATTTAAGGTAGTGCCAACACTTCACTATGCAAAGATTTCATCTCTTACAATACGTAGTAGTAGCATTAATTTGTAGCTATAGGTATGTCGTTTGATTGATAACTTCAACATCAATGTATAACACATGAGTTTAGCATAATCAACTATGAGATTTAAATATCTCAAACTTTCGTTACAATGTCATGGTGTACACCAATTGATTTCAGCTGCTGAAACTCCATATTCAGAGATCTTGGCCAGAAATCGATCTCAATACTGTTTGGATTTCTCATTGTTCATTGTTTTTTTTCAAATAACATTTTAAAAATAATTTTTAACATATTTTTTGCTTACTTTTGTATTTTTATCTCACATACATCATTATAATTCTTAATCTAAGTAAGATTTGAATAATAGCTAACCATGTACTAATGTTTCATTTACATAAATATTTACATAGATCAATGTGCTTGTGCACAATAGATACACCAAGAGGGTAAACTTGTGAATCTTACCATGGGCCACTTTGGGACACTATAAAATATAGAGTATTAAGGTAAATTCTTATGTATATCAAGGTGTACGGTGTATCAAAATATAATGAGTGTGGATCCTATATGGGTCTTACTATGGGTGTGAGCCTTATTATGGGATTCATAGTCAGACCCATATAGGATCCAAACTCATTGTGTTTTGGTACACCATATACCTTAGTGCACACAAGAATTTACCGAAAATTAGAACCACAAACTTAACACTTAATACAAGAAATTTCCTCATGTCAATCTGTTAAATTTTATTTTAGAATTGAGTAACTGCTATGCCGTCGTAGTTGTTTAAGATCTAATAAAAGACTCTCATTTAAAAATATAAAAAATGATCTCTTATCCATAATAAAGTGGGCCATTCAATTTAAATGGATTCCTCTTGATTAATTATTTAGCACCTACCACGCATAAACTTTGTCACTACTTGCTCTGCCACGTAGTTTATCAACAAGATAAAAATAAAGGTAAAAAATACTTTTAATCTCTAAAATTTAGCTAGTTAACATTTTTAGTTTCTAAAGTTTTATTAAAAAACAAATAATGTTTCTTATTTTTTAAGTTTCTAGTCAATTAGGACAATTGATATAAAAATAGCATCTATTTTTAGAAATGATCTATAATCTCTTTTAAGGAATCATTCCCTTAACTTTAAAAGGTTGTACAATACAAGCATTTGAAGTAAATGATGTTGTACTATATAAAGTATTTAAAAGAGAACTAGATGTCTATAAGATCGTACAATTTTTTTATGTTTTTAACAACTTTATCTTAAAAACAGTCCTTGTCCTTTCAACCTGGAATACAAAATCATAAATTATTCCCTGTCTTTCACATTATCTTATCTAAACTAACAAAAATAGCAGACAACCAATATGGCGCCGTAAACAAGAAAATTATGTTATTTTTTTATCAATTGTCAAATGATCCTAAAAATTTAAAAGTTAAGAAACATAATTTATTTTTTAATAAAATTTTAGAAACCAAAAACATTAACTGACTAAACTTTAAGTACTAAAAGTGTTTTTTATTAAAAATGAAATCACCATGACCCCATTTGGATCAGTTGACTTGGTAAACATTTGCGAATTTGACCATTACTGGCCACAACCTGACCGCCTAGGACCTATTCACGTAAATTCCTCCCCCTCCCTCTACTCCATATCGCGCCCAGATTTCTTACTCCACTACTTAACAGTTCGCAGCAGTCCCATTTAAATTCTAAGGGCAGCCTCAAATCCTTAACTTTCTCCCTGAGAAACACTAACAAGGTTCTTCCTGTTACATCCAAATATCCCAACAATATCTGCTGCAGCAAATTAATTATGGCTTCCCATTATTCCTCATTCTCCACTCACATTGTAGTCCTCGCTCTCATTCTTTTCTCATCACTTCAACTCTTAAGAGTTTCCTCCTTCGACTACCAAGTTGGCGAAAAACTTGGACTGTCAATTGTCCCGCCTGCAAATGACAGCAAAGTTTACAATGATTGGGCATCCGAGAAGCTGCTTCAAAATTGGCGACACCATTCGTAAGTTCAATCACTGACATGACTGAAAAATAGGATGATTTGTCTATTTTTTTAATCACTCTTTATTACGAAATCAGTAGTAAATAAAGAATTTTTATATACCAGTGTTCTAATTATGGTTTTTACTTATACCTGTCATGGTTTAAATGCATGCATTATAATCCATGTTGTAGGATTCAAGTACAGGAAGGATTCAGTGATGGAGGTGAATGAGACAGACTACAAGAAATGCAACTCAACACGGCCCAATTTCTTCTCCAACACAGGGAACACAGTATTCACTCTTGACCGTTCGGGTTATTTCTATTTCATCAGTGGAGCATCGGGGCATTGCGATAAAGGGCAGCGAATGATCGTTAAGGTTATGTCGTTACAGGATCAGAACTCTCCATCTTCTTCTGCTTATGGAAGAAGATTTGTAATGCATGATCAAGTTGTCAACGTTGTGACTTTTCAAGTTTTGCTCTTCGCGTATCATGCAATTGCTTCACATATCTAATATATAGATTAGTAGCTATATAGGTTATTGATTCTTCTTTTTTTAAATGATTCTGCTGTTTCTACTGTTCTTGTAGTATTAGCTTTATGTTGTTCTTGTTCTTCGCTTTGGCTGTTCTTGTTATTATATGTCAATTGCTCTTGAATTTTCCAAAGGCGTGGTTATTTGTAGACGTTTAAGTTTACGCTTTTATACTTTTTGCGGCCGAGTCCAAATACACATTAATTTGCTGTATCAGATACATGAATAGAGCCTGTCTCTTATACAATGTTGCCATGTGTATAAGTCATAATGAACTGAGACTGGGGGGTGTGAAGTTCCCCAACCCCCCTCCCAAAACACAACAAAAAAAAAAAAAGTTCTAGATATCATGCATGGTCACAAAATCATTACACAAAGAAAGTTATGGTTTTGAAAATCTTATCTAATTATTTCTAAATAGCCATATTATTACCCTTACAAATAGTGAGTTGAAAAGTAACAAAGTCGTGTTATGCATGCTCAAATTATTATTAAAGTAATAAATTTCTAAATGCAATTTAATAACTGAATAATAGATCTACGTGGACATGTGAAACAAGAGCCTATTCCGTCCATGCTATTTCATAAAAAATATAAACATAACGTACGCGACTAAAAATATATTGAGATTAATCGAGTTCAAAACAAACACTCATTTATTTAAAGAAAAATAATTTATAAAATTATAAATATAAATTATTTTTTAAAATGATGTAACGTGGCAAGACATTGAATTATCAACTTCCTAATTAAATATTTTGTTAAATTTTATTTATTTTTTTTAAAATTTAATAACAGATCAATAACTTACTTTGTCGCGCACTCTTATTCAAATTCAAGCTTCGGTTATGCTAAGTAAGCTCGGATAGTGAAATTTTGTATTGAAACACTATTAAAATTACTTTAAAAAAAAAAACAGTATTAAAACTCAACACAAAAAAAAAAAATAATACAAATAATTCCAAGATGTAGTTGGTCAATTTAGTCCTGTACTCCCGTGGCATTTTTATTTCCATGAATATATACCGTTTATCGTATATTTTGTAGTCATAATTAAGTACACATCTATTTGTGTATAAGAGACATTCAAAATGATAATTTTTATGAATTATGCCAAAATGGGAAAAATGTATACTTAGACAGCAGTATAATTTTTCCCGCATCACGCATTAGGGAAATCGTTGGGGCCCACCGGGTAGCAGTAATTGGCGGGATTTATAGCGGCAAAAAAGAAAAAACATTGCCGGGGGCTAGAACTTAGAGGTTTTCAAAGTTAGATAGTGGGAGGCGAAAAAAAAAAAAACGCCGAGTAAAATGGGAAATTATGAAGACGATAACGCCGTAACTACTCTTCATCTCAAACACCAGCCGGAGGAAACGGAGCTAGGGATTTCATCCTCCGGTTTGAACCCGCAAACTGAGGGAGCATTAGCTGACGAGTTCCAAAATGTAGGCCTGAATTCCTACGACAATGATAACGGAGGCTTTAACTATGACGGCAAAGCCAACGGTGTTCTTGAGGACGGCGGCAGTATGCTTTCGCTGCGACCATACGCTGGAGACTGCCGTCAGTACATCAGAACCGGAACCTGCAAATTTGGACTTGCCTGCAATTTCAATCACCCAAGGTTAAGAGGACTAGTCTGGTATCATACGATTTTTACTAGGTTTTATGGAAATAAGAAGAAAAGTCTCCATAAAACCTGTCTCTTAAACACATCTAGAAATGTGTATAAGAGACAGGGCACACAAGATTTGATGATTTTGTATTCCAGGTTGTTAAGGACAAGGACTGGGGCTCAGATAAAGCTGCGCTAATTGAATGCAAGGTTGAATCCTCTGGAATTTTCACGTTTTCTTATTGCATTTGGTTTCTGCAGTTAGAATGCGTGTTTTGTTAAGAGAAGCAGAAAACATTAGTTTTATCATGATTTTAGTTGTAGTTATGGCCTTTGACTGCAACTTGGTGCAAGAGTGTTGTAGTCGTCGAATCTGTGAAATGGTTGGATTGGAATTTGTTTAGCATATTGTTTGTGTGCCTTGTCAAACAAGATTTGTTGTGATATTTGATCAATTAATTTGTTGATTTGATGTCAACGTTTTAAGACATAACAACAGGTTGTAAATGATTCGCAGAAGGAGGAAACTCTCGAGCCTTGCCCTGAGCTCCCCACTGCAGCAAGAATGAGAGCAGATCACTGCTTGTCTTTGTGGAATTGAGGTGCTATCAACTAAATTTTGCAGTATTACTTAACATCTGGAGGTTGCAAACATGGCAAAGCTTGTAGATACAGTCACTCAAAAAAGGAGCTCAACTTTCTTGGCTTGCCAATGCGATTGGTATTGTTGCATTTCAGATCCTTGGCAAAATCTTTAGTAACTCTTTTTACTTTAGTTTATGAGATTTCCCAAATAGTTGCAAGATCATGTAAAACTTTTTGATCTACTGTCTGCATTCCCTAACTGTTTAAAGGATAACAAATTTGATTAGTCATACTACTGAAGTTTCAATTCAGAAATTTTTAGAATGTTTTTGACTAGCAAAAGAGTGTCCCTACTACATGCGCAACGGTTCTTGTGGATATGGAGCTCAGTGTGTGTTTCACCATCCTGAGCCTTCCTAAGACAATAGGAGGACTGCTGAAATCATCTGTGAATGATAAATCCACGAGACAATCAGCTTATTCTTTGGGACGTCCAACTATTGAATCTGCTACATTGCACTTATCAGCGGCAATCCAACCAGATCAAGCACCTTGGTCTTTGCATACCCAGTCTAACAGTACCTCTTCCTACCAAAATGACTATTCATTTCAAATGACTGCAAATTCAGTTCCTCAACTGACGCATAGGCATTCTGAATTGACTGGGTATCAGGTATTCGTGGTTTTTGTCACTCCCTTCATTGTTTACTTTCAGCTATGTTTTAGGTTTTTTGCCTTTTATCATTTGAATTTTTACATCAAAATCTGATGGTTTTGGTTGCACAATTAGCAAGATTTTCTCATGATCTTAAGAACCTACTTGCTTTTTCTATTTCTTTTTAAAATGTCGTTGTGTAACCACTTGGTATATGTCTTAGGGGCCGCATAATTACCAAAATTTAGGCTTTTCAGCGGATAAATGTTTTCTTTATGACCTCCTCCAACTTCATCAATATATTCTGTACCAATTCTATCAACAAAACAAACCTCTTGTTCCTCATTTTTTATTATCTTTATGGCTAGATGTCATGAAGTTTGCTTAGTTTTCTTATGTGTGCAGATCCTATTGTTGAATGTTGCAAAATAAACATCCTGCTATGTTTCATATTGGGCCGTCTTGCTCTTTCGTTTATATTGTTCTAAACATTGAAGTTTGGCCATATTTTGGTTATTCAAACTTTTTAAATTAGGACATTTAAGCAAATATGATAGTTGTTTCTCTGTGCTTGTCCCTAATCCAATACCTGTCCTTTATCTGTCCATACCTTGCTTGTGGAAGAGTATATAGTCCTATGCCTGATTATCTAGGGGAAGGTAATAAATTTGTTCAATTTGCCACTTCTTGTCCTAGGCTGTCTTACAGATAACCAGCCTATAATAGATCATACACTTTAGAGCTTGTACACCCCTTCCCCCCTTGGTGGCTGCTATTTTATGGTTCTCTATCTCCCTAGAATTGAATAGTTTCAGTAGATACCTTTTCTACTCTTTTGTTGTTTTTCTTTTCCTAGCTGGTGTTGATAAGATAGCCGGGGGAGAGAATTACCTGTGCGAAACCAGCATCAGCTAAAACAAACAGGTAATCTGGAACCAAAAATTTTAAGACCAAAGCTGTATTTTTGGGTATACTGACTTGAGTATCCAGTTTTGGTATTCGGCATCTATTGCCTCTTTCTTCCCTATTTACAGCTACATCCTTCATTTTGTGGTAAATACGTATGTTTTTGCCTGCTGTGGTGAATCTGCTTCAGGTTGTAGAATGTACCTTGTTTACATACTATTTATCCATCATTAATTTAGGCCGAAGAAATTCCCAAACAAAGGAGTAGGCATGCTCATCTAAATGCTGGAGCAAATAGAACGAATATGCTGGAACGAGATATTCCTGCACAAGTTGAAGAATTTCCTGAACGACCTAGTCAACCCGAATGTGCTTACTTCATGAAAACTGGGGACTGTAAATTTAAGTCTGCATGTTGTTTTCACCATCCAAAGGGCCAATCTAAATGCATTCTGAGTGAGAAAGGCCTACCTCTAAGACCTGTAAGTTCAAGATTGTGTCTAAGAGACATTTAAGCTTTGTGAATTGCAAAACTAATATCACTTTTGGAGTTTCTTTATTATCGGGTTGAAAACTCAAAGTTCATAAGAATAGATGAAAATTCAACAGCAGGAAGTTATGAGAAGTTATTTATTAGATAAGAGACAGCCTTGGTGTAATGTCAAACATTAATTCTAACTTTATAAAACTCAAATTTGCAATTATAACTTCTCATAACTATCTAATAAATTACTTCTCATAACTTCAATTTTTTGTCTATTTTAAATGTTAAATTTTTATCATTTTTTTTTATAAAAAATTTGAACAGTGTGTGCCACTTGCACTCGTACCAATAGAAGCTCTATGTTTTAATTTTTGTAAATGAAACAAATCACCTGCTATATAATTATTCTCCATGTCCCTAAGAATGTCTCCTATGATGCACAAAAATTTCAGACTTTTCATTTATGCTGTTTCATGCTCATGATTTCTCCCGATGTCTATAAACTGGTGCAGGGTAATAATATTTGCCGACATTATGAACGTTTAGGAATATGCAAATTTGGCTGTGCATGCCTGTTTGACCATCCAGTAAATCATAATTTCTCAAGTTCTGATGATTGGTCCACTTCAGGACCATCTTGTCTTGATGCTGGATGCACAGCCAAATTTGCATATTCCTAAACGTTCATAATGTCGGCAAATATTATTACAGATGTGTATAAGAGACAGGTTTCATTTTCTTTGTTGATTAAATCTGATAAACCATGACTAGGTCAAGTTTCGCATACAACAGACATTCATCAGTGCAGTTCTCATAACTCTATATGCTGTTTGTTCACCATAAGAATGCTAGGAAAGTCTTGTGGAACATGGTTTTGCTAAGAAAATATGTTGGAGATGATAATCTTTTGATCAGTACTCGCCTAATGAAGAAACATACAAAGATTCATTTGTATATATTTTTTTTCTTCCCTATCTTTTAGCCTGTAGCATATTCTGCCTTTATTCTTATGTCAAGGAGGGCTAAGATCCTTAGCTGGTTTATATTTTCTTTCACCTGTTCACATACTCTGGTGTCTGACCACAGGTTGAGACAGGTGTTTCTTGTCTTAAATCAATCCATAGGTTATCATTGGGATGGTTCTTACAATGAATGGGACCATCTTTATCTTAGAATCTTCAATCTTGGGTCTTGCTTAGCTAAAGCATATTAAGGGGTTCATGTTATGCTAATATAGTGTATCTAATTTCTTGACGGATTAGTTTGCAGCTAAGGTGCTTAAGCTTATAAAACAAATGTATACCATCAGGCCAGATAATTTATGCGCACAATGGTTTTCCCTTGGTCTGTCTTTGTTCTTTTTCATTCTCTTATTCCTGATTATTCCTTTTATTATTCTGTTTCTTTGCTTGTGGAGGACCTAAATGGCAGCCAGGATTGGTGGTGCTGTCATGAAATCCCATGATAATGCTTACCAAGAAGAAAAATCATCTAAGTTTTAGATGTAGGGTGAAATTAACAAGTCAGGTAACTCTGTACAGAATACAAATGTGTAGGAGAGAGAACATGTCCGAATAAGGCCTACCTTCTCATCATTCATCAATTGATTTGTAGGAACATGTTGTATATCATGTAGTTCATCTATAGTTTTCTCGAGTCCATTGATCCCTACTGGCACTACAGTTTTTATCCTCTAGAAAGTAGACAAGGTAATTTTGAAGCCAAAGCCATAAAGTTTTCATAGGCAAAGAGAGAAGAAAAGTATATCAGAAATGCTCTTGTCACCTCATCTCCAAATACATGCTGGGGCACATGGTTACATGAAGACATTGTAACAAGATTAAGAGGATGCCACTGGTGTATTCAGCACTTGTATTCTCTCCCTACGCACTATGTAGTATACTTAAGCTGCATTAGTACACCACCATTGCCATGAGTTTGACAGATTCACAGCTTCAAAAGCACCAAGGAGTCCTTAGAAGCAACAAAACCATTTCTTCTGCATAAGCAGAAAGAAGCATGCACCAAGAGTTAACAACCATAATCTTATCTCTTGTGAAACATGTATGTCAGTATGTGCAGTTTAAACTAAGAAGCATCAAGTACATACCGTGGGGGTGGGGGGATGCTGCTGGTATGTTGTGTCTGGGAGCCTAGATACATGGTCAAAATTTTGTCCTGTTGCGCCACCTGCCGCGGTTCCTGTGGCTTTCTTCTCATCTCTAGCCTTGGCAAAGTATGACTGTAAATCCATCAGCCGATGCCGGATTGTTCACATCCCACTCGCCAAACTTTGGCAATGGCCGACCCTTCTCCTGCTGTTGATATGCAAATCTTGGACAGAGTAAGTTTTCACTAAACTAGACTATGGATGATGGATCTATTTAGAGCTAGGCATGTCGCTATATATATATAGACTTTCCAACAAGTTATTCTTCACATAATGGTCACAATCACAATAGCCTAATCTCTTATACACTATTTTTTGGTAACTAATAATCAAAACATTATCTACTATTGTCCGATGCTTTCATGAGTTCTCTCTACCAACAATAACTTATTTACTTAATTTATGTTAACAAGCTTTTCATCTTTTTTAACTTCTAGTAATTTTCATCAATTCCAGCAATTTGGATGCTTTTCTCTGTCATCAGTTTACTGATTGAGAGAAACTTCGTTTGTACAAGTTTTTTTTTTTCAACAGCCTATTCTTTGAATATTTTTGTTGAAATTAATATTTTAATTAACAACGAGAGAACTGCATTATCATAGCGTTTCAAGAAAGTAGTCGTAATAATAGCCAGAAATAACATGAATGAGGACCATATATAAATTCCAGCAATAAAATAACAATCTTTTAGCACGATAGAGTTTCATTTCACGATCCACCATGAAATTGTTTGCCTAAAAAATTTTTTTTTTTTTTTTAAGGTAAAATTTTGTTGTTTGTTTGTTTCTTTGACTTAACAATACTAACATTTTTTATTAAAAAAAAGGCATTTCACGTGTCTCACCAAGGATATCACCTGTCATCAGGGGCTTTCGGGGAAATCATAGAAGAATTGATTTGAATTTATTATGCAATAACCATCGCTCATGAGAGTCATTTAATCAACAAAAAAAATGAAACAATAGCCAGAGTTGATGAGGAGGTGCCCTCCAACGTAATAAAACTGGCTTGTATTGTCCAAAATGATGAATGATGAGAGATGCAAAAAAAAAATGAGGAAATTATTAAGGAATATTAAAAAAACTTTACCGACATCGTCGAGGGCGGGATTTGCCTGGAGTAGTATAAACGGAATTACAAGGAGAGAAAACGGAAAAGAGATCGAGAGAGGGGAAGGGAAAAGAATATGAAGAGAATTGGTGTTAAAGGATATGAAGCGCCATAGGTAAATGTTGGAATGGAAAATAGAAGTAATAGATAGGAGGGTAGGGAGAGAGGGTGAGCAATCTATTCTAATAGTTGTTGCACCCAACTAATATTTCTAAATATCAATCCAGCCAACTTATAT
The DNA here is from genome assembly GCA_025175665.1 of Cinchona pubescens. NCBI lineage: Eukaryota > Viridiplantae > Streptophyta > Magnoliopsida > Gentianales > Rubiaceae > Cinchona > Cinchona pubescens. The sequence continues at coordinate 119,368 of JANKKI010000141.1, forward strand.
TAAAAAAATAATTAAATTTATAAATAATAAACAATCCAGCCTGGTAATGTATCATCCCATTTATGCAGTCAAATTGGCAAGGTTTTGTTTGTTCCTTAGATGTTTTGATAACGTTCTTAGAGGGCTACATCATATTATTTTATGCGGTGTACTAGATCGATGGCTACATCTAATGTACGAAAATGGACACCTAAAATTATGGTAAATTTACAATCTTATTGAGGAGGATGTTGAATAATGCCATTATTTTAACACGACCGTGAGATATCTAATTCTTTGAATTTACTATTTTAAGCTAAAAAAGTCTAAAGACATATCAAATTAGACAAGGTCGTTCGGCATCAAGTCTTTCTACTACTGAAGTGTGATGATGATAATGAAGGATCCTTTCTAATTATTATTATTTTTTTTCATATAATTGGACTCCATAGTTATCTGATGTTTGAATTAGGAGATGATCATGAAGAAGTTGTCTTCCCTGCATGTATCCTGCAAGCATGGAGTATGTCCAAATAGACAGAAACTTCCAAGGCTGTTAGGTGTATTTATATTTGTTGTATTGCTTATTGAGGGATTAATAGAATATCTGATGTTTTAATTAGCATAAGTACTCGTCTTCCCTGCCTGTATTCTACAAACATGGAATATTTCCAAGTTGACGGGAAACTTATTAGCTTGTTAAGCATTTGTTTTATTAATTATTAAATAACTATTAAAATATTTAATAATTAATTAATAAGCACTATAAATATGTATGGTGATGACTAAAATTAGCGCAAAGAGATGGATAAATCTTTAGCAAGTTATCTGATTAACATTTACAAAGTAATAATAATAATAATTAACAACCAAAACAATAAAAGAAAAATTAGCTTACCTTACCTTACATTATACTCAAAAGTTGTTACTATCAGCCAACAAATTGCAAACATATATAGTTTTTTTTGCTAAAATTTTTATATGGTCGGATTCACAACCTCATATAATACACACTATTATTTTTTTAAAATTCATGGCTTCATAAATACGCATAAAATGAGAATTATATTTATTTTCTCATCTAGCATGTATGATTTAAATTATGTAACTTTTGATCCACATTATGTGACATAGACTGCATGTATAAGAGACATTTCTACTAGTCATCTTGTTTGGGAAATTTTATTAGATAAACTTCGATTTATGGTAAGTGACAATATTTAAATTAGTTTTACTCTGATTCTTATACACATCTAGATAATTATAAGAGACAGAGATTGTACAAAATTATTTACAGATTATGGTTCCCCTGTCTCTTATACACATCTAGCAAAATGTAAGTGGCATCGATTCAGTAGGTAGACTGGAGATAAGCGGACTTAATGACCGTAGTCGGCATTCTGAAAATAACTCGGCATACGTTGTCCCAGACTGTCTCTTATACACATCTAGATGTGTATAAGAGACATTAGATTATCCTGCTTCATTGTGGGCCCATTGACCCATTATAGTTGTATGAATAATTTATTTTACTTACATTTTGCTAGGAGATAATTTGAAGCACTCATAATCTGTAAATAATTTGTACAATCTTTTATCAATAATTAATACAAAAGTGATCTTCTATTTTTTTCTAAAACTTTCTCATAACTCTATCTTACACAGAATCTTACTCTTACTTTCTTTTTTCATTTACGGTTAAGCGATACAGAACAATTTTCGTATGATCAGTAGATAACATGGATCTCTTGATCTAAATTTACCCACATCATAAAATAAAATAAAATAGAGCTAGAGGTATAAGGAAACACGAGAAATAATATACTATTTATTATATATTGGACAAGTTACTTATCCATCTAGATGTGTATAAGACGTTCCAAGGGTTAGTTTCACAACAAAAATTTCAGGCACTAAATGTGTATCTTATGAAGCTATAAATCCATACGAGTGCTCAAACTTAGCTAATTCAGCACTCGCCCGTTCACTCCTGCATTCATCCACCGCAAACGTTTGACTGAACCACGAAACTAGAGAACCATCCTCAAATTCCCAAACTTTATTCCTAAAATATCCCTAATAGCCCCTTAAATTTACCTCCTCAACCGCCCCAATGTTAGCCTAACCCTTGCAAACCTCTGATACCCAATTCCGTCATTCCACATGCCCCGAGTTTAAAGATTAAAGATTCTCTCTCTTTTCTTTTTCATTTTTTATGTTTATAAGAGACAGGATAAAAATCGAGATAGTGATTCACTTTTGGGTATCACTCAAATTCTCAAATTAGATAATAATTGAGGGTCTAGATGTGTATAAAATATAGCTGTGTGTAATACCACTTGCTTGACTAAGATCGATTCCGGGTCGGATTCGGCTAGCACCATCACGCCGCTTCCCCATATGTTTGTGATAAAGGATTTGGTGGTGGACATGACTAATTTCTATAATCAGTATAAGTCGATTGAGCCGTGGCTGAAGAGGAAAAGCCCGGCGCCGACGCCGGGGAAGGAGATTCCTCAGAGCAAGAACGATAGGATTAGCTAAGTTGGATGGGATGTATGAATGCATTCTCTGTGCCTGCTGCAGCACTTCCTGCCCCAGTTATTGGTGGAACCCTGAAACCTATCTCTTATGCAGCTCTCCTCCATGCCAACGGACAGTATCTATCTTTGTAAACTGTTTACTTTCAAATGTGTTTTTCTTTTTGATTTTTCTCCTAATAATTAAATGTATATAATTGTAGTTGGCATTGTCTCTTGTTTGTGGAATGGGTTTATGGGATAGTCTCTAAACATGTTATTGCTGAATATTATTAGCCTCAATACCCAAATGATGAGTATATGCTAATGCTTAGAATCTTGGAAGATAAAATTTGTCATTTCCTTTTTGTCTCTTTGGTTTGACATCAGATTTGAAGTGAATTGAACTGTGAAAGCCAAAAATTGAATCGTTTCTTTATCAAAATTTCATGTTATACTAGTTTCGTTTGGGGTTGTTGTGGGCATACCTGTTTCTATATCTCACAACTTTCCATGAATGCGCCTTTGTGTCCCTATTTTCTCCGGCTTTTGATCTATTTGGAGCGTTGGCTATATTTTTGCACCGTTATTGTGGATATAGGATTTTAAAGCACTCTGCCAGACAAGTTTCCTCTTAATTATGTGTTAGGATTGGATGCTGGAAGTATCCCACAGGTTTATGAGGCTTGAGTGAAGGATTTCAAGAGTTAGTCCAGATTGATGTCTAGTTGACTGCTATTAGTTTTACAACAAACTGCAAGATTTTTTAAGAGGTCATAGATATCTTAGATGTGCAGGTGGTCTTGGGCAAGAGTGAGCACATGAAACTGTGATCTTTAAATACCTAGACTGGGGTTTATGTCTCTGTCAAGAGAAAATATGCATTCTCTTGAAATGAGATGAGATGATCATACGTTTGTTGCACATTTTTTGTGGAATTTGGGTCTGTTTTACACAGAGAGCTGGTGTCTCTGCCATAGAGTATAACTTTGTGCAGCGCCCTTCAAGACAGTCCTCATGAACATTCTTTAAATATGTATTACCCATGGAACTTTATTTGCCTAAGCAGTCGAACTACCCTTATCTTTCTATTTTGCATGCAGATGGATAATGGACAGTCGTGACGAATACACCAAAGAACGGCTGGAAGCAGTTAATCATGAGTTCAAACTTTATCGATGCCATACAATTTTGAATTGTGCCAGGAGCATGCCCAAAGTCCATTATGAATCCAGGGATGCAAATCCAAAATATAAGGGTAACTCGAGCTGCTTAGGTTCTTGAAATTTGGTAACTATAGGATATGTGAACTGATATCTCCTGAGATTTATTCTGAAGAAGTCAGCAGAAGTTGCTTGAGAAATAATGTATGCAGTGTTTGTAATCTGCTAATCTGATTAGATGTGCTTCTGTACTTCAAACTCAAGAAGGCATTCGTTTCAAAATTTTCGTGGTCCACTATATCTTCTGTTAAACAATGTTTTCTGTCATTTTCCCTTTCCTGGTGTATTCCTGTAGATACAATGCTGATGATGATGGCAGTAAAAGCTTTACTTTGAGAAATTTTTTAGAATGATTTGTCGATTACATCCACCATTAGACATTCCTTCTTCGTAAAAAATCAACATCGTAGTCCTTGACTTTTTTGTTTTACCCTTTTTCTTCTTAGGGATCTAGTGCTGGACTAGCAGTCTCATGATACCATATTTTTCTGTGTACTGTGTAGTAGAATTTAGAATAATTAGCAATGTTTACATAATAGTCACTACTTACAGTTGTTAGGAGGTGTATAAGACACTTGAACAATTAGGTTTGCTTATAATCTTTTGGCTTAGGCACACATATGGTAACAATTAGGTTAGCTTTTGGGCTTCAAGGGCTCGCAATCATAGTTGGAAGTTGGAACATCAAGTTCGCAATATTGGGAGTGAGCTGTTATCATTTTCTAACCACTAATTTTATAAGTAAAATTAAACCCTATAAAATAAATGTACGATAAATATGAGTAAAGTGGTGTAATTTTAGAAAATATTTAAAAAGGATAAAACCTGTCTCTTAATCATTCTCCAGGACATTCTGCTCACTTCTAGACAAGCTTGCAAACATCTTAAACCCATTTCAAAAACTCCTGCAAACCAAATTTCAATACCTTAGAATTTGTTTAGAAATTTCCTTTCAAATCAAATTGGTGATCCAAGAATTCTCGTAGATCATTAATCCAATTTCAAAAGTAAGTTTTACTTCTAGATTTGTATGATTTTTATGTTAAATTCAAGCCTTCAGGAAATTAATTTGTTTAATTTTGTTGTTTATGAATTGAAAGGAAATTTCTAAACATAATTCTAAGGTATTGAAATTTGGTTATGCAGGAGAAATCGACTTAACTATTTTTTTTGTGAGATTTATTAGGACTGTCTCTTATACACATCTAGTGTGTATAAGAGACAGGATATGGTTGATTCTATGAAATTAAAATAAAAATTTCAAGAATTTAAGTCATAATTTCAAATATATGGGGTTCAATTATTATCTAATTTGAGAATTTGAGTGATACCCAAAAGTGAATCACTATCTCGATTTTTATCCTAATGGTATAACACTCTCCGATTTAGTTTGATTCAATTAGAGATTTAGACCGTCAAAATTAGGATACGTCTACGAAATCGATTTTCGAGATAAGTAACTATTCATTTTTTATCGATACTCTGTAATAGATGTGTATAAGAGACAGGTATTGATCTGTGTATTTCATAAATCAGTTCAAGTGATGATAGTAGTATACCTTCAAGACGCTTTACAAATTATATGTTTGTTATGTAATGTATCAATTGTTTATTATTGTACATGTATTAATGAATGACTGTGAAGAGCTCAATGGTCACTTTAGTGGACTTGCATGAGTGAGTGAATGAAATGATACACCGAGACTTTGTTTCGTAAATGTTATACCCAATTTATCGAAAGACAAGTGATAGACATCTGTTATGCCTTGTCTTCACGGGCGGATAATAGAGTAGACTGATCCAGTGTTGAGGAATACTTTGTGAACCATGATCTCCTTGATTGACATTTGTATTTTAATTGTTGGAAATGTCTAGTATATTATTTCCCGCGATTGTATACATGTTATCTATAATTGTTTAAATGTTATTTACTAAACACACGATGTGCTTTCGTTATTATTTCTCCTATGTTTGCAGTTGAGAACCAACATCTAGACGTTAGTAGTCCTGAGTCGAGTGTTGATCAGGGAGGATTATAAGAGGTATTGGAGATAGAGTTTTTCCTTTACCATCATAGTGTGAGGTTGATTTTATGCTTGGGCTTTGTGTGCCTATACTTGTTAGATTTCTCGTGATCGAATTTACTTGTGTGGATTGTGGTTGTTGTTGTGTTTAATATACTTTTGGTTTCAGACGTTGATTTTGGATCTTAAGACATGTTATGATATGGTTTGTATATTTCTCGTATGTTTGGGGTGATGAGTTTCGTTATCCGTTTGGAGTACAAGTGGAATCTAAAATTAAATGCTAAATAAGCATTGCTCATTTTTATTATGTATCCTCTATTTTTTAAGAAAACGGGTGACTTGGAGGGCCATTCACCCTCTATTATAGTATTTCATAATTTCCCCCAACACAAACAAGGTAAGCTTTGTGCTAATCACCTTTTTATTTTTCATGATTTTTGTTCGGTGGATCGAAGAATATCCAAACGTAAACAAAACTTCTTGTTTCCCAAAATAAATTATTAAAAAAGAATTGCAACAAGAGGAGGTGTCACTGTCGGTGTGACCGCCTAAAATCTTGGCTGACACGTATTATTATTGCTGACTTTGTTGACGAAGCAATCACCTTCTTGCCCAAGTTTTCGCACCTCGCAATCTTCTTCATTTTCAGAACAAAGAAAGAAATATTCACTCGGCAATATATAAAAAGGCTCATCGAACGCCATCAATTCATTCATCCCACAACAACAACACCGGCAGACGGCAGCCATGAAGAGGGAGGGGCGCCAACATGGCATGGTCCAAACCTATCCCATCATTTCCTCACCTTGGACCCTCCCAAGGCGGACCAATAGGCTCCAATCACCTTCGACGGCCGGGACCTTTACTAAGGTGCCCCAAAAGCCCACCAACCACTCCAAGTTCACTGGCAAGTGCGGTCGCCCGAGGTGTGCTTCTTGTCACGTACACCCCGCTTGTAAAGCTAAAGACAAGACCAAAGGCACTCAAAAGTTGAAATCTTGCGATGTTGTTACCAATTACAGATTGGTTACTTGGCGGGTCGTTGATGCAAGACCCGGTTTCAACTTTTCCGGGTTTTCTGCCACGGGAGTTTTGGACCATTTGGCTAATGATTATTGTAATAGTGATGATGGAGATACTGAAATTGATGATGATCTAGATTACAATAAGAGACAGGCTTATGGGTTGGCTCCTAATAATAATAATCATGGACTGTCTCTTATACACATCTAGATGTGTATAAGAAGACAGCAAGTACTGTGAGCCTGATGTCAAGAATATGGATCCAAAACCAGAAGATAATTGTTCAAGATCTACAGGACACCTCCTAACAACAGTTACCTAGTGACTATTATGAAACAACAAGTCCACAATAGACTACAAGGACTACTTAATTTGATAATTATCTACCTATCCTAATCTGTTCATTATTGTACTACTTAATTAGTACCCAATTCGTGTTGTATTAAAATGTCAAATGTCATGCTGAGGATTTTAGTTTCTTGAACAATTCAAGGGAAGTTTTAATGTTATTAAGCTCTTACATGAATGACTTGACTGTTGAGATTGAACAGGTCTGGATCTTTTAAAGTTTTCCCCATCTGCCAGGATTTATACATTGCAAGGTTAAATACAATGATAATATCCGCACATTAAAATTTTGTCTGGGAAATGAAGTTTTACAGACTCTACATATGCTAACTCTGGAAAACTAGATAGTGTATAAGAGACTTGCGGTTCTCTAGTCCCCTGCTGTCGCCACCCTCCTCCTGCACACATATTACTTGAAGGTGGTAAATATTCATCTCATGAGTACTGAATATTTGGGGATGCATTCTCTTGATTGATGGTTTCTGGTTGTGAAGCGGAGAAGTCAGTAGTTCGACCATTCTTCCCCAAGACATGCTTGGCTTTGGCATTCTTTTTTAGAAAGGTTGCTGATGGCAGCGAGACTTGCATTGTCCTGGGATTTCTTCCCAGTTTAGGTGACTGAGGTTGTGTCACTGGATTCTGCAACAAGCGTACAAAGGTAAACCAAAGCACTTGAAGCTTTTGAAATAAATGGACATGCAATTCTGAAATCTTGAGGCTTAAACTTGTCAGGTAAATTCATACTTGTTTTGGTGCTGGTTTTGTGTATTGACTAAACATTTTGGGGAAATAAAATAACAGTTCTTAGATTTGTCGCAGAAAATATCTTTTGTTATTAAGTCTACCGGTGAAGAACTTGAGATTTTCTGAAAAGATTAAGCAGATTCTGTAGTCCCAAATTGGAAGATGTGGCTTGAAGGTATACTACTATCATCACTTGAACTGATTTATGAAATACACAGATCAATACTAGGAATATCAAAGATCTATGGAAGAACTTGCCTTTTTCATCTGATTGTTTCGTGTTTCTCTTTCATTTGTAGAAGTCAGGAAAGGGCGAGCTTTGAAGCAAAATCTTTCATTCGCAGTTTTCTCAGCTCCAATTCACGCTTTTTCCTGCAGAAAGAAAGGGACCTTAACTACAAATATTAGTCCTGTCTTCATACACATCTAGAATATCCTGTATAAGAGACATTTCATGGAAAGCTGAGATAGTTATTAATGATAGAAATTGGGAGAAAAGAGAGAGTATAAACCTTTAAATTTGTTTGTAGCTGCACTTTCTGAACCTCTTTGGAATTGAATTTTTCTTCAAGCTTCTGAAAATTTTGGAAACAGATAGGAGGAGGTGCACATCAGTGGTGATGATGCACCGTAATAGTTCTAAAAATTCAGAAAAAAATCTTATGAAAATGGATGCTTGCCTGTTTTCTTCTTGCAGCTCTTTCTTCTGTCCTCAGAATGAAAGGAGTGGACGATAGAGCAGGCGACCGTAATTTGTTTCGGCAAGCAGTCAAGGACTTGGTACAACTGCAGCCAAAAATCGTCCCGTAAGAGAAATATCAAAGAGATGGCAAAACCAAAAGTGCTTGCGATGTCTGGAGTACAAATCCGAAGTCAACAAGCACAATAGTGCCCCCATCACTCAAGACAGATACAATCTGCTATTCTTTAATGGTGCAATTCCAAAAGTCTGCTATCTATTTGTCACGTACATAAAAAATCTAAAGTTGCAATTTTTCTTGTTTTGATTCTTGGTGGAAAATGTGCAAGCAAATAGTAGAGCTTAGTCAACTTACACTGACGATAAAATGTGCCGTTTTGGACATGTAGTTTTGTTTCCATCAACTGGTGTTTTATTCCTGTAATTCATAGAAGGGAAAGAGGGATAGCAATTAATGCAACAATACTGTCAATTTACATCAAAATCTGCTTAAAAGTCGTGTTGAATTACATGAAGAAAAATAATACTAATAATTAGGAACCTTGTATTTGCAGAGTAAGGGGTTGTTGCAGCAGGATGCTTTGGCATCTTAGCTGTAGCTGCTGACTGCAGGGTAAATGGAGCATGGAGCACCAGTTTAATAGCGTCTCAGAAGGAAGTTTCAAGCTGGTATAACTCTTAAAAATAATTTAAAGACGAGAGTAAAATAGGAAATCACCATATCTTGGGTCCTCAAGGGAGTCGTGCAATCCTGAGATGCCTTGTAAGAATCAGGAGCAATCCTTGAATTCTCTGCCTTGCTGTTAGCAGCAGGGGTAAGAACACCTGTACCAGGTGTTGTAAATTGATAAATGTATGCAGGGATTTGGGAGCAAATCTCTTCTTCTCCCTGTAGTCTATTGTGGACTTGTTGGTGATTGGAGTAGTAATGCCACTCGCATTGCTCTCTTTTTTAATACGAGGTGTAATAGGATTGGCAGGAGTACAAGGGACTTTTGATGCTCTACTATAGACCGATGACTTCAACGAAGAGAATGCAGACTTTTTCTTGCACTTCACTGATGAAACTTCATGAGGATCAGAGCTGAAATTATGCTGTATTGACAAATGAACAGATTAGAGTCATGAAAGTTAAATTATTAGTTAAGGAAATGAAACTCCTATTACCTTCAACAGAGGCTTCTCCATTTGAGGAGTTCCGCTAAGCTCTGATTCAGAAACCATCTCTTGGTCCTCCAAACCGTCAGGAGAATCTTCGGTTACCAGAGCCTCAAGTGTTTCTTCTGCCTCCACGACCTCTTCAGTTCTTGGCTCAATTTGTTTAACATTTGAATTTTGGCAATATTTCTGAGCAAGGACTATCACGGATTCTGGTTTTGGAGACATATTCTTGACATCAGGCTCCAGTAATTGTTCGTTAACGGCAACTAAGTGGGAAGAATTCAAGACAATGTGCTGTGAATCAGCAGCTATGAGCTCATTTGCATTAGCTAGTTCAAGTAAAGCTGCAGCTTTCTTGGCGGCAATGCGCTTGTATTGAGCTTCAAAGAAAGCCTTCTTCTGGGCAACTGAACCAGGCTGGGCATACTTCTCTGCTTCTTCAACATAACGGTTGTGGGAGAAGGTTGACCATTTTTCCCAAGCTAAAGATTCTGAAACGAACCTCCCAAATGAAACAGATTCCCCAAGAGCATGAATGGGGTTCCCCTGGTTGGGTTGATTGGGTATTCCAGAAGCATAAGAGAATGCGTGCATCACACAAGCTGAATCTCCCATTCCTTCGGCTCCTTTGCGCAGTAGAGTTCGAGAGAAGAGGGAGAACCCACAACGGTAATGAAGCCCCAAAAATGATACTTAACTTTATGTTTTCTATGGCATATACTAATTGTAATGTCTTACTATCATTTTTTATGTGGAATCTAGACTTAATCTTATTTGAAATTCAAATGAAAAGCAAAAAGATACGTTATGGAAAGCTATTTCAGTCATAGGGATGGGCAAAAGGTTACATGCAAAAGCTGAGACTGAAAGAAGAGAGGACGTCCATTTGTTGTAATCATGTAATGGTAATGGTACTGGTGACCTCTCCACTTGAACTTTTATTGCCAAGAATATTTTTTGGTTAAATATTGTACTTTTTATTTATTAAATCAGATTATATCTTTTATTATTTATTGTCAGAAGGATATTTTTAGTTGGATCGAATCCATACAATAGTGAATCCATGGCAATCAAGAATTTTCTCAACTAGAAAGGGTTTGAGTCTTTTTTGTGATTGGCCTGCCGGGCCCCATGTTCTTTGAAATTTATGATGTAATCTTTAACGTTCGAATTTTTGATCTCTTCCTTCTTGCATTGACGATGATGCTAATGGCGCTATTCTTGGTTTCAAATTTGTTAATTAGAAATCTAGAATGTACATACTTTTGATATATAAAGCATTGATAATCTTTGGATACATATACTGCAGTACTACAATGAAGCAAAAGATATATGTAATTGACATAAATTGGGTTCATAAACTTTTCGTATTTGTCGTCCTCTTTTTAGTATTGAAGATCGAAAAATGTATGTCAAATTTCAGTGGCAGGTAATCCATTTAATTTAAACCCAAGATCTGACTCCCAGTGGCAAAGCTCATTGCATACAAGAAGTTTTCGGATTACATGAGGTGCTGCTGAATGAATCCTCAACCAAATAAAATGAAAGCTAAATTCAACATATGATAGCCACCCGGCATTTTTCACAAGATGGAATATCTCGTGAAGGCCTTACCGATCATTCAGAATACAATAATATTGGCTTTAATGAGGGAAGAAAAATGAGGTCTAAGAAGAAAGTTATTGTTCCCGGATGACTATACTTGCAGCAGTGGAAAAAAAAATAAAAAAAAAAAAAAAGAGGCAAATATATGGAAACCTGTGAATGAGTAATGATACTGCAAGAAATAAATTTTCTGGAATCATTAAATCTATATTTTTGCTATTTCAGTTCATGGAACTTTACATTTGTAAATGAACTCGGTCAAAAATAACATTTAACCAAAACTCATGGCGAAGCTGGAATACCAGACCAAGGCAGAGAATGTTCTTTAACAATATTTTCGATTTCAACATAGCATCCTCTTGCATTAATCAGTTAACATTGATATGAGCATCTGAAAAGCCAAAATCATCATCTGAGAAAAAAGAGCTGCATTTACATGTCAACAAACTTCGAGCTGACCGTGCCTCCTTTATGTTTTGGATTATCGATAACCCCTGCATTATCAGCCAATCATCATTTTATACTTAAATCTATGGTATTTCAGAACTTCGAAGGTGCCTATCATGACCATTCGTATCCCAAACTCCAATGAATATGAGGATCTTCTTTTGGGCTTATATACCTTGCCTCTTTTTTTCTGTCCTTTACGACCTGAAAGCACCAAAGACATAATGATCACAAAACCCAAGATTGAAAAGACCCATACAGATATTATCCAAAACCTCATGGAGCTGAAGGTTTGATTTGGCCCATCAGGTGGTGATATCTCCTGAGAATCATTCCTTTGTGTAGTGTTAAGTCCCAAATTATGGATCTCCTCAACTTTTCCAAATTTCCTTGAGATTGTAGTTTCACTGGAATCCTGTTTCGGAATGGACAAGGGGCTAGGAACATTGCATTTGCTTCTCTCATGGTGCAGGTGTAGAGCTTCATTCAGTGTCTTAACACACTCTATACTAAGCAAGTCACGTTGCAGTGAATCATCATCAGAATGGTCAAGTGTCGATGGGTCAGGAGGTTCAGGAAACTTAGCCCCACAGTTATTTACCACATCAGTATGAATCCAGTTGGCTTTATCAAAGCTCCAGTTCCTGTTCCAACTCTAAATTCCAAGCCATAGTGGAATAAGATATATGTGACATAAGGTACAGCCCATAACTCTTATATTTAAGATCTCATTGCTTATCTGGCCAGAAGAAACATTCAGATGCACAATAAACAATAATATATGGATAAGTACATGCCATTCTCAGCTTCAAGATATCGTACGGAACTGTTTAATCAAAAACCTCATTAAAGCATTTGAATGATTTCTCCAACATGACACATTATAAAGAGAATTCTCATGTTAAATAGGGTCTGAACATCTCAAGATGGGAAAATCTTTTAATCTTTCCTTTGCTTATGCCCAAAAAAAAAAAAAAAAAAATGAAGTACCACAAATTCTAAGTCAAGATTGAGGTACCTCTGCTGCACCAAAGGAGTAACCATACATTTCGCTAATCCATCCAGACTCATAGACATCACCAGTGATGTTTCTAGACCAATGAGATCTGTCAGCTCGAACCTCCTCAGTTTTGTGGAGCCACAACAGAGCAGGAATTTTCGGAGATCATTTATATGCATAATGATCACACCTCCAACCTTGTCGCATGCTTCAGGATGGCGGGTGTGGAGCTTTGCAAGCTCATTATCACAGCCAATCAGATAGCTGACTTTCTCTTAAACACACAAGACTTACTTAGAAATTTCCATAACTAAACAAGTAGAAGTGCACTAACAGTTCAAAGATGCATGCAAACCTACACCACTACATCTATTACAAAAATAAACAAGGTGAATGGGTATCTGCATTTTACCCATAGGGTGTTGAAACTGGTCTACCACGCGCAGCTTTGAACTCCCATGGTGTGATTGGTCCTCGCATAATCATGTCAGCATCAAGGATTACTATATATTCTGCATCTGTCTGAACATGATTAAGCCAATGAAGAACTGCAGCAGGTTTATTGATAGCTGGATACCTGATGTCACACAAACAAATACCATGTCTCACTCTTTTTTGTAGTCATACATGCATACCCACCAATGAGATGAATCACTCAACAAGCACATTGAAGGAGAGGGTGATTTTAGTAACATTGAATGAGTTTTGGTATAAAATTCGTAAAAGCAGAAGACTTTACCAATCTCCAGTTAATGGATGCCGGCTTTATGGATGGAACATAATGACACATCTATGATGATGTCCTTATATTGTTTCAAATCTTCATCAGTGCAGCTGAGTAGTCTTGTTATATTTCCAGGCTGGCCACTCTGGTGGAAACTGTGAACAAGGCCAACAGTTTGCCAATCAAAGTAGGAATTACATTCTGTGGAGAAAATGGTGTGAATTTTGGGATGTGGTTTTGCAGGCTCATCAACAGCTTGAACGTGTGCCTCTTCAACAGCTTGAACATGAGGCTCATCAACAACTTGAGCATGAGGCTCTTCATCAATCATTTGAAGAGTTTTGGGGGTTAAAAGTTTCGGCCCAGTAAGCTCTGCAAATGCTTTGCTCCTTAAGAAGCTTAAATATTTTGACCATTCTGGTTTGGGACAGCGACATTGGCTGCATGCTGCAGCAGAAGACCTGAATTCAAGGTATTGATGCATTCTATGTTCAGGAATAGTGCAATCCTCTTATCTGGAGCAGTTTCAATTTGATTTACCTAAGCAGTATGATTTTATCAATGTGTAAAGACATGATCAGTTCAAGCTCATTTTGTAGGCTTTGCCAAGTTTCAGCAAGAACTGGTTGTAGCTTTCGCAACTTATAACAAGTCACCACTTCTCATTTACTTCAAACAGAGTTTACATCCTATTATGCATCATTACACTTATCTGTGTTGATATAGTGATTGCTCAAGAAGCAAGACACATCATTAATGTATATTAAATTGCATCTTACCCAATTTTCAAAATGATAAAATGAGCAAAAGTGATGCAGGGTACCCTGCATGTCAAGCGTAGGAAATCACTATAAGACTCTCATTCACTTTGGAATACCATGGAACTTGACCAAGAATGGTTAAATCTTTCTATGTAAAGTTCTTTAGAACTGCGCCTTGACCAGCTATTTATAGAAATAAATAATTCCGAGACAGGAAGCCTAGTGAAACTTTTCAATCTCTGCAGTTTTGTGATTCGACTTCTCATTCGTGTCAGGTTTAGATCTGGTTCAGATTAAAAATCTAGATTGCTGTTTTCCAATCAGAAGTATGTAACAAGGAGACAAAGAAGGCAGGTCTCTAAGATAGAGCTGCTAGTTGTGTATAAGTAACAGGATTGGAGAACTGTGTAACCAACATAAATTTGTTAGACAGACGAAGTGCAACTTAGGTGGTAAGGCATTTCCCCTATGACCTATAGGTCACGTGTAACACTCCGGGCCCTGGGCTGACCCAACAACTTTTGAGCAAAAACAACGGGCTCAAAATGCTTAAGCCAAGTTGTAAATAGCCCATGACCCAAGGTGTTATAAACAATACAATATCTCCTCCCACTTCCGAAGTGGGATGGGACATCACATTCACCCCACCTTAAGGCCGTGCGTCCTCGCAAGGCTTATACCGGACCAGTACTTGGTTATGCAGGATTCTAGAGGTAGCTGTATGGGCCTCTAGAGGTGGCTCCCGCGTAGCACTTAGTTCCTGGACTCCCTTGCATAGTCGCGGCCCAATACCACTAGCCCAATCTCATCCCGTGTAGAAACCACAAGGCTCATACCGGACCATACTTGATTATGCAGGATTCTAGAGATAGCTCGTACGGGTTCTAGAGGTGGCTCCCGCGTAGCACTTAGTCCCGTACAACACTTAATTCCTGGACTCCCTTGCATAGTTGCGGCCCAATACCACTAGCCCAATCTCATCCCATGTAGAAACCACACGAGATTCGCTCTGATACCAACTGTAACACCCCGGGCCCTGGGCTGGCCCAACAACTTTTGAGCAGAAACAATGAGCTCAAAATGCTTAAGACAAGTTGTAAGTAGCCCATAACCCAAAGTGTTATAAACAATACAATATCCTCTCCCACTTCCGATGTGGGATGGGGCATCACATCACGGCTTCAAGTCACTAGAGGTAGTGGGTTAGGGGTGGTTTTTTTTTTCGTTAAAAAAAAAAATGCATAAATTGGTTTCAATCAAGTATGGAATTACCTCTCTTGGATATGGGGGTTCAGGAAAAAGTCGATTACAATCATAAACAATGTTGTCCTCGTGGTGATCTAATTTACTGAATGACCAGTTCCCAACACTAAATGGCAAGCCATAATGCATAAGGATTGGCTCAACACCCTCTTGTGGAATATAGCCCGGATAGATCATCAGATTATTGTTTATCTTGTGTCGAAGTTCTACCTGACAATGCAACAAATCACATTTATCAAAAGAGATGGACCAAGGACACAAGTAAGGGTGCAATGCATGGACAAAAACATCAAAGATAATACCTCTGCAGCGCCAAAGGAATATCCATACATTTCACTGATCCACCCTTGTCCATATATATCTCCAGTATAATTGGTTGCCCAATGAGCTCTATCATCTCGTACCATATATCCATTGAAAGCCACATGGGTGCCAAAGCTCGAAGATCATCTTAGTATGTGCATGACTAAGAGCCCCCCAACCTTGTCACAAAGCTCAGGATGCTTTGTATGCAATTTAGCAAGAATATTGTCACAACCAACCAAATACCTAGAATGGAAATGCATATCTTTAAATGAAAAACTATTGTGTTGTAAAATAAATCCAAGAAAGTTCTTTAATCTCTTAGTCACAGAATAGAATATATGTAGACATATGAAGAGAGAACTTAAGGATGTACTTCAATTGAGCTAGAATGGAAATAAAATCAACTTAGAGATTTTGCTAGTAGCCAGATTAGGTTAAAAAGGCTGCTGATCAGTAGGGGTGTTCATAGTCTAAAGAAATGATCCTAAATACTGGCCGAACCAAATTAGTTTGGTTATAGGTTGTTCTCTTAAACCGAATACTAAACCCTGGTCCATCCTTATATGCACCCTTGCTAAACTAGACCAAATTCATAGATTCTGTATCAAAGAGACAGAATGAATCTAAACATGAAATTGGGTTACTAAAAAACTAAAAATTAATCAACTAATAAAACTATTGTTTTTCTTTGTTATTTTTAGTTTCTAGTGTTAGTTTTAGTAGTTTTAAGTTTTTGTTTATTAATTTGATTAGTTTAATATTTAATTTATACTTAATTTTTAAATTAACTAGTGAACTTTGATTAATCGGATAAACCGAAAAAAAAGTTTAGTTTGGATTTGGTTTTGATTTTGATTTTCTTGCACCGAAATACCGAAATTTTTTTACCGAAATATCGGCCGATGAACACCCCTACTGATTAGTGTCTTTATAATCTATTCTAGCTTCAAGGTTCAGGACTATTTCTCTTTTTTCCTGAAAAGTTCTTAAATTTATTCTTTCACAAGTCAATCTTTTCGTCAATAAATGATTTTAAAATTTAACATAGTTTAGGATTAATTTTGTTGTCATATTTGTAATTCCCTTCCTGCAAAATAAATAAATAAAAAATAAAAGATTATGAATGGTTGGAGTTATCTTGGAGTTTGGAATGACATTCGGTCATCTTATACACATCTAGATGTGTATAAGAGACAGTTACAGTTGACGAAAAGATTGACTTGTGAAAGAATAAATTTGGAACTTTTCAGGAAAAAAGAGAAAGAGTTTAACCTTAGGCTTTTGGTGGTAGACTTGAGGCTTAAACATCACATTAGTATAAGGAACCTACGTAAATCACCTAGAATTAAGTAGAGGAATTTAAAGAAGGAAAAAGAAGATGTTTTTAAGGAAGATTTGTTAGGTCTCTTATATCATCTTATGTGTATAAGAGACACTTTATGGAATGACATAGTAACTAAAGTGAGAACAGTGACTAAGAAGATAGTTGGAGAGTCAAGAGGTTATGCCCCTATGAACAAGGAATCTTGGTGGTGGGATGAAGGCGTACAAAATAAAATCAAGGTTAAGAGGGCTAACTATAAGGTTCTATATAGTTGTAGAAGGGACAAAAATATTGAGAAATATAAGCATGTTTCTTAATTTCTTCATCTTTTATAGAGCCCTGTCTCTTATACAGATCTAGAAATTAATAAGATGTGGGAGAGATACTTCCATCATCTATTCAATGAAGACAATGGAGACGATATTATTTTAGGAGAGTTAGCAAAGTCTGAGAAGTATATATACGTAATCAGAGGTGGAAGAGGCTTTGAAGAAGATGAAGAAAGGAAAAGCAGTTGGCTCCGATGATATTCCAATCGAGGTATGGAAATGCTTAGGATAGAAGGGCATAAATTGGCTTACCAATTTTTCAATAAAATATTGAAGAGTAGAAAGATGTCTGACCAATGGAAGAAGAGTACTCTCATACCCGTATTCAAAAATAAAGGGGACATACTTGATTAAAAAAATTGTGCGAATTATAGAGGTATTAAGTTAATGAGCCATACAATAAAACTTTGGGAGAGGGTGATAGAAAGAAGATTAAGAAATAAGACTAAGGTGTCAAATAATCAGTTTGGTTTCACGCTAAGGAGATCGATTACTGAAGCCATACATCTCTTAAGGAGACTTACCGAGAGATACTGAGATAAGAAAACAGATTTACATTTGATTTTTATTGATCTTGAAAAGGCATATGATAGAGTCCCTAGAGAAGTTGTGGAGAGTTTTAGAAAAAAGAAGAGTTAGAGTAGCATATATAGAATCAATAAAGGAGATGTATAGGGATGTGTATACAAGTCTGATAACACCTGTCTCTTATACACATCTAGATGTGTATAAGAGACAGAATATATAGTATTTGACTAGATGTGTATAAGACCCAGGCTTTTGTGAGTCTACTTGGGGAGGCTCTTATCCATGCATATAGATGAGTCGATCAAAAACAGAATATATGAAATTTAAGTTTAGCAAGGGTGCAAGTAAGGATGGACTAGGGGTTAGTATTGGAGATCAAGAGATACCTATAAGTAAAAATTTTAAGTATTTAGGATCAGTTCTTTAGAGTGATGGTGGTATAAATCGAGATATTACTCATCGGATACAAGTGGGTTGGACTAAATGGAGAATGGCATCGGAAATATTATGCGACCGCAAAATTCCTTTACGATTTAAGGGTAAATTCTAGATGTACAACAATTAGACCGCGATGCTTTATGGAGTCCGAGATGGTGGTCAGAAAATTAAACACATGAGCAGAAGATCCAGACTAGCAGAAATGCGACTGTTAAGATGGATATATGGATTCACTAGGATGGACAAGATAAGCAATGAACATATTCGTGAGAAGATTAGAGTAGCATCTGAATCTACTCAAACGCTTATACTCAATAATCTTAATTCATGACCTAACCACCTTAAGCGTGTTTTTCTCATCTTCTCATCAATAGATGCTACTCTAATCGCAATGGCGAACAGAATTCATGTAACTTACTCCTACTTAGAAGGATTAAGGATTGGTTTGGTTTGTTATGAATGGTTGGAGTTGGAGCCTATGTATAGTTCCATTTCAACCTTCCAACCTAGAAGCACTCAACTTGCGAAGAATTGGCACTTTACACAGCAAAAACAGGAGAGAATTTCAGAAAAGCACGCATTCAAAGCTTTTACACATGTTTAGAAGAACAAGTGTTTCATCTAGATGTGTATAAGAGACAGGACAGGTGATTAAAACTTTAAGCAAAAAGTTAAATCTTATGCCAATGTACACAAAAATAAAAATATCTTTAAAAGTGACCTTTTTAAACCCGTAATATAAAGCTACCGGCCTTCCCTTCTCAGCACCAAGCTCCCAGGGAATTATTGGTCCTCGTATGATCATGTCTGCATCTAAAATTACAACCCAATCAACATTTTGTGCATCTTTACTGTGCTGAAGCCAATGGACAATACCAGCTGGTTTGTTAATTGCAGGATACCTGTAAATTAAAGGAAAAAGGAAAATATCTTCAGGAAACTACTCTTCAGTGTTTACTCCCATCATCAATTTTCTATTTTACCAAGACAAGCACCAACTTTTGTTAATAATGGGGAGGAAAAGATAAACCAAACAACAACAAAGTTGTATTCTTGTTAGTTTTACATGATCAGCTACTAACAAGAAGCATAACAATGGAAGTAATGAAATATCTTAACCACCGGAAAATTTGGGCTCCCCACTTAAACTACAAAGAAACGGACAGCACCCAACTGATATGGATTTGTTCAGAGCTAATCTTGACAAAGAGAAATGCTGATCCTTGTGAAGCAACAGTGCAAAGAGGAGCTACAGCAATGAAAATCCCAATAAAAAAAAAGAAAAAAAAAAAACCAAGCAGAATAATTCCTTTATGATTGAGATAATCTTAGGAGTCGTTGTACACTTGCATTAATAAAATCCTCAAAATTAACCGAGTGCATCAAACAAATCAAAATCTGTTGCCTTTTAACAGATCTCAGTAGGTGGGGTTGGGTTTCTTAAATTTTCACAGCCATTCTTTCAAAATTAGAAAAATTAACATAGACAACAACATTAATTATAGTAAAACTTGATAGTAAATCATGATACAATGATAAATAAATACGAACCAATCACCGGTCTTGGGATGTCTGCTCATGGAAGGGACCTCCAAGGTGGGAGCCAAATCCATCCCTCGGTAGCTCTTCCTCTCCTGCTCGGTGCAGCTGAGGAGCCTGGTAATCGGGCCGGGATTATACCTGGCGGGACTTCTTGAAGCAGCATGAGTCCCACCGTTTGCCAATCGAAGTAGTTCTGGCATTCCACCGAGAACAGTGTGTGGATCCTCCATGGCGCCTGGTGATTGTGGACATGATGGGCGCCCTCCTTCTGGGTCTGGGCCCACCCACCACCACTCATCAGCCCCAACACCACCACCAACATAACTGTCATAATCATCATCTTCCTCATCACCCCCCCTAAATTGGACTTATGGGCATTGCAAAAATGTTCCAGTTTCTCGAAAGATCTAAATCTAAAATGGCACACTTTCCTTTATTACTAAGAAAAATTCAACAAATCGGGCCCGGCCCTTTTATTTTTGAATACGGGTATGAGCTGTCTCTTATACACATCTAGATTAATCAATTTGTAGTAATAATAGCGGACTCAAGTTGTAATTATGCATTAGTTACTAACTACTGTAGTAACTACCGCCAAGCATTATTAGATGTATAGTTAAAAAAAAAAACATAGTAATAACTACTTCGTTCCCACTTATTTTGTCAAATTTGAATTTTTTAGTCAAATAAATCAATTTTTGTAATATAAATTCACATAGAATTATTTGATTTTTTATGAAATATTTTCAGTAAAAGTAAAATTTATATTTGATGATGTCAAAATAATATACCTAATGATAATATTACACACGGCTTCCACAATGGGTATTTTAGTAATTTTACCCTTGTAATTCGAATAGTTCCAAATGAGTCAAATACTATATATTCAACCCACGGATAGATTCGACCTATTAATTTCAGGTATAAATATCAAAATAATCAATTAATTACTTTCCTAAATATTTAATATTGAATTTTCTCTCCGAAATTTACATTACTTGTCGAAATTATGATTTGAGCAGTAGAGGTCAGAACCTGAGGATCAAAGCCCGGCTATTTTTATTTTCAGGTGATTCATGCGTAAGTACTACGCGCGATACTTTTACTTTGGACAATACTATATAAAAACTAACCCTATCTCAGATTTTTGTAACAACAATATTAAATATTATCACATAAAAGCTTATAATCCATAAAAAAAATCATAAAATCTACTACAAAAGAATGAGCACTTAAAACGTAATTCGTGTTGACTAAAAAAAATTAAATGTGACAAATATATTACAACAAAAGTTTACCTTTTAAGCTTTATCTCACAATTTTTCTTAACATTATTTTTTCTAAGGAAATTTTACAATGTCTTTAAGAGCATTATCCCTTTGATTTTTAAAATTTATATAATACAATCTTATAAAGGGCATAATGATTGTAAAGTATATAATATTATCTTATACAAATTTTTAAAAACAACATAGTTGGTAGAATTTTTCCAATTCTTTTAGTAGTCTACTCTATTCCTATTTTTTCTACTTCTCTCCCTGTCTCTTCCCATTTGCTTATATAATTCTTTCTAGGTTTGATTTATACTAAATTATTTGTCACATTTAATGTGTATAAATTTTTAAAAGTTATTTTACTTATTTTATCCTTTATACAAGTTATGAAGACATAGCATTAAATTCGTGTTTCAACATTAATTGCTCTCACAAATTATTTCAAAATTTGATATTCCAAAATCAATAACAAATTTTGTATTTTAATTGAATGTTAATAATGAAAAAAGTATCTTACTAGTCTGAATTAAACTTTAATTTTTCTTAAATTATATATAAATTTGACTATGTTAAATGAAATAAGGCGAAGGGAGTAATTTTTTATGCACTGAAGTTTGAGAAAATCAACGCTCAATTAAAAGAGTTGGCACTGGATCACCTTCTTTCTCACGTTATCTTGCTATCTAGAGTAGTTGGCTAAGATTGGACTTTTTTTTAAAAGTTTTAATCACCTGTCATTAAAGAAACAATTACTATCATTAATGCATATGCGCTTCTGTGCTAACAAACTACCTAATCTTTTCTGCCTGCCCGGCTGGCAAACTATGTCCATTGACATATACCAGTAGAAAATCCTTAATAAAATTGATCAAGTCGAGACTGGAGACTTTTTTTACACTAGGAAGCTGGAAGTGTGGTGCTACATTGCAACAAAGCCTTTTTAGAAATCCAACTTATACAATTTACAATTATTTCTTCATATTCATAATTCTCTTCCTATTTCAATAATAAAAAAGAACTTAAATGAAAAATAAGTTTGGCTTGACCATCTTCTTTTCTTCTTCACCCCCTTCCGTGGACATAATTTGGGGTTTGTTTTACAGGGATTGTATGTCCCAGAAAGTGTTCTTCAGCAAGCCACATCACAGTTCAGACATCAACATCATTCTTGATGCTCATATGTCAGCATACATATATGTCCCTTCCCACCATCCTTGAAAAGGCCTAGTCCCCACTATGCAGATGCTAATATGCTTCCCCAAACTTCACGCAATGCCATCAATTGCCATACACGACCAATCATCAAGTCTGGTGTGTTGATCATCTGATCAACAGCCTTAGACGTGGAAAATTACCCCACAACCCCGGGAGAAGGAATGGCCAACCAAACACATGGATTCTTTCACAGTACTGAACATAAAACGAGGTAGAAAAAAGTAGTTCATGACTAATACAATCCAAGAAAATTTCTGGATTAAGATCCTCAGCTGTTGCAAGTATGATATGATCCCAAGTACCAAAAAGAACTGAAATGAGCAGAAGGTTTTAGCTGATAATAAACAAAATCATATCAACAGAATATAGGAGTATTAAACACAAAGGGAGAGGGACAAAATTACATGAAATTACAAATTCCAGCAAGCAGCATCCCTTTTTGTCGTGGGGAGAGAGAGAGAGATCAACTATGCGAGATATCAATATCTGACACTGCTTCTTGCCAGTTAGGCAACATTACTTGTGACCAGGTGTAGTAAGCTAAATTGTGCTCACTTTCTTTAGCTTGGTGGATCTCTGCTTACTCCGTGCTTCTTTAGTGTTGTTATGTAATTTCTCATCATGGTGAACTTGTTGCTCCCAAGATGATAAAAGTAATCCCATGTAAATATTCCAGTCTTATGCAGGTCATCAAAGAGTAATCTAAACAAACCACACAGAAGTAAATACCAAAAAAATTTGCTCCAAGTAAAAAAAAAGTAAAAACTTTGTTTGTTGTAAGTATTATACTAACACTACTACGATACCTTACCCCATAGTTCCCTACAGGTTCTGCTGCCATTATCCCCACATGACGACGTCCATATATTACCTGGTTCAGACACAAAATATGCAGTTACCACATTGCTCAAGATGGATGCTTCAACATCTGTTATAGACATTAGCTTTGTTGTTTAGACATTCAACATCTGAAAAGAAGTTTATGCAACTTTAAAGCACTCCATATTGAAAAAACTTGCAGTAGTTTAAAAAAATAAAATTAAAAAATGCTTTTCCTCCTTCAAGCACAGTTAGTCGAACTTGGGGTGAAAAAAATAAATTAAGAGGTAGCAAATGAGACTTGACACAATCTATTCACAGCTTAATTATGTAAAATTATATCTATATCACTCAAGAGAAGATGAATTTGTCAGCGGATTACCTTCTCACCACCAACGGATCTGATTTTACTATCAGCAGCCGGGCTATAAACTCTCAAATACTCCGCAGACAAATTGTAAACACCTCCATCATCAAATTCTCTTACCTCTACCTAATATAAAGATTAATAGGTGACTCCAAAGGTTATACAACAGAATCATAATACACATTTGAAACAACTCCTTAACTCAAAACTTCATATGCCTCCAGGAGTCCAGAGACTCCAGACTAACTACACTTAAATTATACAGAGTCCACATTAACAACCATTTTTAATCACTAATCACTAAAATAATCACAGAACAGGACTACCAAATCATTTCTTCCTCTTTAAACATAATAAGTAGAAGAATTAAACAGGATAACCTCTAAAAATGCATAATATTCATCATTCTCTAATTAATTTTGATCAGCACAAAACTAATCATTTCTTCCAACATGTATTCAGACCAATTTCCTCAAACCAAGTTGGTAAAAATTCAACAAAATACTAAAAAAAAAAACAATCGCCATAGAAGAAAGCTTACGCCTTTTGGAGCTTTTAGAGAGAATCTGATGAGACGTGGACATTCTGCGGCCGTCTGGATGCTCCTCCGAATCGCTGCGGGTATCATTGCCATGATTCTCCGTCTCTCGAGTCGGTGACTCGCCCATACTCGTTAAATCTTAAAAAGGACATGCTGATGCGGCCCAATAAACGAATGTCTTTTCACATCCATGTAGATCTACTAGCACTTACTTTTAAATAATGAATTGGGCTGAAATAGATCCAAGAGAAAGGAAGCCCATTCCTTGGGCCTGACATTCTGCCGGACTTTTTTTTTTTTGGCTTTTTCTTTTGGGCTATCTCAATTATTATTTTTTAAAAAAAAATTACAATTTAGAATAATTGACAAAGTCAATGTATGTAACAAAATTATATTAAATTATTAACCCTTAATTTTTTATATTTGATAGAATTTTATTAATTTTATTCCATATTTAATGACACTCAATTACTTTGTCACATTCATTATATAGAAATACGGTTAATGTTAAATGTTAATAGTTAAGTAAGATTATCGTCTCCTTGATTAGTATTTTACTAATTTTTTTTTTCTTTTTATAGTCTTGTACTAGTTAGGAAGTGCAATCTTAGTACTTGAATATTTGTGCACTTTTAGCCAAAAAAAATAATATATTAAATGATTATTTTAGTCAAAAAAATGATTAATATAATATATTAGTTTTGGGTGTGACGAACAAAGATGATGCCACGCCCATGCCCTCAACATCTTCTTAACAATCGAAAAATTTTTGATGTCACTATTAAGCATGTTTGGTAGTTCGTAATTAATTAATGAGAGTTTTTTATTTAGAGTGGAGAGTTTATATTTTTGAAAAATAAGAAAGTCAATACTCCCTATTCAAAAAAATAGACTCGACATTTTAAATGACAGCTTCCTATCGATTGAGGTGCAACAGTAATTACTTCTAATTAAAATAAAAATTTCCATAATCTTCATAATCTTAATTTATCAACTCTATTTAGCTATGGTGAATTATCACTATTTTAATTTACGTTGGTCACCCTTGCAATTTATTTAATCCGGGAAGAAAGCTTTTTCACCAAGATATTCATTTGTCATACATTAATTTATCAAAAATGAAAATATATTATTTGTTTTTTAATCAAAGCGTCTTGTGCAGCATTAAAGAACCATTTGTTATTTCTTTACATTACTCAATGAAACCCCATCATCCAGTACCTATCAAGTTCAAGTTGGTGAAATCACCAAGTTCAATTTTGAATATAAAATTAAAAATCAGCAACAACATTTGATTAGTTGAAAGTTTACATCGGTTGTAAATAAAAATTTCCAACTTTTATGTATTAATTATAATTGCAATATCTACTAGTTCCTTCCTTACCCACCCGATTCCCATAGCCATAAACATCTTCATCTATATCTAGTATGGGTGTTTATTGACTCGTCGACTCAAAAAATTTGTTGATTTAATCAATTTCGACCCATACAAATATAATATCCAAATCGATTAGTATTAGAAGATTGGGTATTAAGATTATCTAGTCAGTTAGCAAGTTAAGAATCTGTGACCCAATGGGTATTTTGTGAAATTATGGCCTAATATTAATTTTTCTCCTTCCATTCCCATTTGCAGGGTTATTTGTATAATACTAATCAATTTTGTCACTTTTTTAAAAATTCTTAAATTAAACAATTGTCATAATTATATCAAGTCAGATACTCAGATTACTTGATTGTTTTTAGAGGATCCTAGAGACAGTACCGTATATATTTGGACTGTTTAGCAAATTAATTTTTTCATGACTCCATCAAGTCAGGTACTAACATGATGGATTAAGTTTCTTGTCCAAATATACCCTCTTATCCACTAGGTATGTGTATGATGTAGCATACAGATAGTGGATGGAACTAAATTGGTAACGGTATACGCAAATCGCCACAATAAGAATCGGATTAAGGGCACTGAGAATCGAATCTATTGACTTTTATTGGGACTAATTGTCCTGATTAGGTATTATTTGAGTTTTGGTTGAATACAATGTTAAAGGATGCTAAAAAAAACTAAAAAATAAAAAAATTAAGAAACAATTAAGTACAAAGAAATCTTTTGTCTAATCCAAAGACTGATCGTGCAAAGCAAGAATTTGAGAAAAACTACATTCAACTTTTCTGAACGTTACATGGAAACTAATTAATGAAATTCAATTATGTCTGAATTATGGGGAAAGATGTGATCTTGAATTTGTTTGAAGCAATCCCATGAAAGAATCGAATCCACGGTTTCAACCCATTCTTGTGGGAAGTCTTCTTGAGGCGAACACGATTCTCCATTCATTCTAGAAGAGTAATGGAAGGGTTCATTCCTTGGTTCATTCACAAATCCATGTCTTCCAAGTTTCTTCGCTCAACAACATTTCGTACTTATTACTTAAGTCATAATTAATTATAATTAGTTGTTCATTAACATTGTTAGATGTCATCATGTCAACTATATTACCATTTTGCTTGACGTTTTCTTCAGCAATTTCAATCCCAATAACACTCGATTGTGTCACGTCCGATGTTTTTGTAATTTCCTACTCCTGTAGTTTTGGTGTAATTAATGAGCTGGATTCTTCATTCGTCGTCTCGTCATTATTATTTTCTTCAACATCATTTTCCTTTTGCTCTAAAGGCTTTGGGTGGTCTAATCCAAGGAGCTTGAGCCTCTTCTTAATTCGGGTATTCCAGTGGTTTTTAATCTCATTATCTGTTCGGCCAGGAAAATGAGATGCAATCTTCGACCACCTGCAAAAATGTCGCAGCCCGATGTTAGTTTATTTAATTAGCAAGTACTACATTATATGTTAAAGGTACAAGTATTAAATCAGAATGGTATGATGCTTCAAATAAATTATAAAATTGAGGAATTTTATAATTTATTTGAACCTCTATCTTTCAATATTTGAAGACCCTTTGTACTAAAGGTTTTTTCTTTACATGATTGATATTTGCACCTGTTCCCAAGACGGGCATGAAGCTCAATGATTTGATTCTCCTCAAATTCAGAAAGTACACCTCTTTTAAGATCTGGCCTCGGAATAATTAATCCATCTTAATCTGCAACTCTTTCCACACCTTAACAATCCTGCTTCACCACAATTAAATGTGATTCCCTTTTAGTGGCACTTAAACTTCAACATACATAGCACTAACAAATACGAAAGTAGGCCACTTTAGTTTTTTGTTATACTATTTTGCTGATATATTTGTGTTACACAACATATAAAAGTAACATATCTCGCATTTAATATTTACTTATTTAAAAAAGGCAAATATCATTCTGTTCGAATAATACAACAGAGGAGACGGTACTCTATTCTCACACAGCAAAATTGATCTAAACTAAACTAGACTTCCAAAATATTTTCTTCAGTTGCATGTTTCAATGTCAAGTAAATGTGTTGCAAACCTGCAAGCTTGGGAACCATTCGCCAGCAGAATTAATGCCATTGTTGAGAATAGAGTTGATGAGCTTGTGATCGTCTTCAACCGTCCATGGACCTCTCTTCAATCCAACTTTGTCACAACATGGTTGCCTTCCCATACTTGATTAATTTCTCCCATCGAGCAAAGTAAATAAAATCGAAGAACCCCTTTAATCCTTAGCTAGTAACAGGATATCGAACAAAATTAAGAGCTAGAGCAGCATGGTAAATCGTTTATATTCCAAACAAAGATGCTGAAAGATCAGCCAACTACATAAATAAATAGATGGTGTTGCATTATGGGGCAGATATATGATAATATGAATTATTGAACGTAAAAAATCATATGGTGTTGAAGGCCAAAAAAAAAAAAAAAAAAGGTATGGATTGGTATTTGAAAAAGTTAGTTGACACCATCTTTGTTAAGACACTGGACAAGAATCCAAATTCTTGGTTATGAGAAATGAAGTCTAGGATGGAAGCATCAGTGTGGGTAGTTTTTGTTGACAAATCCTATGATGTGCAAAGCAAGTCTCCTCCGATTTTTCTTTCTTTTTGTTAAAATGCAAAAGCAAATTTTATTGTAAATGACGAGATTCCTTGGACCCCTAAGAGCTGGCTGATTTTGTCGTTGGAGGCGACTTTCTTGCTCCAAAGAAAGATATCTCCTGAAAACCATTATAGGCATATATGTCCTAAAAACCATAACCTGATGGAAATATAGCTGTGACATGCTCCGACATACCCCTTCCTCAACTTTTTAGTAGGGTGTTCATGTGAATCCGCTTACTCAAAAAATTTGTTAGACCTGATTAGAGGGTTGTTGGATAGCATGCTAGTTGGTATTAACATTATCAGGTTGAATAGCAAATCGAGAATTTATAGATCTCGTCCATATAAAGAGTTACTTTAATTGTTTCATATATTAATATTAATAGTGGTTTTTTTTTTCCTCATGTCCTACTCGTTTGCAAAGGTTTTTGTGTAATTATTAGTTAATTTTTTTAAATTTTTAAAACAAAAAAATCTAATAATTAGACGGGATTGGGTACTCGGTTATCTGACCCGTTTTTAGCGAGTACATGGATCACTAGATATCCTATCAATGGGTATATTTTTTTTCGACCCAGTGTAACCGGATTAGATCAAGTAATGATCATATAAATTCAAATACCATGCCTATGGGCATCCCTACCTCCTCTATTACAAGATCAAATGGTATTTAATGTTTAAAATAGAGTTATTTCAAAATTGTGTATTCATGGCATATATATATGCCATTTTAGACGAGAAACGTGATGTGATTTTAATTGATCATCAATACGAAAGTTTTAGTACTAAAAAAAATATATATTTGTTATGTTATCTCATCTTTTTCAACTAATTCAAATAAAAAGACTAGTAAATATATTGAATTGAACTTCTAGTCATTTATTCAAATTTAATTCCTACATGAATAAGATATTCTCTTGATGAAAGACGGATGACATAAAATAAAAATAAACAAAAAGAAGAGATTAGAATAAATAGGATTACAATTATCAAATTTGCAACAAACAAAACTGAAGGACTTTAACGTCAAAAATAACGTTAGAGATTAAAATATTTGTCTGGCTAAATTTAGGGAAAGTGTAATCAAGCCAAAAAAAGGAATAAAATGAAATAGGGATAGAATAGTCAAAACATTAAATTATGGTAACAAAAGGGGTTAACTGTTTAAAAGATAATATTAGGGGTTAAAAGTGATAATAATACTAAAATTTATCGAAATAAAGTTTAATTAACCCTTAAAATGATGATGACTACATTTATCTAAATGATTGTTTGGATAACTATTATCCTAATATATATGAGATTAAAAAGACACATTAAAGATGTGTATAAGAGACATTTAGGGAATAATAGATAATTTTGTTATCCAAACGTAGCCGGAAATAAAACTCCACACACAAAGTTAATTCACTAAATCTACCATAGTATTTCAATCCAATTTGAAAATCCGACCGTTAAAGCTCTCTCTCTACCCTACCCCGTGCAGCCTAAGGAATAGTTCTCTTTCTCATCCTCAGTAAAGATGGTGAATGAAGAGGTAATCAAGAGCCCACAACAGAACTCAAGGAACCCTCCTCCTCCTGCTCAAAAATCAAAAGAAATGGTTCAAAATGGAGAAAGAAAAGAGACCTTGTTCAGCCCCAGGTTCAGATCCATGGCAGAAATGGCTGGTTGGGACGAAGAGGCTCTTATGATGGCCAGCCTTATTGTCGAAGACACCCCAGATAGAAATTCCAAGCAGAAGAAACGCCCCGATTTGCAAACTCTCAAGACTCCTCCCACGAATTCAAGAAGGTAATACAATACAACCCCTGTACAGATTTTATGGTTCGATTCCCTCTAGTAGTAATAGATAAAAACTGGGATATCAATTGAATACCATTATTGGGTTTTTTCTAGTGTAAACGCAGAGTGATTCGGGGAGGACATCCTGATCTTTTACACATCTAGATGTGTATCCTGTCTCTTATAAACAGGTGCAAGAATGTCTTCCTGAGGTTTTTATTCTGCCATTGATCTGTAAATCTCTGTTTAGATTGATTTATTTTCTTGGATACTTTGATTGCTGACTTTTGCTTGTTCTAATTGTGAATAGAGACCAAGAAAGAGATGGCAGAATCGACAACTATTGGAAATGAAGAGAAGAAAAGAAGCGGAAATGAATCTTATGTACAGGGTTCCACTGTTTCCTCCTCCAGTTCAGCTATTCCCTGCATCGATCGACTCCGTGAGGAGCTTTCTTGCGCAGTAGGAGCTCTATTTTCCCATTTTTAATTGATAATTTATAGTCCTATAGTAGTACTAAAATTTATGAGGGGTTCATTTTGATTTGGCAGATTTGTTTGGAGATCTGTTTTGAGCCAAGCACCACTCCCTGTGGGCATAGGTATGATGATTGGGAGACGAGCACGAATTGTATTATTAACTAGCATTTACTTAGACTAATTGTTAATTGATTGCAAAGTGATTTTCTTTTGAGTAGTTTTTGCAAAAAGTGTTTGAGATCCGCTGCTGATAAATGTGGAAAGAAATGTCCCAAGTGCAGGCAGCTAATCAGGTAGAAATTATAATCTTGATTAGTTGCAACTTTTAGTGGAAATCTGTCTTGCATTTTCAGTCCATAGATGGAGTTTCAGTACTTTAACAATGACTTCTCTTTTGATTCTAAATCATGTTGCAGCAATGGAAGATCCTGCACTGTGAATACAGTTCTTTGGAACACAATTCAGCTGTTATTCCCACAAGAAGTTGAAGCCAGAAAGGCAGCTGGTGCTTTAACTAGGCGAGAAGCTCAGCATCAAAGTCCGGCAAGATTGAATCGCTGTAATGCAAGAAACAGGACAGTTCTAGCATTAAATAGTCCTGAATCTGGACACAGCAGCCCCAGCAGAAGGGACTATTACCTGGAGCACCAGAAGACAGAGTGTTCGGCCTTCTAGGTTGTTGAGGAGGAGAAATGAGCTGCCAAGCCAAGATGAGGATGCTGCATTGGCTTTGAGATTGCAAAGAGAAGAGTACATGGGAGCATTTAGGGGATCTGATGATGAATATAGAAGCTCTCTTACAGTGGCAAGAGCAAACTTGCGGGCTATGGCATCAAGGGTCATTAGAGTTAGAGGCCTCTAGCACAAGCTCTAGTTGTGCATAGTGGTGGTTGTTTACTATTACTGATTTGCTTGTTCTACTGACATTTTCTTTTCAATTGTATACCATCCTGGAATTGTCACTGGTGTGCCAACTTCATTTAGAAATTACCATGATCACATCCTTGAAAGGAACCAATACTCTTAACAGATCATCATAAAGTTGCTGATGAACCATGACGATGATGGACATGCCAACTGCCAAATGCTAATAAGATGTTTACTCTCACTGCCTTTTTCTTTTCCATTTAGGTGTTTTTTATTTAGTACTAACTTTCTTTATGAAATAACCATGATCACATCCTTGAAAAGTATTTCAAACACTGCTCTTAACAAGTCATGATATAGTTGCTGATGAACCATGATGGATATGCCAATTGCAAAATGCAAATCTGATGTTTAAGGAACCAATCATTTTAGAGTCTGGATTCAAGATGCGTGGTAGATGTAAGATTAAGCTGAAATATCCAAGAAGGAAGGTTCTAGAAAGTGAAGAATCCATGCTTCCAACCAAGTCACTTTGAGAGTGTATTATTGCATTAGTGGTGTTTCTACACAAGTTGTCATTTTAATGTTGTGGTACTCGTTGGCCATGTGGGATGATGTGGGATGTGAAGTACTTTAAAAGCTTATGTTATACATCATCTATCATTCTGACAAGGCCATATTTGAGGAAGTAGAAGATGACAACATGAGCTTATACCTAATCCTGACACGGCAAATGGCCAAGTGTAAGCTGTCTCATACAAATGCAACATGTTGTCTATGAGCTACTATTCACATTAGATGTGCTAAGAGACCCATTTTATTTCTTAAGAACCCAGTAAAGGAGAAATTTCTAAGAATATGCCTCTTTTCTATTGCCTAAAGTGGAGAGAAAGTGGGCTCGCATTTGGAGAATGCGAGTTCAGAAAATTTAAAAAAAAAAAAAAAAAAAAAAATTTGTTCAATTTGACTGACCTCGCATTCCTTGAATGCGAGGTCAATTTGAATTTGGGGGCTCGCTACCTCGCATTAGATGTGGAAGGTTAGTAAAGAACAATTTTTTTTTTTTTTTTTTAATTTCTACTGGAATTCCGAAGGAGTGGCACTTGCATTAATGTATTCGAATTCCACTTTGAAATAGGCACACAAATAGAATACATTAATGCGAGTTCCACTCCTTCGGAATTCCACTTTGAAATAGGCACACAAATAGAATACATTAATGCGAGTTCCACTCCTTCGGAATTCCACTTTGAAATAGGCACACAAATAGAATACATTTGAAAAGTGGCATAATCTTAAAAATTTTCCGAAAGAAAGAGTGACCTAAGCCTCAACGTGATTGGTTGACTCAAGTAGTAGCTTTTTAAATCTATTTGATGCCATGCATGCACGCATGCGTGATGAACTGTATAGTTGACCTTTAAAAGAAAGAAAGACTTGGCCAGTTAACAACATCCCAAGTTGTGTTTTCAAACGTCTATAAAAGGATTGCGATTTGTTACACTTCAATGAGGTGTTTTCTTGCCTTCAAAATGGCAAATGCAAGGTTATTATTCTCTCCATGTTGCACTATCTGCATTATGAGTACAATCTTGATGCTATTGATGGCCATTTCAGAAGGAGCAACACCTCCTCCTGCAGGCGGACCTAGTAGCCATTCTCCTGCATCGGCGCCATCTCAACTTGTCAATGGGGGCAAAAATTCTGCTGCCGCCGTTGAATTCTGCCCTCCTTTCGTTACATTGATGCTCACCATTTCCTTGCTCCCGTCCTTCCTCTCTTTCATTTACTGAGTTTCCATACTTGTAATCTGATTGTTCAGCATGTTTATCTGCGTACCAATCTTCTGACCTTGTTTTCGCCATTTAATGTATAACGACCATCTGCCACATTGGACATGTTGGCAGTTGGGTTTTCTTGTTTGAACGATTGTTTACATTCCAAATAAAATTCTCCTCAATAAAATTCTTGGTTGGACCATCTACCATGTATTCATCCCTCAATTCTCTCCATCACTCGACAGCAAAAAATGAGCTGCAACAATAGCTATATTCTGGCCAAAACAAAATCAAGATTTGTAATTACATGAAAATTAACTGCACCAAAAGAACAACAGAAAAAATCGAGATCACTTTAAAAGTAAAAACTTTTGACTGCATTTCGGTTGTTTTTCCTATTCTTCACATTGAGCAATCTGGAAATCCCTAAGTGGCAAAATTGTGGCATCGATGCCATTTACAGTACAGATACAACTCGATTATCAATATAATCACCACATCACACTTCAATTATACATGAGATTTTCCACGTATGCAACTCCAACAATTCTTAACATACACAGCACAAGGTAGAAGCCTACTTTAGTGCCTATGAGAATGCCTTCGGCCTCTGTGATATGTCTCCCCTTTCTCCCTACTCCTCCTCTGTATGATCCTGAAAGTAAACGACAAAATTCCAATGGCAGCCATGGGATAAAATACCCTATAAGGAGCCAAAGCCAGGCCAGAAAGGTAAGAGACATATCCAGCAAGTAGATAGACAGAGCTTAATCTTATTTCCCAACCACGGAAGCCAGGAAAATAAAGAAGAAATTGAACTCTGGCTTTGAGTCAGACATGCCATGCAGCACAACCCCAATGCAGAGTGTAGAATCTAAGAACCATGGGAAGTTCAAGTAATGCCCCAATTCTCTTTCAAGCATGAAAATTTGATAGACTAAGCAGTCATCTGAACATGAAGAAAAATAAAATAGTTGTGAAATTAAGAAAAGGAGAAGTAATATTCGAGTGCTGTTGTGGCTTTCAAGATGTACAAGAAAGGAACCACTTGAAAATAGACTAGTACCACAGAGAAATTATTTGCTTGACAAACACAACAGAGATAAAATTCTCTCAGTGCAATACACTCCATGCCAATGATGTCAAGCGGTTCATGTGATTAACATAAACTCCAACAAACTGATCTTACTGCAAACAAAATGCACGAGAACTGTAACAGAATCTTAGTAAATCAAACAAAAATTTCAAATCCGTTCAAAGTAATATTAATGGAACTCACGAGTAGACATATATATTTTAAAAATAATATCTAAGCTATGTGTCATATGAAAACAATCAGAAAACTGAATCGAAAAAATGCAAGAATTGATTATTCTAATGTTTGCTATTTTATTTCTTCTGATCATTGTTAACAACTCAGAAAGAGATGACAGTACTCCACAACACCATAGAAGTGGTCAAGACATCTTTATATAGAATACTTCTTCCATAAGTCTCTATCATCCTCATAAAGATAGGGAAAGGCATCACCCATGTACAAACATAAGGCTTCCCCAAGATGGAGGTTTTTTGCTTACCTGAATCCAGTGCCATCACTGAAGGGACAAACATTATTGCAGCAAGCAGATGCAAGATAAGCAAGCCGTGCTGATGGTGGAAGATCTCTAATTGCGTTTCAGCAAAGCTTCTTGCAGAATCTGGGCTGTTGCAATTATTTTCATCGAGAGGAGAGAGCTTGCTTTCACTACTGTACTTTGGCATAAAATGCATGGAGGCACTCACACCATTTCCTGATTCTATTGACTGCTTACTTCCAGAATGGCTGCGAAATGAAGCCATAAGAAAACTGTTTACAGAAGAGAAGAAGTGACTCTCAGATAACCTTAACCATCTTGAAACAGATACAAGACAGGAAAAACTGATGCATGCGCCAGTCTAATGATGACAGAGAAATACATTCCAACAAACAAAAAGGGGGAAAAAGAACACATTGGAGAAGCAGCAACATGTTACAAACATATGAGATTCTGATACGCACACATAACCCTACTTGTATCTGTGCACTACTCGGAAGTCCTTGAATTCAAGGACATGTCCATGTTATTTAATTGGTTAACTGGTAGACACTGTCTGTGTACATTAAAAGTGCTAATCATACAAATTTCCCACGTTGAGAGGGCTAAAAACTGGTCTGGTCTAACCCCCCAAAGAGGTAGAAAGGGAAGGCAATTTGATAACAGTGCTTTACAGAACTACTTGGTGTCTGCATTCAACTATTATGCCCCCCCGTTATAAGTCACCCCTCGTGTTACACACCCCCACCCCCACCCCCACCCCATGTACATGAACAGTCTCAATACAGCATGACTGACCATGAGAAGTAAGATTTAAAAGAAAAAATGTCAAAACGGATTTCAAGACGGCTAAGTGATTTGTTTTTAATAACCTTCCTTCTCCCATAAATTGAAGTGAAGAAGATGATTTCATGTACAAAGATAGTAAGAGTCAAAATTGCTACTAATAAGACTTCGTGCTTGTGAAATTAGATTTCTTAAATCCCTTTACTACAAGATTTTTAGTCTTTAGCACCAATTTATCCTTCTCTCTTTGCCTCTAAGAAGCCAATATTTCTTCCTCAAACAAAGCAAACCCTTGTACACTTTCTTTATACCTAAGCAATTCACAAGCCCCTACTTCTCCAATGAACCATCGGAGATGGTCCAGTGAAGGTTATTAAATGAGAAGCCATACAAAGCTTAACTATGGTGTCTCTTTTGGATTCATATAATTCCAACACTGATATCTGTATATCTCCTTCCCAAATAAGATTACATCTGTACTCCAGAGCTCCCTATTACAATCTACAATAGATGCATATATGAAATGGAATAGTATACAACTATCTAAGTTGAAATGTTACCTGCAAAGAGCATTATGACAGGAGATACATGTGACAAGAGTAAGAACAAGAAGGCCCAGGGCTGGATGAACAAAGCACACCAATGCAACAGCAACCAGTGCTGAAATAGCCAGTGGATTGAGCCTTATAATCCTCACAACCTGTCTCATCAAAAGTTAGACTGGAGAAAAAAACTCGAGAATAACTCATATTTCAATCTTGTAAAGTTGCGTTGACCTTAGAAGGAAAATTTCCGAAGAAGCCAACCAATGATTAGGCAAAAAGAGAAGAAATTATTGGCAAATAAGTTTATTTCAACTTGTATATGCTAAATGTTGTAAATATAGTAAGTAAATATATTTACTTAATTGTAGGATTTGATTGTAGGCTAATTGATTTACCTTGATTTTAGGCTAGTTGATTTACCTTGATTGTAGGATTTAGATAGCTTGATTTTAGGATGTTAGGATGTAAGGATGTAAATTGATTAGCTTAATTTTAGGATCTAGATATTCTACACTTGTAAATATACAGATCTTACGTACTCTTGACAGAAGTGTAAGAGAATAAACAAGATATTTTTCTCTCTATAACATGGTATCAGAGCTTTAGGCTTTGTTATCTTTTTCGTGACCCTGTTGAGTCAATTTTCAATCTCTAGTTTGGTGCATTAAAATTCCTACACTGAGTTGTAATGGCAAACAACACAGTGGAACATCAGAGATAACTGCCTTATTCCTGTTATATGACTACAAAACACACTAGATTGTAAACTCATGGCAGGAACTATTTGGATTGCCAGTAAAACTGTACGGGTGTATCTCCATAGTATTGATAAAGATGATCATCATATTGATAAAGATGATGCTGCAAAGAAGGCTTGGTTAAAAGAAGATGCAAGAATAATCTTGCAGATTCGAAATTCTATTGATACCGAGGTAATCGGTTTGATTAATCACTGAGAATTTGTTAAAGATCTTATGGATTACTTGGCTTTCCTGTATTCTAGTAAGGATAATCTCAATTATATATATGATGTTTGTAAGGAGTTTTATCGTCCAGAAAAATAGAAAAGATCTCTTATTGAATATTTTATGGATTTTAAACGGGTGTATGAGGAGTTGAATTCTCTTAGAAGGTTGCGTGCTTATGTGAAAACTCAACTAACACAAGATCTGTATAAGAGACAGCCCATTGGCCCATCAGCCAAAGTGCCATGTGGAAGATTTGTGTGACAACTCGAACACAGATTCTTTCCAGTATCAGACCTGTCTCTCTCCGTGACACCTTCAGTCGAGTGTTACGGTTGAGGGATCTCGACCTTCTCTTAGTGTTACTAATACCCTCGTGAGCCGAGGTACTTTGAATGAGGCTAGTCAAGGAAAAAGCAATGGTAATTGAAATGGAATGGTTTTCAAAAGGGAATGCTAGACATGGACAACATGACCAAAATTAATGTGTCTGTTATCATTATCAAAAACCTTGTCACACGAAGCATACATGTTGGTTACTTCATGGCAAACCTCAACAACATTCTTAGATTGCCAACTTTGCATCTCAAGAGAGTAACCACGAGTCTACAAAACCTTCGTCTATGGATAAATCCGTACTTTTTTCTGCTGATGAATTTGCTCGCTTTACCGAGTACCAAGCCTCACTAAAGTCAACTATTCCATCTTCTCTTAATGTGTCAGGTAAACCTACTTCATGTCATTATGTCATCCTCTAGCAAATGGGTCATTGATTCAGGTGCTACAAACCATATGACAGGTGATACAGGTATCCTTCCCTCTTTTAGTTCTCACACAAATCTTCCAAATGTTACTTTGGCTGATGGGCCAATGACTTCTGTTGTGGGTTTTGGAATAGCCAATCCTACAATATCTATCTCGTTGTCATCTGTTTTGTGTTTGCCTAATTTTTTGTTCAACCTATTTTCGGTCGGTAAACTTACTCGTGCTCTCAATTGTTTTGTCTCATTTTTCCCTGATCATTGTGTGTTTCAGGATCTAATGACGAGGAAGATTATTGGTAAAGGACGCGAGTCTGGCGGTCTTTATTTACTCGAAACTCCTTCAATGAAAGTGCCGAAACCCATTGCATGTTCAAGCACTTCAACACCTTTTGAAGTTCAATATCAATTAGGGCATCCTCCTTCGTCAATTTTGAAGAAGTTTCCGAATTTTTAAAGTTTATCCCATTTAGATTGTGACATGTGTCAACTTGTCATAATGCTCTTTGCAGGTAACATTTTTCTCATCCTTTTGATTCCTACAAGTCAAGAAATAGAATTCTTCACCAATCTTCATGTGTTGACACATCACCCCAAAATGGTGTTGCCGAGAGGAAAAATAGACACTTCCTTGAAGTTGCTAGAGCTGTCATTTTTCAGATGAAAGTACCAAAGCAATTTCGGGTGGATGCTATTTCAACAGCCTGTTTCTTAATTAATTGCATGCCATCTTCTGTACCTGTTGGTGAGATTCCTACTACTCAACTTTGTTTCCTTCTCGACCCTTATTCCTGATTGAACCACGTATGTTTGGGTGTACTTGTTTTTTTTGTGATGTTCGCCCTCAACTATCTAAATTAGATCTAGTTTCTCAAGTGTGTCTTTTTAGGATATTCTCGTCTTCAAAAAGGATATAGATGTTATTCTCCTACTTTGGGTCGTTATTGAATTTTTGATGTTACATTTTTTGAGACCACTCCATTCTTTCCTGAATCTAATGTTTATGGTTGTGAGAGGGAGGAAGATAATATTCTAGTTTATACTATGACAACCCCTGTTAGTCCTTCTATTCGTACAAGTCGCATCCTCCACCAACTCCTCCGTCTACAGATCTAAGTCTTGATCTACCTATTGCTCTTCGAAAAGGTAAAAGACAATGTTCTCATCCAATCTCTTCATTTGCTTAATATGAACATTTGTCTCCTTTGCGATGTTTCATTACTTCTTTAGATTCAATGTCGGTTCCTAATAATCTTCCTGAGAGTACACTTTGGATCATTATAAGATGCGATTGACATGGAAGAAGATATTAACATTTTGGACAACAATGGTACTTAGGACTTGGTACATCTACCAACTAATAAGCAGGCTATTAGTTGTAAATGGATGTTTGTTGTTAAAGGACCCTGAAATGTCCATTGCTGGCTAAAAGCTCATCTTGTCGTGCAACAGGAGATGAAAGTATCAGAATAAGGTACCTTATATGTCTGATACTTTCCCTTTTGTAGCAAGATGAGCTTTTAGCCGTTGCAACCATTTGTCTTCTTATACTAATGATTGACCTTTGCACCAATTAGATGTCAAAAATGCCTTTTTGCATGGGGACTTGCAAGAAGAAGTATATATGGAGCAACCACCTGGGTTTGTTGCTCAGGGGGAGTCTGCTAAGGTTTGTAAATTTCAAAAGTCATTATATGATTTAAAACAGAGTTCTCGTGCTTGGTTTGGGCGGTTTAGTGAGATTGTTCAAGAGTTTGGCATGAAGAAGAGTAACTGTGACCATTCTGTGGTTTTTCTATCAACAATCTAAAGCTGACCTTATCTTGTTGGTTGTTTATGTTGATGACATTGTTATTACTAGTAGTAATAGTGCAGGTATTACAACCCTTAAATCTTTTCTTCAAATTCATTTCCAAACCAAAGACTGATGTTAAAGTACTTCTTTGGCATTGAGGTTACTTGGTGTAAAAAGGGTATCTTTCTATCTGAAAGAAAGTATATCCTTGACCTTTTGACAGCAACAGGGATGTTGTGTGCTAAACCTTGTAGTGCACCAATGATCACTAATATGCAATTTATAGCAGATGATGGGGAGTTGTTTTCAGATCCTGCAATGTACCGGAGATTAATTGAAAAATTGAATCATCTTACAGTGACTTGTCCTGACATTGCTTATCCTGTCAGTATTGTAAGCCAGTTTATGTCTTCACCAAGAACCACTCATTGGGCAACTTTAGAGCAGATCTTGTGTTATCTCGAGGGAGCTCCAGAATGTGGTATACTATACCGTAATCATGGTCATTCTTGTAGATTGAGTGTTTCTCAGACACAAATTGGGCAAGTTCTAAAATTGATAGGAAATCCACCACGAGGTATTGTGTTTTTGTTGGAGGTAATTTGGTATCGTGAAAAAGCAAGAAACAAAATGTAGTATCCCGATCTAGTGCAGAATCAGAATATAGAGCCATGGCACAATCAACTTGTGAGCTGATATGGATACATCAATTGTTAAGTGAGATTGGTCTAGATAGTTCGTTGCCTATGAAGTTATGGTGTGACAATCAAGCTGCTATTCATATTGCATCAAATCCGGTTCTTCATGAGAGGACCAAACATATTGAAGTTGATTGTCACTTTATCCGTGAGAAGATTCAGCAAAATTTAATCTCCACCAGTCATGCAAAAATTGGATAATAGTTAGCTGACTTTTTCACCAAGGCTTTGAGTGGTCCGAGGATTGATTATATTTATAACAAGATGGGCATGATTAACATCTATGCTCCATCTTGAGGGGGAGTGTTGTAAATATAGTAAGTAAATATACTTACTTATTTGTAGGATTTGATTGTAGGCTAATTGATTTACCTTAATTGTAGGCTAGTTGATTTACCTTGATTGTAGGCTAGTTGATTTACTTTGATTGTAGGATTTAGATAGCTTGAGTTTAGGATGTTAGGATATAAGGATGTAAATTGATTAGCTTAATTTTAGTTCTACACTTGTATATATACAGATCTTATGTACGATTGACAGAAGTGTGTGAGGATAAACAACATATTTTTCTCCCTATAACACTAAACAACTCCATTTCTCATGATTCTACTTGCTAGTTAGGAAAAT
The DNA here is from genome assembly GCA_025175665.1 of Cinchona pubescens. Classification (NCBI taxonomy): domain Eukaryota; kingdom Viridiplantae; phylum Streptophyta; class Magnoliopsida; order Gentianales; family Rubiaceae; genus Cinchona; species Cinchona pubescens. Next base: position 160,257 of record JANKKI010000141.1, read on the forward strand.
GAATAATGAACTTCGTCTTACCTTAAGTGACAAAAAACTCGTGGAAAGATTGAGGAACCAATGCAGAAACCAAAAGGAGAAATTTCGTTCCCAAGCTTGCCACCTGCAGATTATCATCTAACTCATTTTAGTGGACAGATCAGCATAAAAGAGAATCCCATGAGTTAAGTGAAATTATAAACAAAAAATGGAAGCTATAGCAAGATTCTTAGAAATGTGACTATATTTTTAGACCCGTTTCTTGATATATTCTAGCCCAAGGTGCTCCATGGAAATGTACATCGTGACTGAAAATAATGATACTTCTCCAAGGAAATGTACATTTTGACTTGAAAATAATGATACTGAAAAATTCATTTCTTTTATATATACCATCTTCAAACCCCGAAAAAGAAAGAAGAAAAAAATATAACTTGACTTTTGTTATAAGAGAATCTCCTCCATATAAACTTGTAAAATGAAGAATGTTCAGGACTACATAGAACATACAGCGTGGACATGAAGCTATTTTAGGTGAATCAAGTGTAACTATTACATATTATGTGAATGGGCTTATTGGATGGATATAATAGAAAACCCTAAGAAGTTGATAAAGGATGGCAAACCACAAGAAACCTAAAGTTTCACAGAAAATCTCACCACAAAAACATTTTAAGAAAACCCAGAGTCATTTGGTGTATAAAAGCTTTCACAAAAACAATGTAACCAAAACCAAGAAGATGCTGAAGGATAGCAACTAGACTTGATGACTTGATACATAATCTGAAATGATATGTCACCACAGCCAAAAGGTAGTCATCAGGAGATACTAGTGGCAGAGAAGGTTGTGCTCCTTGTTTGTTACAAATGTTAGCCATAATTTGACAAGAATCTAAGCATAGGAACTTTACTTGAAAGGAGGAAGGTGTTCAAATAAGGAAAGGATTATTAGGGGAAAAAAGAAATCAAGAGATGCGATAGAAGTCACTTTCTTCTCCTAACTTTATTAGTGTTGAGATGTGTAAAGAAGTTCTAAAGATAAAAGATCTGAAAAAAGCATAACTCCTCTTCTCACCCTTTCCACCAGTAACTCATATTGTTTATATTAATCTTAGAAGATCAATTGTGTTGTAAATATGATAAGTAAATATATTTACTTAATTGTAGGATTTGATTGTAGGCTAATTGATTTACCTTGATTGTAGGCTAATTGATTTACTTGATTTTAGGATTTACGATAGCTTGATTTTAGGATGTAAGGATGTAAATTGATTAGCTTAATTTTAGGATCTAGATTATTCTACACTTGTATATATATAGATCTTATGTACTCTTGACAGATGTGTGTGAGAACTAAAGGAGGAAAGGATACATGTATCACTTGTCATATGGTCTGTAGCACCTGAAGCAATGACCCATTTGCTAGAGGATGACACAAGACATGAAGTAGGTTTACCTGACTCATTAAGAGAAGATGGAATAGTTGACTTTAGTGAGGCTTGGTACTCGGTAAAGCGACCAAATTCATCAGCAGAAACAAGTATGGATTTATCCACAGATGAAGGCTTTGTAGGCTCATGATTACTCTCTTGAGATGCAAAATTGGCAATCTGAGAATGCTGTTGAGGTTTGCCATGAAGTAACCAACATGTACGCTTCGTATGACCAGGTTTTTGGCAATGATAACAGACACGTTGATTTTGGTCATGTTGTCCATGACTAGCATTCCCTCCACCTTGAAAACCTCAATTTTCCAAACATCATCGTGTCTCTTATTTGCCTAGGGTCAATAAACGGGTTGCGTCCCCTTTTGAATTAGTTCATTCTGTGTAGAATAATCCTTGTCCTAGTGAATTCTGAGTCTGGTTTTAGGTAATCCTCACCTTTGTGGATGACTATTCTCGTGTTACTTGGTTATATTTAATGAAAAATAGATCAGAATTATTCAACATCTTTTGTTCCTTTTGTGCTGAAATAAAAACACAATTTAATATCTACGTGTGCACTCTAAGAAGTGTAAAATGCAAAAGAGTACTTTTTGCATCATTTAGATCCTTATGTCAGAAAATAGAATTCTTACCATATTTCATGTGTTGACACACCACCCCAAAATGGTGTAAATGCCGAGAGGAAAAATACACACGTACTAGAAGTTGCAAGAGCTCTCATTTTTCAAATGAAGGTCCCAAAGCAATTTCGGGCAGATGCTATTTCAACAGCTTGTTTCTTAATTAATCGCATGCCATCATCTGTATCGGTACTCTTGCTGGTGAGATTCCTTACTCGACTTTGTTTCCTTCTCGACCCTTATTCCCGATTGAACCACGTATGTTTAGGAGTATCTTGTTTTGTTCGTGATGTTCGCCCTCAAGTCTCTAAATTGGATCCTAAATGTCTCGTGTATTTTTAGGATATTCTCGTCTTCAAAAAGGATATAGATGCTATTCTCCTACTTTGGGTCGTTATTTAATTTCTGCTGTTGTTACATTTTTTGAGACCACTCCATTCTTCCTGAATCTAATGTTTATGGTTGTGAGGGGGAGGAAGATAATATTCTAGTTTATACTGTGACAACCCCTGTTAGTCCTTCTATTCATACGAGACCACCTATCACTCAAGTGTACACTCGTCGGACTCAACACACAGACTCACATCCTCCACCAACTCCTCCGTATACAGATCTGAGCCTTGATCTACCTATTGCTCTTCGAAAAGGTAAAAGACAATGTTCTCATCCAATCTCTTCATTTGCTTCATATGAACATTTGTCGTCATTCTTTGCGGTGTTTCATTGCTTCTTTAGATTCAGTGTCGGTTCCTAATAATCTTCCTGAGGCTTTGGCTCATCCTGGTTGGCGAGCTGCTATAGAAGAGACAGGATCTATTCCCTTCTTAATCATACATACCTTGTCTAAGATTCCTGACTAATGCAATTGCATAACAGGCTATTGGTTGTAAATGGGTGTTTGTTGTTAAAGTTAACCCTGATGGGTTTGTTGCACGGCTAAAAGCTCGTCTTGTAGCAAAAGGGTATGCTCATACATATGGGGTAGATTATTATGATACTTTCTCTCCTGTGGCAAAACTTGCTTCTGTTCGTTTGTTTACACCTCATATAAAATGATTGGCCTTTGCACAGCTTAGATGTCAAAAATGTATAAGAGACAGATTATTGATTGTATTTATACATCTTTATACAGCAACCAAATGTGCCAATTGCTCAGGGGACAGTCTGCTAAGGTTTGTAGACTTCGAAAGTCATTATTATGGTTTAAAACAGAGTCCCTCGTGCTTGGTTTGGGCGGTTTAGTGAGATTGTTCAAGAGTTTGGCATGAAGAAGAGTAACTTCTGACCATTTTGTTTTCTATCAACAATCTAAAGCTGGCCTTATCTTGTTGGTTGTTTATGTTGATGACATTGTTATTACCGGTAGTAATAGTGCAGGTATTACAACCCTTCAATCTTTTCTTCAAACTCATTTCCAAACCAAAGATTTGGGGATGTTAAAGTACTTCTTGGGCATTGAGGTTATTAGGTGTAAAAAGGGTATCTTTCTGTCTCAAAGAAAGTATATCCTTGACCTTTTGACAGCAACAAGGAAGTTGGGTGCTAAACCTTGTATCTGCACCAATGATCACTAATATGCAATTTACAGCAGATGATGGGAGTTATTTTCAGATCCTGCAATGTACCGAAGATTAGTTGGAAAATTGAATTATCTTACAGTGACTCGTCCTGACATTGCATATCCTATCAGCATTGTGAGCCAGTTTATGTTTTCACCAAGAACCACTCATTCAAGGGCAGCTTTAGAGCAGATCTTGTGTTATCTCCAGGGAGCTCCAGGACGTGGTATACTATACCGTAATCATGGTCATTCTCGTATTGAGTGTTTCTCAGACGCAGATTGGGCAGGTTCTAAAATTGATAGGAGATCCACCACAGGAGGGTATTGTGTTTTTGTTGGAGGTAATTTGGAATCATGGAAAAGCAAGAAGTAAAATGTAGTGTCTCGATCTAGTGCAGAATGCTATCTAGGATGATGTCACAATCAACTTGCGAGCTGATATGGATACATCAATTGTTAAGTGAGATTGGTCTAGATAGTTCATTGCCTATGAAGTTATGGTGTGACAATCAAGCTACTATCCATATTGCATCAAATCCGGTTCTTCATAAGAGGACCAAACATATTGAAGTTGATTGTCACTTTATCCGTGAGAAGATTCAGCAAAATTTAATCTCTACCAATCATGTAAAAACTGGAGAACAATTAGCTGACTTTTTCACCAAGGCTTTGAGTAGTCCTTTTGAGGATTGATTATATTTGTAACAAGATGGGCATGATTAACATCAATGCTCCATCTTGAGGGGGAGTGTTGTAAATATGGTAAGTAAATATATTTACTTAATTGTAGGATTTGATTGTAGGCTAATTGATTTACCTGATTGTAGGATTTAGATAGCTTGATTTTAGGATGTAAGGATGTAAATTGATTAGCTTAATTTTAGGATCTAGATTATTCTACACTTGTATATATATATAGATCTTATGTACTTTTGACAGATGTGTGTGAGAAAAAATAAGATATTTTTCTCTCTATAACAAACTGCAATGACTAAATTTGCATAGCAGCATCTATATTTTAAAGGTCTCCATATGGAAATAAAAAAGTTCTTCCACGGCTTAGGTATCTATCAATTGAAATAAGAGAAAACACATAAATTTACAACCACTGGCTCAAAGACAGAACAACACATACAATACCCAGTGCTTGTATGTGTTCGCTAACCACAGAGTAATTACCACACACATTATACAAGAGCAAATAAACAAATTGGAAAGAAGAAGACAGCACTAACCGTTTCTTGACGAAAACATGTATTGCAGCAGCTATGTAGAAGCCCAGTTGTGAAATCAATACCAGCACAATTATGGCCCCATTTGCAACGAGATAACAAATAATTGAGACAGTGAAGAAGCTCGGGAACGGAGGAACTGACAAAGAACTTGAGAAGGAAAGGAATAAGGCAGCCAACATAGGTAATATGCCCAGAACTAAGAAGGGCAATAGAATTCTCAAATTCAACTCCACAGCTGAAAGCATGGAAGGCATGGGCATATCAAGTTCCCATGCATATGCTTGCCGCATCAGAGCAAAAAAGACAACAGCAATCGTAAGACCTAAAATCTGCATCACAACAGTCCAGGTAAAGCTAATACTTGTAAGTCAATACGAAGTTGGAAGCTCCAGTAAGTAAAACAAGATACAAGCAAACAATAAACAATTAGCAGATGACTGGAAATACAATCAATCACACACAATCAACCAAAGTTTAGTTTCTGCCAAAGAAAACATGCCACTTTGTGTCCCCTCATGGGATTCACAAGTGAAGAACAGATAAAGATCAATATGTTATGCAATTGCATTAGTCAGGAATCTTAGACAAGGTATGTATGATAAAGAAGGGAATAGATCTTTCTTGTCTTTTCTTGAATGCTTATAGCTTCAATTATGTTTATTTCTATATAATTAAGTAAAAGTGTAAAATTACCTTACATAGAAGTTTGTACTTCATCTTCATATACTACATTTTTATTAATACTAACTCTTTTTAAATTTTGTTGTTCTATTGATCTGTATTGTTTGTGATGTATACCAGAAATTTAGGCTTTTAATCTCTTTAAAAGAGGCTTATAAGTAAGCACCTGATTAATGGCATCAATGATTCTAATTGGATAGCATGAGAGTTTCTGCATAGCAACATGCACATTAAGTACCTAGAAACATATTCACATAGCTTGTAGATTTGCTTTTCAGCAGTAACTTCAAAATTGGCACATTTTGGCACCAAAAAGATGTATGTGAGCAAATCAATAATTCAGTCTTCCTTGAAAGTTCATAAAATTACAGTTTAAAATGAAAATTTCTAATTTTTTAGTGTCTTAAATAAAGTTTTTGCACACTGGAGGAAATATGCGATAATCTGGTTTGAAGCAAAGATCTGAGTGATACTGGATGCTGGGAAAAAAAAAGAAGGTACATTGGACTAAAGAAACAGCTAGGAATCCACTGGAACACAAAGAAGAACTTATCTGAATGAGAAATTGTGAATCTACCTTTGAAAAATATAAGAGCCAAAATCTACCAGCAGAAGCACTGAAAGAAACACTCAGGCTAGTTTTATATGAACAATGAGGATCTACCTGCACAGAAGGCAAGTTAAAAGCCTTTAAAATGAGAGCACATGACCACAGTGAATATTCAAACCAAAGTTTCACTAGTTCTAGAAGCAGCTGGAGACAAAATACCAATAAGAGTACAACTGTCTTCTCAGACCCTTGAGTAGACATCCAAAGAGCTGGAGAGGAATCCACTACGAGTGTTTCAGAATATAGATTAGGAAACACATGAAGACCAGATGTAGCATCCCAAGCAAGGGCCACAGGTGGAAAACAGCGCAGCTTACATAGCCCTGCAGTTTCGAGAAGTGAATTGGAATACAAGGAAAAAAGGCAGAGAAAAAAAGAACGAGTATGGGTATCAAGTCCCTGCAGCATAGGACAACACCGGAGGAAAATCAAGGCAAAACATGAGAGTAATTGACTTTTACAATTAGTCGGTGAAATGTTCTTTCCATTCCAAGAACACGAACTTAAACTTATGTTTGATGATTGCCACTTTATACTCAAGACATGATGACTTTTTCGACACATATAACTTAAAATGTTACTGTGAAAGTAATTTCCTTGCAATGTTATAATCAAAAGGACCACTTCTCTGAAAAGAGAATCTCTTCTGAGTCAGTACTTCACATCATGGAAAGCCAATACTTAAGGAAGATACAAAAATTTCGATTATAAGGTAATATTAAGGTCACACATTCTATACCTGTGTATATATTTGTATTTAGATAAATATGTATATGTGCATATATGAATCTACAAAACAGTGGGGGAAGAGAGAAACCAAGAGGAGAGGATAAGATAGTATTTACTGCTTGCTTCAATTTCTCCAGGATCTTCAAGAGGAAACTCCGACCTTTTTATTCCACAGCCTGTAGTTTTAAGAGATAACACCACCGGCAGAAGACCCAAGCTTATAGAAAATGATAGATTGAATCCAAGAGGATGATCCTCCTTCAATAACAAGTCCTGTAACAATTAGGTCATGCAGATAAGAATCCTTCATTGATTGGAGTATATGAGACTATCAGTTTCGTAAGTTTGCAATTGATATCGAGTAATAAGCTTCATTTTTGCAAATACTAATTACCTTTTGAGAAAATATCGAGTGAAGCAACATCCAAGGAGAGAAAACTCTCTCCCCTCTCTCCTTTGCATAAAAGAACTGTCCAACTCCCATGGAAGTGGCTGGTGGAGGTCTTCCTGAAAGAGTCTGAGCACTGGAAAGTCACTATATGCATATTGATCAAAGTAACAATTTCAACGTGAAATGTTGATTTTCTGGGATGAGATAAAATGCTTAGACAACCAAATTGCGGCTTCAATGAGACTGCTATAAAAATAAAGGAATACAAGAGAGACGAACTACAGCACTCAATTCCAAGAATCCTCTACCAAAAAGTCATAGAGCCATGTTATTCTGTGAAGCATGCTAAAAAAACTTTCAAAGAGCGCAAATAGAATTCTAAATCAAAATGTAGCCAGAGATAAGACCTCTAAGACTTAGAGGAGTAATACAAAAAGAAAGTGGGAGAAACTTGCCAGCAGCTTTGAAAAGACAATACCTGGCGAGGTGCTACTGAGATTGTTAGGAACCTAAAGCCACGCATATCATCTGGATCCAACCAAAATACAGCAGAAGGGGTGCTATGCTCAGTCTGACTACCTTCTCAATCTGTCAAAAATGTGTGGTGCCAAACATAAAAGAACTACAACCTAAAATAATACAGAAAACTTGTCCTTCAGCAAGGTCCTGGGGACATGAAAGCTACATATCGTTTAGTACCTGCCTTGGAGCTGGTCTTGATGGAATATGTACCATCTTTGATGTCACCTCCACAATTCGTTTGTCAAGAGAAAACTCAGAATTTGAAGCTTCCTTCTCAGGCCAAAGATGAAGCCGAACTCCAGAACACGGAGCAAGATTTGTAACAAAGACGAAATGATTTCTTCCATTTGACCCCTTATCAGTCAAACAGAAAGCTGTCAATTTTAATCTACAAGTGTATACAGAAATGAATTTACCACTTTTTTTTTTTAGTTTGAAAGTGGAAACTAATTAAACCTGACCTCTCTGTGTTTGTGTGTGTGTGTGTGTGTGAGAGAGAGAGAGAGAGTCAAACTTATAGCATCCAATTGAATATGGAAACACAAGTATGTACATCAAAGTGCCAGACTCAATAAGCTTAGTAACACAGCAACAGATTAACAAACACAGTCTGAATTAGTAACTCATATTTGTTGAAGCAAAGGAAAATGACAACCACAAGCTATCATTTAAATTTCTGATGCAAATAATGCAGTCATAAACTTCAAACGCAAATGAAGCTTACAAGTTTCTGAATGTCCAACCACCTCCTCCTTCCATCCATAGCCAAAACAGTGATGCTAGTCGTCTGAATATACAAGTCTCTTTCAAGTCCATCATCATTCCAGTTAACATGACTAGGACAAGAAAATACATGCGGCATTTGAGATCCTGCACTACCAAACAGTGCATCAAGTGGCACAATGATGATCAATCATGAAAAGAATAACCAGTTGCAATGCAATCTAAATTAAGATTTATATGCAATTTTCTTAAAGCTAAAACTATAAAAGACAAAGTTCAAAGAGAGACCAAGCTTTAAATAAGAACCAAGAGGGTGTGTGGAAAGTTCTAATATCCTCTTTGTCAAATTTTTAGTGATGACTTTTGGGAAAATAATTATCAGAGACAACTCCGGACAGGGTTCCAATTACTCAAATGTGGTAGATTATTGACAATTTGACACCCAAAGAACATTAAATATATCAACAAAAGAAGACTAAAGGTATACCAGAATCAATTTTTCCATTAGGAAAAGGAATTTGGATTGACTGCTTGGGCAATTGTGATTGTCCCAACCAATTAAAATTTTGTGATATCCCACTGTGAAGCATTTTCATGAGTATTCCAAGTCTTTTATGTACATCAGAAACAGGTTGACCTCTCTCAGGGTCTATCAGACTAAGGAGAGTGTGCGACACCTGAAAAAGCAATATAAAACATCAAAATCGTCGACTTCTATCTAGGATAAGAAAGGCTTACTAAGAGAAATCTCACTCACTTGGACAACTAATTGATTACACCATATAATAACCTGGTGCTCCATCGACAACCACACATTCTTCACTGCCTGTAGTGCTGATGGTAAAGCCATGTGTAGGAGGCACAATACCATCAAGGGATTGTAACTTTGATCGCACCTGATGTTGGAGAGGATGAAACAAAATATGATCTATCATCCACCAAGAAAAAATGCACAAAGACTAGCTTACAAGGACATGAAAGACCTTTGTGTGTACTACATATCACCACCGTTGTGCAATTTAGTGTAGATTAAGTGAAATGCCCTTACACCTCAACAAAACATAAGTAAATGGAGATTGGAAGACAACTCAGCTTTTTAAGATGGGTAATCAAGTTGAAAAAATTGAAATTCAAATCTTATAGTCATCTCCCAAGGTAAAGCACAGTTGTTAGCTCATTAAGCTTGAAAAAGGATGTTTAAAATGCAAACAGCATGAAGAATGTCCATTCACAGGAAATTTGAGAAAGGTTACTGTATCAAATTGAAGGGAAATAAAGTGTACAAAGTATAGTTGCAAAGATAAACAAAACCTGATAATCATTAAGTAACCACCGGAAATTGAAACAACAACTATACGAGAGAGAACAGGGACAGACGGATAATGTCGAGATTGAGAGGTTTGATCCATGTATCCTTCTCTCCATTCATTGTTTACACTTGCATAATAGTGTCCCAGAGATGGCTGTAATGCCAAAGGAGGTGACCTGGGCATAGAACAGAAATCAAGAAAAGTATTGATTGAAGCATAATTCAAAAATTACAGAGAAAAGTTTAACCAAATTTTCAGTTTACTGGTGTGGAGTTGAAAGTGTCAGAATAGTCTCAACAGCTGACTTCCTCAAATCAGGGTGGACTGTTGCAGCTCTAGCAACGAATCCACCCATTGAGTGACCAACCAATATAACACTTTTGGGCAGACTTGCTGAGAAAGCGGCACCTTCTTTTATTCGGGCATCATGAGACTCTTTATACAGATCCAAAATCTGCTAGGACAAGATAACAAACAAATAGGATGATATAAATGCTTTAGTAAAAGTACAATGCATCACAAAAACTTGTAAAAAGAAGGAATTTCTTTACTACAAAGTTCGATGATACAAAAGATAAGCTTGCAAAACAAAACAGGAGCTAATAATTCAACTAACTAATTACTTAAAAAATGATTTCAGCTAAGCTGTGTAAACGAGCCACTGAAAATCTCAACCTTAATATATCTTCAAGATGCATGACTTCCTTTCCAATACATGCTTGGAAATGTCAAAGAAACGCAAAATTGTTCACCAAGTCCACTCTATATGAGGGTTTACAGACACCCACAAGCTACGGTAAAAACACTTCCAACATACACTAAATTTGCCGTGGTCAGCCATGCGCACCTAAGAGGTTACACAGAATGACACAATAGGAGTGCAAGGAGCGCTTCTGCTGAATATAGCCCATTGAGCCAAATCAGAGTAACAACCACTTGTTTCAGTACATACTGCCTGATCCTACAAAATTTCCTAGCGGGAAGATTCTCGATAATTTAAATCAAATAGAAAATTGAATAAAAGTTTGCTTCCAGATTCTATTTTCTTGGAATAGAGCTATCATTAAACCTCAAATGCCCTCTCAAGATTTGGAAAATGGATAAGGTAATACCCTGTGGATTGCATATACTACATATGTCGTGTGTTCATCAAGTATCTGGCCATCCATTGCAGAGTGTTCACCTTCAAGGTCTACAGCAAACCAGTCAAGCATGCGTGTGTATTGGCTAGGTAAGGGAACGCCTTCCACATCAGAATGTACTACTCCCTTATCAAAATTCCGGGTTGCTTCATGGTAAAACGTACGTTCAAGCGGACCTCCTTGATAAGCCCTATCAGATTCTGCAGCCAGAGATCTGACCTGTAAGGACAAGGAGGAAAAGAAAAGGTTGAACCGGAAAGAAAACAGAGAAACAATTTAGGCATTGACAGATTCCCATTTCCTTTGGTTTTGTACAGAAAATATATCTGCAAGTTAATAGAGATGTAAATCAGTTGCGTCACGGCATATGCCACAGGTACTCCATCTGCAATTTAAATCACAGTTTCTTGTGAAAGAATTTTGACCTAAAAGGCATGTCAAGGATATAAATGTAATCCCCTAATCTCGCATCAAGTTGGGCAGTTAGAGGATAATCTTTAAAGAAGTGAATTGGACTTAGACTACTAATGCAATGCACCAAATTCGAAAATTGATGAACCAGGATAAATAGCTAAAGAAATAACAATACCAGAGAAAAGAAACAGAAAGACTTGCCTGTTTGTAGCTTCCACCATTGCCAGGTATGAAAAGAACAGGAACCCCATTAAGCTTCTTAATGTGCTCATTAAAATCAATCCTCCTCCATCCTTCATGGTACAAATGCAATCCATACTTTGTGGAAGACACGTTTTTAGGTGTGGAGATTGGAATGTACGTGGGATACATGTAAGTCATAATACAACCGTTTGATATCGGTTTTAGCAAATGAAACAACCCTGCTAGACTTATCCATATGGCAATTCCAACTACAGCTGCCAATCTTACTGTGTTAGCTAGTCAAACCATTGCATTTTTGGATTACCCTGATATTTCCTACCCTCTGAAACTTCATCTTATACACATCTAGATGTGTATAAGTTCCTTCAGTCAATAAAAATACTAGATCTGTGCTTTACCTTGGCTTTTGACTCCCAATTTACGAACTAGTACCAAGAACTTAAAACTAAATAAGAAATGATCTTTATAAAGAACACTCTAGTGGCTTTAACTTAGTTCAAATGAGCATTAACAAGTTTATCTCAATCAATGCAATTTGCATATTTAATTACAGATTAGAATGCCAATTAGTTCAAAGAAAAAACTTTAGTAATGAACAATAAAACCCAGTCAAGGATGTGATAATGTACTTGACGGTGCAACCACAAAGATCCAAGCTTGGCACTTTGAAATTCCCTTCAGCTTCTGCCAGCCCAAGAACGATACTGTAATCCTCAAGGAAACCAGCCCATCAAGAATTTTGTTCTTTTTCTTGATTTTGAAAGAAGAAGGCTGAAGATGCAGCTGTGGCTCAAGAACTAGAGATCTGGGTGATTGGGATTGATTTGATAGAAATGGAGTATTACTAGTATAATTTTCTCTCAGTAGCAGAATTGCTTAAGCATAGTAGTACTAGTATTTAAGTAGTAATACTCGTACTAATCTTGCTTATTCCATTAAAATTAGAGGCTCGTTTGGATTTAATCTTTTGGGGAGAGTTTCTACCAACAAAAAAAAGTACTGTAATTGAAAAAACTTTTTTAAAAAAAATTAAAAAATGTGCTACAAAAATGAAAGTGGCAGATGATCCACTCCGTCGTTTTCAGATGATATACTACTATTGTTTTAGCCGAGGCCCGATGGGTGACCCTGAGAAACTTGATGTTTGATGACACTGGACCCGGGTTTCAACTTGAATACCCATTTAGATAGTGCCACGCCACCACGTTCGAATCCCCGGAGAAAATAAATAATAAAAAAGATGAGTATCAGAAATGATTGAAAAGTCACTATTTTTTAATTGGACAATTCAATAATTTTAAATAACAGAGAATTTTCTCTAAAAAAAAACATGCCATTATTTTTCAAAAAGAGATAAAGAGGGGCAATTTTGTGACATCAAGGAGGCGAAATTTAATTTCAAATTATTATTAAGAAATTTTTAAATTTTTGTGGACAATCCATGGGTACATACCTAAATATTAAAAAAAAAAAAGGGGGGAATAAATGGGCCTGAGGGAGACAACAAATATTCCTTAAATAGTACTAGTATTTGCTCTAGTCAATACTTTATATGCTCTAATGTTGATTTCTGTACTGATGAATTGCACTGAGCTGCCTACATATGTTTTTCTTGAAAATGCATTACTTGTTCAAGTAGAAAAGAATCATGGTATCAAAATATGGAGTCCTATTTCAAAAATCTCCCTAAGGTTTCTAATAATTTCACTTGTCACCCTTTAATCTTTTAACATATTTTTTGTCAACTTATTTGTGAAAATATGTGTGAGTTAATGTGCATATTTTATTTGTTTATGATTTTTTTAAATACATATAAACACATAATCTTTTTATAAAAACTGATATTTTGTATGGTTAATCATAAACTCATAAACTAAAAATAAATAAATTATAATTTTTAATAAAAATTTTTGTCAACTTACTTAAAAAAATTTAAGACCACGATAATAAAATGTACTGTGTGTCATTCAATAATAATAAAAAAAACAATTAGAAGCAAACCATATAGTATAATAAAAAACGTGGTTTGTATTTTTTTTTAGGAAATCAAAACTCGTAAAGTAAAAAAATTAAATTAAATGTATTCTTTTAGTTAAATTTTTTGTCAAGTTATTTAGGAAAATATATGCGTATCAATTTGTTTGTGTTCCAATTAAATAAAAATTTAATATATTTAGAAACACACTATGTATTATAATAAAATAACTATAATTGATATTTTTTGTTTTGGAAAATCACAAGCTCATAAATTATAAAAAAAAAGGCATATATATATTTATGATAACTAAAAATAACTATATTCCAACTAGATAAGTATGTGCATCCCAATGTTATTTTTTAACAATTTCATTTAAATCCTCCAAATTTCGTCTTTTTCTTTTTTCCAATATTATACCAAATTTATTTTTCTTACTAGAGGTAAAAATGAAACAAAAATTGCTTCTCTCTCCTTAAATGATATTTTAAAATGGGCTGAAATTGTTACAACATATGTAAAGTTAGGGAAGGTTTGTGAGACTTTTAAAATTCAAGACTACCAAATGATATTAGCAATGAGGTTTATGAAATTAACCCTCAGAGGAGGTTTATGAAATTAACCCTAAAGTTAATTGTTGTTTCTGAATGTTGAATGATGAGATTGAAAAATCTGGTGTGTAGGAACATCAAATTCTGAAACATTAGATGGGTAGCTGTTATCACAACTCATCAGTCGAGTTATACATAGCTATAAAAGTGAGAGAAATAAGAGACCACCACCAAAGAATTATGAATTTATGATAAAGATAAATTTGTAAAATATCACAAGACTGAAGCTCTAAACAAAATACTAGAAAATGTAAAGGGAATAGTGAAATGTCTATTCTATTAATCACAAGTGCTAGTACAGTTACTACATGGGAAAACTCTGCCAAAGCTGTCCACCATGGCATGTTTTAAAGCAATCTCGCAGCTCAAAAAACTCAATGGAATCCTAAGCTCAGGCAAGTGTCTATCTTACAAAATGAACGAAAGAACAGAAGCACCATGGTGTACGCCCTGATGACTAGTTGAACAATAACCCTCAAGCATCAAGAGCTGCTAGTAGTATAATGTAAAGGCTGTTGTACAGGATGATACATTAAAATTAGGCAAACTTACTCACCTAAGAGTAAATATACTTCTTCACCCAGATACTCCAACAACCAGAAATAAACCTCAATTAGAGCAATAACTGAAGCTTTTGCTATTTTGTAAATGCTGTTGCACAGGACGGATAAATTCAACTCAGTAAGAGAACTCATGACCTCGAAGTGATATATACTTCTTCACCCATATGGCGAAATAATGTCCTCAGCACAAGCTTGTGCCTGAGGACTTCCAAGAAGGATACCAAGAGTTGCAAATTCATGAACTGCATCCTTGTACTCATAAACAGGAGCATCAACATTCACTTTTCGGAGCTCTTGTGAATAAGCAATTGCCCGGTCTCTCATCCAGTCATGCTCTGCTACAATTGTCAATGTAGGGGGCATCTGCTTTAAAGGTGGTCCGGTGTCGGGGACGAGAGGGTTGGCGGCAGGGTGATCCAGGTTGAACTGTTCCTCAGGTAGAAATAACTTCCATGCAAGTATGCACATGGATTTGTCATACAAATAGGAATTTGCTAGTCTTATTTCAGAATGTGTCGGAACACTTCCAATGAAAAAAGGATACATTAAAACTTGAGCCACCACCTTGACTGGGTCCAAAAGCTTACCTGCTTCTACAGCTTTCCTAGCCACATAATTAGCAACATTACCCCCACAACTCACACCAAGAAGAACACATCTGTTACAAAAGATAGAACACCTCTGTTAATTGATATTGTCTTAACGAAAATAAGAAAACAAGCAAGCAGCTCTTTCCTTTCCTTTTTTTACTGATGTTATAAATACAAAGTAAATCAATTTACAAGTTACACATATAGCTTGCTCTTTAATAGTTGTGTAGAGTTTAGCAGAATGACGATTCATTCTTAGATGAATTGGGCTACTCTATTAACCAGCACAGGCAGATTCTTCCCGCCATAACATATCTCAAAGCCTAAGCAACTCCGATTCAGAGAAAGAATTCGATGACAAACACCAAAACCAATCCCAATATGCAATTACAGCACGTGATAAAGAGAACGATACAGAATTGGAAGAAACATAAGCTGATGAAGTAGAAGATATGTAACCCAGCATATTTAAGGACTTAAGAAAAGAAAAAACCAAGATTGTTATGATCCCGTAAATTTTAGATGATGAAGAACATTCAATTATTAAAAGGCCGTATATCTTGGTTGTTCCAAAGGTTTAATTCTTACATGAGGACAAATTGGTTACCATCTTGCAGAGATGCCAGAGTGACCAAATTCACAATTAGCAGCAGCATTTTGTTATTAAATTAAACTAGAAGTCTCTTACAGGCATGCCTTAAGGTTGATATTTTTGTAGTCATAAGCAAATATTATGGACGTCTTTTAATTACATTGAACTAGAAGAAACAACAACTCTGCTTTAGGGTTGTTAGTTTCAATTGTCTAAGCTCATTTTGTGAACAAAATTCAAATCCTCCGTAGAAGTCAATAACAAACTTAGTTTCTGTAGTCACATTGTGAACAAAATTCAAAATTCCAATCCTTCGAAGATGTACATACAAAATTATAAAGAATCACATGATATAACATTGTCTAGAAAAGGATAAAAGACGCGTTATCAGAGAAATCATTAGAGAGATACAGGGATGTCCATGGTAAGTCTTGTATCCATACAATACTTCTAAGAAGTACGGATAAGTAGAGCTCAAGCCAAATAAAGCACATATATCAGACAAGCAAAAGAAAATAAAATAGTAGCTTGCAATTTCTATTACTAGATCAGTGGAAAATTGAAAAGTGATCATAATTGGCAAGCGCTTACCTCGATGGATCTCCATGGGCAGACAACCATGGCTCTACCATGGATGCCCCAAATGCATCTGCAATATGCTTATGAACATCTGACTTCCTCAAATCTGAACCACCAACCCGCTTACTCCCCAAGGACTTACTACATTCAGCCAAGTTGGCTTGCTTGGCCAACCAATGCAGCACCTTCAACCCATCCTCAAATGCAGCCGGATACCGATTCTCAGGGGCTAACCTATACCCAACCGCCAACACAATCACATCACATGCCTTTGCAATCCGTCTGCAGAACAAATCATTGGCCACCGAATCATTGCTCCCACTCACAAACCCTCCACCGTGAAACTGCAACATCACCGGCAGCTTCCGACAATTGTTGCTCCCAGGATTATATCCTCCATAAACCCCATTATCCGATTTCGAAATTCCCATCGTCACTACTGCACCCGTAGCTATTTCTCCGATGACTCTGATTCCGGAGAGTGTCCACACGCGTCGTCGTAATGACTCCATTCGCAGACCCATAGCTGTTTCGCCGGAGAAGAACTTGGTTGGGATCGGATCCGGAATCAGAATAATCAGATTTCCTTAGGCAGGAGTCAGGGAGGAAGATTCGAACGGCGAGAGAGGTTAATGGGTCGATGTGGATATCCTTGGTGGCAACACCGTCGGAGAAAGAAGGATTGGCGGCGGCGATGGATTCCTCGCGGGGACGTGAGGTTACACCGAATGATGAGCTGACGGCATCATCAGAATGAGGGTTTTGCATACGATTCTGCAACCGTTGCTTTAACATAAATTTGAAGTAAATACTGTACAATTTCAAACCGACGCTCGGCATTTCCCCTAAATTATTTTTTTCTTTTTCTCTATCTGAATAACAATAACATGTTTGCCGACACAGACCCAAAACGTTTCTCTATCGTAAAATCGGTTTTCCGATGAAAAAGATTCAATTTTGCCACGGAATTAAGATGATTTGAGTTGAAATTCTAATTCCAAGAATCGAATTGAATCTAGGGTTTTGAGAGAGAAAGACTTTGGTTTTTTGGGATTTTGGTTTGCTATTTTGCTTCAATCTGCCGATTCAACCAATGGGATAGAGAGAGAAAGAGAGAGATGGCTGGAGAAGATGGGATAATTGATTGATTTTATATGATGCTTATCATTATCATCATCGTCGTCGTCCGGATCAAAAAGCTCAATATTAGTATACTTGTAAGAGAAGTGTTTTATATAGTCCTAGAAAAATATAAAATGCTAGCAAATTTATACTAGTAAAAAAAGAAGAAGAATTGGAGGGCGCATTAATATATATATATATATATATATATATTTATTTATTTTTTTTGTTATTTTTTGATGTTGTCTGGCAACTGTATTGTGATTCTCGGATGGGAATTGGGATGGATGGGGGGTTCTGTTCTTACACCAAATTTTAAAGGGACTGGCAGTTGTTTGGTTGCCTCTGCTAACCCCGAAAGGCCAAAACATCTAGAAAAGGACCCCCCCGCAGTCTGTTTTTGCGATACCCAAACACATTACATAATTCATGGGAAAATACTTAGGTATATCTGATCTTTAGTTTTACTTGTAGATTTTATAGTGTAAATTAAATGTTATGAAATCTATGACATAAGCTGATGTAAGCAAGATTTTATAAAATTTAATCTTGATCGTAAAATCTACCAGTGGAGTCAAATATCGAATCTATATAAATATTTTCCATATTCAAGAACCATGCCATAATTTTTCACGAGTAATGAACTACTCGATGGAAAAAAAATCGTTTTGAAGTACACTAATTACTATGTACTGAAAAACGGGAAAGATGTACGGAAAATAATGATAGACGTTCATCCTATAATCTAATATTCATTCAAAGATGGTGGTAATCTAATATTCATTCAAGTTAACGAATGATAGGTAGACATTTACCATCAATTCCTCTCATGCATGAAAATTTAATCATAATGCTTCATTTTTTTATTTTTTATTTGTATTGATCACAAGATTTGCGATATTGTACGCTACCCAAGTATTTTCTTAAGTAAATGCTGATTTCCAGAACAAAGACGAAAACACTGCCAGTGGTGGTGTTGTATCAAATTTGTCCTCATCGTTTGATAGTGCCGTCACCCGGACGCTCAGTCACCCCTGAAATGCATGCACATGTTGTTCCTTGCGTGGCGATTACAAAGTATACACAATTTTATTACCAGGCGCTCTTGATTTTGGAAGAGTATGGCCAAAAAAAAAAAAAAAAAATATTGATTTTCAAGTATTTTGGTGCAATTCAAACTTTCAGTTGGCAGCAACAAAAGAGTCTAAGGCCAAGACTGCTCAGATTCAATCAAGTCGAATATGATAGACATGACATTCAGAATTACCTATTACTAGTATGATATAAAACTCGAGAGTAAATTACATGAAACAGATTTAGTCTGAATGACAATTACGAGTTCTTTAGCTAAATCAGCTTCTCCTTTTGTAAGTAACCCATCATACTCAGCAAACATTTTCTTCAGGCCAAAATGCGCCATATCTATTGATTGAGCACAGACAATGTCAGAAAACATAAGTTGCAGCTTAAAATTCAAATTGCAAAATATATATACAGCACCGTTTCATATCCAACAACAATTCTCAAATAAATCACAATGGTACACATATATAATTGCATATTTAAGAGTGCATAAGGAAACCAAATTCGAAAATATCTAAACTGATACCTGCAAAATGAACCCCTTTCAAAGTCATCATTCTAAAAGCTAATAATCAAAAGTCCAAATCTGCTAAGTAAAATGCCTCCAGATAATAGTGCAGACCATAAACCTCAATGTACTTTATCAAACCAGTTCCATATATACAGTCTTTGCATCTAAACCAGAATGAGGACGACAGTTTATGGATGCACAGTGGTTTCCATCACCACTGGAACTGACCAAAAAAAAAATTTCAAGTACAAGAAGGAAAGTACTCGAGGAAATATGCAAACCTTCCTCGTATTAGACCTCATATCTCAAAGTACCCCTGCTTGGTCAGCACACCAGTCAGAGAATCACGGGAGACAGTCGTTCGAACAAGAAGCTCCAATCTCTAGCCAGATGGCGCGTGGCCAGGTAACCTACGGGGGACGAGGACTGGCTCATTACTTGAAGCTTTCATCGCAGCAATCTCCTCTAAGCGTTTCCATGTTGCTTCTCGTTTCATCTTAACCTCTTTTTCTAGTGCTTCATCTTCTTGAAACTTGAGCAAGTATTCCTCAAAGAGCTCAGTGTCGGCATCTGAGAAAATTTTACGGACATTGAGGGTCAAGCTTTGTACTGCCTGATTCCAGTGGCTTCTTGCATTTTTCTCTAGGGCAGGAAAGATAATTGGCAAAATAACTTTACGGTTCTGCTTGATTAGGTTCTCTATGTGATCATTGTTCCACAGAAACAAAGCCCTCTCCGCCACCTGTGGGTGCAAGGTTCCAGTAATGTGTATAATTTTTCCTGAAAGTAATACAGCCTAAAGTTCACAGGTCCTGTCTCTTATTTGAAGATCAGTATGCAGAACTTATCGCAAAAACATGGCACTTCAAATACAGGTAAATGGGAAGGTCTAACAACATCCATAATCCAATGCTAAAGTGATTTCCACTGATGCTCAAGGATCAGGTACCAAGTTGATATATACTATAGTGATCATGCACTTTCAAGTGGAACATAGCCTAGATGTTCATACAACCTTAACGAGTATAAAAGAAACAAAGCATAATCTCTCTGGCACTTTGGGCCTTTAATTACTGCAAAAAGTTCATAAAGAGGCAAAAACTCAGAAAAGTTTAGGCATATCTTACAGGCTAAAGTGCATGCTGAAATAGATATCAAACAAAGTTTAGGTTTCCATGATCATGGTAACAGATCGGTAGTGTTTATTGCTCATCCATGGCAAGAACGACACAGGGATATCATATAACCATGGGGTTGTTGAATTATTAATCCAAGAGAAATGGCAGTATATAATGACACAGGACTAATACAGTTTGCAATGAAGATGTAGCTTCATAGGTATCCTAAGGAAAACTTAGAAGAATAAGATGATTGACTGGAACTGCAGAACCTCCATAACTGATGGATAATCTGTATCTAAGGAGAGGCTAACATACAAATAACAGGACTATCGAAATGTTAAGCTTGAAATGCAAACATGAAACCAGAATCAGCAACAGTCATAAAAGAAAACCCTCACATGAACGAGGAAACTTGTTCTCGGTATCCTGAAACAAATTCAAAGACTGCAGTTTCACTTAATAGTATCATGAATCTTAACAAACTTCACTTAATACTCAACAGTATGTAACTATTTCCATTGGCCTGGATAATTTAAGCAAATTCATTTATCTTATCTCAAGTTCTTATATTCAATTAATTCAAATTTTTCAAGCCACAAGTTTTGAAACTACATAGTTGCCAACAACTGATCAGACCAGCCACTCTCTTGTTTTTGTAATTTAATCCAATTCTCTTTTGCTGTCTGTAACCATTCCTTTATTACTTTAAGGATGCAAATTCGGTAGATTGTTTATTCCTCCAGTATGATGTTGCAACCCATAGATTAAGGATGTAATTTAATCCAACCCATAGTTTGCTGTCTGTAACCAATCTTTTATTACTCGAAGCAGATGCTTTCTCCTTTTTGGATTTCAACAATGTTATGCCTAATATGATTGAATGAATAGTGAAACCACCAACACCAACCCCTACATAAATGGAGCTAAAAGTAGAGGCACATGCTATAAAGGAGAAAAAATATGCTAGCTTCACACTCGTGAGCACTATAACTTCTGTTTAAGCATGTCTACAATATGGCATACTAGATAAGAATTTGGCATCTTTCATCACATAACGAGTGAGAATTAGCTAATACAAACTTGATTGTGCAAAAATCAGGATAGCAGCTGAACTTGACAACAAATATCACACTTTTTGACTTGGTTCGTAGGTGGTTTTAGACAACTAGGTTCAGAAAACAGGTCAACAAGGCTGATATCTGTGTCAAGTAATTTACTGCTCAAGCAACGGCCAATCTGGCGGAACAGTGGTACCATGCAGCGCTGGAATTCTGGAGGTTGAGTTGCTTCCAGGACCTCTTCCAGTTCTCCCAGGAACATAACCTCTTTTGAACTGTTCGTTATTGGCCAGTATTTCAATAAACCCCTTATTACAGTATCAGCAAGCTTGCAGTCCTTCTCCACAAATTGAGTGATGCAGTAAGATAGCTGCTGGTGGTACATTGGTATACACTTGGGTTTATGAAGTGGAATAAGAGCTCGCACAAGGAAGAGTTTGTAAATCTTCTTTCAGTGGCAAAGCAAACCCATTGATTATGCTACCCAAGATTTCCAGGAGCTCAGCAATGCCATTATGCTTCTCAGTTTCAAAAATAAAACGGTAGAATATATTGTTGATTGCTTTCCGAATACAGTGTGATGAAGGGGCGGTGCACCATGAATTTTCCATATATGCGGTGGAGGACTGTCTTCAAATACTCCCTTTCTCTAGGATCTTCTGAATCAAATAGGTCTAACAATCGTAAAACGAAAGAGTGATCAATATACCTCTTGGCTAATTTTGCATCTGTCTCTGGTGAGGCAACAAACCTTAGAAGGAATTCGTACACAATTTGCAAATGGGGCCACGCAGGATCCATAAGAGGTTCTTCTTCATCTACATCAAAACCTTCTAAGACTTTGTTTTCCCGTGGCTGAGTACCGAGTGTCCTGAACAAATTTGTAGATACCATTTTTGTGATTTCTTGCATGAGAGTGTCGGTAAATTTTGAGTTTGCAGAAGTGACAAAATCTAAAGATGATCCACTAACGTCTGTTTTTTTATGTCTTTTTCTTTCAAACTTTTGGTTGGATCAGTAAAGTCAAACACAACAGAACACAAATTCAACTTTTTGATGAACAAATTCTGCTTCTCAGAATTCGGATTAATGGACATCTCTAAAGCTAGGCAAGGCCTCATAAGGAGAAATGGCTATATTTCCATTCACCTTCATGTGTAATGCTTGGGGAAGTTTATTCGCATGATTTAGTCCTGGATTAGAAGCAGAGTTGATGGCTGGAAGAGATGTGGCATTTGAATTTCCTGACCGAGAATTGGAAAAGTCACTGATCCTCGAACTAGTAGAAGAACAGACAGTGAAAGTATTTATTTTGATCCTCCATCATACCTTCAGCCGCTTTAGATGGTTTTCGTGGCAGCCTATTCAGGATCTGTTTGATCATCACTTTAAGCTACAATCCACAACTCAATGGCCCTCGTCAATCAAACTGCTGTCAAAACAAGATGCTCAACATAAAACTAAAAGAAATGCAAAAGTCGGATCTTCAAACCCGTAGAAGCAAACACCACTGTCCTATAAGAATTCCATCCCCCTTCTTAAATTTCGCATCCTCAACTACAATATCACCGTCTCATGTGCACCATTTAATTTAATTAGCGGTTTCCAACCTGGGTAAGTTTACTCTCTTCCATTCTGCAGCAGCATGAAATTAAAAACAGAAACCGAAAATTTTATTAAACAGACAAAAATCAGAAAATACCAAAGCCGCATGAACCTGATTTCCCAACATTTTAGCAGACAATTACATAAAAATAGTACCTTTTCCCACCATTCATTCTCATTTAGCATGAAGGCAACACCATTGCTCAACAAAATTACCAAGAAACATAATACCCAAAAAAACCCAAATGCATATAACATATTCAAAAATTCAAAATTATAAAAGAATCCCTAAAATTTCCAACAATATCATAATAAAGTCACAAAATTTGAAATTTATTCACCTGGGATATCCTTAATCTCCAGTCTGAAAAAGATTCAAAGCTTCTCAGCTAGATCAAGGGACATCAAGATCTGGGTATGATCTACAAAACCCAGATAGCATTTTTCATCAAGAATGTCACCTAAAAAGCAGCATCAAAACAGTACACCCAAAAATTAGGCAAGGCATAAACATCAAAAGCCTCATTTAAAAACACCAAAATACCCAAAAAAAATGGTTAAAAAATATTCAGAGAGAGAAGAGGGGGACAGAAGGAAGTGTAGAAAAAACAAGGATATGAGTAATTGATGCTTACATGAAGTCTATGAGCTGGGATTGATGATAATTAAAATCTTTTAACAGTATCTAGAGTGTTATAATCTGCAAAAAGATTGATTCTTTGTTAGTTGGGTCAGCGATCGAAATCTGAAAACAGACCAACCAGAGAGAGAGAAGAGAAGCTCTGTCTCTTTACACAGAGAAAAAGGGAAGATGGGGTGTGGAATTGAGGGAGCAAAGCCAGAAAAGAAAAAAAAAAATAAATTGTAGTGATAATCCTTTATTTCTTTAAAATCATTTTTAGTTCCCTTTTTAGGCGAAAACAGGCGTTGGTTCAGGTTAAAAAAGAAAAAGAAAAAATCCGTTAATAACAGTTTGCCCCCCTGAACTAGGAGGTAATTAGACTTTATCCATCTTAAACTATAAAAATACACATTTTATCCTTCACTCCTATTATTCATCCTTTAAAAAAATTTAAATATTAAAAAAAATATAGTTAAATGATTAAAATACCATTAATATTATATTTTAATTTTTTATATATTTAATTGATTTCGATTGTTATAAAATAATTTGAAAAAAATATAATTCACATTAATATTTTTTTACTTTACATCTAATTGAAAATAAGACAAAATTTTAAATTATATTATATTTGACATCGCAATTTGTACAAGTTAAATCAAATATTAAGAGACATAAACAAAATTACAAAGTTTTATAGAAAATATAATTTCTTACAATACCTTAAAGAAAATTTTCAATAGAAAATAAGCTCATTTGAGAATTGTTCTACCACTACAGTTAAACATTCAATTTTGAAATAATATAAAATGAAATCTAAATTTTTAAAAATTTGATCAAGAAATATATTGATATAAATTATATTAAAATATTATATAGTTTATTTTTACTTATTTGTTAAAAAAAATTATCATATCACTATCAAAATTTAAATATATAAAAAAATTAAAATATAGTACCAAGAGTATTTTAATCATTTAACTTGATTATCTTAATGATTATAATATTTTAATAGATGAATAATGTCAACCAAGGATAAAAGAGTATATTTTTATAATTTAAGTGGGCAAAGTGTAATTGCCCACCTTGTTCAAGGGGACAAAATGTTATTAACCCAAAAAATTACAGTAGCTCTTAAACGCGTGAAATTTTGATTAGTAGTTAATCAGGGGTTTATTTGGTAGGCGAGATAGCTAAGTTTAGCAAAGAGGAATGACTTACTATACAAGTTGAGACTAAAACCTTCTCCTACAACTAGTTGATGGAAAATGATTAAAGCCTTGAAAGCATTAAAAATAGAGTCATTTTCTTTAACAGTACCAGTGTAACAATATGTGATGAAAAATATTTAGATAGACACGATTTTTAATCTCATCTATAGATCTTGTGATCAGAATTAAATTTATAAAAAATCTTACTTGCATTAACTGATGTCATAGATTCTCTAAAGATTTAATTCACACCATAAGATCTATAAGTGGAATCAAAAATCAAATCTATTTAACTATTTGCCATATGTGATTATGGTGAGACGAAATATCTTTTTCCCCTTTGGTTAAACTTTGATTAAAATTCTTCACTACACTCTTTTCTTGACATTTTGAAATTCGATTTGGAGGACCGACCAAATTTAAGTTTTATCGTGTACGAGTATTCAATATTGCGTGGCATCTAGTCATTGTATATATTATTACGGTTAATATGGATTCTATT
Source organism: Cinchona pubescens (assembly GCA_025175665.1). Classification (NCBI taxonomy): domain Eukaryota; kingdom Viridiplantae; phylum Streptophyta; class Magnoliopsida; order Gentianales; family Rubiaceae; genus Cinchona; species Cinchona pubescens. The sequence continues at coordinate 185,571 of JANKKI010000141.1, forward strand.
AATAATCCACACTCCTATTCTTTACTTGTTAGTAATAAGTCATACTTTTTGTCTAACCACTATGATTTCAGTATTTGTTTTTCCCAAAACAACAAAAAGAAACAACCTTGGAAACTTTTAGAAGTACATAGTTTTACATAGTAATCAATTTTCTTCCATTGCTGCAGGCATAATCTTAGTTTCGGGTTTCATTTCATCCATGTAGTTTAAGTGCCCAACGTTCTGCAGTCGCAATTTCAACTAGGCTTCTCTCAGAGACAGCATCTGTATGTACCCAAGCTTCTTGGTTACCAAACGAAAAATGATTATATAAATCAAAATAAATAACCTCACCGTATACCTTGTGATTCATATTTATCTACATTATTCAACTTGTAAATTAAATATTATAATTTTTAATTTAAAAAAAAAATTGGAGAATATAAATAAATATAAACCACATAATATGCAACTGTAGACCTTAGTTCATATAAAAATTTTCCCCAATCTAGCACATGAAAGTAACTGTAGGAAAAGATATGACGAGGAGGGGTTGAATCACAAAACTGATATCACTAGGCGTAGTAAACAAAGGAATATTCAATTGCCATGTCAACTTCCAGTATTTTCTTGTCTAAGTTTCTTAAAAAGCATTTTCCTCATTAAACGTAGCATTCTCAGGAGGACAAGGAATACAACAGTAGCAAGACAGAACTTTCAGAAGTCCATCTAGTAGACATTTCGTTGCTGGCTTTCTAAGATTAATGAACTCATGATTCAGATTTTCAAAATAGCACGAGCCAAACACAAGATTGCAGAGAAATAAACAAATCAACTACCTTGATTTACATCTTATCTAGGAGAAGGACGTAGAGTACAGCGATCTCATGTATCACATCACAGTACATCTTCAAAAATTAGGCTACACTATATCTCTTACTCCTTTGCAATTAATGGGGGCAAGACCTGTATACAACTAATATAGAGGGGTACAGCAATTTATCAATATTGCAAACAATCATTCATCAACAAAACAATGTGAAAATAACTAGAAAATATTTATATGCTTGTTCAATTGACTGCAAATATATTCCCAAAATATTCACCCTTGCTAAAGTGGAACCAATCAACGTCCCAGATTGGTACAGATTAGCCTTCAGTTAGTGTACAGCAGGCACTCACTGAGGTTGTAAATATTTGAAAGTCATGTTTCCGTAGCATTGTGTAAATGCTGATTTTCACGTTGACCTAGTTGTAAATGAATCAAACTTTTACCACGTAATGCATAAAATCAATATGTACGTAACAATTCATTGCCAACAGATTACGCATCAAGTCAATACAGGATGCACAGGACTATAGCTTCAATACACATCTTCCCAGCCGCCAGACTGCTAACCAACCAAATAACTGGGTTTTACCCACTTCAAGCAACATATGCTCAGGTTTTTCAAAGGTTGTGGCAAGCAAATAGGGAAGTCATTTTATCCCTCAAGGAACAGGTTGGTGTTAACCTTGCCATATGATGAACACAATATACAGGCATCTTTAAAACCAGTCAACATGCTGAAGCTCCCTCCTCTCCCACATGAAGACACAATAATGACAAATAGAAGGGAGCATAAAATAAGCACCAGGCCGTAAAACAAATTGGATGGGATATATTCTTGCATCAAGAAACAGAGAGGCAAAAAGTAAAAGACCTACATCTCCTGGATGCAGATCAGCATAAGTTACCAGACGTTAGAATTTCTTTTATTTTTCGGCCAGAATCCAATTTCAGTGTTCCATCAAGGCAGTTTCAGTCTCTGACAAAGGAGCTGCAAAGTAGAGCTAATAATGTAAATGCAATATAATTCAACAGCCAAACAAGAAAATCTCAAAGAGCCATAAACACAGCCAGCATGAGAATGCTGCGTCTCAGAGAAATTACTATGCTACCACCATAGAGCTCTCAAACAGATGCATAGACAAAGTAATCAATTTCCACAACATGTTTATCACTTGTAACAGCAACCTTTTTTTCACCAATAAAGAACATAGATTTAATTGCTTCTCAACGTTACATGAAAAATTAAGGCTGGATCTTGCCAGGTACAAGTCACATACCAAAGTCATTTCATATCACTTGTGCATTCTTTATAATTCGTAAGAGTACCAACAATACATATTTCTTTTCCTTTCTATGAGTTGTTTGGGTGTTCATGCTTCTCGATAGAGAAGGGGGTGGGAAGACGTACTTGCAGTGTGATATATTTAAATAATGGAATTGGACCTACATCTTGAAACTAAATTAGCTGCAATAAAACATGGTCCAAGCATCAACATGTTAAATAAAAAGTAAAAGGTTCACATTCAAAGTATTCCAACCTTTTTTGTAAATTTATTTTAGTCAAAAGAAGTAGATTAGGACCAAATAAACATACCAAGTAGATCTTCGTAAGAATCTGCCAACAGTGACGAGTCCATCAGAAGAGGAGGTGAGAAAACTTGATCTTGACTTTCCTCAACGTCATAAAATGATCTGTGAGCATCAGAAACTGAAGAATGTGCAACTATTCTGTCTTTTAGACAAATCAGAAGGTTACATAAGAGACTGTCTCTTATACACATCTAGATGTGTATTCTGTGCCTGGGTCCTTCAAACTTGTTTCCAATACACATCTAGACTGTATAAAACACGTGTTTCAAGCAATGAAGAATCTGCTTGAGGTGTGTACAACCGTTTATTTCTCATGGAATTTGGTTTTTTCTCTTGGCCTTGGTGTGAAAACCCAGATGCCAGAAAGGGGTACAAAGTAGTGCTCTGAGCTATCATCAGGACTGTCTTGGGACGATTCCAAGTTGTAGTATTTCGATGAAAGAGCGGCTTCTCTAACAGATCTCTTCAGGTTTTCAACAAAAAAGTTGTCGTTGTCTGCACAGAGATGGGGAAAATCTTTGTGCAATCTCAAAAAGAAAGCCTTCCAGATACTCCAAAAAGTAATTGAGGAAAAGCAGGAAAACTGCAGACCTTGAGCTGCACTACCAGTATGATTGTTAGACAGTGGCTGGTCTACAGACCTTTTCTCCGACATATTATCTGTTTGGTAGGTTTGAGCTTGTATTTGTCGTTTTTGTGTTCCCGCCTTTCCCATTACTACTTTTGGAGTCCTGTCTAAATAATAGGTCTGTCTCTTATACAGAGCAGGGGTGGCTCACTGATACTTTTTCAAGCTGAACTGTTGACAATCTGGAGGTGTATCTCAGCAATTTCATCAGCGCTATTTTCCTGGATGTTTCATGATTACTTAGTTTTTTGGAAAGCAATTTCAAAAAATGAAACAAAGATTACATATTCAACATCAAATGCATCAGAGGAAAATTACCACTGTCCTTCCACTGCTCTGAGCTTGGATAGGTGAGTTTGATCTGCCATGAAGTTTGACCGTAGGAAGCAGACTGGAAGACAAACTATTAACTTCCTCCGTAAGTTCTGATACCGAACTCTGTATAGCTGGAGCAACTTCCTTAAGTTGATCAATAAGCACCTGCAAAATTTTCATTTAAAAGAAAAGAAAAAATAAAATAAATTTTGCATCACAAGTTCGAACACCAAAAATAATGAACAAGCCAAAAGTCATGCACTATGTTACATGGATTCTCTTCTCAACCCCAGAGCCCCATGTCCTGCCGTGTCGATACACATGTGGGTGTATCTGACAGGGATTTGGGTGTGGGATCGGTGTGCATATGGTCAACTTTCAATTGGGTACTTTGACTTTTTTACCAAGCTAAATATTATATGGACTTCAATATAGAGGGTGAATGATTTTATGGTTGTGGCCTCATCACACGAAAGAACCGATAAGATATAAAAAGGGAGATTAAATAAGAGGGAGAAACATATGAGAATTGTATATCAAAATCTTATTATAGTTATATCCATCTATTATGTTATTTATCTAAGAGCACCACTATTCTTTAATGCTATGCATAAACATAGGAGTATTTATTTTTGAAAAATGAGTTCTAAAATAATGTTAAATTGGTTTATGTCATCCAATTGCAGTACTACTACATTAACTATAGTAACATATATAAGCATAAAAGACGCATCCCCGTACCCATATCTGACTCTTTTAGAGTGTCCCCATATGAAATTGAGGAGTCCAACACCTAGACATGTACCTGTACCTGACATCCGTATCTGAGTCCAGGTATCTTAGCTCATGCATACACAGAGGGGGAAGCATTCCAAAACCGACTAAGTTCATCAATACAGAGAGAGTTTCTCGGAAGTAGCATCACAATGCACTTTTAGTAAATCACCATTTCTTCAAATGCCTGATTTTAAGCAAACAAAGATTAAGAAGAAGAAATATGTGACAAAGAAGTAACCTGGATGCTAGCTAAGTGCTGTCGGTGTTCTGCAAGTGTTGCATCCAAGGATTCAGCGTGACCACCAATACTTCCCTCCCGTCCACTGCTTAGAAGTTCAGGGCCTTCTCCATCATCTGGATTTGCCTATAAAAGAATGCAGGTGTGATGTTATGTGGCTACATCATAGCAATGTAACATGCAAAACTTCAATTATATTACTAAATAATAGATGGCAATAAGAATGAAAGAAGACAGACTTAGCATTTCCGTGTAACCGTAGCTTAAAGGAGCTTCTGTTGGGGTGCAACTGATTTTAATCAATAAAAATTTTGTATGATGGTATAGAGGATTATCAAACTTTGAATGGTATAAATCAATTTTTGGAGTTGCTGCAACAGTGTCTCTTATACACATCTAGATGTGTATAAGAGACAGCTTGTCATTTTGATCTGAATGCTTAATTTTTTATCTGATCAGTTGCCCCCTCAGGAAAATCCTTTGCATGATTTCTTTTCCTTTTAGAGCCACTAAATGAGAACATCGACTTTTCTGTCACACAAAATGATGACTAGGAAAGGGTATCTCATACTCATTAACAAGCACTTTTATGTATCCAACGAGGTATACAAATTATAGGCCAAAATGGGGTAGAGTTATAGAACACCAACTCAGACACGCACAGATATACATGTGTATGTCTACAATGAGTAAGAAGATTGGTTCACAAGCATGCAGAAAAATCTTTATTAAACATATGAAGTAACATACCAACTGAAGTGATTGTTTATGAATACGCTGTAAGGCATGCGTCCATCGCCTCAAAACTTCTGCTATATCAACAGTGGGGTGACCTCTTGCGTTTCTCTCCTCTACTCGAGAAGATTTTTCTTCATTCCCTTGAATATGAGAAGAATCTAAACCATTTATATGTGTTTCTCTATCTAAATCTGGTTGTGATACCTCACTTTTGTTCTTTCTCAGAAGCTGTAACTAGTGAACTCTGATCAATGGCTGCAAGCAAAGATGAACCAGAGATGCGGTATACTGTAGAGGAATGCCAAGGTTTAACAACAAATACTTCAGTAAGGTAAGAAACAAGATCACATGGAAAGAGATATTACCTATGCTCACGATGAGCTATAAGATCCTCAATAGGGCCTGAAGCAAGAACCTCATGCTGACCTACAGAAGGGCACAGGCACAGCAGATCAAGATCGGTAAGAGATATCATTTCATCATCTCAAATTATACATTAAGAAGAAGAAAACCATTTGGTTTGTTAGTGATTTTGAACAGCAAGAAAGCTAGACTAAATTGTCCACTGAAGCAAAATCACATAAAAGAAATAATTATAGACTCCACTGTGAAAACAGGCCAGTAAATCATGTTCTGGAGAGTTTAAACAGGTTCGTAACAAAAAGTTTTTCACTCACTCTTGCGAGATAGCAGAGAGTCCCACAAGCGAGTTGCGTCCCTTTGAACCATATGAGAATTTTGACTTGAGCTAGATACAAGTTCATCCCAATCTTCACCTTCCAATTTCACTTTATTTCTCAAGTCATGAAGTTTTTCCAGTTCTTGCTGCAAATAAGCCTGAAATACCCAAGTTGCAAGCAAAAGTATGGAAGATTATCCCTATGAAATCCAATGATCAAATCAAGCGGCTTTCTGATGAACAAGAATACCTCTTCAGCACAAAGATTATTCCAAATAACTCTGCTGTCATCTCATGAGCCAAATTGGACCAAATTGCCTGTCTACGCACTGCTGTCTCAGCATTTTTCAGAAATCTTCTCCTTTCAAGAGCTATTCTAGCCTGTTCAAAGCAGGTTATCAGATTAGAATTAGACCCCCAGAAGAGTTTTTTGAACACCGAATTACAAGCATTTCTAGAGAAACTTCAATCAAGAGGAAACATATAGGTATTCAATCACGATATGTAAGTTGAGAGCTATTTGGGTGAACATAAAATCAAATTCGAACATCATTAGAGGACAAGCAAACACCTTGGTTACAGGTAGTAGAGTAGCCGCATGTGAAAAGGCTACATCTGTCAATGAAGCAGGCAGTGGGTTAGAAGCTATATCAGACGCAAATGTTCGCCTATGAACCTCTCTCAAAGCATGCAAAGAAAGCTGCCACAGAAGTTCAACAAATCTGCAAACACCAAAGGAAAGAAATCATGGACTCAAGTACGCATGAAATGACGCATAGATCATGATTGAAGCTCACTAAAAGCCAACAACCAAAAGATAGGGAAAAAATTATAGATAACTGTACAGCAAAAATGACTTGTTTGATAGTGTACGGATTTACCTACGAAACTCGGAAATCTCTTTCCTGAATTCATGACAATGATCACGACGTGATGATTCTATTTCTAATTAATTCTACCTACAATTTATCATTCATAATTGAGTAATGCAGAATATGGTCTCTCAAATATAATGGAGACGTGTGAGAAAGCACTCACTGCAGAAAAAAGGTGAGAAGATATGTTCATCTCATTTAAAGATGTTATGAATTTTCATAAGTTGCTCACATATTTTGGATTCCACTTTGTTAAATACAACTCTGGTCAGCATTGCAGGGCTAGTTTAACAATTGTAACCAACAAGGGAAATCAATAGGAAGTGTTGTGTCTTATATATCGCAATTCGTAAGACAATATCATTAATATTTCTATCTAGCGCACGCCAATCTCTTTCAAGATCAGTTGTCAATAAATATCAATATCTAACAAAACCTTCTAAATGCTGTCCGCTACAAATGAAATCATGAAAAAAAATGTAGACAAAGTTATTAACAGCAACTGCATTTACTTCAGAAACTAATCGAGAACAAAATATCATCCACATGAATTATTAGCTTGCAGTGGAATGAAATTTCAGTTATAGATTTAAAATGAAAGTACACAACAGTCAAACTCAATTAGGTGTATTCAAAGCTCAAGTACAAATTCAATTTATTCTTTCTCATAAAATGTTAATGATTTCCATCAGATAAAAGAAGCATTCAGATCAAAATGACAAGTATAATATTTACCAGACTACTTTTCTAATCACTAGATAACTTAGTTTCGTCAAAAAAATCCTAAACTAATATACTTAGTTGAGCTTCTTCATTTCTGGAACTAACAGTAAGAATAATGAAGCAAAACAAAAACAAACCTTGGTCCGCAACAAGTTGCTAGAGATGAAACCCTGGAATTGCTCCTCGGAAGAGCCCCTTGCGATTCCAGCTCACTTATAATTCCTTGCACAACCTAATTTTTCAAGTTTGAAAGTGTTTCTCAATCACAAATCTTCAAACTAATTTTCCAAACTTCTGCACTGAAATTACCACAATTCAAACTCTATCACCTTCCTGAAATCACGAGATTAGACGCCGAATCAAAAATTGGCCAAACTTTATCAAAGTCCTAAACAAAAGATGATTTCTCCGCGTCAGAAAGGGGAATGAAAATAAAAAATTGGAGAGAAAATAAAAATAAGAGAGAGAAAGTGAGTTACTACTTTAGCGGATTGAATTGGACCTCTGAGAGAGGATAAGATGAAGTGGAGAAGATGTTCGCCTAGTTTAGGATTGGAGTGACGGAAAAGTCCAACCCGAGGAGCGCCGTTATTAGCTCCGATTCCGATGATCGCCGGATCCAGACCTAACAACAAACAGTTAGTGTACATTGCACTCTCCAGTTCTATTTCTCTCTCCTTCTCTCGGTCCATCGTCATCACACACAGACACACACCTCTTTTCTCTCCGATTTGCTGCTCTCGGAGAACGGTAGTCTTTTCAGTGGTTGGGCTTCTGGTTGGTTTTACCGGATTCAATTTTGTTTTCAAGTAGTATATTCGGTAATTATTTGAAAAAATAAGTCCTCGTCAATAATTAAATTAATATTCTCTAATTTGAAATGGGAATAACGGGGTTGCTTTTTTAAATCGGAGGCATGTTTTTTTCGAATTTTTGGTGCTGTGGGGCCGGGTGTGGATAAAGGAGTAAACGTTTTGGCCGGTGGTTGCCGGTTGGAGCAAGAATTTGAAATGTGTGGGAGGGTTCAACCAGCCGGCCAGTCAGCCAGCCAGCTTGTTGGTGGATTTTTACTGTCTTTATACGGTTGGGGACACAAAGTGATGCGAACCCCGTGCGCAATCGAGTTGATGCCACGAAACCCAACAATTCAAGATGGCACCAAAACCCCAAGGATCGACTCCAAAGTTGGTCACAAGAATTTGGACAACATCAGAAGGCGGACTTCCTTTCAAGTTTATTTTAGTTTGGCCTGCTTAAATTCGTGCATACTATGAGGCCTATTTATAGGCTTAATAAAGTCCTAAAAACTATCTTAAAAAGTCCTAAAAAAGTAGTGCTAGGGTTCAGCCAAAAGTACAAGATTTGTGCTATATGGGCCTTATTTAGGCTAATTAATGAGCCTAAAACTAATAACTAAATGAACAACTAAACCCAACTTAAAATTAGCCCAATTTACACAACACTTTAAATTATTATTGGGCTTTACATAATAAAGACCAAACTAAAATAAACTTGAAAGGAAGTCCGCCTTCTTGCACTCAAAGGATCTCCACTTGTGCTTTACTTTGAAGAATTGGGCATCATTTAATAATGGATTCAAGATAGTCCACATTTTAAGTTGGGTTTAGTTGTTCATTTAGTTATTAGTTTTAGGCTCATTAATTAGCCTAAATAAGGCCCATTTAGCCCAAATCTTGGGGCCACTTATGGCCTGTCTCTTATACACATCTAGATGTGTATAAGAGACAGGTCTTATACACACTATTGTGAATACAACAAAGTTCTGCAAAGTAATGATCCAAAGAGTTAAACAAATGTGCACGCCAAAGTAGAAAATCATTCAGCTTTGACCAGAGAAGCACAATTTGAGAAATTGCCAGAAAATATGGATTTTGACACAAATTGGAATTTATTTGAGCATAAACAAAAATTTGAGTCTGTTCTGAGGCAAAATTGACACGATTTCATTCTTGCATAGTATTTGACCTAAATCACACAACTTAGGTTTCTCAAAAACTAAGTAAGAAACAAAAATTTGGGTAGCGTGTCTAAGTAAAATAAAATCAAACAAGTTATCACGCCATAACAAAAACTTAACTTGACTTGGACAAAATTTGAAAATTTTGAAGTTAACTTTACTTGAGATTCGAAATTCATAAAAGAAGTTAACCAAGCTAACAAAGATTTATCCAAGTTAATTTGAACAAAAGTGAAATGTTGAAAATCATGTAGCATGCTAACACAACAATTCAAATTAGAGTTGATGGCATGGAAATGATTATTATCAAGTAAAGCTTGGACGTATAAGAACAAATAATGCTCCCCAAATTGGAATTGAAGTCCAAGAATTTGCAGACCTTTTCTCTTATACACATCTAGATGTCAAAAGACAAGTCAAAAGAATTAATTTTAAACAAGAAATCAACAAAATCATCATTCCAACCAACTCTCCTTTCATAATTAAATTTGTACAATTCCTGAAGATGCTCAAGTCTAAGAATTTCAACACAAAACGAGAATTTGATGATTTTTATTTTCAAAAAGGGTATTGGCTACCATATCTTTCTTACCTTGCTTTGGTTGGAATGATGAGATACTCAATTGGGTGGTTAGTGCATCACAACTTACACCTTTGAAGGGCTGTACAAAAGCAAGAAAACTAAACAAAGATAAATCAAGGTTAGGCATGTACAAAATAAATTCTCTTGATATCTCTCTCTTTTCTCTCTTTTTCTTGGACTATGGTCGAAGCCTTTACAATCTTTTCATCTTGATGGTTTTTCCCACTTTGCTTGTCACCTTTATTCCATTGAAGAAATTTTCTTTGAATTTCTAATCTTTCTTCATTTATTTGATGTTGTGGCAAAGGAATAAATTTGAACTTTTTACCCTTTTTACACAAGTGATATGCCTTAGTATAGCTATCATAAAAACCATTTTCAGATAATTCCCATAGTGACCAAGTTGTAAATGACATGTCAAAGGTGCTACATCACATATTATCCCTGTCTCTTATACACATCTAGATGTGTATAAGAGACAGTTGTTGATTACCTCAAACGTTTCACTTTGGTTGACCATTGGAGTACATTCGTGGTATTACGATCAAGGCTGTGGACTATATACACATCTAGATAACCCAAATATGTGTCAAGTGGAGGATCTGAAAGATACAGCAAGCATGGATTCATTCCAGTGAGGAACACTGCAAGACATCACAAATAAAACTCACAAAACAAAGTGGTTAGTGTTAGAAAAAAAAATTAGAATTTTTCCTCACCACTCGGTCTTACTCTGTGGAGTGCAATTCACTCAAGTTGAATCACTCAATCTCTTGTGTATACCCTCAAATGAATGGCTTTTATCACTCAATGATCTTGCCACATTGCCTTTTTCCTCTCTTTAGTTCGTTCTCAAAGTCTTTGGAAGACTACGAGGACCAAAGTGAGCTCCAATTATGTCTTAACCACTTAATTGGTTGGACGTCAAAGAGAACAAACAATCACGGGCCAATGACAAATATGAGACACCAAACTTTCGGATTTAAGCTTCAAAGAAGAAGAGACAACAAAATATCCGAGACTACGTGAAGCAACAAAACGTATAGAAAGCAAATAAGAATTTGGTAGGCAAATTTACCAAATAAAAAGGATTGAACACTAAGCACGCAAGAACAAACAAGTAGCACTTAAGAATAACAAAGAAATTAAAAGAACCAACAAAAATTAAGTGCTTTTGAATAGAAATACAAATTTGGAAAGTTTTCAAGAATAGAAAGTTTCCAAATTTAGAAATTGGAAAGTTTCCAAAAAATGAATTTAGTAAGTTTCCAAAATTGTAATTTGGAAAGTTTCCAAAGATGAATTTGGTAAATTTCCAAATTTGAAAGTTGGAAAGTTTCCAAACTCAACTAGGAAATCAAAACCTTCTTGGATTAGGACAACAAATTTTTCTTCTCTTGAATTGCCGATTCTTCTCCTTTTCTTTTTTTCCTTTTTTTTTTTTTTTCTCCACGTTTCTTTTTCTTTCAACACTTTGTTTCTTTTTTCTTTCACTTTTCAGCCAAACAAATTTTTACCCTTTTTTTTTTTTTTAATTGGCCAACAACACACCTTTTTTTTTTTTTAATTACGGATAAGAAAAGACTTTTTTTTTTTTTTTGGCAGCAACAACAAGAGAACAATGAAGAACAATAACAAAGAAACAACAATATGCCTGGAAAAAAAATTTTTTTTCCGGATGAACAGTAGCGATGAGCGGTGAGCAGTGGCGGTGAAACGATGGCGATGAGCAATCAGTGAACAGACGATTTTTTTTTTAATTCTTCAAAGTAAAGCAGATGTGTATAAGAGACAGGGTCAGTTCTGTTTATTAAAAGAAAAAAATAAAACACTTTGGACCACTCGATACCAATCGATATGCGAACCCCGTGCGCAATCGAGTTGATGCCACGAAACCCAACAATTCAAGATGGCACCAAAACCCCAAGGATCGACTCAAAGTTGGTCACAAGAATTTGGACTGATCAAACACACAAACAAGAACAATAAAGAACACAAAGAATCAAGCAAGAATTCAACCGTTGTCTATAGAGACAAGAACCAAACTCTTAACAAGATTTAAAGCAAGAATTGACCCGTTGCCTATATGAATGGCAAGAACCAAATCTATAAGTCATCCAGATTCAGACACGAAAAAGATGAATATTATTGATAAAAATCTGCTTAAATTCGTGCATACTATGAGGCCTATTTATAGGCTTAATAAAGTCCTAAAAACTAGCTTAAAAAGTCCTAAAAAAGTAGTGCTAGGGTTCAGCCATAAGTGGCCCCAAGATTTGGGCTAAATGGGCCTTATTTAGGCTAATTAATGAGCCTAAAACTAATAACTAAATGAACAACTAAACCCAACTTAAAATTAGCCCAATTTACACAACACTTTAAATTATTATTGGGCTTTACATAATAAAGACCAAACTAAAATAAACTTGAAAGGAAGTCCGCCTTCTTGCACTCAAAGGATCTCCACTTGTGCTTTACTTTGAAGAATTGGGCATCATTTAATAATGGATTCAAGATAGTCCAATCCAGCTCAATCAATATACCACGCATGTAGCTCCAATCTTGTAAAGAGTGAATCCATGCTTGCTCTATCTTCATCCCTCATCTTGACACATATTTGGGCTATTTGGATCCATATCACAAAGGCTTTTGGCTTGATTGTAAATATTGGTTGTCGGCGACTCCTAATTCGTGTTTGTTTTGTTATTTAGTTCGTTGCTAAAGATTTAGGTTGATTTTGTATTTGACCTAAACAAAATTATTTAAGATTTAATTATAACGTCTACGGTGATGGTCAAAAATCGAATTTATTTAAGTATTTTCTTAGTTCGTTTACTTGGTTCTTTTAATAAATTAATGACTTGGATTAATATTAATAAAAAATTCTACACTCTCTTTTAGAAAATCGTTCCCTTCTATTTTAAATGATTATACAGTACTATACTATATATTTTAAAAACTTATATTATACAAATTTTTAAAATTAAGAAAATAGTTCTACCCCTCCCTGAAAATAAAAAAAGAAAAGAAGATAAATTTGTTTATGAACAAAAAACTAATATCTAAGGAACCTAAAATCACATTCTAACCATATTTTGAGTATTTGGTCAAAGACTATTTTATATTGTTGTGTAAAAATATTGTTAATATTAGTATTATCGAGTTTTATGTCCCCTCCCATTATTAGATACAACTTACAAGAAAATTTATTCGCTAATCTTGATATAATTTTTGTCCTACTGTCTAATTACACTTATTGCACTAAATACCTATTGGTTAGCTTTGGTATTTTAAAGCTCAAGACACAGATTGCAGTGTAAGAAAGATTGGAGTATTTTTGTGTAAAAAAAAAAAAAATACTCCTCCACAAAGGAGGATGTGGAAGATGGGATTTGGTCCTTCGGCCCATCAGTTATACAATCTAAACAACCGACTTAAATGGGTTGGGCCTAAACCGCCAAAAGATTCTTACATTAATAAGCAAGCTAAAGGACGCGTGTAGGCCCAAACCAAACCTGATCATATACGGTAAGAAACGAATACGTCAAATATTTAGGTAAATATAAATTTTAGTACTATTTAAAAATTTTGTAATATGGTCCGTTAATATATATATAAATTTTTAAATTTTAATTTTAATCATAAAATTTATTGATAGATCAAAAATTAGATTTACTAAATATTTTACAACGAGGTTTACCAAAAAAAATAAAAACTAAAATACAAGAACTATTGAGGGTGTCCGTGGCAGAAAAGAAAAAAGATCAAGAAAAGTAAGAAAGCGGTGGTGGCAAAGCGTAGCAGGCTAAAGATCGGTAGAAGAAGAATTAGAAAAATCCCATAATTTAATAAGAATAACAAAAGAGTGGAGATAGGAATTTGGTGTCGGTGTTAGTTAATTTTGCTGATGAGAATTGATTCTCCACCAGCTGTCAAGCGGAGGAGATTCACTACCACCCACCCCATGGACTCCGATTCAGCTAAGGTTCTCCCTCTTCCTCCATTAATTCATCAAATTTTGATTTTGTATTGTTTTTTTATGCCTTAAATTTGTTTTCCTGTGATGGGTTTCTTGAATCTCGGTCTTACAACCAGCTAAGTTAATGCTGCATGTATCCCTCCTTGCCCTGCTGATTTCTTGATTTTTTTTTTTTTTTAAAGAGTAGATTTGTAAATTTATGTTGATGGGAAGTGTTTGAGAAATCAAGCATGTTGGAGGAGAGTTTAAAGAAATGTTTGTCCATATTTGGGATTGGATTTGAAGCAAGCGTTTAGTGTTCATAGTTATGTGCTGTCACTCTCTGTATTACACGGGAATCGGATACTGGAAATGTGGAAGTTTAATTATAGAGTTGTGAGTGTTTCTGGTTGTTAATCTTGTATTCTATGCATTAACTTCCGGTAGTTGATAATTCGTCATGTATAGAGATGAACATAAAGAAGACTCGTCTAGAGGCTTCAAAATATTCAACACTCTCGTTCTAAAACTTAATAAGTGCTTTCTCTCCTTATTTGTCAGTTATCTCTTGAGATGTTTTGTTTGAATTCCTTGTATTACATTCTCCTGCAAAACTGTGTACTCCACATTGCATGCTGGTGTGGTTCTTGGAATTTATAAACAGTTTTGTGTTTACTCCTGTCTCTTCTCAAGAGTCTCGTTTCAAGATCGCTTAATCAGCTGTCTGGACAAACAGTAATGTGCCTTGTTGAATATTTTGCATTCGTCATATATCTTTCTAAGTTGAAAGATAAAGAAAATGTCTGTCTTGTTTAGTTGTGCAGTTGCTTATTCTTTTCTTTGGCAATGCAGGCAAAGCTTGCCGCTGCAAAAGAAAGATTTGGTCGAGAAATCTGTGTGTTTGAAACATCAACTACTTCTTCAACTCCTACTGATGTCCCTAATAATGGTACTGACTATTTGTTTTTTGTAATTTTTTTTGTTGACCTCGTGTTGTTGGATAAGGTTACATGTTATATGACTTTCGGATGTTGTTATTAAGTAATAGTGCGCTTTTAGGTCATATTGCATCAGTTTGCTACTGTAATGTCATATAAACTTTAAATTACTAATTCTCCTGTGATGAGGCATGGATATGCTTTGCTTCCATTATTTTTTTCTGTTTATAACTCCAGTTTTTTCTTGTTTTAAAATGTTTGGGATGGATCTGTCAGAGGAGCCAGATGACTTTTATGAGTTCACAGCAGAGGACTATTATCGAGTCATGGCAACAAAAAGGGAAGGTATGACATATCCATGTACTTATAAATATTGGTGTATTTATGACCACCATATTCAAAAGGTCTTTTTTTTTTGGGTGAGAAATGACTAAATCGAGCTGTTCTTTTTGCAACCTCTGCTCTCATGAATTTTTGGGATGCCGACTGCATTTTATGAGATAAACTGCTGATCTGATATAACTTTTGAAAAAGGCATGGTCTAGTGTTGTCCATGACTGGTAACCTTTCTTATGCCCCTGTATTTCTGCAAGAAACGAGAGAGGAAAGAGAGAAGAGGGGGAGGGGGCTCAATATATATCTCTTTCCAGAAGGGAAGAGGTGGTTTGAGAACTTATAAATACTCGTACACCTTTCTTCTTCTGCTTTCTTCTTTAAAAAAAAGCATTTATCTCCGTCTACCATCTATTCATTGATAATGTGATTCATTACTACATTTCATTGATGCAAATATGTACCCATAAATGTGAGCATATGCATGACAAAAAGCTTTAGCGACTGTTATAAATATCTATATCTGCATACCTGCATGAGATTCCCTTTTATTGTTCCCTGTATCTGACTTGGGGAATTGAACAGACAAGTTTCTGAAGACAAGGAAAATCCGAGAAGCAGAAGAGGCTGCTCGCAGGTCAAGGATAACTAAGGTGCTAAGCTCCTTTTTCAAGATGATTTTTATCACTTTCTGAAATTTGTGCGCAGCTGTATTCTCATGTGATGCAAAGCTTAAAATTTTTACATCCATTATGCAGGCTGTCATTAGAGTACGTTTTCCTGACAATTACACTCTTGAGGCCGTATTTCACCCAACAGAGACGATTCAAAGCTTAGTTGATCTGCTTATGAAAGTGATTAGTCATCCTACACATCTAGATCTTGTATTCTAGAAGTGCCCTTTTATATATGTAAGGAGATGTGACATTTAATGTAATTAACTCTAGTTCAAGCTTACACAATGCCTTAAGAAGTGTTAAGATGGTGAAGCTTTTGTAACTTACGTTAAGATTTTGCTTCATTTTCAGATACTACTCCTCCTAAGAAGCAAATAAAAGACACCTCACAGGATTTTTATTCCGCTGGTTTTTTGCCCGGTGCGATTGTGTATTTTGCATATGATCTAACACAAGGTCAGTAGATGTTATATTGCTTATCTTAGTTTTGCAATAAATTATGATTATAAAACTCAAATGTAAGGTTGGTTATCATTCTTACCCATCTTAAACCTTTTCTAAGAAAGGTACATGTTGTACTGTTAATCTTAGTTTGGACTAATTTATTCTTATGTACCATTTGAGTTGGTTGTTGTTGTTGTTTTGACTCTGAATTTGTTCCTCTTTTGGGAAAAGGGCTGGAATACTTAAGATGTTAATTGGAGAAATTTTTAGAAAAGAAACAGCTCTTTGGAACATTTGTATTATCAAAGTACTACTTATTTGCCACTTTACCCATTATCTGGATAGTAATGAACTGTGACAGTGGCAAATGTGGTGGTCAGTGCACTGAAAGATAAACAAGGAATAATAAACACGGAATAAGTTTAACATAGTGGCATGATCCAGCAGGCATCTTGATATGCAGCTCATCTGTGCTGAGATTGACAATATGGGTTGTCTGCTCAAATATATTCAAAATGTGCATCATAGGTTACTTGGTCCGCCTATTGCCATGTTGTGAGCTGATCAACTAGTATCATTGAATAATTTCTCTAGGAGCTTGGAAGTGTTGATTAGTAGGAATAACTGGAGCTTGGATTAGGTTGTGATGAATGGCATCCCGCTTCCTTAATTAGGAGGTGGCTGATGCCTACACCCGGGCAACCTAATTTTGAGTGAATAGGCTACGGGATGTGTAAAATTTGAAGTGGTTTAACGGTAAATCAAACAATTCTGAATACTTAGTGATCACTTTCTTGAGCAGTGGCCACATGTACTTCTATACTAAGTTGGAAAGATCTGTCAGAAAGTAGGTTTCATTATTTGTTGAAGGTTTTTTTTTTTTCGGAAGCTTGTTTAAGGGATTTATTTGAAAGGTAAAATGACTGGTCTGCATTATGGCTCTGGAGTAGGAAATGTTGATTGTTAAATTAAACTGACATTTGGAGTGGAGCTTTGAGTTCATTCTTTACTTTCTGTTTGTGAAATTCCCTCAGTTCCTTGTCACATTTTCTCTTTTGCTAAAAATAGTATCTTGTGTATATACAATCACTCTTCACAGATCTAGTTTTCACATGGTTGTTCTTGTTCTCAGGTGATGCAGCCGCAACTGCAGCATCGGGTCCATTCCTTCAAGAGGAGGTAATGTCTTTACAAGGTTTGGAAATAATAGATGAGCAGGCAGAGCCTGCCCAACCTCCGGCAGAGGCTGTAATACCCAATCATGTTGATGCTGCTATTCCCGAGCGCAAGCCTGCTGATAAGAAGAATATTAAGCCGAAGTGGTTGAAAATGTGATTTAATCGAATCTTGTTTGGGATTTTAGGTAAATGGATCCATGTACATCTGATCAAGATCACCGCAAGTTGCTCTCAAGTCTTTAAAGGTTGGAAAACTTGTCGATATGATATGTTGTAGAATGGAATAGCAGACTGAAGTCTCTTATTGTATCAAATCTTGTTGGTCGAGATTAGCTTGATGTTTTTTTCATGACGTCTGGCAATTTTAGTCTGCTATTAAAGGTGGCTCTGATATTGACCTTTGTAAAACCGATATGGTAATTTTCTTCTTAATTTTTTTCTGCTATATTTTTTATGGTTTATTTATTTATTTTAATGCTCAGAGGGTAAACGGCAAATAACTACAAAAATATCGTGACCTGTGTATTTGTTTAAAATGACATACTTGGATGTGTGTTTTCCCCAAACAACTTTTGCCTTAAATTACCTTCTTTAAGAAGGCAGGCCTCTCTTGAAAGACAGATTTATCCCTATGATTGTTGTCCCAGTAACAACGAGGGCAATGGGTCTGTTTGGATCGCAAATAATAGGCATTATTGGTCAACAATAATTTTTATTTGGTCAGCAAAATATTTTTTTCAAATAATATTTTGCGCTATTCATCTTATTCATTATTCACACAATTCATTATTTGTACTATTCATATCATATTCATTATTTATATTTTTTAAAAATATTCAATTAATAATTACACAAATAATTTTAAGCCACGTGTCTTTGTCAAACACAGTGTGGTGAGGCTACATGAAGAATATTTACAATTGTCACTTTTCTATTTACATTGTAAGCCTGTAAACGGGTTGGTTTCGGGTCAAATCTAGTATATCCATATTCGAATCTGATTAATATAATCAAATTGAATTCGGATTTAGATCCGGATCTCCGACAGGTTTACAAAAGTAGATCCATACCCTGATCCGTCTGATCTTATATATAGAACTATTACAATTTATCGAAATTTCTCTTTTCATTTAAAATTATAAAAAAAATATTTAATTCATAATTAATATTTATTCATGTATTCTACATTAAATACAAATTATATTGGCGATTTACACAACATATATATATATATAATAATAATACTAATATACAATAATTTTATTATATATTAAATATTTTAATCGGATCTGAATATTAATCGGGTAGTAACACTAAGATCCAGATCGGACCCATTTATTATAATAGCTAAACGATGTGTAACCGGATCTAGGTAATAGGAATTTGTTATAAATTTAGACCCAAATAAACGAGTTAGGAACGGGTCAGGTGAGTATAACCCGACTCATTGATAGGCCTATTGCATTGTTGTTTTTAAATATTTTGATAATAATTGAAGTAGAGTTCCAATTAAGCATGTAAACGGGTCGGATCCAAGCTAAATATTGCAAATCCTTACATAAATCTGTTTAATAGATTCGGATCCGAATTTAGATTTTTTCTAAATCCATAAAAGGAAATCCATATCCGAATTCGTCGGATCTTATCGGATCCAAGTTTTGATATTATTTTATAAATTTGAAAATTTATATATAAAAACTTCAAATTTTTATGGAATTTTTTTTAATTGTAAAAAAAGAAGATTTAACTCATATTCATACATGTATTTTATATTAGAGCAAAAACTATATTGGAAATAAATAAATATATATATATAATCTGATCTCCAGATTCATATCCAATTGGTCTATTATACAATAACTAAATGAATCCAAATCGAATCCAGGTAATCGGATTTACACATTGATCTAAACCCAAATAAATTATTCATGAAACGGGTCTAGACGCGATTTATTTATTTATTAGAGTCGGAATTTATTCGAACTGAGTCTTGTGAAACCCAACCTCAACTCACATTTAAATCGGATATAATATTTAGGCCCAAATTCAATCCGATTCACTTTAATGTAATATTCAACTTTTTATTTGTCGAGCCAGACGAACTGAGTTCAAACCGTCTCAGCCCATTGACAGTCCTAAACACAATTGAGTAGCAAATGATTATTGGATTAACTCGTAACAATGTACAAGTGTACAACCTCCAACAATGGCATTAGTTCTACTGTACAACCAAACAATGGTATTAGTTCATGTGTAAAGGGAACATTACGTGTCAGAAAAATATATTTCTTTTATGGGAAAAGCGCCAAAATAGTCCCTCAACTTTTCTACTTTAGGCAGAATAGTCCCTCAACTATTTTTTTAACCAGAATAGTCCTTCAACGTTTTTTTTAGCCAGAATAGTCCTTTAACTTTTATTTTTTAGCCAAAAAAGTCCTTTTATGGTGTAGTCACCGTCTGTCTCTTTTTTAGATGTGTATAAGAGACATGAAAGGACTATCTTGACATTAAAAAATAAAAGTTGGATGACCATTTTGGCTCAAAAAAAGTTGAGGGACTATTTTGGCTAAAGTAAAAAAGTTTAAGGACTATTTCAGCGATTTTCCCTTTCTTTTATCTTTAGAGTCAAATTTTAAAATATGAACCTTTTGCTTTATTCATAGAATTCCACAAGGGCTATATAACTCAACCAGATTAAGATGATATGGCATTTTTGTAGATTAAATAATCTATGATATTATGTTATTAATTCAGTTCATATACTAATTTCATTTCTTATCGCTTATACAAAATTTCTCCTTGTAATCAACTCCTTTGGTTGGGGTTACCATTTATTATTGGCTGTTACCATTTATTATTGGCTGTTACATAAATTTCTCCTCTAAGCTATCGATTTAATTATGGTGATTAAATGATTGTTAATATCATACTTTCTATTGTCTAATGTTTCCTTTTTAACTTTTGATGGCGTCCTAAACCACGGTGATTAATTGATTAGAATATAAATATCAACCTTTCCTTATATTTTTTTTTATCGATTAACTCAATTATGGTAAATAACTAATTGCTCAATAAGACCGTCAATTCTAACCTTTATATATATATATATATATATATGCACACACACTAATTGGATTACTGATTCTCTCCAATTTAATTCTATATTAATTCTCATATCTATTAATTAATTAAATTCTCACCTAGATACTTATAATAATTTAATTGAAATTTTTTTTTTCAACTTTTGTATGTGCAAATATTACTAATTCTTGAGAAAATATTATTTTTTATGCTTTAATTATTAGTGTTGAAATTTGAGATACTCTTTTTTATATTTTGTCTCTTAATTTCTTTTTATATTTTGTCTCTTAATTTCTTAACTTTCAGTAATGTATATATTATGAGTTTGGGCCAACCTGATTAAGGTTCGAAATTCGAATAATTTTGTGAGTCGAGTATGAGCTGTATATTTGTGAATTTAGTTCAACCTGACTAATGCTCACAACCTGAATAATTTTGTGAGTCAAGTTTGGATTTTGTAAAACCCGCCTCACAAATCCCCATTGAAAGTCCTAATTGTGTTATCCAAGATACTTGTAATAAATTTATTTTTCGTAATTATTGGATTCCTTTCCCTAATATAATGGGTTTGCGACTAGAATTTGTCAAAAATTGTATGTGAGATCGAACAAAAAATTTAATTTAAGATGTTCAATGTTTGACAGTGAATTAATTAAATTTGTAGACTAATAGTTAAAGCTAACGTGTTAAATGTTTAATCTAAAATAATATTTTTACCCTCAAATTAGATGCGTGAACAAATCTTTAAATATTTGTTATCCAAATGCATTGTTGTTCTTGTTACTATTCTTATATTTCTATACTTAAAAGAACATCTCCCAAACAAATGAGCTAAATCATTGAAATCCTCTAGGTCTCGTTTGGTTCGCAGGAAAGTAAAATTAACAAGGTATGTGATTTTTCATAATGTTATTTCATGAAAAAATATTCTTTTTTATATTTGGATACTCTCAGAAATCTTGTTAGAAAAATTGTGTAAATTCCTATATATACAAACTAATGGTTAGCAAGGAATGTATTTCGTAGTTTTATTACATTGTCGAAAATATCCATATCTAAAACTAAGACCAATTTAATAACGTTATGACCTTTTTTGTAATCATGACAGTGTTGCTGTCCCTCATTTCCTGAATTTAAACTAATTTGAGCATTTATTTGATAAATTACCAAATTCTATTTTCTTCCCATTTTTTTTGTCTTCTTACTATTTATAAAAATATTTTATTTATTTGCTTAATTTGTTTAAGTGCACGAAACTCTGATTTGTTTGCATGCTAAGTTACTGGAATAAGGTTGAAGGAGGCCAGTAACTTGAATACCCTTCTTATTATAAATTTAGTCTTCCTTCTACTTAAGTTTCATAAAATGTTTTATTCTATGACTAGCTATGCAAATCTCCTATTTTGTCCAAGACGAGGAAATGCTAACCTAATATTAATTTTTTTTAATGATTTATCACATAATTTTTTTTATAAGAATTTTTCATGCATTTTTTAAAGGTACTTGGTGGCATGAGATGAATAATAACATTACTTGGGAAACTTTATTACTTGACCAAGACGAGGTATGTTTCCTTATATTACCCTTTTAAGTATCAGTATAATTATGTTGTAAATATAAGCTATGTAGACACTAATTGGAGTAGCACTAATTATTGTCTACAAGTATTTTATGTGTCTCTCTAGGTAGATGTTAGTTTTTTTTGGATTAGATGTTTATGGAATTTGATGTTTTTTCTTTTTTTAAAATTCTCTTTGAAATTCAAGTTTAATGAGAAATAGTTTGTGGGAAAAAAATCATGGTAAATTCTAATAAATTTCTTCCTTCTTTGTCTTTCATATTATCTTTTTTCTTTTTGTTGTGTCTATCTTCTTATATTCCTCTTAATAGTTTTATATATGATTTTATTGATTTCTTTCTTAACCAAGTATAATATTATCTATTATTATTGTTTAATAATTACTTTTGTCTCTATTTTTTTTTTAAGACTAGGTCACCTTCAAAAATACTAGTTAAAAAAATACTATTAAATAACTTCGTAACTGGAATATGCTTTAATGTCATGTCAAGCATTATTTTTTTCTTTTCCGTGAATATTAGATTTGTTGTTACTACTTTTTTTGTTTGACTGGTTTTTATTATGAGGAAATTAGTATTTGTGATGTCGATTATATCTTTTAAAGTTGAATTTCATATTATCACTGAATTTCTTAAGAAAGGAAAAGAAGTACTTTACTTTTGTTGTAAATTAATGTCCTATTGTGGAATGGTGGTATATTGATCCGAATACCAAATTATTTTATTTACTTTGTCTGGTTTTTGCCAGGTGTGGTAAAATTTTTATATTTATCAATTTATTTTTTGCCTTCTGTTCCATAGTCAATGTTAAAATATAGTGTGAAGCAATCTATACGCCTGTCTGTATGATCTATTGGCTATAATGGCATATGATGCATAAGGCCATTTAACCTATTTCCTTTTATTTTCCTTCTTTTGTTTATTCAGCTAACATTTATGTTTGAGAAAAAATGTGGGTAGGGCGGTGTTGTTAAAGTATGATGATGGTTCAATATTATGATTGTGAGGAGTAATATGGTAGTTGGCAGTTGACAGTAACACCTTTATTTGGTGTTACTGGAGAATTTTTAAGGAAATTACGCATATTGGCAGTGGAAATTTTTTTAAGGCAAGCTATCTGTTGTGTAGTCAGTTTTATGTCTTTGGGTTATTTTGCTCTTTTCTATCTTCAAGTTTTATATCTATTAGACAACTTGAGAAATTTTGGAGTTATATAGGTTTCCGCTCAACACTATGCAGGAATTGGGGACGTTTTTGACCTACCAGTCAATGAAGTGTGCGATGCTTATGTTCCAATTGTTAAAGTATTTATGTATGCCATTTACTCAGTCGAATGGAGGCTATAAGGTGAGTTGTGATGAACTTAATAGGACATTTTTTTTTTTTTTTTTGTAACCTTGAAACTCTATCACAATTGTTAACTTGGTTATATTGTTTCCATAACTTTGATGAATAATGTAAAGAAAGTTTAAGTAGTTATTTTAAATTTAATATTTAATTTTTATTCTCTAATATGTTGTTATCTAAAATGTTGCAAATTGTAAGGCTTGTAATTTACATATTGTAATCATTCTTGCTTCTAATTTATTCTATAGAACCACATTAATATATTCATGATCTTCATTGGCATAAATGTGCAAGGCGAGTTTTAGTTGGTCTTAATTTTCATATTATAACAATGAGTAAGTTCAATATTCATAAAATATGATAACTATTAAGGCATTAGATAATTTTATTTGACAATAAGTTAGTGCATAATTACAATTTCAAAACATTACACTAATCTATCTTTACATTAATAATTTGGCACAAGTGTCATCACGCAGAGCTCGATTTTGTCATCTAGTTTAAAGATATAGTATAAAGTGCGAGTGGGTCATTTCAAAAGTTTGGTTGTTGGTAGTTTTGGTTGTCGTTTTACGACAATGTTTTGTATCAAAATTTGTGTTGTCATTGTCCTTATTCTTCGCATGTTTTTTATTGAATTTTTCTTAATTATTTTTTCACTATTTTGACATTTTTCCAATGATAACTTCTTTTATTTTTGCTAGGCTCCACAATAGTATCCAATGACCTAGTTGTTCTCAGGTTATATATGTGAAGTATGTATGTTAATATTCCTTAATTATTTTTTAGTATCATGTCATTCTTTTAGATTGATAGTTTTTATTTCATGCTTTATATGTGTATTGGCTTAAATATTAGTAATACTTTTTTTCTACTATACAACAGAGAATTGGTATGAAAATGGCTGATGAAAGTTGAGAATTTTACGAACCACGAGCTTGTGTGGTTGGGATATGATTATTAAAGTTGCAAAATTTCAAACAGGTCAAAAGCCTCCCCTGAATTGCCTAGAGCTTTTGCGAAGAGCTTTCAAGAAGAGTTTTAAAAAGTGCATTTTTTTTGTTTTTTTTTTTTGTGCAAGTCAAGATTTATCTTCTTATTTACTTTTGCCAATTAAGAATTCTGAGTCAATAAAGTGTTTATATTTGTCTATTGGGAATTTTTAATTTAAGAGCTATTGAATTGATGATATTATATACAAGCTTTGATTGTTCTTCAAGCATTTCATATTATTGTTTTCTTGAACTTTATAAACTCTTCGTGATAAAATTAATGTTGAATATTAAAATTGCACTGTCATTGATTAGTTTTGATTTTTGGATGGTTAGTCTTTTTTCCTTGGAGTAGTATTTGATGATGTTCAAATTTTAGTTTGCTTAAAACTTTGAAGCACATTTATCTTCTAACATCTTTGTGGTATTAATACACTTAAGTTCTAAGAGTATTTTAATAAATGAGGGACTATAGTATCTGCATCCAACCTTAGGATGGAGCTTTAAGTCCATCTCTAATTTTAGGCTGATTTGTTTTGATAATTATGAATTTCAGACTTCTGAGTGGACTTGAGTATAATGGTGAAGTAATTGGAGAAGGAAAGACCCAGTAGTAAAAATTGAAAAGGCTCAAGATTCATTCCCTTTTGAAGTTAAACTTTTTGGCTAAGTTTTTTTACCTTTCCATTTTATTAAACTATCTTTTCTTTTCTTTTCTTTTCTATTTTTTTTGCCTAAAATTAGGCCAAAGAAATCTATCATCTATGACTGGTATAGGTTGGACGAGGATAAGTTGAAGTCTTTACACAAGTTTTGAGCTCTCATGCTGGTTGTTGTTGATGCACTAATTGTGCACAAATTCAAATATTGAATGTATTATTCTTTGTCAAAATGTTCTTTTAGATTGGTAGTTTGATTGCTTGTACTACCTTTATGATGGACCATGACAATATGAAAGGTTAAGGAATTAACATTTCTAAATCCATTTTGAGATAACAAAATAGACTGGATGGCATTTTAACTATCTCTTTTTCTTTTGTAGGTTTACAAGTACAAAGTGACCGTAGGATCTCAACCCTGATAACTTTATGTTCTAAATATGTCTACTTCCATTTTTAGTGACTAATTCCAATATGGTTGCTTGTATAGAAAATGTAACATTTTATACGCTTATATTTCTAATTACCGTAATGAAACTCTATACACAAGTGTCTTCATGGTAGTATTATGGTATTTTTTTTTTCAAAACTCGACAAACCAACCATGACAAAATGGTGACATTTTGATATTACTGTTTAAAAGATCAAAGGAAAATATTAATCTTATACCTCTACATATTATGATAATTATTTGCAATATTTGATATCATATTCAAATGTTCTGTGAATATAGTCATTTTACTTCCCTTCTAATACAGCATATGCAAATGAAAGCTAAACATATTGCTAACACTCAACTTCCATGTCTAAGTAAAATTACTACTAACTCCCGTGTCAAAATAAAAATACTACTACTATCTAAATAGGTACTCAAACTTTCATATTTAAGTAAAAAACTTTCTCTATTATTATGCTTTACAAATACCTTTCTCTATATTATTCTTGCTAATTACTTAACACAATATCTTTAACTTCTTCAAAATTTTTGTTCACCCATAATCCAAACGTAACAACCTATATAAAACTTCCGTTCCTATTTACAGTCGGGTCAAAGTCTCACTTCGGATATATAACAGTAGAAGAAGGCTTCGAAATAAAAACTGGCCATGGCTGCTAATACACATTGGAGGAATGAATCCATTTTGCTCAACTAAAATTGAGTATAGTTTTGTGGGTAAAAGGATTTTTGATGGTTTGATGGGTATTTTCGATGAGAGCGAAAGGGACATAATTGCGATAATGGAGTAATAGATCGAAGAGAGTGAGGAGATGGGTGGCGGACTCTGGGTCTTTTAGTGGGTCTTTCAGGAGTCAAGATGGTCCTAGATGGAATTTCAATGTAAGGGACAAAATCGGTATTTTTCAAAAATTTGCTTTGGCATTAAGAAAAATGTTGTGGCAATATCATTTGTCCAAGTAATTTGTCTCGCTCGCCCAATTCTCAACTACTTTTAAATTTTGATTGATTTAACTACTGTACCTCAAATAGTACTGGAAATGATATTTGTACAATTTATTTGCCCTCTTGCGGATCTTTATTTCTTTTAACAAGTAAAATAACTAAAAATTCTTCATCTACATCACCTTATTTTTATACGCCTATAATGTTTTTGTTTCAATATTTATATATTAGAATAAATTTAAAATTTATGATATATAAAAATTTAAAATTTTTATCAAATTTCTTACATGTACATATTTTTTGACGGTATTTTTATACATATTATATTTTTACTTGTGTTAATAAAAGATTTAGTTCATATTAATATTTATACATATATTTTACATTAGAGTATATAAACTATATTGGCAATTTATACATATAAAATAACTAATATATAAAATTTTATTATATATTAAATATTTTAATTAGATCCAAGTCGTAATTAGATTGGAACAACTTGGTCTACATTTGATCCAAGTATTATAAAGTTCACATTAGTTTTCTATCAATTATCATATTTAATAAAAATTTAAAAGATGAGAGATTTTTTTTACTTTTGGGTTAAATATAGTTATCCCTTAACGTTTCAGCTATTTTGCACTAAATCCCCTATCGTTATTTTTTTTTTTTCACTTTGCCCCTTCTGTTAGTATACATCAGCAATTTTTTTATTAAAAAGTCAATAAAGGCATTTTACCCCAAGACACTACAAGAAAACATATGTAAGTGTATTAATACTTCAAAGTTTATTATATTTGTCATTTTAGTTCCTAATTCTAGTTTTGTGCCAATTAACCACTTTAGTCATTAATCAATATAAAAATATTGTTAATGTGTATAAAATATAATAACTTATACAAAACTAGATGTGTATTGTTGATATTATAACTCAAAAATAATTTAAAAACATTTAATAACACTATTTAAAATTTCACTTAGAATTATGATTTTAAAATTTTCATGTAACAAATACACATCTATCAAAGTTATATCAATATATTTTCTTTTTGCTTTTCTTTATGTTTATTTAAATGATTTTCTTCTTACTTTTTTTTTCCTTTGTTAATAAAATTCAACTATCACATAAATTATATGAAGTAACATTATACATATAAGTCACTAAACTCAAATTAACATATTTAGATAATAAACCTTCAATAATTCATAAAAAGATAAAATTAATTATTACATCATATTTTTAAATTTTAAATATGTGTATAAGCATAATTCATTTATTACAAATATTAATTAATTTGGAGCATATTTTGCATTTTTAACACTATTAACAACATTATTGGATTTTATTTTTATCCCAATGTATTAAATGATATAAATCTTACATGATGGGGCAAAGTGAAATCTTGCTTAAATCTTAAGGGGGTTTACCGCAATTAACCTTTAGGGATAAATTTGTCTTTTTGAAAAAACTAATGATAGAATTACATTTGACGGTTAGTCAAAGGGGTAAAATGAGAAAAAAATAACGTTAGAGAATTTAGTACAAAACAACTCAAACCTTGAGAGGATTTACTGTATTTAACCCTTTATTTTTTTTGTAAAATTTTAGGATCCAAAAATGTTAATAGACCAAACTTTGGAGACTAAAAGTGTTTTTACCTTTAATTACCATAATTGAGTTAATCGATAAACAAAAAAAAAAAAGAAAAAGAAGAAGTAAAGATTGATATTTATATTTATATTCTAATCAATTAGTCAACGTGATTTAGGACACCATCGAAAGTAAAGAAAAGGAAACATTACAAAATAGAAAGTACGGTAGTATAAATATTGTTTACCGTAGAAATTTATGAATTGGTTGGAGGAGAAATTTATGTAGAAGAAAATAATAATTGGTAACCCTAAGTAAACGAATTGATTACGGGGAGAAGTTTTAGATAAGCCATAAGAAGGAATTGATTATATGAACGGGGTCAACGACATTAACTCCGTTTAGTTATCAAATAATGATAATTATTTGTTAAATATTATTTGATCAACGCTAAATGTTATTTGGTGAATACATTTGGTCAAATGATAATTATTCACTAAATAATATTATATATTATTCATATTATATCTTATATATTATTTACACTATTAATTTAATATGACTCATCAATTATTTATATTGAAAAAATTTAACAATTTTTATTGGGTCGGATTGCCAAAATAGTTATGCGGTTGAAACCAATGACGGAAAGACAAGTCAAATGAGTCATTTGTACCAATAATTTGAAATTAATAGTAGTTGATCAGACCACCAATCTTCTAATAGCTTCCAAAATAATTATCTGAACGTCTGATAGATTCTTTATATTAAAGTTTATCTTCCACTTTTTAGACAATTTAATGCTCTATTCAACTTCAACTTCACGAGCTGAATAACAAATATTCCTTTAAATGCCACTATTTTGGTCAAGAAATCTACTTGATTCATACTTTACAGGGAAATGCACTCCATTGAAAGCCTATGAATTGTGATGTTGGTAAATTTTCGAGACAAATCATAGAGGTGTTATGCCTCATAATCGAAATCGTGACGCACCATGCCCTCATCTTGTCACGAGTACACTAGGTTCAAAGCTTCAAATATCCAATCACTTGCCTTAAAGAACTACGAATACTTGCAAAATAATATTATGTAATAGAATGAGCAAACACTTGCCCAATGAGTAACCCGTATTCTCTTCATTGGATCGAGCACGTTATTGTATAATTAGTTTAAAAAATCTGCGAACACAATTAACACATGCATATACATACATACATGCAAACATATACATACACATACACACAAATATATATATGTGTGTATGTGTATGTGTATGTATATTTATATGTATATGTACATGTACATGTATATATATGTGTGTGTCTATATGTATATGTATATGTATATGTATACGTATGTGTATGTGGGAAGGTAAAGGCATGGTGCGTCACGATTCCGGTTATGAGGCATAACACCTTTATGATTTGTCTCGAAAATTTATCAACATCACAATTCATAGGCTTTCAATTTATTTAAGTCCTTTAAAATGTCATTAATTCATTAGAAAGATAAGTGTCAATCATTGACATATTTCTTTAAAACAAATAACTCAACACATTCAATATCATATATAATCATTCACATTCGAATAGGCTCTTACTTAGACATTATCGACAATTCAAGATATCTTATCCTAACTATTATACTTGTTAAGATGGGCCCCAACACTAGTCAGCTATATCCTACTGGATAAGAGCCATACACTAACAGGAACTAACTCCTCTCAAGTTGATTCAACCAAAACTTATAAAATAAACCAAAGTGATGCAAAACACATCAATCACACATAGTCACTTACGTTCAAAAGTATCACTTACAATTTCACATATATGAAAATATTCAAATGCACATGGTCGAACTATTTTGTGTATAAAATATATATATATGTATAGGAAACATTTACACAATTATAAAATAATTTAGAAAATATGAAAGAGAATATAAACCACTTGCCTCTTAAACAATTTAAAAAAAATAATTCGAAACCGACAAATCCTTACCTATAACACGAGAAATATCTCAATTTAAATACCTTTCCTATTGCCCAATTAAAGAAATCTGCTTGTGGTAACTTATTTATGTATTATTTTATCTGTTCTTTCTGCCTACCTTTGACGACGATGCCATCAATTATCAATACAATTCCTTCGTCCAACATAACTAGTAGTTTTATTTTATTTACCAATCAATTAGCCAATCCCTCCAATCAACACCTTTATCATTAGTAATTCTACTGATTTAATTATTTTATTGTATCCTAACAACACAAGCCCTCCAAACCCTCAAATAACTATGGATTACTTTTATGTCTGGTTTTTGGTCAAGAAGCAATTTCATGCACATCAGGTTCTTATGCCAAGGAAACTACTTCCCTTTACAAACAAAGATGCTAAGATTACCTCCATCGTGAATCGTTGAGATTGACTTCTTTTCCTTCTCCTCTCCTCTGTACATCGTTGAGATTGACTTCTTTTCCTTCTCCTCTCCTTTGTACAGCTCTTCTCTAATTTTCAATATTATGTCATATAATTGTTTAATTTTGGACATATATAATAATTCTCAACATTTAATATTTAACTATTAGTCCTTCGATAGTATTTAATTACCTATTAATTCAACTTAGTAACTTGTGGATTCAAAAACCTACTAATCTATTATTGGGCCTTAACTAATATCAATGAGTAGATGGGTTGAGTTTTACAACAGGTACTTCTTTTCCTCTTTTCTCTTGAATTTTCTCTTCAATCCCATTTTGTCCTTCAATTCCATTTAGCTTGAAACTTTGATCAAATTATATTCATTTAGAATATTTTTTGTTCGTCTTTCTAATTTTAGAGTATGTTTATAAGAGATTTTCTTTGTAAAACTTTATTGCAATATTTCCATATTAATCAACTAAATTGAACTTAAAAAAATAATAATAATCAGCACATTATCCCACATCATCCAATTGAGTTATATAACTCGTATAAATCAAGAGATACATGGCATACATTTCTTATATAAGAACTTTTCCCATAAGAACGGTAACAAATCAATTAGGGGAAGAATTTCATGTTTCCAAAATGTGGAGTAAGTCTTGCGTGTTTAATTTATAATGTAGAGTGAATATGACAGCGTTGAAATGAATAAAAAGTAAGATAATTTCACTACATTTCAATTATCGATCGGTCAAAAATATTCATTCTGCAATAAGAATTGAGTAACAAATAATTTTTTCAAAATGTGACTCTACCCTTCCCCAATGTCTGTAAAAAAATAAATCTATTTTTCTGACACTGTCAACAATTTGTCCCCCTCACACTAGGACTAATGCCACTGTTTGGCTGCAGACTCGAACTAATGCCACTGTTTGCTTGTAGACTCGAACTAATGCCACTGTTTGAAGACTTTGTTGCGAGTTGATCCGATAATCATTTTAATAGGTTGTGTTTTCCAAACTACTCCGTATTAAATTTATTTTTCATAATACTCTAGGTTAGGCTATTTATCTGGATTCCTTTTCCTAATATAATAGGTTTGAGAATATAATTTATTTGATGAAAAAAAGAGAATAGAATTTGTCAAAATTTTCATTTGAGAAACAAAGATTTAATTTAAGATGTTCGAATGTCAATGATATAAATATTTGTATAGTAATATTTATAATTTATCCTACCTACTTGTGTTTACTCAAAAATAAAAAATAAAAAAAATAATCCTAGCTACTTGTGTGTGTTCTGTGATCAATTAGTGGTAAATAAATTATTTGTTTGACCATATACATATTTATTTATTTACGTGAGGAATGGAAGATGCATAATTTAAAGATTTTTTTTAAGGATAGCAATTAGGAGGTAAATAAATATTTATCCTATTTCTTTTTCTGTTGGGATATTTATACTCTTACTACAGTAATTAGTACCCCGCATTTACGCTACTCCATCTCCAAATGAACTAGTACTACTAGTATTACACAAGTATAAGGTCCCTGAATGATGTGGCTAAAATAGGAAAAATCTACAATTATTATCTAAATGATGCTGTCAAAATAGAAAAAATTTACAATTATCGTTGTTAATGACTAGGTGTAAAAAAAAAAAAAAATTGACCCAACGGTTAAGAATCAGTAGCGATGAGTTTTGCAATTTTCATAATTCGGTCGTAGTCATTGTTCTTTTGCACCTCTGTTATTGATGCTAAATTTTACTAGTACAAACTCTTTAAGTGCAGAATAGTTATACTACATTTGACACTGTGCATACTCGCTTAGTATTCACGTCCAGATTATCTTATAAAAATAAAGAATAAGACTTTGTTTCTTAAAATAAACTCAAATCAACATCTAAATCAAAAATTAAAATTGATACAAATATGAAACTTATGAAATTAAGAAAGTAATTAATAAATCGTATCATAACAGTGATTGATGAATCGGATTAGTCTAGAGGTTGAAAATTATATATTTGGCTCATTTTAAGCATATTCTAACTACGAGTATAAAATTGTCAAAATACCCCTTGTGGAGTTGGGTTATGAGCCACATGTATTATTCTAACAGAATATATTATTTTTGCACTATCAATATCAATCATAGATATTAAAGTTGGCTCGATCATAATATCAATCACTACAAAAAAATTGTAAATTTCATGAGGATTTTTTCCCCAGGAATTATATACAGATTTTACTGCAACTTTTAATTTTTTAGGTTTGGGATTAAAATTGTGCTACGGATTAAAAAATCCGCAGATAACATTCCCTCCATAAAGCTTATGAATACGGAAATCTTATATGTGAATCTCAACGATGTACAGAGGCTTTCTTTTGTACAGATCTAATCGCAGAAAAATCACTTTTCCTGAAATTTCCTGCACCACCAGCCACCATTCACCCTCCACTTTGCTTCCAACTACCATCCACTATTTCCAAGCCTAAATTTCATACATTCTTCCTCATTTCTTTCTCTCCTCAAGCCATTTTGCTCCATCCTTCCTCTTGAAGAAGCCGCGTGAACTTGGTGTTCATCTTGGATTCGATTTGTCCAGCCACCATATCCTCTAACTGCAACCGTGCAAATCCTCAACCATTTCCAAGTTCAATTGATTTCCTACCATTTTTGTTGCGTAATCTTTGTATCTATTTTTTTTTTAATTCTTGTTATCCATAATTATTGTGAGTGGTTTATTTTGTTATTTTCAGTTTTTTAATTTTTTTTGCAGCTGAACTCAACTTTGGATGATGTGGCAATCTGTGCTGCGTTATACACATTTTTTTATCCCTAATTTCTGTAGTAATAAAAATATATTTATTCACCAACTATTAGGTTTAGATATGTGATCCTTTATTTGGCAAATTTGTTAACACATCAATTATTTTGACACTTTAAATAAATGAATTGATTTATTCATTTAAGCCAATATCGATGGATGTATCCGTTTGAAAGGTAACCAACTGCTTATTAATTTATTGTCAGATTTGAAAACCATTCTTCGAACGAATTTGCTCACGATTACAAGACTTTTTTTGAAATGTAGGTTTCTCAACAAGATTAAAAAGACTGTGAAAAACAAAGCTCATGTAGAAGGGTCTATATGTGAAACATATCTATTAGCTCAAGAAATAGCTTACTTTAGTTTACATTACTTTGAGCCACATGTACTCTGTAGTAGACATAGAGTTCAGCGCAATGACGATGGTGTTGTGAATGATGAAAGGCAATCAACCCTTTCAATCTTCAATTTTCCTGGGCGTACAGCTGGTAAGGGCACAACTCGATGGCTAAGTGATAAAGAATTACAAGCTGCCCACTTACATGTTCTGTTAAATTGTGTGGAGGTTAAAGAATATCTTGGGCAAGTTGAGCCCCTTTTAAGTTCGTTAATATCTTTGTATTTGGATAATACTCTTACCATACCAATAATTCTGGTGCAGCATGTATGAGCATCAAGTGAGAAGTATGTGTAGTAATGTTAGCGAAGCTATTATTGATTAACAAATTGAAGCTGATTTCTTCCGTTGGTTCCGAGAGTATGTAAGTATTCAAATATAGATATGTATATTGTATACAATATTGTTAATGTATATCATACTAACAAGATAGTCTTAATAGTTGACACAAGAATAATGCCGAACGCATGTCACATAATCACCATTTGCATTACCTGGCCTTAGGACCACTGAGACTTGCAAAGTCATAGCCTATCATATTCATTAATGGCTACAAATTTTATACTACTGCATGGGGTAAAGGTAGAAAAACGTACAACAGTGGAGTGTGTGTTAGGGGCACAGGACAAGGCTCAGGTTGCAATCACTATTACGGTGTCCTCAAAGAGATTCTTGAATTGAGTGGCCAGGACAACCAAGGAATCTAATATTATTCAACTGTGAGTGGTCTTATACATCTCTTCATGGTGTCTAAGTTCATGCCGAGTTACCATGAAGAAAATCGAAGATACGCAAAGTTTGACCCATTTGTTTTTGCTGCAATGGCAACACAAGTTTATTAATGCCCTTATCCCGGAAAAAATCTTATTCTTTAGTTTTTAGTAAGCTGTCTCTTAACACTAAGCCATTATGCAGTGTGGATGGCAAGTTGGATTAGAAACTGCCTATAAAGCGGATCAATCCTATTTTAATGCAATGATTGAGAAAGACCCAATCGACCAACTGCACGATGATGAACATAATGGTGAAGAAGTTGATTTAGGAAGGAGGCAGGTAAGGGAAGAGGAAGAGGAAGAGGAAGACGAAGACGAAGACGAAGAGGAAGAGGAAGAGGAAGAGGAAGACGAAGAGGAAGAGGAAGAGGAAGAGGAAGAGGAAGAGGAATCTGAAGACGAAGACACATCTAGATGTGTATAAGAGGAAGGCGAAGGCGAAGGCGATCTAAACTAAGGCGAAGACGAAGACGAAGAATAGTAGATCCATAAGTATCCTAATAGTTATATAAGAAGAATAATTTTTGTACAAGAATAATTATTTTTTGCATTTATATTATTTTATGGTTTGAATGAGACATTTGTTCATGTTAATTTTTCCAATATTGCTTAAATTGGTGCCATGTGAATTTGTCTTGCATAAAATGTTATTTTTCAAGAATCCTTATAAATTTATTGCTATGTGATTTTGTATTTGAATTAATCAATATCTTACTTGGTTTCATTGGTTGTTGTAGATGGCTGATGCAGGAGATCAAGGAGGAGAAAAAACTAAAAATGTTGAGGGAAAAAACAAATGAGTTAGATGTGACAGCAGGATGCTAACATTTGCTTGTTGAGTTTGTGAAGTCTCACAATTGTCCACAAACAAATGCCCACATTCCTGAGTTAATCCCCATTGCTAACCTTCGTGCCATGTGTCATGCTAGTCCATCCACATCTCAACAAAATCCTCAAGCTCAACAAATCCCTCAACCTCTCCTTCATCAAGCTCAGAGCAATCCCTTATTCGTATCCTCTCCATTTGGTGGCCTTCATACAGTGCCGCCAGTTCTTCTAGTGCCGTTGGAAGAGAGTAAATCACAAGATTTGGCATATTATGAATAATATTAACCCATATCTAGATGTGTGGGAACATACAAATACCATACAATATGTGCTTACCCTACAGATGCAATGAACGTGTTGTATTAATCTTGTTTGCTTGCAAACTAGATTTTGGCCTCACAAACCAGCAATATGAGGGCATCGCTGCATAAAACTGAGTTTAACAAAATAAACCACTCACAAAAATCTGTCTCTTATACACATCTAGATGTGTATAAGAGACAGTATTTATTCAGATGGTCCATATTGTTTCAACGTATTAATTGACTACGTAATTATATGTTTCACTTATTGTTAGATAAAAACTTACTTTGAGCGTTGCAGAAAAAATTTAGGTGGCCACCTAGGCACAATGCAGCGGTGAGAGAGAATTTCGAGAAGAGAAGGGCAGGTAGGCTGGCACAGATGTTACAAAAAGTTCGAAAAGATGGTAGAAAACCATCTTGGATGGGGATAGTGCATGGACAGATCTGAATAAATATTGGCAGTCCCAAGAGTTTAAACAAAAATCCTACCAAAATAAGAAGAACCGGGATTCCAATGCATCATTAATCACTGCATACAGGCGGTTCTATACCACAGTTATGAGAACCCGCCATTCTCTAATTTCTATTCTCCGTACGGATGTAGAATAAGAGGAGAAATTCTCGGGCCCAAGCTGCTTATGTAAATAATTAAGGCTAAAGAACAATCTTTTATGATTTGTCCTTTAATATTCTTGTTTCCATAAAGTTGATCTTTGTTATATGACTTTTGCAGGAGAACTTTGAGAAGAAAAAGGCTGAAATATCTTCTCAAAGTACTGTTGAGAATGATAATATGTCTTCTGATGGTTCTCAACACTCACAACATCTGCCATCTGATTTGGATATTTGGTATGACGCCGTGGGAGGAAAAAGAAAGGCAGAGTTTCTGGGCATGGTTCTTTAGGTAGGACCATGAAGGGTTATTCGTCCAGGACCTTCACACCCATACGACCTACCCGAGGATATTGATGAGGGATTAGGAGCACAGTCCACTCCCTTAGTGCCGAACTACAAGCCCAACTGGAAAGGGAGAGATTGGAAAAGGAAGAAATGAAGAAAGAGCAAGCTTCACTACAAGCCCAACTATCTGAAACAAGAAACCAGTTGCATACTTTGATGGAGCGATTAGGCATTCTTCCTGGATCCTTTCACCACCAGCGTTCCCCACCCCTTGATGCAGATGATGAGGATGATGCAGATGGTAACTCGGATGATTAGACTGTATTTGATTGTTTACTTAGATAACTAAATGTTATATATGTATTGTATTTGAATTTGTTTCGTATTATATTTCTTTCAATGCAAATTATTTTTTGAAATGAAATTGCTCGAATGTGACATGATGATCAATGCGAATTGTTTTTTGTGATGAAATTGCTGGAATGTGGCATGATGGTACAAGGGAAGAAAAAACCAAACAATACTAACAACTTGAGGAGAGAAAGAAAGTCTACTAAGTAAGGGATGAAATACAGGTTTGGAACTGTCTCTTATACAGCGCAAAATATCCGCATGTATATTTCAGCAAAATCCCCATCAAATTTAGGCATGGATTTTATAATCCGCACCAAATTAGTATCCACGGCCTTTTACTGCGGATTATTTTTGGCGCCCAAATCATGAGAAAGTCTTGTTTGCTGCGGATTTTTCATTATAATCCGCAGCAAAATATGCAGGTAATTAACAGTTTTTTAGTAGTGAATCATATTATTTTAAAATTTTTAAATATATTTTAAAGTGAAAAAAATCACTTACATTCCCTACTTTGGACTTTTTCGTTTAAATTATGTTTGAACTATGAATCATCAACCACCTAATAATGAGTCGTTAACCTTTAGTTCTTCACAGCATAATTTTACATTTTCATTCCTAACAAAATATACATCATACGATTTTAGTCGCTAACGTGATAGGCACATGTAACCCTTTTTTTATTTTTTATTTTAGATTCTTATACTTTTTTTATCTTTAGTAACTCAAATACATAATCAATAGGTTATAAAGAAAACATTTTATTATCTAAGTTACACTTCATTAATTTTAACCTATCTTGCACCTTTGGCAGGTTACTTGAACATGATTCATATTTAATTAAGTGAAATTTTTAATTGGTAAAAAAACTGTCACTTATAATATATAATTCTTGCGATTGAACCCTTTAACGGATACTTAGTTCTAGACGAAATTTTCTAAATATCAGTTCTTTCTAACTATTTGAGACAATTGACATTTAATTGAGACATTTAATTATTAAAAGCAAAAATAATTTAGACAAATTAAAAAACTATGATCTTAGGTAAATTCTGCACACAATTGTAAGCATATTTCATTATTTTAGTGAAGATATACATTAGATTTTATACGTTTGCAATTGATCGGAATCCAAGGAAGCTTATAAACCAAGTTTGTCCAAGTGATAAGCTGTTTGTGACGTAACATATATCTTCCCCCACATGCATATGCACACACTAATACTAACAATTATCGTAATTAGTATTGTATTTATACTTAAATAATTACTGTATGTAGCCTAATTTGATTTCTATTGGGATTAGATTACGTTGTCCTAATCCAAAAAAAAATATTAATCTCCCTTCCTTTTCCTGTTTGGAACCTGATTTTCTTGTTAAATATCAACCATCCTTTTAGTAATTTTATTTTCACAACCCTTATTATCTCCTTGGTATATTGTTCGCCATATAGATCTCTCATTATAACACATCTCTAACGCTTATCTATTTATATTTGGCGCCGTTGTTTGAAGTTCTTGCTATCAAGATTTGAGGATTTTCTCTCGAATCCGTTGATTTTTTTGAGGATTTTTATACCAACTAACAATGACGTTGGAGAAGAAGTATCAGGGACAGTGCTTATACTATGAGATGATTAAACTCAGTAATAGTAACAAGGTTCTTTTGAATGATTGTCGGGATGAAAATTCCAATGGTTTCGACAATCGGAACGATCAGGATGATATTCTTAAGTTATTACCTAAGGATCCCTTTGGTATGAATATTAATGATGACGATGATGAGGATGATATCCTTAATTTACTACCTAAAGATCCTTTTGGTATGAATGATGGTGGCTGTATTGAGGATTTTGAGTCGAAGAATAGTGGACTTGAGGAGGTTGATCACAATCAATTTGCCTCTGAAGATTTTCACTTTGAAGACGTATTGCCCTTTACTTTAAGGGAATTGGAGTATATAGAAAAAGCTTTTGGTGGAAAATTGCCCATGGTCTTTAATGTGCTGTAAAGATGGAGCCTATGAAGAAGTGCTCACGTCTTTAAAAATAATTGGGATTATTGGATGGCTTCATTAACAATGAGGATTTCATGGGTTTAAGTTATGACAAATATCAGATTCCTTCTAATAATAATAATGTCAAAAAAGAGTAGCTGCATCCTAGTTCGAGGTTTTTATTATTCAATTAAAAAAATTAGTATTATTATTATTATTATTATTTAGTGTGTTTCAATGTATTTTTGAACGAGGATAATTTCCAATATTAGCTTAAGAGTGTAATTGACCATGTGGTTAGGCACGTTATCATTGACCGGTAAATACTGTGATAAAAGTTGTGGTTTATTTTCTGTTGTGTTAATTTGTTTTGCTGTTTTAGTTCTTGCTTGTAGTTGTAGGTCAAGGGGGGTCGTGTGAAGTCATAGATTTGACTCATTTAGTTTATTTTCTTGGGAAAAAAAAATTACTTAAGACAACTTTTTTTTTTTTTTTTTTGGTTTTTGTAATTCTTTTAATCTATACCTAACTAAATAAAAATAATTACTACGTAATCATTAAATAACCATTATTTTATAACTATCAAGTAATTTTTAATTACGAAAAAATAATATATATAAACTAATTACGGATTGATAAATACTTTTTTGTTAATGTTGAATACTGAATTATAAGTTCTGAAAATATTAATTGTTGAATTAATAAATTTATTTTTATTTGATAATCAACTAAATTCAATTTCTAAATTAAATATGTTAATACATGTATTAATTTATTATAAATAATTGTCATATATGCGTAGAAAAAAAATGAATAATTAATATGAGAGAGAATGTGTGTGATAGAGTATGTATGTGTATGAGAGAGAATTGGAATAAATATGTATGAGAGAGAATGTGTGTGATAGAGTATGTATGTGTATGAGAGAGAATTGGAGTATGTATGTGTGAGAGAGAATCTGTATGTGTAGAGTGTGTGTATGTGAGTGAGATAAAATATGTGTGTGTGAGTGTGTGAATATGAGTATGAAAAAATACAAGAAAGAATGTGTGTGAGAGACAATGTGTATATGTGAGGGAGTGTCTGTTTTGTATGTATGAGAGAGAATGCGTGTGATAGAGTATGTATGTGTATGAGAGAGAATTGGAGTGTGTATGTGTATGAGAGAAAATCTATATGTGTAAAGTATATATGTGAGTGACAGAAAATATGTGTGTGAGTGTGTGTGAGTGTGTGTGAATATGAGTATGAAAATGTGTGTGTAGAGTGTGTATGTGAGTGTGTGAGAATATGAGTATGAAAAAGTATAAGAAAGAATGTGTGTGATAAACTAAATGTGTATGTGTATGAGAGAGATAATGTATATATGTGAGGAAGTGTCTGTTTTGTATGTAAAAGAGTATGTGCTTATGTGACAGAGTGTGTGCGCAAGCAAGAGAAAGTGTGCGTGAATATGTGTGAGAGAAAGTATGTGTGTTGGACTACGTGTTTGTACATTTATTTAAAATTCAGCAGATTAAGGGTCTGTGTTTGGTGTTCGTTTGGATTGAAAATATTTTCAAGAAAATATTTTTCAGAAATTTTTTTGGTGCCAAACACCGGAAAATATTTTTCGGTGTAAAATATTTTCCAATTTTTCTTCCTTTGGCTGAAAATTACTTACAGAATTTTTTAGCGTAAGTTATTTTTCGGATAATTCAAGAGTGACATTAAACCTCAAATACTTACTTTTAGAATTTCGTTTGCTAAACTTATTTTCGTTTTCAATTCTGTTTCATTCGTTTTTCTCTCAATCATGGGTCCCACACTAATATAACTATCATTATATATATTTTACTACTATATTGTACTATCATTTAATTTTGAACAAAATCAATCTTTAATTAATCACAATTACTTGTAAGGTATTTATTACCATTGTTATAAGTTTTTTAAACTTGTATTCATAAAATTAAACATAAAACCATTAAAGTTTTTTATTTCAAAATATTTTCATTTTGTCCACCGAACATAGGAAAATTATATGAAAAATAGACTTTTTCAGTTTAATTGTAAAATATTTTCCAAGGAAGAAAATATTTTCAATCCAAACGAACACACCCTAAGTGAAAAGGTTTTCACTTAAAATTTTGAATACAAATTAAGCGGTGCTTAATGAATTAAGTGATAAGAGACTTTTGTTATCAAACATGCTGAATTCAAAAATTTCTTAACCAATTATTCAGTCATCAAACAAATCCTTAATTAGCTAAAAGTCTACGCAAACACACCTAATAATAATAATAATAATAATAATCTAATCTAACTATATATATATAAAGCCTAAGTTTTGGTGTAACATCAAAATTAATTGAATTTTCAAAAATGCCCTCTTTAACTTCATTTAGATAACCAATCACTTTATTCATTTTCTCTCCTTCATCTTTTTTAACCACTCACCTTATTTCATCTTCTACTTTCAACACCTATCTCCTTCTTAGGTACTCATTGAGTGTGCGTTAATGACTAGTAATAGTAATCATCACAATTATCATCTATATCTATACTATATAGAATATAGTAAATGGGTGTTTAGTGAGGAACCACTAGAGAATATTATTAATTGTTTAAAATCTTAACTTTATCTACACATATCAAGTAGTTTTTTTTTATCAAGAAATACAAAATAATCATGGACTCTCACGAATAATTCCTAATTTCTATATTGTCTAACAATTTATATCTGTTAAAAAGTTGAGTCTATTTTAAAAAAAACAAAGAATTTATGAACATAAAATAAAGATTTTAAATGCATACGAGTAGCAAGTAATTTTTTATTGGAGAAAATAAATACATACTAATGTATTTATCTACACTATATAGTTTTGCTTATGCTAAATACATTTCAGAAAAACTTTGTTAAAATAACAATTTAATTTAAAAAAAAAAAGGCTTACATAACAACAAATTGCTGGTGTATTGCCTGTGTTTCGATCCTAAGTGTAGAGAGCCGAGTTAAATTTAAGAAACTAATGGAATTTAGTTTATGCTTATCGTCTATGTTATATTATTAACAATTATTTTTTTCAAAAAAAAAAAAATTAAAAACTTAAAAAGTTTTAACCTTCAATTAAATAACTAAAATATTTATTTTCGTCCAAAAAATAGTTGCATAATTTTTCAATTTCTCTGCATTTTATTTCAAAGGAACTACCATTAAAACTCTATTGACTCCTCATGTTATTTCCTTTATTTTCGGGTATGTAACTTTCTATATCTATAATTTATATAATTGTGGTGGAAGAAAATAATTACTTATTAACTTATTTATTTATTTTAGTTATTCACCTATTATTCTAAAATGGAATTCAATACACTAAGAATACCAAAGAACACTTGCGAGAATGAAAACAAAAACAAAATTTAATGAAAAAGAAGGGTAAAGAAACAATAATCCATACCAAAACAACTTAAATAGAGATTATGGGCAATGGTTCTTTTGTTTTCTAAACAACTTAACAGTCTTTTAAATTGGGCCATTGAACCATGGTCGGATATACATTACAAAATAAAAATCAAATCGAAAGATAGCACATCTATTAATTTATTATTATTATTATTTTCACATATAGTGGGTTCTTTCGTTTAATAAGGAATAACCAGTGGTATATGTTAATGAGAATTTATTGTCGGATTGTTGCCGCGATAAGGACGATGGGAAAGCAGAGATCATTCGCGGACGGAGTAAATAGGGATTTTGGACGTGGGATGGAAGTGAATTTGGGGGCATTTTAGGGCTTCCGCTATAGTTTTCCGCTGGATCCCCCGCCTTTGACACCAGTGTGTTTTGCAACGAGGATAAGAATCGGAAAATTTTTATATGGATTCGATCTAGAATAGGTGAATTAGATTTTTGTGATTCATATTCATTCATATCACTTAAAAAAATTTATTTTTAATGGGTTAGAGTGATGTTGATAAATATAGAGTAATTGATCCATTCCACATACCTTAGATTGGATTCATGTAATAATTTTCCAACAAGAATCATCTTCATTTGGGTAAATAGAGATTTTTTTATTGAGTCTTCTAAATGAGCGAGAACACATCATGTAGATATATAATCACATGTGAGATATTTGTTTAATCATTATTTTTATAAATTTTTATGACATAACTAAGTAATTTTCATTTTACTCTCTTTGATAATTAATTAAATTTAAAAATTAATGTCATTTAAGAAAATTAATCAAATTATTTTATTAAGATTCTTACTATTTAATTAAAAAAATATACGTAATTGGTTTCTTGCAATACATTAAAAATTTATAACAAAAATTTTAGTAGATCGTTAAATTTGAGTAATATAATATTATAATTTCATTATATTTTTTAAGTATTTAGTTTTTCCTTAAACTTAAATTTGTTATATAAATAAATTAACATTTGAGTGTAAGAGATAGTAAAATAGTGATGTGAATAAAATCTAATACTTAATTTAAATAAATAATGAAGTGTTACTCATTTCGATGGGTAACTCAAAGTGTAATTATATACCTAGTTTAGAGGTAAAGTGTTATTAACCCTTTATATTGAAAGTACATATCTCATCTCATCACGTAATGTAACCCATAATGTAAGACAAGTTTAATATTAAAAAGTAGGAAAATTTTATAATTTTTTTTTAGAAAATCATTCATTTGTACTTTAAATACTTGCACATTACAACAGCATGTGTTTTAAATACTTGTACTATACAAACTTTTAAACCTAAAGAAATAGTTCCCTAAAAAATATTGTAGAATTTTCTAAAAAAGTTTACTACCTCTATTGTTTTTTTACGTATCACTTTATTCTTTAGTACAAAAATTAAAATTGTTATTAAATAATCTAAATTTTAAGTAAAATTTTTCTTATACAACAAAAATATCATTTTGATTAATAATAAATTAAAAAGATCTCAATATTAATTAAAAATAAGTAATTAATAGAGTCAAAAAATAAAAATAAAATTATACCCTTTATATTGAGGTAAAGACTTAGGTAGATCCGATTTTTTACTCCACTTGTAAACCCTGTGGTGTGGATTAAACCTTAGAAAATCTATGAAATCAGCTGGTGTAGAGCAAGATTTTTTAAAATTTAATCCTGACCACATGATCTACAGATGGGGTTAAAAATCAAATCTAGCTAAGCATTTTTCTTATATTGAAAGTACATATCTCATCTCATCACGTAATGTAACTCATAGTGTAAGACAAGTATAATATTAAAAAGTAGGAAATTTCTACAATTTTTTTTAGAAAATTATTCATTGGTACTTTAAATACTTGTACAGCACAACAACATGTACTTCAAATACTTGTACTGTACAAGTTTTTAAACCTAAAGGAATAATTCCCTAAAAAAATATTGTAGAATTTTCTAAAAAAAGTATACTACCTCTATTTGTTTTTTACATATCACTTTATCCTTTAGTATAAAAATTAAAATTATTATTAAATAGTTTAAATTTTTAGTAAAATTAATCTTATACAACAAAAATGTCATTTTGATTAATAATAAATTAAAAAGATCTCAATATTAATTAGAAATTAAGTAATTAATAGAGTCAAAAAATAAAAATAAAAATAATAAAAATAAGTAATGTTTGATCATGAAAATTTTAAAAAATGTTTAAAATAGAACAAAAAAGAAGTTGTAATTGATAACCTAGAGCCCCACGTTTCTTTCAAACCTCGAAAATTTCCGCCCCACAGTTTAGCCTCCAACTTGCCCCCTTGCCCAAGACTTCCTTTCTAGATCCTAAGGGACCCTCCCCACCAAACTCCCCCAACCCCACAAAATCCCAACAACCATTTATATATACCCTTAGGGAAAATATATCAAACATAAAACACACCACCCTACCCCTACTGTGATTCACTACCTCTCTCGACAACAACCTACTCTCCCAACTGCCATCGTCTTCGCCGCCGCCATGGGGAAAATCAAGATCGGAATTAACGGTATACGGATCC
Organism: Cinchona pubescens; assembly: GCA_025175665.1. NCBI lineage: Eukaryota > Viridiplantae > Streptophyta > Magnoliopsida > Gentianales > Rubiaceae > Cinchona > Cinchona pubescens. The sequence continues at coordinate 230,486 of JANKKI010000141.1, forward strand.
ATTTAATCCATTTGCTCTTTAACGAAACTTTTGTTTTCATTTCTTTATTGATGGTAATTGTTGCTGTGTGTGCTTTTTAGGCTTTGGAAGGATCGGACGTCTGGTCGCCAGAGTGGCTCTCCAGAGTGATGACATTGAATTTCTCGTCGCCGTCAACGATCCATTTATCACCACTGATTACATGGTAAATAAATAATGCCTTTTATTTTCCTTTATGCTTCAAGATCGGTAGCGAAATGTTGTAAGATTTCATTTCTGTGACCGATAATGTTCTGCAGGTCCGTGTGAATGGACTGAATAGATGACATTCCGACATTTATGAATATTTTTGGAGTTAAAACTCATCTCTTAATTTAGATCTATGGTTCATTTCGCGGATCTGTTTCGACCTGGTCCATCTAGTTTGTTAGGTAGTGTTTTAGTATCTTAAATCTTTCATGTTTTCTGGTTAGTTTACTTTTTTTTTTTTTGGAATATACTTTTTCTTTAGTGCCTGATCTGCTTTGGGGTTTTTTTTTTTTTAACATTTTGTGCTGGAAAATTTTGATTCCTATTTCAATACTTTGGCCTGTAGACCTACATGTTCAAATATGACAGTGTTCATGGCCAATGGAAAAAGCATGAGCTCAAGGTTAAGGATTCTAAGACTTCCCTTATCTTTGGTGAGAAGCCCGTCACTGTCTTTGGCATAAGGTACATTATGATTTGAACATCATATGTTTGTTCCCTGAAATATAACAGTTCTGTTTTTTATTATCATTCTTTTCGATCTGATGGATAGGAACCCAGAGGAGATTCCATGGGGTGAGGCTGGAGCTGACTTCGTTGTTGAATCAACTGGAGTCTTTACTGATAAGGACAAAGCTGCTGCCCACTTGAAGGTATTATTCTTTTCTTTCTAAATCGTGATCCGTGCCAGCTTGTCTACAACTCAATTGGATCTTTTCTCTTGCTCACAGATAACCTGTTCTTTTAAAATTTTTTTTTGAAGATATTTGGCAATGACTATACTTTATCTGACATGTCTGCTAATGTACTTTGATTACCAGGGAGGTGCCAAGAAGGTTATTATTTCTGCCCCAAGTAAGGATGCTCCAATGTTTGTCATTGGTGTCAATGAGAAGGATTACAAGCCTGATATTGACATCGTATCATAATGCTAGTTGCACTACCAACTGTCTTGCTCCTCTGGCCAAGGTGAGTTGTTGCAGAAATTGATTAGCTTCATTCTACTTGGTATCTTGGATTTTACTAATGGTTTTAAATATGAATCTTGGCAGGTTCTTAATGACAGATTTGGTATTGTTGAGGGTCTTATGACAACTGTGCACTCCATAACTGGTACACCATCATCAACCATTCTTAATCATTCTTTTTTCTTATTCTCCAATTTAGATGTGAATTGATGCCTATCTTCTTGCTTGATGTAATCCAGCCACACAAAAGACTGTTGATGGTCCATCAATGAAGGACTGGAGAGGTGGTAGAGCTGCATCATTCAACATTATTCCCAGCAGTACTGGAGCCGCCAAGGTATTAGATCTGTGAATAATTGCTTGACTTGCAAGCTTTTGGGGCTAAGATCTCTTTCTAATGTTTTGCTACCAATAGGTGAATGCATACCTTATGCATGAATTGGTCAATCATATATTGTACATCATCAAGCAAAACCAAACTAATGTCAAGCAAAGTTTTGCAATTCACAAGAAGTTAAAGACTATTAGTCTATTTTGTTGCTTGTGGGGCATTGACACGTAGTGCATCAAGTATGGACAAGGATTTAGTTAATAGTTGAAATTATTCTTCAACAACCAAATTGGTAATTGTTATATAGTGTTGCTTGGAAATTATGTAGTCTGGTGCCCTTAATTCAGGAGAAGAGCACCATTCCCACTTCGATTACTCGTGGTGTTCCTAAAGATATTGAGACCTTGGCTAATATGCATCTCTATTTGTGCAGGCTGTTGGAAAAGTTTTACCTGCATTAAATGGAAAGCTTACTGGGATGGCTTTCCGTGTTCCAACTGTTGATGTGTCAGTGGTTGATCTGACTGCAAGGCTCAAGAAGACTGCCACATATGATGAAATCAAAGCTGCCATCAAGTATGTATTAGGGAGATATGTAGCTCATGCAATAAATTCTTTACTTTCTTCAGCAGTGTGTGTACTGAATCTCTTCTGCTCGTTACTTTTGTAGGGAGGAGTCTGAGACTAATTTGAAGGGAATCCTTGGTTACACAGAGGATGATGTTGTGTCCACGGACTTCGTTGGTGACAGCAGGTGATGTTCTTGCCCATGTTTTCCTTTCATTCCTTGCTTTCAGCTGATTATACTTTTCATGCACAAGTGTTTTGACAGTTTTCAAATACAGTGTTCACTAGTGTTATTTAAGCACATTGGTTGTGTCCTACTCCTCCATGCATTTGTTTTACACTTGCTTTCTTCTTTCCTTCTTGTTCTCAATTTACCTTGGTTTCTCATTTTTAGTGGTTGCGTCTATAGTATAGACAGTGGATATATGATTTAACTTACTGATCTATTGCAATGGACAGGTCAAGCATTTTTGATGCCAAGGCAGGTATTGCTTTAAATGGCAACTTTGTGAAGGTGGTCTCTTGGTATGATAACGAATGGGGTTACAGGTGAGTACATTTACATTGTCTTAGAGGGTAGCATTTCAATCAAAGTTCTTTTTTGTGTCATTATCTTTATTATTCAAGTTAGAGAATTGTATTTTAGCTTTTTTGGATATGCACAAAAAATCAAAATTTGCATTGCCCTGTGCCCCCATCCCCTTTCACTGCATCAGCCTTTATTACATTAATTCTGTATAGTTCAATTTTTATATTTTGGACATAATTCTGAATGATATTCCTTTTTTGCAGTAACCGGGTTGTTGACTTGATTCGCCACATTGCATCCATCAACTAAGGTTTTCCGCCTCCTATTTCTGTTGCAAAGAAATGAGTTTAGTGTGTTGCCATCTAAGCTTGTTTTTCTTGGTTAGGGAGTGTTTCCTTGATTGAAATAACTAAGCTGTTAGACTTGTACCAATTTTGACTGGTTAATACAGCACCGGATCTTTTGCTTTTCGGTATTTAGAATTACCCCTTTGTTGCTATTGCGCAATATCATTCTTGCCAATTCAAACTATATGCATTTTTTTCCCCATTTTTTGTCTTGGTGGTTTCAATTTTGCTTCAGTTTGTTTAACTGTTTCATCTGATATTTACTGTAATCCCCTTGATTTTCCACTCCGCAAAATTTTGCTTATACCCTGTTTGGTCATTGCTGGCGTCTATAGTAGTGGTGAAACAGCTAATGGAAAGAAATTAGTTTCCATCCGTAACATTAATGTGAGGTTGTGGATGGTTTAACGTTCTGATGTGGATTTCTAAGACATTCGTGCCAAGTACACCTAATGTCTATTTTCAATTGGATTAATCTATTCTTTGGATTCATTTACAAAGACGGTAGGAATTAGACATGCCATAATCGATCTTCTAAAGATTATCACGTTTGTCGTACTCCTAGATTTTTTCCCCCCTTTTTAAATTATGAAGCCAAATGAAGAGTTGGGGTGAGATTTATTCAAAGCTGAACTGGAGTCCCTGTAATGGTATTTTGCTCTATTAGATTGCTGTGGAGAAGCTGGGAGGAAATTATGCTCGTTATATTAGTTCATGCAATATTGTCACAAAACTAAAAGATGAAGCTAGCACGTTTGGCTTCCATTTTTAACGTCCTTGCAGCACCGATTCCAAAATCAAAGACTGATAGTAAATTATTAAAAATTTTACAACGATAAATCATCCGATTTGGAAGATTTTAAGTTGAATCATCGTTTTGTTCAAATGTCTAAAATTTGATTGTCAAATCTAGCAATGCAGCAATATGGTTCCCCGTGGAATACATAAAAGAAGGGGGGAAAAAAAAAAAAAAACACAAACCCAAACGCGTTAAATCCCGGTCGGGTCAATACTGAAAAGAAGGAATATTTTTCTTTGGGCTCAAATCTTCAATATTGAGCTCTACAAATATGAATTCAACTGTACCATTTAAAAAACAAAAGACAAATTACCAATTACTCCTATAACCAACCTCCAAACATTGGAATAGCATTATGTGTAAAAGCAAGATGACCAACTGATATTGCAACTTGTCTGTGGGCTGGCATGGAGCCATGATTCCTTAAACCAAAAAATTGCAAAACACCCAACCCAAATAGGGGACAAAAATTACAACAATCAGAAAGACGAAAAGAAATTCTTGTTAGGAAGCCGTTAAGCGCCATGCTTCAGAACTAGACCTTTTATTAGGAGACTAGCATACCGAATATCTTAGTGTTTGACTAGCATTTGCTGTTTAACAATTCCATCATGTTAACAAAACCACTTTACCAGGGAGGGAGAAGGGGAATTAGAGGAGAATGTATATAGCAGCAACTTCATAAAACTAAGATCATAAAGCAATCAAGGTTTGCTAATACCAAGAGATTAAACTACTAAAATATATCCTGAACAAAGTAACTAGGGATGCCAAATATGAGAACAGCAACTCCAACCAGTAACCACACAGGCCCTGCAAGCAGAGAAGAGGAAAAGCGAATCAGCAACATTTCATCACAGAGATTATGATAATCACATTTCATCACAGAGATTATTCAGACAAAGAACAGACTCAATCACTTAACAAAATGGAACAAGGCAAGCAGACAGAAGTAAGCAAATTGCTGGAACAAGGCAAACAGAAAGAAGCAGACCGCTATCCAAGGATCAACAATATGCAATGAGCAAATATAACAGCACTTTTTATTCACTTGCTCAAAGTTGTTAGCCTAGAGCAGGCAAATCCAAGCATGGGAAAGTAAAATTCTTTAAGAGCTCCAAAAGCTCTTAATCCTTTTCAATTTTACTTTAACCTGTCTCCACATCTAATACCTAATAATAACACATCTAGATGACAGTGAAACAAAAGGAAGAAGCTAAAGGAAGATCACTTCCAGACCAGTTTAGTTCTTGCAAAACTTTGAAAAGACAAGAAGAAGGTGCCCTGTGATGCAATCAGTTGTTGAGTTGATGACAGAATTTTTAGTACGGAAGCTTAGGCTACAATATGGAGTTGCCAACCATACTCCTTGAGTATCAATGGCAATAAAAGCAGGCCAACGCCACAGAAACATGAAAGCAAACTGGTATGATTTTAAAGGACAATGAAAAAAAAGACATGGAAGCCTTTCTTAAGCAAACCATGTTAATAACTTTACAGATGCACAATCGAGTCGTGAGTTTCATAAAACACTTTGACAAAACCATAGTATATGAATCCTAAAACCAAGACATCAATTATCAAGTGAACAAAGAGAAAGAGATTGATTTTATCATAAACAAGACAAGTAATAACAAAACACAGCTCAGTCTACTCAGATCAGCCAAAACAAAAGCTACACATCTGTATCTCAGAGTTCAAGTTAAGGTCATCACTCAGAGAAATCCTGAACAGGGAACCAACAATGAAATGCATCTCTAGCTGCATGATTGCACAAAATTAAACTGGCAAAAAAATGGGACAGTATCAACATCTATAAATCAATTGAAGTATAACCAGTAAATTAGAAACTAAATTTTGGGGGACACCGTTAAGAAGTAATTTCGGGCTAAACAAGTGAAGAATAATAGAACAATTCCACAAGAGAACAATCATATACAATTCCAGTAGGTTTAAGCGGCAAATATGTGAACTAAGCACCTCACTGATAGACAACACAAACACATATTATCAGTTATCACAAACATAACAGACTATCAAAAGTTACCTAATCTAGCGGCCGACACCCAAAAGCATGTTGTTTTCCTTAGGCAGATACCAGACATTCCCACTCCTGGACAAGGTGGCAGCATTCTCCCTGGAAGCTTCAATTCTCCTGAGCTCAATCAACCCAGTCCCGGCAGCTTCAGTGGCCTGAGAAATCAACTTGGCAGCCTCACTTTCACCCTCGGCCCTGATGATGGCGGCCCTCCGCTCCTGCTCAGCCTTCATCACCACAAACTTGGACCTCTCAGCCTCCTGCTGAGCTACCTGCTTCTGCTCCACAGCCTTAGAGAACTCAGCCCCATATGACAGGTGGGTGATGGCCACGTCATCAAGCTCAATGTTGAAGTCCTTAGCCCTGCGAATCAAGCTCTCCCGGACCAGAGCCGAGACGTGAGGCCTCTCGGTCAGTACACAACTGATCGGCGTTGAACTGGGCCACCACGGCTTTCAGCACCTCATTACCAATGGAGGGGAGGACCTTTTCGTCATACTCGAGGCCTAGGGTTTTGAAAATGTTAGGAAGGCGGGGGACCTCCGGTCGGGAGAGGACCCGGAGAGTGAGGTTGACCATCTGAAGATCCTTGGTGCCGGAGACGGAGGAGAAAGCGTGGGGCCGGGTACGGATATCAAAGATGTAGGGCTTCTGGAGCCAGGGGATAAGGAAATGGGTACCCTCTCCGACGGTCTCGTTGATGACCCCACGGAAACGGTCGAAGAGGACGGCACGTTGGCCACCGTCGACAGTGTAGAGGGAAGCGTTAACGACGGTGGCGCCTATACCCAAACCTATGGCGGCGCGTGCAATATTAGTGAGTAATGAAACCGCTGCTTGGCCGCTACCCATTCTGATGATCGGATAGAGAGGGAGAGAGAATGGAAATGGTGACGGAGATCACTAAAATGCGTGAGGGCGTGACAGTAAATAAATGGAAAGAGAACAAAGGGGTTTTGTGGGAGAGAGAGAGTGGATTGCTACCCAAGAAATTTGTGGGCCATCTAAAACCCTAACTCGATCCAATAATTTTAATTGGGCTGCCCGGCCCGTCTGCCTCTGCTTGCTGAAAAAGAAAAGGGTAAATTACAGTTACCCCCTTGATGTTATACGCGATCTTTGTTGTGTACCCCATACTTTGCTTCTTTTAGTATCATTTTTTTAAAGTTTTTTTTATTATCATTTATTTCTTTTATTATCCTTTTCAGTAATATAAAGTTTATGAGGAAGGTAAATGATTAAACGATAAATTATTTAATACAATATTGTCAAATATAAGGAAAAGCAAAAGTTACCCATGTCAATTGGACATAAGTGCTAGATTTATTTCCTTAAATTGAGGACCAAAGATACAATAATTTATTGAAAAGTTAAATTGCAGCGTGTAAAACATATGGGAGGAAACTTATGATAAAATAACATAGTCATACCCATAAAAAGCAATGACTAAAGTTTAGAACATAACAATTTATTTTTGGTTCAAGATTTTACTTCTTTATAATTTTATCATTTATCCTAGACTTACATTGTTAAAATATTCATGAGAACCCGAGAACTTACTAATGTTTTATTTATCATATTACTCAAACAACTTTTCTTGGGTACAAACTACAAAGAATTACTGACATAGGAAAACCAAAAAAAAAATAGAAATTTTAGGTCTACTTCAAAAGTGGAATGTGTATTAGTCCACGTGACTGGATCCTGGGCTGAGGTCCAACCAACCAAGCCCATAATTGATTATTCTTTCAGCCCATCACTCCAGCCAGCAGTAGGAGTAGGCCTCCACCGCTTTCATTTTCCCCACAAAGAAAGAAGAGTTTCAAATCTCAGAGCCTCCTTCTGCAGTTCCGGAAGACCAGAAAAAAAACTACTTTTACGGTAAATTCCTTTTAAATTTTTCTTCTCTAATAAGTAGTTGTAGTATTGTTTATTGCGGTATTTTCTTTATTACTGAATACTGATGCTTTAGTCTAAGGTAATATTATTGATTTAGTTTTCAGCTACTGAGCAAATGTGCCTAAAGAACACTTTTTTTTTTTTCTTTTCCTTTTCGATGTAGAGATAATTTTGGGTTCTTGTTGCTCTCTTAGATGGAATAGTTTCTTTTGGTTTTGATTATGTTAGCAGATAATTGGCTTCTGGATCTCTCAATAATTATTTGTAAAAGATTCCGTTTTTTCTTTATTTTTTCTTATGATGGACGGAAGATCGATTTGTTTTATTTTAATTTCGGGTGTTTAAAACCTATAGAGTTAGACCTCCCACAAGATTTCCCCCAAAAAAAAGAAAAAGAAACCTACTTTGCAATCTATTTGTTTGAATTTTTGGTTAGTTTTTAAGGAGATGACCAGCGGATTGGTGAACATTCTTTTAATGGCATTTCCTTATAGAGCACAAGTAGCCATTATTCCACCCAGAATGACAAATTTATTTTAACAAAAGAAGCACGTAATTGTGGCTTGTCTCAGTGGTAATCAGTGAGTATATTATGTATTTGCTATTTTGGTTGTTGCATTCGCAATCGTGGTCAATGTGAACTAAGCCCTTGTCCACTTGTCCTTCATCAGCTGATTCAGCTCATTGAACCCCACAGCGTTTATTGGATTGATACTTGGCTTCTGTAACAAATGGATGTACACTAATAACCTTAAAGAAACCATAAGTTGAGCTATACAGGATTGACTAGGTTTCCTATGCAGCAGTAGGTCTAACAGTTTTTCATCCCTAGTTGATTTATTCCTTGCTGCATTTTGGACTTTTTTTCCCTGTGATATGTTGATTAAGTTGAGCTGGTTGTCCATTTATTTAGCGTGATTGCTTCAACTGGGTAGGAGACACTTTGATATGCTACCGATGCGTTTAATTGCTTCCACACTTAATTAGCGTGATTGCTTCAAGTGGGTAGGAGACACTTTGACATGCTACATCCAGGTTTACTACAGAGTTCATGGAGTTGTAAGCTATAAATTACCAATGCATTCAAATGCTTCCACACTTAATAGAGGATACTTGACTTCATTTAAGTTAAGTGATAATCTTGAAACATAAACGAGTAAGCATGCATTGGTGTCATTCATCTCCCTAATCATTGTTGATGGTGCTACAGGGAAAAGACATGTCAGTAAACTATTTTAGAGCATTGAGAACCAACCTTATCCCCAAGGAGGTAGTTGGAGTGGGGGGCTGCCGGACATTTTCTGCCGGGGGTGGTAAAACAAAGAAGGGATCTAAAGGTGGTGGGGCAGCTGATGCTCCAAAGGAATCAACACTCAGCAAAGAAGTCAAATCCACTACAGTTGTTGGTTGCAATATTCTCAAGGATGGAGTAGACCCAAAAATCTTGCCCGACTCAGAATACCCTGATTGGCTGTTTCACCTGCTTGATAAACGCCCAGCACTTAGTGAACTAAGACGGAAAGACTTAGAAACTCTTCCTTATAACGAGGACCTAAAACGTTTTGTCAAACTGGACAATCGAGCAAGGATAAAGGAAAATAACTCTATCAAGGCTAAGAATTGAACGGCTGGATACAGGGTCCATATATTGTATATGGATTTAGGTTGTTGCTCTCACTAGAGGCATCCCCGTGACTAGTTTGCTTGTTTCAGGGTTATCAAGTAGGATGTCAAAGTCCAATCTGTTTTGAAGATTGCTGTAAGCTTCGTGCCTAGTATGTAACTATACTCTTACTGTCCGAACTTCAATAAAGTATTTATCCATTCTTAGAGTGATTATTTCTGGAGTAAATAATTCTGTGAGTTATCACAACCTTTCTGATTGTGAATTATCAGTGACAAATTTTATCTATTTCAAACTGTATTCCTGGTAGTGTCTTGGGCTCTTGGTATGGTGACTCACATCTCATACTAATTCGAAGTATGTGCACATTTTGCACAATCAATTTCTGTGCCTTCGGTACTCATGAACAGTATCATTTTCAAAAAGGTTGGGGTCAGATTATGTTATTCCTACGGTCTCAAGTTTTAGAACGGAAGATAATGATAGTTGAGGCCCTAAACCCTCAGGTTCTAGACTCCAACATGTAGCAACCTTATCTTGTTTACTCATTCTCCACTTAGCCGAACCCAATTGGCATAAAAATAGTGTAGTGACCCTTTTGGATGATTGGTGATTGATGCCATACCCTACCACCTTGCCCTCCAATAACCAAATGCATCCCACTGGCTTTCATTTGCTGGTGGAGCAAAGTTCGGGAAGTTCATTTTATCAGGGTTAAAAACTTTAAATGTGTCAGAAATGCAAATCCGCAAAATGTGGTACTTGGATTGCATGATTTTCTTTATTATGATTATGCTTGGTGCTCTCAGAAACTTTGAGATTATGGCTTTGTTGTGGACATAGAAGAGGTATAAACATGAATTGAGGTAGTAATGACTAATGAATGCATGTACCAGTACCAGTTGAACACCACATGCACTGTTTTAACTTAATAGGAGTATCTTTAAAAAGCAGGCCATGCAGATGCAGTATACATCCATCCATCTCCAACAGCTAATCTCTTTTATTTCATCATTCCAGAAAAGTTGATAGCTGCTTTTTCACATGGGGCTTTCTCCTCTTTTTTTACTTTTAGAGCAAAAACATAATATCATATCATGTGGGTGGGGTTGTGAGGTCCATCATCCATGTCTCCATTATTAATCTTGAAGTGTCAATTTTAGGCTGATGCACAACTGCCACACGATACTTAGCAGAAGCTCGCAAAAGTAGCAAAATATCAGATGGTGGATTTTCCACAAGATTAAATGGGTGCAGGTTTACAATTAATCAAGTCCGGAGGTTTGCATAATTTTGTATGCTCATTCATAAAATCTTGTGGCCTACATACACCACATGATATGAAATATACGCAAGACACATTATCTGGTAAATTAAAGTAAAATACTTGTATATATGGTCCCATTATAATAACTTATTATTGTGTTTTCCAAAATTTAAATTATACAAATATTTAAATATATGGTATCTAGAAATTTCCAAATCTATAAGTTGATTTACCAATTATTAGTAGATCATTTGATCATGATTTGGTAATTATTTTTTTTCCTTTTAAAACGATCTAAACGGTGTCGTTCCACTAGGTCTGCAGTGCTCTATTCCTCCCGCCAAAACCGTTCACTGGGCCCTACATAGAATGGTGATATTCGGTTTAGGGCTGTTTGTTTGTTAGGGCTTTATCGTCTACTTGTGCAGCCTGCACCGACTGCAGGCCTCAGTTACCACACTTTTCTCTGTAATACTAGAATTAGTATATTTTCTCCTACTTTTCCTTCTTGCGTTGCAAAAAATTGCTTTCCTGTATAAATTAAATTACCCCGTATTAAAAACGAGTCCCTTTAATTTGATCCAAATTCTGTTCAAACTTCTACAGAACTCATCCAACCAAAACTTTTCAAAACTTGATGTAGACATCACTACTTATCCAATATTTTCTTAGCAAGTTTTGAATTTTTGGATCGAACAATACTACAACTAAAAACAAAACTTCCACAGAAGTCACGAATAGAAAATTCTTACATGGACTATATTTATAATATAGTCTCATAAAATCTTTGTTCCACAAAAAAACACATCATTCAATTAGATATCTGATTTGATATTGAGTGATGTGTTCGTTTTAAATCAAGAAATTCATAATAACATATTATGAATTCGATTCATATAAGAATTTTTTGATTGATAGTCGGCGCTATGATAACTAATCAAGCCACCCGAGTACCACACGAAATTTTTTTATTTTGGTCCAGAGTAACTACTAGACATGCTCACTAGTTACTCCTCAATCAATAGAAATCTGTCATTTAGAATGTAGAACTTATTTTTTTTAAATAAGATGACTTTTTTATTTTTAAAAAATATAACCTTACATTTTGAATGAAAAATCTCATTACTTAGAGAAATAACTACGCTCATTAATTAAACCAAACCGACATAAATTTTTCGGTACACACTATTAGCATTATAGTGTTCGCATCTTTATAGTAATTCTTAGTGGTTTTTTTTTTTTTTTTGGGCTTCCTTGGGATTGTTTGCAATAGAGTACCAGGTCAACATCTTAATTAAAATAATTGAGTGCCTCTAAATCAAGATAATTGACCCCATTAAAAATATAACCTTGGTGGCTAACTTGACCGAAATGGAATTCAACATCTTAACTAAATTCCAAGTACTAATTCACTAAACAATTTTCGATTATGTCATTACAATTCCAAATGGTACCAACAAAAAAAAAGAATTTCCCAGATGAAGAATCTCGTGTTTACTGTTTACCGATCAACCATGTTTAGTCTAAAATTAAATTGACGTATTTCTTAATTAACGTGAATTTTAAAATATTAATCAATAAAATGCTTTTATATTCAAATTAAATAAATAAATAAATAACGAAAAACTTATATCAAATAATAAAATTTATAATTTATATTTTAATTTTAATTTTTGAATATTTTTTAGAATTTATATTATAAAATTTATGAGTAAAATCAAATACAAATATATTTAAATATTTTTTCCTCATCGGTTCCACCGTATCCATCATCCATGGAAGCATGGATGCAGGTAATTTTTGACCGGATTTTTACCTATGATATGAATTCTTTTAATCCTGAAGTGCCACGTCATGTCTTGTCTTTAAGACTAAGAAATCTGTGCAATCGGTTTAAGCAAAGAATGTAAATATTTAGGTAGATTCGATTTTTTATTTTATTTATAGATCTCTATTTATAAATTTTGTGATTTAAATTAAATTTTAAAAAATTTATAATATCAATTTATTTAACATCTATTTTTTAAAAATTAATTTTAATTACAAAATTTACAAATAAAATAAAAAATAAGACCTATTTAAATATTTTCCTAAGCAAGAATATCCCAAACACCATAATACTATCTCGCTTGGCTTTACTACTCTCATACTCTATTAGCACAAGTAGAGTATATCTCTTTCTTGATGTATTGCAGGCCAAATGAATATTTGTACCAGTAAATCGGAACACTTTCACAAATTCAAGAAGAATCCGATCCGAATCTCTACTTTTTCACATACTTGGTAGGTGTCCGTCCGTCCACCTTTCCATTTAATCCCTCCTTTATACCCTGCCAACCCCTTTTCGTCCATTGTAGCTGAGCTGCCAATTTGGAGGAACACCTAATTTGTACTACAAGTAAGTAATAATCTATCAATTCCATGTATACTACTACGGTAGCCTTTGGGAATTACTAACTTTTTTGGGCCAAATTTTTTTTTTTTTTTTGCGGTATTCTTTTTCTGGTACTAGTCATGAAGTCTTTCTTTATTATCTCTTTTATATCTGTAATGTCAAGTACTACGAAGAGATATTGTGTTATTATAGTATTTAAATTTTAAATTATTAATAATTTGAGTTAAATATTTTGAATATGTAATTTATGTTTAAAAGTTGTTACATCAATTCAAATTTAAAATTTTATAATTGATATTAAAGCAAATCTCTTATGATTTTGAGGGAATGAGAATGGTTAATACTAAACCTAATTATTTATATCTCCGTGTTGATACTAGTAGTATTAATTATGCCACTTTGCTCTTAATAATTATCTTGATTATCCATGTGATTGTTCTGTTGTTTTCAACGAACTTTAGCACCCTTGTAATGGGTGACTACTGCAGGTGGTTCAACTAAAGCTTTTAGAGGTGCCATCATTATGCTTTCTCTCCTTTTGACCTTTTCTCTCTGAACCCTCATCCTGCCCACCCCTGCTTCCTTCCTTCATACTGCTATTATTCACTTTCCACATTATTTTGCTAGAAATATTTTCAAGATTAGCTCTTTACTAGATAAACATTTTCCAAAGCTGTATACTGTCTCTTTTGGTGGTGATTTCCCTGTGCTATCTCTTTGATGGTGATTATTCTTTTTTGTTGTAAAATACTAGTAGTTACCTAGTTCCAAAATTTTCATTTTTTTCTTTGAAGGTTTACGTTAGAGGATCAGGGCTTGCAAAAGTTGACTTAAGTTAGAATCTTTTCATTGGTCTTTTACGTATTGAGGATTCTAGCCTGAAGGGTTGTTGGAAACTTGAGGTTTTGCATAAGTATTTTCTGTTACAAGTAAGTAGTGATGCCTTCAACGTACTTACCTCTCCGGTGGGAGAGCACAGGGGATCAATGGTGGTATGCTTCCCCAATTGATTGGGCAGCTGCCAATGGACACTATGATTTGGTCAGAGAGCTTCTTCGTCTTGATGGCAATCACCTTATCACCCTTACTTCTGTCTCTAATAACATCTCGACGTCTTGAGACCGTGTGGGATGATGAAGAGCAGTTTGATGATGTTGCCAAGTGCCGCTCTCAAGTTGCGAGGAAGCTGCTTCTTGAGTGCGAAAACAAGAAAAGTAAAAATTCCCTCATCCGAGCTGGATATGGTGGATGGCTTTTGTATACTGCTTCCTCAGCAGGTGACTTGGGTTTTGTTCGAGAATTACTTGAGAGAGACCCTCTTTTAGTCTTTGGAGAATTGGGAATATGGTGTCACGGATATACTATATGCTGCGGCCAGGAGTAAGAATTCTGATGTCTTCAGGATTCTTTTTGATTTTGCTGTCTCCCCTAGGTTTCCTTCTGTTAGTGGCAGAGAGTTGGAGGAACAAATTGCAGAGATCCCTGCTGCTTATAAGTTCGAGATGCTGAATAGGGCTCTTCATGCTGCTGCTAGAGGAGGAAACTTGAATATATTGAAGGAGCTTCTTGGTGATTGCTCAGATGTATTATCTTACAGAGATATTCAAGGTGCGACAATCTTGCACGCTGCTGCCGGTAGGGGACAGGTTGAGGTGAGCAAGTCACATTGTCTTTTTTGCTTCAATGAATATCAGCCTTATGCTGGACTCTTTTACTGCAATTTTTGGTTCTATGGTTTTCAGAAAATTTTCAAGCCTATTTGCTGGTAATTTTGTGTTCTATTTGTAGCTCAAACATTCTTATTTCCATTGGCAATGGAGGGAATACTTTTATGTTTCTTTCGTGCAACTACTTTTAACTCTCTCACAGCAGACACCTGATGGGCTAAATTTTTGAATGCATTCCTGTTACTTGGCAAATATGATGTATGAAATGTTTACCCCTCCTACAAATTTGATCTGACCAAATCAAGATTACTTAGACAAGAAGTCCAAGCCTGTTGCATTGCATTCGATAATATCTCATAGATTGGTTTTTCTCGGGATGTAAAAGGAGTCACACCTCTTTTAGAATGGCTGAACTTTAAGGTGCAGTGATGATATTGAGAAATCTCTTCCCCCATCTAGAACAACGAGCTTGGGTGGGGTGCTGTCTCTTATACACGGGCATAGATTGTTGAATTGTAGCTATGACTTGAATTACTCTGTGGTGAATAAAAGACTTAAATTTAGATGTGTTTGTGCAGGTAGTCAAAGATCTTATATCCTCTTTTGATGTGATCAGTTCCGTGGACAATCAGGGTAACACAGCATTGCATGTAGCTGCTTCCAGGGGTCAACTTGCTGTTGTCACAGGAATCTTTAATTCTTGCTTCACCCTCTTCCATCAATTCCAAAAATAATGCTGGAGAAACATTTCTGCATGTAGCTGTCACTGGTTTTCAAACTCCGGGATTTCGGAGATTGGATCACCAGATTGAGCTCATGAAGGAACTTGTATGTGGAAGGATATTTGACATTGAAGAAATTATCAATGCCAAAAATAATAATGGGAGAACTGCTCTTCATCTGGCTATCATTGGAAACATTCATTCTGATCTAGTAGAATTACTTATGACTGCTCGCTTTATCAATGTCAATATTCGTGATGTGGATGGAATGACCCCTCTTGATATTCTGAGGCAACGACCACACTCTGCATCCTCAGATATACTGACCAAACAGTTGATATCAGCAGGTGGAATCTTCAGTTGTCAGGACTACTCAACTAGAAAAGCTATTGCATCCCATTTAAGAATGCGAAGTGTTGGTGGTAGTCCTGGAACTTCCTTCAGGACCTCTGACACAGAAATATAGATTCCTTTATACTGGCATTGAAAATGTTTCAGATGCAGGTGGTAGTGTTGGGCTAAGCACTTGTTCAACAGAGAGGAGTCCCCATGACATGAGCCTGGAGACCTCTAGCACAACAAAAAGTAAGAAACTGCGCTCTGTAAATTATGCAGCACAAAGGCTAAAACGTCTCTTCCACTGGCCTAAGATGAAAGACAGAAGTACAGAGCGACGCAAGAAATCAGTGGGTGAACAATCTTTAAGCCCTTCAGAAGGACCGCCGGTACCTCTAAGGCAGAGGTTCACCAGGCCTTCATCACTTCCTAACAACAAGCGAACTCTTTCTGTTAGGAGTAACCTTCCAAGTCCAGCAGCAAAGAAGAAACTTGCTTCTGGTCTAGTGCATGGTGTGATGCAGGCAATTCCCAGTGTTGAAGTTTCTCGTCGGTCACGTTCAAGTTCATTTTCTTCACACTGCTCTTTGGATAAACAAAAAGGTATACAACTTGCAAATGATATTGCCGGAGTCTTCTTGCTCCAATCAAATAGTTGACGCTAGCGGATCACCAAGTGCGGTTCCCAAACATGGGTCATCAGTCAACAAGAAGTTGATGAACCAATTCTTTTGTTTTGGTGGTCCAGGACAATCTATGAAAGCTCCTTCCAGTGGACTACAGCCATATGAGATTTATGAACGAGCTGTTCTGTAAATAACCTGATATTTTCAATGAGAGTTACGGAATAATGGTGGTTTTTGTAGAAAACTCAGAGATAGCTGTTAAAGTTCAGGTGGCTAATATTGGTGACTAGAAATTATCTCTCCTTGCCATGTTTGCTTTTTCTGTGTAAAAGAATGTTTGGTGAGGTAGTTTCTTGCTGTTTTTAGGCCCTAATCCAGAAAAAATGTACATTCTCTGTGCCTTTGGACGTACTGGGTTTGTTTTAAGAAGGTAATGTAACATGCTCTACTCGATTTTCAGTTACTCTTTTTCCTGCTGTAGCAATATGTATTAGGTGAATTACTATACTAAGATGAAGAAAACAAGAACTTGAAAATATTATATTATGCACACTCATTATCAAAAGACCACGCCAATGTTTGTTTTATCCGTATGAATTTCTGAACTCAAAGAACACTTTCATATATCATTGCACTAGAAAACAGCCCGTATTTTGCACATGTAACACTTGTAATTTATACAAAATTTTTATTTTCTAAAAAATAAATAAATAAATAATTAGTGAATGATAACTCAGTAAGAAAATTTGAATTGTTGAATTTTTTATACAAAATTTATATATTTTAAATATATTTTTAATATCTTTGCTCTTTTTTATTGTAATTATTTTCACCTATCTTTTTTTAAAAAAAAAAATTCAATATTGTTTGTTATTTGTTACAAAATTATATATATAAATTTCATTTTTCTTAAAAATTAAACTAATTTTCTCTTTTATGTGAATAAGTATATGTAATTGTAGATGTTTATAATTTCATCTTCTAGGTGTCTAGATGATTAATTGGTATATAGTGTATATTAAAATTTAATCAAATAATTAAAGATTAAGATATTTTCCATAGTATTGAACTTTTTAAATATATGTGCATATTCTTTGTCATAACAAAAAAACATAATATCATTATCAAGTATCAAAAACAAAAAAGATAATATCATTATAAAGTATCAAATATTATATAGATGAAGTATCTTAAAATTATATTATTGGCGAAAATATTAATAGGTAATCGGATGATATATGGATAATAATTACAAAAAATGATTAATAAAAATTTCAAAAAATAAGAAAGAAATTGAATCTAATTAAAATATAAAGAATATATAAATCTCTTATAAAATTTTGTCTTGTGTATATGGGACATGATTAAACAAATCAACTATATATTCCCATATTATAAATAGGTATTATATAATATATTAAATCATTATTAAAAGTTGAAACAATAAATTGTTCTTTTGTCTTGTTATAAAATACAGTGAATGTTAGATAAAATAATCATTTATCTTACTCTACAATATATGAAATGCTAATGAAATTGTAGTTCTAAACCTATAACTAAAATTACACGTTATTACTTTAAGTAAGATTTTATATATTTTTTGTATCACAATTAATTTTTTGCTAACATAATATTATGTAAAATATATATACATATAGAGAATATATTATTATGTTATCTCTTAAATTTATGATAATATTCACTTCAATACTTAATTAATTCTCTAAACTCTTTATTCATATTTAATGGCATAAAATGTAGTTAATTTCGATCTAAAATAGTTTTATTTTTCTTTTTGGTTCATAAGTTATAATTTTTAACAGCGACACCACCAACCAATAATTTAATCAAAGATTTTTTTCATAATATTAATTGTTTTTGAGATATATCTATATATTCTTTATCATTTGTAAAGGATAAATCACCATCAAATATCTAACATCATTTAATAAATGAAGCATGTCAAAAATTTTTATTAATAAAAATATTTACAAGAGATTAAATAATATATAATAATTACAAAAATAATTAAATAAAATTCAAAAAATAAGAAAAGTATAAACCTAAATATAAAGAACAAAGATATCAAATAAAAATTATGTTTCCTGTATAAGAAAACTAACAAATTAAACTAATATATTCTATATAATATGGATAGGTATTACGTAATATATCAAGATCATAATTAAAAAGTGAACTTAAAAATTCATTCTTTTATCTTACTTTGAAATGTATGGAATGTTAATAAAAAATCCTATATATTACTCTAAGTGCACGCAACTCGAATGAAAAATATTTAATTCTAAAGACATCCAAAATAACATATAATTTCTATAATTTGTATTCTAATTAATTTTTTAACATATTATGTAAATTAATTGTATATCCACATAGAGAATATATTTGTATTTTTCATATTTTTTAACCTTATGATAATATTGATATTCTGAACTCTTCTATTCATTCTTAATGGTATCGAATATAGTTAACTCTAAAATTATATTTTGATATAATATGTTAATATGAAATTAAATTTGCATTTATTAAATATATAAACAAAGGATGAAGGCTAATAAAAGTGCATGGATTTATTTTTTTATTTTTTGTACTTTTTCAATTAATTCCTTTTATTATATATCAAGATATTTAATCTACATCTTTATTATTTTGTTAAATAGTGAAGAATTACATCGTAATTTCCAAAATCAACATGTAAAATCAATCTATATTTGTAATTATTTTAGAATATTTAATAGTATGACTATATTTGAATAATATATGTTGTCTTTTAGAGTACTTACTCGCTTATTTATTTGTTTAATTTCTTATACATAAGACATAATTTTTGTTTAATTAATTTAGTCTTTACATTTTAATTAGATTCATTTTTTATTTTTTGAAATTTTAATTATAATAAATATTTTTATACAAATAAAAGTCTTCCATCTTATTATGTATTTATGTCGAAATAGATGGTTGTATCCTAAATAATAGGTAGAATAGATTCTGAATAATTTAATTAATTATATTTTCTTATTGGGAATTAAAACTTATATGATTCATTTTTTTATTTTTTGAAATTTGAATTATAAAAATACTGTATCTTATAAAAATCTTCATTATAAGAGATGTATTTATGCCAAAATACAGGTGGTTGTATCCTAAACAATAGGCAGAATAGATTCTGAATAATTTAATTAATTATATTTTCTTATTGGGAATTAAAACTTATATGATTCATTTTTTTATTTTTTGAAATTTTAATTATAATAAATATTTTTATACAAATAAAAATCTTCATTATAATTATGTATTTATGCCAAAATAGGTAGTTATATCCTAAAAAATATGTAGAATAAATAATGAATAATTTAATTATGTTTTTCTATTCGGAATTGGAAATTATATTTTATTAAGGTTGGTATTTTAGACATACAAAATTATATTTTATTAAGGGCATGTATTTTAGACATTACAAAAAAAGAGATAAACACTTATATATATTTTATTGGGAATTGTAATTATATTTCATTAAAGACGGATATTTTAGTCGTCATAAAAAACACCATGAAGGGAGAAACAAAATTTGAGAGAAACAACTGGCAAATTATATTTTATATTACGTGCATGTATTTTAGACATTACAAAAAAAAGAGAGAAACGCTTATATATATTTTCTATTGGGAATTGTAATTATATTTCATCAAGAGTAGGTATTTTAGTCATCACAAAGAAGGAGAGAAACACTAGGAGAAACAAAATTTTAAAAAAATAACTCATATATATATATATATGGGGAATTCTACAGTTCCTTTAGAAAACCATTCCCTTAACTTTAAGAACTTGTACAGTACAAGTTTTGTAAGCACATGATATTGTACTGTACAAACATTCAAAATACAAAGAAATAGTTCTCTAGAAGGGATCATAGAATTTCCCATATATATATATACACCATATCAGAATAGGAATTCATCCAAGAAGATGATCTTCTATACTATCTATCTATATACATACACATATACATATCTATCTATATACATACACATATACATATATATATATATATAGATAGTATAGAAGATTAGCTTCTAGTGAGTATGAATTCCTATTCTAATATGGTAAATCACGAACCATCCACCGATCAACTGTTTTCTATGTTGAAGCTCACACTCTTCTGACTGCTTTCTTCTTTTATCGGATTAGGCAAGCTGCTCTATGAGTAGAATTTATAGGTCTTAGCTGAAAGTATGATCTGCCTTAGCCCTCCAATTGGCGCTACAACCATCAAGATGACTCCCAGTATAATGCAAATCTGTCGATACCAAATTGGATCAGCTCCAAAAATCAATATAGTAATAGTACTAAACAATTAATCTAGACTAAGATTTGGAATGTTTGAAGTTACACATACCCAGTTTGTTAACCAAGACAGGCTGTATCTCCTTGGTTTATAGATGGCAAGCCACATGATACAAGGGAGCTGCAGAAAAAGATCAATTCATCAGAAATAGCTTAATAGGATGATAGAATTCCCCTATAACAAAAGAAGAGAGAAAAGGAAACTTAGTTTGAGGTTACTCACGAAGTATGTAGTTGGGGCGAAAGCAAACCCTCCAAAGAATCCAAGAAGTCCACCGAAGAATGGGAAAGTGATACCAACAAACATCGTGAAAGCTGCAAGCAAGGAATACCCATCAAACCTCACAAGATAATATAACATTAAATCTAAGGAGAAGGGGAAAGAATCGTACAGTATCACTTACCCACGTATATATTCCTGGAAACAAAGCGCAATATCCAACTTGGCTTAAATCTTAATTTCTTCACAAGCAGAGTCTCAATCATGTCGAAAACTGGCATTGCATAAATCTGCATCGAGCCATCAACACGGATAGTCAATGAGAAAGGTACTATAGGATTCCTGACTTGGCTAAATAACCTCACAAAAGTAAGTCCAAAATTACAGTAATTGAGAAGAGCAGAGTAGATCATTTTTGTTACCTGATAGCTTCCAATTACGTGAACCACAACAAACATGTTAGCCATAGCAATAAGCCAGGTTGGTTTCTCTAATGAGATGAGAATATTATCCTCGACGTTGGGTTCCCAAACACCCAATACCCTATGAGAGCAACTGGGAAATAGCACAAAGCCACAACTACGTAGGCAACAATGACTCCTCTCCACATGGGTCCCTTGGAAGGCTTCTCAGGTGTAGAAGGGATTGTGGCTTGAATCTCCAAAACTACATTGTGACCAGCATAAGCAAAAGCTACATCTCCCAGAGCACCAAAGAAGTTGAAAACTGTTCCTGGTGTAGTCGTTGCTTTGTAGCCATATTGCACGTCTGGTTGGACACCCTTTTTCACTGAGGCACCCCATGCAATAGTCGAGTAACTACACAAGTATATAACATAATCATGTCAGCATTGCAAGAACATATAGTAAAAAAAAATACGGTATAGTAACAACAGTTCACTAGGTGATTTGAATTGTACATTTTAGATGTTACGGTATAAATAAAGATGACAAGCAACCTTTTAAGACAACATCCATATATACCTCAGTGACATGATTGCTGCGGCCAAAGACACACCAGAGATGGATAATTGAAGTTCGGAAGATGGCAGAGCACAAAATGAACGGAGGCGAAGATCATGATAAAGTAGGTGAGTTTGATGTCTTTGCACGGATGTTTGCAAACTAAATCATGGAATTTCTTTAATGACTTTCCTCCGGTAACCATATGTACAATGTCGACGCCCACTTCAACAACTAGTTGTTGTGGAACTACAATCCAGAGACCAAGTTTTTTCCCAAAAGCATGTTGGCCTAGCTCATGATATCTGTCAAAACGTTTCCCAGGAACCATTTCATGCATTTCTACCATTTGCCATAGTGTGTATAGAGTGATAATCCAAGATATGATCAGCACAGTCACTCCAGGTCCCCTGAAGTTATAGTTTTAATGATATATGTAAATTAAGATAGTCAGTCAATCTATCACATTTTTCCTAGAAAATGAGAATCAAGATTTCTATCAGCAAAATAAGACATACCATCCGAGCTCAGACATGGCATAAGGGAGACTCAATACTCCAGCACCAACCATGGCGGTGACATTGTGGAAAGCAGAGTACCACCATTTTGCATTCCTTGAGGAGCTAATTGGAAGCCAATCATCAATTGCCTTCTCTTCTGCTGTTCGAGTATCCACCTGTAGTATTCCCCATAATTTCGTTCATAAATTTCAAATTAGATTTTCTTTCAGAATTTTGAATAAGAAAGTAGGGGAAAAAGGCATTACAAATATTTATTTATTTATTTATTTTTTTCGGGTTGGGGCGTTCAAGACAATAATTTGTTTAACATGATAGCCCAAGGAAAAAAATCAATTAATTGGGAAAAATTTTACTATTGAATTATACGTTATATTTGGAAGACGTAGAAATTTTTAAATTTTATTGAAATGTAAAGTAGTTTAAACAAAAGACAAAATATCTGTATTTTTCAGATCTTTTGCAAGAAATTTATATATAACATGATTTAGATTATGAAGGGTTTTGATTTTTAAAAATTTATTTTTTAAGGCTAAATGAAGGCTAAGATATATTTAGGTAAATAGTTATATTATAGAAAATAAATAACATCAGTTGATATAAATAAAATTTTGTATAATTTAATTCTAAGCACAAAATCTGTAGGTGTAATGTAAAACCTAGTCTATCTAAATATATTCTAAAATAAAGATAAGCTAAGTCTGACAAAATTAATTCATAAGCAAAAATACAACTCTATATCATTTGGAAAGCTTTTGGCGGGCAAAAAATTAAAAAAAAAAAAAAAAACTTTTCGGTCTCCTTTTTATTTTTTGTGTGCTTTTTTCCTTCTTCCTTCTTGTTCTCCACAATTTTAGAAGACTAGGAGGATCCAAAAATAATTACTAATGAAGAAAATCCAAGGACTAAAGTCACCAATATACCAAGTTGGACTGTTGATAACATCTAATTTACCTAATGTACTCATGAAGTAAATCCAACGTTAATAGAAAAAACATAAATAACTTAAAGATTCATGGAAGCATTTGTAGAAAAAATATAAGAATTGATACATTTCACTCCGATATTAGTCTCATTCTAATTGTAACAATCTTTTTTTCTAAAGGAAAGACCCAAAAAGATCATAGGATTTTTTTTAAAGTATAAAATATCTCATATTGATTAGTTTAAATATTCAAAATTAATTAATAAATTTTTAAGACACATATTCATTGTTAATTAGTTTTGAGATAGAAGACTATAAGTTTGACTTCATGTATTTATGTCAATAAATGTTTGTCTTGATTTGGGTATTGTGCTAGACTTTATGAGTTTATGTCACCCAATACCACAATGACCAAACAATCAGTTTTATTGTCTTGTTTTAATTCAAGTCGTGTGTGAGAATGTGTCAAACCATTTATCTTGTTTCAAGTTTCAACCTAAGTTGTGTGACAGATTAGGGACATCCTGACACCTCTTACCTAAAATTCTAGAACTAATATAAATTCGTAAGCCACAGGTCATTGTTAATTGATTTTGAAATAAAAACTCACATTTTTAAATAATTTTTTTTATACTGATTATATATATCCACAATGATAGGATTGAATACAATTCAAATACTGATGAAGCAATACTCACATATAATGAGATAAATACTATTATTTCGTATATAATAAAATTTTAAACTTATACTATATATTCTACCCATAAGCTACCATGTGATTCTTAGAATGATTAATTGGTGGAGTCAAGCTTATTTTATTAGCACGTCTATCTAAAATTTTCAAACTCACGCATTAAGAAGGCATTTATTGTGATGAACAACTTGCTGGCCATAATAGAATGAACTAAATAAATAAGAAGAAAAATAAGAAAAGAATAGAATTTTATAATCTTGTGCACTAGATGCCAAACAAGATTCAACTGTCCTTATAATTTTATAGCCAAGTCCTGCCGTGAAGAATCAAATACCTCTTTTTTTTTGGGAGTTTTTTAAGTGGAGAAATATCTTAAACAGTAATGAATTACAAACACCCGTTTCAGCAACGTATGGAAAGTCAAACCATCCCGACTAAGTCATGTGGTGCAATTTGAGTCTCGCTCGACCAATGCCACACTTTGCCTGTTTGAGACTTATCCTACGACTCTTGGCCGGTTTGGTGGTACAACGTCATTGGAGAATCTCTGTTTTAAATAATCTAAGAGGCTGATGATAACCACAAATGTTAATAACTTAATGAGGTGTTTGTTTTCATTGGATAATTGAAATTAGGACGAGAATTATAAAATTTATTATTGATATTATGTTTATTTACTTGTTTAGTTTGAATAAAAAATAAATTTTATTATATTGATAAGAGTAGATATTTTTTAAAATTTTTATTCCCATAAAATGATTTATATCATATGGCATCTTTCTCTCATATCCATAAAAAGCAAACACCTCCGTAATATCACTATTTAGAATATATTCCTTTGTCTCTAATTTCTTCTTTCATAATGGGTTGGGGTATTATCATAATTTCACAATCTAAATATTGTAACATTAACATTTGATTTATAACATTATCACTAGTAACATGATAATAACATGAAAAGACAAATAAAAATTGATGATACATAAAATATCTCCTTAATTAAGAGATAACACGGATTCGCATGGATCACATGCACTCAATGTTTATAATCAAGGCGTATTAGTTAAAATCTGGTTCAATGAACCCCAAAAGGTACGCTCGTTACAATCCTTGAGATACTTTTTCCCTAATTGGAATTGTTCACTAACATTTACAAATCTATTTGAATTCTTAGCTTCCTTAATTAAATTAAGATTTACTTTTATTGATTTAAGCATTAGAGAGGCTCAGAAATATAGCTATTTTGTTCAAAAGTGAGTTTGACATTTGGTTATTGAAATATATTGTTTCCGTCACATTTCATTAGTCACTCTTTTTATTTTTATTTATTCTAAATTATTTATCATTTCTTAAAAAGGCAATTAAACAAGGACTAATTTAGCTACCCTTCGTACAAATCCCTAAAAATGACATTAAAGTCATGTTAGAGCATTTATTACTTTCACAAACTATTTCAAATTTTAAAACTTCAACACCAACTAACAAATTTTGAATTTGAATATAAGTATAATAATGGAAAAAATATTGTGTTATTAATTGGATAAATATCAATTTCTCTTAAATTGTGTAATCGGACTGATCATGGTCAAATAAAATACGATAGAAAGAGTATTTATTTTTATATAGGTCCTGGCTAGCTTGT
Organism: Cinchona pubescens; assembly: GCA_025175665.1. Classification (NCBI taxonomy): domain Eukaryota; kingdom Viridiplantae; phylum Streptophyta; class Magnoliopsida; order Gentianales; family Rubiaceae; genus Cinchona; species Cinchona pubescens. The sequence continues at coordinate 256,155 of JANKKI010000141.1, forward strand.
TCCAGAATATTTAATACATGTGAGATTGGTAATTAATCTGGTATCTAATTTTTGCTAAGCATTAACAGTAAGAAATCCAACCAATTTTGTTTATTCAAAACTTGTTATACCAAGAAAAAATATAGGACCTTAAAACTCTAAAATCTCTCTTAGTGCTCCATGGAACCAAAATATGTTTGCAAAGGCCCTAATCAGAAAATTTTTGTATGGACTGAATTTATGGTATAATGTTATGGACCCTTTAGTCTATGACATTATGCTATATAAGTCAGATTGATATAAGAATTTTACGACCCCAACCTCACATGACCATGCTGCAGCCACGAATTCTGCTAAATTAATTAACAAAATAATCCATATTATTAATCACAATAAGGATCTCTTGTTTTACATTCTGTAATATTTCTTATTACATCACTTAATGAATTATAATAAATGATATATTGAAGGGTATAAGATTTTCTATTTTACGCTCTATGTTACTTTCTGTCCCAGAATGTGAGACAAAAAATCTTATACTAACCAATGTAATCAGCTATACACTAGGGATATATATCAATTTAATGAAAATAATTTTTGAGAACATGGGGTGGTTGTGCAAGTCCATTACTTTTAGTTGTTTAATTTGTGTTCATTTGTAACAAAATATCTTGTTCACTTGGTTGAAATTAATAATAAAAAAAGTTGGTGAGAAACTCAAGTCAATATTCATTAATTTTCCCCCGTACCATACCTCAACTTCCCTACGCGTCATTCGTGGACCATTTTTCTTGCCAAATTAATAATGCATGATAACAAAAGCTATCAAAATCCTACAATGGTTACTATGACAGAGTGAGTATTATATTTATCAAGGAAACAGAAGATTTTCTAATTTTTTTTGACGTCAGTGACTCTCAATCCCACCATGCATGTTATATGGTGTGTGTTGTGTGTGTGTGTGAGAGAGAAAAAGAGAGAGAGGGATGAGAAGGGCTTACTTTTTTGGTTTCATAGTGGAGATCAGGCGGAGCTTGAGTTCCCATGACGACGGAGAAGCGTGGAAGATGAGACGAGCAGTATGAGATTATAAAGGACAAAAATAGGAGTGAGGATATGAACGAGGAAATTTATAGAAAGCTCCTACCCATCACCTGTATATATACAAAGTCGGATGTTATAATTATACTAGTAAATGAAATTCAAATTGGGAGATACTTACTTGGATTTGGTGCACGAGTGGGGTTGTAAAACCCTTAATTCAAGTAAATTTATATTTATTTTTTTAATTCTTTACTTTAAAATATATTAATTCTTTTTAAAAAATTTATAAATTTATTTAAATCAAATGATCTACGATTCCTCTCGGTTGAGGTAAGTATTTTATACTTGAGATTAAGAGACAGTGAAGTGAAGAAGACGTTTTTGTTTGACTTGCACGGAAGGTCTTAAATTAAAGACAAATACTTCTTCCTTTATGCTTTGGAGAGAGTTGTTTTCTCATGAAAATTCCTAGAACCATACACACAGCTGGCCGGCAGCTCCGCACTAATTACGGAAAAATTATTGGACCGTCAGTCCTACTTTACAAAAAAATATTTTAAATTATTAAATAATTAAAAAATAATAAATTAATTTTGATTGAATGTCACACTCGCTCAACTCCCCAAATTCGCTTTGGTAACATTTATGTGTATAAGTAAATATAATAAAGTAGAAACGTTATTATTATATTATAAGGATCGGGATTTGAAGATCCCTCTATTATCTAGAGAAAAATTAATTTGCCATTTTTGTTGGCTAGTATTATTGTCAGAGCAATTTTGACATAAAATTCCAAATTACCCTCCTTACAAATTCTACCAAGTTTTGTGGGGCACAGTTTTGATCTTCTCCCTCCCTCCTGTCATCTCCTACCTCACTCATATCTGTTCCATTAAGGCTCTCTAACCGGGGCCGTCATTGAAGCAACAACAGTAGTGGTCACGGAATCGGCCTGACGATCAAAATTTAACAAGTGAAAACTAAATTCTTTGAAAGACTACAGAAACAAACTCAAAAATTTAGACCCATTTCAAGGTCAAAAATTTGACAAGTTTTATGGCATGAAACAAGATCCAATAAAAACCAACTTGTAAACATATGAAAATCAAGACATTCACAGTTTTAGGGGAGTCAAAACTCAAAACTAGTTCATCACAATCCCAAACCCAATTATTATACTTTTCCTTATGCGTGTGTGGATTTTACAGCCCTGTAAACCTAAAATCCTCAATTGGCAATGGAAAAAAGTTTCTATTTTCTACTTTTATTATTTTATATTGGTGCCTCTAGTGTTGCAAGAGATGAAATCTAGTATAACTGGGGAGAGAGAGAGGGAGACAAAAAAAGGTGAATAATTCGGATTCCGGGACATATTTTAAAAAATATTGATTAAAAATGAAATGAAAGAAAGCAGTTGAGTCTCACCATTGCAGTTGGGCCAGGAAATTACGACGGTCACTTTTCCGGTAGATGGGACCCATCATAAACTTTAGGAGTATTTTGCCCGTGAGGGTACTTTTGAATTTTAGATAAAAATGCTTTGAAAATAACACCAGTCATTTGTCGATTTTCGAATCAACCAAACATTGGTGGGATCATCGTGGACACAATAGATTGTTGTAAATATAGCAAGGAATAAACCTTATTTATAATATTAAGAGGATAGAGATTTGTATTGTCTAGGGAAAAATTAATTTGCCATTTTTATTTGTAGGAAACTAGGAATGAAAGTAAATTTATGTTTTAGCAAAAAGGCTAGGATAGTAAAAGATTTGTCAATTCTTGAATCAACCGTACATTGGTGGCATCACCATGGACGCGATGGATTTTGTGTATTATATTATGCATGTAAATAGCCCAAATAAGTACCAAGTATTATAGTGAAAGAAAACGATGGACCAACCATAACATCCATTTATTATTTTACTACTACTACTGTCATATTTTGGCTCAAAAAATGGCCTGTTAATTAAACTTCGAAGGAAAGGATAATTAAGCCTGTTTTCTCCAAAACGGCATCCTGTGTAAATTCAATGTAAACTTCGATGAAATCAATATGCGTGTTTGATCATACGGGCGTCGGTATTTCCCTTGGCAACTACTCAAAACATTTGTTGTATTTGAAAGATTGTGACTAGTTTATGCACAAATTAAGTTAATTATTACAGCCATACCACGTTTGTCTCCGCAATCGGCAGCGTACAACAGGGGATCCTTAAATGTAAGCTTATTATATTACTACGTAATTAAGGATGATTGGAACTTGGAAGCTGTAATTTGACAACAAATAATTAAAATAACAAGATACTATTAATTACTATGAGATTTCATACTTGATATCCGTACTCTAAACTAATACTCCTACTTGAAATTTCACATGCAGACAATAATTAAGGAAGTGTTAATTTATGGTATAAAAAGAAAAAACAATGTTAATAGTTTCTCACATTTTATATTTATACTTTTTTAGTTTCTTACATTCAAAATAATATATGTTAATCTCTCATAAATTCAAAACGAACCATTTAACCTCCCTTGACACAATTACATTTTCTCTTTATAAAATTTCATTGAATATTCCGTGTAGAAGGCTTGTAGCCAAGTTGATGAGTGCAAGATTAGTCAATCACTACAAGTAATACTTACATGACCAAACCCTAATATACTTGGTTAACATAATTCTTTGGCTCCAACCCATCATCTCGATATATCATCTGAAACTAAAAGTCGCTTTTGTACCACTAACATTAGTCAGTCAGTGATAACGGCTTCCATAAAAAAATGAGTTCCGGGAGGTGGAATCAACTGGACCACCACCAAATTGTGTGGAAATTGTGTGGAAGAATCACCAAATAACGACGCAACGACGACTTTGACTAAGAAGGCCCAAGATATTAAGTCAATGCACTCACATTCACAAGCAATTATACAATTAAGTGCCACTTGTGCCATTCTTTTTTATTATTATTAATTTTTATTTCGAGATGGGGGTGTTTGAGGGGAAAAATATTTAATTAGGTAGAGTACGATTGTGTCTGCATAAAATTTAATTAAATTATATTCAATCTTAATTACATCAAATAATATTATTTATTTTATAAATTTTAATTTATATTAAAAAATTTATAAATATAAAAATCTCTACTTAAATATTTCTAATTTCAATTTTCTTGGTTGAACGAATAATTTGGTGGACCATCCTCCAAATTACGCTGCGGTCACAGAAATTGACTTGCATTACGATATTAGTTGGCGTGGGAATCCGGGCTCTCACATTTCTTGCATTAATCAAACCTCATTCTTATCTTATTGGTCATGGGTAGGTTTGGACTACTTGCTCGCATTACATGTGAATTAATCGAAAAGTAGGAATATTTATTATTTTTTTGTTATCCAAAGCAGAACTTGAGTTCTCTACGTCCATTCCCCTCAGGCAAGTACTTGCACAATTGCACGGCTACCGACTTAACCAATGAAGTTGGACTCTAGCGGGCGATTTATTATTTAAGGAAAGGTGGAGAGAAGAGGGAAGCTAATTTCGGTGTTTCATATTAAAGTCAAACATTTTTTTTTTTATTTTAAAAAAAGGGTCAAACATTACATAAGTTATAGTGCAAATGGTATCAATAGTCAATGCAACAACAAAATAATTTTAACACTTTACGTTCAAGTGAACTACAGAAGTAAGCTAAACATACGTCATTTCGTGAAATCTTGGCCAAAATATGAGGATCTTTCAAGGTCTAGTGTGCAAATTGGACTTTCATCGCGGGTGATTTGCAATTGCCTTGGAAGTTCTCGGCTTGTACTTGGTGAAAAGATGTTCCATTAACTTCTTCCTTTTTATACGTCAATAGTTATTATCAACTTGTTACGTTTCATATTCAGTAATGGAAAATATTATCATAAATTTAATTTTAGACATCATTAGTAGACTCTACAATTAAAATTAAATCTTATAAAATTTTACTTATATTAATTAATATCATAAATTTCATAATATTTAATCTACACTACAAGTAAAATCGTAAACCATCCCTTTCATTAATTGCTTCTAATCCACTAAAATAAAAATTTCTTTTTCTTAGTCAAACATATGTTATTATCTTGTACTACAACTGCAGTACAAAAGTTGCAGTGTTTCCGACTAAGAAATGATCGATAGTGAGAAGGTTTGGCATCAAAGAAGATTTAGGAGGAAAAAGAAAAACGGTCCCCTACACAGCATGCTACTATTTGCTAGAGCTTGTTTTCTGCAACTTGCCTTGAAACTGCAGAATCGAAACCGCTAGCCGACTTCTAGTCACCTTAATTTATCCGTTGGCAGATTTTATGTGGACGCCTCATGTATTGAACTCAAACTGTCAAAGCGTCAAATTTTCATCTGCTTGGGGTCGGTGTGGTCTTGATATTTTTCATAATGACGCAAAATTTGTCACTGTCTTGTCGTTCGTTGATGATATTAAAATATTGTATTTAAAATGATTGTACTATTTGTAATCTCATCAAAAGCATAAATATAATTATATACGTGAGTAGTTTAGATTATACTTATCAAAACTCATAAAACATGGTTAAGATTCATATAAAATTTATAAATGAGAGGTTATTTTTAACAATTGACAAATTACATTACATAATAATACTTAAACAATCTCCTATCTCTCTCTACTTTCCTATTCTTTCTCTCTCTACAATTTTTCAATATCATCATTAGTCGTGAAACATTTGATTAAGTTGGAATATGACAATTAACAAGTATTCCTTAATTAATTAGAATTTTGTTAGTGTAATATTTATAGTTTCAATCGTAGGTGTTAATTTCACAATATGGTACCAAGAAAAAACTTTAGGTGACTACAAAATTGAATTTATATAGTAAGACTTTTTTTTAAAAATGTTTTAGTTATTCTACATCTTAATTCCTTCCAAATATTTATAACATCTTTCTATTCGATTTTCGTTTAGATTGAACTAATGAGATAAAATTGACTCCAAGAATCTTGTTTCCCGACCTCAGATGCCAGGTAGAAAAAGAATCTAAGGAGGACATTGAAAAGGACTAGGACAGTGGCATCTTTGTTATTACCGATGTCACACGTGATGTCATGAGAATGTAATAAGGTTAAATACGTCAAGTTATTTTATCTTAAGTGACAATGAAATATAATTTAAATAATAATTTTTTTATAATTTATTAATTGTAATTTAAATTATTAAAAATAATCTTAGAGATTATATTAAAAATAATAATAATAAAACTTAAATATTATCTTAAGTGTACAATGAAATATAATTTAAATAATACTTTTTTTATAATTTATTAATTATAATTTAAATTATTAAAAATAAAGGAAGAGATGATTTTAATAATAATAAAAAAAACTTAGATATTATCTTAAGTAGACAATAAATATAATTTAAATAATAATTTTTTATAATTTATTAATTATAATTTAAATTATTAAAAAACTAAAGGAAGAGATGATTTTCTCGGAACCAATTTTCTCGCCAAAATTTGTAATATCTAAAGTCTGCCAACTTCATCCTTCACAACCCATTTTTATCTCTCTCTATCTCGGCTATAGTTTCACATCCCCCTTCGACTCTAGCACGTTAGGTAATCGTATTACAAGTGTTCCACATCCGTCGTTGTTTCAAGGCCGAAAAGTTAGAAAATTCTTATATGAATTATATATATAGTAAATGAATATGAATTAAATATATATAGTAAATGAAATGAATTCTTTAATTCATATTCATTTATAATATTTTAATTCATTGGAATAAACTTCTTTAATATTCAGTACTAGATTTGACAAAAAAAATCAATAAATCATTACCTTGAAAATAATTGGATTTATCCAGAAGGAAAAATAATTTTAATAGTCTCATATATTTCACATTTGAACTTTTTTAGTCCTTAACATTTAAAATGATGCATTTTAGTCCCTTACAAATTCAAAACACACCATTTTGGTCATTCGACCCAATTACGAGTATATTTTGACATGAAATACTCACATGCATATAAAATGTAGCATATTTAAGTGCAAAAGTGATAATACATAACATTAAATAATAAATTGTCCCAAAAAGAAGAGGATTGGAGCAGTTGGAATAGAGTCGACAGAGGAAAAGCTGTGAGGGAGGGGAATAGGGGTGGTGATGGTAGGTGAGAATTTTGGAGTGGTGGTAATAGAGGTTTTAGGTAATGTCATTTAATATTTAAAATTTATTTGTTGCTAAATTTGCTCGTGAATCCGGAACCAGAACTGTCGGAACCGGACTGCCAAAGACCGACGGCTCTGGAATCAAAACCAGAACCGTTGTTGAAGGTTTTCGGAACTTGACTCTGAACCATGGATAAGGTTCCGGTTCTCTATTTTTTGGAATCAAAATCGGGAATCGGAGATTCTGGAATCGAGTAACAAAAAGAATATATATATATACACACACACATATATATACACACATACATATATATATGTCAATGTAATTGATACATTTAATTTTTATTTAGATTATCTTCAAATCTTAGTATGAATTATTCAAAATGTATATTTATTTTAATTTTTAATGATTCAATAAATTATGTAATAGTGTATTTTTTTTCCAGAAACAAAATTTATAATTGAAATATAAATGAAATGTAATTTTTTGTTTATCATCTTAACTTTTATTAATTTTTTTTTGTTATTATTCAGAATGTATATTTACTTTAAAAAATATTCAAAATTGAAGCCATGATTGGAATCGGGATTGGAATCGAAAAACTGGCTGGAACTATCGGTTCCAGATCCAGCTCCCAAGGTTTCGGTTCCAACTTTTCATGAAACTGGAATCGGCGTTTCCAGAACTGTAGTCATGCTTAGTATCGAGGGACCAAAATAATATATTTTAAATTTAGAAGAGATTAAAATATATCATTTTAAATACATATCTGATTAAAAAATTACAAATATAAAATGTAAAATTTAATAAAGTTGTTTTCCCTATCCAAAAAGATAGTCTTGGTATAATATTTCGTCCTTGATATCCTTGAGCCCGTATTATAATACTACTGGAATGAGATTTCACATTTCTGTGATCGTACTTGTGCACGCGGTATGGGATCACAATCCAAACGAATCAAGTGGAGAGGTTGACTTGTTAATTCTTATTTCTATACCGACAGACAACTTGGTCCGTTTCTTTATAGTAGAAGTCGTGTTCTTTACAAGTACATTAGGTGAATGATATTGGAATTGTAAGTGAAACTAGAACCTTATAATTATGGAAGAAGAGAGAGTTTGAGATTGTACACATCAGCACCTTAATTAATTAAAAGAGAAGATGGAGTATATACTATATAGTAGTAGTCTGCTAAGTAACTAATTAATTTTGACCCTCCATTTCATGCATAATTCTAGTAGTAGTTAATTACTAGTATTAGTTAACATGGTTTCACTTCCTTCTCCAAAACCATCTTCTCATCTGAAACTAAAGGTGGTTTTTATTTTATTTTATTTTTTTTTTGACATAGCTGTCTTATTTATTTTATAATTAATCGAACTCATAATTAATAAATCATAAAAAATATCTTACTATTCAAATTAAATTTTATAATCAACTAAAGTTTTTTTTTACTACAATATTATGAAATTTTTTGCATGAATCCTTTGATTCTAAATCAATCACATTACCCCGTTGAGTGATGCGGACCAAGAGATCCATGGCATTCCATCCAAGAATTTCCCCCATATTATGTGGAAATTGTATGAAACGACACAACGACGACTTTGACTAAGAAGACCCAAGATATTTTTGGCCAACTCACTCACATTCACATACAGCCATACTATCGCCACTTGTGCCATTAATGGTGTTTGAGTTTTCTAGGATGAGCGAATAATTTGGTGGACCATCCGCCTAATTACAGCGATGCTAATTTGCTGAGGTTGTTCGACGAAATTGACATATATGCATAATTATATTGGTTGGCTTACGGATTAGGGGGGGATCCCCCATTTCTTCATTAATCAAACCTCATTCTTTTCTTTAATTCTTTATGGTTATGGGCGGAACTTGAACGCCCCTCAGGCTCCTATACTGCTCGATACTTGCACAATTGCACTTGCACGTCCAACCAATTGCTAATACAGTACTTCATTTCATATTAAAGTCAAACGTTACATAAGCTTTAATGCCATATGTTATGAATTATTAAGGCAAGAACAAAATAATTTTAACACTTTACGCTTAAGTGAACAACTAAAGTACTGTACTAACTCTATTTAGTGTGAGATCGTCATCAAACACTTTAACTGTTTGAGTGTAAGGTCAGAAATTCAAATTCTCATCTTACATTCTTAAAGATACAGGTTAGATCTCTTTCTCTTAATCTCGTTAGGCCTTCCCCCTCCCCTTACTAGTAGATATAGTTAAGTAGGAGTAGATAAAACTGTTACCATTTGAAAAAAAAAAAAAAAAAGAACAGCTAAAGTAAACTACACATACGTCATAGTTGTGAAATCTTCGCCAAAATATTAATGATCATTCAATATTTAGAAAGTGTTTAGTTTATGAGTATAAGAGAAAGAATGAGAATCTAATTAATGATACCTATAGATATTATTTGGGTAATCATTATGGAAATCAAAGTGTTAAAAAATATTTTTTTTATTACCCACTTGTAACTAAGATTTCAAATTAAAAATTAATAAATTTCATTACTTGTTCAAATCAAACAAAAAAAAAAAATATAAATTTATATCGATAATTGTGACATTTATAATTCTCATTTAGTTCCTATTCTCAAATGTGAACCGAACATTTCTTTGGCGTGAAAATTGGGCTTTCATCATTGGTGAAATTGCCTCGGAACTTAGTATGGGGTTCAGTTCTTCTTTTACACGTCAATCATGTATACATTATCAAATTGATTGTTACATTCATTAGACTAGTAAATTAATTTGTTGTTTTCCTCCATTGATCGATTTGACTGGTGTTGAAAATTTTTACGTGCTTTTAATTGGTCAAATATATGTAATCTGCTGTTTTCTGGAGCGAACTGCAAGTAGTTCCAAGCAACTCAATGATATTGAGGAGATTTAGGAGGAAAAAGAATGACGATCCACGGTATCACCTCAGGATGAGCTAGTTCCTGCTTCTTGATTACTGCTACCTTGCCATGAAACCGCAGAATCGAAACCGCTACCATATTTTTAGTCACCTTTACTCGTTGATAGACTTTGTGTGGAATTCCCACTAAATGTTAAATTTTCTCTTTATCTGTTTGGAGTCTCGAAATCTTTCATCGTGACCCAAAATTTAACACCGTCTTTTTTGTCGTAAAGCATTTGATTAAGAGTAAAAGTTTAAAAAAAATATATTATTTAATAATTTATTAATTTTTTAAAACTACAAATATTTTTAAATAAGACAAGTTATTTAAAATAACAATTATTTTAAAATGCAGAGAATATTTATTAATAGACGTATAAGAGAAGGTAAAATATATTTTTTTTATTAAATAACTAAGTATAATAGTTGCTCAAAAAAAAAACTCAATTAAGAAAAAATACGATTCCTTATTTTAATAAAGTGAGCTATCCAATTCAAATAGATTCATCTCATTCACGATTGTTAGTAAATTAAATGACAACAATAAAACTTGTTCTACTTCAAGTCTAAAGCAACAAAAGGAAACGTATATATAGATAGATGTACTCAACTTTAATGCATGGCTACTTTGCATCTCACTATTATTACCAAGAATCCTTCAAGAACTTTATCTCCCCATTAAAAAATAGTATAAAAACAGAAAATAATGGCAGCCCATTAAGTTAATAGTAATTCTTTTGACATCGTCCAGCACAGCAGCTCCCAGTCAGAAACTTTTATTTTGATCTAAAACTAAAGTATCACCAGTTTAGCTCCATAAGCTGCCTGCTTGGATCCTTCTCTAATTGTTAAAATCCTCACAGTACCAAAATATCCAGGGCCAGGGCTAATAATTATCTTCTCCAGTGATTTAGCAATTTGCAGTAATGCCAATGCAAATCTAAAATCAGTCTTATAACAGGCAAAATTTATCAATTTCACGATAAATGAGACATTGATGGTGGTGATGAGCCCTCAAACCCGCCTCGGCACGCATTGTGACTAAGAAGATGAGAGACCATTTCCTGAGATAAAGGGAAAAATTGAAAGGCATTATGAGTAAGTCGTAAAGAAGAAAATTAAAACAAAATAATAGTTTTTGAAATTTCTTTGTTATCACCCAGATGCAAGCTATGAATCCCAGTACCTGTTTAGGAACGCGCTCCGTGTACAAGAACTGCCACAGACAAGGAATGCCAATTGTTAGAATAGAGAAGATAACGAAAAAGACTGAAGTTGGTAAAAACATGCTTTCATATCAAAATCAATTGACAATTAATAGTTAAATCACTCATAAACTTTATTAATTAGTTCAACATCTTTAATTTAATCAAATGAGGGATATTTATATTTAACATTTTCTCTCCCACATGACTTGTATTAGTTGATAACCCGTGACTTAGGTTCATTGGGTGCCCATAGAGAAACAACCTGTGACTTGGGCTTGCTGAACTACTGGTAATAAAGAGAGTCCGTTAGAATGAGTTAAGAAATTAAAACACAGATTGGATGAAAGAAAAAGCCTACAATAGAAAATTCTGAACGTAATTATGATACCATGTTAAAAAACATAAATTTCTATCTCTGATTCATCAAACTTATTAATTAGTCTAAAATCTTTAAATTAATCAATGTGAGATACTTATATTTAGCAGAAATAAAGCAAACAACTAAAACAAAACATGGAAAGTTGAAATTGCACAAATATCTAAAGGTTTCCTCTGGGTTCAACGGGGTTTTCACCAGGAATGTCACCTCATGCTTGCATGTAGTTTTTGTATAATGCCAAGCTGAACATTCTATTATCCATTTAGACTTGGTCATTAAAGTAAACATACTCAGAAGTTACATGTGACGAGAGCGACTAGATTGCAAATTGGTTAATGGATTCATTAAAGTACCACATTAGAAAGATAAACAGAACCACTAAATCTGATTCCTAGGTACACATGGCATTTATCCCGCCTTTCGTATATTTAGAGGAGAAAATATGGTTTGAAAGTATCCTTAGAAAGCGCCCCCCAAGTGATTAGTAGACAAATTTCAGGCCACAAAAGCAGCACTTCTTATGCACTTCAATTTTTAATACTGGTTTCACGAAAAGAATTTGGTCATTATATTATGGTGATTTTCACCAGCAAAGTACTGTGAAACTGAATACTTACTGCAGCCAAGAGAAATCCTAGGATAGCCAATGTTGGTGGAAACATTCTAGGATGACTGAAGGGGAAATTTGAGTGATGTTATGCTATACAATGATAATTCTGTCTTCTCTATATGATTAATGTGGTCAAAAGACAAAGTAGTGTTTTATTCCCAGCAACTTCAAACGTGCAAGCTTAGGTCCCACCTTGAAATGATTATCACAAGCACAGACAGTATCTTATATCAATTACACTGGCTTCTATGCACAGAGAGAGGCATTAGTCAAATGGGGAATAGGATGTTGCGGAAAGATGTTAATTTCCGCCAGTTTGATAGCTAAGTATGGATTAACCATAATTACTACAATCTAGAAAAAGCAAAGGTATGCAACAGTTCATACTGGAGTTAGTTTCTTCAGTTGCTATTGAGATCCGTAAGGAGAATTTTCATTGCCCAGAAAATCTAAAAGGACCAGTGGAAGACTGTAAAACAAGCATGGGAACATGGAAGTATTATATGTCACGTCCAAAGAAATTCGAGGAGGACACTCTTCCTCAGTTCACCCCAACCCCTTCACCCCCACCACCCCAAAAAAAAAAAAATTAAGGTAAAAAAGAACAGAAAATGTAATCATTCGACTCTGATACTCGAACGAGCTTCAAAATTTAAGCTCGAGCTCGAGTTCGAAAAAATTGACATAGTTCAAGCGAGCTCGAAAATAAGTAAAACGAGCTCGAACTTGAGTAGTTCGACTTTTTCGTAAGTAAAGATGTAATTTTTCTAAAAAGTATGGACATTTTAGTAATTTTATATATAATAAAAAAATTTAAAAAAATTATATGATGCATAGCATATTATACATATGCTCGAATCGTTTTGAACTCGAGCAAGCTTTTGACAGCCAACAATGCATGTGAAAGGTTACCTCAGCAGTTCGTTAGGTAGAATAATCTGGCATTGGCCCTCATATTCATCCAGAAAAGAGAAGAACAGGCTAAACTACATAGCCAACCAAACAACCATCAAATAAGATTCCAATCTATGAGAAAGCAAGAACAGCTCTTATCTTAGCCATTTTGTTCATTCTCCAAGAAGATATTGCCTGCCGTAATGAATAATAACTTATCCTATGTTTACTGCCTTTATACCATCTGTTGCACACATAGGATTGTACAAAATTCTACAGGGGCTTTAAGGTATATTTTAAAAATATTTAGAGACTACGGGTCTGAGAACCTACCACATAAGGGTATAGGATAATTTACCCAAGAAAAAATCACAAAGTGATTAAAGACTTTAGTGGTTGCCAATGACTCACTAATGACATGCAGTAATTTGGCATAGCCATTCATGTAAAGTTCATTTACACCAACAATGCATAAAAAGATTTAAGTCCAGAATTAAACTAGTTTTTTTCTTTTCTTGTTATCAACATTCAAAACTGTAACATTAACTGATTTAACTTGAAGAGTTGTATCTAGGTTTCTCTTAGCTAACAGAAAAAGGAGGAAAGGACACATACTCTGCATACACGACTCAGAAACTTGTCTAATTGTAACTGTAATTTCACCGTAAGAAAATTTTTTATCAGAAAACTTCTGAAATAAGGGCAAAGAAATTCATGGAAATGGAGATAATATTCAAATGGACATATAACCTTGGCTATTGAGATGATTCATGCTGTTAAGTAAATACTGACCGTGACAAGAAATATAGACAAAAAGGGGCATGCTATAGTCAACATCACAAAGAACATAAGGCTTTCACCAACAACAGTGTGAAGTGTCAACTCTAGCTGCTTGAGACATCGTAATTGAGGAAGTCCATAGAGTGATGTACGATTATGACAAGATGCACAAGAAACGGCCTAAAAAAATTAGACATTGACTGGTTAACAACAATTCTCATAATCAACATAAGTAAACTTGGAAAAGGCAAAGGCCATTCTTTCTAACCGAACGAGGGGACCAAGAGAAGCCTCTCCAATTGATGGCTGTATTTTGAATCCCGATAATGCTTAAATAAGAAAGATCCACTGGGCGCCAGCTCAAATTAAGCTCCGATAAGAGAGGAACATTATGTAATTGAAGGCTTGCTGATATCATCAAAGTTTCAAGATTTAAGCAACAGCACAAAATCAAGGACTTTAGAGATGGACCAACAACATTCACTTTCTTCATATGTCGATCAAATATAATAGAGAGATGTTCAAGATGCGGACCATTGGATAAAAGATAGTCGATGATCTCATCCTTGATATTAACCGACCAATTTGAAGGATGTTAATAGGGAAAGACCACCAACAAAATGCGGCTTCATTACTGCCCTTGAAATCGACAAAAACTTGTCCAGGTCAGGGAAATCATTACATGGTGGTGTTTGCAATTTCAAAAACTCTGACTTCCTTTTGCAATGCAAAATGAATCCAATCATAAATAGGGAGAAGTTTCTTACCAAAATCACAACGAACAATAAATTTATCTACAGATGGCCCCTGATGCAATTTGACAACTCGACCCACCCATCTTAAAAATCTATTCACATCGTCCCAATTTCTGCTACTGCTATTTCCATTCCATTGGTGAATATCAAGTTCTATACTGCCAGAAGTAAACCTCCATAAATATCTCCGCCTACGGGAAAGAACACTAGTCCGGACTGCTTCCTTGAAAGTCAAACAGGAGATGATGGCAATCAAAATCTCATCCGGCAATGTATCCATCCCATACAACACTACATTCTGCTTCTGAAAAATCATACAACAAAATAAGAAAAGAAAATCATATATTCCCCTATTTTAGCTCAGGAACACATTAGTGACTAAAAGCAGCAAAAGTATACTCTTTTTTTTTTTTTTTGGGGATGAGTTTGGGAAATAAAAAGCTACAGATTAATGTTCCTAACCTTTTCAGCCATCTTCACAAATGCTAAACTTTCACCGAATTTATTTTTTTTAATTTTTTTTATAAAAATTAATTTAACAACAGCAGAAGAATCAAAATCGCCTGTTATTCTAATCCATATCATGAAAATTAGGCCGAGTTTTAGCAAAATCTGGGCTAATTTGTATTCACAATTACCGCTGAATCAAATTAATTTTTTCTTCTAATCCGTCAAAACTTCAAAAGACAAAGGCCCTCCAATCTTGAAAAAAAAAAAAACTTTTGAACAAACATCGAGATAGACAGATTCCATACCTTGCGTTTTGGCATAATAATTTTAGAATTCTTGCAGCGAGAGAGAGAGAGGAGCCTTCATGGTGGCTGTTAAAGAGGAAGATGTCGGCGTAATAATTTTAGAATTCTTTTCCCGGGCGGGTGGAGTGGGGCAGATTCTTACCGCTAGTCCTGGACTTTATCAATGAGGGCCTTATTAATGCACCACATAAATCATGAATGTATATTTATAATGTTATGTTATTCTTTCTAACGACGTGTACTGTGGTGCTCCAATTAATCACTTTATAATCACTCAAGAGCGGAGAATTAAAAACTCTTTTTCTTTTGGATTAATTACATTTACACCACTGAGATCTGGTCATATTATTAAACCAACCCTATTTTAACCAAATTACAAATTTCTCCTAGAAATTTTATGTCTATTGTTCAGTAGTGGTTGATCCTCGTTCAATAGGAGCCTTATATTTGAAGTGAAGGATTCTTATTTTTTAAAAACAAGAGGATAGCATTATTCAGAAAAAATGAATACTGCATTCTAATTAAGCTCCTATAGAAGAAACTATTTAACCAAATAAAAATTTCCCTTGTCAACCAAATAAAAATTCCTCGTTGCTAACTTCTGTTGACAGTTTGTAAAAGACAAAATTGCGTACTGCATAATTAGTCCCTCAATTTTTTTTCCCCCCTAAAATCAGGAATAGTCTTAATTTTTTTTTTCTTTTTATGTTATCAATTTTGTTC
Source organism: Cinchona pubescens (assembly GCA_025175665.1). Lineage (NCBI taxonomy): Eukaryota > Viridiplantae > Streptophyta > Magnoliopsida > Gentianales > Rubiaceae > Cinchona > Cinchona pubescens. Next base: position 272,387 of record JANKKI010000141.1, read on the forward strand.
TAAATTCATTCCTCCACCACAGAACATTGTATCCCCACTTCCACCTCCAATCAACCCATTCACAAACTTTCCAATCTGTGATCCATATTAATGACAACATTCATGCAGAAACAATATTCATATATACAAGAAAAATTCGAAAACCCTATAAAAGCGATTAGTTTGAGATTAGTATTGTAGTCTCTTACGACCATCAACTATTTTATTGGTTATTATATGTCAAAATTTTGGTTTATGTCATACATCAAGATGTTCCAGCCAGTATTGTACGCTGTCGAACACAAGAAATACACACTTAAACGCAACAACTGTATGAATTAGATAATTGTATAATCATAACTTCTTTTCCAACACAACTATTCATGCACCAAAAACACGCTAGTACTGCATTGTTGAAGTTGATACACTTGAAATGTTGAGGAATATATTTTTAGCGCACACATTGTTAGGGCACTTGACACTATAAACCATTCTTCTACATCAAATGTCAATAAAGCATAGCCAGCGCAAAGCATCATGGAGCTGAACCAAGAAAGTTCAATTACATTATAATTTCTCCAATTACAAGGTACACATGAACTCGTACATGTTGGAATATAGTTCTAGATTCAAGGCAGAAGCCAGCAATCCAAATCATCCCACAAAACAAGTATTGACTCCAACTACAAGATCCTTCACAACACATGAACTGGTGCAAGTTGTATGCTGGAATATAGTTCTAGATTCAAGGCAGAAGCCAACAATCCGTCCTCATCCCACAAAACAAATATCTACACCCGCACACCCAATCCCCAAAAAAGAATAACAATAAATTACATCATACATGGTATAAGAACTTGCCATACTAAAGAATGCACAATCGTATATGTAATGCTTAATGCTCACGTGGATGCACAACAACAACCTAGTACACATACATCATGCATCATGCAAGACGAGATCGACAAAAAAAGAAGTCCCTGAGAAGGAAGAGTGCTGGAGTCTCGTTCCAATTTCAAACGTTGTATAAAGCTCATGGATAATTCGGCAAACAAAAGAATGATGAACCAATTCCATTTCACACCAGAGAGCCAAAGCAACCAGGCATACTTCTTGTCTGAAGGAACAAGATACCAAATTTTTTACTATGTATCTTTCTTCTTTCCAATCAAGTCCTATCACTTAGACTGGATTGGGTTGAGCATGAGTGTCTTCTTCTTGATGGCATAAAAAGAGAAGCAGTAAAGGCCTAATCAATTTCTCCTTCCTCTACATCATCATTTACACTACCTAAAGCATTAGGTGGCTCCCCTTCCTCATCCTCTTCATCCACTTTCATGTACAAGCCAAGTTGTTCCAAGGGATTATGACCCCCAAACTTAAAACAACTACCAAGCTCCTCTTAGAAGTAAGTGATCTGGGCTAGTCTCATCCACAGAACTAGGTAACTGCTCAAGAGGGCCAGACCGTAGCATTTCCAGATCTTCAAGAAACCGAGAATTCTCATTTATTTCAACAGTCTTCTCCATCTGTCTCAGAATTGAGGGAGTTAAACAGATGATGAGCAAAAAAAAGAAACACAAGGTCTACATCTTTTCACAACATATTCGTTGATATTAAGTACCTGCAAAAGTGCCTGACGGGCTGCTTCCCGTTCAAGTTCCCTTTTCCTTCTAGCTTCAGCTGCAGCTTCTTCTTCTGCTCGTCTTCGAGCATCTTCAGCAGCTTTAGCTTCTGCTTGCAATCTAGCTTTCTCTGTCATAAAGCATGAAATAAAGAAATGTTCATTTAGAAATTTATGTACAACAATATGAATGCACATCATATATGTTCCACAGAAAGCAACCTCTCTTCTTGTGCATCTCAAGTTCTCCCTTTCACGGCGCAATTTCTCAGGATCTCCCTTTTCATAAAATCTGCTATCAACAAATCAAGTTGCACAATATTATATACAAGTTAAACATCACACAATGACATTGGGCCAAATTAAGTAACTCCATCAAATAAACCAACCTCGCCAAGTGTCTTTTCTCGGGCTTTTAAGATGGTGTCAGCAAACCGGATCTTCATCTGTCTCTTAGCCCTGTAGAGATTCTGAGGGGAGACCTGTCTTTCAGCTGGAGCACTCTCCCCTAAGATTTTAAATGGTGATAAGACAAAGATACTAATTGTAAATCAATTCCCTTATTTCTCATTCTTACCATCCTGACGGATATCTGACTCATCCTTATCTTGGGAACTTTGTTCAAGTTGGTCAAGCCCACTAACAGATTCTGCAGAAAACCATTGATCCAAATGTAGTCAGGTGGTTGTAAATTTCACTAGAAAGAAAAGCATTCAAGGGATTTTAAAAACTGAAAATTTTCCTTAAACACCAGAGCCAGACACTTTTGACACTTACAAAGAAAAAGGAAACATGACCAAAGTCAAAGTTTAATGTACAATTGTGCTTAAGTCAAATCAACAAAGTGGATTTAAAGGAATAATATACTTCAGGATTATATCAGCTAAACTCTGACAAAAAATTAATTATTAGAAGCCACCAGAAAAGTCACAACATCCCCTTAAAAAATGTGATTCACATTCCTCCGTTTGTTATAATCACAAGACCCTCCCCTCAGGTTCCAATAGTTATTCTTATCCCTTCACAATGTAAAATGACTATTATAAAAAATTAAGAAAGATAAAAAGCTTTTTTTCTGTCATTACAATGTCATTTAGATGCCTAAAGCCTCATCCAGTCAGCGATTATCTCCCTTTTCCAAACCAAACCACCACTCCACCTTCCCAAACTACCACTTTCACCACCCCTTGCTACACCCATCACCACAAACCTGCTTCTCCCCTTTACTGATTTGTACTCTTCCCTATACAAAACCCCTTTCAAGAAGCACCTCCACCACCTCTTCCTCCGTCACCACTCAATCACCATAGCCCTATCACCACCTCCAAGTCCTCTGTCACTACCAAATCCCCCCTTCCAAACTTATAAAAACACCATAACTCCTACCTCATTAACTAACCTGTCTCTTGTTTATTTTGGCTCATTAGAAGCTGAACCCCTTTCAAGAAGCACCTCCACCACCTCTTCCTCCGTCACCACTCAATCACCATTAGCCCTATCCCCACCTCCAAGTCCTCTGTCACTACCAAATCCCCCCTTCCAAACTTATAAAAACACCATAACTCCTACCTCATTAATGTCCCAAAAGGACCCCTCAGCCAATTCCCTCTACAAACACTCCCCTCCTTCAGCCAAACTTGACCTTTTCATCCTCTTCCTTGTCCTCTTCGCCGGACCCTTTTGCTTCGCTTACATCTTCCACACTCTCATCCTCTTCATCTTTCTGTGTCACTACTCCTCTCTTTTCTATATCTAAAAAAACCTATTTTTTTAATTATTGGGCACACTTGAGTGTAATTTCTACAATGGAGATTATGTAAATTGGTTTCGCATTTATGCATTTGTTATTGATTGTGGATTCACAATATCCAAACTTGGAGCTTATTTGCGGGTTTCGGAGAATGGTTTGAGTCCATAAGAGGTAGTAGCAAGATAATTTTGGAAGGGGAAGGGTGGTTGTAGGTTGGGATAGAAATTTTTGTATTTTCACCATGAATTTGGTGGTCACTGGTGTGAAAGAAGATGATTTTGGGAGGATTTCGAGATTTTACAAGATTAAATAATTAAATAATAATTTTAAAGCTTTTTGTTTGTGTTTAAAAGAATAATAGAGGTATTTATACATATTTAGTTACCTTTTTTTTCTTATGTCAGCAAATTGGGCATTTTGTCACTCAAAATATTAAAATAGGGGAGGTAAGTGTAATTTTTGATACCTCAAGAGAAGTTCTTGCAATTATGCTAAACCTCAGGGGAGGATTGTGAAATTAACCCCAAAAAAATAATATTGCATCTCTTTCTATATAATTCTATATTTCAGTGCCAATGCCAAATGGTCCACAAAACTACAACAAATAGACAATCCCGTATTGTATTTTTCCATACAAAAGATCATTGTCAAATACTTGGCATGGAACACTTTCTTCCACAAATACTTCTATTTGGGGAAAAATTCCCATTGGTAACCTAAAGAAAGTATTGAAATCAAATTTGAAGGGAAGTATTGAAATCAAATTTGAAGGGCTAATTAAGTACTGAATGAGTTCAATTTTCAGAAAAAGAAATACTGAATTACTACATACTTGCAAGGCAAATGGATTCATGATAATAATTTCACATGGGTGAGGAAAGACTCATTAGTTACAGGTCTCAGCAAACACAAACAGATTTCCATTTCCGAAAAAACAAAAAGAAAACAATCAAATTCTCCAGAGTAAAATACTTCACTACATGTTACATCATACAAACAGATTCCAGCTGTATGACGATTCGTTAATTCCAAGATGGAATATCATTTGGTTCTAAATCTAGAATAACAAAGTTAACATATAGGGCTTGTTCTCACAAGCTTAAGCAAAGGAAGCTTGAGGGAAAATTATAAGCAGTTGAAACTGAAAAACAAGTTAATTTTTGAAATTTGTTGAAAAAAGTGAATGTGTATTTGTACTTGTAGACATGTTTAGAAAACCTAAAAATTGTTTTCAAAAGCAACCCAAGGACTGATTTTTCAAAGCAACTTTTTTCAATTTATAAATAGCCGCTTTTAGTTTATTGTAAGCTGTTGAGAACGAGCATGTAATTCAATAACAAAACTGATATTAGTGCAATGAACTCTTTAAATGACTTGCAGACATATCCCTGGCATATACATATTTTTTTTACATTCAACAAAGTTAATACATAATAAACACCAGTCACAAACACCCCAAAGGAATGGCATAAAAATAGTTTCAGGAACTCACGATTTCCCTCAGCCAAATCATCTGCACCCTCCTCTTCATGTAAAACTCTTGCAGAATCATTTTCATCCTGTAATTATGTAACAATTTCCATGAGACCAGAATTATTTCACACTAAAAGGGCAGATAACCACAATCATAGGCTTTGTGTATCTATTCAAGAAATTGCAGAACATGTAGAGTACCAAGGTTGGCTTTATTGCTGTGGAAGCTTTATTCCCTACTTCACCATCAGAATGACCTCTAGAACCCAAATCTGCAGAAATTAGCATGAATTCAAATATTAAATTAGGGTTCAGTGTTTTAGGGTAATCCTGAGTTTCATTCAACAAAAAAACCAAATAGCAGTAGGTGGTTTTTTATTGAAAATGGTCAAGTACAGGCAAAGCAGCCAGAAAAGACTTTGGCATATATATAAAAGCATAACATCAACAGACAGAACGTGTGACATCATACTTTGGGTTTGCACATAGAAGGCTATAACCAAGAAGTTGGTAATGTAAACAAGTCAAAAAGTTCTTCCATATTAAATATACAAATTAATAATTACAATGTAAAAATTTATACCAAACAAAATACATGGATTACCATAACAAAAAGGTGACAAACCTGATATTTAAATCTTACTATCGGACCTGTTACTCCTCAGACCCCCATCTCTTTCAATCTCAACTGCAGGGTAGCTTGAGACAGGAGGCTCATTTCCTCCTATATCAACATCCTCGTCTACAAGATCAGCTCCTAATGAGCCAAAATAAACAAGAGACATTAGTTAAGGTAATAAGCAGCTAGTGTGTCACGTTCGAAGGAATAGCAACCTTTGTCTACTTGCATGGATGAACTACTGAGTCCTGATTCAGTAGGCAGCTGAAACAGAGAATGGAAAAGAAAAGTCATCATAAAGGAAAAGGCATACCGACCATAAAGCACCTAACAATGGTACATGTATTTTTTTCACCAAAAGAAAATACAAAGTGCATAGAGTAGTAACTACCTCTATCTCGCAAGGTTCAGCTTTTGCATCATTCTTTTGTTTCTCTTTGTATTCATCCAAAAGCTTTCTTAATGTGAACAAAGCATCCTGACTAAGATCATTAATGTCGATCTCAATTTCATGCTCTCCGAAAGATTCCCTTTCATTAGAAAATTGTTCCCCCAAAAAGTCATTGATATTGTCAGGTAGATCTCCATGCAAATTTTCCAAGTCGCTGCTTAGCTCACACTTCTCTTCATCTGTCATCATCCCTTTATCAGGTTCATGCACTATAGTGTGCAGCATCGGACTGAGTTTTCTCTTCTTTGCTGGGGCAGTCGGCTTAACTACTTCAGTCTCCTCTTGAAGTTCAGAGTTATCAGGTAATGATTGCATACTATTTCCGGGAAGTTTTTTCTCAATAGTTTTCCATCTCACCTCAAAAAACTTTTTCATGGTGTCTGCCATAATATGAAAATCATTTCCAGGTGGATTGTATGTCATTGCATTTGAGAAAGTAAGCTTCACATCTGCAAGAAAGTCAAATGGACTCGAGTACACTCCCGAAGCAAGCTTGCACTTTACAGTCCCCAGATCCATTGGATGTTTTATGACCTTGAAATAATCTGGAATATTTAACTTCACTATGTCAACAGTGAGTATTAAAGACCCAAGCATACTCATGAGACATTAACTTTTTCAACAGGACCTCGCACTGTTTCATTGTTGCTGCATTTGGATTTGAGACAGAGCCCTGCTTCAGAGACTCGAACCTACCTGACGTACCACGATTCCAACCACGTGCCTTGTTACCTGAAAAACTTGATTTCTTTCCAGGCCCAAAAACCTTGCCTGAATATTTCTTGGAATCCAGAACCGGGGGAGCAGTTCTCTGTACATTGTTACAGCTAAGAATATCACTTGATGATGACACTGTAACAGCATTTGTCTTAAGGAATTCAAATTTCCTCTGCATGACCTGAATCTTTTCAAGCTCTGATCTCAACCTCAGTACCAAGCTCTTCTTCTCAGATAAAGACAGTTTGGATAATGGAACTACTTGTACAGGTACATCAAAGCCATCTCGTGAAGCATAATTTACATTAATCCATTTTTGCCTGCGTGTACTGGAATCCTCAGAAGCAGTAACTTCAGCATCGTCTAGTCTTGCTGAGCTACCAGATCCTTCTGATTCATAATTAGGACGAAAACCCGTAGAATAACCCTCTGCAAACCTATCCATCCTAACCATCATTGTTCCCAGAACTTCCTCACTGAAATTAGTCCTTTTCATTGACAAGTTCATTTAAGAAATTCAATCCTAGATAAATTGAACTCGGGAAAAATCATAAATATGCCACACAATAACACCTGAAATTTACCACAGATCAGAAACTTAACACTGTGTAAATAAACGAAGAAGTCGAGATTCTACTGCAGTACCGAATTAACCCCCACAAATTGAACAAATTTCTCTTCTCCCCTTTAATTCTGTCCCAGTACAAACTTCAAAAATCTTAATTTGTAAGTGCAAATGTAATTAATAGTACATAAAATGACTATAAGTATAATCTAATTGCAGATTATTGCAACCCAGGAAAGAAACAACAATACATCGCCAAAACCCAATTACCTTCCCCAGATCCCTCCTCGAGTTCCAAGACAATCAAAATTCGTCGGAAAATATAAAGATTCGAGCAAGAACCCTAATAAATTAAACCAGCAACTACAGCTGAAGAAACCATACCAAAACCCTAGATCAACCCTCAATAAATAATTGGAGAACCAACTTGCAAGCGGCCTTGCCTTTAATTCCGTCTATTTATGCAAATAATGGGTGGAAAACAGGGAAATGAAAAACCCTAGAATCCAAAATTCCCTAAATTGGAGGCGAAGAAGCAGCTGATGAAGCCAAATGCTGTACTACACTAGTATTTTGTAGAGAGAGAGAGCTGAGGGGAGACATTTAGAGAGAGAGAGAGAGAGGAGAGAGCGAAAGTAACGATATTAGATATCCATTCGCTATTTATAAAGAGTAGTTTATAAATTCACGAAATCTGGGCCGCTTGTAGGTTGGTTTGCTTCTAATCCAACGGTTAATTCGGTGAATTAGATGTCAGCCGCTGGATCTAATTATGACGAATCCAGAGAGTGGATAATTCTATTACGTAACGTAATTTATTAGTCGTTTACTTGCTGACTATTATTTTGATTGGTTAAATAGGCTGCGGCCGCATGGAGTGGCGAAGCACGTCATCAAGTTCTTCAAGAAGGTACCAAGCTGCTCGTCCGCGTCAACTCCGCGGGCCCATATAACGCGTTAACTACCACGCGGGCCTGCCCCACCATGAAGGGTTTATTAAACTTTTCAACCCCAAAGTTCTGTCATTTTCACTTCACACCTTGAGCTTTTGTTTCGAGTACTTTTGCCCCCTAAAAGTTTCAAACTCCAATTGATATGTTATGCGTGTATAGATTTCTAATTGGCTTCAAAATTTGATGGCACTATTTGAAAATGGGATGATTCTCGTGCATGTGTATTTATTAACACTAGTGATTTAAAGTGTGTGCCACTTAAAAGAAATTCAATATTGTTAAACTAAAAAGATTATTTAAATAAATTTAAGAGATAATATTTTTGTAAGTAATTAAAGAAATAGATCATTTTAAAAGTTTTTATTAGTGTATTTAATGATGGTTATTATTATTTTTATTTGATGGCAATTATTTTTATAAATTTAAATTAATTAATTAAAAAATTAAAAGAAGAAATCACCATGTCAAATGAATTCTCTTTTTATATATAATAACATTATTAGTGATTTGAGAGGACATCATGGTATTAAGATTTGTAATATTTATGCAAGGCTTAGTGATTAAAATATACTGAAATTTATATGAAAGAATAAATTACTTAAATTTAAATACTTATATTTTTTAAAAGTTCTTGGTAATTTTTTTTAATAAATTTAGAATGTTAAATTATTTAAAATTGAAACCAAGCAGTAATAGCGGGGAGGGGAGCGCGCGCATTGGATTGAAATTTCCGCAAAAATTAAACGAAACGCCCAACTATAAAATAAAAGGGCTGTCGGGGGTTTCCCTCCCTTTTAATAACCGAAAAATAATATTAAAAAAAGCACATCTTGAGCGCCTTTCGACCGCCTGAAAAAAGTCCCTCAAAATTCGAAATTTGCATTATTTTGATTTTTTGCGCATAATTATTGGATCCCAATTACATATATATGAGACCATTGATAGATGCCTACTGCGGTTGCTGTTTCTCTTTCTAAATCTTTGTAAGTTACGCTCTCTACCCCGATTGTTCTCCTTCATTACAATTAGAATGAATTTTTGTACTGACTAGTAATTTTTATTCGGTTGATTTTTGGATCCATTTTCAAGAATTGCTCGAATAATGCACAGAATTTAACTTGTTATAATCTCCAAAATGTCGCAAATTTTGTTTGATTCGGTTACATGATACGCATGCTGTTGTGTTGTTTGATGAAATGCCATTTTGACCACTCTGTTTCTCTCCTCATATAAATGTTTTTTTTTTCCTTTATTATGTATAGATTTAGAAGCATCGGAAGGATATCGCCGTGTAAATCATTCAACACCCATTTGAATTTGAAGTTCCTATCAAAGCGTTCGTTTACGCAAGTCAGAAATATCTGCATGGAGAAGAATCAGTGCAATAATTCAAAGTGGGATTCGAGGGGAGCTTTAATTGTTCTTGAAGGTTTGGACCGATGTGGGAAGACCTCGCAGTGTAGTAGGCTGCTTTCGTCCTTGGAGGGACTGGGACATTCTGTTGAATCATGGAGATTTCCTGATAGAAATACCGGTGTTGGCCAGATGATTTCTGCTTATCTTTCCAACCAATCACAATTGGATGATCGTGCTATTCATTTACTCTTCAGTGCAAATCGTTGGGAGAAGAGGTTTGCTCTTTCTTTCTGGTTGCATGTGTTTCTGTATGAGAAATATATGATCTTGCTAGTTGACCTGTATTGTGTAGGTGATAAATGGAAAAGTAATGATTCATATATTAGATATTATTATAACCAAGATTAGTAGTGGTCTTGCATCCTGCAGTAAGAATAATGCTATTTTATTCAAATTTTCATGCAATTGTTGTCTTGATTTCAGTATTAGATGAACGTAGGGAACCAAATGTCTAAGTTCCCTTCATGTAGACAGGAAGTGAATAAAACAGTTGGGAACCTGCAAGAGTTTAGAGAAGCAATTTACAAAAGTGAACCTTTTGAGTTTTGGATTTTAGTTGGACTGGTGTATTGGCGTTATACTGATCAGGTGACTGATTTGGATTCGTATATGGAAAAAAAGTACAAAGGGTCAGTATTTACTTTGAAGATTGGTGACTGTATTGCCGAAAGTGACAATGCTTGAAAGAATTTGTTAAGGACTGCTTCAGTTTGATGTATAACCAATTTGAGAAAATTGTAAAATACAGCTGTTAGAAGATAGGCTAGAAAAACAAACCGCAGAATGAGAATGTGATGAAGTATCTTCTTCCAATATCATTTCTAATCCTAAAGAAAGTGCAAAATGCTGAGATTGCAGGAAATCACAGAATAGTCTTATACTAAATGAAGTGGGTGATTGTTACAGTTATTTCAGTTTTCCTTTACCTGGTATATCTGGCTCTGATGAGTAGAGCTGGTTTTGGGTCAAACACTTCATGCGATATTTGACTCGGCAAATACTGTTTTCTATCCAAAGTGACACTGCAAGTGAAGTATTTGGACCGAGTTATTGCATGTTTTGTTGCAGATCGTTAATGGAAGCTAAGCTTAAGAGCGGAACTACTCTCATAGTTGACCGATATTCCTATTCTGGGGTTGCTTTCTCTTCTGCCAAGGGACTTGACCTTCAATGGTGCAAGGTAAAAACACTCCTGGTTAGCTCTGGCATCTAACTATCAAATTGCTAGTTTTAATGCTATACTTCTTGTGCAGGCTCCAGAAGTGGGGTTGTTGGCTCCAGATTTGGTGGTGTACCTTGACATATCACCAGAGGTAATCCTTACTGAAAAACACTTGATCAGATTAAGAATTGTATCGCTGTACTCAACATTTCATCAGTGGTCTTAGTTTTGTTTGGAAATTGCATAGCTGTGACAGATATTGCTATTATTTGGACAAAATTTGTTTTTTAGATGAATTTGAAAGATTTATGTAATTTGCTGTATCATTTCTTGAGTGATTTACAGTCTCTATCTGAATGTCCAAGTGTGATATCTTATGGCCTTCGGAGTTTCTTCCCAAGTTATATAATGTTTCATCTTTAGTTTAGAGTGGAAAATGTTCTAAGAAAACAAAGTAATTTGTTTCTATACGAATAGAAGAATAAATGTGAAATGATTAATACAATATAGCTCACATGACTGAACAAGTCAAATGTGGACATTCATTTTTGGGATGGGGTGTTTATTAATTACTTTTTTTTTTCCTGTTTGGTTTTTGGCAGCATTCTCAAGAATACAGATTTGCTTCTGTAATAAGTACGCATTTGTTTTTGAGAAATGCTAATTGATTGTTTAATATGAAAGTATGCATGCACTTCAGAACGTAGTCTAGTCGAAGAAGGTGGTAACCTGGTGATTCTTTCTCCATGTTCAATTGAATTGGATGGATTTAGTGGACTAGTCATTTCTTTAATTTCTGGGATACCCATATGAATTGCAGTGCATATATGTGATTTATGTTTACCACACTAATATGAAGTGTAAAGGTTGTAACAGTAATTCTACTGGCTAATCGAACATATCTTCCCCTTCACTTGACTAGTTGATAAGTTGATTGAAATCATTTTAAAAAATATCAGAAAGCTGCTGAAAGAGGAGGTTATGGAGGTGAGAGATATGAACAGCTTGAATTTCAAAGGAAAGTTGCGCAATCCTATCACACACTTTCTAATGCCTCTTGGAAGGTAATAAATTTAAGCCTCTCTTTTTTTTATTTTCTATTTCTATTACAGAAATGTTCTCGTATTATTCAGAAATCCAAGTTTGTGTAGTCGAGAAATGATTGTGATGCTATTCTTGGAGTATTACCTTATAGCCTTTGCGACCTTTGTGTATGTGTTCAATTTTCGGTTCTAAATGGTATCTTGTTTTGTGCAAAAGTTTATTCTTGTGGATGATATCCTATCAATTTTGACATTAATATGGACGTCATTAGCTAGGTCCTCTGGTGTTTTACATGATCTAAACTGTTAAGCAGACCGGAGTAAAGATGATGAAAATGGTATTGTTGTCATAATATATGGGTGTGGAAATCTCCACATATGTGCTGACCTTATTGCTTGGGGTAAATGTAGATTGTTGATGCAACGCTGCCCATTGAAGATATTGAGACACAGCTAAAGGAAATGGCTGTGGATTGCATCAATACATGCAAAAATGGAAAATCTCTCTCACATATCTGGTCTTCTTAATTACACGTCGCTCATGTCTTCTGGTTGGTTAGAACATAAATATTTTAACTTTATTTGGATTTAAACTCATGAATGTGTCAATTGTTGTGCTGTCATTAGATATGCACAAACACGGGTAAACGTGTAAAATTTTATATTTCCCAGAAATAGTTTTGCACAAAAGCTAGTAGATAATTGGGTTTTTTTTTATTTTTTTTATTTTGGGGAGGGGTGTCTCAAATTCAAATTGTTATTCTGACACTCAGTTATTTGGTTAACATAAAATATATACTGTCTTTCTGGAGAAGAACATGGGGAGGAATTATATAACGATTTAACATTTTCTGAGAATTCCAAACACAATTTCTTACATTTTCTGAGTAGAGCTATATATTCTACAAGCACAAGCAGTCATCAGTAAATTCGTAAATACTAATACTTTTGTTTTCTTCGGCTTCCTTTTTAGCGTTTAACTCACATGGCACCATTTTCTGAGTCGTAGTCTGATCTGAGCCTTTTACGGCTTCCAGAATCTACTGGCTGGAGTTCGATCATCTGTGGAAGAATGCAGTGCTTTCTAGTAGTTTGTAGGATGTCAACTTCCTTTCGGGGTTTTTTTTTTTTTTACCTAGGGCCTAGCTATCACAGAGAAGTATGACAGTTGTAAAATCATGTAGTAGAATTTAAACGAGATACAAAAAGTACAAAGAGGGGATTATAAATTATTACTTACAAACAATTGAAAATTCATTAGATTATAAAATAGAAGTGTAAATGAGTCGAATGGAGTGTCAATAATGTCTTATTCAAATTTTAACTTGAAATTTTTTGTAACGCTCGAGTTCGAGTTCGTGTTATCGAACGAACTTTAAGATCAGAGCTCAACCTTGAGTTCAAAAATTTGATGAAATTTGAGTTCGATTCGAATTTGTTTGAAATAAGTAAAACGAATTCGAAATCAAATAGTTCGACCTTTTTGAAGTAAATTTGTAATTTTTTTTAGAAGAGCATATAGACAATTTAATATTCACACAAAATAAATAAATAATTATATATGTGTTCGAAAATAACGACAAGAGAATATGTATATATTCGAAATCGACTCGTCAAATAATTCAAATTCGAGCAAAATTTTGAATTCAATCAATTTAAATTCGAGTCGAACTTCTGATTAAGCTGCTAGCTCATTTACACCCCATCATGAACAAATTCAAATCCACTAAATTTGGGTTAGATTGACCAATAGTTTTGTTGGCCACACAATAGCAGTCAAGAACTTTCTTGAGGCAATAAGTCTAGGTTTTAAATCCACGCATCATTTATCGTGTATACAAATTTCAACATGCGTATTAAATCTAACCTATGATGGTATGTATAATGTTTTAAAAAAAAAATCGGGCAAAGTAATGAATTTGTTCAAAATTTACTAGACATATATAGAGGTGTGCAAGTATTCAGTTAATCGAATTTGTAATTGATTTCGAATTTAACTCAGTTAACAAATTTAGTTAATTTTGAATTTGGTTAGAATTTGGTTAATCAAATTATGAATACAGTTAATGAATTCGGAAATGGTAGAGAAGTTTTTTCAATTAAGTTTATCGATTACCAAATTCAATAATTAAAAATAAGGTTTTATTAAAATATTTTGATATATAAATAGTCCACCAATAAATTTAGTTATTCAACTAAAAATATATTTATTGATAATTATTATAATTAGCTTTATTTTTAACTTAATTCATATAATTGTTATATTCTTATGCATTAATTCATACTTAATTATATTTATTAAATTAGTATCCATAAATCACATTGAATTAATCTTGCGATACGTATTTTATTAATACTTGTAAATTACATGATATTGTAGTATTGAGCATAATTATATTACTTAAGAGGTGTTTGGTGTATAATCGACAGAATTGAAATTGGAATGGGAATCATAAACTCTACTATTGGTATGGGTTTATATCATTCTCCCTTATTTGTTTGGTTTGAAATAGGAATGGGTTTCATTATATTAATGAGCTACTCAATTTAAAACCCATGTCACAAGTAGGGAATAAAAGTAGGTATTTTCTAACAATTTCATTCCCATAGAATGATTCCCATAGTACTCAACCAAACAACATTTTTGGGTATCATTAACTTTGATTCCCATTCTCCTTCTCATACCCATAAACCAAGCACCTCCTTATTATTCAATTAAATTACATGATATAGCTTTTTTACTTATTTCTTTAATCATTTATCAATAAAAATTCACACAACATATCAAATTACATGGCAAAAATAAAATAAAATTAAAAAAAAATTTGCTTAAAAATGAAGTGTCTGTATAGGATTTTGACCCAATGTTAAGGGTTCAACTAATTCGAATTGAATTTAGTTAATTGAATTCAAAATCGAGTATCGAATTCGAATTTGATTAATCAAATTTTCTACCGAATGAAATTTGAAATCAAAATTGGTTAAAAATTTTAGAATTCTTTTTCGAATTTCGATCAATTTCATTAACTGATTAATCGATGGTTAACCGATGCATACTAGGCGTGTCACCAATTCAGCTCAAGAATTCACAAATTAGGTCTAAAACTTCTTTTATTTGCATGTGAATTTACAATAAAAGCAATGAGATACAACCAACAATTTCATTTATATGTTGAAGTAACTTGCATATGAATTAAGTGTAGTTTCTCAGTCAAAGTGAAAAAACTTGATCAATCACCATGAAATGCTGTTTTGATCAAAGTCAAATTGAGTTTGAAACATGTTTAGCTAAGTTAATCTGAAAAATCGCCAAAATAGTCTCTCAACTTTTTTACTTTAAACTTCGGCAAAATAGTCCCTCAAACTTTTTTTTTAGCCAAAATAGACCTTCAACTTTTATTTTTTAGCCAAAAAAGTCCTTTTATAGTGGAACCACCATAAAAACCTTTTTTTTTTTGATAAATTTCACATACATCCCCTTAAATTTACTTATTTTCTGCATAACCCCTATATAGTTTAAAATGGGAAATCTAAGAAAGAAATTAATTTGAAGGGGTGAAAAAAAAAAACTTCAAAACAATTTTTTAAAAAAATGAAACTTTATTTTTTACCAAAAAAAATCTTAAAATCCTAATTCTTCCCTCTTCTCCTTTTCTCAGCCGAAACTATCACCCACCCAACTCTAGAACCACCTCTTCAACCACCCAAGTGCCTCCCCCATTCACGAGATACCAACTGCCAGCCACTAACGCTACTACCAGATTCCCTCAGTCAATCACTAGGCCTTTTTTTTAAAAAAAAAAGTTGGCCATAAAGTTTTGTAAAATTTTAAATTAATCCAATGTAAAAAAATAACTAAACCACAAAATGTGTATGTAGAATTTATCAAAAAAGAAAGAGATTTTTGTGATGGCTCCTCCACAAAAGGACTATCTTGGCTAAAAAATAAAAGTTGAAGGACCATTTTGACTACAAAAAAAGTTGAGGGACTATTTCGTTTAAAGTAAAAAAATTGAAGGACTATTTCAGCGATTTTCCCATGTTAATCACTCTGAAAGTAGTACTGTTTTGAATATTGGACTGATCGACCAAGGAGGATAATGTCTTACTTCAATCGAATTTTCAGCTTGTATTATGAACTTTTTAATTTTAAAGAAGTTTATACACGAATCAAATTTAAATAAAAAATTTTCGACTGACTATTAAGGTACTCGTCAACCACTTTGTTTTATTTGGTGTCTTGTGAGAAAGGTTCACAAATGGTTCAACTTCGTCAACTGGACGACTGAAAACAAGCAGGTTGGACGATTTTTTTGTGCTAAGGGAACATACTTTAAGCTCTTATTCTTTTATGAGTTAATTATACTTTATTCTTTTAAATTTTAGTGGACTGATATTATTAATACTTTAGTCACTAATATTATTTTTTAAACACTTTAGTCCTTTCGTTATGCTAACAAATTTTTTTAACCATTTTACCCCTATTCTATTCTACCCTATATTTTTTCTTTATTTTTATTTAATGGATCAAGTTTTATTAGGATTAGACTTAATTCATGTAAAATTTGGTATGAATAGATAGTTAGAAATATAATTCAGTATTTTTATGATTTTTTGGCCTAGATAAATTAAAGAAATGACAAAATCTAACCAACATCATTTTTAAACACATATCTTTGTAAATGGATGTCAATTATAACAGTTTCATGTCTTTTGATTAAAATAACTTCTTTAACTTAAAATTTGACAAAATAGAAAGATAAACACATAAGTTTAGTAATTTTGAATTAATTTTTATTTTAAAATTATTTAGACCAATCAAAATAAAAGAAAATTTAAAAAAAAAAAAAAACAAAATGCATTATTTTTTGTAGTTATTGTTGGTAGTAGTAGTTATTGGTATGGATGAAGAGCAAATTAAAGTATGATCAAACCGCTAAATTAACATAACAGTGGGGGTTAATATAAGAGTTCAAAGCATAACGTGGGACCAAGGTGTTAGTGAGACTAAAATTTAAGAGGATAAAGTATAATTAACTAAAGGATACATTTATCTATTTAGCAAAAATTTCCAACAGCTTTAGAGTTAATTGTTTCCAAACATTTTAGTGTTTAAAAGATAATATTAGAAATTAAAATATTAGCGACTTTAAAATTGAGGGGTAAAGTATAACTAACCCTTCTTTTATTTTGGTACTAGATTGGACAGAAATTCAGAAATATGTTTTTCTAGTTCTTTTTGAATTAGAAATAAATTTTGAGAAAATAATAACATAATATACCGTAATTACATACACGGATGTCACTGCTATACTTACATCTCATTACACTCTCCATGTATTTTTAGACATTCTATTATTAGATTAAAACTCATCCAAGAGAGTTATAATTACATTTAATTTGAAGGATTAATCTTTCATACATCGTTAGTGTTGAAAATTTTTTACACTCGAAAATGTTAAAAAAATTCTACACTAAGAGTGGATGAAAAATTAACCTTTTAATTTAAATGTTCTTGACTTTCAAGATCGATGCTATTACTACTCTAAATTTTGTTAGGTTTTGGATCAGAAATTAGGAAGATAACTTTTGGTAAAGTTCCAACAACTTACAGAATATTTATCTTTCACCTCTAAATTTTAGATTTTGAC
The DNA here is from genome assembly GCA_025175665.1 of Cinchona pubescens. Classification (NCBI taxonomy): domain Eukaryota; kingdom Viridiplantae; phylum Streptophyta; class Magnoliopsida; order Gentianales; family Rubiaceae; genus Cinchona; species Cinchona pubescens. The sequence continues at coordinate 289,790 of JANKKI010000141.1, forward strand.
CCTACTTGTCCTCTAAAATAAAAAATTTTCCTCTAGAGTCTGCCATTAATGGCTCTTTTGGCCTGATTGGACCAATTAATCCAGAGCTTGTTGTTGGACTTGAAAAATTACAGCCCTTGAAACCTATGAAAGTTTTTTTTTTTTGTTTTCCCTAAATTCTTTTTTCTGGATCAGAAGCATGCAAGATAAACAAAACACAATCAAGAGGGGAGAAGGATATTAAACGAAAGATGAAATGCAACCTGAACCGAAGTCCGTCACATATGTATTGATATTCTTCAGTAAGGTTGAAGGCCCAAACTCAGTGAAGCTTTGATATCCAGTTTCCATGCAAAACCACCAAACTCCATCCTCCATACATCGCAAGGAACTACGATTCTTGAACTCTTGCGCCCGCCCAATGCGTACTCAAATCTCACAGTGCATGAAAACAAAGGATACGAGTAAGGCAACTGATCTTCTTTTGCCACTAACTGCACTGCCAACTCCGTAATTGGTTGATAATCTTGATGTTCTTTATCTTCTTGACGACACACAAACGTCTTATACGCCTCGTTCACCCATTGCACCTTTCCTGCAGAATCTGATACGAACCCAGGGCAAGAATCTATTTTGAGATTATTAATCTTATCCTCGTCCGAAAACCCTATTAACCCTATTCCATCCTCCTTCATGCACATAGTGTTTGTCATCACTCTTTCCACTATAACCCACGACTCAATTATAGTACTAGGTCTTTGCATGACCACCTTTTCATCAGAATCTGATGCCAAAATCATCATTATAAGTCTGATATTCATTAGTATCTTCTTTAGCATTAATCCAAACTTCTTCATCATTCTTCAAGCCCTCGTCTTCATTTGATTTTCCTTTTGGTAGTAGCTGAAGCGTCATCAAACTTTTCTCCGTGGTTAATGTTGGAGATTCAACAACAGGCGATATTCTATTACTCCTCCTCTTTCTCTTCGTGTTAGAATATTGCTTGTTTCTTCTAATTCTTGCGTACTTTCTCTTAGCTGATTTTCCGTTTGTTTTCTCTTGCGGAATCTCGGTAGAAACTGTCAGCTTGACCATCGATCGGTTTCCAAATGATTGGCCGGAATCTAACCATCATCATCTGATTAACTGTGGAATAGTTATCAGACAATGAACAAGATCCCTTCTTTCGGCCACTACTCCTTACCCTTGGCATTCCACTTATCGATCAATATGGAGGTCTGAGTTTGGGGGATCTTAATAATTAGCTAAGATTTGTATGAGAAACGGAAAAAGACATCTAAGGTACGAGAGAAAAATTGTTTTCTACTCACTAGAGTCGATTAACAAATATTAATCGTCGAATCATCTATAAATAAGTGATATTTTTATATGAATAACAAAATAATTATATATTAGTCACTATTTATTTACGAAGTCACTGATAAAAAAAGATGCCTTTGAGTGTTGCGTGCATGTAATAATATACATCGGGACACATGTTAAAGTTAAAGAGGCATTGAAGAAATAATGAAGATAGGTGATTGGGCACATATGGTATGGAACCCACTTGAAGAGATATAACAACGATTTTCGAACGGACAACTTTAAAAAGCCAATCCCATAAGAGAATGTGTCGAGCATCGCCATAGATAAGGGGACAGCTAGGCGATCCTCGGTAGATTTAGAGCATGGTATTTGTTTAATGTTTGATGTGGATAGATTCCAGAACCCGGACAGCTGTGGTGTAGTGTTGCCTTTGCCAAATCAAAAATGTTATCTTTTTTGATTTTTCACGGTTCAGCTGTATATATTCATCACCATTATGAATCTTATTCTTTTTTCACCCCCGATGCAATATATAGTATCATGTAAGAACAAATACTTTGCTATATTCTTCATCTGCAAATTTCCATGCCCTTCTCCTGCCGTGGCAGTAAATAGATTTAAACATAAAAATTATAAAGATATTTGACAACGAAATCTTAGCCAGCCAATGATTTGCACCCTCATGCACCAGGGTACAGCTAGCTAGGTGGAAGGAAGGAATTTAGGTGCTGATTGGATGGAGGGGTTGAAAGAAATGGTTGGTTTCCCTCTTTATACCCACAATAAGCTAATTAAATGGTATATATATCCACCAATCATGTATATTAATTTGTTTAAACATCAAAACTTAAAGATTGTGGAGATCTGGCCATTCATATATATATAATTGCAAGTTAATTAGTAAATTAAGCTTATGTGTTTTGACAGTTTTCTTTGTTAAAGACTCTTGCATGCATGGAAATGGATTTGGTTCTTTTCTGCAACTATGAAGTCAATTATTTCCAGTTGAAATTAAGTTTCTAATTCATGTGAATACTCTCTCAAAAAAAAAATTTATTTCATTTTAAGTGTTACTTTAAAAATCCAATGAAGTTTTAATTATTTTTATCAATTTTATCCTTATTTCTTTTTAACTCTATTAATTACTCAAATTGTAATTAATGTTGGGACTCTTTCAATTTATTATTAGTCAAAAGGATAATTTAGTTATATAAGATCAACTTTATCTAAAATTTAGGTTATTTTATACTCTCTTCTCCCTATTTTATTTGGCATGGTCAATCTAGCACACAATTTTAAAATGGTTGATATTTGACCAACTAATGGAATAGTTTTTTCATTATTGTCCCTCAATTAAAATTCAAAATTTATTAGTTGATTTTTAGCTTTCAAAATTTGAAATGGTTTATGAGAGTAATTAATATTGAAATATGACATTAATGCTCTTTGTTTGGAACTTGTATGAAGGATAAATTAGATAAATTGACATTTATTTTTATCTCTTATTTACCATTTTAAGAGATAACAAATAATTTATGACAAATTAAAAAAGAAAAAATGACAAATAAAATGAAACAGAGGGAGTACCAATTTTAATCTTTGTACTAAAGGCTAAAATGACATTTAAAAGAGAATAAAGAGGATATAATAAGCCACGTACAGATATTGCAAAACCGGTCACGTGCCAATTAAGTAAATGCGGAAATGGGTTTGACCTAATTAATTAAAGCTTTGTGATTAATCATCGAACATCGATACAAACACTTGAAACTTTTCTCCAAGCCTCATTAAGCCGACGAAAAGAAAAAATAAATAAACGCAACCTCCGAAAATACTAGCTGTTTTTCTTCCTCTATTTGCTGATGGTTGCAATTTAATTCACTTCATTTGATGATGTCTGAGAGTAAAAGATACGAAATTGACAATTCTATATCTCAAGCAGCCATCAATGTCCTGTAGTTTAGGTTACTCAGGTAACTCAACTGATCCCTCGTCACACTTTTCCTCCATTTCTCCTCTCTAATGTATTGAACGTCCGTCAAAAAAACACCCTCAAATATATATATAGATACACATCAGTGCTTAAGGTTGAGTTTGGAAGTTTACCAAGGAAGAAAAAGAAAAGAAAGTTTTTAATGAGAAGAAAAGAAAAAGAAAGGGAAACGGTATTGGTCCACTATTATATTTTTTTGGTGTTACACTTGTATTATATCATATGATTGAATGACACTTGTCACTCATTTAGAATTTTTTTATATTAAAAATACACATAACATCCATCATATGGTATAACATAAGTGTAATAACAGAAGACTCAAAACCGAAAGGAAGTTTTTTTCAAGTTGTTTAGAAGTTTTGAAAGAAAAATTTCATTAATGTTAGTATTTTACTAAAATACTCATCTTTTTTATATTTTTGTATTATGTTTCAAAGACAAATATAACATTTTATAATTAGTTGTAAGTTAATATAAATTTTCCTTCTATTTTCTCTCACATAGGATTTTTATTTTTTATCCTTCCTTGTCCCTTTATTTCTCTTCTTATTTTTCACTCCCACTTCAAACTTTCAAATAAAAAAAACCCTCCCTTTCTCTCCTCTTCCTTCCATTTCTTAGATCGAAACTTAGCCTAAGGGTGAGTCTGGGTGGAAGGAAGAGAAGAGGAAGGGAGGGAAAGTTAAAATTTTTAAATTGTTTGGGAGTTTTAATTGAAGGGAAAAGAAGGAAAATGGAGGAATAAAAAAAAAAACTTTCCTTGCATAAGTGGAAAGAAATTAAAGTAAAAGTTTAACTATTCTACAATTAATTATAAAATGTCATGTTTTTCTTTTGAACATAATACAAAAATATCAAAAATAAGAGTATTTTAGTAAAATAATAATATTAAAAAAAATTCTTCCAAAACTTTCAATTAACTTAAAAAAAAAATTCTCTCTCTTCCCTTTTCTTTTCTTCTTTCCTCGTTAAAAATTTTCCTTGCCTTTCTCTTCCATCCTAAGGTCCCGAACATAGTGTAAAGGACTTTGTTGTGGATGATGTGGACCCCTAAATACCTGCCTTTGACAGCGAGTGAACGACAATAAAGTGGCAATTTGTGCATCCAAAAATTTACCAAACCAATAAAGTTGGAAGATCTGGACACGTGGGTCTTGTAATTTTATTCCCGTCAAACTCAAGGCTTTTTTAGTCCTTTCGCGTTTTGATCTAATGCGATCATGCTAGTTCGATATACTAATAACTACCCCAAATAATGTGTGGTAAGTATCTCTTTTTGCTTTATCTTAGTTGAAAATGTTTATGGAATCCGATCTTTTAATTGGCTTGTATTTTATATTATTGTGGTGTGAATTATATAAATGAGAATAAATAACATTAACAAATATAAATAAAATTATATAAAATTAATGTTAATAATAATAGGTGAAGTCCATTATCAAATCTATTTATGTATTTTTTTTTTTCCTATCTCAGCCCTTCATTTTGATTCGCTTGTCACATTGCTGGACAAAAAGTCCCCTATATTATTGGTTATTTTATTTTTCTTTTAAAACTTTTTTCATTTAATATACATAATTTTGACTTATTTTCTTTTATCTTTCTTTCAGGCTCTCCTTTAATTTCTTTAATTGTACCCCAAATTTATTTTTTTTTAAATGGAAGAAAAAGAATTATTATTTTTTAAATAGGGGTACTTTTGCACAACAACGAGGAAAAAAAATAAAACAAAGCCTAAGAAAAAATTGAAAATATATAGTACTGTATTTTAGGATTGGTCACTATAGTACTGCAGCCAGGTGTAGTAATTGCCCACGTGTTTGTTTAAGCTTATTCCGTTTTCCTGTAACTACTGAAGCTTTTTATTATAATTGAATGGACAAGGATTTTCATTTTTCAACATTGCGTTGACCCATTTTTTTTTTTTTTTGTTAATTATGGGACATTCTCCATCGATGGAAGCCTTTCGTTTAGATTGCAAAATTCATATTTCTGAAAAATAAGAGAAATATTCTATTAAAAAAAATAAAACTTGAATTTTAAATAACAGACTCCTATTAGTTGAAAACGTATTATGTGTATAATTACTCTTGATCAAAATAAAAATTTCTTGTCTTAATTTTTAGGCATTTATTTTTTTTGTAAATTAACTACCATATCTTTTATCGCACACAGATGCATAGCATCAAAAGTGATTGTCTTAAATATAAATGATTTAATCCATAACTTTTTTTTTTTTTTCTCTAGGTATTAAGACCATCATTCAGCTGATCATAACTTAAGTAAGAAAGTCATGGCCATTTACTTTTCAATGAATCCAAGATGAGAGATATTTTCTGATTATTAAAACTTGTAGAATATATTACGGATCGAAATTAAACAGTTTTCTGTTCACGATCGTATCAAATTTGTGATCTCAAATTTTGTATTTATATAGATAATGTTGTTGTTTATGTTCATTGAATTGTTTTTCTTTTTTTTAAAAAAAAATTATCAAATTGTTTTTCAGCTGCATATTTTGGATTTTGAGTAGACGACAAACATTTAAAAAAAAAAAAACCCCATTGCTTGATTCATAAAATTTCATTTAAGAAGAATCTTGATCTATCCAAACTACATGATGGAAATCAACTAAAGGAAAGATTTACTTCTTCTGTTTTGGATGTACTGCACAGAGATAAACATAAAAGAAATTAGCTATTTTGTACAAGAAAGTATGCTTCAAAAAATGGATTTTTTTTTTTTTTTTGTAGAAATAAAAAAGGGGAATGATTGTACGGTATAGGTAGTTAACATAATATAATGTACCCAAACCTACTCCCTCGTACCATTACTTTTCCCAAAAAAAAAATATAATAAGTGTATCATATTTTGATCATACCTTTTTGACTTGTTGTGTGTACCAGATTGCGATGGAAAATACTTAGATTCATTAGGAGAAATTTAATTATTGCCTTAGCAACTGGGTCCATTAGGAGACTGCATTTTACCCCCCAAAAAAAAGGAGACAGATGACGAAGAAAAGAACAATTTAACTGTCCAATAGAAAACCCTTAGGCAAGTATATTAGTAATACGTACTAAAATTTCTTTTTCTTGTTCACGAATAATAGATAACCTTTCTCTCAAATGCACCTGATTCATGTACCCAAATAAAATAAAATAAAATAAAATAAAATAAAAAACGTATATGACTTGTTTGGTGTAATACTTAAGGGAATTCATAAATCGGGTACTCGTTTCTAAATTAAAAAAAATACCCGATTTTCACTGATTAGATTAAGAAAATTTTATCATATACACATCTAGATGTGTATAAGAGTACCAGTCCTTACCCGGTACCCTTAAAAGAGGATCGGGTTAATTGGGTGCCTGACCCTCCCTAGTAACAAAATATAAAAATTTAAATAAACCAGTTAATTTCACAATTCAATCAACAATATTTAAATCTAAGTTACAAAATGCATTCCAATATTACATCCTAATAGCAACAAACTAACAAGTAGCAACAATAATTAAATCGCAAAATACATATTAACAGACGCGAGTGTGAGAAATGAGAATGCGAGAAAGATATTAAGGAAGAGATGATTGAGGCAGAAGAGGAAGAAGAGACAAGGAAAATTGAAAAGAAGATTTGAGAGGCCCAATAAACTAATAAGATCTTCTAATAAAACCTTATTAATCAAATTTATAAAATTATCCCTGAAATGGACCGAGTAAGGTACCCGGCGAATCACAGAAATGTGACCCGCTACCCGACCCACCTTCAGAATCCAGTTCGAGTGCTCTCTTTTTCCGATTCAAGTCGGATCGATGCAGCGAATTTTTCACATCCGCGGGTCAAGATGAATATCTCTAGTAATACTTGTTATTTTGTCAATATTCGTACACACATCATTCACAAAAATACCTCTAGATTTTTTCAGAAAAAAACATTTTAGTTAAGGAAAAGGATGTATTATCCTTTTAGAGACAAAAGGTACTGTCGATAGGATGGCTTATTGATATATATATTTCTATATTTATTATTTTCCAGAGCAGGTAAAGCCTAACCCAGAAGGAAAGATATAAAGTTGAGTGTGTGGGAGGATTCTGTAAGTCTTTCTAACCATCCCTTTCTTGTCTACCGAAGTCTGCATGTTCCTGGGTTATATATAGTCGAAATCTAATCAACAAAAAGAAATTGATAAGTAATTTTCATAATAATATCAAAGAAACTCCCACCATATTTGTGGGTACTTGTCAATCTTTAGGAATTAGGTGTGCACCAAGGAGAGAAGCTTAAGATTAATTAAAACAATGCAAACAATAACTCATATCATATATGCTACTTTTACTTCTAGTATTTCCTTTTCTTCTTACTATATATTATAGCCTCAAGACTTATTAAGTTCTCTGGTTTTTAATCATTAATCCAACAAAATTTTTTTTTCTTTTTTGTAAAAAGTTTTGTTTACTAGTGCATATATACTCCTACCAGCTAGTAGTATTAATTTGCTAAATAGAGAGATCCAATTTATCTGTCTTCAAGAGTTGTAAAATTAAGCTTGAATTAAACATACCTTTTCACACACAGTCCATATACTATTACAGAATAATTAGCACTTTTGAACTGCTGGAATTTATCCAGGACAGCAACACAAGATTTATAGGAAACCATATCCATATTTTTGGCTCATGGCATTCCTTTTGCCGTCATTAATTTTCGTGTATATATATATAGTAATTAATTACCTGATGAAACACAACTTGAAGGTTTTCATGGATTTGGGAACATTGAAATGAGGCTTCTTCTTTTTTTTTCTTCCAAGTTTCAACGTCCCAAACAAAGGGCAGCCTTAGCATCAAGCCTCCATGCAAATCCACCAAAGTCCATCTTCCACACATCACATGGCATTGTCCTCGAATACCTCTCCTTCCGCCACGTGTACACCACCCTCACTGTGCATGCAAACATTGGCCAAACCACCACTGGAATATTTTCCTTCAACACCATCCACACCACCACCTCAGCCGGCGGTTCTCCGCCGTCCCCCTCCCCGCTACCGTAGGGATCCATCACCATCCTCTTGTAAGCAAGATTCACCCGCTGCACCCTATACATATCATCCGATATCAGTCCTGGACACGTGTCCACAATTTCAAGGTTCCTCATCTTCTCCCCGTCCGTACTCCCCAACCCTCCTATCTCCGGCAGCGTCTCCGCCATCCCATCCACCACCACCCAAGACTCCACCAACCTCACCGCTGACGTCGAAACAGCCCGATCTGCTAAACCCGTGTTCAGAATCCCGTTGTTATTATCGAAAATATTCATCAACACAGGCTGCTTTTCCAGCAACTCAAACCTCATAGTACTAATATTATTCTTCGACGATCCTATATCGGAAAAGACCTTCGTACCGCCGAGGTTTACTAAATCAAACTGCAGATCCTTGCTGATGATCTCCTCTTGCTTGTTTGTTATCTTGCTGCACTTCCTATTCTTCTTAACTCTAACGTACTTTCTCTTAGCTCTTCGTTTAGTAATCGGCGACGTCTTGCTCGCCGGAGATACAGAATCCGAAACTGATCCGTCTGCGACCGGTTTCGGAGCAATAGGCCGGAATCTCAGCATGATCCGATTGATTATCGTTTTATTATTGATTCATGAGCTTCTCCGTGGGGCCACCCTTTCCCGACGTCCATCTATTTTCGTCGACCGACAGCTATCTTGTTCGTACACGTGTCTCCCCTTCTCTCTCTACATATCTTTCTTTCTCAACTACATGATAACATACGCAGTCTAATCTTTTTTTTTTTTTTTTCCTCCGGAGGCTAAAGGCCGATAATCTTAGAGTTACGGGAACAGTCGGCGGGTAAGGAAGCACCACGTGTCAAGGGCAACAATCAAACAGTCAACAGATCTGAATGGAGAGTGCAGATCAGGTGGGTCCCGCAATAAAGCAGCGTATCCTGCGAAATCCAGATCTTCTATTGGTTGTTTGCATTACGGGCCAATCGGAGAGCAGCCACGTATCCAGCACTGGAAAAAGACAGGACACGTATACAGCTTGATGGGAAAATGCTTTTTGGTGGGAGGGAGGTTCCAGTAACTGGACGCGTGGCCCGTGTTTTTCAACACATGGACATAACATAAGAAAACACTATCGTGCGCCTCAAAATTAAATTTTATAATTTATAAATTTTATAATATTTAATATATATCATAAAATTTATAAATAAGATATTAAATCAAATCTATTTAAATATTTTCTATAATATAAACTTACGCTCCAATGAAAGTCGTGAGAGGGCATGCTAATTGAAGATAATTATTTTTTATTATATCTTATAAAAATATAATTTGAAATATATTTTAAAAAGATATTTCTTTATAATATGATTTATTACATATATTTGATATATTTAAAATTAAAAATAAATAAATTAAGTTTTTTGTTTGATTAAACATTCTAATTTTTGTTTTGATTCTAACTTATTTTACACCGTTTAAATATTTTATACAAATTGAATGATAAAACATTTACGAATAAATTTGGCTTTAAAATATACTGATCTACTACTATAAAACCAAATTATTGATATAATTTGATAACTTTTATGAATTTTAATTGTTTAAATATAATATATTATTAGAGGAAATTAAAGAGAAATACATTTGAGAGGAATCCGTTCGTCGTGAGATACATTCTAAGACTAAAGTTTGTAAAATTTTGCCTAGAACTGTCAATAGGTTGAACCGGCTCCCTTAGCTTCAGATAAATATAATTTTTCAATGATTACATTAAAGTTAGCCAACTTGAGTTTAGGTTTAAATATTAGATCCGATTTAAATGTTAATAGAGTTTGGTCTTTACAAGGATCAGTTCAAATAAAATACAACTCTAATAAATAAATAAATATATAAATATATATATATACCCTATATTAATTAATTTATTAATTAAACAAACTCTCATCTTGATAATTGTAATAATTTATTTGAAATATTTTTTTTTTTCAACTTTTGTATGTGTAGATATTGCTAATTTTTGAAAAAAATATTATTTTTCATGCTTTAGTTGTTAGTTTGAAACTTGAGATATTATTTTTATATTTTGTCTCTTAATTTCTTAACTTTTAGAAGTGTATGTATTGTGAGTTTGAATCGATTAAGGTTCGAAAGTCGAATAATTTTATAAATCAAGTGTGAACTATATATTTGTGAGTTTAATTCAACTCAATTAATACTCATAGCACGAATAATTTTGAAAGTCCATTTTGAACTTTACAAAACTTGAGTTACAAAATTTAATTGACAGTTCTAATTTTGGCTCATCTTTTGATTTGTTTGAATGGATAACACTTGCATGTGCTACGTTGGAATAAAACTTGTGAAGATTTTACTGTCTCGTAATTGAATCATTTCATTATATTTTAATAACTTTTATAGATTGTAAATTAATATTTGTTTTGAATGATTTCTTAACAAATTGTTGAATATTCCTAACACATCTTTATCCTCTTAACGAATTCTTGAATATTCTTAAAACTTGTAGTAAAATTTTAGAAAAATTCAGTAGGTTGTGTTTAGATGGGTAGAAATTAAAGAAATGATTTCAAATAAATAGATTTGAATCAATTATATTTGAAATGATACGAAATTTGAATAAATTTTAAATTCACTTATTTAATTACTAAAATCACATTTGCACTTATTTGGATAATTCATTTTAAGATTTCAAATTAAATATATCTAAATTCTTCTATCCAAACACAATGTTAGATAGTTTTATTTTAGGATGGCCTTTACTGCTTCTGGGTATGAAGGCCGCGTGGACGGTCCGATGATTTCTCGGCCCCATAAATTGATATCTTATGCTGGGGCCAGTAGTGAACTGATTGCAATCTGCTATGGATATTCTCGCCATCAGACAGCGACCACAACCGATTCCGGCTAGCTTCATTGACTGTTGGATTTGATCTACACATTTATGTATATCATATGGTTTTTGACTGATCTCTTATACCTAAATAGGCTAATTATCTTTTCTACTTTTGTACTCGGAAAAAAAATGTGCAGATGAAACAACAAATATACCCATGTCAATACTGCCCAAGCGGATGCATATGCCGAAATTAGGAAAATTTTTATTTTAGTCGAGTAATTATTAAATTAATAAAAACTCTCAATTTAAAATAGAAGACTCACTTTTTTAAATAAAATGACTCCATATTTTTCAACTAATAAGAACTCCCCATTTAAAGTAGAATATTCATTTTTTTTTTTAATACAATGATCTCTATTTTTCAAAAATATGAACCTCCACTCTAAATGAAAAACTTCCATTAATTGAAAAGAACTATTGGACCCAATAATTAATTCTGACCAATATAAAATTTCCCTAAAATTGGGAATTGGGCTTCACTGCCAAATCAAACACCACAATCAGGAATGACTAGGTATAAAAATTCTGATTACACTTGAAACAAGGTTGAATCTCATTTGCATTAGTAGCATTTACATAGGCATGGTCCAATCCCCATGAGCCATAATCAACCAATGTTAACAGACACCGATAAACAATATCACCTTTTTACAACAAAATCTTGAATCTGCATTACAACTATAGTATGACTTGTACAACTTGTAATGTTAAGAGAGAAATAAAAAATCCCCAGCAAAAACTAAAATAGGGCTTCTAGCAGATCCCTTGGCTTAGTGTCCATTGCATCCCTAGCAATACCATTCTCACCCATGATCAGTTTGGCAGTAATAGCAGTGCTGTACCCACCCATTTCCACAGCTATGGTTCTGAAACCAAAATGATGCACTCCTCCAGTTATATCTTCAACCAACCAGCACAAAAGATTTACCTGAAGAAAAGGAAGAAATGGCAAAATGCTTAAACCGATTAAAGATTCCATCAAGAGCAAAGGAGAAAAAATGTTTGGCTGGAAAAACAAAAGAAAAAAAGAGAAACTTCATGAGTTTTGCAGGAAAACAAGGGAAAGGAGATACATAGAGGACATCTTCATTAAGGAGGCAATGAAAATCATTGCCAGAAATCTTTCACCTAATTAACTTAGCATTTCTCCACAAAATCTTAATACTTGCATATCAATAGTTGATAATTAACGAACACTATGTCAATGGCAATTGAACAGTAAACTACATGTCAATGGCAATTGAATGTCCAATCACTAATTGCTACTTGGCCATTACGTCATAGAATGGATGATGCCTCCTTAATCAGACAAAAAGTTTCACATATAAGAGCAAACCGCAATCAAATAAAACCTTTACAAGTATTATATAGAACTGGCAAGATAAACCATATCAGGTAAGGTATTTGTGTCCATATTTTTCTATGAAAATCAACTCATCATCCCTTTCTTACAAAAATAATTCCAACTCGTCTTTGATTTGTTCTATCCTAAACGTTAGAATCAACAATGATCATTTTACTCTTACATCTTTTTCTAAATAATAGTGGGAGTAACTCATGGTAATTCATGCAGTTAACATCAGAAAAATTATATTTATCTGAAGCTATGGAATCCTTTCATCATCTCTAGAGGCAGCATTACTTTTTCACCAACTGGCAAACCCATTCAATCCATTAGCACATTGCTAAAATGGATCAGCAAGCTTGTCAGTTTCCTTGTTATATATCTATATCTAAGCATAGAAGGTATCAGTTGAAAAAGTAAATCATTTGAAAAATAAAGTATCAGTTCTAGCCTGTTCAGTTTCCTTGTTTTTTTAGACAAAATTTTTTTTTCTTGCAGAATAATAACAAGGAATATACCAATATTTAACATCACTAACCTCATATTCATCCAACTGGTTCAACAGACATATAAGCTATTGATGGACACAGGTGCTATCTGAAAAAAAAAAATCATCTTGTTTTAAATGAAGGATGACTAGAGACAAGGAAATGTAAACAGAAGAAAAAAGTGAAAAAAGTGAAAAGGAGAGTGAGACCCCCTCATTTCAAGATTGGAGCATAAGGCGCAGGACATGGAGATACAGAGTGGATATGATCAGGTAGCTCATTTATCATGTCAACTGTAGCCTTCAAACATGCATTCAAAATTCTCTTTTCCAATCTCAGAAGCTGTGTAGCAACTCTCCTTTTGGGATCCAGATTGGAATCTGCCAACTAAAGTAAAAGATATAGAGGGATGTCAGAAAATACCAAGATGACAATTAAACCAAGCTAGTTGGAGATGGATTACCAAAGCCTCATCCTCGATGAGAGTCGTAGGGTAACCAGATAGCCTTCTATTGAAAAAATCAACAAGTTGGTCCAGAACTGCACGCTCCATACAAGGACTCACCTATAATATTCAATAAATTCCATCAGCTTTTCAGTAAATCACATTCTAATCTATTCAATAACTACATTTTTTGAAAGAAACACACCAAGTTGTATTTCTTGTGTTGTGCAAGTACAGTACATGCATTTGTGACATTCTATTTTCTTTATTTTTCCTCAAAAAAATTGTCAACCACAAGTTAGTTGGCTTCCCATGAGTGTGATCACTGCATGTGTGTGTGTGTGTGTGTGAGAGAGAGAGAGAGAGAGAGAGAGAGAGATCTTACTGGACAGATTGGACCCTGAGAACATAAGACAGACTGCATCTCTGAAGCATCTGAAACATATCCCAGTCTCAAATACGGTAGCATATCTAACACAGCTTCTCTCTCCTTTCCAGCATACACCTGGTTAAAGCCATATAATATAGCTTATAAAGGTCCTACCACACATATTAATCCAAAGGAAGTTAATTCATACATGAAAAGCTTGTAGTGAAAGTTTTCCATTCCTTTGAGCAGCCAGTCTCTTGTCTTGATATTGAGGATCTTCAGTATTTAAAGCTGCCTGATTAGGAGATATAAAAAAAATAAAAAAGAAGATTACTTTAAACTGAAGAAGGCTGCAGGAAAAAGAGAGCAGATCATGACTATACCTCAACCACTAAGCGATCATATGCATTGTCTTCATCAACAAAACCATAATTTATAAGCAATTTTGAATTAGGTTGTGGTCCACACCTAGGAAAACAAAAGATCACAATCACTAAACATTCATCATAGATGTTAGTGATGCATCTCAATATGTCTGTAAGTAACATAATTTGCATGAAGGTTCATCGCCATAAAAAATGTATACCAGACAACAATGGGCTCCCCAGCCTTGTATGGGCGGTCGACTACAAGTTGCACAGCACCTTCAGTAGCTGTTAACATCGCTTTGCAGTTGCTTCTGTATGATAACAATGGCGGTCCTAAAGGAACCAATGCAAATCGCCGGGCTAAACTGACTTTCTGAAATTGGAGGAGGAAAAGTATGGTCTTCCAATCAATGTCAAGTATCAAAGAGTGACTCTGATGTTTCTTGATCTTAAATTTATCTTTGAGAACGCATTCTTCCTAAAATCAAAGACGTCATGTGAATGGTCCTTAGCACATCACGTACCTGCAGATGCACAACACAAGACTGAACCGCAACAAAAGCTTGTTTGAAAATCTCAAAAGCGAATGCCTCCCTGTAGGTATATCATATGGGTATTGCTGCATAATATGATAGCAAATCTAAGATTTAAAGCTACTAGAGATCAACTAACAAAAGGGAAAACAGGATATATCATATATTCATGTTTACTGTTTAGCATCAATTCTTCTACTCAAATGAACCTGAAACAATGATCCAGCCATAAACCAAACAGTGTCAAGCTCATTAAACTCTCTCTTGATTCCTTCTTCCCTCTCCAGAACTTCATCCTAAATAACCAGCACAAACCATCTAAGAATTCCATATCCAGCATTCAACAAATGAATTCAAAATCACAACTTAGGCAAAGAAAAGGGAGCTTATAGTGCCTTTGTAGGACTCCCTGCCAGGTAATTTAGTTCAGCCTCTGACCATAGAAGTGGAGATTCCACAGCTAACTGTCCCCTTCCTCGCTGACGATCAAGTTCTTTAATATATGGATACCAAAATGACTTCTTTCCTTGCTTCTTCTCATACATTAGATATAAAGCCAAGCATCACATGGGAGTTATGGCTAACTCAGATAATTTATTTGTGGTTAAGAGCTCCGCTGCATTAACAATACATCAAGTTACTCAAAATCAACTTCAGCCAAGTGAACTAAGGTCATGAAATCAATCGTGAGCAATTCTGAGAATACTTGTGACGGACAAGCATATACTCTCAGCACTCACAACCCCATAAAGGACTACAAAATCATTAGCTCCATGATTTTCAACTAGCATCATGTAAAACAAGGGGAAATGGAAGAACACACGTGTTGCTTTTATATAGTTACTTAACTGATTGCCAGTATCATTAACCACCAACTCCAGACTTTCCAAAAGTAAACCATCAATAGATTTTCCTTTGAATGACACGATATCATATAGCCAAGCAAGCAATATAGGGAAATTATACAAGCAAAGAGCAAACCTTACCCACAGTCTCGTTCCCCAAAACTCTTTCCAGTGTCACGACCAACGAATTTGGAACAGAAAATGCAACATCCCCTGCCTACAACAAAATACACAAAGATTGCAAAATTAACAAAAAAATAAATAAATAAGTAAAAATGAAGCAATTGGGGAAAAAAGAGCTCCGACAGCAAATAGTTGTGCTAAAAACAAACCTGAAGATCCTCACTGGCAGCAACATAGTGAATAGGACGATGCTTGGAGTGATGAGAAGGCCTTTCTTTAAGGAAAATCTTGCAAGGAGGGAGCCCACTCTGATGCATCCAATATTTCAGGTCCCCGTCTTCCTCTTTCTTACTAACCACCACCTCGGTCAATTGCTTGTCCTCTCCGATTGGTCCGGCGACTAGCGTGTCGAAATTCGAAGCGGAACACATGCTCTTGAATCGGTAAGAGGATGCATTTCTACGTTTAATTCGGACCGAATTCGAAACCCTAGAAAGTAGTAAAATAGGGCGATGTGTTGAAGAACGAAACCGCGTCGGAATGCAGTTTCCTTGTTGCAGACAAGCCACCTCCATCGAGCATAAAAACAGATAACCGATGAATAATTGGAGCTTGAAGGAGAATTGAGGGAGTGATGGCGGACGGAAAGTTTATCTGCTAGTGTCTACTATCTGGTTGAGGAGAGAGAGGTACAGTCAGATTTTTTTAGGATTAATTTTACTTTTCCCTCTTCAACTTTTACCAAACTCTTAATTTGCATCCCAATTTTCGTTTTACACACAAGTATAACTAGGATTGTTCAAATTCGACCTAATCCAAAAATTCGATCTAATTTAAATAATTTAGAATTAAATGAAAATTATTTTGAGTTTTGAGATTACTTTGATCGAGCTACTTAATACACATCTATTTATTTTTAAAATCCAACCTAACCTCAATAACCCAAAAAATTCAATTCCATATTTTTAATTTTTATTTTTATTCTAATTATTTCATTTAACATGTATTATTTACACTTCCATGTATAAAATAACATCTAATTTATCATATTGTTTATTTTTCTTTTTTATTCTTGACTTAACTATTTTATTTTTGATCAAACATCTTTTTTTAATGGATGATCTTATAAGACACAACAATCATAAATTTTTAATTTTTTTTAGTTTGGACTTTTAGCCTAAATAATCCGAAAATCCGAATAATTTGTCCGATTAATACTTGAGTTGAGTTTATTTAAGTTGTTATATTAGTTGAGTTGAATTGAGTTTTAATTTTTTAACCCAAAAATCCGAACCCAAAAAAACCTATTAATTCGAAAATTCGGCCCATGAACACCATAAGTATAACCCAAAAAATGTAAAAGGATCCAATGCCCTACACCCCAACTCTTAAATCTTTTTACTCTAGTCTAATTTTTAATATAATTACCAAATTCAATAAAATTTTTATTCATTTCAACAATTTAGTACAATATTTTTGCATGCACAGTAGAAGATTCCGTTCATTTTGGTGGTCTTAAAAATAGGACTTAATTATTTAAGTGAGTATTCAAAAATTGAGGGTGTAAAATTTTTAAAATTGAAGTTTGAGGTGCATAATAAAAATATGATATAAGTTGGAAGGTAAAAAATATAAATTAATCTTATATTTTTATTGCAAATAAGAATTTTATGATGAGGTGTTGAATTGGAAGGGATTTGCACCTAATAGATAAAGGATGTTTCGGGCAGCCTCATTGGAGGGAAACAAAAATCTTGCTTGTTGTAAAATTTATTACAGGGTTGAGCAATTATTTGACATTTTAGTAGTTGTTAAAAATCTATTAGAGGAAGTTATTTGGACAAAACATGATCCTCTTGTTTATAATAAATTGGATTACACAGTATAAATTAATTTCTCCTATTAATTATTGAATAACTATTAAGATACAGTAATCACCATAAACCTGTTCATGCTTTGCCCTCTTCCTTTGTTAATAGTACTAGTTGGATTAGCTTTGATAACAGGTTGGGCCATGATTGGACTTTAGTGCTTCCACACATATAGCTTTCAGGCTCCATTATGTGGCACTATGACCAATCCACCTTGTCCTAACCCAACTAAACCCACATTGCGTCACCAATTTTAAAAGTGCATATTTTGACAACACAAAATTTTTTATCTAACTTTTATATTATTTTTTATCACATTATTTAATGAATAATCAAGATTAGTCGGTGTAATTTTAATAAAGTAATATTGACAGTTCATTAAATAATGTGATAGGGTGTGAAACAGAAGATTCTTAACGTATTTTGGCATGCACACAAACTAACAGTTACAGGATTTTCTGTCTCGTATCTTGTTCCATTCCGTGTCATACTGTCAAAATTTTGTGAAATAATTTTAATAGAGTAATCTTGACAGTTCATTTAGTAGTGTGACAAAAAATAAAATAAGGTATAGAGACAAAAGATCCTTACCGTACTAACATAAGATTACAACCCACGGAGATTTTTATAGGAAATAGTTAGGTAGTTCTGGTCTTTGAAGTCATTTATAAATTTTGTGCTTTAAATTAATTTTTATAAAATACATGACATGTGTTAGATTTTATAAAATTTAATTTTTAATCATAAAATTTACAGATAAGGTGAAACATCGAATTTATCCTAAAGCAAAGCCCATTATATAGTGGCTACTACACAATTAGAGGCACACTTGATGAAAATAATTTACAAAATTACAAATTCATGATCACTTGTCAAAATTAATTTACATGATAAAATCATATTCAATCCCAATTAACTAATTTTAGATAATTTATAGGATTTTGTTCTTTTTTTAACGAATTTAGGAGGTGTTTGGTTTATGGGTATGAGAGGGGGAATGAGAATCAAAATTAATGTACTAGCAAATTTGTCATTTTGTCGCTTATATACTGATGATACATAAAATAAAATAATATACTTATATCAAACTGACACATGATTAACCCACGTGACACATAATAGATTTATTAAAGACAATTATGTACATTAACATATATTGGTTCAATAACATGATAAAGCTATAAGACTTGTAAGGTGTAAGGTAGAGACTCTCCCACTCCCAAAGAACTGATAAATTAAAGAATTGATCGAATTGTCCGATCAATTAGGAGATCAAAATGCTAAAAATAGGGGAATCACCCCTATATTGTAAAGGTGAAAAAGTAAAAATAAAATAACACATAACTTATGACATAGTTTCTTCCAGGAGTGTAGTCAGAACTACATATCATGTAGCTGAGCAAGTTTATATATATATCTAAATATCGATTTTAACAAAAAGTTTAACTTTTATACTTTATTACTAATTGCAAATAGAACATGTAATCAATATCACAATTTTAATATAAAAATAAGTAGATTACCAAAACATCAAAATCAATAACTGTGCTGCTAATGCTACATTGCATTTAGTTAAATCAAACTAATAAAAATTTAAATAAAAAAGTAAATTAAAACTACGCAGATGATTTATAGTAAATTATTTATTTAACTAAGTACATTTATTAAAATCGAGTCAGGAAAAAATGTGCACCGAATTTGTTTGAGTTGTTTTCTTTACAAATGTGTGACTGATCTCAAGGGCCCGCCACTGCCCTCACTGCCCACCCTCACTTTAGCATCCTGCTCATCCTAATTGTTCTTTTTGCCGAAAATTTTAAAAAAATAAAAATAATAGAATTGAACCTGAGCTCAGATTCTGTTCCTCCCTGCACTCTCCAGTATGGAAATTAAATCAAATCCATCGTCAAAAATCGACCCGAAAACCGGATATTGCCCTGAAACCCAAACATTCCACAGCCTCAGACCCATCCTCGATCTTCCTGCTGAAACCATTCCACTCTCCGCCGCATCATATGCTCTGTCTCTTCAATCCACCCTCGGCTTCCCCGCCAATAATACACCAGCTTTAATTAACTCCGCCACCGGCCACCGCGTAACTTATCCAGAATTTACTTTCCGGGTCAAAGCCTTAGCCACTTCTCTTCAAACTTCAATCGGCCTCTCCAGAAACGACGCCGCATTCGTATTGGCTTCGACCTCAACCCATATCCCTGTCCTCTACTTCGCCCTTCTCTCGCTCCGCATCGTCATCTCTCCAGCCAATCCACTTTCACCTCAATCGGAGATTTCCGGCGCCTAATCAATCTCTCCAAACCGACCGTTGCGTTTGCCACGTCAGCAACCTCCCACAAGCTCCCCGACCTAAAACACGGGACGATTCTCATCGACACCCCGGAGTTCGAATCCATGATGACGAACCCGAGTCGCGAACTCGGTCCAACAGTTGAGGCGAACGTGAATCAGTCCGACGTGGCGGCGATCCTGTATTCGTCCGGGACGACGGGGCAGGTCAAGGGAGTCATGCTCACTCACAGGAATTTGATAGCCGTCGTGGCGGGTTATTACACGCAGGGGCCTCAAAGGTCCTCTCCGGCGGTGATATTGTATACCGTACCTTACTTCCACGTGTTTGGATTCTTCTATAGCTTGAAGTCGGTGGCATTGAACGAGACGGTGGTGCTTCTACCCGGAAGATTTGACTTGAGGAATATGTTGAAGGCAGTGGAGGAATTTAGGGTGACTCACATAGCCGCGGCGCCGCCGGTTGTGGTGGCTATGGCGAAGGGAGATGTGAGAAGAAATAATGAGTATGACCTAAGTTGTCTGGAGGCGGTGGGAAGTGGGGGAGCTCCCCTTGGAGAAAAAGTGATCGAGGCATTCAAACACAAGTTCCCAAGGGTAATTTTATCTCAGGTAAATTTTATCTTAAATTTAGATGATTGAATTCAGTTTAGACATCCATCGAAACAGATAGCTATTATTCAATATATCATTTGAAATGATTGGGATGATTATCGTAATAATTTTTTTTCAAGGTGTAGATAGAAAAATAATTTTAAAAAAACGTATTAAAAAATGATTGCAAATTAATATTCAAGAAACAATAAAAAAATATTTTGGCCAAACAAAGCCATTAATATTTTTATTATGTTTGCAAGAATAGTGGAACTAAACTAAGCTGTTCTTGTTGTTGATCAAGGGTTATGGATTGACTGAAACAACAGGGGCTGCATTTAGGGTAGTTGGTGCCGAGGAAAGTCTTCGTTTGGGTTCAGTGGGAAGGCTAGTGGGGAATTGTGAAGCGAAAATAGTTGATCCTGAGACCGGAGTTGCTCTCCCTCCCGGGAAGCAAGGGGAGCTTTGGATGAAAGGACCAATTACAATGAAAGGTAACGGCTTTGGTGTCTTGTAATAATAATCTAGCTGAAACAAGCTGAAATTCAGTGAGTCATGAGGATGATCCCAAGGCAACTTTGTGGTATTTTGTAGGTTATGTGGATAATCCAAAGGCAACTTCAGAAGCTTTTGATTTGGATGGGTGGGTGAAGACTGGTGATCTTTGTTATTTTGACAATGATGGTTTCCTTTTTGTTGTAGATAGGCTCAAGGAATTAATCAAATACAAGGGATACCAGGTTTTCATTGAAAACCTTTTTTTCTCTAGCATACAAAGTTTTTGCTGACTTTTCAATCATGTTCATCTTATTCAAGCTTGTTTTGATTATTGTTCAGGTTCCTCCGGCTGAACTTGAACATCTTCTTCAATGTCACCCGGATATAGCAGAAGCAGCTGTAATCAAACCGTGAGTTTCGTATTTTCTTGATTCAAACATTTTGCTAAATAGGACATGATAAGACCTTGGAAGCCAAATTGATTCTTCTCTAATTTCTTTCGAGTGTTCTTTTGGCTATTTTCCTGTTTCTTGATTAAAAAACAAGATCTTCGTCATCAAAAGTGTCTATCCTATTTGCTAACTCACAAACTGCTCACTTCTATAGTCCAAGTAAAAACTTTCAGGTATCCCGATGAAGAAGCTGGTCAAGTGCCTATGGCTTTTGTTGTAAAGCAGCCCCAAAGCAGCCTTGATGAAGCACAAGTGATTGAATATATTGCGAAGCAGGTGCTTCTCTACTCATTCCCATTTCCTTCTTGTTCCTTTCTTTTTCCTTTTGCATTTTCTACTTCAGTTGAAATTGTTATTCCCCTTTTCTGCTCTCATTTTAGACTGAAGGGAAAATAATTAGTGACGGAAATGGTAATGGAATGGGAATTCACTTACCAACAAAATGGGTGCATTTAGCATAAATTTTCATTTCTAAAGTATGAACACCTTGCTGCCATAGCTGTGCAAAATAATCCTCCTCCTAACTGTAGGTTGCACCGTACAAGAAGATCAGGCGTGTATCTTTTGTGAGCTTTATACCCAAGAGTGCAGCTGGGAAGATTTTGAGAAAAGAACTACGAAAGATTGCTCTGCCAGAGTCCAAATTGTAATGTGGTGTTTGTATTCTTCTACAGATCTACGAAGTCCAATAAATCTGTTGTATTGCCATATTCATTTATACTGGACTGATGTGTTTAAGAATTTGATAACAAAAAGAACAGAGTTTCAAACGACTTGAGAAGTAATTGCGTTCCTTGTATATCATGTACCAAATGGTACTAATCAATCTGCTATGCTTGAGAAGTAACTGTGTCCTTTTTTAGGATGTTAACTTTGTATGAAGACACGAGATGCCATTTAATTTCGTAATTTATCTTGTGTGGAAATTTATATATATCGAAGCTTTTGAGCCACTAAAAAGAGATTTCAGAAAATTGCTCTCAACCAAAAAATTTTATTCTCGGACAAATGAAATTGATATATGTATCTTTCATTCAATCAAGTACAAATACTCTGTCTAGATTGTATCCAAAAGTTCATAAATCTAATATAAGAGGTGATAAATCCAATTCTTGAATCATTCAATCCAAGTCGCATCAGATTCTACACTGATGACAAATGGAACAAGAAAATTGAAAATGAAAACAATTACCAGGAGAAAAAAATAATGGTGGGCCTTTAAAACAAAACACGAGAAAAACTACTGAATAGTACTGGGAGGCTACGAACAGCATAACAAAATTAGATTCACAAGAATTTAAAGAAGAGCAGCTGCTAATAATCACTTACTACTAAGCAGGAAAATTGCATCAGAATTCAGATGTTCACACCTTTCCATTCTATGGTGAACAAAATAACTAGAAATTTGCCTTCGTTTTCAAAGTTCTCATATCTTGCAATCCTTCCCATCTGTTTTAAATGATGTCAGCCAATATTGTCTCATATATTAAATTTGTGGGGGGCACTATCGAGATCTTCAAAATCATATCGGTGTCGTTCCCGACCTACCTATAAAAGACAAAATGTACTACTTGTTTGGCAGGAAATAAAATAAATATATATAATATAGAAAACATCTATTTGAAGAATTAGATCAACTGTTCCCTACAAAATGCTCAGGAAAGTTTAACAGAATTTACCTTTGAAAGGTACAAAGGATCACATGACATCTGCTCCTCCATTGTGCTCAGCTTCTTTGACAGTACTATTACCCTGTGAATTTTTTTTTGAAAAAAAATTACATTACTAACTTGCACTCTGCTACACTGCCTATCCAGGATTTAGCTCCTGAATCACACTAATCAATTTACATGTCAGATTCAAAAACATAACCATCATACACAAGCCATATTTGGAGATTCAAAAGCTTCTCATAAATCTCAAATGCAGTACAAAGAAAGCACAAAATATTCATGCTCCATAAAACCTCATGATGGAAAGCTAGCAGCATCGCATAATAAGCAAAATCTAATAAACAAACGCTCCTTAATAACCCTCCAGTGTCCAAATAGATAATTGGGAACAAAAAAACATTCAAGCCTCACCTCTGAATTGATGAATCAATGTGTTCAATCATCTGACAGCTTTTATACTGTTCAGGATCCTCGAAGAATCTAACCATTCCATCCTTCTGATTGATTGTTGCATATATTTCACCATCTTGGATCTATGATGAAATATAATCATAATGGTTACCATGACCTTATGCTGCTACTGTAGACAGAAAGTAGCAAGAGCAAGTTTCCATACATACCATTTGAAGTACATGCATTTCAGCCTCCTTGGAGCTCTTTAGCTGGACAGTATTAGCTATGTCTTGCAGGGAGAGAGTCAGGTATGTCTGAGTCAACCTCTGAATATTGCGTTTATACATTGAAGACACTACTTGCTTTACCAGTCCAAGATTGTTGTCCTGAGAAAGAAACAGGAAAAACATCAAGCATTTCTCATGATAAATTTTTTCCACAACTTAATGTGACAAAATAACTGAACTTCCTATGCACCACATCCATGCCACGCTTTTATTTCACTAGCTTTTAAGTAATGATTAACTGAACAGGCCAATGAAAACTCACGGTCTCAAACTTCTCCTTGTTTGTCTGGACACAAGATTCCAGCTCAGAAATCTTCCCAGTGCTATAACTATTGGCAAGGTCCAGGTACGGCTGTTCAATAAAAAGAAAAACAACAAGAAACATGATGTAAAGTGAAAATGTCACACAGCATAAATAAACAATCAATAGCCCTGCAAAGAGTGCAGTAGAACACTAAAAAGATTCATGTATATACATATAGCAAGTATTACCAGGGAGCTAGCGTTCATGCGTGGACAATATACAGCCAACGTTTTTCAACCTCATGAATAACAAAAACAAGTTACTTCACTGAGACAACAATATTTGCTTTTGCTCGAGTTTCAGATATGTTGGTTTTTTGCTGCCATCTAGTCCTTGCTTTTCTTTTTAGTTATGAGTGTTCCATCCACCTAAGAGGATATGGGGATGGGGAGTTGAGGTCATTGCTTGGTTTCTTGTAAGGGAATGGTTACCTATCAAGGATTTTTTTTCTTTGATTCTTTGAATAAAATAAAAATAAAAAACTGTTAGAGATTGAGTTAAACAAATGAAGGCACAAAATTTTATTCTTCTTGTGCCCATCCTTTCTCTAAATCTAAACTGTTAGAGATTGAGTTAAACAAATGAAGGCACAAAATTTTATTCTTCTTGTGCCCATCCTTTCTCTAAATCTTGTAAGGCCACCGAAAATTAAAGTACAAAAGCCACTTCAACGAACCAATAAATAGGCAGATCAGACGATGCTTGATAAAACAGGAGGTGCATGGTTGGTGAGTTTGGTCAGGAGGGACCAAGAAAGACAAAAAAGAAATGTCTGCTTCTTTTGGGGAATTAAATTGAAGGTGAACCGACTTCACTGCACATACATGGTATCACGAGGTTTTGAAGAGCCCCATAATAACTATCAAAGATGTCCCAGATATCTATCCATTAAAGTCCCTAAAGTTCTATACTTGAATTCAAGGGAAAAAAATAGGTTCATTAATGGCAATTAAATGGACCAATAATATAATTTAAGCATCAGGCTTTTGGGTATTGCATCTATATTTGTAATGCATTTGTTCTAAGTAAATGCATAGATACTCTCGTTGCATTTGGTTTGTTGATTATTATTTTTCGCATAATTAGTCTACAGAAAAACTGATGTCTACCAGTGGCATGTAGAAATAAAAATTTACCTGTGAGAAGTTCTTCAAATTCCTTTGAGCCACTGAAGAAGTGTACTTTGGGAAACTGGTAGAGAACTGAAACCACATAAAATTACAGGCTGTATGAGTACTCCAAACCACCATACTAAAGGCCAACATAATCAACACTTTTCCTACATAATTATATTAAGAACTATTCAGATACTCGGCCAAAACATTTCACTTCAGCAGGCCAGCCTGTTAGTTTTCTGGAATATTTGGCTTGTTCTTTCTTTCAACCTTAAATTTTTGTATATAAGAGAGAATTTCTAAAAAGTAATTTATATAAAAAGTAGGAAGAGAGTAAAAGAAAAACCTGTCCAAAGTGAATTAGCGAGACTAGTATGTACTTTTTGTATGCCTCAACTGCTATGGCATTTACAGCGGACATAGGTGCAGTCACTACCTGTAAGAAATTGGATAAGGGTCAGATAGTGAAATTATTGTAACAGTCCATGGGAAGTAGGATAACTGGGTTCCAAATATTATGATTTATGAGAACATATGAATGATATTTTCATACACCTCAAAACTTGAGAAATGAGAAACAAGATGCCTGTGGAGTTAGAGATTGTTGTGCAAAGGGTATGGAGAAGGCACAGATAATCTTCTTTTACACTGAAAACTTGCACAAGAATGGTAAGGGCTGGCATTAAGCATATATTTGGAGCCCAGCATATTATGCCAGTTGCACACCATTAAGTCATTTAGGGCATGATGAGAAGATGAGAGAAACACAGTTAAAGTGGTTAAGCCATGTGTTAGATAGACGTCTAGTAGAAGCGTCTATCAGGCGAGTATAATTTAGAGAGAGTAGTCAACATAAGAGGGATAGGTGAAGACCGAAAAAAACTTGGTGGTTAACTTGTAAGAAAGATATAGCTCATCTAGGAATTAAGGAGGATATGATCCATGATAAAGCGCAATGGTGTAACAGGATTCATGCAGCCAATCCTACTTAGTGGGATTAAGGCTTAGTTTGTTTGTGTTTGTGAAGTTATATAGGGCATGATCCTTAGAGAAGCCAGCTGAATATGCAGCAAATGCAAAAGCTTGGGATGAAATGAAAGGAGTATGGGTCCTTTCAGAAATTAGAACCAAAAAAAAAACCCAACCACTAGAATTTGGGAGTGATAATCCACCCCTCCTTGCATGAATCTCTGGAGGAACTTTTTATCTAAGCTCCAAATATAATGTTATAGTTCCCGGTCAGTTTGAATACCATGGTTGATAATAGTGGTCTTTACTTATCTGAAACAAGGAAAGAAGAAGAATACGAAAAAGGATGCTATCTCAAAGTAATCTGGAAACATACATTGTGCAGTAGCTCCGATGCTTTATGGAACTGCTTTTGACCAATGCAAATCATCCCCCTACAATAAAGGTACATTATACCAGAAGCCAGAAGGGGTCAATCCAAAACTTTTCTAAGTGTTGCCTGTAAGTCAAGAACATCATACAAATACATTCTCTTAAAATAAGTCAGGTATGATTGAACTCATTCATGCTACTTTAGTATTTTCAAATGCATAAGCAATTCATTTCAAAACTGCTATGCTACTATCCTCTGAATTCTTTTAGAAACCTTGCATACATAAATCAACAGAATTCAACAATAAGAGCGAAGATATCACTTTCAGTCACAAATTCAAGATTTTAAAGCCCATCTGCAAGGACTACGCTTGCTGAAAGGATAAGAAGCTATAAGGATGTTATTCCAATGTACCAAGAATAATGCCTATTAGAAACCAACTGACCCGTAATAGCAATAGAGAAAAAAGTCCCTAGGCTGATCAACCTCGTATATATAGTCCTCCAGAACAGAGAGACCAGTTTTATAACACTTGGCCAGTAAACAGAGAAGAAGAAAATCTGAATGCAAAGCCGTCAATTGTTCAGAGGATGTTTGAAGCTTTCGCACCGCTGTCAGCATCGGAGCTACTCCTCGTATCGGGGCTTCAACCAACAGAACTTGATCCTTGAACCTTTTACAAACAGATATAACTGGAACTCAAATAACCCACAAGTCAACGAAACATTCAAAAAGCATTCAACAAATTTAATGTATCACACGTTAGGAAGGATGATGATGATGATCAGTACACTTATCAGGTGCCAAACATATCTGATCAGCTTTGCATGCCTCAATGAACCTCGCAATCAATAGAGCTACCTCACCCGATTGCTCTTTCGAAATCGGACCAGATGTGCATACCTNATATTGTCCCTGTGCTTATACAATGAATCCCTGTCAGGAACAAACAATACCACCTATTACTAAAATACAATATGGAAATATTATTCCGACAATTTCCTAAATTGCTCTAAAAAAAATGTGATCCTAGAAAAAGCAAAAATTATATTCTCCCTGAACTTTGGAGCTCCGTATAACTAAATTGTACAGTT
Source organism: Cinchona pubescens (assembly GCA_025175665.1). Taxonomy (NCBI): domain Eukaryota; kingdom Viridiplantae; phylum Streptophyta; class Magnoliopsida; order Gentianales; family Rubiaceae; genus Cinchona; species Cinchona pubescens. The sequence continues at coordinate 317,468 of JANKKI010000141.1, forward strand.
ATTTAGCATATTCGCAACCATAATTTTGAAATTCGGATTGTATTCCATCACTCTTCCACAACTAGCAAAAAAAAAGCCTAGGGTTCAAGCATATATAGTAGTATAACACAGAAGATTAATATTGCAATAAATAAAGGAATTACATAGATAGATAGATATAAAAACAAATAAATAAAAAAATGTGAGAGATTACGAACAGAATGTAAAGGTAGCCGAGGGAGTGAACGGAGGGGTCGAGTTGGGAGAGTAAAGAAGCCGGAGGGGAATCAGAGGAGAGTAGTAAATCGTCGGACTGCTTTAAGAGGTGGTGGAGATGAGCCAAGTCTTTGGCGGAGCCACCAGATAACCTAGGGCTCGGCTAGGATTTGTGCCACCAACGATTCCGCCGAGTTCATATTCAGATTCATACCCCCACCCATCTTCTTCAAATCAAATTATCGATTAAAGATCTTCAACAACAATTTTTTTTTTTTTCCAAAAACAAAGTATTACTTCTATAATACTACAATAAATAGCGGTGGTTTTGCTACTTGAGTCCAGTGGACCTGGGCTTTAGGCTTTACAGGAGTACTTGTCGTCTCAAGAAATTGGGCTTGCATGATATGAAGGCCCGTTTTTGAAGTTTGCATTCGGGGCCCTCCCTTATGGAAGAAGTAAGATCTAGGTGTGTTTGTTTGAATTGAAAATATTTTTCTTGAAAAAGTCTATTTTTCATAAAATTTTTCGGTGTTCGATTGACAAAATAAAAATATTTTAAAATAAAAAATTTTAATTGTTTTATCTTTAATTTTATGAATACAAGTTAAAAAAAAACTTATAACAATGGTAATAAATACCTTACAAGTAATTGTGATTAATAAAAAATTGATTTTTTTTTCAAAATTAAATGATAGTACAATATAGTAGTAAAATATGTATAATGATAGTTATATTAGTGTGGGACCCATAATTGAGTAAAAACGAATGAAAAGGAATTAAAAACGAAAATAAGTTTAGCAAACGAAATTCTAAAGGTAAGTATTTGAGATTTAATATCACTCTTGAATTATGCAGAAAATAACTTACACTCAAAAATTTCGTAAGTTATTTTCAGCCAGAGGAAGGAAAATTGGAAAATATTTTTCGGTGTTTGGCACCAAAAAATTTTCTGGAAAATATTTTCCTAAAAATATTTTTAGTCCAAACGAACACATATTATTGTTTGGGAAATTCTTAAGGTCCCAAATTAATGAAATTTTAATATTTTAAATAGTGGTCTATTAATTTATTTTGATTCATTTTATTTTTAAACCCACCACTTTAAATAGTAAAATGTCAATTTTTAAACCTACCACTTTAAATAGTAAAATGTCAATGGTTTGGAGATAATACTTGGCATGCCACTTAGTAACATCTATCCATATTAAAGTTTCTTGTGAATAGGGTTGGCAATTTTTAACACGACTCGATACCACGATACAAAATTAATAGGTTATGATACAATTCAAAATTTATCGGGTCATTATTAGTTAACCCGTTTATGACACAAAATTAAACGGGTTAGGTTGGGTCAACTCGTGGATAAATACAATAACCTGTTAAGTTACTGTTGAACAGATTTTGTTGAAATTTTTTTTTCTTTATTATAATTTAATATAATATACTTTAAAAGTGAGAATAATATATTTAATATTAGGTTATTAAATCAAATATAATAATTATTTTAAATATTACCAAAAAAATTTAATAATTTTAATTATGCGTTTTAAACTACTATGATAACAAGATGAATATTAAGAATTGTTTAAATTATTAAATAATTAAAATTTGAGATTTTAATTCGGATGGATCGCAAGTTATGTAATTTATTAAATAGACTGATCTGAATGGATAAGATATAGACTGATCGAATACGAATGGATATGATGCGATACGACACGATAAAAAATAGATCCTATATAACACAACACGAATATTATATAATAAAAAATGAATCACACCTAAATCAAAACGATAAATTAACAATCAAACCCATTAACACCTTAATTGTTATGTGGGTGAATTTGATAAAAAATTCATGTTACCTACTAACGACTCGTTCGGCCAAAGTAACTCCCGAATGTCAGTCGGTATAATGAGATCCCGACATGAGTTTATGTTTATCTTTTAAGGTTTCTAGTAGGTTTAACATTATGCAGTTTTTTTTGTTTATTTTAAGGTATGTTTTCTTTGACTTTTTATCTTTATTTTAAGAAAATATTTACATAAACACGGTATTTAACTTTATCTGTAGACTCTACGGTCAAGATTAAATCTTATAAAATCTTACTTACATCAGTTTATGTCATAAATTCCATAACATTTAATCCAAATCACAAGATTTCTAAATGAAATCAAAAATTAAATTTGTTGGTATAATTTTACCTAAGTCTTTCCCTTTATTTTAAGGTACCTTTTATCGTAAAGTTTACAGTAGTGTTGGAGGGTTGTTAAAAAGACCTTGTACTTACTCTACTCTTTGACTAAACTATAAAAACTTTAATTCCATACTCAAGTTTCTTCTTGGCTCTTCTATTTTGAAATTCACATTCTTATGCACTAACTTTTCCACCAGCCTTTTTCCTCTTCTAGTCTTTACTTGAGTAAAGTTTTTTTTCGGTTAGAAAAAATATATGTAGTCTTTGTTGGTTATTTTTCCTAGGTCATCTTTCTAATGTGAAGAAGGACACCTACTTATAAGTAGTCAATAGCATTCTAATTTTTTAACTGATCGAACGGTTCGATTGAGTACTTAAACGTTTGATTGACCGATTAGGTCAATCAGCTCTTCGAGAGCCGAAGTGTCTAGTCAAACCTTGCGGGCCCTGGAAGGTATTAATGCTGAACCTACATAAAAGAACATCTAATTTATATAATTACTTTTAATACTTGAAGCCTATTACCCACTATGTGTACTAGTTACATGTCAATTCATCATAATTGCACTACTTTATTAACATAATAGACTAAATGAGAAAAAAATTTGCAAAAAAAGTGTGGTAGTTGGTAGTAATCCTAAATTGGCTTCTTCTCAAAAATGAGGACAAAGTAGACAAAATATGCTTTAGGTAAGGATAATTTTGGGATTTCATGTATTAGGGCTATGGGATGAGGGGATCAGATATTTTCTCGCGAGGTTTATGGTATGCAAAACGTTTAAATGCTATTTATTTACTGTACTGCCTGATGATAGATTGATATGATGTTCGGAGGAAACAGAGGGGGAAAGGGGAGAGCTTCTCCGCCTGATTCTTAACCTCGTCTTCTTGCCCTCGCTTTGCTTGGAATTAATAAAAAAACGATCATCCAACTATAGTTTGAGATTGGTATACTGTATATCATCAATTACCCAAAAGACAATTTCTGGTAGCTTTGATGCTATTCCTTTTCGTGCGTTTAAGAGACAGATTTTGCTCTCTTTCTCTTCTCATCTCTCTTTCTTTTCTTCTGGTATCCATCTCTCCTGCCCTCCCTTTTTGCTTTCATATATCAGTGCATGACATCTGAATATTTCTAGATTTTTTCTTTCAACTATGTTGGAAAGGAAGAAAAACACACACACGCACAAACATATATATCATCCAAATCCATGGTTTTTTTCCACTTTCTTTTTTTAGTTTATTGTATTTTTCTCCTAATTTACGTATTGTTATCTTTATTTACTACATTTTGACAATATAAATTTTATTGGATTTGGTATGTACTGTCTTTAGAAGGCATAGAGAGATTGTAAAGTGAGAATCGATATTATATAGTTATAGGATAAATCGATATTCTATAGTTAAAAATCAAAATATAATCCGAAAAGTATTTTAGTCATTTAACTAAATTATTTTGATATTTTAAAATTTTTAAAAGATGAATAATGTGAATAGGGACAAAATGTATATTTTTATAGTTTAGAGGGTAAAGTGCATAATTACCCGTATAATTCAGGGTGGCAAAGTGTTATTAACCCAAAAATTTATATATAGTGACTTTTTGTTTGTCATTTATAAATGGTGACTTTTGTTTTTCTGTTATATATAGTGGCTAAATTATTTGTCACAGTATTCCAGATATATAGAGATCAAGAGATCAGACTTTGCATCAGAAAATGAAGCTTTTGCAATTGACCTTGGATCCATTGAATGTACTCGGAATAACTTTCTTTTAAGGCAATAAATTGGGATTGTAGCTATGGGATGGGAATTTCTCATTTGTTTTCTTGTTGATTGCGAATTGTAGTTATCTTTGTGTATATCGCTTTTCTTGTAGTTTTTAGTTTTCTGGTTGTATGTATGCAGTATGTTCTAATGTAATTAGAATTTTTGTCTCCTTATAAAATCTTCCTTGTTTATCAATACAAACAGAAATTATTTTCATTAAAAAAAGTTAATTAAAGATTTAACTCTCTGTTTACAGATGATCAAATCTATAAAAATAAACTAATCAGGCAAATCCTTAAGAATATTTATCGCGCATCACACGGTATGGGCCACCTAGTATATAATTCTTTATATTGGTGGAGCCATCCTTTTGATTGGTCAGTCTTTTCTATAATTTACTGCTATTCAGGCACGGGGTCACATCTCACGTAGTTGTTAGGATGTTTGGTTCCAACAGGTTTATCAAAATGGACGTTCACTACTCTCAAATATAAGAAATTTTTATTTGGATCATATTTATAATATAAAGTCATAAATTTTTTGATATAAAATATTTATACTAACAAGTGATATGGTATGAATTAATATGGAGAGTTTTGAATAAAAAATGTATAATATTATATTATAAATTTGATTTATATAAAATTTTTTTCATTAAGTATCTTTATAAATGATTGAAAAATAATTAAATAAGTGAGTTATTAGTTGAGGATTATACGTGGTATGCATACGATACTCAGCGACATTTTCTTGGAGATTGATATGGAGTATTTGCAATGATTTATTTTTTTTAAAAATCAATTACGTCAAATTTAATGCAAAGATTATAGAGTAACATTTATTGCTTTTTTGGGATTCGATGACTTTAACTTTGCATATACAAATGATGAAACAAATACAAAAGCTAAAAAACAAATATTTTTTTTCCAAACTCGTCATTAGTTTATATTTATTTTTGTGTAAATCACAAGAAATCTCTTGTAGTTTGACTAATATTTAGATTATCATCCCATGATTGCAAACCTATAATTCGCTCTTTTGTAGTTGGGATTTTTTGAGTAAGAATAGATAAAAAATTAAAAATTTAACGGATTTGTATAAAAAATCAAATATACTCCTAAATTTAGTATCCCCTACAACCTAGAAACCCCATCTATTAAAAGGGAGGGGTTGTGTTTATATTAAAATATATAATTAACCATCTTAAAAGTTTTAAATGATTAAAATAAATGTTAAAATTAAAAATTTTCAGCCTTCTAATCATCATTTAACGAAAAATTTAATAGTTTCATTTAATTTAATTTAAATAACAAGGGAACAGATTGTAAGTTCACAAATCATAAGGAAGTAACGTGCATATTAAACAAACCACAAGTGAATTTCTTGTAATTTACTCTCTATTTTTCTTAATGGAAGACTTGATAAAGATAAAGTAAATTTTTTAATTATTGAAAACTTATCTAGTTTGTCATTGTATGTTATACAGAATTATTAAACTTTTAGTTAATTTAAAGTGCGTAGAAATAAGTAAAATTAGGAGACACGTGATATATTTTTATGGAACTCTTACAAATGGGAGTTTTGTTATAATAATATATAGTATAAATATAAATATAAATGTTATTGTTGAACTCATTCATATTGTTAGTTAATTTGTTTGTATTATTTGATTTAATCATTAAAAGTTTCTTATTACATCATTATCACGTTAACATTATTTCATTTAATAAGTTAAATATATATTTTTTTCCGTAAATAACACAATTTTCAATTAACCTTAAATGCACAAGAAAATAACAGAATAAATCTTTTACGATCCTTTACTACCGTATAGGACCTAAAAATGTGCCCACATAATCATACAATATTCTAACTGGAGTAGTATATATAAAATCTCTTATAACGCCTATCAACATTGTTCAAAATCATCGCACACATATTAGATATTTAATGTCTCAATTATGCAAAATAGTGAAAATTCTAACAACACATTTGAAATGCTTTACCTAATCAAATGACATGCTGCTTCTTGTAGTGACATCCTTTGTTGTTATTCCAAACAATTACGTACTTTTCTCTTCATAGGGTTGGATTCTCGAACGCAGACTATGTGTTATAATTAATATTGGTATACTGTACAAACCATTCTAGTCGAAATTGTATAATTTTACGTGTACACTCTGTTAATTTTTGTTTATTCAGTCTTTTCATGCATGCACGTTATCTGGTTATTTTCTTACAGGGGTTACTTTACGCGGTACAATATGTTGTCTCTTATACACATCTAGATGTGTATAAGAGACAGGAAATACGACTATATGTTGCGTTACATAATTTACTTTATTTTAAATTATCTGTTTAATTGTTTTTTTTTTTTTAATTTTGTACTCGTGTTATATTAATGGATGTGAGAATTCAAGTGATTGGAGAGGTGTTAGAGAGGTGCAGCTTAAAAAAATAAGAAATGATGTATAAATCTTCACCAAAGGATTGCATAACAACCGGGCTGCGAGTGCTGTATGCAAAATTGAAAAACAAGTTCAACTGGTTTTTCATTGAACTCTCCGCATTTCCCCCAAAAAAAAACATATACGTACAAATGGAGAAACAGAGACGAAATCAGCCATTGTTCATAGAGTTGATAAATAATTCGTTAAGCACATTTCACAAACACCTGACCCGCATCTATAAACCAGCAACCAAAGTTTTCATAACCACCGCCCGGTGAAGAAAGCAAGCAAAACAGAGAGAAAGGTCGAAGAGAAGATAAGCGAAGATGGAGGGGAGAAAGAGAGGATGTTTAGCTTGCCTCCAAGTTTCCGTTGAAAGACTGAGCTGAAGTGGCTGCCATTATTTCTCTACCTCTGAGTCGTTCCGGCACTATTCCCTGATTCTTTCCGTCTTTCTAATCGGGTTGCCCCTGCCGCCGGTGATCGACCGGCGACAAGTACTAGCAATAGTACAGAGTGTAGGAATACTCGACCACTTGCCATTTTGTTTTTGCCAGGTGAATTGGGCCTTGAAAACCTTTCTTTTGCAGATTTTTTTAAAAATTATTATTTAAATGATTTTGTTGTACTTGGTCCATTCGGTCCAATTGACATTGAATTTTTTTTTTTAAAACGATAATTATTTAACTGACATCGGATTCATTAAGAGAATATTAGGCGTTATATCTCCGGTCTGCTAAAATGCAAAGACTGGTCAAATTCAAAATTTGATTATTGAAGAAGTAATCCTATTTTAATCAGTAAACAATTTAGTTAGTTTAAGAACAATCCAACTTGTATTTGTCTCCTTTTCTCTTTAATAATGTTGGCATTTGTTTTGGCCTAATGGAGGCCAATAACGTCATCTTGATTGTCATTGTATTTTTCTAAGCCTCGATGTCAAACTATATCTTCTAAAGTTTACAAGGTTCATCTTTAGTTGACGAAAATAAAAAACTTACAAACGATTATTCAAAGCTATGAAGCACATTTGCAAAATTATAGGTCAAACCAATTATCGATTTGACAAATTTATTAGGCATGTGTACAATCATAGAGAATATGTGCACGAGAGGGAAAAATATGCTAGTGTATACCATAAAAATTATTATATGCAAATATAATGATTAACTTCATTTCTAAGCTCACTAGAATTAGAGTTGAAATGTCTTTGTAGAGGTATTTTGTGCATTATTAATTATATATTGAATTTGTGAGATGAAGCCAAATTAAGGCCCAACTATTTTATGAAATGAATAAGATGCATCATGGCCCCTTTTTCTTTCCTGATAGAACTTGGCAAACTCATAATTGAATCAATTGGGCCCTTAACTTCACTAAATAGTCATGTCAAGGTCTCAGTGCCGCGTCTGGACAAAATCCATTTTACCACGCGGGCCGGTAGTGAAGTGTTGGGACCAAATCCTCAGGGTTTTTTTTAAAAAAAAAAAAAAAAATTTCTAAATCACAGAAAATGGGATACTTGAAAAAGACCCGACGTATTTGACGAAAATGAATAAATTATAGTAATAAAATTAGATTTTAGAATTTCAGCATCTTGAATTCTATAAAATAAATTGCAAAAAAGTTAAAATACTGTTGGACCCCAACGAAAGGGCCTACGTCAGGTCTTTGTCATTTACAAATCGTCCCCTGAACTGAAGGGAATACAGTTCCACGTTTTACTTTTAAAACTTTCGATCATACACGGAAAAATGACACTTAGATTTTAGCGTTTCAGCACCTTAAATTCTATCCTCCAATAATGGCAAGATTGGGCCCCAAAATTGCGACAAATGGGGCCTATTTTAATCTTTAAGTAAGCATATGCCTTCAGAGAAAGGTTTATTTATATAAAATGACGCGCTAAGATGATAAAATTAGCTATAAGATGATGAAATTATTAATATGTTCAAAAATTTAAAATTATTAGATTCGAAAAATAATAAATAAAATTTGATTAAATATTTAAAATTCAGTAATTAGTGATTCAACACGATCTTGTTATGTACAATAACTTTGGTAAGTGGTACTAAAATTTTAGTTTTATAAATCATTTTCTTTTATAGAATTGTACAATCCTAGTCGTAAAACCATATTTGAAAAAAAAATCTTTATTACTCACTATATTTCGTATGCGAGTAAGTATTTCAAATCGTTGAGAATAGAAAAGTAGTTAAATATCTTACTTTTTAATCATTTTAATAATATAATTTTATATTATAAAATAGTATATAAATTTACTTAAAATCTTGTTTATTATAAACTTTCAAAGCACTTCATATTATATTGTACGAGTTTTAGGCATGTGGACATATTTCATGATAAAATGGTAGAATTTTCTTTACTTTATTTGATACACGTGCACTCTCTCCTACATTAAAAATGAAATAAATCTTTATTGTTAAATTTTTCCTTGGAAGATCTCAATAATTCACTTGGTGATTACTTAGAACTAGTGTGAAAGGCATACCTAAACTAATTACAGAGTTGTAGGAGAAAATAACTAAAAATTATCACAATTGATATAAAAGTATCTCAATGATTTATCTTAATAACTACTTCTTCTTACGTACACAACTAAAGATGGTCTCCACAGCAAAAGGTTAGTTAATTTTTAAAACTTATTAAATTTCGTTTTAATTAATTTACAGTATATTATTTCTTTGTGTTTAGTTGGAGATATTATATGTATGGGGGGATTAGTATATTAAATTGGTAATTAGTTTAGTAGATTAATTGATTATTGTACTGAGAAATTTTGAGGAACAATTAGAGGTCGGAGAAGTTGGACGGGAAGCGTAGCGAGATGCAGGAGTTCGTGGGAAGAAGATAAAATTACAAGATTAATCCCTTAGTTTTAGATATTTATAGTAAGGCCTAGAATATTTTAAAGTAGAGTCGAATTAAGGATTATAGATTATGAATAAAGACATTAAGTCCTTTATGGTTGCTGAAACCTTACAGTTTAGGGATATTTTACTAAGACCCATAAAAGTTTCATATTGACAAATTGACTATAACTTTAATAAAGTTAACAAATGACTTTCAAAGGTTTTGTAAGGTTTAAATGGTTAAAAGTTAGAGCCCTGTTTTCTAAAGTTAAAAGCACCTATGACAGTTTACATAAAACGCCTTAATGCTTTCTAGATTATTAGTAAATTTAAAAATAAAAGTTTTAAATGATTGTAATAAGACCCAATTTTTGAAAAGTCTTGAAAGGTAATAAGTTTTGAAAACAAGTAATAAACGTAACTTGATATAAAATAATAAGAATATGATTTGATTATTTTGGATAAACAAATGAAAATATTATTTTGAATTAGAATAAAAATTACCAATTATAATACAAAATTATTTTAAAATATTAATAGTAAAATTCTTTGATCTCAGTCACGATTAGTGAACCTAAGAGAGAGTGTTGTGTCTAATATTGAAAATAGGATTTTATAAGAATTTGTTAAGGAATAATTACTTGAATTATTAGTAATAAGATATTGTTATTTTATTTTTAAGGATTATCGACAAGGAACAGAAGGACAAATAAAGACACGATTATTCGATCATATGACGTGTTTTAAAAACAATTATTTTATGACTGTGCATAATCTCTAAAAGGGTAAAATGTGTTTTGCTCAATAATTATTTTGTTGGATCATATGGTTATGACTGTCTGGTTTTAAGAGTGCATATATGATGGCTCTAAACGAATGAAATAGTCGGTAGGGGTTATAATCCTAAATCAGAGTCAAGAAAGACTTGACACCATAGCCATGAGAGAGACTTGACACCATAGCCATGAAAGACTTGGCAACACATAGTCAAGAAAGACTTGACTAGCCATCTTGGCAATACAAGAAGAACGTCAATGGTCCCTAAACCCTGACACCCTGACACCCTTTCTAGTCATAAAAAAAGAGCATGTGCACCCTACTCTTAATGTACATTTGATTTGGTATGATTTGGTAAAGCCGCACTAAAGTTACTATGATGCTTGTATTCTTGGCATACTTTACAAGTGAGTAATTTTTAAAAAATTTATAAAAAATCTAAAAATCAATAGTTAATGGAATGTTAAAAAATTATTAAAAAAATTAAAATAAATTATGACGATAAGGGTATAGTTGGAATATCAAAATATGACGGACACCAATTTCTTCCTTTTCCTTTATATTCCATCCGTTTTCTTTTAAATGTTAACTTTAACACAAAAATTAAGATAGCTATTAAATAATCTAAATTTTAGATAAAATTAATTTTATATGACTAAATTACCCTTTTGACAAATAATAAATTAAAAGAGTTTTAACATTTATTATTAGTCGAATAATTAATGAAGTTGGAAAGAGATAAGGATTAAATTGATAAAAAAATAAATTAATATTTCATTAAATTTCTAAAATAATAATTAAAATAAAATATTTTATTAAAATAATGTTTAAAAAAGAAGGAAAGAGTAATAGATTTTCACGCTTAAGTACAAGAAGCCCACGTTGCGTGCTACAACTTGACCATGCATTATTAATAAGAAATCGGTCTGCTTTTACTACTCAACTACTCCTTGTACAATAATATCAATAACTTTTCTATGACAAATATTTAAGTAGATGTTTAATTTTTTATCCTATTCGTAAATCTTATGATGTGAATTAAACTTAAAAAAATTTATGACATCGATGTAATTAAGATTTGCTTAAAATGTAATTTTGACATCTATAAGTGGAGTCAAAAATCAGATCTACCTAAATATTTGGCACATGTTGTAGCCTTCCTACTATGTACGTTTATACCACCTACCAGCTAATTATGAGTTAAAAATGGGTTCATTACTGTTTATACTCTTAAACTATAATGTTTTGTACTTTACACGTCAAAGAATAAATTTTAGCAATTAATTAGCTCTAACTTTTAATTTTTAATATATTATACTGGTGAATACTATTAATGACTTATATATCCGCATTATTTTACTAAAATTTTAAAAATACTCTTATTGACAAACAAATTAAGTCACATACATAATTGTATAAACCTAAATAAGCACATAAGATACTACTTTGTGTGTGTACTTGTTCACGTTTATGTGTGTGTGGTATTTCTATTGTAACATTGATACATTGTGATATGATTAATAGAATGTTTACGATATTTTATTACCTGATAACAAAATCTTATTTGTATCAGTATAAATAACTTTGATTTTGAGGTTGAATGTGAATTAATAATTAAGGGTGTTTTAAAAGTTAGGTAAAATAATAAAGATGTATAGCCACTAAAAGTGTGCACCAGTACAACGTGTTAAAACCTAAAATTAGATGTAGTTGACTACTAAAATTGATACATTAAGATGTAAAATACAAAATCATTATAGCTTAAAGGTGCAAACTGCAATTAACCCTTTAAAAAAAATATAAAAGTAGTAGAGGGTAATATGTCTGCAAATTATAGACACCTTCTAATATTTATGCCATTGTGCAAATTAAGTGATTAAATTTTCCTACATAGATTTGAAATAACACAGAAAACTCGTTTTCGAACTCCACTTATAAATTTCTATAGTTACAGTTAAATTTAATTTAATTTTATTTTTATCAATTAATATTATTTATTTTATAAATAAAGATAAAGATTAAATCTATTTAAATATTTTCTTCTCGCACATCAAGCATGAAACAAAATTATTGCCATAATGAATTTTAGAAATATAAACGAATCAACACATAACTGGAGTGGAGCCCAACTACTGGAACTTCATCAATAAAATTACAAATAATGTAACATACTACGGGTTACTGTCGTTGGATTTGCAAGTACAGCTTTACCGCATCAGGGAAAACGAAAATGGAGTACAGTTACTTCACAAGCAGAGACTGTTCGGCTTGATCGATGGTCTCGTTCCTTTCATTATTATTGGCATGGCATTTTTGGATATATCGGGAACAGTGACGGATTTAGAACTATTTTTAGTGGGATACAGTGCAACATACATAAAAATAAAAACTGTACTAGCATCACAGGCAGACAGTGTAATTTTATAAATTCCGTATACTTAATTATGATTCTATTGGAATAGTATTTATTTTAATAATTGAGTAGCTAAAATTAATAGTGGGGTCATATTTAAAATTTAGAGACGAATGTATCTATTAGATAAAATAACATTATTCTCCTGTTGACCAATGCAGTAATGGGCAATATACTGTATTTTGAAAAATGAGTGATGTGAAGCAATATGGATCATGAGATTCGTGGTACTATACTATAGAATCGATCTATGTAAAAATTTTCTATTTAGATCCGTCCCTATTTGGGAAGGGAATCAGCAAGAGTCAAATTGACTTCGATATATTGGACGATAAAATAAAAATCTAAGATGGTGTTTGATTTATTAGGTAGGAGAAAAAAAAAAAAAAGAATCAAGGTCAATAATATCAAAGATATTATTTGATTAATTATTATGAGAATGAAAGTGTTAGAAAATATTCATTTTCATTTTTATGGGTTTCAAATTTAATAATTTATCAATATAATGAAATACATTCATTATCCAAACCAAATAAATAAAAAATAATAATATAAACTTATACCGATAATAAAATTTATTATTATCATTCCAATTTATGAAACAAATACGTCCTGAATATAAATCATGAAATCTACATTATAATATCGTGAAGCAGAGTATCCGTAACAATGACCAAAAAATGAACCTAATGGTCAAACACCAATTGAGATCATGAAACTTGGATGACTCCCATTCCGGTGACCAGTTAGCGGGACATATAACAATGAATTAACCTGCAATGCTTACCAGATATTTTTTTTTTCTTTATATATTTTTGAAACGACAGTTTCTAGATTCAGTCTTCTAACTACTTTATTTGTTGACCTTGAGGGTAAATATTTACATAAATTTAGCTCTCATATAATGAATTTGGATAAATTTTTCTCTGTTATGGCTTAATTACTATTAAGGTACTGAACAATGTAAATTACTAGGTCTTCTTTTTAATTTCTTTATTTTTTGGGAGGGAATTTGTTGACCTTCTTGTTGGTTTTGAATGATAAAATCTCTACTGCATTTACAAAAAAGAAAAATCTATTTGAAATGCCATGAAACGTGGTTGCAACGTCGAGTCTTCGACATGATATTGACCGACTGTTGGCTCACTTGGGCTTTGGATCCTCTATTATAGTTTTTTAGTATTACATTCATATTATTTATGTAATAGAATAATATGTATATTTTTAATATAAAAATATTAAATGAAAGATAAATGTCATACAATAAATAAATGCACTGATACCTCGGTGGGTGGCTTTTGCTGTAAATAAGATGTGCATGTTTTAAGTAACCCTCAGAAGAAATCTTACTAGCTGAAGCGTTTCCAGAATGATGACCCGACTTTCGGGGGAAAGTTGTTCTAAAACAAAAAGAGAAATTATGTATACAGTATACGTAGTAGTCGGGGTGTTCAAATTTAACCCCACCCGAAAATTTAATCCAATTCAATTTGAAATTAAATAGATTGTGTTATTGGATTTCATATTATTTGGGTTGAATTACTTGAATTTGATTGAGTTGGGTTGGATTTTATTTTTTAAAATTCAAACCAATCTAATAACTTGATAACCCAATAAAATTTAATTTTTTTTTAATTTTCATTTTTGTCCTAGTTATTTCATCTAATTTAAGTGGGCTTGGATCCTCTATTATAATTTTTTTAGTATTACACCCATATTATTCATGTAATAGAATAATATGTATATTTTTAATATAAAAATATTAAATGAAAGGTATAGTGTAAGAAAGATCCATCTTGCTCACTTGTCCTCCCTAAAAAACGTAACACGATATAATGAATTTAGGGAAGAATTTGAAATTTACTTATTTGTATGGAGTAATTATAAGATTAAAATGAATAAATTTTAGATTCACCAAAATTAAAAAGTGTAAAATAAAAGATTTTAAATAATTTTTTGATTTGAAAATATTTAAAATTCATACATTTTGATCTTACAAATCACTTATAAATAGATAAAATTTAAATTCTTCTCCAAATATATCGATCCAAATACAATCTTACTTTTTTTTTTTTTTTCTATCCCTCCACCTATATCTTAGTACTTCAAACTCATGATTAGCTTTAAGTCATAGTTAGGATCCAATAAAACTTAAAAAAATTCTATAGTTCCATTAACGATATCATACAGTTATATTTTGAATATTTATATAGTACAAAATTATATATTTTAATATTCATACAATACAAATTTTAAAATATAATAATATAATATTCTAACAGTATAATCATAGAATTGACCTAAAATTTATTCTACATATATTTCTGCAGTTTAAACTTAAAATTTTAACTCTTACCCAACGATCAATACATATTTAGTTAATGGCACCTTACATTAATTTTTTTTTTTTTAAAAAAAAAAAAAAATGGTGGAAGATGAAGAAGAAAATTATTGGCACCTTTACAAATAAATGCACTGATACCTCGGTTGGTGGCTTTTGCTTAAATAAGATGTGAATGTTTTAACCCTCAGAAGAAATCTTACCAGCAGCGTTTCCAGAATGATGACCGGACTTTTGGGGGAAAGTGGTTCAAAAACAAAAAGAGAAATTATGCATACAGTATACGTAGTAGTCGGGTGTTCAAATTTAACCCCACCCGAAAATTTAATCCAATTCAAATGGATTTGAAATTAAATAGATTGTGTTATCGGATTTCTCATTATTTGTGTTGAATTATTGAATTTGATTGAGTTGGGTACAAATTTTATTTTTTAAAATCCAAACCAATCTAATAATTTGATAACCCAATAAAATTTATTTTTTTTTTAATTTTCATTTTTATCCTAGTTATTTCATCTAATTTAAGTTTTTTTCCTTTTCATTCTTAAAATACGGAAATATATAATTTATCATATTGTATATTTTTTCCTTTTAATTATTGACCTAATCATTTTATTTTTAACTAGATATATATTTTTTATGGATAATCTTGCAATTTTAATTTTAAAATTTTTTTTTTATTACTTTGAATTTTTACCCAAATAATCCGAAAACCGAGTAATCCGCCCAACTAATAATTGGATTAGATTTATTTAGATTATTATATTAGTTGGGTTGGGTTGAATTTTTTTTTTCTCAAAAACTTGAAAATTCAAATTGAAAACCCTCCAACCCGAAAATCTAACCCATAAACACCCCTATATAGTGATCACTGAAAATAAAATGGAAAACGAACTATAACTTTACCTACCGTGTAACATATTATAATTAAAAAAGAAAATTATTTTAATGAATAATGTGATTAAGGGATTGGATACAAGAATTTGCTCTCAACTCCATTACCTCATAAGTAGAGTGTGTTCAACCTTTCTTACCTAATCAAGTTATATAGAAAGTTGATTAGTTAAATTTAGATATGATGCTCTTTCACTCAGTATATTATGGTAAAAAAAAATTGAGTTCTTAAAAATTTAACTTGTTGATATTTTTAATTTTTAAAACTTTATAAATAATAAATCACGTTTTTTATCGTTTAAATTTTTATTGTATTAGGACAATTAATAAAGAAATATTACAATTTTAACGGGCCAAACACATTTAATTTGTTCCCCACCAAAACAGCGTTATCATTGCATTTATTCAGTTCACCTAACCGGCCGACGCATATTCTTAATTGGCAACCGATATTGGTTTACTACGGGTCCATGCACTGCGTTTCTCCGCAAAGAAACAGTACACTTTCTGTTTTCACCGCCCGTCCAAAGAGACCTATCTTTTAAGAAAATTTTACGATTTTTTTTAAATTATTTTTTTTATATTTATAAAAATTTATATAATACAATATTATATATTTTTAAATTTTATATGATACAAATCTTTCAAATTAAAAAAATAATTACCTCAACAAAATTTTGGAGTTTCTCTTTATTTTATAGCAGTATGATTAGCTAGCCGAGAACAACACCACTTCTACGGGGATCGTGATACACGTTTTGTTTTATTTTATTTTTTTATCTTCATCTCCTTAAAAACAGATCGACGTCCTTTTATACACTAAAATCCAGTTTTCTATCTGCTCATAATCTTCATCATCGTCGGCCTATAAATTGGTCAAAGACTAGATTCTAATCTTATTTGATCCCGACTCATTTATTCGAGTTTAGATTGATGAAAAAATTTAATTATGAAGAGGCTCATTAATTTAACTAGTCTCCATATTTTTCAAACGAATCTCATAATTGTTGAGAAAAATTGTTTAAAAGTGTTATATAAGGCATAATCCGTAAAACTTACAAATAAATAGATATAAAGATAGCTATTAGGGTGGTTGTTTCCATTATTATATAATTTCAAGACTCCAATGGATATATATAATAATATTGTTTATTTACAAGGAATGGAATGCAAAGTCAACACATACCAATGAATACGATAGGATTCATGGATGACTCATATTTGATTCGGATCTGTTCCAATAATATAATAAACGGATTGGATATAAAATTTTGTTGTTCGTCTTATTAATATTCGGATTCGATTAAAATATTTAATAAATAATAAAATTATACATAATTAATTTTATTTTATATGTATATATATATTGTGTAAATTAATATTAAAATCCATGCATATATATATTGAAATAAATATCTTTTATAATTAAAATAAAATAAAATATCTAAAAATTATAAAAAAAAAAATTATATAAAAATTTTAAAAATTAAAAAAAAATATATTATTATTCAGATCTGAGTATAAATTTACTTTTATAAACAAATATTCAAACTCAATCTATATCTGAATATACTAATTCGAATTTGAATCAACAAATTTACTAAGTCCACATGAATCTGACATGTTTATTGGCATTCACTGTCCTAATGTCCTTCCCCCGTTTTAATCACGGGTAAATTATTATCCACTGTCTTGGAGTTGGGCTGTATGCCTATATAAGAGCTGGTTGGCTGGCTTCGTTACATACACAAATATCAAACACCAAATCCTAGCTAGTTGTTTAGTTTTCTTTCTCTATCCCTTCTCTTTGTTTCACGCAAACACAACACATAATGGCTCTTTTGAACTTTGTTTTGCCAACCAGCAATGCTTCACTGAATCATCCGTCGATTACTCATATGAGTTCACTGGATAAACAACACCGCATTTTCAAAAGAAATGTGGAAGTTTCGACCCGTAGGGCTGTACCAAGGACGAATCCGGCTTCTCAGCCCGTAGTAAGATGTCTCAAGGGGGTAGCTTTCCCCGAGACTAGTATTATTAATCAACTCCTTAAAGTTGATAGTGTCCTCCCATTCCCCCTTGTACCTGTAACTGAAGAACTCTCCAGAAAAGATTTCCCAACGGATTTTATGTTTGGCTGCTCAACTTCTGCTCTTCAGGTTAATTTACACTAATTAATTTCAACACTCCTTAATTACTTCACCACTATTACTACAACTTTACCAATATAGCTTACATATTTACCAAGATTACCTTCAATGGATGTATATCTTCTTTCGAGAGAAGTTCTACTAGGCGTTATAAGGTTTTAAAAGACAAGCTAGCTATATTGTATTGTATAATTTTTAAAATTACAACGTGACGGTTCAGTGACAACATCACTAATTTTATTAATATAACTTGGTGCATGAACAGACAGAGGGTTCAGGAACTGAAGGTGGGAGAGGACCAAGTACATGGGATAGTTTCATTGGCACAAATGAAAAGGCAGTTGATTCCTACAATAGATATAAGGTACATGTATATACTTCGTCAAAGCAAGCATTTTTCCAATCTAAGACATGTTATACTTCATCGTTAATTATTTAATCTTGTAGTAGAATCTTAATTTCTTCTGCAAAACCCAGAGTTCGTAGTTGATGTAGATGTTTTCCTGTGCTCTCTTTCATATACTATGGCTTCAATCTGTAAATTTTTATGGGTCAATATATTAAGAAAAGTTCTTTGTGATCGCTTCAAAATTAACAGGAAGATGTACAAGCGCTCAAGTCAATGGGAGCTAACTGTTACAGATTCTCCATTTCTTGGTCGAGGCTCTTGCCAAGTAATTTTCATATCATCATGAAGTTTTCTCCTGTGATGTTCTGTAATATTTTAGATCAATACTTTATCACGCATGTGAGATTTATATTCCAAGAAAAGGAGAAAACTTATGGGTATATGATCCATAATGTGAAATGTTGACTTTTCCACAAAAAAAATACAGATACTAACAATTACTCAATTTGCAGAGGGGACAATAAGTGGAGGAATAAATCAAGAGGGCATTACGTTCTACAACAATTTCATCAATGAATTAATCAAAAATGGTAGAATAATTTATTAATTGAACCCACAATTATTCAATGAGTTCAATTCCTATTCAATGGTCTGATTAAAGAACACATTCGTTTGTTTAATTGCATCAATTATGAAGGGATTACTCCAGTTGTGACGCTTTTCCACTTTGACTTGCCCACGGCATTGCAAAACAAATGGAAAAGATACATTGGACAGCCAGATTGTGTACGTTTTTTATTTTAACACTTTAATTGTGTAGTATAGGAATAAATCTTAGACTATTGACTCTATAATACAAAGTGAATATGACAGTTATTGAGACTTTCAATTTTTCAATCATTCAATATGTAATACTCACTCGCAAATAAGTAACAAAGAATTTTTCTTAGCACAGACTTACTCTATCGTACCACGCATGCAATCCTGCATCTGTTCTTGTTACTTATTAGTTACTAATTTTTTTTTTTCCCCATTATGTATTTTAGGGATGATTTTAAAGCATATGCTGATCTTTGCTTCAAAACTTATGGAGATCGAGTGAAGTATTGGATCACAATTAATGAACCACAAGTATTTGGTCAGTACGGATACAAAATGGGACTCAGTAGTTCTTATAAGGATATCGCTTCTACTCCTTTCATTGCTATTCATAATATCATATTATCTCACGCTACCGCTGCTAAACACTACCAGGAGACTTACAAGGTATGTTAACATGCAAAGCTTTGCATGCACGCACATGCAATCATGCAAGGCAATATAAGTGATCATATATATATAGATCGATCTCTTTTCCTTCTCTTGTCTGCTCCACATAAATTAATTAATTAAAATTTGTTTTTCCACCATTACAGCCAACCCAGAAGGGAGAGATTGGAATTTCATTGGTTGTAGAGTGGTTTGAGCCGGAATCTAGTGACAAACCAGACAAAGATGCAGCAGAGAGGGCATTCGACTTTTTGACTGGATGGTTTGTTTGTTAATTTTCCCTTCTTTTTTTTTTACATCTTTTCTTAGGATTTTTATTTTTTATTTTTTGGTCTACTAAAGAAAAAGATGTATGCATCCCAATGGAAAAAAGTGCTTACTGCTCACTCGCAATGACAGTAGGAAGTTTAGATTGTGAAATGATTAAAGAAAATAATAAAATTATATTTTTATATTAGCTAATCCGGCGATACGAAGTGAATAACTCGTATACTAATTACAATATCTCGCCAAAGGACCTAAATATTTGTTTAGTTTGAATTTTGCTCTTCGCTTTGTTAATTAAATTCATGTATATATATAGGATGTTGGAACCACTGGTATTTGAACGGAGACACATCATGAAGGCTGTGGTGGGTAAAGACCTTCCAACATTCACCACCGCCCAGAAAACCTTAATTAAAGGGTCGTACGATTACATTGGTGTCAATTATTATACTTCCAGATATGCAACTGCTGTTGCATATACCTATGGTGAAACTTACAGTAGTTTTTCTGACTACCAACATGTTACGCTCTCAGGTACGTAAATGGATAAATAATTAATGTTTTTTTTTGGGTGAATGATTAAGGATGTTTCTATCTCTCATTAATCTCCTGTTGATTGTGTATTAACAGTTTACAAGGATGGAAAGCTCCTAGGTGTATAAGAGACAGCTTTTCCAAAGGTAACTAAATTAATATGTCGGTGCTGAAGTTACAATTTGGAGAACTTGATTAACAACCATAATTATTTGACTAATTAATATTCCTGCATTTTCTAATATAGGCACCAGGAAGCAGTGAAATTTATGTGTACCCGCCTGGTTTGGGGAAGGCTCTGGTGTACATACATACGTATTATAAGCAGCCCAAGATATACGTCACTTATATGGTTAGTTCAGATTATATATTCTTAATCTCAGGGGAAAAAAACAAAAAACAAATCGAAATTAACCTCGTATTAGGTTTTAGATTTCTTGTAACATTTTTGTGTGTGGCATCATTTAGACGAGTGATACATGCTATTCTAAAAATACATGTCACTCATTTAAGTGATATCATACAAATGTCTCGTATTAATATTGTTTACATATTTTAATTAATTGTTCTGATGATTTAAATTAAAAAATAATAACTAGGGTACCCGGAGAAACGAGACATTCCATCCCAGAGAAGACTGCACTTTCCAAGATGATGCCAGAATTGAACATATGATTGCTCATATGACAGAAATTGCAAAAGCCATAAAGTGAGTTTTGACCTCGATCGATAGATGGATGATTTTCGAGTTAATCTTGGTTAATTAATACTACTAATTTGGACTAAATTAATACACATATTTTGTTATGGTTTCATTCTCATGATCACTAATTAATCTTGTTGCACGCAGGGAGGGTGCTAATGTGAAATCATACTGCATGTGGTCTCTGATGGATTGCCTGGAAATGGGATCGAGTTATAATGTCCGTTACGGCCTCTACTACACAGACTACTCTACTCTAAACCGAATTGCAAAGAAGTCTTCTAGCTGGTTGAAAAATTTCAATACCACTACTTCCACTGCCACTGTCACTGCCACTGCGACGGCCACCGCCACTGCCTCTTGAACTTCTCCACTTTCTACTCTATTTCATCCTCCCGGGCTTGGGCCCATTGTATGAGTTTGTGTGTGATGATCACATGCTATGCTTGCTAGTGGTAATGAAGTCTTTTGGTGTGTCATCTCTACTATGTCATTGGGATAATAAATGAACAAGTATTCCCCTCAATAAATTCACACTAGTTTTTGTAACCCAAAATAAGAAAGAAAGTAGTAAACTCTTATGTAAGCTCGTATTTTTATTGATAAAATTGTTATAATGTCTTATCCCTTGGGCCAATACCAATTTAAAACTTTTTTTTAATGGTAATAATTTAATTTATTTCTGTCTAATTATATTTACTATTAAAAAAAAGAGAAGATTCAACTAAATTAAGAAATAAAAAATTAAATTTCTATAAACCCCATAAAACCAATTTATCATATGGCGTTATGTCGGCTGCATGTAGGCCTTTTGCAGTCATGATTTGAGTCCATACGAACAAAAATTTTTTTTTATTCAATTATTTTGATAACTATAATATCTACCCGTATTACATAATTAATAAGTAAGACTTACTCGGATAGAAGATGACAATCGTTACGTTTTTCATGCAATGCACGTGAATAAATTCTTTTTCTTTTTGGAGTTGGGGATAATGGAGACTTGCCTTTCCATTCTTTTTCCTTTGTGTCGCTGTATTTATTATTCTTATCCTTGTGTCAGCTCATTTACCGCTTTTCATGGGCAAGAGAAAAATCCAAAATACCAGTCAACTAATAATTAATTAATATTATTAGTAATATATTACTCCATCTCATAAACTCATTGATTAAGCATTTGTAGAATAAGAGAAGAATTACACACGCAATCCATTCACGTGATGCATGTTACTACATCATAATTGGATCGCACGCGTTCCTTCGTTCGTCGTAATGATTTGAAAAGAACAAGCACCATCTATGATGATGAGTTTGACGGCTTTTTGGTTGTATAAAGAATTAGTAGAATGATTTTTTCATAGGCCCGACGAATTAAATTGGAAAGTGAAAAGTATAAAAGGCCGTAGATAACAACAATATTTGTTTATAATAATTTAAGTGTAATGCAAGTGGGTTTCATAATTGAGCTGAATGATTTGTTCTGACACACACCTCATTCACCTACTCAATCCCATTCCCACGCCATCTTATATGTTGTATCAAAGACTTTTTGGTAAAAATATAGATAAATTCGATTTTTGTTTATTTATAAATTTTATAATATGAATTAAATTTTAAATAATTTATGATATTAATTGATATAAATAAATTATTTAATATTTAATTTTAATCATAAAATTTACAAGTGAAAAAAAAATAAAAAATATTTAAATATTTTTTAAAACTTTAATCGTGGTCATAGACTATCTTCGTTTCACGAACCAATGTCTATAAAGAATAAGTGTTCTCCGTTCACACCGTAATATAAAAGAATAAGTCTCTTAATTATTAAGATAATTAAAAAATAAATAAATTTTTTAATTTTTTAATTCATAATTTTTTTTGTGTAGATCAGATTTATTACACTCTTAATTTATAAATTTTTATATCATTTCGTTAAAATGTGTAAATATAATATAAAATTTATAAATCACGAGATTTATAATACTATATTATAAATCGGATTCATTAAATAATTTACCGTTTTGTTGTGATTGACGAACTGTGGATCTGGACAATGCTTTCCCTAGTTAATGAAGATATTTAGGGAATTTTGAAAAAAAAAAATTTGGAATCCACTCTCATAAATTGAATTCACTATTTTAAACATTATATAATTAAAAATAATAAAATTATTTACTTTTCATTTATTTTCACTATTTTAAATTATTATATAATTAAAAATAATAAAATTATTTACTTTTCATTTATTTTAGCGGCTTTCCCAGACTTACTCCTGAGTCCTGATATTCTTGGTTGCGTTTGTTGTTGTTGTTGTTTTTTTTTTTTTTTACCGTCAAACTTACCAAAATAAATAAATAAATGACATTTTAGTGCGGTCATATTATAATAAAATATAATTTGAATAATAAAATTATACTTTTCATGTTACCTAAATTATGTGTTAGAGTTATCGGAGGTTATACTCTTCTTTTTTTAAGACACATTACATTATTATTTGGAGTGGACGTAAAAATTATATTTTGAGTGGATAAAATTTAATAATTATATAATATAATATATATTTATTTTAAAAATTTAGAGAGAAAATATAAATTTTATAAAATTAAATTAAATTTTAAAATTTTAAAGATTAAAATTTTTAATTTTTAAAATCTTCGCGGTGGCACCTCCCACCCCTAAATCCGCCCCTAATTATTATCACGTGCCATTATTGGATCGGACCACACACCCCCTAACGGGGCCCGTTGGTTCCCGAAAGTCGCATAATGCCAAGTTCAGCGATAATGCTTCGTACAATTGTCGCCTAATCCGTCTAAGTCTAATCAGGTGAGGAGACTTGCATAAGTCCAAGGATAATAACTAGTGGGCTCTGTAGAAACATTTATGGCATAATTTTTATATCTCTTAATTAATGCGAAAAATTTTAGATTTAAAGATTTATAATATTATATTATAAATGCCTTAATTTATATAAAAATTTTTATGTCTGACATATGACCATTTCGGTGAATAGCGGAGCTAGTTTCGAAAATTTAAGGATTAATAACATTTTGTCCTAGTGGTGGTTAATTATATTTTATTTTTTTAAATTATAAAAATATACTATTTGCCACATTCACATTATTTATTTTTTTAAAATATAAAAAAATATGTATAATTACATGACTGAAATATCTTTATTATTATATTTTGATTTTTCATTCAATTAATTAATTTTTGATATTTATAAAAGAATTAAAAAAATAAAATATAATAATATATTAATATCTCTGATACTAAGAAGTAAAAATATGAAAAATTATTAAATTATATTATACGCAACATCACAATTTATACAAGTTCAACCAAATACAAAAAGTATAAAATATTAAAAAATATCAAAAAAAATAAATCACAAATTTTATTAAAAATATATTTTCATACCATACTTTTAAAAAATAATAATAAAAAATAAGTCTATTTAATAATTTTTCTAGTAGTAGAGATCTATCTGTATTTCTTCTTATTTATTAGGATTAATTGTAATATGTAGCCTTGAACTATTCTCATTTTGCACTTAATACCCCAAGATATCAATTTCAGCAATTTAAAGCCTTAATGTTGTAAATTTTTGAAGAGTACATTTTGATGCCAGTAGAATTTCGACATGCAGACTGGCAATTGACTAGCAAATAGACCTCAATTACCCTTCATTAATTATCTATGTTCATCATCATTCTTTTAAGGGTTTAGAGGAAAAAGATGACTTAAATGCGCTAAGAAAAAAAAAAAACGAGATGAGAGATACTAGAGTTAATAAGAAAGATTAATTTTATTTTACACCTTTTAATATATATCAAATTCCCATTTTACATCATGAATTTTAGTTTTGGATAATTTACACCTTTACCTCTCAATTTTATTCTACTTTAATTCTTTTTTTAACACCGTGAAAAAATTAACGAAATATTTATTTTTACATGTAAAAATGTTAGTTGTACATTAAACTGATTGAATTTGTTATATACACGAACCAATTTTATTAATTTTTTAAACGATGTCAAAAAAAATTGAAGTGGAACAGAATTTCAAAATTTAAAATGTAAAGTATTCAAAACTAAAATTTGAGGCGTAAAATAAAAATTGAATATAAGATAAAGAGATGCAAGATGGAATTAAGAATGAATAATTAGTTAAGTAAAGGGATTGTTTTAGGATTCTGACTTCGAAATAGTACTTTGGGAAGCGAATAAAAGTTCTTAGTGAACAGGATAAATGAGTCATTTTGTGGTCGTTCATTTACCTGCGTCCGAGTCGATTCTGCAAAAAATTACAACTTGAGAAATTAAATTGTTAAAATTGATATTTTAGGGTGTTGAATACGAAATGAGAATAGTTTAAGAATGCAAAATGTAATTAATTATTTTTATTAAGAAAGAAACGGAAGCCCCACAAATTTGGACAGAAAGACTTTTAGACGTATAAACAACGAAAATCAATCTTTAAATCAGAAGTGAGGATTATATAAGTAATGTAGAAATTGCGTTGTTATTCTGTGAGAGAGTATCAAAATTATTACGCTTACAGATTTATGAGCTCCACATGAAAAATTCACATAGGTCAAATACCCCAACTTATTTTTACTTTTAAGTATGTTGTACATTATAGGATCTGTATTGATTTTTTGTTTGTCATTTAATTGGAATCACTCTTCGTTAGATAATTTATTTCTTAACAAATTTAATTAAAATCTTTATTAGCGTTCAAGCAAACTAAGCCTAATAGCATTCTTGCTAGTATTTAATTTTAAAAGGAAAGCTTAGGCTCATAATACTTGACTTGTAACACGAAAGCATATGAGAATTGCATATGATTTAACCAAAGAATCAATCAATTACATTGTTCTATTATTTGTGGCTCCAAGAAATTGTTCATACACGTGGCAATCCAACTTTAGGTCGTTGAAGCTCGATATTGCCACCACACACACATATTATATAAAAGAAATGATTTCATATACTTTGTGCAAAAACGATAAGACAATGATTTCACATACTTTGTGAAAGAACAAGTGGCTTATAAATAGGACTTTTCAAGTTGAGATTTTTATGCAAACGAGTATACTTGGTAGATCCCTTTTTTTTTTTTAAATCTTTGTTTTGTTTTTAAAAACTATTTAAATAGATTCAGTTTTTAATTTTAACAGTAAATTCTGATCATTAAATCTTAAAAAATTCTGTTTATATCAACTGATATCATATATTTTCTAAAATTTAATTTATATAACAAAATATACAAATAGAATTAAAAATCAAATTTACCTAAATATTTGTCTTTATTTTTTAGATTATATCTGTTTGGCTGTTTTTATATCGTAGGCATTGATAGTGGAGTGAGGTAAGGCAGTGAAGGAATCTTTCATGCTGGAGAGCAGTTGGTTTTGGATTAAATGTCCAATAATTATGTCTACCCACCATGATTGAGAGGGCCTACTTAATGTCAATCAGCAATTCTAGATTGTTTTGTAGTGATAGTACTAAAATCGGACAGATCGCTTCTAGGATTTTTTGATTCAAAATTAATCACATATTCATATATTTTGTACTAGATTCATCTAATTAGGCTCGAGAAAGATTTAGATAGATTTGATCTTTAATTTTACTTATAAATTTTATAAAGTGAATTAAATATTATAAAATCTATGACATAAGTTGATATAAACAAGATTTTATAAAATTTAATTTTAATTACAAAATTTACAGGTAAGACTAAAAACTAAATTTATATAAATTTTTTCCATTAGGCTCACTAATAGGAAGACCAAGGAAATTGTTTGTTTTTGGATTGAAAAATTATTTGACATATTTAATAATTATTTTAAAATTAATAATATTTTTTTATATAGAGTAAATTATTTACTTATCAATAAATAATAATTTCTCTATTTTCACAAAGTGAGTCTCTTACTCTACATGTAAATTTTTTATTGATTATAGAGTAACTATTAAATATATTAAATTGTTACTCAAATCCAAGATAAAATTTCTCACATAACTATTTTTAATTTTTAAAAATACTAACTTAGATCCGATGTTAAATCTTTCCTTTAGATCTTGTGATTAATATTAAATATTATTAGATCTTACGTACATCAATTGATATCATAAATTTTATAATATTTAATTTATATTACAAAATTTACAAATAAAATTAAAAACCAATTCTACAAAAACATTTCCCTTACTCTTACAAATAAAACCAAAAACCAATTCCATATAAGTATTTTCCTAATCTTTACACTACTACTTTTTTTAGGGCGGCTTAAGAAAATAAAAAGGTGGCAAAAAAGTAAGTCATTGATGTTACGGCGGGATTTATAATTATTACCCACATTTACTAATACTGAATTATTGTGCCGTACGTAGAAATATGCATTTACGAGAGCCGGACAACTTTTAAAGCCTAATTGGTGGAAATTCGACAGATCGACAAGGATACCATATATTTTTTTTTCCTTCCGGTCGCCAAACGGCAAAATTTATTAGATATTTTAATAATTATTTAAAAAAAATCGATAAAAAAATTTTATTTAGACAAAATATGGCTCTCAATTTATAATAAAATAGGCTACCTTATATAAATAGTTCTCTCTCATTAATTATTGAATAACTATTAAGATAACACCAGTTACTTAATAACCACCATTGACCTTCTGGTGGCCTAACAGTTACACAATATAATTATTGTGTGATTTTTTTTTTTTTAAATGTAGAACGGATTTATATTTGTTTATTAGTGATTCGAACCAATAATATAAATTACGGAGAGATGTAATATTACTATTTGTACTATACTTAGTTGTCAAATCATCAAACAAATTTCTCAATTTTTTTTACAATTTTTAAATATTAATTTTATTTTATATCCCTCAACTTCTACTAGATTTTTACTTTACACCCCAAACTTTGGATTTAGACATCTTACACCTTGATCTCTCAAATCTGTCCCATTTAAGTACATTTTTTTTACTAGCGTCTAAAAAATTAACAAATGTTTTTTTGTATGTATGAAAAATTAACAAATAATGTTTTTTTGTATGTATGAAAAATTAAGTAAGATGTACAATAATATTTTTATGCAAAAGAAAGATTTTGTTAAGAGACAGAAATTTTAAAAGAGGAGATAAAGTAGGATAAATTTGAGAGTTAGAAGTACAAAATGTCAAAAATTAAAATTCACAATATAAAATGAGAATTGAATATAAGTTGATAAATAAAAAATAGAATTAGTCTATTTTTTAAACCACCTCACCCACTATTCCTCATGGTATAATAATATATACAAATATATCATCATATTTCGATATTTTAAAGGAAATTTGCGTATTGGACTGTGTAATATCTGTGCCTATGTAAGGAGAGGCTTCAACTCTTCGTGGATCCATCAAGCAGCCAAGTCTCCTAATTTTTCATCCAGCCCTTTACATAGAATAAGAAAAAACAACACATTAATTATGGCTCTTGTTAACTTTTTTTCACCAAGTATGATGAATGCATCAATGGGTCCTCCGGCTGAGAATCCCCATTTGTTCATTTCGAGTTCTTTATATAAAGAATGCCGGATTCTTTAAAAAAAAAAATATATTTGTGGAAGTTTCGTCACGTAAGAGTACAAGGTCTAATTCCTCCTATTCTAAAAGCGTATCAACTTGTCTCGAAGGGGTAGCTTTTCCCCGGCCTGATGTTATTGATAAATTGTTCGATGGAGGATTAATCTTCCTCAACATCAACTTACAAGCAAAGACTTCCTTTAGATTTTAAATTTGGCTGCTCAACTTGTTAGTACAAAAAATATGTAGCGAGAGATATATTTATTTAATATATATAAAATTATACAAGAAAAGATAAAGAATTATAAAATAACGCATATCGAACTCTCATACTAAAATCCACAGTAAAATTGCCTTAACTTCAACTTAAAATTTTTATATTCTAAACTTTCAATTTAACTCTTCTCAGCTAAAACCCTAACAATCCCTCTATTTATAGAGCTTAACAAATTTGACTTTCAAAAAATCCAATTGGAAAAAAATATAACTAATATATGTGTATAGGAAGTAAAACACATATTGCACATAAGATAGTTCAGAAACGTATCTTTTTGTAGTACAAAAGTGTTTGTAGTTCTAACCCTAACTAAAAATGAACAAACGAGTTAAAAGTACCCTATCCCTTCAATCCCAGCACTAATAGTGCTAAGAATACTAAAGATAAATAACCATGACTCAAACAAGAACAAGGATAATAAAAACAATAAAAGCAACTAAAAATAAAGTCAAAATATCAAAAAATGAGCTAAATGGTTGAAAGGAAAGAACTTAATTGAAACAAAATCTAAACTCTAGAAACCAACTCGCAAAGTTTCTAAACAAATAAAAAGACAAAAATGCAAGAAATCGTAAAATTATAACGCTCCGATGACAGTTAATACAAAAAAAAAAGAAACTC
The DNA here is from genome assembly GCA_025175665.1 of Cinchona pubescens. Taxonomy (NCBI): domain Eukaryota; kingdom Viridiplantae; phylum Streptophyta; class Magnoliopsida; order Gentianales; family Rubiaceae; genus Cinchona; species Cinchona pubescens. The sequence continues at coordinate 347,146 of JANKKI010000141.1, forward strand.
AATTAGAACTAATCTAAACCTCTAAGGATTTAACTGAAAAATCTATAAAGTCTTGGGGGTAAAAAATGCACTTCACAAAATTTTAGGAACTAAGCTCAGGGACCAAAATATTATAATTTCAAAAAAGTTTAGGGATTAAAATGAAATTTCAGCAAAGTTAAGAGACTAAAATGCAATTTTGGAAAAGTTCATGGACTAAATTGTAATTTCAGGGACTAAATTTATAATTTTAGCAAAATTTAGGGACTAAAATGTAGTTTCAGAAAGTTTTGAGGGCTAAAATGTAATTTTGGAAGTTTTAGGGGCTAAAATGTAATTAAAGATAGTTCTAGGGCTAAAATGAAATTTCAGATAGTTTTAGAGCTAAAATGTAATTATAGAAAAGATCTAAGGGCTAAAATAAAATTTCTGACAGCTCCGGGGGCTAAAATGAAATTACAGATAAGTCAGCAACAATGGGCTTGATATAATTGTAAAAGAAAATTTAAAAAATATAACCCAACTCACTTTCTATTCAACTAGACTAAACCAAATAAACCCAACAAATAAATTACTATTAAGGCCCGTGAAAATTAACTAACCCAACAATAAAATACACAATAAACCCATCCGAAAATCATATTAAAAGGCCCAAAGAACTTCAAAATCTAACTAAATTAAACCAAAATCTACTAAACTGAACCCAAACCCAAACACAAACAAAGCATCATAAAAATAAACCTACATAAATTCAAACCCAACTAAACATTATAACTCAAAACCAAAAGCCCGTCTTCTTTAATTTAAAACCCTACCCCCTAAATAATGAACAACCAATCATGGCTGTTTAAAGGCAGCCACCAATAGCGTTCTGGTGGCAGGATCACCGCCGGTGGTCACCGGAAAAAATTTTCTGGTGTCAGATCAAAGTGCAATTTGCACCCCACTCGGTTTTTCTCGTAAATTGCAATTTTGGTCTCGGATTTGACCAAAAGTGAATAGAAAGTGATTGAAAATGCCTAGATGGGTCTCTCTTATTCACATGCCCAAAAATGCCTAAAATTTCAACCAAAATAACGTAAATCAAACACAAAACATTTATCACAACATATAAATCATAAATAAATTATAAATTTAACCAAAATAAAGAACACTTGCACTGATCAAAATCAAGATTCAAAATTTCATAAAAATAAACATAATACTAATTTGGAACAAAATAACATAGCAATGAAAATCACACTTACCTTATAAAAAAGGAAGCAAAAGGTGGTGGCAAATCTTCAATGTAGGCTTCAATTCATCGTTCTTGGGCCATTTTTTTAGGAGAGTATTTTGGAAAATAGGAAGAAGGATAGAAAAGTGTGATAAAAAAATGTTGTCACTTTTTTTTTGGTGAAAGTGAGAATTAAATAGGAATGGGATTGTATAAAGTGATAGGAATCATTGTTGCTGAGAGTGATAATTAAATAGGAAGGGGATTGTGTAAAGTGATAGGAATAAGGGGAGAAACGTATGAGAAAGGGAGAAAAAATGAGGATGGATGATGATAAAGGTTATGTTGGTGGAGGAATTGTGATGTTATTCCTGTGGGTTTTAGAGGAAATGATTGGGTTAGGTGTAGTTGATCTATGTAAACCGTGAGAGGATAGTAGTTGGTTTGATGTAATTAATACTCAAAATCAAAAAGACCATCTCATCCTTGTCTTAAAAAAATAATTATTTTATCAAAAAATGTGAATTTTTATAAAATTAGAACTTTATCTCGAAATATTCAAAAAACTTAAAAATTTGCCCTAATTTCGCCCTTAACTGTAAAAAAGCGTCAAAATTCCTGTCTACAAGTAATGTATAAAATAACGAACTTAATCGATAATTTCATTTTTTTAATTGATAATTTCATTAATTAGGCAATTCAGGGAAAAAAAAAACAAGATGATTTTATCAGTGGAGATTTCTATCAAGTACGATGATAGGATTCAACATATTCTTGCTCATCTCCAAGTAGTTTCAAAAGCCCTCAAGTAAAGTTTCTTCTTGGAGTTCTAAGTTCCAATTTTCAGGCTTTTTTTTTTTAGCTTTGTTTGGATATGCACGTACATTTTCTTGTTGTTTTGTGAGTAATAATTAACAAAATTAATTTTGCAGAAATGGAGCAAATATGTCAAAGGTTATTTCATGTGGTCCCTAAATTGCCTAGAAATGGGTTCAAGTTATAATGTCCGATACGGCCTTTACTACCATAGTTAAAAAATTTGGTCCGGTCCAGCGGTCGAACCGATCAACCCAATGAATCGGTTGCTGGACCGAGTTAGGTTTTATTTTTGATCGGACAGGAAGCAAACCTGTTGAAAAGTCAATGACTCAACAGTTTAAGGCTCAAACCCAGGATCTTCTTGGAAGGAGAGAACAACCATACTACCTGACCACTTTTCAGGTTGAGTAATTTTTGAGCCATTAAATATTTTATTCTATTAAATTTTGTTATATAAATCAATTAAACTCTTCTTCCACTTTGGTAAAATTATAATATGATATTTTAAAAAACAATTCATTTGTTATTTTGTTTTTATAAAAGAATTTTCAAAATTATTCACTAATGTTATATTTCTTCAAGACAAGAAATGTACCATTCTTGTGAGTTGTTTTAAACTATTATATATCTTATTATAATAACTAATTCTATAATTAAATATGTATAAAAAGTTATAATTAACTATCTTTTTCATAATTTTTAAAGATCTAAATTCATTTACAATAAATAAATAAAAATTTGATAGAACATTTTTATCAATGTTTTTACCATATTTCTTGTATTTAATACTTTAAAATTATATTATATATCTATAAAAAAATATTTTAGCGACCCACCGGTTGAACCAATAACCCGTTGATCCACTTCCCTCGCCGAGTTCTTTTCCGAATCGGGTTTAATAATTATGTTTACTAAACAGATTATCTCAATAATTTAGCCCGAACTCTGTAGAAATCCGCCACCTGGTTCAAATCTACTTTCTTGAAATATTTCCTCACCAGAACAAACCTGCACCGGCCAATTGCATCGTCGAATTCTCCTAGTATTTTCATGATTTTCTGGTTTCCCTTTATGGGTTTTCCGAAATAGTAATTACAAAGCAATATGATGATGAGCTTGTGCAGGGAAAATAAATGTTGTTTTATGGGGTAGAATCCCCTGTGAATAACAACTAGAGCCATTTCTACATACTCTAGCTAGGGGTGTTCATGGATTGGGTATACGATCCATGAGTTAAAAAAAATATCCGACCCTCACTGACCAGATCAAAAAAATTCGGACCCTCTACCCCGTCTATACAAAGCAAGTACCCGCTAGATTGGGTACCCACAAAAGAGAGTTGGGTTGATCGAATATCTAACCCTCACTAATAACAAAATATAAAAATTTAAATAATGATAGTTATACAAGTTAATTTCACAAACAACAATTAAATCTAAGTTACAAAATATATCCCAATATTATATCCTAATAGCAACAAACTAACATGTAGCAGCAAACCAATAGCAACAACAATTAAGTCACAAATAAATCTCAACAGACGAAAGTGTGAGGAATGAAGATGTGAGGAAGAGGAAGGGAAAAGATGATTTAGGAGGAAGAGGAAGGGAAAATAAGGAACTGAAAAAGAAAATGTGAGAGACTGTCAATAATTGACTAGTAAATACTAATTTTTAATAAAACTCTATTAATCAAATTTATAAAATTACCCCTAAAATAGACCCGATGGGGTACCCGATTTTGTGACTAGTTATCCGACCCTCAACCTGAGTGACTCGACCCGCTTTCAAAATACAATTCGAGTACCTCTTTTTCTGCATCGAGTCGAATCAACAGATTTTTCGAGTCAACAGGTTAGGATGAACACCTCCAACTCTAACTAATTAAACTCCAGCAGTTTTTTCACCACCAAATAATTAAAGCAAAGAAAATCAAGCAGTTGGGCATCTTGTGCTTGTCTAAGCCCTTTTAGGCCCTTTAACATCATTTAATTTGCTAGTAAAAGAACAGATCAGAAGCTCCAGCAATCTCATTTAGATTTAAGATTCCACATGTTAACGTTACAATGCAAAGGGTAATTCATTAGAGTTTCAGTTCCTACTGCTAAAGAACTTCATCAGTTGCGACGGAATCCACGTAGGAACAATGAAAGGTTTCAGGAAAAAAGCAAAATATACAAGTTACCCAAAAAATTAAATAACTTTTATCTTTGTGAAACATGTCTACATTGTATTCATATATGTATACGAATTTTACGGCAGAACTCTAATAATAAGCACCAAGTTTGCTCAAGCTCCTGAAATTGACACCATCTATATCAAGGGTATTCTTCAATTCAGAAGTTTCCAGTAAGAGAATGTCACCAAAAGCCTTCTCCTGCATCACATCTATGTAGTCTCTTGTTTTCACAACCTGCAGAAGCAATTCCAAACAGAAGGGTTGTTGGGATTTGGCAAGAAAGCAGTAATAAAACGCATAAAAGGTTCAAGCTTTTTGTGAATGGACTTCAGGCTTATTGAAAGGGTCCTCGGGTAGTTGAGCTTAACTCTTATTTTAAGTAGCTTTGCTTAGATGCCACTTAAATCCTTGTTTTTTACTTGATTCCAACTTCCCCATCTAAAAACTAAAATAAGGCATTTTCCCAACTATTATGGCATATGAATAATATCAATTTCAGCAAAATGACGACACAAATTTTGTTAATTAAATAAAGTTAGATAAAATAATAAACATGCAAATAGGATAAAGGTGCATACCAGAATTTCATAGAAGACCCTAGCACTTTCTTTCCTGGACTTTCCTTTCAAAACCTGCGTCAAGTTTATGAACACATCCCCTTTTTGCCTCTTCTGATATTTGAATTTCTCGTATAGATATCTTCCAACTTTCCTGCAGATCATAAACTTAATGAAATCAAAAGAAAAGTAAAATGGCTATCATCAAATTCAGACAACCAGGCAGAGAGAGAGAGAGCACTAATATTCACTCTGTTATCCAGTATACCTTGCTCTTACAGAACACTCAACTGCAATGAGGAACAAGTCATGTGTTAGAGACCTAAGTGCCAGAAACTCATTATACGCACAGGAAAATAACTGAGAATAACACTTACTTTTCCCATGGGTATCTCCTCCATTTGAATTTATCTCCTAATCAATTAGGCAAGTAGGAATCAAAGTTAACACACTTATATGGGGTAAAGCATAAAAAACATGGATGCCAGAAAAACTAAAAATGGTTTCAGAATGGAGCATATGTGGAAACTAGTCTCTATGCAAAGAAAATTGCATCCTCAGGGAGAAGGATTACCAAGACTTTGAAGAGATAGAGATCTAAAATGCAAGAAATATTTAAGTCGGAAAAAATCTTAACTCTTTTGGTTACCATATTTCTAAACCATTTCATCTCTTGGTTGAACTAGTGCAAATAACCTGCGGAAGTAACTATGGTAAAAATGAGCATTTTTCACCTCATCCATCAAAGCAGCCTCCAATTCTTTATCCTCATTTAGAGTTATCTGTTTCCCTCTGCTTTCAGATGAGCTTGCAGGTTCTGATATGTCAGTTCTAGATGCTCCTCGGACCTCATGCAATCTCAACAAGGTTGAGCGGGTAATAGGTGTTGTAGGAGCTATTGGAGTTTGTTCTTCACATCTATCTTTAATGGAAGATTCAGTATTTATTGTACTTGAATTGTAGGAACTTCAGCAATGACATTGTTCGCACAAATTTCTGCGGTATCTACAGGCTGTGTGGTTGTAAGTTTCTCCTGTTGGACAACAGATTGAAATGCTACTGAATTCCCTGCATGGATAATCACTGACATCAGATTTGCAGCAGCTTAGATTATGCAAGTTTTATATGATTTTGAAAATTAATTATGAAATGAGTAAACTCACAAGGAATTAAAGGCTCGAAGAAACTCTGAGGGATATTGGACGTTTTGTGAGCTTTCCAGGCATGAAATTTGGTATGAGGTGCTTTCCTTCTTTTACAGACCAAGTCCCTTGAGTTATCAATTGAATGCTTGACTAGTCTTGCAAGATTTAAAGAGCGTGTTACTTAATAACCATTTATAAAATAAAACATGGAAGGATTCACCTTTCTCATTGTGATGGTATTTGTTGGAGTAAAACGTTAAATACAAGAAAAGAACAACATACTAAAGATGCTCCGGAAACAACACGGAACTGAAACCTTCTTAGATTTTCAAAATAAGACAAAGTAATTAATCATTATAAGACGGGCTAAATTTCCTTCAGTTCCTAAGGACAAGAAGTAAGTTTGATTGATCTTGAATGACAACTTGGAGAAATATTAGGCCTTTTATGCAGTATCATAATTTAGGAACATCAAGTTTGGAGGACATTTCACAGAAAAGTTTTGAGACATCCAACCATGCAAATAGCCTCTACTAAACAGATCCCAGAAGTTTGGGTGTAAAATGATTCTGAAACCAAGAACTTGCTCAAATCAACTTCTCACAAACATGCTTAAACCTAACAACATTCTTTCTAATCCATTCCAGGAAGAATCCTTTGCTGAGCAATGTCTATCAATTAGGGTGAAGATATTTAAAGAGAAAACACTAAAATAGAAGAAATTAATGTGGCAGCGTCATATGTGAAGCCAATTGTAGTAAGCTCTGGATAATCATACAAGTACCTTACAAGATTAAAGATCTACTGAGAAGGAAAGATAGTTGCATTGAAAACTCATAGTTATTGTAAATGACAAATAAGTGGTTTTCAAAGACCATAAGTTTCAAAAATTTTCAGTCTAATTTAAAGCAATGCTTACCAATCAGCATTCTGTGAAATCAATTGTTAAGATCCCCTAGCAAATACACATTTATCATCCCACTCTAAGCATGTCCAATATATAACCAGTCAAACTGAAAATCCAAGAGTTAAAGTTAAATTCTTATCACATACTTATTAGAGAGAATAATGGTGTCATCAAAAACACATTTCCGCTTCTTCAGAACCCTAGCACGCTCCTTAGTAGCTGGAGTACGGACAGCCATAAATTCTGGTGAAACAGCAGCTGTTTGAAAGATATACTTGTTAAGAGCAGACACTAATAAAAGTAACTTATCAGAGTAATTGAGTTCAACTAGCTACAGAAGTAGGATCACAAAGACAATGCAAGAATAGTGATCACATATATCAAGTCTCAAATCACCTGTAGTGAAAAATGTTATGGTAAGGTACACCAGATACAGAAATTTTATTCTCTAGATATATCACACGGGCAATAGGGCCAGAAAAATAAAATGTGAAGTCATATAAATACCAGAACCACCATAAAAGCCGGAATTTACAGCAATCGACATAGGATGCTTTGCTGTAATCTGATTAGTTAAGGAAGTCATTTCCGGAAACCTCATCTCCTCTGATTCAACATATTGCTCTTTATCAAAATTTTCAGGTGTCACAACATTTATCCCACTGTCATTCTTCATCTGTTCTTCATCAGTTTGAGACTCTTTTGCTGCATTACTAGAGATTCTGGGTTCGAGAGACTCTTTCACGGGGAAACTAGTTCCACAAAGTTTCTCCATGCTTTGCTTATCAAGAGATTTAACTGTGTCTTCTGGTTCCACTGCATCAATATTCTCTATCTGCTCTCCATTAGTTTGAAACCCTTCATCTGGTACAACAACATTTGTCCCACTGTCAAGATTCTTTACCATAGATGTATCTGGTCTTCATCACTTTGAGACTCTTTTGCTCTGTCGCTAAAGATCTAGCAGTTTGAGAGACTCTTCCAAGGGGAAACTGGTTGCAGAAAGGTTCTCCATGCTTTGCTCCTTGTCAACAGATTTAACTAAGCATTGCAGTTCCCCTGAATCAGGATTCTCTATCTGCTCTCCATCAGTTTGATGCCCTTCATTTGATGGCATATCAATACCAGACTCCTTTTCAGCTTCATGAAATATCATTGGTTCTAGGCGCTCTTCAAGAGAGAACCTAATTCCATGAAGTTTCTCCAATCTTGAATCAAAATCGTCCATAGCACGTGATGGTGTTACGTCTAAATCAATGTCCATGAAGTGACGGGAAAATAAACTGCAAAATTATGAGTAAGTGAATTAAAGCACCATAAGAATTGTGTATTTACATACAGAGGAGCCAAGTTTAAGAAACCAGGTATACTTACTCCTTGACTGGAGTGTACATTGTGGAATAAGCTTCAAAGGGATAACTTATCTCCATTGCAATAATACTGAAAATTTAAAAGTTACTTTTTGTTAAACTTAAGATGGAAATCAATGCCTGGCTTACTTTGTGCCCACCAAAATACTGTGTAGAAAATGTGACCAAGAATATGCAAAAAGATTTTTGAAAAAAAATGCAGTTTCTACCTTGTTTGAGTGCTCAACTCCTTCCTTTACTGTATCCAAAAATACAAAGACTAAGTCACACAGAGCAACATGTTAAAAACAACCATGTATATGAAATATAATACCTGGAAGCATGATATCTTCAGGAGCTCTCACATTACAACTGCAAAACCAGAGGATGCATGAGAAGTTGGTGAAGAATGGTAGTAATAATCTTTACATCCTCCTAGATACCAACATAAAAAGGTTAAAACTAAAAACAATTCGTAAAATATTTAAATTGAAGCGCACCTGCTTATGTCTTGATCTATCAAGACTCCCAGATCAAAAGCATCAAGCTCAAATCTGTCAGGGAGAGTAATAGAATGGTACCTGTGATGTGCGCATAGCTTCAATACTTTCATCTGCTATTTTTCCACCAGCAAAGTCTTTAAGGTTTCTCATCACATCATGACAGTCATGGAATAGAAAATCCACTTTCTTGGCGAATATTCTCACAACACCCAAAAGAAGGTATGCTAAAATTCTATAAGTGACCACCTCAACTTCATCATGCAGAATCCTATCTGATATAAGAAAGAATAAGTGATGAAAGGAAAATGTATCAGAACAACCTATAGGCGACAATCACTGGAAGAAAATAATCTAGTTTTTTTTTTTTTTTTAATCAGTATTTCTAGTCAATAGTTAACATAGGAAACTAGGAACTTGTGTAATTTTTTGCATTTTCTCTTTTCTCTTATTCCAAAGATTAAAACATGAAAGTGCATGCTTGTGGAATCCTATCTGATATATAGAAAGAATAAGTGATGAAAGGAAAATGTATCAGAACAACCTATAGGCGACAATCACTGGAAGAAAATAATCTAGTGTTTTTTTTTAATCAGTATTTCTAGTCAATAGTTAACACTAGGCAACTAGGAACTTGTTTAATTTGCATTCTTTGCATTTTCTCTTTTCTCTTATTCCAAAGATTAAAACATGAAAGCGCATGCTTGTGGAACTTTCATAAAGTAACAAAAGTGGAATAAAATCCATTTTGCAAACAAATTACCACAAGAAGTTAGAAAATCATTCTACGACAACTAGTCTACAAGCATCCTTTGTTAGAACTCCTATTTCCATTCCAAATTATGTCTGAACAAGCCATAAGATGCACGAACTTCATTGAATCTTATTTATTATCTGCCCATGTTTTGTTTGCCAATAAATATAATACACACAAATTTGGGCAGTTCCTAAATTTTAGTTTGGAGAGGCTACCCTCCTTATTAGCTTCCTTTTTAATCCAATCACAAAAATATGGATAAGAATTGTAGCTAAAACAAAGTCTTCAGTCACTTTCTTCTTTTTCAAAAAACTCACTATTCTTCGATAGTGGGAAACATTATTCAGGGGTGAGAGAGCAAATTCGAGGCCAAGAAAGCCAAGTTACAAAACTTCCAACATTGACAAATCACCATACACAAATTGCACCATCTTACACCTACACAAGCACAACCATCAAATCAACCTTATCATGACGCAATTTTCATAAACACTGTAGCAAATTTCGCACATTTGCAATAAATATCTCAGACAATGTAAATATAAAGTCACAAAAATCACTCTGTTTCACCAAAACTAAAAATGAACATACGAATAAGTTAACTTTTGCAAGTCAAATAGTGGCATCGAAAGAAAGTGAATGCCTCAAAAACAGTAACTTCCCCCTTTTTGCTTTACGAGAAAAAAGAAAAAAAGGGGAAGCAAATAAAATCCAAAAAAAGCTAAAATAGTTTATTTTTCTTTCTTTTTTCTAACATCTTTCCAAGAAAACAGAAGCACTGATAAAAAATTAAAAGCAAAATACAAGGAAATAACAGGGAAATTACAAGAAAAAACAAGGGGTAGAGAACAAATCTCGGAGGAGAAGAAACTGACCCACATAAGAAGAGATGTCAGTCTGCTTAATTTGGTATTCTTGAGGCTTATTACAGGCAATGAGCTGCAACCCAAATGGTGCCTAAATGCCCCTTCTTTGACAGTAAACAATGCGAGTAGAACATGCTCTTCTCCTGCTTACTTATCTTTGCTTTTCCCCCTAAAGGGTGCTTTTTTTTCATATTTATAAAAAAAAAAAAAAAGGTTTTTAATTTTTGTGTGTGTATGGAGGAGGAGAAAGATATATGCAGAACCGGGGCGGTGGAGTCTGTTATGGCGAGTGTGTGTGAGAGAGTTTTTTTCAGGGGAAGAGTTGGAGAAGAAACGGTCGAGCCAGAAATCAGAATGCTGTACTATGGAAATCTCTTTAGCTTTGTCATTATTTTTCAAAATTTAGGATTTGTTTGGATAAGTGAATTTGAAGAAATTTGAAATTTATGAATTCAAATTAGATGTATTGTACTATTAAAATTATATTTTTATTTATTAATAATTCAATTTTAAATCTAAAATTAAATCTAATTATCTTATTTAGATAATTTATTATAGATTAAAATTTCAAATCAAATCTATTTAAATTTTTTTATCCAAACATAATATTAATGAAAATTTGTTTTACTTGTAGTAGCGGTGAAACTGCTAATCATAATGACTATAATGACCTCTATATTTGGAAAAATTCTTTGTTACTCACTCCTTATTGTGGATTAAGTATTCATCGCAGTAGAATGAATGATTGAAAAGTAGTGAAATCTAATATCAACTGCGATCATATTCACTCGCATTATTTAATGAATAGTCAAGATTTACTCCTATTTTTTGAATAAAAAATAGTGTCCAAAGGTGTCAAATATTAGCAAAATTCTTTGCTACTCACCTTATATTGCGTAATGAGTATTACATGCTGTTGGATGATTGAAAAGTAATGACTCATTATTTTTTTAGTTATTTCAATAACTGTCATATCTACTCTAAATTACAGAGCGAATAATTAAAATTTACTTTGAAACATATATCACTTACTCCAGATTCCACTTACTATGTGTTAATAAGGAAAATCATGCAATGTGTACCACCAATGGATATAAGAAACGAGGAAAACTTATACTATCAATTTGTTTTAGTTTATGATGTACAAGAAGATGAATAAGAATAGTTGATTATCTATTAAAAGTGATAATTAACACCAAATGACAAGGGAGTATAATAAAATAAGCATTATCTTTTTAGGAATAAAGTGAATATTGATACAATACAAATGAATGAAATATATTAAATTTGATATACATTTGGCCTTAATTCTAGTATATATAATTACATGAGTTGAATTTTGAACGGATTTCTCCAAACCTCCAATATCTGGTAATTCCATTTTCATCCTTTACACTTTATTTGAGGGGAGATTTTATGATTTGTATATTAATAGTTATGCATTGAATGGTAAAAAAGTTGTGCATATGTGCTAAATACAATTAAGTACATCAGAACAAAATGTATTATTCCTTATTAGAATACTTGAGTACGAATTAATGAAATTTAAATTTATATCATCAAAGACTATACTATATACCAAAAAATATACATATTGCCTATTTTTTGAAAAAAAAATAGATTTTCTAAAACCAATTACTTGCCAAATTTTTAATCATTGTTCCAACTTCGTAGCAGTAGCTATGTAGCTATTTACCTAGTTACCTTAAAATCTAACTACATCAATGTGTAAATTCAACTATGGAATTTATAACTTACTTGTAAGTTCAATTATGAAATTTATAAATTACTTGTAAATTACCACAAAAGTAACATCGATTGATAACAGTATAAAATGTTCCTTTAGGCAATACATTATTATTGTGCTATATTTAATTTCATTGAGACATTTATTTACATGGTTACTAAGCTAATGTGCTTAAATTGCTAAAAAAAAAAAAAAACTAATGTGCTTAAATCAGTTAAATAATTTAACATATTTTGATAATGCAAGCAATTTATTGAAAAGTAATGGCGATGCACAAGGGGGAAAATAAAAGGTCATTATTGAACAATGGTAATTATTAGCTGGGTTAATTACATTTACCTCCTTTGAGGTTTGGACAAATTACCAAATAAACCCATAAATTTTTCTAATCTAAGGTGATATTGGTTATTTTTTCAAACCACGGGGTTTATTTGATAATTTGGTCAAACCTTTCAGGGAAGGTAATTGTAATTAGCCCTTATTAGTTTGATACTCCACATAACACTTACCATTAAATTTGTTGCTGATGATTATTAGCTGACAATTAAAGAAATCGAAGGAGGGGCAAAGTTGTAAACTCACACATATTCCTTGTAGATTTCTGAACGGTAACTTATGACTTTGCGCTTATCCTTTCTCCACTGGGCTGCATCTGCATCTGTACTGCACAGAGGTAAAATCTTTGGCAAAAATTTAAATACATTCGGTCTTTAGTTTCATTTGTAAATTATGTGATGTAGATTAAATTTTAAATAATTTATGACATCAGTTTATGAAAGTAAATTTTTTTAAAATTTTAATTTTGATCACAAAATTTACAGATGGAACCAAAGATCGGATCTAACTAATTATTTTCCAAAATTTATTTTTCTCAAGCTTTCCGAATTCGCCAGGTCAGCTTGTTGATTTTGTCTTCTATTCTGATTCTGATTCGTGTCACTGAAATGTTATTTTAGCAGATTTTGACCAACAATAAAATTTTATAGTAACTTATTTTTTACAAAAAATAAAATAAAATATTACTTATTTTTTTAACAAACATAGCTCATATATTTAGTAACTTATTAAAAATAAAAATTAATTACGATATACAGTTGAGTAATTTAATTTTTTTTACTATTTGAAGTTTTAATAAAATATAAATTTTTTCAAAAAGTAGAACAATTGAACGACTATAATGTCTTAATTTTTATATGAAAAAGTATCACGACTTTTTTTATAAAAAATTATGGATCATATATCTCAAACCCTTACCTCTAATATATACTTTATATTAATATTAACTATTAAGTGGTAATTCTATACACATATTTTAAAAAAAGTAGTAATTTCAAAATCTATACCTATCTATCTATATATCTATATCGATGCAGTTTTTTAAGTGATGGAAAAAATAATTTAATGTAAATGACAAATATCAATAAAAAATAATTATATCATTATTTTTAAAACCAACATCACTAGCAAATCTTCTAATTATGAATTTCTAACTAAAATACTACTTTTTAAAAAGGTAAAATATTAATTGATATATGTCAAGGTTGTGCAAAAAAATAAGAAAAAGTATAATAATGTCAACTTAATTTATAAAAATTTCAATACGCTTTTAAGCTCAATAATCAATTTTTATTAAGTGCTTTAACTCACAAAAATAAATAAATAAATAATACATTTTATGAAAAACCAATTACAAAACCTATACCTAGGTCCAAATCATTTAGTACGATTTAATAATTATACTAATTATTAGACACAAAGAATTTATTAATTAACTGAATAATTTGTGTATAATTTCATAATTAATTATACAATTCAAGCATTTTGATTGATATTCAACAAAATGATAACAACAAATGAATACATGAAATAAGAAATAATATGTAACTTTTAATTATATTATTTAGATTCAAAAATAGAACAGTGTAACTGTAGATATCATGAAAACTAACTATATTTAGTTTAACTATGTCTAAATGTTACCATTATTGCAACCTAATTATATTTAATTAATATTTATCAAAAAGAACAGTAAATTACTATATCATAAAAAGATAAAATTATTGTAAGATCAATTTCTTTTTTGCATCTTCTCTCAACTTTATATTTATTGGTAATTAATTATTTGATGTAAATAGTCATTCTTTTTAAGTGATTATGTAATCGTAATATTAAAAAATAATTTTAATAGCATGTCTTATTATTGACGTCACCATAGATTATATGACTTTTTGTTTGTTGACTTAAAAATATAACTAATATATTAGAAGGAAAAGAGTAAAAATGAATGTCACTTCTATTGTATAAAATCAATATGACTATATTTATTTGTATTTTATATTGTACCAATTTTTCAAAATTTGATTCGATTCTATTTTTCAATTGATGGAAAAAAATGTTTTATGCGATTAAAAAAACACATAAAAATTAACTATATTTTTAAAATCATTCCACTAGCAAACCTTCTAACTATGAGTTTCTAACTAACCTTGATACTATTTTTTAAAATGTAAAATGTTAAAGTTGAGCAAAAAAAAAAAAAAAAGTATGATAATATCAACTTAACTTAAAAATACTAATATGCTTTTAAGCTTAATAATTATTTTTTTATAAAATACTACAATTCGTTAAAATAAATAAAAAAAATGTATATATTTTATAAAAAATAATTACAAAACTTTAATTTAGGTCTAAATCATTTAGTATAATTAGATGATTATATTAATTATTAGACGTAATAAATTTATTAATTAATTTAATAACTTACTAATTTTTTAATTTAGTAATCATTCAATTCAAGTATTTTGATCAAAATTCAATAAAATGATACTGTAGAAAAACTCTTTTTACTTAATACAAATGAATATATGAAATAAGAAATAATACATAAATTTTAGTTATATTATTTATATAAAAAATAAAATAGTATCAAAAAAAGTCAATGTCAAACAACTGTAAGTATCATAAAAATCAACTATTATCTATATAAATAAAAACTAAATAGAGTCTAAAATTCATAATATCTAAACTATTACAAATATTATTTCTTAAATTCGTTCATTTTTTATGTAATTATTAAAAATTACATGCCATCACACTATCTCAATAATATTATTTTATTTTATAAATTAAATACATTTATTTAACCGTATTATCCTGCCAATATAGTAGTATCATATAGTAATTTTTTAATTCCTTAATTTTAATTGAAAAAATAAAAAGAGAAGGAATAAAACCCAACCCCGGGGGCAGGGTTTTACTAAAACCCTAACATAATTAATTGCTGAAAATTGGAATCCCCAAAAAAATTCAGCAATGTCGTCGGTATGACCGTCCGGAGAGCTCTGAGATCCTACCGTACTCTCTCTCTCCTTCTCCGCACCTCCACCCAGTCTCGTCGCCACCTCTCCCACTTGCCCACTTCCTCTACCTATCTCCGCCTATCGGCTCCGCCTTGTTCCGTCAGTCCTAGCTCTTCCGCCCTCAATTTCCTCCTAGAGAGTCGCAGAGGCTATGCCAAAGGAAGGAGACAAGCCAGTATTTCTCTTACGAACTATTCACAATTTATTAAGCAGTCCTCTTATTTGTTATGCATATATTTAGTCATAAAGTTTTCATTTCTGTTATTTAGTAAATAGTGGAAACTTGACTGTAAGTTATTGGATAATTGTAGTTATTCTGTTTTTACCTTGCTGTAAAATTTAGAGTTTGATGATGATGATGATGAGGAGGAGGAGGAGGAGATGGAGGTGGGGAAGGATACAGGGAACGCAGCTCAAATAGCGAATATTGGTCCTACTATTAAGGCTGCTACTGTCTCACAGATGGGCTGAGGCGGCAGTGGATGCATTGTCACGGGAATTGTTAAAATTGCGAACTGGAAGGGCATCAGCAGGTATAGGATTTTGTTGTTGTTGGTTTTTTTTTTTTTTTTATTTAAATGTTCAGGAGACTCTGTATTTTTTAATTATATTGATTGGTAAGGCACTCACAGGTTTGGTAATGTACAATTGGATTTGCAGGGATGCTTGACCACATTATTGTTGAAACTGGTGGTGTGAAGATGCCTCTTAACAGGATGGCTGTTGTTTCTGTGATTGATTCGAAGACCCTTTCAATTACTCCTTATGATCCCAATGTAATACTCTACTATTTAAGTTTCAGCCTTAAGCCTTTAACGCAAATAAGAGCGTGTTTAATGATATTTTAACTTTATTCTTTGGTTTACTTTTAGCATTTGTAGGTCTATAACTACATATGCATCGTGGTATCTGAAACTTTCATTATGTTACTATACAATCTAGAATCCAATTATGCATTTCCTTTTATTATAGAATCAAAAGCTGAGGTTGAGGCAATATTATCAAAGAGCAGGCTCCAAAAACATAATGTTTGTTTGGCAACAATATTTTGCAGACCTTAAAAGAGTTGGAGAAGGCAATTGTATCGTCTCCACTGGGTTTAAATCCTAAGGCAGACAATCAAAGATTAATTGCTTCAATTCCTCCGTAAGATTTCTATTGACTTGTGCTTCTAACAGTGAAGCCATTCTCCTGGAACTCATATAGTATATAATAATGAAAGTTTGAATTGTGTCTCTTTCCTGAGAAAAACTACATTAAGGTAATGAAAGTTTAGTTGTGTCTCTTGCATAGAGATGTCAATGCCTTTCCTTAATAATTCTCTGATTAACATTTTGTATTGATTTCGAGCAGATTGACTAAGGAGCATATGCAGGTGGGTTTTCATCATTCCACTGTTCCTTTCTTATTATTTGGAAATTTCCGATCCTAATACCATCATTCCAATCTAAATAGGCAGTATGTAAGGTGGAGTAGCTAAATCATCTGAAGATGTAAAACAGAGTATAAGAAGAGCCCGCCAGAAGGTACAACTGGTCAACTTAACTCCTCACTGTAATTTTCAATAGTATGTTTCAGTTACTGTTTATTTCTTCAGCACTAAAGAAGTATATATTCTTTAATGCAATAGCAGATAATGAATTAAATAACAAAAAAAATTTAACACATGAATACAACTATAAATATCTAGAAAGTTTAACATGTATACTTTGGCATTCATGTGAAAATTGGACATGTGTGGAATAAATTTTTTATACCCATTGTTCCTGTAGACAACCTCAATGCCCAGGGTTGCGGGTAAGACAGCATGCCTAGGCGGTGCACAAGTATTTGAAAATTTGTGTGGGGGCATCGCAGTTCATTTCCATTGTTTCTCACATGGTTGTCTGTGAAATGTCCATAAATTATGGAATGCTTAATTTGCACAGCATCTCTTTGCCACACAGGCATTGGACTCTATTAAGAAATTCCTGCCGTCCCTTAAAAAGGAGAAGAAAGATAAAGCAGCATCAGACTCAAAAAAGAAGGGCAAAGATAAAGCAGGAGCCAGTTTTTCAGAAGATGATGCAAAACGGTTGGAGAAAGAAGTGAGTTGTGACCGTAGTTGTTCATTCTTTTTAGGCTATATAGTTGTCTGAAATTTTATTTTATTTTTTAAATTATCCACAGATCGATGACTTAACTAAAAAGTTTATAAAGTCAGCAGAGGATATGTGCAAAGCTAAGGAAAAGGAAATAACTGCAGGCTGAAGCCTGAAGGGTGGAGACAGATTTTTTAAGTTCCTCCATCAAAATAGGCCAAACGTGTCAGTTTGATTTGTACACACAAGTTTTGTGTGTGTTATTATGATTTTGACCTGTAATGGAGCTCCATTCCGAAGTCCGTTATCTTCAGAAAAATGATATGCTGCCTTCCTGTTAAGGGTTTTCACATTGAATTTGATTAAGAACTACCTGTGGTAATTCTTATGTGCCTACCCATCCATGATATATAGTTTGTTCATGCCATCAATATTATATAGAGAGGAAAGCTAATAGGTCGCAACAATACATAATGTGTGTTCTTTTATATGTTGCTATCAAGTTATCAATCAACTATTGCTATCAGAGTTATCAATCAACTAAGTACGAAATATGAAATCAAGTAGTATTAGTTGGGGTCTGTATTTTTCTTGAAATTATAGAGTGCATGGTGAAGCTAAATACACGTGTATATGTAACTCTTGAACTAGCAATTAAAGTAACCGTGTAGCTGCTAGAAAGAGCAGGATATTGGTTTGTGGGGCTGAATGAGGGTTTTTTAACCCAGACCAACTAAACAACTACAAAACCCAATTAATGTACTGCATAATTTCTAATTGGTAAGGGTTGTTTGGTGTAATTATAACAACAAAATTATAGTAAAGCCCGGCAGGGATCATATCCAAGTACATCAAGACTAGAAACAAAATTTAAAATAAAATGTTTGAATTTGTTCCTTCCTTCAAAATCGGATTTACAAATTACAGGTCTATATCTACCATAGCGAAGGAACATACCAAGTACTTCGAGATGAAGTACTATGACTACGAACTTTCTATACAGCAAGGGAAATATTCTTCAGATGGATAACTCCCTACTTAACCTAAATACCCACTATTGTCACAAGTTTTATTCCTCTCACCCACAGCTCTGCCATTTCAAATCCACCCTCACACATAAAGTGAATTTCCTTGTTCTTTGTTGTAGTCACCCGAAAGATTCCAGGTGCATCGCCATCTCCCTTCTTCCGCCTAATTGTTTGGAAGCTTAAACTTGGACCCAATACTGCCTCTCGACATATGACATTGCGCCTGCTTGAGTTACCCCATTGCAGTACTCCTGCAGCTGGAATCATTTTAACAAATTTAAGATGAGGTGCACCTTTTCCTCCCTTGGTATGCTTCAACACATGCGAGCCATTTAAAACCAACTTGCGAGCAAGTTCATCCAGTATCACATTCTCCGTATCACTTTGCAACCCTCCAACCTTCCTTGCAAGTGAAAGTGCAGTTTCACCCTTTGCATTTCTGATATCGCAATGTGCTCCATAAGAAATCAAGAGTTTACAAACACGTGCATGGCCTTCCCTTGCTGCCAGCATGAGCGGTGTGTAGTCATTGCCATCAGGAGCGTTCACATTATAACCTCTATTGATCAACAACTTTACAGCATCCAAGTCCCCATGACGAGCTGCAAAATGCAGGGCATAAAACTCTCCAGCACTAAAATTACCCTTTTCAATGGCAAACTCTAACATCACCCTTTCAAAATGTTCACGGTTTTGATTCAGTTGAGACAGTTGAATAGCAGTCTCTCCAGACTTGTTGGTCAGCTTCACATCAGCCCCTCTGCATACACAAGCAGGCGGAAAGCATCAACATGACCCTCCATGGAAGTGACCATAAGTGCCGAGTAACCTCTGTCATCCTGTTTGTCAAGATTAATAACCCCATGAGCAATCACAGCTTGCAAGCTTCAGTTGATTGCTCGAACATCTCCTGCCTGGGCAACAAACATTAATGGTGAAAAGAGTGACATATTGCTCGATTTCGGGAGTTTTCCATTTCGGATGACCTCCAAGATTGCTTGTTGAAAACCAAGATACCACTGGTTGGACCTAGCAATAGTAATCACAGATTGACCATCTAAATTGACCAGTCCAACATCAGCACCAGCTCTAACCAATACTTTGAGGCATTCTTCCCTTCTGTATTTGGCACACATCATCAATGCTGTCTCACCATTTTTTGCTTTTGAATTCAGATCACAGCCTGAGTCGATCAAGCATTGAAGAACTGTCGAGAGTCCTAAGCGTGCAGCGACATGTATTGGACGAAACTCAGCTTTAATACTGGTCTCAATGGAGGCTTCTACACGAGCACCATACTTCAACAGCATCTTGACTACCAATGTATTACCACAAAGGATGGCATGGTGGAGCAAAGTCCTTCCAAAGTGAGTGGTGCTGAGGGAGATATGTTTAAGGCTAGCATGTGCAAAATAGCACCACTTACTTCGAAATACTCCACCGCACACCAAATGATAGGATAGGGCTCTGCGAGTCCTGCACCAACTCGATATTCTTCTCCAGAGGCTGCATCCCATGACCATGCTCCTAGTTGTACTTTGAGATCAGGTCTAGCACCAGCCTTTTTATCCAATTAGGAAGTGCCAAAAAGCAGTTTCTCATCAGTTACGAAGACATGGGCAAAATAACTATTCCAGTTTTGTTAATGTAAATATGGGCAAATGAGAATAAAATTTGGCATCAGAAAAGCTTATTATCAACCATAACCCAAGAAAAAAGCCTTCAGCTCCCAAGCTTAACACCCTCTACATATTTATTTGTTTTCCAGTGATTTCAATGGGCATATATACAATCAATGCCACCCACAGGTTAGTAGAAAACTAGGGATAGTCCTCAAACAGAAGGCAGAATTTAAAACAAAGAAAATCAATCACACAGGGACAAACACCAAACACTTGCCTCCACCTGATTGTTAAGTTGTACAATTGTTGTCCACACACACAGTAAATTTCTTACCTCAAGTAGAAGACGGACAGCAGAAACCTGTCTACTAACAATTGCGGCTGCAAGTGCAGTACAGTCCACGTTGGTATGCAGGGAAGGTTTACATGATTGGAGCAGCATGCGGTTACTTGCATTCACATCCACTCCACACTACCATCAAGCACCAGATAAGTTTGTAAAATTTGCATACCAAACAGACTGAATGCGAACTCAGAAACTTACGTAAAGACAACTATTTTATCGATGTATGGTTGTCAAACCTCAAAATTATGGCTGAATCAGCTCATGATTAGACATTAGGAGGCAAATCTTCATTGCATAACTTAACTTGTTTTTTCAGTTTTCTAATGCTGACAAGCCATTAACTTCTTGCCTAAAGATGATTTATAGGCCACATCTAAGTGACAATGTGGCCTGTGCAATTGTCCTTCTAATGGCAGCCTGCTTGGTTAAGGTAATTAGACATAATTACAAAAATATTTAAACTTAAAAGGACTAAAGTGCGAATACACTGTTTCAAATAGAGATTGTTTTACCATAACATTAAAAAGGACTAGAATATTGCATTTCTGAAATGCCAGATCTTCTCATCACATTTTAAACTGATTCAATGGCAAAGGTAATTCAACTTGGTTTATTTTTGCTTGAAAGATGATTTCTGATGTACTTATACATAATGTGAAAGATTAATACTCTGCATCAGTTGCTATGGAATTTTACCTTCACTAAAGAACTGATCACATCTTCGAACCCTCTACAGCAGGCAGTGACGAGAGCTTGTACAGCTATATGTGGTCGAATCAGGTCAGACGCCATAAGCAGCTCTGCCAGCTTAGAGTGTCCATGACAGCTGGCCTCTAACAAAGCTTCCTCACAAGCTGGCTGAGATGCCCCAGCCTTAAGTAAGATCTCCAAGATCTCGAGATTACCCTCCCTCACCGCAGCAGTGGTTGGAAAACCTTTGAAAACATTCAGGTTGACATCAGCTCCAACACTCTGCCATTCACGGAAATGCCAATAACTTGTCAACGACTATAGTGCGAAAATTCTTTGAAACGAATGAAATAGGAAACGCACAAACTTCATCTGGAACAAATGACATGTGTTGCCAGTATCTGATCTGATCCAGCGGATATTTGTTTTATGCCGAAAAAGAAAACAACCGAGGGGACATAAAGATAAAGATAGAAAGCACAATGGACGAAACTGTTTCAAATTTCAAATTCCAACATTGAATGTGATATGGAATTACGGAAGGACCATAATTGCGAAACAACGACCAATACTTGAACTACGGAAGGATCATAATTACGAAACAACAACCAATACGACAAGTGAACAACTCCAAGGGAGATGTGCAACAGAGATCGTCGACGAATTATCATTTTTTATAACAGTATTAATTAAAAGGCAGGTTATAATAGTACCATTGACGACTGAAATCTATTAATTAAAAGGCAAATTTTAACTGAAGTTAATTCTAAAAAGTATTTTTAAAATTCAAATTTTCTAAATCGTTTTACCAGTAGCTTTCTGACGAGAGCAATGTTTCCATGGTGAACGGCGACGAACAATGCGGTAACGTCGGTCCTCAACTCCTCAAACTCCACTCGAACTTCGTTCGGCAGTTCTTCGCGCAACACAACCTCCGTCTTCCGAATCTTCAAGCAGACAGCGCCGACGTAGTTGACGTCGACCAACGGATTAGCGATGCATTCCAATGCGGATTTCAGATCGTTATCAAGTGAAGCTTCGACGAGTCTCTGCGAAACTTCCGCTTCTTCATTCACTGGAAAAACCTGTTTTCCGGCTCGAAAACCGCCGACACCTCCACCACCTGAGTGGCTGAACACCGTCATTTCCGGCGGAGTAACTTATCGTATTCTCAGTACTTAGTTTCTCTCTCTTAAAGTGTGTTATATAGACATGTATGCTGCAGAAGTGTAGGAGTTGTTTATTAGTTTCTCTCACTGCAGAGAAAAATTTTAAAAAATAAAATAAAAGAAAACTTGAAATGAGTGAGCGGCAGTGAAATAAAAGTCGACAGGGACGGGGAAAGGAGTGAAATGCACAGTATTTTATTGGGAATTGATTTAACTTTAACCACGGTTAAAAAGTAAAAGGTTAAATGACACAAATCATCCCCATACTTTTTTACTAACTTAGTATTAATCTCTCAATTTAAATTGTAACAATTTAATCCTTGCATTTTTTTTTTATTTGGCCAATTGGTCTGGTCCCATCTGGCTGTGCCACAAATTTTAAAAATATTTTTTTACTAGTCATTTCGCATTGAAAAGTGATTATCCATCAATAGTAAATAAAAGAAAATCTATCAAAAAAATAAAATTTCGTATTTTGTAGATAATTCAAGGATGCAAATTAATAAATAAAGATCCATGTTGACAACCAGAACATGTTTTACCCGCATTTATATGTACTATGTCTTTTAAGAAAAATTCTTTTAACAGTCTATCTATATAAGTAAGTATAATATAGTGATTAATAATAATTATTGGATCATTTATAAAATAAGAAATTGTCTCATTTTTAAATAAATTTTTATACTCTATAGATAATATAACGTTTCCTATTTTAAAGATGATTCAACATGGATTATATTAATAAATAATCATAGTGTAAATGGAATAACAAATAACTACTAATCTTTTAGTCAGAATCTCACACATGACATAGAGACTTTTAAAATAGGATTGTGAAGGATGAATTTCGAAGTAGAGGTGTGTGTGACTACCGATGAAGACTATGGGTGTTTGCTCGACACAGCAAGAATCTTGGCAAATCGAGTATCAAAATGTATGGCCATGCAAATGCAATGCAAGCAAGACAGTCGTCAGAGAATGAGTTGTTATGTTCATGAAAAGTCCAGAGACGATTAGTTTTGCAAAACGACACGTTGCCTTTATCCGACAACGAAAGCCAAAGTCGTTTGGTCGTAGTAATGAACATCGATCATCGTACTCTCCCAGCCTTTATGCTTCGGCTAGTCAATGTGAGTGCTTGAGAAGCCACCTATTCCTGATTCCTATTCCATTCCTGCTGCTGTATAGTTAGTGAGATTGCGGATCCATATGGGGTTTTAGACAAGGGACGGCTCGGACGGGTTCACCGAATTCTCCCAGTCAATCTCTTTTTGTCTGACACCTGATCGGTCCACACAATCTCATACTCTTGTGTCTTGATAATTCAGAATCTCTGGACAGTATCCTCACTGTCCCACGATACAGTTCAAGCCTATAAGCCAACTATCGACCGTACACTCGTAATATAGAATAAATATTTATTTTTTTAGTTATTGAACGATTTAGAATACTTAATTTCGTAAAAATATCTTCATTTGTTTTAATTTTTTTTGAGGAAGGAGTGAGGGCAATGGGACAACTACCAAATGGTAGACCCATTGCTTATTACGATTACTTTGAATTATGATGGTATTAATGGTTTAAGAAGACGAGGACAAGGAGATGTGCTTGAAATAAGAATGATACAAAATAATTAAACTGCAAGTCTCACGGTAGATGTGCGGAATTTTATTTAAGTTGACTAAAAGATACTACTAGTGCAGCAAACCCAGCCAGAAAGGCATTTGATCTAAATCTAAATGGAGCAAGTTAACGCCAACCAACAACTACTAAGTTGCCTTGATGTGCTAATGTACCTATTTTCATGTGTTGCTAGATCAGATGGTTGAGCTACTTGGGATAATTCTTCACCCACCAGTCACCACCATAGTTTAGGCCGTTGGAATCAATGATGGCCTCGATGTGACAAATTGCTCGTCATCACTCGTGATTAAAATCAATTGACCAACTCATTGGAAAACAGGAAACTAAGGTAATAATTCAGTTAATGGTGTACTACCATCAATTTTTTTTAGTGTCATTTTAGCGTTTAGTATAAAGATTGAAATTGTCGTTAAATAGTTTAAATTTTAGACAAAGTAAATCTTATACGATTAAATTATCTTTTTAATTAATCTTTAGTAATAAATTAAAAGATTTTTAACATTAATTATAAGTTAAATAATTAACAGAGTTGGAAAGAGATAAGGATAAAATTGATAAAAATATAATTTCTAAAGTGATACTCAATGATGGAATAAAACTTTTTTTTTTTTTACTAAAATGATACTTAAAAGAGAATAAAAATGATATATACCTATTCTTCTTTCAATTAAAAAATTCATTCCGGAAATTGAGTAGATTTTCAATTTGAAGATTTAAATTTCATTCCTCTAGAATTTAAACAGGAGTGCCGCCTTATGGCCCGGTCCACGTAGGGTATGTGAGATTGAGGTATACTTAGAAAAAGTAAAAACCTTTTTGTCCAAATCCTAATGTTTTATATTTGTCTTGAAGATTAAGTGACAATGACTTAACTTTTCAGCAACTTTGATTACTCGAGCGCGGTTTTGTTCTATTGAATTGGGGACATGATATTTTTGTCACTTTGGGTCTCCAATAAAGCAAGATGGTTGGTAGGAATTGAAGATGATAAATTTACCCTCAAGAAAACAAACACCAAATTGTTGGATTTTTTTCTGTCGGAAAGCTCCACTAATTACAAAGCAAATTTGATACACTTTAATCGTTTTGTTTAGTGAACGCTCTCATAATCTCGTCCTCCTTTCCTTGTTGGAAAGGTAATTCACCTTCCAAGCATCTTTGTTCCCTTAAACTAATTAATTAAATTAAGGACTTTAGCAGTTTCTCACAAATTAACTAGTAAATTACCTTATAATCGTGCAATAGTGAACAATTTGTAAATATCACTATAAAAATATAATCTATCTTCTTCGTAGACATTTTTATCAAAAAATAATACTAATAAATACTACAATTCGAAGTTAATTACTATAAGAATTTTTTTTTTGGGGTGGAGTAAATAGTCAGCATCTAATCCCAGTTATAAATTTAGTAAACGTTTTTCTTTTCCTATTTGCTAGTTAGCATTGAGCCCAATAGATAGCCCATTTCACCGTTAATAGAAAGGCCCAATTTGGAAAAAAGTGAATTAATAAGGCCCAAAACTTGGGGTATGTTCTTTGGGCTATCTTGTCTGGCTAAAAGACAGTCAAAGGGAGACAACTGAGGCGGAGTTAGCAAGTGGACCGTCCGCGAGTCAGAAAAAAGGCTTCTTGTGAGGCCGAAGAAGAAGATGTCACTCACCCCATTCCTTTTTGGTTAATTAAAGAGATTTGTTGTTTAGTATTTGAAAAATACTACCATAAACTCGATTTTTAGTCTCACTTGTAAATCTTGCGATTAAATTAAATCTTATAAAATCTTGCTTACATCATAAATTTTATAACATTTAATTTATATCACATAATTTACAAGTCGGATCAAATACTAAATCTACTTAAATATTTCCCTTGGTACTTATCAAGGCAATGATTATTAGACAACGTTATGTTGGTAATTAATTAATTAGTGATATTTTAATAATTATTAAATAAATAATAGGACGAATATATTTGAATTAAGATATCACTCACTTTACTAAAAATAAAATAATTATGTTTTCTATTAATTTTCAATCAAATATTTTCTAGTTATTTAATAATCAAAATAAAATTTATCATAATTATTGTATTTCACCTAATCAGGTGCTTGTACGTGGATGAGTGGTATTTCAGTTTCGTATCTGATGCAAACCTCAAACCCCGTCCTGTAGAAGGAAAGAAAGATTTGTGGCCGCATCTGGTAATAGTAATACTCGAACTTGGTTTACTTAGCCACTCCTATAATCCAATCTAAGGTGTGGGTCCAATGGAATTATTTAAGAAAAAGCAGAAGAATAATACTAGTACTTATTAAAATTGTCGGCTCCTCAATCTTAACAAAAGATTGCATGTGTTAATTTGTGAGTGAGGTATAGAAAAGTGTACTGTTTGACTGAATAATGATGACACGCGGAATCTTGCTCATAACGGTCCCAACACCCCCGGGGGTCCCCCAAATTTAAAAAAAAAAAAAAAAAAAAAAAAAGGTTCTCAAATTGGTCTAGGCCCCCATGACATCTCTTTGTCTGAGTTTTGGCAGCGTAAATTGCTCGCATTTCTTGTGATCATCTAGGAGAGGTTAGGTTATAGGGAAAGATTTAGATAGATTTGATTTTTGATTTTATTTATAAATTTTGTGGTGTAGATTAAATATTAAATAATTTATGACATAAATTGATGTAAGTAAGATTTTATAAAATTTAATTGACAGTAGAATTTATAGATAAAGTCAAAAATCGAATTTATGTAAATTTTTCCCAGGTTAAATACATAAATTGCCTTCCTTAATCAGCCAGCCCGTGTGAAACTAATTAGCTTGTTACAGTAGTTTTTGTTAAACTAATGAACCCCATCATTAAATTTAGTTTAATAAGAAAGAAAAGATCATCCTTCTTATTTATATTATATATAAATTATGAAAGGTCATTGGATGTGTTATCATTTTATGGTTTATAAATCTATCTTTATTAGTATAATATTGGATAAAATGATACACCTGTAATATAATTTATGTGTTTATACTATACAAATGCTTAAAATTAAAGAAATAATTCCATTAATAAGACTGTAGAATTCACCTAAATTTTTATTAGTAACATTTTTATATAATCATCTATTAATTATATTTTTCTCTTTTTTATTTATTTTTATCTTTTAAAATTGGACAAATAAATGTGTGCCTCGCCCACTAATACGATGCAGATGCTGCAGATGCAGATGCAGACAAGTAGGAAATACTATTGGGTTTCATCGGATTCCGGTTTCTGTATTTCAGCAACGTGGGTGTCATGCATGCTAAGAACAGGCTGTGTGGGTGCGCCATTTTGCAAATTGCGGGCCCTAACAAACAGCCCAGTAAGTTCCAATGACATTTTCCAACTAGGCAACCATCTCATCGTTTACTATAATGCAGAAGTTCTACAGTCTTACTGAGTCTTCACAGTCGCTATTATGCAAGGGCTCAAAGCCTTAAGGGTCAATGTCAATTATTAATAGTGTACTAGTTAATCGAATTTAGTGATGTGAACAAATTATATATACAAAAAAAAAAAAAAAAATAGAGCCTAAGCTATGAATGTTATTACAAAATTATTTTAAATATTATTTAAAAGTTGATTATTGCATGTAATTGACATATTTACTTCGTGTACATTAGAGATTACTAGTAATTGAAGATTTCTACCAAATAAATAATTAAAAAAAAAAAGTAGTACTAATATAGTTTTAATAAGTACTATACTTTTAGTAAAAAAATTATTTATAAAACTAGAAATTTATAATTATTGTCAATCCCATCGATTTACATAACGAAATTATATTTAATATTTAAATAAAGAATCAAATTTTATCTTTATTTAATGAATTTAGTGAAACGAATATAATTGTCACTTTCAACCTTTTTGCTTTCAAAAAGACCCATCACCAATATAGAATTTGGTTACGAGATCACAATAATCATCCCATGATCATTTGCTTTTAGTTACTACTCCCAATCCGAAACATATATGCCATCATCAATCGATCTTTAATTTGGAACTCAAACTTTTGTGCCCTACCTTAATCCTACTCAACCGGATAATGCGGCTCATTTATGATTACTGGACTACTGCTACCGTACTCTCTTAGATTTTTGCTGGAAAGAATCGTTCCATTTCAGAAAAATTTTATATGAATTCAATTTATGATAAGAGATTCATATTTATTTATATTATTATAAAAAAAATTTATTTTTAATAAATTAAAATAACATGAATAAATGTGAATTAAAGAACGAAAGTAAGCCGACACCACACCCCTCTTCTACCCATTCTTTCTTCTTCTACTTTTTCTTTGTCTTTCTTTTTCCTTTGTTTCATGCATTTAAAACCCCTTTGTGTAAAATGTTTACGTAGAATCTGTTTTTGATTTCCTTAGAAATTGTGATCAGAAATAAATTTTAAAAAATTTTACTTACATCATAGATTTTTCTATTAAAATTTAATCCATATCATAAAATCTATAAATAAGACCAAAAATCAAGTCTATTTAAATATTTACCCACTTTATTTGTGTCTCTATAATTAATTTTGCCTTCTCCAACCACCACCTCTTTTTTTTCAACTTCCAACAAAATTTTGTGAACAGAATACTACCCACATTGGAGTAGTACCTAAAAGATTTCCTCTTTCCCAGGGGTTTGTCTTCTCCATCATTTTCTAGCTGTTGTATAAGCTTGCCTCGAAAATCTGTATTAAAAAACAAGAACAACATTCTTTATGATAATGGGTACTTCCTTACTAGAATGTCTGTCTGTTTTTACTTGTGGGTTTTAGGCAGGAGTTTTTTTTGACAAAAATCTTGAATTTTTTGAGACCCATTAATTAGAAGTTGTGAAATGGGGTGGTGGTATCCAAGTAGATTGGTTATGATGTTGGTGGTTTTTTCATGGGTTTTGCTTGCCACAACTACCCATCAGTTGCAATCTTACGAAACACAAGTAACCCATCTTCTCCAGCTGAGAAAGCACCTGGAGTACCCAATTCAGCTGGATGTTTGGCAGAATTACAACGGTGATTTGTGTAACTTGTCTTCAACTTCACATATGAGCATCGCATGCCACAACAACTCTGTCACTGAGCTCAGAATCATGGGAGATAAGCTTTCTAAGGTCAGTGATTTCAGTGGATTTGCAATTCCCAACCAGACATTATCTCAGAGTTTCTCCATGGATTCTTTTGTTACTACCTTGACAAGGCTAACTAACTTGAGAGTAGTTAGTTTAGTGTCTTTGGGAATTTGGGGACCTCTCTCTGATAAAATTCATAGGCTTTATTCCCTTGAATTTCTTGATTTGAGCTCTAATTTTATGTGTGGTACTATTCCTTCTCAGATGTCTAGGATGGTTAGGCTTCATACTTTGACATTCGATGGTAACTTTTTCAATGACAGTATCCCAGATTGGTTGGATTCGTTAACGAACCTTACCGTTTTGAGCTTAAAGAACACAATAAATTGAATGGCCAATTTCCTTCTTCACTTTCAAGAATTACATCACTCACTGATATTATTTTGTCCCACAATGCGCTTTCTGGTAAATTACCTGATTTGAGTGCCATATCCAGTTTACATTTGTTGGACTTGAGAGAGAATCATTTTGATTCTGAAATCCCCTCATTGCCTAAAGGACTTACTACAATTCTGCTTAGCAATAATTCTCTCTCTGGTAAAATTCCGCAAGAATTAGGTGAGACAAACCAGCTTCAGCACCTTGATCTTTCAAACAATTTCCTGAGTGGGACGCCCCCAAGTGAACTGTTTTCGCTGCAGAATATCAGTTACTTGAATTTAGCGTCTAATATGCTGAGTGGTTCACTTCCCGAACGCATCAGTTGTGGAGATGCTCTTGGTTTTGTTGATATTTCTGGTAATAGATTGGTTGGCAGCCTTCCTTCTTGTTTGGACAGTACTTCTGGGAAGGGGATTGTTAAGTTTGGTGGGAATTGCTTGTCCCATTGATACCAAAAATCAGCATTCTAAAGCATATTGTGAGAAAGTCGTGACACAGAGCAAACATTTCACTGGAAAAGCAATAGTTCTATTGGTCTGCGTCATTGGAGGAATTGTCATTATTGTAGTACTTTTAGTAGTTGGGCTACTGATATTCCGTAGAAGACAACATGAAAAAGGAGCACCACGGGATTTGCACACAGTGCCAAAGGTTGTACAGGATAACCCACCACTTCCAATTTCTTCTGAACTCCTTGCAAATGCCAGTAAGTAACAGCCAAACTTTTTTCTTTCTTTTTTTTTTTTTTGGCTGTTATTTTTCTTGGGAGTCAGGAATCAGGATCATATCCTGTTCCATTGAGATCAGCCATAATATGTTTTGCATAAAGGCTATTCATTATGATACAATAGAAAGATATTCATTGGTAATTTAACTAAAAGTAGTTTGTTTTTCACTTGTAGGAATCATTTCTCAAGCAGCAAAACTGGGAATACAAGGAACCCCAGTATATCGCTTGTTCTCAATGGAACAGTTGGAAGAAGCCACAAACCGTTTTGATCACTCAATGCTTCTGGGTGAAGGCTCAGTTGGAAAGGTTTGCAAGCATTACCTTAAGCATACTACTAAAACAGTATGAAATAGTAACTAAATAAGCAAAGCTGTGACTATTTCACTACTGAAATAGGACCTTATTATTCTTGGTTTTCCACCATTGAGCACATGCAGTAAGACCAGTTACGCATAGGGTTTCCATCACTGATATCTTGACAGGCCTGTAATTTCTATGCATTTAGAAATGGAAATTTTATTTGCAGGAGGAGAGTGGCACTGAATCTTGATAGGCTATAATATCTTGGACATAGAATATCCTTTTCTTGTTGAATAACTCCAACTTATATATGCAGGGTTCAGTTTTGGCTTCAATACTGGAGTGTAACTACTCATGTATTTTTGCCTTTCATTAAGCTTCAAGAATCTTCTGTAACCATGTTTTTATCATGTATCAGATTTACAAGGGACGGTTAGAGAATGGGGCTTATGTTGCAATTAGATCACTGAAACTGCATAAAAAGTTACTGATTCGGAACCTCAAGCTTCGGTTGGATTTGCTTTCGAAGCTTCGCCATCCACACTTGGTTAGCCTTCTTAGGTCATTGCATGGATGGAGGAGTGCAAGATGATTCAACTGTAAACAGAGTATTCCTTGTGTATGAATTTGTTCCCAATGGAAACTTCCAAGCTCATCTTTCTGGTCAGTCAACTATTTCAATTATTTTTACTTATGCAGATCACATGTACACACAAATTCAACTGTTTTTGATTTGTTATGCAAATGATTGTCTATACACACTGAAATCATAGATAATGAATCCAACAGTATTGGTGATTGCATATGGGCAAATTATTTGATCCTTTTGCCCAAGTAAATTTAGCATGACTGCTTGGGAAAAGAATAATATCTAAGTTCTCAATTTATTCGTCTCCTGTAAATGTGAAACTGTTGAACATCTGCGGGCTGGATTTATAGTTCGTTGATAGACAGTTGATGCTATAGAAGCTGTTGAACTGTAATTTAACTACATATACATGTGCAGACACCAGCCCAGAGATGGTTCTTAAGTGGCCTGACAGATTAGCAGTTCTAATTGGTGTGGCGAAGGCTGTACATTTCCTGCATACAGGGGTAATTCCACCTTCCACCTGCAACCGCTTGAAGACAAAAAATATACTTCTTGATGAGCATCGGATTGCAAAGCTTAGTGACTATGGTATGTCCATTGTTGCAGACGAAGTTGAAAAATCTGAGGTAAATAAGTCCCTTTCTATTCAAGACCTAGCATACTTGATTGCGAGGGGTTTTCACTAACACAGTCTATCTTTTTCAGGCAAAGGGAGATGGCTCGAAGTCATGGTAAGCAACTCTTCCTTTGTAACTTTTGTTGTCAAGAGGGTAGTAGGTGCAGGTCTATTCAACTGTTTCCTCAGATTTATCCAATTTCACAAGGATATTTCCTATATTTTGCCTTTAAATAAATCCATAGGCTGTGACAATGATAGGATAATAGTGTTTATACCAGAAACCAACTCACAAAGTATCAACGAAAAGTTGATTTAGGAAAAACTTGAAAATTGTTCAGTAACTCAGTTAGCACCTTCAGATTCAACTTCTTTATTTCCCAGATATTGTTCCTAATAGTGTTCCTTTCCAAAGTATAAGTTTTCTGGTAGTTTGATATGGTCAGCATCAAAGGTCGGACATCTTTAAGCTTCTAGTTATACAAGATCCAATTTTTATTGTCATTAGCTGCTTTTTAGAGTTGTTTCCATTAAATTCGTGTTTGCAGGCATATGTCCAAGTCAGAGGATGATGTTTATAACTTTGGATTCATATTGCTTGAGTCTCTTGTGGGCCCTATTGCAAGAGGGAAAGGAGAAGCATTTTTGCTAAATGAAATGGTATGCTAAGTAATTTCAAAATGCAATTCTTTTATATTAATGTGAACCTGATGTGCTTGTGGTATAAATATGTCCCAAAAGGAATATGACATTTGAACTTCTTTTCTTCAAAGTGTCAGGTTGTTAGACATTGTGTATTCAAGTCTTGTCTTTACCTATTTATTTACTTGGGAATTTCAGGTCTTGTGAAATAAATTAAATAAGGAATGAAGTTCAGCTCCAAAATGAGCATTTATATTTTTCAAGCGGAATTGTTTTTTGAAATATTTGAAACCAGGAATGTATTTCAAATTCATTGCTAATTGGACTTGGTTGAATGGTGGATTCTGAAATGTTCTTTACAAACTGCAGACATCTTTTAGCAGCCAGGATGGTCGGAGAAATATAGTGGATCCAATTGTGTTAACAACTTCTTCACAGGAATCCTTATCCATTGTCATTTCCCTAACTAACAAATGCATATCTCCTGATTCAAGTCGTCCCTCGTTTGAGGATGTCCTTTGGAACTTGCAATATGCTGCTCAAGTCCAGGCCACAGCTGACGCAGATCAGAAATCAGATACTGCAGTGTCACTCTCATGACCTGTTAACTAGATTTGTGGGAATGACACTGCTGCAACCACATTTTTCATATCTGAGGACTCTCTTCCTTTCGTCTTGTTGACGAAGAAAAAGTCCTCACTGTCAGTTCAGTAACAAGATGTCCCGGATTTCAACTAGGTCTACTAAACATGTGTAATGCCACTGTTTGAAATTGTAAATGTCTATCTTTTTGGCCTCTGATTCTTTGATGTTAAAATTGGTATTGCTACATGGAGTACTTCTTATGACATTGTATCCCCTTCCCCCGATTAAGGGAAGAAGGAGAGAATGAAGGGCCTGTAGTCTCTTTTCTTTATAGTACCATTTTCTTTTTGAATGAAGAGGTTATATGGTTATATAGACACATTTAAATGTACAGCAAAGGAGAGTTGCTTTTTACTTTATGGGCAACTCAAATCTTACCAAAGGAGATTCGTAGTGCCATGTGACTACCGAGGCAGTGAGTGCGAATTGCACTAGTTGCTTGTCTTACATGAGTCTCCTCCTATTAACTATACTTGTATGTTTATTGTTTCCCCTTGGTTGGCGGATCCTGTTGAGGAATCTTAGTTGCCTCGGCTGGCATTTTGTGATTGTTCGACATTACTCCATCAGATGCCATAACCGTACTACTGTGCTTCTTTGGTTTTGACAGAAACATCAAAATTCTTGCTCCATGTTAATTATATTGACTCATCGATTAAAGAAAAGTCTTATCTACTCATTCCACAATACAAAATCGTTGAGATATTAAAAAAATAAGAGGATTTTATTACTTTTCGATCATTCAACGATACGAAATAACAAAGAATTTTTCTTGATTAAGATGGGGAATACAAGTAAAAACTAAAAAGAGTAAAATGTAAGCTTGGCCGGTGCTGGAAGGCCGGGATCAGTTAGTTGTGTTAGTACTAGACTACTAGTGGTGTAGAGGATGCTTGTTTTCTTGGTTTGATGGGCTGTCTGTTGCAACTTGTAAGATGTGACTCCTTACCATGACAATTAATGTTTCCTTTAGCTTCTAAGGATGGACTGGACGGATACCAATCAAAGTATCAAACTTGATATATTGGAGTACTAGCTAATACTACCATCAAGAATTAAAGTGTGTATGACTAATTATACCTAAGTTTTTGGTCATTTGTTATACATTTAATATTATATTTTGTACTGATAAATCATATCAAGAGTGTCATGTGTATTCTTACTACAAGTAATATCAAATAAAAAAAAAGTATTACCCTATTATTATACCATGTAATCCAAAAAGCAGATATAATCGCCAATTAAGCAACATAACAAGGGAAATATTTTTTTTAAAAAAATACTAAGTAATATTTCCAAACTTTGCTTACAAATCATCAAACACGAATTTAGCCTGTTGGAGCCTAGCTAAAGAACAAAAGCTGTAAATTAAACAGTGCTAAGTGCAACCAATGGAAGCACAAGAACACTTGAATAATTTTAAGCGGCCAGGACCACAAAATGGGAAATGTGGGGATAGTTCTTTTTTTCGGTGAGAAAAATGTGGGGGGTTAGTTGAGTTCATGATGTTTTCCTATCAACATTTACCATTACCAATCAGTATCACCACCATGGGAAATTTTTATCCAAACTCGATTCATAATTTTAATATTATTTTAATTTATTTTGGTTAATTTTTAATAAATAATCTAAATAAATATAAATTAAAAATTTATTTTAATTAGATAAAACGAATTCACGCAAGTATTTTCCTCACCACCACCAGCAACAAGTTTAAAAGTTATCTACGGCCTGGCCATATAAAATTTTGCTCCTCCTCCGG
The DNA here is from genome assembly GCA_025175665.1 of Cinchona pubescens. NCBI lineage: Eukaryota > Viridiplantae > Streptophyta > Magnoliopsida > Gentianales > Rubiaceae > Cinchona > Cinchona pubescens. The sequence continues at coordinate 381,936 of JANKKI010000141.1, forward strand.
ATCGTATCCTATGATATGAAGAATTCATCTTCACTGAAATTGAGGTTGACATTTCAACCTTCAGCTGTCCTACTATACTAGTAGTAGTTGAATTGCTTGCTTTAACTTCAGTGCATAATTATTCACAAAGAAATATTCCTCCTCCATTTCCTTTTACAAAGTATTTCAAGTTTAGCGGCAAATTGTACAGTTTTATTTGAAAAATTATTTAGTCGTTATAATTTATAGTTTTGTATAATATAAGATTATATAATTTAAAAATTTATATTATATAATTCTTTAAAATTTATAAAATAGTTCTTTCAATGAAATTATAAATTTTTTTTAAAATTAAATTAAATTCTCCTTTATAAATCCCCAAATTAAATTAAATTAAAATTGTCACTAATTTTTTTACTCAATACATTAAGTTTCTATAGCTTATATATAATATTTCTTTAATTTTTTAAATTTTAAATTTATTGTTAGTTAATAGAATAATATAAATTTTATTATTCCTTAAAGACAATTTGATTCATATAAATTATTAATTGGGAATTTTAAAAATTATTTTGCTTGATAAAAAAAAAATCAAACTACGACAAAAAAAAAAAACCTGAAAACTTATACGAATTCTTTGATTTGTCAGGCAACAAATCATAATGTTCTAGTATAAATATGACCAACCTAAACGTAAAAGAAAATTATAGAAAATAAAAAAAAAAGAAAGAAAGAAAAGCAGACATGTCGGTGCTGCCCGAACCCAATTATTTATTGAGGGATGCGCAATTAGCTACTAGATGCGTTATTCCAACGCGCATATGGACGGGTGAAATTCATTTTCTGCAGAGAATCTCCAATATTAAAATGCCCATCCCAATTTCTCGTCTTGAAATTTTTTAGGGTAAATATTTAAGTAGATCATTGATTAAATTTTTTAAGATTTAATCATTTAATCTACTTAAGTATTTTCCATTTTTTTAGAACAAATTGCAAATAAAGTCATTATATCATTTGATAGTTTAGTTTGAGATTATTGAATTATTATTTGTACAAATATGATAATTAAATTTTACAAAATACTGAATTTAGGTCATCTCACCCAGTTCAATGTTTTTCCAAGGAAAAATTTATTTTTGTCGTTGTGAGTTATTTTAAAGTTTTTGGTTGCAAATGTTTTGTTTTAAAAATCAAAGAAAACCTTGGTAAATTTGACAAAAAATCGGATGAAGGGATCTTTCTAGGATATTCTAGTGACGACCTGAATAAGTTGTACATGTTACCTTTGATGAAGCTAATGGTGTTATCTCACAAAATTTGTGCGAAGATGAAGATGTAATACCAACACATTCTGATAAACATTCAGCTAAATAGAGTAACCTATCAGAAACATTTTGTTCTTATCCAACAGATATATACTAAAAGTGTCTTCTCAAACCAAAAACGTCCCAAATATATAAATATTTTATAGGTTGATAAATTGATCGTGCATGTTCCGTCCTAACATTTTCTTTCATCTTTTCCATTTTTTCAGTTATTTTTCACTTTAACCCTAAAAAAACTAAGATTAACCAAATTAATCTCAATAATAACTCAAATCTTGCTTACAACACATAAAAATGTCTTGCCTATTTGAAGACTTGCCAACCTTTTCTTCCAACTCTTTACCACTCCTAAGGGTGATGGCCTTACATCGTTCCTTGGGATTTGGAATAGTATCACTTGGAAGCACCCCTAAAGGTCATTTAACTCCTTGAATACCGTAAAAGGTATGAGATTTATTGAAACTCCCAAATCAAGGTTGTGACACAATACTCTCCCAAATTGTAAACCCCCAATCTCACAAGGTATAGAAAATGATCCGGGGGGTCCTTGATCTTTGGTGGCAACCATTTTGTAACCACAAAATAGTAAAATCGAGTTCAAAATATGTTCCCTAGAAAATGGAGTAAGATTGCATTAATTTTTTTTTTTAACTTTCTAGAAATTTTGTACAGCTAAATAATCAATTAACTCTGTTAAATCAACTTACTCTGATAGTCGATAATGATGCTAGTCATGATAACTAATACTGCAACATTGGAAGAACAACTACTGCGTGTGGTCACTGAAATGATGGTCCAATGCGCAAAGTCATGGAGCAAAAGACTTGCAGATTGCAAGTCTCATGAGCAAGCTTGAAGCTATAAGGAGAGTCAAGTAATACTTCAAAAAATCTCATTGACTTATTTATGAAAATATATGTGTGCGTGAATGTGTTTGTGCTCGTTAGACTTAATAAAAACTTATAACACGTAAAAAAAAACTGCATAAAATACTAAAATAAATGTAATTATATTTTTTTGGAAAATCACAAAACAACAAACTAAAAAAGTTACATATATTTTTCCCGATATTAACCAGTGAAGAACATCTAAAATTTTATCTCAATGTTATTTGCTAAAGTATAAATCGTCCAACGCCTTAAAAATATATGGGGTCAAAAAAAAAAAAAAAGGTATAATATTATCCCCAAATTTTTTCTCTTTTTATCTTGACCTCTATTTAATTTTTTGATAATTTTATCCTTACAAAATGATTTTTTTGCCTACTATAACAGTTGAATTTGATGGAATATTCCTAATTGAGCCCTCTTTAGAGCTTGATGACTAAACTTATAAATTAATAGCTCGATAACCTTAAATCAAATCAAATAAAAAATAATTAAATAACCTTTTTTGCAATTTGCTGAACTTTTATACATCCTTTATTTTTAGCGGTGAAGGTGCTCATCACGCGCTTTAAGCAGGCGTCTTTAGTGTTCCGCTTAGGCGTTTAACTTAAACGATTCTTAAACTTAGAACTCCTAAAAGATTATCCGTCAAAGTCACTATTACTTCCAGACAATGCACTAAACGTGACCACTAATTAATTCACTAAATATTTTGGTAGACTCGATATTTGATTTTATTTATACACTTTGTAATATAGATTAAATTTTCAAAAATTTATAATATCAACTGATGTAAGTAAAATTTATTCTGAACTAAAAAATTTAAGTCAAAAAATTAGATATACTTAAATATTTTCCACTATTTAAAACCCAAAAAAAAAACAATCTCAAAAAAAAAAAACGAGCGAAACCCCAAAAGAATAAAGGAATCCAATCCAGGAGTAATATATTTTCATATCGAAAAATATTAATATAGACCGATTTTAAATTTTTTATGTGAACTTTATAGTTAAATTATATTTTATAAAATTTTAGTTATATCAATTAATATTATAAATTATATAATATTTATTTCAAAATATAGAATTTATAAATGAGATCAAAAATAGATTAAATATTTAGCTCCTGCACCAATCTCTCTCTGTTTTTTTTTTTTTGTTGGATTTTAGATCTGATTATTCTTCGCTGACCCAAAAAAGCATCATCAACCAAACATGCCCACTTTGTCAAGACTAATAGCTTATTTAATCCTCTGCTAGTAGCAAACATTTTCTGTCGGTCCAGCTCCAGCTCCAGCTGCTTTGCACAATCTGCAATTACTATACTGTATTTCCTTTTTCAGATTATACTACTAATTACAACCACTAAATTAACTTGCTTTGTTTTCCAGTGGCATTGAAAAAGACATTCTGCATTTCTTGCTCTTTTTTTTAAAAAAAAATAAAAATAAATAAAATTTAATGGTCACTAGCGTACAGCCTCATCAAGAGAGACACAAATATCTGTGCTGATTCTTCCACAAAAAAGAAGAGAGTTGATGTATGGTCTTCCTCCTTCCTGCATTTATCTGGGGTCCCCACATTCTTGCGGTAAGTTTTGCACCCACCCATTTTTTCTTTCCTGTTTGGATGAAGGGAAGATCTATTTCTAGTGTGTGTATTGGACTAAATTGTGTTAGTTTGCTGTCTCTTAAGCAATTTTAAGTATTAGTGTGTGTGTAAACAAGAGTATTATTGTATTGATGATGGTGCATTGTGGTGTAGGTGTATGGTGGTCGGCAATTGAGCTGGAGCTGTTAATGATTAAGAGCTCTTCAGCTGATTTGAGTTAGATGATTACTGGATCTGGTACATGACAGCCTCCTATTTAAGGTACTTTTTCCACATTTTTTTTTTTTTTGGGGGGTTGCATTTTGAAGGTGCTGAAGTTGCTTTTTCTCAAGTGCTGATTATTTATTTCAGAATGAACCGTGGCATCAATTAAGCTTCCAAGATTCTTTCTTTTTATTTGTTTTTCGATAGCTAGTTTGGAGGTCCATTTACTTTTACTTCTTTGTTTTCCTTTATTTATTTCTGTGGGAAGTCGAGAAGCTTTAAGAATGTGTTTCATTCTCGTGGATGTGGGAGGTGTAGTTGCTAGGATGTCTAATATGTTTTGAGAAGACAAAGATAAACCGCTAAAGGGGTGTTAACATACTATTATAGTAACTAACAAGGCACATCTTGGGAAGCCATATGAACATTGAAGGTTCTTGAAGAAAAGAGTAGCTTGTCCTTGTAAATCTTTTTGATGAACTGTGCAATGAGCATACTGAATTCTGCTCAGAATCCCTTGATAATCACATTCCGGTTTCTTGAATTTGATAGTCCAAAGGAGTGAGGCATCTTGTGTTTGCGGAATTTAAGGTAGTTTGTTTGGTTTATTTAATTGCATTTGCGCAGAGAGATATCACTATTGCATTGTGGCTAGCAAAGGAACCATTTTTCAGTGACCATGGTGCTGGGATTGAAGGCCAAAAACAGGAAAAGCCCCTCGGTTCAGGTTGATTATCTAATCCACATTCAGGAGATTAAGCCCTGGCCACCATCTCAATCACTAAGAACTCTTCGTGCAGTTCTGATTCAATGGGAACATGGAGATAGGAGTTCTGGGTCAACCAATCAAGTTGTCCCTTCAATTGGGACTGGCCAATTCTGGTGTTGGTGATGGAAGAATTGAATTTAATGAATCTTTTAGGCTACCTGTGACACTGTTAAGAGAACGTTCTGTCAAAGGTGGGGATGGAGACACTTTCCAGAAAAATTGTGTTGAGTTCAATCTCTATGAACCGCGGAGGGATAAGACAGTCAAAGGCCAGTTGCTGGGAACAGCTGTCCTAGACTTGGCAGATTATGGTGTTGTTAAAGAGACATTAAGCACAAGTACTCCAATTAACTGCAAGCGAACTTATAGGAACACATCACAGCCGCTTCTTTTCCTGAAAATCCAATCAGTTGAGAAGAGTAGGATGAGCTCCTCATCAAGGGATCGCCTGACAAGAGAAGCATCAATGGACAGAAATGATGTTGATTCAGTTTCTGCATTGATGAATGAAGAGTATGCAGAGGAAGCCGAGACTGCATCGTTTACTGATGATGATGTTTCTTCACACTCATCATTGGCTGTTTCTTCTTCAGCAGTAGAATCAAATGGACTTTAGGTTCTCCACCCCAAAGTAAAGAGGTACATACTTTCCTGTAGTACTTATTTTCCAAAGATGTTTCATGAGCTGTATTAGGCTGATAAATATAATTTTGTAATATTTTATAACCTGTGATACTAGTGTTTCTTTTAATCACTGCTCTTAACATATTATGTGATAGTTTGATAGCAAGTTAGTAATCAATTTGCAGAACGGATTGGAAGGAATGAAAGCTAGTGTTGGACAGGCTGAAGCTGTAAGCATCCCTGCTTTGGAAGAGCAGCTAGCCAGAGCAGATGAAAAGCAACTAACTAGTTCAGATGTGAGTTTGAAAGGTGGTTCCTCTCGCTCTTCATCAGTAGATTTAACCTCTGATCTAGCTTGGATCACAAAGAAGATTGGTGCTCGAAGTGTTCAATCGTCATCATCACCTGTAATGGATGAAGTAACAGGAAACTCCAACTTGCAAAGCACTACTGCCTTTGATGAAGTACCTTGTGATATTGGGGTTCTTGATGTTGGTGAAAGCAGTGGCACTCTGAGCACCATAGAACAGTGCACTGAGGCAAATATATGCAGTCCTCGTGATGAGGCTTTTCCAGATTCAAATGTCAATGGAGAAGTAAAGTTGGGTTCTATGAACTCATTCAAATCTTGTGTCAATGGAGTTGTTGATGTTAATGCTACAGTTCCTAATAACAAAGGAGCATACAAGGCTGATTTGACTCAAAATGGTTATGGTGAAAGTGAAAATTGTGAGAAGCACCAAGAAAATGGAAAACAAAGGGAAATAAAGGAAAGCACTGGTACGGGGCAATGCATTGAAGATGAGCCAATGGATAGTTTTCCACAAGATGATTTAAGGGACCAAGATTCCTTTGAAACTGATGCTCTTTCACCCAGCAGAGAACATCTTGCAATGAAGAGTAGTCCTCAAAACACAGATAGATATAATAAGCATGTGAAATCAGTCCGGTCATCAATGGACTCAAATAGGAGTAATGAATCAGTTTGGGCTAGCGCAGTTTATTTTGGGTGATAGACAAAGTGGTGCTGAGGGCTTTATGAACAATGAGAGAAGAGATAACAAGGTCTATCCAAAAGAGACAAGAAACGTTCTCTCAGACAGCAAAATCAAGCAATTGGAACAAAGAATAAAGAGGCTTGAAACAGAGCTGAGAGAGACTGCTGCTATTGAGGTTGGTCTTTACTCGGTGGTTGCTGAGCATGGAAGTTCCACAAATAAAGTCCATGCTCCAGCTAGACGTCTGTCTAGGTTTTATCTTCATGCCAGCAAAGTAAATTCCCAGTCACAAAGGGGAAGTGCAGCTAAAAGTGCCATTTCGGGATTGATTTTGGTTGCAAAAGCATGTGGAAATGATGTTCCTAGGTACTTTGAGGATTATAAATATTACTAGTACAGTATCAATTGCATACATCATCTTTGCGTCAATCCTAGTTATTAGATGTCTAGCTACTTCTATTTACAGTCTTATTGTTTGCTTTAATTTTTTACTTTACATCGCATTTGATACTTTGGATAATATTATGTTTGCTTTTAATTGCACTCCATCCCTTCTTCTTTCAGTCATACCTTAGAATTCCAGTAATTATTTTTGGCTTCAAGGTTAACCTTTTACATGAGTTCCTTATTCATGTGAGGCTTCTTAGGCCTAGCTGTATAACTACCTTATAGGTCATTGGTGTATGTACTTCGACATGAATTATTTGCCCATGTCTTTACTGTTGTGGTTTAAGTGATAAAGTAGGGGTGGAATTGCGAGGTTGTGAATTAGTAAGGTCTGGATTCCAATAAAGTGTTCAAGTAGGCATAAACTATTAGAAAAGTAGGGGTGGAATTGCGAGGTTGTGAATTAGTAAGGTCTGGATTCCAATAAAGTGTTTAAGTAGGCATAAACTATTAGAAAAGGCAAAAGTGGTTCCCTTTCTTATATTCACACAACTTAAACCATGTGAACTCAGGTTGACTTTTTGGTTGTCAAACTCCATCGTGCTGAGAACAATAGATGTAAGTGAATCTCTTGGTGAACAGCAACTACCTCTCTATGCTCTTGTCAAGGGCAATAATGGGGTTCAGAATGGAAACAAGAAGTCATCTCCACTTAAATGGCAGTTGCTTTCCAGCAAGAGTATCAAAAGTACTCTTGATGGAAGCTCTGATGATCTTTCTACATTTACAACTGCTCTTGAAAAAGTTGAATCTTGGATATTTTCACTAATCATCGAGTCCATTTGGTGGCAGGTAGACAAACTTCCTCTAAATTTTTTCATTTGGCAAATTTCTTTATAATATATGAAAAGCTCAAGTTGTTGTACATTTTCCTCCCAAATATGATTTTGTTGACCTTTTTCCTCCAGACACTCACTCCACATATGCAGTCTGGTGCTATCCAAAGAGGTATATTTCTGGACTCCCATAAAATGTATCAAAGAACATCTAGCTCGGGTGATGAAGGAACGTACTCTTTGGAGCTCTGGAAAAAGGCATTCAGGGATGCCTGTGAAAGGGACAATTTGTCCTGTCCGTGCTGAAGGACACGAGTGTGGCTGTTTACCTATCCTTTCTAGACTGGTATGGATTACATGTCTGGCTTTACTTTGAAAATATACATGACATAGTAGGTTTAGTTTTCTCAATGTTCCATCCCTTTGTAGATACTTTGATTAAAAACCTTTTTGGATGAGTGACTACTTAAATGGGTTAGGAAATTTTTAGGGAGCCGTTTTACATAAATATTGCAGAGTTTTAATGTACCCCACATAGAGATGCAGTCATTGGATGATGAAATTAACTGCAGAACTGAAAATTGATCTCCTTATTTTTTTGGGTGATGTTAAGCATATCTTGAGATAAGATGACTGCAGGGTTTTGAGTTTGATGTTTCTCAATGTATGCCTCGTTATAAAGATCCATATGATGGATGAATTTCTGATTGTGTTGAGATTGCAACGACTTATGGCACTTCCAATGTCTTTGTAACAAAATTCAGTTGGTTAATAACCAAATCTGAGAATTTACTCAATTTCATCTGGTAACTAGATCATGGAGCAATGTGTAGCTAGATTGGATGTGGCCATGTTTAATGCTATCCTTCGAGACTCTGTTGATGATATTCCCACAGACCCTGTATCTGACCCAATTAGTGATGCCAATGTTCTTCCTATTCTGGTTGGGAAGGCTAGCTTTGGGGCTGGTGCACAATTGAAAAATGCGGTGAGATTTTCTTTTGCTTCTTGTCACCGTGTCAAATAAGAACAAACATTTCAAAATATGTGGATTTCTAGTCTCTGCTCTTTCTTCTTTCTCTATTCTGCAGACTTTAGTTATTAAATTGATCTTATTTTGATCCAGAAGAATGCCTTGCCTAAAGGTGAGGACAATAAATGACTGAAAACTTTCTAGACTAAAATGGCTTTTGTGGATGATAGATTGGGAATTGGTCCAGATGGCTCACTGACCTCTTTGGTATTGATGATGACGATGAACTTGAAGATGCAAATAGCACATGTGAAACTATCCTAGTTTGTGATGATGAGAGCAAAGGAAAGGATACGTCCTTAAAATCTTTCAATCTTCTCAACGCGTTGAGTGACCTCATGATGCTACCTAAAGATATGCTGTTAAGTAGGACGATCAGAAAGGAGGTTTAGCTCAGTGTTTCAAAATCCTATCTTATCATTCTTTGATCATCGTAAGTGGTGATACAGCAATGTATCTGTATATTGACTTGTAGCTCTGAATCTATGTTTCTGTAGGTATGTCCTACATTTGGTCCAACATTGATAAGAAGGGTTCTGAACACTTTTGTGCCAGACGAGTTTTGTCCTGAACCAGTTCCTAAAATTGTGCTTGAAGCACTGAATTCCGAGGTAGTTGGTTACTAAGAAAGCCAATCTTCTCTTGCCTTAGTTATGATAACAAGCAAACTGTTTGCTTCTGATTTTGCAGCAGAGTTGATACATAGAGATATTTGAAGTTCTGATTATTTATGTTCAAGTCGCATATAAATGCTAGATATATAAATTGGAGTCCTCCTCCAATTCTTTTATTAGGATTCGTTTGACAACGAGGAAGATTCTGTCAACTTCCCATGCAGTGCAGCCCCTATAGTTTATGTTCCACCTTTGGCAGCGTCAGTTGCTGGTATCATAGGAGATGCTGGTGACCGCTATAGGCTGATGAGAAAGGGATCTTTAGTGCTCACAAAATCATACACTAGTGATGACGAACTTGATGAATTGGCTTCTCCTTTAAGTTCCATCATCATTGACAGTGTCCAAGGTTCATCTTCAACAGAAACCATCTGGACATCGAGGGGAAATGGCAGCCACAACACCATGAGATATCAACTCCTTCGTGATGTATGGAAGAACAGTGAGTAGTGTCAAGAAGCTTCACTGGCTGGTTTTCCTCCAGTATGTCATTGAAATATGAGTTCCCAATACTTAAATTTTCTAAAATGCTGTTAGAGGTCACTGTTTTCTGTAGGTGCTTGCGTGATCCTTTGGAAATGTGTAAATTAGTTTGGGTTCTACTTTAGAAGTTCTTCATCTAGTTTTTTTGTATGTTTTTGCTTGTGGTCTGGAAGATTAAATTCTACTCTGAGCTGTAAATATATGCCATTACTTTGCATTGTAAGACTTGGATGCATTACCAATAAAGTTACTGAATAAAATGATGTTCCTTAATCTTTTTCATGCTCTTCGCTGAGAAAACAAAGATGTTAAACATCATTAGTGTCACTTTGCAATCTGGTCGTAAACTTTATTGGGTCAAATGAAGTTTGAGTGAAGTTTGAAGAACTTCACCTCCTGTGGTCGTATTCATCGGTTAAATCAACATTTTCCTGTTTTGCATTTAAAATCTTGAAGACAAACTTTGTTCTACTTATTAAACAACATTTTAAGTTGCGAATTTTAATCCTTTGCTAAGAATTTGTTTAAAAGATTAAGAGAAACAAAAATAGTCCATAATTAATCGAGGAATAGCACCTTGGGCATTCACCTAGCCACGTCAATATGGCGATTGACTTTTCATGTGCTTGGTTACTTTGGCATTCAAGTTTACGTACCAAAGGTAACCAAGCATCTACTTCTTAGCCAAGTCAAAAAGAAGCACGCAATAGAGCAGAGAAACCGAGCGAGCTGGGAGGAAGGGAGTAAATTCATGCTATATAATACTACAACACTAAAATATGCAAAGCTTTTCTGCTCTGCTTTTCCCTCTGGCAGCTTTTCTGGCTAGCATAGAACTACATTACACGTTCATGTCACAAAAACACACAATAGATAAACCAAAAAATGAGATAACCTTACTCTTGAAACAAAATTGGATGATAGTCACCACAAAAATTCTCAAAAACGAGGAATATACTCGTACTCATATTTACTATTTCGCTCATCACGAGACTCATATCAGCTATATCATGCAGTCAGCTTCTGTGAAGAACTGATAGCATTCACATGCTGAAGATGCAATGCAGCCAACAGGCCTTGCCAGGTTTCTTGAGGTGTCCCCAACACTTGACACTCAAGAAGCTTCTTCTGTTTCCTGTAGTACTCTTCTACAGGCTTGCTCTGTAAAAGATGAAAACATGCTTTCACTATTTCATGTTATTACTGATAAGCAAGTAGATATGCATCAGCATCCAGACCAAAATTGATGTGTTAGACAAGAACTAGAATATTGTAAGTCATGGAATTGGTTTAGAAACCTCAGTATAGATGCACTTAGAAAATCTCATTGAATCGACAGATTGACGAACAGATTTAATGGTCCACATTGAATGATATGGACATCCAGAATATATCAGACAATTAGAAAATTGATGTGTTAGACAAGAGCTAGAATATTGTAAGTCATGGAATTGGTTTAGAAACCTCAGTATAGATGCACTTAAAAAATCTCATTGAATCGATAGATTGACTAACAGATTTAATGGTCCACATTGAATGATATGGACATCCAGAATATATCAGACATTTAGATGTTCCTCTTCAATGATAGTTTCAAATTAGAGTTTTGATCAGTTAAAGTTGATATGTTTCTGTGTTCCTAAGAGCATCTGAGATGATTTTCTCATTCATTACAACCACAAAAAGGCGAGACATAATTTTGAAGCCCTTATTATAATAAGACAGCAATTAAATACCTGTTCAGCATATTCATGGAGTTTGTCCTTCCAGACATTATCTGTGCTGAAACAAGGAGGCCTTAAGTGACCGTCCTGTGACTGTAGAGTGAGGTTAAATCTGGATCTGCCCATTCGAAAAAATTCTCGAGAAGGAGAATAAATGCCATTGCGGAAATCACTTATCACTAAGGAGTCCTCTGTGCTCTTAAGATTGACGACCAAATCCACATCAGCAATTTGGTCCAAGATTTCCTGCAGGCAAAAAGAGTTGGGGCAGAATACAAAATATCAGCCAAGATTGAAAAAACATACATGTGCTCTACTATTACAAAAAAAAAAATTCAATGTGAAAAAATTAGTATTAAAGAAGTATTCCCTTTTCTTTTTCACCAAAAGTTCCAGATCTCCGTCACGTCAACTTGTGATTAACAACATAAACCAATTTGCAGAGATGGCAGTAGAAAACTAGTCTGTCCAAAATGAAGTTGGACTAACATTAATGACAATGTCCGCACAGAAAGCATCTGACTAAGAAGGATATCAACAGAAGTACAGAACTGGCAATACAATGTTGTTATCTAGTTTAGGATGCTCTTTCTTTACAGTGACTGTGACTGCAAAAACAATAAGGAAGTCTATAACTTTCGATTAAGACTCTCCTGATGGAAAGGTGTCCGGACCAGTCTTCCAATTAATGCTACACATATTTCTGGTGAGCTTTACAGCAAAAGCCGAAGAGAAGGACAAAACGCAACTCCCAAGTGTGGTTTACTTACAGCTTGAGCCCTTGTTCGAGGTAACCCATCCAAAATGAACCCAGTTTCACCCCTGCTAGAGCCTTCTTCAAGCCTCTTTGACAAAAGACCAAAGATTACGTGCTCCGGAACAAGCTTCCCTTGGTTCAAAGCACTCGCTATCTACAGATAAATACAGCAAATAACACCAAGGAAAATCTTCAACAAGAATCACAAAAGCTCAAATTACCAGCAGCTGAAAATTGCACTCCTGAAAGATATCGATCTAGAAAAAATATGCCAAAAAAATACTAATTTTTACAAACATTATGCTAAAATAAGTTCAAAAGCTCCGGTATATCGGCTTGTAGATAGAAGAATGAGGGTGGAGTTCTTGACGGACGAGAGTACCCATGGAAATGTGGGGAACGTCTAGAAGCTTCGCCAACCTCTCGGCGTAGACGTGTCTCTTCGCCATTGGGTCACCCATGATCACCCACTGGACCCCTCTCTCCGACACCCAACCTTCCGATTCCTCCGTTTCTGTCCCTTTCCGGTGAGGTTCCTCAAATTCATGGAAATCGTAATCGTCGTAATAGTCCAGCTGAACCGCAGCTCCCGATGCGTAGCCTCGGCTCCTGGTAAGAAAGCCACCGCGGAGTGGTTTCGCTGCTGGACACTCAGGCGGCTTAGAACTGCCATGACGGCGGCGGCGTCACCACGGAAGCGGTGTTTTAATGAATAAGAGAGAAAGTTATGCGACGCATGAAAACGGGGTTTACGAATGTCAGCGAAATGACAATTATGCCACTCCTCCATTTTGCCGGGACGCTTATGTGTTTGTTGGTTGGGTTGCTTAAGCGGTCCCACAAAATGCGTGGCACTCATCTGGAAAGGGGTTAGGGGGAAGGGAATCAGGTGCGATACGAGGATCATAAATGAATTCCAATTATAATCCTTTCAATTTGATTCGTCAATTACTAAATAAAATTAAAAATTTATTAAGTTTTTATATTTAATTCAAATTTATTGCAATAAATTAAAAATTTTAAATTATTCGAACTTTAATTAAAAAAATAAACAAATTCAAATAATTAAATAAATTTAAATATTAAATTGTCTCGCTCGGTTATTTTTATCTGGCGGTGAAATTGAAGGCAACTTAGGCAAGCCACTTGGGACCGTGAACAGCTTACAGTGAGATGAGTGACACGTGGACAGACACCGTACAGTTAGGATACAGATCCGAGAACCGTGTCCACTGGCGTCGTATGGAGCGAGTTAGTGGAGTTTATGGTGTCCGGGTACCGATGAGAATTTGGGTCCGAACCCATTTCTCTTTGTTTGTTTGTTTGTGGACTTGAGCCCAGTTGCTCTTTTTTCCAACGTCTGGCTCAACCCATTTTGCACAACCATGTGAATCTTGCAAGGTAAGGGAAGGGCCGACGCTAACAAGTCTTTTCTAAACGTACGGTTGTGGGTTCTAATGAGGCCCAAGCTTTCTTCTGAACAATTGGCCCTTTGGGATTTTTTTTATGTTGATGAGTTGAATCCTTAATTAACTACAAGGCCAAGCCCATACATTATCAAGTTCCTGAAAAAAGCTAGAGGCTGGAGCAATAACCAAATGGGGCAGCAGTGAATTAGCCTTTTATCCAATGAAACTGCCATTGCATTAGTGGCTGCCTAGTGGCTCTTTTTGTCTGTTTCTATTTTGGGTTTCTAAACCCTGTTTTTAACTTTTTTAATTAATCTAAATAAAACCCAACAAAAAAAAGAATAAAATAAAGCATTAATAATTTTTTATCTCATAATTTATATCATTTGTTATCACAAAATTTAATGAACAGTGAAAATTAGTTCACAACTAAAATTATTCTGTAGAATCTTAATAATTCATTAGTAGTGTCAGTTTATTAATAGTGTTACAAAGACAATGAATGTGAAATAAAAGATCTTGTATAAAAATACAATTCATAGTATTTATAAAAAAAAATTGCGGATAGGATAACCAGATCCAGTCTGATATAATAATTCCTTCAACACACGTGGAAGCTAATGCAGATGTCGATAATAAACAATTGTGAATTGACATAAATAACTAACACGTAATATCTTTTGACCATGATGGTAGGCAGAAAATAGAAATGGAACACGACTACTACAACAACAACAAAACAAGCGCTATACACTTAAATTGAGTTGTAACAATTTCCAAGTCAAAAGGAGGTGACCCCAAAATCCTTCTTTTTTATATTTTATTTATTGCCTCCGTGAATGGTCGTTTTAATGATCGTACATATGTATGTAGAGATACTGCTTTGCTGTTTTTTCTTCTTCTTGTTTTGTTACTTGAGAATACGAGACTTCTCGGTTAATCCCTATTTTTCTCCAAGTTATATGGTATTACTAGTATGAATTTTTTTTTTACGTGAATTCAATTTATTATAAGTGAGATAGATCTTTTGATTCATATTTATTTATATTATCTTAAATAAATTTATTTTAATGAGTTAGAGTAATGTAAATAAATATACATAAAGAGATTCATTCCACCTATCATAAATCGAATTCACATAAAAATTTTCCTTACAAGTATTTAGTTCTGACTTTTTTAAGGAAAAAAAAAGAAAAAAGAAAACACGCTTGTGACACTGCTGCCGCGGTATTAGGTTGCATATTTGATGTCGTCTGGCTCTCCGTCGTACCCTTTGCACCTGGACAGTTCCCCTATCTTATCCTACACCAAACTCGTCAGCCTACAGATAAAACTATGTTGCTTATATATATAACCTTAAATTTTACCCAAACCTCCCAAACATTTCAATTCACA
Source organism: Cinchona pubescens (assembly GCA_025175665.1). Taxonomy (NCBI): domain Eukaryota; kingdom Viridiplantae; phylum Streptophyta; class Magnoliopsida; order Gentianales; family Rubiaceae; genus Cinchona; species Cinchona pubescens. The sequence continues at coordinate 397,030 of JANKKI010000141.1, forward strand.
ATTCTTTTCCCGCTTCAAATTACACATATATATATATCTCAGAAATTCAGGCTTCAAATACAGTTCTCTCTGTGGTGTTTTAGCACGTTACTTGTAGCTCAATATATATATATATACACACATCATCTCATTCAGCTTAATTTATGGAGAAGCAAAGACAATACGAGCTCGTATTCAATCGCTTTGATGAAAATAGAGACGGAAAAATATCAGCTTCTGAGTTGCGAAAGTGTGTTGCGTCGATAGGAGCAGAGATGTCCGAGGAGGATGCGAAGGCGGCGGTGGCGTTAATGGACTCGGATGGAGATGGCTTGCTTTGCTTGGATGACTTCATTAGACTAGTGGAAGGAGCAGAAGAAGAAGAGAAAGCAAAAGATTTATTAGTAATGCTTTTAAAATGTATGAAATGGATGGGAGTGGCTATATCCATCCCAAGAGTTTGAAGAGAATGCTCAGTAGATTGGGAGAGTCCAAGAGTCTCAACGAATGTAAAAAGATGATAGCTCATTTTGACCTCAATGGCGATGGAGTCTTGAGCTTTGATGAGTTCGAGAACATGATGACTTGTTCAACATAGATCACTTCAAATTCAAATTCTTTCTTTCTTTCTTTTTAACTTTTCATTTCTTTACATTAATTCTGATTCATTGTATTGTACATTTAACTTTAATTAATTAATGGATTTCTCAGTTGATTGTATACTCTTTTCCCTTCATGAATCAGCTTCTTCTTTGTAGTAATTATATGATTTATAATTTCAGTACTTTATTTTTGGGATTTATACATCAAGACTTGCGTGAAATTACTATTTATGAAATGAAACACTTAGCTCGCTCGTTCATCGGAGTAGTAGCTGTGCAATTATTTTATCTAGAACCCTCTAGTAGCACATATTATGGAAATTTAGCCGTTGTCTTGTAATGGATTGGGATTTGGGAGTGGGTCCAAAGATGAATCAATGGATAAAGCAGATTGTACTTGAGTTAGTTATGACAATATAACCAATCTTTACTTATAATTTGAACATAGGAGTGTATAAAAAATAGGGATAAATCTTGTCTAAAATAAAATAAAAAAGATAAAATAAGAAAATTATATATTTTAAAATTAACAGAATAATTTTTGTGACAAGATAATGTAATGTGCTGTCCACCACCAATGGCAAAGAACCGACTCCGTTTTATTGACGCTGAGCCGGAATCTGAATCCCGGGGTTTGAGTTTGACCAACTATACATGTTTGACTTGCTGACCGCGTTTTTTGAGTAGATTACAAAATAAATATCGCCGTACAAACAATAAGTGCCGGTTGAAAAATAAAATACTACTATTAGTAATGCGTTAGGCATACAATGGGCGGCACCTCACCCACTGGAATTTGTCAATATATAACACCCATCATTCACGGATATTTAAATTATAAGAATAAAACATTGATAAATATCTGCCCATTTCAGGTTCCACACGTATTGTCCCATAGAAATTTTTTCGTTATATGGAACCAACCATTTACCCTCTTATTTACTGTATTCTTTTAATCAACTTATGAGATTTCAGGATTATTATAAATTTTATTTTTTCGTTTTAAAATAATTGTTATGTTTAGTTAGTGCATATAAATTAAACAAGTTATTAAATTACATTAATTTTATTTTATAAAATAATTAAATTACCCTCTTGTATTAATATTTTAATTATATAATGCTCATTTTATTAATGTGAGACTAATGATAAAAGTTAAAAAAATATCAATTAATATTTTTTTGAATTTTTAAAGTTATAGATAATATGATTCAAAATAAATTATCTAAAATAATAATTATTTTAAAATAGATGAAATATATCTGAATAATTAAGGATACAAACTAATAGCTTAATTAGGTAAGAAAGACCTAGGAAAAGATTTACACTCAGGTCGTAACCTCCACCCAGAATATTTGCATTTTTTATTAAATTTTATAGAATTTAAATACATCTGCAATGTCATTAATTTCACAAAATTAAATTTAAGTACATTATAAGGTTTAAAATGTATGATCTATGGTAATTATTAAATAATATGTGACATCTTAGGGAAGAAATTCATTTAAATTAAGTGACGTGCTCTACTAAAAATAGAGATACCAAATTTTTTTTTAGATAAGAATTTTCTATTAACTGTTGAGCCACTAAACTCCTTAGAAAACAATTACTGCTGCTGCCTTGACAAGAGGTTTGCAGGAGCTCTCGCACATGGAGAATTGATCTCCATCTGGTAATTCTTGAACCAATATTGATAACTTGTCGACAATTTCTCCTGCATTCGGTCTTGATGACGCGTCATCTTCGACGCAAGCTCTTGCAAGGTTGGCCAACGTCACTGCTGCATCAAATGAATAATTCTCCCCTAACGCGTTTGTCAATCCACTCCCTCAGTTCTTCCGCGGAGTTTTCCGACTGCAAAATCAACTTGATTTTCTTAGACAAACAAACATAATCATCACCTTTCTGATTGGCCCTCGTCATCGGTGTTTGTCCTGACAAAATCTCTAGCAGAATTACACCAAAAGCATAAATGTCAATGCCTGGTGCAATTGCACTCGCACCCAGCTGAAGATACTCGGGTGCTAAATACCCTGTTTCGACCCTGTCTTTAACACATCTAGCCATGCCAAAATTTCCAACCTTTGCATTGAATTCTTCATCTAAAAATACGTTTCGACTCTTTATATTCCGGTGGATATATGGAGGACTCATGATGTGGTGCATGAACTGTAAGGCTGTGGCTACATCTAGGCAGATCCTCAGCCTCTGATTCCAAGTCAAGAAGCAATAGCAGGAAGAAATGAATTGGCTCTTCATTGCCAATCCACCATGAAGCCAGTCTTTCAAGGATCCATTTTTGGCATACTCAAATAATCAAAAAGGAATCTTCAGGGCTCTCTGTTATCATGCTGGATGTGGTCCCTAAAAGCCTGATTATATTGGGATGATGGTAGATTGCATTGTAAAAGAGCCCGAGTTCAATCTTTGAGATGTTCTCAATTGATGTTCGCTTAATTGCCAACTTCTTCCCGTTTAGACGACCATAGAATACCGAATCCTCAATGAAATTAGTTGAACTGAAGTCCTCTGTTGCTTTCCTCAGTTCTTGAATGCTGTATGTCTCGACCAGTGTTTTATGTGTGGTAGTTTGATCAATTGTCTGACGACCATTGAAAGAATAGTCATAATTGGATCCCTCGAACGAAATTTTCTTCTTGCTTGTAGTTCTTACACTCAAACTAAGCTGTTGCAGCTCCAAATCTGTATTCTTACACGACCCATGATTCCTCCTTTTCCATTGAATGAACAAGAAAGCCGCTGCAATGGAAATGGTTAACCCAAATGCAATTGCAGCGATAGCAATGTAAACTCACACTCATCCACATTTTGACTTTTTCTTGTGTGGATTTATTTCTTTGAGGCGAAAGGGTTGATTCCCAAGTAGGTGACTTCTCAGATTGAAAGCAGAGGGATACTGAGAATTGGTACAAAGAAGAAATGTAGTGCAGTATTGATCCTGTTGTTGTTTATTTCCATCACAAGGATAGGCTGAAGAATGGACGGGCTATGTTACCAGGCAACTCAGCAAATCCGGTCCCAGTGCAGCAGAAACTAGTACAGAAACGAAGCAAATCGAAGCTTTTAGTCTTAGTTAGAGCTTATTACTAAGCATTGCTAGTAGTGATATGTGGAGGAGGAGCAGGACCACGCTGTCCCAGATGGACTAGCTGCTTCGTAAAAATGAAGTTTTACAATATCCACTTAAGGGTTGAATATATGGGATCTAGTTTATGGAGGAATGTGGATTCATGGACAGAATCCTTGGGAGTTGAGACTTGGAACAATTGTAGTTTCGGCAATCAGATAACTATTAATGGGTGGGTTATGTGTAAAAATTTCAGTAATTTATTAAAATACGAATAAGTGACTTAATTCTGAATTTAAAAAAATGAAGATAACATATTCTATTTTTAAACTTTTTTCCTATCAAAAAGATAATATCTCACATTTTGCCGATTAATGATCCTTAGTATTTAAATATGGCTTAGGTTTTTCACAATTTCACATTTTGCCTATTAATGATCCTTAATCCTAGATCCTTAGTATGTAAATATTACAAGGAGCAGGTATACATTCAATCCATTTCCTTAACTTCTGTTTGCACACATTGCAGACAGCTCCTATCATGTCGGTCGGTTTAAACGCCCCAAAAATTAAGGAGAATGGTAGGTTTTTTTCACATGAGATGTGCAAAGTAAAGTAAATGGCTAATTAATAATTAGACTAATTATGTATTTCAACATGTAAAATTTGTAATGCAGTTATTGCCATCTTCCTTTCATACTAAGAAATGTTCTTATTGCCATCTAAAATAAATACTAAAACTGTTCTTTCTTTGATGATAGTTATTGATGGATTTTAGGATTTGTATTAACTAGGGTGTTCAAATTTAACACAATCCAACCTGAAAATTCAATCCAATTCAAATGAATTCGAGACTAAATGAATTGGGTGATCGGTTTCGAATTATTTGGATTGGATTATTTGAGTTTCGTTGAGTTGGATTGATTTTTATTTTTTAATATTAACCCAACTCAATAAAGATAATGATTTAATTATATATTTTTTAATTTTCATTTTTGTTCAAATTATTTCATGTAATTTATTTTTTTTCTTTTCATTCTTGAAATAACATCTAATTTATTATATTGTATACTTATTCCTTTTAATTATTGACCTAATCATTTTATTTTTAACTAAACATATATTTTTTTATAAATAATCTTGCAATATTAGATTTTTTTAAAAAAATTATTAATTTAAATTTTTAACCCAAATAACTCAAAATTTTGAATAATACGCCCAATTAATATTTGAATATATTGAATTTATTTGAACTACTATATTAATTAAGTTAGATTAAATTTTATTTTTTAAATCCAAAAATTCAAAAACTCGACCCACCGACTCAACCCAGGAAAACCCCAGTATCAACGGGAACTTCCACGAAGAATTATAGACATACATCAAGAAGAAGCTAGAGCTAACATTATTAAACTCCGTCTGTGACTGAATAAGGCAGGCACCATTATTAGCAATTTTTGTCTTGGACGGCAATATCAGTATCATGCATAAAATGGACTGCAACCCCCCAACCCCCCCTATTGGCTCTGCATGTTAACTTAAAGTTGAGGGAAAGATGAGATTGGTGATTTGGACACTACAAACTCCAAGTCCAAATCATCATGAAAGAACTAGTACCGTTAGTTTTTTTTTTTTCCCCTCAATCACCACCACTCTATAATTTATTTATATTTAAAAAGAAGAGAAAAGACTCCATGAGTCAATAAAACTAGAGAAATTTATCGTTGTCCCAACAATGTAAAATCTCCTGAGAATTTAAATTTTCGATCTTACATTTAAATAAATAATTTGATGATTAATTCGAAATCAACTGGCTTAATCCAAGTTGGTTTAGTACCGTTAGTTACTGCTTCTAGCTTGATGTATGAACTGTCTAATATATTGCTTTCAATGTTCTTGTGAAGTTATAAACCGTCCAACATTTTGACTGGATTGTAAAAGCAACGCCCACCTTTCTTGGAAAGAAAGAGGTAGCTTAAACACTCATTAGATTTGTCAAATTACAAAAGTAAAAAGGCTAATGCACGTGACTGCATGTGTTCTTCACTTATGCTCTAAAGAAAATAAACCTACATTTTTTTTTAAGTTGATTCAAAACTAGGCAATTTTCCTATATCTCGAGATTCATCCATGGTCGAAGCAAAGATGCAAGTTGCAGCAGCCCTAGATTAGGATGCATGTGAAATGCATATCTGCCATATAATGTAGAAAAAAACTTTTGAACAATCATTCGTCGAGGATTACGCTCAAGACAGGCGCTTATAGTACTAACATTTATCCACATTGGATGCTCATGGGATTTGACTAGGGATGTGGAATTAGGAAGCAACAATCTCCACAACTTGACTCAACATCCCAAGGGATATGAGGTCATAGTATGTGGAAAATTATAAAATAAATTCGATTTACGGTATTATATAATTGATTTTCAAATGCTCCAATACATGATAGTTTTGAAGGCATGTGGTAAGAGAAAACACAAAATTGATTTTTGTTTTTTCCAAACAAAAATTTGGAGGAACTGAAGCAAGAAAGACGGATTTAAGTTTCGAATAATGTATACCGTAGATGTACAACTTGTCAATCAATGACAAGTTTAAATCTGAATTGATTCTGCGATTGCAGTCAAATTTTCTAATTTTTTATAATTTAAGCTAATGCACATCAAAAAATTCTTACATCAATCCGATTTGTAATATAATACCATACATCCTTTGATTTATAAATTTTCACATCACTCGACATTATCTCACCTTATTTTCAAATAAAATGATATAAAACCTTATGAACCGAAAGTTCCATAGCTCTCTATAAAAATTTCTCCTTCACATCAATAAGAAATGGCTATTCATACAAGCGATAATTTGTTCATTTTTGCTCTTTCAACAAGTTTATATACTAACCACGATCAAATCCATCAACCAATTAAGTTGTTACTAATACAAGGCCTTTGACCGCTAGAAGATAAACTTTTATAGCAGTAAATGGTAAGTGCGTAATACTAACTGTCTTTTTCTTGAAATTTGTCTTCTGTTACGAATGTGAATAGTGGGACAACTTGTCGAGATAATTTCATCTTTAAATTAGGCACCTAATTCCTCTATTCAATCTGCTACGTCGGCTATCAATAATCATTTCTACCCACCGAATTCAAGTTTTGGAAAATGGTAGATTTATGTTACATCAAATCCACTTTAAAAGTTTGGTTGAGTTTTTGTACTTGGCCTGTTTCGGTGGATGAAGACAAAAACAAATTGAAAATCGTTATTTAATTAAGATTTAAAACTACAAATTAAGTTATACGGACCAAAAGAACAACCCACATAAAATGCCGTACCGAAAATGGGTAATCCTCCAGAGCAAAAGCAACCTAATTTGAAAGTTTCATTCTACTCTTCAAGCATATTGCTTCCATTGTTCCTTTTTGTGTATTTGTTTTTGGGGTGCTTTTTTTTTTTTCATTGTTACTTCAAAAAATTGAAAACACTATCGATTCGAGTTCTCAAATCGGGTAACGGATCCGGTCCTCAACGAGATGGTAAATAAATGACCCAAGTTGGCTCGGGTATCTGCCCTTGATAGTCGACTGAGATTCAGATCATTAATAAGTTTGATTTATCAATAATTAATTTAAATTTGAATAAGTTTTTTATCAATTTTTTAAGCTCACCTTCATAAGTTTAAACTTTAAATTTGTATGTAAAAATTCAAGTTATTTGACTTGATTTGGGTTAGACTCAATAAAGCTCCTTTGAATTTGATTTTATTAGATGAATAGAAGAAATTTATAAGCTCTTTAATATAATTAAATAATTTTTGGAAAAATTTTACGATCTTGTAATAGAATCATTTTTAAATATTTGTACAATATAATATCGTATATTTTAAAAATTTGTATTGTACAAATTTTTAAAACTAATGAAATAATTTCTTCAACAGAACCGTAAAATTTCCTTAAATTTTAATATTAATGTGTGCATGACTTATTTAAATTCATTTATACTTCTAATCAGAGGTTAGAAAAGGAAAGTAACCTTCGTGCAATAAAATATACTCAAATGGTAAGAACACTATTTCCCTATAAACAAAATTATAAATATGAATCACTAAAAAAATAAATTTAAATCTACTATAAATCTTCTTTTAAAATAAATGAATAAAAGAACACCACCGTCATGGTCAATAGATGAGATCTAGATACATAATCTACATGTATAATTATGATTGCAGAATCTTAAGTCAGATTCTTGTATAAATAATACGATAATTACAATACGGATATGCATTATTTTGATACGTAGGATCTATATTCAATTAAAATAATATACAATGGACATAACTTATGTTCCAGTAGAATATATATACAAATATTAATTGGGAAATAAATATTACTTTTTTTTTTCAAGAAAGAAATTTATATAAAATGTGAAAATTTCACGCTATAAATATTTTAAATTATAGTAAAATAGTAATATCAATACCTAACTTGTATCTCAGCACATGCGAGATTGAGATTGTAGAAATAAGACATATTTGTCTGGGCATATTCCAAATTAGTTAATCATCCATTTCCATTCCTCCAACCTCTTTTTAGTTCCTGATGCTGAAGTGAGTAACAGAAAGGTAGCAGAACCGAGGAGACAAATCAGGGAAAACATTTTTTTCGACTTCGTATTTTAAAATAAATATTATATATTTATTAAATAATTAAAAAATAATTAAAAATTTAATTTTTTAATCATTTACCAAAAATGTAATCAAAACTCACTGAAAGTAAATCTCTCGTTTCAGCGCCATAACGACCAAACCAAACAAAACCAAACCAAACGCCCAGCAGCCATTAACGCTTGAAATAAAGACGCAATTATTCCTACTTTTTTAGTAATAGGATAGGACCCAATTCCCTCTCAACTCTTACTACAATATCTAGAACTTTAAATTCAACATAATTCCAGTCTTCATTCCCACTTCTTCTTCCCTTCACTCGCATCCAGTTTTCCCTAATCTCTGTTTTCTCACCACAAGAAATTTTCACTTTTCTTGGGTTGGTTGGCAAATGATGTTCATCAACTAAAAGTATTTATTTTTTGTAAAAGAATATATAGAAATGGGTTCGTGTGTTTCTGTGCACAAAGGGTCTGAGTCAGCTTTCAAGTTTAACGGCCTGGGATTCGGGTCCAAAAGTGACAAGCTTGTCAATCCCTCCCCTCCGGTCAAACATCAGCCTACGCTCTCCGATCAGCTTCTTAGCTCTCACTGGTCACCCCCTCGCACTCTTGTTACGCCTTCACCGCGACTTTGGTACTACTATCATTTCTTTTCTTTTTTTCCTTTTTCTTATTGTTCTTCACTTATATATATATATATATATATATATATATATATATGTATGTATGTATGTATTTGTTTTGTTTATGAGTCTTATTTTATGTCTGTCCTTTTTTTTGATGAAGTTCAGTTTGATCTTTTGGTAATTTTGATGAATCTATTTTGACTTGTCTGTGTTTTTTGTTTTTTTTTTGGGGTGTTAAAGAACATGGGCAGTGGTATTGTTAATTAGTTTAGGATTTTTTTACTAATCTCTCAGATCATATGTACCTTGGTTGGACATAAAATTCTCTTATCCGTAAGACGTGGGTTCACGTAGGTGTAAGAGAGGAAGGAACTAGACAGAACTTAAGACAAGACACGTGTGGATAGTTGAGAAAACAGTTGAGGGCTAATTTTGATATTATATTAAAGAAGATTCCATATCAAAATTAATTGACTATGAGTGGTGTGGCTTATGAATATTATTAATTAATATACGAATCATTAGACAAGGGTCGATGTGAGATATTTTGTCCTTTAACACCCCTTTCACGCGTGACTTAGAATTGTTGAGAACCCGCAACATGAGTTGATTGAGAGTCCGGGGCTAGCAAGAACCCAAGAGCTGACATGGGTATGGGCTTGTTGAGAACCCACAACATCACTTGATTGGGTTGATTGAGAGCCTGGGTCTAGCAGGAGTCCAAGAGCTGACATGGGCTAGAGAGAATACGTGTGCAGTTGTAGGACTTTTTGTGAGTAAAACCTAAGGCCCATCTCTAATATCATGATAAAGAACCTAACTTTTATCTCAAAACTAATTGTCAATGAGTGGTGTAGTCCATGAATCTTATTAATTAATTTAGGAATCCTTGGGCAACTGTTGTGGGATATAAGAATTCAAGACACGTGTGGAGTTGTAGGACTTTTTGTGAGTAAAACCCAAGATCCATCTCTGATACCATGATAAAGAACATAGGTTCCATTTCAAAACCAATTAATGATGAATAGTGTAACCCACGAATCTTATTAATTAATTAAGTATTCTTGACCAATGGGATATTTTATCCTTTAACAGGAGACTTTTCCATTGGGCATGAAAAAATCAGTTTGTCTGAGGTCCAATGTGGCCCCATGGGGCTTAATGATCTATGGCTTTCTGCTTAGGAAAATATTAAAGAATATTTCAGGAATTTATTTATTTGTTGGGTTTATATCTCTAATGCAGCAATTTGTTAGATTGTGTTGGGTGCTTAAAGACAAAAAGTCTGCGCCTTGAAAGCAACTTCCACTAGCTTACGAAAGAACAAAAGAAAGAACTACTGTATAATGATTTTGAATTCATTACGGTAAAGGTTTTGATTCTTTTTTCTTAACTGTTGACTGGCAACCGGTGTCTCTGACTGCCTGAGACTCTTATCTTATACACCTAATACTTTCTGAAATTTGCTATTATTTGTAGGACCTCCTATACAGATGACCTTTAACCTAACTTCTATAGGTTGTTAACACACAGTATTGTTATAATTAGCTGCTCTTTATCGTGCAGATTCATTCATAAAATAAGATATTCTTTTCTCTGTGATGTTTTGGCCACGATATTTGATGACTTGCATATGGTAAACAGACGAAATGTAGGTTTTTTTTATCTAGGGAAATTTATGACGGAGGAATGAATTTCTCACTTCCAGTTCTTTAAGTACATTCTGAAATTTTAACTAAAAGATATCTGAACTCACCGGTCAGTCATGAATCCCCTCTACCCTCCAAGAAAAATGGAAAAAAAAGAATGATAATAAGAGAAGGAGGAAAGCGATAAGAAGGCACGAACAATGGGATCATGGCCGTTCACAGTTTAGGATTATGGCTTCTAGAAATGGTCAATGTGAATAATGCTGGAAATAATACTTACTTCCATGGACAAATCAAGGTCTAAAAGAAAGCATTTTCTATATATGGCATGACAGTTCTTGAGCATGTTGTTGCCTTCAAGTATCTGTCGGCTTGTGAATCATTTCTTATGTTACCCTTGTGAGATGTGCATGCTACAATCTAATATGATGAAGACCCTCCAACAATTTGCCATTTTTTGCTTGGGATAGAACTAATTACAAGTTTAACCTCTTTCAATTATGTTTTTCTGTGGGGCCAGTACTCCATTAATTTCTTAGCACTGCTGATTGCTGGATGGGAATTAACGTCGTAGGAGGATCATGCTCTCATGCTTTGTTTGGAAGGCTAGTAATGTAGGGCCATACTGATAAGATGGAAACAACAGATATTGTTGAGGGAGCGAGCCTAATCAATCTAAATAAAGAAATGGTAATAGAAGTCGAACAAATACCCATCCCCTCTACCCTACGAACATTTCTCTTTTTCTTGGGACAGAAAATCCTTGAATCTAAAAACGTAGTAAAAATACTCAACCATGTAATGCCTTCCCTAAGGGGAGAAAGAAAACTCCAAAAAACAGATAAGAAAGAGGAGCAGCAAATAATCCAACCATATCTACAGAAAAGCTTAAACATTTCATTAGATGTTCTTTGCTCTGGTGGAGAGACGGGATCAAGGCAAATGATCACATTTGCTTGGTGTTTGTAGGATGCACAGGTTGCAAGCAGAACAGAATTAATATTTATTGGATTTTTCCCTTGATTAGCAAAGCAAATTCTTCTAAGATATCCGACGGAAGGAACTGAAGTCCATGCAAAGCAATTTTCCAATGTTGCTCTCTTTTGTTACATGGTTAAAATCTGCTTTTATTCCTTTGAAGAAATCTGCTAGTTAGATATTTAACTCTGTTTGTATCCCTCTCAGGAAGAAATTTGATATTGGATATTACATAGAAACTCTTACCTAAAGTATTACGGCTTCTTCAATTTAGCCTTTTAAGTAATCCTGTTGACTAGAAAAGCATATGATCTGGTCATTACATAAATCAAATAGTTTGAAGCATTTGACTTGGTTGATTCCATATTACATCTATTGCTTGCTCTTAAGCACTTTCTTATAGCTCTTTCATCTCCTAGTAAAATGGTTTTAGGTGAGCCTCCATTTTATAGGTTTCTATTAATTTTTAAAATCCTAATATAATGTACATGCCTTTCATGCAAGAAGAATATAATTGGTTGAGGTGGAAGAATTCAAGAAAATCAATAATTTATCTCGTAAGCCCAGTTCAATTGAGGTGTTGTTTTATCACTACTATTAAAAGATTCGAAATGCTCACTGTTAAATGCACGAATTGTCTTCACCTATCTAACTGATTCACCTTGTTAACGGTTGGTCATTTATTTTAATACATTCTGAATGCCTAATAATGAAATGATCTTTGGATCTGCAGGTAGCAAAGAAGAGTCCTTCTTCGATTCCCATCTTTGGTTGGACTCAGATTGTGAAGATGACTTTTTTAGTGTAAATGGTGGTATGACAGATTCTGTACCATGTCCATCTCTGTTTTCCCCCCCCTTATCTTTTACTATTTTTCTCTTCCTTCTTGCATGCTCGTGTCTCTTGATAGGGAGTGGGCTTGTGCATTTGAGAATTGGAAATTGTTTGACTTGGGTGGAGGGACAATTGGAGACAGAATACAGTAACTCTACTGTTAGGCACCCCACTTTTCTAACTTAGGTACCTTTAGGAGTGGTCTTCTGCTATGTTGTTGCCGGTTTAAGATCTTTGTATGAGAGTACTCAATACACAAGGTTTCTGTAACTTTCAGGGTGGGGGTGAATGGTCTTGGTGTTTAGAATTGCTTTATTGGAAGCTTATTTTAACATGTTCAGTTTGAAGCCTATTGGCTGCACAAGGCTCACCTGGCTCAAATTATGTATTGGTTTGGGATTTGGATATTTGTCGCATTTTCGATGACATGTGCATATTTATTGCCTGATATAGTTGTCTGGACTGGAACTTAGGTTCTAGTTGCTTCTTGATGCTTATGAGTTCTCATCTTGCAAAAAGACCTCGTATAAGTTCTAATAACCTTATTTTGTCACATTTTGACATCTCTTTCTACTTACATGTAGATTTTACCCCATCTCGTGGAAATACTCCTGTGCATCACCTTGTCAGCTTTTCCGTGGGAACCCCAACCAGTAGACATCTTTTTGCAGAGAGAACCTCTGATTCGACCCCTGAGCCATCTCCCCCAGTTAAGAAAAAGAAACTATCTGAACTCTTTGAAGACACAGCAGGAGGTGATGAAGAAATGCAAAATGCAGCTGTCAACCAAAATGGGGCTACTCAAAAGTCAGATTCAAAGACTACAAAATCAGGAAATGATACTCCCTATGTATCTGTAGCTAACTCTGCCGGCAGTAGTGAAATATCTCCAAATGGGGATTTCAAGCTTCCAGTGGAGAAATCAGGGAAGTCAGCACAGTGTTGCCTTCCAAAGTTGCGTAGCTTTAGTGAAAGGAAGAAGAGGACGAGCCCAGCTCGTAGTGTTGGGTGATAAATGAATTTTGGCTTGTTGAATTTTGTGATATATACGTGTAATATGGAATGAAGAAAAGCTAAAATCTCATATCTTTGAGATCAGATATTTCCAGTTGCTCAAGTATACAGGCATAGGGAGAACTAATGAGCATTCAGTAAATATCTGAACAAGAATTTTGGATTGAGGTGCATGTATAAAGCTAGTATCTTCCAACTTTTACAATAAATTAATGGAAATTAAGATATTATAGTAGCAAGGTGCCTCCAAATTTGGAACTGCCTGGAAGTTTGGTTTGTTTTGTCAAATGGAGGGATGGTGTTTTCTAATATACTAGTTGTTTCTATAATATCTTAATTTCGTGTCTGGAATATCAATGTTTTCTTTCTGGCTGATACAGATGTGCACATTAAGTGTTCGTGAAAAAGGTATGTCACAGCAGATTTGGAAAATGAATGTTTTATTTTGGCATGGCACTCTATTATAATTACAGTACTCGCATCAACTTGAAGAGGGTTTCCCACAGAAATATCGTGACTACAACAGAACATTTAAGTGCGTCGCAATGTGCTGCTTTCGAGAAGCCTAGAAATTTTCAATTCACAATAATTCACAATAATTCACAACTTGGTACATTAATATGTCGCGATTTTCATCAATTTCAAACTCTGCAATGTCGACTGTGTAGTGGCTGAAAAATGAATCTGGCATCGACTTGCCATAACTTAAAAAAAAAGTCTTTATTACTCACTTTTTAATATAAGATAAGAAAATAATACAAAATGAATAATAAATAACTTATTCGTCATCTAGCTAACGACAACTCGAACTAAACTGACACAAAATAAATTAAATTTCTGGAAATGTTCAGGTATTAGTCATGATTTTCTATTCAGGATCAGGGGTGAAGACATCCATAACATGGCATAAAGTCCATTATGTATTACTACTACTACGGTTAAAATTGTTTTTCTAGGATGCCTTTGTTAAAATTATTACTAATTCGAAGATGGAGTAGACGAACTCATTTTTAATTTCTTTTCCACTACTCCAACATTAATTATAATCGAAGGACGCAAGCGTGAACGCAAGGATGGTGAACTTTGCTTACTTTTGGTTTACTAAGTAGTACTTTCTTTCTTTTTCTTTTAACAGTGAACCATAATTAATTTACCTCTTTTTCTGTTGGTAACTTTGCTTGCCAAACTGATATTCCCAGAAACACGGCAACAGATTTCACGTAAATGTGATAGAATTAGGAGAAGACGATTACCGTGACGTAGGTGTGCATATGTATATGTGCCTACATTGAAGTCGTATGTTCCATGTAAAAAGAAATTCCAGTTATGTTTACATGGTAAATATTTAAGTAGATCCGATCTCTGACGTCACTTATAAACTGTGGATTAAATCTTAAAAAATTTATGACATCAGCTGATGTAAGTAAGATTCTTTAAAATTTAATCCTGACCACATGGTTTACAGGTGAAGCTAAAAATCGGATCTACCTAAGTATTTTTCATATTTACATTGTTATATCAAAAAGTAATAATTTAATAGAACAAAAGATTTTAAATCAATATTTTTTAAAGGCTCTTGCTATATTATTTACTGGGTATTATAGCAATATCCCTTTAGGAACAAATAAAGTCAAACAAGAACTTGACTAGAAACAAAATTCAAATTATTCATAAAAAAATAAAAAGAAAAAATATAGAATGCTATTATTATATTAAGATGTAAAAAATTTTCAAGTTTTTATGTGCTAAAACTTTTGATTAGAAGTCATATTTATAAATTGTATTTAGTCATCATTCAACAAAAACAACTTCTTGTTTGAATGGATATCATTTCATAAGGAGACATTTTATTTAAAGAATACAACTATTTATTTGAATTTCATATTACTTCATAAATAGACATTAATTTAATAAATACAATTCTTAAATTGAATCACGTTCATGTATAACCACTAACCTATTTTTTAATAGACTGTGGCCCTAATTTCCTATATGTATAATCTTTCATTATATTCTATATATAAGTACTGTACTATAATTTATCAATTAATTAATCTACCGAAAGTTACGAGCACAGGGACTCGAGTGAATCGAGATTAACATCTGGACTCGCCGCCGTTGCACATGATCAGGCCAATATCAAACTAACAGTTGTCAATTAAACTGAATGCGCCCCTTTTCTTGAAGAGAAAGATTTAGATAGATTATGGTCTATAATTTTATTTGTAAATTTTTTAGTGTAAATTAAATATTATAAAATTTGTGATATCAATTAATGTAAATAAAATTTTATAAAATTTAATTTTGATTACAAGATTTACCGGTAGAATCCAAAATCGAATTTAAGGCATATTTTCCTTCTTGAATTTGACAACTGAACTAGCGGAAGAAGCCACAAAAAAAAAAAAGTAACCACCGTATTTCGCACATAAGCAAAAGGGAATTATTGAGGTTGACATGGTTTTTTATTCATTTATATATTATATAATGTGATTTTAACCTTATAGAATAAATAACATTAAATGATGTACATAAAATTTAATATTAGTCATAAGGTTTGCAAATAAAATTTAATATTTGAATTTATTTAAATAATTTTTTTAATCAATTTGGTTCACTTTCCAAGTGTTAAAACTGCGATTATCTAAGGGCATCAAATCTCTGTTACATCACATGGTGTTACATCGTCCCTTACACTAGCATTGTTAATATGGTAACACCAAAAAGTCGTGGTATCTAAGCTTCATGAATCAGGGTTCATGGTCTTGGATAAAATTCTTTACTATTTATTTTGTAATGCGGAAAAAGTATCACACATTAGATAATTGAAAAGTTATGAGAGTCATTAATTTTTTAGTCATCTCACCTGACTGTTATATCCATTATGTATTATGGAATGAGTAGTCAAAACCTCCTTGATCATTTAGTTAGATAATTGAAAAGTTATGAGAGTCACTAACTTTTCAGTCATTTCAACAACTATCATACTCATTCTGCATTGTGAAATGAGTAGTTAAAACTTTCCTCTAGTCTCCTTGATTATTTTGCTTCTGTATGTCGTTTCTCCCCAACAATTACCATCCCCACATTCCACTCCCAAATGTGTAAAACTTTCTTATATACTCGATTACGAATTGAATATTATAAATTATTAAATAATTAAAAAATAATAAAAATAGAAATTTATTTACTTTCAATCATTTAAAAGACTCGTATTTATTTTGAATTATACATTGAATATGCAAAACTTTCTCCAGATGCATGTGGACTACCTTGGTTCTCGAATATAGTGTATTCTATGTTTTCTGCTTAAACAAATGCAGGTTCATACGTACTTCTTCTACTACTGTTGCGATGCATCCAAGAAAGTATTAGTTTGTTTGTGCGTTTTGCATATAAAGAAGAAAAGAATACGTACAGGCATTTACATTTTAAGATAAGGAAGAATTCGAAGTGGGCCCAAGACCCATTCCCTTATCAGTGGAAGAGCACGAAAAAAACAGAAAAAAAGCAGATATCTCATAGTCCTAGGTCAGCTTAAACCATCTTCTTGTTTTTTCCCATTTAATAACTTCACTGTGTTTCATGTTCACACTTGACTATGAATTTCCCACCTCTATATATACCTTCAGTTCTAAGCTAAGGGTCCCAGGTATACGCTTGTGGGCTCAAAACCAGTTGAGCGAGCTTAAATGGGACTAAAGCAAGAAATGGCTCTCGGTTGCTCCTTAAATTTAGCCATTTTGAGCTTATGCGTATTACTCTGCCTAAAGCTAAATAGTGCTAATGAAGTAGTGGCCTCTAGTCGGGGTCCTTTCCACCTTACAGATACTCATGTCGACATTGGTGCAGCACAATCTGGAATATGCGCTTCCGCAGTGACAATGCATGGTTACAAGTGTCAAGAATTTGATGTAAGCTTGCGCTCTCAGTGACTAATAATAATAACTTGGTTTAAAACATTTTGAACTCGTTGTTTACGATGCAAAAATTATTAAATTAATTCAGATATATGGTATTACGGTTAATTACTAAGTTAAAAATGGACAAAATGGTGAACTTTATATGTCTGCAGGTGACAACTGACGATGGCTACATATTAAGCGTGCAAAGGATTCCTGAAGGTCTTGCGGGAGGTGGTGGGATGAATAGGCCGCCAGTCTTGCTGCAACATGGGGTTCTCGTGGTAAGAACTTGCAGAATACTACTACATAGTAGTTCCAATAGTGTATGCTTTTCGAACTTTAAACTTGCTACAAAAAAAGCTTAGTTTTATAGATCTATGTATATGGGTTGCCGCAAAAAGTGTCCCTAGGATGATGGGTTTAATAATTAGGGTGTGAAATCGACAAGAAAATTTTGACAATATGGCCCTCATCATGTTGCAATAATCATTCAAGGTCGACTAGTATATTTTTTTCCCACCTCTGTCCTCACTCGGCCAACTGTGCTCTGCTTTATTATAAATTATAGAGCTGGGTTTTGCATACTTAGACCTCATTTAATCTCACATTTAATTTGTTTCTGAGTTTGAAATTATTTATATTAATTGTTGCACTTGCAATGTTGGATATGTCAAGAAGCATTAATTCTTGCATGCTTTTCTTTGTAGCTTCCGTGACCATGTTTGCAACTACGTAGTACACTTGCACGATTATCCTTCAGTTCTCCCAAAGAATAAAATGATCAAGATTGAGGACAATGCTGATTAATTCTTCATCTATAGTAAAGGAAAATTATGAAATATTGAGATAATATTATGGATAATAAAAGTCCTTGGATACAGATTCTGTCTAGCGATTCGTGTTATTCTCAGTCAAAAGTACTGACTTTAATTTGTTGGATATGTTCTTCCGTGTTTGTTCATTTCATTTCATCGACAATACTATTAAATCGCAAGTGCGAGATAAGACCTACCAAAAAAGAGAAAGATGCCGTGAGATTGTCATATAAAAAGCAGTGTGTACGAGTGTGAGACATCAAAGAATGTTGTCAACCTTCGGAAAAGAAACTCTTTCCGGTGCATAAATGGTTGCTCATATCTCCAAAAAAAAAACCCGAGAACAAAAACTCAACTATATCACCGCGTCCAGTACTGACTAAAGTAGAATATCTGATGTGCAGGAAAGTGATGAATGGGGGATCTTCCATACAACAGTCAACAGAAACCCAGTTTCAAAAGCCTTTAGATTAGGGAGTAGTTCTATAATAGACCATTATAAGTAGTCATTGCATTTAAAGTGATAGCAGTCCATAAAGTTAGAGGGCTATCTAATAAGTAAAAAAGTTCTCTTATTTTGTGAAAAATGCGACAATTGTTATAAATTTTTTTTATTAAGAGTAGATTAAAGAAAACGTCCTAGGAAATTGTTTTTACTAGGTGGAATGCTCAATCATAGTCATTAGATAGACTAGAAAATAAGAAAATCTTTTATTTTCACTAACATCTAACGGTTTAACTGTGCGAAACAAACAGTCAAGACTTGCCAATTGTCTAGATTGTCCCACTCTCTCATCTATGGTCCAATCTAGTCTGGAGGGCTAGGCTGCATTGCATGCACGCCACCCCGTCCTTTGGAGTTAGGGCCTTGATTTTGTTTGGGCTATTCCGTGCACAAACCGCCATGGCTCTTGACTTCTAAGTCGTAAAGGATATAGATTAGGATCTGGGGCTGGCTAACTGGCTCCTTTGTCGTTAACTACCCCAGTAAAACTAAAATCAATGCAGAATCTGTCTCTTCACAAAAAGTACAGTATTCCAATAAGTACCATGGTACTACCAAAATACTTACTTCTCAGCATGTACTTATGTGCAGTGGGATAAGTACGAAGTTGTACCTTTAGCCCAAAATAGATGTACAGAAAGTACAAAATTTCGCCCGTGAATCAGTACAGTAATTTGGATTTATGTACTTCTTGGTTTCATTTATTTATTTATTTATTTATTTGGGGGTTAGAACTACTTGGATATATTTTCTTGCCATAGCTTCCACTAGCACTAGCTAGCTAGTACTGTATTTAAACACAGCTTGGGCAACGTAAAATGAATTGGGGATGCTACAACTTGGATACATGTAGGATGGGATGACTTGGTTGTTGAATTCTCCGCAACAATCTTTGGCAATGATCTTGGCTGATAATGGATTTGATGTATGGATTGCCAACATCAGAGGAACCAGATTCAGCCGACGACATGTCAAACTTGATCCTAGCGAACCGGTAATATTTTTTGTCTTCGTTGTAAATTTTCCTGATCATGATCCCTCATTAATCCTAGAAGCCTTTTATATGGCTTTTGAGTACCTATATATGTTCAGTCTATGACACTAATTTCTGCCCAAATTTGACAGGAGTTTTGGAATTGGACATGGGATGACCTAGTCATACACGAGTTACCGGCTGTTCTTGAGTTTGTGTTTCAACAAACGGGTCAAAAAATTCATTATGTAGGCCATTCCATGGTAAGGGTTCAACTGTGTTTAACAGAAAAAGTTGTTATCCACTTTAATTTGATGATTTGTATTAATTGGTCATATAGCCTAAATTGCACTCAAGAGAAAGAATTAATTAAGTCCAATTGGTTCTGAAATAATTGCTTGCAACATAAACATTTGTTAATACTATCTATTAATAATCCACAGGGAACATTGATGGCTTTGGCAGCGTTTTCGGAAAGAAAGCAACTAGACAAGGTGAAATCAGCGGCCTTGCTAAGTCCAATTGCTTACTTGAGTCATATGACCACTAAGCACTTGGTGTTGTAGCTGCCAAAGCCTTCATAGGCGAAGTAAGTAGAAATTAATTCGGATATGGCTTCTCGTAATTTACTGAAACACCCATTTCTGAATACAATATGCTGATGATTTATGTTTTATAATGTCAACAGATCACCACTATTTTTGGCCTTTCAGAATTCAACCCAAAAGGGTAACTAGTTAACGTTGAATTCTTCCTTGGTTTTCTAATTATTTTTTAGGAGAACGAAATTCAACATTATGGGTTGCCTTTGTATTCTTGTTTATAGTGATGCAGTGGCAAATCTTCTAAAGATTTTCTGTGCTCAACCAGGGGTGGACTGTTATGACTTGCTAACCGCAGTAACAGGTAACTATTACCGCCTGATTGAAATTAAATTATATATCAATGCAAGGAAGAACTATATTTACACCTGATATAATGGTTTTCATTACTTCATTTTTTTGCTAAATCAAGGAAAAAATTGCTGTCTCAATGCCTCCACTGTTGAGATTTGCTTGAAGAACGAACCTCAATCTACTTCGACTAAAAATCTAGTGCATTTGGCCCAAAGTAAGTTAAATTGATAGTATCCCTTGTTTTTTCTCTGTTTCGATTTGCATGGACAACAAATGCTAAAATTGGAAATTATATATTCAGCTGTTCGAGATGGAATGCTCACAAAATATGATTACGGAAATTCTAACTACAATGTGGCACATTATGGCGAATCCAGGCCTCCACCGTACAATTTGACCAATATTCCACATGACCTTCCCATCTTCCTCAGCTATGGAGGCCAAGATGCCCTATCTGATGTTAAAGATGTGGAAACTTTGCTCGATAGTCTCAAGTTTCACGATGTAGACAAGTTTTATGTTCAATACATCAAGGACTATGCTCATGCTGATTTCATAATGGGGGTAACTGCTAAAGATTTAGTGTACAACCAAATTGTCAAATTTTTCAGATCTAACCAGAATTAATGGGTAATGGACCTCTCTGATGAGAAATGAGAACCATCTAGATCAAAACGCGGACCATTTGGAAAATTCTGTATCGCTTCAAGAGTTATCAACATGAGCAAACAATAGAGGAAAATTAAATAAAATCTTGACAGTTGTGATTGCATGTATAGATGGAGGAAAATAATGCGATGGTACATCGGAACAACTTGCAGGCAATTGCTTGTAATAAGGACTAGTGAGAATGAGACGGCAAGCAAGTATTAATTTCACCAAACATTCATATACTTCGACACCAATACATTATATCTTACATATTGTGCATGCATTTGGTTCAATCTAGTGTTACAACCTAAGCTAAATCGAATACTATAGCTTTTCGCGAGAGAAATAATTTCTGTAATCGTCGAGCCACGAAATCCATTAATTTCAACCATGTGGCAACACGCAGAAAACCAAAAAAAGAGAGAGGGGACCTTTTTTTTTTTTTTTTTTGTAAATTACCTGTTTTAAGCTCTTGTTAATTGTTATTAATTGTTGGGTTTAAGCTTTAAGATGGCACATGCAGCTGCTTACTGGTGAAATTGATGACAAAGATTGCTTGAATAAAAATTCATGTTTCCATTGATTTTTAAGACGACCCCACCCGAATTTTTTGCTTAGCAGGCAATCCAACTAACTTGATATTCTATAATCTCTGATCATTTCATGGTCGTCTATGTGATCAATTCACAAGCCATCAACCTATGTTGTCCTCACGCATCCATCGTACAAGGATTTGATGTACCAACCGTCTATTGAGTTCTCTTAGGATTTAAGAAATGAAGCTTCAATTTAATTCACCTATATCCATCCCAATTAGCTGGCATCACATATAATAGTACTACATATATGTGCATAAATTTCATATAAATACTCATGAATTGCAAAGACTTTATTGATCAGTACTAGTCTCTGTTTGTATATTGAAATCCAAAAAATGGGAAATATGCACAAATTTGTGTTGGTACTGTCGGTTATTCTAATCAGCTTGGTTCAAAAACAAGCCTCGGCCACGAAACATGATGAGTTTTCTTGGAGGAAGCCAAGGCTGGGATGAATCTACAGACTTCACCACCTGGACATCTTCTCAGACTTTTAAGGTCGGGGATCAACTAGGTATGTTTCACGATTTCTCGATACCAATAACAACAGAAATGAAAATAAATTATTTAATCATCGACTAAATATTATTTACAATAGATATTGTAACAACTTTTTGATTGAATATTAACAAAAATTATCAAGAAAATAACATTTTTTTTTTAATGATGTGACATTATATATGCAGTATTCAAGTACACACCGGGGCTGCACAGTGTGGTGGAACTGGCGGGTGAAAGTGCATATAAGAGCTGTGACATAAGCACGGCATTGGACTCCAAGAATGGAGGAAATAATGTGATTAAGCTAGACAAACCTGGTACCCGCTACTTCGCTTGTGGGACAGCCGGCCATTGTGGCCAGGGGATGAAGGTTAAGATTAAAACGGTCGCCGCAACTGGTGGAAGTAGCACTGATAATACTACTACTACTACTTTCCATCATCATCATCGTCGTCATCATCATCATCATCATCATCCACGCCGTCCACTACTACTTCAACTTCTCCGGCTTCCACCGTTCAAGTTTTTGCACCCTCCATCACTTTTGCTTCATTTCTGATAGGATTCCTTTTGCTTTTTTCCGTGTAATGAACTGATATACACATGTAGCGGAAAATTGGCCATCATCATGTACCGGATTGGTGCAAAGTGGACTTGCTTCCTTTGAGGCTTTTGTTTTTTATTTTCTTTCTTTTTTGAAGGAGATTTTATGTATGAGCCATATTTCTTTTGGAGTAATGATATGTATCACCAAACTAAATCATCACGTATGTGAATAATGTCACATTATTTAGTTTATGCTTATTTGAAAATTCTCGTATTATAATGATTTTTGAGTATTACGAAGCAGTGTGTGATTTCTATAATTAATATGCTAAAAAGATGGGTTTTTGTACATTCAAGAAAATATTAGAATGTGGAAAATATGTGCAGATTAGTGAATCATTTACCCTTGCACGTTCCAAATCAGGCAAACCGAAACATTGACAAGTATCATATAAAACTGATTAGTAGAATAAAGGCAAAACTGAATCTTAATGGTTTGCTTATGTATTGTTGTTCTGGATCATAATCGTATAATGATATAATTAGTCCATCTAAGGCATACATGTTCAGGAGTAACAAAAGATTGAATAATCCAATCAAAACACGTTTAGAATTAATGATCGAACATATCAAAACTGCAAAATCATATAATTCATTTGTTTTTGAGCTTGGTGGATATGAAAATGTATCTTTTGGAGAAGGAGATTGTCGTAATTATATGAATCAAGTTCGGCAATTAAGACTTAAAAATGTTGATGCTGAACCTTTATTTAATCACTTTATACATATGCAAAATAATAATAATAATAAAAGATCGGAATTTCTTTTATGTCATGGATGTTAATGAAGATAACAGATTAAGAAATGTATTTTTGGCCGATATTAGATGTCAATAATTTTGAATACTCTACTAAAATTTTGCTATTTATTAAACAACTTAACAGAACACCCTCGAACTAGATTTTTTAACAATTTCAGTGCCATAATTAAACAAAATTTGTTGAAAATAAAGTCACTAATTAATTACCATTTAAAGATAATTTTTTTTATTAGTATGATATAATTATAAACTCACATATTTGAATCCAACCAAAATACGACTCAACTATATATATCAAACGAAGAAATTATTGATTGATGGTCTCATAAGGAAAACAAATATAACCATAAAAGTATTAGCCATTATTAATTGGATTCATGGTGTTCGAAAAAAAAATGTTAAACTTTAAAGTAAATAAAATAATAAAATAATATTAGGAAAATGCTATTAGTAACACTAATTTTATTCCAAACCATTTGTGATTATAATAAATTATGATTTTTCTCGTCCTTTTGTTAGTTGGGAGACCCTTAGTAATAAATTTTGATTCAGTGTGTTGGTTAAAGTTACTTTCACATAATTTTTTCATGATCTATGCAATGTCATGACGCCTTCAATATTTTGTCATGGTAGTTGGTTATAGTTACTTTCACTTATATATATATATATTTTTCTATGTAATGTCATGACTTCTTCAATATTTTGCTATGGTAGTTCTGCCACTGCTCCGAAATGAGCTTTATTTGAGTGAATAATGAAATGCAAAGTGATGAGGTGAAAAAGTTAAAATCTTAACACTTGGGAATTACTGTCTTAAAACTTTGCCAAAGAATTTTGTGATTTAATATTCAGTTTCTTGAAATTTGATAGGTACGTGATATACTTCTCTTTTATTTGTGATCATACTACCAGTTAATCGACAATCATTGTCGAGTTTCAATAAATAATTAAAGTGACATCAAATTTCATGTGTTGGTATGAATACGTGAAATCAATTGATCAAAGCAGTGATATTTTTCAACAAGAGCATTGTTGGCAATATTTATTTTGACTTTTTTTTTGTGCATTTCATCAAATGAGAGTATGTTTAAAAATCCCAATACCATGCTAATTTTCAGGACTTAATCTAGATGTGCACAATATTCCATTTTAGAATACTGAAAATATGATCATTTGAGCCTCAGTATTATAGCATGTATTCTCATACTTAATGAAACTACTTATTTCATTGTTGGAATGATTTGCTTCAAATCAAATATACTTATGATTTTAAGATGAGTATTAAAATTACATACACATATATGTTATAGGTGAAAGTGAATAGAGTATTTGATAATGTTAAGTTCTGATCTAATAATTCCATTTCTACCGCGGCATCAAATTCCTTAGTGTCTAAAAGGTAAAAATTGTTTTTGCATTGCTTTTGAAATATCTTTTGCAACTATCATCCATCTTTAGAAATAACCAATTTTAACAAATTTAGATTTTTTTTTAGGAACTTTGATTTGTTATTAATTTTCATTGGGTCCTGCCACCGTGAACATCTCAAATTCTTTGTCAATTCTATCATCGAACTCATTTCTAATACTTTGGATCTTTTGCACACCAGTGATTATTTGCAAATGCTAATTAAGTTTTTGAGTCAATTATTTTTTCAAATTTTCCTGTTGTGTAACCAACTGCTGTTGGAGTATTTTTTCTTATTCTGCAAATACTTTGTTTATCTCCTCTCATAATTTAGTGAGAATAAATTTTGATTTGTTTGTTTATTTATTTACTAGTGCTTTATTCTTGGATTATGTTTGAATTAATGTGTTTTTTTTCTTTACTTGCATATGTTTTTTTTGCACAATTTGATATTTATATATATAAAAGAATTATAATTTTTTAATATATATTCCTTTTAAGAAAAATAGTAAACACTCTCATGCAGTGCACAACAAGATTCCTCTAGTATTATATATAAAATAAGATGGAGAATTTTACAAGATTCTTTTAGTATTATATATAAAATAAGATTGGAGAATTTTACAGTCTTAAAAATTATATTTTTAAATTTAAAAATTTATATAGTATAAATTTTAAAATATATAATATTATATTATAAGAAAATTTTACAATTCTTTTTAGTTTGAAATTATTTTCTTGTATTTTAATTATTTGTACACTATAATATCATGTGTTTAAAAAACTTGTACTATATAAATTTTTAAAATCAAAGAAATAAATTCTCTTTATATTATATAAATATTTAAAATTATAAAAGAATGATTATGTAGAACGAGACTAGAAGTTTCCATTACACCTATTTTATCTTTGATAATTTAAAACTTCCTTTCCACCCCATATTTTAAAATCACACCCACTTATAATAATTATTTCTGTGCCAACATGGAATATAAGCTACCTTCGTATTTGGCAATTTAGACACTGCATAGGGTTTAACTTCTTTGCATTTGATTCTTCGCGCATTTGATCAACACGCCGCCGGCAATCTGGCTGTTGTTTCGCATTACAGTTCCGATTTCTAATTGCATGCACGCTAATCTCCGAGCAGCTCTAAATATTTTCGGGAAAAGGGGATTCTTATCAGCAGCAGAAGCAAGCAGCTCTCAGTTCGCAGTTTCGCAATTTTGTTCAATCCTCCAAAGCAATACCACTGGTAATTTCGAATTAGAATTGCATTTTTTTTTGTTATACACATGGACGAGTAGTTTATTAGTTTAATAGGCTAAAATTTTGTATTTTGTTACAGGTTGAGGAGTCAGAGACAAAAAAATCCAGAAATGACGGAAATAGAAAAAACTGAGGTAGTTTATTTTTATTGTAATTAGATTGATTATTTATTTATTTATTTATTTATTTATTTTCTGTTTTTTTTTTTTCCGATTTGATTTACGATGCAAAAATTGAAAATTGTCTTACAGGCTGGAGTGTCGTCAGAGCCCAAACAGCTTTCCCCAGAAGAGCTCGAAAAGAAGAAGAAGAAAGAAGAAAAGGTTTATGTTTTATACTCATTAGTTGTTATTGTGCCAATTTCAATTCCAATTTATGGATATTATTGTCGTGAATTTAGTGTCACATTTTCTCATTAACATCCTCTAATTTGAGTGATTTTCATTAAATCCAGCTTCTGAACTCTTTTTATTCCCTAATATTCCATGTCATTATTTTGCTTATTCTTTTTTTTTTTTTTTTGGGGTTAATGAAGGAGCATTTATGTTAAGTTTGCAACGATTAAATTGTTCAATTTGTGTATATATATATTTTTGGGATGGATTTGTTTTCCCTTATATCACTAGTTAAATAGTAGTATTTGTCTTTTCAAGGACGAGCTTTCATCTGTCAAGTGTTGTAGTTGTCCGCATTGGGATCGAGTTGTCTGTGTTAACTTTGAATGTGGGTCGAGGGTAGCTTGTCTGTTCAATTCTCTGTTTATAATGAATTAAACAGCTGTTTCTGTTGTTCACATGGCAGGCTAGAGAGAAAGAATTGAAAAGGCTTAAGGCTGCACAAAAGGCAGAAGCAGCCAAACTTCAGGTAAGTGTGCACTAGATTCTTGCCCCCACCCCGGGAGTAATTTATTAATGTCTGATCCTGAAAAATGTCTGTATTGTGTTTAGACCTTTCCAGCATGATCTGCACAGAACATTATGAGTTTGAGTTGATGCATTAAAGATGTTTTGATCATTTTTGTTCTATGTTATTTTAGGCGCAGCAATCCTCTTCAAAAGCGGGGAAGAAAAAGAACTTAAAAAGAGAGGGTTTGGAAGATAATGCAGAGGATTATGTTGATCCAGAAACACCTTTGGGTGAGAAGAAACGGCTCTCTCGTCAGATGGCGAAAGCATACAATCCAAGTGCTGTCGAGCGCTCGTAAGTTCTTTATTTATATCTAGTACTGGATATAAATTGTTATATAGTTTTTAATATCTTTACTTCATAATGGCTGGTTTAGGTGGTATGCATGGTGGGAAAAGTCAAATTTATTTGTCGCAGATGCCAGCAGCTCTAAACCGCCTTTTGTGATTGTTAGTTTATTTGTTTCTCTCTGGACATTTTCATTTCTAAAATTGTCTCCTTGTTTTGTGTAGCTGATAGTTTGCTTTGTTTATGATGAGAAAGTAAATACCAGAATGTATGCTCTGGGCCTTGACCTTTAGCTTGTAGTGAAGAATATGGAATGAGAGTATCTGAGTGATCTTCTTTATTACGTATAATGAATGCTTTAGTTGCAGAACAACATTTTTGAAGGATGGTAAGAATATCAGACCCTGAAAAGTTTTTGGAGTATTTGATAGCCAGGCTCCAATCAATGAGTTTTTTATTCATAGAATACTCTTTACATAAAATTCATTTTGACAAAGGTAAGTAATGAGAAGAAAAAGCTTGCAGTTATTCCAGAAATAAAGCTTATAGTTTTGCAGAGAATATGGGTTTAAAGTTAATGTCCTATCTTGCTTGTTGATATAACAATTAAGTATGACATGTACGTTTTACTTGATGGGACAAATGTGGGTAAACGAGTAAATGGAACTTGGAATGGTTTATGGTAGACAATTTAACAGTATTCAGTACTAAAATCAGTAGGAAGGATGGGAAAAGTATGTATAAAAATTTTCTTTCTCCGAGTTTCAAATTCTGGTTGGATTTTTTTTTCCTCGTATTTCCTAACCATTCTTTACAAGTAACTTCAGGTCCTGCCACCACCAAATGTGACTGGAGCCCTACATATCGGCCATGCCCTTACTGCTGCCATTCAGGTTATTTTCAAAAAACATTTTTTTGCTGTGACCCTTTAATATTGCTCCATAGTTCATGATGGGTTGATAATAGTGGTCTCTTGCAGGATACCATTATTCGCTGGCGTAGAATGTCTGGATTCAATGCCTTGTGGGTGCCCGGGATGGATCATGCTGGAATTGCAACACAGGTTATATTTGGATCTTATTCTTTAAGTTAATATCTCTTTAAGTGTTTTATCCTTCCTATACATGGAAAAGATAGTCCATATCCTTATTAATTTTTGGATCTTGCCTTTTTTTGTTTTTGGGTTTATTTTTAACATTCCTTTTAACACAGTTATGACAAATGTACTTGCACTTATTGTTTTTTAATATAACTTAAAAAATGGAAAGTCTGAAGGGAGGTGAAGAATTGTATAAATTTTTGAGAGATGGCTTAGTTCTTCCAAAGAAGGGTAGACAGATCAATAGAAAAGATTATTGGGTTAGTGTTTATGTGCACTGAAACTTAATAGGAGACTAAAAATTTGGCGCTGGCACATGGTTTCAGTAAATTCAGAATTCCCCTCTTCCTGCTCATACTGTGGATTGGTTTACTCCATGTAATCAGTCTTGGGCTAACTGCGAATCATCCTGTTGTGCCATGAAATGAGTGCAGCTTATCTGATCGTATAGATTTCAGGGTTTGGTTAATGTTGATAGTCAAGGAACTTTGATTTAGTGCTGTTAATATGTAATGGCATATTGTCCATGCTGCAAGATCTGTAGTTTATGTGTCTTGATGATATATTGTTACTTGAAATCTTATTCTTCATGAGATGTAAGACATTGTCTGTATCTTGGTCCTAGGTGGTGGTGGAGAAGAAGCTCAAGCGAGAAAGGAATAAGACAAGACATGACTTCACTCGTCAGGAGTTTGTAGATGAAGTGGAGTTTCTGCTTAATTACCGTGTTCAGCATCTGTAACTGATTTGAATTTTTGATTTCACATTATTTTTGCTGGTGCCTCGGATGGTGGCTGCTAAACAACGAGCACCAGTCCAATATCCCAGTGGTGTTTCTTAAATTAAAAAAAAATAAATTATACTTTAACTTGCAAACTACATTAAATAGGTCTGGAAGTGGAAAAATGAGTACGGGGGCACAATATTGAAACAACTAAGGCGTCTAGGTGCATCTCTTGATTGGTCCCGTGAGGTAAGATATAAATGATATTTGTACTTTGCTTAATCAAGATACTGTGAGTTCTGTTGCACAGGTGGATCATGACATTAATTTACCGTCGCTTCTTGCTACTAAAAACTCCATTTGTTGGAACAGTGCTTTACAATGGATGAGCAAAGATCAAGAGCTGTGATTGAAGCTTTTGTAAGGCTATATAAAGAAGGTCTCATTTATAGGTTAGCAGATTGCACTTGAAAATCGCTTGGATTTGAGCCTTTCCTTTACACAATTTCTTTCGCTTAATTTATTATGCCTGTATTTAAAAGGATCATTTATGATCTTTAAGTTCTTAACGCTATGCACTATTTCATGGCTCAGTAACACTACCAGCTGACTCTATTTATTTTCTTGTCTTGTAAGAAAATAAATCTCCCACTTTTTTGGTTGGCTGCATTTAAAGAGTTTTAGTCAATTGAATTGTCTTGTATGACTGCATAATTTGTTATATACCTAATTTGAACTCATGTTGTTCTTTTCTTGATCAACCAAGGGATCTCCGACTTGTGAATTGGGACTGCATTTTGAGGACAGCAATATCTGATATTGAGGTAACACATGGTAGCTCCACTTGTTTGTGTTGTGGCTAAAAGCACACAATACATTCTTACGCCTGGCCTTGGTTTTTTGTAGGTAGATCATATAGATATAAAGGAGAGAACACTACTAAAGGTCCCTAATTACAAAGATCCAGTGGAATTTGGAGTTCTCACCTCTATTCGCTTATCCTCTTGAAGGGAATCCGGGTGAGATTGTTGTAGCCACTACGAGAGTGGAGACCATGCTAGGGGATACGGCTATTGCCATACATCCTGATGACAAACGATACAAGAACCTTCATGGAAAATTTGCCCTTCATCCGTTTAACGGAAGAAGGCTTCCTATTGTTTGTGATGCAATTCTTGTTGACATGAACTTTGGTACTGGTGCTGTTAAGGTGCATATTTTATGCAGCATACTCTGTGGAATTGTCCCTCCTATATTGAATCAATATTGATATTGCTCAATCGTGCTGCAGATAACTCCAGCCCATGATCCAAATGATTTTGACGTCGGGAAGCGTCACAATCTTGAATTCATCAATATTTTTACTGATGATGGGAAGATCAATAGCAATGGAGGCCTGGAATTTGCAGGTATGCCGCGCTTTGAAGCTCGTGTAGCCTTGACTGAAGCTTTGAAGAAAAAGGTACTTCCCCCTATCTTGATTCTTGATCAATAAAGTTCTGAAATTTCCAAAAATTTTAATCTGGCTTGTGTGAAAACCATAAGCAGTTATTTTAGGTCGAGACTGGATTTTGTAATATGGAGAACTTCATGTGCCTTGTTAGCATGACAAACTCACTTCGTGCATGGTGAAGAACTCTCATTGTCAAGGGACAAGAGCTTTTTTAACTTTGAAGATTCTGGCCAAGACTCTGTGTTAGGTTTTTTGTTTTCTTTGTATGTAAAGCTGTTCTAACAATATCAATCTCTTTGCATATTTAGGGGCTCTATCGGGGTTCCAAAGATAATGAGATGCGCCTTGGTGTTTGTTCTAGAAGCAATGATGTGGTGGAGCCCCTTATAAAGCCTCAGTGGTATGTCAACTGCAAAGGCATGGCCAAGGAAGCTCTTGATGCTGTCATGGATGATGATAGAAGGAAAATGGAAATCATCCCCAATCAGTATGCTGCAGAATGGAAGAGGTACCTTCAGAAGTGAAATAAACAATCTGTAATTTTTTATATAGCTGTTATATATGAAGTACAAGGAAACTAATTTGACATCCTTGTATGTATGACTTGATTCTTCCACCCCATCCCAAAGCCCCTGAAATTCAATGACAATTTTCATGTATGCTTGTATCACTTCTTTGAATACATGACTAAGCATTATTCTTGAAATAATAACGCTTTGTTTTTCCATGTTCAGATGGCTCGAGAATATTCTTGATTGGTGCATCTCAAGGCAGCTTTGGTGGGGTCACCAAATTCCTGCATGGTATGCAACTCTTGATGATGATGAGCAGAAAGAAATCGGATCATATAATAGCCACTGGGTGGTTGCTCGGAATGAAAAAGAGGCTCAAGTGGAGGCTCGACGACTTTTTCCAGGAAAGCAATTCCAGCTGTCTCAAGATCCTGATGTGCTGGACACCTGGTTTTCTTCTGGTCTGTTTCCATTAACTGTTTTGGGATGGCCAGATGATACTAAAGATATAAGGACATTTTATCCAACTTCTGTTCTTGAAACATGGTCATGACATTCTCTTTTTCTGGGTAGCACGCATGGTTATGATGGGAATTAAGCTGGGTGGTGATGTACCTTTCAGAAAGGTGAATGTCCTTTACCATTCATGAACATAGAATTGACCTGCATGGTTTCTCTGATGTTATTTATACCCTGCATCTGCAACTAGAAAGCAGGGTTTGTGCCTTCGCAGTTGAATCAACATTGAAGATGTCTTTTTAATTTTTTACAGGTTTATTTGCATCCAATGATTCGTGATGCACATGGGCGTAAGATGTCTAAGTCGTTGGGAAATGTTATTGATCCCCTTGAAGTAATTAATGGAATAACTTTGGAAGGTCTTCATAAGAGACTAGAGGAGGGTAACTTGGATCCTAATGAACTAATGACGGCAAAAGAGGGGCAAGTGAAAGATTTTCCCAATGGTATTTCTGAGTGTGGTGCAGATGCTCTTCGTTTTGCACTTGTGTCTTACACAGCTCAGGTTCGTGGCATTTTTTAAATCCAAGTATTTTGCCCACAATTTTCTTTCTTTTTTTAATGACAATTTGGTGATATTGCTGCTTCTTTCAGTCTGATAAGATAAATCTTGATATTCAAAGAGTTGTTGGATATCGTCAGTGGTGTAACAAACTGTGGAATGCTATAAGGTTTGCCATGGGCAAACTTGGAGATGACTACATCCCTCCAGTTGGTATTGTACCTGATGTCATGCCATTTAGCTGCCAATGGATACTCTCAGTGTTGAACAAAGCCATATCGAAAACTGTCCACTCCCTTGATTCATATGAATTTTCGGATGCTGCAACAGCAATATATTCGTGGTGGCAGTTCCAGTTGTGTGATGTATTTATTGAAGTAATCAAACCATATTTTTCCAGTAATGATTCAGAATTTATGTCGGCAAGAAAATTTGCACAAGACACTTTATGGGCGTGCTTAGATATTGGATTGCGATTACTTCATCCATTCATGCCATATGTCACAGAAGAGCTGTGGCAGCGTCTGCCTGGCTAGAAACGATTGTGCAAGGAAAGAATCTATCATGATAAGTGATTATCCATCAACTGTTGAGGTGAGGAATCAGTTTGTATATCATTATGTGACTAGAATAATTGTCATTCGACTGCATTTAGAATGTATAAAGTTGAAACTTTTTACGCCTTCAGAGATGTATAGTTTGAATGAGTGTCTTATAGTGGATATCGGATTGTTAGAAAAGAAAAGCAGGAGTTGTCTGTTGGGTAGAGAATGAGAGATGGTAAAATAATCTATCATCCACTTATTATTTATAATGGCTAATTCATTTGTTAAGTAGTATACAAATATTGTACATGAGTTGTTGGTGTAAGAAGAGTTTTATGTATGTTAAGATGTTTAAATATGTCCTTATTTCGAAGATCAGA
Source organism: Cinchona pubescens (assembly GCA_025175665.1). Classification (NCBI taxonomy): domain Eukaryota; kingdom Viridiplantae; phylum Streptophyta; class Magnoliopsida; order Gentianales; family Rubiaceae; genus Cinchona; species Cinchona pubescens. The sequence goes on from JANKKI010000141.1 coordinate 430,281, forward strand.
GAATTACAAAATGAAATTTTGGGTACATGAAAGTGATTGCTGTTGGTTGTGCTCGCTTGACTTAGAGTCAGTACTTGCATTATATTGCATGGAACAAGTGTAAGACTTGTTTAAAAGAACATGCAAGTTTTGTGTGTGTGCACACAAACACAGATGTATCTTTTATCATCCTGCTTTAGTTTCTTGAGAAATATGGAATGATCTTTGAAAGGCTTCATCTTCCTTGATCTCTCAAACCTATTTTTTCTTCAACTACTATAGGACTGTTTTGAGCTCTTTTTAGATAAAGGTTTTAGCTTTGTAGTTTCTTTCAAAAATTAAAATTGCAACCATCTAATAATGATCTAGGGAGACTTCAGAATCAACTTTTTTTCTTGTTAATCTTACAAGGAGCAATTAGTAGCTAGTGGTTATTGTATCTCTGTCAGATGATTTCCTTTATGCTATAGTTTTGGCAGACTTTTGTTTTCCAATTGAATATGAAATGTAGTGCAATCATGCCATTGATTCTCACTCTACCTTCTCCAGATCTGGAATAATGAGACAGTTGAATCTGAGATGGATATGGTTGAATCTGTTGTGAGATCTCTGAGATCTATTAGGTCATCATTGCCATGCAAACGAAAGACATGAAAGGTACTCTTCTTTTAGCTTTTAACTGTTTTACTAGAGGACATTAAGTAAATAATAATTAAGGGCAAATTTTTTTTTTTTGGTGTGGTAACAGGCGTGCAGCATTTGTCCTTTGCCGATCCAATGACGTTGCTGATATCATCCAACACCGTCAACCAGAGATAGCGACGCTTGCATCTTTGTCATCACTGGAGGTTTGCGCTTGAAATTCATACTTGATGTTTGTTAATCCTTGTCATCCAATGACTTTGGTGTTTGTTAATCTTTTGTTTTGATCTGGAAGTTGTGATGTAAAGTTTTGCTTTGCTAAAACTTTCTTTTTCATGACAAGTAAGCAATATAATATAACTATCCAGCGATGGACTTGTGAAAACGTCCCACTTTTTCTGTCTTTTTCTGCATGTTAAACTTAACTAACTTTCAGAAGATAAAACAACATAACTATACCCACAGATGATAGATGGTTCTTGTTATTAAAGCTAATAGGCACATAGCTGCTTGAGGTGATGATGTTAATCACTGCAGAAGCAATACTAGAAACAGTATATACTAAATGGAATGCTTGTTAATTACTCACTTTTAACTTATTCATGTTACCAAGTGCAGGCTTGCATGTCAACAAGAGCATCGTAAAACTCTAGGCATGCTATTCTGTGTCCAAAAACTAACTACTGGGTCTTGCAAGGGGGAAGTAGGGTTTGGTGGTAAGGGAAGTCTTTTGGGAGGTTAGGGGAAGGGAAGTTATGACGAAGCCTAAATAGCTTGCCTATTAATCTGCAACAAGCTTGTCGCTTTTCCTCTTCTTTTCCCGTCTTTTATCTTTTTTTATGCTTATCATACTTCTTTTTCCCTCTGACCTTAAAAGTCTAAAATGTACAGGTTTTGAGCGAGAATGATGCTGCTCCAGCTGGGTGTGCAGTATCAGTTGTGAGTGAAGCAGTCTCTGTTTATCTGAAGCTTCGAGGAACCATAAATGCTGAAGCTGAACGTGAAAAGCTGAAGAAAAAGATGGAGGAGCTTCAAAAGTAAGCGAGATTTCTCATCTTAGATCATCAATAATCATAAGATATGCGTGTCCAGTAATCCAGCGCTTTTATAGCTATTTCTATGTCGGTTGTTTTGAATTGCTTAGTATTGTATTCAACTTTGAAGGTGCTTTGATCATAGTTATTTGATATACTTGAAGAAAGAACTAGATGTGGTATAGTTCTAAATAAAACTGGTTTTGTGAAGATAATTGCCAGAGCATCTAGTATTGGAGATAATTACTTCAATGAGAAATGCCACCTAAATCTCCTTTATCCTCACTGTCGTTTGATCAGTTACGAAACAAAGTCGTTCTGTACACTGGGACATATATTGATTTCATCATCAACTTAATGGATTAATGTCATGATATGAAGCTTCCCATGTGGAACTGACTGCTGCAAAGATTTTTTGTTCTTTCATTAAACCTATTGTACTTGAATGCTCATTTTCAATACCTATTGGTTTCTGTTATTCAGGCTTGCAGGTCAATTTCCCTCGCTTGTTCTTGTCACATTTTGGCCTGTCGTCTATTGGTTGATAAATGTTCTCCCTATCAGTTGCATGATAGTTTATAGTGGTTTAAACTAGTCTCTAATTGGAAGTGATTTCCATAGTTGTGCTGTAAAAAGAAGTTTTAAGAACCTAATTGTTGTGCATTTAGCTCAATGTTCATTTTGAATGTGGTATTCATGTATTGAGCATTTTGACAGACAACGCGATGGCTTAGAGAAAATGATGGACACATCGGGGTATAGGGAGAAAGTTCCCGCGCATATCCATGAAGAGAATGTTGCAAAGCTTTCATCACTCATGAAGGAAATTTTGTCCTTTGAGGAAGCATTTCAACATTTGGAACGTGAAATGGAGACATAAATCTGCTGTTGATTGTAAAATACGAAGATAATTTTCATTACTGGGTCAAGGTAAAATAAGAAAAAAAAAAAGAAGAAAAATGAGTTGTATTTTCAAGTTTTGTTGCATATTCTCTGATTGAAATCTTGATTAAGGGCATTTTAAACCGTCTTGAGTAAATTTTGATCAATAGGCTTGGTTGCAATCCCATTTTAACTGGCTTATCTCTGACTCTTGAGCTTCCATGGACTTTGGCCCTTGATTTAGGTTTTAATCTGATAGTGCTCCCTTTCCATTTTATTTTTATTTTGCTTGTTTTGTTGTATTATCAATAATTGATGAACAGCAGTATCGAATTTTTTGTAACGTCTCTAATATAATTTACTATTTTCTAAGTGAAAGTCACATTTATTTATTGTAATATGGAGTTTGTGATCGATTATTAACAAAAAAAAAATTTACAACTAAAAAATTAGGAAGAATTTTACAGTCATTTTTAGGGAATTATTCCCTTCTCTTTTGAAAGTTTGTTTCCTTAACTTTGATTTACCTTGATTGTAGGCTACTTGATTGTCTTAGATACTAGCTTAAAAGGATAGATGTATATATATATATCGTAGTATGAGAATTAAAAAGAATTATATAGGGAAATTATATAATTTCCCACAAAGTTAAACGTAACAATAATGTTGCTGGAAGTTTTTGAGTTAAATTAGGAGACCATATAGTAAATATTTTGTTTGTTTTTTACTAAACTAAACCGTTAATGGAGTGTTTTACAATAACAAGGAAAGAAGATGGACAAAAAGAATTATAGAATTTTCCACAAAGTTAAACATAACAATAACGTTGCTGGAAGTTTTTGAGTTAAATTAGGAGACCATATAGTAAATATTTTGTTTGTTTTTTTACTAAAATAAACCGTTAATGGAGTGTTACAATAACAAGGAAAGAAGATGGACAATGTAAATTGAGGAATCAAAAAAATATTATATTGGAATACTAATCTTCCTACATCAAAACTTTTCAAACTATTCAAATGTGAATCTCTTAAAAAACTCTTTCCAGAAATAAAAATTTCTAATATTCATTTTTCAAAAAATCATTATAATATGATGTGGCACTGTCTATACATGTGGTAATGGTTTGATGACACACAAATTCGATGATACATATCGTTACTCTTTCTTTTGAGGTCATATTATGAGTTTATACCTTAAAAAATGCAATATCTTTTGTTTTTGAGATTCTTCCTAATGTTTTGTGAATCCATTAATTATTGGTATCATTTTGAATTAGTTACTCATGTGAAACATTAGATGTTTTAAATTGAATAATTTCTTACTTGCATCAAGTTACATACATTCACAAGACATAATCTATGAATTTGCTATTAAATTGCCCTTTAAACCATTGATTGTGGTAGCATCCGTTCTTGTTCAATGCAAGGGAATGAGTTCTTAAAGAAAAAGAATAGAAATTAAAAAACCTATTTGATTATATTTAAGATTACATAAGTTATGTTTTTATTTTTAGTTGTAAGGAAACTAACATTTGTTAAAATAATTTATAAAATCATAAATTTATAACCGTTTAATAAAAAGAAAATACACGTAACAAAATCATATATTCATATTAAGGCCATGTTCTCAACTGTTTATGTAAGTGTCAACAAGTTGTTTTTTTTAAAAAAAAAATTAAAAAAACAAAAAATTTAGAAAAGCACAGTTGCTTTTGAAAATCGCTTTTAGATTATTTAAACATGAAATATAAAAATATTTTCTAATTTTTATCCATAAATTCTTTCTAAAAATTGATTTTCAATTTTAAAAAGATGTTGAGAATATGCCCTAAATCACTAATCCATAATATTAGATCATTAGTCATATTTCGAATCATAAAATCAACTTTGTGGTACAGTTGGGCCTAAAGTAGGCGGATAAACGCAGTGGGTGGTTGTGAGCCCATGATACTGTCAACGCCGCTACAAAAGCCCAAGTGGCCATCGGCGTCAAACATAAGCAGCGAAGCAGCAGTCGACGAGACGAGAATGAGAGAAGAACACCACTCCAGTCTCGAGCACATCATCTGAAAATGGTAAAGTGCTGTGGTTTCAATTAAAATATAAACACTAAAAAATTATTAGGCGGAGGATGCCAGAGGAAAGCAAGGCGATGGCGATTGGACTACGTGATGGAGAAGGCTTCCGGTCCTCACTTCTCAGGGCTGCGCCTCGACGGACTCCTCTCTTCTTCTTCCGCATCTTCTTCTCCCAACGCTCCTCCTCCTCCCGCTCTTCCCGTCCCAAGCGACTCCACCAAACAACCCTTCGTCATTGGTACCAATTTTACTACCACTTCTTTTTTGTTAATTAAAACAACGATTGGTGGAATTGAATGATTGCTTTGTTTCCTCCTTGAAAAATTCTAGGGGTTTCCGGAGGTACAGCTTCCGGTAAGACAACTGTCTGTGACATGATCATTCAGCAACTTCACGATCATCGTGTCGTGCTCGTCAATCAGGTACTCTTACACGAATTAAGCTTTTGATGCTCGGGAAATTTCATATATCAAATAATCCTCGTATTGCTGAGTCGCATTTACATTCAACTGTTCTATTTGTGAATTTTGTTGAAACTATGTGTTTGAATGTGGACACGTTGTCAGCTTGCATCCCCTGGTTGTCGATCACGTAAGCATAAATTTGTCTCTCTTATCGGAATAGAAAGAAATGAATTATTGGTGTAAACTTGAAGAACGCGCTGAAGTTGGGTATGAAATTTAAGTTGTTCTATTGCAATTTAGGTGCTTAGTTAAGTTGTAGATGTAGTTGTTCAACATATAAGCTTTTTGTTCACTTGCTATGGGTGCCAATTCCTAGTGTGTAATAAATTTTGAGTAAACAATTCTTGTAGACTTGTAGTAAAACTAATATAATTTTTAAATATTCCTCCTTCCCCTTAACATGATTTGCTTTTAAGTCTCTAATACTGAATGGATAGCTGTCTGTCTTCTGTTCACTGTGCAGGATTCTTTTTACCGTGGTTTAACACCAGAAGAATTAAAACGTGTCCATGAATATAATTTTGATCATCCTGGTAATTGGATGAGATTCATTTGCTAAATCATCTTGTTTGAAGGGATTTGGTTATGCTCTGTGCAACCCTTTGATTGTTTGATTGCAGATGCTTTTCCGACACAGAGCAGCTTCTTGAGTGCGTTGAAAAGCTCAAATGTGGGCAGTCTGTCCAAGTCCCTATATATGATTTTAAAGCCCACCAAAGATGTTCAGACAGCTTCCGGCAGGTACTGTTTTTCTGATAAACTGATATGAAGATTACTCTGGATGGCCTCTCCATGTTCATTCCCTTGTCTGTTTCATGATCTTGCCCGAATGTGCTCACCTGCACTGGTGGTATGTGTTTATGGGAAATTTTGAATAGTTCATGTTCCTGTCCACCTGTGACGGGTTGCATTAGGAATTTTAAATCAACTTATTTTCCATGAATAGTAGATTTTGGCATTTTCAAATTTTCATTTATTTCTAGCAGGAGTTTATGAAAAATTGAAGTTCAAATTTTACAAGAATCTTTGTATGTGCAACTCAATTTTCTTTTATTTAGCACATGATGGGTTTGCAGATTTGGTCAAGATCTTGTTGAACCATTTCTGTCAGCTTTGATAGAAGGGTGACTGTGGACTTTGTTGGACTTTGAATCTAGTGGAGCAAGTTTAAAATTAATCAATACTATTGATGAATATTATTAAATAACATGAGCTTCAATCTCAAAACCAATTGGCAATGAGTGGAGTGGCCCATGAAACTTATTAATTAGTTCAGGATCTGTTGGTTAACCAATGTGAGATATTTTTATATTTAACACTCCCTCTCACACGTGATTTGGGTTGGTTGAGTACCCGGGGCTAGAGAGAGAACCCATTACTTAGGTTGGTTGAGCTCCCGGGGAATTGAGCGCCCGAGACTAAAGAGAGAACCACCCGTGACTTGGGTTAGTTGAGCTCCCGGGGATAGAGTGAGCCCGTTGGATTGGGCTAGAGAGAACCCAAGGCACGTGTGGATGAGAGAAAACTTGAGGGAAGCTCTGATGTCATGTTAAAGAACATGAGCTTTTATCTCAAAACCAACTGGCAATGAGTAGAGTGGTCCATGAAACTTATTAATTAGTTCAGGGTATCTTGGCTAACCCAATGTGAGATATTTGTATATTTAACACCCTCTCATACGTAAATTGGGTAAGAGATAACCATCTGTGCCTTGGGTTAGTTGAGCTCCAGGGATAGAGTGAGCCCGTTGGACTGGGCTAGAGAGATCCAAGGCACGTGTGGATGAGAGAAAACCTGAGGCTAGCTTTGATACTATGTTAAAGAACATGGGTTTCCATCTCAAAACCAATTGGCGATGAGTGATGTGGCCCGTGAACCTTATTAATTAGTTCAGGATCTTTAGGCTAACCAATGTGGGATATTTTTATATTTAACAAATATGACGAGCAACTTTTACGTTGATTTTAGTGATTATTTGCTTCATACCTAATTTCTCATTTAGGTAGCACCTGTTCCAGTTTGGTTTCCAAGTAGAACATTTTATTGTTTTATGTGTTTTAAGTCATTTGGATTTCTTTTTTCTGGTGAGAGGGGTACGAAATACTGAGATGATCAGTGATGCACCATTTGTTGCTCTTGCTGTTATTCTTAGAATTTGAATTTCAACAATTTCTTGATGTGCTTGCATGAAACTTCTCTAGGTAAATGCATCTGATGTAATCATCCTGGAGGGGATTCTTGTTTTCCACGATCAACGTGTCCGCAATTTGATGAACATGAAGATTTTTGTTGATACAGGTTCCAATTCTTTCAAATTGTTGTTGCCTACTGGTCGAATAATTGCCCTGTTCGGATTGTTTTTTTTTTCTCATTTTTTACCACTTTTTACTTTACTATTTATACTTTTATGAAATATTTGTTTGGTTAGCAAAAATTTTTTTGGTCTACCTTTTTTCCTTTTTTTCAAAAATACTATTCATTATTTACACAATTCAAAATTTTCTTTCACTATTCATTACCTTCACAATTCAAAATTTCTTTCACTATTCATTACTATTCAATCAATTATTTTACTATTCATCTATACGCGTATTATACTATTCACATATATTAGCATTAAATTTTTTTTATATTATCCATTACTATTCATTGGTCTGAATATTTTTTGGGCAAAGAAAAAATGGAAATGTAATTTCGGACTTCTGAACCTAGGTTCGGAAGTCCGAAGTATAGGCGAGAAAATAAAGTTTAAAATAGTATATAAGATTCGGAAGTCCGAAATATAGGCAGGAAAATAGACTTTAAAATGGTATATAAGGTTCGGACTTTCGAACCTATGTTGGAGAATCCGAACTATGGACAGAAAGGTGTAAATTTTAAATTGTATTTTTATTTTGTATACATGTTTAGCATACGCATATGGACATATTTCGTTTTTAAGATTCGGATTTCAAACGACGAACAGGTAACTACTTTTGCATGTGATTTTTAATACTTGATTTGATGGTATAAAAAAAAAGTGAACGGGATTATGTATTTTGATATTAATAATTTTATTCAAATTTTGTCTACATATTTTGTCTTTTAGTACACAAAATACTAAGTAATTTTTAAATTGTATTTTTTATTTTATATTAAATAAATACATGTTAGCATACATGTATGAGTATATCTTGTTTTTTAAGATTCGGATTTCAAATGACGAGAAGGCAACTATGTTTGTGTGTGGTTTTTAGTACTTGATTTGATGGTGTGAAAAAGAAAGTGAACGGAATTATATATTTTGATATTAGTAATTACGTTCGACTTTCGTGTACGTTTTTTGTCTTTTAGTGCAAAAACACTATCCAAACACTTATTTACAAAAATTATTTGCACTATTCACAATCCAAACACTTACTCAAATTATTCACATTTTTTTATTATTTGCCCCATCACTCAAATAATTCCTCGAATAATGCACCAAAATAATACTCCAAATAATGCAATCCATACGGGGCCAATATTTTCCTGCTTTCAATTTTGATGTTTTTGTTTCTTCTTTGGCTTATTGCCTGTGAAGTTTTCTTATTGAGACTTGAATCATCTACAATTCAGTTTAATGTCTAAACTCCTCACTGAAATATAAGTTAAATTGTGATTCAATTCTACATTGACTTTATTGGTTTCACCAACTCGGAAAATATCCTCTCCATCCTTTTCCTCTTTTCCCAGACCTGAAGGCAGGAGGAACCAACGAAAGAAAGGAAGGCAATTGGCTCTTTAATAATTTATAAGACTTCATTGACATAATAAGCATGAATATGTGTCCTATTGATGGTGAACGTATTTACATTGATACATGTTCCTCACTTAGTCTTGTACTCATTTTCTTATTTGTGGTCATTGATTGATGCTAGATGCTGATGTGAGGCTTGCTCGTAGGATAAGGCGTGACACAGTTGAGAGGGGTAGGGACGTAAACTCAGTCCTTGAACAGGTAAGCCTTGCCTTCCCTTCCCTTCTTGACATCATTTTTTGTAAAGCCTGAAAGTAATTGGAAGTTCGATCCTTGATTGTTAAATCACCTAGCTTGCATGCTTTATTTCACTTGATGATATGGGCAATACAAAACTGTTTTTGGAAGTTTGATGTTATTGTAGTTGATCTTGTGTTTTATAAACTTTTTTTTTGTTTTATTTTGTTTTAGATGATCCTACATGTCACAAATACTAATGTTTCATTAGTTTCAACTACTTTATGACATATCACATACCTTATAAATCTATTGATTCTGCAGTATGCCAAGTTTGTGAAGCCTGCTTTCGATGACTTTGTTCTGCCATCTAAGAAGTATGCTGATGTTATCATACCCCGGGGAGGCGAAAATCATGTTGCAGTTGATTTGATTGTCCAACACATACGAACGAAGCTTGGCCAGCATGACCTTTGCAACATTTATCCCAATGTATATGTTATTCAGTCCACATTCCAGGCAAGTTCTTCATTATTATTATTATTGACTTGTAAATGGTATCTTCTCGGTTTAATGTTAACACAAGCTAGCATGGGAAAATGTAAACTACATCACACCTGTTCCTCTCTCTCTCTCTCTCTCTCTGTGAATTACCCACCTCAATCTCTTCTGTAATTATCTTACCCATTCAATTCATTGCTGAATGTTATTGGATTTGGGCCAGAAAACTTTTGTGCCTTCTTTTCTTTTGAACAACAGTTAAAGTAACAAATGGATCTTTGGCTTTCGGTTACTAAATACTCGATACTTTGTGTGACTTCCTCTCCTTTGGCTCTGCATTTGTGATGCCTGTGCTTCATTTATCACTGTGAGTAATTGACTTTGAATGGCCTCTTTGTTATTGACATAAAAGCTGGAATCAGATCATAAGCTGCAAAAACTGGAAATTGCTTTTACAAACTAAAAAGCTGCAAATACTGAAGAATTTTAGGAACACATCCCATAGTTCATCAGCATATATTGCTTTTGAATATGAAGATGTCAGCATTTCGTTTATGAAAATGGAATAGTTTGGTTAATTTGTATCTGTTGGTGATATGCATAATGAGACAACATGGTCTATGGTTTGTGTTAATATCATTCTATTTTGAAGTTATTCAAATACTAAACTTCATTTCTTTTTGTTGATTATAGCTATTAGTAAATTATCCTTATCCTGGACTTGTTACAGATTAGAGGTATGCATACACTGATTCTCTCGCGATCGAGATATATCGAAGCATGACTTTGTTTTTTATTCAGATCGGCTCATTCGTCTGGTGATTCTCAGCCATTATGGATACTTGAAAATTTCCTCAAATTTTTTTTCTGTTTGAGCTTGAATCTTTACTTTGAATGGTCTTTCAGGTTGTAGAGCATGGTCTTGGACATTTACCATTCACTGAGAAGCAGGTAGTCACGCCAACAGGTTCGTTTAGTACTATATAACACCAGTATGAAGGACTAGACTTAATTTGCTGTTTGTCTTGTCAATTAAGATTTCCTCTGTTAATTAGTCTTCTATTGGCCATTCATGTAACAATATAATCAAGATTTCAAAAGTGATCAGTTTCTCAAGTTTTATAACATTTTATCTAACCTTGCAAAGGATAACGTTTTGTAAGAATACATAATACTCTCTCCCAAAGCTTGCATAAAATTGTTAGCTGAGTGTGAGCTTGAGCTAATCAGTAATCAGGCTACATGTTTGAGGGCAGAGCACTTCCTAACTCTTAACTGCTTTCAAAGGCCACTGAACAGAGCTATGGTCTTTTTTTGGTCAACAATGTTGTATTCTTTTTCATTCAACCGTTCTCATGTCAATATTTTATATTGTAGGCTCAGTATATACTGGTGTTGATTTTTGCAAGAAACTATGTGGAGTTTCAATTGTTCGAAGGTGAGGTTTAAATCAGGTGTCAGTGAAAATTGATTTCTTTTGTGGAAAACAGTTTGCAGTGCTGCTGAAAACCTGTGTGCATTCAAATTACTTTTCCGTCATTTTCAAATGTTCAGGCAAAAGCTCAGAACTTGGGTTGGGTTGAGAATTCTCAAAATTGTTGAGCCTCTTTTTTATGTTTGTTTTAGGAAGGTTTGGGGACTTGAACCAAAGTTGTTCATATATTCTGCTGGTTGTGGTTCAGTGATGTGGATTGGTGAAATTAACTAGTACTATTATTTTGTATTGTATAGATTTCCTCAACAAAATTGAACCTGATCTTGTTTGCTGCACCAATAGATTTGTTTATTGTATACAGTGGTGAAAGTATGGAAAATGCATTGCGTGCCTGTTGCAAAGGAATTAAAATCGGGAAGATTCTGATCCATCGGGATGGTGACAATGGGAAACAGGTTATTTTTTTCTTTGATGTTCTGCATGCTATTGGTACTTTACTCCTAGTGCACTTAAGATGTTGTTGATTACGTGCATGATAATTCTTTTGTCTGAGCAGCTTATTTACGAAAAACTCCCAAAAGATATTTCTGAACGTCATGTCCTGCTCCTGGACCCAGTTCTTGCTACAGGTAACTATCCTGTAAACCCCTTTCTTTTGTTGTGTCAGCAATCACCATAATGTGCATAAAGAAACTTGTTGCGTTCTACGGAAACACAATTGTCTTGTTAACATGGATTAGTTTGCTTACCTTTCAAACCTGGCGTATCTTATTTTTCCTTGAAGGTAACTCTGCTAATCAGGCGATCGACCTCCTCATACAAAAAGGAGTTCCAGAATCTCAAATAGAGGATGACGCATTATTTTCCTAAACCTCATATCTGTAAGTTGCTTCATTAATGGTTCTTTCTGATGATGAAAGTTTCATATTTTTTTAGGTCCAAATGAAGATGATTATTAATGATGGTTTGTTTGTTCCCTTTTTCTCATTTTTCATATAGGCGCCGGAGGGAATACATTGTGTTTGTAAACGTTTCCCATCCCTGAATATTGTCACATCAGAGATTGATGTGGCACTTAATGAAGAATTTCGTGTCATACCTGGTATGGGAGAATTTGGTGATCGGTACTTTGGAACTGATGACTGATGATCAATCTAAGGGTGCAAAGATGGTAATTATGTGCTAGGCATACCTGCTTCTCAATCAGAAATGCATTTTCCATTCAGCTACTTGTTGCGTGTATTTATTGAACTCAAATGTATCTGGTTGAATGTTGAAGAGAAATTCTTTATTTGAGCTTTAGTTTCCTTGTGGCAATAAACCATTTAAGCTCAACTTTTATCCCTGGTTATGTGTATAGGACTTGACCTATCAAAATTTACCTCATTGACATCTAAAATCATAAAATGTCAAACCTACGTCCATTTAACTGTGAAATTGCTTACGATTCTCAGTTTAGATAAGTCATGTTTTTTACCGACTATTACTAGCTTCACTTCTTGAGATACCCGTTACAGAAAGCTGATTTTGTATCTTCCAATCTTACGAAATACAAAAGAATAAAATGCAATAATGGTTATCAAATTATTAGATTGCTATATATGAAGTTACTTAACTATTTATTTTGTAAATTTAGTCACTAAATTATTTTAAATGTGTATTTGAAGTCTTTCTGTATGTAAATTTAGTCATTAAACTATTTGAAATGTGTGTTTTGCAGACATTTTTCTTATATTTTATTGATTATAAATTTGACTTACTAAAAGTGTAGGAGGAGAGGTGGTTTTTTTTAATTAAAAAAATAGTACAGTGACCAAATTTACAAAACAAATAATTTAGTGACATGTATGTAATAATCTATGATGTTAAGTATTTGCTAATACAAAATATCAATTTCATAAGCTGATTTTGGCCAGCCAAAAAAAATATTTCTCTTAAAAAAATTGAAGAGATAGATACACGAGACTGAAATAACAAAAAGAACAAAAAAAAAAGAAAGTGGTATAATAAAATAGGCTAAATTGTCAAAATATTTAGATGGCAAAACAAGAAGATTGTCGTGCTGTAAATAACATTTAAAAAAAAAATGAAAGAATAGATTCACTAACCAAAATAATAAAAAAAGTTCATAAAATAAATATAAAATAGTCAAAATACTAAATCAGCATCACAAAATAATTGTCGTCCTAATAAATATCCTTAAGGACTAGAATTGTCACAGACAATAAACTTTACGGAAAAACTGTAATTAAGCATATCTTATTCCTTACCGTGTTGTGAAAAAACCAAACTAAGGTCCCTATAAAAGACTCGAGAGTAGCATTTATCCATTCCCGCCACCAGAATGCATTATCATATATTTGCATATTAACACTACTTGCCGGCTCTGAACTTTTGACCAAAATAATGTAACATTTTATGAACCACTTTCTTGTGGTCAAGTGCTCGTGAAATTTTCTTACAATTTTGCATTAACCCGCAAGTGGTTTAATGTATAGTAAAATTTAATGTATAACTCAATTTATCCCCCCAAATTTCAAATTTAGACCATTCATACTTATGGTAAAACCGTGCACAAAGAGCAGAAGCATCAGGAAGCAAGAAACACATCATCAAAAAAGCTTAAACTCTCCAAAAACCATAAAAGTCACTATCATACGATGGCTTCAACGTCCCAATTCCAATGATCATTAATAATCATCTTCATTTGTACCTAGAGACATCATGCAAAATGATCATTAAGTTTTCTTAATTTAACCCAACAGTAAGTTAAAAATTTATTTGCATATGTAAATCGTTAGTTGATAACTTTCAAGAGATGCCTCAATAAGTGAGAAAAGATTGTTTAGTTTACAATTTTGAGCTTCCGCTTTCCACTCAAAATGAGAATTAAAGACTTATCATCAATTTCATTGACCACGAGAAAGTGGTTCAGGGTAAAATGTTACATTACTTTGGTCAAAAGTTCATTAATAGTTAATTTGGATACATTCTTTTAATAATAAAGTGCCTAAATTTGAGATAAGAGGGGACACATTGACATGAAGTTATACATTGTATTTTTATGTACATTAAACCGCTTACAGGTTAATGTATAAAAATATGATAATAAATTTTCTTAATTTAATCCAACAGTAGATTAATTATTTCTATGATGCAAGATCCTCTGTCGAATATCCCATTTCCATCCACGTAAAAAAAACAATTTTCAAAACAAGGACACAGTTTCAGAAATTTCTATTTATCCATTCCCGCCACCAGAGCAACACTACTAGCCGGCTCTGTTAAGTGCTCGGCATCTCTGCCCTCTACCGGCGTCCATCCGATCTCATTAACAACTCAGACAAGAGACGTACGAAACAATGGCTTCCACTTTCCTCTCAGTATCAGTGAGGCCGCCGCCACGACCACCATCCCTCCCTCTCATCAACTGCCGAACCACCACAAACAGTAGTCATTTCGCTTCGCGCACCCAACGAGAACCACCGCCACTGACGTCTATCCTTCAAAACCCTAATAGCCCTAGCCCTAGCCCACCGTCGTCCTTAACTTGCGCTCTCGAATGCCCTCACTTCCAATCGTACGTATCCCTAGCTCAAACTCTTCAAACTTTTTAAATAATTACAACAGGACTTAATTTGGTTTCCTTTGCAAATAATTTTCAGGTGTTCGGGTTGTACTCACGAGTACAATCTCCACCACCCGGCAATTGTTGACGAGGCCACTGACTTTTTCAAGGCTCTCGGCGTTTCCGATTTCTCCTTCGACAGCTGTAGACTGGTAATATTTTGATTATTACTTTACTGACCGCTTTATTTGTTTCAATATTTTCATAATCTTCCAATTAATTAGGGGACAGACATTTTACTTTTGCTGAAGACGAAAATTGATATTGATTATACAGTGGGGATGGAGATGCCGCGCAAAACTTGCAGTTCGGGGCTCATCATCCGAGCCTTTAATTGGGCTTTATGAAGAGGGTACTCACAATATTGTTAATATTCCAGATTGCAAAGGTCTCAATTTTACCTATTCCTAAGTGTTAATTTTTTAAAAAGCCAATTAAAAAATTGTATATGACAATGTACATAGCTTCTGCAGCTCACCATCCACGCATTAATGCTGCTGTGGAGCTCCTGAAACAAGGCTTGTTTTCCTCCCCATTGATCGTATTTCTAAGCAGATTTCTTTTCTCTTTATTCTGTTGCCTCTATTTTAAGGGTTTGAATTTCGTCTCTGAAACATGCTATCTCTTTTTCTCTGGGATGTATTCTTTATGTATATTTCTCAGGCATAGCTGAGTTAAATGTTGAGCCGTACGATGAAGATAAGGGAAGCTGGTGAATTAAGATATGTGCAGGTGATTAATAAAATCCTTATGGTAAAACTTTCCTACTGAGAAAGGAAAAGCAAAATATGTGAAAGAATTGACAAGAAAAGATATTAGCAGTTTTGAAGTATCTTTTTATGTAATGTGTTGTCTTGGATTTTGCAGATGGCTGTAACTACATATGACACATCTCTTCCTGTCTCACAGAGATACCAAAATGGTTTGTAGTCGAATGTACAATGTCCTGGTGCTTCTTGTTGTGTGAATGTATGGATTTGTGAATTATTAGAAAAGGTCTATAAGCACCCTTAAATTTATCGATCTTTCTGTTATCACAGGTAAAGTGCAAGTTGCTTTGGTTTGGAATTCTAGAAATGAAAACTCACCTAGTTCAGAGAAATTGAATGCTCTCACAAATGTAGGATTCTTGAGTTCATTTCCTAACATAACTTTGACTAGTGAAATGTTCTTCATATAAATGTATTTTGGGTATTGAATTGTGTGTGTGTATAGTACTTGTGGAGAAACGGTGGTCCAAGGAGGAAAATCAATATAATCCATTCCTTGTGGGCTAATTTTCAAACGTCAACAAATAATGTGAGCACATCAGGTGTATTTTGGAGATTTAATCATGATAATGTCAAACTCTCCTTCAGTAGGCCATTGATATGTTCTTGGTGTTGATTTAGATTATATTTGGGAATAGATGGAGGCATTTGTTTGGAGAAGGAGATTTCTGGGAACATATTGGAGGAATTGATGTTTCTTTGGCTCCATCAAGCTTTGGTCAAGCAAATACCAAGGTAGAATTCTGACTAAACTTTGTTGCTTTGTTTAAGGGGAATTGGATGTTCTCTTGTGGTCTGTTCTGTTTAGATGTAAACATCACTGGTCTGTTTTTTCTGAATCAACTTTTATGTCATGCAAAAGATTGTGCAATAATTGTCATTATATTGTGTGGTTGATGATCATTTGCTTGTGTATTTGCCTTACTTGATTGCTCAACTTATTTTCTTCCTTCTGAATGGACAACCAAATATCTTTCTTGTTATTTATTTTATAGTATGATAATAGTACACATGTTTTTTTTTGGTTGTCCAGGCCTTTGATTCTTTGCTCCGGAAGTTACAAAAGCATGTCCCTTATGGAGCATCCGTGGTTGATCTTTATGCAGGAGCTGGTGTTATTGGATTATCTTTGGCTGCAACGAGGAAATGTAGGTAAGCAACTCATGATTTGAAGAGCTCTATGGTTTGATGCTTGACTACTAAAATATTCATTGTAATACATTCTCGTTTCTAACAGGTCAGTGAAATGTGTTGAGGTTAACAAAGAGTCAAAGCTATCCTTTGGAAAGACAGTTGAGCGTTTACCAGTCAATCTTGATTGCAGCATCAGCTGGCATCAAGCAGACACATCAATAGTAAGTGCCAACTTTTCTGTTGCACTCATGATCATGCACAAGCAATTGATATTTATAAAAAGCGATTCATGTAACTGTATGCACATAACAGTGGTATGTAGGTGTATACTTAGTTATTTGCACATAAACACATATAGTTCATATGTTTTTATTCATATGGTCATTCATGCAGGTATGTGGTATAACAAACGCATTATATTTTAGTTGGTAAATGTGTAGTTCGGAATCCCTCCTTGTATACTTTTTCTGTACAACAGAAGATAAGGAACTTCTAATTAGCTACCAGGGATGGTGTTGGGGGGGAGGGGGGAGGGGGGGTACTCATGTTCAGCACTTTGGTGAACTTTCACTCTAAAAACTTTGTTCAGGAACCTCTTTCTTGGCTTGTGGGATCGGAGGTTGTTGTAGTTGATCCTCCAAGAAAAGGGCTAGAACCATCTTTGGTGGATGCATTGAGGACTATATCATCTGTGGAGCTTAATTACAGGCTTCCTGAAAGGTAGAGTTAGAATGGAATGTGAAAATCTAATTATGTATGGCTCCTAAAAGAAGAATGTTTATAAACTTTATATATATATATATTTTGTATGATCATTTCAGTCCTTCCTTAAAGGCAAAAGATGAAAAGAGACCATGGATTCTTCAGCAAAAGAAGCTTCAATGCAATATAAACTTGGACCAACAAAAGAGGAAAGTGACTCACTGCCTCAAACTCTTATCTATGTAAGCTGTGGGTGGCAAAGTTTTAAAGAGGTAGGACTGGCATTAGGGGGGTTTTTCATGATTCCTACAAGCTGTCTCTTAATTGGACGAATTGAATCTTTAATTTCGAAGAAACCATTTATATAGTTGGGAAAACTTTCTTCCGACTTTTTACCAATGAATTGACCTTTTAACAGGATTGTGCGTCACTTTTGTCTGGAAAGACATGGCATTTGGACAAAGCGCATGGCTTTAATTTCTTTCCTGGCACACAGAGGTACTGGTTTTTTTTTTTCCCCACTCCCTTCACTTGCCCCTCCTTTGATTCATCATTTTAAATGCAGTTGGCGAATGATGACCTTGGTTCTTTGATTGAGATTTTCCATGCAAAGATGCTCTCTGTCTCTAGTGTGTTTTTACAACTTTTCTAATAATTATGGCATATGACAACAATTTTCTACATGTGGAGTTAGGTAAGGGGAAAGAAGTTGTGATTCTTTTCTCAAAAATCTTAACCATTGGCTCTGGTGAAGAGCCAATCAATGGGATGACTGTATAATGATAAAAGGAAGTTATGTGGTTGTTGTTGGAAGTTTTGGGTTGGTGATATTCTGACCTTTGTTTTGCTATATTGGTACTTCCTGCTTAAATCAGATTAATCTTTATCAAATGATTATGGATGGTGTCATTTACCACTGATCATGTATTTGAACATAAATATGAATTTAGTTAATATGTGAGGGCTGTATCTCATATTACTATTTAGTTTTTCAAAGCATTACATGGGGACTACATCTTTTATCAGTATTATGTTTTCAAGAAACACATAAGGGCAAAATATTGTACTTACTATTAGGTTTTCCACAGTATTGTGGAAAGATAACAGAAACTGTTGAGAGCTTTGCTATCTGGATACAGTTGAAATAAGTCCTTTATAGGTCTTTACCTGTTTGGTGTCATTCTTACTAGTGTTAGTAGGTTTATCACCAAATTTAGGTTCAACAAGTTTGCCTAATCACAAGAAAAGAATGGTTTTGCATGTTTTCAGCTTCAACTGTTGAACAGAACTCACTTAAAGCACCTGTTACCAACTTCTATTTTTCAACGTTTTATAGTCTGATATGCGTACATGTTTTTCTCAAAGCAGCTATAACATGACCGTATTTAGTAGTTGCCTGTGAATCTTTTACCTTAAGTTGATGCATGCATGTAGCTCATAGTTATATGGTTATAAGTCCTAAATAAGACCTGGATTACTGGATGCAGTATCGAGATTTTGGCTGTATTCAAAAGACACCAGGGAGCAAGCGTGAAGAAAAAGAAATCAGGAAAAAATAAGAGACCCTCTTGAGAAGAGTTTGCCCATGCCTTTGATAGTGGAGACTGTTCATATGGAACTAAAGAGAAGGGTCCTTTGGGGGAACAAAAGCAAGATATATAGAACCACTGTTCTGGAAGTTTGCAAAAGGAAAACATATTCAACACAATACTTCTGCACTTGAGGAACATGCAAAACTATAAAGTTTGTAGACGTGTAAATATAAAATTGTTCAATGTCTAGCTGTGATGAACTTAGCTGAATGAATTATATTTGACACACTTGTGATATCTATCTTCATGTGAAGTTTGAGAAAGAATCCAAAACTGGAGAAGATAACTAAAAAGAATTTCCAAAATGTGGGATGTTTGTGGAAACTGACAGTTCCTTTTCAGTTGAAGAGTTTTAGTGTCCCTTTTCCACCTTAGACTTTGCTAGATGAGGGAAAGTGCTCAAAATGTTGTGGGCCCTCAGGTCTTGCCTGGTCAAGATTCCCACCACAGGAGATGCCTACAAAAGGGCGCATATTATTCACTGACAGTATACTGGATATTTATTGCTCATTAAAAAAAAGAAAAATATTTAAGTAGATTGATTTTGAATACTAATTGTAGATTTTATGATCATAATTAAATTTTAAAAAATTTTGTTTACATCAGCTGATGTCATAAATTGTCTAAAATTTAATCCACACTATAAAGTACAAGTAAGGCCAAAAATCGGATCTATCTGAGTATTTTCCAAAAAAAAAAAAAAATCTTGTACTTTTCCATTATATATTGTTGTTTAAAGCTTGTTTAAGGTTTAACCTATTATATTCAATTCTACTTTTGACTTCAGAAACTCAGGTAAAAGAGTTTGCTTCACAAACTAACCCCAGATGCTTGATATTTCGGTACGATGATCATGTGCCGGAGCCCTACTTGCCTGAACACCACCAATGCTTTTGCTGCTGACATGCTTTCAACCACTGTATAGGGTGTTGTATTTGTTATGGGATGCAAGTCAACGTACATCTCCATTTCATCCTTTGCTACAGCCACATCATCAATCTTACCCCACCTTTCAGCCAAATCAACGCAGGTGAATTTCTCTCTCACTTCCCACTCCTCTGTTCCTCCGTCTTTCTGGGAGGAACCACTTCCTTTTTAGCACTAACAGAAGGTGAGCTCTCAGGACCAATCCATGAAGTTCAGTTGCTCCAGTTTGTGACCCAACTGGTGGCATTACCCCTTCATCCACGACGGGGAACCCATTGTGTGTGGTGTTCCTAAGGACATCTACTATACGACCAACTTTCTCAATTCCACGAAGAGTAACAACTGGTGGCTTGACATCAGCTAGCTCCCCAACAGTAATATTTCTCATCCATGGCTCTGGATGTGCTTCCAAGAAAGGTAGACCTTTTAATTCCAGTATTATCTCGTATATGCTTGGGTTGAAGCAGTCTCCAACTGTTTTGGCAATTAGAAGAACAAGCATTGTTATTGGTAACAGGAGAAGGTTGTTGGTAAGCTCAAGAAAGATGACACAGAGTGATACTGTCATCCTCATTGAACCAGCCATTAGAGAGGCTGCACCTAGAACAGCATAGAGCCCATGGTCAATCTTTGTGTAATGCTGGTCCCATGGCAATGCCTAGCATACGACCATAAGCAGAACCCATGAGGATGATTGGGAGGAAGAGACCAGATGGAACAGCAATTCCAAAGGTTATGAGTCCTAGGATGAAATACAGAACAAAGAAGATAGTGAGGGAAAGGATATCGAATTCTGTGGATGTGTTTATGGAGAAAACGTTGCGAACAGCATCATCATTGGTTGTGAGGAGAAGAGTGGCTAGGTCATTATAGTGCCCTTTTGGGCAGTTGAATTGCTTGAAGTTTCCCGTTCGTCCAGTTGTGGGGCAAGTTTCTGGAATGGAGGGATCACAAGGTCGGCAGCTAGCAAGGAATGGTAGTCCATATAGGCATACAGAGGTGAAGATAGAGACGCTGAGACTGAGTAGAAGTTTTTGTAGTTTTCCCTTCCTGCAACATTAGTAGAGAGTAGGAACTCAAAGTCAGAACATCACATTAACTTTTGGTCCAGATTGGATCTTACTGACAGACAAGAAATTGCGTGATATCTGTTTTGAAATGACATTTGAACTTGACAATCTTCGGCTCTCAGTTTTGAAATTTCACTATGTTGGCTAAAAGGTTCAGAAGTTTTTACACATTGGATTGACTGAATGCAATGATTTTAGACAGACTTTGATTCATCTATATATTTTGGCCTTGTGAATTATGCTTAAATCACATTAACCAACCTTGTATACTTTCAGGTTGAAGAAGCAAGGAAGTATCAAGTAACCAGGGGAATCATTGGAAGAGAAATTGTTGAACAGAGTTATGTATTTAAAGTAAGGGTGCTTACTCATTAATGAGATTGTAAAGCCTAAGGACCTTATGGAGAATATGGTTGTAGAGGCTTCCCAGAAGTCCGCCAATTACGCCAATGACAGCAACAGGAATGATGTCTACAATGTGATACCTTACAGAAACACCACTTACATCAAACATGATTAGACCTCCTTTTCCAAAAAGTCCACAGTCTCCAGATTTGCAGTATTCCATGAAGGCTCAAAGTGGCTGAGTTTTGAGTACCACCACTACGACTGCTGTGCTGAAGAAAGTTCTCCACAGGAGGGCACTTCTCCACCATGTTGCAACCTCCTCGAGAGCAAAGAGGACGCCGCCAACTGGTGCTCGGAAAGCAGCACAGACCCCTGAAGAGGCACCACATGTGATGAGATCTCGCCTGTCTCTGTCATTGTTAAAGTAACGAAGCCATCGCCATTTTATTCGGTAATTGTCTGGTCCACCTTGCCCCAGTAAGGAAGCAATGCAGCTTCCAATATGCACCAAAGGGCCCTCTTTGCCTAGATCTAAGCCTGCAGAAACAGCTCCTATGCTTCCAATGATCTGTGATGAAGTGAAGAAATTATAAGATCTCAGATGTGCAATTGAACTTCTAACAGAATCAAACATTGGTTCACGCCTGTGTGCAATGTTGCCTTTGGGGTTTTCACTTCTTCCTCTGTTTGTGGCTTTAAAGGAGTGATGTTACTTAGATCATTGGTTGCTGTCAGAAACTATTAAGTTTCTCTTTGACCAATTGGTTGTCAGGTAGAAACTTAAAAGGGAATTGTGCGAGGTAAAGAACAAAGAATTAATAGTGGTTGTGGTTTGTGCTCGTGATCAAGATATGTAATGATAACATCTGTTAATTGGATAAAAAATTCTGTTGAGTGCATTGATTTACTTGCCAACCTCATATGTGTAAGCATATCTCAAATGAGGAAGAAAACAGTACAATTCAATCACTTTCTAGATTGGCAAATGGCTCTTGGAATGAATTCATAGAGATTGTTTGTGCAACTCGTAATCTCCATATCTGCAAGTAGAATGGCCAACTCACCTTGACAATCAATGGTGTAGCACCATACATGTTCGGAGTGTCAACCCCATTGAGATAAGCTTTGATTTCAGGTATTCCAGGTCCTGCTGCAGTAGGAGCAAAGAACACGCAGAGAACAGCGGCTACAAGTGTAAGAAGAAAATTAGCCCCGGCAAAGAATAAGAAACCCATTAGATACCTGCATACTCCAACAAAACAGTGGTGAATGATGTCTTCCGTTCCATAATCTGAAATTTTTTTTTTTGTGAACAAAAATGCTAGAAGGACGCTGGTATGTGACAAAACCTTTTATTCTCAATGTACTCCATGACTGCAAGAAGTTTGTAGCCTGCAATATTTTCAACTGCTAGATTAATGAGGCTGGCTATTACTCCTGTTAGAAGACCAACTAGGAAGGCCAATGCCCATTTCAAGAAGATATACTGCAACACTTGTACTTGTGCTCTGCTTCTCCAGTCATGCTTGAAGAGATCATTTTCGTTGATCCTGCATACAGGTGCAATTTCTGCATAAATGTTGTGGAGGGTAAAACAAAGTACAGAAGCAAATCTATGGACAGGAATATTTATGAGGGAAGAAGATATATAATGTGGTGAATTCTTACTCGTAGTCTAGGCTTTCTATGTAAGAAACTTTGGCTCCAACCATGGCTAGTGGACTGGAGGAAAGTGTTCTGTTTCTCTTGAGAAGAATTCTTAGGTTCATGAATTGAGTTGCTCTCCGGATCTCTTTCCTCATTTTGTGCTTGTCCTTCCACGTTTGTTGCAGCTGCTGCAGCAAATTTGTTGGAGTCCTCCATGAGGATGGTAGTGGTTGTGGAAAATTGGGGAGAGAAGCAGCTTAAAATCTTCCTATCAGGCAGTTTTTAGTTGCAATTGCAAAATGGTAACAAGGAAAGAGGAGTTTTTATAGTTTTGGAACTTGAAGGATCTGGGGTAGATGATCTGGGGTACATTCACTGTTGTATTATTCTGAAGGATACTAGCAATCATACATGTATAAACTTATAGTAGAAGTAAGTTATCTTGCAATGAAAGTGCATCGTGTCTGGTAAAATGCTAGGTGAATTTGAGATAACAGAAAGTAAAAGGATATGTACTGGGAGTTTCTAGTAAAAGGTTTGATTTCCGTTAGGTGGTGGTGGTGGTGGTGGTGACTAAAACTTTAAATGATCACGAGCATCT
Organism: Cinchona pubescens; assembly: GCA_025175665.1. NCBI lineage: Eukaryota > Viridiplantae > Streptophyta > Magnoliopsida > Gentianales > Rubiaceae > Cinchona > Cinchona pubescens. The sequence continues at coordinate 453,669 of JANKKI010000141.1, forward strand.
TGATTGGAATTTGTATCGAAGAGGGTTCATTTGTTGCAACAGTGATGCCATGCCATTCCATTCATCCAGGTAAACGATCTGATTAATTAATCATAACTTCCTTGTCAATTTTTTTTTCTTTTTTCTTTTTATCATATTATTGTGCACCACCTCAGCAGCAAGCATAAAACCCATCCCCTTTGTTCTGTTTTGCTCACACAGAACACAAAGTCAAACAAATGAAATTAGTAGTATAAAGAAAGAAAGAAAGAAATGGCCCACTATGAGGGTAGACAGGTGTAGCGTCAAGATTTGAAGATGAGGTTGGTCGAATGGTGCATATAAAATGACCTTTTGAGGCAACTCAAAAGTCTATCTTATCCACATCTACTTGTAAAACTGGTCTCTCCTTGTTTAATGAATAATGAAGTTCTATCTAATACTGGTCAAACCGTCAAAGTTATGAGAGCGGGAATCTAGTCTCTCACCCAGTCTCTGTACCTGTCATGGTCTGTGGTACGTGGATGCTGTTTTGTTAGTACACAAAATTGGAACCTCACTTTTTCTTTTCATTTTTGAGCTACACGTATGCTTCCTAATCTAACTTAAAGTGGAATAAGATGTATGAATTCATAATAGTAAATCGGGCTAAGTTCCGTTAATGTTGGTATTAAATTTTGTTTTCAGGATTTAATAAAGTTAGTGGTGGGTTTGGATCATTATCGTGATTAGTTGTCCTCATCGTGTATTATTAATTATTAAATCAGGACTTGTGGGGCAGTTCCAGCAACGTCTTAGATCATTTGATTGTCACCAGAATTTTCACTCAGTTGTCCCCACTCCCGCACTTGTTCAAGAGGGATGCATTCTGTTCTTTTCTACTGTCTCTACCATTGCGAATTACCAAAATAGAATGAACATCTGCATCCACTCAACCCAAACCAACCCCTCTTCGTGGTAAAAATGCTACAGGACCGAGCAGATACAAATAACCATGATACGAGGCGCATGAGGATCCAACCTCAGGCCTCGAACGAATTGTGAGGAGGAATTTAACAAATCCTGAGGTCAATGGGTAAATCAGGGTTTAGATGATCATCATCAGGCCATGATTTTGCAAGTAGTATGTGATCTTGATGAGGTATACAAGGAACAGTCAACACTCGAAAAAGGGATCATTGGCTGCTACATCTTATCCAAGTGAAGTAATTGATGCATGCATTATTCATTCATTTATGCTATTTTAAAGCGTGAAGGAAACATAAATTCTAGAGAGCATAGAACTTTTCAAACACAAAGTTTGCATTGATGTACTACAAATCCCCGCATTCCCTTTAGTATGTTAATTAATCACAAAGTTTGCATCTAGCACTGACGACACTAGAACTAGATTTCTAGAATTGGTACAGATTCCCTGTCAATATTATGACTTTCTGCAAATATAATCAGAATTGGGACAAATTCCCAACCTAGGATGCCCTCATTTGTCTCGACTTTTTGTTCCCCAATCAGAAAGATAAATTCTCCACCAATCTCCAACAAAAACAAGAACAAAGAATTTCATCTCATTCAGAAATCACCATTGTTGTATCCATCTTTACATTCTACCCATTTTGATCTATTCTTATAATCAAATATATCTTCGTTACTACGGAGAAACGAGGGCATGATGCATATGGGTCAATCAAAGAAAGGGATTCTCTTGATTCTACAGGCGAAAATTTAAGAAGCAGTAAACCTAAAATTAGGGAAGCACCCTCAACAGTAATCAATAGGGAAGGTCTCCAACTGGAAGTTCCCAGTTATCTTCAGCTTCATCTTCCTTCTTGTTGTTCTTAGAAGTCTCCTGCCTGTCCTGAAAACTGCCACGTAGCTGGGGGCGTCTGTTGATATAATAGAGATGATTAACTAAGTCAGGACATCATGGAACACATGAAAATTTATTTTAGTATCTCCTATTCGAACATGAGCAAACACACAAAATTCACAGGTTACTTGGTCAGGAGACGAGTGATTGCAATGGCCCAACACATAGGCATAAACAGACAATTGATCAGACCATGGCTGGGTGAGGACACAGCATTATATATATATATATTCAGACCTTTACTTTTGATCCCCATACATTCAAAACATACGAAATCTGACCAACAAATAGGCTCCCATATGCTGGCGAAACTTGTTCACAAAAAAGAATTTATGCAGTATTACATCAATCACGTAGCATTCAACTTATTGAATGTTACGGAATCAAGTAGGATTAGATGGATTTAAATCAAATTTCTTGTATCTTCAGATTGATTGCATTTGTGCACACCACTAGCTTATCAACAATTTTCAAACTAGTACAATTTCTAATGAGAACTCCAATATCGTGTCACGGAAGATTCCGTATTTCTAGGTCAAAGTGATTAGCATACGTCGAATCTGAATGCCATAAAGACATTTCACTTGAATTAAGTTAAACATGCCAATCCTACCCCAGAAATAGTAAGAAGCCAGTTTATATTTCGCTCAATAGTATTATAACCTGTATACCTACAGAGACGAATTTCTATCATCTTAATAGCAAGCTAGTAACGAAATCACGAGCTTAGTAATGATTTTTAATCTTTGAAAACGTCTCTATCATTTGATCCAATTTGAGGGTAGATTGTTGCAATTAAAAGGTCAATGGGAGGACGCAATTAACCCTGGAAAGAATCTGTACAAACTAATTTACACAAAAACCGTGTGATTTCAATTTATTCAAATATGCAGATGGGTTAGGAGTGTCCAAGTAACTATGCGCAAAATAACAACCAACAATCTCTTAATTAATCAAAGGATGCCTAAAACTACCAAAGGTTAATTACAACATTATAAAGATCAAAGGCATATTTTTGTGCAAATCATGAATTGGTATTCGACCCAGAAGCATTCTTCACATATTCGTATAATTCAAGCAAAAATTAAAGTCATTAGCTGCATTTTAGAGCACAGATTTTGGTAGTATATTGTGAAGGAAAAAAGGGGTACCTTCGACGATTGCGCTTGGCGGCCTCGCGAGACTAGTTCAGGTAAAACTTGCGTTTTTCTTTGTCCTGCTTATTCTCGAAGAACCTTCTTCGGCGGCATTCTTGAATGACGCCGGCCCTCATGACCTCTCTCCGGAACCGATTCAGAAGCTTCTCTTCGGGTTCGTTGTCATCAACAATCACCTGAACATTGTAAGCCGATTTAAAGAAAAGCGTGTTTGCATGAGCAAGAGACGGGCAGATCACCGACATCACCTCATTATTATCAGTTAAAGAAGAAGAAGATGATGATGATGATAAGGCCAAAATTGGCAAAACCAACCCATCTTTGGTAGGCGAGGTGGGAATTGAGAGGTGGGACGGTGGGGTTTTGAGCGGAGCAGAAAGTGGTTTTGTGGAGGGATTGAAGTTGAAGGAGAAGAGGTTTGCTATGGTTATGGCTGCTGCTGCTGCCATTTTTTCTCCCTTTTTGGATAATGGCTTTTAGACCTTTAGAATGATTTATTGATTTTACTGGTTTAAAAAAAAAAATTAATTAATTAATAAAATAGCACGACAAAGGCTGTTCAGTCCACTGATAGACAGGCCAATGGAAGTGAACCAGGAATTAATGGACCATGTAAATTGTGGATTGGGCTTTGGACCAGTCCTGGCTCTCAATTGGAAGATATTTTTTTTACACAAGAATACAAAACTTCAATTGTTTTGGGCCTAACAAATTCCAAGGCCTGTTGTGTAGTGGTCGAGCTTTAGTGGCCTACTTTTGGAGGAGAGGAGGGGTCTTATAACGGAGTAAGTACAGGGCTTTTATAACACGAAAATGTAATGAATCTAGACAGTCGTTGAAATGATTGAAAAAAAAGTAAGACTTTCTATTTTTTTTTTAAAATTAAAGTAGTAAGATCTCCTATTTTTTAATCATCTAACCATTTATAATATTCATTCTGCAATTCTTATAATGCCAAACTAGCATTTGAAATCCTTGGTTTAATAATCAAATCAATATGTAGAGCTCCATTTCATCGACCAATCATGTGAAAAGTTAGTGGGATTAAGGAGTATCCTACTATTCTGTATTTTGAGCAGAAAGTTAAGGCTTTTACTGCTACTAGTGAATCGTGATCATTCCAAACTCCAAATTTATGGGTTTAAAAACTGCCAAAAGTTGTTGTATTTTGCCTTTCCTCCAATCCAACGCATTCTTTAACTAATTGTTTATAGTATGGTGATTAAATTTTGAAGACAAATGCTAAGCCTACACGATTATGACAGTGAAACTGGGGATGAAAGAACAGCAGATTGTCCACCCACTAATCTATGGACACAAAACCTATTACACCTTTTCAATAAAAATTATTTCTACTTTTAATGAACGTAAAAGGTGGAAGGACATTGGATCCCTTAGTACCTTAACCTTATCCTATGAAAATCTAGGTTGCCGCGTGGCGTTTCCCCCTGTTTATTGGTCGTTATTTAAACAGAATGTTCATTTCGACTTAATTGAAATTCATTGTTGGATTGTAAGTATGGTAGATATGTATCGAATTGTGGAAAAAATTTTGCGCACGCCATCTATTTATATAATAATATCTGATAAGATTAATAAGTATCTATTAGACTTTTCATGTCATTCGCATTTAGGTCCGATTCGGATCCCTCCGTTGTCTTTTTCATCGTTGTTGGTTTCTATATTGCCATATGCAATGATAGAGACGGAGTACTTGGCTCTCTTATCACAGGACTTGACCAACCCCATTCATCTTTTATTTCTCCCTTTCAACCTAAAAACGCTTTCGGAGATCGAGATTTGATTTGTTTTTCATTGAAAACTAAGAAGGCCGAGGATGGCCTACGGTGCGTCTTATCTGAAGGGAACACTTTTCCCGTCCAGCTCCATCTGCTTTAAGTGGCGCGAGCTAGAATCCTTATGTCGAGTTGGTTGTTTAAAATAGCATCTTCATATTTTGAATTCTTACGGATGCATTAGTCCTATTTCGTGTCAATCTTCATCTTCCAGATGATGCATATTCATATTGAACTTAAACCAATGTCACTTGCTCATGTAACATTTTGGATGATGCTAAAGCGGATCTAACCCGACAGGCTAGAAAAGGCAAGGGCTCCAACTCCTTTAGGGAAAAGTGTTCCATCCCAGCCATATGAACTAATATTAATGTGAAATTAGACACATCTTTATATGAAAGAGGGGGAAAGTCAAAGGAGTAGCAATAAAGACATTAATAAATAGAATAAAATTTAATAAATTCGAATTCGAAGCTCCACTCTATTTATATAAATGATTAATTAAGTAATTTTACATATTAGAACAAAAAATAATGAACTTTTCTCTCCCATTTTTATTTACAAGGTATTTGTGTAATTAGTTAAAAAAATTAAAGCTAAAAGCATAAAATAGAAGAAAAATAATGGAGGAAAGAAAGAGATGTCCAACAGGTCACCGGCCTGCTCTCAAACTCAAAAGACGGAACACTATAATATTGGGAAATATTGGTGATGGAGGCAAGAGAAGAGAATAAAGACAAGAATCGAAGCAACAAAACAACAGAGTATTGTATACAGAGTTTTGAGGTTCCATATATCTTTTTATCTCTCTGCTTCTTCGTAATCGACGATGCTAACGTTGTTGGGATTGTTGGGTCTCACTCTCCTCATCATAATTTTCTGCGTATTTTATTCATCCCCAGCAAATGGAGGGGTCCGATTCTCAAAAAAAAAAAAAAAAAATATCAATCCGCCCTGCCTTCCAATTTCCTCCGTGTATACCATATTAGTAGAGTATTATATTACTCGTGTCTTTAATGGCCGCACCTTTCTTTCCTCTCTCTTTCTTTCACACACTAACACACACACTCCATTAATATTCTACTACATACAAACCCTTGGCCTGGCCATGGAGAATCGTGAACGATGACACCACTATCTTATTCCAGTATCAATTTATCTTTTGGCTTGTAATTCTCCTTCCTTTTTTACTTTCCGGTATGCTCTGTTTCTCTCTTGCTTTCAAGAATTGCTTAGCTGATTATTTCCAGCAAATTGAATCATTAGTATTCAGAACTTGGGAAAAAAAAAAAATCTGCTGTGAACTGTTCTGTTTGTGATGATTGTATATTGTAATCTTGAGTTTGGTAACTTCTGCTGTGAGGTCTCTTGTGATCGATCCTCTTGATTATCTGGGAGCTGGATGGGGTTGTTTAATTTCCTATTAAATTTGTAACAAAGCTTTTCATGTAATGTAATCTAGTAATATTCCACACTTTCTTTTTGCTTCTTACTTTTGGGCGTGGGGATGGCGGAAAGGAATGATCTTGTCAAGTAAAGTATGGTTTTTTTATGCTGATTGCTGAAAAGTTTATAATCTTCTAAGCAAAGGTTTTTTTTTTTTTTTTTGTGGTAATCACTTCTCCTCGATAGAGTATTCATTTTTTCTTGATGGTCTGTCCTTGCAAATAAACTTCTCATTGGTTCCTAAAATAGATTTTGATACCTACCTAGCTGTGCTTACCAGCTTTAGTTTCTGGTTGTTTGTGACTCTGCTCTTTTGGATATCTTAGGCATTCTACTTTGTACTATTGCAAATTTTACCAACCGTATCAAGTCAAGTAATGTAATTACATTTCATTATCCATTCATAGGAACTTTGGCTATGGCATCCTTTGTTCATCTGCTATATTTACTTTTTTTTCTAGAAATCCTCATGTTTAATTTGAGTTCAAAAGTTGTGAAGGATGTGTGTGTTCTGCAGTTCTGATTAGTGCATTATATGAACATTTTGTTGGACTAGTTGCATTTCTGATTTCTTGGTTTAATAATGTTCACCGCATCCCATCAATGGATGACCTATTTCCTCTTTGTTTTGTTCTTTTTTTTTTCTTAATGATGAGAATTCAGATGTTTTGAGACTATGTTTGAAGAAAAGAAAAGAGAAACTGAAGAAGAAAATGAGGGTTTAGATGAGTCCTGTCTACTGCCTGACTGAGAAAGATGTGTTAGATCTGTGCTATGATGATGGTAATTGGATCAATTTACCACCAAAAAGGGCTAGAGTTTGTGAGATTGGAGATCATTTGGATCATAACACAGATCCCCAGCCTTCTGGGGATACTGATGGCAACGCTTCGTTAGGTGGAGGACCTCAGGATGCAGATTATTCTAACCTTCCCTCATTGGACTATGAGGTTGAGAGTCTGATTTTGGCTAGGTTTCCTAGGTCAGAGTATTGGAAGTTATGCTTTGTAAACAAAAGGTGCTTAGCTCTTTTGAAGAGCGGTGAGATATTCAAAATTAGACGAGAAATCGGGTTCAAAGAACCTTCTGTTTTCATGTTGGCAAGTGGAGAAACTAGTTGGTGGGCATTTGACCGGGACTTTAAGTCTCGAATGAAGCTCCCAATTGTGCCATCTGATCTATGTTTTCATTCTGGAGATAAGGAGTCACTTTGTGCTGGGACTCATCTGCTTGTTTCAGCGGAGGGAGATTGATGGAATTGTTATTTGGAGGTATGAATTGGCCATGAACCAATGGTTCAAAGGTCCTTCCATGATTAGTCCAAGATGCTTGTTTGCTTCTACAACTTGTGGAACAAAAAGCTTTTGTGGCTGGTGGGGTTGGTGCTGGTGCAAATAGCGAAGTCTATGACACTGCTGAAAAATATAACCCAGAAAGTGGATGCTGGGACCCTCTTCCAAGGATGAAAAGGAGAAGGAAGCTATGCTCAGGCTGCTTCATGGACAATAGATTCTACGTTATTGGAGGGCGAAATGAGGATGGAGAACTTACCTGTGGAGAATATTTTGATGAGACTAAAAACAGATGGGAACTGATACCAGACATGTTTAAAGATGATCCTGTTCTTACATGCCACTCTCCACCTCTCGTTGCCGTTGTAAATAATGAGCTATACACGCTTGAAGCTTCTTCCAACCAGCTGAAGGTGTACTTGAAGAAGACCAACAACTGGAAGCATTTGAATTTTGTTGTCTTTGGGCCAGTCCCAGTAAGAGCAGATTTTAACAGGGGATGGGGAGTTGCATTTAAATCCTTAGGAGACGAGCTTCTGGTGATAGGAGCATCATCATATTCCTGTTCTGGAAACTGCATGTCGATATACACCTGCAGCCCAGACCCTGATGCGTTTGAACAGCAATGGAAACCTCTTGATGGTGGCAGAAACCGGTTGAGCCACTTCATTCTAAATTGTTCCGTTATGGTAGCATGATGCTAAGCATTCTGAAGGACTCTACATAGTCTAAATTGTAGCAAAATAAAATCTCTTAAGTACCAAAAATAATAATGATAATAATAATCAGAGACTTGGCTTGTGCTCCACTAGCTTCTTTGACTGCAAGGGAGGTGGTTTGCCGCTTGTGCTTGTAAATTGTAAACTAAAATGGTAAACCATTTCTGACCCGCCAACTTATGAATGTTTTAATTGACTTGTATATTTGGAGAACATAAAATATATTTTCATTGTATGTCATTGTTGGATTTCACTATACTTGATAGTCTGGCAGGTTTTACTCGTTGATCATGGAATCACTGTGAAATGGGTAAATTTTCTGTGACCTTCTAGCTTTTACGACATTCCTTGTGCTCTTACAGTCTTGTTAAGATTTTGATGAACATTATATACATATAGGTAGAATGAGTCAAGCATTGCACGAGTGTTATTGGCTAGTTTCCAGTGATCAGGCAATTGCTAGTTCGTACACCAAGTTTGCACTGCCATTGATTTTATACTAGACATCGGGTAGTTTTGGTGGGATTTTTTCACAGATTTTCTATGTAGTAGCCAAGTTTGTTCAACCCGGTGCCTAAATGGTTGTCAAGACTGAACATCATCATGGTTTACACTTCGCATTAGGCTACGTTATGTGCAGCAAATCTGGGCTAGTTGTAGAAATTCTTGTACTTTAAGCATTTCCTTAAGATTTGATGTATAAATGATTCTCTATTTCCTTTTTTTTTTTTTTTTTTCTTTTTGTTGGGGTGGTGGGGGTGGGGGCTTATAGCTCTTTTATAAATGTTTATAGGCTTTGCTTATTGCTCTTTACTGATCACTTTTGGTTGAATGGTGGAGATTAACGCATTCGTTGGGCAACTGAAGACATGTTGAACATTTGAAGTGCGGCGGCTCTCTAGTCTCACCACCGTTGTTGTTCATTGAATCATCAAGAAGTTAATACGTTATCTTGCAAAATGGCAGTGTGAAATAGTTATGTGTTGGAAAAATCTATTTACTCTGAGTTACATACAGTACTTGTTCACTTGATTTGTACTTGAAATAATTCTTCCAAAAATTCTTTGCCACTCTACTCTACACTTGATTTGTACTTGCAGTACGGAGTGAGAGTATTACAATCGTTGGATGATTGAAAAGTTATAAAACGTACTTATTTTTCAATTATCTTAATGGTTGTCATATCTATCCGTATTACAGAATGAATAATCAAAAGTTACTCTAATTCTCTACGTCAAAATGAGAGAAAACGGGTTTTCTAACATTCTCATGATTGGAACCGACCTTTTATTTACCCTAACAAGTTGCTATGTTTTTTGCACTGTATTAGTACTAGAAAACTACCACTGTTTGAAGGCATTTTCTGGAAGGGTTTTTCTGTTGTTCTATTTTAAAATATTTGTTGCATTAGGAATTTAAGAAGATAATAAATGAGTTTTTTTTCAATATTACCTTTAGTGACATTAATAGAGGAAGAAGATTGTTAGTTGAGAAATATCATAGAGAAGGATAATTTAATTATTTTGAATTATATTTGAATAAAATTAATGTAATTTAATAGTAGTATTTTTTTAAAATTTTTATACACCAACCTAAAACGGTAATTAAAATGATACGGAGTTTGAGTAATGCTAAAATCGTGAAATTGAGATGTAGTTACTTGAAATTATTTGGATCAACCATTTTGTACTTTGATGTAGTAAATATTTCAAAATGATAACATTGAAATTAAAAAAGATTTTCATTTTCGTAAGAAATTCACATTTTTACACGGGAGTTCTCAAAAAAGGCAGTTGGTCCAATTATAACAAATCTTGGCCAAGCCCAAGAAAAGGAACGAGTAGATCATAATTCTGACCAGCGGGCTACTTCTATGGGCCAGGCTGTAGGCTTGTGGACTTATGGAGGGTGAGAGGTTATTGGTATGGGATCCAGAGCCGAGCAACAGCCAACAGAGGAGTGAAGATGAGTCAGTGGCGTTCCTCCATCTCTGTGGGGATGAAGTGGCGGCTCTATCCATGAACAAACCATCTCAACAGCTTCTGTAAGCCGCCCATTTTTACTACTTTGCAGCTTTTTTCTTCTTTTCTGAAACAGTTCCGGCGGAGCGCTTTCAGACGTTTCAGCTTATTTCCGTAAGCAGCACTTTTCCCTTTATTATTAAGTACTTGTATTTCACGCTCATCCTATATTTGCCCTTTATTATTCGGCTCATATGACCTGATTATTCACCAATTACTGCTTAAATTTCGTTTTCTGCAGCTATTTATCCGAAATCATCTTCTAGGATTTTAAGTCCACAACTTAGGGTTTTAGGGTTTTCAGCTTTTTTTAGATTTATATTTGACGGATAGCACCGCTCCTAAGTTGTCATATGTATTTTTTTTTTTTAATGTTTTGGATCGCCGCAAAAACAACTTGTTAGGTGGAGCATCAATTTTTCTGTTGTTAAATTTGCCTAAGGCTTCATGATCATGATTTAGTCTGTTTGAATTCCTTTAATTGAACAATTTGAAGTTTCCTCTATTGTCGTGCCTATGCGAATTTGTGATTTTTATTGGTTTGGTTGGTATTGTTGATTTGTAGGTTGATTTTTTTTTTTTAGTTTTACCAGTAAATTATGTCTATGAACAACAATAATGCTCCTAAGAATATCGGGGTTCCGTCCCCCTTTGGAAACTCCATGGCTGCAAATGTGGTTGCTCATCTCCAGCCACAGGCCCAAGCCCAGCAACAAGGTGGTCCTCCCTTTCCCGGGCAGTTCAATCTAACCCAGCTTACTGCGGCTCATGCTCAACATAGCCATTACTCAAGCATCAAAGGCTCAGGCTCAAGCTCAAGCTCAAGCGCATGCCCAGTTCCAAGCTCATTTACAAGCTCAGGGAATATCCCTTAACCAGTCTCATCCCAGTGGGGTTGCGAATTTGGGTTCCGCATCACCTTCCATTTCGGGCGCTGGTAATCCTAGTGCAAAAAGGTTACCACAGAAACCACCCATGCGGCCACCTGGCTTCTCCACAACCAGCGCACCTTCTCCTGTGAGAATGATGGAGCTTTCTGCTGCTGCTGCTGCTCGTAGGAAGAAGCAGAAGCTTCCCGAGAAGCAATTGCACGAAAGAGTGGCAGCAATTTTGCCTGAATCTTCTCTTTACACTCAGCTCCTTGAGTTTGAGTCTTGTGTTGATGCAGCTCTTTCAAGAAAGAAAATTGACATCCAGGAGGCTGTTAAGAATCCCCCTTGTATTCAGAAAACTCTCCGCATTTATGTGTTCAACACTTTCGCAAATCAGATGCGTACCATGTCGGACCTAAGAAGCCCAATCCGGAACCACCTACCTGGACATTAAAAATAATTGGGAGAATTCTGGAGGAGGGAATGGACCCAGACCAGGCTGCCATGTTTCAGAAAACAAGTTCCATGTACCCAAAGTTTTCTTCTTTCTTCAGGAGAGTCACCATATCTTTGGACCAGAAATTGTATCCTGAGAACCATATTATCGTATGGGATAATGCTCGATCATCGGCGCCTCATGAGGGATTTGAGGTGAAAAGGAAAGGAGATCAAGAATTTACTGTGAATATACGGCTGGAAATGAATTACATGCCTGAGAAATTCAAGCTTTCAGCTGCGCTAATGGACGTTCTTGGGATTGAGGTTGATACTCGTGCAAGGATTATATCTGCTATCTGGCATTATGTTAAGGCAAGAAAGTTGCAGTGTCAGGATGATCCTTCTTATTTCAATTGTGATCCTCCACTTCATAAAGTATTTGGTGAGGGGAAGGTAAAGTTTACTGCTGTGACGCAGAAGATATCCCCTCATTTGGCTTCACCACAGCCGATACATTTGGAACACAGGATAAAACTTTCTGGCAATAGCCCAGCTGGAACTGCATGTTATGATGTATTAGTTGATGTACCCTTCCCGATACAGAGGGAATTGAATGCCTTGTTGGCTAACACAGAAAAAACCAAAGAGATCGATGCCTGTGACGAGGCAATTTGTACTGCCATCAGGAAGATCCACGAGCACCGAAAACGAAGAGCGTTTTTTCTTGGTTTCAGTCAGTCACCAGTTGAATTTATTAATGCTTTAATTGATTCCCAGAACAAGGATCTGAATCTTGTAGTAGGGGAAGGTAGCCGTAGTGCTGAGAAGGAGCGCCGGTCTGACTTTTACAACCAGCCATGGTATGGTTCTTCTTTGCTGCATCTTTATATTTTCTTCCCTCCACTTGTAATATTCAAAAGCAATTTGCTTGCTTCATAAAACTGCAAGTTTACGTGTGGAATAGGTTTGTGGTCAAGTGTCCTGTGTTGAGTATGCCCATGCCCGCTTGTTATATGATTACTTACTATGTACATCTCCTTTAGAGAGCAAATCTTGCATCCATTCTGGTAGTGCAGATCCTGTCAATCTTCTGAGTTAACTTTGATCTTGCAATTTTATGATATCGTTGAACGGATATAATGTGCATTCTTCTATTTTACCAAAAGAGCCCACTTTTAGCTGGTTTCTAAAGCTTTTGAGTTTTGAAATACACATACACTTGTCCTCCTTTTGGCTGGTTCAAGAGTCACAGGTTATCCGTGTTATTAACAGGGTTGAAGATGCTGTTATTCGCTACTTGAATCGGAAACCACCAGTGGATGCCCCTGCAAACACATGAATAACGAGGAAACCCGCAGTTGCTGCAGTCGAATACATTCCACTTTCTGACTTGGACCGACAGAAAATGTCATAGTACTTCTGAAAATTGCTGGGTTGTAGTTGCTCTTTCCGTCTTCCAGTAGGAGGGAAAGATACATCTGTGAGAACAAAAGATTAGGATTTGTGTGGGCTGTTTCAAGCAGTTTGCTCTGGCTTGCTTTTTTATGCTGGTTATAAAGCAAGTGATGCTGCGACTAACAGTTAAAATATTCTGCCGTGCTGCAATGTATTTCTGTCGTTAGTTCAATTATGGAAGCCTTGGAATGGATTAAATAGGTGGTGTTAGATGATAATATTGTCAGAGGTGAATTTTACTTGTATTTCAAATCTAACTCAGTTTCTGGCTATCATTCTAGGGACCTTGCATGCGAAAACCAAAAGAACAAGAATAATGTTGTATCCTGTTTTTCGTGTCTTCCTTGTATTAGTGATGGGGACGCAACCGTGGATCCTTAGATTTAACAATGTCTCCGGCTAAAACGAGGATTCATCTGTTGCCATCTACTCCTTTTGATTTCGTCTTTTCAATTTTTTCTACCGTGATGAATTTGGTGGTTGTGCAAAGTTCCATTCCCGCAGAATTAAGCGACAGAAGTGTTTACAAAGTCTACTACTTCTTTTTATGGATTGCCCATGACTTGAAACTAAAGAAATGATCCTCATATTAATCCATAAACACTTTACCTAACCAAATTCTTTATTCTAGGATCAATATTAATTACTACTGACAACTTCAACATCCAACAAATATAGAATTTTGTAAAAGTAAAATTTAATCGTCGTTTTTTTTACGCATGTGACATACGAGAATAATATAAAAAAAATTTCATACAGCAACTTTGTTTGGGCCACGTTCTACAATCTACATGTAGTAGCCAGATGGGATTTATTTTTTGAAAAAAAAAAGTATCTAACAAAACCGGCGGGAAAGTAGTGGAAAGCTCATTTTAATTTTCCTAGTTATTTTTCGTGGGCGGCGCGGCTATGGCTACTGCGAGCGCGACGTTATCGGAGAAGACGTAGAAACGGAAACGCAGTCTTCTTCTTCTTCGGAGTCGTGTTGGAGAAAAGAAGTTGACAAAAACCTCAAGCGTCTTCACTCTCTCCATATTCGGAGCTGATCTCGCCCTCGAAAAAGGAGATTATGCTGGCGCTCGAGTACTTGCCCTAGGACTCCTCGGCTTCCTCGATTCTCGTTGTCATTCTGATGTTGACGAGGCCTTCATCCGAGAATATTCGCCGCGAAGCTCTTTCTAAGCTCGATGCCGCTCGAAATTCTCTCATTCCTTTCTCCCATCGGTACATTTTTCAACTTATCCGTTTTTTCCCCTTCAATACTTTGCTTGTTACTATTTCACTCACTAATTGGAAGGCCTTTTTGGACCGAGTGTCATATAACTGAGATGTCGATCTTTTTTAGTGCTATTTTTCTTACTTCATTATTTGTCCTTGTCCATTTGGTTTGTGTTTTGTATGATTCAGCCAAGCATTTGAACAAGCAGGCAGAGAGCCCGGCTCCGTATTCACTAAGGGAGGAAACATCGATCTTGAGAAAATTAAGCAGTCCAAGTACTTTCAAGCTTTTCGGCTTCAATCCGAGGGAATAGCTCTGAAAATGGATTGGTAAAGAGAATGAATAGTTGATGATTTTCTAATTCATTGTCCATATTCTGCCTGTACATTTTTAGATTAACAGCCCATCTATCTCTTTACCAGCACTGCTATCTGGTTTATGATTCTTACCGCTGCACAAAGAAGTCAATGTGTGTGGATTTTTTTTTTTTTTTCCTATTCCTTTGGCCTGTAAAAGCAGTTTTTTCAGGGAGATCAGGTTGAGAGACAGGACAAATCAAGCTGCAAAACCATAAAAACTCCTACTCAGACAAAACTGACATACATGCATGGAAATCTTTCCAAGGCAACGAGTAGTGGCTTTGCACCTGAGAATAGCTCAGACAGGACTGCATTCTTGTAGAAAATTCTCGTTCAACTCATTGTTTTCCCAAAAACCAATATGTCCATATCAAAGCTGAAGATGAAGAAAGAGGATTTAGACAGAATTCTAGTGCAAAAAGGATGCATAAGGAAGATGCTAGCCCAAAAACCACCAACATGAAATCCCCATTCATGCATTGAAGAAGCTGAGAATGATGTATCTGGCAATGGATTTGTTACTGCAAGAATGAAACTGGTATTTCTCTAGTTTCTGCGCAGCTTTTGTATTATTGATATTGTTATTTGGAATTAAATAATTCTGGTACCTCATATTGCACTCTGCAGTAGCTAGTTGGTGATATAATTCCCAAAAATATCAGTCACACCACGTGGATCATTTTGAACACCAATTTGTTGCATTATCAATAAATTCAAGTCATCTTATTAAGTCTTTAGTATTCACTTGCTGATGCACAATTTATTTGGTGGTTTTTCATTGGCATAGGAAATGGAGTCAAGGCAAAGGCGAGGTTTAACTGGATCACCCAGTGCTTCAGTCTCCCCACAAAGTGATAACTTTGCAAGAGGTTATGGCGTCAGATCTTATGGTGCACGTCGTGGCATCCGTGGTAATTTTATTCCCCCTATAAAATCCAATGGTAATAGTGGTGGTAATGTGACTTCACGCATTGCGCCTGGGAAGGGTGAAGATGCATTGGATGATTCAACCAAGAAATGGTTATCTCTATAAAACTAAAACTGCTTTCATTTTTAAATTTTAGTTTTCTCCAGAAATCATCTCTATAAAACTTTTTTCACTTGTTCTAGTTTGGAGTTGTTGTGTGGTCCTGATGGTGAGCTTCCTGAGAAACTGAGGAATTTAGAACCTCGTCTTATTGAGCATGTTAGCAATGAAATAATGGATCGTGATCCAAATGTTCGTTGGGATGATATTGGTAAGTTGGTTCCCATGTTCTTCTTGTTCTTTCATTTTCATTTTTTTGGATAACCTGATACTAGAAAATGTAGGCAATTACTTTATGTGTATCTTATCTAAATCATTACCTATGTACTCCTTAGCTGGCCTGGAACATGCTAAAAAGTGTGTGACTGAGATGGTCATTTGGCCTTTACTACGTCCTGACATATTCAAAGGCTGCCGCTCCCCTGGACGTGGTCTTCTTCTATTTGGTCCTCCAGTGAAGTTGTTAGTTTGCCTACTCTAAAGAGATTGAAGAACCACATCTTACCATTGATTCATGATTTTATTGTGCCATAGGGAACTGGTAAGACTATGATAGGGAAAGCAATAGCTGGAGAAGCTAAAGCGACCTTTTTCTACATATCTGCCAGTTCTTTGACAAGCAAGTGGGTAAGTTTCTATGAATACAATTCATGTTGGAATAGAAGAAAAAGGAAAAAGATCACTTTCATGTAATTAAAACAATGTTTAGAGCTTTTCACAGTTATAAGTATCTAGACTCTGGAGGACATGTGCTTTTGTTAATACTTGAATTGGAACTTGCTGTGTGTGTTGTTTTTCCAGTCTGAAACCAGTTGAAGTCCTATATTTAGAATGTACTTATTTGTTTCAAGTGGGAAAATCTGAGGGATGCTTTTGCTGTTTCTGGATTTTGGTAGTCGTGATATATGACTTCTGTCTTTTTTATACGCCACTGAATGTAGTTCAACTGAAGAATGATTGAACAATCTTTTCTTTTTACATTCTTTCAATTTTCTTATGAGTAGAATATTTACATTCATTGGTAGTTGACTACTTGATTTCTTCGTAAGTAGGAATCTGACACTGAAGACACACGGTTTCCTGCCATATTGAAAAAGGATCTTAGCCAAAATAAAATTAAACTAAATTGGATGTGGTCACTGCATCATGTCATGTTCATTTAGCATTGGTATAGTTGCTAGTAAGTACTTACTCAAGCTGATGAAGATATGTAATATGCATTAACTTCTATCAATTGGTTATTGCAGATTGGTGAGGGTGAAAAGTTAGTAAGGGCACTTTTTGGTGTTGCTAGTTGCCGTCAGCCAGCTGTTATATTTGTTGATGAAATCGATTCACTTCTGTCCCAGGTATTTACTTTCAAATAAGAAGAAACATTTTTGGATAATTGTGTTAAGTTAAATAAGATGTTCTTTTAGCATGCAATCAGTATAAGTAGGTTGTAACTTAGAGAAGAAATTATGTTGTTTACCACTTTTTTCATTCAAAATTTTGGAAAATGGATCATGTTTCAACTTCACTGTCCTAGTTTCTGGATACAAGATTGAAACCCCTTTCACTTCCCTGCATGCAAATTTTCAGGCTCTAACTCAACCCAAGTTTTCTAAGTTTATTCAAGTCCCATGTCAAGTATTGGATTTTTTGCATCTAAAGGTGTGCAGTTTATTTCAGAAATCAGAGATTCCTGTTTTGAGTCAATTCTAGTTTTCTCTTTGCTAAGAACTGCATTTTTCAGCGCAAGTCTGAAGGTGAACATGAATCAAGTAGGAGACTCAAGACACAATTCCTGATCGAAATGGAAGGCTTTGACTGTGGAAGTGAACAAATTCTTCTTGTAGGTAATTTCTAACTGCCAAAACTGTTTGCACTTTCTGGATTTCATGCATGGAAGAACTTCAATATGGGAATGACAGTTAGCGAAGCTAAAATAATCCTAGAATCTTGAGATGTGTCCTTTTTTCTTTCTGATTTCAACCCTTGTGATATCCTTTGGAGCTACACATTAGCAGGATTCCAAGCATGTCAGTATACAATCCTTGTGATATCCTTCTGTCAAAATACAATTATTTTCCTCTTTCGTGGGCAATTATTGTTTTTCAATCCCTTTTTTTATTATTATTTTATGAGAGGTAACAGTGGTGGTTCTGTTACCAAAACAGGAGCAACAAATAGACCCCAAGAACTTGATGAGGCTGCTAGGAGGAGACTTACTAAACGGCTCTACATACCACTCCCTTCTTCAGGTGCATGCAGGATTCATCTGTTTCTCTCCTTTTCTCAGCTCTTTTGAGTTCTATGTAACTTATTATATCTGGAAATGAAGAAGCAAGAGCATGGATAGTCCAGAATCTCTTGGAGAAAGATGGGCTACTTGAGCTTTCAAGGGAAGATATTGATATTATATGCAAGTTGACAGAAGGTCTGTCTCTTGTCGCAAAGTGGTTGATTACAATATAAGCTTCTCCCTAGCATTCTATGGACATAGAATGTTTGCCAATGCTGTTTTCTTTCTTATCCACCAACTTTTTTACATGTTTCAGGCTACTCTGGATCTGACATGAAGAATTTAGTGAAGGATGCTTCTATGGGCCCGCTGAGGGAGGCACTCACACAGGGATTTGAAATCACGAAGCTGAAAAAAGAGGATATGAGGCCAGTAACAGTTAAGGTAATTTAAATGCACAATAGCAAAAAGTGAAGAACAGAATTGATCTAGTAATAATGTAGATTTAGTTGCACTGTTTCCTTTCACAGTTAAAAAAACATCACTTCATAACCACATGGATGAAACAAAATACGTAGTAAACTTTTTGTGGTTTTGCTTTTGTATAGGACTTTGAGAATGCATTGCAAGAGGTTAGGCCTTCTGTTTCTTTGAATGAACTGGGCATATACGAGGAGTGGAATAAGCAATTTGGAAGCTTATCTTTGTAGGCGGTCGGTGCTGTTTATGACAGATATCTGTAGTACACAGTTTGTACATGAAATTCAACAAATTCTTTAATTCAATTGTGTTATGAATGAAACTCTGGTAGGTTTTGATGCATTAGTCCTATGTGATACTGTTGAACTTGCTTGCATAATACGAGTACTAATGATGATCTCCACCGTTTTCGTGATTGAGGATGGAATCCACAGAACAGCCTTTGTTATCTTTCTGGATTATGGGAGATCAATATAATAATCAAAAACTTGTGAATTTATATGGAACGGGGCCAGTAACTCCATCACACTCGGGCTCCCGCCAAACAACAGGGTTATTAAGGTGAAGACAGTAGACTAGCACCACAATATCCATTGAATCTAACGGCTGTGGTGACCCATTTATTTCTGATGCTACAAGTGATTCCAACATCCCCAATCCAAAAATTACAGTATCTACAGCAACAAGTTTGCAATATATTCCAGCAAATAGGCAAGAGAGGAGGAGACAACAAAGATGACCTACATGTCAAGGTATTGAACAAATTGAGTAAGTACAATCCCTAACCACCATACAAAACAAACATATCCCCTGCTTTACAACATCTGCAAAATCACACAGCATTCCATCTCTGATCTCTCTGGAATAATACTCTAATTGAAGTTCATTTCAGGGTGTATATATGTACATCCATGATTGAATAAACAATGTTTTCACTCGGGCAGAGCAAACATTGGCCTCTATGGAAAAGAAAAATGGTGAGGAAATTCAGAAGGCGATTAGATTAGATGATTCATCAGACAATATGCCACCAATAGTGTACATACTACTGTACTGAAACTCTTCTCTGATTTCTGCAGAAAAGAATGGACATGGACTTTGGACAAACTCAACTTACTATGCAGATCCCCACCAACATCCGCACAGAATAAGCAACAGAACAAGAAAACAACCTCAGTCAAGGCTATCACCAAATTTAAAATTAAGAGTAAAGCTATCAGGAAATTGTAGCCCCTAATTTATTAATGGATAGATAACACACACAGCCACACAAAGAAACCAACTAATTGCTGTTGTCACACTTTGAATCTTTTTTACTCTAGAATACAACTGAAGCAAAATTAGATCTTTAAAGATTCATCACAAAATCATTTAGTATAATTATAGTGTATACAAATTTTAGCCCAATTATTAATTCAAAGGAGAAGAGGTAAGAAACCAGTCATAGAGATGAGGGCTACAGATGCTATCTTAATTTAACTCAAACAGCTTAAAAAATCCAGCAATTAGCATTGGATGGAAACACCAAGAGATGAACATGAAACCATACAGCTCACAACAATGGCAGTTTTCAGTTACTCTCTTCTGCTTCTTCTACATATTTGAGTGACCAACACGGACATGAACTCGATGCCAGGAGGTGTTCAATATACCTCTCAAATTCCAAATGACTTCAACATTTTCAGGTTGAACATTGGCAGCTGTATCTACCTGTTCACAGATGAATCATGGAATAGCATAGTTCAGAACCAGAAAAGTAGAGTCCCCAAATTAAAGAGTAACAGCTCAATATTTTGAAAATTCATGCAGTTCACGCATATTAGGTAGCTTGGCAGTTATCTAATGAATCTCTCTGATGCAATTTGATATTCCTTCACCTTACAATTCAACTTCAACTACTAAAGAAATTAGGAGATATCAGTTCAGATCAACAAAATAACTTGTTTAACTTCTATAGGAAGAAAAGTACAAGTACTTCATCTGCCAGGAAGAACAAAGATCAAGCAGGTATATCAAGCCACTAGCTCTACTAGCTCAACATTCCACACAAAGAAATTGGTGACTTAGCAGTCTGCACTAGCTAGGAGCTTATAAGAAAATATCCTCGTAGATGCATGGAATATTTGTATAATCATGACATGCTTTTCTTGAAAGATTTTAATGTTGGGTGATATGACAACATACAATTTCCCAATATCCAACCAGAGAAGCCAAGTAAATAATGAGAATAAACATTTTACACACCGCTTTGGCCACTATCTCAGCAGTTTGTGGGACTTCAGCCTCTGCCTCGTATAAAAACACCCATGCCCACTTGTCACTACTTGCATCATCAGCAACATATGGAATACCAGGTTTCTGGTATCTGGAAGCTTCCAACCAGGTTTTGCCTCCATCTATAGATACATCTACCCTCTCAATGCCACGCCCACCTCCTGATACTGCATACCCCTTTATAATTATCTGAAAAGAAACATAATATAAGTACATAGTGAAATCACACAGAACTGCCCTGCTCAACCTACTTGAGTACACTGGTAAGCAGAAGTTGCAAACCTTTCCATGCTTTATGAGATTGATGTCCTCCAAAGAACATATAGCACACTGTCACCAGTAAAACAATTAGTGAATCAGTAGAATTCTAATCATCCAACGACCAGATCTTAAGAGTTGATAACAGTCTGACATCAAAATTGCATTGCTTCATTCTTCAAGTTTTGAGCAGTAACTTCAAATAACTGCAACAAATCTTTTCATAATTTTGAATTTGGAAGAGTCAGATCATTCCAAAAGATTCAAACCTTCAGAACTATATTTCACAAGCATAAAATGAGCAAAGTTATCACGATCAAAATATTGATAATTTGAATCGTTATCTCGGGATACCCTTCATTTGCAAATGGCATTATGGAATTTGCTATCAATTAAAGCTGAACTCAGGTAACATCAGGATGAAAAGTAAATAAAGGACTGCATCAGGCAATCACCTGAACAGGGAAATTATCAAATGGGGCTCTCCTGGTTGACCAATTGATATTATCCCAGTCAACAGAAGGTGGAAACATTTTATAGTCCTTCTGCATAAAGAATCCCTGTAAAGTACCGAGATCATTCAATAGAATAAAATATAACGTGTGAGCATACTCAAGAGCCAAGCAAAGATTACAATCACATGGAACGGAGAGCCATCATCCTCACCTGGCATTCTTCTGCAATGATATTGATGGAATCAAGCCATTTGACAGAACGAGCACCAATAACACCAGGAACAATAACACGCAATGGATAGCCATGATCCCTGCACTGTTAAGAGGCTTTCAATGGTGGCAAACCAGTAATAGAGTCAGATAATTAAAAAATAAAACACATTAAACTCCCAGTTGAATCTTTTCATTGACAAACAAAAATGACTCTTCTTTTGTTTTCTTTTCTTCTTCTTTTTTCCCAATTTTTTGGTCCACAAGCAAATTTGGGACAATCAATGTTATGAGGCGATGAGACATCTATACATTTTACAAGTCCTGCTGCAGTTTATTCTTATTAAATTCTAATTCATGACATTCTAATGCATACAATACCTCCCCATTCATCTCATAAGCCAACAGAACATCAGCTACGGGATTTGTGGCCTGAATTAATGGAATTGATGCCTTATAAGGACCTCCATTTTCCTCCTATGAGACCATCATTGAATAAAGTAAAATTTTAGCACCAAACAGCAAAAATTAACCAAAGGAAGGGCATATTGGGAAACGATCGATTTCATCAAAGTAAGATAGAAGGCTAACAGAATCACCTTACACTTATGTCTATGCTCACAAACTCAACATGCTTTCCTCCTAAGGGTGTAACACTTGTCAACTTGTGGTATGCCAATATATTCAAGAACATCAGTCAATTTGGCACCACTCCAGACAGCTGAAACATAAAAAACAACTAAGATATGAGGGAAGGGATAGAAAGATTTATGAATGAAGAGACTCTTCAGAAAAGTGTCTTTTTCTACAAAAAAGCTTCCATAATCAATCAGGGGGGATGGGGGAAAGGAAAGCAGTCATCCCAAACAAATTGTTTTTCTAACTACTTATGGTCATTCTACACTTTAAAAAGCCACATTCGTATTATACATCCACGCAGAATACACAGAAACTGAAAACTTGCAATTGCTGCAATGCAACTACCAAAATTTAAAAGGGGAAAGGGTTTGGGAAGGACTTGACTCCATAAATAAGCCATTCTAATCAAGATCACATGCACAAACCGTACTGAACAATGTTTACTGTGAAACATAAATTCAGGGAGATGCAGCCAGGATAGAAAACTAAGTATGATTGAAGTTTCATAAGGATATAAGAGAAAGAGCTCTGAAAGATTCACTAAAAGTGTGGTAACTATCACAGGATCCAAAAGAACAATGTAGTGGATGCAACATCATCCACTGACCATTTCCTATAGCAGCAATATCCCAGCCAACTCCTTTCACTTTACGGGTTTTGCTCATGGCAGTCCTCCTATTACCAGCACACTTCAAAATGACAAACACCACATTAATAAGTTGGAGTTAATCAACTCAATAATACTGCTTTCTGAAAGCTGAAAAAAAAAGTTAAAACTGATTAAAAAAATATTACCTGTAAAGTGGCAGGGACTGTATATTTTGGAAGACTCCTGTTAGTTACACAAGAAGGAAGGTTCATCATCCCATGAATAGTAATGTATATAGTACTATAAGCTATCCACTCTTAGTTAATCACTTACCAAACATCTTCCATAAATATGTCTTTTGGCTTTTCTACCAAACCAGTTATAGTAACGGAATATCTGCTCTCTAACGAAACATGAGGAGTCGATGTGAGTGATAAGATAATATTCACTAGATCCAAATTTCTTAGATTAGCTATAAAATTCTAAGAGAAAACAAAAATGAACGGCAGTAGACCTGTCAATATCTTCAACTATTGGTATTGGGCCATGGTTTCTTTTGTAAAAATGATCAACAGGAGTCACGTAAGAGGAAATCAGAGCTGCACGAGGTGGCTCAGCATTGAATGGCTCCTGAAACAAGAATGACAAAAAATAGTATCTTATGATTCTGGAAAACATTTTAACTTCCCAAAGCAATTAATTTACGAAGTTTACAAAAGTAAACGAAGAAAAAGAGGGGGGGAAAAATAGTCATGAGTACCCATTCAACTTAGCATCAACCTGAAACAACAATTGCATTTATATTACCGGTCAAAGTTAACATAGAAATCAATACCATCACAAGTATACCATCTGGAGGGAGAGAATACACTTAAGCCTGTTTTAGAGAAACAATATGAGAAAATAACACGGAAAAATAAAAGGGGGGGAAAAAAAAGAAGAAAAATCCAGTTTCCATCATCATCTTATATGAGGAGAATAAACGTCAGGCTCCGAATCATGCTAATTGCTTGATAAACAAATGTCAGAAACTATGAATTATGAGAATCAAAAGCTTTAGGTAATAGTAAAACAACAGTCTTAAAATATAAAAGCCTGGGTGCTGCAAAGAACCATATGAGATGTAAATGCATAGATTAATAACCAAAAGCAAAGCAAGGCTAGAAGAGGGGCTAACCTTGGCATTGATTTTAAGGGAAGGATGACGAGGTGGTTCTCGAGAGTAATCGGACGGCGCACTGAGGCCCGGCATTTCTATTTAGTTTGATATGATACTAATAATTCTCCGGAAATCACAAAACCGATAAATTAAACCTTTTCAGTTTTGTTTTGGATTGGAGTTTCTTCGGTGTGGGTTGGGTTTTACGAGGAGGAAGGAGACAGACAGACAGACACCACCACTTCGTTTGTTTGAGAGACACTTGAGAGTGCTTTTCTTTGTTACCAAATGAATATTCTCAAAGTGAATATTTTTAATTATGGCAAAGTCTTAAAATGCATCTAGATGTTATTAACACAGGCATTTTTAAGAATTTCTCATGATACCCATCTTATATTAAAAAATAAATAATCAATTCGCATCTCCTATAAGAAATACTAGAATTGACTCTATTTTAATTTATCTTTGTAATTTTGAAATTGGGACTTTGTCCGACAAATATGGACAATAAATAAAAATTGCGGTTGCAAGTTATCATGTTGGGTGGCTGTTTTGTTTGTTTGGTTCAAGAGACCAGGACTTCAATTGGAATCCACGGATGTGTCCGCACATTGGAAATTTTCGATCATAGCTGATTCTGCGAAAGCGATGTCCATGCTTTTTTCTTTTTCTTTTTTTTTTCGGTGTCACGATATTTCTTGTTTCACTATTCAGTTTTTCTTTTTTTTTTTTTAAAAAAAAAAATCTGATGACAAGCGTTTAATCAATCAACACGCACTCATTCTTCAAGTATATTAATGATTTTTATTTTGCAGAAAAAAAAAAATTGGCGTAACGATCTATTTTGACATATTACAGGAGTTCA
This sequence comes from Cinchona pubescens, assembly GCA_025175665.1. Lineage (NCBI taxonomy): Eukaryota > Viridiplantae > Streptophyta > Magnoliopsida > Gentianales > Rubiaceae > Cinchona > Cinchona pubescens. Next base: position 478,469 of record JANKKI010000141.1, read on the forward strand.
TTTTTCATCAAATTGCCTTCATTTAACCGTGGACAGTTCATGCAATATTTATGGGTTGCAAATGTTTTGCAGAATCCAGATTTTGAAATTTCTACCATCCAAGTGTTGGGGAGAAAAATCATTGGAGAGCCCACGTAATGTAACACTTATCTCGTCGCGCGCATTAGTCAGATTTTTATTTTTTGAAATGAAAATTTACGTTTTTTGACAGTATCAGAACTTCTGATTACGGCCTGGGTTACTAATGTTCTCTTCATGTTGTTAGACTATGGATCAAGAATTTGGCCACTTTACCATGACCAGGAGTCCAAATTAATGTGCAACAGAGTTTAAGAATAGTAGATCCATGATTTGTTGATGAAGAATTTAGACTTGTATAGAGTATTAAATGTTATTTGATGAGAAATTTAGTTTTAATGTAAGAGTCATGTTCATAAAAGGGGGGATTGTTGTGTTCATAAGTAAATTTAAATTGTTCTACGTTGGTTTGAGACAAGAATAAAAAATACTAATATACAAGTTAGGTTCAAAATTTACTGATTTAAATTTTTGAATTAAATTTAGATTCTAACTTATGTATTAAATCTCTTTTGATGGGCTCTCTCGTGATCTTTCTAAGACACAAAACACCAACTAGGCACCCAATTCAACTGTCCCTTCTGTTCCCTTGGATGATAACGACACCATTCCAGGGTGGACTTTTGCAGGCACGGTAGAGTACGTTACCACTGCTGGAGGATCCAAGGTAAAGCTGCCGCCGAATCAACATGCTATTCTTTTAGGGGAAGATAGCAAGATCAACCAAACATTCACTGCAAATGGAAACGCAATGCTGTACCTTCTTACCTTCAGTCTGGGCACAGGAGGAATCAACTGCACAACCAATGAGAGCCTTGTTGTTTCGGCTCCTTACAGCGCTTCACAATGACAGATTTTTGTTTTCTGTGAAGCAAATCTACGGCAAGGATCCATGGCAAATCTACGCTCACCAGCTAGGAAGCTGGGGGGTAATGGAGATTCCATAAATTTAGTACTCGAAAGCACCCACACTATGGATACAGGAGATTCCAATTCCACTACGTGTTGGCCTGTCGTTGACAAGCTCGTTTTCAAGACTATTGGATCATTACCCGTCTAGGCAACCAAGATAATCCACTGCCAAATGGAGGATTTGAATTGGGACCTGCTTTCCTGGACAATTCTCCTCATTGGGTTCTCCTTGATTCTGAGCCAAGTCTTACTGAATCTGCTTTGCAAAATTGGACAGTAATTGGGACACTCAGATACATAGACTCCAAAAACTGCTTCGTCCCACAAGGCACGCTTCTAACTCATGTAGCATGTTACCAGTAACTTTATTTCTTCTCATAGCTCTCCTTCAACAATTGTATGGTCCATTATATTATATTATATATATAATAGTTGAGTAACTTATTAATATAATGATGGACATAAATATGTTAAACCAAACAAGTAAGGGGGAATGATACCAATAGTGGGATTTATGATTCCGATTCCGATTCCGATTCTAGAATGTGAACCAAACACCTCCTAATTTATTATGACCTCACTTGACCTTGTGGTGTAGATTAAATGTTATAAAATCTATGAGCATCATATGGATAAAATTTAATCAATTCTAGAAACCGGGTTTATGCTGTATTATTTTCCATATTAGGTTACTCCTATGCAACTAGAGAAAGCAACACATTCTCCAAGTTGGAATTACAGAAGAGGTCCCACTTTTTCATGCACTGTTATTCCAGAATGATCTCAGAGGCATCATCAAACTGATGTCTAAAGCTTGTCATTGATTGGTTCCTAATCTGTTCTAGAGTCAAGGTGCATTTTTCTTTGAAAGGGGCATATACTTCTTCCTCTATAACTTAACACAATTTCTAGCTGCATTTTCAGACGTTGTGTGTAAAATGAGTCTCAGATTCATTAATCAAATAAATTCCGACTCAATGAGAAAAGTTAAAAATTGTGTTAAGCAACCCACTTTTCCACAACTTGGATGCTTAGCAGTAATAGACATCACCAATATCAAATTTTCCATTTGCAAGGTTCCAGTTAGTATTTTACATAAGAAGTCTAGTGTTACATATATGGAAGTGCCTACTTCCCCAAATATCAGTTTCATTTGCAGAATGAAATCCTATACAACATACAGTCCATGGAGGATTTCGTGATGAGTTCTCAAGTTCAGAGACTCCAAGCAATTTATTCATCTTCATAGCAACTACATCAATGTCTAGGCGCTCCCCAAAGAATTCATCCTAGAGAAGTCAAAAACAGGAAATTCCTCACAAGAAATCCAAATTAATTATGGAAAATGATTCAAAGATAGAAGAATGCAATCAGGATAAAATGGAACTCTGGCCCACTCCCCTATTTTTCTCTCTTAGCCGTGCCTAACCTGTAGCTATCTCATGCTTCCATTGTTGAATTTCCTAGCAAAACTCTTTAATTAAATAGGTATTTTAAAGCATAGGAAAAGGAAGTAATTAATTAAATAGGTATTTTAAAGCATAAGAAAAGGAAGTAATCCTACCGCATCTCCATTTTGCAGCAATGCATGTATTCTTGCAGTAGGATCCGCCAAGGTTACTGTCATTCTATAGGGGCCACTAGGCGATCGAAAGTACTTGGCTTCTGATGGAAGTACTGCTAGAAAACGGACAACACACTTGAATGTACCATGAACCTGTAAAATTTAAATGAATTGAGCTTAACTTTAAAAGTGTACAAACAGCATTTGCTAGAAACACCAAGTTAAAGACACACTATCAAGTCAATGCAGTAACATAATCATAATTAAAGGGAAAAAAATCACCAGAGGTGAATCGTGAGAATTTCCATCAAGGTAGTACAACAAGCTTGCTCAAAATTTGGTACCTCTGAGACATAAAAACAAAAATAAAAATGGCATTACAACAGCTAAAAAAACTCAATGCCAAGGAAAAGGAAATAACATGAAATACCAGTCAAAAAATTGGATGTGGGACTAATACAGGATGGCAAGTAACCATGCTGTGCAACCCTCTCTTTATAGTCCCTGCCATGCAAGACCCACAGAAGCAACATAGTGAAGCTGAATACTAAATGGAAAAAGAATCGAGAACAACTCAAATTAACAGTTTCTCAGAATTCACAAGAGCAGGAGATACCTCAAATGTTCGATAACACTGTTGTCATCCTTGGACAAGTGTCGAATTTTGGTTTGTGGAGTCAAAACACCTTTCCACAAACCCAAAACAGTTCTACAGTGAAGATTACGGATTCTAACCCAATCTCTTACAATTTTGAAGTGGTTACCAAAATTCACATATGCTTCATCAATCACAACTAGAGAATTGGTCAATACAGTGCCAAGGCGAGGAAAATTATATAAAACACTTGGAGGCAAACCAGTCAGCTCCAGTTGTAATGGCAACTCTTCAGCTCCAAGCCTGTGATTCATTTGCCATTAGGCCATGCTTTTAGTTTTCTCTTTCAATGAGATTACCTCAAATTGAAACCTTGTATAATTCACCAACAGAAGTGACTGCCAATTATACAAGACACACTTATATGGGAGAAAGGTCAATGCACCAATAAAAATAACAATCAATAATCTTCTTATCAATTACAGTTACATAAAAGCTCTTTGTTTTTTTTCCCACCTCTGTTTCTAGGCGTTATGCAGTGAAATCACCCTGAACATGAAAAGACAACAGTAAAAATCTCACTCCTTTTTTAAGTCAACAGCAGGAGCATCAGTTCCGTCCCACACAAATAGCACCCATTTGCCACTAGATACTTCACACACATGGAGAACCTTCCATCCAAACAGTTAAAAGGTCAAAAAAAATAACATTTTTAGCTCCCCTAAAAATGCAGAGAAAAGGAGATGGAAAACTATCATGAATTACCATGCACACTAGATCAATGAAGTCGTGTCCATTGATATCTTTCAGTGGTACAGCATAGTCACTGATTCCTGAAATCATTAGAGTAAAATTGAAAGTCAAACAGAAGATCAGAGAAAGAATGTCTAGGTATGTCAGTGAGTAAGACAAAATTAGATTAAAAAGTTATATGCATGAAAGGATACCATTTGAGTTACCCAACCGTCAGTCAGAACAACATTTAAGTTTTAAAAAGCAATTTTTTTGCAAAATGAAAATCAGCCATGTAGCAATTCCCTCAGGCATTCGAGGTCTCAAGATTATTCATGCCTTCTATGAGTTAATAGCATATTAGTTCTGGTAATATCAGTATGCGCTGGCCCATTGACCAAACTAAATATGACAGAATTTAATAAAGGGAATAAGAATAAGGAAGTTTTTTTAGCATAAAAATATGGAGATGTCTTTGTTTGAAGAACTTAAGCAAAAAATTATGTTGTATTTTGTGTATGCAACTGTATGTTCCCTGAGAAGATCGATAGGTCATTAACAACAAAGCACCGCATTAGAAAGCGAGAACTCGCAAACCATAAAAACATAAAGGGAAATTAACGAATAGTTTGGTTCAACCAGAAAACATGAGTTTGAAAATCGAAAGGAATATGCGAGGTAAATAGACAAATAAGAGAAGTAAAGTGCGACAAGAAGAAGAGGAAAGCGAAATAGAATTGAGACAACAATAAATACCAGCATCAAAAGGAGTATTGTTGGACCAATTCCTCAAACGTCTAACAAAAACATCATCTTTAGGTAGGTGGTGAAATGTTGGAGAAACTTGATATGGTGTAAAATTATCAGAAATTCTCCCGTCAAATAGTGCAAAAGAGGAGGCCTTGTGGTCGTAGACAGCATAATACTTTTGGTTATAAAATTCCACCTGAATAGTTAAATAAAGAAGGCCCGGATCAAAAAACAACAGGTTAAAGCACACTAGATTAAGCAAAGCAAACAGTTTCATTCGCCAAGTAAACTAGTGGTTATACTTATAATTACTAGTACCTTAAAACTGCAGAGGAGGATGATATCTTTGTGGGAACGAAGGTGGGGAAGTCCATCAATGTCTTTCATGAACACATTAACAGCAACCTCGGGAGTCTGTTGAGATTGGTCTATAATCTTCAGAACCGTACAGTAATCTGAAATCAAAACCACCCCTCACCCACTCACCTTTGGTTCAAATTAATACTTTATACTACTAAAGAATACATTTTTTGGAGTCAAGTAAAGATTTTGAATGCAAAAATTGCGAAATAAAGAACAGAAAGAAAGAACCCACCAGTCCCGTTGGTCCTCCTGGGAACGGAGAACTCAACCACAAGGCCGAGAAGATTAACTTTGCGTTGTGTAAAGCTGCTCAAATCCTTCAACTTTACGATGTACCGACTATCCCCCATCTTTTCTCAACGGCTTATTAGTCTTCTGAATCTGCAACTCCAAACTCCCCTATACTTCCAGTTGCATACTTACATCATTCAGGACGGCACCATACATTTTTTAGTGTTTGAACTTTGAAGGACCCGATCTTAACCGACTAGTGGTGTGAGTATTTGAGGGAAAAAAAAAAAGAGACATAGCCGTGTTATTAAACCATGGAAAAGCCAACATCTTACGTATTTATATTTATTTAATTTTTTATTTTTAAAATAATAATTTTTCATCTCTAGTCTTATATATTTATATTTATTTAATTTTTTATTTTTAAAATAATAATTTTTAATCCCTAATAAATATAAAATGCTTAATTTTAGTTTCTAAATCAAATCGAAATTTTATTTTATTTTATCCATGGAAAGAAGTTATCGAATGTATAAGGTACCCGGATGTTGGAGAACCATGATGGACATACCAGCCAATAGTCCGAGATTGTATAAACGAGGAAGAAATAAACAACTCACACACTATCTTTTCCTTCCCCTTACCACCAGGAATTCGACCAAGGGAAATGTCCATAAAAGCAATGGACAAAGCAAAATTCAGCAGTCAATAGGTAATAAATTCAGCAGTCATCCTTCGCTCTACAACGTCACATAATTGAACTCTTTAATCTACATATAAAACATCTTGAAAATGCATTACACTTTATTTGGCCCAATCCTACTCCTAAAACATCTCACAAGTCACAACCAGAATTACTCCCAAGCTTGCGCTATTCGGAAAATCTGTGAAGAGCACTGATTACAAGCACAGCAAAACTACACAACAATACCACCATGTGCTTATCCTAGTAGCCATTACACATGTAACAATGTTCTAGACACCAGCTTGCTCACAGAGGTCCAGTAAGTCCAGGGTCTGCAATACCACCAACATAAAAGATTACCACTTTGGGGCCAAAAAGAAGATATTATATCATGAAACCTTGCAAGTTGTGACAGATTTTTTAATCATACCTCAGGTACGGACAACTCAAGACGAAACTTGGGACCATCATAATGATGCAAAACTGGCCTAAAAGCATCCTCCTCCAAACTGGTTTACAGAGTTTCCTTGTACGGATACGCACCTAATCAGCATAAACATTTAGTTGACAAAGAAAACAACAAAAATCTACCTAATACCACAATAAAACAGATACTAAAACTTATACGTCAGTACTTTACCTGAGCAGGGAACCTTGACTCGCCTTTACATTTTTTATCTTCCCACGCAGTAGGATCTATGTTGGAACCACCAAAAGTAGTCGCCTGTAATGATCAAGTTTTCCAAAACCAATGTGAGAAGAGCACTCCAAAATATAAGTATGCATATACAGAAAGAACCACTTCTTAAACCAACAAGGACCTTATTTTCATGCATTTTGATAATGACAATAAATGTTAAAATCACATTTTTACAATTAAAAAAAGTTCAAAACCAGGCCTAGCACAAACTACCTCACGTGTACTTTGAGAATAATATATAGCCCAGTGGTTAAGGGTTTTTATTTATTGTTTTACGATGAGGGTCCGATTATCAGATTTCGCATTCTCCATTATAGAGCCTGCTTCTTCCATTCGCACCCTTCCCCCCCATGCAAAAAGAGCTATCCTTTTTAATTACCCATAAATCATCAATTGACAACCCTAAAATTCGATGGCAATTCTATAAACACCAGGAAAAGATGCAATCAAATGCCTGGTTATGAAGAGCAGTAATTCGTTAATTCAGTCTTAGCAATAAAAGATGCCAGAAAAATAAACCCAAATCCAAAACCTCATGATAATGGAACAGCAACATCTAATAATATATTAATCACTTACATAGCAACAGCCTAACTCCATTCTTTCCCACCAAAATTTCTAAAAAAAAAAAAAAAAAAAAAAAAAAGAAGAAGAAAAAAGGAAAATAAAAATCAAAGATAGCCACATACCTCAAAGATACCATGCAACTGATGAGTGGTATAATTATAGAGAAAGAGTGGTAAGCCTGGGGTTATTGCCCTCACAGAGTCTCTGTACCTTGGTGGTAAGCCTACAAAAGAAGGTATAATTAGTTAATGGAGATTCTAATATGGGACTCAGCAGGCTACTTAAGACTCTGCTTCAAACAGCATATCAATATGCTCAAGCCACATCCTAATGGTACCACAAACAGAAACTTGTGACACTTAAAATTACAATAACCTTTTTAAACACTTCAACAACTCGATCACTAAATTCAAATATCCAGAAAAATGAAACAACTCTACATGGAAAACTCAATTGCTCACTCCATAATCCGTTCTGAACAACAACAATACTCTATTACTCAAGCTTTTAAGACCAAAATTTGTTTTTTTCATCGTGGCCCCCTAAAAACTGCTCTTGTACGGCTTACTGAGATATAATGGAAAGGGACAAAAATGGATTAAAATGCATTTTGCAAACATAAAGAGTTTGCATGCATGACTCTCAAGTCTCCAAAAAGAATAATAATAAAATAAAATAAAATAAAAACTAATACTAGTTTCAGGCTTTCTGCCAACTCATTTGGAAATCAGAACCCCTTGACTACGCATATAGAAAACATCTATCTGAATTTAGTAGAGTCCACAACTCCTTCAAATGAACTACCTAAGTCCCAAACAGTTTGTTTAGGTAATTGCAAAAGGGTGAAATGCATAATTACCAAAGAGCTGTCGCTTTAAATCTTCTTGCATTGTGTCATTATTGCAGACAAAGATGTATCCGCCTAGAACCTCATTCCTGGGAAGTGTTTCAGCAGCAGGCAATGTCTTAAATCTTTTGTCAACAGCATTGTTTGCATTGACACTATTGTTGTAGCTGTTATTGATGTCGATTTTATTGTTGTTATGGTCCTTGCTGCCATTGTCCACAATAGATTTGCTCACAGACAAATTTCCCATATTATTGGTACTGGGCTTTTGATACAAAGTATTCATATTGTAAACACCATTTCCTACGGAGCTTCTGCTCAGACTCTCATTCATTTTCATGTCCAAATTCAACATGGCGTAGTTAAGACTCTCAAACTTGTTGTCTTCTTGAAACCCAAAGTTATCCCTAGGCCTGACTTCAGTTGAGCCCTTTGAGAGATCAAGATTGTTCCGTCGCTCGCCCTTTGACCTAGTCTGTTCAGCCAACTTAGAAGCAGCCATTAACCATTTGTGATCCTCTGACACCTTAGCTTGTCCTCGAAGTTCATCACCCAATTGCCAATAGCTGTGCATAGTCTCCATGTTGCAGAATCTAAAATAAAATTATGCACAAACAAATTACCAGATATTATCATTTATGCATGGGTGAACTTATGGGGAAAACAAAAAGATTTTGAGAGTGGCGGATAAAATGCCATAAAGGACACCAAACAGGACATTTTATCACAAAAAAGAAAACAGCAAATGCCTTGTTTTGGTGGAAGGAGGTACAAAGAAAGAAGCTAATAAGTTAAATGAGAGACCTAGTTGATTAACCTCGAAAGCAAGCAATCTCAAACACACTCAGAAAGCTGTAACTTCACTAGAGTTCGGAGCTGATAAATTGCAATAAAAAAAAAAAAATACTACAGATCAATACTGTATCTATAAGTCGTCCAGTCACCCTCGAACCTTAAACCACAAATAAAAGACACAAAGAAAAAGAGAAAATTCTTTTTTTTTCCCGAGCAGTTAAACACTTGATAAAGTAAATCAATGAATGGGCTGTTATACCTTATTTCAGGTACTTAAAAAGGGCATGTATCCTAAATTCCTAATACGAAATTATTAAAATTACAAAATATGCTCAAAATTGGGAATAGTATAAATGACTCTGAATAATCTACATATATTACTCTGAGCTAAGTTGATCCAAGTAGATGGGGAAGTCAAATGACGGTGACCTCCACCGGTACATACATTGCTCTCATTAGCTTATACGGATAGTTTCATAAACGATATAGATCATACCCCGTGAACAAATAACAGATAGATATTGTTCTAAATCAACTAAATTTCACAGCCAAAAAATAAAAATAAAAAATAAAAAAGTTCAAAACAGGCAAACTAAAAGTAGCTACTAAAATCAACTGCACTAATATCATAAAATTCTAAAGCTTTAGCACTTACAATAAAAATGTTTTTAGCAATTTCAACTTTTGAATTAATGGGGATAAATTAGCTACCACAAAATGAATTGGCAAATGCATGCAGAGCCACATAATAAAAACACAGAAAACACATAAGATATGATGATCTCCACTCACTTTACAGTTATGGATAAATTACGCAAAAAAAAAAAAAATCTCTGAATCTACTAGTCCACTACTTAGTTTAAAAGAGCAAATCCAGGTGGATAATCTAACAGATCAGCCCCAAGATACTCGCCTGTTTACAAGAACCACCTATATTTTGGGGATCCAAAGCTGCAACTGAACAAAGTCTAGAGGGAGAGAATGTACACGCACCTCAATTATCTCCTCGGCTGGCGGAAGATGCGACAAACAAAGGAGCAGCAGCTAACTGAGATTTTTCCGAATTTGTACGAATTGCTCGAGTGAAAATGCCCAAGACTTTTGCTTCTATTTACTCCACTGCCACCGTGGTTTGAGTCGCGCCTTAAGAAAGCATCTAATCATTAAGAGGTGCACCCACGCGCTGGAAGCTAAATTTATAGAATCCTTGTATTGATTGACGAGTAAGTCTGGTTTATTTATTTTTTGATACGGAATAAGTATGATAATCGTTAAAATAATTAAAAAATAAAAAATTTTTTATTATTTTTTTAATATTTAATAGTTAAAATACTTACTTCAATAATGAAAAATGAGTAATAATGAAATTTTCTTCATACGAGTGAAGGTGTGAGGTGTCCACAGGGTGTTTCTCACGGTTTCAAAGTGAGAATGGGGAATTGGGGATAGACTTCAGGTATAGTGGTCAGAGATCGGTGTCACGCTAATTTCATGAACTGCTGATGAAATTTAGTGCTGTCGGTTGAGTGATTTAGGACCGTCAGATCAGAGATCAAGTTAAAAAGTTTGGGTATATGGACCTATGTCTGTGTCTGTGGCCTGTCTTTCTAACATCTTTCTTATGAACCCAAAATCTCAGCAACCTGATATACACAAGCCACCAGCCCACCACTAATTTGCGTTCTTACAGAAATCCCATGGTTTGTTAACGTGTTGGTCCAATATGGGCTTATAGACTGTAAAATAAATGCCTTCAAATTTGTTTTTATTTATTTATTATTTATTTTTTTTTCTTTTTTGACTTGCTTCCAGTAGCGAGTAACTTTGCTTTACCTTCCAAACTTGCTAGTGGTATATTCGAAGTTGATTATTGTAATTTTTCATCATGGAGCAATAATAATTTGGAAAAAATTCAATGGTTTATTAAACCAAAGTGTATACACTATACACGAAAATTTGATTACAGTTAGTATGAAAGTCGGTTAAAGGTGGCAAATTGCCTATTTATTAGAGAGAGGAAAAAAAAAAGTTACAATTTCGGTATAAGGTGTTTAGGTATATTTAGGGGTGTTTGATTCATATTTTAGAATTGAAATCATACATAAAAAAATAGGTATGAAGTTGTGTTAGATTTAAAAATCATTCAAATAATTGGTACTCCTAAACTTTTTTCAGATATAAGTTATTAAAATAACAATAAAACACCATTATTATTATAATAATAAATATTTTTTCTTAGTTTCTTCTTCCATTGTGGAAGAAAGATATTTATCTGTCAAAGAAGGAAGCGAAGGATTGCGGGAGAAAGAAGACAGAAGGAGGAAGGAGATGGCTACTATGGGAGGAGGGAGGAAGGGATAAGGGTTGCAGAAAGGAAGATGAAGGTTGTAGGGAGGGGAAGATGGATGAGGATGGGGGAGAAGGGATGAGGAAGGCTGTAGGAAGGGGAGGAAGAGAAAAAGATGGATGATGAATAAGAAATAGAAAAATAATTTTATTTCATTTTTTTTAAATTTTGGAATCAAAGTTGGATTCACCAAAACCTTCCAATTTTGTTAGTTATGAAGAGTTGCTAAAATTTTTTGGATTTCATTCCAAATTTTCAATACCCCTAACTAATCGCGTTGCTTATTACTTTCATAATATAATATCTACTATAGTTGAAAATGTCTCATTTTTATTTTTACATGTCACAAAATATATAAAAGTTTTTAAGCATAATTTTTATTACTTTCATAATATCCACTATAGTTGAAAATGTCTCATTTTTATTTTTACATGTCACAAAATATATAAAAGTTTTTAAGCATAATTTTACTCGGTAAGTCATAGCATCCCAATTTTGAATTTCAAGAGTAAACTTGAAAATGTATGAAAAAATTATCACTATCTACCGACTATGTTAAAAAGTTACAATATGTCAGTTCATGATTTTGATATTCCACTAAAAGTTTTATGCAATCTACGTTTACTCTCTTTTAACTAACTCGACAAAAAATACACACAGATTAAATTTTAGAACTAATATAGTCTTCAACTTTTGGAGAATTCTATAGTTCTATTAAAGAAACAATTCTGTTTGTTTTAAGGGTTTGTCCAATACAAATTTTTAAAACACATTATATTATACTGTACAAGTCTTTAATGCAGTACAACAAAACGATTCTTCAACAGTACTATAGAATTTTCATTAACTTTTATTGTTATATTTAACATTAGAGAAAGAACATTAGGCTCTGTTTGGATAGCTTTTTTTTTTTTTTTCATTATTCTCCAAATAATATTTTATAATTATTTCATACACATTTTTTAACTTCATTTTTTTTATCTCACGAATATCATAGCAAAAAAATTTACAGTGCTTCATTTTTTTTAAAAAAAATTCCTTAGTTGCATATACTTACGTCTTCTTTTGTGTAAATAGAAACTCATCAAATTCATAAGGTTCACATTATATATATATGTATATATTGATTTTCATTTTTAAATTTTTTTTTTGTAGAGGCCTAAACTTTTTTTGCCTTAAATTTTATTCAAATAATAAAAATATTTTTCTTATAACAAAGATATGTAGATGTCATAGAAATTAAAAAAAATAATCATAATTTACTGTAAACTCTAATTATTTAAAACAAAATTAACCATTATAAAATGGATATTTATAAACTCTTCGTATGAATTTCAGGTCTTTCTGTTTTATTTTTTAAATATATTTTTAATAGTACGAAACCAATTGTATCTTATACTGAGTTGTTTGTAAATTTTTTTCTTTGATGAGACAATATGACAAAATACTTTTATTTAATTATGTGTAATTCATTTTGTGTCTATTAGACATTAACGTTAGTGTAAGTATCTAAATTAAGCATAGTTAGCGTTTTCATTATAGGAAAGTAATTAATTCCTTAATTGAATATGAATTTGGAATAAACATGACATTGGAATTGTTATCATAATCCAACTCAAGGGTGTTTTTGTCAAATTAGTTAAGAAAGAGTTATAATTTTCATAAAAAAAAGATTTATAATTTTCATATTCTTTAGCGTTAATTACACTTTGCCCTTTATGAATTTGACCATGTCTCAATTTGGTCATTGAGACAAATTTATATACCTTTTGCCCCTTGTAATTAACGGTCAAAATCAATTATTAATCAAAAGTTTAAGAGGCATTGGTGCAAAATTACTAAATTGCCATCATATAATTTATTTTAAGGTAAGTTACAATTTACTCATGTAATTTACAATGTACTCATGTAATACTATAAAATTATATTTTACCTCCTATAATCCTTAAAATTTTTATTTCACCATCTATAAAATAAATAAAAAAATTCGAATGAGAAATTTCATACTCTTTGTTAGTGCAATTAAATGTTATCAATTTGTCATCATTCTTAGGATGATTATTAATGGATCATTTAAAAATTTAGGATTGAAATTAACACAAGTTAGGTTTTTAATGAAATTGTGACTTTATTTTTTGTGTAATAATCCAGGAGAATCGTATCGAGTCAATTTTATATAGTATTTAAACTTGTTATAAGCACATACAAGGAGAGAACGCCTTCATAGGTCTGCTCACAGTTTTTGCAATTTTTTAGTAATTTTTGACTAGTTTAATTGTTATAATTATTAGACTCAAAATATTTTTTATATGTGTCTTGAAACTGCATAACTCTAACTAACAGAATCTGTCATTAAATTTGAGCTCTATTAAATGATGTCATTTAGGATCAATTTAATAAATTCATTAAACAAGAAGTAAAGTATAATTTCGTATGAGTTAAATTGTAAATGAATCCCAATATTAATACGAGAGATACTTCAATAATTTTTCACTACTTTCTATCTTTTTAACTAAAGATTGGCAAAAAAAAAATAATAATAATAATAAAAGAAAGAACTCTCACGTACCTTCGTAAAACCAGTGCATCCTAGGCCTGTCCCTGTTCCAAACAAGGTACAACAAAACCGCCCGTCAATCTCTAGTACCGCTTATAAAACCCACGAAGTACAAGTGTCTTAGGGCTTCAAAACCAGAGTTTTTCCAGATTTTAAAGAAGACAATCAGTTGACTACCAACAACATTGAAAATGCAGACGGAATTTGATCGGCTCCTCTACTTCGACGGCACTCGCCGACAGGCGGAAGAAAAATATGCTGAAAATCCTTACGATGCCGATGTCCGATTTTGTGAATCTAAGAAGAAACATCATTTTTTTTCCTTTGCTTAATTTATATATGATTTTTTAAAGTTATTGTTTCTGAACAATAAAAAAAAAAATGAATAGAATTATTAATTGTTAAATTGATTGATTGCAGAATCTGACGAAATGGGGAGGGGCGTTGCTGGAGTTATCTCAGTTTCAGAGCGTTCCCGAGTCCAAGAAGATGATTCTGGGTATTCTCACATTTGCCTTGCTACATATTTTACTGCCTTTTAGGTTTTAGGTTTTTAATTCACGCCTGACTGAAGAGAAGAAACTTTTAGTAATACCTTTAACCAGAAAGGGGAAAGGGTTAAAAAATATGAAATGGTTACATTTTTATCCCGCTACCTAATGAGCTGGCAAGATTCTTATAGTTATGAGTTTTAGTAGAGGAATCTTGGCCATTCATTAAGTAGTGGGATAGATATTGTGATAAGGAGTGGGATAGAAGATTCTTTGCACCAAGATATAGTGGTGGTGAAGGAAAGAAAAATTTTGATTGAAGACTTGTAACTTTATTGGAGAATTAAAAGGTTTGGTTTTTTTCCTCTCTTATTGAATTGGATAATTGGTTAAGAGAGTTATTCAGTTAGTTGATAGATTGAGCTTATTAGTTTAATTTTTTGTGTTCAAATTTCTTGCTTTGCTTGCTTTCTAATATATTGATTTGATTGTACAGAGGCCATATCAAAGTTGGAGGAGGCATTGCTGGTAAATCCCAAAAGTCCTGAAACACTGTGGGTCTTGGGAAATGCATTTACTTCACAGGCATTTATGACTTCTGATGAAGAGGAGGCCAGGGTTTTTTTTGAGAAATCTGCTATGTATTTCCAACAAGCTGCTGATGAGGTACCCTTAAGCTTTTACTATGATACTGCATTCCGATGTGTTTGTCTGGATATTAAAATTCTTTTTGTGTTCTTGCTTCTCATTCATGCAGGATCCTAGTAATGAACTCTACCGCAAATCCTTGGAAGTTGCTGCTAAGGTACACAATTATATTCTAA
Organism: Cinchona pubescens; assembly: GCA_025175665.1. Classification (NCBI taxonomy): domain Eukaryota; kingdom Viridiplantae; phylum Streptophyta; class Magnoliopsida; order Gentianales; family Rubiaceae; genus Cinchona; species Cinchona pubescens. Next base: position 493,507 of record JANKKI010000141.1, read on the forward strand.
ATTAGCAGTACTATAATGCATTTAAGGTTTGGAAATTGAGGCAGTATATATGCTAAATTATACACTCTTTCTGGAGAACTTTTGCTTTGTCGTATCTGGCTCAGCGTGTTTATAGCTTGAGATGTACTGTTGTTGCCTTGGTAGAATATGTGGTTGTAGAATTCGGTCTTTTCTAATTGTCTTGCGTAGCTGCAATAGAAGGTGCAAACAAAATTTAACTTTACTGCAGAAGTTAGTCCTGTAATTTGTGGGATGTCTTGCACTTTTTTTTGATTCAATAAACTTTCAGTATTGGTATGGCTGGTAGTACAGTGGTTCCCTAGGGCTATGATGTACAGAAGACGGCAAAGTGCTTGCCAAATTGGAGTGAAGAGCATATAATGCATGAAAAATACAAACACAGTATTTTTCATATTCTGTTGCAATTATGCAATGCAATCCATACATCTTTTAACTCTAGAATAACAAGGAAAAAATAATCAAAAAACACGAGTAATAAGCAAAAAAATGAAAAATATACATATCTAAATATAAACTCCCATCTTTACAATGGAGAATGCATTGATCAAGCTACCGTGTTTCTAATTGTAACAACAATGTAACACCAGCACTAGATTTTAATACAGTAGGGCTATAGTGCATGAAGTGTGTGCTACTCACATTCTTAACACACTGCTATTCTATAGACCTGTATTGCCCTAGAGTCTCGTGCTACAGAGCATGCTGTCTGCTATTATGATCATAACTAGGCATCATTTTTCCTATTTGCAATGAAGTGTTTGTTTAGATATGTCTTATTATATAGGGCTATTCATGCTCCTCTTAACTTTAATATGAAATTTATCATTTCTTTAAGGGTTGGAAGACTTGAGATTCGCTACGTGTTGATGAATATTATTATTTGCATCATTTGAGTTCAATAATATGTTAGCACTTTCATAAGTTTTTGTCATTTGGAATATCTCAGCATTTAGAGGGTTTATGTCATCTCTGAAATCATCAGACCGTTTGCCTCTGGCATTTCAGTTTTCTTCTCTTGTGGTTTCATTTGCATCCTCTTGTTATAATGATGCTGGTTAATACGATTTTTTGGATTGTTATACTAAGCTGACCTTCGTGTGTTATTTTATGTTTTCATAATGTATTGCATTACACTTAGGGAGTGTTTGTTAATGCTGAATACTGAATTCTGAAATCCGAATTGTAAGTTCTGAAAGTATTAATTGCTGAATTAATAAATTTATTTCTGTTTGATAATCAATTGAATTCAATCTCTGAATTAAATATGTCACTTCATACATGTATTAACTTATTTTAAATAATTGTCATATATGCGTAGAAAAGAAAATGAATAATTAAGAATGGTATAAATGTATATGAGAGAGAATGTGTGTGTGATAGGGTATGTATGTGTGTGAGAGAGAATTTGTGTGTGATAGAGTGTGTGTATACACCTCTAGGGATGCACAACATATGTGTGAATACGAGTATGAAAAAGTACAAGAGAGAATGTGTGTGAGAGACTAAGTGTATGTGTGAAGTGAGAGAGAAACAATGTACATATGTGAGGAAGTGTGTGTTTTTGTGTGTGAGAGAGTATATCTTTGTGTGAAAGTGTGTGTGCAAGTGAGAGAAAGTGTGTGTGAATATGTGTGAGAGAGAGTGTGTGTTAGACTATGTGTTTGTACATTTATTTAAAATTCAGCAGATTAAGTGAAAATGTTTTTACTTAAAATTTTGAATACAAACTAAGTAGTTCTTAATGTATTAAGTGATAAGAGAATTTTGTTATCAAACATGCTGAATTAAAAAGTCTCTTAATCAATTAATTTTCAGCATTAAGTTGAGTTATCAAACAGACCCTTAGTAGAAATACACATAAATCTCTGTACACGTCAATAGATGTTAGTTACTATTACTTTGCTTTATCTGGATCTCATTGGTTGCGTCAAGCTTCAAAGTTTTACAAATTTTCCCCTTTGTTGGATCTGGCTGGTTAGGCAATAATCGGAAGAACAAATTTGGAATTTTTACCTTGAAAGTAGTTAGTTGAAGATTGTGTCAATCAATGCCTCGAAAAAGGATGATTCTCAGACATCCTTCATAACAACCTCAAATTGAGAGAGATTCTTAGATACTTACCAGAAATTTATTAATTTTTGACTAAATTAAAATTTGAAACTGCTGGAAATGAAGGATGTCCATTTATGTCCAGTGGTCAACTTGTTGGCTGCAGGATGAAACATATATGTACTTATGTCTCTATGAATTTGTTTTCACATGTATTGCTTTGAAAATTATTACCATATATAATACAAATTTTCTTTACCGATTGCTTCTAGTCAAGTCTCCCAGTCGGTTTTTTTTTTTTTAAAGTGATGACATCAATAAAATGGTCCTTTTTGCTCTTCTTGATTGATTGTCTTCTATTGTTATTTCTTTATCTAGGCTCCTGAGTTGCACAAGGAGATCCACAAGCATGGTTCCCTTCAACAGGCTATGAGTTCAGCACCTTCAACATCAACTGGGACAAAGGTATGATGCAGATTATTCAGATAACATTTATTATCTCTCAGTTATTCAGCTAATGATATGTGGATATTTTGTCAATTGATCCTATTCTTCCAGTATGATAAAAGTCTTTAACTTCCATTACTTAGCACCACTTCTGGTGTTTATGATTCAATGGAAAGGACCTTTGTACTACTCTACTGTGTGGCTGTGGCATCTGCTTCCTTTTAAGTGGGAGTGAACAAACCTGAGGGCAGGAGTACTTAGGTTCCTTCAACAGTTTTTCAAAGATCAGACAGTTGAGTTCATGCGTATTGATGTGCACGCACAAATCTGTCATTTACCTCTCTTCATGAGAATGGATAACTAAGTAGAAAAGGAAACAAGAGAAATGAAAATAACAACTATTTTTTTTTTGGGGGGGGGGGGCGGCGGGGGGTTTATTGGTGGAATTGCCGGCGGTATGGGTAGGATAAAATGAAATATGATATGCAGCTGTTGCCTGTTTGCGTTGGAACTTGCAATTTACTTATTTTTTTAACATCCTTGAGTGAGAACATAGTCTACAATGTCTTTTAGGAAGACAGTCTGATATGGTGACCTGAGATGTGCTGTTTGTGTTTAACTTTTGCTTCCCCCCACCCCAATAAAAATTTTATGACGTGCTTTACTCCTTTCACAGCCAAGTGCCAAGAAAAAGACGAGCAACGACCTCAAGTATGACATTTTTGGATGGGTAATACTTGCGGTTGGAATTGTTGCATGGGTGGGGTTTGCGAGGTCCCATGTACCTCCTCCACCTCCTCCTAGATAAGCTGCTGACAGCCTTGCACTCGTGTAGGCTGAAGATGCCTGTTTGAAGCTTACATGTTGATGGGGTTAAGAAATATCTGGCGGTGGATACCTAGTTCATGTTACTACTATTTTCTCTTTTGACTTGAGTAGTCCAGTAAAGCTTTTGCCAATATAAACCCTTCTTAAATTACAGAATAACAATTATCTATTTTGTACCAATCCTCAAATTTTTTGGAAGAAGTTGTTTACTATTATATGCTTTATATGGTTTGCCTGTGACAATGGTTCTCCTGTTGTGCTGTCTTCTAAGTTTGTTTGGTGACATAAATCCTCTTCGTGTGCATGACATGTACTGTTCACAAGTGTTTGTATTCCTGGTGCATGCAATGTTTCTTTTTGGTGGGTGAATTGGCGAGTTTTGTTATAGATAGTACTACTAAAGAAAATTCTGACATGGAATCGGTTTACGTTAGGTGTGATGGATTCTTTGATCTATATTCATTTATGTCACTTTGAAAAAGTTTGTTTTTAGTGAGTTAAGGTGATATGGATGAATATAGACCAAGGTGTCCATCTCACCTATCGTGGACTAAATTTATGTAAAAATTTTCAGTACTACTAATATACAAAGTTTAATGTATAGAGTCGCTTGATGGCACTTGTACATTTTCCTAAAGTAAGAAACTTACAATTTAAACTGTTGATTTTGCTCGTTTATATTTTTTTAATCGGCTTTTTATCTCATACATATTATATTAAAGAAGTTATTATAATATTTTTTAAAATAATTCTAAAATAATACTAACTATCCAAACGAGTATTTATTTAAAAAAAAAAAGAAAAAAGACCCAATTATGGTTGTTAAAATCGCGATCATGGATCGTACGATTTTAGAATGTTAAAACGACTCACATTGTTACTAGAATCGGAATCTTTGTAGAATTGGATATGATTGTAGGATTGTACGATCCTACCCGATCTTATGATCCTACGAAAATATTCTTTTGATACCTTTTAAACTTTTGGGTTTTATTTGTTTGTGACCTATTTGCATTAGCCCTACCACCAAATTCTTTTTTCAAAGTGTAAACTCCAAACACTATGCTTGTCAGGATTGTAAGATTTCCTTATCTAAATGAAAATTCTCTAATTATATTTTCATAAAACTTAGTAGATATTTTATCCTTTTAATTGGATGGATATAATATGATATGGTATAAATAAATAAAACTACAATTCAATTGAACTCACACATTTATTTGGAAAAGTCTTTTAAAAAGTTCGGTAAATATTATAATATTTTTTTAAATGTGACATATAAAATATAAAAAAATTTAAAATTTAAACACATTTAGAGAATGTGATTAAGAAATCTACCCTACAAAAATTGTTATAAAAATGATGTATTAGTATATTAGTTGGTGTTATTGGTTATTTTAATTTGTTTCTTCAACTTTTATCTTCTTATGATTAATGTTATCTTATTTTTTAACGGAAAAATGTAAATTCATATTGATTTTATAAATTTTTTACATGAGATCATTTAACATTAATTATGCATATGAGAAGATCTAATTATCATACAAGCAGTCTAACGACAGTCTAGCTAATCTTTTATATTTTAAGATAAATTCAAAGTTGTGATACTTTTTGAGATCTTCTCCGAGTTTCATGTTATTAACAAATATATTCTTTAATTTGATTTGCATTTTGTCTCCTAGCTTATTCTAAAATATCATCTATTTGGACAGTTATTATTTAATTAAGATATTATTCTAAATAAAAAAAGGTACATTGTAACATCTCTTTTTACGTTATGTATGCAAAAATTTAAAATTTTTAGTTAGAAAATATTACTGAACAAATAAGGGTTCCATTATTAAATTAATTTCTTTTCAATTTCACTACTTCCATTTTCTTATACAATTCATGAAATAGGTCAAAATGATATATTTTTATACTTAATCTACAAATTATATAATTTTTATTATGATTTTTGTTATTTATTAGTTTAAAAATAATTTATTTTGTTATTTTAGATACTTTTGATAAAATTTTACGATTTTGTGATCCGATTTTAACAGAAGCATATCGTTCCTCTGTAAAATCCTGATTCTACAAACTATGGGCCCAATGGGTCAATGTTTTATCAAATGTTTGAAAAATACTAGTAATTCAAAGTTGAAAAATGAAAAGTTTCCCCAATCTTGTTTAGCACGCTCCACAACAATAATGGCGGGTTTTGGGAGAGTGATAAAGGTATTACTAATGGCGGCAGTGAGTGTGAGGTGGATTGAATTTTTCATTCTCCCGCAAGCTTCCTCCCAAATTTTAAAAAACCCCGCTCTATAATTTCCCAATTTTAAATATTTCCCCCTCACTATTCAAATTTATTCAAATCAATCTCTTCCTCTTCCTTACTCCTTATTTAAATTGCTTCTTCATCATCACATAATCACATTCCTCATCCAACCATCTCCTTAAATTGTTTCAAAAAAAAAAAATATGCCATCCCTCCCAGAAGAACCATTGCTGGCCCCAAACCCAGATCGATTCTGTATGTTCCCAATTCAGTACCCTCAGATTTGGGAAATGTACAAGAAAGCCGAGGCCTCCTTCTGGACTGCCGAGGAGGTCGACCTTTCTCAGGACCTCCGCGACTGGAATTCCCTCACCCCCGGCGAGCGCCACTTCATCACTCACGTCCTCGCCTTCTTTGCCGCCTCGGACGGCATCGTTTTGGAGAACCTCGCCGGGCGTTTCATGAAGGAAGTCCAGGTTTCCGAGGCCCGCGCCTTCTACGGGCTTCCAGATTGCCATCGAGAACATCCACTCCGAAATGTACAGCCTCTTGCTCGAATCCTACATCAAGGATTCCGACGAGAAGCATCGTCTCTTCCGCGCAATCGACACCATTCCTTGCATCGAGAAGAAGGCCAAGTGGGCCCTCCGCTGGATTGACGGGTCCGAGTCCTTCGCCGAACGCCTGGTGGCCTTCGCTTGCGTCGAGGGGATATTCTTCTCCGGGAGCTTCTGCTCCATATTCTGGCTGAAGAAACGCGGGTTGATGCCCGGGTTAACCTTCTCGAACGAGTTGATCTCCAGAGACGAGGGTCTCCACTGTGACTTCGCCTGCCTGCTTTACAGTCTGCTGAGGATGAAGCTGAGCGAGGATCGAGTGAGGGGAATCGTGGCGGACGCGGTGGAGATAGAGAGGGAATTCGTGTGCGAGGCGCTGCCGTGTGCGCTGGTGGGTATGAATGGGGATTTGATGAGCGAGTACATTGAATTCGTGGCGGATAGCATTGCTGGGGGCATTGGGGTACGGGAAGATGTACAACGTACAGAACCCGTTTGATTGGATGGAGCTGATAAGTTTGCAGGGGAAGACGAATTTCTTCGAGAAGAGGGTTGGGGAATATCAGAAGGCATCGGTGATGTCGAGTTTGATGAATGGAGATAATAATGGTGGAGGCACCCACCACGTCTTCAAGTTGGACGAAGATTTCTGATGTTTCTCCTCCTCATTCTTTTACTTGGTCCCATATTAAGAAAGAAATATTACAGTGGTGTGGTTTCTTTGTACTTTTGACTAAGATTGTAATAGGACTAAATTAGCAAAATAAAAAAATTATGTTTATTAGTTGATCTGAGTTATTCATGTAGTATATGCTTGTTCCTTTAATCAAATTTCTAGGAATTCTACATTGGAGAATTGCTCACAAATGAAGTGTATAAGAGACAGCCTTCGATGCTGGTGTATCTGTATCTGTAAAATATCGGCACAAAATCGAAGCCTCTTTAAGTAGTAGTTGAATAATTAATAGAGAAGAATTATTTATATAAAATAATTTATTTTATTACAAATTAAAGATTATATCTTATTCAAATAAAAATTTTTTATTGGTCAAATAATTGTTAAATGACTAGAATAAATTTTAGTCGTGCACCAGTGGAGTATTACGTTGAACTAACCTCACCGCCGGCCGGTAAGTCCTCCCAATACCAAATAGTACTCATATAGTACTGTAGTACACTAGTTTAGTAAACCGGTCAGAACTCAGAGCAGTCCAGCTGAGCGAGCGATGTCAAGTTCCGTGGGCGGTGGGGTTTATCAAAGCTCCGGCATGCTATCAAGAGATCAATTACTTCACCTTTTTCAGCGGTTCTCCTTTCTCACCTCCCAGCCTGGTATGTGCTATAGCTGCTGCTATCCAATTTATAGTAATTTTTTTCTCACTCACTCACTCACTCGCTTCCTCCTCATCATCCTCTGCTTCTGTCCAGTATACTTCAGAGTCATAAAGAATCCTAGTTTTTTGGGTTTGGTTTCGCTTCATGATTACTCCCGCTTTTTACTGTTTTATATGTTTTATGGCTCAGATGTGAAGAAAAGAATAGCTGATGCCGTCCTTGACAAGCAGGTTTTCTTCAGCCTCTCATATCTGATACTGATTCTTGTTCAAGTGTTTGCTGATTTGCTTCTCTGAAAGGAGGCCTAAACAATCAAGCGCACACAACCCGTTTGAGTATATGTGTAATTGAACTTGTGATGAACTCCTGCCTCTACTGAATGGATTTTGAATACCCCTTTTGCCTCTGATTCTTGCTAGTATTTCAGACTACGTGTTACTGTATTGCAAGTACATGGATGGTGTGTAGAACTTTTTTGATGACTCAGATTCACGTTTTCATGTTGAAACCTACTGTGCAATCTGTAAGTAAAAATGATGTATCCGATTTGGTTGAGCATTGAAGTCATTTCCATTTCATCCTGCTAATTCAAATGGAATAACAGCTGTCTCTGTTCTGAACTTTGTGATTAGCCTGTGGGGACCTTTCTGTGAAATGGTTGCAGTGCTCTTATTAAGGTGCAATGTATCACAAGCAGGTCTCCTGGCTCCTTGTGCCATGCTAAAAGTGATGGTTTTTAGTTTGAGAGCTTGTTACATTATTGCTGTGGGGCTTAGTCTCTAAATATCTTGAGATAATCTGATCAATAAGGAAATACAAAAATGTGAGGACAATGAATATTGTATCAAAATAAATTGCACTATACGGAAATATCTTACTAGATATACAAGGGCATTATTTGCATCCAAAATTTAAATGATGATTGATCTTATTTCTGTAAGGTAAGGAAATGTAGATATAGTTTTCACTTTTCCCTTTATTGTGGATTGGTGTTCTCAAATTTCAACTCAAGGTAGATCTGTTCCAGAAACATGAATGCTTTGCCCACTCTGCATGTGTACAATTAGCCTTCACCGACTTATTTGAAGTATTTGCTGTCAGAGAATCCTTTGGAGTTGATTTTATTACTGAGAGATTATTAATGTTAATACTGGCTGAGATTTCCAATTTCTTTTGTTGCCAATCATCCCAATCCTGACCAATATATTAAATATATGCAGGAAGCTGTTGCTGTTACCACCACGATTCAGGAGGAGATCTTTTTGGAAATGGGCATCGGTGAGTTTTGTTTTGCAGTTGATATGTTTTGTAAAATTTCGGAAACTTTTGGCATCAGAAATTATTTTTAGAGATCTCTTTGATTGTCTAGACCAAGTTTATACTATTTTGTGATGTGCACAAGTGCTATGACATTGTAAGACCTGTGTCCTGAAAGTGCAGATCCAAGATTTGGTCTTGCTTGCCTTGGGAAAGTAAATGTGGTTTATGAGAGTGATCGAGATTTAATGATTCAATTCTATGGATTTGTTGCTAAGTAAGGTCTCTCTCTCTCTCTCTATATATATATATATATATGCATATGTGTGTGTTTTTGCCCCCCCCCCAGGTTGGGAATTCAGTATTATGTTGGGCCTGAAAGTTTGACAAAGCAAACTTCGGTTAAGCTTGATAATATATTTAAGAAGTTTGCTTTATTAATGCTGGGGTTAGAAAAGGTAAGCGATATTGTCTATTTGTAAATGTCCCTCTGTGTCTCAAAAACAATGATAACAAGCCAATGCTTTTGAGTGTTAAGAGTTGATTTTGTGATTTGGTTCAACTTAAAATTTGTTCATATGTCTGTCTTTCTTCACTGCTTTGCCCGTAGGTGGCTAAGGACCCTATGAACTCGGTCCTTCAAGAGATTCTAGATATTGTGGCGACAAATAAAATATGAAGCTTTTGATCATTTTGCTTCCTCTGATCCTTTCACTCATTCTTTTGTAACTGTAATTCTGTTTCTTTTATTTTTTGTTCTTTATTTGTGTGTGTGTTTTGGGAGGTGCCGCGTTTGATCGATCTCTCAAATATTGTTGAAGAAGTTATTATTAAACGTCTGCCCATGTAATTTTGAAAGGGAAGAGACGGTTTGTGAGGAGGCTGAACTTGGACCAGAAAAATTTGAAGAAAGAATGTATATGCAACAGAAAATACAAGAACAGGTGAAGGTTCTTCTATTCTTGTTTAGAATTAAGGGACTAATTGATTTCACAGAAACATGATCCTTGCCCTTTTCACAGCAATTGGAGATGCTAAAGTACATGCGCTACTTTCACCTGGATGACCAGTCTGCAATCTTGGAGAAGGTATGACTTGAACCTTTATAAGCTATTGCTGATTATAGTAGCTTAAATCATACTGCAATTTAAGCTCAAGTTGTCATAGAGTCTAATCCAACTGTTGATACTCTGGTAAAACTGCTCAATGTAGGGTTTTAAATCTTTTTTGATATGTAAATCCTCAATTATATGCTTAAAACTTTATCTTCATCTGCAAATATTTTGTTCTGCAGATACACCAGCATATGGAGAGAGCCAATTTTGAGACAGAGGCTTCGATTTTGTCCGAGGAACAGATACAAGACATTGTTCGAAGGAGGGTATCGCCTGTTTTCCAGCCCACATAGCCTAGTTCTTCTGAATAGCAAGCCGGTTTTGCATAGACTGCTACTTTTGGTGATTGAAGGCTGACAGCCTACTAATGCTTGTGGAGTTTGTGTATTGGTGATTGTATTTGATTTTATCTGTATTGTCCTGTTAATCTTGTTCTATTATGGACAGTATCTTCGCCTTTTTGTATAACTCATTGTTGGGGTTTGACTTAGATAATTAGGCAAATTAAAATTTCAACCTAATTTCATGCCATGGATCAAAAGCACGTCCTTTGAAGTAATAATAGCGAATGACTAGTAGGAACAAAATTGCAGAAACCGTTAAATGGATATTAGAATGTATTCCTTTGATCAAAAGAAGCAAATGTATTCTTATAGGGAAGTAAAAGAGACCATGTCATCGACAAACATTTCCCATTTCCCATTTCCCTCTGTCTTATCTTTTTAACATTTCCCCCCCTATTATTTTATTTAGGTGCAGCAACAAAGAAGACCGATAAGGTCTCATTTTCATTCATTTTAACATGGAGCTGAACCCTTCCACTCTTCCGAAGGCTTGGTGTTAAAATCGACGGCAATAAGTCGCCAAGCCCGGCGCCATTATTGGTGTTAAAATTGATTTTGATTCTCCTTGAGATTGTAGATTATCTGGGAATAGAAGAGGCACTCAAAGCAAGATCTTTGCTGGGGATAGAAGAGACACTAAAGCAAGATCTTTACTGATCTTCTCTTGTTTTTGAGTGAAGAACTGGATCTCGACTTGTTAACATGGTGAAACTTTTTAGATATGAGCTCCACCAGTGTAAAATAACTGGCAATTAGGAAAATCTAAAATGCTCCCTGTTGATTATTATACGTAATATTGTTGCTAAATACTGCTCTTAATATAATGGCTACAAAAACCTCACAAAATCTCACTATTTGTTACTAGTAGTTATGAAAACTCGATTAAATGTAAAGTGTAAACTTGACGTGTACTGGCAGAATCTGTGTTTCCAGGGTGTTGTGTTCATTCAGATTCTACTTGATGTGCAGCATGTCTTTTGTCTGTCTTAACTGTTCTCTCCTGATCCATATCAACTTTTAACTGAGAAGTTTTTAGGACTTCTATCTCAGAAACAATTTGGTTTCATTTTGCTTCACCTTTCTCCTTGTCCTTTTAGTCCCATCCTGGAAAGAACGTTGGAATTGGCAAGTATCACACACTGTTTTCCTTGATTGACGGACTCGTCAAATTTGAGAAATTTGGACCTGATACAAGAGAGAAGGTGATACTCCAGATGTTATATTTAAATTGTAGCAAGTTACTCTTAGTTTTAGCATGATCTAAATGTTTGTTTGTTGTGCTGTTATAGGTAAGCGTTTACCCCAGGGTGTTGCAACCTGAAAATCCCAACAGCTACAGGGCACGAAAGAAAGAGTCCTTTAGATTACAGGGCGAGCGAAGGAAAGCCAGAAGAGAAGCCAATCTGGCGGAGCCACAGTTGGTATGTGCTTCGATTGGTGAAGCCTCAGAAACCAATCCAGTTTGCTGATCCAGAGAACTGATTTCTGATTTTGAAATGACACGGCTTCTATGTTCTTGCAATCATGATCTGGTCTGTACATTAGGCTTTTGTCTCTTCTTTTTTTCTGTTATTATAATGCTGAATTTCATCAAGAAAGTATAAAATCTTGAAGATTTGATGAAAAATTCATGTTGAGAGCTTCGATTTGTGAAGATTTGATGGAAAATTCATGTTGTGAATTGCCGCATATTGCGGCTGATCAGTCCGGATTGGCAGATTCATGTTCTGAGTCGTATGAGCAATACCAATGTTTGTAAGCTAGCCCAAATTAAAACAATACCATGGTTAAGGCGGCTTAACTCGGACCTCAAAACTTTGTTCTTTTTCAGAACAGAATTTTGAACTAATGCTATCGAAAAACTTGCTTCTTAATTTTTTATCAAGGGAGTTAGTCATGCTATCAAATCAGTTATTTTCTGGTTTCATCGGCAGCCACATGCTATTTATTAACCCGTTGGGTTGCTTCTTGTACAGAAGAGTTTCCACGAGAGGACACAGGTGCTTTCAGTAATAGGTTAGCAAAAACCTAGACGGAGACCTCTCCAAGAAAATAGTCCAACTTCACCCAATAGCAGACAGCTGATCCCTCATTCATTGTCCAAATTTTGCCACATATTTTAGTTGATCAAAGAAGGATAAATTTGTTCAACATCAAAATCATTTTGAAGGAAATTAACTAGTTTAGTAGTATAAGAAAAGAAAACTATTCAGTACAAAGCATCTTTCCTCTCTCATCTACTTGGCTGTTTTTCTACCCTTGAATTTTGCTTTGCTTTCACATTCAGACAGCCTGCAAATTGCAAAAAGCACCCATCAAGACAAGCCAGTGAGTTATTTAGAAGAGTAAAGCACCACATTCATGAAAAAAAATGAGCCATAAGGACTTCTTGTAGATCTCTTCTTTAATCTAATTTTGCCAACCATGATAAAGTTTGCTAGCTCACAGTACGCAACATTCCACTGTTATTCGTAACTAGGTTGCAGAAGTTGCAACACATGAAAACTAAACATGGAATTTACAGTCAGCAGGAAAAAGAAAGGAAAAAAAAGAAGCTTGTGACTGCAAAGTTTTTTCCGTCTTCTAACTTACCATTGAGTTGAAGATAGCAATAAAAGGTTATCCAGTGAACTTGTTATTGGTGGCACAGAGGAAAAAAGGACTAATTGCAAATGGAGGATACAAATATAGGTCAACCATATCCAATAACTAAATTATCTTAAAACCAACATTAGAACAGCATATTACTGGGAATTATAACGCGAAGCTAAGAAAAGACATCCAAACAACTTGATGCAATCCTACAGGCTACAAAAAGTTAAGTTGATGTATAACTTGAATCCTTGTTCAAGGATTATTACTATGTCTTCTGCTAAAGCAACTAAGTTTCTTCTTCAAGCAAATGCCGCATGAATTCCGATTAATGCACGGCTTAAAACTACTTGTCTATTAACAGAATGCAGGAATTTTATTTATTTTTATTTTATTTTTTTTAAAAAAAGTCCCCTGTCTATTGAAAAGTAGCAAATTGACCGAACAATACACGGAAAAAAAAGAAAAAAAAAAAAGAAAAGGAAAACTGCCTAGGGCGAGTCAATTGACCCAATTAATATGATCCCGTATCAGCATGTAATAGTAGTAGCAACAACTAACAATAAAGAAACAGGAAAATTTGGGAGGAAAAAAAAAAAAAAGAGTGCAATAAACCTCAGTTGCGGAACCGACGATGATGTTATTGATAGGGATGAAGATGAGCTTGACGAAGAACCCTACAAATCCCATCACCACGAATCCTATTGCTGTACGCACCGCAACTTTGGAAAATTCTACACACATCCATCATTAATATTAATACTAGATTAATCAGCCAGCGACCAATCGAAGTATGTTGTTAAAATCATAACAGATCAGATCCAAGGAAATGGAAACCTAAGCACTAACATAAAAGCTAATAATTTACTTACTTAAAAAAAAAAAAAAAAATCAGAAAAGAAATACCTTTGCGATCGGGCTTGTGGCAGCGCTTGACGAGACGAACGCTGTCCTTAGCGAAGTCCCTCAATGGATCGAAAACTGTATCCAACGAATCCATATTCTTCTCGCCGCCACTCCTTTGACTTTGATATTTGATATTTGATATTTGATATTTGATATTTTCTACGACTACTCTTATAATTAGGATTCCTATTTTGAATTATTGTTTTTGTTGTTGAATGACAGTTAAAGATATTACCCCTTCCATATTCATATACCTCCAATTTGTCCCTTACGGTCCATTCCATTTCGTCTGTGTTCACTAAAGCTACATTGACCCGTAAAACACTGTCAGTTTTGACTGCGTTGGAACAAGAAAAAGAAGAAAGAAATAGTGTAGAAAATTGAAATGGATCCAGACGCAGTGGCCAAGGCATTCGTGGAGCACTATTACTCAACCTTCGATACTAATCGGCCCGGGATTGCTAACCTTTACCAAGATGGATCCATGTTAACTTTCGAGGGGCAGAAGGTCCAGGGCTCCCACAATATCGTTTCCAAACTCACCGCCCTACCTTTCCACCAGTGCCAACATCACATCTCCACCGTTGATTGCCAACCCTCTGGCCCCGCCGGCGGTATGCTCGTCTTTGTCAGCGGCACTCTCCAGCTCGTCGGAGAGTCTCACTCCCTCAAGTTTAGTCAGGTATGCTATTTCTTCATGCACCTTGCCTGTATTTGGTGTTTGATTAAGGCATTCGCTTTCTGCTTAAACTAGGGTTGCTTTGTTTGTCTATCTTTATTTTTCCCTTTTGTGAAGCATTTACTACGTGCAATTGAATTAGATGCTTTAATTGGATTGTGATTTAGGAGGTGTTTGGTTTGCATTCGGACATAACTCCACTGTCACTATAGATATATTATTTTTCTTTGCTCCTTTAGTTTAAATAAGATATGAGATTTATTGTGTTGATAAATTTATAAATTTGAAACTCAATGTTACAAGTAGATAATAAAAATAGATATGGTTTTTTATTTTGTCATTAATCCTGAAGGACACAAGCTTAGCTGCTTACATCTTAACTTGCAACTGGAAAGAGCTTAAATCATCAGATAGATGAAGTTGGAAAGCACATTGAAATGGAGTCGGAATGGGATTCTGGCATGGTGAAGTTTTGTTGCTTGCATTTGTTCACTTGATTACTAGTTAATTTTTAAGTTGAGTAGCTCTACTTGTTGTAGTGACTTCGCTGAATTAGTACGTTTTTTGCTTGTTTGGATTAGGATACAATTACAAATGCAAAAGATAGTATCACTATTTAAGTAGATACTAGGCTTGGTAAGGGGGCCTGTGTTGTCGCCTTGTTAGGGGAGGTTACTGAGAAATGCTCAAAGGCCTGCGTGGAAGCCAAACCT
Source organism: Cinchona pubescens (assembly GCA_025175665.1). Classification (NCBI taxonomy): domain Eukaryota; kingdom Viridiplantae; phylum Streptophyta; class Magnoliopsida; order Gentianales; family Rubiaceae; genus Cinchona; species Cinchona pubescens. The sequence continues at coordinate 508,613 of JANKKI010000141.1, forward strand.
CAATTAATGTATTTTTTCTTCTGAAAAAGAGCTAAAGGCGTGATCAAAGCTAGTACCTGTGTCATGTAATTTTGGTGTACCCAGATCTGAGACTTCTTAAAGCATCTTGACCCTAAACCACAGGTTACTTGATGAGTGACTACAATTCAAAGATGTTAGGAACTAATTTTTATCATGCTGCTTGTACTTCCAATCTGATTGAATGAGAAAACTCTATGCCAGTGGTTTGATTACCCTGAGTTGTTAAAGTAACTGTATTGTTTGTGATGAGGTTGCATGACTGCAGTTGAAAGTCTTAGTTATCTATGAGACTTGTTAACCTTTTGGCGATTTAAAAAATCGATTTACCACTTCATTGTTATGTTCAATGTCATGTACATTGAATACGGAAAATTTTCATGAGTGGATGTTTTCAAAGTTTTTATATCATCTCATTGCTTATGTGGCTTTTATTTATCTGTTTGGTTTTGTGCCTTCTTATTGATGAATTGTTTGTTAGTGTTACTTTTTGGGTACAACTAGTTTAGTGCCCTTTATTTGACTCAATGGTCAAGTGGATTTCTCTGTGAAGTTTTCTTAAGTAGTATTTTTTTAGTTAGTTGAGTCAGTTATATACTACTGTTTCTAACTCTTGTTACAAGAAGAGTAATCTATCTGCAGGTGAAGATTATTGTTGTTTTCATATGCTTCTCCTTGCAGATGTTCCATTTGATGCCAACTCCACAAGGAAGCTTTTATGTGTTGAATGACATTTTCCGGTTGAACTATGCCTAAAATCTTTATGGGTAAATCTGAAAATTGAGCATGGAGTGCCATCTTAATTGAATTGTTGGCTGTCTCAGGATTACAACGATCTAGTATGAAGTTCATCTGTGTTTTAGAAGTTGAGAGATAATGGTTTCCTTTCTTTTTTTTTTTTTTTTTGGCTTAACTTGTTTCTTGGTCATTATGAAGGTGTTCTCATATCAGACTATTTTATTTTTTTATTTTTCCTTTTGATTAAATGAAATGGTGAAGTAGATGTCCACTCCAATTTTTGGATAATCTCTGGGCTGAATTGAGTATTACCTTGTAAGTTGGGGATATTGAAATGTTGTACTTTTTGTACTCTCGCTAGATGTGCGAGCTGTATCAATTTCCATGTAGCAAGCCAAGAATATATGCTTTGATTTGGTTCAAAGTGTCGATGTGATGCTCTGTTGGCTTGTGTTCAATAAAATCATAGTATACAGGCCTTTTTTTAAACAATAAAATCATAGTATACAGGATTTTTTTTTTTTAAAAAGAAAAAAAATGAGAATGAAGAGGACAAAAGTGAAATAATGCGGTGCGTTTGAGAATCAGTCTTAATTTTGCAATTTTTACGTCCTTAATGTCCATCGCTAGTCTTATTGCATGCAAAATCCTAGCACTGTGTTGACAACGAATCAGATTCTATGAGTGCAGTTTGTTTTGATTTCTTAATACTACTAACTTTTTAAGGAGTAAAGTATAATGTTCGTTTTTATTTCAAAAAAAAAAAGTACAATGGTAGTTTAGTTTATAAACTCAATCACTCCTATCGATGCACCTTATAACTCTCCTCGAACCCGTACAAAGAGGGGGAAAAAAGTAGTAAAAGAAAATAAAGAAATTCTCATTAAATGTGGGGTCTTGTGCTTAGTGCTTACAAATGCAATACAAATGAATCCATAGTCCAAACTCCCAAGTTTCCCCTTGGTATCTATATGAACTGAACCAGCCATTCTAATTCTAGTAGAAAAGCAAAACCTAAACTCTCAAATTAATTTGAAACAAGTGGTGGAATGGCAGACTGGGGGCCGGTGCTAATCGGGGTGGTTCTATTTATACTGCTGCAGCCGGGATTGTTGTTTCAGTTACCCGGTCACAACAAAAATCTGGAGTTTGGGAGCATGAAGACCAACGGCAAGGCTATTGCTGTTCACACTCTGATCTTCTTTGCACTTTATGCTATACTCATTCTGGCCGTCCATGTTCACATCTACACCGGCTGATGCTCTCTCATCATCATCATCAAGTCCCAAGTCCAGATCTACGGATTTTATGTTTAGTTCATCAGTGATCTGTTCTTATGACTGCAATGTGTTCTCTGCTGTTTAATTATTAGTATTTGGTTTATTTATGTTAATTTTAAAATCTTAATTGGTTGGTTTTGTGGCTCTGCCTTTTTAATCGACTTGAATTACTTAGTAACATGCATTTACCCTGTTATCTAATAAGTACTATCAGTTTTTTTGGGTTGATTTTTGAGGTTAGCCACTTTCACGTTTGATGCTGTATTTACTCTGATTTTCTCATTAGTTATTTCTCGTCGTCCTATTTGCTTAACACCATAATTATTAAGCCCAAAATAAATAAATTAATTAATTAATTAAAATTAAGGAGAAGAAAATTTTGATCTAATGTTTTCTTTTTTTTCAACAAAGATGGTCTTCTAAGAAATGTAGAAAACAGTTTATGATTAGTAAAGTCGGTCAAATCATAGTCCACAAAGCAAATTATTTCCATCGTTTTTGTCTCTTATACACATCTTTATCAGAGAGAGTTAAAAGAAAATCGTCAAACTGGAAGGATAAATTATGTCAAATGCAGGCAAAAAATTTTGCTAAAGTTTTATCCTGGCACTTCCTTCTTACATAATGTCTTGTTTCAAGATCTCGAATAGGATCTGCCAAGATAATGCAAAAATGATGGCGAACTTTTGGTGGAGAAAGTACAAAAGGAAAGAATTTGCACCGGATGAACTGGGATAAAATGGTTGAGAGGAAAGAAAAAGGGGGACCGGGCTTCAGAGACTTAGTTGGACACAATGCAGCCATGCTAGGGAAGCAGTTGTGGAGAAACATTAGACCCAACCAAACCTTTTGGTGAGCAAGGTGCTGAAAGAAAGTCACTTTTCAATGCTGATGTATCTCAGTAACTCCTCCTGGATATGGCAAGAGTCTTATGAGTGGTAGAGAGGTTATCCAATGTAGCTTAATGAAAAGAGTTGGAAATGGACAAAGAATAAACATTTGGGAAGACAAGTGGGCTCTTGGAAAGGCTGATGGGAGAATTAATACTCCAAAACCCCTCGATTGCACTGTGGAAAGGGTGTTTGACCTAATTTCTAATTTCAGATGGAATACAGAAAGGTTAAGGGAATGGTTTAGTTTTAGAATGTTGAGAGAATTAGGCAAATTCCAATTAGCTTGAGTGGAAGAGAGGACAGTTGGTTTTGGAAACATTCCTCTTTAGAGGAGTACATAGTGTCATCAAGCTATGAAGTAGCTTTGGAGCTGATTAAGAAGAAAGGAAGGAAACAGAGGGACGAAGCTGAAACTAGTTCCATACAGCAAGAAGAAGGACTACAAAATGTGGAAAGAGTTTTGGAAAATGAATATTAAACATAAGCATAAACATTGCATTTGGAAATGCATTCAAAGGTCACTCCCAGTAAATGAACTCATCTTTAGAAGAACTGGAATAGGCTCTCCATGGTGCAATTGCCGTGGTAAAGATGTAGAAATGGTAGAGCATTCCCTATTCTTTTGCAACAGAGTCCAAGATATATGGAAAGGGCCAATGGTTCAGTGGGATGGAATTCAGGAGCTCAGAAATGATTTAAGAAGTGGTGGATAAAATTGAATGAAGCCAGAAACAGAATTAAGGGGAAAGATCACATCAACTATACAGTGAACCTGTTGTGAAGAATTTGGAAGGAAAGAAATGACGAGTTGTTCAGGGGATGTAGAATGGACGGAATACAAGCAGGTAATATTGCTTGGAAAGAATGGTTTGAATATGATAGTTGTAGTAAGGAAGGTAAGGGAATGAACACTTTTCAAACAGGAACTGCAACTGGAAGGCAGGTCGACAATCTTTGGATGAACTGTGATGAATCCTTTGATGTAAAGATCCAAGTAGAGACAAGGTTCTGCCATAGGAGAAAAAGGACAGGGATTGGGGTTCTAATTTCATCAAATGAAGGGGGCCTTATTGGAGGTTGGTCCTTAACTGAAACAGGTAAACAAAGCAGATCCTTGAATGATGCAAAAGGGTTAAGATTGGCTTTGTCGAAAGCTTTACAGGGTGGCTGGAAATAGGTTCCTTTCTCTAACTCAAACAACGAGGTTCTTGATAAAGTTATTAGGAGGGATATAAAATGCAATGCAACAATCATTCTTATTGAAGATATTATCAACCTAGTTACCTTGTTTGAGAAGTGTTCTTTTGCATATCTAATATAGACAATACTAATGTTATTGATAGATTAATAGAAAATGCTCTTGAGGTGGGCATTGATTCCTATGTGAATTTTTATTTCTTTGTGGGAATCACAATTGTAAATGGAGGAGTCCGACCTCTTGTTTTGTATACTGTTCTTTTGGTCTAGCAATGAAATACATCTATGAAAAAAAAAAATTCCACCGTTGCCTTCCCTCCTCCCCTTCATCAACCCTCTGATGGAAAGATTTCCCAAAAACCTCCAATACGCTTCCGATCCATAGTAAGATGAGGCCTGATATTTGTTGCCCTGGAAAATGTTTTTGGTTTGAGAATATAAAGTGTAGAAAGATAATGGTGGTGTGCATGGAAGGAAAGAGATAAAAGGGGAAGTGGAGCGGGGTTGTTGGGGAAAGGAGAATGGAAGGAAGGCCTGAGGCTGAGGGGAGTGGACGGCTTGTGGTTGTGGGATCCACATAGTGGAAGAGGGGTAGTTCTGTCATTAACGTAATATATATTGTGGCAATAAGATATTTGTTGTGATAATATCATTTCCCCTTGAATTAAGCTTGAATTTCACTAAAATTCAATTTGAGTAAAGCTAAGCCATCTTTGCAAAGGGCTCGTTTTCTACATTGTTTGCGTGAATGGCCAGATGCCTAATTCTTTCTTTATTCATAAAATGGAGACATAAGCCCCTAAACTTTAGATGTGGCCGGAGAAAAGTTGTACCATCCAACTCCCACACCAATTGAGTAGGCTTGGCCTTGTAATATTTTATACGTATTGGTGTATTGATTTACAAAATCAAACTTATCAAAGTGTTTATCGATTTGAAATGCTTGATTGAGCTAAGTTATATACTATTTTATTAGTTATTCGTTTTATATTTGAATAATACAATGATGTTTCTGTTCAATCAAACTCATTCGAATATAAAAATGAAAATAGATGAGTTATGTACCACTCCAATGCTCTTCTTTTTTTCCCCTAAATTTTCAATAAATGATCCGTTAATAACTCAGCATTTTTTTTTAAGACTACAAAATATAGAGCCGGAAAATAAAAATGTTAAACTTGGCTCATGAGATGGATGCATCAACTAAGCGCACTATGTTGATTTATTAGGCAAAATGAGTTTAAATAGTTATAATAAATTAAAAAAAAAAAGCAAAAAAAAAAAAAACCCTTCAAAAGTTGTACGTGTAATCATAAGTTATAACCTGACTGATAAAATCGAAAACCATGTAGATCATTTTGAACACTTGTTTTCACGAAGAAAAATGAAATCAGCAGGAAATGAGGGAATAAGGAGAAATCAATCATGGTGTGTACTGTGGAGGGAGGGGAAAAAAAAAAAGAAGAACAAAATTAAGAAGTATTAAAAAGAAAAAGAGAAGACTAGAATAATTTCCATATATTAATTCCTTGGAGAGGGTGGGTGAAAGTGATGTGATGAAGTCAGCCAGTTCTAATGTGAACACCAATGGCTACAATCAAGATGGTGTATATACAGAAATACAAGACAGCATGAACCAGAATGGAAATCCCACTAGTGTACATGTTTCCGAACTCCATAACCCTTGTTCTTGCTGGCAACTGGAACAGCAAACCCGGCGACAGCAGGATGAACATCGCCACCGCAACCACTACTGGTCCCCAATCTGTAGTCATTATTACATTATGTCTCGACGCTTAATTAATTAGAAGCAAGAAATGGAAAGGGCGTACTAAATAAAATGGTGATCAGATCTAGCAGATGGAGTTGGTTCCTTCCTCGTTTTCAATTCGCTCAAATATGTAGGCATATAAAAATGTCTAGTATGTTGCACTGCTTAATTTCTTTCTTAGTGTGGAAGTATTAGAGGGATGCTATACTAAACTTGGATGGAGAGAGAAAGTAGGTTTATAAGAGAAGCAAAAGGGATGCATGGAATGATGGTGGGACTTGCTTTAATCAACTTTTGGGCTCATTGGCATATTTGGTTTTGCTTTAATTTAATTGTGGATGGATGATTGATGAAGTCGAAATTTTACGATCCCTTTTGAGGAATCATTTTCTTATACTTTAAATATTTATATAATATAATATAATGTACTGAAAAAGTTTATACTGTATAAATTTTTAAAATCAAAGAAAATAATTTCCTTTTATTATGTTTAACATATAGATGGGGCAAAATGAGGTGGTGGATCGTGCATGTGTAAAGTAGGGGAGAAAGCATATGAGAAGATTGGTGTTTCCACCAGAAATGGTTACTCGTTTGTTTTACTCATCTTTTTAGGAAAAGCTATTGCATTACAAATTAAGCTCCTGGAACGTTCCGCATTGCTTCTCTTCCTACCGAGTAAAGATTTTGAAAACCTTTTTGCCTTCCAATTAGCTTGATACTAGTTGCTTATTACCTAGTGATGATACCAATGGAGACCTTCCAATAAGGATTAAACACGTGGTGTGATAGAATAATTATTCCCGATCCTTTCATTATGTATCTATGCTCCAAAATATAATTTCAATAAATTTGATTTTCTCTCCAATTGTATTTCCTTTTTTTAAGAAATCTTTAGTTCCATATTGGAATTTTATGTCGGATGTTTTCACCTTATATGTGTTTGGTGCTTTGCCAATGTTCAACACTAGTTGGGAGCTTAGACTATGCATGATTGATGGTTTGAGTCATCTAATTTTCATCAAACACACGTGCGTGCGCCTACCCGCCCGCCCCAACACAGTATGGTGCGTGCATATGAACCATTAGAATTTTATTTCTGTCACGTTTTTCTTTCCTATATTTTTGGCATGTACTAATTACCTATTTCGTATGAATTTGACTTGCATATAGTTCCTATCTTTTCTTCCAAAGCAAACAAATTTCCTTTCTTTTTTTCCATGTCAACTGTCTTTTCTCTCAAAACAATGTTGTAACTTTTGAATTTTGGCCAAATTTATCACTATAAATAGAGGATTTAAAATCCTCTTCAATACCACCGAAAAAACTCTTTTCTTCTGTTCTGCTTTGGTACTAAATAGTCTAGTATTAAATTCGAAACATTGTTTGTGAGGGCACGCGATTGAGGCTACCGTTGAATACTGGGGAATGACCGCCCGGTGATCTCATTTGCATCAGTGGATTACGATCTCGTGGGAGGCAAAATCACTTTCAACAACAGTGATCACACGCCTTGACTAAAAAATTTTATTTTATTTTTTAATTATTTTTTTGTCCATATTTTCCAATAATATCCAAACAACAAGCGGGTGGCTTGTCCTGTAAATCGACTAGTTTGGTTGAATGATGTATAATTAGACCTGTTAGATCGTCTAAAATACTTGAGTAGTTTGGTCGAATGATGTATAACTAGACCTGTTAGGTCGTCTAAAATACTTGAGTAGTTTGGTCGATCTATCCGACCTAGTGAACATTAAGCACACAAGTCAATACATTGCCCCTCATTGTATAAGCCAAGCATGACAAACTAAAGAATCCTCACTAAAAAACTACTTTTACTCTTTTTCTGTTTTCTTTCTTCCTTCATCATTTAGAAAAAAAATTATGACTAAAAAATAAGAAAATTTCGATACTTTTTATTCATACAATGATTTAGAATAATTTGCAAATTAGGTGTAAATAACAAAAAAATTTTTTTATTAATAAACAAAAGTATAATTCCCTATAATCATCTTTACATAATTTGTATAGTCAGATTTACTAAGCACGAGATCGAAAGACATGTAACTCTGGAATCAACACTCTTTTTTAAAAAAATTCTGTTCCTCTTTACTCCTCCCAAACAAAATTCGGGTCTACTTATTTTTAGGCTGTACTAGTCAATAGTAACCAAGTATTTCTGCTTTAGCAGGTGGGCAAGAAGAAGTGTAATCCAAGACTGATGTTTACTGGGCTGGCTCATTGGAAAAGGCAGTCAATGATGTTGAATGAGTCCAGGCATCAGATCATAAAAAATGGAATCGGCCTTAAAAGTCCAGCCCATTAATATGTTTCTGGGCGGGACTTGATGTAAAGACGGCCGTCCCATACCACACCTGACTAAAGAAGGAGAAGAAGCGAAACCAACAAGGTTAGTCCACGTGGTACCCTGCCGGCCTCTGGTCTTGGCGGGTAACTAAACGGTGAAACCAATGCCATCCAATGCCTCATCGATGATTACGAATCCCCTAATAATTATTTTCTTCTTTGGACATTATAAATTTTGCGGTCTTGGGCGTCATTATTATTGATCAGTCCTCCAAACCAAAAGCTTGGATTAATATTTTTGCAAGATCCAGATTGGGGGCTGGCTGGCTGGCTGGCTGCATGGCGGATTGGGGGCCGGTAGTGATAGCGGTGGTGCTGTTCGTGTTGTTGACGCCTGGACTTCTGTTTCAGCTTCCAGGGAAGAGCAGGGCAATAGAGTTTTGCAACTTCCAGACAAGTGGCCTCTCCATATTCATCCATACCATTCTCTATTTTGGCCTAATTACTATTTTCCTCATCGCCATTGGCGTCCATATCACCACCGGCTAATCCCTTCTCCATTTTCTTGCTTCCTTCCTTCATTTTCCCCTTTTTCTAATTCCCTTTACGACGAGGCTTAATTTCCCACACTTGACAACTGAACACCGTTTTGCACCAATGAAGATTCAAGCCTCGACTTTTCATCGCTTCACTTCTCCTGGATTTACACATCTCCATCTTTATTATTATTATTTTTCATATATGTAGAGTATTTGTAGATTTGTAGTTGATTATAAATTCATGTATTTGTTTTTTATATTGAAAACCATTTCGAATACCAAATCATACTAGTTATTAATCCTTGGGGCAATCCGTAACCTCAACTAATTGTACTATAAAATTACATGCTTCTGGCGCTCAAAAAACTCATACACAATAATTATCACTCATCCAAACTCATTCGTATTTCCAGACCGTCTATTTTCAGGAGAAAAAAAAAATTTACTAAAGACCAACACATAAGCTCATCACAAAAGATGCAGTTTAGTTGCAAAAGATGCAGTTTAGCAACTAAATGTGATGATACAAAGTAATTGTCACTCATCCAAACTCATTCATATTTCCAGACCGTCTATTTTCAGGAGAAAAAAAAAATTTTACTAAAGACCAACACATAAGCTCATCACAAAAGATGCAGTTTAGTTGCAAAAGATGCAGTTTAGCAACTAAATGTGATAATACAAAGAGTTCTCTTGTCTACAGGAATCGCCCACATAAGGGTAAACTTATAAACTGTCATACCATCCGTTCAGCACTCATGGCGAATGTACAGCTAAATCAGTCAGGCTAGTTTCTTACGAGGGACTTGATTCGGACATCTCACCCCACCATCCCAAATATGATGAGAGGTCATACATCTCTCAACTTTCATTCGTCTCTCTAACACAAACGTATCCAACATTCCTTATTTCCTGTGGGCCTTGTGTCTTTCTGCATTCTCACTAATCTCTCTTCCCCCCACAAAAAAAAAATCTTCCCTTTCCTGATAGCCTAGGATCACAAAATTCTCCACGCTGCAACATATTCAACAAATATGTATCTCATTCATTCCTCTTTTATTAATTTGAAAACTTATGCCTTAAATTAATCAAGGGCGAGTAAAGAGATGGGATGATTCTGAAATTTAAGCATACATATATCCAAACTCTGAAAATTTTTAACTTGTTTTTCTGCTACAAGGGAATGTATGTAGAGAGCTCGCTTTGCGTGCTCGAGAGGTATGGGATTCGATACCCGAATCTCCACCTATCTGTTTTTTTTGTTTAATTTTCCAGGTCCAACCCCAAATGTTGCCTATCACATCCCAAAACCAAAATTTTGTGCACGTCCATTTGCAACGTTTACCCCAAAATTCTCAACAACAGATCGTTTTGGGTAGGGGTTTCAACCCGATTCAATTCGAAAATTTGACATTTAAACCCAAATGAATTTGGGGTTAAATGGTTTGGATTTTTAGGTTTTGGGTTATTTGAGTTGGGTTACCCGACTTTAGTAGGGTTGGGTTGGGTTTTATTTTTAAAATCTAACCCTACCCGAATAAAAAAAAAAATTCAATTATTTTTTTTTAAATTTTGATTTTTATTCTGATTTTAATCATTTCATTTACCTTATATTATTTTTCCTTTTTATTTTTGAAATAACATCTAATTTATCATATTGTTTATTTTTTTCTTTTTATTCTTGACCTAACCATTTTAGTTTTAATTAAACATATATTTTTAGTGGATGAATTTATAATTTTAGATTTTTAAATTTTTTTTATTAATTTAAAATTTTAACTCGAATAACTCAAAAACCTGACCAATGAAACCCCTAGTTTTGGGTTACTCTTCCATTTACAGTAGGCCCAACTTAAGTTCTTGAATACCAAGTAAAAACCATAGAGGAATTATTTCTTCATAGTCTTGATAGGAAATACCAATTAAGAATAATAGCAGCAAAACTTGGATTTACATCCAAGGATTCAAAGGGTAGCTATAGCTGTGAAGGTCAAGGAGCAGGAAAATAAGGTTGGTATTGGTATTGTAGCTTCTTACCAACAATGATGAAGTTTCAACAGCATGGGCTATGGTAGAACGTAAGAGGGGAATTAAGGAAATAGAAGAAGCAGAAGCTGTGAAAATGGCACTAATCAAAACCAAGCCAGTAGAAAGTGCAGAGATGATAATATAAATATGTAGTTTGTGATATAAATAAAATTAGTGGGTATGTGTTGCATAATCATCTTGATGGAACCGGAACACATTTCAACCGGTATAAAAACAAGATAATGTTTTGTCTCACTGCACTAAAAGTTGCTTATGTTTTGGACCCTACACTGCCTGAAATTCCTGCATCCAACTGTTGGAGATTCGGAGGAACTCAAGACACAACGGGAGAAAAGGAAAGAGGATGAGATTGTGTGTAAAGGTCACATTCTCAATACCCTTTCACACCGTCTTTATGATCTTTTCACAGCAGTCAAATCTCCAAAGGAAATTTGGGCTGCCTTGGAACATAAATATGCTACACAAAAATAAAGTAAGGATAAATTTCTTATTAAAAAATATTTTGAATTCCGTATTGTTGACTCTTCTTCTATTTTGGGTCAAGTTCATGACCTTCAACTTATTGTTTCAAATTTAAAAGATCTTCGTATTGAAATTTCAGAATCATTACAAGTGGGGGTAATTATTACAAAATTGCCTTATAGTTGGAATGATTATCAAAAGAAAATGCTTCATACTACAGAAATTTTAACAATTGATCAAGTTTTGAAACATATGAGAATCGAAAAAGATACTAGAAATCTTCATAAGAAAGATTTAGAATTTGTTTCAAAAGTGAATTTTGTTAATTAGAATAGTCAAGAGTCAAATTACAAGTTCTAAAAGAAAGTTTTTTGAAAATAATAATTCTATGGACAAGTTCAAAAGGAATAGAATATGTTATAATTGTGGTAAGAAAAGGCATATCTAACGCAAAAGAAGAATGATGCCCTAAAGCAAATCTTGTTGAATGAGATGCTGAAATTGTTGCAATGATAACTAATTGTTACATTGGTATGATTTCTGAATTAAATGTGACAACTCAACCAAATCAAATGTATGACTCTGGTATGACCGTATACATCTGCAATGACAAGTCTCAATTTAAGATTTATGAAGATATTCCTGATGGCTATGAAGTGCTTATGAAAAATCATGCTTCAGCCAAAGTTCATGGCAAGGGAAGTGTGGAGTCCAAATTCACTTCTTGGGCAAGAAGTTTGTGTTAATGAATGTATTTCATATTCTGGACATTAGGATAAATCTTGTATCATGATGTATTGAATAAGAAAGGGTTGAAAGTTGTATTAGAGTCAAACTTTTATCTTGTACCAAGAATGATGTATTTGGAGGAAAGGGTTACTCTTGTGATATACATGTTTAAACTTAGTATCAATAAAAATAATATTTCTGTTTATATTGTGGATTCTTCTTATTTTTTATGGCATGGTAAATTAGGACATGTTAATCATAACGTACTCTATTTTATGTCTAAACATGTGTTAATATCTATCAAAGATAATTTTGAGAAGAAATGTGAAACATGCATTCAAGCAAAAATAACTATGTTCTCATTTCCAAAAGTTGAAAGAAATACACAATTATTAGAACTTGTGTATTCGGATGTTTGTGAATTAAATAGTTTTCTAACAAGAGGTGGTAATAGATATTTCATCACTTTCATTGACGATTTGCTCAAGATATGTGCATGTTTATTTAATGAAAGTAAATGATGAAGCATTTGATATGTTTAAATCTTATAAATCTCTTGTAGAAAATTAATTGGATAAGAAAATTAAAATATTGAGAAGTGATAGAGATGGAGAATATTTTATCATCTACTGAATTCTCAATATTTTGTGAACAAAATAGTATTGTACACCAAACAAGTGCACCATACACTCTACAACAAAATAGTTTGGTTAAAAGAAAGAATAGAACTTTAGTAGATATGGTTAACACCATGATTCTAAGTTCTGGCTTGCTAAAAAATTTGTGGGGAGAAGCTTTGTTGGTTGCTTGTCATTTACATAATCGAATTTCGTCTCTCAAGACTAAAGTGTCACAATATGAAATATGGAAGGGGAGAAAATCAAACTTAACTTATCTTAAAGTTTGGAGATGCATAGCCTATTATAGAGTCTCGGATATTAAAAGAGTAAAGTTGGGACCGAGAGCACTTAAAAGTGTGTTTGTTGGCTATGCTAAAAATTTTAAAGCCTATAGACTACTTGACATTGATTCTAATGTTATTATTGAATCAAGGGATGTTGAATTTTTTGAGAATAAATTTCTTAAAAATTCAAATGTTGATTTGGATCCAATTAAAATACAAGAACCGATTCAGTCAAATATTGATCATTCTTCTAGTAATAAAAGGAAGGAAATTGGTATTCCTTTTGAATTTAGAAGAAGTCAAAGACAAAGGAAAGAAAAATATTTGTCTTCTTATTTCATATCTTCAGAAGCTATTATTTTCTTAGTTGAAGGCAATAGAGATCACTTGTTTAATAAGATTCCAATCTTATTAAATGTAGAAGATGATCCTAAATCATTTAGTGAAACTATGTCATAAAGGATGCAACATTTTAGAGAGAGACTGTAATGATGAGAGAGACTCGATATTATCAAATAATACTTGAATTCTAGTGGATTTACCTCCTGGTTGTAAATGGGTGTTTAAGTAACACAAGGAAAATATGTCACTGATGGAAAAATATGTCACTGATGGATCCATATTGACATATAAAGCAAGAATTGTAGTTAAAGGTTTTAGACAAAAGGAAGGAATTGATTATTTTGACTCTTATGCACATGTTGCAAGGATTACATCCATTAGGTGTCATGTACTAATGTCATTAGCTTCCATTTATAACTTGTATGTGCATCAAATGGATGTTAAAACAGTTTTTTAAAATGGTAACTTGGATGAAGAAATGTATATGGAACAATCAGAAAGCTTTACATTTTCAGGAAATGAACATAAAGTTTGTAATCTAATTAAATCTCTATACGGTTTAAAACAAGCACCCAAACAGTGGCATGAAAAGTTTGAATCAATTTTACTCTCTAATAGATTTAGATATAATAATACTGATAAGTGCATTTATTCCAAATTCATTAAAGAATATGGTGTGATTATTTGTCTATTTGTAGACGATATGCTAATTGTTAGTACTTCTTATAAAGATGTACTTGAAACTAAGAAGTATCTGTCTTCTCAATTCAAAATGAAGGATCTTGGTGAAGTAGATACTATCTTAGGGATTAAAGTTAAAAGGCACAGTGGGGGTTATGCTTTATGTCAAACACATTATGTTGAGAAAATTTTGAATAAGTATCAACTTTCTTAAATGTGAAAGAAGCAAATATTCCTTTTGACCCAAACTTTAAATTAAGTGAGAATACTGGCAATCCTATTGCTCAACTTGAATATGCAAGTGTAATAGCAAGTTTAATGTATGCAATGAGTTGTACAAGGCCAGATATTTCTTTTGCCGTGTGTAGATTGTCTAGATATATTAAAAATCCTGAAAATTATCATTGAAAAGCAATTGGGAGAGTCTTTGATTATCTTAAAAGAACTAAAGATTTAGGACTTTTCTACACTAGTTTTTCAACTGTGCTTGAACGATATTCTAATGCTAGTTGGTTTACTAGTATTAGTGATAAAAACTCTACAAGTTGGTGGACTTTTTTATGTTAGGTGGAGGAGCAATTTCATGGGTTTCAAAGAAACAAACTGTAATTGCTCATTCTACAATGGAAGCTGAATTCATAGCCTTGGCCTCAATTTGTAAAGAAGCGGAATGATTGAGAGACTTGTTGTAATACCCGACATTTTTGATCATTTCATGTACATTTTCGTAATTGATTTTATACTTTTAAATTAGTCAATAATATCCGTTTTAAATATTAAATAATATTTTAAATTTTTTAAAATTTTCGGGTCAAAGTATAATTTTACAAAACTTCAGGGACTAAAGTGCAAATATTAAAAATTCTATTAAAATGCCGTCTCGATGATTCCTGATTCATTTTTCTTCTGCTTCTCCAAGTAACCTTCAGAGCTAACTTTACTTTTAAAAACTCAATCAATAAATTCTTCAAATCCAACATTTGGTTTGAAAATTTACTATTTAAATCTTGTCTGTTGATACAGGAATTCTCGTAGACCTTTAATCCAACTTCAAAAGTAAGTTTTAATTCTAGATCTTATGATTTTTATGTTAAATTTCAAATTCCTCAGGAAATTAATTTGTTTAATTTTGTTGTTTATGAATTGATTTGATTACCAAATATGTTTATGAGCTATTGAGACAGGATTTATGATTTGAAATGACTTTTTAATTATTGTTTTTGTGAGACATTCAGTTTGAATTTGAGTTTTGACAATTCTTTCTCTTAGTGAGATATTTGAAATTATAAACCCTAATTTATTAGATTTTTATTTCAGTTTCATAAATTTAAGTCAACCCTTACTCTTTTGTGTTCAATTATGACTAATTTGAGATTTTGAGTGATGCTTAAAAGTGAATCCCTATTTCAATTTTTATCCTAATGGTATAACACTCTCCTGATTTAGGTGATTCGGAATTAAAGATTTAGACCGTCAAAATTAGGATACGTCTACGAAATCGATTGTCAAGGTAAGTAACGTTTACTCCTTTTTATCGATACCCTGTATATGATTGGTATTGTAATCATATAATAATTGATATTAAGGTAAGTATATTTATTTCGATTAATATTTATAAGGTAAGTACGTTTATAAATTATATGTTTGTTATGTAATGTATCAATTGTTCATTAGTGTATTATGTGTTAATGAATGATTACTGTGAAGAGCTCAATGGGTCACTTTAGTGGACTTGGCTATGAGTGAGTGAATGAAATGATATACGAGTACTCGCCGTAAATGTTATACCCAGTCTATCGGGAAGACAAGTGATAGACATTTTGTTATGCCTTGTCTACTCGGACGGATAATAGGTAGACCTGGATCCAGTGCTGGGAAGACTTTTGTGAACCATGAGCTCCTTGATTGACATTTGGATTTTAATTATTGGAAATGTCTCGTATATTATTTCCTGTACTGATTGTATACATGTTATCTATAATTGGGTTTAAATGTTATTTACTAAGCACGATGTGCTTATTCCGTTATTATTTTTCCCTTTTGTTTGCAGTTAAGGACCAACAAGAGACGTTAGCAGGTCCTGAATCGAGTGCTGATCAGGGAGGGGATTACAGTACAGACCCTAGTTATTGGCGCTAGAGTTTTCCTGGTTACTATTTTAGTGTGAGGTTTGTGCTTGTGTTCAGGCCTGTGTGCCTATGGACTTGTTAGATTTACCTTGTGATTGAACTTTTGACTATGGTTGGATTGTGGTTTGTATGTTTGTGTATGACCGTGATTTGGTTATTGTGGATTGTTATGGATATGGTTGTTGAATATATTTTGTGGTCTTGTATTGGTTGATCTTGAGATCTAATGACAGGTATTATGGTTTGTATATTGCTCTTGTACTGTGCCTTATATGCTTGGGGGTGATCCTGAGGTGCGGCGTGTCATTGTCTCATTTTGGGGGCGTGACACTTGTTATTAGACATCAAGTTGTGGCCTCAACCGATGCCAGCCATTGCTTTGAATTGTGATGGTGAAGCCACAATGTCTAGAGTATTGAATAAAATATATAATGGTGAATCTAGACATATAAGTCTAAGGCATACTTATATTAGACAGTTGTTAAATGATGACGTCATATCAGTGGTGTATGTATGAACATACAATAATTTAGCTGATCCATTGACTAAACCTCTTATACACATCTAGATGTGTATAAGAGACAGAGGTTGGGTTACCACTGAGCAAACAAACTTAACCGCAATGTAATAGAACCAGAAGAAAAAGAAATGACCAAACCACAATATGCGTGGCTGTCTCTTATACACATCTAGATGTGTATAAGAGACAGGTATACAAAAGATCATTATCAATACAAAACCTATCTAATACACTATCCCTCTCCAAACAAAAGAAGCTTGGAAGATTATCCGAGAATCCTACCGAATTGAAAGTTGCCTTATAAATCTAGCATAAACTACTATAAAACGAAAACATAAAGATAATAACATTTGTGAAAACCATGTCATGAAGCTAGTTTCTAAAATGTCTCATGCCAACCCAACCTTTCATTTCAAAACATAGCTTCTATGCCATTTAAACGTACTACATAAGTAGTTTCAAAATGTATCATGCCATTTAAACGTAGTCCATTCCATTCATTTCAAAACATAGTATGCTTTAAAGTCCGAATTTAATAAAATAGCATGAGTATCTTTAGGCTCAAAAATGTCCAAAACATAGTTGCTAAAGCATAGCTAACAAATCCAAGTATAGTTGAATTTAATAAAATAGTATTCAATAAAAAATCAAGATTAATTCACCAAAATTTTTAATTATAATTAAAAGGAATTTTGATAGTTCCTTAACTGTCTCTTATACACACATAGTAAATCATTTTAAAATATAGTATGCTAAAGCATAGCTAACAAATCCAAGTGTTTCAATCCGAATTTAATAAAATAGCATGAGTGGCTCAAAAGTATGACCTATATAGTAATCTATATTTCAAGTTATCCCATCACAAGACCCTCAATTAGTTCATCACATAATGGCGTCCCAATGACTATCTTCTCCACAAATCACACATTTCCAAACACATCCAAAATTATATACCTAGTCACCTATGTAGTCATTTTTCATATCAAAAGAGTTTGCTTAAATTAACATAAAATAGAGTTCATAAAATTAACATATGTAATAATTCCAAAACTTGGTGAAAAGTTAACTAAGTACACATCAACTTTAAAAAAATCCATCCATCCAAAATTATATACCTTAAACAAAATACAAGTGGAAGAGGTCTATGTTACCCACCTTTCATATGTAATAGTTCCAAAACTTGCTCATACCATCCAAACATCCATGTAAAAGTCGTTTAAAATACAAGTGGAAGAGGTCTATGTTACCCACCTATCAAAGCAAAATTGTACAAATGATCATGAACGCAATTAGGACCTAAAACAGAGAGATGTAGAAGTTAAAGAATGACTGATTGAAGTAATGTTCGTGTATTTTTCTACAGGAAGCAAAAGCAAACGATAGTCTCTTTGGTCAAAATGACCTTTTCACAATTTCACCAACTTGAACAAGCTAAGTCAAAACACTAGTTGCCGAAAACTTCGCCTCCCTAGGCTATAATTAGGCTATAATAAAATCCAATTCCAAGGTATTCAAGTTGGTTACAACCCAAGGAAAGATTTAGGAGCAATATATATATCAATAGCATTCCAGGTTTTCCATCATGTTCTCTTGGTGACATCAAAAGATGTGTAAAGATCCTTCAAACATAACCAATTATCCAAATTATCCTAGTTGCGCCAAACTTCCGCTTACTTACAAAATGGTTATGTTTGAAATCAATTCTACTTGGTTTCAAGTCTCAATTCCTATCCAAACTAACCTTAAAACACTCTTAAAACATGATGTATGGTTTGAGCAACAATGCCATGGAAAGTTGTTAAAAATCCTTTGTGTATAAGAGACAGATGTATGTTATGGGTTGTTTTTAGTAAATCATAACTTATAAGGCTGCATTTGATTAGCACTAATTACACTTAGTCTACCCGTGAATTGTTATTTATACTGTCAATTAAAATCAAAGAACATGGCTATAAGAAATACTGGGTTTCACAAAGACCTCTTGCGAGAGATTTGGTGAGATCGACATCATTAGGAATGTGATTGAAACATCTATACTAGCAATTAACCCAACCTTTATTCTAGTACTACCACTAGTCTTTTTGGCTTATTTTTGGACATGCCTGACGTTTAAATGGCATGATACATTTTAGAAACTACTTATGAGATGGTTTATTACACGGTTAAGTTGGCATGAGACATTTTAGCTATGTTTTGAAATGAATCTGTCTCTTATACAGACAGTACCGACTATGTGCACCTATATGTGAAGTGGTGCCGTTTCTAACAAAAGTTTTGGATTCTCTTTGTACATGATCATGAATTAGGATAGAGCACATTCGTAATGCTAAAGCTATTTTGTGAACATCTGTATAAGGTTAACAAGTACATGTGTGTGATAATTCTATCTAATTTAAATCATATTCCGGAGAAACAATGCTGTCTCTTATTTGATTAGATCTAGTGAGTAATTTACACTACAAAAAAATTTAAGACAATAGTCACTTTTCTTTATGTATGATGTTAAAAGAGATAATGAGTTGTATTTATATTACAAACTAAGTGGGGGAATGTGAATATGTAGTTTGTGATATAAATAAAATTAGTGGGTATGTGTTGCAATTAAAAAAATAATAATAATTTCAGTGCACATGCGCACTAGCAAGGCAGTAGCGAAAAATGTTCAGAGCACATGCGCTACTACAGTGCGCGCCACTGCAGTTATGTCCGTTTGAAATTGAAAATTGGATAAAATTGAGAGAGTTGTAACTTTTGGTTCAAGAAGGGTGTTCCATGGATTGAAAATGTGTATTCCAACATATTTCTCTGATCTTCCATCTCTATAAAAGAGAGTTATATCCACTAATTCAACATAATATTGATCATTAAAAATCTGTCTCTTCTTATACATTGTTCTTGGGAAGATTTCTAATTTTTGCTATTAAAAATCTTCAAGAATTTGTTGTATCCTAGAGGTAGATTGCTATTCACCCAAAGCAAACTATTGAGTATAATGGAGGCGATCAAAACCTTAAAGAAAGTGATATACACGTCTCAAATTCTACAAATTTTGATATTCTTAAATTTTACAAGGAAAACACTTGTTTTCTACTCCATTCTTGCCATTTCATTTCCTTTAATTTAACAGATAATGCGTTAGGAACAATTGTAGATGACATATTACATATTTCTTGAATCTTACAACTTTGTTTGAAAAAATGTATTTTTTGCAGCCAACCAAAGGAAATCACAGAAATATGTAATAGAATAACTTTCTTTTGGCATGAGTTGTACTCATGATTGTGTTTGGAGATCTCCACTCCAGCTGTGATCTCACAGTTAACGCTGATATGGGTCTTTACCCAAATTGTAAATTTTATAGTTGAATGAATTATCTGCCATTTTGGAAAAAGAAAAAATACTATCAACCAACAAAAGAAAAAAGATTATCAATGCCGTTGCATCTTTTGGAAAGTTTATTCTCATAATCTAGACATGGAATACAGTAGTGTCTTCTGTCCATTATCTTGGGGTTTTTTCCCTTTGTTTTCTGACACTGATAATCAGTTGGATTCCATAAATCCAAGAAGGAAAGTTGCGCCACATGGTTTGACGGAATTCACCAAAAGGAAAAATAAGTGGCCCCTTCACTTATCCCAGGATAATCGCTCAAAATTCTTAGATGAAGTTGATTATGAACATATAGTATAGTATTATAGATAATTTGATTCATACATAGACACATTACCGTATATCACTTCACATCACACAAATATATTATATATATATTATCCCTTCATATATGTAGTAGTACAACAATATTTATGAGAAACGGAAACGGTTGATGACATACATGATACAACAAAGTTTCAGGATACGATAATAAGCAGAAAATTTTTCCTCTAAATTAAAATAAGATTTTAATTGCCATAAACTGAAAGGGAAAACATTAGTCAACCACATTAATTACCTGATAATAATGAAAAGAAAAAAACAAAAAAGAAAATATCCAGTCATTGCTGGCTAGCTAGTGCTGCATGCATATGTCTGGAGTAGTGGGAATTGAGTCATTGGAGCCTAAACCTCTCGCGAACGGTAGAGATGTAGATTGCTGCCTCGTTGTCGACACCTTCATCCGCAGCAACAGTGGCGTAGTAGCTATCAACAATATTACTAGTATTTGCGTAATTAGAGACAGAGTCTCAACCTTACTGTCTGTCGAGGCTCCTCTCCTGCGGCAACAAAATGGAAACCATTTGCTTTGCAGGTTGAGGGGTTACCTTTTCCGGCTTCACCATGAACTCTACCGGGGAGGGAGCAGTAGTAGTTGACGGCTTCTTCATCACCTTGCTGCCGGCTGTGGTGGAGTAGGAGGGAGGCTTGGATGTGGGTTTATAGAATGACATCATCACCAGCTTCCCTTTCACCAACCCCTTGAGCTTATTCCGGTTATTACTTTTAAACTCCATTAATTTCTCTCCAAGTTTTTTTTTTTTTTTTTTGTTCTTCGTACTTTCTACTTCTGTGTGCGGGGGATAGGATCTATATATAGCAATGCGCATGCCGTTTTGAGTACAAAAGGGTTCTCACTCTTTTTTTTTTTTTGGCAACAGAGGCCTTAGATGGATAGGCATGTGAAGTGGCTGGATGAGGTGTGTGTGTGATTCTTTGGGTAAATATCTAATATGATTCTCTCTTTCCGGATTTTGGGTAAAGATACGATTTCTACTAGTATTAATTAGATTTCTCAAGGGATTATTACTTTACTATTGGTTAATAATTATTCATTTGTTGAGGTTGAGGAGTGTACTTTTTGTACTAATGCTTTCTGTACTTTATGTAATTCGGCTCATTAATTTAGCATTACTTGTGGAAGTTGCAAGAGCGACAACTAAATTTCCTATCCCTGTCAAAATTTTCAATAAAGGATCGATCTACTCTGAGTGGCTGCCTCTCTTAGCTGCTCTCCCTAGCTAGTTGTCTATGAACTTGTTCCACTGTGCCTCTTGGCATATTCCTCTTCTAAAGCATTGGTTTCATCTCAGAACACAAGCAATTATGAAGAATAAGCTCATATTTAATTCTTTCAAAATGCATGTATTCACACGGCATCCGGATAATCTAAATCATTAATAACTTAGAAAATTCTACTGTACAGTTTGAGAAGTAGTTTTATGCTAGTTAATACGCACTATCATGCGATCATTCACCTAGCAAAGGCCCATAGCCAAAAAGCACCAAATCTCTGCTTGATGGACCTTTAGACGGTTCCAAGTTAGAACTCCGTAATGTAAACTTCCCAGCAAACACTCGTCCCCCATTGAGGATAATCGCGTTAGCTTATAAAATTTATATAATAAAAAATTTTAAAATATATAATATTATATTATATAATTTTTTAAAATATAATAAAATGATTTCTAAAAATGTTATCGAATTTTACAAATAATTTAATTAATGCAAGGTAATAGACTGGCCAGAATAAATAGATATTTTCGGACAAGAAGATAATATTATACAGTCTAATGTTGTTTGGATAACACCAAGGTACAGAAATGTACGTACTCAAACTTGCTGATCTAAGTTACATTTAAAAGCAACAATGCGTGTGGCAAGATAAACACATTGTTGCATGATATTTTCTCTATCCTAATATACAACGAATAAAGGCAATATTTTCTTTGCACAAAGTAATTGATTTCAGAAGACAAATATCCAAGTGTATCGGATTATCTAATAAGGGATCATTCTTCCAAAGCACTATATATTGAATTCAATGATCAAATTAATACACGTTATGAATTTTTTCGAATTTGAACCATTGGATCCAAGAACCAGGTCCATTTTCCCCAAATAACTACCACCAAGTAAAATCACTTGACAGTAGCGCCCTGTGCATAATTTTAGGATTAGGAATCTTTCCATTACTGCTTCATGACTGCTTTTTATTTCTATGATAATCACTTTAACTGGATATTGCTTCTTGAAAGAAATATAACTAAAGTGCCAAAATTCTACGAGAATGTAGCAAATCGGATAGGAACAGTGTCACTTTCCGTTGCTTAAAGTCTCTACCACGATGAGAATTTCCGGGAAAATAGTGGACAGAAACTACTTTCAGGTCATCTACGAATTTCAGCATTTGTCAAATTTTGCTATACGGAAATTGCATTTCCAACTTGTGCATAGCCTACATCGTATTTCTAATGTAGATTGATTAGATTCTTCCGATTGAGATGATAAAGAAAAGTTCAATTCTTGATATACAGTCAAGTCAAATGTCTTGACTTGACGCCCCACTAATTAAGTAGTATACTTGAGGCATGTTAAAAATCCAACATCTTGGGATTACTTGAGGTAAGCTGTGCAATTTGTCCATTTTGATTGGATCCGGTAAAATAACGATAAAGAAAGGAAAAGAAAAAAATTAAACAACTTACAAAAAAACAGAATTCATAAAAAACGGGTGGAGGGTAGGTATATATATAATAAGATCAATAACATACGGATGATTTTATATGTTACTACAATTTTGTGATTATAACCTGATTAGTAGCATTCGTGTGTTTATGTACTACTAATAATCTTAGCTTTACAATGTATATACAACAAATACGAGAATGCAGTGGTATAAGAAATCTTGAAAAGTAAAATATCAATTCGTGATTTGGCTGTTGGCCTAAAGAATCAATAACAAAATATCAGAATGCTTCGAATTGAAGAAAAAACAGAAAACAATTAATCGAGTATGAAAGGGAATATTGGATGCGGCAAGGTACGGTCAAGAACACGCTGGGAATACCAATCAGTGGAATAAGTGTGTATAGGTTTGCTTTACTAGGACAAGTACAAGACAATGATAAAGTATCCACGCATGATGAGGACCGCCTTTCGGATAAGATATTCCCCTCGTCGATAAGTCACCTCTCGGATGTTGATCTGAAGTGTCTGACATTAGATATAGGAATAGATATTATATTATTTATAATATTTTAAATTTTAAATTATTAATAAATTAATTTAAATATTTTAAATTTGTTATTTTTGCTTAAAATTTATTAATTTAAATCAAGATTCAAGATATTATAATTAGTATCAAAACGAATATTGTGTGATTTATATATGGAATGAGATTGAACTAGTAATATTGGATTATATTACGTAATATATTATATGATATGGATTCTAACTTGGCCATCACAAGAACGTAAAATCTTAGAGGAGTGATTGTGACATCACTCGTCTCACATCGGAAGTAAGAGGAAATATTATATTATTTATAATATTTTGAATTTTAGTGGTTACTAACAACTTAGTTTAATTATTTTAAATTCGTTATTTCCGCTCAAAAGTTATTGAACCAACGCAGAACTTTGGGTGTTGCATTCGTTTTAGTAATTCTCGAGAAGACCATTTTTTTTTTTTTTCAGAATAGACGAGTTTTAATAAGAAAATACTAGTAGATAACAGTCAGTTATGTCCTTCTTTAAAAAAAAAAAAAAAAAAAAAAAGCTACTTGACTATTTCTGGCTTGTAGATTAATCATGTTTCCACTCCTTAAACTTTTGCATGGTTGTGACTTGAAAGTCATCCTTATGGTCGCTGTTGTGTTTTTCGAGTGTAATCAAGAATAATATTGTGGTCCAGAAAGTGCATGTGTTTCTGCTGTTTCTCTAGATATATTTATAGCTTTAAGCTTAGAATAATGGTCGTAGTTAAAACCTTCAAAGCCACGAACAAAATAATGCAAAATTATTTAGTTCTCTAAAGTTTGGGAATCCACCTATCAAAAAGTTGAGGAATATAATAATTACAGATATGGAATATATGTTACTTATTTGTAACTCATTGTATCTTACGTTTCAAATTTTGAAATAAAGTATCCAAACATTATTTTTACTTTATACCTGTATTCGTTAGAGCATATAGACTATAAAAAGGTACATTTTTAAAAAAAAATTATTGCAGATCTAAATCATGCATATAGAAAATTCACGGATTTAAAATTCTTCCATTAAACTCTTGTAGATTGAAATTAAGTATTTCATGACATTCTCAAGTAATTGTCACTATAGTACACCACATCAAATTAATTTACAATGTTTGAAGCTAAATGTGGGAATCAATCAGCTTCTCTACCTTAATATACTGGAATTAAATTTTGTGGCATAAAACCTAGAATTGTTTATCATCAACATTATTCTTGTTATCGGCTCCTCCGACCATGAAGAGGCAAACGAAAGATGAAAAAGCTAGTGGAAAAAATTGGAGGAACTTATCCTCCAGGGTAAGTAAACGTAATCTACAATTAATCAAACCACTGGAATAGATATAAATTATGAAAAGTTTAAAATGTTATTATAAAAAATAACATCATCTTATCACAAACAAGGACTAAAGAGTAACTCACAAAGGAAAACAAATTCCTAATAAACTAAACTAAAATGATAACACGATTTAAGCATAAATAATACTCATACACTAAAAATATGAAAATCAATTATAAAACAAAGAAAATACTTAAGTAGATTCAGTTTTTAATTATACCTGTAGACCATGTGGTTAGATTAAATTTTAAAAAATCTTGCTTACATAAGCTGATGTCATAGATTCTCTAAAGTTTAATCCACACCACAAGGTCTACAAGTGGGACCAAAGACCGGATCTACCTAAGTATTTGCCATAAAACAATCTTATGAAATTTAAATAATTTTAGGAAAATTTTACTATCCCTTTTAGGGAATCATTCCCTTGTATTTTAAGGTTATGCATACGATAACACTATATATGTTTTGAAAACATATCTTATACTAGTCCTTAAAAATCGAAAAGGAATGCTTCAACTAACCGTAAAATTCCCCCAAATTTTACATTGCGTTGAATGTAATACTTTTGTTGGTTCAAAGAATTTTTACTGTTCCATGCCCTATATATATATATATATGTATGTATGTATATTGTTATTGCATCTGTCAAACTCTATTTGATAAGATCCTACACGTAACAACCTCCAATTCTTTCCTGCCAGCAAAAAGTGGAAGTACCAATTGGGCTATATATTTTGATAATTGTAATTAGGAATTTGGGAAGGGATATTGTGACCACTTGCAGGTTCACTTTAAACCTTGGGTCCCTCAAATTATCGCGTGTATGCGAATTATAATTCACAAAACTGTATATATATTTTCTGTTGTAATGGCAATAAATTCCGAGGTATCATACAGGTATGGTCCAGACTCCATGACAACAATAAAAATTCCGAGGTATAATACAGGACTTTTTTTTTTTTTAATATATATATTGGATCTTCGTAAGTAATTTGCGTGAGTATTAAATAACTAGTGGTATTTTAATAATTATTCAATAATCAATTTTAGGAACTCATTTGAATAGGATGACTCATTTTACTAAAAATAGGAACACCATATTTCTCTAAATAAGATACTCTCTATTATTAATTGTTGAGTAACTATTAAAATGTGTAATAGTTACTCAATGACTAAAATAAATTTGAGTAGACTTAACATATGAAAATTGGAGCTAAATACTTACTTCGAGCAAATTATGTCAAACCAAACCCACTGCTTTTGTACTTTCTCGAAACTTGGGCCTTGGTTGGCACTTTAGCAGTTGGACTATGTTTTGGGCCCGAACTTGTTTAGCCCAATTAGTGAAACAAATTGTCTAATTTGTCAACAAATTAACCATGGATTGCCCATCTAATCACTCCAGATATATATGGTTTCTAGTTCTAGCTAGCAATCAAAGCTACAATTAACAAATACAAGTAACATATAGAGTAATAAATACATACAATACTGGGCATACATAAAAGTGTAATTAATTAGAATTAGTTACATAGTTGTAGTATTAGGTAGGTAGGAAGGTTGACATGAAAAGGGTGGGGTGGGATAGATTTGCATCTGATTGAGAATTTGTTCGAAATTGTCATTGGGTTGTTGTGTGGGATGAATGTGCATTCCTTCGTAAGTAGTGACCACAATGCTGTCGTCTCTCGACAATCGTTGCACTTGCTTCTTCACATTGCACCCGGGATGCGTACATCGGTAATAGCTTCTGCAACCACCAACAATTTCTAATTATGTATACTTTCCTATCTCTCTCTCTCTCTCTATATATATATATATACACAAGGATTCTCTCCATTTTACTATTCTAAATGAGTGACACCTCATTATTTGTTTAAATTAAAAGCTAGATTTTATCCACATTACTATTTTATTACTTCTAATACTCAAAACTACGTAAAGTTTCAATTGTTATTTTATTTATATAATAAATCAAAGTTTAAGTATAAGAAACTTAAAAAATGTAATGAAATTATAATATTATGTTACTCCAATTTAATGATCTACTAAAATTTTTGTTATAAATTTTTATTTGTTGCAAGAAATCAATTGCGTATATTTTTTAATTAAATAGTATGAATCTTAATAAAATAATTTGATTAATTTTCTTAAATGACAATGATTTTTAAATTTAATTAATTATCAAGGGGAAAAAAATGAAAACTACATAGTTTTGTCATAAAAATTTAGCAAATATTTCACTTTTAATTATGCATTTAAATTATGTGTTACTCATTTAAATCCTCCATTTACCCTCTAAATGGTGAGAATCCTTGTCCTATATATATAACGGTAAAAGATATTCTATTTCACTTCCTATTCTATTCATTATCCCACTATCTAATCAACTGCTAATCTTTTTTTTAAAATAGAATTATAAATTTTAATAGAGAAATGTGTTAAGAGTCTTTTGATTAAATAGTGGAATAAAGAATAAGATAGAAAGTGCGATAGAAAATTCTTAATGATATATGACAGATGATGATTGATGACCAGATGTTATAGCCATAGGAAGATTAATTAAATCCCAATCATGCATGTATAAGTTTATGGCTTCTTGTTATTCAAATTATGATTAAAACCAATCAACGAAAGTAAACTTCACCTGGCGGGATGTTTAAATTGCAAGGTTATCCACAAGAAACATGCATGTCCCTAACATGCATATGACATTATGACGTAACTAGTAATGCATTGATATAAGACAGGAAATTAACATGAGAGTGCAACAATTTTATTCGATAGGGTTTTGTACAACCTTAGAGCTGATATATATATATTTTTTTTTGTTTTTCACCAACAAATGATTTTTTTGTTTAGATAAATAACCTTACGTACCAATTATAGTATGATCTGACGTCATTAGAAAGGAAACTTAAATTATTTGTTTTGAAAAGTAGAAAATAAATAAGATCTAGATGGAAACGGTTTAAGATGCTTGATGACCCTATATATATATTATCAACTGAAAATTTTGATTAATGATCAATTCATCTATACTCCAAAAGGATTACGATTAAGTGAACAAATTTTGAGAGCATCAAACCCAATCTTAATTTCTCATTTCCAATTTATTCCTATTGAACTTGAGTGGTAAAAATAAGTAGCACTTTCTATTACTCATTTATCAAGAAATTAAGTGACTAACAAAAATAAATTGTAGAACATCGATATCAAGACATACATATGTATACTATATAGGTTTCTGAACATCATCAAACACATTAGTAATTAATATCAGATCAGCCATAGCAGCTAATTATTTGATTAATCAAGAAAAAACTCTCAATGATGTGAATAATTTAAATTAGATAGCTTAATTATTTACCTTGGAAATTTGTTGTTTTTAACAGACTTTTGACCATATTTTCTCCACCGATACCCGTCGTCAAGTATATCAACCTGGCTTCTGGTCTCTTGGAAAGCAAATCGGGGGTTCCTAGTTTTCTTGTGATCACCGGCGGCCTGCTTTCTTTTACCAGCACCAGATTTTACTTCATTTTCTGGGACGACTGCTACACTTGTCCTCCTACTATTCGAAACGTCTTTGACTTGTGCCACAGCTGCTCCATTAATTTCGGCCTTTAAACCCAGAAATAATCCATTTTCACTGCTTCTATTATAATAAGAATTACCAATTAAATCATGAGAATTACTTGGTAGTATAGTAGTATTATAATTTGATGAAAGAGATGAAGAACCCTGAAAAAGCATTCTCGGATGAGGATGATGATGCTCCATAATTAAATCTGTGTTTCTGAAATTAGCTGATGCTCGCGAAGCAGGGAAAATGGTTGGTAATTATTAATTAAGGAAGCTGTGGACAATGTCAATACGGAAGCGACTGTGACAATGTGGAAGAGATATATATACATGTACAGTATGTACACAAGACGATAGAGGGATTAGTAGCAGTGTGGAAGAAAAGTCGCAACTTCTTTGGGTGAGGTAAGACAGAAATTTCATCGACTGATTTAGTCCAGATGAATTAGGGGAATTAAGGTGGAAATTTGTGGCGGCTACTTGATTATAATTTATGACTTTTGTTAAAAGTAGTGCATGTGTTAATTAATCAAAGATGAGATTGATGGGAACCAAACTAAAGATCTTCTATCAATCTAAGTGTATTCATGTACCGAGTATTCAATTCATCAATTAAAAAAATGATATTAAACTCTTATTTATCGAGTCAAAAAAATTTAATTTTTTATTAGATCTGTACAAAGTGATATTAAACTCTTATTTATCGAGTCAAAAAAATTTTAATTTTTTATTAGATCTGTACAAAGTGGGTACTTGATAGGTCACTTACTTGCAAAAGAGGTTCAAGTTGATCAAGTACCCGACCTTCAGTGACAACAAAACATGAAAATTTTAAATAATGATAGTTAGACAAGTTAATTTCATAATTAAGTTTAAATCATAAAATAGCCATCCTAGCATTACATTCCAACAGTAACAAACTTACAAGTAGCAACAAGTCAATAGCAATAACAATTAAGTGACAAAATACATCCCAACAACTGCGAGTGTGAGGAATGGGGATGCGAGGAGGAGGAAGGAGAGACTAGGAAGAGACGAGAGGTTAAAGAATAACTGAAAAAACAAAGGTGAGAGGTTGTCAATAATCCTAATAAGTATTAACTTTTAATGAAATTCAATTAACCAAATTTACAAAATTACCCCCGAAATATACTAGGTTGGGTACTTGGTGGGTCACTAAAATGTGATATATATATATTTACCAGGTATATTTTAGAATGTAGTTTGGGTACTCCTCCTATTTGGTTCAAAGTAGGGGTGTAGAATGGTTTTTCAAGTTGGCGGGTGAAAATAAACACCCCTACTTCTATTTCACACTATTTAATAAATTGTCAAAAATTATTTTGAATATAATTAAGAGTTTTGATAGAAGAATCTTGTTCATTCATTACATCCATCAATAGAATAGAAATTCGGATAGATAGTGAGATAGAATATCTTTGTGAAACAAAAATATGAGTCAGTTCAAAATGCAAAAGCTCCACCTTACTCCCTAACATTATACTCCCATCTTTTATTTTAAGCTTGATTTTATACTAATGTACAATAATTAAAAAAATTATTATGGTTGTATAAATTTTATAAAAAGATGGTTCAAATTTATTAATTAGATTACCTTTACACATTAATTTTCCCCAATTGCATAATTCTCTACCTACATTAATATGAAACCAAAAGTAACGTTTAAAAAAAAAAAAAGTCATGTAATACTTTCGTTAATTCTTAAAGTAACACATAATTTGAAATAAGTAACTTATCTAAAACGACATATAAAATAAAATAGAGAAAATATATAGCAAGGTTCTATTCTTATTCATGTAATTTGTGAAACCTCAATTTTCCCTTTTTCTTAGGTGAGATCATTAACGTTGGAAAAAAACTTTTCCATAGATGAGTTCATGCGTTGTACCATAGAAAATGTATAGGAATACGAACTAAACACGTCTTCTTATCACTTTTACTTCAGATATATTAATTACATAAAAGTTGCTATATTACTTGTTTAAATAATTTCAAATAATATGTGAAATAGCGATTGTTCAAAACAATTAATATCTTAAATAATAGCAAAATTTTATGATATCATAATAGAATAATTTTATTGTACTTTAAAAATTTGTATAATATAATACTGTATGTTTTAAAAATTTAGACTGTATAAGTCTTTATAGCATTTATTTGCGTAGTCGAATGACAAATGTTTAAGAAAAATAGGTAACTCACATTCTGTAATCTCATAGATATTTCACAATACTTATCTCTTATTCTTATATTATAGGTTGACTCATTCCTAATTTGAAGACACTCATCTATTAGAATAAAAACTCTCCCGCAAAAATTATAACTAGTATATGTAACTTTCAAAATTATACTATCTGTGATGCTATTATTTCTTAATATTTAATAGTATCTTCGAGATTACTTTGATAAATTAGGTATTAGGTTTTTGATGAAGTGATAATAAATAAATGAAAATTGTTTTAGTAATTATTATGTAGTTTAATTAGGATATATAAGACTGTTATACGTGATTAATTTTCTTGCTAGTCATTCTGCAGAAGGTAGAAATTAAGTTTGAGTCATTCCAGCAGGGAATTATGGTCCAGAACTGTAGTGAGGAAGAGACAGGCCATATATAGAAGCAAGAACTAAATATTCAGGCAAAATCACCCTCGTGAAGCATCTCTAATTTTGTTTGACTTTGATACAATTTATTATAGCTAGGATGAGATCAATTAATCAAGTTCACGGAGCGGGTGATCGATCGACCCCAAAATTCAACAATGAAATCATTGTAACTAACATTATATGCTTGCTTTCCTAATTACTACTTACCATGCAACATGAAAATTCTCTTTTTTGCTGTATTCGTAATTAATAATCTCGTTTTTTGTGACACATTAAAACATTGAATAAATTTTAGTTATTCAATTCAAAATATAGAATTGAATATGATAGTTATTAAAATAATTAAAAAAATATGTGTATTTTTACTTTTTAATAATACTCGCTTCCTAAAACGCATAGTGAATAAAAAATAATATTTTTTAGAAAATGTGAATGTACGGAGAGAGATAGAAAATTTAATATAAAAGAGTAGGAATGTCAAACGCAGTAAGAGAACACACGACCACGTGCGTTGTAAGTTTGAAATATGACTGGACTATTCGTGTTTGGTTTGGTTTTGGATGGGTGGGCGTCTTCAGATTGGATTTGCAGCCCCACTCTAATCTTTTCCAGATTTAATGAATTATAGTATCTTAATAATAACTCCTCCTCCTATATTTCCTTTTTGTATTGGCGCCGCTGAAAGGGGAGGAGAGGGGAGTACGTACCAAGTACGTAGTCGGCCTGAGATCTCTGTAGTGTGTAGATTGAGAACATTCAAAATGTTGGAATAATTGGAAAGGTCAATCTCAACTCCAAGACCAAAACAACCAATAGCTAGCGATTATGATCAGTAAGGCCAGAGATTTTCCACGAAATATTCACAACATTGACCCAGCGGCCCAAGGCTTTGTTTCATATTCCATTTTACTAACCATTTAAGCTAATTTTGTACTACTACTAAATTGTTTCTTTGTTAAACTCATATTTCATACACATAAATTTGATGAAATACATGGAAAAACTCTCATGTTAATTTCTCCACAACAAAATACTAGCTACTATCATATTAATTAATTGTTTTTTTTTAATTAATTAGCTTGTTAAAAATACTAAATCAACCAAGTTTCAACATATATATATATATATATATATATATATATATATGTTTAATTTGATTTAAAAGTAAAAGTATGACAGAATTTGTACTCCTTTTTTTAATTCGCGAGCTGCTGAAAGGCATGTAGATCTAATTAGATTCTTATATAGTGTTTGAAGTTTCCATGGTAAACTGCAATGTTTTCTATGTACTAGTACTTCTGTTTGTACTACAATAACATTTTTGTGTTATAAATTTATTTTTCTAACGCCCAACAACTAATGAAAGACTCACGAATGGCACAAACCTACCAAATTAAACCCACGTGCCATCAGAGCCCGAAAACAAATTATTAGGAGAGATTTTTAGTTTGACGGAGTCTATTAC
Source organism: Cinchona pubescens (assembly GCA_025175665.1). Lineage (NCBI taxonomy): Eukaryota > Viridiplantae > Streptophyta > Magnoliopsida > Gentianales > Rubiaceae > Cinchona > Cinchona pubescens. The sequence goes on from JANKKI010000141.1 coordinate 541,156, forward strand.
TGGATGCGTGGCGAGAGAATTGACCACCAAAAATAAGTAAGTATCATAATTTTTTAATTATTTAAAGATATATAATACTCTCTTCCCAGTGGTCAATTCTCTCGCCACAAAATTGAAGGGAAAGGAAAATACTACTTTACTTTGCCATGCACGGATCGTACCATATTGAAGACGTAGGCAGAACATAGGACTATTTTATCACATTTTTCATCCACATATTTTAACCTAATTTTTTTGTGATATCGATTTAATTTCCGCCCATCAGAGTTTACCCAGAAACAAAATACAACGGAGAAAAGAAAAAGCAATCTACAAACAAATCCAGTATCGTAAGAAGTATCCGTAGGGTGGAATTCAGCTGTCCCAACCAAAGCCCACAGCAATTTCTTAAGATTCTAATTCTATGATGCACGGGCTTGCATAATTTGTCTGACCTTCTAAATCATTTTGAAGAGTTGTCATCATGCATGCCTACGTTTGGGAAAATCTCTCCCTCTCTCTCTGAAAAGTCTGTTCCAAGGTTATTTTTAGAGTTTAGTAGTAGTAGTTAGCCTAAAAATGTAAGACCACTCTATATTATTCTCAAACCTGCAAATCACGTCAAACGCCATTGCATCAGTGTCGGAGCAAGAGCACCCAACTCCGATGAACATCACACAAACCTCTAAAGAGAAGTTGGGAAAGTGGTTCTACCCTTGTGTTAGAGGTTTTGCAAAATTTCACGCATTGGCAATTTGCAGCTTGGCAAACAACTTAGGTATATGTTATCGTAAGGTAATGTGCGAGTTCGACAAACAGAGGTGGACCGATTTGAGCCGTTGACGTGCTAAGTGCTTCAAAACTATGCATTGGTGTGTTGGAAGTCCTTAGGCAAGCATTGGCTTCGGACGTACAAAACGTTATTGTGGACAGCTCACAAACACGAACAAGTTGGGCAAACAGTGGCAAACGGTAGTGGCACGAACGGACCGATGCACACATGCACACGAGATTGGCATAGCTTGTGGCACAATCTTGGGCGTTGCTGAGATCGGCAAGAGTGTTGGCCGAGGAACGTAGGCAACCAGGTTGCCTACGTCATAATGCAGAAGCTCAGTGCACGTTCTAGATGTGTATCGCACGAGTGTGGTAATGGAAGTTGGACTTCGTGATGAGTGACTACTTGGCCGAGTTGGTGCGACACGTGTGAGAAAATGACTGAAACGTGGCAAGACATGAAGTAGTACTTAGTCTTATGGCACATTCTGGGCATGATCAATCATGTGTGTGCATGCATGCACTAGTGTGTAGGCATTTCGTTTGTCCAATAAAGCTAAACGGAAAACAATGGCTTGTCTATTTGCACTTTCCCTATAAATATTGGTAGTGAGATATGACACTGTATAAAAGCTTACTTTTATTTTGTTGTGACATGCTCTTGTGAGTTACCTAAAATTCGAACTTGTGTGTTAGTGAGTGCTTGTGTGTGCACGTGTTGCCAGAAACGAGTGAAAACTAAACACGAGTGTGGAATGGAGCATTTTATTTTCGGAACAGTTTGTTGGGTGAAATTTTGGTACCATCACAGGCTTCTTATTCCGCCTTGACACGTCGACTTTGTGCTAAGTAGAAATTTCGTAACACCTTGCATGATGCGACTACACCTTCTATTCCACTCCACATAATTGTTTTCATACTTCATTGTAAGAATTCAAAGCTAAAACAAATCAAGAGTTGCTGTTGGAGTATGAAGAGATGCAATGCTTGGACTATAAATCAATATTAGTGTACGATTTATTTTTTGATAAATGTTCTTATACCCATGGGTTTCTTTAAATCAATTCCAAAGGAAGTACAGCAATTCAAGCATGGGTTTTTTTACACCCATCACATGTAAGATCGCATACGAGGCCTCACCAGAGACTGAGCACCATCAACAAATATGGTCGTCCCGGTCATATAGCGTGAGCCATCACTAATTAAATAGATGACTGAGGAAGCTAGATCATTTTCTACATCCAGCCATCTCTGCAGGGGTGCTGCTTCCTTCACCAACTTCTCTGCCCTCTCCTTCCCCACTGACATGGGGAACTCATCATGAAGGTGCAGACCACGAGCAATAGCATTTACCCTGATTTGGTACTTGCCAATCTCCATTGCACATGTCTGAAAATAGTAATTAAACATGTAACTGATTAGTTTGGTTAGGAACATCAAAATTCATCGAGCAACCAATAATTCAAATTAAAAATTACTTTATCACCCCCCCCAATTTCTTCTATGTTATCAGTACATACCATTATAGCCCATAGGGCAATTATTTAACAGGACATTTGATTCATTATGTTGTAAGAATATCAACTTTAAGTGAATGAATTCTGACAAAGCATACTGATGCTAAATGGAGGTGGTACTGTCAAACTAAGACCAGAAGTAAAGACTGATGACCACTAGGCTTATTTGAAGGAACAATAGACATATCAGAAAGTTCATGTTAGGTAAAATGACAGCTAGGAGAAAAATATTAGCACCATCATCTACAATAACCATGTTCTAGTATTCTGATATTGGAGTATATTACCTAACATGATGGGGATAGGCATTCATATCATTTCTGGATGCTAAATAAGCTGTACTACATGTTTTTATTTCCTAGATGGGGATAGAAATTCATGTAGTTTCCAAATATTAAGTGATTGCAATGCTTAGAGATAATTGGCCACTTTCATGCCAGTAAAGATAACTCATGGAATACAACCTTAACTTTGATGGGTACTTTGTCAAAGCAATTGACAAATTTATGCCTTTAGAGATGAGTAAAAATCAAGACTTTTTTTTTGGCTTACCCTCACTAGCTGCTGTACTCCAGCTAAACAGGCACCATATGCAGCAGCTCCTTGATATAGACCTCTTTCAGCCCCTATAATTGAAGTCAAAAATATAATTGAACCTCCACATTTGTGATTCCGCATTTGCTTGCCAACAGCTTGCAACAAGTACCACCCAGCCATGAAATTTATTTTTACCGTCTTTTTAAATTCCCTTTCTGTCAAATCCAGAGGATTTTGCATCTTTCCTGTTTCATTTAATCCAAAGTATCAGGACATTCAACTAAAAAGTCAGCTCATTTAACAAAAATATCAGCCATTTGAAAACCTTTTGCAGTTCGCACCTTTCAAGGCATCTTGAAAATATCAGCTCATTTAACTACACGCAGTATTATTTTATGGATTACTTTTATTGTTTCAGTGATAAAATGAGCTTTTTGGCAATAAAGCTGACAGAAGTATCTGACTTGCTACTTATCAGCCAGCACCAAGATAAACATTAAGAATAGCTCAAACCTTCAAAACAAGGAGGAAGGCATAAACACAGAGCCTTTAGAAGTATATGTATCATAATGCGAAAGAAAATGGAAATTGCCAATTGTAAGTTCTGTTACAGAGACCATAGTTTAGAGCATAGGCAAACTCATTTCATCTACAATGCCTTGATGTGGCAACTGAGCGGGTGTATGATTTACACACTTCAACCCATTTGTAGCTGTTAGAATAGGGCTGATATCAAAATAGTCATGTGAAGTAAATAGGAATGGTATGCCCATCTGCATATTTGACTGGTAGCATAGGCTTTACATGGGCTTCAATAGTTTGTAAACCCAAAACAAGTTTTTTTTTTTTTTTTTTTTTTTTGAAAAAAAAAAACGCCAAACAGCCCCACAATTAAGTACAAACAATACAAATCAAAATAGTATTGATATACAACATTTTTCCTCTATACCTCAGATACCTCATCCTCAATTTCTGATGAGAAAGTGGCATCTGAAGTTTTGTACTTTAATAATCCTCCTTTTTGATAAATTTGATTTGCTTAGCCAGAATTTTTGGAAGATAAGAAAAAAGCTTTGACCAACCAAAGTATGAGAGATTGGCTTTAAGACAATAAAACACCAAAAAACTTAACAGTGTTTTATCATTTATGTGGTTGTGTATCATGCCTTGGCCTTTCTAAAGAAAGGTTGTTGACAAAGTATATTACAGCAAAAGTTGACCATACTCTAGTCTAGATTATAACTTGATTTTTCCATTTCTCTTTCCCGCCAATTAAAAGGCACGACATTAAGCTCTTTCCTGCTTTTGTGCCTTAATCACTCCTATTAAAATCAGCATACCATTGGCATAAGAATGAATTCCGAAAATAAAATGCTTCTTTAAAGTATTCACCAAGTTGAGTACATAATCTATAACAGAAACTACTAACAAGTTACAATATGAAACTTTGACAATTCCAAGAGGCAATTTTTGGGAATGCTCCCCCATGTTGTTGAAATATGGTACTATTAGTGATATACTCCTATTAGAAGGAGATTAAAGCAATAAGAATCAAGATCCGTGAAAGTTACCCGTCCACTCCCACCAAACCTATTCTTGTCAGCTTGCATAATTCCTTAAATAGCCTTTCTATTACATTACCCATTTCTTTCATTTAAAAAACATAACCCCTCATCGTTTTCCCCGATGCTTCCATGTCATAATATGGATCCATTAACAATGAAGGAATAGCCATCCAAACCATCCCTCAGAGATATAAAATTTTTCTGTGAAATAGGTTCAAGAATTAATATAATTGAAAATTTTCCCACATAAAAAACATTTTTAAAAGCTCAAACATTAGTCACTCCAGCATAGAGCAGCAGCCAGTTCAGGGGTCAGCAAAATCACGTAGTCGAGTGGCAGTAATACAGTAAACTCCTTTAAAATTAGGATTGTTTTGCTGATGTATACAGTAAACTAAATGGAAGAGATTAAGTGAAAAAAAAAAAAATAGAGTTTAAAAGGATTTAGTGTAAAATAGTCCAAATCTTAAGGGTTTTACTGTATTTAACCATTATAAAAATGTAGAGACAAAAAAAAAAAAAGACAAAGTTAAATTACCTTCATGAGAATAACAGTGGACTAAAGCATCCAAATTTCCTAGAATCCTCGAGGCCTTCTCCACCGCCGCATCGAAACTGGCTGCTCTGTTATCTTCCATATTCAATCCGACCACCTCAAGCGTAACGACGCCGTGGAGCGAAGATTTAATATTGTCGGCTGCATTGTTCAGATGGTTCTCATCCCCCATCAAAACCAACCTAACATGTACTTAAAAACAATTTGATAAAATTATACTACTTTGGTGTGTGTGGACTGGTACAATGTACAGAGAGAGAAAGGGAGTGGGAGGGGGAGAGAGAGATTAAATTGGTACCGGCAACCACGTAGGGCTAAATGGCGGGCAATGTTGAGAGAAATGTCATCGGCATTGGAGGTGAGCAAGACCCTCTTCCCGGGAACCTATCCATATCTACTAGTATTTGAAAGAATTACGAAAAGGGATGAATTGATTCGATGAGATGAGATTTTGCAAAAGGCAGAATGGGAAGGAACATGCAAATTTCAATAGTTTTACCTGATTTTGCAGTAGTAGTTTAGATTAGATTATTGTGTTTGTGTATTTGGATGAGAATGGGAAGGGAAAGACATGCTTTCCCTTGTCTTTGTATTTTCTTTCTTTATAAGTAGGTTTGGTGTGCAATCCATGTGTAGATTCCGTGATTAAATTTTATATAATATAATATTATTTATATTTTATAAGATTTAAATAGAATTAAAAGTTAAATTTATAGTGAGAAATATAATAAGTATTTAATAATTATTTAAAAAATATTTTATTCATATCAAATAATTAAAATAAAAATAATAAATAATAAATTTTATTAATATAATAAATTCATTTTATTTTTCTTGTTTAATTTAAACTCGAATGATTTTTATTACTATATTAATAATGTAATTATTTATTATTTAAAATTAATTAAAATATGAAAAATCAAATATGCATTACTAATATTGTTACTTTTATAAAATAAAATAATTTACATAGTACTTAACTAAATAACACAGTATTTTTATTCATTCGTGACCCAAACTAAACACCTCTTTAACGTGTACAAAAATTAAGAAAAGAACATTTGATGTGTGTGGTACTGGTAATGGTATTAAATTTAAAAATGACAAATTGTGGGTGGTTTGGGAAGTGTTTGGTCCTTTCTGTTTCATTTCTTCTGGTTCTGGGTCCCAACTCCGTATGGTCCAGACTCCATACGCTTGTCAAGACTCCAGAGTCAAATCCGGTTTAATGACTTTACTCATCCCACTTAATTAGGTTCGCGCGTAAAAAGGTGTAGTAGTTTTAAAGAACTCCGCGCAAATCTAGGGGCTGTTTGCTTGCTTGGAACCTCAAAAACATAGGCAAAAAATGAAATGGCGAGTTGTGCGCATCAGCTGTGGACTGCAGTTGGTTTACCTGTTGGTCATCGCCTCTTTTTTTTTTTTTTTACCTCGACTAAGCTTCAGGTAATAACCCATCATTTTTTTTTTTTTTTTTGGTTGACTTCATTATCATTAGTATTATTTTTCATATTATTGGTGATGGATTTTATTCCACAGAGGGCGATGAATAAAAGAAAGACTCGAGCAGTCAAAGTCTGCTGCGATTATTCATGCTATGAGGTAAGTTTCCATTGTTTTTCTTACCCATTTCATCCGATCCTCCTAATTGGACTTGTGATGACTTTAGTTAGACTCCCCTCCCCCCCCAAGGAACTCCAATTGCATGCACTCTTTTTAGTTAATCCTCCATGGCTTTCACTTTATACATGTTTTGTTATTCTTAAAAAACGCTGACGTTTCCGAGCTTCGTATTTGGGATTGCCGATTGTGACATAAATACAAAGCTACAGGTAATGGAGCTCCTATGCTTTAGTTGTAATAATAAAGTAAATGCTGCCCACATTACTATGAAACATCAAAGCTGGTGGTGCATTTAGAACAGAACATAAAGAATTCCATCATTCACTCGATTTTTTTTTTTTACCAATATTTAAATAGAATTATATCCTGGAATTTTGAGAGGATAGGAAGGAACATAATTTGGATTATCTTAAAAGAGTATTCAACAATCAAAAAGTCGACAATATTTGTGATGACAACCAGAGTTGCTCGGCTTGGACATGTAGACAGGTATTTACTGATCTCCTGAACAAAATAACATCGATACGGAACTGAACGAACAACTATTCTACTCGGGAGTTCGGCCCACACATATAACAACTTGGTTTACAGTCATGTCAAAAATTCGACATAAGTAGGTCGGCATTCTAGTAGGTCGGACATGTAACAGTAGCATGACAATCCTTATTATGGCCTACTGTCCCTGGATACTATAAATAGTTCGCTTAGCCGCACTTGTAAAGGACATGAAACATATATCCAATACTGTATTTACTACTCTGAGCAATAATACTAAATCGTCTTCCCCAAATACTTCAGATCTATTATCCACTCCTTTAATTTTAGTTTCTTCTTTTTCAATCTCTTAAAACAATCTGAACGGTATAGATTAATTTCGGTATCGTCAATTTGATTTTCCAGTTTCATGAATTGATTATATGATTTTCAAGTTTCCTGAATTGCCGCTCATCCCTTCAGCTGTACAAGTTTCGAGGCCAACCAAGGGTCATTGTTAAAATATTCTAATGTGCAGATGTAAATATTTTATAAATTGCATGCTTGATCAAACGGAACAAAGAGGTTGAGATATCAATTGTTCTTGATCACCTGTTGAAACCTATGTACAAATATCAATACCTGTTTATGTGAGATTTTTCTGATTCAGTTTCTTTAACAACAGTAGTAGCACATAAATGTATTCACTATAAGCGTTGTCTCCTGTCATTTTACAAGACTTGCTTTGGTATTAAGTTGAGTGGAATCTTTATTGGACAATATCAAGGTCAAGAAAACTGCTAAAATGCCTTAATTTTTATTTCCTCAATATATATATACCCTATTTCCAGATAAAGGATGTCAGTTACCGACCTTGTGGGACAAAAGTCAACCTTCTAGATGGCGTGACTTTCTCCCTTCGTGAAAAAAGGTAGAAATTGGTTAATTTATTGCTTATTTTACTGTAATCAAATGCTGCATTTTTTAAATTTCAAATACTTCTATAGTTTTTCTCCTCAAACTGGTAACAGAAGGTACCTAAGTAAACGAAATTCATGTTCTTCAGTTCATTAGTGGGTGTTTTTGAAGTCTATGACATTGGATGGCGTTTATTTATTCCTTTTCAAATCTGACTTGAAATTTACTGAAGCTAAATCGTTATTTTGTTCCTCGTGTCGAGTTTTAGTTGAAAATATTTCTTGTGTTTGTGAAATGCTTCACATTTTTTTTTGTCTTGCATTTCTGCAGTTTTGGTTTGATATTTGGACGGAGTGGTAGTGGAAAAACTACTCTTTTACAGGTGCTAAGTTTGTTATTAGCTTTTGCGCTATAGGATTGAAATACTTCCATCAAGTTACACTATATCTTTGATTTCTATGTACAGCTTATTGCAGGGTTTAGTAAGCCCATGTCAGGCTCCATTTGTGTTCAAAGATATAGCAATGACGGCTGTCCAAATAGGTCCCCTGAACTCTTAGAGGCAAATAGAGTTGGGATTGTTTTTCAGTTTCCTGAGAGGTACTGAGATTCTGTTTAAGCTTCACAAGAAAATTTTGCTTTTAATCTCTTTGTTACACATGCATTATTTGCTGTTATAAATTTCTGATTCTTTGAGAGGTAGGATGAAAAGTGATACGTGAATGGCTTCACCTTGTATCTTTTAACACTTGTGAAGTCTTCTCCCTTTATTTGTTGAGTATTTCTGAATGGTGACATAGATTTTGGTTAGAACTGAGTGGTGAAGGGTTGTTAGTTTCTGGAGAATGGCCTGAGATTGAGCAAACTGGCTGTAATGAAATTATCTGGAAATTGAAAGATTAAGTGTTATGGTGTGCCATACTGAAACTGCATGCCTTCCAACCGTTTTCTGATTCTTGTGGCTTTATTTGATATTCCATAATTCAAATTAATTCAGGTGCTTACAAAACTTGAGTTATATCTTCACAATTGACATTCTAATAATCAAGAAGTTATTACTAGTAAATACAAAATAGTGATAAATTTTGATTGTTTCCTCACTCCAATTGTTTTATTCTATATATATTTTTGTTGGACAGCTAAAATGGTGCAAAACTAGGACATAAAACTGATACATTGAATTGTTTGCAACTGCACTGTAGCAACTGAAAGTTAGAGGGACAAAAATCTGGGGCGTAACTTAGATGAATCTTCTTTTTAAAATTTAAATCTACTTTATTGATGATCTTTGTGTTGGACACATTTTAAATTGCAAACCAAGAGAAAGCAGAAAGACATTGCACAGTAACTAAAGAAAATGATATCAAACAAGTAAATATAGGTAAACAAATGCAGCAACATCGAGGGAGGCTGAGGGTATCTTAAGTTAGATCTCTCATTGTGTTTGATAATGAAGAACAAAATTTCTCTCCTCTTGTGTGCCTTTTCTTTGCTGCACTGTGGAATTCCCAATATATTACACTGTGGACTTGATACTTTGTAGCAGAGAATATTCTTGATGAAGTTATCTTTGGGTGGCCAAGGCAAAGAGGTGGCAATCAGTTGAAAGAGCTTCTTGCTTTAAGACTTCAAAATGCTATTACTTCGCTATTTATTGTCTATGAATAAATTGATTCCTTTCCCTTCTTTTTATCATTAGATTTGTGAGCCATTTGTCTCATGTGGCATGTCTATCTTGTGTGAGTTCCAAATATTTTTCCTGTGTTTATTGCAATTGTCAGGTTGGTCTAACTGGAATTGCTTTGGATCAAGATCCACAATCACTATGTGGTGGTTACAAACGCTGGCTTGCTTTAGCTATTCAGTTAGTAAGAATCTGTGTCTTCTGATGTTTATTTTTTTTTTCTCTTGTTCCATTCATAATATGTCTACACCAGCACAGAAAGGACACATGTTCGGATGTCACAATTGCATTTAGGTTCTAATTTGACTGATAAGATTTGGTTACTTGACTCAGGTACAAGCTCCAGATTTGTTGTTATCTGACGAGCCTCTTGCTGGTCTTGGTATGCTAATGCCCCGGCTAAACTGCTTGTAACTTTTTATACTGTCTCCTAGATTTCCTTCCTAACTTTTATGCTTTAAAGTAAATAAAGTTAAAAATAACATCTGAATGAGACAATTATGAAGATTCATTCTTACAAATATTTATCATGGGAATCCTAGAAGATAGTCTATTTGTAGTAGCTGCATATATATTGCAGTTAGTTGTAGAGCAAGAAAAGGGATGTGAGTATGTGCAGTTGACTTTGTTATATGATGTTGTAGATTCATTCTTCTGTTACTCTGATAATCTATACAAGAAAATGTTTGGATGGAGAGGAAGTAAGGTAATGATTGCATTGAGATAAACTAGATTTGACCGTAAAAAACAGATATATTAATATAATCCTTTCAACTTTCTAGGAAAAGGGTTGAGGATAGTGGAAGGCAGTAAGTGTTCATGAGGATAGATACCATGTCTGACTTATTGGTTGATTGTGTGGTTTCATTTCTGGGATTTTCAAGAATTGTAATGATAAACTTTGTTACTTCTTAAGTCTTGTACAATTAAGTCAGGGCACTTTTTTAGTTACAAATCTAATTCAGTTATATTTTGCAATTATCTTGATCATCTCTCTGATGCTCTAAGTAACACCTTCCAGATCCCTGACTCTATTGCTATGTTGTGGAAAACCAGATTGGAAAGCCCGTGCAGATGTCGTGAAACTTTTAAAGAATCTAAAGAAGGAATTAACTTTACTTATCGTCAGCCATGACCTTAAGTAAGTTCCTTTTTTCATAATATCTTGTCTTGTACATTTAACCTTTTCTTTAAACATTTGCTTTCTTGTTCCTTTATCAATGATTAGCTGTTAACAATTTTGCTGCGTTATGTATTTGTGTCACTTGATCTTTTGGATGAAGGCCCTCAGTTCTCAATTGTGCATATGGGTATCTCCTGTATCTCTATAAAAGAAATCACTAACGTAAAGTTTAAACGAATATTATCTTAACAGAAAAGTAGGTCTACAGAGTGGAAGTGCACATTTGTTCAAATTCCACCAAGTTTGTACACTTGTTCTATGTGGATGTTGTTAACTAATTTAGTTTGCTTGGGACAGTATGGTTAAATGTTTTTCTCGTTCGTGAGTTGAGATGACTTTAGAACCAACCAAGCAAATTCACTGCAACTATAATTTTACATTGGGATGAAATTCAGGTGGAATTTCGTCAGAACATAATTCTGTGTGTTAAGTTCTTTTTTCCCAAACACAGTCTCCAATTTCTTGTAATAGATATTTTTGAATTGTAGAAAGTTTCGTTTCAATAATTCTTCATGTGCTACAAAAGTTAATGACTCCACATGTTGCTTATTTCAAAATATATTTCATTGACTAATATAATGGACCAACATCTTATCAAAATTCACTTCCATTCAAACTAATATATATGTATAGCTCTCTCTTATAGTGATACAGTCCTCGGACATCCAATTTTGGATTAAGGGAGTACGAGGTTTTGGATGGGGCTTTGCTAATATGCTTTCATTTTTTGTTCTATTGTGATTATGTGCTGCTATTTGAACCCATGCGCTAATGAAAAAATACAAATTTGTTTGTAGCGAGTTATACCCTGGTAGATCAATCTTGGAGGATGGATATGGGTGGAATACTCAAAGCCACACATTTTCCAGTTTAATAGATGCAATGTGTTTTTGCCTACTTGAGTTAATGCAAGATGTGTACACGAGGTATGGCAGCCAAGCATTGTAAATTTTCCGTTATTTATGCAGCTGGAGTTCTAAGCAATCATGTTTATATGGAAATATTAAAATTCAATTAAGTAAAGTACATTCAGTTCCTGTTCCTTCTCCACAACTGGGCCCCCACCCCCCACCCGCTCAATATTCACGCACAGACACAAGAAGAGTAAAGAAGGAAAAAAAGGAATATCATGAAAAAAAAAAAAATCCTGTTTATATTAGCTTGGTATTTCCTTTTTGTTTTCCCCTTTTTGATTGATCCCATATATATTACATAATGATAGGCTGATAGTTTTTCTGATGCACATTACATAATGATATATATTACATAATGGTATTTCCTTTTTTTTTTCCCCTTTTTGATTGATCCCATATATATTACATAATGATAGGCTGATAGTTTTTCTGATGCACATTCTATCATAGAACCCAATTGGATACCTGGAAAAAATTGTAGTTTGCAAATTGCAATTTGTTAAAAAGCCATCATTTTGACAGAAATGCTTTTGAAATTTAGTATCATAGTGTAGTACAATCCATTGACTTTTACTTATCACGCACATGGAGATAGGAGGAACCCCATCATTATTCTTACTCTTCAATGAGTTTAAACAACACCACTCACAGCTAATGACATAATTACCAGTTCTCAGTAACAAATTACATTATTGGATACAGCTGAAAAGATGACATATAATCACCTCTTCTGAGATTCTGTTCTACAGCTCCAGCACTAAGTCTGCAGTGCAATCAATACAAGAGTTAGATTAACGTTTCATACTAGGATGAATATGTATTTTATTTTTACTTACAGTCAGCATCAGTTTTGATCCAGTGCTCCCTATTAGCCATTGTACTGCCACTGTCAATTTGTTTAGAAGATAACATGGATTTGGAGATCTCCTTCTTTAGATTGGCCTTCTTTTGAGACCTTTTTTCCCCTGCATCTTCCCCATAAGGAATGCTGGGCTTACTGGAAAGTTTATTAATTTTGTCTTGTTCTTTCTCAACGAACTGCTTCCCTGCTATTAATCCTTCTGGATGAACTTTTCGGTGGAAGATTTTCAGGACCTACATGCACCATGCAGAGATAACAATACTAAAACTTTAACTACAGTTCGCAATTAAAGAATTAATCAATTTTTATTTTGATACTTTGAAAAAATCATACAGAATAGGTTATGTTCTGCTGGAAATCCATCTGAATCCTGCTTTTGGGAAATTCTAAGAGGTCAATCCACTGAAGACTATCCTATGGGTTGGTGCATTATAAGTCTGACCGCTCAAGAGAAGTACATAACTTGATGAATACCACCTTGATAGAACTTTTATCCCTAATGACTTGGTATTAACGTGTTTGACCAGGTGCTTGTTGCTCCCTTAAGGCTCACTGAGAGTCGCTTTTTCACCATTTAGATCACCATGGTTTCTTCGGTTTGCCTTAACTAGTAGAGTCTGACATATTAAATAGATCTGGTCGTGCAGTTTGTCACTCTATTCTGCTTGTTCAGGCAGGCAGCATTCAAATTTTGGCTGATTTAGGTCATAGAAATATTTCTGGCACACAAAAAGGTAGGTTTTGTTTTGCAACAAATCCTTTCAAATGGAAGAAAGAAATAAAATCTACAAAGGCAATTATGAACCGTAAAGATCAAGAGCAAGTTCAGGCCCGTCTAAGTTCCAGCTTGTTACGGAGAGATAAGACATGCAAAAGCCGTCTCTAGGGCATGGATTGACCTTGGCAACCTTACCTCTAATAGCCACATGTTTGAAACACCGTGTTCATAGAAGAAATGTACCAGATCAATTTACGTGGATCATGATTAGAACATATAATATATATGATACCAACCTTAGGAAATTTCCTCTTGATTGCTTCAGATTCAGATGCTTTTTCAGCAGAAGCAGTTGTAGAACTCCTTGCTGTTGAATGGAGCTTCTTCAGAAACTTCTTCATGAAGAGTGAGGTATATCTCTTCTTAGCTTGTTTGTCTGTGTAGTCATACTTCTTTGTGGACTTCTCACAACTGATGTCATTTAACCTGAAGAGCTCCTCAAGTGATGTCTTTTCTTTTTTGGACACTACAGCTGTTTCGGGCAATTCAATGGAAGAACCAAAGAGATATTTTTGCAGTGGACAAGTTGCTGAATGTGCCCAGTCTTCTGCATCTGTATCATCAAGTACAGTACTGTTTGTTGCTGAAGGTAATGATGCTTGCTTGACTGCTTCTCGCTGATGATTCATCAGCAACATCTTTGGCTTCAGCTTCAAGAAACTTCTCTAGCTCATTGTTTACAAGCTGGAGTTCATCTTCTGTTATCTCTATCTCTTTGTTGGTTACATTCTGAAAAGGCATTGGAAATTTTGGTGTTGGGGGCTCTGTGTTGAGTGATTCTGAACCGAGAGTACCAATTGCAAGAAAGCCATGAAAGGGCTCATCAGATGACTCTTCTGTGAAAACCTCTTTAATTCCATTTTCCTTCGTTTCGTTTGAAAACCTCTGAAATTTTCTGTTTGGCTGTATTGACTGTGCAAAGCTGTAGGTTGGCTCTGCATGGTAAAGCTGCTCATCAAACGACTTCCTTGCTGAGTAGCAGGTAGAAGGATTTCCTGAAACAATAAAGGTGAGAGATATAAATTTTCAATAAGACTTGTTAAGAGTTGTCTGTGCTTCTATTTCATTTTTTCATGCATTACATGTTGGATTTGTGGAGCAACCATCTAGCTTACACCCCAGACATGACAAAATCACTAGGGGATAGGGTTGCCCCTATAAATGATCCATAATGTTCTTATGACTTACTTGCTGTTAATATTGGATGTTTGATCTTTCTGTATGAGTTTACCATCTGATTTAAATTTATCTAAGGCTGATATTAGCTGTGAAAACAAAGTGGTATGACAAGTTTTTGTCATTAAGTTAGGTTGTATAAAATCTCTCAGTCCTGGTGAGCTGTGAAATATGGAAAGAAGAAAAAGGAAGAGGAAGAAAAGAAATTCAGGAAATAAAATAGATGAAACCTTGGTTCGTATAGAGTTATATTAGCAGTGAACAGAATGTACGAGTCAATTACCAGTTATGAAATTCATCACCAGGCCTGTGCTGTTTTGGCGTAATTTTCGGTGCATCCATCCTAGTAACTGGAAAAACATTTAGTTAGAAATATATTGTGCGTATTCCAAAATCTCAACCAGATGTGTGCTAACCTTCATTGTAAATCTTGTTTAGAAGGATTGCTGAAAGCTGGCTGATGTTTGAAAGGAGATGATGGAGGAAAGGAAATAACACGGGGGAATTAGATTCCTTGCAGAAGGAATAATTGATTTACCTTCTGACCATAATTACTTATGTGTGAAAATCCAGGTTTTCCTAGAAGTGTCTTGGATAGAACTGAATAGAGAAGAACATTCAGAAAATTACAAGTCCTATTTGCCATCCTAGTCAAAATTGTACTAGGTGGGCAAGTTGAGGATTGGGCTGCCGACCCATGTGTTGGCGGTGCTATCCTGCTATGTACTTACTAGCTTACTTGGAGTTGGTGGGATGGAGCTTGAATGATGCACAGTTAGAATTATGAAGTACTAATATGCTTATCTTGTACATCGTGCCTCCGATACGTTGTGACTTGTACCCAAGAAACTTTTGCCACTTGGAAAAGGTCCATGTGATGTCGTAAACAGAGTATGTGTGCAGATTATGTTTTGCATGTGAGCATACATTCTGCATTTAGTAATGATATATCTTCCGAGGTATTGAGCACCAAGATGATTGGTAGGGCAATAGACAGAATAATTGACCAGCTTTAAGTTACATTGGGGCTGAAAAGATTATTGAATCTTGACAGATATTATATTCAGTAGGCCCACAATCTAGGAGTTTAATATCTGATCTGCCTAGCCAACTATCAGGTGTTTTCTTTATAAGAATTTTTTTTTTTTTTTTGGGGGGGGGGGGGGGGTTTATTTTCCAGAGATTCTGATTTAGTAATTTTAAAACAATTTCTGGTCTGCTAACAGGTTCAGAAATTTAGATTTCTCAGCCAAAAATGTTATTTCTTTTCAACAGGTTTTTATTATGTATCTGCAGTTTAAACAAGAGAAACTCTTGTCCACTTTGCTTCTTATTTTTCGGATTTGGACTGCAATATTAGTTTATGCCTGCTTTTCTTTGTTAATGAAGTAAGCCTTACATAGACTGTAAGTATTCTTGCTCATTACGTTATAGAAATTCATGAGTGACGTATTTATGAATAATGGCTTAGCTTAAAAAAATTATGGTTTATACAAAAAATGCTGCATATTAGCTGAACAGAAGAATAGTTGGTGCAATGACATGAATGTGGCATTCAACCAGAAGTAAGCAATTTTTCTATTATAATGGTTAGTTGATTGCTCCTCATGCAGATGTGTCATTTATGCAAGGCAAAGAGGACACTTAATAGTTTTAGCATTCAGATGATCAGCTATAGTGGAAACTGGAAAATGTTACTGTTGGAAGCTTTGTCTAGCCCTTAAGCAGTGTAAATGTGAAAGGAAAACTGTGTAGAAAGTAACAATCAAGTTTGATAAGAGAAGTGGTCATAAACCCCTGGAAAAGAAAACCATGGGCATTACGGGTTTCTGATGGCAAAATTCCCTCTAGAATATAGGGCTTCTGGGAAACATTGAATGTGTTAAAGAGATTTGAGAGTTATGCTCTAGATTCCCCGGCTTCTTAAACCACAATCTGAAGTTTCTCTTGCATTTTGGCTGATTGTTAATCTAAGTAATGGATAACTTATGTGAAATGTATCTGCAGCTATTTATATCTTTTGTTAGTGGAGTGAAATTGCAGATGCAAAATATTTGAACTCTGACTAGTTTTTCAATGACATATCATTGGGAAACACTTTATGGTGTATATCGGCTAAATTCAACTTAAGCTGCCTTTTATGGATCCAGAAATCGTATTTGGTTTTTGTTTTTCTTTTTAAATTGTACACAGCAACACCGTAATACACAGATTGTATGTTCTGACAGTGGAGGATAAGTAGTATGTGCAGATTAGAGATGTTTGCTCTGCAGCAACGTGATTTCCCATTCAGTCCATTGGTTATGGCCGGAAGATGACATTATTATTATCTTAAACAGCCCTCTTTGGAGTTTCTGTTTGCAATTTGCGAGCTTGATAATCTGGCGAATGGATTCCTATCAAATCGGGTTTGGAATATTATGCTGTAACCAAATATGTGGGAGTTGAATTATTTAACAGAGAGTCAAATGTTTATGGACCTAGAGAAGTTCTTCTGTCCTATCTTGTATTGCATTGTTATGTGGAAAGGATTTGACAATTGACAGAGATATGGAGGCAGGTGATAATAGGTATGTTAGTGGAGATCAATTTAATGTAGTACATGAATTCTCCTGTACTGAGATACTAATACCTAATCATAGCACGAGTAAGAGTGATGAGAGTTGCCATTTTTGCAAAGTGAATATTTTGTATTGCAACCATGCATTTGGTGTGGTGGGAGGAGGGGGAGTCCTACTCCTACTGGCTCTATTGTACTGCTGGTGGGCGGTCACTGGAGGGATCCAGAATTCCAGATCCACATTTTTAGCTACCAAACAAGGTGCTAGAGAACACGCCCCTTTACCTTTTTTGGTGGGCAAAGGACGTGTGTAGCTCCTATTCCCAATGAAAACAAACACTAGAGATGTTTGATAAAATGGCTCGTTTGAGTGTGGAGTCAGTTCGAGTCTACACTCCTAACCGGGACAGATTATATGTTTCGCTGTAATTACTGAGGATAACTAACGCAAACACCGACTGAGTGTGCACATTTTGGGCATGTCTGTCTAACTCTTTTTTTTTTTTTTTTTGGGTAAATGAACAACAAATATAGAAGGTTTTACTCCAAGGGATTAACGCATGAGACGAGACTATTATTGGAGGATTTTTTTTTTCCCCCATAAAAATGTGGCGTGGTCAACTGATGCCAAATGTTGAGTTGTTGTACTAGACTAGTATAAATTAGCAGTCGGAATTTTAGGACAAATTTTTACGTACAGTAAGATGTATATTGTGTCAAAAAATAAAGATTATGACTCTAATAATGTGAATCACAGTAAAACACATATAAAATTTATTATCTTTGTTTCCTAGTATATCATACATATTGATAGTTACAAGAAAATTGCGGAATTCCGGTATGTATACATATGGAATTGAGCATTGTGAAATGCAATCGACGGTGAGCAGGAGCAGGAGCAGGTGCAGGTGGGCGTTCCAACGAGCAATTGAGCATTGCTTGATTGCATAATCTGTGGAATAAATGAAATGCTAGTTAACCTCTTAGCTAGTAAGCTTGGTTTGTTCATAGCTGGACTGGACGGCCCAATTTAACACTCTTTCTATAACCTTATATACTTTTCGGACACTTTCCCTAATTCTTCCCTTTTTTGAAATCTAGTGTTGAAGCCTAATAAATATTCCTCGCGTGCAATGGACCTAAAAGTCCATGGGCTCCTTGAAGATGTTAATTGGCCCGAGAACAATAATATGAACAGCTGAATTATTAACAGTTTTTCTTTTGTTAGTTTGTAAAGGATTCAGTCCAAGATAAACAGATTAAATTTGCCTCCATATGGGCCTCTTTGTGTTGGTTCGCCCAACTGGCCCCAGTTCAATCAAATGGGTTGCCCTTATACGCAAACATAGCAATTTTATACGCATAATTACCCATTAGTTTGTTAAACCAGCCCGACCTTATCAACCTCTTGACAATAGATTGGGCTGTTGATGAGTTTGGTTCAACAGTTGGTGAATTTTGGAGTCAAAAAATTAAAATTCAACTCAATTTAATTAATAGAAGAATTCAAATAAATCCAATTCAAATTATCGGATTATTTGATTTAAAAATCAAAATTAATAAAAAAAAGTGAAAAAATTTATGATTTTGAAATCATTAGTATATGTTTTGTAAAATACTAAAGAATTAGGTCAAAATAAAAAGAAAAAAGATGTACAACATCGTAAAAAATATGTTATTATTTCAAGAATGAAAAAGAAAAAATATATTATAACTTAGATGGAATAATTAGGATAAAAAAGATTTAAAAAAAATAAAAATATATTTAAATTTTTTTGGGTTGTCCGGTTATTGGATTGGGTTAAATTTTAAAAAATAAAACCCAACTCAATAAAACTTAAGTAATTTAATCCAAATAATTGAAAATCTGATAATTTAACCTATTTAATTCCAAATATTCATTTAAAATTGTTTTAGAAACTTAAGGAAAATTTCTACACCAATATAGCACAGGTACCAGTTATATTAACTCTAACTTATATATTAACAACGAACGAACTATAAGTTTGAAAATGGTAGGTACGACAAAGCTTGTTATAATTTACTACCAATTATCCGAAGGAGAGTGGTGAAAATAAAATAAAATGTTGGAAAATACTTGTAATAAAATAGTAGTACTATTATTATGGGTGGCAATGCAATGGCAACAAACAACCGAACTGACAGGATACGTGGGAATGTGAAATTGCACGCAACGTGGGATTGCTAGGCGTTGGAGTATCTGAAAATGGGGACGGTGGAGAAGGCCTCTGCTTCCGTGGAGATTTCAGAGCCTTTGGTGCTGGTGGAATCGGAAGAAATTCATTCCCGATTGGAAAGATCAGATCACCGTCCGGGGCCTGGTTGTCAGCGCCGTCTTGGGTTGTCTCTTCTGTATCATCGCCCACAAGCTCAGTCTCACCGTCGGGGCCATTCCCTCCCTCAACGTCGCCGCTGGTTTGCTTGGTTTCTTCTTCGTCAAGTCCTGGACTAGCTTCTTGTCCAAATTCGGCCATTCCGTTCAGCCCTTCACTCCTCAGGAAATCACCGTTATCCAGACCTGCGTTGTTGCTTGTTATGGCCTTGTTTGTAGTGGTATTACTTCCAATTACTACTCTAGTTGTTGTTATACTTTCTCATCGACTGGTCGGTCCAATTGGTTACTTAATTTTTGCTTTGAATGTGACAACTACAGGGGGTTTCGGGTCTTACATGCTTTCAATGGATGAGAAAACATACAAACTGATTGGTGAGGATTATCCTGGTAACCGGCCCCAAGATGTTAAGAATCCAGGATTGTTGTGGATGATGGGTTTCGTGTTTCCTGTCAGTTTCCCTGGGCTTTTTAGTCTTGTCCCACTTCGTAAGGTAATTAGGTTTCATTCAATCTTGCATGATTATCACTGCCACTCTGCATTAACTGTGGTCTTCGTTTTTCATATATATAATTTCAGGTAATGGTCGTGGATTATAAGCTGACATTCCCCAGTGGAACTGCCACAGCGATGTTGATTAACAGTTTCCACACAAATGCTGGAGCTGAACTTGCAAGGCAAGCAACTACATTCTTACTTCTTAGGTGCTCTTCTTTCTCAAGCATCAAGACATTGAGAAAAGTTCCTTCTTTTCTTTTGTTGTATAAAACGAAATCAGCAAATTAAGAAATAATGATGATAGAGATAGCTTGAGGCATGTTGCTGTATGGTTCTTGTTTTTCTGTGAAGATTTTTGTTTCTCAATCTTCAGTCCTATTGTCTGAAATGGCATATTGCTTTGAGTTTCCAGGAAACAAGTGAGCTGTCTTGGAAAATATTTGAGCATTAGCTTCTTCTGGAGTTCCTTCAAATGGTTCTTCAGTGGTACTGGGGATTCTTGTGGATTTGACAATTTTCCTAGCCTTGGGTTCACTTTGTTCAAAAACAAGTAAGCTTCTTTCTGGTTAATTCATCCAATATTAGGTGTGGATGATCTTGAGCCCCAAAAAAGGCTGCAATTTTTAGACCACGAGATGAATTCTATTTCACTCTTTGTCTCACCTTTGCAGGTTCTGAGAGGTCTAGCAATAGCGGCAATAATTATGATCTGCAAACACATACATTTCCTTATTCTCATTGTTTATCATGATGTTGAATTTGTAATATAGTGTAAGTGCATGGAAGATGTTTGCTTTCTGCTAAAGCAGATGTTATAGAGCTAATGATATGACTGACTGAAAATGCATAGACTTACAACATATTGGTAGCTTGATAGTACAATTAGGTGTGTGGAGGCAATACTATTATACCATCGTTGTACATCAGGCTTGTTGGATGGAATAACTATTTGACCTGCAAGGGAGGTACTTGCTGCTCATAAATGTATTGAGAAATCGTGTAGTCCTGCATAAATTTACATTTGATCTGATGAAATTGAAGGTCTGGAAACCTTCTGTCTTCTACATGGCGAAGAAAAGTGAAAGAAAAGAGGGATGTTGCATTTCGCCCCTTTACTTCTGTCTTATGGAAAATAAGCTCGTGTTTTCATAAATGATATTACAAATAATCTCTAAAACAATAACTCTCTGCAGAGGACATGTAAAGAGTAAATTCTGAATCATATGTGTGGATTGCTTGTAGCTCATATTACTGAAGCTATTATTGATCCTTGGGTCTTGCTTCTGTCATGTAGGTTTTATTTTGACTTCAGTCCTACCTACGTAGGATGCGGCCTCATCTGCCCTCATATCGTCAATTGTTCTGTCCTTTTTGGGGCCATTATCTCATGGGGTTTTCTTTGGCCTTTCATTTCCCAACATGCTGGTGATTGGTACCCGGCAGACCTTGGCAGCAATGACTTTAAAGGTCTAAGTGGTTACAAGGTACATCAAAATATTTTCTTTATAAATTCCATGTGAAAGACAAGCTGTGTTTAGACAGATGCTACAAGTAAAGGCGGTTTACTTGTGGTGGCTAATAATACGGCTGTGTGATTAAAGCTTCCTTTCTATTTGTAATACCTCTGAAATATATTCTTTAAAGCTTACAAAGAAGAAAGAGCTTTAGAAAATATTTGAGGATCCAAAAGATAGTGTCGTTGGAGTAAAGGGTACCACGAATAGGTTTGTGTGTTTAAGCTTGGCTGTTCCTGTGATATGTCGGGCATAAGCAAGGGAAAAACATGTTCCGTAACCGAAGTAACCATTCTCGACTAGATCCAACTCCAACATCACATTTGACATAAGAAAAGGCTGGATTCCTGTGATATGTAACTGTTCAACTTCCAGTCTTTGTAGTTGACATCCACTGCATATAATGAAGCGCCCATCAGACTTTCTTTGATAGATTCATAGCAAGCACCAAACGTGTAACTTTGCGAGAGAGAGTTTTCTAAGGAAATTTCATTTTGATTATGATATCAGCAGTATTTCCAAACTCAACTTGTAAATTTTTTTATTAAATCTTGATGAACTGGATTGTTTTGTGCCACGATCTTATGCTCTTTTATTATGTTTGTACGGTCTTCATTGCTACTTCACTTATTTTGGGTGATGGTCTTTATAATTTGATCAAAATAATTGCAATCACTGTCAAGGAGATGTGCAAAACTAGCACTAGGCAGAAGGATCTTCCAATTTTCAATGAGGTTTTAGGTAAGGAGTGTTGCTCCATGATTATTTACTATTATGTCATTATATTGCATTGACAATTTCTTTTTCTCATTATTACTACTTTTTCATGTTGCTGATTTAAAATTTTGGTAGTATATGAACTATGTACTAGCAGGTTGAAGCATTGGGGTGGGGAACCTTGAAGAAATAAAAACTTGTCAGTTTTCCTTGTGACCCGACACCCCCTGTAGGTGGTCATCTATTGCAATAAATACTTTAAAAATCTATAATAAATTGCGTAGAGGATGGTTTAATGGTATAATCATTTGGTCTTATGGTTCATTCTCATTCAAAGAAATATTCAACATGGCTTGTCTTCTGTTCTTTGTTCCTTCATTTCCTCTATCAGTAATGAGCACCAATTCCAAATGATCTTAGAAATGTAGATATCTCACGCTCCTTCACTACTGTATAGGATATTATGTCCTGATTTCCTGTATTAATGTTTAACAGATAGTGAGAGTTCCAAATTATTGCTGGAGAGGAAAAGGCGGGATGAAGTATTCCTGGAAGACAGGATTCCATTCTGGTTTGCTGCCTCTGGATATGTTGGCCTGGCTGCAATATCTACTGCTGCTATACCAATTATCTTTCCTCCCCTTAAATGGTATTTTGTCCTTTGCTCATATATAATTGCTCCTGCCCTTGCCTTCTGCAATTCCTATGGGGCTGGGCTAACAGACTTTAGCTTGGCCTCGACATATGGCAAGATTGGCCTCTTCATTTTTGGTTCACTTGTTGGAAGAAATGGTGGTGTTCTTGCTGGGTTGGCAGCTTGTGGAGTTATGATGTCCATTGTCTCAAGTGCAGCTGATTTGATGCAAGATTTTAAGACAGGCTATCGTAACTTTGTCATCGGCCAAATCTATGTTTGTTAGTCAGTTCGTTGGAACGGCCATGGGTTGTGTCATTGCACCCCTCACATTTTGGTTGTACTGGAGTGCTTTTGATATTGGTTCGCCTGACAGTCCGTACAAAGCACCAATTGCTGTTATATATAGGGAAATGGCCATTTTGGGGATTCAGGGCTTCTCCGAACTTCCACAGCATTGCTTGGCACTCTGCTTGGTTTTCTTGGCTGCAGCTCTTGCTATAAACTTTTTGAGGGATGTCACCCCTAGAAGGGTGTCACAGTTCATTCCTATACCAATGGCAATGGCAATACCATTTTATATTGGTGCTTACTTTGCAATCGACATGTTTGTTGGAACCACGATACTGTTTGTATGGGAGAGGCTCAATAGGAAGGATGCTGAAGATTATGCAGGTGCTGTTGCCTCAGGTTTGATATGCGGGGACAGCATTTGGACAATTCCATCAGCAGTCCTTTCGATCTTCACGATCGCAATCCACCCATCTGTATGTACTTTGGCCCCTCATCAAGTAGCTGAGGAACTGAATATTCTGTTGCTGTATCCGCGTGCCCTGGTGAACAAGAATGGTTCATCGCCTAGAATATATGTACATACGTCTAGACCTTAACGTTTGTTTTCAACTGAGAATCTTACATTTATCTATTCAGCCTGGCTCTTCGATGCAGTCAACCTTTACTTGTAGATGGCACCCGAATGTGCTAGTAGTAAGTACTAGGTCGCTGCATGATTACTTTTGTGGAAAATTCTCCCCTCTTTTGGTACCAATTCTCAGCAGCATTTGGCTGCATCTATAAAATTATACTAGGTTAAATATCCATTGTCAATCATCCATGTCCATGTCTATGTCTATGTGTTGTTTGAGAATCTCCACGTTAATGGCTTAGGTATCGCACTTATCAACATCATGGGGATAAGATTTTAGCGTATACTAGTACACATATTGATTTGTCAACGTGCTGTCGTGGGTTACATGCCATCCCAATTTTGATAGAATCAATCAAATGCATCTCTTTAAATTGAATTAGTGTCCAGGATTTTGGAATTTATACTTTTGAAGAAAATGCATAAACATTTTTATTTCGTTCCATATTTTAAATTCTAATAAAGATTAAAGTAGTTTTAAAGAAAAAAAATAAATCAAAACAGGAGAACCGGGAAAAAACAACATATTGATCTTTCAGGGATGAGGCCCAAGTGCCGCCAAGTTCTCTCTCTCTCTAAAAAGTAAAATCTTGATTCCCATAAGTCCCTCTCACTCTCTTTCTTTGTGAAATATCTGCGACCACTAGACAAGCCCACTGATGATGGCCGAACAATTATTCTTCCCTTTCTTCTACCAGAACAGACTCCGAAGATATTGGAGCTTCAAATAAACTAGTACCAAAAAACACCAGCAAAAAATTTGTGCGGAAAAAATGGATGATGAATATGCAAAGCTTATCAGGAGGATGAACCCACCCAGGCATCCTTCCCTACACCCTTCATCTCTCTGCACCTCCCTTGTCTATTATCAATAATTAAAGCTGTGCCTTCTTTTTATTTAATTTTTATAAAATTTCTGATTTATTGTTCTTTATTATGATTGATATGGTGTGTCACCAAATTTTCACCTTTTTTTTTTTTTTCTTTGCTTTTTATAATTGCTCATATGCTGGCTGAAAAAGATGATCATGTCAATTTGTTTTCAATTTTGGCTATTCTCTACCTTGAGTTTCTGCTGCCTTTGACCATTCTTTTGTGCTTTTCCATTTTCAGGAAAGCAGTAACTGATTTTGTGTTTCCCATTAATTAATATCTGCCTTTACTGTTTAACCAGAGGTGTATCATGTATGTTGTGGCTTCTTTGTTACTATAAGTGTCTGTTTTTGTTTGCAGAGTTGTAATTGACAATGATTCCTGCAAGGATGCAACTATTATACAGGTGTCTGTTGCATTTTCCTACTCTCTGAATTACTTGTACCGTTATATAAGTCCAAGGTCCATTTGTTATGGGTTTTTGTTTGTCCGACTTAAAACACTGGGTCTAAAATTTCATGTTCATAATTTGTGCTGCACCGCATTCAGGTTGACAGTGTCAACAAGCATGGGATTCTCCTCCATGTTGTACAAGTTCTAACTGACTTGGACCTTGTCATCACAAAAGCATACATATCATCAGATGGCGGGTGGTTCATGAATGGTATCAATCTTACCTAATTCTTCAAATCTGATTATCGTAGTGGAACTAGCCAACAGAATTTCTTTATCCTGGCTTATATTTTGTTTGGTATATGCTTATATCAATTGAAAAATATGTTGCAGTGTTTAATGTGATCGATCGGAGTGGGAATAAATTTAGAGATAAAGGGGTCATCAACCATATCCAACAGGTACAACTCTGCTGAAAGACTTCTGAAACTTGATTAAAATCTTTTTTCAACAAAACTGATGCACCATAGTCGTAATGACCTTTATGTATAAATTTTAGAAATTTCTGTTGAACATACTCCCAAGCTTAAATGTATCCAAGAGGAGCTAGGCTCTTTTATATTTTTGGGAGAGTTCATCAATTGACACTTGAAACTATTCCTCCCACCCGTATTTTCTTTCCAGAAGAGAATTAGTTTCTATATAACCAATTTGGTGTCTCAGATTGTTCCAAAAATCTCTTTATTCTTGGCTTCAAATTTTTTCTTAGCCTTTTCATTCATAATTATCTTAGAAGTGTTGGTGTGCTAATTTTCAGACACTTGAAAGTGATGATGTCTCTACACCTTCCTTGAGGGGAACTGTGGGACTGATGTCCTCTAAGGAGCACACCTCTATTGAGCTAACTGGAACAGACAGGCCTGGTTTACTGTCTGAAGTGTGTGCAGTCCTTACTGATCTTCACTGCAATGTGGTGAATGCTGAGATATGGACTCACAATGCTAGAGCTGCGGCTGTGGTTCATGTAACCGATGACAGTACAGGATGTGCTATTGAAGATCCAAAACGTCTTGCAACCATATTCTAGTAAGGCACGGCTTTGCAGTGTTCTTAAAGGAAACAATGATATGAGGTCTCCAAAAATGACGCTTTCACCTCCTGGGGTCACTCACAGGGAGAGAAGGTTGCACCAAATTATGTTTGCTGATCGGGACTATGTGAAGGTGGATAGAGTACAAGGCAGAGCTGAGGAAAAAAGTTGCAGACCTCAAGTTACAGCAGTGGATTGTAGTGAAAAGGATTATACAGTGATCAGCATGAGGTCTAAAGATCGACCTAAGCTGTTGTTTGATATTATCTGCACTCTGACAGATATGCAATATGTCGTCTTTCATGGGGTTGTCCATGCAAGACAAATGGAAGCTTACCAGGTAAATCAATCTCTTTCAGAGCTCCTATGTTTGATTGTCAGCTTTTTTCTTTT
This sequence comes from Cinchona pubescens, assembly GCA_025175665.1. Classification (NCBI taxonomy): domain Eukaryota; kingdom Viridiplantae; phylum Streptophyta; class Magnoliopsida; order Gentianales; family Rubiaceae; genus Cinchona; species Cinchona pubescens. The sequence continues at coordinate 567,650 of JANKKI010000141.1, forward strand.
GACTCAAAGTTTAAACATTATTTTGCATTTGAACTAGTTAGTTACTACCATTTGATTGAGCTTGTAAATACAACATTAATATAAGAAGGGGATGCCTTTCTGAACTTTACTATGCTGTCTTCTGGATTTTCTTTGTCTCATCTACTTATTAAGTGCATCCCAATGACATTGCTTCATATTCAAGTGCTCATCTAACCAATCTTCTAAGACAGTTGTATTGCTTGTGTAGGAATACTATATTCGACATGTTGATGGGCTTCCTATAAGCTCAGAAGCTGAGCGAGAGCGAGTTGTGCAATGTCTTGAAGCAGCAATTGAAAGGCGAGCCTCTGAGGTAAGGTAGTGTATGCTTAAGAGTTTACTTCCAAATGGTCAATCAAAGATTATGTTCTCAAAGATATGTTTCTTGGCTGCAGTGTCTGGAGCTAGAATTGTGTGCAGAAGATAGAACAGGACTCTTGTCAGATGTAACCAGGATATTCAGGGAGAATAGTTTGTCTATAAAAAGAGCAACGATCTCATCGAAAGACGGAAAAGCAAGAGACACGTTTTATGTTACAGATGTGACGGGGAATTCAGTTGATGATAAGACGATTGATTCTGTCCGGAGTGTAAGATTGGACAAAGTCTCTTGCAGGTTATACCCAACTCAGGTTCTCCTGCTAAGGCAGAAGAAGCCAAAACAAATAGCTGCATCTTTGGGAGCTTTTTCAGAGGTAAAAGTTCACAGAATTTCAAGATGATCAAATCCTGCTCCGGATGCCCGTATCCGCTGAAGACCATGTGAATAAGTTTAAGTAGTTACATCCTTTCCTACTAGAATGGGACTTATTCTTTTGTAAAAACATACGATGAGGATTAGTCCCTATAAATGATTGTATCCTGTAAACATATATGTGTACAGTATGATGCCTCCTAGTCTGTAAAGAAGTATATAATAGTTGTACAGATAGTGATATTGAATTCCAGGTGTTTACCGTGTTTATATAGAAGTTGTACATTTGTATATGTTCATAGCTTCTTGCATATGAGCTTTGGTGGATCTTTTATTGTAATCCAAGATGGAAAAATTAGCCTTCTACCCATGGACTGGATGATTTGGTAATTGTTCGTGGTAACCTGTTGGCAATATATATGTCCTTATGTTTATCAAAACATAGAGCTCGTGTTTATCGACCAAATCTCATGTGCTATAATAAAGGGTGAAGTGCTTGTTTACGTGCTTAAGCCTTGAATAGCAACTTTATGCATGTCCAGAAAATTCTAAATCTGATCGTGTAATTGTTATCCACTTTTATTTTATTTTATTTTGAATTAATAACTATCAAAAATTAAAAAAATAAAGGAACGAATTTACTAAGGAAAAGACTAAGGTAGAAACTCATAATTTATGGCAACGCACGCTACGACAAGCATTATTATAAGCAGGAATGTGTTTTCTAAGAAAACTTGGTTAACTTTTTGAGAAAGACTTAAGTAGACTTAGTTTTGACCCCATAACTTTTTGATACGCTGAACGGAACTTTGATACTCAAGCATTCCAAATAAATGTCTGCGAAATATATAAATATGTCGAAGCAAAAGTTGACACAGCAAATGAAAATTCCAGAAGATGAACCAGCACAGAACACTGAACCACAATCACTGTCTCTAAGACATCCTTTGAGCAGCTTCCTTGGCAAGAAGCTTCTCCTTTGCCTTTGTTTTTGCTTGGGATTTGGACCCCATGACTCCACCACCCCACTTTCTTCTGTATTCTTCATACTTGTCATTGAAGTTAGCCTGTGACGATAAAACAAATTCTTAGATGATTTTTTTAGGCATAAAAATGTCATTGGCTGTGTACCATGTATGAGACCATGTATCACCTTAATGGCCTCCAAGATTTTGCTGAACTCCAATTTATCTTCATTCTTAACTGAGGTGAGGCACAACACTGATGCAGTTTTCTTATGAACAATCTGCAAGAGAAGAATACATTACTTAACTGGGTTACAATAAAAGCACTTAAAGGCTCCATAAAAAGGGAAACTTACAGCCCCCAATCGCGCTTTTCCCTTCACAATACAATAGGGAATTTCCATCTTCCTGCACAAAGCAGGAAGCCAAACAACCAACTCAATCGGGTCCATACATAACATCATGAGCAATAACCACCAACTGTGCCTTGTTCTGTAGAAAATAATTTCGGTCAGTTATAGCTAGTATTTACAAGGCAGACAGACTACAGAAGCACCAATAGATTAAAGCCGATAAGTGGCATAAAGACCTGCTCAATAAGGTAGGTGACATGCTTTAAGCCATACTTGACAACAATAGGTTTCTTAGCATCAGAAGCTTTGCCTTCAGCTTCAGCTTGAGCTCTCTTCAGAAGACGCTCTTTTTTGGCTGCCTTGTCCTCAGGTCTGTACTTGAGAAGCATCTTGAACAGGCTTGTTGCTGCATATCAAAAAGAAGAATGAAAAGATACAATCATCAGGAAGTGAAAAGGGATAGAGTGAAATCTCAACCCAAAAAGAGAAGCAGGATTACTCCTGGACTCATATTCAATATCACAAGAATGATCAAAAACTGCTTTGAATCTACCACCAGAATTTATTAGATTTTACCAATTTCAAACGATTGTATGGTTCAGAACATCTTATTCTATATCTTGATACTATCCGAGCAACCATAATTTCATCCTGTTCACCACAGTTGGAATGTCCAACAAGCCAAAACTACCAGCTCTTTCTAAAGTAGCATAAGAGCATGTTTTGCATTTCTCTTAAGGAAAACAACCTGTTTTTATGGGGGCAGAAACAATGCTTTCCCAGCTTAAAATCATTTTAGGGACACACAAACAATCATCATGGAAAGAAGAGTAGCATCCTCTCTTATGCAAAGATACTATGAAATATATTAGCATTTAGCATAGAATATGATCAAATAATCAATAGACTAATATCTGCAAAAAGATTCATGTCCAGATTTTCTTTACAGTAATAACAATAAGATAGAGAGTAGAGTAAAAGAATCGCAGAGGAGGAGGAGTAGTCGTAGTAGTACCTAGGTTTTTGTCAAGAGTCTTGGAGAACTGGTTGAGAGCCGGGGGAACCTTCAAACGCTGTCTGAGGATCCTCTTCTTCCTCTGTAGCCTGACATAAATCTGTCATGAGCGTTAGAGGCCATTTGACGAACCTGGTGAGATCCCTCTTGGGGGGTAAGGCACCTCCTATCCCAAACTGCTTCGGACGCTTCTCGAACAGCGGATTCACTACCTTCTCCGTTTTCTTCTTCGCAACTGCAGCCGGCGGCTTTGCACCTCTCTTTGGAGCCTGCGCATTCACCAATATTCAAAATTTTTAAAAAAAAAATAACTCCAGAAATGTAGTGTAGTAATTTATTTACAAATCCAAACATATCTCATCGTCATCAACAACAACAATAACATCATCTGATCTGACTATTATGGGGAGGACGACGAAGCAGAGAAGAGAGAACAAGTGCGGCCTTACCATTTTGCTTCTGCGAATACTAGGGTTTCAGAACGGCGTAGCGAAAACCCTAACACTCTCTTTAACAAAAACAACACCGCCAAGAGACGATACTTATCTACCAAAGCAGACCTGACTAGAAGAATTTCACTTGTTGGCCCACTCATTACAAATTCAGATGTTTCTCTTCTTTAACCCACAGTAGTAAACGCAAAAGCCCATTTGGCTTAGTCTTTTTATTCCTATATCAAGTATGGGCTTAATAGAACATTATACATCCACCCACTAATATTTGGGCCCAAGTCATAATCTTTGTTCATATTATAGGGGATCCAATAGCGAATAAGTACAAACGATTAGGAGTCCTCTTTTACCCATTCCTGAACAGCTTAAACTGAGAATTAGGAGGAGTTCTATACTTCAAACACCTTAATCTGACTTCACTTAGTGGACTTAATTAAGAGACAGTCTCGTAAGATATTTTTTACTGTGAATTTTAGAGTTCAAACCTTAGGTGTCAAAACACTTTTTGTTTGGTCTAGAAGGTCTTCTTCTCTTCCTATGATCTAATCCCTTCATAGTTGGGTCTTCTCTTGTAGAGTAGTTCCTTCGTAATATGAAAGTCGGATCTGATTGGCTTCAATTCCAAATGCTTTTTGTATAAAAAAAAAAATACACATCTAAGCTGTCTCTAAGAGAAAGGAACATCTAGATGTGTATTCTAATTCTTTCGTTTTACTACCGACCACAATTTAATTTGGTAATTTTTCTTCACTCTTGTAGCTGTAGAGTAATTAACAAAAAGCATTTGGAATTGAAGCCAATCAGTGTGCGTCTTTGACTCACCATCCAATCACTCAAAACACTGTTTCCACAAATGAAAATACTGATCGAACACTCAATCATAAAATTATGAATCACCAACTTTTGATTTTTGATATTGAATTAAATTTTATTCATTCTTTTTCAATTTAATGATTCATCGGTGATTTTATTTCATTCTTTACTCGATTTAGTGACCGACTTGGTTATTATGCATAGATGCACGGTTCCGCAAAAGCTAGCCAGAGCACCAGTCATTAACAACAATACTAAAGCCAAAGAGCTCTAACGGTATTTCATCCCCATTCCAGTATAATTGTCCTTAACGTAAATTGTTCGGTTCACCAGTGGTCGAGTAAAACAATCAATGACTCTTGGAGGTGAGAAATACTAATCTTAATAAAGAAAATAGTATATTATTAGCTTCGTTTGTTTGATGCCTAGTTAGTAACCCCCAATCGGAAATTACCACAGACGACAACTGCAAATTTCAATTTGACATTCCTGCTGTGGAGCCAGCGATCAAACCAAAAATCTGATGTACATCCATTGATCCTTTTGTCTCCCATGTTAAATTCATTCTTTAGGTGCTGACAAAACCTAGCTAGTTAGAAGGAAGAAACAAAAGGAGTAACTTGTTACAAATTCCTTGCCTATAACAATCAATAAAATTATTAAAAGTAATACAACTATATATTCTATTCTAGGGTGAATTAATTATGTGAGTGCATGTTAGGAATAAAAATAAAATAGATGAATTAGTTATATATATTCTTTCGTGTACAAATCTTGCACATCACGTCAAAGGAGTACAAAAATAGATGAAAATATAGGAAGACTCTAATCTTTCAATAAATTACGAATTTTTTCAAAATCTTATTAGTCATTCTTAAATTTTAAATTAATCATCTCACTTTCTAATTTTTAAACACTCATCCTTTGTAATAAAAACTCTTTCATAAATATTGTAAGTAATATTTATAATTTTTAAAGTCACAATATTTATAATATTACTATTAATCATCTAATGAATAGAGCAGTAAATTAGTGCTCGCTGTGTGTGTGCGCCTTGAAGCCAGCAAAAGCAATTGCATTCGTGGGGTCAACGAAATTACACGTGAGCCTAACTCCTCACTCCGTGCAACGGAAAGGTTAAAAGTGCAGTATCAAAATAATTTTATTGTGAAAAAAAATTTATTACACACTTTCTAATATAAAGTGAATATTATACACTTATTCATATATAATTAAATAATTAAAAATAAAAAAAATATTTTTTAGTTACTTCAATGATGATTCTATTTCGAACCATAGCTAAAAGGAGAGGGCAAGGTGACTACTCCTTACTTTTTGAAAAAAATTAGAAATATTATATAGCACTGATTTTGAGGCATATATATTTTAGCCTCCTAACGGTTTTGAAAAAATTGCACTATTCTTCATATATCAAAACTCTAATTCTGTCACTTGTGTCATATGTATTTATTGCGAAATAAATAGTTTAACAACCACAAGTTAGAAGTTGGAATGCGGTAAAATTAAACTCTATGGAAAGAATTTTACTATTAATTAATTGTATGCTCAACTAATAAGGAGGAGGAATGGAACGGTATGGAAGAGAAAGATGCGGACGGAGAGAAAAGGCTGGAAGGAAAATAGAGAAAGAAGACAAGCACTCGAGTCCTTTGGCAAATCCAAGGCCTAGGCGGCGCCACCGACGTTACATGAGACGACTTGGCCAATGTCCACTCTTTGTCTTCATCAACGCCCCCCGCAAACCCCATACTTCTTACGTACCTTCCTCATTTTCGTATTTTTTTTTTTTTCCTCTACTAATTCGTTGTGTCCTCTTGCACAAGTAAGGAACATTTACTTTAATTTTCAGCCAGCCAGTATACTGTTTTAAAACTTTTAATATTATTTGCAAGCATGCACGTTGGTATGTATTCATTTTCTTTATATGCACCCGTTCAACAAAAATTAGGAAAATGAAAAAATATAATAAAATACACACCCCGTTGCCTCGGCAAGTACAAAGAAAGAACAACTAATTGCGTCTCGAGGAGGAGGAGGAGGAGGAGGAGGACCCCGTTTCATCATCATTTTCTCCGTCACCCTCCAACTCCAAGTCCATATATGGCAGCTAGCATTATTAACTCATAAATTAATCTGAACAATATCCACGTAACCCAAATACTACCAATTAGCAAGTTGATATATATAGAAAATTAAAGCTTCCTGTTTCTAGGTTCACTTCTTGCATGTCAACATTACTCTCATTTTGCTTTAGATTTACCCAGTTTAATTTTCAATATATAGATCTTAATTGAATAAAAGAAACTCCACTTATATTTCGAACGAATTACATGCATGTTTGTGTTTAATATAAGTAGACATACATGCTTTGTGAGATTCAGGATCATCATGAATCCCATCTCAAATTGATTAATTAATTGCCAAAATGTGGAGCCACTATTCCATTTGCATGCACAAAATAAGAGTACACCTATAAAGAAGAACAAATGATGTACAATATAACAAATGTTATTATTTTGAGATGAACTGGAATAATACTGAGAATTACCCAATTTTAAACCAAGGGAGTAACCAAAACTGAAGAATTGGCAAAGTCGAGGTTTAATTCTTTGAATCTAACAAATTTCTTTCTTTTTTTTTTTTAAATATCCTTATAATTCTCTCTTTCTCTTTCTTATTTTTTTTTTCATTATAATTCTCTCTGAGGTGACACCTCAAACACTCTTTAGCGTAAGCTTGTTTCTTTAAGAAAGAGTTGAAACTTAATTAAATGTATTTGTGTTCTATTCAAGGGCTTTTCGTTTTTTCCACAAATTAACTGTAATTTCTCCTTTCTTCGAAATCTGGCAAAACGGAAATTTCTATAGTAGTTTTGGAATTTTCTTTGTTATTTCCAAGGGATCTTCTTGGTCAATAAATACTAATTAGTTAATTGAAAATCTTCATCCTCGACAGCGAGCTACCTTTCCCTGTCATTCGCCTTCCGCCAATCAGCAATTTCATTCCCTTAGGCCTTCACCTTGTTCTTGGATGAGCCGGCCCAATGAGTGTGGGACCCATAGACATCAAATTATCTCTTCCTAGATCTAAGCCTCTTCTACACCCTCTTCTTACTATAAAATCATTGCGTATTGCATGAGTATTAAATAATGGATGAAGAGCCGCTAGGGTGAGCCACCCAATCATAATGGTTTGTTCTATTAATTATTAAGTAATGATTAATTTTGTCAGGAGACATTATAGTGTAGCAGACAACATAATATATCGATAATAGTAGTACATGTAAAAGATTATTGATGATACATAAAATAATTAATATTACTATAATACGATAATAAAAATTAATAAAGTTAACTAATAGTATTTATATAGTGGCGCTCGTCATGAAGTTTTATCAAGGGTAAGTATGTAAATGTGTCTGATAAGATAGTAGTTCGATAGGGACCAATTTAGCCCTCGACAATTTGACTTGGGACTCAAACCCCTGATCCCTGTCTCTCTTATTGTCTATGATATAATTCACTTAATCTTCATTAATATAAACTTCCTTCTTTCTCTATCTTTAGTTCTTATCAAGTGAAGCATATTATAGGAATGTGTAAAGTTTTGTAGTTTGTAATACAAACAGGAGGATAGAATATTTCAGAATTGCAGTACAAGGAAGTTTTAGAGTTCTGGAAAGGGTAAAGGTATTGAGGATGGAATGAGAAGGGCATTTATACTAGGAAGGTGAGAAGTTGTAGGGTTGTGACTCGAGTCTTGCCCCGGATTATGGATCAGGCCAGAGTGCTAGAGTACTGAAACGCCACATTCTTTTTTAGAGAAACTGGAAACCAAAAGACATGCACCATTAATGGATGGGATATGGTCCACGTAGAACGGATGCTAAAGTTCTGTATCATGACAGTCATTTGGTGTAGTGATGGTTCCAGTTTAGCTCAAACTCAAACACAGATCACCTGATGGATGCAAATTATTGATCTAAAGAGTTTGAGGACTCGCAGGTCGGTGCAAAGGGTCTCAAAACTCCAAGCTAGCCAAAAAAGAAATGACTAATCTGACTGTCTTGGTCAGTAGTTTGGGGACTCCTGGGGACTACTGAACAAGTAATGACTAAGATTCAATCAACTGGTATCAACACACCATCGAGGAACTGTTGATGATACATAATATAGCTAACCAATTGCACTTATACACGTGACACTCGGCCATAAAATTCATTAAAGGCAAATATGTAAACATGCTTGACAAGGAATGGATCGATAGGGACATTCGATTCTAAATAGGTTGATCGAAAAGTTCGAACACCTAATCCCCTGATTAATATATATAAATTGGAATTTACCTGAAATATAATTCATTCGATCTTCATTAATAAAAACTCATTCTTTCTTTACTTTCTCTTTCTAATTTTAGTTGTCATCAGTCATGTAATTAGTCAATGTAAATTCACAGAACATATGAAACAATACTAGCAATTTTGTGTAAGAATGGCGAGCACAATTTAAACTCAATGTGGAAAGAAGCCATTCATTCATAAGGGAGTGAAAAAATTGGAATGTGAAGATTTTTCGTGACCAAAAAAAAATAAAAAAATGAAGAGCTTATCAACTACCATAAAAGAAAAAAGAGATGCCAAAAATGATATCTATCACTAGAGATATTCTATTTCATTTTTTGTCTAAAACTCTATTTCACTATCTAATGAAGGCTAATATTTCATTTAAATATATTTATAAATTTTAGTAGAAAAATTTTGATAATTTATTAGAAAGTGGGATAGGAAGGGCTTTGGGTTATATTTTTTGGTATTGTACTCATATTACACCATCTAAATGAGTAAAGATTATCCCTCATTTAATATTTCTTATAATAAAGTAACGCATATCACTCATTTAAATAGTATAATATCTACATTACAAATGTAACATCAAAAGTGCAAAAGAAGACTTAATGTTGATAGAAAATGTGGTAGAGAATCCTTGTCCAATCTATTCACCTAGAAAAACCTAAAACGGGGGGTCATCAATTAGCTAACGTCACATTTAGTACGTAGAAATTGTTTAAAATAGAAAGATCATTCCAAATAGAATGTGTTTCTATTCAAAGTAGGCAAGAATGTTTATTCTCATCACATATTGAAGGTAGAATAGAATAAGTATTTTTTTTATTAGTGTTTGATATAATCAGTTTTAAATATCACAATAGAAAGAATTTTAAACTAACTTGATTTAAATATCCCTAATTATTTTAAGAAGTATAACAATTTTTCATTTTTTTTTTTGGTTTTTGTTCATGTTATTTATATTTTTATGGGTCTGAGAAACTTTAAATATTTTTTATTAAGGATAAAAAAAATTAATAAATTTACATAGATTTTTTCATTCAAATACATATTAAATTGCACAAAGAGCTAATTTTAGTAACGATATATTTTTTCAAAGCAATTATATCCATTGTGATAATATAGCTATGCAAACAAAACAAAAATAAAATTGACAATTTATGGTATCTAATTTGTGTTTTATTTATATATTTATCTATTTTGCATGGAGATTGGTTTTTAATTTTCAACCATGTGGTTACCTTTTGCTAAAAAAAAAAAAGGGTTTGCAATCTCGTAAAAATATTAAAATTCTTATTCGATACAAATTTCACATAACTCAATAATTAAATTATACAATTTGGCAAATTATGTACTTCCATATTTATTTTAAAAAAATGTGTTTAGTTTCAAAAGATTACAACAGTGCAAAGAAAAAAAATTGAATAAAAATTGAATAAATTTAGATAAATTTAAAATCTTATAATCTTTTCTTTTCAGTTGAAAAAGAACTTTCAGCTTTTTTTGAGGAATGAGGATTCAAAGATCCTGTAGGAATGATTTTTCGAATGGAATGACGTTTTCAATTTAAAAATTCTCCTACTGTACAAATATATAATATAATAGATAAATTGAAAAAGAATTTTCATTTTAGGCCATTGCTAAATACCAAACATGGGTAAGTTCCAAATACTTGAAAATAAAACTACAGTTTGTCTTGGCACTGAATTTCTCTCTCTCTTTGTGGGACCATCTGGACAAAATGCCAAAACCTTGGGCGATAAAAAGAAAGAGAAACACCAATTCTCTGCTCAGGCATTACTTATTCTCCATCCAAATTTGCAAGTGCGTGGGCAGTAGCTGCCTAATTGACTTCTGATTAAGAGATCTTGTACGTAATAACCATTCAATAAAGAATTAGGACCTTCTCTTTGATTAGTTTGAGTCTGATCAGAGGAGGGATCTAGTATAATACTCTATCAAGATTAAGAGGGAGCAGTGAAGAATGATAAATTCTCTGTGTGGGAGCATGGGGAGTTTGCAGAGTGAGGTGGGGAGCCTAGGCAGCAGCTGCATGGGGAGTTTCAAGAACGAAAGTGATGAGATCCCCAGGAAAGTCTAAGGAAATCATCGGAAAACTCCTGTATTAAACTACAACGTCCTACTTCTCCAAATGAATCAAGAAAGACTCCTACTACTACATCGTCTCATGAGTTCGATCATGACAACAATACCAGCTGCTTGATTCCACCTAGCCTCAAGTTCCCAGCGCTCAAATTCGAAAAGGACCAGGATGTCGAGATTCAATCCCCTGATCGTTCTTTGTGGGAGTTTTTCGCAGATCAACTGGAGGGGGACTTTATGATCTCTTCCCCAGTTAGGAATGCACCCAGCTCTCCCACTCCTCAGTCTTCATTATGCTACCAAAACAATGTTAATAACAATAATAGTTACACTTTCAACTACGGGCAGGCTCACGCTATGCATGGACTGAGTCCGATGAGGTGTTCTCCGCCTCGCATGTCATCCGCACTCGGACCTTATAAAGACAAAGGGAAAGGTCTGAGCCCACTCCACAAGGTTTTCATTAATTCTCCAAACAATCAGTATATGTTTACAGGTGGAGAGCCTCTCGTTGCCAGCTCTTGAGTTCTTGGATGATGATTTTGGTAGTGGTTCCTACTCAAACACTAAAGGTTCGTCGACGGATGTTGGAATTAGTTCCTCAGACTGTTTTGATTTATCCACAATTCCAGAATTATTGGAGTGCCTGATAATGCCAAATCCCGCTAATAGCTCAAGATTTAGTGGATCCATCATGACCGAAACTGGAGGTTCTAATCAGCAGACACAACAAGATAACGATGATATTTATGAATTGAGCTGCAGCTCCAGTGAGCCCGCCCGCCCGTTACTCCAGCAACTACAAGAGGAACGCCAGCAAGAACAGCAACAGCGGCAAGTATCAATAATATCTCATCCAACAAACCTGCAGAATATGAATTCCGGCAGCTTGATGGTGCCTGTTTCAATCGGACCAGAACAGGTAATTGCTATTAATCAAGAGAATCTATCTATCTATATATCTTGAATGATAATATTTTTAATTTCTTGCCCCCGTGGAACAAGTCCTTTTCCGCGAATACTGATAATTACCATGTCATCAGTAGTTTTCATGAAAGCAACAGTTATACTAGTGTAATATATCTCCTTTTCTTTTAGTAGTAATTGATATCTACTGCTACAGGAACAGGACAGCGGACTACGTCTGGTTCATCTACTCCTTGCCTGCGCCGAAGCAGTTGCCAAAGAAGACTACATGTTAGCCAGGAGATACCTTCACCATCTCAATCGGGTGGTGACTCCCCTTGGAGATTCCATGCAACGCGTTGCCTCCTGCTTCGCCGAAGCCTTGGGTGAAAGACTTGCTGCAACCCTAACGTCCAAACCAACTACAGCTACTACCTCAAAACCCTTCAACCCTTTTCCCCCAAACTCACTCGAAATCCTCAAGATCTATCAGATCCTCTACCAAGCCTGTCCTTACATCAAATTCGCTCATTTCACAGCCAATCAGGCCATCTTTGAGGCCTTTGAAGCCGAAGAGCGAGTACACGTCATATATGACCTCGATATCCTCCAAGGTTACCAATGGCCGGCTTTCATGCAAGCCCTAGCGGCTAGACCTGAAGGCGCTCCATTTCTCCGAATAACTGGAATTGGACCCTCTCCGGAGGCGGTGAGGGAAACTGGCAGATGCTTAACGGAGCTGGCCCATTCACTCCATATCCCGTTTGAGTTTCATCCGGTGGGAGAACTACTTGAAGACCTAAAGCCACACATGTTCAACAGGAGGGTCGGGGAGGCTCTGGCAGTCAACTCGGTTAACAGGCTCCATTGGGTTCCGGTTAACTGTCTGGGGAATTTGTTAGGCATGATCAGAGACCAAGCACCGAATATAGTGACGATAGTTGAACAAGAAGCGAGCCATAACGGACCCTACTTCTTGGGTAGATTTCTTGAAGCGCTGCATTATTATTCAGCTATATTTGACTCCTTGGATGCAACATTTCCACCGGATTCGGCACAGAGGGCCAAGGTGGAGCAGTACATATTTGCACCGGTAGATAAGGAACATCGTAGCACATGAGGGCCCGGAGAGAACAACGAGGCATGAGAGGTTATAAAAATGGAGGAAGATTATGGAAGGGAAGGGGTTCAGAGGGGTAGCTCTGAGCGCAAACGCAGTAACTCAGTCCAAAATATTGTTAGGTTTGTATTCGTGTGAGGGGTATAGGTTGACGGAGGACAAGGGTTGCTTGCTCTTGGGATGGCAGGATAGATCCATTATCGCTGCTTCTGCATGGCGATGCTGACATCATCATCATCCTCTAATTTTCTCTCTTCTTCTTCTTATTAAGTGTTCAAAATTCCTTTCTTAATTTCTACCCTTTTGTCTTCATTTCTTCTATCAGATTGATATTTTGTCTTAAGTATCTAAGCAGTGAGCGCACACGACGGTCCGCGGAATGGAAAATATCTTCGCAGTAAAAGCCAAAGAAGAGGAGAAAGGGACATATTTAGGATTAGGTCAATTTTATTTTATTAATTAGTGATCCTATCTAATATACGTAATTTGTTTATTGCACCGTATCTTTAATTTCGTCCATCATTGTCGTAACTGGTGGATTACATATAAGTAATCACGTTCTTCACTCGAACTAACAAAAAATAAATGAAAAGGCACCAATCTTTTTCGTATCTACTTATATAATATCTAAATTCAACCCGAAGATGCCGCTGAACTTACACTTGTGGATTTGAAAGCTTCAATCAATTAACTTTAATTAACTTCTACAATCAGCTGTGTTTTTAAACCCGGTTCGGACAGATCGATCCGACTAGTTAAATAGCAAACCGATAATGGTATAAATGATAAAATCGGAAAGTGAACAAACCGGTAAAATCTGAAAAAACCGGTGACCTGCTTAAAAGTTGGTTGAATTGACATTACCCAATTTTGACATGTAGCCCTAATCTGCCTCAAATTTCACCAAATCAGCCATAATCAGCCTCTAATCACACTAAATTAACAACAATTCCAACGAATCACTGGTATAATTTGTTCCCAATTTAAAAAATCAATTAGATCCAAATTTTAAAATAGGCGAATTATTTGTTAAAAATTTTGGAATGTGAATCAATGAATGAGAAATTTGAATCAATCTTTATCTACTAAAAAATACGAGATGATACACAATAAATGTGTAGAAGATAAGGGGAGATGTTAGAGATGGGCTGTGGGGATAGGGGTGACTAGGAGAGGTCGAGAGGTATGGGAAGAGAGGGAAAGTTGGGCACAGGCAGGGGAAAGAAGAGGTGGATAGGGATGGGGAGGAAAAGGAATGAAGAAGACGAGGGAGAAAAGGGTAAGAGGACGGGAGGAAATGGAGGAAGAAAAGAAAGAGGTGGAGAAGAAAGGGAGAAGGAAGTGGAGCTGGTGAGATGGGAAAGGAAGTTAAAATTTGCCAAAAAAATTAAAGAGTTAGTGTGTTATGTGAAAATTAAATGAATCCAAGAAGGTGCGAACGTCCAACCATTTGAAAAAAGCACCGTACTTAAGCCAGATCTTCTGGTTCATTGACCGGTCTGAGTTTAAAAACATTGATCCGTCCATGCCAGTTCATTTAATCTAAGTACCGGGTCCTCCGAACTTGGAATTTAGTGAGGAACAGAGAGTGAAATATTTTTACAAGTCCTCGTATAACAACAGGAATGAACGACACTTCCAGAAACCATAGCAAAGTGAAAACTTTATACTAGTCCTTGAAGTGATAAAAACTATTCCCATCTTAAATAGGCATCCCTTCGGGATTGACTAAACGATGTGCTTCATCATGTGGAATTGTAGTAAGAAGATCCCCTAAAGTCAAATCTAGTTTACATACTAGCATCAAATTCATAAGAGGAATCCCTACCAAGGAATGCGCAAATCAAATTGATATTATTTCAGCAACAGGTGAAATTTAATCCAGTTGAGTGTAGTCTCAATGAAACTAGAGTAATAAATAATCAACAACCAGGTGTGCAGGAAATGAAACGTAAAACCATCATTCACGAGTAAATTCTGGAGCAAAAAGTGAAGAAGTATTCAACAGAGAGGCTGCTGAAAAGGAAAGAACAAACCCTTCCCATCACCCCCAAAGGAGTTTAGCAGTTAGAATCCTATTTGCCTAGGTATGATCTTCTACGTGATGAGATATAATATTACTTGATGGATTTGTCACAACTCGTAAGATCCGCTCATGCAGATCATCACCAGCTGAGATAAAAAGCACCAGGATATTATCCATAAGGCCTGTATTTCATGTATGGTAACTCTGCAGCTACAAATGTACACGAAAGACCAAATATATAAACACATATATTACAAGGACACGGAGATTTGAAACAATGAGTTGTAGCATTGTATACAAATTATTGTTTTCTCTAACTACAACTTCCACAACCAGGTAATGCAAAGATCCCAAAAGATTAAATCTGACTCAAACTTACACTCTCACAATATCGAACAAGCACAGATGCCTTTCTTTGGAGCTTCATCAACCTTCTTTTCTGCTAGACAGAGAGAAAGATTACCTTTATCAGTCTTTAAAACAGAGAGGATATACTAGATAAACTAACTAATCAAATTAATGAAGAATTATATCTAGTCCGACCACAATTGATGGCACAATTTTTTTCTGAAAAGATACTAGGTATAGTCAAGCTGTCTGGTAGTTACACGTTATCTTTCCTCCTCAGCATTGCAACTAGACTAGCAGGGTTTTATGCAAACTTGTCCTATCTTAAGTACCAATACCACAGGGAAAATCTTGTGCCACATACTGTGCCAAACGTAAGACAAAAACTTTACACTGGAACAAAGCGATACTTGTGTCTTTCAAAATAAACTTCATTCTTTTTAATGATATAGACATGAGCACAAACATGTTACAGGAGATAAAAAAGGTCAGAAATTTTAATTAAAATAGTGAAATTTTGGTGTGCATAGATCATGATTGGTTTCCCCATGGAATTACAATCAAAAGATTGGAAGAACAAAGTTTGTACTCCATGCAGGTAAAACTTGCAACAAATAAAACGAACTAACCTGTCTTTACTTTAGCTAAAGATGGCTGCACAACAGCATGCATTGTGATTACACCTTTGATACCTCCCCAAATGGCATCTTGCACTGGCCAACAGTCCTGTTGTTTTCCAATATTTTGCCAGCATTTATTAATTTGACATCATTTGCAGCCTTTGGTGCAATTTTCTTATCTGAAATGCAACAGGGCATTTATTTATAGTCAAAATAAAACCTGCAACAAAAAACATATAGAGCAAGCAATACAGAAAAGATAATCAAGTTAGTTAGATTATAGATCTGATCTTGGCTACTTGCTTGGCATCATGCACAAGGGAAATGGTCAAAACTTTACTTCCATATTCCAGTCACTGAGAAAATTGAACTTGAATTTTCAACTTTTCCACATAAAACTACTATGGAGAAAAAACTTACAAGCAAAAATCTTCAAGCTTGCATGCCTTATGGCTATGCTTGTTTTATGGCTTTGAGTCTTCTATTTATGGACAGTTTATCTCTCTGCTTGCAACGAACCATATGGAGGAAAGGAACTAGCTAGAAGTAAGATCGGGTAAGATGTATTACTCTTTAGATTGATGCCTACCAGATGGCAAGACGAACAAACTTAGACGTATTCATGTAAGATTTCCACACAAGGAAGCTATATACACCCAACTAGACTGAGGTAAGGCTGTAATGATTTGTGTAACAACTTTGAGAGGAAGGACAACAGAGGGCCAAGGCCTGAGGAAGCCTTAAATTTCAAATGAGACCTGGGAAAATCCTAAACAAATTACAACAAACAAAGTTTAAATCTTGGGGAGGAAGCTGCATTGCCCAGCCTACCTTTGCGTCTACTGTGCTTAAACAGAACACCGCAACATGTCAAAAATGAGGCATCAACACCAATTGTAAAGAAAATTTGTGCCAGCAGACATTAAATTTTAAATCACACAAGCAAAACATTCTTAGATTTAAGGATCTAAAACACATAACCTTTTGTCATCCAAGTTTTCTTATTGACTGTGAATGGCACAAATTTAGCATGGACCATAAAACAATTTTTAAAAAAAAACCAGAATTCATGCTGACATAGAAGCACAAGGAAGGGGGAGAGGAAAGGAGTCTGAACAGACCGTCAGCACATTATTTCTCATGGTTTATGTATGCAATCGGTAGGGTTAACTAGTTCCCCAAACAAATGTACAAAAAGACTAAGCTGTTAAGATCTAAGCAGATTCAAATGTCACATGTAGGTTAGCAGAAATTATGAAAAGTGAAGGATCTGACACAATATTAACTTTAAAAGGTGTCCTTCCATCAAATTTTAACATTAGAAGGCAGTGCAGTGAGACTAGATCCTATTTCCCCGTTTGTGCTGCTTCTCATTAACAAGAATTCCAACCAGAGTGCAGCGAGCTCAGATTTTCAGCTTATAAGTCAACATTTCATAATTAAACCAATGGAAACAGATTCTATTGAGTTGGTCTAATAAAGGAATTAGATGTCATTGGAACCAAGAAAATCCATTCATCTAACTGGATTAAATTTAAGTTGCATTCAGATCCCCTAAATTTTAAACAGTATAATTCAAATCCCATGAACACAAAACCTGGCGAAGGCAATAAGTCACATGGAGGAAAGGATAAAAGCAATTAGTCAAACTGAAGTGTCACCAATATATTCAAAGTCCATGTTAGAGTTCTTGTTAAGTTCCAAAGAAGAAAATAAAGTTAGAAACGGGTTCACCTTTTAAAAGAAAATGTTGTTTGAATAAATGAACCTGCATCGATAATTTATTTGATTTGCTTTCATTAGCAATAAAAGACACTACTTTCCTTTCTTTCTTTTTAAAAAAGACGGTTAGAATGTAGGCTTTTCTTATCTCGAAATGTTAATCATCAATGTAATACATTATCATCTTTCTTACTGATTATGAAATTTATTGCTCAAAGAGAAACAGAAGCATACAAGATATACACTGCTAGAGAGGTTTGCAGAGAACCAGGACATAGCAGTATAAATTCTATAAGAGGGGGATAATAACTTAAATTGAGCTTCTTATGGGAGATTAGTTTCACTTAGCAAAAGGTCCGGTGAATGAGCAGGTAAAAACTTGATGAATACAAACAACTACTGTAATCTACAACGGAATCGCAGAAAAGACCAAGTATTGTCTAATTAACATTATTCTGGCTCTCATTATCGGCTTTGTCCTTCCCAAGTCCCAACCCTCCCCTTGGAATAAAAAGAACCACCACCAAAGTAGAACTATGACCGGTAGTGAGCAGAATTATTCCTCCGATGAAAGTTTGATCATGAGAAGGAAAAAATAAATAAATAGTGAAATAATATCAGGCATGCTGGGGCAGACAACTAGAGAGGGAAAAATAAATAAACAAAAAAATAAAATAATAAATAAATAAAAAGGTGGAAATTGGGAAATAACCTTTAGGCCACTCGGAGACGATTCTTTCCTTGAGCATAGCAACAGTAGAAGCCGGCGAGTAACGGAAGGGGCCGATGTCTGATTCCATCGTCTAGTCGGAATTTGAGCTCCACCAAATCCTCCTCCTCCGGCATTTGCAATTTCAAGTTTTCCGTTTGCCTCCAGAACCCGATACAAAAAATAGAGAGTATGAATTTATCAAAGCGGAGCAGGAAGAACCCTAGATCCGATTATTGATGCTAGGTTGCTGCTGTGTCTGTTTGTGAAATGTGAAATTATCCCATCTCCATAATTCTACAGCTTTAATACTTCTACCTCTAATTATTTTTTGTTGCCTTTTCTTTTAATTTTTTTTTTATTTTTTTTTAAAAAAAAAGTGAGTGTACGGTTTTATTTTCAATGCGTATTTTTTGTTCTCGCTAAAAAAAAAAATACGTTTTCCTTTCAAGAAATTTATTTAAATAAATCTAATGAAATAAATAATGTAATAAAATTATATAATTATAATCACAAAATTTATAAATATAAGATCAAAACTAATTCTATCTCCATTTATTTGAAGATTCTTTTGAGTTGCTGGGAACTTTGTCAGTTTGAATCGCAGAGAACTTTGAGTACATTTGTTGTCAGTAAATTTGTTGGATGGCTTTGGTGTAGGTTTGACATTGACCGCCACTTACTTTGCTTTTCTACGTCGCGGGTTGTTCCACCTACGATGCTCTCTTCCAATCCTATTGCTTTAACTCATGGATGTTTCTCTAATACGATGCGAAGCGAAAATTACATATATATGATTAAATAATTAAAAAATAATTGCATTTTTTTATTTTTTAATTATTTCAACGAATTACTCGAACTTTGAGATCTTTTAAAGACTTTTGAAACCAAAAAGATCAGCCAATTGGACTCTCCGAAAAAACGCAGCATAGACGATAGTACACAAGGACGCGGAATGCCCTGTTTTGTTTATTTATATTAGCTTCCCACAATTTTAATACAAAGCCTGGAAAGAAGTTCAATTATACATTAAGCAAATCATTGGCTCATTGCTGCTACTGCACAACCCACCATATCCACTATGCTGATGCACGTTCCTTACATACATGTGTCGAAATAACAAACTGAATCTGAATGCAATTATTTCAAGTCCTAAAAAATTAAAATAAATCAAGCATACAAGTTACAAACCCTCTTTATCCTTACAATGTGCATAATAATATATCCAATAGTGATTCATACACCCTTCTCAAAGCTATAGAAATGAGTCCCCACTCCTACTGAAAAACCCAAAAAAAAAAAAAGATCCCATGTACCATCAACTGCTCTAAGCTCCTAACCTAATAAGCATGGCATCCATCCAACCACAGCCCTACCCTCCTACTGACGAGTTACGGGGGCCATTGGCAAGGACGATGGTTGGCTATAGAAACCACCTTCAGTTGGATAACTCTGGTAGGTATTCGCTGGAGGAGCTGTAAACGGAGCAATCCCATTGACCAGAAACGCAGGGGAATAAACAGGCAAGGCCACTCCTGGCTGCTGTTGAATTACACCATAGCCAAATGCTCCACTGGATACCGCACCAGCAGATGACATATATTGGGGTACACGAAATCTGTATGTGTCTCAGGATTAGACTGGGGTATGGCTGCATAGGTGGAAGCGGTGGTAACGGTGGAGGAGATGATGGGGGTGGCGGTTGTTCATTTGAAGTCCCATCCTGAGACACCACTGGTATATTCGGTTGGAAAGTTTCAGGATTTTGGGAAGGAACATAAGAGGGGTGGTTATTCTCAAGCTTAGGTCTTTTCTCAGAGGGGAAATCGCAGGAAGATTCTTTTATTGGATTTCCTATAACACCCTCTGACGCCAGGGAAGATAGGACAAAAGTTAACATCTGGGCTGAAGATGATGATGCTGTAAGCTTTGCAGCCACTGCAGCTGCTGCAGATTTCGTATCTTCCATGTGGCTAGATGTTTCAGCAAATGATACCTGTCGTGTGTACATCACTGGAGCTGATTGATCTTTACTTCCAGAGACAAAATCATGGGGACCTTTGGAAAGGTGATTTTCCTTGCGGTCCTGTTCAGCATCAGGTTGTTCATTGTTATCGCAACTTAGTAACTGTCTGCAAATACTGCCGATTCACCAGCCTGTTCTGAGTGGACATGCGCAGCCTAAAAGAAAACGCACACAACCCAACCAACAAAGTTAATATGTTCAGCTGATAGCAGCAAAAACGGCTCATTAAAAGCTAGTCTACGACATTAGTCATAAACTAGAATGCTGAAGGAACCCCTAGCACAACCCCTAGAATGAACCTAGTTGATATCAAGTAGGGATCAATTCTGACATTTTAAGCTCAGCTCAGAACAGTTGCCAACTTGATTTCTTATTTTCTCCAAGTTTCTAAGTTCCGATAGAATTCATTTGTAAAGATAGAGCATCACATTTCCATCTCTTGAAATGAACGCATCAGTTCTGCAGCCAATGGTCAATCAGGAATTCCCCCTTAACAAGAAAATATCCTTAGCTTACAGGGGAAGGCACAGAGAATTGAGTAAGACGTCAAATCCTCTAATACAAGATCGTACCACTAGATTTCCCATCAACGCACAACCCTTTTCCCCATGCTACATTGTTTACATCTCAACAAATAAAGACCCAAATAGAATCACCCTAATCGGCCAGGATCAATTTATTAAGAAACTTCCCTATCAGGAATTTTCAAGAAGCCACATTCTGTAAGCACAGATCTTTTTGCATGTTGACTACCCGCTACTTTTTTTAATCACCATTTTCCATTTTTTCTCATAATATGGAGGTCAGTAACCAAAGAAAATTAATAAGTCCGCAGGTAATGCTTCAACTATTAAAAGCAGATGTCAATAAAACAGGAGGTCTTGTCAGTAAATACTGCAGATGCACAACAGTTCTTTTAAGCCATTTCCACATTAGATTTAGTTACAGGAAGCATAGAAGTAAACATTGTTCCATAAAATCTCAATTCTGAAAATTTTAACCATAAACTTGAAGCAACAAAACACAAACTACCTGGAGCTGATCGCGGACTTGATCCAGCTTATACTCCTGAGAAGGAAATTGTGAAAGCTCTCAATTAGAACAATTAACAAGATAATAATCAGCTATCAAGTAAATAATCATTTGAGACATATCTTAATCACAAGGTAATTAACCTGCTCCTGAAGAGCCTCTCTCAGATAAGTCACCAGGTTTGCTCTTGATGATTCAATAGAAGCTAGCTGCTCGATACAGTCCCTCAATATGGCCTCCTGTCCCTTGAGCTCATCCACAATGCCAGATCTATCAAGTGGCCCTATAAATATATATGTAAAACAGAAAAGTATGAGGTGGGTAGCAAGACAAGAAATGTTTTGAATCCCCAATATATTACTAAAAATCCACCAAATAGGTGTGAACAACATGGAAAACAACAAGCAACTAGAAGATTCTATTCAGATTATCCATGGAAATCATATTAGAGTTATAGGAAAACAGTATCCGCATTTATTCCCAAGGATTTATCATACTACTGGTCATCTATTGAACATCTCTAACATTAGAAATCCCACTAACGGTGTACCTGATCTTGAATCACCCCCAATTTCCTTATCAACTTTCTGAATAGAGTTAATGGCGTCCATACAGCATTTGTTTACTACAGAATCTTCATCCAGTTGACTAGAACATATAAGTTGATAACTTGAAACTATTCTGTCCACAGCATTTCCAGCAGCATGTCTCTGATTGAAAAGAGAGAACAGAGGAAAGGGAAAATTCACAACCACGAGAGGAGAGAGAGAGAGGGAGAAAAAAAAAATCCCTAACATATAGGTACAGAAAAATTCTAGCATTGAACATAGACACAATACCATACCAATTTCAATCCAGTGTGCTTCCCATTTCTATTACCATTATCCACTTGCCTTCCCACAAACTCTTCCTTAAGAATCTGCCCACGAGAACCGAACACTTTTCTATCTTCCCAAATGCTAACCTGAATGTGACAAAAAATAGAGTAAAGATATAAAAATGAAAACAACTTCAGTACAACAATGTAGTTATTCAAGATTTCTTCTAAGCTAATTTTAAAAGGAACACCAACCAAAGATGCCACTGAATTGTTCAAAGTGGGAATCACACTAAATCTTGTAGGATGGTGTTCCTTTTGGCTGTCTCTTATACACAGAGATATCTCTGTTTATGAGTTGTTCTATGATGTAGGAATATACACAATCTTGAACCCTATTAGTCAAATCCTTTTGGCTTCCATTTGTCCTTAATACATCCAATTATGACAAGCCACAGGGTATGGTCAGACATGACTGGGCCATTCCAGACAGTACTTTTCACCCGCGTGAACATAAACTGGAAAGGAGAAAATCACAACTCATTTTGATGAAAGAGCTAATTGACAAACAATAATTCCCAATTGAAACTGTTGTCTTGCTCTCCAACTCTACCTGTTGACGCAAACATTTTAGCTCTAGACCAACATGCGTCCTTTCAATGAAAAATTATGAACAATAAACTTTTCAAAAGCACCTCTTCCTCCTTCCTTTGTTTCTTTTATTTTCCTTTCATTTGATAAGCAAAGAGTAATCACATGTGAGGTAAAAAGCTACAAAATGTAGAAATAAAGAACAGTTCCTAACGAATTCTTACTTATGTACAGCTGTGCTAGCCTTAGGAAACCTATGGCTGCTAATCCGATATTGTTTATTCAAAAAGCCATTTCTTTATAAACTAAATGGTACAGAGGCTTTGCATAAAGAAACCATTCAGGTCCTCTGAACATTACAATCCAGTCAACATGAATTTGGAGCTAATAATTCCTGTCATTTTCTTTCTTTCTCTCCTTCTCCTCTCTTACAAACCAAAAAAATGGGCAGAGAACATCAAGGTCCTATTCCAGCCTACATCAGACCAGTAATTAAGCAATTCATCCCTCCATCTGAAGATTCTGAACTAAAATTATATCAGCGAGCCTAAAATAAAAATATTGCTCATACTTATGGGGAACTCAGGGTTGGGGTGGGAACAGGCCCAATATGAGGAAACGGAACAAGGGTTGGTCAAACAGGAAGATAATCATCAAAATAATGTTCCTTATACAGTCTTGATTTACAAATCATAGAGGTTCTTAACTGCAACCAGTCTCCCACCCAGTCCTTTTTCTGTCAGTGGTAACATAAGAGAACCATCAGTAAAAGAAGGAATATCCTTTAATCAAATAAAACAATCCAAGCTAAAGAAAAAGTTAGTGGACGCAACAAATTAAATTAAGCATACCAGCCTTACTGCAGCATTCCTTCCAGACTCATCTCCACTTTCAATAACATCACGAAGTGCTTCTGGAAGAACCTTCCAAAACTCGCCAACAAACTCTGAACCCTTTCGTCTACTGTTCTGGAGTATATCATTTGCAAGATATAGATAAGCCAACCTCTGCTCGCGCAGAGAGCAATGAAATTGCCTATCCCATGTTTCAACAACTTGTTTGGCTTTGTTCATGTGAAAAATACACCAATGTGATAGTGCTAAATTGCATTAAGGTCAAGGTCAAATAGTATTACTTTGCAATCAGCAGGAAAAAGACCGAGTAACATAACTGAAAATAGTTGCCAATCTAAATATCACAAAATGGGTTTGAGGGCGCACTTGACAGACTTGAACAAAAGATATACTTTGTCTAAAGTTAGAATATGCAAGGACAATTGGAGCATCCATAAGACCAGACATGAAAATTACACCAATAAGACTTAATGTTTCTATATCTCAAATAATGGGAAATTGCAGTTATAAACACTAACTACAATTTTTCTGTTGAATGTGGAAAACAAATAAAACCACAAATCCTATGATAGCACCCAATGAAGTATATTGTTTCAAGCCAAATAGACCAACAAGAGTGTTAACCTAGAAAGCAATTCATCATTAGAGTACCAAAACCTAATAGCAAGAAGAATTTCTTAAAGAAATCCAAGCAGTATCCTTTTTGGATTGCAACTACCATGTATGGAGGAGAACAATGTCCTGTCGATGTATTGGCCTAAAAACTGGACACAATAAAAAAGAAATGATTTGCCAATCCATAAACTAAGATATAGGATACTCTCAATACTCTGCTGTGAAATGTTTAGTATTTTGCCAGCTTTTCCACCAAAATCTGTGGATTAAATGTGCTGCTCATGATTCTAGTGCAAAGTCTGAGCAACAAATCCAAAAGGCAGGCACTGACAAGAGTAGCACCCTCTACAAAGACAAGACAATAAGAGTCAGGACAATAATACGGTAGATCCAAGCAAGGCACAAGAAAAAGAAAGGATACAAGTATCATAAACAGAGCACAAACATCCATATCTGAAAACTGGCTATTGGATAGCAATTAATTGATCACAAGATATGAAAATGACCATGCAAAAGCAAGAAAAAAGGATTAAAGTATTCACAAGTAAATGGTGGTCCGTCAAGAATATCATCTGCATGATAGCAATGCCAAAGACTCAACTCACACCGGCACACGTAGACGTGCAATTCTCTTGATGTCTCTAAATATCTTCATTAGACAGATTACAAACATTCTCGGTGTTATACAACAGAGAATCCTAAAGGTGCTTCCTTGGACAAAGGTGTCACACTGTCAGATGATTCTTATACTAGGATAAGGTACATTAATTTCAGTGACGATTACTTAAGCTCTGACAATTATGAATGAGAGATGTATGACTTATATGTAGAAAAAAGTTGGAGGTCTAAAGCAGTCATAACTGTCTAATACCTTGTACAATCCTGTTAATAAGTACAACTTTTCATACAAGAACCTCTTAACAGACATTTCCTTAAACAAGTTGTTTGGTGATGACCAGGGCCATTTGTGACAGCTTAGCAAACAACCTCTGAGAGTTAGCACTAAAAAATTGAAAGGCAAGTCGTTGGCACTGTTACTGCATTATAAGTGTATAAACATTACAAAACAAGCAGCCACCACCGAGTAGCTTTATAAGCAAAATTTCCCTTCATCACGTGTCATATGGTATTATGAGTCCGACAACAAAGCTCTTAATGAATGATGTAACACGCATATGAATAATACAATAAATGAACAAACTTGCCATGCTACCAAGAATATAAAAACTACCGTTTTGAAATCCTATAACATGATTAACATCCCAATAAAATATAGTGCTGTAAGAATGTAAAACTAACTGTCTTAGAGTCGATCAGCATCTTTCCAAAAGAAGAGAAAGAAAGAAAGGTAAAGAACACACAACTTAACAAATAAAAAGCAAAGAATTAATCACAAGAAACAAATTAGAACATTCATGAATCCCTTCTTTACAAGGACAAATTTAGTTCCAAAAAAAAAAAAAAAACAGAAAGTTGCAAGCAGCTGGACGGCCTGAAAAAAATGAAGACAAATAGAAATCATAAAGGAAAAGAACACTGTAAAATATTATACTTACTACTCTTAAGAGATGGGGGGTGGGAAATTAGCTGCGTGCACGTAAAACCCTAAATTAAGGAAGGAGTGAAATAACAGGAAAATTGACGAAAAAAGTAAAAAAGGGCAATGCCACCCAACAGTCGGGGCGGGGGGGAATGAGAGAGAGACGGAACGAACCAGTTGAAGAACAATTGGACTGCCTATTCTAACAGTAACAGCGGGATTGATTTGCTCAACAACCAAAGGGATGGCTCCCCATAGATAGCTGCCTAGTATTTTTATTTTATTTTTCGTTTAAATTATTGTAGCTGGAATTTTGTCTTGGTTTCTTTATTTGCTTGTATATTGCTGGTTTACAGGCGGAGGCAGGTAGAGATACAAAGGGGAGAGGAGGAGGGCGGGCGGGGGAGAGGAGCGCTCGACTTTGAGGATTGGAACAAAGATTGATGGGACTACAAATAAAATAATATTACCCTACCAATATTCTTTCTTATTTTCTTTAAATACTAATACTAGTATTGTATTTTTTTTATTTTTGTTTTAAAAAAAAATAGAATTTGCGTTGTTTAAATTAATTACAAGGAAAACAAATAAGATGGTCTAAGTAGTACTACAGTACTCGACTCTCAAAGTCTCAAGCGCGTGGGTCGCGGACTATGAAGGAAGGAAGCCAGTTTCGCGAGTTTTTGCCTTAGATTCGCTTCACGTGTGTTCGAGTAACATGTGTTTTTTTTTGGCTGAAATACGTAAAACAAATAGAGATTCTGGCTTATTCTCAATTACTTATTAAAAGTTATAATTTATTTTTTTAATTAAAAAAATATGTACAAAATTACTTTTAAAAATATTTTTTTTAGCTTTTAAACAAGAAAAACAAATATAAATAATTTTATCCACAAATTTTTTAAAAAATAACTTTTCAACTAAAAAAAAAATCAATTTTCAACGTCAATTTTTCACTCTTTACACTCCTAAACTTGTCAGAAACATAGGAGAGATTTAAGAGTTATTTACATATTTTATTTTGGTACATATTAGAAGATTATTATGTAATTTGTTTATTTTTATTGTTTTTTATACTATCACAAGCACGAGTAGATATTCACTTTTTAAAAAATTTGATGGACATGATTCTCACCTATCAAGTTAGTAATCACACCCCTCACACAGGCACACTATTGACTATCGATCTAAGAGGGTCAAAATATACAAATTTCCGTTCCTGTGGACAAACCATGGATATCTACTTACTATTTTCTAGAAAGAAGAATCAAATAAAACTACTCGAGGCATGAAAGGACCTACAAATTTGATATTACTCCATACAATCATATTGCACAACAAAAACCAAATTCATTCTTTTTAATCAAAAATATAACTTCTAAATAAAACCATATCAAATTACTTGTATAAATTGTATTTTGACTAAAAACAAACTATAAAAAGGCTTTTCAAGTACATTAAACAAGAAACAACAAAAACAAATGTAACTACACAAATACAATTAACATCAACAAATGTCACTACACATACAAATCCTACAATCGACTTTAAGAGAAAGTCATTACATACATACAATCAACTTTAAGAGGCTTGAAATTGCCATCTTTAATTTTCAATATTCAGAATAGGCTAATAAAAAAGAGAGGCTGAGATGAGAAAAAGAGTCTAGAGAGAAATTGGGAACCAAAGAAAAAGGATGAAAGGGAGACGAAATCAGATCAACGAGAGAGAAAATTAAAATAAAAGATGCAGCGCAAAGACAAGAGAGTAGCCATAGGAAAAGAGGAGAGTATAGAAGATGCAACGTCAAGTAGGGGTGTTCATGGACCGGATACTCGGTCTATGAGTTAAAAAAATTACCCGACCCTCACTGATCGAGTCAAGAAAATTTCGACCCTCCATCCGATCCATACAAAACTAGTAACAAAATATAAAAATTTAAATAATCATAGTTAAGCAAGTTAATTTCACAATTAAGTTAACAATAAATAAATCTAAGTTACAAAATACAACCCAATATTACATCCCAATAGCAACAAACTAAAAAGTAGCAACATGCCAATAGCAACAATAATTAAATCGCAAAATACATTTCAATAGACGTGAGTGTGAGAAATGAGGATGCGAGAAAGAGGAAGGGAAGAGATGATTGAGGCAGAAAATGAAGGAAAGACAAGGAATTGAAAAAGAAGAGATGAAAAGCCATCAATAAACCTGATAAGTATTTACTTATAATGAAATCTTATTAATATTCATCAAATTTATAAAATTACCCCTGAAATGGACCGGGTCGGGTACCCGGCGGGTCACAAAAATGTGACACTCTACCTGACCCTCAACTTGAGTGACCCGACCTTCTACCCGACCAACTTTCAGAATGTGGTTCGGGTACCCTCTTTTTCCGATCCGGGTCGGATCGATTCAGCGGGTCAGGATGAACACCCCTAGCGTCAAGTATGAAAAAGCAATCAAATTGGGATATCGAATTGGTTAGTGAATTAGGGTTAGTAAAATTACATTTTTATCCCTAATATGAGGGTCGAGGAAATACCCATCGATATCATAAAATTGATCTGAACCCGTACCGAAAATAGTGGGTATTCGACCCTTAACTGATCTTGTCATCTGTCAATGGAGAAGGGTCGAGTATTTTGCTTTTTTGGATTGGATTGGAAGCATTGGACCACTGAATTTTTTTACCCACTGATAACTCTAAGAAACTAGGTTTATTCATTATTCTTTTAGTACGTTTTTTACACTAGTTTCGACATTTTTAAATTTATATGTGTTTGTTTACGTGCATTTCTATTTATATGTGTTAATATATATTTATAGTAGTGTTTTAGTATTTATTTAATGTTATTTAACTTATATTTATGTGTTTATGTGTTTAAAGTTGTGTTTAGGTTATTTTTCAAATTCTTCTCTTAATTAGTGATTTTTTGGGCATTATTGTTTGTCTTTTGTTTATAGTTTTATTAAATGTTTAAGTGTTATTTTGGAATTATGTTATAGATAATAATGTATATTTTTGTTCTAGAGTCGTGTAGGAAAAAACAGTGTCGAACGGAGATTTTAGAAGTAAAACGGTGAAACAGCACAAGTCCTAGAAGAATGGTAGCTCGCTGCAGCAAGGTGGGATTTGACTGCAGCGAGCTTTGCTCGCCTGGGCAAGCTTTGTTGGATTACTATGCTATTTTGGTATTTTTTTTTAGGTCTTCAGGTATCCGTTTTGATCCCCTAAATATACGTTTCAAAACTAATTCAAATCTCTACACGTTACCCAAGGATGTAATTTTTAAAACACATAAACAAGGGTCTTCAGGATTTTAAAAGCACGTTTTTTTCAACTTCTCTTTGGAGGTTACAAAATTGGATAAGGGTTTTCATTATTTTTTTTAAAAAAAGTTGAAAATGAGGTTCAAGATTGACAATTTTGGATCAAGAACTTATGATTTTTTATTAGAGAAGTATTTTTAAACCTTTTTAAAGTTTTCTTATGTTATTTAATTCTTATTTTATGGTTATTTTATTGTTTAATGCTTTTGAGGGTTACATAGTTTTCCTTACTTTCAAATTTAATACTTTCTTTAATTATTTACGAGATAATGGTTAGAGTAATTTAATTACTTTCGTAGATTAATTCTAGTTTTAGTCCTTATATCAATTTAGTTAAAACTCTTTCATTGACTTTTCTTCAAATAATATTCAAGTCAAAGAATTAGTAATTGTTAAACCAATCCTTATAAGTTTGACTCCTACTTCCATTATATACTATTGATCCTGTATACTTCGCATGTACGTTATTTAGTTAAAAGTTAAATTAAGAGATTATAAATTTAATAATTAGATATTTTACTTATAATCCACCCATAATTTATACTAAAGTAGCAACAGAAATATTTTTTTGAAAAAAACGTCTATCATAACGTATTTCAAACCGTTCTTTTTCAGTTGCAAACTCTTTATATCTTTATTATTAACATTAACAGGTAAGATTGCATTTTATGATGTCGTGCTTTTTTTTTTTAAAAAGTTATTTTCATCTTTAGTTTTTTCCAACCGAATAGAGCCCTGCCTTAACATTTACTCCTACATTAAACATTAGTTGAAAGATCTAATTACAGTAAATATCTGTCCTTGTGGTAAATGGAAAAATGGAATACTAAATTGAGATTTGTTAATATCCATACAAAGAAGGATATATCATGGAGTACATGAGCAAACTTTCCTAGTCGAAAAATACAAGAATCACAGCTACCTAGTCAAAATTACAAAGTCAGATTTATGTTTCTCATTTGAAACATATCTCATAAAAAAACAACTACTAAAAAATGGGCATCTCAAAATAAAAAATAAAAAAAGAGAAAAAATTGTTGTTGGTCATGAGTTAACAAGCATGCATGATCAAACACGGGCAAACACATCTAAGAAACGATCGAGTGAATCAGTGGAAATAGACCGACTGACACAGAATCAATTCAAACCAATCTCTATTGGTGAAGCAAGAAATTAAGTTTTGAGCATCTGTGAAATTAAAAGCTATAAAAAAGCTACTAAGTAGAGTATTTCTTGGCTGCCATATATCGATCTCTTCAAACTGCTCTCTTAATTTGTCTGTCTTGATTTGTATATCATGAGATTAATTAGAACTATAACTTTCTTCTCCCAGTGGGGGTAGCATTCCCATCAAACAGCTCATCAAGATATGTTTCTATATCTTCAGGTTGGTACTTGACGTATTTCTCTGTTTGCCTCCCCGGCGTCAAGTGTTGGCCGTACCTAGCCATGAATGCTCGATACGCCGGTATAACCCTGATATTGGAAATCGAGACCCTTAGCTCCGATTGAAGTTGCTCATCACTAACAACCCAAGTAGTCTGCGTTTTGAGTATTTCATCAAACATTGCATTGAAGCTTTTGAACCTTTCCTTTAAAACCGGCTTCACCACCTTCCCGTTTACATTCAATCCCTCATGATTCATCAGGCAATTCAAGGGTTTGCCCCAGGTTTCCCGTTGGTAATTCTTGTGATACTGCCTGAGCTCTGATGATCTCTTTCGACTCCAGGTGTCACCCATCAAGCTGTTAATCTCAGAAGATCCCCTGATCTTTTGCAAAATGTATCGCCCGTTGTTCATCATGAAAATAGAGCTCAATGAAAGATCCTTATAAAGTTTCGACTTACCCTCCAGATTTGAATCAAGTAGATCCATGATCTTTATTAGTTGCATCTGGAATGGAGAATGTACTGCTTTCTGATTAACAGCATTGGCCTGTTGTGAATTGTAATCAAAATCTGATCCGGTACCCGAGTCGATGCTCTTTCGATCTTTTGATGTTCTCTGAAGACTTGCTCGAGAGTGTCCTTGTACTCGCAGGCATATTTCATATAATTCATGGTATAGCGAGTCAACGGGTGAACTGCACCGCCCGGAACAGGGCTCTTCCCTGTATCAGCATGGATCGAGTTCTCCAGCTCGCAAAAGATAGTAATCGTGGCCTCACCAAGCCGGCTTCGAGTGAGTGCGGCCTCGGACTTTATTTCGTCCAGGCATTGAGGAGGGAGCAAGTTGTCCATTTTGGGAAGGACATCTCTCAGGGCCTCGTATATGTCAAGAAACTTGAACAGCTTCTCCGCGGCGCGCTTACTCATGGCGACAGCCTCAGAGAAGTTGAGGAGTTGAACTATCACCCCTCTGGATAGGCTACTGAAAAGAGCCTCGGAGATTGCTGGATAGTCTGCGAAAACAGCATCAGAGAGTTTGCGTTCTCTAGAGAGTTGGAGGGTCGTACATTGCTTGAATGTTTTGATCCATGCGATTTCTTCGATTTCTCTCTCCAGTGACTCCCAATTCATCTTTTGGACATCGTCAATGCTATACTTGTCGAACCCAAACTTATGTAAAGTCTCCTCTAATGAATTCCGTCGCGTGATGAAGTATATCTGACAACATTCCGTTTCATATCCTCCCACAATCATGGCCTTAGCTAGTTTACTCAAGTCTGACAACTTCTTTTCATTGTTATCATCATCATTGTTGCTGCTGTTGTTGTCTTCAGGTTCAGGATGGGGATCAATAATATTTTCTGATGATCCAGGGGCCGTGGCAGGAGGAGGAAGTGGATGTTCGGCTCCGTCTTGAACCGTTGACGATGAAGAAACATCCTGTGGTTTTGAATCAGTATGATGGGGGTCCCGATGATCAGGAATTTTGTAATCTTCAAGAAGGGATCTGAATTCCTCCTCCAAATAAGTCATTGCACGTTGGAGAATACTACCAATGCGGTTGATGGAATATGCATACTTGGAATCAGAAGAAAATTACAGAAAGCGATGCCGATAGCTTGGAAGTCCGGTTTACTGCTGCCAGAAATGAATCAGAATCCTCGTCTGTGAGCCGAGTCCATTTAACCGGATTGTCGGTTGAATCGTAATCATCAATCTTCGATTCAAAAAGAATAGCAAATTGTTCGACAATTATAGGCACTTCTCCGGGTGATTTGGAATTTTCATCATCATGCTTTGACAAAGACGAGATGTATTGGTCAATCTCTTCCGAGAGCTTGCCAAGATCAGGAGGTAAAGGGGAAGGTTCTTCCACATTTATTGTTTCTGTTGTTGGCTCGCCATCCTCCAATTCTTTGATGGCTTCTTCAGCTGTCCCGGTGGGCCATTCTTTTTCGGCTTCAACCTCCTTTGTTTGATCATCATGAGGTGATTGACCAGCATTTTCACGACTTTCATGTTTTTTAGGTGTTGGATCTTGTTGATCATCAAGATCCTGCAGGTGATCTTGTGGATTGTTACCATCATTTGGTTTGGAGACGATCTAATGATGCTGGTTGATTTTTCTAGGAGAGGTTTTTCTTTTTCTGTAGAATCCATGGCAGACATTAATTACTAGTAAGAAAGTTTCTTGTTTCTATGTTTCATACAAAATTACAACTTTGAAAGAAAAAAAAAAAGAACAGGCCTGTGATGGTAAAAGAGGAAAGAAGAGAAAGAAAGAAAAGAGGGTGATGGGAATAAGGTAAACCATGCAAGAGAGAGATGCTCACAGCTGTTCGATTTTGCAATTATTTTTTCTTAGTATTATTATTATTGTTATTATTTTTTAGTTACGATTGAAATGGTCATGGTAGTTGTTTCGATTTTCTGACAAGAACCTGAGACTAAGGAATTGAATGAGGATAACCAAAGATGGCAAGTGTGGTGCGGACTCGATAATTGTGGTGGATTTATGTGGTTTAGAGAAATCTTCGTAAAATATCCGGTCACCATTAACTTCGTTAATGATCTGCGTACCATTATTAGTTTACTCGGTCCTCCTTCTGCACTGATATTCATGGCCCCGACACCTGGGCATTCTTTTGCAACTAATTTTTATCTAAAAACCATGTTCAACTCGGAACCTCCTTGGTCCTTACACATATGGAACACTAGGCAAATTTTTAAATGAATTCGATTCATATTATTATACTATGAATTTTCATATCTCAAATCAACTACATTACTCAATGATGTAGTTGATTCAAGACTAAAAATTTCACATACTATTATATGGATTAAATTCACCTGAAAATTTCCCGTAACGCTCCATCGTTGTGGATTTGGATTTTGGAGATAATATTTGTTAATGTTGATGCAATTGTACTTCTTGGTCAAAAGCATATTTCGAACCTAAATTCTACAAAGATATTGCGCAAGTTTTGAAAATTCTGCATGACTATGTTCATATTTGGTGGAACATAAGAAGTGAAACTGATAATATTTTTAAAAGTTAAATCTGATAAAAATATGAAATTTTTTTACAGTTGTTAGTTAAAAAATTATCCGTTATGGTTTAACTGAAAAGTTTGTATGATACAATTTTATGATCTTCAAAAATTTATGCTATATAAGTATTTGAAGCCAACAAAATAATTTCTTTATGAGAAAGTATGACTTTAAAAACAATGATAATGAAACAAAATCAATTGCATATCACTGAATATGCCTGTTATATTTTATTTTGTCTCGCATAGGTTAGGTAAGAGTTTTACCCTTCCACTTAAAGTTATAAATTAACAGCCTTTATTAAAGTTTTAGGTGCACCAAATTAAGTGAGCTTTAATGGATTTTCAGAACTTTTATAGCCATCCAACATTTTGTCATATTTTCGAACTCCTTTGTGCTTTTGTTATAGCAGTGTCTATAGCCCATTTTGTCTTAATTGTATACATATTTTGGTGAGAGCAAATTGGGTTTTTAAGCGCTTTTAGTTTATTATGACTCTTTCATGTTTTTGGGTGATTTGCTTGGGTTTTGTGGAGGTTTTTCTAAAATTGTAATCCTCTTGTAGATTTAGTAGATTTACGACTTGAATTACTCATTAGTAAGCAATTTCGACTTGGTGTTAGGCTATTTTGTTACTCTCTTCTTTGTGTGTTCGACCTTTGAGCTTCCGAGAGGTTTGTTTGATATTTGCGAAGAGTTTTGTTCGGTCTATTTTGTTAATGAAGAGTTGGCTTACGTGGAGTATAAATTTGGAACTTTGTTAGAAAAGGTGGAGTTATATTGATCCATTTGTGAATTGAGAATCTGGGCCATTAAGATTTTGTGAAAAACATGGAGAATTTAACTTTGTGAAAATTTGTCATTTTACGAGGATTTGATATACCATACAAGTCAACGTGGAGATTTGTTAATTATGCATTGTATCTTTTGTTCTTTGTCTCACATTGGTTGGGTAAGAGTTTTACTCTTTCACTTAAAATTATAAATTAAGTGCCTTTGTTAAATGTTTAAGATGCACCAATTCAAGAGAATTTTAATAGAATTTCAGGACCTTTATGACCATTCAGTCTTTTGTCATATTTTTGAGTTCTCTTGTACTTTTGTTATAGCAATGCCTGTAACCCATTATATCTTAATTGTATATATCTTTTGGTGAGAGCGAATTAGGTCTTTTAAGACTTTAGTTTATTATAGCTCCCTTAGATTTTTGAGTGTTTTGTTTGGGTTTTGTGGAGATTTCTCCGAAATTGTAAACCTCTTATTGACTAAGTGGATTTCTTTCCTTTCGTTCGCAAATGTAGGTCGATTTGACCGAACTACACAAATTTATATGTCCCTTTTATTATTATATTTCTCTTTATTTATATTCGTTACTGTATTCAAGAGCTCGTTAAATAATTTTTATAAATATTCGGGACTCCGACCCTAACACATTTATATTTTTTCCTTTTTCTAGTAGGAGTAATAATGAAGCATAATCCCTCCCTGAGATTTTTAGAATTTGTACTTGTTAGCGTTAAAGGTTATTAAATTTTTTATTTATATTTTTATAAAATTTATATTTATCCCTCTTATTATTATTTTTTTAAAGTATAACTTTATCCTTACCGATATATGCCTATAACATCTTTTTCCCTCAAATTGTAAGTTTTGCATCCATCTCTGAATCAAATTGATTGGATTTTTTTTTTAAAAAAAAATTCTAGGTGTTCAAATAACCTAACAAAAACTATGTGGCACGCTAATACACCTTTATTATGGGATGACCTGAAAAGTAATTGGATGTTTTACCATACTTTGCGAGCTACAATCTAAAGTGGGACCATATTTCTTTTATATACTACATATCTTTGTTTGTTATAGTAGTACCATCACAAATTTGATTTTTTTTTTAGTGTAAAATAATGGATTTTATTGATAAAGATGGGGAAATATACAATCTCAAGCCCTATTTAAAAGGCATTTAAAAGGCAAAAGCCTACTGAGAGTACCATGCACACAAAACACTACAGCACAGCTGCCACTCAAACATGCAATCTACTTCCTAATTACAACAGATTTCATACACAAAAAGTACACTGATCAAAGTTCCATTTAACACTCAAAGCATATCTAGGAACATGTTTCTGAAACCAAATTATACAAGAGTTATTCCAACCACAGCCTTTTTCCCTTAATAATTCCACAACAGATTTTACTGTAAACAATCCATTGGATGAAGGACTCTATTTGAAGTGATCAGGTTTATCAGGGATATATTATATATAGGGGGCATATACTGGGCAATTTCAGCCACTTCTCTGGTCAATCTCCTTCCTTTTGGCCAACAGCCCAACACCATTGAGTTCAACTTTGCTTGGCTAGAACAGGAAAATACTCCCACAACCCTCGATTCAACTATTGAAATTCTTTGATAGTCAAGATAAATACGGCTTACCTTGTTTTTCTCATTTTGAACCCCTTTTCAATAAAAAAATCCCTAAGTAATATTAATTAGGCCTCCGCTGTAATAGCTAATTGTGGATATGAAAGAAATCTACTGTGATGGAAATTGCAATAGCAATGGGCCAGGGGATGCCAATTGTCATGCCACAGGAAAACAGTAGAGCCATCACCTATCACCGCACCAAAGTGCGGTCTCAAAAATTTTTATTTTGAAAGTTAAATATGTATAAATAAACTTTAGTTAAAACTCTTCAAATTTTATTTTTGAAATTTAGTTGAAAATTTGAATTTTGAACGTGGTTTTTTGCTCTTCCTTCGAAATAAAACGGAATTTTTATAAGTTAAAATTTGAAATTGGTTCACAAATTCTGAAAAGAGTTTAATGTATTTTTCAATTCATTCGAATAAAGGTAATTCACAGCATCAATAATGTTAAATTTTGAAACTTATATACTTATTCTCTAGATCCAGATGTAATTCAGCTGTCTTAGGAGACATTGCATTCCCCTAATAAATGAGAGATTTAGATAGATTTAATTTGAAATCTTAATGTATGATAAATTATTTAAACAAGTTTATTGATTTAATTGTAAACTTGAAATATACCAATAAATGAGATTATAATTTTAATTGTTAAATAGATAAATTTAAAATTTATTCAAATAATGTCATGTCAAATTCACATCTATTCAAACCAAACGCAATCTTAGATAGTTATACAAGTAATTCCTATCTGTCGATCATTCTAAATTATACTTAAAAAATGATTTAAATATTCAAAATGGCTTCATTCAAATAACTACAGACCTCTTATTATCCTTTAAATATCATTTAGATTATTATTGTAACAATTTTTTTATAAGATATATATAAAATAAAAAAATAAAAAAATGTGTATGATATAAATAAAAAATAATTTTGCATTTGAAGAATAATAAATAATAACCATTGTTCGACTTAATACGATAAGTTAATCAATTGGTTTGACTTTGGGCTGCATAGTTCACCGGCCGTATAAGATTACAGTTACATTAGGTTCCGATGGGGTCAATGAGGGCGGGGCCGGTGGTGGGATGGCGGAGGAGGCGACCGTCTTTGTGCCACTGGTTTTTGATTGGTACTGCCTCTCTGACCGTGATTGGGTTGTTCATCCTTACCCTCAGATCCGTGGAGCCCTCCTCCTCCGGCATCAAGGAGACCACCCACCGCGTCGGCAGCATTCAGCTCCAACAGCCAAATCAACTTGAAGAAGAAAATGCATCTCCGACTGCTAAAAAGATCGGATGCGCAACTGTTGAAGAGATGGGGGATAAAAAGCCTGACGTTTAGAAGAGGATTTCGAGAGGAGAGTCTCCGAGCCAGGCAAATTATCCACCGTCACTTTAACCTCAATGGTAAGTACTAATTTTCTGCTAATTTCCATGTATGGTATGGAAAAAAGATTTCTTATGAAGATTCATGACATCAGTACTTGTGGAATGTTTGGCTGACAATTGTGAGATGTGGAGTTGTTGTTACTTCTGCTTTCACACTTTTCTCGTGTTCTTTTTTATTTTATTTAATTAATTTCAGCTAAATCTCATGTACTTTTTTCTCATGACAGAGGACCAAAATTTAAAGTGAACATAACTATAATTTGCACAAATAGAGGAAGTAAGCAAGTTTTTTTAATTGCCAAGAGCGAACAAAACTTCATTATGTTTCCTTTTGGAGACACATTCATTATGCTATAAACTACAAAGTTGTTAAAAGCTTTCCCTTGATGCTGCTGCAGGAAACCAATTAACGGAATATTTTTTTATTTGGAGTTTATTTACAATGTAGGTCAAGCTTTTCTTGGACATTTCTGCCAATTGTTGTTGACACTAGCGGACTAGCCAGCCAACAGGCACAGCAGTAAAATTTATAGAGCTTGCCATAATCGCTTGAAAAAAAAAAAAAAAAACCTCATAATTTTCTGTTACTCATTCGTATATTCTACTTACTCTTTTCAGGCGCTCCAAGAGTCCGAGCACTGCCTCCAGAGCAGTTCTGTAAACATGGTTTTGTGTTAGGAAAAGCATCAGAAGCAGGGCTTGGTAATGAAAT
The DNA here is from genome assembly GCA_025175665.1 of Cinchona pubescens. NCBI lineage: Eukaryota > Viridiplantae > Streptophyta > Magnoliopsida > Gentianales > Rubiaceae > Cinchona > Cinchona pubescens. The sequence continues at coordinate 605,671 of JANKKI010000141.1, forward strand.
GTACAAGATCCTATCTGCTGCAGCATTAAGCGTGATGTGTAAACCGGTCGTTGATAATTGGTCAAACCAGGCATATTGGTTCTCTCTGATGCCTTGCTATTCATGTTTACTTTTGGATTTTGTGTTTTCTTGCCATGCATCCAGAATATTGCATTCTTATAGTTTAGGCGAATGCTCAGTGACAGTGACGTAACCCCCCTCTCCCTTTAGTTTCCATGGTAACATGGTGCAAAGCTGTAGTTATTCCCTTCCTGATCTAGACACAGAATGATAGCCCATTGAATAAATTCTATGGAAAATGAACAGTTATGATTGTCATGCGCTTCTAAAACACTAAACATGGTTCAGTAAATGATTTTATTTAACAAGTAACTTATTATTGATATGACTCCTTATTTCAGTGGTAAATATCCTTTCGGGGATTACATTTTGTATTCGAATCTTACCTTTACCTTGACGGAAGTAAAGCATCTATGGAGAATGAATGGTTGTGTAGCAAAATATGGGAGACATCTTGTTATGAGGATTGATGATTTCCTGAAGCCAGCACGAACTAATGTTCTATGTGGCAATTGGAGGGAATGGAAACAGCCTATAATATGGTTAGATGCGAATATAAACATGACATAGTGTTTTGATAGTTATTAAGAAATCAAGTGATCCTTTAGTTTTGTAATTCAGGTTCCAAAATACTACTGATGCTGTGGCTGCTCAGTTTTTCCTAAAGAACGTGCATCCAGAAATTGAGGAAGACTGCTTCTGATCTATTTGGAGAGCCAGAAAATTTGCAACACAGACCCAATGTGTTTGGGGAGCTGATGAGAGTTCTCATATCTCCATCAGAAAATGTAGAACTTGCTGTGAACTGGGCTCTTGGCGGTGGAGGTGATCCTGATATTGCAGTGCACATGAGGATGCTTATGAATAGGTACTGAAGCAATAAAGTTCAATTTGTGCAGAGTATGCTAATACATAATCCCTGTTGGGCGTTTAACTTTTTCCTGATAACACTAAAAGGAACATGTTTGTGACAAGAGGGGAAAATAATTTGCTTTCTTTGCTGTTCTTGCAAATATTATTTAATATTTTTTGTGGTAACTAGAAGAAAAGAAAATTCACAAAATGCTAAATCCTCCTGTGGATTTTATTTTTACATGACCGACAACCCTTTGAGGCCACATGGATATGCATGATAGATCAATGGACTCAGGACCATACAGCCTAGATTGTATTGGGAAATTACTACTATGGCGCAAATCATGCAAGGAAATAGACTTTGTGATTATCTGTAGGAATCAGTCCACACCCTGTTAAACTTTTTCCAAGTAAGGGGGAATTATATAAACCCATACCAATAGTGGGGTTTATGATTCTCATTCCGATTCCGATTCCCGAATGTGAACCAAACACCTCCTTAAACCTTCATGGGTTTATTTGCTTAAGAAACTTTAGTTCATTGTTTCAGGTCTGTGAGAGCTGTGCGGGCAGCTCTGGATTGCATTGGGAAAACTGCTGGCAAACTATCTTCCAGACCTAAAGTAGTTATTGTTTCTGATACACCTTCTTTGCTGAAAGATATTGAACTAAATTTAGTGGAATTTGCAGAAGTATGTTCTTTACATCTTGAATATAAAGCCTCGTTTTATATGTTTGATGAAATTTCAACGTGGAATTAAGATTACTTATTTAAACCAGAACTTGATGCACACAAAATTAGTGCTGAACACCTCTGATCGGTTTTGCCCAGGTTCTTCACTTTGATTATGAGCATTTTGAAGGAAATATTACTGCCAAAAAGAAAAGATTAAATAATTTGAATTTTAGGGTGAGGGATTGGGGTCCTGCACCCAGATGGGTTGCTTTTGTTGATTTTTTTCTCGCATCACGTGCAAAACATGCTGTAATCTCTGGGGCTCACAGGCGTGTGGGAACAACCTATGCTCAACTGATTGCAGCATTGGCTGCAGCACACAGCCTTGGTAATGGTTATACTTATATCATAATTTCTTGTTATCATTGCTGTTGGTATTCTTGCTGCTTTTTTTATTCTTATTGTTGTTTTGTTCTGCAGAAGAGGATAACTCCTCTGCTGCTTCAAGTTTTACTTACCTCAGTAGCTTCCAAAGTAATTTGCTTTTGGAAGGTTTAAGGAATCAGATTGGATGGGGCCATGTTTGGAACAGATTTGCAGGTCCATTGAGTTGTAGTCACCAGCCAAACCAATGTGCGTATACACCCATTCTACCTCCTGCCTGGTGGGATGGACTTTGGCAATCACCCATTCCAAGGAATGGCCGGAGGATGGAAGCATATGGCGTTCGATTTTCTGGTTTGGGAACAGTTGACGAGGATCACTTGTGTCGGTTCTGTAATTCAAGAAAGATTTCAGCAGTAACTGTTACGCTGATATGATTAATTGAATTTTAGTAGGTTTGTCAGGTATTGCAAGATGGCTGGGCTGCTGTTTAGGTTGTGCTGCTTTCTTAATCTGATGAAGAAGCAAAGTGCTAGGCTGCTAGCTACGAAGGGGCTCGAAATATTTACAGGTAGCAAAGAACCTTACAAGCTTGAGAATCTGAGGGAGCTATTGGAGAAGCCAAGTTGGTGGAAGAAACAAGGAGAGAAACCAGGAGTTTGCTTTGAGCTGTGTGGATTTGAGTTTGACAATATTATTGTTTCCTATTTTCCTTGTCAGGCTAGGAATTGTTACTCCTTAGATTGATTACTTGCGAATTGCAAAATTACACATTTTTCTAAAATATCCCTCATGTTCGGATCATAGAAGGTTGATTTAATAAGTCGAAGGACTTTTTGATATTGAACTGAATTTTTACAGCAGCAAAAGACACAGTAGTGGAACTTGGTATTTGCAAATCGCACTGATGCACGATCGATGAGAATAGATGAAAAGACCATCATCAATCCATGAGCTTTCTTCCCGGTGTAAGAAGAATCTTTTGATCGGGAAACACCTAAAACTTTAAAAGAATGCAAAAAATTTAAAAAAGAAAAACGACAAACTTTAAAGAAGTTTATAATTGAAAATTATTCATAAAATGGAAGAGCTAAGAATCAATCAACACAAACCGCCAAGCAATAAAAGAGATGTATTACCAAAGCAAACTTTCTTCATATAGTATTATCGTGGAGGTGAAGTTGCAAAAATATATAAAAGGTCCCACCGGGAGTCGAACCCAGGTCGCTGGATTCAAAGTCCAGAGTGCTAACCACTACACCATGGAACCGACCGGGATCCCAAGACATGCGCACTGTATAATATTATTAAAGAAATAAGAACTTTGGGAATCATGCACCAACATAAGAAACTTGTCTTTCCAGCATTTTACTATTGGGAAATGAGCAATAAAATAGTATTGGATTTGGTACTTATTAAAATTTGATAGATAGTCAGTGTGATGGAAAAACTAATCTATAACCGGTACTATACTAATGGACCTATTATGGTGCACAATCTACTAATAGTAAAGGACAATTAATAGCACAAGTCACAAGAGGGAGGCGGAGGCGGAGGCGGGGGCGAGGGAGAGGAAGAGAAAGAGAGAGGAGAGTATGGATGGAACTCAAGTCCGTAGACCAAAAAATTCCATTTGGCAATCAAGAATTAGAAAGAAGTGGTCGTCATCGTATAGTATAGTAGTACTCCTACAAGCTTTTTGTTTGGCAATTGGCAGTTTATAAAGAAACGATAAAGATGAGGAGTCATCCATCCATCTATCGTGTCCAAAAATTCCTGACAATTCGGCGTGTGCGTGAGAGAGACTACACTATATTATATAGGAAGCCAAGCTGCTGCTGCTGCTGCTGCTGGATTCAATTCAATTTTTGCCCAAATAAAAACAAAAAATATTTACTTCCACTACTATTGTTGTTGGTGTGCCAAATATTGGAGATTGGACGAAAGGCTACAAATATAAACTCCTGTGGTGTGCTCGCGTCTTCAGTTTCTTCTGTTGTCATATTTAGATAGATTCGATTTTTAATTTTACTTATAAATTTTATAATTAAAATTAAAATTTAAAAAATTATACTTATTTCAATTGATACGATAAATTATCTAAAACTTAATTCACATCACAAATTTATAAATCTAAGATCAAATTTACCTAAATATTTATTATTTTTTTAGTAAATGCTAATTGCGTGCGAGGTGCAACATCATCATCATCACCACCCATGCCACAAAAGAAAAGAAAGGTTTGCTAGTTGCAGTTATTACAACCAATACAAACATGCCACGTCAGTTTGAATCAAACACCACCAAAACTTTATAAAATTTTACTTTGCCAACAAAAATCGGGTGTACCTCCCCAAAGCAAATACGTGCTAGTACCATACGTTGCGAAATCACCCCCTCTCAGTCGCCGGTCGGAATCTATCTGATGCATTGCTAGATTTTTCAAACTCTACGCCTACTACTGCAAATCTTCCGCCTTTCTTTCTCTTTGAATAGGAGGAGTATTTGTTTTTTATGTTTAATTTTAATTTTCTTACTAGTGTTACCGAAGTAGTAATACTACTGATACTGATGCCACTACTCTCTTCTTAAAACTTGGCATTTGCTGCAATCTCCTCTACATATATATATATATATAGCAGGAGAGATGTATGTGGTACCTCCGCCCAAGAGGTCCGATCCGCTTTCCGGATCCACTAACGCCGCCTCCGATGCCTTGCGGATTTACCAGACATGGAAAGGCAGCAATGTCAGTTTCCCTTTCTTTCATTTTTGTTTTTGCTAGGGTTTTCATTTTGTTTATCACTATCCTTAGTAAGATTAGGTTATTTTAATCTGTTATCTTTTAAATTTTCCTCCTTTCACCAAATAAAATAAAATAAAATAAAATAAAATTTGAAGCTTGTTAGTTTCACATGTACTATGTGTTATTATTGGTATTGTACCACTTGCTTCTGTAAATGTTTTATTGGGTAAAATTACATGCTTAGCTCATCGGATACCAAAAAAAAAAAAAAAAAACCCAAGTACTGGAATTTATGCTTTTATGTGAATCTTATTGCTATATCATATCTTAATTGGTGCAGCAAAAACTCATGGCTTCTTTTTTTTTGAATCACATTCCTCGTAGAAAATTCCAATTGTGGTCAGATGTATACCAATGATTGTGAGAAGAGAGGAGTGTTATTCATTCCTACAGGTGTATTTCGACGATGGTGAATCCATTTGTGAAATACTAGTTCTTGATAACTTAAGCTTTGGCCCATGATTATTTGCTTAGTGATTTGGATTGTTTGAACTGCAATGCAAAAGTTAAGTTATTTCATATATTAACTAATTTATTTTCTTTCACTACCACCTGGAAGTTTTCATTCTTTGCACAAACACATTTAGCATGGTATGAATAGCAACTGCCTTGTAATCCACCTGTATGGAGTCGATACAATCCACCTGTATTCTGGCCTCTGATTGAGCAACTTTCTGAATTATTTCTTCTTTAAGTGCTGTGCTCTGATATTGTTGTTTTCTAACAATATTTTGGAATTTGGACTTGTTTATTCCTTATTTACTATTATTCTCTGCAAGGTGGGGACTTGTGACCAAGTTTGAACTCAAAGGTTTTGGACTTCAAATTGTGATTTTTTTTTCTCGTATAAATTAAGTTGTGAACCCATGAAGATGACTTAATAAGGAACTTCTCTATTCACTGGATTTTTAAGTTCATAGTATGGTTACTATAATCACGGTGCTCAAGTCTAAGGACTTAAAAACTTTGGGTGGCATAATTTTACTCAGTACCAGAAGAATATTACAAGTATCCTTTCCGTTTGGCAACCTTTTCCTGCTTCTTTCTAAATCTGAAAGGTCTCTAGAAGTTCTTTTGGATAGGATAAGTACCGGAGATTTTGTGTTGTGACCGTGGAGCCTTAAGGAATCTACATTGAGAAAATGCACTAGTCATTTTGTTAAGTTATTAATTTTATATTCCTCTATATGTACAGATATTTTTTCTTCAGGGAAGATTTATGTTCGGACCTGATGTAAGATCACTAGCCCTGACCGTATTCCTCATTGTGGCTCCCGTTGCAACTTTCTGTGTTTTTGTTGCTAGAAAGCTGATGGATGATTTTTCATACCACTGGGGTATATCAATAATGAGTTGTTGCTGTTGTCTTCACATTTTATGTAATGTCCTCTCTCTCTCTCCCCTTGTAAACATAGATTCAAAATGTAGTTTTAATACTTTTACTTTCCCAAGCACTTTATCTTCCTGGACATGTAGTTGACTCGGATACTATTTGATCCATTGGTTAAGGCATAGATGTTGTTGGTGTTTTTTCTGGTTCTTGGTTTTCTTATCAGACACAGGGTTTAGTTTTCTTTCTAATTTGTGCATCATTATTATGAAAACCAGCATTTAGGAACTGCTTAGGAATTTATTCACAAGTTTTGATAGCCACTGTATGGGAAGGTTTAGGTTGTAGATAGGGTATTCTCATTTAATGATGTATAAGAAATAGAAAAAGTAGATAAGGATAGAGTTGTTTGGCTTGGAGACGGAATCCACATAGAATTTCAAAGAAGAAAAGAATGTGGCTTTGTTTCATGATCTGCCTGCCCATCATCATTTTTTTCTGTAGAATAGACAAAGTGCCTAGTGAGTGAAACATGGGTTTCAATCTTGCAGCACCAGAAGATGCATTAATTTATTGTGAAGAAAGTACTTTTATGTTTTAGGGTGATAAAGTTCTAAAGTTTTTGGTATTTATGATCATGCAGGTTTTAGGTCTTCTGCTGCTAACCTCTGGAAGAGATCCTGGCATAATTCCTCGTAACGCACACCCTCCAGAACCAGAAGGCTATGATGGAAGTGCAGAAGGTAGTGGACAGACCCCACAGTTACGATTGCCTCGTATTAAGGAAGTTGAGGTCAATGGCATAACTGTGAAGATCAAATATTGTGACACCTGCATGCTCTACAGGCCTCCCCGCTGCTCTCACTGTTCAATATGCAATAACTGCGTTGAAAGATTTGACCACCACTGTCCTTGGGTTGGTCAGTGCATTGGATTGGTATGATAAATCATCTCACATTGTTCAATTACACCTGTTTGTAGTAATCAAGTGGTAGGGTTAAGCAGGAAGGATGCCTTCTGACCATCTTGTCAATGAATTTTTAGTGACCTTCAGTGGACACTAGGATTCTAACATGTTACTTTCTCCGTCCCATTGAAAGTGGCATGCTTTACCTTTTGATATGTCCCAAAATTATTGTCACTTACCTCAAATGGAAATGAAAACTTTGATCACTTTCCGATCTGTACCCTTGTATAAAACATTTAACTTTTGGTGGGAATTTCAGTGGGCCCTAGGATTTGGCAGCTTGACTAGAGCATAAGTGTGACAAACACGTATGAACCAAAATTGGCCATGCCTAACAATTTCATTCATTTTGTTTTGGAAGTAATTCTTTGTTCTTGGGTCCACGCGAACTGTCAGTTCATACCCCATGTTCAACTCATTATAGTACAGGAATTGAAAGGATCTCAAAGAGGCAAGATTGGAAACAATAGCTAAAACGTCTCATCATTTTTCACTGTTATAATAAGTGGAAATCCTGAAATGCGACAAACATTTCGGGGCGGAGGTAGTATGTAACAATAGAAAATGTTGAACGCAACATGTGGGACATGATATAATCTCTTGTCACATATGATGATATAATAATAAACTGATGCAAGAGAACCATTTTTCATGCATAAAGTATTGGAGAAAGAACCAAAATACTACCGATGTGTAACATCTCGATCTATACCACCATCACTCCGAAGAATTGAATCCAAATACTTAAAATTTTCACTTATGGTTATCTCTTGGTTAGTATCGGAGATCAAGAGATACCCATAAGCAAAAATTTTAAGTATTTAGGTTCAGTTCTTCGGAGTGATGGTGGGATAGATCAAGATGTTACACATCAGATACAAGCGGGTTGGACTAAATGGAGATGAAGAATGGCATCGGGAATATTATGCGACTGCAAAATTCCTTTACGACTTAAAGGTAAATTTTATAGAACAACAATTAGGCTAGCAATGCGTTATGGGTCTGAATGTTGGGCAGTGAATTATACACATGAACAAAAGATGAGAGTAGCAGAAATGCGAATGTTAAGATGGATGTGTGGGTGCATCACTAGGATGGACAAGATACACAATGAGTATATTCGTGATAAGATTGGAGTAGCACCTATTGATGAGAAGATGAGAGAAACACACTTAAGGTGGTTAGGTCATTTGTTAAGATGGTCAGTATACAAGTAGAATTTAGAGAGAGTAGTCAACATAAGAGAGGTGGGGGAAGACCAAAATAGACTTGGTGAGTAACTTGTAAGAAAGATATAGTTCATGTAGGAATTAAGGAGGATATGGTCCATGACAGAGTACAATGGCGTAGCAGGATTTATGCATCCGACCTTACTTAGTGGGAATAAGTCTTGGTTTGTTTGTTTGTTTAAAGTATTGGAGAAAGAGTGAGAAACTATACCACATGAAATTGGATTAAGGGATTATGAAGAGTAATTCTGCATTTTGTAAATTAAAACCACTATTACCATCTTTTCTCTCTGCAAGTTGACATGTTTCAAAAATACATGCATATTGGGGAAAATTCATATTTTCGCATCTAGTTTCTACTCGTCTCTATGTCCAAGAAACGGAGTGTTTCAGTATGTGTAAATCCATCTTGGGATAATCAAAAGTTTGTATGAGTTAGTATTGGTTGTCTGAACTCTGAAGAAGCACCAGCTCAGAATTGCCATATATGATATATGAATGCAGACACACTTTCTTCTTTGGTTGTATTTGATGTTTAACCTTGTATCCGTGTCATGTTTTCCTTGGTGAACTTTTCTTAGGGCTTTTTTCCTTTTTCCTCTTTATGGTTTCTGGTCAATCTTTTGTGTTGGGTTCAATTACATTTCAATTGGAATCAAGCTATGAATTTTTTTAATCTGAAAATTAAACTGCCTTTATTAAGAAAGAAGTTTCAGGCATCTTCTTGGAAGTACAATTAGATTTTGACATTTTGGCTTTCAGATCTTCCTAAGATACTGCCACTGAATGACTAGCATTGATGTTGCAAAATCTGTGCATCAATAAAGTACTGCTACTTTCTTCGTTGGAATAATCTTTTGTCTTATGATCTAAAGCATTAAATTTAGTGTCTGCAAGAAACATGGGAGTTTTCAACCAGGATTCTGATACTCTTATTAAAGCCTGATAAAACTAGAGAATCATCTTTTATCTTAAAAAGTATGATATTTAGGCAAGTATCTTTGGTTTGATAAATTTGTTCTTGGAATTTAGTCTGGCAAAAGCAGCACCTTGATTCGTTCAAGCTCTGATAATAAGCTTTGTTTGTCATTGTCAGGATATTCATGCACGTATTATCCTCAGTTTGATCATTCAGAGCTTAGATTTGTTACCGGTACCAATTATGAAAGGTCTACTGCGTCAATTCCTTTTGCTAGTTGGGGCCTGTATGGTGAATAGCTTTATTTGTGTGGATTAGAGTAGCCATATAGGGAGTTGTAATATTTTGCCATTTTGACCAAAATATTCTCTCATTTAATCATGATCTATACATACATGGGTATTGCGTCGTGAAATATTAATATCTTTGTATGCAGAGGAACCACACGTATTATATCTTTCTCCATGTTTATCTTCTTGATTACTCTCCTTTGTATATATGTCTTCTCGTCCTGAAATATTGATATCTTTTATGCAGCGGAACTACAGATTTTTCTTCATGTTTGTCTTCTCGACGACTCTTCTGTGTATATATGTTTTTAGTTTCTGTTGGGTTTACATCACAAGGATCATGAATTCTGAGGAAACGACAATATGGAAAGCAATGATCATGACCCCCGCCTCCATCGTTCTAATAATTTACACTTTCATATCTGTGTGGTTTGTTGGCGGTCTCACTGCATTCCACTTGTATCTCATTAGTACAAATCAGGTAAGACTATCGTGTTCTTCTTGATGTGAAACTGCCGTAGTTGAGTTTATAGCTAATGTATTTGAGTTTTACGTTCATATCCAATCCACATAAAGGATTTGAATACTATATTTACTCATGATTGGTTTCCACAATGTATTTTGCAGACTACTTACGAGAATTTTAGATATCGGTATGATCGTCGACGCATGTAATCCCTATAACAAAGGTGTGGTGCAGAACTTTAAGGAGATATTCACCATCTCCGATCCCTCCATCTAAGAATGATTTTAGGGCTAAGGTTCCTGAGGAACCGACTTTACCAGCTCGATCAGTCGGCGGTGGCTTTGTAAGTCCAAACATGGGTAAGGCTGTGGATGACATAGAAATGGGCAGAAAAGCAGTGTGGGGAGATGTCGGACCTCTAACAGATCATCCAGAAGGTCACTTTAGCGACAATGACGGTTTAAACATTAAGGATGGTGGATTTGGTGGCATGTCTCCTGAGATAAGGAGTACGGTTGATGAAGGTGATCGTGCTGGATTACATCCTAGACGCTCCAGCTGGGGGAGGAAAAGTGGAAGCTGGGAAATGTCACCTGAAGTCCTTGCTTTGGCATCTAGAATGGGAGAACCAAATGGAATGGGAGGGAGCAGCAGTAGTTTGACAACTGGCCGAGCAACGTAACAGGTGGTGTCCTTTACAGACTATTAATATTGGGATTCATTTGACTTTGTAGTAGTATTTCGTAATGTCGAGGTCAGAAATATATGGTGGTCTTCTGGTATGGTTTGTGGTCATTCAACTTTGTTGTACAATTAGTTGTGTGGTGTTAGGAACTTTTAAGGGGTGGTTGCTTGCTGTGGCCGCTCAGAATTTAATGGTTTGGTTTCAGTGAGGGGTGGATTTTTCATTGCTGGTGTTGTATTGTTAGTATTTGTGGAATTAGTTGGTGTGTAATGGTTCAATCAATTAATATCTCTGTGTCTCTTGATCAGGTCAAATCTAAGAGATATTTCACATAATTGTTGGCGAGAAATGTCTACGGCTAAATTAAATTGTAGTGCTGGTTTCGAGAGGATACTTGTTTAGGCTGAAGTTGGTGTTATGGATAAGATTCACAGTTTAGTCCTCCACATGAAATATCTCTACAAAACTTTTGAACATTTGAACTTGAATACCTGATTAGAGGGCTTGAAAGTGATTTCTTTAGATGAGAAATTACTATGAACCCCTTGGTCAGTAAAAACATTTTTCGGAATTAGAAATGGATAGTCAATGGAATAATATTAGATGCAACAAGATTGCAGTATAGTTTTGCTCAAAATGCGGGAAACTAAAAAAATCAAAATACAGACCCAATATAAAGGAAAAAATGCCAGAATTTTTTATTTTTTATTTTTTATTAAAAAAAAATGGTTTTTCGTACAAAAAAGTAGTACCTAGTACTTGCGTATTTTGAATTTTGAGTTGTTGGACTTGGACACGACGACTTATAATTATAGACTATGGACTCTGGCGGAAAGGTTTGACCAGGAGCTGGGACGGCCAGGGAGGTAGCCTTAAAGCCCATTTAGCCCATGATAATATCCACACCCTCTCCCTCACCCAGCTCGTAGTAGTTTGTAGTAGTAGTAGTATTTGTATTGCAGTGGAGTACTAGTCTAGTTGGGGAATTTGGATAGAAAAATTCATTCTCATCCAGCAATAATTTCAATTTTCTTTCTTTTTCTCTTCTTCTTCAGCTGCTAGCCTAGTAATCATACAGGAGAGCGGACCATCCCCAAATTCTCTCTCTCTCTATCTAATTCTTTCAATCGCTATTTCTCTCTCCACCACCACCAGCAATGAAGTCATCATTCGGGAAGCAGCTCAAAAAATTTGCTCTGCTCAAGTCCGATGCTGCCAAGGAAAAGAAGGATCATCAATCTTTGGCTCATTTCGATAACCTCACCCAGGCTTCTCAGGTCCCATTTCTTACTGTTTTTTTGGTCTCAGATATCCTTTTAGGGTTCTACAGCAGCGTTTTATTTCTCCGATTGCATTTTACTTTCCTATAATTTGTTAATTATTAATTCCTAAACTAAGCCAAATTAGTATATATATATATATATATTTTCTCAAGGTCTTCGACTATAACATCTTTTGGCACCCCCAACAGGACTGCTGACTTTTCTAATTTTCTTTTTTTATTTTTTCATAGATTATTCCACAAATTTCCTCCTGATCACGAGACTTTTAGGGTTTTAGATACGACTTTTCTAAAAATTTCAAGTTGGATAGTCATCTTTTTTTCTGGGGGGAAGGAGGGTGGAGATGGGGTTGAGGAAATTTCAAATCCCTTTTTAATCTCTTGGTAATAGATCAATATGTATGACTGCTTCCATATTCAGCTGATAATACTCTGTAATTGAAAAAAAAAAAAAAAAGAGAAACATCCCAGAATAGTGTCTGTTATATAGTTAATAGTACTATTAAAACACCTAGTCTTGAGCATAAAAAGTGACTGTGATATGAAGGGTATTGTTGTTATTGTATTCCCTTTTTAAGTACTATATGTGCATTAAGAAGTGTGAAGATCACCAACTTAGTCAAGGGTCTTGGTCCTATACTATTGTGGTAGGATCAGATGGGTATTATTTGTGCAACCTTTCCAATTTAGTAACTCTATTTCGAGAATTTTGCGAAGACCAATTAAAGAGATGATAAAGAAGATGACACATTCTTTGATGAAGCATATTTAATATACACATATACATTGTTACAAGCTCAAGTAAAGCACGATCAATGTTTCTTATACAATTAATTTCTTTACCAGGATTTGGCAATTAGAATGAATGGTACTTTATAAGGCCACACCAATGAGATAAGCTTTCTGAAATGAGCTTAGAAGTGGAACTAGCTAACTATTTAATGCTTCAAAATGTTTTGATGACAAGGAGCTCTAGATTTCCTAGAGTTTACAACAAGAAATATAGGTTGTGTGTCTTCCTAATTCGCATGGGATTTTGTCCTCAACCGTATAATTCCTGTCTAAGCAAGTTAAGTAGAGCAGAGGCATGATGTCAAATAAAGTCCCACACATTTAGCTATATTAGGCGCTGCGTGAACAGAGATTGTAGGACGTTTACTAAGTAACAGATATACTGTTGTTACTACCTGTCAGCATTTATTCTCAATAATCAATATGCTGACTTCTTTTATTTTCTCTTTTTTTGTAGGATATGAAAGACATGAGAGATTCAAGACATGCTGTGATAGTTTACTTTCTGCTGCTGCTGCAACCACAAATAGTGCTTACGGTACTTGCTTTATTTAGTCTGCAAACAAAAATATTCATTGCTCTCCAAGTTGTCTTTCAAAGGAATAAGAGAACTTTATCTCCTATGAACATAATATACCAAGAACCAATGGGGGTGCCGAATTCATTCGTTTTTTCTAGGAAGTAGGAATTAATGAGCGGTGCTTCCTCTGTCCCATTTTAGGAAAATCTACATTTATGAAGACACGTCAGTTAGCAAAATCTAGTTTACAACTGCCTTCAGTTTACTGTTGTTTCTTTACCTCCAGTGTTCTTGCTCTCAAAGTTGTATAAGGGTGAAATGGGTGCATAGTTCTTTGTCTATTTCACTATTCAAATCGTGATAAATATTTTGGGGTGGGGTGGACTAAAATGCTAACCATGATAAATGAACATATGGGACAGAGGGAGTATCTAAAAAACCTTACAACAACTGACAATCAGTAATCATGCACAGATCTAACCAACCTTAGAGGTGGAAAAATTACAAGGCCTAATCACTCAACTAATTGATTGAAAGTGCCCAGCATGATAGCTGACTACTTGTCAGCTTTTATAGCACTTTCTTTGTGGATTTGCTCAAGGCAAGATGCTTGATTTGGATTGTCGGGGACCCATTATTGGGACTTACTCCAAAGGGTGAGATATATTGGCCTCCGTCTGATATTGGATGAAAATGGGAAATCAGTTGGAACTTGTAGATTGCCTTGATATGTAAGTTACACTGCTGTTTGGCAAAGCTGACTAAATCAACTTGATTAAGTGAGATTTTTGCTTCTAGAAGGATAAGGTAAAAGAGAAATTGATTAAACAAGTGAGAACCAAAATTTTAATGGTACATGTCATCTGACATATGGTCCTTAATTTGCTGAAGTTAGTAAAAATGCTTTGAAATTCAATATTCATTTAGCACCGTTAATGTACAAATGTGCATGCAGATTGCTAAAAAGTTAGAGCAAGCAAATGTAAGCCTTCATTCTGTGATGATTATGATCTTAGAATATACTATTTTTCTTGCACTCTAACTAGCTCCACTTAATTTTTCTTCGTTCTTTTTGGTGATGCTGAAATGAAGTATCTTTGTTTATGGTTCATGCATCATGATGCATTCTGCTTTTCGTTTCTTTCTTCTTAGTTAAACAGGAAAGCTTACTTTTTACGTGTAATAATTCAAGTAAATGACATTTTCATTCTTTACTTGGCTTAAGTTGCATCGTGGATGTTAAAAGTTTTCTATGCTACTGTGATTATGCTATAAGTTGGATGATTGATTACTGCAATTGCCATATTCTCTGATTTAGTTTCATTGCACATAAAAGTCCTCACCCATGTAAAACTTGTCCACTTACAGAATTTTCAGAGTCTTTGATGGAAATGGGAAACTGTCTACTGGAGAGGACTGCATTGGATAGTGATGGAGAATGTGGTAAGGAACCAATTCCAATGTTGTTCAAAAAATTCGCTTTAGTTCATACCAGAAATTGAACGCACTTCTGTGGAAGCTAGTTATTTGAAATCTAGATGGTGCAACTATCTAGTGCTAGTAACCACCTTGGATATTTTTCAGGTTGCATAATTTCGTTAGGACTTTAGGTGGTTTTGTTATAAATGCTGCCTAAATCCTTAAACTTGACCCAAGTGTTGCACTGGATATTTGGTTTGATATATTAGTGGAAGTGCTTTCATGGCTTGCCACTCAAAAGTAATGTTGGAAGAGATGGAATGCTCTTGCAAATCGGCATTGGGATTTGTATCCTATAGAGATAATCCTATAACTCTAAAAGTGAAAAATGTTATGTTGGAAATCTGCATGTCCATCCAACGTGCTCTGCTTTTGTGTTTTTTATGTTCCCAATAGTTCATATCCAATTTCTGATTTCTGAACTGCTCCCTATGTAGTTGGCGGTACTTGTAAACAGCTTCCATGTACAACTGGAAAACTGATAGTTCTGATTCTAAATTTTTTTGGGGGATATTTGGTCGAGTAATTACTTTTTCAAAATTTGGTTGGCAGTACTTCAAAAAATTGTATTGCATCGTGTTACTTTTTCAAACAACTGTAGTACTGTGATCTACTTTCTTCTTTTTTTTGGGGTGGTGGGAATTGCAATCTTCTTTCTTCTCAACAAATTCTGCCAGGCTATTTGTAGCCATCTCTTTGAGTATTTGGAAGTTTTGTTATTAATTTCTTTTATATTTCAATCACAGCAATCATTTTTTATCTCGACTCCTAGTGGCATAATTATTCATGAGTATCATCTGCTGCTGTTTTTCTTCAAAATGTATTTAGAACTTCGTCAACCATCATAAAGTTATTTTTGATGTGTTAATTTGTTCCTTTCGTTTGTATATCTTCCAGATGCTGAAGCATTTTCTGCTTCTTTTCTTGACTTTTCAGATGCTCCCCATTTCCTGACTCCTTTTTTTTTTTTGTGTGGTGGACGATTGTTATCCTTTTGCATGAATTACACTGTTCAATGCCCTTGCCTTAACAGCTAAAAGAAATTTGTGGATTCAAAATAATCTTTTTTGTGCACATGATTACCTGCCAAAAGGTCCTAACTTACTACTTAGTTTGTAGTTCTTTCAACTCAAATAGGTGGTGCTAAATGCACATTGTGGCTGATTTTCCATTTGATGCAGGCAGAGCATTGTCAATGCTGGGTAAAGTACAGCTAGAACTCCGGAAACTTGTTGATGGTTATGTAAGTTCCTTTTTTGTTTATTTTTTCAGATGTTTTTTTACTTAAAATTGGCAGGGTGTGGGGTTTGGGGGTCCCACAATGTATTATCAACTTTAACCTGGTTTTGACAATCTTCTCTGCATTTCAGCGTTCTCATGTCATCCTTACTATCACAAACCCATCAGAGTCTCTTCTCTCTGAGCTTCGGAAAGTGGAGGTTTGTGTAGATCTCTGTACTTGATTGCAGCCTGCTTCAATCTGGTTATTTTGCAGTTTTTGATTCCCATTTAGGTAGAATAGTGGAGGTTTATGTCTAAAGTGCTTGTCCTGCATATTCAACATATGACTTTGGAAAAAAGATTTTAACCTGCATATCATTATCATTTTATTTTGTTCTTTTTGCTGGTGCAGGAGATGAAGCAGCAGTGCGATGAAAAGAGGTAAAATTTTTTAAATAGATTTACTTACTTCTTTGAGCATTATTTATTCTGTTGGCATGCTAAATCATCAGGTATATATATGAACACATGGTGGCACGACATAGTGAAAAAGGAAAGTCTAGAAGTGGAAAAGGGGATAGTGTTACCTCACAGCAAGTACAAGCTGCTTGTGAAGAGTATGATGAAGTGGCAAGGCTCTGTGTTTTTCGTGTAGAATCCTTGAAGCAAGGGCAGTGCCGCAGTCTTCTAACACAAGCTGCTCGTCACCATGCAGCACAGGTAATGTTGTAGGTTCATGAATTTGCTTAATCTTTCTTTTCTCCATCCCTTTTTGGAGTTTTAAGTCCAGACCTAATTTGGTGTTTGTCCCTCTTTCGTTTCTATCCTCCATAAAATTTTTGGAAACAGTTAATTTTCTTCCGTAGAGGACTTAAATCTCTTGAAGCAGTTGAGCCGTACATGAGAAATGTTGCTCAAAAGCAACACATTGATTACCAACTCAGTGAGTTAGACGAGGCAGAAGATCGGGAGGATGGAGTTGACAGCGACGATACTAATTGTGATGGAGAGTTGAGTTTTGACAACATACAATTTAAGCAAGAACAAGAAAATCCCAGCACATCAAGGAACTCAACGGAGGTAAATTTGCAGCACTAAGGATTTTTTGCAGACGTCTTTTGTTTTGTCTAGTATTAGGAATTTAAACTAGGCAGTTTATTAGCTTATATGATCTGTTTCTTTTATACTTGGAAAAACTGATACTTAATTTGAAAAGACATATTAGGTTGATATTAATGTTTTTAGGGGCCATTATGTTTCATGTTGTACTTGCTTCCATTTTCTGTAACAAATAGTCTTCAAGAAATAGCTGAAGCAAAATCAAGAATGATTAAAAACTTGGCCACTTTTGATGATGGAAGATTTTACTCTATCCTGAAGTAATTCAAAACGCCAGTTTTGGTCAGCCTGTCTGTTTTGCAAATTGTGTACATTCTGAAGCTGACAGCAAGTGAATTTATTTTTTCATGTCTTCATTCAAAACCAGTAATTTATTTATTTGTTTATTTACTTTTTATATTTGAAGAAGACAGAAGTATCATTTTCTTTTGTGAGTAAACAGAAAATTTTCTTGTTTCCACATATGTTTCATTTCCTAAATAGATAAAATTTTGAAAGTAAATTACCTCTGTGAGTAATCTTGAGCAGGAGTTGATCATTCTTCTGGAAATTTAATACCTCAAAGCTACATGTTCACATGAATGTCACATGACCAGTGTCATTAGTGTTTGTCAGATGCTGCCTTCAGAAATTGATTCTGTTTCTTGCTGAGAACTTGAGCAAGGGATATTACAATATGCTTCTGATTTTCTTTTTTTGCCGCTATGGTTGATTCTGCAGTTGGAACCAATCCAGGCAGATGCTTCAGTTGCACGGGTTTCGGGATTTGATGATGTAGAGGTAAAAAGATCTACTTGCTTTAGAAAAGATGACAGACAATCAAGAAATAGCTTAAGGACACTGATGAAGGGACCCCTGTTTTAAGCTTAGTTTGCACAATTGAGTTATTGAGAAGTTGGACATCTCTAGCAAATATCTAAGCATCATGTAGAAGTTGCTAATTTGTTCCTTCTATTCTTACATCACTTATGAATCAATAAATTTTTTCTTTAGGGTGACTACCGTTGAGGTCTGCTAGTAATTTCTGGCTTTGTTCAACTTATACTGTGTTGGATATACAGGTCAATTTTGGGAGAAAGAAGGTGGAGCAGAGTTTTAGTAGGAAGACTCCAGTAAGCAGTCATTCTGCTCCAATATATGCAGAGAAGTTTGATCCATCTGAAAAGATTAAAGAAATGCAGACACCACCAGTGCAGAAATTTCATGCATACGCGCTACCAACTCCAGCTGATTTAAGGAGCTCAAATTCAAGGATAAGCACTTCTACTTCCCTCTCGAGTACTGCTAGTGTTACTGGATACACCAACAATCTGTGGCATTCATCACCACTTGATGCTGAGAAGCACAGGAAATTCATGCAAGATAACTTGGCAGCACGCACTGCCTCCAAAGTACAGGCTGTAATAAAAGAGAGTGACCAAAATAATCTCTCCATTCCGCTCCCATCTCCTTTAGTGGAAGGAAGTTCACTTCCACAAATTGATACCCATCATGATGCCTCTAAAGTTAAACGTCAAGCTTTCTCTGGTCCATTACTGAGTAAGCCATCATCTAGCAAACCTTTGTTATCTAGCAGCGGGCCCATTGGCCCTAGTGAACTACCTCAAGTAGTATCTGGATTGCTTTCTAGAGTATCAACCTCCCAGCAACCTCCAACTATAAATGTACCCTCAAGTGTTTCACCTCACTCTTGTATCTTCTCCTAAAATAAGCGAGCTTCATGAGCTGCCACGTCCTCCTGGTTCTTTAGCCAGCAAACCAGCAAGTTCTAGTGTAATTGGGCACTCTGCCCCTCTTATCAACAGAAATTGGGAAGTCTCTTCAACAAATAGGAGTTCTGTGCTGCCATCAAATGCAGGATCCCCACTTCCCCCTCCTCCTTTGACTGTTCCGCGAAGTTTCTCCATACCATCACGTAATCGTAGGGTGGCCGTTTTACATGTCTCCGAGTTATTGAAATCCCCTGAGATCAAAGAAACGGCTGAAGGAGTATCTTCTCCTCCATTAACACCACTTTCCTTATCTAACATGAAGTCAACAACGGTTGTTTCTGAACTAGTCTCCAATTCAGGCAGATAAGAGGTAATTTAATGATATGAATATTGTTATGGTAATTTGGATTGGTTATGTCATTAACTGAAACCTCACATGAATCAAAGAGTTAATGATGAACTTGTTTGCTATCCCAATTCTTATTCTCCATCATATCTTATTTTTGAGAATGCTTTGTGGATATCTTGGAATCTGGGCTGAGGATCAGTTCCTATTGTTCTCTCTTGGATGGTTATAGTTTGACTTTCTTAGTCAGTGGGTCTCTTTTTAGAGAGAGAGAGAGAGAGTGGTGGCAATTTTATGTAGAGGGAAATTTTCTATTCAATGAGGGTCTTGAATCAGCTAAAGTATCTCTAGAGGTTTCAACTTTATAAGCTAAAAGATGGAGAGCACCGAGTTGGTGTTAAGTGGTACTAGATTAAACCTAACTTTGATTTTAGGCTCTAATTGAATTTTAGAAATGTGCCTGCCAAACACTTGTGGCTTTGCTTTGCTTTGCAAATTTGGAAATAAACTCTATTCTGAATTTGCGGTAGCCTTAGAGTTGTGGGGTTTGTGATTTTGTTATACATGAATATAGCAGTAGTAGCATCATATCCTTGTTAAGATGGAAAAGGAATGCTAATTCTGAACTTCAATTCTTACGGGAATGCAGGTAAGAGCTGATGTCTCGTAGTCGTATCCGCTCAGAGTCTGCTTCTTGCCTGCTGTAACTGGCAGAGGTGTGTACATATGTAATTGAGATCTCCCTCCTATTCTTTTAAAACCCAAACTGGGGAACTGGTCTATCACAATTTTGACTTGTATCTAACTTAGTGTATTATGTGTTTTAGTCACAGATGGGGAAGAAATATATATGTTATTAATGGAATTTTACAAAAAAAAGAAAAAGGGAATTGTTTTTGGGGACTGAAAGCATGCCATGGATGTATATTTTGATAACAAGGAAAAGAGAACAAGTATGTTACTCTTCAGCGTCAGATAGGTGAGGGTTGAGAAATTTGAACTATGCAGTGGTACCTTATCAATTTTATATAAGATCTTTGAATATATGACAACAGTGAAATTTGTAAGTGACATTTTTTTTATTTTGGGGGACGGTGGGTTGGGTTACGAGACGAGAACAGCTCACTGTGATCCGACACTTGAGATGGTGTCAAAACTAACCAAGTATTCAGATTTATATAATCTGTCCTAACTCGTTACCAGTTTGCCGATGAATACCAAGAAGAATTTGGTTCATTGTGCATCGTCCTGATATGCAGATTTTTTTTTAATTTTTTCGTTAGAAATGTTATAAAGGCCTTGAAGGAATTTATTATACGGTACCTGTTCAAAATGGCAAGCTCAAGAATCAACTAGTACTTCTTGAGCCAACGCTCTGCCAATTTATGGAGGGAAGAAGGTGTGAAACATGGCGATGCTACTGTCCTCCATTTTCTGGCCATTTATGGAAATGTGACTGCCTTCGCATTATTCTGCATGAAGGGCAGTGAATTTCTGTTGGTGGGATATAGGTAACTAGGAAAATTCTTACATGGATTCTGTTTACAGTAAGTGGAATAGATTTTTTGATCCATATTCATCCATATTATTCTAACTCATTAAAAATAAATTTTTTTAAAGTGGTGTGAATGAATATGAATCAAAGTAATCTATTTTAGTTATTCTTGACCATGAATCAGATCTATGTTAGAATTTTTTTACTGAAACTATTCAAACAAAATCTTGGTATGAATTTAAGTTCAAATTTTTTGGGACTGAAAAGCAAATATATATATATATATATATATTATTAACCAAATGCTATAACCGATGTTGAACGGATTAAAACAGAATTATACGGTTGATAACAATTTCCGCCGCCTCCAGAATTTTTTTCTTATAAAAAACCCATGGACGGTGCCTTGGATTTGGGGCATATCATCTCGTGATGCCCAATAAGCTTTTGGTATTTATTTTAAGCTGCATAAAACTGCGCTGTAACTTTCTGGAAAGGGCTTAAAAGAAAAAGAAGAAGAATGGGTGAATAAATCTATTTAGAGTGTAGAAGTGAACAAGAGTCTTTTAAAATCCAAAAGAAGAGAAATGGAAACGGTATGTACTCCGTCCAACGTTCCAAGTCTCTCTCTCTGTCTCTGGTCTGGTCTCTTAATTTTACTATCAAATTCTAAGTTCTTCAAGTGGATATATGATTCCTTTTACATTTCTAAATTTCACTGAATTCTTGAATCCTCAAATGAAATGACTACTTGGGAGTATTATTTTAGTGTACATTTATTTATTTTTCCATTGCGTGTGTGGTGAATGTGTGCCGTACAAGTAAGGTTTTCTCCGCGTTTTGTTGTTTGCTTGGATTACTGTTTATCCTTTCTGCAAATTTGACGTGCCGTTTCGATTGGGTTTCTAAGCTTCTTTACTGCATTCCCTGATATTTTTAGCAAATAATTGTGCACATTTCATTACTTACATCTATTGCTTTTAATTTCCTTGACCAGGCCGAAATTCATCTTACATTTTTCATTGGTAGATGACTACATAATCTGGCTTGGCATGTACTTGTTTTCTGGTCTTAAACGATATTTTCAGTCCATTTATCCACACTTCATTGAACTTTTAGGTTGGTTTTGGTTTGGTATGAGAAGAAGAAGCATTAAGTTTTGAAGACTTCCAATGGGTTTGCTGGTCTCTTATGGCAGAACAAGTTCCATTCTCTGAAACTTCTGAGGATGTCACCACATCCTTCACTATGTCTCTGTCAAGTCCACCTCAAATGCCTGGTGCGAACACCTGTGACTTGGAAGGAATGCATGTTGGTGGTATAGGGCGACCATTTGGGGATTCAGTATGTTCGTCGTTTGGAGACTTTAGGCGCAAAACCTCATCGGAGGCCTCAAACTTTTCCGATAATTCATTTCAGCGGGAATCTGAAGATGCTGTAGCTCTTTGTCATGCGTCAACAACTCGTTACAGAGACAGAATTCACCTGTTATCTCCGACTGCCACAAGGGATATTCGTACTCCCGCATCTCAAATTGTTGGTTTTGAATCTGTTCGGAAGGATATCCTCTCTGCCGGAGGGAATGGAGTTTCAGCCAATAACGGGCATCGCAGTGTGGTTGGCACCAACTCAGATGAAACTGAATCTAGTGGATCTGTTGTCAGGAAGCGTTTGTTGTCACCATTGCATAATATGCTTTGTTCCCGAGCAAGTCAGTGGTGTTTCATTAGACATTGGTAGGAGCACTTTCCAGACTAGTTCTCATGCTGCAGGTGGCAGTCATTCTGTTCATATTGCACAAGATAATAAAAAAGCAAATATTGGAAAACAAAAACATATTAGGACACCAATTTGTCCCGTATCGAATTTCTCAGAGCAAAAAGAGATGCATGATCTTGATCAAGAAGCCTCCTTGTGGTTAGCTGATGGGCCTTTACTGCAGGAGAATGAAGTAATTCCGTTTACTTGCCTGCCTTCATCTGACCTCAATTGTTTTGGAGGATTGAATAAGGTGGGAGCATCATCTTGGGCAATACCCATGCTGCACAAGAATGATAATGCAGATCCACGATCTTCATCTCCTCTTGGTCCAAGATTTTCTGAAAAAATAAAGGTCTCTGGCAGAGGAACAAATATGAGAAAAGAGAGAGAAATCTTTGGAAATGTGGTTATGGAGAATGTCTCCAGCATTGCACCCTTTGGTTTAGAGAAGATGCATCTTCTTGTACAGAAGAGGATTTTGGGATATCAAGCACATCATATGAAGATTATGGGTTTATTGACAAAGATATCCAATCTTCATCAGTAGAGAGTAAAACCGGAAGGAGTTGGCCTATCTATCAAGATCTTGGAACTGCAGCCGGTTGCATGAAGTCGTGCAGAAGCTTGAGGGGACTTCCTGTTAGAAGATCATTGGTTGGTTCATTTGAGGAATCACTATTGTCTGGTCGGCTTGCTACTGGAAGGCTCAGTCAGGTGTTAATTTCATTCTGTTAAATAAAATGAGTCTAACTATCTCTTTTGGTTTAGTAATTTTGTTCTAAATTTTTATGACAGAGCAACTCGTATATGTGTGAAGAAGTAGCTAATTTCCTTTACTGGTATGAAATTATGCAGAGAATAGATGGATTTCTTGCTGTCCTTAGCATAAGTGGAGGCAATTTTTCTCCTAAAGCCCAGAAACTTCCATTTGGAGTCTTTAGTGACTTGATGGAGATAGTTACTTGCTATACTATGCATCTATCAATCTTGCTAGGAATTCGTCATCTAACAATTCCAGCGGCCAAAATTTCAAAAGAGGGTTTGGTAGTGATGATTCTCTAAGTGGCAAGAGCCGCGTGCACATTCCAGTGAAGGGACGGATACAATTGGTATTAAATTTCTCTTCCTCATAGTTGATGAGGACTATTTGAGTCTGGACAAGTCTATGCTTTGTGTCATTGCCCTTGCACTTAATCTGTTCTAGTGCTCTTGTTATCTATCTTGTCTGAATCAACTCCCTACTTTTTGGATGGATTTTTGGAGTTCTTCCAACAAATGACCATGGTGGATGAAAGGTTTCACTTTCTTCTCTTGTTCTAGGTTTTGAGCCTTGCGCTAATTTTGTAAACCATGGTTCAAACTGCTCAAAACTTGGTGATCAAAATTAGGGAAATATTGGAATTTTGTCGAATTATGGTGCTCTTTTTTTCTTTTTTTTTGGGTAGTCAGCATCATGTGCATTTTTCATGATGATGCTACTATGAAAAATCAGATTTGTTGTTTATGAATTTTAACTTTCAAAGATGTTGTCTATTCATTTGGCTTCCCCCTAGAATTGTTTGTGATCCATTGGCTAGTTGCAATTTTTTGTAATTCACTCTATTAGCTTGTTTATGTTTTGTGTCTAAACATGAAAATACTTGGTTTTTGTTATGTGTCGTGTAGAATTTAAGTAGTTATGCATTTGATTTGCAGTGTTCAAGAATCTTTTGCCTGACATCTTTAATAGCTTTTATTAGATGCTTTGCACATTTAGTTCCTCATTCATTCTCCATCGTGCTACTGGTTTGGGGATGAAAAAAAAGTGTGTACATTATCTCTTTTCTTCCTAGCCTTTCCATGGCCTCAGTTTGAGTCTTGGCAACCATTGAATAAGCATGCTTCTGTTCAGTACTTCTTTATGCAGCTTCTGCATACACATATAGACGCTGTTTTCAGCAATGATAATGGAGTGTAGCAGTATGAATAGCACATTTACTTTCTATCAAGCTCGTTTGGTTTTTGCAGGTCCTAAGCAACCCAGAAAAGACACCTGTCCACACTTTCTTATGCAACTACGATTTGGGTGATATGCCAGCTGGTACCAAGGTGAGATTTTTGGAACGTGCTTCCAGTCCTGATTAATATTGGGCACACAAAGTTAAGAGAATTGAGCAGGAAGGGACAGAGAAAAGCAATCCAGAGTTCGCTACAAGTCCTCAATTTTTTTTTTTTTTTGGGGGTGTGAAGTAATGAAATGTGCAAAACTTTTGTTTATGTACATCCTTTTTTAAATATTGATGGCTTTTGGTCGGGGAGTGCAGTGGGACCATCTGTGCATATAGTCGTCTTTCCCGGGGCTTTTCATTTTGGTCTATATAAAATTGCTTTTTAGTATTCCTGTGGCTTAATAAATGATTTAATTGGAAAACTTTTTGTATCAAAGCAGACATTCTTGCGCCAGAAGATGACCCTGGTCTCTGTTGGATCAGATATTACATGCCAGAAAGAGGGGCAGCACAATTCCGACATGAAATTGGGGAGGACGGGAACTTTAGCATTAGAAACTAGTCATGTACTTGAAACTGGGGATGGAAAGGAAATTGCATGTGAGAGTTGTAGAGAGAAGTGCAACAACAGATATGCCTTTCATGAGACTGATAGAAAATCTCAACAGGCTTGGTCTAAAGTCAATGGGAGTGCGAGTAATGTTGGTTCCCTCCGTTATGCACTTCATCTGCATTTTCTGTGTCCTTCACCTAAAAAAGGTTCAAAATCCGTTCAGATAAGTGAATCAGATCACCTACATGTTTCGCATGGTACAAGGGATAACAAGGACAAACGGAGATTTTATCTGTATAATGATTTGAAGGTGGTGTTCCCTCAACGGCATTTAGATGCTGACGAGGGCAAGGTACGTTGTTTAACTTATCAGCTGTCAAAACAGAGGGATGTGCCTACTTGTTGCTGGATCTTCTATAAAAAAGTTTTGATTCTCATAGTTTGCCTGTGTGCTAGCTTTCATTAAACGAACCACTTTGCTGCCCTGGGAGATTGATCTCATAAAATTAATGTTGTGTTAGATGCCTAGTGTCCGTGTTCTTTTCTTTGACCATAGCCATCACTATTATCAGGACTGATGTGTAATTGCACTCACCTCCTTGAATTTGCATGTATAGAGTACATCACATAGATGACTAGTACTGATGGATTTTAGAAGTATTGGGTTGTTCAAAGTCTGTTTAAGCTGTGCTGGAAATAGTTGTATGTCTCAAATTATAGGAATTCAGGAAGCGTTCAAATCTTTTTAGCACATAGTTTTCAAAATTTTTCTTTTAATTCTTTTTTTTTTTTTTCAAATGTTAAAGGGTAAAAAGCATTTCAACTTAAGATGTTGGATTTGGGAGTTGCACTTTTTGTTGCTTAAATATAATAAATGTTGCGAACCACAAGTCATGTGCATAGAACAGACCTCTTTATTTCGTGTCTCTCCAAAGATAAATAGGGTGAAATACAAACCAGTTCATTTCTACCTGTCTAGAGATAGAAAAATAGATGCATAGCAGCTTTTGCTAGTTAAGCCCCGATTTTGCCCTCTCATTCTTATATTAGTATTCTGTAGAAGAGCTGGCGTTCAACAGATACAAGAACCAGCTAGATACGATACTCTGTGTGTCAAATCTCTGACTTGAGTTTTCTTTATTTGTTATGGCAGTTGAACATCGAGTATCATTTCCCAGAAGATCCAAGATACTTTGATATTATAAGCTGAAATGGGTGGATAGATTGTCTTCTGAATGCATGCACATGTTTCTGTATATATTTGTAAGTTGACCCTATTTGCCACATGATATGCGGAGTGGCTCTAACACATTTTCCCTGGTGAAAACTGAAAAAATAAAAAATAAAAGAACAAGATTGTTGTATTGCCCTTGATCATCAAGTGATAGATAGATGTACTGAAAAGATAAAAGAAAAGGATATAAACAGATGTTGTATTGCTTTTGATCTGGTCAAAAGTTGTTATTCTGGGTTGATGATTCAAATGGCATTTGTTTTAAAATTCCGACACCGTGCTTTGTTCGACTGTTTTTCAGCTGAAAGGCAAAGATCGACCAGGTGTAGTTGTAATGGAGCCAATCTAACATTCATAGTCCAGGCAAGCCCATTTGGACATAGAAATTTGATTACAAAAGATGCGATGAATGGGCTTTGGGCCCTGCTGGCGTTGATGGGCTTGGGTTATTTTCCTGCTCTCTTGGTTTGCGTTCATCCGTGACAAATAGTACGTTAGGATTTCGTACAACGTAATACATTATGTGACTTACTCTGATTAGATTGAAGAGTTCAAAAAAGAAGAGGACGTGAGTTGAGATGGAAGCCCAAGTCCGTGGTAGCGAGTTAAGAACTTAGTGCGCTCCGCCGGCCTACCGATTGATTGCAATTTGAAAGTAACCCTGACTAACCAAATTAGATTCCAGACTAATCCATCATTTCTTGTTCTGACAGCCCCTGCCACTAGCTACTACTGTCTATATATCGTATCGAAAAAATGCTACCTATAACTTCAAAAAAATACTACTGAAGTGAACAAGATGATGATGGCGAGTGTCTATAAAAGGAGAGAATCAACCAGCTCTCTGATATACTACATACTGGTTCCTAGTACATTCCATTTCAGGAAACTTATTTACTAATTATGTAGGATCCGGAAAACACTGGTCGGTGGTAGCCAAGATTCCGATTCAGAAAGTAATTAATCAAAATGTAGTAGTACATTATACACTATGTATTATGTACCTTATCCGAGGCCCATCTCCCTCCGTGGTCGTCCCTCATATATACTAGTATTTTTCTTCGGTTTATCGTAGTAGTATCTTAGTACCATGATATGCATGCAGGAGGTTCATCCATACACAGCCAGTAGCGTAGCTAGCACTCCCTTCCTACAAGATTAAATTATACTCCAATTGCTATGCAGCACCGTACTACTATGCATGCATGTTAACTGCTAGGAAATACTTGTACATATGTCATCCAACTTAATGCGTATATACATAATTAAACTCATTTGTGGTCTAGCTACGCAGTTTTTTTTTTTCGCTAAAGATTTTGTGTCTCGCTCCATATCTCACTATTTAATGAAAAGTCAAGAATATTTCTCTAATAAATTTTTTAATTATAATTAAAAATAATCTTGACAGAAATAGGCTTTTTCTCTTTCTATTTATTTTTGGCTCTAATAACTAAGTGAAATTGCTTTAAATTGTTTTGTTCTCTATAAAAATGTTACTAGTACTTACTAGCAAACCCTTTAGGCTTCAGTTATCTGTCTCTTTGTTTCTCTCTCTCTCTGTTAGATAATTAAGTTGAGTGAGGCAGCACATCCGAGAAGATCATGAGAGAAGAGGCGTGTGTTGTGTGTTATGTGTGTGTGAGAGAGAGAATGAATGAATGAATCAAATTTCTGGTTTGGAGAAGTCATTCGACATAACTGCTAATGCATCCAATAAAGGGGCAAATGTTACCGCTTGTGGTCCTTCCCGTTTTAACGTACACGTCCTTTTTGATTCCTTCACGTCTTTAAGTTTTGTTACTGACCTTTCTACCCTTTTCCCTTCTCGTTAATTGCTTCTTTCTTCTAGTTCTTAGTCCCATGCATCTCATGTGTACGTGGCATAACATACTCGAAGACAAATTAAGCTAGAGGTAAAAATCCCACGTCCACTCAAATTTATGATCAATAAATTAAAAAATAAGTGTTTTACTATCTAAATTATATTTTGTTGTCACAAAATATTTCAAGAACTTCTGCACTACGACTCTATCCCTAGAACTCTGGTAATGCAAGTGACATCATTGTATCATAAGTAAGTTTATATATTATTACTTACTACGCAATGTGAAATAAATATTATTAATTATTAAGATAACTGAAAAATAAGAAATCTCATTGGTTTTCTTATCCTCAGTGAATAGGAAGAATCATCAGAGATGACATCATTATATATTAAGTACTAGAAAAAAGCACGTGTAATACTTTTAATTTATTGAAAATTTTTACTTTTGAAAAAAATAAGTGAGTAATTAGTGAATAATAATTAAGTATGAAAATTTTAACTGTTGAGTTTTTTATACAAGATTTATATATTTTTAATATATTTACTGTTTCATTGTAATTATTTTCATCTATTTTTTTTCAATATTATTTGTTATTTGTTACAAAATTATATATAAATTTCATTTTTTTAAAAATTAAATAAATTTTCTCTTTTATGAGAACAACGTATGATAATTGTATTTTTTTTTATATATATATTTCTCTTCCAGGTACATATATTAATATTTTCATATAGTGTCACAATTAATTAATTAAACAATTAAAGATTAAGATATTTTTCATAGTATTGAATTTTTTAAATATATGTGCATATTCTTTGTCATTAAAAAAAAAAGATAATATCATTATCTTGTATGAAACATTATATAGATGTGTATTAAGAAATTTTTTATTGCTATCAAAATATATTACTAGAATTGTATAAATGATATATGGATAATAATTACAAAAAATGATTATACAAATCAAAAAATAAGAAAGAAAATGAATCTAATTAAAATATAAATAATATATAAATCAAACAAAAATTATGCCTTATGTATAGGATAACTAAACAAATCGACTACTATATACTTCATATTATAAATCATGTTAATTTAATCATTATAAAAAATTGAAATAATAAATTATTCTTTTGTCTTGCTACAAAATGCAATAGATGTTAAATAAAGCCATCATTTATCTTACTCTACAATACACAAAATGCTAATAAAAGTGTAGTTCTAAATATAACTAAAATTACACGTTGTTACTTTAATACACATACTAGATTTCTTTCACAATTAATTTTTGTAACATATTATGTAAAATATATATACATTTTAATTTAGATTAACATTCACTTCAATATTAATTGACGTTCTAAGCTTTTATTCATTTTAATAATAAAATATAGTTAATTCGATCTAAAATATTTTATTTTCCTTTTAGATTTGTGAATTATAATTTCAATATCAAATAGTTTTCTAATCTTTTTGAAATATATCTATATATTCTTTATCATTTGTAAAGGATAAAATTCATCAAATATCAAACATCATTTAATAGATAAGCGTTCAAAATTCTTTTATGAAAATATTTACAAGAATAAATAATATATAGATAATTACAAAAATGATTAAATAAAATTTCAAAAAATAAGAAAAATTATAAAGTATATCAAACAAAAATTATGTTTCTGTATAAGAAAACCAACAAATTAAACCACGTAGTATATTAAAATTAGGCAAAATAATTTATGTAAAGAAAATTAATCAAAAATCTATATTACTCTAAATGCATCGAATGAAAAATATTTAATTCTAAAGATAGGGAAATTAATTATGTATTCATTATATCATGTTTCTTAACCTTATGATAATATTGATATGATATAATATTTTAGTATGAAATTAAATTTGCATTTATTAAATATATAAACAAAATGAAGGCTAATAAAAATGTATGGTTTTATTTTTATTGTACTTTTTCAATTAATTCCTTTTATTATATACCAAGGTATTTAATCTACGTCTTTATTATTTTGTTAAATAGTGAAAAATTACATTGTAATTTTCAAAAGCAACATGTAAAATTAATATATATTTGTAATTATTTTAGATTATTTAATAGTATGACTATAGTTGAATAATATATGTTGTCTTTTAGAGTACTTACCCGCTTATTTTTCCTCTATATTGTCATTTCTACAATTTAAACGTAGTATTGTTATATGTCTTATAATAATTATTCTAAACTATTTTTAGCATGAATCATCTAATAGGAACGCTTTTCATGAAATATAATTATTCATTATTTATTCTACTTATTTTTTAGGATACAACCACCTATTTTGGCATAAATATTATTGTATTTCAATTTGACATTTAACTATTTAGAATATTGTTACAATCATTAATTCAAAATATTTTGGGTATATGCATTGTATCATGGAAATTGATGTTATTTTTTAGTAATAGAAATACTATTAAAGAGGTTTAAAATTAACAAATACTTTTATAACGATAAAGTGAGTTTTTAATTGACTTTCAACTAGGTTAATTTTCTTTTCTTCATGTAAAATTAATCATAATACGACTTAAAAGAAATAAGAAAATAGTGTTATATATTCCACTATTTTTCACTTTATATAAATTTAGTTATTTATTTGTATGATTATTAATTTTGTGAAAATTAACATACTTTCTATACCCATAGATAATCTCTCATATTAAGTTAGTCGTTGTAAAACTATTAGGCTAGCAAAATGCTAAACAACTTCAATACATTTTTCATGAATCAAATATTCTTTGTATAAAAATTTTATTCATCGAAAAATTAGTATTGGGATCAACATGTTCACTTTATGGTCAATAGATAATGTTAAGGTGATACTAAAAAGAAGTGAAGGTACATATGATCTAATTAAGTATATTTGAATGAACTATTAGAGCTTTTTATTACATTATATATGTTTTCTATTAGAAATTAGTAATTGTATTTCATTAAGAACGGGTATTATAGTCATCACAAAATAGAGAGAAACACATTGAAGGGAGAAACAGTTTGAGGGGATGAGATATTCTAAGTGTTCATTATAGCTAACAATATGCTCATATTTTTTAGCAAGACAAAAGAATAAATTATTATTTCAATTTATTGTAATGAATTTAATATGCTATATTATACCTATCCATAATATGGATGTTATAATATATTAGTTTAATCTGTTTAATTTCTTATACATAAGACATAATTTTTGTTTGATGATTAATTTAGTCATTACATTTTAATTAGATTCCTTTTTTATTTTTTTAAAATTTTAATTATAATAAATATTTTTATACAAATAAAAGTCTTTCATGTTATTATGTATTTATGTTGAAATAGATGGTTGTATCCTAAGAAATAGGTAGAATAGATTATGAGTAATTTAATTAATTATGTTTTCTTATTGGGAATTTGAAATTATATGATTCATTTTTTTTTGAAATTTTAATTTAATAAATATTTTTATACAAATAAAAATCTTGCATCTTGTTATGTATTTATGCCAAAATAGGTGGTTGTATCCTAAAAAATAAGTAGAATAAATAATGAATAATTTAATTATGTTTTCCTATTAGAAATTGGAAATTATATTTCATTAAGGGCGGGTATTTTAGGCATTACAAAAAAAGTAGAGAAACACTTAAATATGTTTTCCTATTAGGTAAAATTGGAAATTATATTTCATTAAGAGCGGATATTTTAGACATTACAAAAAAAGAAAGAAACACTTATATATGTTTGCTATTAGAAATTGGTAATTGTATTTCATTAAGGGTAGGTATAATAATCATCACAAAAAAGAGAGAAACACATTGAGAGGAAAAACAAAAATTGGGAGAAACAACTCGCATATATATTTGGAAATTTTTAATTATAATAAATATTTTTATACAAATAAAAATCTTCCATCTTATTATGTATTTATGCCAAAATAGGTGGTTGTATGCTAAAAAATAGGTAGAATAAATAATGAGTAATTTAATTATGTTTTCCTATTGGAATTATATTTCATTAAGGATGGGTATTTTAGGCATTACAAAAAGTAGAGAAACACTTAAATATATTTTCCTATTAGGTATTGGAAATTATATTTAATGAAGGGCGGGTATTTTAGACATTACAAAAAAGAAAAAAGAAATACTTATATATGTTTTCTATTGTGAATTAGTAACTGATATTTCATTAAGGGTGGGTATTTTAGTCATCACAAAAAAGGGAGAAACAACTTACATATATATATAGTATAGATATAGATATATATTATGAGCATGCATGATTAGAGTCTAATTACTTTAAACAATATATAGTACTCCATATATAAAATTGCAAATGAAATAGATGTGGTCATCAATTACTGAATGACGAAATGAATAGATGATTGACGGTTAATTAGTACGGTAATTGTTAGTAATATTTAGCCACTTTCAGTATGATTATTCGTGGCAATAAATCTCATTTTGCTGCATGCATGCCATGCCCGTCATTGATGGATCGATCTTTGGCCTTCACAGGCCTAATTAGTCTCATCTCATGATTGTATAAAATCCTAGTTGTGCATGCGTATATACTTGATGAAGGTATTTTAGTTTAATTTAAAAAATAGATAAGTTAGGAAGCGTTTAGTTTATGGATACGAGAGGGGAATGAGAATTAAAATTAAGTCTCTGATACCATAAATATTGTTTGGTTGAGTACTATGAGTATTATTCTATAGGAATGAAAGTATTAGAAAATGTCTACTTTCATTATCCACTTGTGACATAGATTTTAAATTGAGTAACTCATTAATATAATAAAACTCATTCCTATATTAAACCAAACAAGTAAGGATAAATAATATAAATCTATACCAATAGTAGAATTTATGATTCGAATTCTGATTCCGATTCCTGAACGTGAACTCTTTAATACGTAGTGTGATCTTAATTTGGTTGCTTATCACTCATCACATACCCCAAGGCTCAAGCTCTCTCTCTTTTAGCAGTTGCAGTAACTAGTAGTAGTAGTTGTATTGTTAAGTAGTGGTATAGTATGTATTAGCAAAGTAGTGAAGCAGTAGCAGTAGTGGACGGACTACTAGTACGGAGTATAACAAACTATCCGGGGCCCCACAAGATTCCAAGTTAGTAATAGTATATTATATGTAGTACTGGTACAGTGAGCGAGTGAAGTGAGTGAGTGAGTGAGTGAGTGGGTATAAAATTAAAAGGAAGGTGTGTGTGTGTGTGTGTGTGTGTGTGTGAGTGAGGAGTAGAGTCTCTGGGAGAAGAATATTACTATAAGGCCGGCCGGATTGGATGGCGGAACAATATCCTCATCCTCAACATCAACCACCACCTGCCACTCGCACCAGCGATATTGTGATGGTCAAACAACCACAACATCCTCGTCATTATCCTCCTGCTGCTGCTGTTGTATCAAAAGGAAAACCCTATTCACCACCATCATCACTATCCCACCATCACCTATCCTCCTCGAATGTTCTCCTGCCTCTACTGTTCTCGCAAGTTCTGCACTTCCCAAGCTTTGGGAGGCCACCAAAACGCCCACAAGCGTGAAAGGGCTGCTGCCCGCCGCAGGACTACATCCGACCACCCTCCACTCCTACTCCTCCACAACCATCATCAGTTTCCCTCGTCTCCTCCCTTCTCTTTAGACCTCAAATGTTTCTTCTTCTATTTACAGCTGCTGCGATGCCCTCCATCCACAGCCGCCGCCTCTTGATGTTGATGTTGATGTTGATCTTCATCAGCCCTCTACTAACCTTGATCTCACCCTTCATTTATAAAGTACGTATTTATGGAATTACTACTTATTAATTAATCAACCTCTCTAGGGCTGAGGGCTGAGGTCTCTTCTCTTCTCTGCTGCTTCTTTTATTTTCGTATTTTATTTCTTTCCGCTTTTAATTAGAAAGATGGAGCTAGGGTTCATCAGTGTTAGATGCAAAATATTACTACTATTTAGATGACTTTGGGTTTAATTGCTGCGCCTAATTCTAAATTACTAATATGTCGTCGGATACTTAATCGTATATACTAATATCATGGCTATTTGATGCTGCTGCTGCTGCTGCAAAAAGGACAGAGATTTCAGTATCTGAATAGTGTATAATACGTACTACAGTACCATCTTCCTTATTCTGGGGTTTCATCTTTTATTTCAAACACATTTTTATGTCTCTCATTTTCTAATTCTTTTTAATTCATGAGTTCCTGCCTTTTTTTTCATTTTTCCGATATATATTAATTCATCCACTAGCTATTTATATTTTGTGTGTGTGTGTGTGTGTGTGTGTTTTTGTGGATTTTTTTTATCTTTAGTTTTTTTTTTTTTTATAATAAACAATTAATGATCGCAGGAGACCTAATCCCATGTATCAAAACATAGTACTCATACCGATATATGTAAATTCATACATAGTACAGAAGGCTATACACAATGAATCCAGTAATTATGCATGAAGAAAGAACTTATACACCATATACTTGTTAATCTAGTAGTATTAGACAATAAAAATATATTATTAAGAAAAAACTAGCCCTATTGAAAGAAATTTCTGACTATGCTACTGATTAAGATGCTTCACCTTCATTGTTATCCACCCACCCTTCTGGATAAACCATGCATGCATGTGAAACTCTTACGTAAGTATTGTAATAGTTGCATGCGATTCGATTCGAGATGTGGCCGGGTTACAGTTCTTTCTCGCCTATTCGTTATAAATGGCAGCAACAACGGGGTGCCAGAACAGAATACAATACCAAGGGAAATAAAATGCACCGACTCGTGCAATAATAAAGTTTTTCAAGAACTAACTGATACATCCTATTCAAGCAAAAGAAAAGTAGTAGTCGTTTAATAATTTCAGTATGCATATATTTTCAAAATTAAGCATCCTCCTACCTACGCTATAAAAAAATATAATCCAACATATATACATACATATATAACTGTTGTAAATACTGTTAGATTACATTCAACGACTATATATATCATCACGAAACCAATTTCCACATACTCTCATATCCAACTTATCCAATCTCGATAATTGATTGGACGATTGAGATGACATGCTTTTACATGTGCCAGCCATGATCTGGTATGCGACTCGAAGACAGACAGACAGACAGACGTAGACCTAAATCCTCTCTAGCTAATTCATAGCCATGCCATGCACTATTTGAACAATTGGGATTTCAAGTCAAATTTGATGTTACCCTGTCTCAATCAAATATATTTCCATATCCCAAAAACCACACAAAGCGCTTTTTATTTTTGAATTTTTAAAACGGCAAAGGGTTTAGGAAACCATCCATCTCCATCTCGTATGGGTTTTTGGCCTTTTAAACATGTTGGCCCGTGAATTTGCTTAAAAAATGTTACATAAATTTACAAGTAGAGGAAATGATATGCGTCTTCTGAAGACCTGTCAAAGGCATGCATTAAAAAATAAAAAATTGGATAGAAGCCTGGTTTCCAGGATCGTCCTTTGTTCCAAAATGCCCCCCAAACAGCCGGCAATCGCCAATACATATGCATAATTTGAGAGAGAACGGAATGCAATTGTATGCATGCCAGACTTGAGAGAG
This sequence comes from Cinchona pubescens, assembly GCA_025175665.1. NCBI lineage: Eukaryota > Viridiplantae > Streptophyta > Magnoliopsida > Gentianales > Rubiaceae > Cinchona > Cinchona pubescens. The sequence goes on from JANKKI010000141.1 coordinate 641,286, forward strand.
TCCTCTTCTACAACATCCAAATTCTTATATCATATACGACTGGTACGTAGTTTGCATTCGGCAGACAACTTTTCAAAGATCAAATGTAGGCACCTCAGAATTGAAGCCATTCATCGCCTGATAAGTCACGCGAGCCAATATATTCCTGTATGGATCATTCTCTCTTTTCTCCTTCAAGTATGCAATGCAACTTTCAACCTCAGACTTTACTTGAATATATAGTTTGTGGGCTTCGTCTCTTCTTTTCAACTCCTGCTTCCTTCCTGTAAAAACACTTGCATTCTAACTAACAAAACAATACCAATTAAGTACAAATAAGGACGCACACACCAGCCAGTGACGTGGTTACTAGTTAAACAGCCTTTTGCTCTTCCTTTTACTGCATGGTCGTAGTTATAATGACATCAATTTTAATGTTCTTCCTATATTTACCGCTATTAATTAGATATATATCTAATTTAGTAACCTCCTTCCTCATTAATCAACCTTATTCTCCACCACTTCCTTTTCATCCACTCTACAGTTTAAAGAAAAATATCCTTAATTAGCTTTCACTAAAATGCACACGTGTACCAGTAATCTTATAATACAGCTCACAAGTCACTACATTTTCCTCTCAATGACTGACAACTCTCATCACTGCTGCAACAAATCATAGGTTTCAATAACTAAGAAAAAACTTTATTATTAATAAATGACTGATCCAAGTTTCTTACATAGAGGCTACAGCTCTCTAAAGTTGAATGTGAACTCGTGTTAATGTAAGTGCAAAATTTCCAACGCAATATTCTTTAAATGTAAAATAGACTCTCCTACGCGAAGTCCATAACAGTTTCATCTACATACTCTGAATTTGATCAAACTGCTTGCATAATGTACCTTCAATATCTGTGACTGTATTGTTTGCTCTAAATTTATACCTCAAAAAAGGCATTTTACCTTCTGTTTCAATTGGCTTCCCAAAGAAGAAATATAATCGCCCGGGAAGCTTGGGTAGAATAACCGGAAGATGTATATCTTGGTTAGCAACCTCTCCTTGAAGTTCACTCCTAGATTTACATAATAGAAACCATATCAAATAAAGAAGCAATCACTTATGAAAAGCAAGCAACTTCAAGACAAATATGGAGATGAATCAGAAGATCAGAATCAGGAACAGAACTGATGATAAAGTACAAGCAGTTGGACATGGTTTTACTAGAATAGTTAAGTACTTCAACCAACCTCATTTAGGTAAAACCTGTAAGAAATAAATTTTTAAATAACAATAAGATGTGCTACTCGAGCATAGTTGAATGATGTTATAGTGATAACTTCTTCTTAGCACTCAGCTTGATCAGCTGTATATTTATGTGCTTAGTCACAGTCTCACACAACCATCATATTACCTCAACTATCTGATAGTTTTTTAAGCAGTTCAGGCAATGACACTCCTACTTAGTTTCTCCATTGACCAGCAAGATGAAATGCACAAGATAACCATGTATGAACAATAAAAATAAGGACAGATATGCAATCAAGCTTCTTTTGCTGAAGTCCTGAAGGATATTATTCATTCCAAAAAAAGTAAAAGGGAAAATGTCAGGACATATGGCACATAATAAAGGAGCAAATATGATACCTTAACTTCACTGCTTCATCAGTTAATTCCTGTATAAATGCCTTAAAATATGGAATCTTCATGAGGTCATCATAATCAAAAAGCAACTGAGGAAAGAACATAAAACACATGCTATATTAGGGCATTTCAAATAATAGAAAGTCAAAGATATCAAAGTAGATAGTGATATAAGATTCTCTTGCATACAATTACAAATTCAACACATTATTGTCCATAAATATGTGTTGAAAAGTGAAATGAGACACAAAATACCTCCACCTAATCTTCTAGCAAAAGATGTAGAGCAGAAGAAAGCTCTTGATAAGAAAGTCCATGTAAAAGTTTGGGCTTAAGAAAAGCTCCAATAGAAAAGCTCTATTGGTTGACATGCAGGCAATGAGTGTCAGCAAAACAATGAAACTGATCAATGTAATATGAAATGAAAAACACTTGTATTTTTTAATGCAGGAAGGGTAAATCTACTAGCTACATGATAACATAGGAAGCTGCTCAAGAAGTGGAAACTATCAGAGACAAACTTGGCCAAAATCATCTTCTCCAACAGCTCCAAAAGGAATTATTTTTGCCCCAAATCTAGCTGCCATCCTGACAAATTCAGATTGTTCAGGCCAAATTAATTTGTGCTCCTCACCCTAAAAGAAAAAAGAGAAGAAGAAACCAGGATTTTAGTTCTCTGGTATGGAAATTACTTGGTTTTTACGTTTAAAATTTTCAAAAGAAAAACAACCAACAGATTATTCATTCAAAAAGGGGGAAGTTCTCTGCCAAAAGTTGGAGGAAAGAAGCAAGTCAAAAGATTGATTGAGTTAAGCTGTGAAACGGATGACCATTTTAGTAAAGTAAGCTGTGATACAACATACTGCTACAATTCAAGCAGGATCGGTCAAATTTATTCTTATAACTCACGTAAGATACTCACTGCACAGTTAATAACCGAAAGGGATCTTAATGGAGGATTAGAAAGTATCTATTACCTTTCGGTGAAGAGCGAACTCTCTCATGCCCCCTGGATACAATAGGACATGCGATTTTGAAGAAAAAAGCTTATACAAATTAGTTGCTGATGCTGGAACTGCACCCATAGCTCTAAATGCATCGAATGTTGATAAATCAGGTAATTTTCCATCTTTCAATTTCATAAATGTCAGTGGATGTGCAATGCCTCGCAAAACAATATTTCTTTCCATCCAAAAGCGTGCAACTAAAGGGGTCAACTCAAAACCCAACAACATATGATAACCAACATATAAAACTGGTCCTTCAGAAGGAATCCCTGAAAGGCCTCGAACAATCTTTCCATCCTCCAATGTGGAAATCATCACTGGATTGCAGGCCACCTCAGTCCATCTGGAGCAAAGAAAAATTAGTATCTTACCATGTCTAAACAGAATAGACAATACCACAATATATTGTCTTATTGTGTCTTGTCTATTTCCAGAAAATAGTATCTTATCATGCATTGATATTTGACAAATATCCTCACACAAACATCTAAATAAGAAACTATCACTTGGGCCTTCCAAAAATAATAAAAATACAAGTAGCAGAAAGAAAATGTAGAATATGGTACAGATTACTGATTTAAATCCTTTTCATGGAACTAAAATATTGACCATCTCAAAAAATAATCCTTAGCTTAGCTTCCATTGTCCAAAATAGAGCTTTTTCCTCAAGTTCTGTTCAACTAGTGCCAAAGGATTTTCATGTTGCTCCTTTAACAAGTACCTCCTTTAACCGTACCTGTGTGGTTCATATATTTGCTTGAATTCAGAAGGTTTAGGTGGCAAGTAATCTGACACATAATCAAGGAATCTTCCACGTTGATAAAAGCTTGCACCCTTAATGACAGTCACCAGATCAAAACCATCTTCCTGCAGATATCAGTGAAATTAACCAAAAACAAATTATTAGACAACACTATTGACATCTTCAATGCAGCTCTTGTGCCAAAAGATAACATTAAATCCAAGTAGATCTTGAACTAATTCAAGAGTCATCAGAAACTAGTTGGTAGATTAAGAGCACAGTTTTTTTTTTTTTTTTTACTTTATGGGGGGAACAACTCTGCAGTATGTGATCCACTCCAAGCCCATGCAAGGAAGTCTTATGTAAAGACACCGATGTTAAAGTTTATCACATTAAACCAACACCGAAAGAATTAAGAGATCAGTCCATGTTCAGCTGAGGACTAAAATGAATATGAGGATTGTGCACCAACTTGGCAATAAGCTCCATATTAAAACATGACAAGGTATTCTTTGTTATCATACAAGATTGGTGTCTAATTAGCCCTCTGTTAAGCTTCTTCAATTTGGGTTGAGACCATAAACAAAGTATACTCCACTGAACTTTCATCCTCTTGACCTTCACTTTCATCCAATCCTAGAGTATAGTATTTTTTTTAATATCCAGAAATATTTTAGTTTGCAACTTTATCAGAAACTTTAAAGAGGACCTGACAAAACAACATCATCAAATCCCTGAAACTACCCTCCTCCACCCACAGTTTTCCTGTTTGCGTCAGTGGCTGTGTGTTTTAGAGAGAGAGAGAGAGAAGACTTAGTTAGTGACTGAATTCTCATAAGGCATGACAATCCAATACTGATAAAGTCTGCACAATGTCAAATTACAAAGCATTTTATAGCCAATGTTACTCATTCTGTCCTTCACACTTACATTCACAAGTATGAACCTTCTAGATTTCTAGCATTACGCATGAACGATTAATAAATATGGATGCCATACTCAGAAATGATCTTTTCATACTCATTGTCAGAACAGTTTTCCCACAGCAAAATAAATAAGAAATAACTCATGCAAATAATTCTTGGAATAAGTTGAAAGAATAAAGTGAGCTTAAGGTCTTCCCCTTATCCTTATACACCCATAGTTTGTCATAAATCATAAGGTGTTTGTAGAAGGTCCTAAACTTTTTTTTCTATAGATTTCATTGACTTTTTTTATTCTCCCAAACAAACCCCCCCCCCATAAAAAAAAAAAAAACATTGGCATTTTCAGCCTTCATATCCCCTAATTTTTCCTACATGCAATTCTAAACAAGATACCTTTTTCGGATGGTTAAGAAAGATGACTAAGTGAGAGATTTCATCTTACCAAGAAAAGGACGTGACCTTTGTCACTAAATGTTCGGATTTCACAATTCGGCAATAGGCGACGAAGTCTTTCACCTTCTTCTTGACTTGGAAACATTGGATCCCTTCCACTACATGAATATAGTTATCTGACTCAATTAATAAAGTTGAAAGGAAAACACCCAATGCCACACTAACAAAAGTGATATCTATGTTGGTACAATAGTTTAGCAACTTGAAAAGAATCAACAACTCTCTGCATTCTATGAATGTTGCAACTGAGCAATAATCAATAGATTCACCAGGATAGTAAATTTATGGAAATAAGGTCATGAATATACTTGATGAAAACAGAGAGGAAATATAAGTAGAACACCTCATAAAAATCACTTTAAAAAGTGCAACCAAATATGAAGGCCTAAAAGACAGACGAAGGGAGACCTGCAAAGAATTAAAGTCCGAGCTTTAACAGCATGTAGACGTGAATTTGAAAATGCTTCAGCTGATTTGAGCATCTTCAGCTTCCAGTTAAGTGTTTCTACACCTAAAAGATCAGCCAGAACCTGGGACCCTCATCATTAAATGAACTTGATGTATAAAATAAGATTCTAGCAGCATTTGATGAATAACACTAACAGAAGAAAAGATAATAGCCTTCTCTGACTGAAATCTATCTAGTCTATTGCTTATTTGGCTAAAAACAAAACCAAATTCTGGTCTCCACATTGTCAAAAACAAGATAACCACAGGGATGAAAACCTTAAAGATGCCTATGATGGCATTGTAGATGTGCGAACAACATTAGAAACAATAATCCTCTGTTAAGTGGGAACCCAAGAAATCTCTTTACAAGAGAACATATAGAAGTTTAGTAGTCAACAGATAGTAAAGATCTGACTCACAGAAATATAGGATGATAGTGCTCCAGCAGCTCTGAGTCAACTCTCCAACTGTTTGTTCAAGAGGGAGGCTTTTCTGCAGAGCATCCATAGTCATCCTTGAAGGGAATCCTAAGTATATCAAAGTACTAGGTTTATTGCTTACTATTTGAATTATCTGAGGATCAACTACATCATAACAGAATAATTACATCAGAGCACAGAATAATTCAAAGAGCTACAATACACAGAGCATATAATTCTATTGCTCGTCTCTAGGAGGTTATGTCAATATATGAATCCAAAGTGAAAAGTTAGTGGATACTGAAAAGCAATAAGCAAGTGATCAAAACATCAATCTTGATGAAGAGGCAAAAACACCTGATGCTAGACTTAGCAAGTAAAGCAAGCTGAGGTTCATCTGCTCAGGCATGACCTGTGAGAAAGGTAGCAGAGGATGCAGCTGGGATTTGCTGAAACATGTAGCTGCCGGCCATCAAAATAGTTATGAGATGCTCAATTACATATGCACCCTTACGTAAGATACAAAAAAGGCATCTTTTTAAGGGAACAAATTAAACTCCATACCTGGGTTTGCCAAAACTAAAAGAAGATCAATGTCAGGATTTCGAGCAGCAATAGCCAGGGCAAGGCATCCTCCAAAAGATTCTCCAACAAGATATATAGGTGTTTGTGGTCTCCGAGAGTTCTCTGACCTGACTGTTTCCTCAACCAGCTTCACCAGGTCTATTAATTGCATGGTAGTACCAAATTGGAGATAATGTTCAACATTTATTATTAGCAATTTACACTTTTAACTCACACAACTTTAAGGAACTGAAATCTAAACTCCATTTTTTCTCTCTTTTTCTTATTGTGCTATACTAGTTTGCATTTAGAGAGGCATATAGAAAGAGAGAAGAAAGGACCTGAAAAGGATGATCGATCCGAAATGGGGATGTGCAAGCACCACACGTCAAAAATCCTTTCATGTGAGGAATGGAAAAGGCATCAGATAGACAGAGTACATCAAATACCATACTTAAAAAACTAAGGTAGGGTTATGGAATGCCATTATTACTGTCCTTTTTTTTTCCCCCCTTAATAAACCTATCCTACTATACTAAAAGCAGGAATGAGTAACTGAACATTGCATTTTTGCCCCCCATGAAATCCTAATCTTTTTAGGTATTTGGGGATGGTTTGATAATTCCGCCCACCCTTCCTTCTCTTTTCTTTTCTCCACCCCCTTCTCATCCTAGTTCTTCCCTTCCTTCCACCTCTCCGTTCCCTCACTCCAGTTCCTCAAAATCTACATCTATCCTCCCTCTCAGTCTTTCTTTCTCACAAACAGACATGCAGTCCCACACAAATAAATGGATACTATCTTCAGTAATCCTCAATGGCAGAAATTTCAAGGTCTCAAGCCAATACATCCCTAGGTCACAGTGGTCAAGTAATTTTTTGATCCAGAACTCAATTCCAATTCAATTGTTTTGTAGTTTCATTATTTATTGTGATTGGCTACTTAATTATGATCTTTGGAAAATGAGAAATTGGCCAAAAATAAATGTCTTTATATTTGTGTGTTTTATGGGGTAGTGATGGCTGATTAGATTCAGCTGGTAAAGAGTGCAAGACCTGGCATATAACGTACCATTTTGAGCTCAAAATTAACAATGGAGGCAAAATATAGTTTTTAGGTATCAGATTATTTGTTCTCTAATCTTGATTTCACTTTTCTATTAGTATTACTTTTTTGGGTGTATGAACCGCTACAACAGTGCGCATTTGAATTTAATTCTCTTTATACAAAACCTATTCTTGGTTCCTTTTTTTACTCCCTTTATAGGTTTTATCCATAAATTTTATGAGATGTGTGTTCTACGGCAACATCTAATACGTCAATTATATGCTATTTAATCTACCGAAGGGATGCTCGTATTTATGTGCTATTTAAGTTTCTTTTTCAGCGCTGCATTAATGTTGGGTCTTGTGTTTTGAATTAGAAGCTTCTCTAGGGGCATTCAAATGTTAACCACATTCTCACAAAATTAGGGACATTTAAATGTTAAGCATTCTCTATGGTTCCTATTGCACGCGCTACTGTACCTGTAGGCACTCACAGCATCATATATCACCATATGCAGTATGAAGTCTTAGTACATATTACTTGTCTTGCAGTTTTGTATCTGATTACGAGTCAATAGTTGAATTTTGCAAGTCAATATTGTTAGTTTTTCTTTTCCTTATAATTTCAACTTAGAGTCTTGACTTCCAGAGATGGAACATATTAGTTTGGGAATCGGAACTTACGTGGTTGATAGCGTGTTTCATTTCAATGGTTGGTACATTTTTTTTGGTTGTGTGGATTACAGCCTATGTTGTTTTATCTTGCAACGGAGAAGATATCTTCTTTTAAAGTAGCAGGAGAGGGTAAGAAAGCCATACTATCTGCCTGTAAACTTGTGTTCCATTCTCTGTTTTTGGCATTAGTTCTATTTCCATCTATTTAATGTTCAAAGGAAGGAGAAGATCTGTACCTTCATTGCCATCCCTAATCTGGTGCAACATCTCTCCCCTACCAAAGCTTAAAGGTCAAGACTGAAGTACATACTCACAACAACTTCAGTACTACGGCCAAAGAGAGATGTTACTCTGGAGTTAAAAACAAAAGCAAAGCGTGCAAAGAATTAGTTGGCATCAGCCTTATATTCCACCACCATGCTACTGCACCTGTTCTGAAGCAACATCAGTTACCTACTTTTGATCTACTTTAGCCCAGAATGTTATTTTGGTCTACCTTTTGCATACCAGTTAGTCAACTACTTTTGTAACAAACATGCATCACGTTGATCTACATGTTCATGTAAATTGATGTTCAATTTTTTAAACTGTTTATTCCTTTACTACATCAACCTCAATATCAACTTAAATTATGCACATACTCTGGAAATGAAAGACAATACTAGACTTACTCGCCTAATTTAGGGCATTGCAACACAATTCCAGATCCAACACCAACCAGCCCTGCAAAAACTTAAGAATATATGGACTTTTTGTAACTTGAGAAATAATACTACTAGTGTATATTTTCCTGTATTAAGACTGTTGCGAGCTCTTTAAAAAAGTGAAAATTAAGTTGCCGGCCTAAACTTCATTGAAACATTACAGGAGTTGTGAGTTTATATTATGTCCCTTTAAAACTTTGAGGGGGAATTTCGTCATAATTGATCATATACAAATGCAAAGAACTTGTATTTTTAATTTTGACAGACAATGAAAAGATAAAAATAAAAATTAAATTAAGGATGCAAAACGGAGTCTGTAATTACAATTTATAAAAATGTGGTACTTTAGTTATTGCCCTAAGCATGCAAGAATGTTCTACTATTGCATAAACTGTTTCATTTTTTTTTTCTTGGGTCCCTCTATTGGGTTTGGAAAAAGGTAATAAAAACGGCAAGTTTTGGTTTTGACAGGAAAAAGTTGAAAATGAACAATTCCAGTAGTATTTAGTATCTAATCTATTGAGCATTGGTTAATGGTTATTTGATGTATTAGCATTAGCAATTGGGTTGGGGCATTCTTGGTTCATTTTAGAGTTTTCCGGGTTGGGATAGCTACAACATTATTTTTAGTACAATGATTGTTATAGTTAGGAGTGAGACAGTAGAGACTTTTTTGTTTTCCCTCTTTTTAGTGTTTGGGGGGTAAGCAAAAGCATGTAATCATGAGATTTAGTAATAGTTCAAGTATAGACACGTGCTACCAGTAAAACAGGTTCATTCATGGAAGAACAAAACGCAAAAGAGGGCACAAAAAGGGAACGTTGAAAAGAAGACCTGGTAAAAATAGCAAGAGAGGAGTAGATGCAGAACTAGAGTCGAAAGAGGCGCAGTCCAAGGGAGAAAACCAGCGTGGAGGCCCACCGTCGGCCTTGGATCGGATGACCAATTCCTTTGACAGTTGAAAGTAATCTACTATTGTAGTAGTGCTAGTAGTATCATTAAGTAGTAATCCTTCTTCTTCTGCTCCTTGTGGAAGTTTGGTAGCTGGAGTAGTGGGGAAGTTGGCTGGTGCTTTTGTTATTGTTGTTGCGGTGTAGGAGGAGTTGTTCTGAACTTTGTCCTTGTGCTGCAGCAGGTGACACAACACCTGCTTGCCTGCAACTCAGCAGCTGCTGCTGCCGCCCTCCTTTTGACTTGGCCCTTCTGCTGCTGCTGTGGATATTTGGCGACGGCCAGAAGCAGAAAGGTAAAATAGCCCCAGTTCCGATTGGCGCCATGGCCCTCCCCCTGCTCCTGCTGCTGGTGCTGGAGATCTCAGACTTGTGAATAAGAGTTTAAGACTTCAGAGGGATAAGGGTCCATTCCTACTAATTAAGTTAGTTAATTAATTAATCTCACGGTTTTTTGCTTTAAGAGAAGAGCCAGAGAAGGACTAACGAGGTTAGGACAATAATTAAAACATTCCTTACTACTCTATATTATTGTTAGGGAAAATATTTAGGTAGATTCGGTTTTTGGTCTCATCTGTAAATCATGTGATTAGGATTAAATTTCCCTACTGACTGGCTGTAAAATTTTGCTTACATCAGTTGATATCATCGATTCTCTAATATTTAATCCACACCATATGATCTACAAGTGAGATCAAATATCGGGCATACCTAAGTATTTGCCTATTCTTAGCACTAGTACTAAGTATCATTACTGTTTTCATTATGTTCTATTCAACTACGGTGTCCATTATAATAATAACCAGCACTAATGTCATTTGATTTTTTGTTTTTTTGTTTCAAAACGGCAACAAAATATTGTTTTAAAGATCACAATGTATAACAATATATAGAAGAAGCAACTGCTTTGAATTTATTTCTAGATTTGGTTAAGCTAATCAACTAAGAAAATAAGATTCCCATTAAATTCTTAAAATCTAAGATACATCAAAAGTTGTCAAGTTTTTAACTTTACTATTACAATTAGACGGTATTCAAACAAAAGAATACAAACTACAAATATCATCTAGAAGAGTAGCAGCCTTCACACCTAGGCAATTTCTTCTTTGAATCTTGTGGATTAGCCTATATAGAGCCTTATTAGAGGACATAATCACTACCTTTCTCCAACCTTCTGATCTAACATTAATTAAGGCTTTTCTAATGGTTTCTACCTCAGTTAACAAAGGATCAAAAATGCCTTCCTTCCCTTTAGCCCACACCTTTATTGTATGTCATTTGATGAAGAGTGAAGTTTGTAGAGAGAGAAAAAGTAGAGAATTGAGAAGAATATTTAGGAATTGAATTATGATGAGATAACAATAAAAATAGTTGTGTGAACTTTGACCCCCAAACTCTTTATTTATAGATACAGATGAAGGGCTCATGGCCAACATCTTACTAATTCAAATATGCATAAATTACATAATTGTCCTTAATGAGACTGCTACGTAAGCACTTCTAGAATGATCATTAGAAATATGCCAAGCATCAATCCTGAGCATCATCAATAGTCTACTTGACTCGGTGCCAAATTTCAGGGTCGAGGCCGAACCGATGATAATCAACAAAGTCCCTTGCAACTTTTTCCAAATCATGAGTCTAGATGCCGAAGTTCGGCTCCCTTGTTGTGATCTGCCAAACTAAGGAACATATTCCCCGAGCTAAAACACATACGAGCTTCGAACTTTTTCTGAGTTCCTCAATACGGAGCCCAAAACCTTTCCTCTTTTCCCATAATGATGAGTTTCCTCATAAAACATGTTGTTCCGTAATGATTATTCCTCCATAATGCCTGTGGCTCACCAAGTCCCCATGTACCATTATTATTTTCACTATACTGTACCGTTAATGCATTTACTGTGCAGCGAATTCGTTTTCCTTGCCCGCTTTTATTGTCTCTTCTCAAAGGATAAATCTCATTTTTCAATCTCAATGTGACTTTTAACTTTCCGTTTTCTCCCCAATTTTCAAGCTTTTTTTTTCATTTCCCCCCAACTAGGGCACAATCAAAACAAAAAGCCTTGCACTATTTATATGTCCCTTCACCTTGCAGTCTCAATTTTCTTTCATTTTAACCTGTGTTTTTTTTTTCCCCCTGTGATGCAAAATTCTCTCCTCCCTTTTCATTTTCTGACATTTTTTTGCAAAATTCTCTCATCTTTCTCCTTGCACTCCCTCTCATTGTTTTGGGCAAACAACTCTCTGTGCGACCTCCCTTCCTCCTTTTCTTGCAAATTTTCGTTTCTCGGCCACTATCACCGTTTGTTGTCAAATCGTTCACCGCACCTTTTCTAGCAACGTCTAAGTTTTTTCAAGTTGTCTTCTCATTTAACCAGGACCAATGGCTGATACGTTCATTCCTTCCTCCTTCATAAGTATTCCTCAACCCCCTTCCCCAACAAATGAAATAGACGAACTGCTCAACCCATTTAAGGAAACTCTTCTAGTCGTCGTTCCTTTAAATTTTCATCCGAACCTCCCTCAGCCGAGCTTTTCTCATAATGACTACTCCGACCTTCAAACCCTAAACACCCCAAATATCCTCGAACTCGAAGATATCAAAATTCTTCTGGATAGATACCAATTCCCTAAGAATGTACATATCAAATTCCCTGTCCCTGAGGATCAAGGTCACTTTGCCACCTCCTGCTTACTTAATTGTTTACTAGGAGCAACTTGAGGCAGGGTTGAGATTCCCCATAGCTCATCTTTTAGTGCAACTTTTTGACCGTTGGGATATATCAGCATATCCCAACTGACCTCCAATGCTATCCGACTTATTGCTGGCTTCTCTTTCCTTTGTAAATTATATGACATTCCCCTCTTCTTAGATACTTTTAGGATGATGTTAAAACTTTCCCCCTCAAAGGGGTTTTTTATGTTTTTCTCTGAGCTCCAGGCAAGCAGTTCAAATCAGACAACCCTTCTTCCATTCATGACTGGAAAAAGTCCTTTTTCTTTATTCGCTACTTAGATCATCCCATTCCCCAAGGTCCCTGGAACCTCGTTAAAGAAAATTTAAAGGCAAAGAATGCCTCCCCTCCAGATTCCGACGACACTAATAGACTCATTGAATCCAACCTTAAAATAAACTTCCACTACTAGCTAGCCATCCTTTCTAATAATATCTTGGCTGGGCTAGACTATTTCTCTTCTTCACACAATATTTTTGAGGATTACGACCCTCATAAAGGTTGTAAAAGCTTTTGTTTTATCTCTTACCATTTTTCTTCCCTTTTTTTTAATATCCGAACTGATGATCATTTCCTTTAGCAGAGCTCGGATTGAAATGGCTGGTTTTCACCACCCCTACCTCTGGTGCGAGTTCCTCCAGCCAACTCGCTCTATCATCTACCGGAGAATCCTCATCCGCCACAATAAGCGCCACTTCAGCCAGTGCTAGTACTATGCCAGCGAACGTCGTTGACCTCACATCAGAGGCTGAGCCTATTCCTGGGGGGTTCAGGTGACAATGAAACAGTTACCCTGGCAATTCAATCGGTCGCCCAAGCCGAACTTGAAATGGTTTGGGATACTAGGAAGAGAAGTAAAAAAGCCAGTGCTTCCGTACTCGAGACTACTCCTTCTTCTTCAAGCACCTTGGCCTCAACCCTTTCTCTACCAAGACCCACAGGCTCAAGTGCAATGGTGAGGGTTCCTGGCGAGGCTGGAGACACCAAGAATATCCCTTTAAGCAAACAATTCAACACTGCCTATGGTGAGCCTTATTTTCTTTACGCCCTTTTGCCTGTTTTTTATTGTACTACACCCATAAATCTTTGACTGGTCTCTTTCTTTTTCAACTTTTCAAGAGGCAGAAAAATAGCCCCGAGGAAGAAAGGAGGTAGGTTGGGTCAAAGGACCTCTCATGGTCTCAAATGTCCGTTGATCTTCTCCCGAGGAGGAACACTCAATTCTGACCTACCCTTCCAATCGATATTAATGATCGATCGCAATTCACTAAGGTGGCTTGGGAGCAGGCGAAGTTCATCGCCTTGTCTCGGGATATAGTCTACATGAAGAGGCTTACACCTCACAAAAACTAAACGAGTTGCACGTTAACTTGATGAACGTAAGTACATTTGTTTCCTTTTTATCCTTTTTTTCCAAAAATTGTATATCTTGATTCTTCATAAGATTTTAACTTGTTCTCTTTTTGCATTTCAGGCCATTACAATTTTGACCCTGCCATCGCTGAGCAGGAGGCCACCTTCAACTCTACTTTAAACTCTATGAAGTATAAGGTGGCCCATGCTAAAGCTAAGATAGGCCAAAAGGTGAAGGAGGCCGTGAAAGCCAACAAGCTGAAGTGTAACATAGAAGCTGGGAAAAAGTACGATTAGTGGAGGGCTGAGCTGGTTGGAGTGAGGGAAAAACTTTGCAAGTTGAAATAGAGAAGAAGACTCTTCAAGTTGATATCAATGATAGAGACCAAGATTGCCGATCAGGAGAAGAGGATTTTTCAACTCCAAGAAGAAGCTGAAGTGGCCGGCAAAGTTTAATTCTCAGAAGAAGGAGCTTCTAATTCGAGGTCGAAACACATTCATCGCCTCATAAGAAGCGGACACAATCTTAAAAGCATTTACTAAGAAGGTCTTCACCATGGGATTCACTATGGCGTGTGATCACTTAGTGAATGACCCAGATCTGTACAAGGGTCTTCTTTATGATGCCTCAGTCAACGAAGAGGGAGACATCATCAACAACTTGCAAGCACAATTCAAGGCCCAAGTATTGATCTTGGGGGCTCCTGAAGCTACCACCTCAGAATGCCGAGCCGGAATCTGCTACTCCTGAACCTAAGTCTCAACTGACCGATCCAGCTTCCACTTCATAAGCCAGACCCTCTATGGAACAACCATAGGCCCTGTTATAATCATCACTTTGTAATTGTTAGGTCATTTTGAATAAATAAAATTTGAGTTTGTGCACTCCATTCACTTTCTATTCTTTTCTTACTAAAATTGTTGCTTCCATGCCTCAAAACTATGCCAGATACACCAAATACCAAGCACATAAACTATCAAACATGTACTAGCTTATTCTTAAACTCATATAGTTGTTCTTTGACTTATCATGACACTTAGGCAAATTTTTAAGTGAGCAATACTTATGCTTTTATGTTCAAACTTGAATAAGCAACATTTGCACTTGAGCGCTTGTGTTCTCCCAATTTTTCTTTCTCTTTTCTTTCCTTGACATCATCTTGATCCAAACCTATCCGGTCACCTCGGGGATTGGATCAATTCATCTTTCTTGAGGGGGAATCACTAGGTCTCAACCCTCCTAACTTTCTCTTTCCGTTTGTATTGAACCTAGTCCGAATCTCTTTAGTACATCGGCGGGTTGGAACGGTTCGTCTTTCTTGAGAGGGGACCATTAGGTCTCAACCCTCTTAACTTTCTCTTCCTTTTTGTGTTGAACCTGATCCAAACCTCTTTAGCACATTAGCGGGTCGGAACAGTTCGTCTTTCTTGAGGGAGGACCACTAGGTCTCAAACTTCCTAACTTTTTCTTTCTCTTTGTATTGTACTTGATCCAAACCTCTTTAGCACATTGGCGGGTTGGAATGGTTCGTCTTTCTTGAGGGGGGACCATTAGGTTTCAACCCTCCTAACTTTGTCTTTCTTTTTGTATTGAACCTGATCCAAATCTCTTTAACACATCGACGGGTCAAAACAGTTCGTCTTACTTGAGGAGAAACTACTCTGTCAAGGTTTCAGTCCTCATATACATATCTAGCTGAGGTAAAGAGTTGGATGTCAAAATTCTTTTCCGGCCCTTGAAGTACCTTGCTCACGAAATATATGAGGCATTGCTTCCTGTACTCATATTCTTTTAAGAGAATCGAACTGATTACCAAATCTGCAATTGAAATATACAGTTACAATGGTTCCATTTTTTTAGGATATACGAGCTTTGGCAAGTTACTCAAATATTTCTTAAACTTTTCAAAGGCCTTCTGAGTTTCTTCTGTCTATTGAAAGTTCTTCATCTTCTTTATAGGTTGATAAAATGGTAGCCCCATTTCTACTGATTTGGATAAGAATTCGTTTAGAGCTGCCCTTCTACCAGTTAGTCTCTGGACTTCTTTGATCGAATTGGGAGTCTTCATAATAGTTATAGCTTGCACTTTTTCGGGTTCGCCTCAATTCCCCGATGAGAGACTATAAACCTTAGGAATTTTCCTAAGGAGACCCTAAATGTACATTTTTTAATGTTCAACACTCATTCGAATGGACCTCAATATTTCAAAAGTTTCTTTCAAATCTTCAAAAGTTTCTTCAAAGGTTCGACTCTTTATTACCATATCATCTATGTACTATGTTTCTATCTATTTGGAACTTGAACACTATATTGACGAGTTTCTGATATGTGACTCCTGCATTTTTAAGTCCAAATGGTGTCGTAGTATAATAATACGTGCCTCAGTCTGTTATGAAATAAATTTTATTAAATGTATCCAAAAAAATGTAAAACATAAAATCTAACAAAAGAATCTACTATTGTATCGATCTGAGGGTAAGAATAACTGTAATTTGGACTTTCTTTATTAAAATTAGTAAAATCTTGACACATCCACCACGTAGAGTCTTGCTTAGTTACAAGGACAGGATTACAAAGTCAGGTTGACTATAATACTTCTATAATAATTTTTGCAGTTAAGAGCTTATCCATCTCGGATTCAATAACTAAACTATGTTCTAGACCGAATAGGCGCTTCTTTTGCTTGTATTGGCTTATACGCTGGGTCCACTCCAAACTTATGTTCGATAATTTCTCGATGAATGCAAGGCATATCCTCGACTGTCCAAACAAATATATCCTTATATTCACTGAAGAGTTTGAAGAGAAGCCCTTTAAACTCTGTTGGCAGAATTGCACAAATTTTTATCTTTCTATCCGGGATGCACAAATGGTATTTCCTCAATGGACACCTCGTCCTGTGGTCCACCTTAGTCTTGCCTTTTCTCTTAGGCTCGGGTAACTCTAGTATCTCATGTGTATTGTTTGAAGATCCTGCTTCTTCTCCTATTGTCCTTAGGTCCGTTGGTAATTCTTCGAGTACTCCTGAAGTGGATGGAGCGTCAAATATTTGCAAAAAGGCCTTATCAGTTACAGACATAGTTTGTGATTGGGATCGCAACGACATTATGTAGCATACCCGAGTCTCTTGCTGGTTGCTAAACACCGTTCCTTCTGACCTGCCCCTCAACATGAATTTGATTTCGATGTGATGTATTAACACGGAATAGAGGATCTTGTATGTATACTACGTGGATCGATCAAGGATCATATTTTAAGAACGTCCCTTTTGACGATGACAAAATTAGTCATCTCAATCCTGTGCTTTGGGGGAGTTCTAAGGGTTAGTGGCAACATGATTTGGCCATCCGGCATAACCTAGTCCCTTGTAAAGTCTACCAGAAGGGTCTTGAAAGGCTTGATTAAGGACGGATCCATGTGTATTTTCTCCCAAACCTCCCAAAAGATAATGTCAACCGAGCTTCCAGCGTTCACATACACTCGGTGAATCTCATAGCCAGCACCTGTACGTGAATCACCCTGGGGTCATTATGAGGCATGCGACTGGGGACAGGATTGTCTGAGGTGTATCCGAGGCTCATAAAAGGTTTTAACCTTTTCTCCCGATCATTGCCTGCGGGTACATACCTTGCACATTTTTTTCTCTCATTACTTTGGATAAGTCGTATATATTACTCCAACTACTCGAATCAGCTCATCTTTTGAGCTAGGGGATTATTTATGTTTTGACCGTTACGATTGGGCTGGTGAGGAGGATGCTGAGACTACACTTGGTTGGCCTTGTTGTTGGCATTCCTTTGAAATTCGGCGACAGTTCGGCTAATGAACTACTGCAAGTGCCCCTCTTGGATTGCTTTTTCAATCTTTCCCTTCAAATGATTGCATGCCTCTGTGTCGTGGCCATGTTACCCATAAAACGTGCAATACTTTGATTTGTCCTTTTGATTAAGCCCTGCTAGCATTGGAGTAAGAGGCTCGAGGATCATGAGATGTTTCCTTCCTTGAAGTGTTTAAAGGTGTAAAATCTGAATATGATAGGAACCCTTGTTCTCGAAGGTCGGTCCTTGATATTATTGTTCGGATAAACTATCTGATTTGCCAATGGCCTACTTCTAGGATAGTTCAACCTCTCCACCACTTTTAGCTTTTTAGAAGAAGAGGAATTATGAGTTTTGAGCTCTTATATTTTTTAGAGTCATACATTTCTCTCGTAGCTTAGTTCTATTGGACTCCTCTGCCCGTATGAATTCTGATACTTTCTCCAACAGCTCGGAGTAAGTGTCCAGCATCCTCTTTGCCAGTTCGGCATTAAAACTTCCAGGTCGGATGCTGCTGCAGAAGGCAGTAATCAAGATTTTCTCGTCCACATTTTTTATTTGAATTACTTCATCATTGAAGCGATAAATGAACTTATTGAGGGGCTTATCTGACTTCTGTTGGATGTTCATGAGGTGCGACATGTCCTTCTGTAACACTAATTTACTTCGAAAGTGTCCTAGAAAGGACTTCGCTAGCTTATGAAAAGTCGTGATTGAATTTGTAAGTAGCTCTTGGAACAATTTTTGCGTAGGACCTTGGAGTGTTATAGCAAATAATTTGCATCGGATGGCATTATTGTAGCCGTAGAGGCTAGTGATAGCCACCATATATTAAAGACGGTCAGACGGGTCAGAGTCACTTTTGTACCTGTCGAGGTTAGGCAACTTAAATTGCATTGGTAAAGGCTCGGTCTTCGACGATATCGAGATCGTGAACGGATCTCTATCTATTTTCGGAGCAGAAGCATGCATCATCATGTTATTTTTCTTTAAAATCTCCTGAATTTTGTTCTTGAGACTCTGCTCCTCAAGCTATTTTAAAATAGTCGAGGAAGGGCCTTTGTGATTGGTGCTTTTTGAAGACTATGCACCTATCCTATAATGCACTGGTATTCTTTCCGATTTGCTAGTAACTGAGTGCGACTCCTCAAATCGGTCATCCGAGCGGGACCTCGTGATTTTGTGCCGGAGGTCGCTTGGGCTTACGGCATTTTTTGGTTGTTTATCAAGTCACTGACTAGGAATTCATTACTGTTCGGCTCGTGGCATAATTGTTCGGTTAGAGCAATTTGACGGAGTTTGATTCTCACACTACTCCACAAAAGCTCTAAAGGACTCGAAAAGATAGCAATTGTACTTCACAACATAATTTTGCTTTTGTTATGCTTCGGTTGATGCTCCGAAATCCTCTGCCTTGTCATTTTGGACCAAAAGATGAGGATTGCTTGCTTCAGCCTCCTTGCTAGCCATAGTACCTGTTCTTATCTTCTCGTAGGTAGAAATAGATGAGATTTTGCTTTCCTACAGACGGCATGAAATGATAAAGAGTGAAGTTTGTAGAAAGAGAAAAAGTAGAGAATTGAAGAGAATATTTGGGAATTGAATTATGAGAAGATTACAATGAAGATAGTTGTGTGAACCTTGTCCCCCAAACCCCTTATTTATAGACACAGATAAGGGGCTCATGGCCAACATCCTACTAATTGAACTATGCATAAATTACATAATTGTCCTTAATGAAATTGCCACGTAAGCACTTTTAGAATGATCATTGAAAATATACCAAGCACCAATCTTGAGCATTATCATCATTTTATTTTATTGTGTTTTTAAAACTTTTACAGCATAAAACTTAAAAAAAAAATTTTGTTTTATCTTAGTACTAATACAATGATTTATGTAGAATTCTCCTTTAATATATATCATAATCTATTTTTGAAAAATAATAAAGATATATACTGTAGAATTTTTGTATAATATATTCCCACAATTTTACGACAAAAACAATATTCATATATATAAATAAATTTCAAAATTAAAATATGTCAAAGTTTTACCCCAAGCAAAACTTTCGCACTTAAAGTTCAAAGAGTAACAAATACCTTATTATACACATACATTAAAAAGAAATTTTGTACTATATAAACTAAAGATTGGTGTATAGAGAAGTTCCTATATTTCTTTTCTTAAGATATTTGAAAAAATCACAAGTTTGGGCGATTTTGTAAAGGTTTGATGCTACTTTCTCATCTTTCAATTAAAGTCTTGTAAAGGTTTTGTAAAAATTTGATGCTATTTTCTCATTTTTTCCAATAAAGACTTTAAAGGTTTGATAATACCTTTGGAATTCTAAATAAAGACTATGTTTTATAAAGAGCAAAGTGTTAATTTGATCACTGAACTATATTTCAGTTGTTAATTTAATCACTTCATCGACTTATTTGGTAGTTGAAAAGGTCACTAAATTTTAAAAATGCATCAATGGAGTCACTCTATTTATTTTCCTATTAAGTGATCCGTTAGTCTAGTCATGCACGTGTCACGTGCGTTTCAAACAAGGACAAATTTGTCCAAAAATGAAAAACCACTTTAAAAATTAAATAATTAATTTATTAAATTACAATTTGAAATCCTAACTACCCTATTATCCCATCACCCAACCAGCCCACCACTACCTTTCCTCCTCTCCTTTTTTGCCATCCTTTCTTTCCCCACCATATCCTTCCTTTCTCTTCTCTGCCATCTTATCACCATGTATTTGGTATTTTCTTCTTCCTGGCCATCTTCTCCTTCTCTCCTGATCTAAAACACCCCTTACCATCCTACTATCTCTTCCCTCTATCTTCTTCCCCATCTCCTACCTTTCCTCCAACTTGAAACACCCCCGATCTGAACATACTCTACCCAGTCTCTACCAACCCTCTAGATCTAAAACTCATTGTTGATATGAAAACTCTCTAACTCCCAACCCCATCACTGATCTAAAACAACCGTTCCTTCTCGCCATGATTTGCTCTCCCACTCCCTGTGATCTTAACCTTTCTCCTTCCTGGGCCTTTTCTCTCCTCCCCACGCTTTGAAATCATCCCTTGCCCCTTCCTTACAATCTCAACCTCTTCCAAATTTGAAAACTTCTCCTAACCTCCAGATCTGAAAACTTCCCAATCTTCACTCCCCGATTTGGAAAAAATATTCATTTTGAAAAATTCTCACCACAAATTTTCTTCAGGTCATCCCTGCTAAAAGAGCCAAGTAGTTTTATATTAGTAGCCTTAGCTACATGTTTGTTGCTATAGTACCTTACCATATGTTGCCAATCGGCCATTAAAGCGATCCCAAATACCATACCCATCAAAATATTGGGTCCATGGGATTGGTTTGAGAGAAAAATAAAAAACACTTAATATATAAGTTAAGCCCAAGACCTACTGACTCAATCAATTTTAGGTCAAGATTGAGTTCCAACGTATGTATTAAGCCTTTTTTAATGGGATCTCTCATAGTTTTTTGTCCCCAATAGTAGTATCAAAGTTTCTAGTTACGAGTCTGAGTTACTTATTTGCAAGTGATCGTGTCTTCTCATTGTTAGACCGGTAAATATTCTCTTCCTGGGTTCAGGCTGTAATCGTTCTCTTCTTAATGTCTGGCCATGGAGTTAAGAAGAGTGAGCCTAGTAGACCATAGGTTTGGACAGGGATTTGGTTTGTTCATAGTGGTAGTGAAATTCAAGAAGAGTGGGTCCATGAATTAGTTAATGAAGAATTTGGACTTGTGTGGAGTATTAAAGGTGCGCTTGATGAGAAGTTTAGTCTCAATGTGGGAGTATGCCCATGAAAGAGGAGATTTTGGGTTTATGAGTAGATTTAATTTGTCTCACATTGGTTTTAGAGAAAAATAAAGAGTACTTAATATATAGGTTGGATCTAAAACCTACTAACTTAAGATTTTAGGACAAGATTGGATTTCAACTTATGTATTGGGTCTAATTTGGCTACCTCTCTCATGGTATTCTCTTCCCAACACAATATCCTAGATATCAAACCCATTTTTTCCAACTAAATCCAAAGAATCTGAAAATAGTGATCCCTTAAAAAAGGAGTCACTCTAGGAGCCACGCGGAGAATTATGATGGGTGCGATCGAAAATTCGAGACCAATAATCTGAAATCAGAAGAAAGGGGTCTTATTTTTTGGACAAATTTACCTTCTTGAAAATCACATGACCAGATTAACAAAGCACTTAACAGAGAAATAGATGGAGTAACCTTAGAGACACACTTTTAGAAATTTAGTGATCTTTTTGGTAACTAAAATAATTTAATGACTAATTCGATAACCGGTACATAATTTAATTACCCAATAGACGGTTTTGTCTTTTATAAATGAACGAACGAGGCTGAGGCGTTGAGCAGCTTAGATAAGTGGTGAACATTATGGTCCCGTATGGATTGCATTATTTGGATAATAGTATTATTTTGGTACATTATTCGAGGAATTATTTGAATGATGTGACAAATAATAAAAAAATGTGAATAATTTGAGTAAGTGTTTGGATTGTGAATATTGCAAATAATTTTTTGTAAATAAGTGTTTGAATAGTATTTTTTTGTACAAAAAGACAAAAAACGTACGCAAAAGTTGAACGAAATTACTAATATCAAAATATATAATTCCGTACACTATATTTTTCACACCATCAAATCAAGTACTAAAAATCAGACACAAACATAGTTGCCTTCTCATCGTTTGAAATCCGAATCTTAAAAAACAAGATATATTCATACATGTATGCTAACATGTATTTATTTAATATAAAATAAAAAATACAATTTAAAATTTACTTAGTATTTTGTGCACTAAAAGACAAAATACGTAGATGAAATTTGAATAAAATTATTAATATCAAAATATATAATCCCGTTCACTTTTTTTTATAACATCAAATCAAGTATTAAAAATTACATGTAATGGTAATTATCCTGTTCGTCGTTTGAAATTAGAATCTTGAAAATTAAAATATGTCCATATGCGTATGTTAAATATGTATTTATTTAATACAAAATAAAAATACAATTTAAAATTTACACTTTTCTATCCATAGTTCGGATTCTCTAACATAAGTTCGAAAGTCCGAACCTTATATACTATTTTAAACTCTATTTTTCGTCTATATTTCAGACTCCCGAACCTAAGTTCGAAAGTCCGAATCTTATATACTATTTTCAACTCTACTTTCTTGCCTATACTTTGGACTCCCAAACCTAGGTTTGGAAGTCCGAATTTACATTTTAATTTTTTTTTTGTCCAAAAAAAATTCAGAAAAATGAATAGTAATGGATAATATAAAAAAATTTAATGCTAATATATGTGAATATTATAATACGCGTATAGATGAATAGTAAAATAATTGATTGAATACTAATGAATAGTGAAAGAAAAAATTGAATTGTGTCAATTATGAATAGTATTTTGAAAAAGTAAAAAAATAAATAAATTTGACCAAAAAAATTTTTACTGACCAAACATATATTTCAGAAAAATACAAATAGTAAAGTAAAAAGTGGTAAAAAATGGGGCCATTCATTTATTAGAGTTGTGGGCAAGAAGCAACGTGACCAGATGCTCCTAAAGAGCCCAATGAGGTGTGGACCAGGTACAGACGTGTCCAAAGCTACAGCCCAAGACGGTCACCGAGATCTTGTCTACAATATATTTATACACCAAATATATATATATATATATATGGCTAATATTTTTGTTTTGTAAAGATCTATGGACCAGCGTCGAGGTCTCCAATCCATGATGTAGAACTGGCAAAACGTGGTTAATGAATGAGGTTAAGTTTAAGCTTGCCTCAACGGCAATCTTTGAGTGAAAAGTATAATGACTAATAATTACAATCAACATCAAAGTCAAGAGGAAAAATATACGTGCTGACGAATTACAAGTAACATCAAAGTAATGTTAGAGGTCCACGCACGCAGTCTTGAAACAGATATGCCAATGCCATTGTTCTCCTTAAGTTTCTTAATTTCGTGACTCTTTTAAATAGAATACAGGTTTAACGTCAAAGGTTGTGATCGAGATTGTTTACCTGCAGCTTATGCTTGAGCTAGTGAACTATTCGGTCAATTACTTGTTCTACAATTCAACTCTACTTTACACTTTAACACTATATATATCGCCCAAACTTTCCAATATTTATGCGAAAAGTATGTTTTCAACTTTTCAATGAGTTCTCAAAATAAATTTTCGTTTTCAATTCAAATAAGCTGCTTGAAGAAGTTCTAAAGAAAAACTAATATTAATAAAATATGTAAGAATTACACTTGAATACAAGTAATGAGTGCTATTTTTTTTTTTTTTTTTTTTTTTTGGGGTTAAGTACTTAGAAGTAACAAGTTAGTTGATGTGATACAAATGGGGTGTTCATAGTTTGGTTTGATCGAACAAATCAGTCGAATCAAACTAGTTTGGTTTTCGATTTTTAGATAAACCGAATAAAAAAGATTAGTTATATCATTTGAATTTGGTTATTGAAAATTAATAACTGAATTACCGAACTTTTAATTTCATTACTTTTAGCTTTTTAGTAATCCAATTCCAATTTTTCCTTCATTCAACACTTCCATATTGTCTTTCTTTGTTATTTTTTAGTTTCTAATTGTAGTTGTAGTAGTTTTAGATTTTTGTTTATTAATTTTATTAGTTTTGTGTTTAATTTTATATTTAGTTAAGTTTGGTTAACCAATCAACTGAAAAAAATTTGGTTCGGATTTGGTTTTGATTTTCTTACACCGAAAATCTAAAAAACTGAAAATTTTTAATCGAATTACTGAAAAACCAGCCGATGAACACCTTTAGATACAAAGGATATAATATAGGAAAATACTTAAGTAGACCCAGTCATGACCTTACCCGTAGATCTTGTGGTCAAGATTAAATGTTATGAAATCTTGCTTGCATCAAATGATGTTATTTATTTCATAACATTTAATCCACACTACAAGATCTATAAAGTGGGGTCATAAATCGAGTCTATCTAAGTATTTCTCTGTAATATATAGGGTTAATTTCACTTGACCCCTTAATATTTAGGGTCACAATTATTTTATTCTCTAATGTTAGTTTTTAGGCATTTATGTCCCTGGACTGACGGTCAAAGCTAATAGTGTTAAAATTTCAGTCTAAAATGACATTTTTATCCTCAAATTAGATGTGTGGACAAATTTTTTCATGAAATCCAACATATCTTATTTTTTTCCATAAATAGAGTTTGATAAAATTTAAGATATAGTGATAAAAAATTAGTGAATCATGTTAACAAAATGAGATAGAGAAAAAAATGAATCAAGTAAAAATGAGAGAAAAAAAAAGACGAAGAAGGGAGAAATAGGGTATTTTGTCAAAAAGTTAATAAATTTTAAGCTAGATTTAATGAAAGGATTTAAGTGTTTAAAAAATAACATTAGGAACTAAAGTAATAATGACTTTAAATGTTAAAGGGGTAAAGTAAAATTAATCCTATAATATAGAAATGAATATATATCCATACTATTATATATATGAGAGTTATTTCTCCTAAATTTTGTTTCTCCCCTTTTTTGTAATACCTAAAATACCCGCCCTTAATGAAATATAATTCTTACGAATTTCTCCAAATTTTGTTTCTTCTAGGAAGACATAATTAAATTACTTCTTATCAAATCTAACTACCTATTTTTTAGGATACTACAACCCATTTTTTAGCCATACAATCCTAGATAATATATTAGTTTTCTTCCTTTTTATCACACCTAATATATCCATAATTAAATATTTTCATACCTAAATATTCTTAATAAAGTATAATGAACCCATCTAAAATACTCTTCATTTAATCTCATAGGACTAACTTTCAGGAAAAAAACACTATATATATTTTTTAGAATACTACTAAATATTTATTATATATTTCAGAGCATAAAAAACATTTATAATGAGCAAAAAATAAAATAAAAATTTATTCTAAATAAAAATAGTCTTTTATAACTCCTTATTAGTATTATATATAGAGTATTAATTTTGACACTCCACAATTAGCTATAGCCACTCTACTTACACTTTTCATTAATGAAAAATAACTTAAATATCTTTACCTGACTATTTTAAATATTAAAATCTACCCCAAATAATAGTAAATAAAATTCATGATTATATAAAAAAAAACAACATAAAATAACGAATAAAAAGTGGTAAAATTAGAGAAATATATAAAAAAAAACTAAAAATAGAAAAGTAATGAAAATTCATCACCAAATAAAACTTCATGCTAATTATCATAATAATTTTTATTGCATTGGCCAAAGAACTATATTTTTTGTTGGTTGTTTAAAAAAAACTTGGTACCTTTAAAAAAGAGTAACGGAGTAATAAAAAATATAATATTTAATTTTATGGAAAGATAAAAGTATTTCTTTATTTGCACTATATATATAAAAGAAACTTTGTAAACTAAAGTATTGTAGGGTGTTTAAGCCATTTTTTAGCCAGAAATTAAGGGTGGAGTGCTTGAAATTTAATATGAAGTGCCAAAATTATTATTATTAGTCTATATATTTATATTCAGCTTCATTAAAACTATTTTGTCTCCTCTAATTGAGTTTATTACATGTAAACTATGGAAACTAAAGTTCAATGGTTATACTATTTAATAAGACAACAAAGATGTAGATTAAATGTCTTAGTAACCGATACAAAGAATATCTAAAAGTAAAAATTTTATACCTAAAACCAATACAAAGTATTAAAAGAAAAATTATGCGAAAATCAAAGAATAAATTTCATGCATTTTTATTAGCTTTATATTTTGTTTATATATTTAGCAAATGAAAATTTATTTCATAGTAAAGTATATACTATATTAATGTAATTAATAACATTTCATGTCATTAAAGATGAGTGATTTCAAAATGTTAATGGAGTATTGAAGTGAATGTAATCATAAGTTTAAGAAATATAAAAAAATTACATTCTCTATATTCATACATATTTTACACAATATGTTCGAAGAAAAACTAATTGTGAGATAAATAATATAAATTGTATGTTATTTCTGATGTATTTAGAAATACATGTTTTCATTAGGTCTGCATTAATACACATCTTTTATTTTATTGATAAATTTTAGATCTGAGAAAAAATAATTTATAATTCTCTTTTACGTGCCTAGGTTATAATTTCTTATAATGACACTGCCAATGACTCTGTGGAAAGTATATCTGTTTATATTTTTATATAGAAAACATAATTTTTGTTTGACATATTTGTTCCTTACATTTTAATTAGGTTTTTTTTTCCCTTATTTTTTGAAATTTTAATTAATCATTTTTGAAACTATATCTCACATATTATTTGGTCTCCTATAAATATTTGTCCTTAATAAAAGAATTTCAACATATATCATCTAAAATTGACGTTTGATAATACTTGATAATGATTATTATTTAGTAATGATATATAGAAACGGTCCTTATCTTTAATTGATCAAGTCATATATTTATAAAGGCACGTAAAGAGAATCTTAACCACATTTTATGACATTCAAGATGAATGGAAAGTTCAAAACATCAATGGAGTAATGAAGTGAATGTTATCGTAAGTTTAAAAATTATAAAAAAATACCAATATATTGTCTATATGCATACACACTTTATACAGTATGTTAAAAATAGTTAATTGTGATAGAAAATTATATGAAACTCACTTAAAATAATAACGTGTAAATTAACGATTTCTTTCATTAACGCTCAATGCATTTTAGAGCAACATAAAGAACAACTTTTTATTTTTAAATTTTTATAATGATTTTAACATATTGTATGATATCTATCCATAATATGTAAAATATATTAGCTTATTTTGTTCAGTATTTTTATACATAAGGAAGGCAAAATTTTATTTGATATATTTGTTCTTTATATTTTAACTAGGTTCATTTTTTCTTATTTTTTGAAATTTTAAAATTATTTAATTTCATATATTACTTTATTTTTTGTAAATATTTTTTTTGTAATAAAAATAATTTCAACACAATTTATCAATAAAATGATGTTTGATATTTTACAGTTATTTTATCTTTTCGTAATAATAAAGAATATATAGATATAAAAAGATCAATACTATAGAAAAGTTTTTATTTTTAATTGATCAAGTCATTTCTGTGTCACTATAAAAAAATATAGCTAAGGTGCATAAAAGAGAAATATCATACGTTGTTCTCATAAAAGAAAATGTTTGTTTAATTATTTGAAAAGAAAAGAAATTTTATATAATGTGGTACTGAATAAGAAATAATAATCTAGAAAAATGAATATTTGATACTTGACAGTGATAAACACATAAATATAGCTAAAAGGTTCAATATTATGGAAAATCTATTTTTAAATTATCAAGTCATGGTGGCGTTATTATAGCAAATTATAATTTGTAACCTAAAGGAGAAATATAAACTATTTTGGATCTGTCTCTTATACACATCTAGATGTGTATAAGAGACAGGTAAAGTTTTAATGTATGAATATCACAAGTTTGTAAAAATCTCAATCATATTCTCTATATGTATACACATTTACACAATATGTTAACGAAATTTAATTGTGATATAAAATTATATTAAATCCCATAACTAAAGTAATGTGTAATTTTAGATATCTTTAGAACTACATATTTTTATATTAGTACTGTGTGTAGATTATAGTAAGAAAAAGGATTACGTTCATTAACATTCGATGCATCTTTGAGCTAAATAACAGAATAACTTATTATTTTCATTTTTTATAATGATTTTAATATTCTTTGTAATACCTATCAATAATATGGAGAATATAATAGTTTAATTAAATTTTAATTTTATATAGTAATTTTTGTTTGATGTATTCGTTCTTTACATTTTAAATAGATTGATTTTTCTTATTTTTTGAAATTATAATTAATTATTTTTGTAATGATTATCCATATATCATTTGACTTCTTGTAAATATTTTTTTCTAATAAATGAATATCAAAATATATCATATATAAAATAAAATAACATGATTATCTTTTAGTAATGACAAAGAATATACAAATATATTTAAAAAGTTATTTTTTTTTAAGTTCAATACTATAGAAAATATCTTTTATCTTTAATTAATCATTAGTAGTAATTAATTGATGGTATCATTATAAGAAATCATAATCTAGACGCCTAAAAGAGAAATAGAAATAATATGCAAATAATCAAGCATTGTTATCATAAAATAGAATGATTGTTTAATTATGTGATAACAAATGGAGTTTATGTATAATGTTGTAACAAATAACGAACAATAACGATAAAAATAAAATAAAGAAAAGTGAAAATAATTATGAAACATAGAGCAAAGATATTAAATATCTAACTTTTAAATTAAAAAATTTAATAGATAAAATTTTTGTACTTTGTATTTTATGTTATCATTCACTGATTATTCATTTATTTTTAAAAAAATAAAAAATTAAATATATCAAGAGTATTATATGTGCAAAATACATATTTTTTTAATATATATATATATATATATAGCACAATGAACCGGCTGGTAAGCCATGCTTGTCATGCTGGCCCCGCACCTCTTTTCTGGATTCCTCATGGCTGGGCCCCCTATTAATGTTAGGAAAAATATTTAACTGGAATGTGTATCTTATCTATGATTTTATTTGTAAATTTCTGGTGTGAATTGAATCTCATAGAATAAATAACATCATCATGTGAATAAAATTTTATAATATTTAATTTTAATTATTAAATTTACATAACATTTAAAATTGAATCTACTTAAGTATTTTTTTAATATTATATGCTCACAAGAGTTTTGTTATTGTGTGAATTTAATCTCATAAAATAAATAAATCAGTCAATGTGAATAAATTTTTTTAATATTTAATTTTGATCCAAAAATATATAGATAAAATTTAAAATTGAATCTACTTAATTATTTTTTTAATATTATATGCTCACAAGAGTTTTGTTATAAAATATTGATTTCGTGAGATGCTAGAAAACCGGATGCAAGTTGTACCCAAATTAAGTTAATATGGAAATTAAGATCCCATGGAAATAGGGATTTTTTTTGGGGGGTGTGAGTTGTGTGTGTGTTATAGGAGTACCGAGCAAGTTGAAATGGTGCATTGACTTGAATATAATTAAGGGTTAACAACGACACTTTACCCCTAAAATTTATAATATCAAGTTAAATGACTAAAATATCGTTAGTATTATATTTTAATTTTTCATATATTTAATTTTGATATTCAATATGTATAAAAGAATTAAGAAAAAATAAAATATAATAACAAACTAATATTATAATAAAAATTATTATTATAATAAAATATAATAACAAAATAATTAGCGAGTGAAAATGTGATAAAATATTGAATTATATTATATTTGACATTACAATTTGCACAGGTTAATCCAAATATAAAAATTGTAAAATGTTAAGAGACATAAAAAAAATCACAAATTTTATAAAAAAAAAAGTATATCATCACACATTATCCTTAAAGAATAATTTTCAACAGACAATTAGCCCATTTAGGAATTGTTCTACCATTATAATTAAACATTTAAATTCGAAATAATGTAAAATGAAATAACATAATTTAAAACTTTGATCAAGAGATATATTGATATGGATTATATTAAAATATTATATAATATTTTATTTTTCATTATTTTTAAATAATTATCACATCATTATCAAAATCTAAATACAAAAATCAAAATTAGTAATAAGGGTATTTAAGTTATTTAACATGATATTATAAATTGTTTAAAGGATGAATCATGTGAATAGGGGATAAAGTATAATTTTTTTAATTTAGGGGGGCAAAATATTATTATCTACCTAATTCAGGGGGGTAAAGTGTTATTAACCCTATAATTAATCTCCATTTGAAGAAAACCAGTCAAACAAGGTGCCACGAATATCAACAAACGTTCATCGACAGATGCATTGACTAAAATGTCGGAATCATGTTTGCAAATTAATCATTCATGTAGAGTTATTATTGACATCCCATTTCAAGTTTGGGGACTTTCTGGCAATGGTGGTGACGGATTTTGTCAAGTAATTTAAGTAAGAGAAGAGATTTTGTTAATATTATATATATAATCTTAATGAAGAAAACTGAATAGATTTTGCTTATTCTGGAAGATTTCCAGCTGCATTCAACTGTTTATAAAATATAAAATATATATATATATATAAGTTGCTTTTTTTTTTAAATTGAAAAAAATATATTTTTACAAAAGTAAAAGTATAATTGAATTTGAAAATAACTTTTAGCTTAATTTTTGTCCAAAATTCTTTTTAAAAAGTGATTTTTTTTTTTTTCAATTTCAGAAAAGGTATAAGCAATACTGAGAAAACGGGCGAAAACAAGCCCTCATGATACGCACGTATAAATGCAGCTGGAAATCTTCCTCTTAATAAATGCAAAAAATTCATCCTTGATGTCTGTGGATATATACGTTTGTTTAGGTTCTTCTTCTACTGCTTAATTATCTTCTTGTTCGTGAGTTAATGTTAGCAATTAATCTCCATAACTTGGTTCTAGTTGTAAGTACATTTAACGAGTGCATTCACTCTCCATCTTTTCAATCATTCTCATATGTGTATTCGTCTATATTCGTATCACGATCAGCAATCCCCAGACTCAGTCTCATTTAGTACTATATATAGATAGAGAGAGGCAGATCGTTTATTTCCTTAGTCAATATAATTTATCTTCTGTTCATGAATCATGGTCGACCAAGGAAACAATTAATTAGGATATTATATATATAATACTCCGTATCATTGATCAATAATCATCAAAACTTTCAGCTTTTGTTTGGGTTGCAGTTTCTGCGTTCTAGCACTACTACTGTACTGTACTGTACTGTACGTAACTCTTGCCGATAAATAAATAGTTTTAAGTACATACATAATCTTGGAGTTGGAGGAGGAGTAAACTCATTTAGTACGTACTAGTAATTAATTAATGGATATGGAGTTCCAGATGACAAAACAAAACGCAGACTACACAGTTGAAGTCGTACCATCGAAAATGGATGAAGAGGGACAAGGAGGAAGAGGAGGATCTCCTAAAGCTTTGCTGATAACTCAACTCACCCTTCGAATATTAGTGGTTGCCTTGACATTGGCTGCAATCATCATCACTATCACTGCTAAGCAGACTGTGAATGTGGGTATACTTTCTCTTCATTTAAAGCCCGATACCAGTATTCATCTACCACCAGGTGCGTATTATATACTAATAATGGACTAATTATTTAATTAATTCATCACTACTGCTTCTCTTCCTCAAATTGGTGTGCGCAATTTCAAGTCAGCCCCCCACCCACCATGCAACTTACTGTTCTGTTTGTGTGTGTGTGTGTGTGTGTGTTTTTCCAGGTTCCAAGTTGGAGCAAATGCTGTTGTATGCGCTTTCTCTTTTATGTCGGTGCTCCTCCTCCCCTGCTTATCAGATCCCGGAAACTACTACTACTGCTTCTATTTGCTTTTGCATGACATGGTAATTAATTAATCCAGCAACTTCTTCTCAAGCAAGATATGCTAGCAGTTTTCTAGTAAAAAAGGAATTAAGGATGTTTTGAAATGGGTTCGCTGTCAACATGCAGGTGATGACGATGTTGATGATATCGGGATGTGCAGCTGCTTCTACTGTTGGCTATTTGGCGAAAAACGGGCAGAAGCAAGGTGGAAGCGCTGGATTGCCTTGTGTAAATACATGGACAAGTTTTGTGACAAACTTGAACTGGCTCTTGCATTAGCTTACTTGGCTTTCTTTTGCATGTTTGTACTTACTGTTATGGCTGCTTGCAAACTCAAGTCCAATTACTAGTGTTATACTATCAGTCATTTCGCTTTCCCTATAGTATTAGCAGGTACTCCCTATTACTGGAACTGCAGGAAACCCTTCCTATACAAGTATGTGACATCTATGTACCCGTGGTGTGATGCCTTGAATAATTCTCTAGTACATTAGTAATTCAAAAGAGGTGTGGCTTTGTTCTACTATATACTACTACTTTGTAAGCTTTTCTCCTCCACTGCAATTTTTGAGAATGGAATCAAATTAATCATACCCCCATAAGCATTTGATACACAGCTCCATTCCATCACTTCTCTCTCTCATGGTATATCGTTTAGTAAACAACAATATCTGTTCAAAATGCTGAAAATTCAGTTATTGCATAAATATAGACACAAGATTATACTGTTAACACTTGATCTAACTAATCTAATCTCTAATGTCAAGGGCCGTGCCTCTTTTTCACATTTACACCATTCATTTCTGCACCGAGTTAGGCTTAAGATGACATAAGCAAGTATGAAACAAAAATCCCAATGTTTGCATCAGTCTGTTCAGAGAACAACACTCGTATATGTAATGATTATATATAAATGAATCCCAAAAGCAATCTAGGAAACATTTAAACATCTAAAGATTGGAACTCACTTTGTCCCTTGTTTGCCAGCATCCCAGAAAATGAATCAAGTTTCGTAAAGCTTATAAATCACCACAATTCATTTTGTTCCATCTTTGGAATCTTGAAGGTGTTCTTTGATGCTTAGCCCAGGGATGTCCCACTTTTCACTATCCCATGCTGGATCCACAACAGGTAACTCGTAGTCATCAGGTTTCAGTGACAATTGGAATTCTGGAAGATCAGGCAGTACTTGACGACCCCTGTATTGAATACACAATAATCTGATTGCCAGAAAACAATCTATAAATGTTTTTGCTGATAATCTGGTAGGAAAGAAGATAGCATGAATGTATATTGATGAATAAGATAGTAACCAAAAAACAAAAGTCTTCTTACTTGTCTTGGTCTAAGAGATAACCATACATCTGAAACTTCTTAGACGCAGTTTCAGGAATTTTCTTCTCGAAATGCTTCATAGCACCCCAGGGTGGAGGAGCCCTTTCAAGACAAATTAACAGGCCACTCTTGAGATACTGAGAAATTTAAAGAGGCTACAATTCATGAATTTCTCCACTTATGCAAAGCAATCTATCATATTCAAACCTGGTCACTGGATCTGCAAGGCAAAAGCTTAAGCATGCTTTCTTGCTCTCTGCTACAAGTTCTTCGGTAGCAAGGAAACAACATACGGCACTAACATGACAAGATGGCTCAGTTCCCTTATCAAGGATCAGACCATGGTAGTAGTAAGCTGCAGCCTGACCATGTCACGAATGCATTAGTGAAGGTGGAATGACAAAAGTTTCCCTTTTTTTTTTTCAAAAGACAGAATGCATTAGAGGCAGTCAAAACCTTTGCTTGAAGATATTTCCATTTGATGAACAACAAAAGCTTCTTTCCATCCCCATAACTGTTGATACGTCCAGATAAGCAGTAATGAGCCTAATAACATCATTTCATTAGTCAAATGGAACTGATCAATGACACCTTTGCAATTACCATGAACTCAACTCAGTGATGTATCTATGATACCTGCCCATAGTAGCTTAGTTGTTCACATGCCAATCTCCTTTTCACGGATAAAGTGGCATTTTGACTTCCAACAGCTAATCCAAGCTGAATTTCAGTTCCCTAAGATATTCACGTGCATAGTTAACATCAGGATTAGTTTTATGTTTCTGCATTATATAGAAGGGAAGTAATTTCTGTAAGCCACATTTCAAATTTTACTTTGAAGAGATCTCGTATCCTTTTAGACTTTACTTAAAAGTGAAAAGCAAAACATTATTATGTCCCCTAATTTGGGAACATACGAGTGTAAAGCATGTATGAGTTGTTACAAGGATGAGGCTGTTCCTGTTTTCATTTTATTGATCCATCAAATAACAAATGAAATTGATTTTTACACTAACAGATAATCAATGGTTCACAAGATTGAATGGTTAGTTGCAGAACAAAGGCAATCATCTTAGATACCAGTATATACCATTATACCTGTGCAAGTGCTTGATTTAAGATGGCTTCCATAACACCCTCGTGCAAATCCTCAGGCAAGCTATTCCTGGCCATAGAAAAAAGTCATCGAACAGTTGGGGAACACACAGAAGGCATTGAAAGAAAACCTTAAGACATGGAGAAACAAAGTTACATACTTTATATCAGGCGGTAAGTGGGCAAGCACTTGTCGGATGCAGAAATCCAAATATCCTGCAGCTTTTAGCAACAAATCAACAGCTTCCTTCATGCAATCTGGTCAAGCGTACGTATACTTAAGGTTTAATCCAGTTACCACCAAAAATCAGTCTTACAAAAGTGAAGTTCTTTTATTAGATTCAGGTTAAGGGGAAGAAAAAAAAAAAAAACCTGAAGAGACAACCGTTTCAGCTGATTTACTGTCCTTGGGAATCAGCTTCAAGTTGGCTTCCATCAATGTCAGCAAAGCCATCATGTGGAGAACTGACAGTAATTCATACCAAGAGTTTGCCACACAAGTTTCCTGCTTGTTAAATTACTTGCTGAATCATCATATTGTTCCCAAAATCCAAATGGCAATGATAGAAAGGTTTATTTTGAAAGTAGTACAGTACATAAGGTGGATCAAGGGAAACTAGTAGTGCTTAGTTGAAGTTGGAACTTCAATCAAAGAAGTTAATTAATTTTTGCGTGCATTTAAATGCGATTATTACAAAATTCTGACCTGTCTCCCATCTAAATTCTTCCACTTGAACTCCACCAAATCTTGAAGCCTGTATTCTGCAAATTTTTTTACCAAATTGAGAAAGAATTAAGGATGCAAATTTCATTTCTGTGAAAGTAGATGGTCCGAAATTGCAAATGAACCTTTCCTAGTGAGGGGAAGCAGAAAAGGGAGGTACTGGTCAAGTGCCTCCTGTAACTGGGCAATAGCAGATGCACCTGAAGAAGAAAGCGCATGATCAAAGGCAGGCAGGTTTGGAAATTAGTTAGTTAGTGCTGAAATTTTATTCAGACTGAGATGAGATAGAGATGTATATATACCAGTCTCTTGTGCTACGAACATAATCTGATTCCGGAGTGAAGTAATTTTATGGGCAAGATAGTTGGGGATTAAACCATCAAGTGGTGTTTGGAGATGGGATTGAGCAGGAACACGAATTGAGGGGACAAAGATGGTGACTTGTGGGATGTTCTTCTTCTTCTTGTTCTTCTTTGCGGCAGAAGCTGCGCACCCCATAGTTGTTGTTGTTACTTGTTAGAGGAGCTTGTTACAGATAAGCAGACCGGCAGCAGGTTGGATGCAATTGCAATCTACATTTAGCTGAAATCAGGAATACAATTTACAAAAATGAATAGGATTAGGATGATGATGCAGTCAACTCAATGTAGTCGCGTACTGGAGCTACATTATTGATATGATAATACCAGTAATTAATCAAAATTAAGGAAAGAGGGAGTGGGAATGTATTCTGTAGGTGGGATGAAGAAGGTTTGACCCCTTTATTATTATATTTTTATTTTTTTGAATATAAGAAAATTTTCACAATTTTATACCAGCAAGCAGAGGAGTACTAGTTATTAACAGGATAGAAATGTAGAAATGTACTAAGTAACTAGAAGAATATAGTAAATTACTAGTAGTAGTAGCGTAAAAAGTGGTGGGACTGGGACTGGGACTGGGAACTGGGAATGGGAATGGGAATGGGAAGGAGGGAATCAATAATCTTACTGCTGCAGGTTCAGGTTCAGGTTCACAGCTTGCCAGTTTCCAAATGGGGATGAAGATGTAGTAAATCAATTGAATACTGATTTAAATGATGATGATGATGGCCAATTGGCAATTATTTTACTAGTAGTAATTGTTTTTAAAAAAAAAAAGTGTAGCAGACTCACTGGCTGCAGCGAGAGAGTGAGGAGGGAATCTGCTCAGCCAGCCATTAGCCATATCATATGTTTGGGTGTCCTGCACCTGCACCTGCACCTGGGAGATTGGAGCGGAAACTGATTCACTGCTCAAAACTCGAGATATCATCAGTCACATGCCGAATTTTTAGGAACCTCTCCATTCAATATCAATAAACATAAATATATACAACTATACATATATATATTGTATAGCATAGTCTAGTATCCAACTGAAATCCCAGATCTATCACCACCTTTGTAGGTAGGTACCTTGCGAGTCTGTCAATGAACTCCTCTTTTTCACGTTTCATTTTGTTTTTTATTTTACCCTTTTCTTTCAATTAATGGTAAACACCAATGAAAGAAGCAATTTGATTGGTTGAGTATTTAGCTTAATTGAAACAAGGCATGCAAATTCTTTAATCTCTATTGCATACGACTACCCCAAAAAATGACAAAACTGAACTTGTTCATTACAAAATTTTCAGCAATGTATCTGATAACTGTCTCATTATTTAGTAATTTATTTTTCCTGGGCGAATCTGATAGCAGTCTTATTTGTTTTTAGAGGGATGGAGGATATTGCAGTATATTAGTATTCCATTAGTATTTGAAAAGTTGTGGATCTGTGGTTTGTACAGTTTAGTTGTTCGAGGTTCCCGATAATTGAATTGATATAAGTTAGGACTTGGGATGTTTGCCTTGGTGGACCCGGACCCGGACCCGGACCCGGACCCCATCTTCTTCTCTTCACCACTACTAATTACCTCAAATAAAATACGAGGATTGGAACTACTTGACTTGACCAACGATATGAGCAAGATTCTTTTAAGTTTCCATTCCAAAATATTTTTGGGATTAAAACTACTTGACCGTAATAGTACATTCCAAACCACACATAGTGGTAACTTCTTTGCAATAAGTTCTTTTTCTCTATCAAATTCACCAGATACACTGTATTATTATACCACTATTATAGATAGATGGATGGAAAAAATATACTACTACTACTATAAATTTTTTTAGGTGTTTTTATTTGTTCAACTCAACTTATATAGTTATATCATATGTAAAAAAATAAGACTGTAATTTTTCATCATTTCAATAGTTATGATATATTATTGAAATCCAGTCCAAAACAATAATACATTTTATAGTCTGATACTGAGACTAGTGATGGGCCAACCTAAGTCATATTCTGGCCCTTACAAGCCTCAGCCTAGCCCAATCCAGTAAAAGAGCAACGACAGCGTTTGGTGCGGATTCTAGAATTCTTCTCTCAGCTAAAATGGTCGTCCGATCAGCGCAGCAACAGCAGTAGTAGTTGTTTTCTTTCCAGTTTAATTAATTGACAATAATAATTAGCGGATGGCGAATTGGGGAGTGATGTGGTGGTTACTGGCTGCGTTGGTTTTGGTGGTACCGAAATCCGCCATCACCGACGACGGACCTTTCATCGTCGCCCACATAAGAAGCCCATCCTCACTAGGCTCAAGTCCGGCGCTGAACGCATCTCCGTCTCTATCGACATCTACAACCAAGGATCTGCGTGCGTTACTTTTTACGCTAATTTCTCATCGTATATAATTAACCACACCAGATCTGATTCGATCTGTTTCACCACTTTTTTTTTTTTTGGTCTGCTTGGGTTGTTGTACACTAGTTTTTTATTTTTTTTTTGGTTGTTATGATCTATGCGGCTCTGTTTTGTTTAAACTTTAGATTGTCTGGGAATTCACATGATTACTGCTACTATGTTGTGGAATTCTATTGCTCTTTTTTTTTAAAAAAAAAAAAAAAATAAAAAATTCTAGTACAATATATTTATTTTTCCAACAGCAGTAATTGATTCTGCATGATGTCTATCTTCTTAGGCGGGGATTTTCATCTGATCTTTTTCCGTTTCAATTATTTGAAGATAAACGATATAGAATTGAACACCCCTCTTTTTCTCTTTTCTTCCAACCTTTTTTTATGGACCAGTGAATGATATTTTGAATCTAATTCTCTTTTGAGTCTGTCTTGCTCTTGTCCTCCACGGTTTAAGCTTCAGTTGTTTGCCAGTTTTAATGGGCCTGCCTAATACGGTAGTATATCCTAGACTCATTAAAGGACTTTTTCTTCTGGATTCAAGAGTGACAGTTTCTTTCTATATTCCACATGTCTATGTATTTATGAACTCAACTGTTGTTTGTTTCAATTGACTTTTACCTGACAGTTAAATGTCCAGCTCAGCCTTCTCAATATGCTCGAAACATGTCCTTTTAATCATTCTTTTCTTCTTTGTAACCCGTTTTCAAAATTCATGGAAACTCTACGCAGGACTGCTTATGATGTAACCCTTAATGATGATAGCTGGTCCCGAGATGTTTTTGACATTGTCAGTGGTAAACACCTCAATGTCATGGGAAAGGCTTGATGCGTGAGTTCTTGACTCTTCTCAACCTCAATGTAATCCTATTACCTTATTCATCTTTTAATTGCCGCTTATCTATTTCTTTGTACATGTGTGATTGCAGTGGGGCTCTTCTATCACATTCCTTTGAGTTGGAAGCCAAAGTTAAAACACTCTTTTATGGAGCACCGGCATTTATCACTTTCCGTGTACCCACGAAGGCAGTTATACAGGTTTAGCACTCTAAACACTTTCACATGTTATCTGTTCCTTAGCAATGTTTGTCTGATATGTATATATAATCTAGATGATCTTCAATGTTTTGGTGTTCCCAATGTAGGAAGCATACTCAACACCAGTCCTTCCCCTTGACATTCTAGCAGATAGGCCCCCTGAGAAAAAGTTTGAGTGGGTAAGCATCTTACCAACAGAAAGTCTATAGTCTTCTTTTGCATTCTTCATCTCTAAGGGTAACTAACTGTGTGATTCTTGGTGTGGAATTTCCTTGTTGCTGGTGGCTTGATGTTTTTAGGCTAAGGTATGATTCGCTTAACCATTTCTTTTAATTTCAGAGTGACCTAGATTAAATTCTGTGGTTGCTAATAGATTTACAAGTAATTTTAATTCTTCACCCTTAGAGAGAGAGAGAGAGAGTGTGTGTGTGTGTGTGTGTGTGCATGTGCGTGTAATTAATAGTTTTTGGTTGGCAACATATTAGAGCTTGCGATAAAGTTCCTACGTGATTTTTTTTGCTCCACTCCTGAAAAGGAAGTATGCTTTTCAAAGTTTTGTAGTAGTACTGGCATATTTATTCTCACTGTATGTGTGCACCCTATTTGAATTGGTCTGTTGCTCCTAGTAAAGTATTTTTTGGATATGCTACTGTTGTATAATACTCTTAGAATCTTGTAGATGATCTAATTTTTTCCCATTTGCAGAGGTTGCTGGCAAAATATGGGTCATTGATCTCGGTTATGTCCATTGTGACTTTGTTCATTTACTTGATTGCAACCCCATCCAAATCTGGTGCTGCAAAAACAAGCAAGAAGAAGCGCTGATTGTGGAAACAGAAGATCATCTTCTGCTTCGGATTTAGGCAGTACTGGTGGCAATCCTATACTGGGTTTCTCCTTCTTCATCCTATACTAGTTGAATAGTTGTTTCTGTTATTAATTGAGTTGTACCTTTTGTCATCTTAGAACAATTTTGGCAATTTACAAATAGCTAGTCACGATATGGGATCTGATGACGTGTTTTCTTGAATAGCCGGTGTGTAGAAGATTTTCATGTTTATGTGCTTGCCAAGGATGAAACTGATTCTAGCTCTGGTTGAGGATGTTGTTTCTCTCCTTTTAAATTTTTACCTCTATTGTTTGTTTGTTTGTTTGTCCTACGTTAGAAAGACTTAAGTTGGAAAGACTGGCTTTACAAAAATTTGCAGGCACATTTCTTTCTTTTACTTGCTATATTATTTATTACAACTTCTAAACCAAAAACTTGCTAATTTAAATGCAATTAAATGCAATTTTCTTCTTTCCCGGGTAGATACAGTTCTGGTATATTTTCTCTGGATCCATTTTCCGTTCTCCAAATATCGTTTAACCACTCATTAACTTCATTTGGAAAATTTGTACGTGAATAAGCAAAAATAAGCCCGTTATAAGGAAAAAAAATACAAAAGTGAATAAAAAGCCCAAATTACCCGTACAATCACTTAATGCAATATAGTTTATTACGACTTCTAAACCAAATACTAGCGACTTTAAGTGCAATTTTCTTCTTTCCCGGCTAGGGAGAGTTCTGGTATATTCTTTTTGGATCCATTTTCCGTTCTCCAAATATCTTTTAACCATTAACTTCATTTGGAAAAATTTCTATGCAAATAAGCAATAATAAGCCGGTAAAAGGAAAATAAAATACAGAAGTGAATTACAAGAGCCCAAATTACCCATACATTCACTTGAATCTAAGATTATGGCTAAAATAAGAAGGCTGAACAAGGACTAATCTGGTAACCCATTGCTTAAATGCTTAACAGGAAGGGCATGATTCCCTATTGCGTCACTGCAGTTGCCCTTGGTATTTAAACATCATTAAATGAATCCCAACCAAGCCTAGTTAAATGTATAGATAGAAACAAGCTACTGACAAATGTAAGATAGATTTAAGTCTGCTCATGAATAAAGATGATTCACCGCTCAAGGAATACATAAAATGGTAGTTCATCTGAAAAAAGTGAAGGTACAGAAGCTGATAAACCGACCATGATAGTAAAAATGCACTCCGGTTTCCTTCTACAATGTCCACACAAAATC
This sequence comes from Cinchona pubescens, assembly GCA_025175665.1. Taxonomy (NCBI): domain Eukaryota; kingdom Viridiplantae; phylum Streptophyta; class Magnoliopsida; order Gentianales; family Rubiaceae; genus Cinchona; species Cinchona pubescens. The sequence goes on from JANKKI010000141.1 coordinate 682,340, forward strand.
TGGAGCATCCGTCCGACGCCCAACTAGCGTTCGATACAAGTACATCTTCTCTACCTTCTGTCTATCATCAGGGCTAGCCTCTATGTGCTCATTTTCGTTGATGATCTCCACATTGAGCCTCGGCATATTGTATTGCAAGAGTCTTGCATGCTCCAAGGGTCACTTCGCAGGACGACATCCAAAGGGATCGCATTGTTTCATACTTTCCCACGTCCTCTAGAAGTGCCACATTACCAAAAGGGCTGTCCCTGATCTCAAGCTTCTTAAGCTTCTTGCACCCATTCAGCACGTAGAGCATTCCCTTATCACTTTCCCCAGCTCTTCCACAAAGGCTATTGAGAGCATTTCTAGCTGCTCAGCATACATTCCTATATAAAGAAAAACCTGGTCAGTTAGAAGGCCAGAGACTGACAACCGCTTGAGACCCTTGCATGATTGAACAATTGCACCAAAGCCTTCATCAAGTGGCAGCTGGGTGACCGCATCTGGTATAGTCGGGTTAAGAGTGCACAATCTGAATCTGATGAAATTGGGGCAGTTTTTGGCTACAGTTATAAGTGCAGCATTAGTCATCTGCTGGCAAAAATAAAGTATTGAATTCAACTTGGGGCAGCCGGCAGATATAGCAACCAAGCCTTCTTCAGTTACAGCTGTATATGCAGCTCCATGGAGGTCAGATGGAAAAACCCTCAATTCCTGCAAGTCTTTACAGGTGGAAGCCACAACACCAAGCCCTTTATCCCCAATGGTGTCTAAAATCTGCAAGATCAACAAGTAATTAGTTACTATGGTTCTAACATAATAAAAATAGAAAAATAATAGATCAATGAAAGAGCTAAAAGATCAAACCCATAGTCGCTCTAGTTTCTTGCAGTGGCGAATTAGGTTTATAAGTTCATTACTGTAAATTCCTGGTGCATAGCTCAAGTTCAGCGAAGTCAAACTTGAGCATAGGGGGTATACTGAAGGCAAGCACCAAGAAGCAACTTCTAAGAACCCTGACAAGCTCCTAATCGATGTACACTTCTGGATAGCATTCTTCAATTTATTATAGGTCTCAGAATCTGGATCATGGACAAAAGATCCTGTCCCTAAGTCAACCAAATGAGGTGCTTGCGCCAGGATCCTTTGGAGGGCATCAAGGGGAACAGCATGGTTCAACCTGAGACTTCTGAGGTTACGGCATCTTGCGACCAGCCTCTCTAGAGCTGCCAAATTGACTTCTCCCTTGAGGCATGCAAAATTCAAAGAGACAAGGGAGGTGCAGCTGTCCGGAAAACGACTGAGCCACTGCCCTCTTTGATCTTCAACCTCATTCTCTTGCAAGAAAAGCTGTCCAACTCCCTCAAAGACCTGTTATCAGCAAACCACGAATCAAAGAAACAGGATTACTGAAGCCAGGGGAGAAAATCTACCCATACTTCACTTCATTAGAGAGACTAAATAACAGGTGGTGCCACTCGGCTTTTAGAATTTTGTAAAGTAGCTTTGCACCGAGCACATGATTATTAGTGGCACATACATCAGTCACCAAGAAATAAAAGGAACCACTAAGATAATATTAAGAAGATTCAACAGAAATATTTGTTTTAAACAAAAGAAAAGTTAGTTAGCAGAGAGAAATAGAAATACAAGGATATGAAACACCTACACAGGAGAAGTACATAGAGATGCATTACTAGAGGTTCACCACAGGAAACTTGATAAAACAATTTGCTTGGAAATATAAAAAAGTAAATATAATAGCCAAAGAAAGGAAGGCAGAGATAGAAGCAGTAATAATAACAAGGGTAATACTGCCAGTAAAAGAGCAGGAATGCATGTAGTGAGGGTGTATATATAGAGATAAAATGAGACAGACCTGCAATTAGAAGCAATGGCAGCAAGGCCATCAGTGGTGAAGCCTTCACAGCTGACTAAAACCAAAGACTTGAAAGCGGGAAAAGAACGTGCAAGAAGCTTCAAACTCTCATCGGAAACCACCATCCTCTTAAGCCTAAGCTGGTCGAGATGGACACCAGAGTTGACCAAGGCCTGAATCCAGGGGTAGACGAAGGCGCCCCAATCAGCGGGGACCAAATTAAAGTCGGCAAAATGGGGTTTGCCTTTGAGGGTCAAGGAGCGAAGCCTAGGGAACCTGGAGATAAGCCTCTCGGGGCCTACAGCATAACAATTCCCGACGAAAACATTCTCCCTGCTGAACCTCTCAACCCTGTACCAGGATCTGCACACCAGGGACACCGCATTCCGGTCACGGTGCGACGTCAAGAAATCGAACACGTGCTCTAAAACTTCCTCCGGGAAGTAATAGATCATGCTCTGGAACCAGACACATCCTGATCTGATCTGATCTGATCTGATGATTCTCAACTTCCTATTTCAGTCCACCACCCACTACTAGTCAGTCCAAGCTTTTCTTTTTTTACCGGATCTGTACCGACGGCAGACCTGACTGTTTTTTATTTTTTTTTTTTAACACACCTGCCCTTTTAGGCTATCAGATCAGATCAGATCTGATCTATGGAGAGGGAAAAAGAAAGAAATTATGAGACTGGTAAAATAGGTCAACAAAAGAGAAAGATTTTACTGCTACTATTAACTAGTACTGGTATATAATTAACAACTTGATGATGATGTTGAAAAAAAAAAAAAAAAGCAAAATATGCATCAAGCATTCAAGCAACCAAATTACCCTATTTGATTTGGATAAACTATTTTTTTTTTAAAAAAAAAAAAGAAAAGGAAATGAAAAGAAATTCACTACTAATTATTGGCCAGTTATCATCATTATATAAATATTAAAAAAAAAATTGATGATTACAGAACGGAATTAAACATAGAAAAAGAAAAAAGAAAAAAAAAAGAGAAAACTCAAAAGCTATAAATAATTATAAAGATGTGAGCAAACAAACTAAATTAACTAATCTACTAAACCCCCAACGCACATGACCTGTATACCATAGCTAGAGCTGACCAAAAGAATGAAGAAAATTGAGGATGGATAAATGGACAGATGGAAGAATGAGAGTTTAGGAACTCAAAAACGAAACTCAGAACAACAAAACTCCAACCATCCATCATCAAATCAAATCAAATCAAATCATATCATCAGATGTGATGAGATGAATAACATAGAGTACTACTTACTGCGTGGGGTGCTGTGCTGCTGCTGATTACTTTAGTCTAAACCAATTGTTGTGGTGGTTGTGGTTGTGAAGGAGAGACTCAGACTACTGGACTACTGACTGGGCTGTAGCCTGTGTACTCAACTAAACCAAGGGATGTGGTTACTCTTTGACCATGGTTCTCATATTTATTTGTGTCTGTCCTTCCCATTTCTCCTCTCTCCTCTCTGTGTCTACTCCACTTCAGTTTTCCTACTACCACGAGTGGTACTAATGTTTGACGGTGTCTAACTGGTATTGGAGTCGTGGGGGAATCTTGGCCGTTGAGCATGCATGTGTCTTTCTTTTTTTCAATATGGATTAAACGGAGACTTCTCTATATATTGTTAAAAAATAAAATTAAAAATATATATTCTTCAAAATTTAAATCGCTTATAATGTATCTTGTATTTTATATTAATGCCTTACAAAAAAAATAATAACAAGGAGTGTTTTGGGGTTTGGTTAAACAATTTTATATTTTATTTAAATATAAAAATTCGACTTTTGAACTCGATAATCTATTTAGTCAAATAAAAAAATCTAAATATTCATATTATTATATATTAATTTATACTATATAATATTAGAACTTTCTTTATCTATATATTATCAAAAAATGAGACGTGCCATATTTATTTTCTATCTACTATACTATCATTAATTAATTCAAAAATTTGGTAATAATTATTTTTGTCTCTCTAGTTTATGGTACAACATATTAATATTTTAATTAATTTTATTTTACTTTGTTTCGTTATATTATAAAAAAAATAAATATATATTAATCTTTCTACAATAAAATTTTCAAATATTTATTTAAGTATGGATAAATAAATAAAGAGTATTTTTTTTTTATCTCTTTCCTGAATTTGATGTGCTAATTCGGGTTAAAACCTAAACAAAACACCCTCCTTTCTCTCTGCCTGTTGCTGCCAATTATTAATTGCCAAAGCTTTTCTTTTCTTATTTTAGAGCATACAAGTAATTTATATACTACTACTTAATACCAGCAGATCTTGGTCTCCAATACTAACAACAGTGCTGCTGAAACTAAAATAAAAGAAAAAATAAATATTTGCCAGCTTAAAAATAGAAAAATGGCATTAATTCAGATGAATACAACGAATTTACGGAAATACCACATTCTTGATAAGGTTTCCACTTTCCACACTCAAGCGCCTTGCATTTGAACCACGGGCCGGCCCATGTGGGGCCCGTTTCTGGCGTCGAACCCACCTCACACTGATAAGTCTCGTTTGCATCCCATTCCCCTCGCCTGCCCCTCCTCTTTTTTCTTTATATTGTTTTTATGCGGGAAAAATATCAAATTAGTCCTCTAACTTTTTTATTAAAATTATAAAAAATTCTTTACTTTAATTTTAACCAATGTAGTCCTCCAATAATTATTTGTTAGCTGATTTAATCCTTTAGTGAGCAACCAAAAGTTTTCAAATTAGGGATAAAATTGTCAGCAAATATTTTTCTCAATTTACAGAGTAGTTACTCACTCCGTAATGCAGAATGAGTATGACTGCCATTTAGATAACTGAAAAGTAAAGGAATTCCATCACTTTTCGGTCATCCAATGACTTGCAATACTCACCCTACATTGCAGAGTGAATAACAAAGAATTTTCTCAATTTATATTACCTCCTTGTACTAAACCACTAGTTTTACTTTACCCCTCCATGCCATGGTCTATAATACTTAGTTAGCTGTTAACCCCCTTGGTATGATTTCACCTATTGGCAAAATTACGGGCATGCCTAGCCCAAACGACCTACACGTCGACTAGGCAGACCGTCCATCGATAAGACAGTGTGCGAGTTTGACAAACTAACGTTGGCCGACTTGACCCATTCGCGTGCTATATATTCCTAAACTATGATATAGTGTTTTGGAAGTGTTTAGAGAAATTTTGACATCATTTAAACCAATTTTGATAAAGTTGTTAGTGACCCAAACGACTCCCTTGATTTTTAAAAAATTATTGTCAACTGTTGTTACTTGAAATTTTTTTTCCAAGCCTTGTATAAGAAAAGTATGCTAATTCCACTTCTTAAGTGGCCGGTGTGTTAGGCTACCAAGTGAATTGAGCATCCCATGAACATTCTTAAGAACCTTCCCCCATGCCTTTACGAGTAATTATCTTTAAAATACGTTACGTTAGGTGAAGCGGCATACAAAGGGCGGAATACATTCCTTCTTCCTGATCTTACATTTCCTCTCTTTTTATTTATTGTGTCGTGCTCAAAGCAAAGCATGAACATGTACCATACCAGAATATACCGCCATGTAATCTGACCTAACAACCAAAACTACTTATTCTACCAAGTATGCAAGTTAATGCAATATGAACAAACTAATCCAACACTGGTATACATATAAAACCATCCCTGGTCACACGAGAGAGAAGACAAGATTTTCTCTCTCATCTGTTGCCAGAACAGAAACGGTGCAATTCCATTCAAAATTAAAGGTAGTGCAAAAACAGGCAAACCCCCCCATCCAGCAAAAATCACACAGCAGCAACACTTGCTGGCACTTATAACAGAAATTTGGGGGAACGAGTACTGCAAAAACAAACTACAAGATTAATAATCCCCTCCTGACGTTATACAAGTATACCATGGAAAATTCTTATATGAATCCGGTTCACTGTAAGTGAGATGAACTCTTTGGTCTATATTCATCAACATCAACTCATTAAATATAATAAAATTCTTAGGGTGATGTGAATGAATATGGACCAACAGGTCCATCCCACCTACCGTAGACCGAATCTATGTAAGAATTTTCCCGTACACCATAAAGAGTAAATAACAAAGCAGCACACTAGAATACACGTGGTATCCATAACAAAATAAGAGTAAAACAGGTAAACCCCCATCCAGTTTTCTTGTATCAAATGAAAAATAATATGGATATACCAGTTGTATCTTTACTTCAGGTAAATGGCCAGAGGTCACTGGAACCCGAATTCTGCCCATTATTTCAAAATCATCAGTCATTGTGATGACAAGTATCACATTGACAATCATGTTTCTATTTCTACAAAAACTTTGTGAAGGTCTAAATTTTGCAGAGATTCCAAACCTCCAGGAAACCAAAATCATCGAAACTTAACAATTGCCAGAATTCTTTAAATGCAAACTAAATATGCCTGAAACATTAAGTGCATTGACTACTAAAAGTTTATTCATCTAAAGTGACTCCTTGGTATTATCTCAATATCTGCAATCGGCTAAGGAAATGTTCAGCCGAGCCTACACCTTTGCAAGCTCAGTGACAGGGGCAGCTGCAGGTGCAACACCACCAGTGGTTGGCCTGAAATATCATCAATAATTAACCAATTTAGCCTTTTAGAAAGAATTTATATGTCCAATATAAGGGGCCAACACGAAGTGCAATCATAAATCATAGGTTAAAAACATTGATAAAAGAACTTACAGTCCAACAAAAACTTTGAAAGCGTCATAGATTCCCCATTGAGCTCCAGTGAGAGTTCCAATCATGACAATACGCAGAGGAAGCCCCCTAGTGAAAAGACCCCACAGTCCAAACTTTTTCACAGCCTACACAAATTATAAGAATAAGAAAAAAGAAAAAATTAACTGGGAAACAGGGGGAGGGAGCAGGAATTAAAATGTAAAACTTGAAGTTGTGGAGAAGAATGAAAAAAGTCAAGCATTCATCAACTCACATCACCAACAGTGGCATTATGAACACCCTTGGCATTGTTGAGGAATGAGACAAGATTATCAGCAGGATGAGATACAATAGCACAGAAGACGCCAGCCACATATCCACCAGCAAAGCTCACACCAAGCTGCAGAGGTTTGCTGCACTCATTCTTAGGTGTAGGGATACCATACTTGTAGATCATTTCAACAATAGTTTCGAAAGATGCAAACTTCATCATTGTATCTGCAAATTCAGAAATTGAGCAGTCATAGAGTAGGTTACCCATGCATTTTCATTTGGTAAGACTATTGAGGTCAAAGAAAGATGGCACTCGCAAGAAACCAGGCAGAGACCAGATTGGACTACATCCCCGAAACAATCACCCTGCAACCAGATTCTACCAACAGCAGCAATGCATATTCATTTGCTATCTACTATGTCACTTTTATAGTAATTAGATTGGTAATATTCCTAAGAAATACATCTTATCTGGTCTTGGATAGTAATCAGATTGGTAATATTCTGAAGCAAAATCTTGTTTACAGTAAACAGAGGGGAAAACAGCAAAAACAGAAACGGCTTACTACATGTAAGTTGTTCAAATGGATGAATAACTGAAGCAAAAGTGAGGTTAATGTTTCAAGAAGCACATTATGTAGCAGGTTTTAATTCAGAGAACTTAACCTTGTCTCTTATAATCTGAATTTGCAGCAAAAGAACAAGAATGTATGAGAAGCAAAAAACAAGAAAGCTATTTTGGATATGCCTAAACTTACATGGAATTTGGCGACCCCAAAGAGGAACCAAGCCTTTGTACAACCTGCAGAAATTCACATGATATAAAAGCTATACATCTAGCAAAATTCTGCTAGGAATTTTTTATTTTTTTTTTAAAAGAAAGGAGGAATGGGGAACATACCCAAGAGCACCTTCAGATTTGACGAACTTGGGAAATCCATCGGACATTCCCCTTGCAAAACCGGGCTGAGTCTGAACACGAACCTTGACAGCCTCAAAGGGGCAAAGAGCAATATCAGCAATGACCTCTGCAGAAGCAGACCTAGCCTCAGCCGGCAAGGTAGATGAGAGTCTTGTATTTGGAGGCATACTCAGGACCAGCAATGTCAGAGTAGTACTTCTTGAAGAACTCATAGAATCCAAACTTGCAGGCACCCTGAGCACTATAACCAATCAGGGTTGGGACCCATCCCCTAAAGAATCCCCTGACCCCTTGTTCTTTCAACAAAACTCCAAAACCGGATGAAATGCTCTTGTACTTGGCAGGGTCAATCTAATGAATAAATGAACTCAGGTGAGTTATTTGACATGGAAAATGGTCCAAGTGTAATTATTAGAGAATCTGAGTTTATCAAATGGAAACAAAAATAAGAAAACCAGAGACATTGAGGCGCACCACCCAGCAGCAGATTCTAATAGAATGAAAGAGAAACCATTGCTTGAGTCAAATATGATTAGATTCATTAGACGAAGAATCAACTTAATTAGAATTTCATCGAAAAGAGGTTAACAAACTAATCACAGATCCAGAGAACAGCAAAAAAGAAAGAAAAAAGTAGCAGTATCTGCTGATAATTTAGTGTAGAGGATCTCGGAGGTGAGATGAACCTGCATATTACATTTGACGAGGTCAAGAGGAGTGACGGTCGTGTGAGTAAGACCACAGCTCAAGATTCCACCAAAAGTACATGCGGCGTAGAACTCAGGGGAATACAACTGGATCTTGCCGGCCGGCTCGCTGGGAGCCTGGATCACAAAGCTGCTCTTTACATCGGAGTTACAATCTTTCCCGATGATGGATCGGGATTCAAAACCTAGGGTTTTAGAAGCCAAAGAAGGAGAATAAAGGAAGCTTGGAATGAGAGATTGACGGCGGGAACTGTCGGGGAACGGGAGAGCCATGGCCACCAAACGCTCGCTCTAGAAAGAGAGAAGATTGGAAATGGATCTTCACTTCCGATTTCTCTCCTCTCCTGTCCTGTCCGAAGCTCTTCGCTCTTTTGACAACAACAGAAACAAACCTAAGAAGCTGTGTATTCATTTTTTCCACATGGTTCAAGATCCGACCAATCTGATGCCGCCACGTCACCCGTCTCCTCTCCTGCCAATTTACCATTTTGTACAGCGAGGGTTACCAATTCCACTATTTTTTTTTTTTGTCGCTTAAAAATATAACTCTGCTGTGTCTGGTTTTTCTTAGTATAACCTATCTAAATAAGATGAGGGTTAGATTAGGTGGACAGTTAGTACAAAATTTTGTCAATTTTATTAGTAGATTTTAGATAGAGTATTCAATATAAAAATGTAGAGGAAAAAATTCATACTGTTAGTTAGTGGGATTAAAAATTGATTTGTGTTGTCAATTAAAAATATGCACCCCTACACTATCAATTATTTATATTTTGTACCTTAAATTATTCATTTACGGTTACTTTAACATTTTATCTATTAGTTTACTACTAAAATGCTTTTATTTTTCTATAGATACCATAGTCTTTTTATTCAAAAAAATAACGTAAGATTATATATACCCACAATTACAATGGTGGGGAAAGTCTTGTACAATTAAAGGTGTCAAGACGAGAAAGAATTTAAGTAGTTCCTTATGCTCAACAGTCAACAGTTTAGGGATACTAGTTCATTTAAAAAAAAAAAAACTTAATTATCAAAATTTATTAGTTTTCAATTAATTTGAGCAATTTGTTGCAAATTTATAGCGCAGGGTACCTAAATGCTAGTACAATCAATATTTAAGGAAGCAAAGTACGGTAGTATGAGAGTTTAAGGGTGATAATTGCAAGTTTCAGTTCAAACTAAATCTCTATCTCATTAGTAATTTTAACGATGTTACACTTTGAATAATAATTTTAAAGATGTTTGAAAGCACCAGCAAAAGAGAGCAAATCGTCCATCCATCATGTTGCCCGTAATAGCATCAACCTATTCACTTTTGGTGAAAACATATGATACTGTGACTTTTAAATTAAACCAGAAAGCCAACGAAACAACTTGTATATGTCCTACCATCCCAATTACTCGAGTACACGACAACAAAACTATTTACGAAACTAAAAGAATCACTCAAGGCCATTCATCATCCCGGCACTCCAGCAGCTACAATGTTTTGTTTTCTCTGGAGTCAAAACCCGGATAATAAAATTTAGTCAAAATTAAATACAAACGTTCAAACGTGTAATATACTCTGGTACAATTACATTTCGAACATGAAAAGCCATGCTAGGCCAAGGACCAACTCCCTATTATCTACGGAGATAGATTTCCCCGCCGTGAATCTTGTTGCAACAAACTAGAGAAGTCTAAGGTGAGCAGTGTCGTTCAATCTCTTTATTTGCCAACCCGTTTTCCACGAGTGCTGTAAGACTGTAACTGAAGAATCTTCTATGCAGAGTTTATGTGACATCACTGCACCACATCCAAGGACGCCTGTAAGAAGACACTTTATTGGCACCGAATGAGTAAAAACACCAATAGATGAAGACACACAAGAAGAGGTGCTCCTGACATTAATGTCTCTAATTAGGTCTTGATTAATGGGCTGCCGTGGAGTACACATCTCATCATCAGCCTCGTGATCTCCAGTTGTAGTAACAATCTGTAGCCTGCTCTTACCAGACTTCTTCCGCGGAAGCCCCTGTCTCTGCCTATGCAGCAAATCCCAGTGAGGTGGATGGAAAGAAATTCCGTCTCTCTCATGAACAGAATTACTGTATACATGAGAACTGCGATGTGGAAACCCCTGCGTCTCACTCTGATCTGGCGGTGAGAAGTCAGATCTGAATTTTTCAGGCAATTGCAAAATAGTTCCGTTTAGAAACTGAACCATTCTAAATTCAACCTGCCTCAGTGATTCTCCAGATGGTGCTGAAAAATCTGGCTGGAACCTTTCCATTAAGCTCAGGGTTTCAGGTGTAAATATTTCTGATTTGTGGCAACCCTCCCAATGACCCTGACTCATCTCTGTAAGTGCATCCAAAGATTGCATCTGTTCCTCTGGAAAATTCAATTCCTGCATCATTTGATGTATCATCCAGATCAGCGGAAAACTAGATGTTGAGGCACTTTGTAAAGTCATAACTGCCATCTATTTGTGCATAACATCTAGAGTTACCAGATCAAGAGACAATACTTGATGATCACAAAGTTTTACTCAGACACATGGCAAAAATTAAACATTAGTGATGCCAAGAAATATAGCTAATTCAACCAAACAAAACCTCGAATCAAACTAAGTGACCCTCGTATCCATTAACTTCACTAGTAATATGGCCTTCCCACTGTTACAAGTTCATTTCCCATACTAAGTTAATTGCTCAAGAAAGCTATGGATGGATATGGTAAATAAACAGTTATATTAACAATATTCAATCTTTTTATGAGTTAAAAGAATATGGAAATGCAGAACCCAATGGATGCAAGATCACCCAAAAGTAGAAAATAGATAACCTAACCTGTTAGATAAAATTAAGTGCCACTAGTAGCCAAACAAGTAGTCATGTTCGAACTCTATCATCACAAACACAATAAATGAATTTCCTAAAGAATCTTTACTATAAGGCAGAGATTTGATGTTATCTTTTGAGATGTGTATTTTAAATCAAAATCTCTTCTACGGTTTTCCGTGTTAATACTCTTGACCAAGTAGAGATTGCCCGCAAACAGGTTTTCTTTGAACAAACATCCATAGTACATGATATGCCTGTTACCAGGAGAGTTTGGCCTAACGCCACAACAATTTTATGACATTTATTGTCACTTCATACCATATACAACGAAAAATTGCAGAAAAACCCACAATGAACAAGAACAAATGAGCAGACAAACCTTTTGAGATAAAAACTTTTCAGCAACTAAACTATCATTTCTAATTTCAACTAGTTATTCTCTACACAATCAAGTGGCGAGTATTGTTTCAGGATATATACCGTACCTTGGCCCGTGGGATATGCCATTTTTCCAAAATAAGGATCTAGGGAGGCCAAAATTTTGCTTCCTCAACATGTGAACCTCTGTTCCAGAGAGAACAAGGGACTGGCTCAATTTGTTTTACAAACTTTGAATGGACCAGAAAAGGTTCACATGTTGACTAATTGACTTAAATCTTTCTATGCTGTCACCAAGAATAAGATGCTTCTGGTGAATATTTTACTATCAGAGAAGAAAACAAGCCCATAGTTAAATTAAAAGTTCCTCCTTTCAATAGAAACCTCCACCCACTTTCCTCCGACCCCCTCCCCCAACCCTCCCAAAGGAAAAAGTGCAAGCCCCAGCAAGTCCATATTTAAGGCTTTTGGATGGAGAGAGATGGGAAGAAGAGAAATCGATCTGGATATTGTAGATTTGAGTATCTTTGAGAGTTGAAACCAAGGGAAGGCAAAAGAAATTGAGGGTTGTTGGAACAAAGATATAACCTTTATGCATTTAAAGCGGATAGCTGGACTTCAGTTTCTAAAATGTATCTCAATGACACAAGCAAGGGTGTGTATCACCATGACTTATCAAGGTTATTTAAATCATCACCATGTCTGCTTTCTATAACCCTGAGGCAAAAAATTGTGAACAAAGTGAAATTCATCTGACCTGCTAAACTAAAGGCTAACATACCATAAAAGAGAGCAGTGCCCCAAACATACCCATTATTCTGCGGACGATTACTGGCCACAATAATTTTATATTATCAAAAAGGTGTTTATAGATAGTGCATGAGTGATATATATATATATATGTAGGTAAGTGTGCAACCGTACATACAACGATAAGTTGGTCTATGAAAGCAGTATCTTGTAGATGCCCCAGCCAAACCTCAAGGTTTCCTTCCCTCACTGGCAAAAGAAATAAAAGAGTAGCAGAGAAAGGCAATGCAAATGGAAAGAGGCGTTTTCATAGGTTACACGGTCATAAAACATTTTGCTGCCAACATGACAACTTGCTGTCACAAATTTGAAATACTACTAGTAAACAAGTTTAAAATAAATAATATAGCTGAATGAGGAGCTACAGCAAAGTAAATACTACTAGGACCTGATAGTAATGCAGAATCATATGGACTCTACTACCCCTTACATTTCTATCGTTCGTTGCAATAAGTCACTGAATTCCAAGCCTTGAAGCTTGTCAAAGTCTTAAAAGCAACAGCAGTTAGATCTTGTGTTATCACTGTTGTATGTGTCCAAATTTGTGAAGCATTCATGAAATGAGTAAGAATAACAAAAAAGGCAGGACAAACAACTGTGATAGCTAATAAAGGAGGAATTGCGGAGCAACCCATCTTAATTATTTGGAATTGGTTCTTTTAATGTGTATTTGTAGAGTAACTACCTGGCAAATTAGGAGTGCGGTAGCTCGGGCCCGATCTAGAGGGGAGGCATAAACAGCAGTGAATCGAACACCCTGCGACTTGAAGAACACCGCCAAGGCTCTGGCCTGTCGCTTGCCGTTGGGGGTGAGGGCCGCCTCGGGGCATCTGCCGGCAATCAAATCGGGCCTGAGATTCATGTGACACTCCCCGTGACAGATCAAATAGACCTCGGTGAGGATGCGATCGTCGTCCGAAGAAGAAGGCACCACCACCAACGCATCATGCCCGGTCCGCGAGAAATGGGGAGGAGGAGCCAAGACATTATAAGGGTCCCAGACCTTGATGGAGGGGCCAAGGCGGGGAGTTCCCAAGGAGGAGAGCTGAGGGGATAAAGGGGAGGCGGAGGCGTGGCAGGGTAACATCTCGGGCTCTTGTTCAAGAACTTTCTTCACCAGATTGGTGCCGCCGTCGTCACCCAATTGCATAATCTGATTATTATCCACATCGTGCATATTGTCATTTGCTTCTTCTTCTCCGTCATCGTCGTCGTCGTCGTCTTCCTCCTCTTCTTCTTCTTCTTCTTCTTCTTCAGGAATTTGGGTAGACTGTGAAGAACCCATAAATAATGAATGTTAGATTTATGGACGGTTGAAGATGAGAAGAGTAAGTGGTGAACAAAGAGCGTTATGTACTACTACCATACTATTACCATAATACTATTACTAGTACTTGTAGTATTAAAAAGCAGATCAGATCTCCCTTTGGTTTTGGTCCAGGATTTACTACTATCCTACATTATTATTTAGATGCGGTTATTTCGTCATTATTTTTATTTATCTTTTTTGGTCAAAATTACAGAAGCAATGTGTTGTGTTGTGCGCATATACTAGGACTAAAGCCACTCGAGGGTGTACAATTTTGAGGATAATTTTAGTTTTAGGTTTTTGTTTTGATAATTTTATTAGTTTTTTGTTTAATTTTATACATAATTTTTAATTAATTAGTGAATTTTGATTAATCGAATAAATCTAAATTTAAAATAAAAAAATTGATTAATCAACCCATTGAAGAAAATTTTTGTTTAGATTTAGTTTTGATCTTTTTTTTAACCCAAAACAAAAAAAAATTTTTAAAAAAAAAAACTTCTAATCCAATAACTAAAAATTGATCGATGAACACTCTATTGTTGGTGGTTAGCCGGAAAAACATGAAACCTACCCATTTACCCCTGTAATGCATGGGTCATAGATGTTGGCTTTTACATTTTTATTTAGTTTTTTGTTATGTTTTGGTCACATCCGAATTATAAATTATTTGGTATATATCAAAAGGGATGTTTTATAGGGTAAATTATAAGGAATATCTCTATAATGTTTTTAATCTTTAGGATTTTATCGTATAGTTTTGAAAATTTACAATCTGCTTCTTTATAGTTTAGGTTTAGCTTATTAGATTTATATGTAATTTTGACGTTTTACATAAATTGGTCAAGTGTTTTTGCTTTTCGTCCATTAAAAAATAATAAAGGACGAATTGTATGTTTACAATCATAGAGAAAACTTAAATATTAGCCAAATCATAATGGATCCCTATAATTTACCTAAAATGAATGTAAAATGATTTACATAACCCAAAATCTATAACCACTAGTTAAAATAAATTTTACGTGACAAAATCATATTCAATCATCAATATATAATTTTAGATATTTAATCGAATCTCATTCAATGTTTGACAATTCTAGTAACACATTAGTGATTTAAACTTTTTGGTTTTAAATTATCCACGAAACTATTTTCAAGGTACACTATCGGTTATGACCACTCAACTATTTATTTTTTCAAAACCCACCGAACATTTAAAAGAAAATATTAATGGCTACATATATATATATATATATTCTATATATATATATATTTATAGTATTATAGTCAACTATTCTAATAGCAAATGATATACCTTTTTATAAGTTTAGTGGGTGATTTGAAAAAAAATAATAATATTAAGTAGGCACAGATGAACTTTAAAAACATTTTGGTGAACTATTTGAAAAATATTTTTACCAATTATCAATGATTTTTTTTTTTTGGAAAAAAAGAAAATAAAATGGTAGATGCTGAGAGCGGTGGTCTCTCCGCTTTGAAAGGTGTGGGCCTCAAAGTTTTAGCCCAATTGGGATGCAATCTGGGGAGTATGATTTAAGAAACTAAAAGAAGACAATTCAACAACTTCAAAAGAGGGGCGGCCTGAAAGTCTTATTGGTACTTTCACGACCCATTATTAGTACTAGGGGCCTATGTGGATTTAAAATAACTAGGGTATTAATTGGTTAATAATATTTAACTTTTATAGTTTAAAGAATACGAAATAATATATTAAAATCATCATTTGAATTGTAAATAATGAGTGTCTATTATTTGGTTTTTCATTTTTGAACTATAAACAATCCCAAGTTATAGGAATTGGACATTGTGATCCTATTATTTTGATTGGGTTTACACATTAATATATTTGTATTGATGAATTATACACAGCCGAACGACTTACTATGTGAAAGATACCTGCCAAATTCGTTAACATCCTTATTGGCAACAATTCAGTGACTTGTATCCAGTAATTGAATTTAGGGAATAAAGGTCCGAATTATGCATACATTATCAATATGTATAACAGAACTCAATTACCTATTGCCAAAATGTTTACTTCTCAAGAAACTATATAAATGTAAGTAATAAATTTAAAAAATATTTTTAAAGAATTCATTTTGTACATTTCAAATATGAAATCTTTTGGAAAATCCACTCTATTTTCTTCATACCTAAAAGCATGTGTAGCTAAATATTACAAATGTCTTACAATATTAACGTAGATATAGTATAAAAAAAACATTTATAACTTAAACATTAACATATATATACACTCCGTATAAGTTATCACTTGCTTTCTTCCTTTTATATGACATTTATTTAACTAATTAAAATAAGTGATTAAACACATTTCATCTTGTTGGAAAATCATACAAACAATACAAATTAAGAACAAGCCTACTTCAATAATTATCATGGACAAGCCATATTTATTCAATTATTGTTATTATATAGTTTAAATTTTTTTCCCGATATAATTTTTAAAGTAAAGGCAACAGCAAACATACGACACATCCAACAAATTTAGTTAAAAATTAACCCGTAAATAAAAAAAAAATCATCCTCGTAAATAAAACATAAAATATTTCAATTCACAAAAAATACGGGCTCATCCTTGCAAGTTAAAAAAATTTTGCCGCTCAAAATCTAAAATATTTGTAAAGTTCACAATAATTTTGTTGGTTAAATTACACGACCCTAACCAAAATGTGCATAAATGGAAAAAAAAAAAACGCATATAATTGGGTCAAAATAGCCAACGTTTTCATGAATTCACAAAAAACATATCCAAAGAACTAAACAATTTGAGTAATACACACACAAATATATTTGATCTGGTAAGAATTTTCAAATATTGAAAAAAAATTTAAACTCAGAGAGAAAGATAAAGAACGAAGAGGAACATCAAATTTAAAGCTAAAAGTAGAGAGAATCCCCATGAAATCCACTAGTGATGAATTTTTTTTTTTTAATCAAATAGATTAGGGTTTGATAAGATTTTAAACTATTCAATGTGTGAGAATTTTAATTTGCATGTGAAGTCTAAAAAGTAAAGGAGAATCTTTAATGTAGAATTTCTTTTAATTAATCGGAAGATAATTTCAAATGGTTTAGAGGATCTGATGTTGGATCTTAATGTTTCTAATTTATAGTCATTAATCACTAATTTAAATGAATCATTTAATTTCATTTTGAAAGCTTAGTTTAAATTGTCTTTGGATGATGTATGCGTTTGGTTGCCAGAAACTGAAAGCTGCTATACACTCGCAAATTATTTAGTAGAGTATGATGAATGGTATATAAATTTATCAAATAATAAATAGAAACTAATAATGAAAAGAATAAAATATAAAATAATATTATTTGTGTAAAATGAACAAATAATATTTGCAATTTAGCGTCAACCAAATATCCAAACAGGCCCATTAACAGTATTAGTAGTGCTAGGGTTTCTGTTGTATTCTCATTTAAATACTACTAGGCAGGGAGAGTAGAAAAAATCTTCTCTTTATCCTTTGTTCTCCCATCATCTTTATTTGATGGCGTGCCATATTGATTTTAGATGCTTAGACGAGGGTTTCGGCGGCAAAACTTACAAGCGTAAGAGATCCCAACAGAACGACGACGACGACGACGCCGATGCCGGCGCCGACGTGACGGAAATGGATGTTGAGGACAAAAACATCAGAGCCTTCCGTCCAAGAAGAGGCAGGCAGTGAGCTCATCTGATAACCCAGACAAGCCTGTGGGTCGGCCTACCTACGACGGCGTGATAGCCGGGAAGGTGTCCGGAAGGAACTGGAAGCAGGTGAGGACTCACAGGGCGTCGGCGGTGAATGTGAGCAAGAAGAGGAGCACGGAGGAGGAGAGGAGAAAGGAGAAGGAGATAAAGAAGGCGTATCAGGAGAGGATGAAGGAGCTGAAGGAGGAGATAAGGCAGAACAAGGTGGAGAAGAGGAAGAGGAAGGAGGAGAGGGAGAAGAAGAAGCAGGAGAACGTGCTGAGATCGGGGACTAAGCTACAGAAGATCACTAACCCTAAGACTCTGAAGAAGATTGCCAAGTCTAAGCAGCGCAAATTGCTCAAGTTCCTTCCTGATCTCGTTGATACTAATAAGAAACACTAACTACTGCAAAAAAGGAGGAGGAGGAGGAAGTAAAAAGACTCATGATTTTGTTTGTTTCAAGTAAATATACAAGTAGGTAAACGAGTCCCAAATACATCTCAAAGAAATCATTACTCAATTCTGCTTATTGAACTCTTAATTACTCCATAGTTATATCTGAAATTTTGTCATTTGGAAGACCTCCCATGTTCACATCAACACAATTGGTCTGTGCTAAATTCATTCATTGTTGATGCAAGTAGTGATAGCCTGCCTCTGATTTTGTCTCGGATAATGTTAGGGTTTTGGTCTGTCTAGCCTTTTCTCCATCCCCTTTGGATTATTTATTGAATTTGGGTTGTACTCTGAAGTACTTTATTTTATTACTATTTTTGTTGCCTAGATCATCTGTATTTGTTCTTTGTTTGTTCAGGAACCAAGGTAATATTATTACTGTGAGCATATTTATTAATTACATTATCAAGCATCCACAATTTCATATAGCAAGCATCATGTCATGTCATTGATAGTCTCCTACTTTAAATACACTGGAATTTGCAGAGCTGGGGTATACAATTCTAATATGTAGATGTAGGTGGATAATTATTGAGGCTGTACGTTTCTTCTAGTTGTCTAGTAGATTCCCTTCTGATATGGGCGCTCACAAAATTCTCCACCAAGAACATCGCAAGCCTCCCCCAGCAACACACTGCCATTTAGAATAGCAAATAAAAAAAATCACTTGAGAGTGATGGAACAGATTTGTCAAGTGGATGATGACTTAGAGAGTAGTGTGGGGCTCTTACGTCTTTGGATTAGTATATTGGAAATATTCTCTCTCGACCAACTCTGAGCTAGTGATTTTGATGGTGCTCCTCGTGTCCTGCATTTGGAGCTTCACCTCAGGATATATGTCTGCGAGGCAAGCATCTCCACCAATTGTCTCACAGGCCTCTGCTGGAAAAACACTGGATGGAATGCAGGGAAAGGTACCATTTTCATTTCTCAAGAGTATTACTGAATGCTCGTACACAATTACTAGTCTAATAACAAAAAGGATGATATCTGTAGCACATATAAATGCTCAATGAGTATTCTAGTTTTACTACAATATCAAGTCTTAACGAATAGTACTACATAATAAGTCTCATCAATTTCCAATGCTCTATAGCTTCCATGTATACTTGTACACAACTCCTGTAAAGTCTTGCTAGGAAATAGGAGCACGAAGAATTGAGAGGAAATAACTCACGAAAATGTGGAGCTGTAGTCTACTGTTTCATATACTGCCACCGCAGCTGCTGCTTTGACAGAAGGACGCACACCTATGGTGGTGGTTAACTTCTTGGTAGATTGGAAACCTGTAGGCAGCTTAGGAGAGTTGTTGGCAGCAGGAGGCACATAGGAGAAAACAGGTGATGCTGCCAAGTTCAAAACTGCTTGCATTTTGTTGTATGTTTTCTGGCAGTTTTAGATAGAAGTGAAATTGGAATTGAGTGCTCTGAAGTTGAACCCTGCACCCAATTTATACAGTTAGTATTCAAGGCTACTCCCAAGATATTTTTTCAGGAGTGGGGTGAGGTGATAAAGCCGATAAGGTTCTTTAAACCTCTTCAGTGAGGTTGATTTGGATTTGTAGGATGGAGAATCACCCGCAGGAGCACATCATCCAGCAATACAATCTTTTACTCGGGAGGTTCCATTATTTGTCGCCAAAGCACTTTATGCCTCGTCAAAGAGAAAAATATTTCCATTGCCTTGTGTTGTGTACCTGTCCTGTTTTGGATCTCAGCTATTAACATTTAAAACTGTTCGAGATAATAAAAATGCTAAGAAATTAAATGTAGACGCTGGAACCAAGACTCCATAACGAGGAGATAAGGTTTGTATTTCTCCCCAGAAGACATCATGATGATGAGATAGTAGGTTAGTCATGTCTCCTGTTGGAATTCGCTACCACTTACAGCTATTGGCAGTTCATCACTGGCCATATATTTTTTATTACAACTCACAATGGAGGTTTTATGTCTTGACCGACATGTGGTAATTCTGTTGTTCTCAAAATCAATACTGCTGATAAATTAGATTGTCAGAAACGGCCGAGAAGCTTAATACATTAGGTACACATAGTCCAGATGCACAACACGGTTACAAAAAATAAAAAATAAAAAAAGGGAGAGCATGCTTTCCTTTTATATTGCATAAATAGTTCTGTCTAGCTTACGCATCTGCTAAAGCTTTTCACGAGAAAGACAGAACAGTGCCACTGCAGCACGAATTTGAGATTAAAAAAATAACAATAATAACACATTAGAAACAGCTGGGTTTCATAGTCGCGATCTTTCGAAAGTCTCAAAAGGAAAAAAAAAGTTATATCAAACCTTTTAAATCCACAACATAAACCTTCAGAGTGAATGTCCCCACTAATGCAACTTGAGTATACCCAGTCAAGCTCTCATACCAAGCAAGGGAACAATGAGCAGATAACTGGAGTTGGATAACTGCAGTTAGATCATGTATCCGAGAAACCCGTCTCATGTAATAAATCATTTGACTGAAAACCAAGATGGTCAGACAGCCCTGCATATTTTATCACTCATGACTCAGATTTTAAAGAATGTCTTACACACACCTCTAGATCTTCCAATTTGTTTCCATCCATTTTGTACAGAGAGACCCCGTCCATCTGCACAAAATGATCCTGCGCTTCTTTTCTTAAACTATTGAAAGGCATAACTTCCCATTTGCTATAATTTGAATTTTTCCTAACATAACTCATGTCTGGGGATCCAGAAACGGGGCCACTGCTGTAGCTACCTGCATTGCCCCAGACATTACAACTGCCAAATTGCCCCAACCCACCTTGTCCAGATAGAGTCCTCTTCAAGCGCAAGGCTGCCACATGAGCCCTCTGTATCATTTCTCGACTTGGGACATCAGACCAGTCTTGCTTTCTTTTTGATCTCATGGGTGAATGGATCCTAATAACCTGAATCATGCACAGTATTTCTGTCGATAAATGTACTCAACACAAACAATCTCGGAAAATCAAACAAGTTATTCCTTACACCAAGACACTCAAGGAGTTGATAGTATGCTCTTCCCTGAAGTGGATTATGCCCTTTCTTAGGCTCAGACTCTTGAAAGTATCTGGTCCTGAAAAAAGGTGATTATTCAGTTGGATTTTTTTTTTGGGTGGTTTTGGGGGGTGGGGGAGGGGTTAGTGCATATATTCTATAATCCAACACATATTATGTAAAATTATGAGCAAAAAAATTAACCATTCTGTGTAGCCAGGATCTACGGTGAAACCATATATGTCAACAATGTCGCACATCGAAAGAGCTAATTCTATTGATTTCATTCCAGTTCCCTTGGCACCACGGCGCAAGACAATACCTTGGAAGAGATACACTGGGTTTGGGATGCCCTGCAACAAAATTGAGAAGGTATAATACAGGCCTTTTAGGAACAAATATAAATCTATTTAAAAAAGTTTCCCTTTCTCTTTTCTAGAGACAACAAATAGTGTACCTACAGTTTTTCTAAATGCTGTTTGGAATGCTGAGTAAGTAGTCCCCTGATTTTATCATGATACCTTGTCCATCTTCTGAAACAGTTCATCCATCTTGATTGAAACTAAATTCAATGCTTTATTTTAGCATTGAGGTGATAAGCTTCTATCCCAAGATAATGATCTCCTAGTTTTTCGACTTTGCCTGTTGTCCGGGTTAAACCTATTTGGTTCCTGAATGCCATATTATGTTGTCAATTTGTAATTTTTATTACTTCAAGAAATCCTGTAATAGATGATTTCATCATCTTAATCATTGGGATAAAATCCTATTTTTAAAAGCTTAAATTTGCACTTGATTTTCAAAGGATAAACACATGGAATTCTATATCGTAAAGTACCTTTATCATTGCATTGAAATCTCGATGAGTGACACTTTTTATAATCAGTACCTCGTCAGCTGCAACAGGGAAGAAGAAGAAGAAGAAGAAGAAGAAGAAGAAAGAGATTAGTGCTGATAACTGATACTTATCTTGACCCTGACAATTTTCTGCTTCCTTCAGATTTTAAGAAAGCTGAACCATCAAGCCAAACACTATAGGACCTCATAAAGTAACTTAAGGCATTGAAAAACTATGTTTTCCTTAATTAACAAAAATTAAATCAAGTCATGTACCGCTTTTGAGTGATCACCATGAGAAAACTCAGTGCAGTCTTATTACAAGATCCAATCTTACATCAAAAGACCGATTTGCAAAGCTGTGGCAAAGCATGCTTCTGGTAGGGGTGGGGAGCAAAAGTTTAACGGATGTACATAAAATGTAAAATCTGAAGTTGGATGCAGCCTAGCCATCACCATAAAGTAAATTTTGGTATGGAAACAGACATACTAAACCCCCAGCCCAACACATATACGCGCACACAGACAGAGACAGCACAAGGAAAAAAGTTATGCCAAGTTAGAAAATGTAGAAAGAAAAAATAAAGAACTTACTTGATCCATTTAGGATTGTTACCATGTTACGAGCAGCACCCCTTACTACCAATCGAAAATCCCTTTTCAGACCAACATACTTGGCATATTTCTGAAAATGTGTAAAAAGATAAAATCTTAAAAGGAAAAAAAATCCAGAAATGCTCATACATGATAATAAAAGTACCTAAAATCTAGGAAGACATGTGCATAACTTAGTGATAAATTGGATAAACAGCAAATAAGAACTGGGATAGCCTACAATGTAGACCTAATTTGGATAGGAGTAACTGAAGGTAGTTGGCTTATGCCCTTTGTATATATTGATCACTTACACATAATAAACTACATATCTACCAAGCACAAAGGGAGGGTATCTTTGTCTTTTTGTCATCATCACGCCTATAAATACCACACTATTACAGATGGTAAAAGGATTTGAATCCTTGGCATCTATGGCTACCAAAATTACTGTGATCCTCATCTTACTTATGCAGCTCATCATAATACCAACTCAATAAAGCACCCAAAAGTTCCCCTCAGAGATGACTCCCTAGATATTTCTAACCCTTACTTTAACTTTTGACTACAAGCTCAGACATTTCATAGCAAGTGAAGTTCACTGCAGAAGCTTGGAAATACACCAGTCTGCCTTAAATGTTCTCAGTTCCATCAGTGAGTCATCAATATTTTTAAAATTGTGTATCCAAGAATACCAAGAAAAACTAGAGAGGAATGGATCATTAACCAAAACAAAAAATATGTCCTTAACCAGCCAGGAAATGTAGATTTACCTCATTCACGGGGGCCTCATTGTCTCGAATAACAGCCTCATGACCGTCAATTTCCTCACCAAACTCGGTCTTTAATAGATCTCCTGAATTTCCAACAACAGCACAGGTTTGAAATTGACGAGGGTGAAAGGGAGGTTTTGCCGGTAAAAGTAGATTAAGATGCTCCTCACAGAGAGTCCTATTGTAGCATTTGTCTGCACCTCTGTGGTAATGGGGAGTTAAAAAAAAGAAGGGGAATACAAAATGGTTTTAGGTGATGCATGATATACAAAAAAAGCAAAAGAAAGAAACTGCAGATAATTAATAAGGAGAAAAAGTTTGAAGTGAACATACAACTGTGCTATTCTTTTAGCTGCATAGTCTAACCAGCCATCAGGGCGAGCATCGAGACATTATATTCTCTTGTCAACACAGTAGTCATGTTGCGATACTGCATTTGAGTTCATTTTGTGTACATTGTTGAAGCAGCTAGACTGACAAATAAATAAAGAGTGAAGTGCTGGGTACAAACCTGTTCCCAAAGCAGAATAGCTTCACAGACGTCATAAGTATACTCCAAGGGTTCAAAGATCTTAAATTGCTCATTATACTGCAAGGCAAATATAATGCAATTATGACTAAGTAATTTCAGGTGTTGAAAGAGGGGTTTGGGTTTGAAAAAGAAAGTAAATTTGATGTTAGTGAAGTAGAGACACGAACCCAGGTACTATTAGTTCCTTGAGGGAACTTAAGAACTAGTTTACAGTGATCAATAATGTGAGCAGTAAGTCCGAGGCCCCTGTTCGCCTGCAATCAGAATGAAAGCCTATTGGGGGTGGGGGTAATTCTAAATTCTAAATTCTAAATTCTAAATTCTAAAATGGAAATCGGAGAGAACCAACCAACCACGCATTGCTGGACAGTACTGAACTGAAAATCAGATAAGATCCGAATTTCGTCGTCTTTGTTGTGGAGATTAACCAGTGTCGGTTTCAGCTTGTCACCTGCGGAGAGAGAGAGTTGAAATAAACGAATATTACGCCGTACAGAATACGCAAAACGGCGAGAGAAGTGGGGTGGGATGGGGTGGGTAGAGGCGAACCGGTGAAGAAAGAGGATTGAATAAGGAAGACGATAAGAGAGAAGGCGGCGGCGGCGCAGACCAGATGCAGAAGGGCGGCGGCGGGCCTCCTAATATTATGATTGGCTGATGAAGATGATGAAAATGGCGCTTTAAGGTATCTCGTCTTCATTGATGTACGCAATCCCAATCTCCCCTCAGCGCCTCCTCCTTATTTAGTCTGTTGCTTTTGGACATTTATTTAAAAATAAAAATGGATCCGGATGGGATGCTACAAGATTCTTCTGCTGCTGCTTTGCCAATTTTTTTTTTTTTTAA
This sequence comes from Cinchona pubescens, assembly GCA_025175665.1. NCBI lineage: Eukaryota > Viridiplantae > Streptophyta > Magnoliopsida > Gentianales > Rubiaceae > Cinchona > Cinchona pubescens. The sequence goes on from JANKKI010000141.1 coordinate 706,936, forward strand.
ATACTAGTATATGTTTCTCAATCCTTTACTCTTCAATAAATTCTTTGCCCTAATTTAAAATTAAAAAAAAAAAATTCTGATTTTAAACTATCAAGAACAAATTAATTAGCTAATGATTATTTGGTTATTCAACACGCCATTCTTCTTTTTTATTATTATTATAACCAATCCAACAACAAATTGATTGCTTTGTTACTTAGTTATAACTCTTAAAATAGTATAATTTAGTTACCCTAAAATAATGTCTTGTTTGACTCGGGTCAATGCAAAATCATATTTGGACATTCAATTGTGTCTTTCGCTCAACAAGATGAAGCTGATTCTACAATCATGTTGATATGTTTAACGAGACACCAATGCTCTCACTACTCACTAGTACTACTACTTACTTACTAATTGACAACCAGAAAAAATGTTTTAGAAAGGGAGAAAGAAGAAACAAAGAAAATCATTCAAAACAAATATGTTTTCTCAATAACACACTCGTATTCTTCGTGATTCTTACATGGAATCACACAACGCTGTATAAAAAGTGATAATACCAAGCCGGAGTTTTAATTGGCATATTTTTTGCACACAGCATTTGGGATGTAGCGCTGGAGTTTTAGTTGGCACATCCTTCACGATTGCATTGTATAAAAGCAGTGGCAGCAAAAAAAAAAAGTTCATTACATGTTATCAGCCAGTGGAGATTCACTCATTTTGTCCATCACTATCCATTATGTAGGTCCAAACTCCAGTTTCATCACCGACTGATATTGGTGTTCCTCTGGACAGGAAACAAAAGCTTGAGCCGGAAAGCATCAACTCCGTTCAAATAATAACGGAAAAGCCTCTTGGCTCTGATAAAACCAAGACGCCCATATAGAGCCAGTGCTCCTTTATTTGTAACTTCTGCTTCCAAAGTCACCTTCAAAAGATTGATAGGAGCTATAAGTCACAAAGGGAACACCACAAATTCCTGTAAAACACCAGTGCTATAGTACTACAAGACATCTAAAGAAGGGAGAGGGAGGGGGGAACAAAAACACCAGTACTAAAACAAGGCAGACATGATACATAGAGACTCTTCTACAGAAGAAAACAGGAATTATTAAACCAGGCAGACATGACATAGAGACTCTTCTACAGAAGAAAACAGGAATTATTAAACCATTATGAGTTATCATATAGAGTAATCTTCTTCCTTTCAAATGAAGTTTTCTTCTCTCCTTCCCCTGGCACAGCAGCAAAACAAAAAGGAACGCTAAATCACTCTCCAGCAAAAAGGAACCCTATATCACTCTCCAGCCCTTCAAGCCAAAAGCACGAAATGATTCTCTCTTGTACCCCTTTTCCCCCAACACCAAAAAAAAAAAAAAAAAACCAAAAACAGAAGTGCTAATTGTCGTTTACTGCCATAACGACGACCAAATGCAAACAGTTCTCTTCATTGTAATCAGTCCAACTGCTAATCTAAGCAGGTACATGACATTTTCCCAAGATATGTCTGGATGCTAGACTTGTCCTAAACCATGTCAACATGCTAGAAGCAAAGAAGTCTCTCCAAGATGCTTGTAACACGGTCCGCTCGTTGCATGTCTGATATGTTGACAACTAGTATGCTTACATGCCTAATTAGTCCATTCACTAACAGAAAAAGGCCAAAAGTACATCAGGAAACCAACAAAAGTTTTCTTTTTTGCATTTAGGCCTTGATAAGATCAACAACTTAATCAACAAAACAGCATCTGTGTCATTCAAAGTTAATAATTACCAAAGAGCCATGAAATTCTGGTATTATATGTGTGTGTGCATGCAGTAAAGAAAAAAAAGGACAGATTAGATCCAAGATATGGTGGAGTATCATTAGCATTACTGGATTGCAATATCATGGGGTACCATGAGCCTCAATGATTCTAGCCTCACTGGATATAACTGAGTTCGGAAAATGGGACACTAGTATTAATATATTTCAGGCACAGATAGGTTTCATACTTGATGGGAAGAATTTATTGAGATACCCTAATTGAAGTTCAAAATTTTTCACTACTAAAGACTATTTCAAGTCATATTCTCTGCTTTTCCCTTTATTTTACATTCCAACACATCCTGCCTGCTGCAGCTGAAGGCCAAAAAGGGTAGAAAGCCATAACTTGAGTGGAGGCAGCAATATCAATTCCCAAGGTAGCAGGGCTAATAACATACCTCTTCACACCCTGATTCCATCATTACCCTAATGGCTCGAGTAACAAGTTCTGTAGCTGCAACATAAAAAAAGTATTTTTATGTTTTCCATGAAAAAAGTTATCTTTGATATTCAAGAAGCAAACAATAACAGTGGTTCACTTATCCAAGCAATGGCTTTACTAAGAAAATTTTAAGCAGATACATATCAAGTAGAAAGTTACATGCCATACCATCTCTACAATTGACTAGGACATACTTATGCAGATGAGATATGTCTACGGAAGCCCAAATGAACTGTTAATAAGTAACTGAATCAAGATCAAACCTCTAAGATTTTGGAATCTGCATAGGAGGTTAAGGTGTAACAGAATGAAAGACAGTAAGTGTATTCTCAAATTCAGTGATGGAAAAAGTTAGGTTCGTGAAGTCATACATGTTTATTATTAGAAGCTCAGCCAATTAGGTGATTGTTATCATTTATTAAAAGAACGAGTTGGCTAGCAAAAAACTTAATGTGAATTAAACAGAAGACTAGCAAACATTTAAGAGAATTAACCAAAGACTTAGTAAAACTTAATATGAACTAAATAAATTCAGGAACTCTGTCTGTTAAATATATACAAAAGTTATGAAGGCATTGAGAGTCCGCAGAACTAAAGTAAATTGCAGCAGCTTAGTTTGGGGCAAAGGATCTATTTGTAGATTCTCTTTCATTTTCTAGTTGTTAAGGAAACTCACCATCATAGACAGATTGAGAAGCAAGGGGTTTAGACTACAGAATGGTTGCTATGAACCATGTCATAATCAATCAGAAAATATTGAACACTAAATTTTTGACTGCTGTGTTTGGAGAAAAATTCAGAACCTTTGTTTAACATATAGTGGTCAGTATTACTGGCATGAGGAGGTTAGATGGTTGGAGAAACATTGCAAAGCAAACTCTTTTGCAGATAGGTTGAGAATATCAGCTTTTGATGTGACAGTTTATCATATATGGAGGGCAAGAAATCAGTCTCATTTCCAGCATATTCCAAATTCCGCACAAGGAATTGTTGGTGAAATCATACAGACACTTCGAGAAGCCACTGCTACATGGAAGGGGGTTCCATGTATTAAACAGAACTGGGATTTAGTGATGGAATGGAGTCTTTACCAAGTTTGTTTGACAGTCTCAGTCAGTTATTCTTGTTTCTAGTTTTTGGTATTCAAATAGTGTTTCTACTCATGTAATTTGGAGACCAGCTCTAGTGATCAAACTTCATTTATGATTTATAAATTTACAATCCCCCATCCCCCAAAAAAAAAAAAAAAAAAAAAAAAAGAACATCCAAATCATGACAAACAAAATAACATGTTTCCAGTCAAGTGTAGAAAAAATAATAATTGAACATGGCATTGAGGGAGAGTTACAAAGGCCTCTTACCAATGCCCCTGCCCCTGTAAGGCTTAAGTACAACAAGCATCGCAATGTAGCCTCTCAAAGTATTCTGGTGCTCTCCCATTTTGCACACCACAGTACCCACACATTTACCTTCATGGAAGGCCTACAACCAATGCCAAACACAGCCACGATGTTTGTTCTGTTCTTTGATAATTACTAAAGCTAATAATAATTCAAAAACACAAAACAACGAGAGAAGATAAAAGATAAAAAGTATAGTACAAACGAGAAAGGAGAGTTGGGGCCAGAGATAGACGAAATAGCGATATGTGAAGATGGAGTAGGGTTCACTGAGTTCTTGGTCAACGAGATTCATGATAAGCGGCAGCTGATGTTCTCCCCCGTAGCTCACATATTCTACTCCTGAACCCTGCAAATATCTTTTTGCTTCTATCCTGGGCAAACCCAAACCCTCTGCTTCATCGAGTCTTTTTTATTTTTCTCTGTCTCCATTTAATCAGTGGCTATGTCAATACAACACCTCAGTCAGCTCAGCTCCACAATATGGATGTGCATTACTACAACTGATGCCAAATGTAAGGGAAAACTGAAGAGTAAAAGTTTCGTTCATTCACAGTCATCTCAAGATTACTGGGTAAGTAATTAGTAGTGCAAGAAATTAACTAAAATAAGACTACAACAGAATCCAATACAATGCAAATATACACCAACGACCTCATAAAGCAAACAATGGACAATTACTACCGCTATTTAAAAAAAATAAAAAAATAAGGAACAAAAACAAGATATGACAAAGGCAAACAAGTGGTGCTAGGATTTCATTCCAAAAAACAACAATCACTACCCAAAACATTCAACCTGGTAAAAGGTGATGGCTTTGGTTAATAGTTAATACTAACAGTTACTACTTGAAGTAATTAATCTCCAAAACTAAGGAAGAAAAAGAACAACCAAAACCACCCAACTTGAAGCATACTATTAGTATTAAAATTATCCCGAAACTTTATTTTGAAGAGACAAATTTAAATTTACAGTGGAGTAAAAACAATTAAATGTACAATGCCTTTCATTGATAGACTGATAGTACCACTAATATATCATTGGAAGCCCACAAAAAAAATAAAACAATAGGTTGATTAAAACCTGTGGGATGGGAAAGGGCAGATTCCCATGATCCTCTGGATATGCGTGCAATCAATTTTGAAGATTAATCCGACTACCACAATCGGTTGGCAAAAAGTCTATTGTTGAGAGTAGAAGCTGATGCAGGGTTCATGGACTGGTATCCGTGTCATTACCTATCTAGAAAAATGATTCCGCATCCGATTTATTTATATGTATAGAATATTCGGTTAAAATAGATAGAATGACTTAATATTCGATTCAATTTAATATTATAATTTTTAGTGTTAAAATATATATTTATTGTTAATTACGTGTATATATATATATATATACTGTTGTTAATGAGAAAGCAAAAATAAAGAAATTATTAATATTAAATCATAAAATATAAAATTATTCTTGTATATGGATTGAATCAAATACTCGTTGGATCGCAAATTCTTAATTTATTCCCTAACTCGAATTAATTATCCTATTCGAATATTTTATTTTTATAATTTAAAATATATTGGTTCAACAAATTTTTTGAATTATTAATAAAGATGAACACCCCACCGATTATTAATAAAGATGAACACCCCACTGATTAGATAAGGTTAATTATATGGAAAACAACTTTAATAGTCATTCATTCATATTTTTTATTTTCTCATATTTAAAATGATATATATTTTAATCCCTCATAAATTCACAATGCACTATTTTAGTCCCTCGAAACAATTATAGATATATTTTGACCTGAAATATTCACATGCGTATAAAATATTACATTTTTTATGGACAAAATTAGTAACACACAAATAAATACTAAACAACAATACCTAAAACCTCCTCCATAGCATAATTCCAATAACAAATTCTCACCTTCTCATCACCATCCCTATTTTCCTCTCTCACCACTTCTCCTCCGTCACCCAAACTCTAATAGCCCCAATCTTCTTTCTTTTTTAGACAATTTAGTATTTAAGATTATGCATTGTTAATTTAACACTTAAATATGTTATATTTGATATGTATGTAAGTATTTCGAGTCAAAATATGTCCGTAATTATATCGAGAGACAAAAATGATATGTTTTGAATTTATAAGGGACAAAAATGCATCATTTTGAATATAAAAAACTAAAAAGTACAAACGTAAAATGTAAAGAACTATTAAGGTTATTTTCTCTAACTATATCATGCATTCATAACCGACGAAGTCTCGTAGGGTATGCTAAATAGTAGTAGTACCTTTTTTTTTCTTATTTCTTTATTTATTTTTCATTTATTTAAGAGAGGATTTACATTGATTCTTCATTTATTTCTTGACAACTCAAATTTATAACTTAGGTCACAAAGAAAATATAGTATTATTATTTAAGTCTTTGCATTTTATTGTAGAGATTTGAAGAGAAAAATAAGGGGAAGTGAACTACTTTCTTTGTTTGAAAGTTTTGTGTGTGAAGAAAAGAAAGATTTTGAAGAAAATGAATGGATGAAAAACTTACAAATTTTCTTATACAAACATGGAGAAAAAGGAAAGAAAAGTGAGTTTTATTCTATACGACTTCTTGTAATCCTACATATCAAAATATTTAAATAAAAAAAATAAACTTGTAAAACCATGTATCACTATAACTAATCTTTTCCTTGTAAAATTTCCAAACAACACAAAAGATATTACAATCCCTTACTTTTTTTTTTTCTTGTGTTGACAATTTCTTTTATTTTCTCTTATCTCCTAAAACTCTCAAACTCACTCTTAATGCCATTTATACAGTTAATGTTTTACTTTTTTATGGTAACACATCAAGTTTTCAAAATTTAAATTTGTATGAAGTTTTTTAAATATTAAGTTTACATTTATTAATATTTGATATAAATTTTATTTTACTGTTGAACAAAATTCATTAAATATAAATACATCTATGAGTTATTTGTTATAAAATTTATCTGTTTGTCTCATTTTAATCCTTTATGTATTAGAAAATATTAGTTAAGTAAGACTTTTAATAAAAAAAATTTAAACAAATTAATAACAAAAGCCATATTAATATCATGCTGCATTTTTTAAAACACAAACAATTTGATGATAACATATTATACCCAGACAATAGCACTAGTTAGTTGACAGAAATTACTTTAGCATATGATTTTACTGATAAACCTAGTCATTATATGATGAATGTGATATCAAATGATATTAGTGTAGTATAATTCATTAGTGATTGACTTCACGTCACATTATTTATGTAATTTTTTTAATAATGACGAAAATTTACAAAATAGACCATAAAATTAAAATCAAATATATCCAATCATTTTGGATAACTTAACTAGTACTAGCACTAGCAGTAGAACTTACAGAAAATGTATTAATAATAATTATAAATGAAGTAGAAACCAAAAAGTGTAGGAAAAATTTTTATATGAATTAAATTTATAATAGGTGTTATAATTTTTTTTTAATTTAAATTTATTCACATTAACTCAAACTAAAAATATTAACTTTTCAATAGTGATGGGGATAAATTTAGACTCAAAGTCTAGATAGTTACCCAGCCAGGCAGGCAGGTATTTCGGCAGGTGGTTGAGTGGTTCGTTGGATTCCTCTGACCACTCTCACACTCACTCTCATTGCAGCTTCCACAAATACACCACAAACCCCACACACTTACCTATATTACTCTAGTACTAAATTACCAGCATATAACAAGGAGAAGATGCTGCGAATTGGGAGTCGGAGGCTGTCTTCGTCGTGGTTATGGAAGCCCGCCCCGCCTTTCTCCACCTTCGTCTCTAGTAAAAATCCCCTCAACAACAACCACCGCCACCACCACGGAGGAGTAAAACCCCTCCCCGACCACTTCAGATCCAATCCCTTCTTTACTCCTACTACTAGGGGGCATTTCACTCAGCCCCAATTTAACGTTCCACCAAGAGGAAGAGGTATACATAATACACCCCTAACACCCTACCGTTTGTTGTTTCAGTACTAGTACTATATATCTCGTGCAATTTAGTCGGATTGATGATTTTTTTTTTTTTTTTCATCTCAGTTTCTTGTCATCTTTGATTGCAAAAATCCATTTTTTATCATTTATTTATCTACTTTGGCTGCTGTAAGTTGTAACCTGCACTAATCTATAACAATTTAATTTTTTAAAAGAAAATGTTAGAATCCTGCTATAATTATTTGGTGTCTTTGCTGCTGCATTTAAGTTTGGAGGAGCGTTTTCTTTGTAGTAATGTATTTGTAGAATGTTACCGACTACTAATTGTTTCTCATGAGCTGTCACCTCTAAAGTTTGATACTTTGAGGATGCTATTATTATGTTGTAATTCCTGTAGGAGTAATAGTTAGGTGACAAAGGTATGTAACCTTCCAAGTTACGGACAGTTGTTCCAAAAGGTAATTAATTGGTTATTATGCAAATTTAGAATCTTTATAGTTGAAAAGAATCCCTCCAAAGTATGTTTACAAAGAAAACTCACTTCCAAAGTCACAACTCAGTTAACTCACATACAACCCCACCACTGGCCGATGAACTACTGGAACCACTGGCTATATCATATCCATTAACAACTTATATATCCAAACTCCTGGTACTACAGGACTAGAGAGGGGGAAGCAATGGCTTTTGCCATAACGGAGGGCAAGGAAATATAGTTAAGGTGGTATGGAAGAGTTCAGGATTGGGCAGCAGGAAAAAGGGCATGAGATGCTAAGAACGGGATGGGCCAGAGTGGTCGGTTGAGGTGAAGGGAAGAGACATGAATCTGTGGAACTAAACCAAGGAGGGGAGAATGCGGGTGTAATGAGAGTTGAGGGAAGAAAGTAAACTGATAGCCAATTTCTATTGTAAACATATTTAAATCCAATGGCTGTAAGTTGCCTGTAACTTAGAGAGGGATTACAATCCTTCACATAGCTATATTTTTCTTTCCTGTAATAGGACAGAGAGTTCATTTCTTGTAAACTAATTACTACTATAAATCTCAAGGAAGGTCAATGTTATCTACCCAAATATTTTTCATATAAAAGTTGAAATTTGCAGCACACTTGCCAATTTCAGTCTATGCACCTGCTTTTTTCTGGACCTAAAAGCTGGAAGTCCAAGTCTCAAAACAAAATGTTTTACTGTTGAAAGGCCCTTTTGACTTGTTCAGGTCCTCACCAGCTTACACTGGCTTAAAGAACACACAATTTACAACGAAAAAAATAAAAATTCATCTTCTAGAAACCTTTTAAAATCTTTCTTCCTTTGTTCCTTATGAAATTTAAGGCTTTGTTCTTGACAGCTTATAATAAGCTAAAAGTAGCTTTTTCAAATTGAAACAAGTTGTTTTGGAAAAGCAGTGTTGCATTGCTTTTGAGACAACCTTTAGATTTTCTAAATATGAAAGCAAAACATGTTTTCAAATAAACAAACAAACAAACAAACCAAGCCTTATTCCCACTAAGTAATGTTGGCTGCATGAATCCTGCTATGCCATTGCGTTCTGTCATGGATCATATCCTTCTTAATTCCTAGATGGGCTATATCTTTTTTACAAGTTATCCACCAAGTCTTTTTTGGTCTTCCCCTACCGCTCTTATTTTGACTACTCTCTCTAAATTCTACTCGCCTGACAGTCGCTTCTATTGGCTGTTTTAACACATGAATTAACTACCTTAAGCGTGTTTCTCTCGTCTTGTCATCAATAGGTGCTACTCTAATCTTATCATGAATATGCTCATTGCGTATCTTGTCCATCCTAGTGTACCCACACATCCATCTTAAATTTATAAATTTCAAATATTTCAACACATTTTTAAATTCCAAAAAATAAAAAAATAAAAAACTTATAACTTTTCATAAGCTGATAAAGTTTTAACAAGCCCATAGATAGAAAAGTTTTACTTAAATGCAAGTTAATTACGAACTAGGAGTTGCTGACTCGCTCTTGCGGTTCATTTGGAATCTGTCTCCAATTTCATAACATGGAGTCTCATGTTTGTCTTCTGTCTTAATAAATGCTAGATACTCTCTTTTATCTCCCTGTAGTGAACTAGAGGGTTCAGGAATGAACCTACAGTCCCCAAACAGAGAAGGGAGTTTATCAAGAGCCCCTTAACTCTTTGAATAACCCGATGGCGCTGTAAGGAGGAAAGGGGCATATGTCACGTGAGTAAGAAGGACTGTCTCCTATTCCCAGTATGGTCTGGCTTGCCTTGGTATACTATGGCCATGGGAGATACATCTTGTTGAAGTACACGGATAAACTTCAAAACCTATTGGCAATGAGTGAAGTGGCCCATGAACCTTATTAATGTAGGAATCCTTGGGCAACCAATATGAACACTTTGTCCTTTGACACCCCATCTCACACGTGACTTGGTCAGTTGAGGACTTGCAACATGAGTTAATTGGATTGGTTGAGATCCCGGCATTGGCAGAGAGCCCAAGGGTTGGAATGTAAAGGGTTGGAGGGAACCTAAGACATGTGTGGAGTTATGGAGCTTTTTGTGAGTAAAATAGTAGGCTTAGCTTTGATACCATGTTAAAGAAGATAGTTTCTATCGCAAAACTAATTCACAAATGAGTGGAACGGCTCATGAAACTAATTAATTAGTCCTGACAAATGAGTGGAGTGGCTCATGAAACTTATTAATTAGTCCAGGATCTCTTGGGTAACCAATGTGGGATATATATATGTTTAACACCTTCTCACACACGTGACTTGGGTTGGTTGAGCATTCGGGGATAGATAGAGACCGTGACTTGAGTTGGTTGAGCTCCCAGGGATAAAGAGAGCCCATTGGAATGGGTTGGAGTGAACACAAAACACGTGTGGATGACAGAAAACCTGAGGTTAGCTTTGATACCATATTAAAGAACATAGGTTTCCTATCTCCAAATCAATTGGCAATGAGTAGAGTGGCCCATGAACTTGATTAATGTAGGAACCTTGGACAACCAATGTCCATGGGACATTTTGTCCTTTGACATATGTGGTAGTAACTTTTTATAAACTTCTATTCCTCATAAAAGGAGATGGATATGTTAGTAGGAAAGGCTAGAGTAAGCCTACAACTCAAGTTTATCTTACCTCTATCATACAAAGCCTTCTTTATGAGCATGATAAACCATCCACCATCCGTAAATTCATAATGGCCCCTCTGTTGTTGGGGTAGCCCTTGTCTTTTGTTGCCACATGAGTTTCATCACTTATTCAATATCCTTGGAAGTTTTGTAGCATGTAAGGTCATAATTTATCACCGGTGCTGACAGATATTTGTAATCTTTCAAATTGTGAGTCGAGTAAGATAATCACTGGCCAAAGAGAGAGCTCCAGAACATGTCTACCACTGAACACTGGGTTCCTAAATGCATTATGATTTCGAATAATGTGTTCGTATTTAAATTGGTGGAGCTGCATTTTAAGGAACATGTTAAAAGTCAAGGGCAAATATGCTAGAATGGAATTCCTAGGCGATAAATGAAAAATTTTAACAATGTGGAATCGTTTGCTTTGACATTATTTTCATATTTAAATAAACAAAAAAGAAGAAGAACTTGAACCATAAGCTTCATGCTATCTTCTAAGTTATTAATTAACAAGTACTGCGCCTCGTCATTTATGACCCATTCTTTCCTTGATTGTAAGTAATTCCTGAATACCCCTGCATAGTCAAAATACATTGAACAAAGAAGATAAGAAATACCATATTTACAGTTGTCGACAGTTTCTGAGGCCCCCCTCCAAAAAAAAAAAAAATAGAAGAAAAGGTCGATGAGTTCTCCTTAAGCAGACATGTTTGCTACTTTGGTTTGATGCCTCCTCCTGTATTTTCTTCTTCATATTTCTGTTGCTATTACTGTAATTACCTTTCGACTGAGTTTATCTGAAGGATAATAATTTGAGATGACATCCATGGTAAGTCTTTTGCTTGAAATTGTTCAAAAGTGAATCCACTAACCAAACACAAAATGAGGAAAATGATAATTTACGTTTGATATGCTTCAAATGTCAAGCAAAATATACTCCCAAGTACTATTTACAGTATGCCACTTCATGGGGGCAAAATAATCTCCTTGATAATTGATTATCTGAGCAACAGAATGATCAGAAGATAAAAAAGTATCACGGCTCTGGAATGCACCTGAGTAGAATGCAGGTGCCAACAGCCATTGTCAAATTGCCTCGTCTCTTCTTGAGCTTTAGAAGTTCTTGTGATGCGTTTTTCGATGTTTGCTAAACAAATAGAAAATGCATCAATTTAGCACCTGTACTTACTATCGTGCTTTCTAATCTTCTTTTCCAATCGAAATAATAGAGGCTAGTGAATAAAAGTCCAAAGGAGGTTCATGGCCAAGGTAGAGCCAATTTTACTGGGTGGCCAGGAATTGTGAATATCGTTTTTTCACTTTTGGTAATTAAGTAAATATTAGATGATGGTATTGGTCTAGAAGCAGTTTTATGCAAGTTTATTGAGTCTCCTCTATTCCAACTTATCATTTACAGTCAATTTCTTTTTGGTTGTTTGTAACTTCTGGAGTGGATCATCAAAGTGACATTTTGTTGTGTATTTACTTGGTGAATAATGGCTGTCATAGGCTTTGCTTCTGACTCCCTTACCCCAAAGAGTGAGAAGAACGTTGTGCCTGATGTTCCTGCAACAGTGGCTGCTATCAAGAATCCATCATCAAAGATAGTTTATGATGAGTACAATCATGAGCGCTACCCCCCAGGTGACCCCAGCAAGCGGGCCTTTGCCTATTTTGTATAACAGGTGGTAGATTTGTATATGCCTCCCTCATCCGCCTCCTTATTCTCAAGTTTGTCCTCAGCATGTCAGCTAGTAAGGATGTTCTTGCGCTGGCTTCCCTAGAGGTTGATCTCTCTAGCATTGAGCCTGGTACCACTGTTACTGTGAAGTGGCGTGGAAAACCAGTATTCATCAGGCACAGAACTGAGGAAGATATCAAACTGGCTAATAGTGTTGAATCTTGTGGGATCTCTTCGTGACCCTCAAGAAGACTCTGAGAGGGTAAAAAATCCAGAATGGCTTGTTGTAGTTGGTGTCTGCACTCATCTGGGTTGTATCCCTCTACCAAATGCTGGTGATTTTGGTGGGTGGTTTTGCCCCTGTCATGGTTCCCACTATGACATTTCTGGTAGGATTAGAAAAGGTCCAGCTCCCTACAACCTGGAAGTACCCACTTACTCTTTTTTGGATGAGAACAAGTTATTGGTTGGTTGAGAACACGAAAGAAAGCCCTTTTTCCATGGATGTGATTTTTCAAGTTCCAGAGGTACTCATTTACGTCAAGTTTCTGGTAATGGTTATTGCAGAATTTTTTCCCCCAATCCTCTGCTGTTGGGCATATTTAGGAGTTTTTAACTTTCAATACTCTGGTTGATGTTGGATTTGCTAAGCTACAACACTAAGCTCTTTTCCATAATACTCCTGCATCTTGTATTTGATAAGATGGAATTTGTTCTTGTTTGCTGTCAAGGTCAACTTTTTGTTTTTTCTTCTTTTTAGTTCTTTCATCCCAAATGCATTCATTTGATTTCTCAATCCTGACACACTCAGATATCATATTTATGTAAAAATTGGCTAATTGGTCTGATATGAAATCATCAGACCACGTATAGAATGAAATCCTGTTTCCAATATGAAAAGTGTGTTTGTGTTCAAGATAATTGTACACTCGGATATGATAGTTATGTAGATATTGGGTTTGTCGTTTTCTTTTGTGTCGTCTCATAAGATCATGAAGATAATCTTATACGACAGAATGAAGGTTTGTGGGGATCATGTCGACATATATGGGGACTTGAATAGGAGGATAAATGTTATTTGAATTGCCTTGACCATTTTTGTTTAAAAATACAAAACCATGATTTGGAGATTGAAAATAGCCTCATCTCTCAAAGATACCCTTGACATAGATCATTCCCTTCTCTGTCAGCTGAAGCTCCCTTCTCATTCGGTCTACTTGTTGGTCATCCGAGACCTTGAACAATGATCTCTGACAAGGTTCCATTATCTGCTACTGACAATTTGACTTTGATCTGCTCCTTTCTTGATGCTCTTGTCCAATAATATGCGCCTCTGTTTCATTGCTTGTTTGTTAGATGCTTAAAGTTTCAAAATATACCATTGTGTGTATGTGTTTTTTTTTTGGGGGGGGATTTGTTAGAGAGAGAGACAGATATATGTTTATTAGAAGTTCAAGCAGGGTGAAATAAAAATGAGGCTGCAATAGAATACTCACGCCACAGGACTTAATGCGGTCAGCCAGAACCAGTTATTGCCTACATCAGGAACAGTTATGGTAAGAACTAGTGCAACACTGGCCAGACTTATGCAGGTGCAAAAAGTGAGTAGTGCTGCTTGGCTTCGGCTTGGAACCATCATTCCTTCAAACCTTCACCAGTTAAAAGGAGAATAGTTGGTACCGCAGCGCAGAATGCATATGTAGAAACTTTTATAGTATGCAGACAGCTTGAAAGCGAGCCAAGGGCAGAAGCAATTAAACAAGGGTGCATGTACATGCAAGATGATCTCCATCCTCTGGCTAGTGTCAAAGGTAATATAGGTTTGGTTGGCTAACTTACGTAATAGTCTCCCCTCTATCCAACACCGCAAAATTGTTGCGAGTGAAGAATGATAGAATTTCTCCTGCCACCTGGTTGGGCATCATCTTTCCATCTCCATCCGTTGTAGTAAACGTCTTCTGCACAATCTGAATTCACAAAAGAAAGAATTGACGATGCCATCGTGCATTAACCAGTCTGGCTGCAACTAAACTGCTAGTAAACAAACAGTAGCAAAGAAACTGCTCTTATACTTGCTAGTATAATAGTAAAGCAACCAACCAAGAGAGCAGCGACAAGAGTGTGAAATAAAACTAACCATGGGCAGCCAAAGGTGAAGAGTTTAGTCTGTCAGCTGATTCTGTCTCTTCTCCCCTCCCAATCCTTATATATATATATATATTGTGTAGCATCTTTTACTCCTCTTTCAATTTTATCATTAAGGGAATACCAGGAAGCGATCGAAAATCTCAAATTTAAACAACACCAGAGGTATGTATGCATGCGAAATGAGGAGTAGTTATTACTTACGAGTAATTAAAGCACCACCACCACCACCACCACCACCTAACAAGGTAGAATAAACTAAGCTAGCTAGTAAAGGTTCAGCAGCTGCTACAATTAAAAGGAGGTGTTTGTCCTATCTGCTAGTAGTAGGAGTACAATTTTAAGTATGTGGTGTAGCATCATACCTTGGATTTGACAGAACGCTTGATAAGGGACCAAAGGCCAGGAACAGATATGACAAACAGTCCCAGGGAAGTGTAATAGCTGGCTTGTGAATAGCCACCGCCCACTATGCTGCTGTCGGCAAGGAAGAGTGAAGACAATGGATCTGCTGCTACCGAAGCCGAGAGAGTTTCGTGAAGAGAGGAGCACCGTACTGGAACAAGGGTGAGGGGCCTATTACGTCTGGATTGATTCACTATTGGAATCGCCGACTGCTATGAGTTTGATTATTATGATTAAAATGTCTACTATGGTGAGGATGATGAGGAGGAGGAGAAGACAGCAGCAATAGCTGTGCTGCCATTTTTTTTAGTTTGCTACTTTGGTTGTGGTCACCGGTCAGGCGAGGCCACCCCACATCTATCCACACATCCACTCTCCCGATGATTTTGGATGTTAATTACTACTGTACAACAAATCATAACACTACAAGCCATCCATTATTCAATTCAATCACTATACTTTAGTAATACCACTAAAAATTATTTTATTATTATTATTATTAATTTTTTTTTGTAGAACAATTTGTTTCAAATTATATGATTTAATCAATGACTTTTGACATTCAAAAATGCTCACCAAAAAAAAAAAAAAAAAAAAAATTATGGACTACTTGAAATTCTTTTTTAAAGTGCCAAAATTGAAGTTTGTCTACGCTAACGAATAAAAATTAAGTTTTAAATTCTATTAAAATTACAATTTTTAAAATTTGAATAAGTTATTATTATTTAGGATATTATTATCAATATTATTTAAAATGATACTTTAGTTACTTTTTTGATATGTGATATATATGATATGAGTATATGTATATAGAGTGACAAATAAAAGTTTCGGCCGATAATTTAAAATTAAAAATATCGTGATTTGATAAGATTTTATCACATTGATTGAATTTGGTAAGTGATCATGAATTTATAAATTTGTAAATAATTTTCCATATGATATAAAAAGGTGATTAAAAATGTGTATAAGTAATAATTACGAATTATTATTTGGAGAATAATGGATAATGAACCATCCAAACAAAGCCACTTTTTATGAAAAATTAAAGGAAGATTGGGCATATTATTTACATCATAAAAGGGAAATGAATACTCCTAAAAATTGATATTGACATAATATTAAAATTACTTTTTAACATAATATTGGTTTATATCATCACCTCAAATAATATTTTACTGACGCTAAATAGATAATTATCAACAAATATAATATTGGAAGAGTGACTATACTATTAAATACTAGTTAATTATTAAAATTATTATTTTTCCATATGATATAGTATATTATCAATTTTTTTACGTGCATCACCTGACCAATTGCTTTCAGCACCAGGCACCAGTCTATTGGGATATTAGTCATAAGAGCAACTTAATCTCCTGGGATCAAATATTGACAGGTAAAAAAAAAAAAAATAAAATCATGTCACTATCTCGGGTTTATGTAATTTTTGTTCATCTATAAAATAATTTATTTGTGAAGGTCTTTAGAAGCTAATGTGAAAATATTCATAGATTAAGGCAAATAGAGGTTAAATGCACACGATAGAATAAATTTTCTTTAAATGCTAAAACCATTAAATTTTGTAGCCTTAATTATTGTCAATAAGTCATGTCATTCAAAATGTAATATGTAAAATGGAGAGAACATTACAAGATTGAAGTTCAATATATGGTAAAAGGATTTGGAAGGTTTGGGTAAAGACATATAGAAAAATTGCATGAATGGGAATCATATTCTAGTTTAATTTTAACCTATAATTGACTAATCCTTTGAATCAAACAAAATTAATTTAAAGCTATAAAAAGGAGAAAAGACTTACTAACAACTTTCAAATTACTTGTATTAAAATAAATTTGAGGAGGCAAATAATGGCACTTGGCAATCAAATCTTGTGATGATTCATGAAGTTTGATTATTAAAAATTAAAGAATAATCCTAAAAATAAAGAATAAAATTAATACTTTATTGAGTGCAATTTTTGTTTTATTAGAAACCAAGATTGGAAGAACAAACTTATTTTTATTAAAATTATTATTTTTCCATATGTCTTTAAGTGTCTATTGGGATTCCATATGCAACTTAATCCCTGGGATTATTGACATTAAATAAATAAAATCACACTTTGGAATATATAAAATAATTACTTTTGTACCAAATGTTATTAAATAGAATTATTGTCATTCAGTTTTAGTAAAAGAGCATTTATTAATTTTTGTATTTAATTTTATATTTAGTTTTTTAATTAATGGGTGAATTTCAGTTAATTATATAAATCAAAATCCAAAGTTGGGAAATTTGTTTGGTTAAACTACCGACTAGTTTGAATTTAATTAAAAAAAAAAAAAAAACTGAAAATTTGTTAAGTGAATAGCTAGTACAAAATTTTTTAATTTTCTTAGATCGGTAGGTTTCTTCAAGTAATTCTCAGGGGTATAATAGTAATTCGACCAAAATAGTGCTCTCTTGTCTCGTCTTCCTTGTTCCTTTACTTTTGTGGCTTTGGACTTTGTCCATTCTCTCTTTCTCAAAGCGAATAGGAATAGGATAACGCGTACGCCGTCTCTTCTATTTCTTCCGCCCCACCCCCCAACCTCCTCTTTTTTTCGCCCCCAGCTCTTGAAAATCTAATCCAATTTCTTAATCCCTGCCCGGTGATGATGATGTTTATTTTATCCAGTATCCTTGCGAATCAACGCAAGGGATTAAAGTGTGCTAATTCTATTCTCTCTCATCTCACCCCATACCGGCGGTATGTGTTTGATTCTTAGGGCTCTCCCCCTATTCCTTTATGAGATCTTTGTTTTGTTTTAATAAACTGAGATATTATCGATGCTTTGCCGGTTTGTTTTTTAACATTCTTTTCTATAAATAAAAAAAAAAAAATGCTCCTTCTCTCTCACTTTTAGGCTTCAATTATACATCAATTTGAAATTTGGGCATCTTTTATTGGTTAAAATTTCGTTTGTAAGTTGTAAAATAGGCAAAATTCCTTTATCTTGAATGGTATTGGGATTCATTGGCTCTTTCACATTTTTGAATGGTATTGGTTCATTGGTTCTTTCAAATTACCTTTTTTTGTTTAACTGTAATTGAAAACGTATGTTTATGTCAATTCTACTTGAGAGGACTAATATTTATTGCTTTCCTTAGTTCCCTACCACCTGTTCTTGTCCCTGCTCACATATGCTTTTCGATGCGAGAGTTGTCTCTTCTAAGTTCAAACCAAGAATGATATCTAACCTTTTACTGTATTTGCTGATCACAGTTCGAACTCAAGTTTATCTGTCATAAAAGGAAGCAGGGGTACATTGCTGTTTTTAGTGTTACATTTAATTAATCTGATTTTTCGAGTTGCACGGTGACTCAAGTTATGTGTTTTGCCATATTCTATGGTATTTTTTGGTTTATCTTCCTATACATGGATGTTTGAAATAATGAGTTATATACATGGATTCTACATCTGTCTTACTGAACTAATGATTTTAACATGCAGCAAACTTTCCTTTGCAGAATATAGTTACTGGTTTAGTTGTTTGTTCATGTAACAAGTAGGTATACTTTTGTAAGTGCTTGCTCTTTATCATGCTTCAAAGTTTCAGCTGTTTATGTCTGTTTTACTTTGTGCTGTATTTCCATGACTGAACTTATTTGCTAAAGGGTAAAGGCGGCTGTTACTGTGGTTCCAGAGACTATTGTCTTTGTGTTTTGTATTAATAAGCTTACTCATGTCTCTAATTTTATTTATTTATTTATTTATTTATTATTATTATTATTTTTTAAAGATTGATATGTATGTTCCTACTTTATCGTGTGAAAGTATGCTTGATCATTGGATATAGATGGTATATGGGCTAGCCATAAAAAGCTGCAGAACACATAGTTAAAAGGTGATTAGTTTGCACTTTCAGGCTGCACGTCAAAAGAGATTTATCAATCAAGATTGAGAAGCCATTTTAATCCAATTATGTCATACTAAAACTCTTGAGATATTCTACTTTATGGCGGCTGATCAGCGGAGGAGACGTCTAAACACCAGCACTTTTGTTGGTTGCTCTTTTCGAGATCAAAGGGAACAATATAGAGCTAAAAAAAAGAAATTGGGATTGCCACATGACTATACAAACATGAGGTCGAATATATCTCTTGAGTGGGATGACAAGAGCAAGAATGTTGTTGCAAAGAGAGAACAGGTTGGCATTTTGCAGAGAGACTTGGTGCCCCTTTTTTTAATGATGCTGGTCCTCACTGCTACAGCAGCTTGGCTGATATTCTTAGCGTTCCTCAGGAAATATTTGAATTGGAAAATTTAGTAAACCTCCTTTCATATGAGGTAACTATCCTCAAGTTGTACGGTCTTTATTTATTGGCTTCCAAGCAATTCCTGACTTAATTGTTATGTGTTTTGCATGGTCTGTCTTAGGTCTGGCAGACTCATATATCTGACACTGAAAGAAGCATTTTGACCCAATTTCTGCCACAAGGAGGTGAGGCTGAAAAAGTTGTTCAGGCACTGCTCTCGGGGGATAACCTTCACTTTGGAAATCCTTTTCTCAAATGGCAAGTTTTAACATGCATCAATTTCTTTCGATCACCTGTGAGTTAGTTTAGCCTTGATCCTGGAGTTGAACTTATATCATAATTACTTATTGACTTCTCTACTGAACAGGTTGAAAGACTTTCAGATTGGTGTATCATTTTTTCCAGTACTTGGTGAAGGATTTGATTAATCACAAAGTTGCCCTTTTGCTTGCTTCTGATATTCCTGTTGTTGTTCTCACTTATGTATTGAAGTTTGTTGCTGTCAGTGATGTCCTTGTTTTCTATGTTTCAGTTATATCTTCTTTTGGAGTTTAATGTTATAAGAATAAGAATTCTCTTCTAACATGAGATCTTTTGCTTAACTGTTTGGTGCAAGCTAGGAAAGTTTACAGTTACAATTAATGTGTATTTGGACTTGATCTATGTTAAATTCTTAATTTAGTTCCTTGTTAATTATTCCTGTACAAAAAGTTTAACATGACCTTATTTTGATTTAATCTCTTTTACAGCACGTTAAGCCTATAATGTGCTGAGTCTATTTATGTATGGACTGCTAGGTTATTAATCAGCTTTCTATACTTCAGGTGCTTTGGTGCTTGAAATGTGAGTTTTGTTACTGATCTGACAATTGCTATCTTCTTTGCAGGGGTGCTGCATTGTGTTCTGGTAAGTTCCATCCTGATGATGTTCTTCGAGTGCGCGAGCAGCATATCAAGGCCAATAAGAAAACATACTTTTCTGAATTGCAAAAATATCACAATGAGTATGTAGCATGACCTTAATTTGTCCAGTTTCATAGTCATCTTGTTGTTTTGACCGCTAATAATAAATAGTATTAATCCTCTGTCACAGTGGGAAGTTGTGGATTTGCTTTTTTACTTTTGTGCTGAATGGTCATCTTGAAAATGAACAAAATTTTGGGTTTCTTTCAATTGGTCAAATGACATTTAGTTTTTCCCCTTTTTTTGAATATGGTATTTGTGGCAGTATGATTGAGGATTTACTGATGTGGAAGGATAGATGGGATCTATGCAAGGATCCTGAAGAGGAAATTCTGCAGAAGATGTGGAGGTTTGTGATTTTACATGTTTCATAAGTTTTAACTATATATAATTGTCATATTTGGTAGACACACGGGACCTGACAATCGAACAACTATAGTTAATGTTCTGCTTATCCTTATCTAAGATTTTACTGTAATTGACATAATTGGAGGTTGCATGCCCTCCTGCTCTTATTTTTATCCATGCTGCTATTTCAGAACACTAGAAGTAAAATACTCTAGTCGATGTGTTAGGAATCTGCCTCTTTTTTTCAGCTAGACGTGGTATTTTTTGCACATGTTTCCGGTTGTTGGGGATTGATGCATTTTGACTAACTTGCACATATGGCCTAATAAAACTTGATGCATGTATTTGGGCATTGTTATTTATTGGCGAATCACTCGTTCATCGCTCTTGAATTATTTGCCCTGCTATATATGTCCTCCATATACTTGGTGGCTTGTAGTGAATAACCCTTTTGTTTTGTCTTGAAAGTATTTGCAAACTAGTTGCTCCATGTGCAATGCTTGTGACCTTTTAAACCTGGAAAACCCAATTTAGTGAAATGTATGTTCTCTTATGATTAAGTTAAACTAAGATGATATGTCTATTGTGCTAATTGTTACAATGAACCATTTCTTCATAACGGTAATATATGTAGTAAATGTGGCTTAAATTTTATTAAGCCATTTATCCCTGGTAATCTAGTGAAAGATTATTTGAAGTGATCAAGTATAGTTTATTCCGGTTAGATTTTTAGTAAGTTGGTTTTGGGGAAAAAAAAATTGTGAGCTAATGTAGATCCAGATTAAGTTGGAAAGTATGTATATGTCATACATATATTTTTTCTGAACATATATAATATGGAGGGATTAGTAGAAAATAGACATCTCCAGAGATAAATTATAACAGTAGGGATCTCTTAATTGCAATAAAGATGCTTTGGAAAAGGAGAGTCAGTGGGGGAAAGGAAAAAAATTTCATGAGGTTAATCAGTATCAATCAATGAGATATAATGTACCTTAGGTGTAGGCGCACACGCGTACACAATACACATGGAGGGAAATACATAAAGAAATTAATTAGGTTTCACTTGTTAATTCTTGGAGTAGAAATGAAGGATTGCTTGAAAGTTTAGGAATTAGGGATTTTTAGCAAGAAGACAACTTGTTTAAGTTTCTAGCATGCTCAATATTGGTTTGTTATAATATTGTCAATTAACGATGTAAATAATTATTACAGTCATTGCTTACCCTGTGGACATTGATTTTTTAACTTCAACTTGAAACGTTTAATTTCTTTTAATATGGTATAAAGACTCTATATGAGCTCGTGCTTTGATGTATTGACATGAATAATGTTTGATTATGTTTCGACCTCGTGGTACAGGGCCATGTTGCATCTCTGATTTTGATTGATGGAAAATCTAAATGCAGGTCAAGAAGGCAGGCTGGAAAAAGCCTACAGTTGTCCGAAACTAGGTTTTATGATCCTGAGAAGAACAATGGTGCCACCCCAGAATCATGTTCTTGGGCTACTGCTGAGAAAGCATGCAGTATTGACAGTAACCACAATTTGCCTTGTGAGTCTCAGGGAAGGTAATCAGTTCTGGACTCCCTTATCTTCCTCCCCTTACCCCAAATGGGCAGAGCAAAAGGAAGGGAAAGGAAATCATGCGGCATTCATATTTTTATAACGCATGCTTTAACTTTCTGTTTGCTATGGTTATGGGGTAAAATCCACAAAACTCTTTTGTGGATTGGCACAAAACCCCGGAACCTCCTCAGTATTAAACCAAGTATAAAGAATCCCCTTCTCTTTGGACTAAAATGGAAACTGGATGGAATCTGTCAAGATTGATTGGGATACCAAACGTCTATATTGGCCTCATTTTTTTATTCTGTTTCTTTGAATTTTACTTGTGCTTTTTTATTTTATTTTCCTTTTCGTTTTATTCATCCTTTTCACCAGGTTCTTATTTTCATGTGTTTTCCTTCTAAGTTAAACGCAGTAGTATTGAACCAATACTTTGTGTATTTGCCAAAAGAATTTTGTTTCCTTCTTCCTCCTGCCTCCTTTCTTCATAAACCCAAGAGAAGTTCAGACATGTTAGATAGCAGTAGCCGCAAACTGATGGCAGCAGTTGACAACCTTATTTTCGAATAACCATTCTTGATGAAAATACATTGTGATTCCTTCAAATTTTTGCATATTTCAGGTCCTCTAATTTTTCCTCAAAAGTTTACACTCAAAAGGCCCCCAATCAGGCACAAATAGTGGCAGTTCCACCTCTCAATCAGCAAATATAACTCCCAACTTCATGGGTTTTGCACCAAAACACCTTCAACTTGTAGAATCTAGATTCACCCTGCATTGACACCAAAAGACAGGCCCAAATTTCCAGATTAAAACCAAAAAAAATCTAGAAATTCCTTGTATAAACCTTCCAAAGAAGGTCTCATTTGTAGTTTTGCATGCTGATCTCCACTTGCTTTATTGCAGATATTTTGTGTACAATTTTAGAATCAATTTTGACTCTTGCTTTGATTACTTTTGTTACAATGACCTTTTTCATGCCCCATCATAAAATTCTAAGGGTTGGCATTGGCTATGGAGACAAGATTTTGGAGTGCAGAGGAGGCAGAAAGTTGAAGTGGAGGGAGATTGCAGAGAAGGGAAAAAGTGGAAACTCAAATCTTTTCTTGAAAAGCCTTCTACTCAGACATGAAAAATGAATAAGAAAAGGATAAAACATAAACCACAAAGAGGAAAGAAAGCTTGGAAGTCTACTGGGGTATTTTGGAAAGAAACATACAAGATTTTTGTATTGAAGTTTTGTGTTATTTGGAACCATATGAAAGGCGCGTGTGCGTGAATCCCCATCAATCTTCTTCATTGATTCCATCCATTTTCCAATTTAATCCAAAGCAAAAGGGGGTTCTTTGTACATATGTTAACAATGAGGGGTTACTTGGCTCTTTGGCTAATCACAAGGAGGATTTTGTGAATTTTACACGTGATTATGTTGCTGATTGTACATAGGTAACATGTTGCTCAGTTGAGTAGTAAAAATACTATTGGGTGCTCAAATCTGCAGGAAAGGCTTCTCAGACAGCAATCTCAATAACTCATCAGATGGGCTGAAGGGAGTTGCAAAACCAAAAAAGAGGGAAAAGCTACAGAAGCGCAATATCCAGCAGCTTGGTGATGGTGCAAAATATATGTCTTATATCAAGGTTATCAGTTTATGTTCTAAAAAATGTTTTGCGGAATTTTATGTTGAACATTATTTTTCTTTGATATTAAAAATTTACACTTCTTTGGTATAGTTTCCCTTTCATCTGCCGTATATATGAAAATTTGTGGATATATTTCTGTGTTTGCAGTAGCTGATATAATTTTCCTTGACTTGCAGTCTCATGACTTACCACTTTTTTCATTGCTTTCTTTTGTCCTCCTCCAGGTCAGCAAAGAACAGCATCGACGTGTTAAGAGAACGATGAAGCATGCTAGTAATAGCATTCAGTCTAGGTCTCTTAATAATGTTTTAGGTAACCTTGGCACCCTCCATGTACAGCCATTTGAAGTTTTTGAGGAAGAAGAGAGGCAGAAGTTGCACGACTATTGGTTAGTGTTCTGTTTCTTAGATCTTGTTAAATGTCTTTGATTTGTTTTGAAATTCAAGTATTTGTTGGATGATTCCAGGTTACATTTGGTGAACAAGGATATTCCAGCTGGCTACACAAGCTGGATAAAAAAGAAGTTGAAAGCACAAGAAATGGCAAAGTCTTTGGCTCAAGAATTGGAAGAAAAATTGAAATTCCAAGGAGAGGTATGTTAAAGTGCTTATTTTCTCCGGCAACTTAATTTGACCGAGGGTATCTGAGCTGTAAAATGAATGTTACTGAATATTCACCATCTTTCTTGGCCTGAAAATAGATTGAAATTTTTTTGGCTGCCTTAGGTTGACTTTTTAGTGTAGTTTTTTGAGCAGGAGGATGAGATAGATAATTCTAAGAATTTGCCAACGGAGCTCATAGATGACGGAAAAGCAATGGTTTCACCCAGTGCAAGTTCACAAGAGGTTTGTTCAGTGTTACTTAATGCGACCTTCCAGCGTCCGATTTCCATATTGGTAGGCTCAATATTGAAACACAATACATTTGCTACCAATACAGACATAGTAGCGTACTGAAATTCAATCACACAAACAACCTAAAATTCTAATACAATTAAAACTACTATAACTAAAATTATAGTACAACTAAAATTCTACTACAATTAAGTAAATAACATGTATAATTTTAGCAACAATCAAGTATATACCCAAATTTTCTAGTACTAGACAACCATATATGAATAATACATCGTACCACGTGCAAAAAATGGTTACCAAGTTTACCTCCCCATGTTACGAATTATAAAAACCATCATATCCCTTTCCTGCACCCATACCCGTACTGGAACGCAATACATTTGCTTACCAACTAATACGGTCATTGTAGCGTATTGAAATTCAATAATTGAAGAGACAACATACCTAAAATTCTAATAAAACTAAAATTCTAATACAACTACACTATAGTACAACTAAATTTCTTAAGTAATGACTTAATTGTATATGCAATAAGTTTACAAAAAATCAAGTATATACCCAAATTTTCTAGTACAAACCACCGTACCGCGGACAGAAAATGTGTACCACCATAAGCCTACCTTCCCGTATTATGAATTATAAAAATCACCATACCCCGTACCCATACCTGTGTCATGTAGCGCAGCGAACCGTGTATTGTGCAACATTGATTTAAACATATAATTAATACTTCACCTGCTTATTTAGTGTGGTTCTTGCATTTTGAGCATTTAAATATTTGGAATCTATGTCTAAATGGTTGAATTTCCTCATTTTGCTTCTCTTATTGATTGCCAGGATGAAGGTGGAAAGGTAACTGATAATCTACCTCAGCAGACACCTAATGGGACAGAAAACATGGAAGAAAATGATAATTCTGTCTCTGCTGAAGAAAATCTAGAAAAGATTGCATCAGTAAGCATGAGGCATCAGGTCAATGACATGACTCTGTGTTCTCATGACAATGATGTGATTGCTGAAGTGAATGATCTTCCTCCAATTGTATCAGAGTACCCGGGAAATATGAACCAAATGGATGTACCTGTCAGTCAAAGAGGTCCTTGCGAGATTTCTGCTCATGATGTTTGGTCAGCAGTTAGTAAGCCTGGTTCTTTCTATCATTCTGCTTCCCCAGGTCTTCATTATGTCTCTTCAAGTGAGTTGTCACTTTCACATCCTCAAGTTATGGAGGGGCAACCAGTTCAAATAGTTAATTTGGAAGAAGGTGCTCAGGAAAAAGATTCTGGGGGCCTGTTGCATGGAGAATCGGATGAGCTGTCTTTCTATGGTTCTTCCCCTAATCAGGAACAGATTTTACTGCAGGAAAAGAGTGATGGGAAGCAGATGTTGCATGGACACCCTGATGATGTATCTTTCTTTAGTGCTTATCCCATTCAAAACCGAAATGAGCTGTTTGAGTCTTTCTTCAAGGGCCATGGTGGTAGTTTACCTCACCATCAAGAGCAGAAAAGAATGGCCTTGGATTTTCATCAACCAGACAATCTAATGATGGAGAATGGCCAATTTTCTGCCCATTTCAGGGATCAGGTTAATCTTTCACCTCTGCCGGAGTTTGGAGGAGGCAGAAAAGAATGAATGCTCTTTACATGGATCACAATATTCAGGATGATGTGTACTCTGGGGGAGGAAGATACCCCATTTTGGATGCGAGTACGGTTCGCATGCTAGCACCTTCTCAATGTCATTTAAGTGGTGGGGGTTTAGTGAGTCAGAATTGGTTTCCAGGAGAAAATCAAGCCCAAGGAGGGTGGTCTGGTTTGGAAGGTGCTGTTGCTTCGAGCAAGAGCATTGGAAGTCAAGGTAACTCGGACCAGAGCTTGTTTAGTGTTTTATTGGAATGCAATGAATTGCATTCTGGTGCCCCTGCCCCTTATGATTCAGTGGGTTCTGCAGACGGGTTCATGCAGCCTGAGACATACAATGTGTTGGGCGGAGGGATCCCCGCTACAAGCAACATTTTACAGCAAACGGCTGATCCACTGAACTACTTCAGTGGACATGAAGCGAGTGATGGCCATAAAACTAGCAATTCAGGATGGATGAGCGTGTCAAATCGGATGACCCTGTTACCCTGGGTTACAGGACTCGATGAACCAACCATTTGTAAGGTCTTGGAATCAATAATGCTACTCTCGTGTGCAGTATATGGTTGCAACTAGGTATGGTTGGCGGTCTGAGGAAATGATGAAAATTGACGGACATTCGAAACCAAGAGATGCAGGGCATGGAATCTACTTTTGCAGCAAATATTTGTCCAAAATATTTTTTCGAGGAGGGGAAGGTAAAAAAGATTTTGGTTTCCCCCCCCCTCTCCTCTCTCCTCTCTCCTTTTCCCTTTATCGTTGGGTCTTTATTCTTCTTCAACAATGGCTAATAAGAGGTGGCATTTGTACATAAGAGTAGAGAAAAGCGAGTGCAGTGTATATGATTTAGACGTAGGTGATGGTTTTGGAGGAGAGAGAAGGATCTCTTATTTAATAGGTGCACCAATAAAATTTTATTAGTTGCATGTTTTACTTTTCTTTTCTTTTTCTTTTTTATTTTTTATTCAAAGAAATAACTGTGGATGGTCTTTCATGTAGGCCTGAAAGTACATAAGCAAAGCTTAAGATAATAAAAGGTGCCATGAATTGTTGTTATTATTATTATTATTTTATGGAGCCTTGTAGTTGAGTGGATGCATCAGCTGGGTGTAGCCTTGTTTTCGCTTTTACTAAAATTGTAGGTATTAAATCTGGGAGGAACGATTGGATGTCCTCGAGCAATCAGGTCACCAAACAATTGGTGTGTAAGTGGTTGGGTTTTGCCAATTGAAAGAAATTCTTGTTTAGACTTTATTATCATTAGAATTTAGAACGAGTTAGGGGAAGGCAGCCAGGGAGCGGAAAGAGGATATAACCCATATATTTTTACATGATACTAGCTAGTAGTACTAGTACGGAGTTGAGGATGGATGATCAAGTAGCCCATTATTGTATGTACTTTTGATCTTGTGTCGAGCGTCTACTCTACTGTTGGAATTAAAGGATGGAAGATTATGTTTGAATTGCTTTGATGGGAAGAAAGCAATGGCCACTTTACTTGAGTGATAAGATTTCTGTACTAAAATTTTGAGGCTGATGATTAGTCTTCTGGAGTGGGAAGTGGAAACACGCATGTGTGTGTAAAACAGACGGACTGTGAGGTAGGGGTATTCATTGACCGGTATTACAATAAAAAAATTTTGGTATTTCGATGCAAGAAAATTAAAATTAAATTTGAACCAAAATTTCGGTTGATTGGTTAATTAATTTTTTTTTGATTTATCTGATTAATCAAAGTTTACTAGTTAATTTAAAAATTAAGTATAAAATTAAATATTAAACTAATTAAATTAATAAACAAAAATTTAAAACTATTTAAACTAACACTAGAAATTAAAAAATAACAAAGAAAAACAATATCAAAATGTTGAATGAATGGAACATGAAATTGGGTTATTAAAAATTAAAAATTAAAAATTAAAACTAATAAAATTAAAAATTTGATAATTCGGTAATCTGATATTTTATTTTCAATAATCAAATCCAAATCATATAACTAATAGATTTTTTATTCGATTTATTTAAAAATTGATTATTTAAAAATCAAAAATTAAACTAATTTGATTCGACCAATTTGTTCAATTAAATCAAACTATGAACACCTCTATTTGTTCAATTAAATCAAACTATGAACACCCCTATTTGTTCAATTAAATCAAACTATGAACACTCCTACCGTGAGGTTTCGTTTGGAAAACAAGAGATACAACAGTGTCAAGAGTTCTAAAAAACAAAGTAGAATCCATTGATAAACAGGACTCCAGTTGGGAAGGTAAAATGGGAGACCCCTCCCACCACTTTCCTCTTTCCAAAAAATGCTACAATGAAATTATTCCAAAAAATGCTATTCGAATGGAACCATCATGATTTACTCAAACAGACTAGACTAGCTGGTCTAAAATAGTATTTGGAAAATATATATATATATATAAGTAGATTTAATTTTTGATCCTATTTATAGACAATCTTTACTTACATTCGCTGATATATATTATAATATTTAATTCACACCATAAAGTCTATAATTATTTGTAGGACTAAATACCAAGCCTAAGTATTTTCCAAAATACAAAGCATCTCTATTGAGAACTTCCACGTTAAAGAAATAATTATTTGTTGTAAATAATTGTCTCTCCAAAAAGAATTGTTTGATTACAATATGCAAAAAATCAGGGAAAAAAAAAATATACAGCTGTTGTTTATACAATTATCAAGCAGCTGGACTCATTTAACAGGGATATTTTCCAAAAAAAAAAAAAAAAAAAGTATATTGAGAAAAAAGCACACTCAAAATCTCTATAATAAGGAAAAAACTGAATTCCCATTTCATTTTATTTTGAAGACCTGAAAAGTTGACTTCCGAGTGTCACAACTGGGGTTCCTTCCCCCATGATTGTTGTCAAGCTCATTTCTTTTTCAAGTATGCGGTCTAGCTCCATAACAACATAACTCATGGCTGGCCGCCTCTCACTTGAAGGGTCCACGCAACGGACTATCAACTGTATGAACTCTTCCATGCCTTCCTTGGTGAAGCTAGTACCCAATAGACAGAATCTTAGAAATACTTCTCTCTCTGATCGATGATGATGGCTATATTGCCAGATTCCTGATAGTTTTGCAGCTGTAGAGGAGAGAAAATTACATCTCAGATGCATCTATAATTAGTTCTTGTAGAATAAGCATCTCGAATGATTCTCATAGCATAAGCTAAACAAAAACATAGTTATCACAAGATTATCAACAGCAATGGAACAAAATAGACAACAACCAAATTTGCAATTAGCAGATCTGTTCAAAGTAGCTAAATTATGTATTTTATGATCATCTCGTGATTAATTTATCAGTCTCAAATGATGACTAGAGGATGACAACAATGGTAAAAGCACTCTAACTCAAGAACACATAAAGCACTACTAGGAAATGTGAAATACCCATTCAACGAGGTTTTGATTGATGTCTGAAGATAGGAGATCCGAGGCTTCCTGGCCACTGACCAACTCCAGAAGAAATATGCTGAAACTATAAACGTCACTTTTCTCTGAAAAATGTCTAAACTCTTTAACCCTACAACAGCGAAACAAAAAAAGAAACTATAATAAAGATCTGTAATATAGAATTCAGGAAACAAAGACAGAAAGAGTTAATACTCTGGTGCAAGGAACATCTCATCAGCTACCACTTCAGAAGATGTGCCAGCAATATCGAATCTTCCAAGAAAATTGCGTAATCCCGCATCAGCAACCTTTGCTATGAAATTTTCATCTACAAGAACATTTGATGTTTTGAAGTCTTTGTGTATCAAACGAGGACTCAAGGCATGGATGTGAGCCAGACCTGCATATTTTAGAATCCCAGTGAGGTTTCACAAGTGAGGGCATTCTTTGAGATGCTTCAAGTTTGAAGAAGTTTTGACCAATATAAGTCCCACAATGTCCACAGCAGAATTTTGTGTGATTACAACTGCTAGCTATTCCAAAGAAAAGATAAACCAATACCAGGAAACCCAAAAATGCTCACTGGTTTTGCAAAGGATCACCTTTAGCTGCACCTAAAGCTATTGAAAGCCTGTGCTTGAATTCAAGCTTCTCCTGTGTAACCTGTCCAGCTCCTGTAGAAATTGTACTCTAGATTAATAAATCAAGTTGCCAAGAGATATATTAAATAAATAAACCCTGAAAGCCAACTGCAGAAACTCATGATCCAGAAGGTGAAAAAAGAGAATTTATACGTATTTACACAAAAATTGGACAGAGAGTCAGTCATCAGTAGAAGAAACAAGGGTAGATTGAGTTCCAATTTTCGATGAGCATTTCTCCTTCAGCGTGAGGGGCAAGAAAAATGAATTATCAAGAACATCGATTTGAAAGATAATTACCATACAAATGAACAGATACACTTCCATTTGGTATGTATTCGTAGACAAGAATCTGTTGGCCATTATCCTGGCAGTAACCTAGAAGGGTGACAAGATTGCGGTGCTGAATAAATGAGAGATATCGAACCTGAGAGGAAAGTCAACACATCAAAGCGTCAAAGCTGAAGGAAAAGAAATAACCAAATGCAATTAATGATCAGTCCTTTAGTACAGTATATAAAGTTGTACACACAATGCAACATTGCCCAAATTCTTTTCCGAATATAACTTGGATATACAATTTCAGAAGGAAGGAAAAAATCCACGTGCAGAAAAGGCAACGAGTACTGGATAAATAACCAACTTGGAATTCCAAAATACTTCCAAGAATTAGTCATCAGAAGTGTAATTAATCCAAATTGTCAGTTGCAAAATAATTGTACTATTCTTTTTCGGATGGACCATGACAAAAATGGCACATAAGATATCACACATATACAGCTAAGGAGAATGATCCCTGATCCTGTGGAGTGCCGACGGACAATGACAGAAATGACACGTAACACAACATGTTCATACGTCTAAGGATAATGATCCCCGATCCCATGGAATGTCAAACTCATAAAATCAATATCTTATGTTTCAGCTTACATCGTTGCACACTTGGACAAAGCAGAAGTCCTCTCTCTGCCTGTCATCTACATTATCACCCAAACGAATAAAAAGGAAAGAGTCAACATTTTAAAAGGAAATCGGCTTCTCTCCAAGCAAAATTAGAAATCCTTTGAAGCAAATAACACGAGTGTGGGGTTGTAGAATTCTCGCAGGTCAAAAGGATTTTACCTCCTCAATAAATTCTCGGGTCGGAGCACCAGGTCGCTTTTTAATGGCTACAAGCATCCCATCTTGAAGTAAACCCTTGAATACCTCTCCAAATTTCCCTTGCCCAATTAAATTTTTATCGCTAAAGCTTTTCGTTGCCAGAGACAATTCTTCAATTTCAAATCGTCTCGCATCTCGCAGAGTCAACTCGATCCCAGCAGTTCCTCCAACTGTAGATCATCCATTAAACAGGTGAATGAAACAATATGCATCTAATGAAGAAGGCATTGCTCTTGCCGGGTTATACAGAAAATATATAATTAAGTAAAAAGGGTCAACCTTGAACTGACGGATCAGAAGACCCAGTTTCAGAAGTTCTCGAAATGCTCCTAGTGCGGAAAAGGCAGAACCTTATGATTACAATCACAATCACCAACAATACCACGGCTCCTGCAGCACCTCCTAGAATTGCTGCAAGAGTCCTTGACATTTGGTCAGGCAGCCACTACAGCAACACTAATGAGGATTTGTGTGGTGGTGTAGATTATAAGACATTGAACCTGATATTAAGAATGCTACAAAAGACGCCGTAAGAGGAAAGAAGGGGGGGCATATTGATGACTAGTGAGCATGAAGAAAACATATCACACAACGAATATTGATGGAAAAAATTCGACTCCCAAAACTTGTTTGATAGCTGGGAAGAGGTTTGGGAGTACATACATGAAATAGAATAGCAATCGAGGAGTTGAACGGAGATTGATCTAATAGATAACCTACATGTAATACTTAGTCACAGTATTAGATTTGGCCATCCTTTGGAGGTACCACCTATACAAATATTAACAACATATATTTTCCATGATCAGTAGTAGTTGAAAGGTAAAAAGGCGTAAAGCAATAAGAGTGTGTGTATGTGTGTGGGGTGTTAGAGGAAGGCAGGAAAGGAAACCTGCGAGGTCGTCGGCAGAGAATGGAATAGCAAAAGGGAGATCCTCAGCTTCATTTGCCGGAGGCGGTGGGGGGATTCCTAACAGTAGAAGTAGGAAAGGAGAAACAATAATAAAAATAATAATAGCTGGATCAAATAAATAAATAAATAAATAAAATCAGCCGCACTTGAACATTTGAATCCCACCTCCTACGAGCTATTTAGTTAGTATTCAGATGCAGATTGGCACACACAGAGAATAACAAAATCAAAGGCAGAGAGGCGTTGTTGGTGGTATCATCACTCTCCATAATTCCCATCCCATTACAAGAAAACAACGGACCCTCTCTGCACCGACACACAATCAGTAGAAACCACCCACTCAAATAAAACTGAATGCAAAATCCAACCCAACCCCCAAAATTTGAGAATTATTTTGGTACTAATTCACTACCTACTGGAGGAGTATAATTAGCCAGAGCGCCAGTGCCACACCCCCAACTGCTACAAGTAGAGCAATCAAAGCGCAATAACCAACAACCAACCAAAAATAATACGCCACTAATAATCAATCAAAGCAGACCAACTCCTCAATCTCGAAACAGGCAGGCACGGCCCCTTGTAGAGACTCTTCTTCATACGCAGGGAGAGGAGTGAGGTGAGGGTTGATAAAAAGGGGAAAAAAAAAAAAAAACTTCTATGCGCTAAAAAAATAAAAGTGAGGTAGGAGTAGTGCTAAACAGTGATAGATATATTGATTTATATAAGATTTTTTTTTTAAAAAAAATAAAAAGTTATTTTGATTTATGATTTCAATTATAAAAAATTAAAATATATGTAATAAATGACATAAATAAAATTTTATTTTAATTATAAAATTTAAAATTTAATTTCTGTAAATATTTTTTGTATCAAATAGTTGTAACTACTTGTAGTTGTACATACTACTTTTCTTTATTATTTATTTGGTCCAAATTTAATCATAATGAAAGGGGTGGTTAAGTAAATCATTAATTCATTCATGAACTACATACAAATAAAGGACTATTTATAATACTACAACTCATCTAGTACTACCACCATTTAACAATAATAGTAAACATTTTTAATGGCTGCCCCATCTAAGCTTAACATTATTAATGCTCAATTTCGGGATTAATACCCTTGTTAAACTCTTTCTCATTTATTATTTCCAAAAAAAAATAAAAAAATAAAAAATAAAAAATAAAAAATAAAAAATAAAAAATAAAAAATAAAAACTCTTTTTTATTTAGACTCAAAATACCCTTATTAGTGAAAAATCAAATAAGAGTGCAAAGTAGATCGAGTCAGTGTACTACCACACAAGTATATTGAAAGTTGTGGGTGTGGGGGGTTTGGGATGGCAACTTGAGAAATAGAAATAGACATCCCACCCGGTAGCAGACAGCTCAGCTGACATAATATGCTCACACTACTCTCTCTCTCTTGCATGTTCATTACTTTGACAAACTTAATACATGCTCACTCCTTTCCCTGCTGCTAAATAAATTAACCAACTAAGAAATTAAGGAATGGTGAGTACTTTTCGTATTTTTAATACTACCACAGCAACACTACCCCTTTTTTGTTTATTTATTCTAAATTCCACATCAAAGCTTTGGATTCTTGTCACCCTAAACCACATTATTACTTTCAGGATATGTATATACTACTCTATAAAATAGCCAAAAGTTGTTGCGCAGTCCACTCCGACCACATCAACAAAATATATATATATATATACACGTTACAACTATTTTTCTTTTTCTTTTGCCTACCACACCTAATCATCAATCATTGCCAAAGATTCCTATCACTCACTCTATGTGTATATATATATATATATTCACACACCCCTCTTTCTATATTTTTTCTGGAAATGTGTATAAACGAATAAAACTCGTCCAACTATTACATACAGTTTTTATCACAAGTATTTGCAGATGCAGTGCCAACTGCCCACAGGCTTAAGTTTTTTTCTTAATTTATCGTCTATATGAGAGAATCTTCTTCTCCCACTCTTGGTTAAGTTATTGTTACCCTGTAAGTGTACGTGGCCTTGGGGGCCAAGGCCTCAATAATTATCCGCTCTAATTGTTGAAGATAATATAACATCTAAAACAATATATATATATATATATAAAACAATATATATATATATATATACACACACATCATCTCAACTATTCTAGATACTATCACAGTAACTAAGTGCGTCCTTTTGCTAATATCATTTTATCATATGTGTATATATGTTACAACATTTGAAAATACCGTATATATAGTAAATATGGGTCTAAGATTTTTTTTAAGAAATGTATTATCTAATGTGTATTAAATGTATTCTTTTCATTATTCAACTGTACATGGACAATTATACTACAGTTTTTTAATCTTTTCATTTGAATGATATATATAATTATAGGGAATTTTGTAGTATCATTGGGTTTAAGGGCTTATATAATAAAATTTTAAAATACATGTTGTATTGTCTAACAATCCCTTAAAAACAAAATAAATGATTCATTTAATAAAACTGTAAAATTTTCTTATAATCATATATGATTTTACATTTAAAAAATATCATATTTATACAACATTATATCATTATAACATATACAATCATGATTTTTTTGGTTAGTAAATAATTTATATGAAACTATAATTAAAAAAGAAAATCTAAAACGCATAAACAAGCTTGAGTTCAACTTTGCTGCCTATGTGGGGAATTGTCTTTGGGAGCTGCAATTTGCGTCATCTGGATGCTAGAAACCTTCAGGTGTTCCAGCAAACTTGCTTGCCAAAGGATCAAATTGTGCAGACAATTATTTGGATGGTGCAGGCTAAGGTTGCAAAGAAAGGAGGAGGCCAAGGACACTAAGGAAAATTGGCAGCCTACCGTTGCCTGGTGCTTCGATCAAAATATCTTTGTTGGTTGATAGTCTAGAGTTTTGTTTAGTTTGTATCAAGCAAATTCTTACATGGATCATATTTATCAAATATTATGTTATGAATCTTTTGATCTATGTTAAGTTATCTATTCTCATTTTATTTCACTTCACTCTTAATAATAAAATAACTTTACACAAATAGGGTCCATAATATATAAAAATTTCTTGTTTGTATCAGCAAGAGTCTTGAAGTTTTTGGTTGGTTCACCTTTTTAATGCTTACTTTTCTGATCATCATCATCTAATATTGACCAAAAAAAAAAAAACTTTAGTTGAACCTAACTCAATTAATTGAGCTGAGAATGAACATGATATTTATTGGCTTTTGTGGGTAAGTAATAACTTTGGGTTCAAATCATCTATACTATAAATATATAAATATAAATACATATATATATATATATATATATATATGTATAACTTCTTAATGCTTATATTTATGTTATAAGCATTAATATAACAACCCAAGATATATAACATAAATATATGCATTAAGACAAAACAACTTACAAAACAAGTTAAAACTTACTTGGGCAAAAGCCAAGAATACACATATTGAGAGTAAGAAAGGTGGTATAGAGATCAAGTAGTGATAAAAACTAAGAGCTTTTTATTAGTTGGGAAGTTTACGAGAGAGAGAGAGAAGAGAGGGAGAGGTACTAAAAACTGATGCCCTTCTTCTTAGAATTCTAAGAGTTTATATAGAAAATTTTTCTAATTATTACAATTATTGCCAACGTCATACTTGATGACGTTTTAATCTTATCTTTTGCTGATGCAGATACTGACATCATTTTTTTCTGTTTGCCTTTTCTTTTTTTCTTTGCTGCTTGAGGTTTTGAAGAGGCAGAAGATGCTTCTGAGCTTGTCCCTATTTTTTCATCTGAAAATAATTTTTTCTTTCTAGATGTGATTTCCAACAGTTTTTGCTTGGGTTCTTGCAATATTTTTTAATTCTTATACTTTTCTGAGCAATTTTTTATATCAATTATTTCTTGTTCATTCGGATCCTATGATTCTTGAAGCAAATGAATTAGATTCTGGGAGCATTGTATTTGCTCTTCTTCTTTTCTATTTTTTCTTTTTCTTTTGAATTGTCCTGATTAATTTTCTTCTCATTTTCATCCTTTATGAATAATGAGATTTGTTTTCTCGCGGCATTAAAAGCTTCAATTTGCTGTTGGACCATGGCTGTAATAAAATCATTCATGTTTGTTGTCTCCAATTTTGATGCAAGTGTAAAAGAAGATGCTTCATCTTGTTTTACCTGTATTTGCTGAGAAATTTGAGTTTTTAAACCAAGTAGACTAAAATCTAATGGTGCACATTTCACCCACCACTTGCATTCAAATATTCTTCTTATTTGTGATAATCCAGATGCTGGACAGAATTCGGTTTCCAATCTCCAAAACACACACCATGGTATGTTGAATAGAATCAGAAAATGACAGAGATCTCTTTTGGGAAGATCCTCGGGTTAAAACTCCTTTGTATAGATTTCTTTGAATCTCTGGAATCCATCTTGGTTGTATTTTGGATAGAATTCTATAGGCATTGAAAAATTTTGAGACCAATGGTGAAAACCACATTGGTGAATCTTTTTTTTTTTTCAAGAATTGATGGTTCCAAACAGATCTAACACCATATGTTTGTAATCATCATTTTGAAAATAAAATGTATTTTGAAAAGAAAAAAATACAAATCATAGTATGTAAATCTATATTCTTTATTATTAAAATTTGAGGAGAATCTAACAGTTGATGTTGTTATTCCCCAATTTCTGATAGTAGGAACTTGATGATTAACAATTTTTAAAAATTTTATAACATGGTAATCATCAACTGTTGGAATCCATGCCTCTTTTTGATTATGTATAATAGTAGCAATGTCTTTTCCATGTATTTTTATGAAATAGAAAAAGCTTGCATGGACCAGACTGGGTTTTGTTGGATATCCTGATATAGGATAATAGGTTCTGAAAAGTCAGGAGCAAATTTTTGCCGGAAAAGGACATATGGGTCTTTTGTGATCTCATCTACATCAATGTTGATCACATGCATTTTTTTTTTCTTGTAGGTTGAAATGAATTGAGTTATGATATATAGACTGATTTTGAGAAGGTTAAGATAATTGTGGTATAGTTCTCAATGATATCAAATTTGAATTTGAGCTATTTTGATTTGAATAAGTGAGATTTTGATTAAGTATTTCCCTGTAAGAGGAACTTGAGAAATTTAAGATTAATGGTGAAAACTGTTTCCCATTGGTGTATAGCCAATCCCAATATTTCCAATGTTTGCAGAAGATGCTTCTGCTGGAGAAGATGCTCCTCCATGAGTATTAGATATATTTATATGAGGCCTTGGAGAGGAAGATGCTCCTCTACCTCTTGCTCCAGGAGAAGATGCTCTTCCTCGTCCTCTGTATAAACTCATCCTTGCAATAATAAAATTGATAATTCATGCAAATATTTTATTCTTAGACGATAAGCCTCTTGAAAATATGCAATAGTTTCTTCTTACTCATTATATCTATTGATTTGTTCTTGTAATATGGCAGATAGCCATAATGGATCTTCGTCTAATTTATAATATAATTTGTATTCTATAGTTCTATTATTACTTTCCTTTCTTGTTCTTTTTTATGTTTCACTAATACTATTCTTGATTTAAAATAGGCTTTACTTTCTATCAAACTTTCTATATATGCCCAAAAATGTTTAGGATTTGGATTTAGAAGTAATAATTCTAAATTTCTATAATCCATCTTAGAAATATATGTGTTGATAGCAATTCTTGCTCTTTTTTTATTAATGTTGTTTTTTCTTGTTATAGGCTGGTACTTTTTTCCTACTTCTATTGTGAAATCATTTTTATGAAGATTATTACTATTAGATGAACTGGCTTCATAGGCCATCAAGCTTGTTCAAGTGAACTTGCAATAAAATTTTTGGTTAAAAAATCAGGAAGAGAATTAGTTTTTCCTTTAATATATTCAATATCAAAATCAAAAACAGATAATATAGATTGCCATCATGCAAACAATTGTTTTGATGCAATATTTTTAATATCTTTTTCTAAAATTTGCTTTGCTATAGAATAATCTATTCTTATAAGAAATTATTTTTAATTTAACAGATCATCTTGAAATTTTGTGACACATAAAACTATACTTAATACTTCTTTCTTAATTGTAGCATAATTCTGTTGTGCTTTATTCCAAACACCTGATGTGTATCTCACCAATTCTTCTTTATTGGTATGGAGATTTAATTGCTTTAATATTCCTCCATAACCTATATTAGAAACATCAATTTCAACTATTTTGAACCATGTATGATTGGCAAGATTTAAAAGTGACAAATGTTTCACTTTTGTATTTATATGCTTAATAGCTTCTGTATGTTTATCAGTCGAAGTTGGGGGATTCTTTCTTAGTCTTTCATATAATAAGTTACAATCTTGTGCCAAATATTGATAATATTCACCAATATAAGTTAAGCTACCTAAAAATCTTTGTAATTGTGTTTTATCTTTAATTTTATTTGAAAACTTATTAGCAAATTCTATAGATCTTACTATAGGTGTAATATAACCTTTGTCTAAGTTATATCCTAAAATCCTAATTAAGAGTTTGAATTTGGAATAAAGTCATCTTTTTTGTTGAGACTACTATGCCATTTTTTAATGCAATACTGGTAAAAATGTTTATATATTTAAAATATTGATCTATATTTTCAAAAAATATCAAAATATCATCGATGTATACAATAATAAATGGATATGAAGAAAATATATCATTCATCATATTTTGGAACTCAGATGGTGCATTCTTTAACCAAAAGGCACATTCCATTCATAATGTCCAAATGGGACTATAAATGCAGTTTTATTTAAGGCTTATATTTATGTTATATATCCTGGGTTGTTTTGGTATCAGAGCAATGGAAACTTAAATTAGTATCTAAGGATTAGTTTTATTCAAATATATTTATAATAGAGGTTGATATTAATACTAGATCTGATCAATAACACTTGTGATTTCTGACATAATGAATATCTTCAAGATTCTTGACAAAAAGACATTAATTAATAGATCCCAAATTATGATAAGAATTTATGATTTACTTGTGGGTTGACCATCTAAGTCGCTAAGGGCTGTAAGTCTGTAGCCAGACAAAAGTATAAATCCGGCGTTGGCCTATTGAAAGTTAACAGTCGATCAAGTAAATTATAGTATCTTATGCTAATGAAAGATCTATTAATTGATTAGTCAATACGTGAAGAATATTAAACGTATTCACTATGATCAGAAAATCATATTGTTCAATAAGATCAGATCTAGATAAAAATATGAACACATATTATGGGTTTGATTTGTTTAAAACTAATTCTTAGATCTAATCCTTCCTTGGTTCTTATTAACTAGTTTTACTTATGTCTCTGTCTAGATCTGCATCCATTTCATCATCTACATATACCAAAAATAAGGAAAGAATAGAATTCACAGATATAGAACAAGTTTTACAAAATTGAAGTTTATCAAAAAGAAAAGAATCTGAAGTTTATAAAAGAGAATTTTTAAAAGATTTTACAAGTATCTTTAAATTCAAATCTTCATATAAGATAACAACTGTGAAAAAAACTATGTTATACCCATAGGAAATAACATCGTGATATTAATACCGTAACATCTACTAAATTCAATTTTATGCATATAGGTTTAGTTTAAGTAGCTTTACAACTTTTAAATAGGCAAGGGTTAAATACATATGTTTGTGTAATGGACCTATACATTTTGATAGCTTTCCAAACTTTTCAGTCTCTCTTACTGATAAAAATTTAGCTGATATATTAACATTAAACATTCAAACTAAAAGTTATGACATGAAAGGTGGAACCGAGAACATATGTATTGCATATAGAATATATTACAAATTGATAAATACCATGAGTCCATGACTTCAGAAATAAAGATATATAAAAGAGGTCATAGTAATAGAAACTGTTGGCCTAAAGCAACCTAAGAGATGGAGTGAATTAGGTTGTCTCAAAAAAAAAAAAAAACAACAAACCTTTTGAAGTGCTTAATGAAAATGCAAAATTTGTGCAACTTAAGCACAAATGATCAAAGATAAATATTTAACAATCAAAACTTAAAGTTATTGTCTAGAACAAATAAAGGATTGAGATAAAGAATATCAAACCAAACTCTCAAACTTTTCAAGTTTGGAGTACATCCACTAGTAGTGCCTCTTCAAAAAATGTGAGACAATAACCTTCTTGTACACAAAGTAGGCTTACCCTTGCACTAACTAAGTTCCTCTAGTTGAGCCAAAGGGTTTTATACTACAACCTCACTTTTGTACACTTGTTATCCCTCCACTCTTATACTTGAAGATCACTCACTAGTTTACTCTTGCTCACACTAATTTCCTCTAGTTGAGCCAAGAGAACTATACTATCCAAACCATACAACCCACAATATTTTAGCCTATTTCTCCCAAAATATCTCTTACAGGTGTTTGTATTGAATGTAGTAGTTCCACACATCATTTGGATATTCTTGGGATATTTATAGATGAAAGATGTTCTAAAATTTGAGTTCCAACGGTCAAAAAATTAGCTGTTAAAAACTAGTCGTTAGGGGTTCGGACTGTGATTTGAACGTTCGTTCATGTTATGCATCCTACAGGTTCATGAATAGTGTCTCGGACGGTCATATACGTCCTACAGATTGATGAACAATGTCTCAGACAGTCATATGCATCCTACAGCTCTGACAGAAAATTACTTCATTTCGAGCTCCTTTGAAGACGGTCTTCAACGTGTCGATCTTTTTTGGCTTCGGACGGTCTTCAACGTCCGATCATCATACTTTCGAATTTCTTGTCTCGAACGGTCTTTTGCATCCGAATCACTATCTTTCGGACAGTTATCTACGTCCGAAAGATGTGTTCTTCCTTGGTGTTGTCTGGTCATATTTCGGATGCTCCCTTGCGTCTGAGCTTCTTTTTTTCGGACGCTCTTCATCGTCCGTAAGGTGTTGTTCAACTTTTGGTTATTTTTCTTGATTGTGTTCGGATAATCATTTTTGTCTGAGCCTTCCTATTTTTCTACATACTTATTTTCAAGCCGTTAGTACGATTTGGTCATCATCAAAATATGATTATCATAACTAGGGTCCAACTCCAATCTAGAAACAAATCTCACTAGATCAAACTTAGAGTTGCCCACTATAATAGATTGGAATGAAGTTCAAGTCCCAGATCAATGGATATTTGATAAAATCACAAATCCAACAATTTCGAAACCCATATCATTAGCTCAAATAGAAGAAAGTTCATCTAGATCAGTAGCCATAATGTTTTCAAAAAGACATTCAAGATCCTC
Source organism: Cinchona pubescens (assembly GCA_025175665.1). Taxonomy (NCBI): domain Eukaryota; kingdom Viridiplantae; phylum Streptophyta; class Magnoliopsida; order Gentianales; family Rubiaceae; genus Cinchona; species Cinchona pubescens. The sequence continues at coordinate 748,731 of JANKKI010000141.1, forward strand.
AATTCCAGATAATTCTTTAGACAATTCTTATATATCTAGACCAAGTTCATCTACATCATTTAGAAAAGATGGAGATCTTCCTTTAAAATTTGCAGGTTTTCAAGAGAAAAATCAAACTATGCATGGGGTGTATACCATAAATCCTGAAAAAGAACCAGATGTAGAATCAAAAATAGGATATCAAGTAGAACATCCAAAATCTACTGTATCATATGGAGTTTCAGTTATAATAAAAGATATTCTATCTGATGAAGAATTAAAAGAAATTTCAAAATAGGCAGTTAAAGATTTAATCAAGAAAAATATGAAACTCTTTGAAATCTTTTTCATAAAATGGTTTTTTGAAAATTATTCTATTAAGCAACAAAAGGAAATTCAAAATAATTATTATATTTTATAATAAGAAGGACTACATATTATATAGAATTTTTTAAATAGTTTTATATTGAATATAAAGCTTCATTGGTAGATCAAGATAAAGATATTTTAGTTTTGGAAGATACATATACTGATTTTATTTTAAATGAAATAGATTCTAATGGATATTATAAGAGTCATAGATCTATATATCCATCTTATCAACTGTCGTAAGAATAGGTAATGAAGGAGTTTTAGCTACATCTTTTATTCATCAAGATCATACCACAATAAGAAGTATAATACAACAAAATAATTTTATATCTTTAAGTCTGCATACTATATCAAAACAATTAGAAGAAGTATGTACACAATCACAGGATTTTAAAAATATGAAAAATAAAATTGATGATATAATCAAGAAAATTAGTGCTAATACACAATATTTTAATTATGAAAAATTACCAATCACAAGATGAAAGTAAGTTTAGTATTCCAATTATACCATCCACTAATAATATATTACTATCTATTATTAGACCAACAGAAATACCTTTACCTACAAGAGTATTTAATACAAATATAGAAGATTGCCATTTAAAATTTGAGAAAACTTTAGGAGGATTAAAAATAAATATATTAACTGAAGAACATAATAATAATTTAGAACAAGATTCAGAACAAGAACTAATAAATTTAGAAGAAGAATCAAATGAAGATATGTATGAAGAAATAGAAAGAAATAATAATATAGAAGATTTAGTAGGAATGTTTCAAAATAATGATAATGCTGAAAGAAAATTGTTTTCAATAAAAAGAAAATATAAAAAATGTGAAAATCCTAAGCAATTTGGATGTGAATATCCTAAAAGACATAGGTATTATCAAAGGCCAAGTTCTCAAGATTTAGAGTTAGAAACTAGTGTACAAATGGATCATTTAAACTATAGTTCAATATATGAATGGTGAGTCGAAATATGAACACCACTAATTGTTCTATATAATAACATTTTTTTTTTAATTTTCACATTTTTTTTGCTTATTATAATTACAATAATATTATTTGAATAATATTTATTGGATTACCAAAAATAAAGTACAAATTTAGGAGTATTTTGGTTAGTAAAATAATAATCCGATCTCATCGGATCCCAACCAAATGTAAGATAGTTAGCATTTTTAAAATATCCCATACAACTCAATATCAACCAAAAACTGAATAACATCACTAATTATCTAAGAATGACACATCACAGGATTAATTATCCAAAGATAAATATCCTGTCTCATCCAGTCCATGAACCAAATAGACCCTTAGGGTATTTGTTGTTGAATCACTAGTCCGACATAAATTGGGGTATTCTTGAATGTAAAGAAGATGACTTTTGGTTTCCTTCATTTAGTGATGATACATAAAGTGTTCACCCAATAAAATATCGACACGCGTCCTATGACCCCTGCAACGGTAATTCTGTATTATACCAATTGAGTGCTGATGTATGACTACATATATACATGATCAAGTATACCCAATTGGTCGACCTCTTCGCTCTAACCTTTTAGAGGTTAGAGGTTCCGACCATATGGCTAGGAACATCAACATATAAATACATAACGATAGCATACAAACGAGAAGGAAAAAAGCTCAACATCACAACCATCACTGTATAATTAAGTAAGGCATCTAAGTCACATCAATAATACAAGCTTATGGGTCATATTCATACATATTGCTCTATCTATCTCTCTTTGCTGGCCTGTAACAAACAAGCTAGGTAGAATCTATGAAAAATACCCGGCTAATACACACACACACACGCACACACACACACATACATATATATATATATATATATATATATAAAATTGGGTACGTGTGCTTAACCCCATGAAAACAGGTCAAGTGTTAAAAGCACAAATGCAAAGTGGCGATGCCTTAAAGTATACTTTTGTAAGACAAAAAAGTTTAGGTAATAGGGAGGATGCAAATAGACATATAATGAGAAAATGCAGTTCTTGTCTGGGCCCTCGTACAAATTTGATAAAGTTCCAATAGTGGAGACTTTGGAGGATGATGTTTGAACAAGGAAGCAATCACCTCCAAGGAAGATCTTTTAGAGAGTCGCACTACTCAAATTAATAGCTTGACGAGACGTAGGATCCGGCTAGATCTAACCACGGTATAGATCTAGTCGAGGAAACTCTTGATGATATATGAAATGTTCATCCAATAGAATGAAGACATATGTCCTGTAACCCTTACGAAAGTAATTCTATAATATAGCCTGAGTGCTGATGTATGATTACATATATACGTGATCGGGGTATACTTGGTTAGTCGACCTATTTGGTATGACCTTGTAGAGGTCGTATGTTCTGACTATAAGAACAAGAATCTTAACCTATAAATACATAATGATAGCATGCAAACTACAAGGAAAAAAAGCTCAACATCATAGCCATCACTGTATAACTACATAAGGCATCTAAGCCACGTCAATAAGTCTTTACAAGCCCAAGGGCCATATTCATACATTCCTATCTATTTATTTTTTCTTTCTGTTGCACCTCGTGCAACATCAGTAGAGATAAAGGAAAAGATTTTTTTTTGAATTAAATTGATAATGTGCTCTCTTTATCTATTCAGTTGTTGGTTAATAAAAATCTTATAAATTAGTACATAAGATTTTAATAAACCATAGTTTCCAGCTGAGGGAAATTGGCTTCTTACTATCGTCTGTAGTATGGATGAACTGAACTTCAGATTACCTCTAGAACAAGGAAGTGAAAGGCTGCAATTGAAACTTCTAGAAGTGCATCGTTCCCGTAATTATAGCTTCCTGTTTACCCTAGAGCTCTATCCACCGTCTGGGAGAGCTCTAGGGTAAACAGGAAGCTATAATTACGGGAACCCGTAGTGGTGGTTTTAAAGATAGGATAGCGAGGCATGAAAGCTTTCTGCTATGCATATTAGAGGAGAGTTATTGTAAACATCACAACTTCCACCCTGTTGGCTGTAGTTTTAGCTTGTATATTTGAGAAATTAAGAAGCTTCCTAAATGAGATTTCAAAAAGAATTCAAATCTGCAATTTTTATGCACAAAAAAAGGAAAGAGAATGAACTAGAACATTCCTGTTTTTTTTCATTCCAGCATTTTTATCTGTCTCTTATACACATCAATAGATGTGTACACACACATAGACCAGCCACACAACTAAACACAACATTACAAAGTTAACTAAAATAGAAGAGTCCGTTGACCCGTGTCTTACGGTTCCCCCCGTTGTTTCCTCTTTCTTATGACTGACATATGGCCACCTCCACAAGGTATACACATCTGTCTGTTCTATAAGGATCTAAACGGGCCCTCAAGAGCTTTTAAATAGCATTCTTCTATATTTGTATTAAATACTCTTGCTGTCTCTTATGGGATCGAGAACAGCAGGATGCTCCCATAATGCACCGAGCGAATTCTCCTGTTGGAGCTTCTCGTTTTCCATGATTTGTATTTCTTGTTGAATTTCAGCAAGTCTTTCAACGATATCCATGGCTAAAGCTCTTTCTTGCCGACTTCTAAGTCCCCATCTCCCTTTGCTTTGCCAAATAGAAACTGAAAGAAGCTTCTATTTATAGGCCTTGGAGGCCCTTAACCCTTTCTTATTATTAGTAAGAATTGTTGTCTTGGTTCCCTAACATGGATCATTTCAAACCTGGCTTTTCTTGAATATGGAACCCCATCCACTAGATTTTGCTGAATCTGAAGTCCTTGGATTAGTTACGGATTGGAGTACGAAAGGCCCACCCCAAATGTGTATAAGCTCTTTGTTTTTCGCGGGTATCGCCACGCGGCTTAATCCTGATCACTCCCTCCAGAATAGAAGGCAATAATAGAGCGAATCCATCAAAGAGTACTCCACCACGAGCTACCAAAGTAAACTAAACTGAATTTAGTTTAGTGAAGAAGTTTATAAAATAAGAAAGTGACAAAAAAACTTGGCAGAAAGCTCTTAGGAGGTAAAGCTCTTAGGAGGTAAAGCTCCTTCCTTTACCCGTTCTGTTCTAAAAGAAGCTCAGTTAATTAGATTGGATTAAAGATAAAATGTGTATTCAATTCAACCATTCGCATGGTCTCCCTTAAGACTGACCTCTTTTCAAAATGAACCGAACCTCGATGTCTCCACCATATTCATCAAAGAGATACGGCCATCTCTCTAGGTTGCATACCCCCTTAGATCGTTCTATTCGTGCTTGAAGACCCCATTGGTCCGCTCCTTTTAATGGACACTCTTAGCCATCCTCCGAGGGTTAACACCCTATAGATCGTGAACTCTTAATAATGAAATAAGGATTTAACAGTTTTATAATATGTAGTTTTTAAAAAATCTTTCTTATTTGAAACTGTTGGCCCCAAAAGCAACCTAAAAGGGGGGGGTGAATTAGGTTATCTCTAAAAAGAAACCTTTTTATGTGCTTAATAGAAATTCAAACTTTATGCACCAAATGAAAACTTAAGCACAAATGAATACAAAAGATATTTAACAATTTAAGCTTAAAAGAACAAATAACAATATTGAGATTAAGAGAATCAAACCAAACTCCCTAGCTTCTCAAGCTTGGAGTTTGCAATTACAAAGAGCTTCTCACTAGGCAACTACCAAGTTCACAACTTGAAGTTCAGCCCTAAATTCTCAGTCTCTTCAAAGTAGGTGAGACAATAACCTCTTGTACACAAATGAGGATCACTCTTGCTCACACTAATTCCCTTAAGTTGAGCCAAGAGTTTTACACTCACAACCTCCCTTTGTTACAATTGTTATCTCTCCACTCTCACACTTGAAGAACTTTTACACTTCTAAGCTCTTTCCTCACTACCTACACTATTACAACACTTGTACCCACTATTTCTCCCAAATAGCTCAAGAATTGTTTGTAATCAATGTAGAAAACTTTTTTCTATTAAATCAGACCTAGGGGGTATTTATAGTTGCCATTTATCAGCTTCCAACAACTTCCCAACGGCTATTTTCTGTTTACTGGAAAATTAGCCGTTGGACCTTTCGGACGGCCGATGCAGCAAGGAGTGCATCCGAACAAACTAGCCGTTGGACCGTTCGGACGGCCGATGCTAAACCCTGCGTCCGACACTGCGTCCGTTCTCTGAGGGTATTCGTTCGGACGTCCGAGGATGCGTCCGAGCATAGCTAGCGTCCGATCGAAGCAAAGTCTACTGGAATATTCTCGGACGCTGTTCTTCGTCCGAGACTTGCTTCAAATACTTTGTGTCGAACGAGGATTACCATCGTGTAAGCTCTTGAGGTTGTTTTTGTTAGGACGATCATTTGCGTCCGAACCTCCCTGTTTTTCTGCACATTTGTTACCTGTTTTCCAGCACACTTGTTATCAACCTATTAGTATGATTTGTTCATCATCAAAACATGATTAACATAACTGGGGTTCAACAGAAACCCAATGGAAAGAAGCCCGGATAGCCTTTTCTCGCACACCGGATGAAGGGATAGAATTCATTTCCTTCTTTCTCGTAGAATGTTACATTCCTTTCCTTTTCCTTTAAACTCGATTTTCTTAAACTTAAAGAAGAAGGCTCTTCTCTTGTCTTGACCGCATCTTAATTGAAGCTAATTCCTAAGCTAGGAGAAAGAAAGTATAGGCAAGTTATCCTCTCTGAAGCCCTATAGCAGTAAGGCGGAACTTACGAAGCTTCTCACTTCTTTTGAGGCTTGCTCTTATACGAAAGAGAAAACTAAAGAGATAGATGCAAGAGAGAATAAGAACAGGATTGGAGGGCAGATTACAGTCTTGTGAGATGTGCCAGCAATGCCATGACGAAGTCAAAGAAAGAGCCAAAGCAAAGAATGCCTTATAGATGAAGTTCAACCGGCATTGACCTTAACAATACACCTCAGAACGGAAACTTTAAACATTGATGGTATGTGAAGGATCCGGCCTCATGCAACCAAGGCCTTCCAAGGAGTAAGTTGAATGAAGTAAGGATATATAATAGTACAGGTGGTACTGACCCCTTCTAAGCTGTCTCTTATACACATCTAGATGTGTATAAGAGACAGCTCCCGTGTACATCACCACTTATGATAACTCGAGAAGGAAGGAGCCGAGAGTCCTCGAAATGCTACGCGTCCTTATACACATCTGAGGATGTGTCTCTAAGAGACAGGTATCTCCGTGCTATAGCCGATCCCACCAAGTAAGAGACAGGAGATAAAGATAGGGATCCATCTAGATCTTGACTCAGGATATGGCCACCGGTGCAATGAAAATTCCTACCACATTTTCTAGGTTAGTAGGGTGCTTTCTACAGTACCGGGGCATCGGCCAAGAACTTCTTGAAAACTTCTCGGCGCTTAGGAGAGGTTTGTAGGAGCGAAAGCCACTCAGTTGCTTTCTAAATCGAAGAGAGTAGAAGGCACCTCGCCTAACATTATAGGAAAAGGTCGTTAAGCTCAAATCTTCACAGCTAGTGCAATCCATTGAGAGGATACTATTGCTTCTATCTTCTAATCGTTGCTTGAAGACGCTAGAGCTGCTAGCGAGCATTCCTCTTTGCTTTCTTTTAAGCGTGCGTTGGTCACATAGATGACTTCATCTAATTCAGGAGCGTAGACGAGCGAGCAGAGCCCACTGCCGCGTCAAGGCATTCGCTCTCGGTGTGAGGAGTCGTCTCGAGACCGAATTCACTCTCTTCATTCCTATAAAAACAGGGATCAATCCTTCTATTTTATTCAAAATGAATGCTGACTTCATGCTTACATAGAGATAGAGATTGACAGCATAAAGGCTTGAAAGCACAAAGATATGATAGATAGTTTGAAAGAACTCTAAGGTCTCGGTTCACCTATGAAAGAAATGATCGACTGGGTAGAGTTCTTCTCCTTTAGCTTAGGTATTCGACCCTTTGATGTGTATAAGAGACAGCGAGAATAAGTCATGTTTTCTGTGATTTTCCCATGTTACAACTTGGCTAACAATGGGCTGTCTCTTATACACATCCGAAAGCCCTTCTTTTATTTAAGTTCCTCTCAGATACATGACTTACATACCCGGCTCAACATTCTTGAAAAACAATCAAATCGAGGGGGATAATTTGCCATTCAATCTTGTGAACTAATCGAGACAAAAATTGGAAAAGAGATACGAACGGAGAGGAATACAAGAGACAATATAAGGGGAACTCCTTTAAGTACTTGTGGAGAAGTGTAAAAGAAAGGGTTGGGGCAATGAAGTAGGTGAAGTGGTTAGATTTTGCGAGCTGTTCCAACCACTGCTGGATGTGATTCCAAGAGCCGAAGGAGAATGAATACCACACAGAAGAGTCAAGACTAGGCTTCCTAATAGAATGTTTAACCAATCCATTCTGGATCGACCGAATTGGTACAGAAGTTGTAACATGGGAAAATCACAGAAAACATGACTTATTTGAATAACCCGGTGACCTACCAATTGTAGAAGTAGGATTTTTGGCAAGCAATAAGCACTTAAATAATACAATTCAAGTGTACCATCTTCTTTCTCATTTCGAGGAAAAGGTGCGGAAGGAAAAGGAAACAACGGAGGGATCCGAATCGGACCTAAATGGGAATGACATGAAAAGTCTCTTTCAAAACCTAGCATTAAGGGCGTTACGACGATATACGAGAGGAATAGAGAAAAACTCGTGATTGGTGTAGAGGGGAAGATCTTTTTATGATATAGTTCAAGGAATAAAGAGTCGTCTCATTTCCTTACTTCTTCGTTCTTTCTAATTCATTCACTTCAAGACTGGTTCTGAACGCCGCGTAACATCATCTTCAACCAACCTCCACCGTACGTACCTTTCGGTGCGACCACTAAAGAATTGCTTATCTACTAAACAGCAGCAACTATACGCTTACTACTTACTAAAAGGCTGACTTTCATTCATTATGTAAGGGACGACTGTTTATCCATCATCTTTTATGAGTGAAGAACAAGCTCTATGACTATTTTGATTTTAGCCGAAGGCCTTTTGACTCTTATAGTCTATAGCTTGGACTCTTCTCACGAATTGGATTTGAACCAATATCAAGCTACTTTCCTTTTCGTAGATCGTGAGTCCCTGTCTCTTAGACTCTGTCATAGTCCTCCTAGAATCAATAGCATTTCGTCAGAATACATCCTGTCTTTTCAACTTAGTAGTCCTATGCATAGTCAGTACTATAGCCCCAATCATGGCTACTAATAAAATAAGACTCTAGGAACCAAAAACTAGACGGAACAGTAGGTATAAAGTAAATTGCCCAATGTTTCCAAATTAGTCCAACTTCGTACCATTCCGGCATAAACCGTATATCTCAGAGAGGTCGTATTTCTTTGGGTTGGTAGTAATGTAATGCTTTCATTATCTAAAATGAAGAACATTTCCCACCAAAAGATCAGTCCAATAATACCACTCACTGGTAAATAGCGCAAGACTTCTTCGTGAATCTCCGCTATTTGAATATGGAACATCATAACAACGAATAGGAATGAAACGGCTATAGCTCCTATATGAACTACTGGGAAGATCATAGCGAAGAAGTCGAGACCTAACAAAAGAAGTAAATAAGAGACAGAAAGACTGGGACAGAAGCAATAGTATCTGTCTCTTATACACATCTTGATGTGTCTGTATACAGTCTCTAGATCGATTCATAGATACATCTCTCTCCATCATAGTACGTCGTCCTTCCCTGAAATGGAACTTTCATGCTGGAGCAAGAACTAGCATGAAAGTCGATCAATTACGACCAGCGTGGTTGTTCGTATTTCATTTTCTTCTTCCAAGTAAAGTCACTAAGTTACTTACGGAATCTCAAATCTCTCGACGCCGAGAATTTTTATGTGCCCAGTCGATTAGAGGTTCGGCTTCCTTCTCCCCACCCACCTTTTAGCGTTACGGCCCCTGAAAAAATAAAGAAAGTTGAAATCAAAAAGAAAGAAGAGAAAGGCCATGTTTAAAGAGAGAGGCCGTCTTCTATCTGACAGTAGTCTAGACTATTTCTGTCTCTCGACATCTAGACGTGTATAAGAGATTTCCTCTATCTAGATCTCGCTCACTATTTCCATTCAGCAAGTAATAATTGAAATAAAAATTTCCTTGCGATTTAAAACTTGTCGTAAAAAAAAAGGCAATCAATTAGAATCAAGAAAAAAAATGGAAATAGTGAATCAAGATCTAGATGGATCCCTATCTTTATCTCTATCCACGGAGATACCTATCTCTCTATATGGAGAGAGATCTATCTATGAATCGATTTAGACTATCCTCTATCCGGATAGATATGTCCCTGTGAGGGACTACGCCGATCTTTATATGTTTTGGCCACGTCCATTTCCGCTCCGAAGAAGAAGGTTTGATCTTTCAATCTTATGTCGTGAGGGATGTGACCTATGTTAGGTCCATAAGATTCCACAGCTTTAGGTGTTCTATGATTCACCTCCGAATAATGAATAGGTAGTTCGATCCTTTTTATTTTTCTCTTCATAGTAAACTGATGGGGGGATGCGGAGCAATAGGTCAAATTACATATAAAGAAGGGTTGTAAACTATATAACTTCCTGTTCGAGTAGGAATATGTTCTTATTTTTCTAGATTCCTTCTCTTCGATAAGAATAGGGATTTGAAATGATACAAATTCCTCTGTATTCTGTTGTCTCAATGAAAGAACGCCTATGCTTAGGCCTGTCTCTTATACACATCTAGATGTGTATAAGAGACAGACTTTGCAGTTCTCCTTCGGCTCTGTCTCTTATACACATCTAGATGTGTATAAGAGACAGCCCGATAAGAATGTGGAGAACCCGATAATCGGGTGATCAGGTGATAGGAATCTTTTCAAGAAAATATGATTTTTTAAAAAGATCTTTCTATATCGAAAGATCTTTTTATTTCTTCACCGCGGGTTCTCGCATACATTTTCTTGAAAAGATATAATATCACCGTGGGAAACTTTAAAATGAGTAATGCTTACCATTCCATTATTCACACAAACCCTTCGATGAATTCATCGGCAGATGTGCTTAAGCAATAGTTTATATCCCTTTTCTACTCAATCCAGAAACAAGATCGGACGTTATTCCGGTTCGTCTCCACATCGTGAAGTTCGTTCAGAACGAGCTGTGCATCTCTGTGATGGGTAAATCCCATTTGAGAGGGAAGCCCTGTCTCTTATACACATCTAGATGTAACTGTTAAGATTTTTCTCGAATAAATCTTTCTCTGGTCTTGATCCTCTGTCTTGTATCTGTCTCTTATACACATCTAGATTGTGTATTGTAAGTTCTCTGTTCCAAACATTACCTGAAAGTAGAATGGAAGTTTTAAATCTTAATGCGGGCATAGATATGGTTATTAGATGTGTCTTTTTCGACATCTATCCCGTATACGCGATGTCGAACCCCTCTGGGCGGGTGGATGGATAATTTACTACTTCGATCCAGCAATTTGTTAGGAGTAGGTATTGCCAAAACCTCTTCCTTCAAGATTAGTAAGATTGCTTAACGTCCTTATGTGTATCTAACAGCTTAATAAGGTAAGTTAAGCACCTATCTTACTCTTCGGTGGTGCGCAGAGTGCACTTTAGTTTTCCCTTACTATACAGGGGTTTAATGAATAGAGATATCCCGCCAAGTGGTACTCTCTTCCTATCCCTTGTTCTTCGTTCGAGAAATCTGATCTCACTTGGCCGGGCGAAGGGATGGGTAGTCCGGGAAGAACAAGGGGAGAGGGTTCGTAGCCCCCGAATACCCCCCTCTCCCTCTTCCCCACGCCTATTTGTTCCCCCAGCCCCGGAGAGATGCAAAACTCTTTTTCTTTTAATGAATAGATAGAGCCATGATACATTCCGAAATATTGTAAAGGTAAATAGACTCTTTTTGTCTCCTTTTCGATGTCTGCCTGAGGACCTATGTGAATGTTTTGTGGGGATGTTCGCCTTTTGTAACAAGTAGACCCACGATACAGACTAATGTATAAGATGTTCCTACTCTTACCCGTAAGTAAGTATCTATTCATAGTAGTCGGTCGTGCCGCACGGCTTCTCACTTTATATGAATCTATCTCCTCTGCTTATGTGAGTTTCACCCGCCTTTGACTCTGCTTGCTTCGACTTCCTATGAGCTGACTTTTCGAAAAGACAGGATGCTGTCTCTTATACACATCTATTCATGTGTAGTAAGAGACAGGTTTAAGGGCTGCTCGCCTTTTGAAGGGAAGGCGAGCAGCTTAGGGCCTTTTTGCCCTAAGAGGCCTGTCTCTTATACACATATAGGGATCCATCTAGATCTAGAGTCTCGACGTGACGGTGTACATGTAATCCATAAGGAGCTAGTCACTGGCTAGAGGGTGACCGGACCGGAGGTAGCCGAGAGTGTTATGTCAAAAGGACCAAGGAGGAGAAGGAATAGGAGTAGGAGCTAGCCTTCATTGAAGTAGGGGCGGAATCGAATGATTACGAGATAGACAATGAGACAAAGGAGAGCACTTAGATGCTATTATGAACTGCTTTCACCAAGGGGGTGGATCGAAGCGATTGCAGCAAAGAATTGATCTGAAATGAAGCACTTCATCTATGGGTCCTGTCTCTTATATAGATCTATGACCACTGTATAAGAGACAGGGAATGGACATCTAGTACGATGGAAAGAGGGGGTCCGCCAGAGGAAATGCAACACGCTAGAAGAGTCGATTACAAAAAATACTAGACAGGGGATGGGTGGTCCGGGAACAACCACGGTCCATTTTCATTCTCTTCCCCTATTCCTGTCTCTTATACACATCTAGATGTGTCTTATACACATCTAGATGTGTATAAGAGACAGGTAAAGGGGCTCTTCGACCAAGAAGGCATTCTGGTAGACAGAGCCCAATTACTAGTAAGGGCGCAGGAAGCAAAAAAACTTATGCGAAGGACGTTTTCTTCTCTGCATTCTCCTCTCCAAAAGCCAAGTTATAAGAGACTGAGCCCTGGCTATCGGTCCCCAGCTAGCTCTTGGGAAAGCAAAAGAGCTACCGAAGGAGCTGGGATGCAGCCATCTGTCTCTTATACACATCTACCTGGACACGTTCTCTCTTATACACAACGAGATGTCCATAAGCAGACACTTCTCTAGACTTAGTCTCAAACGTAAATCAGCTCTCTCTTGGCAGAGCTGCTTTAGGTGGCAAGAGACTTTGGAGCTTCTGAGCATAACAAATCGAAGCCGAAGATGGATCAAGGTAGCTTGACTGCCAAGCCGATAGGTGAAGGGACGAAGGATGGTGCACCTGTCGTGTGACCCGTTGGACCTAAGCAATGTCTGTCGCAAAGTACCCACCTAGAAACAGCTCTCCTTTATGTTAGGGGGGCACTAAAATGGAACTTCATATGGATACGGGTATCAAAGAATTTATTGGAGATTTAAATCTTAACAGATATGCATCCTTCCTTATACACGGCTAGAGGCTGTCTCTTATACACATCTAGATGTGTATAAGAGATTGGATCCTCGCGGAGTATAGCTCACATCCAAACATCTGATTGGGAAACGGGGCAAGGCCCATAAAGCTCCGACAGAAAGGGAAGGCCTACCAGGCCGTATGCCCATGGGTGTAGGATTCTTCGAAAAAGCGTGGGCTGACTCGGATATTGAGGATTTAGCTTAGCAACGAATGAAGGGAAGCTCGTAGAGCTTGGTCTGCCCGACTTATGTAGTGGTCGGCCTTATAAAGCTCGCCAAGTTTTGCTTCCCTCTCTTCTTCCCTTATTAAGTGGAAAATAGTAGTCGACATTCTATAAGCGACTTTATGGCTCTATACCAAGTCATGAGCGATAGCGAAGCCAAGCCTGTCGCCATCTATAGGTGAAGGGACGAAAGCCCGACGAAGGCCTATGCTATAGTAAGAAAGAAAGTACGTTAAGGTTACGAAGTCACTTAGCCGTATACAAAGGGAAAGGTTTCGGTACGGAGTCACGTCAGCTGTGGATATAGACTAGGCTATAAGGAACGGAGTCTTAAACTATGGACCGAGACTACACTAAGGAACAAGGAAGCTTGACTGAGCAAAGAAGTCAATGAACGAAGCTGCTTCTCTAATAGCCCCGTTGAATAGAAGGGCGAAGGCTTTTTGAAAAAGTCTTTTTTGTCTGTGTCTTGTAAATTCATTTTCTTCTATTTAAAGAGATGGGGCTTCAAGTTCTTAGGAAGAACCGTACGAGGCAGCTCACGTACGGTTCAGGAATCGAGCCCAGTGTATAAGGGCTTAGGTCAACACTTATATAATAGCCAGTCATCAATTGGAAGCGGGCAAGATGATGATAAATTGCGATTGGTCTAAACCTTCGACTAGCCATGCCTTACTGATTCAAGAACTTTAAAAAAAAAGTTGAAGGACTATTCCTACACTCTGTCTTAAGCTTGTGCGGCTACCTTCTAGGTGTTGAAAAAGTCATTGATTTTCGATGCCGAGCTACTATATGGTATAGTTTTCAAGACCAACTATGGTGTACATAAGTACAGTACCTACACATCAGTGTTAGCGCACGACGATCATATGGAAGGGCTCTTCTGTTGATAACATTCCTCTCTGAGTATATCTGTCTACAATAAACATCTACTCCGGATGAGTTTGATTTTATCCGGCGCCTTTTTAGAATACTTTTGTTGCTCGCCCTATCTCTAAAGGGTGAGGTGGCGGCTTTCTTGTAGTAGGTGTGCGCGGACCACCGACGAATAATAGGTACCCCACCCCAGTGACTTAGTGAGCCGTGTAATAGGCGACCATTTCGCGCGGTTCGGGGCACTTGAGTCACCGGCGCCCGACAGCGTCTTGACCCGCATCCAATTTTTGGGCCAATTCCCCCTTCGTACTACCAAAAACTGAGATTCTTGCCGAATCTAAGTTTGCTGCTCCAACCATTACCAAACTAATACCGATTCCGTTTAGTACTTCTGGTGCTTTTGTTGCGTATAATGTAAATCCCGTAGCGGATCAATTCCTCAACGAGCCTTTCAAACTAGTATTTTTTGTAAGAGACTCTATACTTTCTTCAATAAACGCTGGTTTTTCGATCAAGTTTAGAATCACTTTCTTCTGATCTAGATGTGTATAAGGTACAGGCTTTAGACTTTATGCTTTACAGCCGCCATGGTTTAGACAGCTTTAAGCTTTTGCTATTTGGTTCAGGCTTGGACAGGAAGATTGGCTGAGAGAGAATAGAGTCAACTTAAGTGACTTTGTTGTGCGAAGACAGCGTTATAACCTCGATTTGTAACTTCCTTTCTTTCGTCCGTCCACGAGGCTGTAAAAAGAGAGAAATTTGAAACCCTAAACTTAAAACCTAAAACCCTATTTAGGCCTCAAGCCTAAAATTTGAAGGCTAGGCTTTAGGCTTTAGGGGTTTAAATACCCTAAAGGTTTAAACCCTAAACCCATGAGTCTACAACATAGGGTTTAGGCTTAAAGTCTAGGGTTTCGAAACTCAAAATCCTAAAGGTTAAAGTTTAGGGTTTAGGGTTTACCCTTTAGCCTTTACCATTTAGATGGTTTAGGGTTTAGGGCATAAAACAGGGTCTTAAAGCCTATAGTGTAAAACAAAAAACCCAAATGTGTTTACCAAAAATACAAAGTGCCAAGTCTAAAACCTAAATCCTCAAGCCCAAACCTCAATAACCAAAAGCCCTAAACTCTAAACCCCAAAACCTTAATCCCAAAGCATAAAATCAAAATCCTAAAACCCAATGCCTGAAGCCTAAACCCCAAACAAAAATCCCTAAAATACGAACCTAAACCTTAAACCTAAAACCTAAAGAAAAATCCAAAATGAAAACACTAATGGCTAAAGCCTAAAATGTAAAACTTTACCCATAGCCCAAGACCTAGTGTCTAAGGCCTAACACCTAAATCCTCTTGGGCCTCAGGCCACAAGTCAAAATCCCATCATCTAAACCCTAAACCCTAAAACCCTAAACCCTAAAACTTGAAATAGTAAACCCTAAAACCTAAAAACCCTCTACTGTAAAACCCTAAACCCTAAAACCAAAATCCTAAAACCCTAAACCCTAACACCCCAAACCCTAAAACCCTAAATCCCTAAAACCCTAAAAACCTAAAACTCTAAACCCTAAACCGTAAAACCAGAATCCTAATTCATAAAACCAAAAGAATAAAATCAAATGCTTAAAGCCTAAAACCAAATCCTTAAGACCTAAAGCCTAAACCCTACTCTTAAAACCCTAAACCCTAAAACCTAAACCTTGATTCGTAAAACCTAAACCCATTTAAACTCTGAAGCCCAGAGTTTGAAACCGAATACAAAACCCTAAACACTAATGCCTAAAGACACAAGCCACAGGCCTCAAGCCCATACCCTAAAACCTAAAGCCTAAAGTCTAAACCCAAATCCCTAAAGCCTAAACACCAAACCCATTATCCTAAAGCATAAAACCAAATCCCTAAAGCCTATTGTGTAAAACCTAAAACCTTTAACTTAAAAGATAAAGTGCAAAGTGTAAAATATAGAGCCTTAACCCTCTTGTCCAAACCTCAATACCAAAATCCTAAAGTCTAAATACAGAATTCTAATCCCATATCCTAAACCAAAAACCAAATCACCACAGCATAAAATCAAAACCCTAAAACCTAATGCCCGAAACCTAAACCCAAAACAAAAAACTCTAAAATCTCAACCTAAATCTCACACCTAAAATCGAAAGGCTAAACCCAAAATCGAAACACTAATGTCTAAAGCCTAAAATCTAAAACTTAAAACCTGTAGCCTAAACCTAAATAGGTCTAAAACCTAACACCTAAAGCTTCAAGCCTCAAGCCACAAGCCAAAACCCCATAACCTAAAACCAACACGTAAACCCAAAAACCCTAAAGCCTAAAGCCTAAAACCCTAAACCCTAAAACCTAAAACCCTAAACCCTAAACCCAAAACCCCTAAACCCAATAAGCTAAAGCCTAATGCAAAAACCCTATACCCAAACCATAAAGCATTTAGGCTTTAGGCTAAATACAAAAGTCTAAACCCTAAAGCCCAAACCCTTAAGTTTAAAGCCTGAAGCCTAATGCTAAAGTCAAAACTCTAAACCCATCTAAAGCCTAAACCAAAAGGCAAAAGACTAAAGCCTAAACCCTAAATCCAAAAGCATAAAGCTTAAACCCTAAACCAAAAAACCCTAAACACTAAAAAACCTAAACCCTAAATACTAATAACCCTAAACCCTAAAACCCCTAAACCCAAGAGTCAACAACATGAAGCCTAAAGTCTAAAGTCAAAACTCAAAATCCTGAAAGTCTAAAGCCTGAACCAAAAAGCAAAAGCCTAAATCCTAAACCATGAATCCAAAAGCATAAAGTCTAAAGCCTAAACTTAAAACCTAAAACCCTAAGGCCTCAAGCCTAAAATTTGAAAGCTAAACCTACACTAAAAACTCTGAACCCCAAACCAAAATGCTTAAAACCAAAAACATAAGACATAAAACCTAGAACCTAGAATCGAAAAGATAAAATGGAAAGCCCAATGTCTAAATCTCAAAGCCAAAATCGTAAACCCTAAACCCTAAAATCTAAAGCTTGAAAATTATAATCAAAAATCTTATTCCTAAACACTCAAGCCCAGAGTTTAAAGCCTAATACGAAAGCCTGAAACCTTAAACCCTAAACCCTAAATCCTAAACCCTAAAACCCTAAACTCTAAACCCTAAAACCTTCATCCCATAGCATAAAATCAAAGGGTTTAACCTAATGCCCGAAGCCTAAACCCAAAACAAAAATCCCTAAATACGAACCTCAAACCTTAAATCTAAAACCTAAAGAGATATCCAAAATCAAAACACTAATGGCTAAAGCATAAAATGTAAAACATAAAACCCATAGCCCAAGACCTAGTGTCTAAAGCCAAACACCTAAAGCCTCTAGCCACAAGTCAAAATCCCATCATCCAAACCCTAAACCCTAAACCCTAAACCCTAAACTCTAAACCCTAAAACCCTAAACCCTAAACCTTCAAATCGTAAACCCTAAAACCTTTACCCTCTACTGTAAAACCCTAAACCCTAAAACCAAAATCCTAAACCCTAAACCCAAAACCCTAAAACCCAGGCCTGTCTTTAAATCCTAAAACCCTAAAACCATAATAACCTAAAACTCTATACTTTAAAATGTAGGGTTTAGAATCCTAATACATAAAACCAAAAGCTTAAAATCAAATGCCTAAAGCGTAAACCCAAAAACCCTAAAGCCTAAACCCTACTCTTAAAACACTAAACCCTAAAACCTAAACCTTGATTCGTAAAACCTAGAGTTAAAACCTGAAACCTAAACCCAAAACTCTGAAGCCCAGAGTTTGAAACTGAATACAAAACCCTAAACACTAATGCCTAAAGACACAAGCCTCAGGCCTCAAGCCTATACCGTAAAACCTAAAGTCTAAACCCAAGGTTTTCCCTAAAGCCTAAACACCAAACCCATTATCCTAAAGCATAAAACCAAATCCCTAAAGCCTATTGTGTAAGGGTTTAAAACCTAAAACTTAAAAGATAAAGTGCAAAGTGTAAAATATAGAGCCTTAACCCTCGTGTCCAAACCTCAATACCAAAATCCTAAAGTCTAAATACAGAATTCTAATCCCATATCCTTTTAGGGTTTAGTCTCTTATCACCACAGCATAAAATCAAAACCCTAAAACCTAATGCCCGAAACCTAAACCCAAAACAAAAAACTCTAAAATCTCAACCTAAATCTCACACCTAAAATCGAAAGGCTAAACCCAAAATCAAAACACTAGGCTTCTAAAGCCTAAAATCTAAAACTTAAAACCCTTAGGTAGCCTAAACCTAAAGTTTAAAACCTAACACTTAAAGCTTCAAGCCTCAAGCCACAAGCCAAAACCCCATAGGTTTAAAACCCAACACGTAAACCCAAAAACCCTTTACCCTAAACCCTAAACCCAATAACCTAAATCCTTTACATAAACCCTATAACCCAAACCATAAAGCATAACATAAAAATGATAAATCCAAAAGTCTAAACCCTTTAGCCCATACCCTTAAGTATAAAGTTTAAGCTTAAGGCTAAAGTCAAAACTCTAAACCCATCTAAAACCTAAACCAAAAGGACTTTAGACTAAAGCCTAAACCCTAAATCCAAAAGCATAAAGCTTAAACCCTAAACTGAAAAACCCTAAACACTTTAAAACCTAAACCCTAAATACTAATAACCCTAAACCCTAAACCCATGAGTCAACAACATGAAGCCTAAAGTCTAAAGTCGAAACTCAAAATCCTAAAGATTTAAAACCTGAACTTTTAAGCTTTAGCCTAAATCCTAGAACCATGAATCCAAAAGCATAAAGCCTTTAGCCTAAAGCTTTAAACTTAAAACCTAAAACCCTAAGGCCTCAAGCCTAAAATTTGAAAGCTAAACCTACACTAAAAACTCTAAACCCCAAACCAAAATGCTTAAAACCTAAAACATTAGACATAAAACATAGAACCTAGAATCGAAAAGCTAAAATGGAAAGCCCAATGTCTAAAGCTTAAAGCCAAAATCGTAAAACCTAAACCCTAAAACCAAAAGCTTGAAAATTAAAACCAAAAATCTTATTCCGAAACACTAAAGCCCAGAGTTTAAAGCCTAATACCAAAGCCTGAAACCCTAAAGCCTAAAGACACAAGCCTCAAGCCTCAAGCCTATACCCTAAAACCTAAAGCCTAAAGTCTAAATCCAAAACCCTAAAGCCTAAACCACATATCCTAAATCCTAAACCATAAAACCTAATCCCGAAAGCCTATAGTGTAAAACAAAAACCTAAAACCCAAAACCAAAAAGATAAACTGCAAAGTCTAAAACCTAAAGCCTCAAGCCCAAACCTCAATAACCCAAAATCCTAAACTCCAAACCCTGAAACCTTAATCCAAAAGCATTGAGGTTCAACATCCTAAAACTTAATGCCCGAAGCATAAACATATGACAAAAATTAGGTTTCTGGTTTAAACCTTAAACTTTAGTACCCAAAGGAAAATCCAAAATCAAAACACAACGGCTAAAGCATAAAGACTTAGGCTAAACATTAAATGTTGTAGCCCAGAGAACCCAATCTCTGAGAACTAATGGGTTAAAGCCTTAGCCTCAAGCCATAAGCCAAAATCCCATCATCCAAACCCTAAAGCCTAAACCCAAACCCTAAATCCCAAACCCTAAACCCTAGAGGCTATACCCTTTAACCTTAAAACCTTTGTGTTTAAGGTTTTAGGCTTTAGGGTTTACCCATTTAGTTTTAACCCTAAACCCTAAGCCATAAAACCTGAATCTTAAAACATAAAACCAAAAGAATAAATATCAAAAGCCTGAAGCCTAAAACCAAATTCTTAAGATCTAAAGCCAAAACCCTACTCTTAAAACCCAAAAACCTAAAGCTTGAATCGTAAAACTTAAAACCCAAATCCAAAGTTCTGAAGCCCAGAGTTTGAAACCGAATACCAAAATCGTAAACACTAATGCCTAAAGACACAAGCCTCAAGCCTATACCCTAAAACCTAACTTTGAAGTCTAAACCCAAATCCCTAAAGCCTAAACACCAAACCCAAAATCCTAAAGCATAAAACCTAATCCCTAAAGCCTATAGTTTAAAAACTAAAACCCGAAACGTAAAAGATAAAGTGCAAGGTCTAAAACATAGAGCCTTAACCCTCATGTCTAAACCTCAATACCAAAATCCTAAAGTCTAAATACAAAATTCTAATCCAAAATCCTAAGCCAAAAACCAAATCGCCTAAAGCATAAAATTAAAACCCTAAAACCTAATGCCTGAAGCCTAAGCCCAAAATAAAAAACTCTAAAATTTTATGAACCTAAACCTCACTTTAGGGTTTAAAGGTTTAAACCCAATATCGAAACACTAATGTTTACAGCCTAAAATTTAAGACTTAAAACCTGTAGCCTAAAACCAAAAGTCTAAAACCTAACACTTAAAGCTTCAAGCCTCAAGCCTCAAGCCCTAAGCCAATACCCCATAACCTAAAATCCAACACCTAACCCAAAACCCTAAAGTTCAAAGCATAAACCCGAAACCCTAAATCCAAGAGCCTAAATTCATAACCCTAAGCCCACATCCTAAAGCCTAAACCCAAAATCCTAGATCTTAAATCTTAAAGGGTTTAGGGTTAAAGGGTTTAGGGTTTAATTTTAATTTGGACTTTAGGATTTAGGGTTTAGGTTTTTCTGTCTTATACACCAAAACCCTTAAGTTCAAATCCTTTAGGGTTTACCCTAAAACATAAATAAAAATCCTAAACCCTAAAACCTAAAATCAAGAGGCTAAACCCAAAACACTAAAGGCTAAAGCCTCAAACCTATAGCCCAATAACTTAAAGTCCAAAACCTTAAAGCAAATGCACAGAGCCTTAAGCCTCAATCCAAAGGATTTATGGGTTAAAGCATAAAGCATTTACTCAAAATCGTAAATCCAAAAGTTTAACCCTAAACCCTTAAGTCTAAAGCCTGAAGCCTTTAGTCTAAAGTCAAAACTCTAAACCCCAAAGTCTAAAGCCTAAACCTTTAGGCAAAAGCCCAAACCCAAAACCTTGAATCCAAAAGCACAAAGCCTAAAGCCTCAAGCCCAAAACACTAGGCCTGAAGACTAAAACATTAAGGCCAAAGCCTGCACTGAAAACCCTAAACCGTAAACCAAATTCTTAAAATCCAAAACATATGCACTAAAACCTAGAACCTTGTTTTACCTAAACAGAAGATTTGTTTAAACTCAAAACCCAAAATCCTAAACCCAAACTTTAAACCCTAAATCTCTAAACCCAAAAACCGAAAACCTAATCCTCAAAACCAATACCCTAAAACCAAAATCCTAAAGCCAAAACCCAAGGTAACTTAAAGCCTTTATCATAAACCCTATAACTTTAAGCATAAAGCATAACATCAAAATGCTAAATCCAAAAGTCTAAACCCTAAAGACTAAACCCTTAAGTATAAAGCCTGAAGCCTAATACTAAAGTCAAAACTCTAAACCCATCTAAAGCTTAAACCAAAAGGGTTTAGACTAAACGCTAACCCTAAATCCGAAAGCATAAAGCTTAAACCCTGAACCAAAAAACCCTAAACACTAAAAAACCTAAAACCCTAAATACTAATAACCATAAACACTAAACGCTAAACCCTAAAATCCCTAAACCCTAAACCCATGAGTCTACAACATTAAGCCCAAAGTTTAAAGTCGAAACTCAAAATCCTAAAGTCTAAAGCCTAAACCAAAAAGCAAAAGCCTAAATGCTAAACCATGAATCCAAAAAAATAAAGCCTAAAACCTTAACTTAAAACCTAAAGGGTTAAGGCCTCAAGCCTAAAATTAGAAGGCTAACACCTACACTAAAATTTTACTCTAAACCCCAAACCGAATGCTTTTAACCTTTTATGGTTTGAGCTTTAGGGTTTAAGAACCTAGAATCAAAACCTAAAATTTTAGGTTTAATGCTTTAAGCTTTAGGCTTTAAATCTTATTCCAAAACTCTAAAGCCCAGAGTTTAAAGCAAAATGCCAAAACCTGAAGCCAAAAAGCCTAAAGACACAAGCCTCAAGCCTCAAGCCTAAAATCAAATTCCTAAACCCCAAACCTCAAGCCTCAAGCCTATACCCTAAAACCTAAAGCCTAAAGTCTAAATCCAAAACCCTAAAGCCTAAACCACAAATCCTAAATCATAAAGCATAAAACCTAATCTCTAAAGCCTATAGTGTAAAACAAAAAAACCCAAAACCCAAAACCAAAAAAACAAAGGCAAAGTCTAAAACCTTTAGGTTTTCAAGCCCAAACCTCAATAACCCAAAACCCTAAACTCTAAACCCTAAAACCTTAATCCCAAATCATAAAATCGAAATCCTTTACCGGCCCGAGGCGATTTTAGGTTTTAAACCCAAAACAAAATTCCCTAAATACGAACCTAAACCTTAAACCTTTAACCTAAAGAAAAATCCAAAATCAAAACACTAATGGCTAAAGCAAAAAATGTAAAACTTAAAACCCATAGCCCAAGACCTAGTGTCTAAGGCCTAACACCTAAAGACTCTAGCCCCAAGCCACAAGTCAAAATCCCATCATCTAAACCCTAAAGCCTAAACCCCAATCCCAAAAACCCAAACCCGAAACCCCAAATCCTAAACCTCGAAATCCTAAACCCAAAAACCTAGACCCTAAACCCAAAAATCTAGACCCTAAATCTCAAACACAAAACCCTAAAGCCTAAGGCATAAATTCAAAGCCGAAAAACATTAGCCCTAAACACTAAATCCTAAACCCTAAAACCATAAAACCCTAAACCCAAAAGCATAAATTCAAAGCCAAAAAACTTTAACCCTAAAGCATAAATTCAAAGCCCAAAAACTTTAACCCTAAACCCTAAATCCTAACCGGTTAGGCCAAACCCTCAACCCTAAACCCTAGGGTTTAGGGTTTAACCCTAAAACCCTAAACCCTAACCCTAAACCTTAAACCCTAAATCCTAAACCCTAAAAACCTAAACCCTAAACCCTCAACCCCTAAACCCTAACCCTAAATCCTAACCTTAAACCCTCAACCCTAAATCCTAAACCCTAAACCCTGAAACCCTAAACCCAAACCTTAAACCCTAATCCCTAACCTTAAACCCTAAAACACTAAACCCTAAACTCTAAAACACTAAATCCTCAGCCCTAAACCCTAAACCCAGAACCTTAAACGCTAAGGGTTTACCCTACCTAAAGCATAAATTCAAAGCTAAAAAACATTAACCCTAAACCCTAAAACCCTAAAGCATAAATTCAAAGCCGAAAAACTTTAACCCTAAACCCCAAAGCATAAATCCAAAGCCAAAAAACTTTAACCCTTTACCCTAAAACACTAAACCCTAAACCCTAATCTTAAACCCTAAACCCTAAACCCTAAACCCTAAAAACCTAAACCCTAAAGCCTAAACCCTTAAACCCTAAACCCAAAATCATAAAGCCAAAACCCAATAACTTAAAGCATAATCATAAACCCTATAACCCAAAGCATAAAGCATAACATCAAAACGCTAATTCCAAAAGTCTAAACCCTTAAGCCTAGGGTTTAAGTATAAAGCCTGAAGCCTAATGCTAAAGTCAAAACTCTAAACCCATCTAAAGCTTCAACCAAAAGGCAAAAGACTAAACCCTAACCCTAAATCCAAAAGCATAAAGCTTACACCCTGAACCAGAAAGGGTTAAGTGTTTAAAAACCTAAAACCTTAAATACTAATAACCATAAACACTAAACCCTAAACCCATGAGTCTACAACATGAAGCCTAAAGTCTAAAGTCGAAACTCAAAATCCTAAACCAAAAAGCAATAGCCTAAATCCTAAACCACGAATCCAAAAGCATAAAGCTTAAAGCCTAAACTTAAAACTTAAAACCCTATGGCCTCGAGGTAAGCCTAAAATTTGAAGGCTAACACCTACACTAAAAATCCCTAAACCCTAAACCCATGAGTCTACAACATAAAGCCTAAAGTTTAAAGTCGAAACTCAAAATCCTAAAGTCTAAAGCCTAAACCAAAAACCAAAACCCTAAAGCCTAAACCACAAATCCAAAATCCAAAAGCATAAAACATAATCTCTAAAGCCTATAGTGTAAAACAAAAAACCCAAAACCCAAAACCAAAAATACAAAGTGCCAAGTCTAAAACCTAAATCCTCAAGCCCAAACCTCAATAACCCTAAACTCTAAACCCTAAAACCTTCAACCCAAAGCATAAAATCAAATTCCTAAAAGCTAATGCCCAAAGCCTAAACCCCAAACAAAAATCCCTAAATACGAACCTAAACCTTAAACCTAAAACCTAAAGACAAATCCAAAATCAAAACACTAATGGCTAAAGCATAAAATGTAAAACTTAAAACCCATAGCCCAAGACCTAGTGTCTAAGGCCTAACTACCTAAATCCTCTCGCCTCAAGCCACAAGTCAAAATCCCATCATCTAAACCCTAAACCCTAAACTCTAAAACCCTAAACCCTAAACCTTAAAATCGTAAACCCTAAAACCTAAAAACCCTCTACTGTAAAGCCCTAAACCCTAAAACCAAAATCCTAAAACCCAAAACCCAAACACCCCAAACCCTAAAACCCTAAATCCCTAAAACCCAAAACCCTAAAACCCTAAAAACATAAAATTAAGCTTATTCTTAACCTTAAGGCAATTACGGGTACTAAGGCAAATTAATACCTACCATTTGTAAGAATTTATGTTTTTTGCCACACACACTTGTATTTTAAAAAATGCTTAAAGCCTAAAACCAAATCCTTAAGACCTAAAGCCTAAACCCTACTCTTAAAACCCTAAACCCTAAAACCTAAACCTTGATTCGTAAAACCTAAACCCAAAACTCTGAAGCCCAGAGTTTGAAACCGAATACAAAACCCTAAACACTAATGCCTAAAGACACAAGCCACAGGCCTCAAGCCCATACCCTAAAACCTAAAGCCTAAAGTCTAAACCCAAATCCCTAAAGCCTAAAGACCAAACCCTTTATCCTAAAGCATAAAACCAAATCCCTAAAGCCTATTGTGTAAAACCTAAAACTTAAAACTTAAAAGATAAAGTGCAAAGTGTAAAATATAGAGCCTTAAGGATTTCTTGTCCAAACCTCAATACCAAAATCCTAAAGTCTAAATACATAATTCTAATCCCATATCCTAAACCAAAAACCAAATCACCAAAGCATAAAACCAAAACCCTAAAACCTAATGCCCGAGGATTTAAACCCAAAACAAAAAACTCTAAAATCTCAACCTAAATCTCATACCTAAAATCGAAAGGCTAAACCCAAAATCGAAACACTAATGTCTAAAGCCTAAAATCTAAAACTTAAAACCTGTATTTTAAACCTAAAGTCTAAAACCTAACACCTAAAGCTTCAAGCCTCAAGCCACAAGCCAAAACCCCATAACTTAAAACCCAACACGTAGGGTTTACCCTAAACCCAATAACCTAAATCCTAATGCATAAACCCTATAACCCAAACCATAAAGCATAACATAAAAATGCTAAATCCAAAAGTCTAAACCCTAAAGCCCAAACCCTTAAGTATAAAGCCTAAAGCCTAATGCTAAAGTCAAAACTCTAAACCCATCTTTTTATGCTTAAACCAAAAGGCAAAAGACTAAAGCCTAAACCCTAAATCTAAAAGCATAAAGCTTAAACCCTAAACCAAAAAACCCTAAACACTAAAAAACCTAAACCCTAAATACTAATAACCCTAAACCCTAAAACCCCTAAACCCATGAGTCAACAACATGAAGCCTAAAGTCTAAAGTCAAAACTCAAAATCCTAAAGTCCAAAGATTTGAACCAAAAAGCAAACGCCTAAATCCTAAACCATGAATCCAAAAGCATAAAGCCTAAACTTAAAACCTAAAACCCTAAGGCCTCAAGCCTAAAATTCGAAAGCTAGCTAAACCTATACTAAAAACTCTGAACCCCAAACCAAAATGCTTAAAACCAAAAGGCAAAAGACTAAACCCTAACCCTAAATCCAAAAGCATAAAGCTTAAACCCTAAACACTAAAAAACCTAAAACCCTAAATACTAATAACGATAAACACTAAACCCTAAACGCTAAAACCCCAAAACCCCAAAACCCTAAACCCGTGAGTCTACAACATGAAGCCTAAAGTCTAAAGTCGAAACTCAAAATCCTAAATTCTAAAGCCTAAACCAAAAAGCAAAAGCCTAAATGCTAAACCATGAATCCAAAAGCATAAAGCCTAAAGCCTAAACTTAAAACCTAAAACCCTAAGGCCTCAAGCCTCATATTTGAAGGCAAACACCTACACTAAAAACTCTAAACCCCAAACCGAATGCTTAAAACCAAAAACATGAGACATAAAACCAAGAACCTAGAACCAAAACCTAAAATGGAAAGCCTAATGTCTAAAGCTTAAAGCCAAAATCGTAGAAACCCTAAACTCGAAAACCTAATGCTTGAAACTTAAAACTTAAAATCTTATTCCAAAACACTAAAGCCCAGAGTTTAAAGCCAAATGCCAAAACCTGAAGCCAAAAAGCCTAAAGACACAAGCCTCAAGCCTCAAGCCTAAAACCAAAATCCTAAAGCCCAAACCTCAAGCCTCAAGCCTCAAGCCAATACCCTAAAACCTAAAGCCTAAAGTCTAAATCCAAAACCCTAAAGCCTAAACCACAAATCCTAAATCCTAAACCATACAACCTAATCCCGAAATCCTATAGTGTAAAACAAAAACCTAAAACCCAAAACCAAAAAGATAAACTGCAAAGTCTAAAACCTAAAGCCTCAAGCCCAAACCTCAATAACCCAAAATCCTAAACTCCAAACCCTAAAACCTTAATCCAAAAGCATAAAATCAACATCCTAAAACCTAATGCCCGAAGCATAAACATATGACAAAAATCCCTAAAATCTGAACCTAAACCTTAAACCTAATACCCAAAGGAAAATCCTAAATCAAAACACCAACGACTAAAGCATAAAATGTAAAACTTAAAACTTGTAGCCCAAAACCCAGACTCTGAGAACTAACACCTAAAGCCCCAAGCATCAAGCCATAAGCCAAAATCCCATCATCCAAACCCTAAAGCCTAAACCCAAACCCTAAATCCCTTTACCCTAAACCCTAGAATGCTATACCCTAAAACCCTAAAACCTAAAAACCCTTAACCCAAAATCCCCAAACCCCAAACCCTAAACCCCTAACCCTAAAACCCTAAAACCCTAAACCCTAAACCCTAAGCCGTAAAACCTGAATCCTAAAACATAAAACCAAAAGAATAAAATCAAAAGCCTAAAGCCTAAAACTGAATCCTTGAGATCTAAAGCCAAAACCCTACTCTTAAAACCCTAAAACCTAAAGCTTGAATCGTAAAACTTAAAACCCAAATCCAAAGTTCTGAAGCCCAGAGTTTGAAACCGAATACCCAAATTGTAAACACTAATTTTGCCTAAAGACACAAGCCTCAAGCCTATACCCTAAAACCTAAAGCCTGAAGTCTAAACCCAAATCCCTAAAGCCGAAACACCAAACCCAAAATCCTAAAGCATAAAACCTAATCCCTAAAGCCTATAGTGTAAAACCTAAAACCCGAAACGTAAAAGATAAAGTGCAAGGTCTAAAACATATAGCCTTAACCCTCATGTCTAAACCTCAATACCAAAATACTAAAGTCTAAATACAAAATTCTAATCCCAAATCCTAAGCCAAAAACCAAATCGCCTAAAGCATAAAATTTAAAACCTAATGCCCGAAGCCTAAACCCAAAACAAAAAACTCTAAAATCTGAACCTAAACCTTACACCTAAAACCTAAAGGCTAAACCCAAAATCGAAACACTAATGTCTACAGCCTAAAATCTGAAACTTAAAACCTGTAGCCTAAAACCAAAAGTCTAAAACCTAACACTTAAAGCTTCAAGCCTCAAACCCTAAGCCAATACCCCTATGATAACCTAAAACCCAACACCTAACCCAAAGGGTTTAAGTTCAAAGCATAAACCCGAAACCCTAAATCCAAGGCTTTAAATTCATAACCCTAAGCCCACATCCTAAAGCCTAAACCCAAAATCCTAGATCCTAAATCTTAAACACAAAACCCTAAAGCCGAAAGCATAAATTCAAAATCGAAAAACCTTATGCCTAAACTCTAAACCCAAAACCCTAAAATCAAATCCTTTAACCGTAAACCCTATAACATAAAAAAATATTCCTAAACCCTAAAACCTAAAATCAAGAGGCTAAACCCAAAACACTAAAGGCTAAAGCCTCAAACCTATAGCCCAAAACTTAAAGTCCAAAACCTTAAAGCAAATGCATAAAGCTTCAAGCCTCAAGCCAAAACCCTATAACCTAAAGCATAAAGCATAACCTCAAAATCGTAAATCCAAAAGTCTAACCCTAAACCCTTAAGTCTAAAGCCTGAAGCCTAAAGTTTAAAGTCAAAACTCTAAACCCCAAAGTCTAAAGCCTAAACCTAAAGGCAAAAGCCCAAACCCAAAACCTTGAATCCAAAAGCACAAAGCCTAAAGCTTCAAGCCCAAAACACTAGGCCAGAAGACTAAAACATTAAGGCCAAAGCCTACACTGAAAACCCTAAACCGTAAACTAAATACTTAAAATCAAAACATATGCACTAAAACCTAGAACCTTAAACCCAAACAGAAAACCTAAACTCAAAACCCAAAATTCTAAGCCCAAACTTTAAACCCTAAATCTCTAAACCCAAAAACCAAAAACCTTATCCTCAAAACCCATACCCTAAAACCAAAATCCTAAAGCCAAAACCCAGTAACTTAAAGCATAATCATAAACCCTATAACCCAAAGCATAAAGCATAATATCAAAACGCTAAATCCAAAAGTCTAAACCCTTAAGTATAAAGCCTGAAGCCTAATGCTAAAGTCAAAACTCTAAACCCATCTAAAGCTTAAACCAAAAGGCAAAAGACTAAACGCCTAACCCTAAATCCAAAAGCATAAAGCTTAAACCCTGAACCAAAAAACCCTAAACACTAAAAAACCTAAAACCCTAAATACTAATAACGATAAACACTAAACCCTAAACGCTAAAACCCCAAAACCCCTAAACCCTAAACCCGTGAGTCTACAACATGAAGCCTAAAGTCTAAAGTCGAAACTCAAAATCCTTTATTCTTTAGCCTAAACCAAAAGGCAAAAGCCTAAATGCTTAACCATGAATCCAAAAGCATAAAGCCTAAAGCCTAAACTTAAAACCTAAAACCCTAAGGCCTCAAGCCTAAAATTTGAAGGCTAACACCTACACTAAAAACTCTAAACCCCAAATCGAATGCTTAGGCATGAGACATAAAATTAAGAACCTAGAACCAAAACCTAAAATGGAAAGCCTAATGTGTAAAGCTTAAAGCCAAAATCGTAAACCCTAAACTCGAAAACCTAATGCTTGAAACTTAAAACCTAAAATCTTATTCCAAAACACTGAAGCCTTAGAGTTTAAAGCCAAAAGTTTAGGCTTGAGGCTTTATGCCTAAAGACACAAGCCTTTAGCCTCTGTCTCTAATACAACATCTAGAAGCCCAAACCTCAAGCCTAGGCTTTAGGTTTTAAAACCTAAAGCCTAAAGTCTAAATCCAAAACCCTAAAGCCTAAACCACAAATCCAAAATCCTAAAGCATAAAACCTAATCTCTAAAGCATATAGTGTAAAACAAAAAAACCCAAAACCCAAAACCAAAAAAACAAAGTGCAAAGTCTAAAACCCAAATCTGCAAGCCCAAACCTCAATAACCCTAAACTCTAAACCCTAAAACCTTAATCCCAAAGCATAAAATCAAAATCCTAAAACCTAATGCCCGAAGCCTAAACCCAAAACAAAATTCCCTAAATACGAACCTAAAACTCAAAGAAAAATCCAAAATCAAACACTAATGGCTAAAGCAAAAAATGTAAAACATAAAACCCATAGCCCCAGTTTAGGGTTAGGGTTTAGGGTTTAAATTACTACCCTAAATCCAAAAGCATAAAGCTTATAACCTGAACCAAAAAACCCTAAACACTAAAAAACCTAAAACCCTAAATACTAATAACCATAAACACTAAACCCTAAAACCCCTAAACCCTAAACCCATGAGTCTACAACATGAAGCCTAAAGTCTAAAGTCGAAACTCAAAATCCTAAAGTCTAAAGCCTAAACCAAAAAGCAATAGCCTAAATCCTAAACCATGAATCCAAAAGCATAAAGCTTAAAGCCTAAACTTAAAACCTAAAACCCTAAGGCCTCAAGCCTAAAATTTGAAGGCTAACATCTACACTAAAAACCCTAAACCCCTTAACCCATGAGTCTACAACATGACTTTTTAGCCTAAAGTCTAAAGTCGAAACTCAAAATCCTAAAGTCTAAAGCCTAAACCAAAAACCAAAACCCTAAAGCCTAAACCACAAATCTAAAATCCTAAAGCATAAAACATAATCTATAAAGCCTATAGTGTAAAACAAAAAACCCAAAACCAAAAATACAAAGTGCCAAGTCTAAAACCTAAATCCTCAAGCCCAAAATCCCTAAACCCTAAAACCTAAAACCTTAATCCCAAAGCATAAAATCAAAATCCTAAACCAAAAACCAAAACCCTAAAGCCCAAACCCCAAACAAAAATCCCTAAATACGAACCTAAACCTTAAACCTAAAACCTAAAGAAAAATCCAAAATGAAAACACTAATGGCTAATGCATAAAATGTAAAACTTAAAACACATAGCCCAAGACCTAATGTCTAAGGCCTAACACCTAAAGCCTCTAGCCACAAGTCAAAATCCCATCATCTAAACCCAAAACCCAAAACCCTAAACTCTTGGGTCTAAAACATAGTTTAGCCCTAAACCCTAAACCCTAAACCTTGAAATTATAAACCCTAAAACCTAAAAACCCTCTATTGTAAAACCCTAAAACCTAAAACCCTAAACCCTAACCCTAAACACCAAAACCTGAAACCCTAAAGCCTAAAGACACAAGCCTCAAGCCTCAAGCCTCAAGCCTCAAGCCCCAAGCCTCATGCCTCAAGCCTATACCCTAATACCTAAAGCCTGAAGTCTAAATCCAAAACCCTAAAGCGTAAACCCTAAACCCTAAACACCTAAAGCCTCTAGCCTCAAGCCACAAGCCAAAATCCCATCATCTAAACCCTAAAGCCTAATACCTAAAACCCAAACCCTAATCCCCAAACCCCAAAATCCTAAACCCTAAAACCTAAAAACCCTAAACCTTAAACCCTAAAACCCTTAACCCAAAAACCCTAAACCCCAAATCCTAAACCATAAAACCCTAAAGCCTAAACCCTAAAACCTTAAACCGTAAAACCTAAATCCTAAATACACATAAAACGAAAAGAATAAAATCATAAGCCTAAAGCCTAAAACCAAATCCTTAAGACCTAAATCCTAAACCCTGCTCTTAAATCCCTAAACCCTAAAACCTAAAGCTTGAATCGTAAAACCTAAAACTTGAATCCAAAATTCTGAAGCCTAGAGTTTGAAACCGAATACCAAAACCCTAAACCCTAAAACCTTAATCCCAAAGCATAAAATCAAAATCCTAAAACCTAATGCCCGAAGCCTAAACCCAAAACAAAATCCCTAAAATCTGAACCTAAACCTTAAATCTAAAACATAAACAAAAACCCAAAATCAAAACACTAATGGCCAAAGCATAAAATGTAAAACTTAAAACCCATACCTCAAAACTTAGAGTCTAAAACCTAACGCCTAAAGCCTCAAGCCTCAAGCCCCAAGCCCCAAGCCCCAAGCCCCAAGCCACAACCCAAAATCCCATCACCTAAACCCGAAACCCATAACCTTAAAACCCTAAAACCTTAAGCCCCAAGTTTACCCAAAACCATAAAACCCTAAACCCAAAAACCCCAAAGGCTAAACTTTAAACCCTAAACCCTTTACCCTTTACCCTTATCCAAAAACCCTAAATCGTAAATCGTAAACCCTAAACCCTAACCCAAAAACCCGAAACCCTTTAGGGTTTACCTAAATGCTAAAACACTTAACCCTAAACCCTAAAACCCTAAAATCCTAAACCCCAAGCACTAAACCCAAAACCAAACCCTAAATCCTAAAACCCTAAACCCTAAACTTTATGCTTTTAGTCTAGTTAGCATTAATGAATATTTTCTGAATTTCTTGATTATGCATATCAATGCAAACGAGATACTGGAAGAACTATTGCCACGAATTTTGTCATATTTATTACTTGAATAAATCATAGTATATCAGTTGAATGATTGTCAACTAAGCTGATTTCTGAATTGAATGATACGCAAAAGAAGTTTCCATTTTAAGTGATAAGTATAGTCCATTGTCGTTTTATTGCTATTAAATTAATTTGTTAATTTTATTTCTTCCAATCACATACTGAATTTTCTGATTTTCCAGACAGTAAATGAGATCATTGTTGTAAACCTTGAGCTGTTTTTGTTGATGACTTTTTCTTTCTTTCTTCTTAATTTATTCTTTTATCTTTTATTTATTTTTTTATCATTTTTTAAATTATAGGAAAAAAGAGTAAACCGTTGGGGTGTGGTGGAATTTGCCATTAGAAGAATCCAAAATGAGGTGACACATATGCAACATTTGAAAAACTAAAAGGTGAACTACGATTATAAATGTAATTTCAATTCCTATAACCTGTTTAGATACACTAATCACTCACATAGTGGGCACCCAAGAAAAAAATGGTGGGAAACTAACTCCAAAGAATTGAACTTATCAGGTGATAATTTGGTGGACGAAAATAGTGAAGCACTCTATAATGGCGAGAAACTTCAAGGATTAATACACTTTAGGTACTTGATTTACAATAATTCTTGAATTCAAATAGTATATATATTGTTTATATATCTTATATGTGTAAAGAAATGTCACAATATACATAATTATATGCATCTTCTGTGACACCTCCACATTACTAATCTCAAATTTAAGGATACAATTTATGAGACTTATGAAAAATTGGTGACGAATTTTGATTTTTCTAGAATTAAATTGGATAATCTTGAATATTTTACAAAAAAAATCTTTGCCTTTACAAAAAATTCCTTTCTTCCCTTCACACTCTTTCCTCTTTCCTTTCTAAGTCTCCTGCATCACTGTAGTTTCCTCCTTCTCCTTCTTCCATCTGCAAATTTTCTACCTCCCGACAGGTCATCCCCACCCAATGCCACACCGGGCGCTATTCATTGCAACTTTTCTAGCAAAGCCTAAGTTCCTCGAGTTTTTAAAGTTTCTCAAACATTCAACCGGGAGAAATGGCCGGTACGTTCAATCCTTCCTCCTTCATAAGCACTCCTCAACCTCCTTCCCCCATTAAAGAGATTGAAAGACTGCTTAACCCTTTTGGCGAGGCCTTTAATCCTCCTAGCCGCAGTCCCCTTGAATTTTCCTCCCGAACCTCTTTCAGTCGAACCTCCATGTAACGACTACCCCAACCTTCAAGCCTTAAAGACCCCGAAGACATAAAAGTTATTAGAGATAGGTACCAATTCCCTAAAAATGTGCACATCAAATCCCCTAAACTCGAGGACCGAGGTCACATGCCACCTCTTGGTTACTTAACGGTTTACCAGGAACAACTTCAAACTGGGCTGAGGATCCCTATTGCTCCCCTTCTTGTACAGCTTTCTAACCGTTGGGATATTAGCATATCCCAGCTGACCCCCAATTCCATCTGGCTCATTACTGTATTTTTTTTCTTTGTAAATTATACAATATTCCTCTTTCCTTAGATACATTTAGAATGATACTAAAATTTTCTCCCATGAAGGGATTTTTTACGTTTCTCCTCGAGTCCCGAGCAAATAGCTCACCTCGGAGAATTCTTCTTCCATTCATGATTGGAAGAAGTTTTTTTTTTTTATGTATTTTACTTTGATCCTCCAATGTTCAGAGGTCTGTAGAACCTTATTAAGGAGAACCTAAAGGCAAAGAATGCGTTACCCCCGGACTCCGATGACGTTAAGAGGCTCATCAGGTCCAAGTTCAGAACAAGCTTCCACAACTAGCCAGCCATACTCTCTAATAACATTTTGGCTTGGGGTAGGCTATTTTTTTCTCATCATACTCCCGAGGACTACGATCCTCATAAAAGTGGTTGTAAAATAATTTTTATCCCCTTCTATCCCTTTTTTTTATACATATATATATATATATATTTTATAGCCCGAACTGACAAACTTTTTTTCTTTTTGTATAGCTCAAAGCATTCTTGAGAGAGTTGGTTTCCACTACCCCTGTCACTGTTATAGGTTCCTCTAGCCAACCTGTACCATCATTCGCCAGTGGTCTTCATCCGCAACAATTAGCGTCACCTCGGAAAGTATTGGTACTACTCCGGGGACAACTATAGATCTCACTGGTGAAGTTGAAACTGTCCCAGGGGGGTGCTTGGGTGACGATCGTGCAGTCACTCTAGCCATGCAACCCACCACCCGACCCGAGCCTAAGGTAGTTCTGGTCACCAGGAAGAGGACCTAGAAAACCATTGCCATCGAAGCTGTCCCCTCTTCCTCGGGCACCCGGGCCTTATCACCGTCACCAATAGGACTCACAGGCTAGAGAGAGAAAGTAACAAATTGAGGAGAGAATTCAGAGATTAGTGTTATGAGGAGCTTATAAGATGAGGAATAATAATAACCTTAGCATCCAAACCCCTATCTATAGATATACATAAGGGGAGTTGGGTCATAATCCTACTAGTTGAACCTATGTATAAATTATATATTCGCCCTTAATGAGGCTATTATGTAAACACTTCTAGAACAATCATTTAGAAGTTTGCCAAGCCCTAATCTAATGGATGGAAAGAGACGGAAAGAAAAGAAGAGGAAGGAAAGAAAACTTAAAACTTTTGCTTTGTTTATGAATTTTGAATGAATGGAAAAGAAGGAAATGAAGACGAAATAGAAGGATAGAGCAAAATGGAAGAAAAGTGAGTGTTGACCGATTAAAGTCCTTTAATTTGTCATATTTACCCACCAAATTAAGCAATAACAAATTTAAATCGTACCAAATGTGTAAAATGCGTATATTGATTATCTTTTCTTTCATTTCTTTTGTAACTCGAAATTTCTCTTCTTTTTCTTTTCTTTCTTTTTTTTTCTTGTATTAAATTAACCAAAACAAAACAGCAAGGAAACAGAGAGGACACACAATCGGTTTAGGAGGCAAGATACTCAACAAGGTTGAAGAAGTCGTAAAATCAGAAGATGGGAGCTAGCAGCGATCCAACCCAAGATGGGTCAGACGAGCAGCAGCGAAGGTCGGAGATCTACACATACGAGGCGCCGTGGCACATATACGCCATGAATTGGAGCGTCCGCAGGGACAAGAAATACCGGCTAGCCATCGCCAGCCTGATGGAGCAGTACCCCAATAGAGTTGAAATTGTCCAGCTCGACAACAGTGACACCAATGGCGAGATCCGCTCCGACCACAACCTCTGCTTCGAGCACCCCTATCCCCCCACCAAGGTTATATTCATCCCTGACAAGGAGTGCCAGAAGCCCGACCTCCTCGCCACCTCCAGCGACTACCTCCGCGTCTGGAGGGTCGCTGACGACGGCAGCGGCGTCGATGTTAAGAGCCTCCTCAACAACAACCGCAACAGCGAGTTCTCCGGTCCCCTCACCTCCTTTGATTGGAACGAGGCCGAGCCCAAGCGCATTGGCACCTCCAGTATAGACACTACCTGCACTATCTGGGACATCGAGCGCGAGACTGTCGACACCCAGCTCATCGCCCACGACAAGGAGGTCTATGACATTGCTTGGGGTGGCGTCGGCGTGTTCGCCTCTGTTTCCGCTGACGGCTCCGTCAGGGTTTTTGACCTCCGCGACAAGGAGCACTCCACAATCATCTATGAGAGCTCTGAGCCCGATACACCGCTTGTCCGCCTGGGTTGGAACTATGAAAGCAGGATCCCAGGTACATGGCCACTATAATCATGGACAGCGCCAAGGTTGTCGTCCTGGACATCCGCTTCCCCACACTTCCGGTGGTGGAGCTGCAGAGGCACCAGGCCAGCGTCAATGCCATCGCCTGGGCTCCCCACAGCTCTTGCCACATCTGCACTGCTGGCGATGACTCCCAGGCGCTCATTTGGGATCTCTCCTCCATGGGCCAGCCCATTGAGGGCGGATTAGATCCCATTTTGGCTTACACAGCTGGCGCTGAGATTGAGCAGCTGCAATGGTCCTCTTCCCAGCCTGATTGGGTTGCCATTGCCTTCTCCAATAAGCTTCAGATTCTGAGGGTATGACTGAGATATCAGTCTCTGCAGCGTAGGTAATTATTATAATAGCTGCAAGTACGAGTGATTGGTACTATAGCTGTTTTCTTAGTTCATCTTATATCCCTTGAAATGCTTAAATTTTCAGATAGTGAAGTCAGAATTTCTGTTGCTTGTTTGTTCATCTGGTCTTGTGATGATAATTCAACTACAGGTCCAACCTGTATGTTTGCCCTTCTAAGTGGATTCTGACTTAAGGTTTATTGCCTTTAAGTTACACTCACTAAGAACAGAAATTGATCTTTTAAAACTCAAGAGATAGCTTAAGAATCAATTCCATAAGAACAGAAATTGATCTTTTAAAACTCAAGAGATAGCTTAAGAATCAATTCCAGAAACATCAATTGTGGTTTGGTGTATGCTAGGAAGACATTGCAATGTTAAATGTTTCCTTTTCCTACAATTTCTGGCAGTGACAGGATAATGTCCAATCTTTTTTTTATGCTTTCGGAATTCAATTTGTTTGTGGGTGGTGATATTCTGCATCCTCATTTTGTTAGATGCAGGGGGGGATTTTATGGATAACTGGTCTGTGCCTATTGGGTTATTTGATTTGCTAAAGACTAATTACTGGAAAATTTTATTTAATGGTATCTTTTATCATCATAGCTTAGCAAGCCAATATTATTGTTAACTCCCCTTTTCTGAAGTTCAGGTTTTGAAAAAACGTACATCCATGTACTTTCTAAGGTTCGAATTATTTATTTATTTAATTTTTGTTTTTAAGTTTGAAGGAAAAGGTAAAACAAGCAAACAACAATACTTTGGTACAGTGCATTCTGCTTAAAAAAGCTGGAATCAACTTTTTTTATGCAATCTATAACCCGGACTATGTCATTGGGTTCTACCTAGGCTTCTGATGAAATAATTCATCATGATCTTTCTTCCATGAGGTAGGAGACCCTTCTTGTTTTCTTCAGCACTTTTAAAGTTGCTTGTTGATTCTTGATACTGCTATGCATGATTAACAAATGTTTTTTCCTTCGAAAAGTTTTGAAAGCTAGCAGTTGCCTATAAACTCATCTAGACAGGTACTTCTCAAAACAAAATAGAAGGCTAAACAATGGTGATGATACAGAGAATGAATTACCAATGGCAAACGGACACGTGGCATGTAATAGGCTCATTGAGGGTCAATATGTAATGGGGTCTCTATAATATAGTTGCTCGGACCTCACAGGTCGGGCTCGGCCTAGCGGAAGTCAGTCAGCATAAGTTGTTCTGTTTGAACAAGTGCAGATTGGCACAAGTAGGTCGGTCGGCACAAGTAGTTTGGCTCTGTTGAGGCCGGTAGGTCTGCCCAAGTCCATATAAATAGGGGATTGACCCCTTATTTGTAAACAACAATAACAAACCATTTTGGCCTTAAATAAAATACTACACACTTTCTATCTCCAAAAATTATTTCCTCTCTCTAGATTTATTTTCCTGTTTCATCAATTTGCGCCGTGGAAAGTCGATATGAAAAGCCCATGAATTCCCCTCCGTTGCTTTTACAATAGAAAATCATATGCTTCAATTGTCCTTTTTGCCTTTCGAAAACAATTCACAAAAACAACACCACACACCACCGAGAGAAACCAAAATGAGAACTCATAAACTTCCCTCACACCACAAACTTAGATTTCTATGGTATGCAATCTTTGTAATCCTTGAGAACTCGCCACGTGTTTTATGGCAACACTTACGACTTGCCAAACTCAAGTAATGACCAAGCCTCATTCTCGGGCCTGCCATAGAATATTTGATTGCCTCACCACGTTTCAGGTGCTATTTTGGTAAGGAATTTGCCAATATGCTATAAAAAATATTGGGCAAGCTCACTCCTGGTGAGCCTCGAATGAGAGGGCTGAAGATGGTCTCTCAAGTGTAGACATCAAAATTGAAGTTTGAAATTCAACAAAGCCGAACTCGAAGGACCTAAGATCACCAAATTTCTGACCTCTAATCCCAATAAACAAGTCGAACAATCTTGATGGTTGAAGTGCTTTAAATGGCCTATATTTTACTAGCTGCTCAATTGCGTTGGACGACCAAAGTGATGTTACAAGATAAAAACCAAAAAATAAGGGCAGGCACGCCAAAAAGCCCAAAAGACAGGCAAAACATTGATTACAATGGCCCGATATAAAGGCCTTAAGCCTAAAATCAAAATAAGCATTCCAATATATACAAAATAGGTGAGCCTAAAAGGAGGTGATGAACCCAAAAAATCAAAATAAAGAGAGAGAAAGTGATGTAAAATGGGTCAAATTTGAACCTGAACAAGGCGCTTATCTGCTAGGCTGATCAACTAAGCTGCCAATTCATATGCAAAAGTTCGATCAACTGAACAAAATTCAACAAACTGGGGGTTAAAGAGCATATCCTGGAGACCAACAAACAAAGTAGAAAATGCAGAAGCATCATTTTAACAGCTTGGGGGCTACCAAGCAGAAAGAGCAAGGTCAGTTGAGTCCGATCTACGATGCAAACCCAGCTGTGGGGGCTATTGATGATACAAAGAATGAACTACTAATGGCAAACAGACACGTGGCATGTAATAAGCTCATTAAGGGTCAATATGTAATTATAATATAATAGATCGGACCTCACAGGTCAGGCTCGGCCTAGTGGAAGTAGTTCCGCATAAGTTGTTCTGTTCGGACAAGTGTAGATCGGCAGTCAAGTAGGTTGGCTCGCTTGAGGTCGCTAGGTTGGGCATGGTGCATGGCCCACTGCCCAAGTCCCTATAAATAGGGATTTACCCCTCATTTGTAAACAACAATAACAAGTCATTTTGGGCCTTAAATAAAACACTACACACTCTCTCCCCAAAAATTATTTCCTCTCTAGGTTTATTTTCCTGTTTCATCAAATTGCTTTCTAAATTTGAAAATAGCTGATTTTCTTGTGTGTCTGTTTGGTTTGCAAGAATGTCATAGAATTATCCCACTCTTTCCTGCACTATCTGTGTTTTGTGTACTGCAAAAGAATTGCAAATTTTGCAAGAACAAGTTGGCTAGACTTGAAAATTTGAACAGCCAAGAATACCTGCTTTCCTTCATACATGCAAAAGAAAGTTACTAATTCACCTTCTTTTTCCTTGCTCTCCTGCATTTCACACAAAGCTTTCCTGCATTTCAAGTCAGGGTAATTTTGTAGCAATTACAGTTTTAGGTAAAGTCTACGAGATCTTGTAGTGTAGCATAATTATGCTTAGCAAACACAAATAGAGCTAAAGTGACTTGTAGGAGTCATGGGGAAATATAAAACACTTAAAAGAAAAACTTTATAGAGGAAAAGGATGCAGATATATTTAAATATATATATATAGGAAAAAGGATTTTTATGAAGCACGCCTTTTTTTTATAGACACAAATACTCATCATGGGTTCCTTTTAGAGGTCTGTTTGCTTGCTTATTTCTATACTCTTACACCTTCCTGTTCCTATACTATCATTTCATTAGATGCCTCTATGTTGGCCACTTTTCTATTAATGTACAAGTTGAAGACATCTTGTTGGAACTCAAGTTTCTAGAGGATTCCACACTCAAAAGACACAATGTTCTTGAATATTGATCCACTTATGTATAAAATTCTTGGAATGCAACATTTTGTTGGTAGAAAAGGACTCAGGGTCGCATAATCCTCAGATTGCCAGATAACTTTTACTCTGAATAAAGGACAATTACTAATGTATACATCTAATCAATATGTTTGGGGCCATAATGTTTATTTTTGGAGGTTTTTTGTTTATGTTTG
This sequence comes from Cinchona pubescens, assembly GCA_025175665.1. Taxonomy (NCBI): domain Eukaryota; kingdom Viridiplantae; phylum Streptophyta; class Magnoliopsida; order Gentianales; family Rubiaceae; genus Cinchona; species Cinchona pubescens. The sequence continues at coordinate 788,705 of JANKKI010000141.1, forward strand.
TGAATTATATAAGTAAAACAAAAAATGTTGCTTGTAAATGTTTCTTTTTTCTTTATAAAGTAATATATATATATATATATATATATGAAAATAGACATGTTTCTTGAACAGATTGTTTTCACTTGTTTAAAGAATATGTTTAATCAGCAAAACACATGTTAATAGTATCCTTTAATAAGGTCTGCATTTTGATTCTCCCCTGCTCACCTTTTCCTTCCCGTCCAAAAGCTCACTTCTTTGCTTGCTCTCTCTCTTCCCTTCTCTCTCATCTTCAGCCTTCATCCCCTGCAAAACATTGTTCCCCATCCTTTTAAAATTCATCAGTACTTTATCCCCTTCTCCCCTCCTTTGTTGCCAAGAACCTTCCTCCTCCTCTTCCTCTTCCTCTTCCTCTTCCAGCCCTTGGCTTCCACTATCCTTTGTTATCTTAGATACCCAATCCCTTTAGAGTTCCCTTCTTGTTGCCTACATTTCCATTCCCCACATCCTAGATTCCCGTCCCCTTGCTACTGATATCGTCTCTCTTGCTCCAACGCCACCTCTTGTGATTTAGTTTTGATCGGGTAATTTCTATGAATGAATTTTGGATGGGTATAACTTAAGAGCTAATATTCTATGATTTTAGCAGTTAGCAATGCTAAGCAAAGAAAATTGGGATGTCATATTTCTCTTTTGTTGAATAAAGTGTACTATGATTTTTTGATAGTTATTCTTGACAAAATTGACAAAAAATGAAAATGAAATGCACATGGAAAAGAATTCAATGCTCGTCCTCCACTACTGCACATACCACATTTCTCCTCCCTAATCTCCAGAGCATAGTCGGATTCCCGCTTTGTAGAAAAAATTTTCCCTGCAGTGGTTAGTTTCACTCTTCCTTAATTTCTGCTAATTTGATTTGAGAAAAAATATGTTTCGTTTAAAGCTAAGCTATTTGGTGTTCAATGTTGATAATTGATTTTAGGATCTGAATTTTGGTGTTTTGGTCAAATAATATTTGTGAGAGACACTACTGTATTTTGCAAATAATTGAGAAGAAACAATTGTTTTTTGTTCTCCAATCAAACTCATTGTTTCAGTTTGTTTATTAAATGGTGAGCTGTAACAAACACATTTATGTTCTGTTCCTGACAGAAAGCAGAAATAGTGTTTCATTTCATTAGAAACATAAACGTTACCAAATGGTCTCTATCTTTTGCTATGGTATTTGAATTGGAAAAAATTGCAAGCCATTGGTGTCAAAGTGTGGGAGAAAATTTGATGAATCTTATGTGGGTAACATCTTAATCTCTAAAAGTAGTACCCAACTGAAATTTATGAGAATACCCTGACTTGTGTTAAAACTCCTTCTCAAGTTGGAATTTATGTGATAGACTCCTTACATATTGCAAAAAGCAAGGCAAGAACATGGCTGCTACTCTCTCAGGATTCAAGATTTTATGAAAAATAAAAAATAAAAAACCATCTGAAAGGAGGAACGAAAAGTTTTAAGTGACGAATAATATCTACATACACGTTATCCTCTTCAGCACTTCTATAAAAGTCCAAGTTACTTTCATAATCAGTCAAATAACTCTCGTCTCACATTACATAGCATCCAGTTGCATTCTCATAACTAAAGTAATCTTCAACACTATTTGCCTGTGTCTGAAATGAAGGTTGAGATCTTTCATGGTGACAGACATACAGATAGTGACTATATGCAAGATCCCGTTACAGGAAGGCTGTTAGTATAGTTTACATATGAGCTTATGCCTTTGCTGAGCTTATTATACACATGCTTGCATCTATTCTGAATTTATTGGTCAGATGGGATGATATTTATTTTGAGATATTTTCATTCGGAATGCATCCGTATCTCCAATTTCTGGACCACCTTGATTATGTCAATTGTTTGAGGTTCATGCGTCTTTGCATTTTGCTTGCTTATATCTTAGTTTTGCTGCTTCTTTCTTCCTCATGGCTATATCAATTCTGCTTCATTTTTCGCTTCCTATACTCCCTGGATTTTCTTCAAACCATATCTACCATTGTTCGTGCTTTTACCAGCTCGACGATCAAGCTAATTGCTTCATCACACCCTATGTTTTTTGGGCCATAAGGGATCAATATGTTCCTGGAAAACACCTGCATGCGAAAATTGAAAGAATTAGACTCGTATGGGAACCTGTGATCCTGATTACTGCAGAAGCAAGTCTGAATTCTTTTAGATACGGTGCTCAGTTATGATCTCAGTATGTTGCATTACTTTCTTTTCTTGCATGCACCATAACAGTCGACAAAAGCCTTTAGTTCCAACTTCTCTGGTACTTGGTTGTAATGGATTAAACTGGTAATAAGTACAAACACAATGGTAAAAGTCAAATTTTTCAATGGTGACTTGTGTGCTTGATCACCTGTATTAAATGCATCCCTGTATAATTGATGGATTGACAAGTCATTCTGGATGTTAAAAGAGTAAGAGCAGCAGCAGCAATAGGTAGTTTCATTGCTCCATTATTGTGTATGCCTTGCTCTAGTGCTTCTGCTGTTCCTGTTCAACACCTTCATCCGTTTGGCGGCAGTTATGCTACTTCACTCTTCTTCAAAGAGGAAGGGGTGAAAGAATTCAGCAATCAAATGCTCTTGTATGACCCTGTGTAAATGCAAATTACCCGGTTCCATGATTAATATGCTGCATGTTTTTGTTTCATTCTTTCATTTGGGATCTGATTGCTAAATTTAAGCTAAAAGTTCTTTCGTCTAACTCTGAATTTTAAAGTACTTCTGCAATGAAACTGTAACATTATCCTTGCATCTATTCACAAAATAGTACTTTGTAATCATTTACCAAATATTTTTTTTCAATTGTCTTTCTATTCACATTTGTTACATCACAACAATACGTAACAATATTCATAAATGAACATCAGATTCATAATAATAGTGTTATGGACCTTTTAATTCATGTTAGGTCACTTCAACCATTTTATTTCATCTCACCTCAAATGGTGGGTAAGGTGATTTAATATGGACCAAAAGATCCATGGTATTATGGTATGAATTTGATTTATGTAAAAAAAATTCATGGATACCTTATTTATTTTGTTTGAAAATATTTTTTTGATTAGATGTATTGGAAAAGTATAAAAAGCGGCAAGTGCACAATTCACTCGATGATGGGACTGTCAATTGAGTTTTGTGAGTCGAATTTTGCAAAACTCAATCTCGGTATGGGCCTGTGATCCCAAAAAGCCTCATTATAATGCTTGACCTGTAGTGTGGAATCATTAATAATACCATCAAAAATATATCTAGTCTTATGCGGCGTCGTAGGTGATATATCCCAGTTTCCCTCTGTATCCAACAGAACAAATTACATTTTCACATAGTTAGAGTGTCCTAGTCAATGTAGTTGTGCGCTAGATTAGTTCTTCATTTTCCTCCCAATTTAGAGAGAATTTTCTTGGATTAAGTGTAGTTTAGAGCCCACTCAATAAATTCTTTTGAGTTGTTATATCCTTTCTTTTACTTCCTTGAAACCCCTAACCAGCCGGTTCGCCGATCGGCTCGAGATGTTGACCAGCGTGGATTGGGGAGGCGGCCAAAGCCCGGGCTGTAGATATGCCAGCAGAGACACCGTCGCCTCAATCGTGGCTGGTTAGCGCACACCCTCAGAGTGTGATGCCATTGAAAACACGAATAAACTCCATGACACGTTGTCGTTTAGCATCAATTTACTAGTAGTTTTATTAAACAATCAGTACCCGATCCTCACGACCGCATTAAGAAAATTTTGACTCTCTATTCGATCCATACAAAGCGGGTACCCGGTTACCCTGCCGGGAGGGCACAGATGCCGAGGCACGCCAAGGGCGAGCACTGCCCTGCCATGATCGAGGCGACGGCGTCTCCGCGGGCATATCTACAGCCCGGCTCGAAGCATAGATCTATTCTTCCTATACCTAACTATCTTTTTCTTTTCTGCTTTCCCTTTTTTTTAGCCTACACACCACGTATGCTGTGCCCGTGCGCACATGCGGGGGCGTTCCCATCGTGGGCACTACGTAGGTGCTGGTGTGACTGGAAAAAAAATGCACAGGCAAACCATTGGCCAACGAAAAAGCTATGAAAGGAACCCACATGCCCCTCGTTGCTTAATTTTGGACCGGCCAAAACGTCGGTCAACGTTAATGACTGGAAAAAAAACGCACGGGCAAACCATTGGCCAACGAAAAGGCTATGAAAGGAACCCCACGTGCCCAGCATTGCTTGACTCACAAAATTAATCGAATTTTTAGTTTTAATCAGATTATTCCAAATTCATGTTATCCAATAAAATTTTATAATTTATTTGTTAATTTTTTTTTTTAATATCCAATCAAGGGAATCGTATATACTACTTATGTCAACTAACAGCAATTAACTGTATTATTGACTCACAATATTTCAACTAAATTGACTACTAATGTTGGGTTATTAATTTTAGTTATCCGAATTTAATTAAGTTAATAGAACACTAGATGGAACAAATCTTTACTCACATAAAATGAAGTAGCATTATTTAATTTCGGATAAAATTAGTATATATATATATATATAGTTAAGGAAAAATACTTATATAGATTCGGTTTTTGGCCCCACCTGTAGATCCTGCGGTCAATATTAAATCTTATAGAATCTTGCGTACATCAGCTTATGTCATAGATTCCATAATATTTAATTTATACCATAACGTCTACAAGTGAAACTAAACATCAAGTCTATCTAAGTCTTTCCCATAGTTAAGTTACCTCACTTGCAAAAAGACTATAATTTAGCGACTATTTCTGAAATTTGCTCTAATAAGTATGTTAACAACCTTTTATAATACCATTTTGAAACTTTAGTTTCACAAAAAAAGAAAAATCTCTAAATTACTATTTGAGAATTTAGTTTAACATAACCACAAGAATTTATCTAATAACAAATATGATAAAATGTTGTAAAATCTAACTTAATATAACAATAAAATTTTGTCCAATCATGATAAATATAGTATTGGCGAGGGTATTGTACAAATTTGTTTGGTTGGTATTGACTTTCGAATTCTTCTTTTAAGTTGCTCTTCATTTATTTAATTTTTAAATGATTTCATATTATTATTATTATTATTTAAGTGTTAACAACACTTTGCCTCACTGAACTAGGTGAGTAACTTTATCCCTCCTGAACTTTAGAAATATACGTTGTACCTCCATTAACACTATTCATCTATTATCAATATTAAAATCATTAAAATAATTTAGTTAAATGACTAAAATACCTTTGATACTTGTTTTTAATTTTTTATATATTTAAATTTGGATAGTGCTATGATAATTATTTAAAAATAAACAAAAATAACTATATAATATTTTAATATAATCTATATCAATATATTTTTTGGTCAAATTTTTAAAATTTTGGATTTCATTTTATATTATTTTGAATTTGAATGTTTAATTTTAGTGGTAGAACAATTTTCAAATGAGATTATTTTCTATTCAAAATTTTTCTTTTAAATATATTGTATGAAAATTTATTTTCTATAAAACTTTGTGATTTTTTAATGTCTCTTAGTATTTTATAGTTTTAATATTTAGCTTAACCTGTGTAAATTGTTATGTCGGATATAATATAATTCAATATTTTTTCACATGTTTATTCCTTAAAGTCAAAGATATCAATGTGCTATTATATTTTATTTTTTCCTAATTCTTTTAAACTATCAAAAGTCAACTAAATACATGAAAAGACAAAATATAGTGCTAAGAATATTTTAGTCTTTTAACTAGATTTTCTTGATATTTAAAATTTTTAAAGGATGAATAATGTGAATGAAGGCAAAGTGCATATTTTTATAAATTAAGGGTAAAATGGAACCACCCCTAGCTCAAGGAGGCAAAGTGTTATTAACCCTTTCTTAAATTGTCTCTTTTACAATCTTATTTTTATTTAATTTTTAATGATTTCGTATTGTATTTCTTTCCCTTGTCCAATCCTTTTTCTTTTTCTTTTGGCAGGAATTTAAGGATTTATCTCTTTTTTTTGACCAACTGACTTCTCTAATTTTTCTCCTCCCTCCATACAAATTCTCGCTGCTCTGCACACCCTAGCTTTCTATTCCTCTTCCATAGTTCTATGTTCATATTTGTCACCCTGTCTCCCTTTCCTTCCGTCCTATGCACTTAGTTTCTCTGTCCCCTCCAACTGGTTACTCAAGGTAATAACAACACTAAGACTTAGTTTAAATTGGACTATTAGAGACGATAAAAGAAGAGAAAGTTGAGAAATTTCTAAAATTGTGTTTATTTTGAAAATCGTTTATTTTTTCGTGTCAATTGAAATGGTGATTTTCGGTGGGAAAACTCGCATTTGGAATATGTGAGCTCATTGTGCTCGCATCTCCCGAATGCAAGTTCATGTATTCTTAATTTGTCGAAAATTTAAAAAAAAAAAATAATGCGAGGTCATGAAAAATAAAAAATAAAAAAAATACTGACTCGCATTCAGTGAATGCGAGGTCATAAAAAAAAAAAATTTAGCATTTTTTTTTTAACATTTGACTTTGTATTCTGCGAAGGGAATTTTTTTTTTTTTTTTTGCACTATTACAAAAATAGAAAAATATTTGATATTTCTGTTAATTAAAAAAGGATTTGGCTCTAAGATAAAACCACGTAAACGCTAAATCATGAACATTTATTTAATACGGTATATAGGAATACTAAACCATTAAACCATAAACTATAACATTAACGAAATATTACAGTTATATGAAATGTTGTAAGAAAGCAAATTTATTAATTAATCATATTTTTTGATAAAATTTTGACATAACTTTTCCTATTTTACGAACGTTGCCCCTGCCAACAACCATACCCCAGAAGGGCAACAAACGTCCATAAAAGCCCGACAAAGGTTAAAAAACATAAATAAAAACTTAATAATAAAAAAAAAAACACACGACAAGGGCGAGCAATGATATACAAATAACGGATATCAATCACACATGATCATATCGATCAGTAATAATAAATGTCAATGTCTATGATTTCCAAATCTCCCACCGTACCACATTCTCTAGGTTTAGGCACCCTTTTTGATCGGCGGATATAAAATAGAGGAATGTCTTGCTGTTGAGTAGGGTGAGCAATTTGAGCCTGCGAAGCTATGTTTTGTTCGTGTTCGTGTTCATGTTCTTCATCTGAAACAGTTGGACTAGTATGCTCTGGATCTGTTCCAGTGAACGACTGTCCGAAAGATAATGGTCCCACCAGAATGCGTATTGGCGAAAGCATGTGTGAAATGTCACCCTCGAATGGTATATTAACATGAGGGGATCCAACATCTACATGGGGCCGAGGCGATCCTGTCAACGACGTCGACAACTACCTCCGTGTTGCCCGCCTCGCCTCGAAACCCGCTCTACTCTATGTGGATCATGTAGAGTGTGGATGTCGAGCGTAAGAAGGAACTGTCTGAGACTGAAGATCAAGACGAGTAGATTCACCTACTGCATGTAGTGATTCAGAAGCAAAATGTCTGATCTGTGCCCAAGTACTAGTATCCCAGAATATCGTTCTCAGTCAGGTTATCTAACGACATGTAGTACAATCTAGCCATGGAATCCATCTACCATAAAATTAGTTATAATTAGTTTTACTAAAGTCATTTGAAAAAAAAAAATAATAAGAAAATATGAATAATTACTTACTAGATAATCTGCACGTGCACCATCGCCGTGGTACTCTTCTGAAAAAGTAGGGCGTTGACTCAAATTGGATATGTACACTACCATCCTCGGTCGGTACCATTGCATATAATCACCCGATGCATGTGTAATATCAACACATGGGAGACCAACCTTAACTGTATCCGTTCTTGTCCTCCAAATATCTATATAAGGTCGGTGGGTCAATTCCCAATCATTGTTCGCCCGACCACGGCGGTCTATCAAATGAAGTGCACCTAGGTTACCAATCCATCTCTGATTTGGTATGGGTTGGTGCAACCCGAACTATCGCATAACCCGATGAGGTAGGTAACATTCCACAATTTCCCAACATATCAAATAAGTAACTGCATGCCATATGTCACGACCAGCAGTGCAGTAATGGGGAAACATATCAAGTACATCATTAGAGAATGGCTGCCATATAAACTAATACCAAACAATTCGACAAAAAGTTAGTAAATAAACAAAATACGAGGATGACAAAGTGCAAAAGAAATGAATAACTGTAATTCTTAATTAATATGCATTGCATTAATTTTGATGAAAGTATACAATAAATAAATATAAAGTATTCAAATATACATGTACTCATAGTACTGGTCCGCAGATATTTCTAGCTCTGGGTGATGTAGCATCACACAAGTTGCGATATAGTGTGCCTAAAACTACTGATCCCCAACTATAACGGTCCACGGTCTCCAAGTCCCTGAGCAAGTGTAGATACAGTAATGGCATTTTATTACCTGAATTATCTGAAAATAAAATGCCTCCAATAAGTACAAGTAAATATGTACGTGCCATCTGCCGACACATGTCATCAGTCATATCAAAGGAAAGGGGACAATCTAATGGGTGCAGCAGACAAACATCAAACTTTCAAAGAACCACCATCAATGTTTGATCTGATAGGCATGAAACCCAATAACTCCATGCATAATTGGCTCCAAGCATCTGCAGAATGAGTAGTGTCTCTACCCGTCACGGGCGGTGGGTCGATCAATATGTAAACCCTACAATACCTCTACATCTTGTAATGTGATGGTGGCCTGTCCAATGGGCAGATGAAAAGAATATGTCTCAAGTCGCCATCGCTCGATAAGACTGGCAATCAAAGCATGGTCCACTGAAATACGTCCTAAAGATGCGATGACCTCAAAACCTGCCAAACAAATATAATGCCATACCTGATCCGGTATGGGCATGTGATCCTAAAATGCCCCATCACAACACTTAACATGTAGTGTGAAATCATCGATAAGATCATCAAAAATAGATCTAACTCTATGCGGTGTCGTAGGTGATATAATATCATCTATATATGATTCAGGATGAACAATCTCTCGTGCTGATCATCCACAATGTATTACATAACAAAGTAATATGAAAAGAATGAATGATAATACAATTTTTTTTTATAGTAATCAATGATAATACAATATTTTTTGATAAACGAATACATTAAAAACAAACTACATTCATAGAATACAACAAGTACATAAATAATACAATATAAAGACAAATCATTATTGTCGCGAAGGGCAACTCCTGCGATTATGATTTGTTTGATGACAACTCATACACCTTCTGGGTTCATGGGGATCCCTAATATCCATCTCATTTCGGATGCGTCTTAATTGTACCCGGCCTGTCCAACGGTCTATGAACATACTGTCATCACCACGTAACTGCCACTGAATAGGAGGCAACTCATCTGGATTAGATTGCAGAACAAATCTACTAACTGTGTATCAAAACTTTAAAAAATGACCAAACTATGTTACTTATATCCTTTTCTATTTTTGGATAAAATGTAGATAATCCCTGTAATATGTTGAATATGCACTTTACCTCTATTGTGGTCATCAAAGATACATTTGACTATCGCTTGTAACTCAACTTCATAGCAAAATGGATAAAGACTGTCGAAACTGATAATCACGCACATATTTTGTGATTGGAATTTTTTTTTTTTAAAAAAGTTAACATTAAAACAAGGCTTTAATTAACCTTTTAACGCCAAAAAATCATAACTCTTCCCATCCCTTACACCGCATTACTTGTAACCTCCTCATCTTCCTTATCCTAATTTTAACCACTATAACAACCTACCAACTCCTCAGGTGGATTTTGGAAAGCGCATTAGGAGAGTTTGTGGAGAGGTAGGATTTGAGACTAACCATATTGTGTTTTGGGGCAGGCTTTTCTTTCACATGTTTTGTTTGGAGCTCTTGGTCTTTCTACAACTTCCATCGAATATAAGTATTTGACTAAGTTACTCTAGGGGGTCTTTGTTGTTTTGTCAAACTTAGGGATTTGTTTGGTAGTTTGGACAAAACTCAAGAAATGTAATGTAATTAAACCCTAGATTTGGTGCGCAATAACTCAAAACCTCATCGAGGTAAAATCATCAACGCCCAAATTAGGAGGAGGTGGGACTTAGGAATAGGAGAGCTCAAATGAGGAAGGAGGACTCAAACAAGGAAGGGAGAAGAGATTATAAACCTTAATTTTTGGCAAAATTACAAATACCCCTTTAAAGATAAATCTATCAAACCCATCTAACAAAATATGATAAAAGACCAAAATACCCACAAAATAATGCTAACTTCACCAAATTACCCACAAATAGTACTAATAATAATCTACTACTTAAAACTCTCTCATCTTCCACCTCTTCCCTTTCATTTCTTGTCCAAACTCCTTTTGCCTCTTTCTCTGTAGCCGATATTTTTTTTTCCTCTACCATAAGCTAGATCCCAAAGCTTCTATAGAAAAAATATTCATGTGGCCTCAATTAGCGCCTCATCACTAAGAGATTTTTATTTGACATACTTCTTGATTTACTGCTTCCACCAGCACCACCTGATTCCTTTTTTCTCCATTGGTAATATCTCTCAAAATTGATCTCTAAGATCCATTTGAAAAGGACGGACAAAAGCTAGTTAGCCCAATCAGCCAAAAAAAAGTACCTTAATCCTTCACAGTTCATAAAATTCCCCTTAATCGAAATCCACCAAGCCACCTCATTCCTTTCTCGCAAGCCGCTACCTACTGGATTTACTGGTTTCATCATCATCATCATCTTTGTTTGATAAAGGCATGGTTGTGATTGAGGATAAGCTAGATTATAGCGACATTCACTACTGGAGATAAAGATAATGATGATTTTGATGTTTTTTTCTCTGGGACCACTTATGCTCTTTTTGATTGTTGTTTGTTGTTGAGTCTTTTTTGCTGGTATTTGTGCTTTTTTCAATGATGAAGATGATTTGCTATGGAGGAGAGATGTTGGGCTTGGGATGCATAGATTCATGATTGTATATGCATGAGTAAAGTTGGAGATGAGATATGTAATATGATAAGGGAGAAGAGGGAACATGTAGGGAAGAAGAAAAGAATAAGGGTATTTTAGGAATGTAGGCAAAATTTTTGCTGACTTAGGGTGAGTTTGGATGGAAGGAAATATAAGAAAGAGAAGGGAAAGGAAGGAAAAAGTTTCTATTTTTTCTTTGTTTGGGAGTTTTAAGCGGAGAGAAAGAAGGGAAAGTGAGGGAGATGGAGGAATCAAAATTTAAAAAACTTTCCTTCCATAAGTAAGAGGAAGTGAAATGAAGAGTTGGATTACTTTATAATTAATTAATTACGAAATTTCATATTTGTTTTTCAAACGTAATACAAAAATATTAAAAAGAGAAACATTTTAAGTAAAAGACAAATATTAATAAAAATTTTTTTAAAACTCCCAAACAATTTGAAAGAAACTTTCTCTTCCCTCCTCTTCTCTCTTTATTTAAAACTTTTCCTTTTTTTTTTCCTTTCATTCCTAAACTCTCAAACTCAACCTTAAACAATTTTAAATAGTCAAACAATAGAGTGAATATATTATAAGTTTATAATTTTGATGGCAGTAATGATGTGTAATTTTTCCTAATTTCAGGATTTATTTGATAATTTAGCAAAACCTGTAAGATTCGGCTTTGGAGTATCTCAACCGGCTATATAAATTTTTTGTGTTGAGGGCTGAGATACTGATCTAAACAATAACAAAAGCAAAAATGAGCTTCCAAGATTTCCAAACTCATCATAATGCTGCCGGCAAGCCGTCTTCTCAATCATCATCCTCACCGTCCCAGGCCGTCGCCGCTTCTATCTTTCAGATCAACACTGCTATTGCCAGTTTCCGTCGTCTCGTTGATGCCATCGGGACCTCCAAAGATACTCCCGATCATCGGCAAAAGCTGTCAGTCCGTCGTTTCCTTTCCTTTCCGTTCCGTTAATTGATACTCTCTAGTTTTTAGTACACAGTACTGTTACTAGTACTAGTATTTTAGGCTGAATGCCCTGACTGTTCATTTAATTTTAATTTAAATTGATTTTTTTTTTTTAAATAACATTTATACAGGCATAATACTAGACAAGAGCGAATCCTGCAGTTGGTGAAGGAAACCTCTGCCAAGCTCAAATCCCTCAGTGACTCTGATCGTAGTGTCAGTGTTGATGTATGTATTTTTGTGTGCTTCATTACACTCTGCTAGTAATTTCTCTTTCAATTCATGAATATCTCCTATTGCTCTGTTGTGGTGTTTCGTTGTGCTGCTGCTGCTACAAAAAAAGAAGGTCTTCATTACCAAATACTAGTACTACTTACTAGCTATTCTATAATTCTTCACCAATTTATGCACCAATTGAAGTGAGGGGAAAAAATCAAAACAAAATTTGTCAGGTTTCGTCTTAACCATCCAATTGTTTAGCGTTTATCACCAAACTTCCAACTCTGTCTTCAATTGAAAATCACAATTCTTTTTGAATGACAAAATTTGGCATGACCTTGATGGATGGGTTAGTCAAAAAATTTCTTCATTAGTCCTATTTCCTTATTTTCTTTCATGTCAATGTGACATAAGCACTAAAGTGAGTATTGAAATTGAATACATTTCTTTCCAGGCAAGTAAGAGAGTACAAGATGCCAAACTTGCCAGAGATTTTCAAACCACGTTGCAAGAATTCCAGAAAGTCCAACAGCTTGCATCTGAGCGTGAATCTACCTACTCACCTTCTGCTGCTCCATCTTCCTCAGACACCATGTAAATTTTCATGCTTTTCCTTATCATTCCACTAGATATTATGACTCTACTTGTTCCTATGTTATCCTTCTGTTCAACTGCTTGTCCCCTCTTCAGCTCTGGTTCTGATGAACATTTAGCAACCACCATGGAGCTGGAGAACCAACCATTTCTTATGGAACAAAAGCGGTAAGTGAGCACAGAGCAACAGCAAGCTTTCAAGATCTTGAATATAATTTGCTGAAAAGTTTTGGTGCCCTATAAATAAACTGTGCTGCAGTGCTTCTGTTTTGAGATATGTCAAATACTTTGGCCTTTTCGTTTGAGAAAATTTTCTTTTTACTTCTTTTCTCCTTTCCGTTAAATCTAATCCATTTAAACTCGGGTAGTAGGCTTTTGCAAATATGGGGATTCGTTTTGCTTTTAGTTTTTCTTATATGTGATTGCGGCCAAGGAAATAATAGTGGATAACTGCTTCTCATTGATTTCTCTGTATATGTAATTTCAGCTTGCCTTTAAAGCTATAGGAATTATGGAAATAAGAATGTACATGATAGAGGTAGAGGTTCATGAATTACTCAAGTCTCTAGTAGCGCTTAAATACAGAAAATTTTTGACAACGTAATGCAGTTGCGAGAATGATTGGACTGCTACACACCATAAAATTCTCTATTTGAATACCAGAAAATGCATGACCATATGGTCTTACCAAACTTTGATCAACTTTTAAATCTTGCAGGCAGGAGGCCTTACTCTTGGGAAATGAAATTGCTTTTAATGAGGCCATAATCGAGGAAAGAGATCAGGGAATTAAAGAGATACAGGATCAAATTGGAGAAGCAAGTGAAATTTTTAAGGACCTTGCATGTTTTAGTTCACGAGCAGGGCGTGGTTATAGGTAAAAGTGCAAAGCAAACTAGAGGCTTTCATCCACATCCGCATGACCTGCCTTTTGTCTACTGTTGAATTGTTTTTTTTTCCTTCTTTTGCTAAGAGCCTTGTTTGAACAATGCAGATGATATTCAATCAAACATCGAGGCTTCCTCTGGAGCAACAACCCAAGCTAGGGTGCAGCTTTACAAGGCATCGAAAAGTGGAAAATCTAAATCTTCTTGGGTGAGTATAATCTAAATTATCAAATTTTCACTTGCTGAAAGGGACTGAGTTCAGGCTGCTCATAGTTGGAAATGGGCTTGCAAAATACATAAACCTTTTCATTTGTAGTTAAACTTGTCACGGGTGCAAAATAAACTTTCAGAGAAAAGAATTCCACCTGAAATGCTTAAAATTTTGGTAGCATGTTTTTATTTTGATAACAGTGACACATTACTGTAGTAGATTTTATTCAACTTGTGACATTATAAGAATTTTGTTGGTTGTGCTTATTAAAATTTACATGAAGCAGTGTACGGGTGAGAGTTAAAACTACATTTCATTCTTGGGGTGGTGAATCCATGAAGTATATCTGTTGTCCCTCCTGCATGATTTTATGACATATTTCATTTGGGTGTCAATTTCCCTCAATCAGAGCTAACTAAGATAGTAAAGTAGGAAAGGTTTGGTTTTTATATTTGGTATGTGGGCACAAAAGTATAAATTTTTAATAGAAACCGTACTAGTTAACAGTAGGACTGAAGAGGACTGCTTGATCATGAAGAAAATCCCAAAGAAATGCAAATAACAAGAGTTACTGTAAGTTCTGAAGGCATTTAAAAAAATATCAAAATCTGAATGGACAGCATAAATTTTTATTGTTAGCTGTTAAAACTGTTGCAAGACTTCCTGTTAGCTCGTTTTCTTTCTGAAATTCATGTTGCGAATATTATATTTGCGCGTAATTATAATATATTGGTTTGTGCCTCAACAGTGTTGCAACAAGACGTGGTTGCTGGCAGTTCTTGTGATTGTGCTGATCATAATAGTGCTTGTCCTGATCTTGTAGCGCAGAAGTTCACATGCAGCTGAAGCTTGCAAATGATGCATTCTATTATTCTCTTTTTCTGTTTCTTGGAAGATAAGCAGAGGGAGAGAGAGGGGGGAGGGGGGTGTTTTGTTGTTTGAGGGTTTTCTCTTTCCTTTTCCTTTGGTTATATGCTGTAAATATCAGTCTGCTTTACAGTCTCAATTTTCAACTAAAACATGGCATACTGCTGAGAGTGCAAGGCAGAGTTTATTCGTGTGTGTGGGTGTGTGTGTGTGTGTATGTCATTGTTTATAAGGTTAAAACGTTCCACTTGGTTGCTTTTCTACTTGGTTTTATGTTAACATCTATGAAGTGGTCTTATTTTGTCAATTCAAGTTTCTATATCCAGTTTTTCTACTACATATTGTTTGTAAGGATCCATGTTTGACAAATAGCAATGGGAGACTTGCACAAATATAAACGAAATAATTATGCCTTTCACAAGATCATTTTCCAGCTTCTTTTCGTTGATAGTTTGATTAGCGCCTTCCTGCTTTGACTGAGTGAGGAGGTTAATTTTGAATAGCTCTCATTAGTGGACAAATTGAAGGAGGTTAATTTTCCAACTCAAGTGAGAAAAATGAGACGCCCACTGCATCCAAGCAGCAGCATGGGCTATCAATAAACGCAGTATAAGGATTTCCTCTTATTTTTAAGATACTGACAACTAAGACTTTTTTGTGGAGAATCAAATCTACGTAACTAGGAGTACTCTTTTGTTCCTTCTAAGTGTCATTTAAACAAAAAAATATATATTTTATTTTAAGTATTATTTTAGAAGTCTAAAGATTACTAATTTTGCCTTTATCTCTTTTTAATTTTATTAATTACTCAACTTGTAATTAATATTGGATTTTTTTAATTTATTACTAGTCAAAAGGACAATTTAGTCATATATGATCAATTTTGTCTAAAATTTAAAGCCTATTTAATAGTAATATTAACCTTTGTGTTAAAGGCTAAAGTGATATTAAAAGGAAACGGAGGGATGTGGTTTTGTATATTTTCCTTGCCCTTCAGGGGGCTTTGTAAACTTTTAGTAAGGCGATTTGGGGCCATCTTGCACCAAACCCAAATGTTTCCCTTTGCAAGGCAATGAAACAATTCTCTAACTAATATTTTGTCATCATTCCTTTAATACATTGTTTAAGTTTAACTAGTCAAAACTTTCTATCTTAAAAATAAAACATCCCCAAAGAGTTGATATTGTATCTATTCTAAATAATACTCAATAATCTATATCTATACTATTATAAAAGCCTAAGTGGTATTTTTCCTTGAGGTGTTTCTTCCTATTTTGAATTACCTAAATTATCCATAAAGTAAACATTATTCGCTCCTTAATTGATGGACAAAATCGTAATAATAAATTATAATCATAACTTTTACAATACTTATCCTACTTCCTACACAATTAAAATTAGAATCTTCTTCTTAATTAATTTAAAACACTACAAATCAATCATTCAACTCACGTTTAGGACTTATTTTTCTTCAAAAAAAAAAAAAAAAAAATCAACAGTCCAATTCCCTTCACACTTCATGCAGAACTCATCCTTCATACACATCAACCAAATCCCCTGTCAAAAAATCCAATAATCCAATTTCGTTTCATAGTTTATGCAGAATTCATTCTTCATGCACAACTCATCAACAAAATCCCTCTCCATCTAGGAACGACTAAATTCACCTTATTGTCGATTTGCATGCAACAGGTGTTGGACTGGATTCACCATCACAAATGAAATAAAAGCATAGCATACCTCCACAAGGATTCTGTTGAAAAATAATGAAGAATGGGATTAGTGGTGCACAAGGAACAACATATTTTTTAATAGAAGACATCCTCAATGTGAGTTAGCGCAGAAATTTTTTGTACAACTTAATATCTGGACTTCACTCTTTAATTTCCATACATATAGCATCTGATTACCTACTTGATGAAACATAGAACCTGGTACTATTATAAAAGTCTGAGTGGTGTTTTTCCTTGAGGTGTTTCTTCCTATTTTGAACTACCTAAATTATCTATAAAGTAAACATTATTCGCTCCTTAATTGATGGACGAAATCGTAATAATAAATTATTATTATATTACTCTGAATTAATAATATACAATCTTGATTAACTTAAAACACTGTTAATTATATGTTAATTATTCAAAAGGATAAATATTAAAACTATAATCATAACTTTTACAATACTTATCCTACTTCCTACACAATTAAAGTTAGAATCTTAATTAATTTAAAACACTACAAATCAATCATTCAACTCACGTTTAGGACTTATTTTTCTTCAACAAAAAAAAAAAAAAAATCAACAGTCCAATTCCCTTCACACTTCATGCAGAACTCATCATTCATACACATCAACCAAATCCCCTGTCAAAAAATCCAATAATCCAATTTCGTTTCATAGTTTATGCAGAATTCAGGACGTTCTTCATGCACAACTCATCAACAAAATCCCTCTCCATCTAGGAACGACTAAATTCACCTTATTGTTTCTACTGACGTTCAAGCCCTATTGTCGATTTGCATGCAACAGGTGTTGTACTGGATTCACCATCACAAATGAAATAAAAGCATAGCATACCTCCACAAGGATTCTGTTGAAAAATAATGAAGAATGGGATTAGTGGTGCACAAGGAACAACATATTTTTCAACAGAAGACATCCTCAATGTGAGTTAGCGCAGAAATTTTTTGTACAACTCAAAATCTGGACTTCACTCTTTAATTTCCATACATATAGCATCTGATTACCTACTTGATGAAACATAGAACCTGGTTTGCTCTTGCATCATCTCATGAAAGATTTTTTTTTTTCCTTCTCTTGCTTCTTATAGAGATCAGTTTAACTTGATCTTACAACCATTTCTCAAACCAGGAAGATGCCAGAACGACTTTTGCATTGGCATTTTTCAGTCTTAGAGAAAATCATCACTGACATCAAATGACAATTGCATATTCTGAAATATCTGATTGAAGAACCTTTGAATTGAGATGTATACACTGCCCCTATGTAAACTTGCTGCCTCGCAAAGACACAATAAAATGCAACATAATTTGAACCCCAACAAAAGAGTATAAACCTATCAAATTCACACATGAAACCAATATGCTTTCAATATCTAATGAACTAAAAAAATATCCATGCATCATGAAGTTTTATGGACAAAATCATACTGTTCTTCTTATGATGAAATAGCAAAAGTTTAAATGATATAAAATATACTGTCACTAATCGAACAACATATTTTTTAACAGAAGACATCCTCAATGTGAGTTAGCACAAAATTTTTGTGTAAAACTTAATATCTGGACTTCACTCTTTAATTTCCATACATATAGCATCTGATTACCTACTTGATGAAACATAGAACCAGGTTTGCTCTTGCATCATCTTATGAAAGATTTTTTTTTCCTTCTCTTGCTTCTTATAGAGATCAATTAGATTTTAACTTGATCTTTCAACCGTTTCTCAAACCAGAGAGATGCCAGAACAACTTTTAGCATCGAATGTGGCATTTTTCAGTCTTAGAGAAAATCATACTGACATCAAATGACAATTGCATATTCTGAAATATCTGATTGAAGAACCTTTGAATTGTGATGTATACATTGCCCCTATGCAAACTTGCTGCCTCGAAAAGACACAATAAAATGCATCATAATTTGAACCCCAACAAAAGAGTATAAACCTATCAAATTCACACATGAAACCAATATGCTTTCAATATCTAATGAACTAAAAAAATATCCATGCATCACGAAGTTTTATGGACAAAATCATAATGTTCTTCTTATGATGAAATAGCAAAAGTTTAAATGATATAAAATATCTGTCACTAATCGTGAACCCTCCACTGCTAATTTTTTCTCAGAATGTTTCCGGTCACAGACACAATGACCCACTTCCTAATACTAACAATAAGATTTAACAGTATTCTTGAGCATGTTTAAAGCAATCAAACCAATTCATGATTATATCATAGAGAGATTGGTCTACAAGCCATACTTACAAGTATCTATTGTGCAAATGTTTATAGCCAAATTATGTCCTAACTTTTGTTGATTCCATGGACAGTGATTTTTTAGTTGAATTTCTCATATAATCAATTTGACCATTTTTATGTATTCTACAGGCAAAAACTTACTTGGAGTAGGCTGAATATGACACAGGAAACCATGATGAGGATCTGAAAACCGAAACCTTAATATGCCAGCTACTTTACAATCCAAAACTGCGGCCTACATGCTCCCTTCCCTTTGATGAGGCAAAGTTGCGGTAAGGACAAAATGGACCTAAACTGAAGAAGCATATTCAGAAGTAGTTCAGAAACACTAGGTATCTATTATTTACATGATTCTCCACATATTATGTATACATTAGTACATAATTTTTTTGGCAATGATTAATTTGTTAGAAATGATGTAATCAAAATGCAAGATGCATGTGCACAACTTTAAAAACACTGAAAACAACTTTGATTCTCTTAAAAACTCAAACTTAGGACCCTAAATATCTTCCTGATTGTGCTAACTTAACATAATCGGCAACCTAATCTTATAAACTGGAACATGTCCCATTCTGGAATTTAAATCTCTCCAAGAAGATAACTGTTATATGCACTAAAGCAACATAAGTTGTGCCAGGATCACACATCTACAGCACAGATTTGACAAAGTTCATGAAAATGGTGGTATATGCGATCAGTTAGACTTTCGTCACACACCTGAATAACAAGGGATCCAACACCACCAGCTCCTTCCAAAACAAGGATGGATTTGCCAGCAGAAAATCCATACCTTTGAAGACCTTCACAGGCAGTCTCAATTGCAAGAGGTTCTTCCAAAGCTTTCTCATTCATATCCCCACTGCTTTAAGGCCCTTTACTTGGCTACCGACTTTAACCACCACATCAGCAACATCATAACCTGGAACAGTCTACATTGTCGCCTAAAAATAGAATTAATCAAAATGAAATATTAGATTCTGTTACTATTTACTAGGAGGCAAAACACAAGCAGAGTAATAAACTCTATTTATTTGCAATGCATATCCAATTACTCGGATATTTTGTGATATTTATTAGGCATTGAACTCATTTCCATCAAAATTCAATCTTAAGCTAGGAATTTCACTCCATCAAGCCATCAAAACCAATAAACTCCTAAAGATTTTAATGCCAATTAGTGCACGCATTTGTGGTCTTCCTCTTTCATAGCATGAAAGAATAATATTGCATATAACTGCAAAACTTACAAGGAAGTTATCATCTAACTAAATAATAAAGCCTTCCCCTTTAAGCAATATGTTTTATATTACTTCAAGTTTACTTATCAAACTTTTGAATAGAATTGAATCTCTTTTCCTTTTACTCTTGCCTTTTATGACTACTTTGATTTCATTTTCTCCAGGTATTCATTAGTTTCATGAAGTTTTTAGTTAATGGAACATCTAATTATTGCGACGCTCTTAATCAGGTAATTGTTATATTGAAAACTAGCTACTACTCAATATTTTTAAAATGTATTTTTTAGCCAGATTATTACTCAACAAAACAATTACTTGTAATATGCCTTATTATTATTGACAATAAGTGCCTTTATTCAGTTACCATATAATGGTGCAGATCAAATGCGAAAGCATAAGTTAGAAGTGATGAGAACAAAGTATGCAAAGCTCACCCAAGTTGATTGACAACAACATATCCAATCCGTCACAGAAAATCGAAAGAAAAGAAAATTTGCTCAAATTTCTAGCAACGGAGAAAACACAGACAAAAGTGCAGGATCTACACAATTCAAGAAAAGTAAGTATGCTAGATTAACTAATGAGAAAAGAAGGAGTTACATTGAAAATGTAAAGAATCTTAGAAAGCAAACTCCTGTTGGTCAAAGGAGAAAAAGGAAACAGTTGAAAGACAAAAGGTTGTTGAAAGCTCAAATGGCTGCATCTAACTTCTGTTTATATCGAAGGTATATTAAAATAAATGAAACTTGTATAGAATGAATTCCAATATACATAAAACAACATTGTAGAATGAGCTTACTAATCACTAATAATTTCTTCATTATTTTTCCATCATATTGTAGTGGATGATGAATCTTATAATTCTGAGTTGCATGAGTTGAAAAAGATACAGAATTGTATTGCAACATCAAGTTCGATTATGAGCCTCCAACTTTTTATTGTGACAACGGCAAGATTAAGCTGGCTCTAGTTCAAATTTCCCAAGAGTTATTGGAGTTATTTACTTCCACAAGAGAGGAGTCATAATTATTTTGGAAAGTGTTCGAGCATATAATGGTATGTTCTCATTTGCATCATTTGGGGTAAAGTTAGATAAAAATCTTGCATCAGGAAGAAGTGGAGTTTATACATTTCGAGTTCAAGGACAAGTCTACCACGATCTTCCAGGTCTGATGCCTGATGAGAATGGTCCTATATTTTTTCAACTATACTTTCATGACATTGTTGTAGACTGTAAAATGAAGTTAAAAACCGTATGAAAACAATGGGAGATGCTGATTTGAATGAAACTATAGCAAAGAAGCTTATGAAAATAGTTGATAGTAATCCTTATTCAAAGTTTTTTAAGAGTTTGAGACAATTCCCATCACTAGACAACATCGAAATACATCTTGCAAAAAATGCGAATTTAGATCAACGTGTTTACAATTGTCCAACAACTGATCAAGTTGCTGCAATATGGATGGAAGGAAATAATGCTAACATACCATTTGAGAGAGACATTGTGTTGCATTCTCATTCTGGCCAGAGGCATAGAATCAAACATTACTTTGGTTGTTATGATTCTCTTCAATACCCTCTTCTTTTCCCAAATGGTGATATTGGTTGGCACCAAAATATTCACAAAGTCGATCCAGCAAAATGTAGCACTCCAGTTGAGCATAATAAAGAAAATGTGTCAACCTTTACATCTGCACAAAGTTTTTTGGCTGTAGAAACTCAAGGTATTTTAATAACTACTGGAGACTAAATGACATTTTACAGGTATACTAATTTATTTATTAACAAAATCTCTTTTTTGTCCTTTCAATTTTTGAAATAGTCTCCGAATTTTGTAGATGCAGAAAAAGAAGACAGTAAGAAAGTATCATGCCGAGAATATTACTCTTATAAGCTACAAATGAGACCAGCAAGCCAATGTATTCTACTTTTTGCTCGAAGATTGTTCCAGCAATTCACTGTAGATATGTACGTGAAATTAGAAACAACTCGGTTGGATTTTTACAGACGAAAGCAAAATGAAATGAGAGCTGAATTATATCAAGGAATTGTTGATAGTGTGATGGCTGGTGAAACAAGAGCAAGTGAAATTGGTCAGCGAGTTGTACTTCCAGCGTCTTTTGTTGGTGGACCAAGGGACATGAGGCGCAGATACCTTGATGCTATGGGATTGGTACAACGATTTGGAAAACCTGATCTTTTCATTACGATGACATGTAATCCTGAATGGACAGAGATAAAAGAACATCTAAAAAGTTCTCAAAAACAACGTCCTCAAGACAGACCAGATTTAACTTCAAGAGTTTTTCGAGCAAAATTGCAAGATTTAAAAGATCAGTTGTTCAAGAAAGAGATTTTTGGGAAGGTAGCTGCACACGTTTATGTTATTGAATTCCAAAAAAAAATTACCCCATGCTCACATGCTCATCATATTGAAGTCTGACTATAAATTGACAACTCCAGATCAATTTGACAGGTTTGTCTCTTTTGAAATTTTATGTTATTGAATTTCCAAAAAAAAGAAAAAA
Source organism: Cinchona pubescens (assembly GCA_025175665.1). Taxonomy (NCBI): domain Eukaryota; kingdom Viridiplantae; phylum Streptophyta; class Magnoliopsida; order Gentianales; family Rubiaceae; genus Cinchona; species Cinchona pubescens. Next base: position 811,258 of record JANKKI010000141.1, read on the forward strand.
AACTTATGCTCACACACTCATGATGTTCAAATGTTTGTCTTGGAATTTTACATACAGCAAAGTTTGTCTTTGAAATTTTACATGGATCTTTCTTCTGATGGCGTGCATTAATCTTTGTCTTTGAATTTTACATGGATTTTTCCTCTAATAGCATGCATTACAAGGTTAATAAATATTAATACTAAACAAATAAATTCAAATAAATAAATACTCCACTAAGATGGTTTAATAATACAAAAACAAATAAAATTCTTTATAGCTAAGGTGACAGCAACATGGATTAATTTATTGGACCCACAATTTCTTTGTATGAGTAATTGTTCATTTTTCCCTGAATAATATATTGCAATAATTTTTTAACAAGCTTTCCAACTACCATTTTACCTACTAAAAGCTCAAATGTAAATTTATATTTTTTTTCAAGAAACTCCATAAAAATTATGAATGATGAGATGCTTATTTTCCTTTATCATATCTAATCATGCGTACAGGATGGCATTAGATTTTTTTGTTAGGTTTGAATATTGGCCTAGGCTAAACACTCTCATAGCACTTAAGGCAAAACAAATATTAAATCATTTAGATGTGTATTATGCATTTTAATGCATTATTTGACTATTTTTACCTTGTGGACCATTCCAAATCAAATTCACAGGTTTGTTTGTGCTGAACTTCCTGATCAAAATAAGAACCCGATCTTATATGATTTGGTTATTAAGCATATAATGCATGGACCTTGTGGAAAGAATTTGAAGAATAAGAAAAACTCATGCATGGTGGAGAATGCAAATTCCACTATCCGCGAGCATTCTGTGAGAAGACAGTACAAGGAGAGGATGGATATCCTATTTATAGAAGAAGAAATTAAAATAGAATTGTCATATTGCGAAAAGCAGATCTTGATAATCGTTCGGTCATCCCATATAACCCATACCTTCTATTAAGGTACAACTGTCATATCAATGTTGAGATATGCTCTGGGGTGCAAGCAGTCAAATATCTCTACAAGTATATTTACAAAGGGCATGACAAAGTATCTGTCTACATTGCACACAATGATGGTCAAACTGTTGTAGATGAAATTCAAAATTTTCAAGATGCTAGATGGGTATCGGCACAAGAAGCAATGTGGAGAATCTACGGGTTTCACTTAAATGAAATATATCCTGCTGTCATTAATCTCCAACTCCATCTTCCCAATAAGCAGTTTGTCACATATTGGAAGAACCAAAACTTGACAGATGTTGTTTGTTGACAGGATCACATTTCCAAAACAATGCTCACGGAATACTTTGATATGTGCAGGAAAAGTAAGGAAGCAAGGAAATACTTTTATTCAGAATTTCCAGAACATTATGTTTGGGATAAAAAAGAAAGATGTTGGAATAAAAGGAAACAACGAGAGGTAATTGGCCGCATAAATGGTGCTAATCCAAATGAGGGTGAAAGATATTACCGAAGATTGCTATTAAACCATGTTAAAGGCCCAAAGTCATTTGAAGATTTGTTAATGGTGAATGGATTTTGATGCTCAAGTTTCAAGGAGGCTGCACAAAAATGAGGATTGCTCGAGTCAGATCAAAGTATACAAGAGTGCTTGGATGAGGCAGTTACATTTCAAATGCCACATGCATTGCGAAGGCTCTTTGCAACTATTTTAGTTTACTGCCAACCAGCAAATGTGAGAAAATTATGGGATATCTATTTCCCAGCAATGTCAGAGGACTTTAGAAGACATGTTGGAAGTACAATTGCATTTCAGAAACCTCGAAGGCATTAAAATCTGTGAATCTGTTCTTGGAAAGCATGGGCAAAAGCATAAAATTGTATGATTTACCAACAATTGTTGCTTCATCTAATGAAGAGAATACCAGTCCAAGAGAAATACGTGATGAGATATCTACTCAAATATCAAAAAATGATTACTCCACAGAGCATAACTTGAATAATGAGCAAGAATATGCATTCTTAAAAATACTAGATCGAGTTGATTCAGGAAATGGTGGAGTGTTCTTCATTGATGGCCCAGGAGGAACTAATAAAACATATCTTTATCTTGCCTTATTAACCCACTTGACATCAAAAGGTCTAATAGCAATTGCAACAGCAACATCTGGTGTAGCTGCAGCAACAATGCCTGGAGGTCGAACTGCTCATTCTAGATTTAAGATTTCCATAAATGCAAATGAAACAAGTATGTGCACAATCTCAAAGCAAAGTGGGCTTGCAGAACTATTTCATAAAGCTTCATTAATCATATGGTCTTTGATGAGGCACCAATGGCAAAACAATGGGCAATTGAGACATTGGATAGAAGTTTAATGGATATAATGAATGACAAATTCAAAAAATGGAAAAGTCATTGTTTTTGGAGGTGATTTTAGACAAGTTCTACCAGTTGTGCCAAAAGCAACAATTCAACAAACAATTGAAGCAAGCTTGGTCAAATCATATCTATGGCCAAAAATGGAGAAATTTATTTTGACAGCAAATATGAGAGCAAGAGCAGATCCATACTTCAGTGAATTTCTTTTAAGAGTTGGCGATGGGGAAGAACCAACTGACAATGAAGGAAATATTCAGATTCCAGAAGATATGATTGTCAAATACGATACACAAGAATCTTCAGTAAAATGTTTAATTGATACAATCTTCCCGTCATTGATGGAAAATGCCAATTCAGCCAGTTACATCACAAGTCGAGCAATACTTGCAACAAGAAATGAATGCGTTGACAAGATAAATGAAAAGATGATTTCTTTATTGATTCCAGGCCAGGCAAGGCAAAAACTTATACCAGCTTTGATGAAGCAATAGATGATACTCAGAACTATTACCAAGAAGAATTTTTGAACTCCTTAACTCCAAATGGACTACCACCTCACAAATTAGTCTTGAAGCATAATTGCCCAATAATTTTATTAAGGAATTTGGATCCATTAGATGGTATGTGCAATGGTACAAGACTGGTATGTAGAGAATTGAAGAAAAATGTAATTTGGGCAAAGATAGCTATAGGTCAATATGCTGGAAAAGAAGTTCTCATTCCTCGCATACCATTATGCCCAGCAGAAAATGAGGGATACCCATTTCAATTTAGAAGAAAACAATTCCCAATAAGATTGTGTTTTGCAATGACAATCAACAAAGCACAAGGACAAACAATACCAAATGTTGGAGTGTATTTGCCTCAATCGGTATTCTCGCATGGCCAATTAAATGTTGCTCTATTTAGAGGAATCTCAAGTTCAACTACAAAGATCTTAATTATACATCGAATGCTTCATCAGTGAGAAAAGATAGATGGACCAAAAATATTGTCTAGAAGCAAGTTTTAATTGCAGGTACTAAATTCATATTTTTTACTTGAATATTGTACACGGGAAACCAAGAGATATAATTATGTAGTCTTCTTTTTACTAATCGTCCCCATTTCAATTAGTAGCTTTCATTTTTTAGTTGCTTGAAACACTTTTATTTATTTTCCATGTAACTAACTTTACCAAAAAATATCCAGGTGCTAAATCAATAGAAGAGAAACCAAAATCATAAAATACTTCAATCTTTATACATCAAAAAGGTATATCCTTTCCTCCTTTCACTTGTAAGTTTATAAGTTTGAATTCATATATGTTTCATAGGTTTCATTCTAATGCAATTCATTGGCATATCAGTTAACTAAAACTTGGAAATTAGTTTGGAATTGCTAAAGTATTCTTTGACTAGAAAACTTTTACCTTATTCGTGTGATCTGAGGTTGCAAAATAGGGCTGTTTTGATGTAGCAGCATGATGTCAATTAACTAAAACTTGGGAGTTAATTTAATAATTTTAAAACAAAAAGGAAGAGTTGCAGCAGCTTTACAATTTAGATCAATTTGGTTTTGATATTTAAAGATTATGAGCATTGGTTTATTCTAAAAGGTCAATGGTAAACACGAGAGAATACTTGATGTTAATAAGATTGTAATCAATATCATTTAAGATGACGGTATTCCTGTAATTGAGTAATTACTATTGCTATGGTAACTATAAAATTTAAAATCGAGCAATGCACTTTGAGTGTTTGTAGAGTTATACATAAAAATTGTAATCTCTGATGAAAACTTTAAATGAAGTGTTTTTGTAGCTTATTGAACCTGAAGAGAAACAGAAATTGTTTAACATTTAATAACCATGTAGTTCTTTATTCCTTTAATAATTCGCACAGCTCGATTCTACCTTACAATGATCGGTCATCTTTTTTCTTTGCAAGAATCACAGCTACAGTACTAAACTGCCAAATAATTTACTCTTTCTTAATTTTTGTATTAATCAACCAGCCCTATCATTATAAACCAAAAATTAGAGAATTTTCATAAGGAAAACCATATTATAAACAATAGGCGGATAGTCAATTTGTAGAATGTGCACTCGAGGTTGAATAACATATAAGCTTTATAAAATTATAATGGCAGGTCTCTTGATGTTGCTGGGTTTTTTTCCTGTTTGCATTTTATTACTACTAATTAGTTTGTAAATTTTCTTGTATTACAGGCAGTTGTAACTTTTAATCCTGTAGGTTTTCCCAAAGGAAGATTTGAGACTCTTGAAAAAAGCTATCATATCTTTATTACTATTATTGTATTACAAGTGTATGCTCAAGATTTCAGTCTTGTCTAATCTAATGGTGATATTTTAATGAACAAACTCTTCTGATGCTGTATGATGTATATTCAAGGTCTTATTTTGAAGAATTTCTGACTAATTGAGCAGGAACTACTTAGTTGGTTTATTCTTTTCTAATACATGATACATGTGTTCAGATGGAAATGCACAATGTAGGGCTTAAAGAAACTACTTGTATGCTTGAAGTAGACTAATTGTATGAATTATATTTAGGTCAAGACTTAGAAAGAAACATAAAGAAAAGAACTATAGATGTCTCACTAAAGTCAAAAATTAATAGCTGAGGTTCACACAAGATAGTCTATTAATTACCTTCCATATCATTATCCCAATATCAAATTGTCTGTTATTGTGAGATGATCTTCGAAAAATTACTGCTCAGATTGAAATCCTATTATTAGTTTGTACAAATCCTGAACACAGTAAGTTGTAGCATCCGTTGGCTTGATATGCATCAGTCTGCAGATTAGGCAAATAACTGTAAGTCTTTTTTCAATGATCTGCAATATAAACAAAACTACTACATATGAAGACACTTAAGTTCCGATAGTTACCGTCCAATATGTGAAGAACCTAGGGTAATTGTCTCCATATAACTTTGGTTTGACCTGGAATAGTATTAAATTGACAGATTTTAAAATCTTGATGAATGTCAGGTAACTGAAAACCAGTTTGAAATATATAAACCATAAATATCCTATCTTGTGAAAAATTATTCTTATAAAAGTACTTCAACAACCATTTATTGCCCAAACAATTCTCATCATAATGTCAAAAAGATTTTTGATTACCATATAAGGTAAGACAGGAAACACTGCAAACTCACAATCTACGAGGAAGAATTTTCTATAGAGGAGATTCAACCCCTGAGAACAAAACAAACAGATGACAATTCTATTTTGACAAACCTGCCAATCGGCTTCAATGGTATTCAGATCATTGTCGAATGTGGCTAAAATGATCCAGATTTGAAAAAGACTAAATTCATCTTGATCTATTACACTAGGTGTCCACATTGAAATCCATGATGGATTTGTATGAGTCAGTAATACTGTCTCTATCTTTTGATGCTATGACAAGCTAAGATGGATTCGGGGCTTTAAAGCCCAAATTAAATAAAAAAAAATAGAGAAATGCCAAATTTATTAATTCCACCTTCAATTTGTTCACATTTTCAATCTGTTTTACCTAAATAATAGTATCAGCTAAATCTTAAATAATTTCACTTTAAATGAATATCTTGTATTTTATGATTAATAGTCTTTGGCCTATAATTATAGGGAGAAGAACCCAGACAAACAGTGACTCCTTTGCTTATATCTATTTGAAGAAAATGACACAGTTCTAAAAAGCAACTAATAAGCCATAGTTGGGAAAAAAAAAGATTTCTACTTTATCTATTTTCATATGAATTATATGCTTCGTAATTCATGTACTAACCTCATGATCACTGCTCATAGTATTCTTCTTTGTTGTTTTCTATTACTATTGTAGATTCAGCACAGAACAAAACTCATGTAACCCTTTACATGACTGCAGTTGCATTACGATCCAATTTAGTGCAAAAACCAACACTTAAGGTGATTAACTTTTATTCACACATATGAATGTATAATAAGTTTGTTTCAACATTTTATGAATCCTTTCACAGAAAAAAAAAATTCTTATACCATATCTTTTTTACTATTACTGGTGTATGCTCATGATTTCAGTCTTATCTAATCTAATGGTGATATTTTAATGACCAAACTCTTCTGATACTGTATGATGTATATTCAACTGTCTAAAAATAAACTCTTTTGATGTTTTATCCGGTTAATGTCCAGTTAATGCTTAATTTGAGTGTGACTTTGCATTGTACTACAAAACAAATTTTTGTAATTCTTACTTCCAATTTGAAAAGAAACTGGTCTAAGGTCTTATTTCGAAGAATTTCTTCATGCCCAGTGCATTCCAAAGGATGTGGGACAGGAAAGAAAAGAGATCAAAGCGCAAGTTCAAGACTAAGATTAAGCCAGTGAGTTTCATATAGGCTATTACAAGCATCTCAAAAGTAAGCAAAGGAAGTCACCATTAGAGAATACCAGGCTGAGCACAAGAATCGGGAAAAGTGATACACATTTCTTATTAAGATTGCTCTATTCAAATTGTGCTTTTCCCATTTTTGGGTTCATAGACTGAGATGCACTTCATTGAAACATAAATTTGTCTTTGTCAAAAGCATCATGTAGCCTAGTTAGACTCTTTGAAATCCACCAAATCTCCTTATTTGTGGAGAGCCTCTGTTAATTAATTTCTAGCAGTCAAGTTCATAAAATCTTTCCAGATCTCTGATTTAATGTAATCTCCCAATGTAGCTTCTATTTCTTTATAGGTTCTTCAAATGTATAGACCATTCAATATTATTTTCGTGATTTATCCAGATTTTAATTTTCATCATCTATATTTCTCTGATTTTAAACCACTTGATCAAGGACAAAGAGATTCAGTTAATTAACAAAAAATACTGATAAAATTCACATAATTAGGCATTGATACAATCATGACAAACACACCACAACCAAAACGAAAAACAAAACAATAACAAAACAACAAGAATGGTGACACAACATATATGACAAAATGCAAAGTTACAAATTGATGTCCACGCTCAGAGCAGACGTGTACAAGTTTTGTAAACTGAAAATCACTGTGACAATTATATGCAAAAAGGCTTAATCTCGGGATGATTTTTAAAGCTGGAAACTTATAGTTATCCTAACCAGCAGAAATAGTTTTACTTTTACTCAAATACAACAAAATTTTATGACGATAGAAGATTACACAAACAAGAATTTCATTCAATATTAAAATTACTTCACAAATAAAATTTATTAGCATCAAGACTCCCATTACATAATGTATTTCTTACAAAATCAACTTCAACTCTAATTTGGTCACTAATTTATTGCACAAAGCAAAACAAAGCAAACATCTTTTACGTTACTTATATATACACAACCATTAACAACAAAAGGCTACTTCTACAGCTTTAATTATACCTTGTATGAATCTGTTGTTCTTTCTTATCTTCCGTTCATATTTTTTTACAAATTCAAATTTTTTGGTTATAGTCTAATAAAATCATTCAGTTAATCTTTATTCTATTTAGTTGATTTTTGAAGATAACATTCTTCAATACCACTAATCTTTTTATGCAGGAAAAATGTCTCCCCTAGAAATAACTCCAATCATGGCATTGCAACCAAACCACAATAATTCAACCATCAAAGTTATGATTTTACGTCTAGGAGAGATTAGATCATATGGAACCACAAAAAATTCAAGGATGAGGAAAATAATCCTGGTCGACGAAGAGGTAAGTTTTCCAAAAGCCTCTATAACTATTTCGATATACAATATATTACCGTCCTATTTATGATTGGCTTGATTATTGACGAATTAAATTTGAATAATCTCTTATTTATGATTGGCTTGATTATTGACGAATTAAATTCAAATAATCTCTTACCAAATGAGTTCAATTCAAGTGATTATGGAAAATATTACATCATGTGATTATGACTTTTTGTTATGACCAAAACATTAGGCTTTTTTTTTTATTTGGTCAATATATCAAACCACTAACACAATCAGTCCAATATATTCTTTTATTATATTTTTTATGGTTTTTTTGATAATCAAAACCACTCATTTTATTTGGACATAATTGTTGTAGATTGGACATTTAATAATTCTATATGTTTAATGAATAAAGCAGCAACATAATTTTTCAGAAACCAAAAAAAAAACACCCTATACGTTCACTTAGAAAGTTCTTTTAGAATCTGCTACTTAAAGGTCTTAGATTGTAATAGCATACCATGGCTTAGAGTTTGCCAGCAACCAGACTGGATCTTCTCATAGAAGAGGCATCCACTGGCTGCCGAGGTACCCTAGGCTTCACCTTCTTCATCTGTTCACAGCCATAAAAAAAAAAACAAACAAAAAAATTATTCCAGATGAAAAACAAAAAAGAACCCATATCTAAAAAATGGCAGATGACAAGAGAAGGCTTTGGTCTAATGGTGGTGTGGAAAGCTAATGGGAAGTTTGAAAGAAAATAGAGAAGAGGAAAAAGATAAGATTTTGAACTATAAAACATTCTCAAGAATCATCACTGTAGTAAAAATCATAAAACCATAATAAGAAAGATAAGAATTTACAAGTACATAATAACCGTAGCTATGATTTGGCCCCCATTACTTTTATTGTACCCATCAACAGAGAAATCAACAGTTTTGTCATGTCCTCTAGCAAGAATTGTTATGGAGCCCGTCTGAAATCTGGATGGAAAAGGAATCACAGAAGCTTCCATTTAAATAATGATAGATGAAATAAATCGAAAAAGCTATTGAACACAATGTCTAGGGAGGAAAAGAGTAAGAAGTACAAACATAGTTCCTTTTTTATATGGCTATGTCCGCGAGAATAATGTTCTGTAATAGTTGAGGGCTGCACATGAGACTTGGAAATATTTATCAAAGATTCACATTCTTCTTTAGACTGCATACGCAAAGAACAAAAATTACTCCAAAATAAGGAACATTCAAGAACAATTTTTTGGGGAAACTATCAGTTAGCACTATACTAAATTTATGGCGGATCCGTAGTGGGATTTTGAATTTCTAAAAGTTATATGTACGGTCGCATACGTGTATACCATATGCCGCATATTACTAATGGTAATAAAGCCAAGTCTAGCTCCCACTTGACAAATCCATTACCACAATGATAGGTTAAAGTTTCAAAACAAAAAAATATTAACATTTTAGAACAAATTAATTAGACAGGTAATAAGTCACTACAAAAAATAGAAATATTGAAAAAAAAAAACAAATTGGAACAGATAATTAACAATTACGAACTTTGCACGATCTTTTTAGCATTGGTATCTGAAATTAATTAGTGATTCACAAACAAGTTGTCTTGGGATTGAATATTGCATTAGCAACATAGTAACATATTAGGAATATAGGTTTCTGTGTTATTTTGCGTAATAGGATTTCATTAAATTACGATACTTAATTTTATATTTTAGATCGGATTTTTTTTTCTTCTTTTCTGATTTATTCATTTATAATAATTTTTATTTGTCAATTTATATTTATAATTTTGTATATATATATTATATTGATAAATTGAGCATGTTCTTGTACTATTTGTATATCATAATGACTCATGTTTTCTTCTGTCTAAAGTATTTGTATATATTTTTTAATATATGTATCCATTCACATGATGTTATCGAAGGAGTAAACGCAGCAATTTCAGATAGTTTAGCGAAGTACATAGTATGATTTACTCAAAATTATGATTTAATCAAAATTTTCAACTCAACTAACACGTTACTTATTTGCAATATAAAATTTTCATTTTTTTTATTTAAAAATTAGGAGGATAATATTATCCCTCTTTTTTAGGGTCAGGATAAACTACCAGCATATATATATCAACAGCTCATAATGATTCTTACATGTCACTCACTAAACAAGAAATTGAAGGTAATAAGAATCAAATTTTAACTTTTTGATGGCTGATCGTCCTACTTAGCCAAATCCCTGTTGGCAATTTTCATATGTTATGCAATCATATTGAACAATTGAAGTGCTTGTTCTTTTTCTTTTTCATTCTATGTTAGAAAATGATAAGCTCTTAATTTCTTTTTTCTTTTTGTGTTATAAATGATAAGCTCATAATTAAAATTTTTAGTGTTTATGTATTCCTTTTCTTAGTATTAAAAACGAAAAAAAAGAGTCGTGAAAGCAATTTTTGCCCTCCATAATTGATTAATTCGTACTATGGGAATAAATGAAAACGTATTACCAATGTCAATGAAAGCATATATTAATTCGTATGTGTATCTAAGATTGACATCACATGTACCCTGTAATATATTAGCTACCCGTTTAATGACATACAATATTTTGAGTGTAGAAGTAGCCAAATTAGATATTTGTGTTTTGAAATTAATAATTAGAATCAATGATAACTTCTCCAATTTATTCCTAAATTTAGAGAATGGTAAAATTTACTTCCATATACTAATTTCTTAATAATCTTAGATTGTGAGTTAATTTTGTCATCTATCTCTAAAGATGAAGAAAAAAATATAATTAAAGGTTGACTGTGGCTCGCATCTAATTTTGATTTATTTTTTTTTCTTTTCATTCATTCATTGAATTGGTGAAATGGAATGTCTAAATTAATTTTATAGTAATAATCTCTTTATCTTATATATTTTATCTTATAGAAATTTTATAGTATTTTATCATTTCATTTTCTTTTTTATTTTCATTCCAAATTGAAGTACCATACATTATATCAATAATTGTATTAATTTTATTTTAATTTTTTATAAAAAAAACTCTTATATCTAAAGCGAAGTACAAAATAATTGACATAAAGAACAACATGCTCGAAATGATCATTTCCATTCTACTTTTGAGAATAAAAATTATCACTGTTATAATAATAAATTATAAATTCATTACTTATGTTTTTAAATATCTTTACTTGCCATGTATATTCAGGGAACAAGAATCACAGCTCTACTATTTGGAGACATGATTAGACAGTTTGACGGAACATTTAAGCCAAATCATACCTACATCATATCAAATCCAACTGTCAGCAAAATAAACAAAAAGTACCACTAGAAATGTCAACCCCACAATTGAACTAAAATTCTTGAAAAACACGAGAGTCAAACAAGCAAAAGAAAATATCAACAATGAAAGCATCAATTATATCCTTCACCGATGTTTTAGGCATGAACAACGAACAATCAACAGGTACATTTACTGATCTTTTTCAAGACCTATATATATATATATATATCTATATATATATATATATATATATATATATGAACATACAATAAACTTATGAATAAAATTATACAGATATTATGGGAATTTTGCACAAAGTGAGAGGATGCCATCAGACGCCAAAACACCCAGAAGGAACAACATCAAGGAAAGAGATAACTATATTCAATGAAGAGTAAGTACACATAAATAATTTCTTAATCACAAAAGAAATAAAATAACCAAAACTATTACAAATGTAGATTTGATGTTGTCAAAGTAATTCTATGGGGAGATATGGCAATTAACGAAGAAGGCTTATTAGAAGATCAAGTCGGTGAAAGATTAATTGTGACATTACTATGGAGCTATTACTGATGTTCAAAAGAAGGAATTTCAAGGTATGAATTTAACAAATGTAAACCTTGTAAACTCTAATACACACATTCTCCATCTCTCTCACATTCAAATAACTACCTTACTCTTTCGTACGTATATTATCTCTGACACTCTTTTATACATCAATACACCACTATCTTACTCAAATCACAATTTTGACTAAATTTGCATTTTATAGGAAAAGTTCAGCTACATACATCTGATATATCAACTATAGATATAAACCCTACTTGTCAACAATTTCACAAATTGCAGAAATGGTAAGATAATCTCTCCAACCAACTAACAAACATAACATATATAACATGTCATTACTAATTGTATAAGTTCCTTATATGTCCATACAGGTTCACAACCAAAAAACAAAAAGGCCTTATAGAAGAGTTACTTATGATCAAAATGTTTGAAAATACACAGGAAATAAATTTAGAAGATGTCATACAAAACCGACAATCACTAAAAGAGGTTAGATTGAAAATATATAAGTTAAATTTCAACATACACATCTAATTAATAAATTGATAATTCATAAATTTCAAAATTGCAAGGTGCACTTTACTATTTTATAGGAACTGTTGATATGATTGAAAACAAATCAAAACCTTGGTATGATGCCTGCCAAAATTGTACAAGATCAGTTATACAAACAGATGATTGACCAGAGTGCAGAAGTTGTTCGGATGCACAAATCATTCAAAGGTATATCATATTTTAATATATATATATATATATATACACACATGTGTACACATACACACACACATACACACACGCATTGCTTACTAATATGCCAAAAACTAATAAAATATTTGTTCATATTTTTATATAGGTATCACTGACATTAAACGTCATCCAAGGATTGCTAGAGCAACTGTTACACTGTTTGAAGATGCTGCAACCCTTTATATTGGATGTACAGTTAATGATTACATACAATCAGTGGCTAAGGTATATTATATAAAACTACAAATTCTATCTTTGACATCAATCAACTTTAACATGTAAAACTTCATCTAATAATAGAAATAATTATAATTGTAGGATGAGAAATCATCAAAATATTTCAGAGATTTGGAGACAATAAGTAACAAGCAATACAAGTTCCTTATACAATTGGATGAAAGAGCACAAACACAAGATAATCATTTGATAGTAGTTGCAGAAGCCATTCAACAAATACAACCCAAGCAAAAAAAGAAACAAAACAAGCAGTACCAACTGAGAAAAATAGAACAAAGAAGAATTTAAAGACAAACAATGCACCAACAGAGAAGAGCATCAAGATTGATAGCCAAAAAAAAAGGAATGACGATAACATGACAATAGCAACTATTGTCAAAAGAATTAAAAAAGAGAAGAACTAATACCAAATTTCTCCTATTGAATTGATCAATTAGTTTATCATAAATAGTACTTTGCTTTGTTATTTACATAGATTTTAGGTACTATGTGGATCTTCATTTAACCATTTATTAGCACTTCTTTGAGTAGAAGAATCCCCATGATGTTATGCAAAATTCTTGACAATGTTCACGTTTCTTATACTTATTTTGCTGGACATATCAATTGCTTCATCATTATGTCCTTTATGATAGTTTTTTGGGGCATTCAACGGTTTTGTATTCTTATTCTGACGATTTTTTTTTTAGTTTTTGTCAATCTATCTTATTGCAATACTATATTAAAACACAATAACTACCTAACAAATTACAAATAAAAATTATGTGTAACACGTGCAACGCACGTGCATCTACCTAGTAATGTCTAAACAAAGCCACAAAACGGAACCGCATGTGATGTAGTATAATTAACGTGCACATTGAGGGGAGACTCAAGTTGTAATCTTGAGGCTAACCTCCATACTATTATCTCTACTATTGTTTTTTGTAGTTTTTTTTTTTTTGGGTAATTTAGATATGGATCCAAGCCCTACAAATCAGAAACAACACAAGAAATAGTCACGAGAAAACAAACGGCCTTTACATATTCGAAGAAAACAATTTTTTAGTATTTAGTTGCTGGCAAGAGTCCAAAATAGGATGCTCCAAATTCCCCACCCAATCCGCGCACTTGCTCCCTTCTCGGTGGATATGGTTGGATTGCTTTCTCAAAAGAGTCTAACAGCTTCCTATAATCCATGATAAGCGAGGCATAAGCATGATAAGAATTGACAAGATGTTTTAATAGATAATTACAAATCCAAGCATTCCACTTCTACTTCTAACCTCAGGATCTTGAGAGAAATTGCTAACCGCAGTCCAGCCCTTGGTCCCCATAACTCTGCTAGGATGTTAGAATTAGTACCTAGGTTCCTAATGTAACCCATAATCCAACCACCAAAATAATTCTTAATAGGAAAATACTACCATAAACCTGATTTTGGACCCTACCTGTCAAGATTTCTTATACAATCTCGCTTACATCAGCTGATGTCATAGATTCTATAACATTTAATCCACATTACAGAATATACAAGTGAGGTCATAGACCAAGTCTATCTAAATATTTCCTTTACTTAATCAAGTCCCATGAACCTGCTAAGCTAGGATCAATTAATAGGAGTTCGGTAACCATTTAAATCACCAAAATAATTAGATGACCAAATCACAAAACTGTTCATAATTGAATGATCTTTTAACGCGTTTGCTCAATATTCAATTAAATATAATTACAAGATTACACTATTTTCCTTATTGTTGTTTTTGGATGGAGGATTTGGATGAATTTGGATTTCAAATACAAATTTATTCTCAGTTATCTAAATTTGGTTTGGGATTGAAGCTAGTGAGTAAAATTTTAATGGTTAAAATTAGGAGAAATTCTAAAATTTTGTTGAGAGAAACATTCCGTTAGTAGGAGTGTTCAAACCCAACCCAATCCGAAAATCCAACCCAACCCAAATGAATTTGGGGTTAAATGGGTTGGGTTATTGAGTTTCGGGTTATTGAGTTTCGAGTTATTTGAATTGGGTTACTGAACTTAGTTGAGTTGGATTATAAAAAACAAAACCCAACCCAACCCAATAACTCGATAATCCAAATATAATTTACTTATAATTTTTTCATTATTTTCTTTTTAATATCATCTAACTTATAATCTTTTTTTCTTTTTATTCTTGACATAATATTCATCTAACATATTATATAATTTTCCTTTCTGATTCTTGATATAACCATTTCATTTTTGACAAAAAACATATTTTGTAATAGATCATGCTCTTACAATAATATTTTGGTTATGCTGCCGCCTGTACCAAAAAATATATCTATACCTTTAAAGATTAATTGTAGTAGTGTAAGTACAGAATCGTTCCCACAAAGAGTGAGAGTGAAATTAATTATGTTTCAATTGTAACAATAAAAGGAGAGTTTATGAAGAAAATCGAATTAAACGCAATTTAATTATAAACAACGCAATTGAATTGAATTGAATTAAAAGAAATCATTTAGAGAAATATTCCTAGTCTTGGTCACATCCACCATGAAAATTCGATAGTTGATCATTGACACAAAAATATAACAATTCTAGAGTTGTCAAGTGCTAATTGAAGAAATAATTCAAATTCTAATTCAAAGTTTATTCTTGTATCTTTCATTAAGTTTAGTTAATTTTCAACACGTGATCCAAACCCTAACTATCAGTTAATTTCGGACAAGCACCAAAGAATTAATTAAACAGAAGATTTGAGAGATAGAAAGATCAATTAGCCTAATACAATATAAACATATGTAGTTGTGTCAATTAGTTGGTTATTTTTCCTAAATTCAATAACCCTAATCTAGTAATTATTAAACTTAGTTGCTTCACATATTAAACCAGACAAACACAGCCAATGTTAGTCTAGTAATCAATTGATCCAATAAATTTACTACGCTACAGTTATAACAATTAAAAAAATAATAATAATAAAATTAATTGTAGAAAAATAACCAATATTTGAAATAAGAATTGAATGATTGATTTAAAAAGTCTCACAACATTAAAGAATCCATAGTTTTAGTTCCCTTGATCAAGAATTGAGTTTTTAGGCAAGAAAGGATATGGAAGAACTCACAAAGTTTTGCTGCAGTTTTTACAACCATTACAATGATAAAACTACGTATCTCCTCAACTCAACTATAAAAAAGGTATTTATATCTAGACTCTAGGGTTAGACTTTCTTATCCTACAAGAAATGTATAAAATTTCTTGAAAAATAGTCTAATCGGACAAAAAAAGCTATAAAAAATAAGAAATTTCATAACCTTGAGACTTGAGCGCAATGCACTAGGACAACTCTTGGAAATTTTCCTCTTTGGAAGCAGCACGCATGCACTAGATTCTTTAGCGCACATGTGCTGAAACCAGAATACTTGCTTCAATTTCTACTCCAATTTTGGCCTCGATGTTAACAAAATTTAAAAATGCCAAACATGAAGGTTGTACCTCTTCCTCTTAACTTTCCAATGCAACTTGAATCAATTTAATCAGAGTTCGGATGAGAAAGTTATACTTAAAATACGAAACATTGTCCAAATATAGTTAGTACTTGTGCACACTTGCACCACCCTTCTAATTTTTCTTCGCTTTATTTCGTCCTTTTAACTCTTTTTGCACTTTAACCCTATAAAAACTAAGAATAAAATAATTAAACTCATAATTAACTCAAATATTGCTTACAACTCATAAAAATGAGGCAAATGATATGTAAAACTGAAGATATTTATGAGTTTATCATTTTTTCTATATTTTTGAGATTTTAATCCAAATAAACCCAAAAATTCGAGTAACCTGCCCGAATACACTTGGTTAGTTTTATTTGAGTTTCTATATTAGTTGAGTTGGGTTAGATTTTAAATTCTCAATCCAAGAACCGGAAAACCAGCTAATAACTACAAGAATTTGGAGATAATTTATTCACTATGAACCCTAATTTGATATTTTGTAATTCTAATTTTAGGTGTTTTGTATGTAATTTAGGGTTATTAGATCAAAATTAGGTTTTGTGTATTTTAATGTGTTTTGGTAATTTTTTGTATTAATTTTGTGTCAAAATTATTAGTAATGTTCTTCATGCTTTTGTTGTGTAGAAAAAAGATAATTTTGAAAGTTTAAAAGTGACAATAAAAAGAAAAAAAAAAAACAAAAAAAGGGAAAAAGGAAAGCCAGGCTAGTTTTGATCCCGGCCCAAGAATTCTTGGCAAAAGCGTTCCTTGCTATAGCAAGGTATGCCTGTCAATGGTCGGGTCTAGACCCGGACCCGACCCGATCCGGACCCATTTATCCGAGTATGGATCTATAACAAATTTTGATTATCCGGATCCGATCCGGACCTGTTTAGCTATTATAATAAACAGGTCGAATCTGGATCTTGGTATTCTGATCCGATTAAGACTCGAATCTGATTAAAATATTAATATATAATAAAATTATTGTACATTAGTGTTATTTTATATGTATATATGCATATATGTTGTGTAAATTACCCATGTAATTTATATTTAATATAAAATACATGCATAAATATTAATTATGAACTCAATACTTTTGTATAATTAAAAAAATAAAAAATTCAATAAGTTGTAATCGTTGGATTACATATAATTTAAAATCCAAATTATCCAGACCCGGATCCAGATCTAACAAGACCCGACGGATTCGGATATGGATCTACTTTTGTAGACCCGTCCAGATCCGGATCTGATTATATTAATCGGATCCGGGTCTGGATATACTAGATCTGACCCGGATCCGACCCGTTTTCACCCCTACAACAAGGTTCATGGAAAGTAATCCAATGTGCAAGGGTGCACGTGGGCCATCAATGGTTTGAAGGAATTAAACGTGCAGAGTGTGCTAGGCAATTGTGGGCTATAAATTGGTGTATTAAAAAGGAAGTCATCATATTTCTATAAATAACTTTTTTCCACTCATAAGTTAGTAGGGAGAGTTCTTAGGTATTCTTAAAGTAGTTGCTAAAGTTTTCTCTTGACAATTTTATATTTTTTTCGCATTAAATTCTTTAACAATTTTTTATTTTGGTTTCAGGAATTTATTTGTGAATTTATTATACTTTGGGATTTTGGATTCGTGAATTTTTCGGAGAACCTTTCGTGATAATGTTCAGAGGATTTCAGCACACTTCATTACTTATCAATTAACTATTTTTATTTCAATTTTGCCCTTTAATTATTTAATTACTTTCTGTCAATTTTAATTAATTTTAGTTAGGACTAATTCATAGTTTAATTTTGTTATTTATTTTAATTTGCATTCCTTAATTTTCAATTAATTTTAGTTAGGATTTTCGTCAATTAATTCTTTTGTAGTTAAATTAGTTTAGTTTACAAATGCAAACTCAACTCAAGTTTGGTTTATTCGAGCTGAAGTTAAACTTTTGACCAAATTGTTAGTGAATTGCTTGTGAGAAACTCGATTTGTTTACATCCTTAATTACTCCTACTACTAGCACTAATTTTAGGAAAATTCTATAATTTGGTGAGGAAATTATAAAAATTCCAAAATTTTGGTAAAGGAACTGTCCTATTGTATTACATGTAGTTTATGGTAATAAAGATCGTTCCTGCAAGAATCGTATTAGGTCAATTACCAAATACTTGAATACCAACTACTATTTAGATTATCACAATTTGAGAAGAATTACTTTTGAATTTTTTCCTTTTTGATTTTTATAAAAATAAATTAAATAATGAACTAACTATAGAAAATTACGAAAAAAATAAATTTGTGTACAAGTCTCTGCTCGAATGCTCGTCGAATTTTTCAAAAAATATATATTTAAAATTTCTTTTATAACATGTAAAAATTTTAAAATATTTTTATTATTTAAAAAAATTATATATTTATAACAATCAAACTATTTAAATTCGAATTCATTTTATTTATTTTCAAACATATTCGAATCCAACTGAATCTCCATTGAATTTTTTGAATTCAAATTATATTTTAAAACTCATTTCGAACTCGAAAGCACAAAAATTTTCGAGCATCGAGTAGGAATAATTCGCTTACACCTTTGAGTAATACACTACTAAACACTTGACTAGTGGAGTATTGTTAGCCCCTTTGGCAGAGTTTCACGTGTTGGCAAGCCTGCATGCATGCCTGTCAGTTAAAACGAAGGTGGGCTGACCAAGCTGTTCAAATGCTAAGTAACTAACAACTGTCTCTTATGCACGTGGTCTGGATGTGTATAAGAGACAGGCAGCAATTGGCTGCAGCTTAAATTGGGTCTGGGGTGGCCCGAACGGCTCTATTGGTTTTCAATAAATTAGTGTCTACTGCTGTCACTTGGAATTTTTTTTCCAAGTCTTATATAGGGAATGGTAGGTTCACTCAACTTCCTGGGTGGCCGGTAGGCTTGGCCACCAGGCGGGCAAGGCAGCCCGTGAACATTGCTGGGACCCTTCCCCCATGTCCTAAGAGTGTTAGGCATGGTCGTGTTGGCTTCGGGACGGATATTGGCAAACGTTGGTGTTGGACAGCCCATGGGCAAGATTGAGTTGGGAAACGTTGGCAGTGTTGCACGGTAGGCACGTGCATGGACCGTTGGTTAGCCGAGCATGTCCTGGTACAACGTCCCACTACCCGTGTCCCCTTTTAGTGCTGTTAGTGGCCAACGGTTAGGCTTTGTCAACCGTCTCCTATACCCCTATAAATGACCCGGTAGTCAACAACCAAGGCAGAACGTTAGAGTACGTTCCAGAAAGACCTTGGCTTTGTGCTGTACATCGGGTGTTTGAAAAAGTCATGTTGTATGCTTTGTGCGGAAGTGATACAAAGGTTGGCTGTTTTGGCTGTAATTTGCTGTGTGTTTCGTTTTCCTTCCATTTTCAACATGCCTATGTGTATAAGTGCGATCTTAAACATAAATTGGCTGCCTAACTACCGTGTTAGGCAGCAAACTCGTCTAACATCGGGTGCTTTGAAAAAGTCATGTTGTATGCTTTGTGCGGAAGTGATACAAAGGTTGGCTGTTTTGGCTGTAATTTGCTGTGTGTTTCGTTTTCCTTCCGTTTTCATTGTTGCCTATGTGTTGCGTGCGATCTTAAACGAGTTGGCGGACTAACTAGTGTGTTAGACATCACAATTTCATTTGTTTGAGTTCGCTGCATGTTTGAGAAACGATTTTGTGACAAGTACCAACATAAAACGTATATAAAGGTGCGCAGCTGAGCAGCCTCTCCCTTCCACCACTCGAGGCATTTTCCCCTCCTAGCGTGTCCCTCTCCGATCAGATTAGTAGATTAGTGGTGGTAACAAGAAGTAATCAAAAGAAAGAAGAAGAAGAAGCACCATACTGTACTGTAAAATCAATCAATAAGTCATTCAGTTGCTGACTGATGGCCGGTCTACTGTACCACGTGTTCTCATCGTCGGCTCTGGTCTCTCTGGGACTATACCATCTCATCTGCACCACCAAGAACCACCTCAAGTCTCCCCGTGATTACTCCGCCAGGCCTTACCACCCTCTCCCCTGCGGGCCTCTCCGCCTCCGCCATCTCCAGCTCTACCTACTCATCCTCTGCCTCCTTCTTACCTTTGCCCACCAAACCCTTGTCTCCTCTGAATCCGACCCCCTCCTCAAGGGCCGCACCCCCGTCCACCGCTTCACCTCCCTCCAGTCCGCCGCTGTCCTCTTCCTCTTCCTCGTCCTCTCCCTCGCCCTCCTTCTCTCCGAGTCCACCCCTCTCCTCCCACCCTTACCCCCAGATCTCTTCTTCGGCGTCGCCTCCGCCCTCTTCTTCCTCCACTACTCCGTCTCCTCCGCCTCCGCATCCGTCCAGACCTCCGATCTCCAGGCCGAGTGCGACCGCGTCTCCGCCGGGGTCTCCGCCCTCTCCTCCGTTCTCTGCCTCGTCCTCGCCTGCAACCCGAGGCTCTTCGTGGCTGATGCAGGCCTAAGTAATCCCTGTGCCTCCAGGGGCCTGTCTGGGTCCTCCAGACGGGCCTCTCCCTCCACGTGGACGCCTTCATCCCCGAGGGCTGCCACAAGCTCCTCGACGTGGTCAGCGGCGTCGAAGGCTCCACCAAGTGCGATCTCGAGGACTCCAAGCTCAGGGCTGTGGCCATCCTGGATCTCGTTTTCGTGGTCCACGTCTTGTTCGTGCTTCTCATCCTTATGGTCACCTACACCGCGGTTGCCAAGACACTAGGCATAGGAGGAATCAGGGGATTCGGCTCTTACGAGGTGTTGCCCACCGTCGACTTGAATCACAATCACATCCAGATGAAGGCTATGTCGGGAACCCAGGCCTGACCTGATTTGAACTAATGAATTGGGTATTTGAATCGTCTTCTTTCTACCCTCTTCCGTGTTCTTTGGTAGTGTTTGGAAAATGTCTGCCTAATAGTACGTTAGGAATGATTGATTTGGTGATATAATTGCTGCCATGAACATAATTGCAGATTTATGAATTCCCCATTATTCTGATTGACTCCTTATTATCGTGGCAGCAACAATAATTTGTACTTGTTGTTAATTACCCTAGTTCTGATGCTCGTGCACGACTATCTCTATCTGAATTGCACTACCTCCACCGTGCAAAACCCCTTCACCTTTAGCATCACTAGAATGTATAGGTGAGATTTTCGGTTGATTTTTTTGTCCTAGGATTTTGGTTACTCGACCTTGAAGTTAGTCTTGTGTGAATGTGCTATGAACCTGATGATAGGATTCAAAAATAAATTAAAGAAGAGTATCAATATCCACGTTGTCCAAATAACTTTGATGTTATCTTTCTTGGTGTGTGCAATCATGTTCATTTGTGAAGTTACTTGTGTTAGACAGTATAGGAGTAAAACACGATGTATCGAGATCTCTATGATTGTGGTATTGATTTCTATGAAATGAAGTACGACTCTGTTCTCTTAAGCTCTCTTTTCTCGTCTCATCCTCAGCCGATCTTAATAAACTGGTAGCTTGACAGTTGTCTATAGTTGAACTTATTTCAACCAAAGCTATATTAAGCCACTTTTCCCAGTTTGTGACCACTGGCATGACAGCCTAATGCATTAATAGGAGTGTCTAAGAGCTGATGAACAAGCAGATGGATCCGAGCATAAATTTTTAAAAACCTAGTGTGATATATTGTTCACGCACAATCTTATTTGAACAACATGTATGTTTTTTTGTAGGTTTTGTGTACTTAGTTGGACAGTGATGACGGAAAGAAGACTTTGCTGCGGGAGTAATAGGAAGATTACGATAGAGCCTTGATGGGAAGATGTAGTTGCTGGTTTTCTTCACAGAAATGGTTCTCCAAACCAAATTGCTCCTATCTTCTTTCCTTTGTTATGAATCTTTTGAAGTGAACTTTCTTACTACAACAATGGTATTCTGTTATCTACATTCTTGATGCATCCGGAAATACCCTGCATAATCATGCATGGAACTTCAGGAATGCATGTGATTTAGAGCTTTTGCATAGATCATTCGGCATGGCAGTATCATCGAAAATCCAATTGTCTATCTCGATGTCAAGATTACTTGTGAAAATGTTTGTGGTGGTTTGGTTTCTCCCCTTCTATCTAAACTTGTTAGAAGAAACAAAGGTGAAGAAAGCCAAAAAATAAACCATTTGAAAACCCAAGGTAATGTTTAGTAGGCTACTGATTATGTGGGTAGTTTTGATATTTTTTTTTGTAATCGTCGAACAATAAAATTTTTATTATTAAAAGTTAATACTCAACAGAAAAAGGATAATTTTATTTTTCTTTTATTAACACTTTGAAAAATTAATTAGAGAATAAAGGAAAAATAACTAGATCAATTGGTACTCTCCTATTATAAATAATATAAATTAAAAAAAGAAAAACAATACTAATAAACTCTCATATTTCAATTTCTGTTTTTTTAGTGTTTCACATTCAAAACAGTGCAAAAAGTTTCATAAATTTAAAATGATTTAAAATGAACCATTTAGGTCATTGAACGAAATTTTGGTCAAGACCAGATTATATTTCGCTAGAAATATTCACATGGCCACCGCGTGATATTTTTTAGGGATAAAATAGACAATTCAACCATTTGGAACTGCTTAAATAATACCTTATGTTCTTGTTTATACTTATTTAGTTCCAATTAAAAGTATAATGAAGTTCATGTTTATACTTATTTAGTTCCCAATTAAAATTATAATAAACTCTCTTGTAGTTTGGCTAGTGTTTGCGTTACCTCTTTATGGACTTTAAACTACAGTCTAATACCTTGTTGTTTGGATTTTTTGTAAAGTGGATGGAAAGTTAAAAAACTAAAGGTTTTGTGCAAAATATTCAAATTATCCCCAAGTCTAATACCTTTTACTATCCAAAAAATCCTTTTGTCGGAAGGGATGGATTGTATTTTATATTAAAATATATAACTAACTTGTATTACAGGTTTTAAATAATTAAAATAACCATTAAAATTAAAAATATTTATCTTTCTAAAGGTCACTTAACGGAATATTTAACGGTTTCACTTATTTTATTCCCAAACCATAAGGGGTCAGATTGCGGTTTCATTTCATTCCCAACCTATAAGGGGTCAGATTGTAGATTTGAAAACTATAAGGAAGTAACTTGAATATTAGCCAAAGTACAAGGGAATTTCTAACAATTTGCCCCTTAAATAGTGCAATTTCATCCATGCAAATTTAAAACGTAACATTTTGATTCCTAAAAATAATTTCGACTATGCTTTGCACTCACACATCAAAGTTTTTAGGGTAAAATTTGTAAATCATAAACCATAAGAGTCAACAACCTAAAATCTCCCTAGCCACCAACAAGAAACCTACCTGAACCACCCTTGCTATCTCTTCACAACCCTTACCATTATTATGTCCTCTATTCCAAAGTCCGACTCCTTTAAACTAGGGATGGGCACGGGTGGGTCCACTCCTCAAAAAATTTGTTTGATCCGACTCTCACTTGTCAGGTCAGTCATTTTTTTACCCTGATCTGACCCTCATATCACCTGGTATCCGAAAAGTAGGTACTTCCGGTAACCCGACCCTATCCTATCATCGTTCACCTTCTAAAAAAATAAAATAAAACTAAACTAATCTCATTTTGAACACCAAACTTTTAATAATTTTTAGAAGTGACAAGTTGATTAACAAATATTCTATATAAATTTAGAAGAATAAAGGAAAAAAAATCCAATATAAGATTGTTAAAAAAAGGTTAACAAAATTAAATTTAAAAAATCACATAATTTATTCAAACTAAAAAGAAAAATAAAACTAACATAAAATTTATTCGAGAAAAGTTAGATAAAATCAATATTAGTATAAATCATGACTTTAAAAATGGATGAATGACTTATTTACACTAAATATTATAGGAAACATTACATATGAGAGTCGAAACAGGTATTCATGGGTTTTTAAAACCTTGACCCGTATTCGACCCTCATAGAAGTGGGTACCCGACCCTTAGTTGACCCGATCAATAGATGAGAGTCGGATACCCTTATTTGTCATAGTGGAGCGGGGCAGAGCGGGCGGGTCGTCAGCGGATCAGCGGGTATTTTTGCCCACCCCTACTTTAAACCCTTTATATCCTTTGCAACCAACTATGTCTCTAGCCCCTCTCTGGTAACCTACCTCCTACCCATCCCTCTTACTAACAGCACTTGCCAACCCTTTCCAGCCATACAAGTCCCCATTTCCCTCTTGTCGACAGCCTCATTTCCCTCGACCCCTTCCAACCTCACAAGTTAAAGTATCCCAAACAAGTAGGTTTTTTTCTTTCTTTCCTATGTCTTTATATCTCGTGGTTGTTTGAGGGGTGCGGTCTGTGAACAACCACATGCTGCCTATCTATATATATAACTTTATGTCTCAAAATGTTTGGCCCAAAAATAGGTTGGAAGGTGACGATACGAAGATTATTTGGTATTGCTCAACAGTAAAAGAAGAAAGTAAGAATAGGATACTATGTAAGATAGAGTTATGAGGAAGTTTTTGGGGGAAATAGATGATCACTTTTATAATGATTGTGATGAAAGATTATACAAGATATTCTTTACAAATTATGAGTTCTTCCCCTTCTCTCCTTGCAAATGTAAGTAAGTAAACTATTTATACAACTATCATATCAATGGGCCCACAATGAACAGTGCTATCTAATGTATTCCGAGCTACCGATCTACTTGTACCGAACACTTTGGTGGGCAACGTATGCCAAGCTACTTGGTCATCAGTCCTACTTATCTGACCTATTTTGAATGGAGAAGGTCG
Source organism: Cinchona pubescens (assembly GCA_025175665.1). Taxonomy (NCBI): domain Eukaryota; kingdom Viridiplantae; phylum Streptophyta; class Magnoliopsida; order Gentianales; family Rubiaceae; genus Cinchona; species Cinchona pubescens. Next base: position 836,398 of record JANKKI010000141.1, read on the forward strand.
GTGGTAGTAGCCACGTGTCTTTATCCCGAGCAATTGTTGGTTCTCACTTTCTGTCGACGAACTTTTGGGTCGGTGTTCAAAAATTATTGCCACGTGTACTCAGATCAGAGTAGTACTAATTTAAGTATTGTCAGAAGAGGATGAAAGATTTTTAACTGAATGGCGGGAGAATGGGTTTTAAGGAATAAAAAGTTATTGTGATAGGATTGTGAAGCAGTGGCTAATAGAGATTTTGAGATGGTGTATTATTTAGGGTTTGTTTTTCCCTAAACAATATGGTACGTAATGAATCGACCCATTTGACTAAGGGTGTTGAAATCTGACCCAATTCGAATGACTTTGGGGCTAAATAGGTTGAATTTTCGGGTTATATGGGTCGGGTCATCCAATTTTTAAAGGGTTAGGTTGGGTTGGGTTTATTTTTAAAACCCAACCCAACCGAACCCGAATACCCGATTAATGGAATTTTGTTGTTTTTATATATGCTACTAGTATTTGAACTTCTTTCATGTATTTGTTTTGTTTTGTTTTTGTTTTTTTTTTAAGTTTAGGGTTTCGGGCCCGACTAATAACTTGGGTTGGGTTACTATCATAGTTATTGAACTTGGCCCGGCTCGGTGGTTCAACTAGTGAACCGGCCTTGAGACCGGGTTGGAATCCTCTGATCTTTTGGACAAGAAACGAATTCATCGGTTCAACCGGTTAACCCGGGAACCCGGTCGGGTTTGGAGAAACCCGACGAGTTTGTTTCTTTGGGGAAAAAACCAAATTATAATTATCAAGTTTTGAACCAAAGACCAAGTTCTTAAATAGTAATAAAATGCCTTACCACCTAACCATGTAAGTTTTTGGTTATTATATGTCTCTTATTTTTTATTTATTTATATACTCTCCAAACTCTACTCTATACATTAACTCCTTTTTAACTTTTCATGTGAAAATACTATGTAAATATTGAAAAGTTACATTTATACTTAAATTTTTTTAATAAAATATATTTTTATCAATATTTTCACTATATATATTGTATTTAATAATTTACAGATATTATATATTAATAAAAAATATATTTAAGTAACATATCGGTTGAACCAGTAACCGTTGATCCACCAACCTCGCCGGGTTCCTCCCCAAGCTAGGTTTAATAACTATGGTTACTATATTAGTTGTGTTGGATTGGGTTTTAATTTCTTCACCCGAAAACCTGAATCCAAACCCGAAAACTCGACTCATGAACACCCCTACATTTGACCATTCAATCCAAAATATGGTTAGAATTTAATATAAGGAACAAAATGATACTTGGTTTAAATGTGTGAGAGACGACTATGTCTCTAGAATATGATTAGAATTTGATATAGAAAACAAGATGATACTTTTTAAATGTGTAAGAGACGAAATTACATAGTTTGACTATGAGGGACGGATAAATATAAACATATATGTGAAGAGCTATTTAGGTGATATTAATCAAGAAAGAAATCGTAGTTGTGTGTTTTCCCCTGAAATTATGACACATGGTATGCAGATGATTATTTTTAAGCCAAATTATGATTGAAATTTTGTTTAATGACTAAAATTGTGCGATTTGAATTTATCAATTTTTAAAAATTATTTTGAATATGGGAAACTAAAAAATTACAAATTTAAAATATGGAGGGACTATTAGTTTCATTTTTCCTATTAAAAATTAAAGTTTTTATTGTTAATAATGATACTTAAAAGGAAATGAATAGTTTTTGTTTTAAAATTTATTGGTAGTTATATTTGAAAATTATTTTATATTTAAATAATACTTAATTAAATTACAATAATGAAGAGAAAGATGTACACCACCTAACAAAGTGGTGTTCCTTTTCATACATAGTCTAGTGTACATAGACGATAGTGAATCTGTTTGAACAACTACTATTATTATTTGGAATATTATAACTTAAAATAAGAAGGGAAAAAAATCACTTTGATCCCTTATTTCTCAATTTAGTTTCTTATGTATTATAATAATTTAATTTAATCCCTTATCTTTTAAATTATTGGGCAATATATGACTTTTGATAAAAAATTGGACAAATCGATAGAGGCTATGTGAACATCCCATGGCCTTTAACAAAAATGTATTGGGGGTTTAAAAGTAAAAAATGATTAAATTTGCTTCATTACTTTCTATCATTGAAGATTTCTGAAAAAAGACGGGACAAAATTAAGGTTAGCGAAATAAGAAAAAAGAAAAAAAAATTATTAAGAGTAACGAGAAATAAGACTTTTGAACCTCAACTTGTTTGTGTTTAGCAATCATGTGATATTTACATACTTTTGACCATTACTATTTGTCCAAATTTTTTATAAAAATCCTACATTTATCCAACTTTTTCGACAACAATCATACACTAGTCAACATTTTGAAACAATAGCCTTCTATCTAGTTTGATCCCATATCATTCAATTTGGTCCTTTATTTATTCAAAGACCAATTTGGTCCTTTATCATTAAAAAAAATTAATCAATTTAATCCTTTTGATGAAAATTATGGACAAATTAACAGAGTCGTTACACATTTATTACAAGTTAACGGCCATGTGATTATCACATAACTTGATCCATTAATTTGCCCATGATTTTTATCATAGGCCTTAAATTGATAATTTTTTTCAAAGATGAAAGATCAAATTGGTCTATTGTAATAGATAAGGGACCAAATTAGTTTGCCGCGATCTATTATGGACCAAATTAATCGATATCCTGAAGACAAGGGACTAAATTAGCCTTTATTCCTTTAAAAAATGTGGGACAAAATCCTTTATTCCTTTGAAAAATGTGGGACAAAATTGGTAATACACTTAATGGACTAAATTGATACACATCCGAAAAATAAGGGACCAAAACGGTCTTTTTTCCTAAAATAATAAAAGGGTTCATTGCACTTTACAACCTTAAAGTATCTTTTTTTTGCACTTTGTACTTTAAAATATCAATTTTGACAATTAACCACCTCCGACTTCTAAACTTTCGGACATTGCACCAATTATTCAAAGATAGACCGTAAAATGATTAATGTATCCTCACTAATTTATCTAACTTTTTAAAATATTCGTTCTTTCAACTATGCACTAGTACAACACTCTTGATTTTAGAAAACGAATCCGAGTCCAAATTTGGATTAAAGTTTGTGTTAATGAAACTCATGCGTTTAGAGATAATTAAACCGTAGTTATATCTCTGAAAGCAAAACGGCTTGCAGAAACTGTTAAGTTGTAGGTCATTAATCTATATCTCTGGCTAGTTTCGATGGAGAAGACCCATGTTCTCCGGCAGAAACAATGCTAATAAATCATTATCCAATAAATAATCACCAAAATCAATGTCATTGGATCTCAATTTTCTATTTTTATATTTTCTTCACCTCTTTAAGATCATCATAGTTGAGTAAGGTAGTAAGGTTATATGGGTCATTTTCAATTCGCCATTGAGTAATTTGTAATAATTGATATAATATGCAAAATTTTAAAAGTTGGAGGTGGTTAATTGCTAAAATTAATACTTTATGAGTGTAAGGTGCAAAAGTTAGATAATTTAGATGTGCAAAGTGCAATTAACCCTCTAGAAAATGGTTTGTTCAGGAATAATTCACTCAATCCTCCCCAGTACCCTCATCCCCACAAATAAATCTACCAGGTCTAGTAGAAAAGTATAGTAAAATTCACAAACAATTAAAGAAGAGAAAAAAAAAAGAAAAGAAAAGAAAGAAGAAAGAATCGCCAACCTCCAGATTCGTCCTGCGTCTTCGTCTTTCTAGGGTTCTTTCACTTCGACTGCGGCGAGGCTTTTTTCCGAGGTATAATATTCTTCAGCTCCCATGATGTTCCTATTAAGTTGTAATGTTGCCTTTATCAATTATTTGTTTTGAGGGTGTTTGGGGGGTTCCTTGTTTGTTATCCAATTGTGGAAAAGCGGCGTATTCGTTCTCTAAACGTCAAAAAAAAAACCAGATCAGGTGATGTTCCCAGAATTCAAGGACTCGGGAGTTTGTGGATCCGGTACATGAGTATTTCTTTTTTATTATTACTTAAAAGAGTAATTAATTTTCATGGGACAGAAAAAAAAAAAAAAAAGAATTCATGAGACCAAAATGCCACGATCAGATCAAAGATTATTAATTTGTTAGAACATATATGCCTGTGCCATGCAATTAACTATTAGACTACTTAGCTAGTTGAGTTGGCTTGACAGGCTTAACCCCTGTTAATTTTTTGCACACCCAACCCCCTGATTTAGATGCATAGGACTTACTATCTTGCATGGCCGGGGTAGGACATGATTTATTCAGCCTATCTCAATTTATTGGCACCACTTCCATTTGGATTTTACAGTCAGGAACTTGTTGATTCTCCAAAGACAATCCAAAATTTTTCTTTTTCTTATCTTTATCTTGGTACTAGCATTGGTATATTCTGAATACCTCAATCACCCACATTAACACTACCATGTTAATTTTCATCGTTTGTAATTCTTTATTTATTCTTGCAGGAAAATATAAATAGAAAAAAGGTACTATAACTTGTGATGAACAGATTGTTGAACATCGGCAGGTTCAGATGTTTGTTTGAACTGGGCTGTCCTACCTTACTGATGGATGCAGGAGATTTTATCTTTTATTCTGATTATTTGATATTTGAAAATCAGTAGCACGAGTCCATCTTCTTCATTTAATAGATCACCTCTTTACATCTTTGTCCATGGGGGAATGGGTTATTGGAGCCTTCATCAATGTTTTCGGTAGCATTGCTATCAATTTCGGCACCAACCTTCTTAAATTGGGACATGACGAGGTGCTTCTCTCTCACCCTTCCAGAGTTGTTTTCTTGTTAGTTCTGTGCAAAATAATAAGAGATTTCTCTTGGCTACCTTGTATTCCTTTGAATTAGCAAGCCATATTTGTTCTTATTTATGCTCTTATTTATTTCATGACCCATCAGTGCATAATTGAGGAACAGACTCCTATAGCTTACCCAACATGGTATTATAAGACTAGTTCAGTTGAGTTCTTGTGATATCAATTACCAAATGTCTATCGGTAGTCGGTGTTATTTTCAAGATTGAAGAGCAACATTTTGCTTTTTATTTTTTCAGTAACTACCTTGGCTGGATTATCTTGTACCCTTGGATCTTTCTTTGTTACACGTCCTTCCCTCCTCTACTTCATGTTAGGAGCCCCTTTCCTCCTCTAGAGAGTATCATCTAGTTTTTTTCTGCCTGTGCATAAGGTTGCTTTTACTCCCAATTGCCAGCTATGAATAGTTGCTAATCTATTTGCAGAGAGAAAGGCAATCTGCACAAGGTATCAATGGAACTAATGGAAAGCATATAATATACTTCCAGAGTTGGAGAGTACTTTGGTATAGCTCAAATAATGGTGTTTACTTATTACAGTTTTTACTGCAGCACTTCTGGGCAGTTCTGCTGATACGAATATGTTAAAATAATTTCATGCAGGTATTCTTTTTTTCGCTTTTGGGAATTGTCTCAATTTCATTTCTTTTGGCTATGCTGCACAGGTCAGTAAAAAATGTTGCTACATTAGGATTTCACAGTATCTGAATTAGCAATTCATATCTTTTTTTAGACGAGATCATCTTCATAGACAATAGGAATTCTGGTGGGAATAAAATAATGCTATAGATTTTGAAACTCAAAGAATAAAAAACGTAATGCTGTTCTTGCAGCTTTGTCTAATTTTAGTGTTTTTTTTTTCTTCTTGCAGTCACTTCTTGCAGCTCTTGGGTCTATTCAGTTTGTCTCAAACATTGCTTTTGCCTACTTTGTCTTGAACAAAACAGTGACGGTTAAGTAAGTTTGAAATCTCAACTATTAGGAAATAGCAGTTTTCGAGAATAGTCGAGTCTTTTCCCCCTTTCCATGACTCTTTCAACTTGATAAACCTGTTCTTTTTATAGAGTACTGATTGCCACAGCTTTCATTGTCCTTGGAAACATCTTTCTGGTTGCTTTTGGCAACCATCAATCACCTGGTAAAGTTTCAAACTCCAAATATGATATTCTAATTTCATTTCTATATTTCCTTTGGGGTCAAAATATGCTGTTGATATTTGTTGAGCTTTGAAGACCTGAATTTCATATATGGGTTCTTTAGATATAAGGCTAGCGGCTTCTTCATATATAAGACCGGAAATTTGATCGGTATTTTTATCACATTTAGTGAAAATACCCGTTAACAGAACTGGCCTTGGTGAGTCGGGCGTAAACATGAGAATAAGTGAAATAGCTTTCATTCATGATCAAAGTTGTGGTTTTCAGGGAAAAACGAGATAAAACTTTGATTAGGGGCCAACTTAGTGCAAACCGCTACCTATGTTACCTGGACTTGGGTGTGGGTGTCAGATACGGCGCAATACGTGTCTAGATGTCGGGTTTATCAAATTCATAAATTGAGGATATGGGGATACGGTAAAAGAGTCGGATACGGGTACGGGGATACGTCTAATATAATTATATGCGTTTCTATACTATTAATAAAATTTGATAACTTAGAAAAAAAATATTATTTTATAATTAATTTTAAAAAATATAAATATTTTTTGCGTATAAAATATTAGAATTAATAGTGGTAGACAAAAATAAAATGAGATTTTGTTCAATTTTAGTTGTGACTGTTTTGGTCCCAAATATTACTTGGCCCAATTTTACTTAGGTATTAGTTCTACTTTGTATGAAATTAATATTAGGCCCAATTTACATAAAAACTGCAGAGAAACTTTGGCTCAACTTTTAAAAACAACACTGGCCCAGTAAGACAAGTTAAAGCACCTAAACCCTATCTCTACACTTATCCAAACAAAACACTAGACTACCGCTGCTCATCTTCTTCTCTCTGGTTTGTCTTCCTCGCCATCAGGCTACAAAGATCAACTGAAGTGTCACCGGAAACTTTTCTTCGTCATCGACAGCGTCACCGGAAACTTTTCTTCGTCATCGACTCTTAGCACCATCGTCTTTTCGTCTTGTTCCTCATCTTTTCTTTCTTTCGTCTTCTTCTTCTTCATCCCTTCTTTCCCTCATATCCCCTCCTCAGCTTCCATGAGTCAAAGTGTCCATTGGATTTTGACCGAATCCTGTCCGTGTTCTGCACCCTTACCCATGTTGTGTTGTGTCGACACTGGTACGCCGGGGTAAGAGGCGAGTCGCGACTCTATTTCAAGAACTTAAACAAAAAACAATACTCATCAAATGTCAAAACTGCATGAAATACATAGGGATAGGGAACAGGAGTATCTATAAAAGTCCAACACTTAAATAGAATCCCAATCTAATTAATTCTTTCTTATCATAATCCTTAGAGTCTTAATCAGTTTACTTTCTTATTCTTTTTATTCATACCCTTGTTACATATCTTATTTTTTAAGTTATCGACCCTCTTATGCTGATAAATTTTTTGTATCACAAGTTCTTGACCTAGAGTACAAAATTAAATTCTCTTTTTATACTAATAAAGCAAAGGTTTCAAGCCTCTAAAGTTTACACTTTGCAGAGTATCAATTTCTTATATTTGGTTTTTCACATTGCATTTTAAACTAGGAGTTCAATACCGCCATTATTCTGCCCACAAACATTCATTTTTGACATCTGTGGTAACTTTCAATTCTCCAGTGTAAGATAGCTGTATCCATCCTATTTCCTACCATTCAAGCAGTTATAGAATTTTTTTTTCTTCTTAGAAAAATAATCTCTGGTTGTCGACCCTTTGTTTGGAAGTGGACGAAGGAGAATACACTAATAGTGGCTCAATTTTACGTGTTGATAATCTGTAATGTTTACTTGATGCACTTGTAAGTATGGATAGCAATTGAGCCAGTATCCACCCATTTGGGTCTATCTTATAGTATGAGGGATTTTAGAAGCCTAGCCCTGACTAAAAAAAAGTGGGGATCCACAAGTTTAACCTGCCCAAAAACCTAATAATGTTTTGCTCCTTTCTAAAATCCTCCTACTAATAATGTTTGGCTCCATATTTGTGATAAACAAAAATAAAATTTAAATTGCTTGCATACTGTATCTATTTTGAAGTAATCCTCTATAAGTATGGGAATTCACTTTCCAAATACACATTTAAGGTAACATTGTCCATACACGGAAAGCAATGTTTATTACAATATCTTCCGAATAAACTTAAAATGAGCAGAAGAGAGAGATTCAATTTAGCCAAGAGAAGTGCAAAACAATGAAAAAAGTTACATTGTTAGGAAAGATGGCCCTAGTAAAATGACATAGCATAAGATACATGGTCGTTGTAAATATACTTATTGTATATACTCTCTCCGTCTCAAATTAAATACTTGAATCAGTGCCTTACCGGTTAGGGTAGTGTTGCGGTACCATAGTATAGAAATCTTGTTACCATCTGTATTTGTGTGGTATAATAGAGTTGAGGTCTTGTAGCATAAACACTCCCTCTCATTTAGCACCATAAAGCTTCAGAAGATTGAGTGTTTTTACCACTTACTCATGTTTACCATTTTTATGCGAAAAGGATTTCTTATTGAAGTAATTTTCCAAAAAGGTTGATGTGTGATTATGAACAAGCCAAAAAATTGGCTTCAAAAAATTATTCTACTTTTGTTTATATTTATCATGTCATATACAGAGCCGACCTCACACTAATGCATTTCATCTATATTGTGACAGTTTATCCAATAATTAGCATAGATGTGAAATACAAGTCTGAAGTGTTACTTTTTAGCAGACAGATGTACTAAACTGCAAAAGTGGAACCTAGGGTTTAAACTGGAATTCTCAAATGTGCTAAGCGCGAGGAATTGTTGACTCCTCTGGGGTGGTTAACTGTCATTGTTAGGTTTGGACAATGGGAAGCATGAAACATGGACCATGACTAGTGTTGCATAATACGGGGTTCGTAGTAATAGCACTATGCTGGTATGAAAACGAGATACGGTCATTCTATAATTCGTAATACGTGGGGGTAGGCTTAATCGGTACGTAATTTCTGGTTTGTGGTACGGTGGCAGTATAATTGTCTTAAGAAATTTGAGCATATATCATGTATACAAATAAGTTATTACTTAATTATACTAGAATTTGAGTTGTATTATAGTTTTAATTATACTAGAATTATTATGTATTAGACTTGTAAGCTTGTTTACTTATTTTTTAGTGATAGAATTTCGGAACGCTATTATGACCATATTGGTACGTGAATGTATTGTGTTCCGGTACGTGCGTACCAATACGGAAATCTGAGGAGGAAGAAGCGTATTAAGTAACACTGACCATGACAAATGAAAATAGGACTAGGGATACAGTTGGATCCAAGTATTTTCTGAAAACACGTCGAAGATACATGGATATGAACTGCCGACACAGTCCATGTGTCTCAGATCTATGGTTGTTTACCAACTAATATAGATGCTCCATTTTTTTATATACCATGTCAGTCAAGGTTTATCTCATTCTCAACTAGAATCTGTTTACTCTTTTCTAACAGTATATACACCAGAGCAGTTGGCAGAGAAGTACAGCAACATGACTTTTCTTCTCTACTGTCTGATTTTGATTGTAGTTGTTGCCTTGCATCACTCAGTTTACAGGTAAGGTAGCTAGGGAAACAATGATAAGCTTTCCTTTGTACAAAGCTCAACCAGAAATTATATCCATACTGCTACTACATTTTTTCCCGTTGTTGGGTAAATAAGTGAAACAGTGCTTGTCTAAGTTGTTATGAGTAAATTTGGAAAATGTAGGAGAGGGGAGTTGCTGCTTGCTATCCCTGGCCAGGACCTTAAACCCCACTGGCAAATGTTGCTTCCTTTTTCATATGCTATTGTTTCTGGTGCAGTGGGATCATGTTCAGTTTTATTTGCTAAATCTCTGTGAGTGTCACCAACCATAACCCTGCATTGCCACTTTTGATTGATTTGAACATGAATTCAGTATTTTGTTTTTTTCTAATGGTCTCTGTTTTCAACTTTTCAGCTCAAACCTTTTAAGATTGTCACTTTCAAGTGGCTATCAGTTGCATAGCTGGTTCACTTACTCCATGCTTTTACTGTTTCTTAGTACAGCTGGATTTTGGGTAAATATTATACACCTTTTGTTCCCCAATAATTGAATTGTTGGTGAGCATGTGTATGCAACATTAGGTAATGATACTTATGGTTCTTACTAAGTTTGTTTTTGCTGCAGATGACCAGGCTAAACGAGGGATTGTCATTGTTTGATGCCATACTGATTGTGCCGATGTTTCAGATTGCTTGGACCTTTTTCTCTATTTGTACTGGATTTGTGTATTTCCAGGAGTATCAGGTGAATACCCTTATTTTCACATTTTTATGATTTGACTTTCAAAGACAATATATGATTTTAGGTCTTTACATACTTAACATCTTTTGTGGTTATCTTTCTCATTCCTTATAAATGGGGGTAAAATTAGCAAAAAACACCCTTGTGGTATTCCAAATATGCACTATACCCCTGTGGTTATCATATGTGCATTTGGCCCTCTTATGCATCAAATTTTTTTGCAAAATGGATGGAAACTGTCAAAACTAACCGTCACGCGCCTATACCGTGTCTAGGGTTTTAAAATTTTTTTAACACCCGAATTGACTTTTTTACCCCCCTAAAAACCCCTAATCTTCTCCTCCTTTCTCCTACACACCTAGCCGCCAGCTCATCCTCTCCCCCACCCCAGCAGCCACCACCATGTAACACCCAGAGCAGCTCCACTGCCTCCTCCTCTCCCACACCTATCCACCACCACCTCCACAGCAGCCTGCAACATCATACTCTCCCCACCTCCACCACCCCGGTCACCATCACTACCATTGCTTCCCCACCACCACTATCTTCACCATCCCCTCTCCCTTCATACGCATTTTGCAGTTTAATGGAAGCTTCAGCAGCCTAGCTTTTCATTGCTCATGTTTTTATCAGGACTCTGGAACAATCATTGCCTAATTATTAAAGTGCATTCAGCCTATTGTAAATACCACTACTTTATGAATAAAACATCATCAAGAAGCAAATAAAGCCTAAAAGGAAAATTCCCAACTTTTACTCTTAAGATTGCTTAGTCTAATATCAGTAGCACCAGCATTAATAGACGACATTGATTGATTGCAGAACACTTTCCAACATCACATGAAATAAATAGGAAGGAAGAAGTGCAGTAATTCTAATTAAACAGAATGGTCAACGGTAGAGAAAACTAAGGCAAGCAAACCCACATCTTTCCTATATTCCCTTTTAAGTTCACGATTTCCCACCCCACTGCCCGATTCACGATCTCTCTTCCCCCCTCCCAGTGGGCGATCTTCCTCTACCACCCCACACAGTTCCCGATCTCCTCCCCCACCCCTCCCAATTCCTGATCTCCTTCCCTTATCCCCAGTTCGCGAACTCCTTCACCCAGCCCCCAAGTTCCCGAACTCCTTCCCCCAAGCCTAGCTAATCATTGGGATTTTGCTTCAGGTTGCTTCCATGGTTACAGGATTACATTTTTGGTGGTGGCAGTGGTTGCTTGGGTGGTGAAGGTGGTAGCCTAGTAGCTAGGATGTGTGGTGGTGGTGACTGGTTGGGATGAAGGAGGGTGGCTGTTGTGTGGTGGAGGGGGAGGGGAAAGTTTAAGTTTTTCTAATTTTCAATTTGACCCGTTTTAGTTTTCATTATGACCCCAAAATTTTGTAACCCTTTTTAATTTTCAATTTAACCCCAAAATTTGTGAGACACTTGAATCAATTAGGGGTATATATGTCACAAGTTGGTGTTAGGTTTGACTATTTCCATCCAGTTTGAAAAAAAATTTGAAGCAAATGCACATTTGATGACCACAAGGGGATGAAGTGCATATTAGGGATACCACCGGGGGGGTTAATTGCATTTTACCCCTATAAATGCAGCAAACTAACCACTAACCAGCATATGCAGTTTAGTGAATTTTGGAAGAACAATGTGACTTCGTGTTGCATCTAACAAACTAATGTTGTGACCCCAATTTTGGATCAGATCTCGTACTGTCGCTCAAAATGTTTTATAGTTCTCCTCATTTATATGCCTTGACCATTATTTGGATGGGATTACTTGGATTTATTTATGTACTTTGAGAATAAATGTGTGTCAGAATTTCTTTCCTTGTGGTCGTTTTTTTTTTTTGGGGGTTGGTTGGTTGGTTGAAGTGGTGGCAGATACTTTTCCCCAACATCTGGTGTATTAATGGTTTCATGACCTCACTTAGGATAGGATATGTAGATGCATCCAGAGTAAGTATGCTGCTCTGAAACATGGAAAACTTTTATTAATGTTATCTAAGCAGGTGTTTGACACACTACGAACAACAATGTTTGTGCTTGGGGTGATCTCTGTCTTCATTGGCATTTCTTTGCTAGCACCTGATGATTCCAAAGGTATCAAATAAATCTATTCAGATTCTCCTAAGCATGCTCGGAATATTCATTAGGCAAGTCTTGCTGAAACTTTTGCAGGTGGTGAAGCCAAGGATACTTCATTAGTTTCTGTGACTTCAAGTTTGCCGACTGATGTAGACAGGTAGAATACATTTTGATTCTAATAGACTTGAGTTTTCAAGAGAACTGCTAATCTTAGTATAGAAATGTTAATGTTTTTAAGATGATATGCCTATACACAAAATTTTGATTGATACTCTTTAATTATAGGCAACTACTTAATCATACTAAGTTGGCTCCGCATCTGTAACTTAAATTGCGGGTTTTTTCATCAAGGACACTTCTCTTAATATGTTTGCACTTACTACAGGCTGGTAATTCCTTCTGAAGATTCCCAAATCAAAGATATGAGTTCTTTTGCTCGAGCTATGAAGGTTAAGGCTGCAAATGTGATAGTTAAAGCAAAGGTTCTCCTGATGGATATTTCAGCTTTTGTTCACAGATTGGATGAATTTTATGTTAAAGACTTACAAGGAATTGGCTATCTTGCAGGCTGCTAGCTGCTGTTCTTTATCACTTGGTCTGGGAGAAGACTCGATTCATGCATCTTCAGTACTTGTAATGCCGATGGTTTCATCTAGAATTACAGGTTTTAGAGGGAGTGGTTTTGGTCGAACTAAATCATTCGGTTGGACTAAGATCTCAGTTAGTGATGATAGAGAGAATATCTTGGAGACTACTTCAATGCTCCCCCAGAGCATTGGTTGATGATTAGATTTGGCTGCCTGCTTCATCAGAGATATTGCCAGGAACATGTGCTTCTTTTTACCTGTGCCGTGTACATTGTCCTAGGGTGCACATAATATACAATCACATATATATAGACATGCATTCTTTGAGTTATGGGAAGAACCAAGAGTCTCATATATTGTACTAGAAAACGAATACTATATATTGTCCACGTTGTAATCTTGAAAAGTTGGCATTACAATTCATGAAGTTTTGGGCACGTGGAAGATAACCTCATTTTTTTTCCTCAGATTGAATAAAGGGTTTATAGATTAAGCTTTATGTGGATTCCTATTTTGGCTTAGTATCTTTGATTTGGTAAATTAGTAATATATATATATATATATATATGTCAAAATTGACATATATATATATATATATCAAAATGAGATATATTGCATAATGATGGTACTACAATACTCGAGAAGGTGCAAGCTATTTATTTAGTTCATGGTTTCTGTTGGCTATATTGTTTGGTATCAATCATGCGGGGAGATCGGCATTCAAGAAATGATGAATGCCTGTACCTTTTTTGTTTTTTCCACATTATTTGTACAATTGTTTCATATCCACAATGAGATGTATGAAAGTTGAGTTGCTACTTGTCATCATGTACAAAGAGCCAGTTGACCCATTCACTGGAAAAGGCTGAACCTTTTTAGTTCTTTTTTTTTTTTAGTTAATATAAAAATGTTTGAGTTGGTTATTTAATGCTGTACGAAGTAAATGCCAATTGGTAAAGGAATCTTTGGTCATAATTTCTGAATATTAAATCATCCATAGGAACCTCGTGATTTGTCGTGAAGCAACGATTGTCTCCATAAAATTTATTTTTGCAAATGATAGACTTAAGTACAAATAGTGGTCAAGAATAAATTGCCCATTTTATTTTATACGGTTTTATTCTTTCCTTCCAAGGCAAAGAAAGGGATAATTTCAAAAACTTAAGGTTAAAATTTCAAACACGGTTTTATACGTTTTTTGTAAGTGGGCATGAATTAGCATGAAATGGCAATTGTACAATTTGTTCTTTAGTCAAATAATGAAAAAGTAGTTTCAAAACCATCCCTTAAGATTAAAATGTATTTTGTAAAAATTAAAATTTTATATGGTTAATCACAAACTTATAAAATAAAAAAAATTAAAATATAAATTTTTGATAAAGAATTTTTTTGTCAACAAACCTAAAAAAATTTAAGAGCATGTTATAAACATATTATGAGTGTTAGTTTTAATCAAAACTTTTAGAAATAAACCATATATTATAATAAAAAATGTGATTTGTATTTTGTTTAGGAAATTACAAACTCGTAAAGTTTAAAAAATTAAAATGTACTTATTCTCTTATTTAAATGTCAACTTATTATAAAAATATGTGCACATTAATGTGTTTGTGTTTTTTCGACTGAATAAAAGTTTAAAACATGTAGAAACACATTATGCATTATCTATTACTTATATATAAATGTGAGTTGTTTTTTTCCTTTTTGTGTTTATCCCATTTAAGTGTTTCTTCCCCTTTTTTATAATACCCAAAATACTCACCCTTGATAAAATATAATAAATGTTAGTTATAATTCTTGTACATAGAAAATGAGACTCAATCTTATTTATTGCAAATTTCGAAGCGGTTTTGGTAACACAGGAAACCCCTACATAGTTCCAAAGTGACCGCTATAAGGTTATAATAAAGAAAATATCTCTCCTAGATGGGCTAGGAGTTCAAAGATTCTAGTCTATCCAGTCCTAGTGGCTCTGCGGTGCTCCTTTCGTGCGGTGTCGTTTTTAAGTGTTACTCTTTCCTTTTTTGTAATACCTAAAATACTCACTTTTAATGAAATATAATTCATAGAAAAACATAACTAAATGATCCCTCTTCTAATCTAACTACCTACTTTTTAGGAAATTACCACCTACTTTTAGTCATACAGTCCTAATCGAGATATTTAATCTTTTATTCTTTTTTTTTGTCCCGCCTTAATTAAATAGTTATGTCTAATATGCCTTTCATGAAGTATAATTAGCCTATCTAAAATACTCTACATTTAATAGAATAAGATTATCGATCTTTTATAATACTACTATTATTTATTATATATATTTTAAACTGCTATAACATAATTCTTTAGATTTATATGAAAATTTAGACATAAATGTATTAAGATGGCACAAATTTTATTTGTATAAAAAAATTATACTTGATGAAAAATAAAATAAAAGTAATTTTTATAACTATTATATATTCAAATTTTTTTCTTCTTTATGTTAGTACGAAATTTTGGCATAAATATATAAAAATCATGGTATAAACTTTTAAGAGTAGAAAAATTGTTTATATATGAGCAAAAAATAAATAAAAATATTATTTTATCACTATTATATATATTCAAATTATTTTATTTTTTATTCCTAATAAAAATAGCCTTTTATAACTTTTTTATTTATTATTAATTCACAAATAATTATTTTCTTTTCTCTAACTATTTATTCAAATATGATTTTGCATATTAGTTCTATTAGACTCAATTTATATATTCCATATGCCAATAACATTATAACTATTTTGAATAAAAATAAAATTTTTTTTGACTCTATTATAATATGATTAATCAAGTATTTATTTTAGTTACAACATGAAGTTATTGTAGTTTAGAATCAATGTATAAATAACTAATTTGTTGTTCATCGTAGTAGATAAATTAAATTGTTTAGATCGACTTTCAAATTTATTAGTGTTAATAGATTCTTTCACTTTAAGCTTACCTTTGCCTTTTTATATCAAAGTTTTCCTCTACCTTAAAAATCTGTTACAAAATTAAAAATCGTACAAATAAAAATTTAATATTTATAAAAGTGAAAAAATAATAGAGTATATAACAATATTTTATTAACCATTTAATTTTTTTTTGTTACGATTAATTTAGATTTGTTTTTCCGTTCCCTACATGAAGAAATTTTTTTTTACCAAGCAATGAAATTGAAATTCGGTGCAAAATAGAAAATTCACAATTTTTAATCAAGATAAAAGTATTTGTTAATTTTATATATCTTTAATAGTAATATTTGATTACAAAATCCTTATATTTAAGAACATCATTTTGTAAAATATTGGTTTAAGTAACTATTGATGAGATAGAAAATTAATTCAACCTATGATATGAAGCAATGCTTAAAATATTTCAAAATAATCATTGTAACACATACAAAAATTCTACGCATAATTTGTGATGCTAATATAGAAACTTAAATAAGTAATTAATATAGAAACAATACATATTATACAAATAAATCATAGTATTGAATACTCTAATTAATCAATTTACTGGTATTTATTGAGTTTAAATGTTAATTTTGGAAACTACAATACTAATTGTTACAATATTTAATAAAATAATATTAGTTTAGATTAACTATTGATGAGGTAAAAAAAGTTCAACCTATGATACGATGCATTACCAAAATAGTCTAGAATAATCCTTGTAAGATCTATAAGAGTACTATGCATAAATCGTTGGAAACATATAGAAAAAATAAGTAGGTAAGTAATGTATAAAACAACATGAATTATGCAAATAAAATCATAATATTAAATATTCTAAAATAATTACAAATATATATTGCGTTATATGTCAACTTTGGAAAGTATTATATAATTTTAACACTATTTGACAAAACAATAAAAATATAGATTAAATATCTTAGTAAACAATACAAGAAATTATTTAGAAATGTATGCAAAAAATGAAAATAAAATTGACACACTTTTGTAAGTTTTAATTTTTTATATATTTCATAAATACAAATTTTAATTTCATAGTAGTAAATATTATATCAAAATATAATTTCGGAGCCAACCATTTTGATACCATTTAGGATGAAGAGAAGATTTTAGAATATTGATAAAGTCTTGAAGTGAATATTATCATAAAGTTAAGAAATATGGAACAATACCAATATATTTTATATTTTTATACATATTTACACGATACGTTAAAAAATTAATTACAGTACATATTATATAAAAGCTACTTGTTATTTTGGATATATTTCGAAATACAAGTTTTTTAGTACAAAATTGTTTATTTTAGAGTAAGATAAAGAATTTTTTTTTCATTAATATTTTCGACATTTAAAGCAAGATAAAAGAATAACCTTTTATTTTTATCTTTTGATAATGATCTTAATATATTACGTGATATCTATCCATACTATAGAGAATATATTGTTTAATCTGTTTAGTTTGATATCTTTGCTATTTACACTTTAATTAAGTTCATTTTTTTCTTATTTTTTTGAAATTTTAATTAATCATGTTGTAGTTATTACCATATGCTATATTATTTGATTTCGTGTAAATATTTTCCATAATAAAAGAATTTTAACATGCTTTATCTATAAAATGATGTTTAATACTTGATAATGATTTTATCTTTAAGTAATGATAAAGAATATATAGATAAATCTAAAAAGGTCAATATTATAGAAAAAATCTTTAATTTTAAATGATCAAGTCATTGATAGTGTCGTTATAACAAATTATAATTTAAAAACCTAAACGTGAAATAGAAATTATTTTGGATTGAAATTAATCACATTTGTATTATCAATATGAATGAAGAGATCAAACTTCAAAGTTTCAATAGAATACTAAAACAGATGTTATCATAAGTTTAAGAAATATAAAAAATACCAATATATTTACTATATATATGCACATTTACACAATATGTTAATGATAATTAATTGTGATAGAGATTTATATAACATCCCAATTAAAATAACGTATAATTTTGGAAGTCTTTAGAACTATATATATTTTCATTAGTATTGCATGTATCTGAGACTTTTTTTTTTATAGTAAGATAAATGATTATTTTTATTAACATTCGGTGCATTTCAGAGCAACATAAAAGAACAAGTTATCATTTTAATTTTATATAGTGATTTTAATATACTATGTGAATCTATCAATAATATACAGAATATATTAGTTTAATTAGATTTTAAATTTTTATAATAATTCTTGATATATTTGTTCTTTACATTTTAATCAGATTCATTTTTTTTTTTACTTTTTAAAATTATAATTAATTTTTGTAATTATTATCTATATATCATTTGATTTCATGTAAATATTTTTCATTGTTGGGAACAAATGCGGAATAAACACAACTAATGAGAAATCAAGAATACAACAATTTAATGAAAAATAAGCCACAACATGAAATATGATGACACACAAGATTTAACGTGGTTTGGCTTAATTACCAAGCCTACGTCCACGGAGAGAAAATCTGTTCTTTATTATGAGAGAAAACACACATACAAGAATACAACTTGAATCCCAACCCCAACCCTTATTTCCCTTGTATAACTTCTCTCACCCCCAAGAACACTCTCACCACAAGTTAGGATTACATGGTTCATAACTTGTATTTTCCTCTCTTGTATTATGTCTTTGTAGTTAGCCAACCCACCTATTTATAGGAAACATTACTTAGTCACTACTCCAAGTAATAATAGGAAATAACTTGACTTACAACCTAAACCCCATACAAATAGGAAATTACTGGCAACTACTCCAAGTAAACTATTAGGAAACTACTTACTCTCTACACAAAAGAAATTACCTAAAAAAAATTAGCGTATTTCCTAACAAATCTCAACCTTGGCGAATATTTCTTTTAGCAAATGGAAACCAACCAAAAATATAACCATTTGCCTTCCACCACCAATTCACATGGTGACTAGCTACACACACAGAATCAATGCAGTCCTGTCTCTAATTGATTCAACTGGCAAATGAACATGTGTAACTAATCGAGTTCAACCTCCAGTCGACTCGCAAGAGGGGCCTCAATTCTTGCCTCTCCTTCTATAGGATTTTCCTTCTCACCACCATTTACAACTTGGAAGCAATTTTGGATCCCTCCGCTCCCAACCTATTGAGGTAACCAAATGATACAAATCACAATACTTCTTCTCTTTCAACAGGACTGTCCAACCATGTGTTGTTCCAAGACTCCACCGTCAACGAAAAACTTGTAGCCTTAGAGTCTAACTGGCTCAAGGAAATTAGATTCTTTCATATTTTTGGGATATACCACACCACCCAAAAATGAACCACTCCATTTAATATTTTGATTTTCACTACTCTAATACCCGTGATTTTAAATGTATACCCGTCACTCAAAGGCAAAAGCTTGTCTTCTTTACTTGAAGTATATCAAAATATTCTAATAGGAGAAAACATATAAAAAATAACTAGAATCTAAAATTCAACACAGAAGAAATATCCAAATGGAGATCGTGAGAATATCTCCACTTGATGTGTGATGTCAAAAATCAACATTGGACTCCACCCTTTTCCTTTTTGACTCTTGAATCACCTGCCTCAGATTCACCGTCAAGTATCATCCCTTTTCGATTCTCTCCTTGAGCAATTAATGCAATTTCTTGTATTTCACCGTGGTTTGTCTTCTTTTGAGATATCAGATGATTGCACATTCTCGAGCACTGAAGTGTCTTTCCCATATTCCAGAGACGTCGTTACACTTTCGTAGAAATCAGGGATCCCGAGATAAGAAGTAAAAGGGCCTAATCTTCTTTCTTGATTTTAACACAAACTTTTGGAGATAATCCAAAATTTCGTTGTGTCCATAACAAAGAGTCAAATCGAATCTATGCACCTCGATTCCAACTCTTCCTACTCATAATCCTTCATGCTTGTTGGCTCTCTATATTTTCCTTCAAGATGTGTATAAGAGACCTTGTTGAATAAGGATGTTATTTACTCTTCAATCCCAAAGAGTAAATCTTGTATACCCATTAAATTGTTGAATTGGAAAATGCCACCAACACACTTGATCTCAATAGTTGATCAGAATCCAACTAAACTCTGATACCAATTTGTTGGGAACAAACGCAGAATAAACACAACTAATGAGAAATAAAAAACACAACAATTTAATGAAAAATACACCACAACATGAAATATGAGTGACACACAAGATTTAACGTGGTTCGGCTTAATTACCAAGCCTACGTCCACGGAGAGAAAATCCGTTCTTTATTATGAGAGAAAACACACAAACAAGAATACAACTTGAATCCCAACCCAACCCAACCCTTACCCTTGTATAACCTCTCTCACCCCCAAGAACACTCTCACCACAAGTATAGGACTACATGGTTCCTAACTTGTATTTTCCCCTCTTGTATTCTGTCTTTGTAGTTGGCCAACCACCTATTTATAGGAAACATTATTTGGTCGCCACTCCAAGTAATAATAGAAAATAACTTGATTTACAACATAAATCCTATACAAATAGGAAATTACTTGGCGACTACTTCAAGTAAGTAAACTATTAGGAAACTACTTACTTTATTATCCCAACACAAAAGAAATTACCTAAAAGAAAATTAGTCAATTTCCTAACATTCACTAATAAAAAAATATCAATACTTCATCTATAAAATGATGTTTGGTACTTGATAGTGATTTTGTATTTTAGTAATGACAAAACATATACACATATATTTAAAAGTTCAATACTATAGAAAATATTTTTATTTTTAACTGATCAAGTAATTGGTGGTGCCGCTATAAGAAATCATTATCAAAGAATACAGAAGAGAAATAGAAATAAGATGCAAATAATTTCATATGCTATGTTTCTTATGACATTAAACAAATAACAAACAATAGTGATTTAAAAAGAAAAAAAGAAATGTGAAAATAATAACTAAAAAAAAGAACAAAGATATTAAATATATATTTTAAAATATATACCTTTTGTAGAAAAAAAATCAACAAATAAAATGTTTACATTTTGTACTCTATGTTATCATTCACTGATTATTTATTTATTTTTTAAAAAATAAAAATATTCAATAAATCAGGAGTATTACATGTGCGAAACTTATGCCCTTTTCTAGTAATAAAATAAATATAATTGGTATCTTTTTGGTAAATCACAAACTCATAAACTAAAAAAGTAATATATTTTTTTTATGGTATTAACTGAGGAAGAATAAGAAAAATTGCATCCTAATATTATTTGCTAACAATTTCATTTAAATACCCCAAATTTCTTTTTCTTTTTTTTTTTCCAGCTATTATAACAAATTTCTTACAAGGGTAGTGATGGAATCAAAATTGCTTCTTTCCCTGCTAAAATGATATTTTAATAGGTAAATTACAGTGAACTCCCGTGTAGTTTACCTAATATTCTAATATTCAGATTACATGTCATTTGCAAACTTACATTTTATCTCCTCGTGTAAATACGTTAGTTTTTCTGTTAAACTTAGTAAACAAAGCCAACTTTTTAGAACAAATTAATAACAAAATTACCAATGTCTTTAAATAATTATTACCTTATGATTCTAGATTTACTTGTCACTATTATTTGTATATTTTAGGGTCTACATCAAATTACGTATAAGTATTAGAGTCATTCTAAAAATTTGAAAATACTCTCCTTTTCCAGTGGATCTGATCGTATATGTGTAGGTCATTCTTTCCATCCTTTTCTTTTGTTAATCTTTCTTATTCCAACCAAACAAGTTCCAACCCTAAAAAAGAATAAAACCCATTAGAAGTAGGGGAGGTAGTGGGGAGCTTGGGAAAGGAAAGGGAGGGGTAGGTGGTAGACGACTTGGGGAGTTGGGGGATAGGGAAGGAGTGGTGGTGGATTTGGCTAGAGAGGGACTTGGCTTGGGGAGGTGGGGTTGATGGTGGGGGTTGGGAGAGGGAAACGAAGGGAAGTGGAGGTAGGGCTATACACTGGGTGCAGGTATAAGATACACTGGAGTAGAGGGGGCTGAAGGACTAGGGTAGTAGGGAGAGAAGGAGGGATGGCAATTTTGGCTTCAATGGGACTTGGCACGGAAGAGAGAACATAGGGTAGCAGAGAGACACAGAGTAAGCTGTGGATTTGGAAGTGATTGGGAAGACAGTAGAAGCAGCGTTGGGGGCTTACAAATGATAGATGATGGTGGGTGGTGCTTCTATGCTTTTTTTTTTATTTTCATATTTTTTTTTACTGAAAGTTTTTTATTTTCAAAATCATTTTTTTGGTCAAAAAATTTTAGAAGACTTATTTTAGAAAAATATTAAAAGACATACATACCTTTAAAATGAAACCTTTTGTGATTGGATGGAAAACTAACTATTACACTTTAGTCCAAACCTCAAGAAGGTAAATATAGGTTTGAAAACTATAACGAAGTTAATTTAAATATTAGGCAAACCACAAACGAGTTTATTGTAATTTAACTTATTTTAATTAACTGAGCTGAAATTATTATAACATATATAAAGTTAGGGAATATTTGTGAAATTTTTAAAAATTCATGAATATTAAATGATATTAGCATAAATCTAGAGTTTATAAAATTATCGCTAAAAGAAATTTGCGGCAACGACTAGCAACAATTACTACCTGCTACAATAATAAATTTGTTAACCAAAATTAACAATATTGTTACATAAGAAAATAAACTCATTTATTGAAAATAAAAATCAAGTTATGGTAATGAACTAAAATATTATTCTAAATAGGGTTAATTACACTTTATCCCTATGAACCTACACCTCAATTGCACTTTGTCCCCTTAACCCAAATAATATACACTTTACCTCCTCTAAAAGATTCTATCATACAAATAATTAATAAAAAGATGATGCTAATATTTATTTTAACAAAGATACCCTCCAAAAATTTGTGTGCAAATTTATTCTCCTTTATTTAATTTCTACTGCTTGCACTTATTAATTTTAAGTTTTTCTTTTAAAAAAAAATAAAATTTAAGACTATAAGAGAATTTCATGAATTATCAAATTTCTTTAATCAACTTATATATTGTTTTCTTCATTTGTGAAACTAAATATATTTACAACTATTTTCTTCATTTACAATTAATTTCTATTCATTTTCATTTTCTATGAACTAAACATGTTAGGCATAAAATTTGTAATTAAAATATTTATTTAAATATATTTTATATAAGAATATATTTCTATTTTACAAAATAATAAAGTGCAAGAAGAATATCTTTTAACTAATAAGTATATATTTTCTATGTGACATTAAAACATATACAAAATTTTATAATTAAGTATAACATGTGTAGAAATAATATATATATATATATCATAAATTTACTTATTATTTTTAATATGTTTAGATAAAACAAGAAGAAAATAAAGGAAAAGTAGATGTAAAATTTGACACTTTTTATTTAGTTTTAGAAATTAAAAAAATATATACAAATTTATTAAGGAAAATGTAACATTCAATAAATTCTCTTATTGTTATGCAATAATCATTCATGTAAAAAAACAAAAATATCATATGAAATCATTAAAACTAAAGTAAAGGGAAAGTAATTTGTCGACAAATGCTTGGAAGGTAATAATATCAAAACAAATGTTCACATCATTCTTTTACAAGATTTATTTATTTATCATATGAAATCGGGTAAAGTGTATATTGTTTATATTCAGATATGTAAAGTACAACTGACAGTATAAATTCAGGGGTAAAGTGTAATTAAACCTTTTAAATATACAAAAATATAGGAGCGAACGAAAAAAAGGAAGAAAAGGAAAAAGCCCATGCACTTAACCATGAATGGTAAACAAGATTTTTATAATGCTGTTGATAAAAACAGTTAACCACCTTTGATTTTAGAGATCAAATTGTTTCAATGGACCTAAGTGTAACTCGCCCTAATTTTAGGATCCCAAAATGTGATAGAAAACATTGAGGGTAGTTATGATAGTGTATCACTTCCTTGAGAGAAAAATATTAACAGAAAGTTTTGTTGACAATGTGCGTACAAAATAAATACATACAATTCCGTATCTAACCCCTAAATCTAGTGAGGCAAAGTGTAATTAAGCCCAAATGATAATCACATTTTGGAGGATGTTATTTGCATCAGTAAACCTCAAAAAGCAGTCCCTAAACAACTTTCCACGAATAAGAATGGCATACATTCCACGAATAACTGATATCCGTTTGATGTAAATAATGCATAAACGCACAAACATATAAACCAAAATGAGTACAAGGAGTAGAGGAAAAGTGCAAAAATAAGAAGCAAAGGCACCTAGTGTTGCTTACTAAGTTGTCCTCATCCCCATCTCATATGCGGATACGCACTTCAAAATACAGCATTATCATGCACCCAGTGATGTATGCATTTAGACAAACTTGGATGCATTCAGTTTGAGAAGCCCATGATTCTCTTGGTTCTCAACAAATATGTACCAACTGATGTATGCATTTAGTCAAACAAAAAAAAAAAAAATTGGTGTTTGATTAAAGATTGAGATGAAAATAGAAAATTCCCTCTTAATAATAATAAAACAATGGCACATAATTACCTAGTTCAGTACTGGGGAAAAATAGAAGCAAAACCGGTTTAAATTTTGGACCAAGTGTCTAGTATGAAATTTGCAACTAAGTTCATTCTTCCCACTCCGTAACTCAGTCTTTAGAGACTAGATATAATCGAAAGGTTGTGAGGATCCTATGGCATCACGTAATGAGCAAAAAGGATGAGATAAATGACAGGATATATGGTCAACAAAAATAATTTCATGTATCATGAACTTGGGAAAAAGCCATGCAAGATGACGCACAAGTTGAAAGAATCAAACTGAAATATAACAATGAAATAAGTAAAACTTACAGCAATACCTACAATAAACTAAGAAAACTGCAACCACATTAAATTCTAGGCTTGTAGCATAAGCTGCATTTCTATGTGTAATACAATTCTAGTGTACAGATAGATAATACATTACAAGGACACACCCAATATAACCATAAAGGAAAAAATATAATTACATGGAATAAGGCATGGCCCACAAGGAAACCAGTTCTGTCCAGCAAAAGAGACTCAGGATTTTGAGAGGAATATAATCCACAGTAGAAAAGAACAAAGTCGGTTTACCATCAAATCTTTTAACAACTGAGTGCAAACTAGTTACACTATCATTTCTCCACAATGAGATACCTATCACAGAGTGAAAAAGCTGAACCCTTTGATCACACCTCATAATTTATCAAATTTAATGGAATTCCAATAGTAAAATTACCGAATCCTACTACATATAGAAAGTTGATTATGATGCTATTAGATTGCAACACAAAAGAAGGGCAGAAAAAGGCCAATATATACGCAGAAGGCTAAAAATTCGTCCTCTAACCTTCTATGTGCTTTAAGAAGCAGTTTCAACAGCACACCATTTAACTTGTGACCTTCACAAAAGCGAGACTGCTGAAAATCTTAATTACCTTTAAGAACGATATGCAGGAGACAGGAGGTGAAAACACTACACAACATTTCCAGTATCATTTGCTTCGAGGTTCAGCACTAAAAGAAGGCTTGCGATTGAGGTACCGGATGACAGCATCTTCAACCCTATAGCAGGCAAGTAATATGACAAGATAATCAGATCAAGCTATTACAGAAATAGTCTTGAAGCTGGCCCTTCAATACTAAATACTGCTCGTCTAACAAACACAAGCATAACACATATTTCACACTACATGGTCAAATAAGTAAACAAGATAAAAAGAACTAGAAAATAACAAGCTGAGAAGAAACTCATACTGGCAGTATTTGCCAGCAGAGTGATTGAAAGCATAGTTGGATGACCAACCCCACAAAATAAGGAAATTAAGATGGCCTAGAATTGCAAAATCAGCTTGCATCAGATTCTAGCTCACAACATACAGTTCAATCAATTAATCTTTGCTTTCTCCAGTACCTGTCTCAACTATGATAATAGTTAGATGTGATAAGGATCATCCAAACAATACTGGCACGTTAGATTTACTACCACTTTGATATTGGGAATACAAGGGCTAGGAACTAATTATATGTATTTCTAAGTAAATGAGCTTTAGCATGAGACAACCAGTGATCTGATGAAATAAAATACACGAGGAAATTGTAACCAAATTATGCATTGCAAGTGAACTTGATAAAAATGAAAATTTTACCATGTTTGGGTATAAAATTCAGAACAACGCTCATTCTCCGCGTTACGACTGGTGTCTCCGCCAACAAGCTTCAAGTCCCGGGCTTGAGAAGCAAGTAAACCATTGATGAACTCGGCAGGAGAATGACTAAATCCTAGAAAGAAAGCTCGTCTCTGACAATGTTCATGGATTTTCTTAATAGCAGCAGAAATTGCTCCGTCAAAGGCATCAACCTCCTTGTTCTTCTCTAAATCATTGAGGAAACTTGTCGTTTCCTTCTCTATTAAAATAGGTACGTCAACCAGTACATCGTAACAAGTATTTCCAGCTGGACAATTCCCAGAAAGCTTAATCTTATGTTCCAAATGTATTGGTTTGGGTGAAGTTAAATGGTGCATTATCTTCTGGGAAACTGCAGCAAATTTCAAGTTCTCTTCTCCAAAAACTTTTCTCAGAGCTGGATCACACATGAAAGAGGATGAGTCACCTTTCGGAATTTGTAATTTCCTTGTCTTTATATAGTGCCAAATCGCAGCCATATACCTTGGGCGTGTCTCAACCTCCATACCAAGAACTTCTTGCAAAGCTGGTGAAAGTCTAAATTTCTCTGGAATAAAATCGATTTCTAATCTAACAATTGCAGTAAATTCCTTATCTCCTTTCCTCTTCACCTCAAACCCCTCATGAAGTGCAGGTGACCGAGAATTTTCCCACAAAATCACATGATTATCTGGATACAGATTCTGATCTAAGTATACAGTCATTTTCTTAATGAAAGAGGAAAACTTAGGATATGGAGACCTTGGTCCCTCGATTGAACCAAGGGCTGCAGGATCAGTTCCATCTTCCAAGATCCGGCCACATATTTTAAGCGACCAAGAGGGAGGATCAGTGGTTCTCCTGTCAGTATGTGCTCCTTCCTGGTTGGCAAAGGTGTTAAATACATAAATCCTAAGTGTCTTCTGAGTGCGCAATGGGTTCTTAAGAGTCTCCTGCAATTTCAAATTTCTTCCTGGCAAGAAGAGCATCAATACGAGACTCAAATTCAAGCAACTGAGCATAAACAGCTGATTCTGGCAAGGATGCCGCAGCTTTGTGGGGGATCTCTTTCT
This sequence comes from Cinchona pubescens, assembly GCA_025175665.1. Classification (NCBI taxonomy): domain Eukaryota; kingdom Viridiplantae; phylum Streptophyta; class Magnoliopsida; order Gentianales; family Rubiaceae; genus Cinchona; species Cinchona pubescens. The sequence continues at coordinate 863,730 of JANKKI010000141.1, forward strand.
CCGGGAGCTTCCGCTTCCTCCTACGCACAGCAGGGGCTAACTCCATGGTCTTTAATGGGGAAGCAGTAGCAGCTTGTCCATGTCCAACAGAGGAAGCACCACCAGAAAGACGTGATGGGGGCTTCTGAGACGATGTGCGCTTACCACTGCCCACGGAAGTTGCAGGGATTGAAGCAGTCGGTGAAGATACACCTGCAGTGTTGGAAGTAGAAGAATTTTGGAGTTGGGCATGACCCAGCCCCTGAGCCTGGTGGGATTCGGACAATTGGAAATGACCAGGAAACTGGGGCCCACCTTGAGGCCGTGGCTGTTCAGTGAGAAGGTGGGGAATTGCATTTGCCGGGTTCATGGAAACTTGCCTCTACAGCCTCACCGGAGAAAAGTCAAAATATGCAGCGCAACTTCAACACTGGATGACAGGCAGAACCCTTAAAATAAAGTAGCTAAGAAAAATATAACTCATTAATAACTAGTACAAATTAAAACTACTAGTTGATGTGAAGACACTTTTCGTGGTGGCAAATGACAATGAAGAAAATTTAAAAACAATTACTTAAGGGAAGAAGAACGATGAGTTTAGGGTTCTTAATTAGGGTCCCGCAAGAAAGAATATAGATCTGCGTTCTTGCAACATAATTGACTATTTAATTTGCATTCACTCACAGGTATTTTCAAAACAGAAAAAAGAAAAAAACTAATTCATTATTAACATAATAGACTAAATGGTAAGGAAATTTGTCAAAAATTAATACAATAGACTAAATGGGAGGGAAATTGTCAAAAGATAAAGTAGTTGGTAGTCCACTAACATACCGGAAATTTTATAATTTTTTTTAAAGAATCATTCGTTTCTGCTTTAATGAATTGTCAGACAAGATAACAAAGATATAACTTTAAAAATTTATACTGTATAAGTTCTTAAAGTCAAGGAAATGATTTCTCAACTAAACTGTAGAATTCTCCCATACATATTGCTTCTCACGTGATACATTAACAGCAAACCCTAACTAACATTTACATACTCCAACACCCAAAATTTGGGCCACCTTCACTATTTCTCTTCCTCCTCTTCCCTTCTTTCTCAATGTTTCTCTCATCTCCTCCTTATTTTCCACGGTTTTTGTACAGCCCAGCAATTTTCAACAAGAAAAACCAAACAAAATTGGAATTAAACAGAGCAATTTTCATAGATATTCAACTATTCTTCAATTTCGGTAAATTACAGGGCAATTAAATTAGTAAAATAGAGAATAAGGGTGGGATGGAATGGGGAACCGAGGGTAAAATTGAAGGAAAATTAGAAAAATCGAAGCCCGATCGAGCTAAGTTTCAGAGGACAACAACTACAATTTTTAGAGCAAAAATTAACTCTAAAATCTGGAAAAATGAACTATAATGAAGAAAGGAAACTTTATTCCCAAGATATCCACTCAGTCTTCGCCACGTGTCCAGCGAACTCCTGCCTCTTCCACATCACTTCTACATGAAACAACACCCTTACCTTTCAAACCTCTAATCCACTATCAATTCCCATATTTTAATCAAACGATACCATAACAGCCCAAAACTACTTTATTTGCAATTTAGTCCTCAAACTAAAAATCTATTAAATCTTACCTGCAAAGTGATGGTTTGCTACAAATCCTACCCCTTAAAATGATCCTTGTCCTCAAGGATAATATGAAGCTAATGATTCCTGGATCCCAAATAAAATTTTCTGATTTAAACTTGAGCTTTGTACACAACTTTTGTGAAGCATATAAATCCCCAATATTCAGCTTTCTTACTCTTCTTTGAAGCAAATCCACTGTTCTCATTTGTTGAGCTTGTGAGGATGTTTTGTACCAAATCTTCCTTTTGCTCTCCAACATAATTGAACTCCTAGCCAAGAGTTTCATCATATCTATTATCTAATGCCTTACACTAGAAGTCTTCTCATCAGGCCCATAGGCAAACACAGTTGGTGTAGTTTCATGGATAATGTGCATAATATTAAGGTAAAAAATGATTCTAGCATCCTTTGTTATCTGATGTAGGGGAATAGTTGCAACGATTTGCACTTCCACACCACTCTTCATGCACAATCCAAGAGCATATGGAGTCATCTCATCTCCAAACTTATCTATAATAGTCTCAAATGTAAACAAAAGATCTTCATTCCCAATTTCATTTGTAAGGTTCCAAGTTTCATTTTGTAACAGTAAAAGAATAGGTTTATCTCTTTCAAATAATTACAGATTCCAACAACTGAGCGTAATAAACAAATAGAGTCAACACAAAGAGGATGTTCTGAATCATGTATTCCAGCAACCATAATGCACATTTTGTTCCAAAAATTATTTGAGTCTAAGATATTAATATGATCATAATGTCCAGCATGCAAAGCTATCTTACATATTTGCTCTCTGTTTTCTCTTACCAGTAATGAAAACTATCTGCTCATAGGATCTCTCAAGTGCAAAACCCACACCTCTTGCCTTGTCACATTTTTGGCCAAATTTGCTTTTCTTCTGGTTGTTCACTTTCCCTTATGGTTTGTGAATCCATAAAAATGTGATATCAACCTGGAAAGAAATTGTATCACCACTGCCATACAACTTCAATCTTGTAGTAAGGATGTTATTCACTCATCTTAGTGCCTCATTAACTCTTGCTATGGAAAACCTCACTTCAATAATGATAGTAATGGTAGCTTTACTAGGTTGTAGAGCCGCTAAACTTTGGTTTGTGCTCACTGATGACCCACTGCAATCTCCTTTAACATCACCAACATCAATACATACTTGAGTTTGCTTCATATAAACTTACACTTCAGGGATCATAGGGACAGGAAACAACCCAATGGATAGACCAACTACAATAGGTAGCACCATCAATTGTGCCTGGGCTATTGATGTTGGAGACAAAAACCGACATAGCAGACTTAATTGAATACTCAAGAAAACAACAACTCTGCAGTCGATTTAGCAGCCATGAGCTATGTGATAGTTTTGCCCTTCTCATCACAACCAATTTTGATCACCATGGATAACGAACCATCAATATCATCTTTATTCTTGATTCCATCATTCACATTACTCCATCCCATGTTCTCTAATACTGCAAACTCTGTTTTATAGCCCCAAGATCAAATATAACATTAGTAATTCTCTCATCAAGGCCTATTAGCAAGTTGTCCATAAACTGAAAAGCACCTGTCTCATTGAGATATGAATCATTAGAACTTCTATTATAGTCCAAATTTAACTGTATAGAACCACCCGAATCAAATGAAGTTTTGATCATGGTCTTATCTATCCCAACTTGGTAGTGGTGTCTTAGAATGAACTTTGTTGAATGACTTTGAGGTATTTTCTCAAACAGCTGGTTGGCTTTCTTTTGAATTTCCAATCTACCATCAATTCCCTTACATAACCAAAGTGCAGACAACCATTGGAATGGCTATGGCCAATTTCAACCTCTTGTTCAAGCATTTCTCAAACACTTGGTTGCCTTTAGTTTGAACTTCTAGGCTTCTATCAACTTTCTCCCATCTTAGTATCAAATCATCTTTAGGATGACTATAATTAGTAATTGGTAGTGCAACTCCTCTCTCCAAATCTATGCCCTCTGAGACATCCTCAACTGCAGCACTATCTCCATACACCATATCGGTTTTAATCTCCTCTTTCTTATTACTCATAGAATTCTCCCCAAGGCAAATCTCCCCCTTTAAATCACCCTTGTCCTCAAAGGTGTTAGCAGCAAATTCCATTATTCTGTCCTTCCTTGACTTCAACCTTATCCATTACAGCTTACTCAAATATTTCCCGCAAATATGCTTCAAACACAAGCTTAGATGAGCTTCTAAATCCCATAATTTCAATCAGATATTCCAATCTAATCCCATGGAACATTTCTCAATAGAATAGGCCTAGGTCATCGAGTTCTAGTTTTACAGCCAACATATCCATCCTCCATTCTTCAAATTTCCCAAAATACTCTGCTATTGATGCCGTTTGTTTTGGCTTCTTGGACTCCACCAACATCCACTTTATCATAGCAGCTAATTCTTTTATAGCCATATAACCCAAGGTTTTTTTTTTTTAATTGATATAAGAAAAGATTAGACAAGAAACGATGATGAATAGAAAAGAAAGTGGTAGAATGAAGGAAAATTTGAGAAGAGGAATCTTAATGAATTTCAACTAGGCCCAAGTGGATCGAAGCCCGCTCTAATACCATTTGTAACAGCCCAGCAATTTTCAACAAGAAAAACTAAACAAAATTGGAATTAAATAGAGCAATTTTCATAGATATTCAACTGTTCTTCAATTTCAGTAAATTACAGGGCAATTAAATAAGTAAAATAGAGAATAAGGGTGGGATGGAATGGGGAACCGAAGGTAAATAAGACTGAAGGAAAATAAGAAAAATCAAAGCCCCAATCGAGCTAAGATTCAGAGGATAGCAACCACAATTTTTAGAGCAAAAAACTAACTCTGAAATCTGGAAAAATGAACTATAAAAGTTAGGGAACTTCATTCCCAAGATATCCACTCAACCATCGCCACGTGTCTAGCCAACTCCTGCCTCTTCCACGTCAGCTTAATAAGAACAACTTATACCTTTCAATGTCTCTAATCCACTATCAATTCCCGTAAGAGAATCAAACGAAACCATAATAGCCCAAAACTACTTCATTTAGAATTTATATTAAGCAGAAAATCTATTAAATCTTACACAAAAAGAGGAAGTTTGTTATAGTTTTCTACCCTCCTTCCCCCAAATCTATTATTATGGTTTTGGAGAAAGCTATGAGCTTCTCTCTTAATGGCTTCACTCTATATTTTCATTATTTTATTTATTATTATTTTTACATATCACCAATGATCTTCATCCGGACAAACCCAATGTTTACAAGGTTTGTTCTTTGCATTTTTTAAAGAGCTATATTGTTATACATGCTTCTTTTTTTTTTTATAAATATTTTTGTTTTTTTTTTTGTTTAATTGTTTTGTTTTCTTTTGCCTTTTTGCCTTTTTTTTTTTAGTTCATGAATGTTCTCTATCTAGATACACCAAATATTTCCAAGGTTTGTTCCTTGCATTTTCTAAGCTATATTCTTTCTTCATTTTTAGAATATGGAGAAAAAAGATTGAATTCCTATGATGAAATATTGACCAATTTTTTTAACCATTTTTTTAGATCCCTTGAGATGTTATCATATCTAGATATGCTACATTTATTTATGTTTACGAAATAAGAACCATGAAATGTTTGGCATGGTTCTATTGTCGTAAGATGTGTAAAAAGAAATGCTAGCTTTGGAAGTTTCGTGTATGGAATTGTGGCTTTTCAAACCTATTTCCTTGCTTCAAAAAATAAAAAAAAAAGAAAGTGGTTTTTTCTTTTACTCAAAATAAGGAATTAGAGTTTCATGTTGTTGCAGCAATCATGAAATTATTCTCATTTTTTTTAATCATGCTTAAGCTTATTGAGAATTATCAGGGGTCGAGCTGAGAGGGAGTTTAAGGTTGAGGTGAAAACTACTGGTTGGGTTAGGCACAACAGTCTTGTTAGGCTGCTTGGGTATTGCGTTGAAGGAGCTTATCGATAATGATAAAAAATTTTACTTGAAGATTGCACTTTTAGTTCTTATCTGGAATAAAGAAGCTGAAAATGTTTGTGATTTATATAATATTTCAAGCATTTTCTTGAATATTTCAGGGAAGTTGGATCTATTTTGAAGCAATTTGCTCAGAGGAAAGAGCACCTAAGTTGTCTAGATGGAGAAGTTCAAGGAATTTAATACTTTCTTATAGTTATATATATTCAATGGATACATCTGAATTCTATTTCCTGCAATTTAGTTTGTAACATGTTCAGGTCAACTTCTAACACTCCTACATTAGACATTTATACATAGGCATTGTGGGCATAACTATGAATATATCTATTGCGCATAATAGGCGCTGTATAGGTCTCCTAGTTAACATAATAGACTAAATGGGAAGGAGATTTGTCAAAAAGTGTGACAGTTGGTAGTCCTTGGTTGTCTACCTTTTTGGGTTGAGGGTAGTTTTGTAATTTCGTCTGTTAGGGCTTATGGGTTGAGGTGGTCCTATATCTTTTCCTTCTCCTCCTCCTTCTTCTGCGCCGTTTCTCCTATCCCTTCCATTCTCTCTTCTCTTCTCCTCCTCTTTCATTCTCCTTCTGATAACAAATCCTTCATTCTTCTACCCGCCTTCGTTCTCTATTCTTCTCTCTCACTCTACAAACATTTTATGCTCCTCCCTTCTTCCTTCTTTGTAAGTCTCTCTTCTTTTTTCATCTTCTTTCACAGATTCCCTCTTTCAAATCTCGATATATCCATAGATGTGGATTATACTGAACTTAAATTTTGTTTGTTTTTTAATAGTCTAATAGCATCGGATTTTTGTTGATTTTTCTCTAAATTTTGGCTGCCTTGTGGATATCTGTTATTATTTGCAATTTCTTTTCATCTTAAAGTGGATCTAAGTAGAGATTCTAACCCTTAATTTTTTTTTTTTTGCAAGTGTTGTGCTCTACAAAAAGGATCTTATATAACTGTTATTGTAACCCTAAGTGTTTTTTTTCCCTGTCCAGACCTTATGTAACTGTTATTGTATATTTTCTCTCCTCTCTCTCTCTTTTTTTTTTTTTTTGGTAGGAGCTTGCTATATGTTGGCACATACAATGCAATCATTAGAGGTAAATATATCAAGAAATAAAAGCTATTTTAAAATTTGTTATCTTTGATATCCCTTCTTTAGTTTTCCATTCACCTTTATTCAGTTTTTCATTTAAAAAATAATAGTAATAATAGTGTTCTAATATATTATTTGATAGAAATTTGATCTTGTTGCAATTTCATTCTTCCAACTTTTGGTCAGGTATAACACTAAGTTTTTGTGTAGTTTCTTTTATTTTATTGTTATTTACATACTATACACACGAACTTTGTTTGGGTTGTTTCATTCTATTTCTATAGGGAATAAATGTAGTATTAAAGGTAGTATTTCTTGAATCTTCCCTACTCCACAGTTTGCCTTTTTCATTGATGTGTATTATTATCTGTTTTTCTCTTCAATTTATCAGTTTATTATTTATATCCACTTGAATTTGTTCCGGTTTAAATTAAGAAATTTGTATGATTTTAGGGAATTTGAGATGAAAACAGCTTGTTTGAATTGGTAGTATTTCTTTGTTTTCTTTTTAAAGTTGCAAAATTTATCTGATTAAGTCAGAGCAACTCTGAGTTTAGTTCACTGTTAAAATATAGTAGTATGACATCTGAGCTATACTAATTAAGAGGTCGTGGATCTTCATCTTATAATGGGAAAAAATTTTCCAAAAAAATTAATCGGTAAGATGAAGATTTTCAAAGTAGAAGTAATTTGTTTTGGATCTTCAAGTTACAGGGTAATTTTTTTTTTTTTTGGTTACAATGTAATTTTTTTTGGTTAAAAATTATCTCCCAATTTTCCCTTTCTGTTGAGGCATATTCATGGTCATACTTTTTTTCCTTTCCTTTTTTTGATTCTTTTTTTTTTATTATGCATGACTTATCTGTTCTTTCAGTTTTTTGTATGTTTTCCAATTTACCCCTATTCCCTTCATTGAAACTATGTGATATTTTGCCAAAAATTTTATTTTTTGTAAGAAAAACTATATATATATATATATTTGATGTTCAAAGTCCTCTATAGATTAAAAGAAATAGAATGAAAAATGATATTGGAGAGCTATTACCAAGAGAATAGCCTCGAAATCTTGGAAGTGTGGGTTTTTGCTTGGTTCTAATATTAATTTTTTTTCCTCTTATATTGCTACTTATCTGGGCTATTTGGTTAAGGATGCATTATTGCTCTTTTGTTCTTTTTATTTTTATTATTCGTAGTCATATTTCGTTCTTACTTTCAAGTTATATTTGGTGTTGTTATTGCTTGCTTTGTCAGATTTTTTTTTTTTTTAAAATTTTCTGTTAATTAATGTTTTTTCCTCTTGGTATGTTTAGAATGATGCTCTTTCAGTACTTCTTCCACTGGTTGCCTATGCTTTTTTTATTATTCATGAAATGGATGTGAGGTGCTTGTGATTATGTCTCAACAAGTGTACCGTAAGAAATGTTTATAATACTCTCTTAGCCAAGTTGTGCTTATTATCATTTGAAGTCAAAGTTGTCTCATTTGTTAATAACCTAAAAGTTATAATGTATTCAGACATATATAGTCATTGAATTCTGGTTGTAATCATTTAGACCATTGTGGGATTAATGCAACATCATTAGCTTCTGACATATATAGGCGTTACCAATTGATGTCATTTCATCAAGGGTGGTCAGTTTGACAAACGTGAAGCTCATGCTAACTCTACCATGATAATTGGGGTTGAAAATTTGACCTTTTCAAATTGAGGATCATTAGAATTTCTTATTATTTGTGTCTTAGCTTGCTAAGTTCTTGAAAATGTTAGGGAAAAATAACTATGCATGAGATATGTTTGATATTCATCAAACTGATGTTCTTTTGAAACAATGAATTTCTCGGATTATATTTTTCTCTAGCAACTGTTTCATAGATTATTGAATAAAATCAATAATTTCAAAGAAGCAAAACTTATAGCTATGTTTGTTGTTGCTGTTTCAAGGGAAGGTCAATCACACAGCGTCTTGGACATTGTTGCTTGAGTATAGGATCCAACTGTAAAATAATTCATTTTTGTATTTGGACATTATTTCTTATCCTTTATCTGATCATGTGAAGCTTTTGTTTCAAATCATTATTTTTAATGTATTTGTTTACAAGTTTTCTTTTATTATGCTATTATGAAGAAAAACAATAGATCTTTTGCAAACTATTCTTTGCAAGTTTTAAATATTTGTCTAAAATTTTCTAGTGTTTTGGTGATTTCCAGGAAGTGTGCCTAAAATTCATTGAGCTGTTCAACTTTCCCAAAATTCTCAAGTTCATTAATATGTTCCAGCTGCTTCTCCAGTTCTCTTCCTGTAATTGGACTTGGCGGATACCTAAGTTAATTGTTGGGTAGTTTTTGTTGGATTTGTGTTATTGTTTTCCTCTGTAGCAACTTGGAAGAGTTGTCTATTATTTAGTTTGTGATGTGTTCATGTTAACTTGTTGATATTGGGTATTTTATATTAGATAAATTGACATTATGAGTATAACTGGGTATATTTCTAATGCGCATTGCACAGTATGGGTTTCCTAGTCAATCAGTAAAAATATGTAGTACTTGTACCATTGCAAACTGCATAACAAATAGTAGGAATATCAATTTAGGATATATTTGGTTCTTAGTATTGAAATTGCAATTATGTAGAATTTTAAATCTATGAATTGCAACTCAATTACATTGGAATTCATGCGTCTGTTAAACATGTATAATTGATATGGAATTCATTTATAATTCTAAATTCTCTGTTTGGATGTGGGAAGAACTTATTAAGAGTTAGAATTGATTAAATTTAGAATTCCTATTTCCTTCTAAAAAAAGAGATACGGTATTAACTACGCGAAACTTTTAGGAAAAATAAACATTTCCCTACATTTGTAAACTTTTAATTATTACAACGAATATCTTTATACTTATTATTTTCTCTTTAACTTTTATATATTTTCTTTGTTTCTTAAAAATATTAATATTTCCTATAACACTACTTTAATATGTTCCTCACTAAAATTACAAATAAAAGATGAACAAAATTAACAAAGATTTAGAAAAATATGTAGCAATTTAATACTAAACTAATATTTTATAATAAAATCAAAATATCCTAAAAGAGATGATTTTTATTTATAGTGACATTTTAAAAATATTTTCATAGCCATAAAATTCAAGCATAAACTACTACCACTAAAACTCAAATTCAAGCATATCAATAGATAAGTTGCATTTAAAAAAAAAAAAAATGAAAATACTACTACTAATAGGATTATAAGAAGACATTTAAGTACTAAGTTAAGATTACACAACCATTTTATCAAAATTAAATTCTCAGAGAATCAAGCGTCTATACATTGACCTAAATGAAATATATGGCCACTATTGCAATAACACACATAAAAAGTATTTTCAATATTTAAAATTTGCATTACAACCTCATTATTGCTAATTTATTATGAAACTCATAAATCTTCATGATTATACCCTGTTCATTGTCTTCTCACCTTCAAGAATAATAATGCAATCCTTTCATCTCCTCTTGATATGATATACCAGTGTACATCTCATGAAAGTTTATAATGCAAACCAATCTTTATTGAAAACTAAAATGGAGCAACATAAGAAGTCAGGGCAAAATCATCATGAAAGCAAAACCAATTCATATTGGATGTGAGAAAGAACACATGGACATCATCCAACTATTTCACCAAAAAAAACTTCCATTCAAGAGCAAAACAGTTGCCCAGTTTGTAATTTGCTACCGTTGTATGTCTTGTTTTGATCTCAATCTATAAAAAATTCAAGAGCAATGCAGTATTTATAAAATGATCAAGCAAATATCACAAGGAACTATCCTTATCGATGTTTATGTATTTGTAAATTAAAAATTAGTAAACTACAATATAGAAATAACATTTAATGAAGCTATCATGATTGGAGGGGAAAAAAAAAAAAGAAGGCATCAAACAAATTGAGGAACAAATAATATTACAATGTGAAGCTTACAAAGTGTATTATGACATATTGCGGGTGAATCCAACATTGATCTTCAGTTACATTGAGTAAAGCTCAATACAAGTAGGTAGTAGCACTTTCATAATTTTGACTGTTAATCCTCATGGATAACTTAGCATGACAAACTGATTTCTCAAGAAAATTAGTCAGAAAAGCACCTTAAGTAATGAAGATGCTGCGGCAAAGTCAATAACCTAATAACAACAATTCAAGTACCAATTTAAATCTTAATATTAAGGCTTCTCAAGTTTAGAAAATTCTAATATCTAGGGTTTCAGGTTAATCAAATTCAATGGTTTTACCATCAACAATAAGAGACAATCGTCCTTTATTCCTAGTGACTTGAGAAGTACATATATTTCTGGACTTGGGAAATACCCTTTCAATTCTTATGCTAAGGAACCAAAATCAATATACATTTATTTCATAAACCTCCAACTTACAAAATCTAACAAAAATTTCGCTACTACAGACACAAATTTCAGAAGCATAACATAACCAAACTAAAGTAAAAGACATGACCTAATTTTTTTGCTGTTTCATTTATGAATTATGTCCCCAACTCTCTTTGTCCATCCCATCCCCAACTGGGCACAACTATAAATCCAATCTAGTATACTACTACAAATAATCTTACCATCTAAGCAAACCAAGTACAATCTGGAAACATCTCATAATGCAGCGATGCAGCATAGGCAGTAACACTTCTTCACTTTCTACCACAACTAGTACAGTCTACAATACTCGTACTTCTACAGTAGCAGTACTTAGCACACTATCTTATACAACTCTCAGCAAATAAGTAATACTAAACATATAGTAGTACTAGTCTACTTCTATTGCCATTACACATACACACACCCTAACTGACTGACTGACCATAGATTTCGATTAACTAAACCCACCTCCCTCTTTTCTTCTGTCTCACGTACACAATTACTGCAACAACTTTCTCAACATCTCCCACACACACATAGTAAAAGTGTTTTCTGATTGCTAGCTGCGCTGTGTGGGTATTTCTGCACAAAATTATCAAACATAAAATAGAGAAAAAATGCAAAGAACATCAATTCATAATAAAAAAATAGCCAAAAAAATTAAATAAATAAATAAATTTCTTCTTACCTTAATAATAATTATCTATTCAGAAACTTAACTAACAGTGAAAAACAAAACATAAAAAAACAAAACCCATTTTCATAACCTATCAAATTAAGCCCTAGAATTTGAACTGATGATGCGAAACCATACCTGCAAATAACGAAATGGTTGTAGAACCCTAATCAGTGATAGTGGAGGAACTTTCGGAACCCACGATTTAAGTTTCACATCCAACAATTTGAAGTTGGTTTAGGATTAGATGGGTTAGTAAGGATTAGACTAGCGGAGGCTGTGGTGATGGCGGTAGAGGCAAGAGGATGCGCTGCTGGCAACAACAGCAAAGGAAGTGAAGGCGTCGTCGCCGAGTGAAAGAGGCGATGGGTAAGAGAGTAGCCGAGGGCGACGGTGGGGAGAAAGAAAGGGGACTATTTGGTTTCTGTCGTGTGAAAAAATGGTTTATCTAATGACTTGTAACTAGGGGTGTAAACGAGCTCTTATACACATCTAGATGTGCCCTACTCGAACTTATACTCGATCTTTGTGTACATTCGAACTCGAGCTCGAGCTCAAATTTTGCGTCAAAGTCTGAGCTCGAGCTCATGTTCTGTCTCTTAAACATCTAGAGTAGTATAAGAGTTCGAGCTCTCGTTACCATGCCGCTCTAGCATCTTTTCATTCCCACCACTCCTTGCATTTAAAAATCATCTATTTTAGGACTGTCTCATATACACATCTAGATGTGTATAAGAACTTGGCAAGCCTTACTGAATACCGAGACAACTCCTAGCCAATTCCCACGAATGTGTAGACAAGCAGGAACTAAACTCGAATCGAAATCAAGTAAATTATAATTTTTACATCGAGCTCGAAACGAGAGCTCACGAGCAGCTCTCGAGCTCGAGTCGAGCTCAGAGTTGACGTGAGCTGAGTCGAGCCAGTCGGTTCGTTTACACCTCTACTTGTAACCAATAGAATTGGCTAGGAGTTGTCTCGGTATTCAGTAAGGTCTAGGATTTAAACCCTAAATCTTACAAAAATCAGACAGTTGTTAAAGCATCTTGATTTGGAGGATTTTCTTTAGCACCAATCCCTTAATAATACTCAATTGAGTTTCCTTGTAGAGTAAGTTAGATTAAGATGTAATCGCTTTAAAAAAAAAAACATGTCAAGTGTATTTCAAATCAATAAAATTTTGGATTAATAACACTTTGTCCCTTTGAACTAGGTAGGTAATTACATTTTATTCCTTGAACTAAAATAAATTATACTTTCCCCCAATCACATGATTCATCTTTTAAAAAATAATTTATAATATCAAGTTAAATGACTAAAATATCCTTAATATTATATTTTGATTTTTCATGTATTTAATTTTGATGTTCAATATGTATAAAAGAATTATAAAAAATAAAATACAATAACAAACTAACATTATAATAAAAATTATTATTATTTAAAATATAATAAAATTTTTTTTAGGGAGTGAAAATGTGATAAAATGTTGAATTATATTATATTTGACATTGCAATTTGCACAAATTCATCCAAATATTAAAATTGTAAAATGCTAAGAGATATAAAAAAAATCACAAATTTTATAAAAAAAATATATTGTCACACAATATCTTTAAAAAAAATTCTTAATAGAAAATTAATTGTTCTACCATTATAATTAAATATTTAAATTCGAAATAATATAAAATAAAACAACAAAATTTAAAAATTTGATCAAGATATATATTGATATGGATTATATTAAAATATTATATAATTTATTTTTCATTATTTTTAAATAATTATCACATCATCATATCAAAATTTAAATACAAAAATCAAAATATAGTGCTAAGGGTATTTAAGTCATTTAACATAATATTATGAATTTTTTAAAGGATAAATCATGTGACTGGGACAAAGTGTAGTTTTTTTTAGTTCAAAAGCATATTATTACCTACCTAGTTCAGGGGGTAAAGTATTATTAACCCTAAAATTTTAATATATTAAATAGTGACTCATCAATTCATTTTATTTTTAAATTTATTATTTTAAATAGTAAAATTTTATTAATTTAAAAATATCATTTGACATGTCATTTGAGAATAGTAAAATTTCTTCTCTAACATTTATATTTGACCTGTTCTTTAATTTTACCCGCCTCAAGATCCGCGCATGACCCTGAATAATATAGGCTTTGTGTTGACGTAGAAAGGGTTAATTGTAAAGTACCCTTTTGAACCATCCTCGATTTGCAAATCACCTCCTAAACTATAAATTTTAGCAATCTACCCCTTAAGTTGTCAATTTGTTGTACACTAGCTTCAATCATATAAGGAAAAAAAAATGGATGACTATCTTGCCTCAAGTAAAATAATCAAAACCCCAAATTGCCCGTACCACTGCCATTTCATTTTTTCCCTACTTATTTTTAGTCTTCACCCGCCAAAAAATAACCTAGAACTTAATCACAGAATGGCAGCAACCATTGGAACCATTGACAGCTGTGCTGGTGAAATTTCTCATTAGCTAATAAAGATAAGAAATTACAGCACCGACCACAAAATCACAAGTAATAAGAATCTAACCAAAAATTGTCCAAGAAACAAATAGAGAATTACCTTCCAAGTGAATCCCTGGCTATTCTCATAAAAAGAATTACAAAACATGCTACCAATTCACAGAATACAAATGTAATGCTAAAATGAACATAATTCAACATTGGAGCCTTTAGTCAAACACATGATATGCACCAACCAACAAAGCCTGTGTTTTATTCAAGTTACATCAATCAGGCCCCTAAATTTCATGCTTCAACACTTTCTGCTCTTTAATATCATATTCAAAACAACCAAGTACATATGATAATCATAAAAAAAAAAAAAATGGAAGGACGTGAAAATAAGAATAAAAAACAACATCCCTGTGAGTTCTATGCCCTTCATTTTGCTTGCCAAGTTCCCCAACGGATTGTGTATGGGTACACTGTGGTGTTGGCGATAATAAAAAAAAAAAATGAGAGAAAGGGATATGTTTAGTACGTGGGCAAAATGCAAGGAGTGGTGGGAATGAAAAGGCTAGAGTGGCTGGTAACGAGAGAGATAAGGATGGAAGGAAGATGGTAGATGATGGAAAACCAAAGTAAAGGGAAAGGGAGACGTAAGGGACAGATTGAGGGATCTGAAAGGGGATGATGGCAATCACCGGAGATGTAGGAAGGGAGTTATAAGATAGATAAGGATGAAGAAGAGAGAGAAAAAAAGAGAGGAGAATTTGGGAAGGGAAAAAAAGCATGAAGGGTATTCTAGACCACACGTCTTGTGAGGGCATCTTAGTCTTTTTATCCATACTAATTTGTAAAAAGTGATTTGATTGGTGCAATTTACAAAAATTACTAATTGAGGAGGTAAATTACTATAATTGATAGTTTAAGGGATAAATTACAAACTGAGGATAGGTAAAAGGGCATTTTATAATTATCCCAATTAAAAATGGAAGTTTTGGATCTAATCAAATAATTGCACTTATAAAATTGACTCTCTTATAATTAGATTTAATTCTAATTCATTTGTAAAATTTATCACTCAAATAGCAAAATTGGAATTGGGACCTTCAAATTGAATTCTATGATCTCAATGCTAAGGAATTTAGAAAAAACATAGAAGGAAAGAATAGAAAGCAAGCTTTTATGTTGTCTGGGAGAAGTCAAGGAAAAAAAAAGATGGAAAGAGGAAAAGAATCAAAGGTGGAATATAACAGCTATAGTCCACCAAAACCTTTAGCCCAAAATGGACGGAAAGCAAAGGAAAAGTTTTAAGAAGCTTATTCTTATAAGTTTTTGTAAAAATGCCCATTATACCCCAAAAAACCTTTTATAGCAAAACTTTATTTACTTATACATCTCAAATAATTTCTTTTCTTTTATAAACTCCTAAACAACATCAAAATCAATCACTTTCTCTTCCCTTTTCTTCTTTTTTCTCATAACTTAAACTTTCTCAAAAAATTTCTGAAACTGTGCTCTTTTTCAAAATTGTTCTTTTTTTCATGTTGATTGGAAAGATTATAACCGGAAAAGGGAAACTCGCATTTGGTGAATGCTAGTTCATTGAGCTCGCATTCACCAAATGCGAGCTCATGCAGAATTAAAATCGCGAAATGTTAAAAAACAAAAAAATTTCCCAGACCTTTGAATTCAACGAATGCGAGGTCTGATTTTTTTAAAAAATTTTTACCCATATGACCTCGCATTCGGTGAATGCGAGGCCATACAGATTGACTGACCTCACATTCACCGAATGCGAGGTCAGACGGGTATAAATCGGTTCTGCGAGGGTCAATCGCAGAACCTTGTCTTCTTCTCCCTCGCAGCGGCTCCCCTTTCTCTTCCTTCTATTTACAGTTTCATTCACAATCAGCACCATCTCCTTTTCCTCCTCCTCTACAACAACCACCACCCACCATCTCTTTTTCCTCCCCCTCTACAACAACCACCACCTCCATTCCACCACCATAACCACCACCACCCACCACCACCGTAACCTCCTCAACAAACACCACGAACATATTTCAGGTAAATTAATTTTTTTATTTTATCCAATTATTTTAATTAATTAATTTATTGAATTTTTTTTGAGGAATTAATTTTGGTAATGTAAATGGGTAAAAAAATGGATTTGGTGATGGTAGGTTATTGTAGAGGGGGAGCTGTTTTAGTACACATCTATATGTGCCTATAAGAGACATCTTCCAGTCACACGCACCACATTCTATGATGTTGACCAGTATATATGATTGTATGTTTGGTTTCTCTTGATTGCGGTGAAATTTGTAGTTATATTCTTTGTTATACTGAAATTGTGGGCTGTTAGTGCTTGGTTTTGTACCTAAAAAATTGTGTCTGATATTGAATGATCAAGGATAATCATGTTTGGATAATTTTGGCCAACAAATTTTGCTTGCTTGAAAGGACTAAAATCCAGATAATAACATGATTTAGGTACTTGATCTCAACATATAATTTGTCTTGCTTAAAGATTCATAAGCTACACTCCATTTTCGACAATAAAATATAGGTGATAAATATGCGTCCCTGTGATCTATTGGCTAAAATTTTAGTCAGTATTGTGAATGTAAATGATTTGATATATGGGGTGAGGGGATGTTATTGCATTGTTTGTAACCCTTGTCGGGCATGTATTACTTGTAAGTGTTGCCGATTTGTTTTGTTGTTTGTAACTCTTCTGGGTATGACCGGTGTAAGAGAGAATCCTCAAGATATAGAGGAACTCTGTCGAATTTTTTTTAAAAAAATATATTCCGTATCCAAAATTGGGGTCTAGACATGTTACATCCTTACAGAAAAATGACATTTGATAGACTCCCGTCATATTCTCCTTTATTGGAGAGGACAAATAACTTATGACGGCGGTACTATGTCCTACCGACCAATGGTGTGTAAGAAACTATTCCGAATAAAGCAACGGATTAGGTTTGTTGAGTTAGTTGACAAGATATACGAATTCATGGAGGTTGATAGGGAGCAGTTGAAATTGAATATTTTGTACAGGTATATAGTTAGTCGTGGTATTTACTCTGGCATTCCATTGACAGATGATGATGGTATGGATGATATTTTTGATTTGTTTGATACCGATCCTAGTTTTTGTGCTGAGTTTTTTAGCGAGATAGAGAAAATTCCCCAAGTACCTGTAACCAACAATCTAGGTGTGTATGGTATGGGGCCAATGATGTCTCTCATGCATTCGACCATGGAAGACCAGTCTGTGGAGTCCAATGCGCAGAGTCTCTTTGAACATCCTTGGTCATTTGAGTTTTACAACCCAATATGTTCGTTTTCAAATGTCAAACTCAATGCAATTTGATCAATCTATTTGGCTCGCGTGTAATAGAGACACCACAGTAGGTGAAGGCTCAAGTACCATGCAATATGAACATATAGAGAAAGGTCTCGTAGATGAGGGTTTGATAGATGATAACTCTAATAGCGACTCGTCGTGGCATGCATTAGACGAGAATTATGAGTCAGGGTCAGATTCAAAAAATATATCGGATGATGATTCTGACGAGGATTTGGGGATAAATAACGGTGAATGTCAGACGCAAGAGGATGTTACTGTTTATCAACCCAGAGCAGTGATTTTTTTCAATGATATTGGTAACTACGGTGATTACGATCCCATGAACCGTAGTGATAAAGATGGGCTGGTTTATTAGAATGAAGAAAAAAATGATATTCGATTGCACATGTACTTTGATAGAAAGGAGCAAATTAGTAAAGCAGTTAGAATGTACTCTATACATAATCTCAAAAATGAGAATTCAAAGTCAGAGAGAGCCGGAAGAGGACATGGGCAGCTAAATGCAAACTGCGTCCTCCAATAGATTAATCAATCTTCCAGGAGATTGTGTTGGAGTATTCGGGTACGTGAAAATTAATCTCTTACTGTGTGGATGATCATAAATGGGTAAAAGATCACGTATGTTCGGTGAAATATCCGGTAACAACAACAAAAATCTTACATCTACAGTCATTGCTAACCAAATTATGCACTTAATTGAAATGATCTTGGGCATAAGGTCAAACAAATTCAGGCATATATTAAGAACAGTTTCAAAGTTGACATCACTTACAAGAAAGTTTGGTATGCTTGCAGGAAAGCGATTGTGCTTACATATGGAATTTGAGCATCTAATTTTCAACAATTACCCCAATACATTGAAGAAGTACTACGCTCCAATCCTCAAACTGTGGTGCAATGGCTACATCATCCCAACAGTAGCGAGATTGTGAAAATATTCAAATATGTCTTTTGGACATTTCGGCCATCGATTAATGCATTCTACATGTGTAGACCTGTCCTATCTGTTGATGGCACCCATCTACGAGGGAAATATTGTGGTAAATCTTACTTATTGCCATTGCTTTGGATGCTAACAATCAGATTTTACCTGTTGCGTATGCAATTATTGATGAGGAAACAATACAAAGTTGGAGTTGGTTCATGAAGCAGTTGAGACACCATATTGTGCGTGATTTGGAGACTTTTTGTATAATATCTGACCGGCGTCGTGGCATTCTGCATGCTATGAGTGAGTCCCCTTTATGGCAGGAACCATTTGCATATCATAGATTCTACATGCGTCATGTTCGGAGTAATTTGATGATCAAATACAAGAATGTAGAAGTGAAGAAATTGTGTTGGTTTCTTGGTGTCAAGATATAGATGCGGAAATGGAATAAGTACCAGTAAACGATACAGCTTCAATGTCCAGAGGTTTGGAGATATCTGGCAGATATTGGCCTTGACCGTTGGTGCCTTGCTGACGATGGAAATCGTAAGTGGAAATACATGGTACAAATTCTTCTGAGAGCTACAATAACGTCTTGCACGGAGTTAGACTACTTCCGATCAGGGCTATAATTGATAGTACATTCCATCGTTCCGTCAAATTCTTTGTTGATAATATTGCAAGGGGTGAACATTGTCGCACATCAATTACACCAAAGAATTGGAAAGGTTGTTGATCGCAAACAAAAAAGGTGGAGGACACAGTCATGTTTTTTTATCATTCTACTGGTGTCTATAGAATTAAAATACCTCATCGTGTGACTGGAAGTGGTGGCAATGTACAAACTGTCAATTATGTACAGAAGACATGTACTTGTGGTAAGTGGCAAATGTACAGGTTCCTATGCTCGTATGCGTTGGCAGTTTGCAGGCTTAAGGATGATGAACCTACGCGACTAATTGCGGACCATTACACCACTAGCATATATCGAGAGCAGTATAGCTTCTTATCGCTTAGCTACTTTCTCCTTCTGCGCCATCTAGCGCTACTACTCCTAGTAATAGGAATAAAAGACTCTTTTTCTCAATGAAGCCCTTCTCGGACCGGTGACGTATTCTAATGATCTAGATCCCCAGATTGTATCGATCAGAGCCAATCTACCTGTCTCTTATACACATCTAGATGTGACATAAGAGGTTATTCTTACTCTGTCTCTTTCGCCTCTAGTGACTCTAGAATCATTCGTTTTTCCATGTAAGCCTTAATTTAGCGTCGGCGTAATGACTATGGTTCACAGCCCTATAGTGCTAGCTGAACAATGATACCACATCTAGATGTGTATAAGAGACAGCCCCTATACCTTATGTGTCTAAAGAGACAGAGGTATAGGCACCTCTTATACACATCTACCCTTCTAAGTTCTTGTCGTGATAATGAAGTCCGACTTCTTGCTAGTGAAGTGCATAAGATAAGCCCAAAATATCTCCTTATAAGGAGGTGTAACTCGTCCCTAAAGAAGAAATCGGGAAAGAAGGAAGCTGGTGCCATCGTAGCATTCCCCTGTTCATTTGTCCAACTAACTATGTCAGCTGCTCTTGGGCGGTCATCTAGCACCTGTAGCTGTCTCTTATACACATCTAGATGTCTATAAGAGACAGCTTTTTTTACGGACCAAGAAGAACAAAAGGAAAGGAACGCAGAACCCCCCCCTCTTTCGTTCTATAACTTTAAGTAAGCTATTAGAGTTATCATCTATCCTGCGGAAAGATACACAGCTAACAAGCGATAAAGACATCCCTATCTTTCTTCAGTTCATAGAGGTCTACTGCTTTCCTTTTTGAAAAGAGTATAGGCTTCCAAGCTTGACTAAAAGAATAGTTGCATGCGCGAGAAGCTCGTCAGTGGAACTATTGTAAAAAGTCTTGATTCCGAGGAAGGTGTAGTCGGGGTTGACCACAATTTCCCAAGTAAGAGAGAGAATCTCACTAATTGGAAGGAAAAGGGGGGCTTCGATCCATTGTGATTCGGTTTCTTGGTGTGGAGAGATCTCTTCCATAAAAGTTAGTCGGCCCCGATTCTCAGATCAAAGAAAATTAGATTCCCCATTCATCCGAATAAGTTACAGTATAGAACAGAGGTCTCTATACCGACTACTACGTGTACACGCCCATCTAGTGCAGTGGCTTGGAAGCAAGCTACCTTGACCATCTTCCGAAGTTATAACACTTTTACTGATCGAAAGCTGTAAGGGCGGACTGGTCTACATTCACCACACCACAGTGACCCCGAAGCGATCTTCTTCTAGTTGCGGGACGAAATCTTCTTGCTAGATCTGATTAACCACCAGCTCAGCAAGAAGCTTAATTCTTCCATAAGATAATGAGGCGGGCTTGCGCACGAGCCGAATGACGATGTAGGTGCACAAGAGTACTTCGCGCCACAACCATGTCTTTTTTATAGGTTCTATGGACCGATGCATGCTGCTTCATCTGGGAGAAAAGAATCATAGATATGCCGGTCATTAGAAGGAAGAACCGCCATAAAAAGATTCCTCGTGTATCTTCTGACATTAGATGTGTATCAGAGACAGCCTTTTCAATACGGTCCGGATTGCTAGACTCCCGTGGAATAGTTTTGCTATAAGAGACAGGATTGGTCTTGGTTTGACATGGTTTAGCGTTTACTGAATGAATACGAGCTGTGGCTAATACCCGAGGCATAAAAGAAGCATTTTCTATGGGATCCCAAAACCACCAGCCACCCCAACCTAATTCATGATAAGCCCACCAACTTTCTGGCAAAATGCCTACGGTTAAAAACCACCGACATGTTAAGATCCAAATTTGAATTGGTTCCTGGTCCTTATCAGAAATCTAGATGTGTATAAGCCGACACACATCTAGATGTGTATAAGTACAGTTACGGCTATTACTCTGTCTCTTACGAACGACATCTTTGATGTGTATAAGAGACAGGCTCTGGACAGGAGCGCGAAGAGAAGGCAAAAAAGTGCCGCCGAAGCTCTTATAAGCAGGCTTCTATTGCTACGTAACAATAGAGCAGGACATCATTGTGCGCCCACATGTTTGAATTTGAGGGTAAAGAGCTCACTTGTTATATGGGATGCAAGGCATCCAATAGAGCGAAATAGTGTTCCATTCTTTTCGGCGGCATCCTTCCGCATTGGAGGCGAGTGAAGTGCCACAATCCCATTCCTCATTTTTGATCTACATAAGTCAAATCCCATAGCACTGGCGACGTCTCCAGCATAAATGCAAGGAGGATGTATAGCTAATATAGGATCTTGTGGAACAGGATTTGATTCTGCAAGCGGATCGGTACGAACGAAGAAATTTTGAACAAAAGGGTTGGAACTTGCCGATAGAAAAGGAGTCTCTTGTTGTCTATACTTCCATCCCCCCCCTCTCTAGATGTGTATAAGAGACAGACTCCATTCTCTTTATCATCTCGTGCCACATGCCTAAATGTGTATAAGAGACAGGAATACTTCCCTTCGAACGAAGTTGAATTCAAGAACGAAGGGAGTGTACAACTGGGGCGTAGCCCCACTTTTTTGTTCGTAACGAGTGAGAGAGAGAATGGAGTTCTTCACGAAGTTTGAAACAAAGGAATAAAAAAGACTTTCTCTAGGGCCTCCTCGTTTTGAGACATTATGGCTTTAGGGCGACCCCAGTAACAAAGAAGGAATCCATAAAAACTTAGGATCCGACACCATGATAAAATACTACCTCATGATTAGACCATGTCCCGAGATTTGATAAAGAAATGTGCTCTTACGATTAATACGTTGTATACCTGTAAGTTATACACAATATGACGTAACGAAAGACCAAGGAAAGAAAGAAGAATAGATCATTCTTCCAGTCTTATACACATCTAGTCGTTGTATAAGAGACAGAGTCTAGATTGAGTAGAAAAGTCCTGAACTAACGAACACATCTAGATGTTCATATATTGACATTTCGTGCTTATCTTCAAAACATCTGATTTGTATTCCCATCATTCTGTAACCAAAGAAAAATTATCATCAGTCGGGATTCGAACCTATAGCCGGCCCGCCCGACTGGGTTGGGTGGCCGGGTTAGCACCCTCGTCGCCTCTGTACCCAAACAGATGCACTGCGCTACCCAGCGCGTAACCTTGTCTCCCCTACTCCTCTTCTGGTTATGCCATTACCAATCACGGGTAACCCCCCGGTCCGGCCGCCCCTGACCTAAGAAAAATGATTATCTTTTTATTTATTTTTTAATTGTGAATATTTTGGTGTGTTGTGGAGAGTATATTATTTCTATGCCTTTTGGACTGATGATAATTTTAGTTTGAATCAGAATGAACTGAAATTCAAAACATATGTTTTAGGATATGAATTGAACAAAAGTGATTTGTAGATAAGAGGACAAACAAAGTTATTAATGGATCTTAAATTTTTTTATGGTTGTACTGACAATTGTGGAGTATGTGACCAGAGAATAATTATGCTTTAATATTTACTACTCCAAGTTTCATATTTTTTTTTTCAGATTCTCTATTGAATGAGTTTTGGGAAATTGTGAAAGTGTAAAACTGATTATGAAATTTGTTTTTTGTGGGTTTTGAGAAATTAGGATTTGATACCTTTTCATATTTTTGTAAAAAACATTCGGTGTTTTATTATTTTCTTATAGCTATTAAGTGTGCATTAGTGAAAGTTTAGGTGTGTGATGAGAACTAAAACTTAAACATTTAAGCAGAAATTAGAAATGTATACACTTTTATTGCTCGTAATTATCATTTAGTATTTCACTTTAGTTGCAGTCTAGATGTGAGATTAGCCTAATTCGGGAATCCGATTAATTGAATTCGTGACCATTTTTACTTTCAAGTAAAAGCTTCAAAGCTAAACTCAACACTTTAAAGTCAACAGCCTACACCATCAACCCTTTCTTAAAAAGTATGCTTTTCTAGAACCTTAGTACTATGGGATCCTGTCTTTATCTCTGAATTAATTGATATTAGAATTTAATTTTGGTATACTCTGTTCTCTTATACATGTGTTACTTTTTGGCAAAAATATATGGATAGAGAATCGAATTCAAAACTTTTCAAGAAAAATCTTGAGTGATTGCAGTTAGAATATATACTTTTTTTAAAAAAAAAAAATGAACATATACTTTTTTTCTTAAAAATAATATGATCTTATAAACTAATATTATAATTTTACTTATAAACTATATATATAGTTGCACAAATAATATTATATTGTACACATGAATACAATCACACATGTACACGCATTGTCCTAACAAAATATTGTATCTCTTTTAAGTATAATGTAACTTTGAAGATATGGAATTATGAATTATTTTATTGTTTGTTGAGTTTTGTTTTAGATAGGTCTTTTGATTTTTGTACCAAAAAATTTTGAAAATACATCATAAAATTATTAAACCAATTAAATTTGGAAATGAAATTGGTTTAATAATTTTATGATGTATTTTCAAAATTTGATTGGTTTGTTAACCGATCCTCTCTTACAGCAAGTGCTTTGATGGCATGTTATTCTGGTTTTGTGAGTTTTATTTTTAACTTGTTGACCTTTTGGATTTAATTACTAAACTCAATTTTTGGTTTAAATGTTCCATTGAAAAAAAAAAGAAAAAGAAAACTAAAAATAAATATGGAACAACAAGTGAAAATTTTTTGAATTGAAGTTTCAGCAAAAAATGAAAGTAAATATAAAAGTGGAGAATACAAATTTTAAAAATAATTGTTTAACAAAATAAAATAAAAGTAAAAAATAAATAATAAATAATTCATTAAAATAAAAGCCTTTTAATAAAAAAATTATAATTTTAATTTAAATTAAAATTTAAAAGGAAATATTAGATTTCAAGGGTTTAGGGTTTAGGGTTTAGGGTTTAGGGTTTAAAATGAATAATTAAAAAGTGAATTCGAATTAAAATTGAAAACTAAAATAAAATAAAAAGGGCAAAAAAAATAATTGAAATTTAAACTAAAATTGGAATTGAAAAAGAATTTAAAATTGAAATTGAAAGAGAAATTAAAAAAGAAATTGAAATTATGATAGACAGAGAAAGTGAAAGAGAAAATGAAATTGAAATTGGGAGAGAAACTGAAATTGAAAGAAAAAGAGAAATTAAAATGAAATAGAAAATGAAATCGAAAATTAAGTTGGAGTTGGAGTTGGAGTAGTTGGAATTGAAAGAGAAAATGAAATTGAAATTGAAAGAGAACCCTGAAATTGAAATTGAAAGAGAAAATGAAATTGAAATTGAAAGAGAAATTGAAATTGAATTTTGAAATTTCAATGAAATTTGAAATTGAAAGAGATTGAAATTTCAATTCAAATTCAAATTGAAATTCAAATTCATTTTGGAATTTCAATTAAAATTCAAATTAAAATTACAAATTGAAATTGAAATTGAATTCAATTTTGAAATTGGAACTTTATTTTGTTATTGAAATTATTTCTAAAATTGACATTCTTTTCAATTTCAATTTCATTTGAAATTGAAATTTCAATTGAAATTGAAATTTCAATTTCAATTGAAATTGAAATTGAAATTCAATTTGAAATTCAATTTGAAATTGAAATTGAAATTGAAATTGAAAGAGAAAATGAAATTGAAATTGAAAGAGAAATTGAAATTGAAATTGAAAGAGAAATTGAAATTGAAATTGAAATTGAAATTGAAATTGAAATTGAAATTGAAATTGAAATTGAAATTGAAATTGAAATTGAAATTGAAATTGAAATTGAAATTGAAATTGAAATTGAAATTGAAACCCAAATTGAAATTGAAATTGAAATTGAAATTGAAAATTGAAATTGAAATTGAAATTGAAATTGAAATTGAAATTGAAATTGAAATTGAAATTGAAATTGAAATTCAACATTGAAATTGAAATTGAAATTGAAATTGAAATTGAAATTGAAATTGAAATTTCAATTTCAATTTCAATTTCAATTTCAATTTCAATTGAAATTTGAATTTCAATTTGAAATTGAAATTGAAATTGAAATTGAAATTGAAATTGAAATTGAAATTGAAATTGAAATTGAAATTGAAATTGAAATTGAAATTGAAATTGAAATTGAAATTGAAATTGAAATTGAAATTGAAATTGAAATTGAAATTGAAATTGAAATTGAAATTGAAATTGAAATTGAAATTGAAATTGAAATTGAAATTGAAATTGAAATTGAAATTGAAATTGAAATTGAAATTGAAATTGAAATTGAAATTGAAATTGAAATTGAAATTGAAATTCAAATTCAAATTGAATTTCAATTTGAAATTCAAATTGAATTTGAAATTGAAATCTGAAATTGAAATTGAAATTGAAATTGAATTTCAAATTCAAATTGAAATTGAAATTGCAAATTCAAAAGAAGAGGCAACCCAGAAATTGAAATTGAAATTGAAATTGAAATTGAAATACAAATTGAAATTGAAATTTCAATTGAAATTGAAATTGAAATTGAAATTGAAATTGAAATTGAAATTGAAATTGAAATTGAAATTGAAATTGAAATTGAAATTGAAATTGAAATTGAAATTGAAATTGAAATTGAAATTGAAATTGAAATTGAAATTGAAATTGAAATTGAAATTGAAATTGAAATTGAAATTGAAATTGAAATTGAAATTGAAATTGAAATTGAAATTGAAATTGAAATTGAAATTGAAATACAAATAGAAATTAAAGACAGATTTTTGAATTTGCAATGGAATTTCAAATTGAAATTTCAATGGGAAGGGAAATTGAAATTGGAAGAGCAACTGAAACTGAAATTGAAATTGAAATTGCAATTGGAAGAGAAATGAGAATCTATTGAAAGAGAAATTGAAATTGGAAGAGAAATTGAAATTGAATGAGAAATTGGGTTTACTGTAACTTCAATTGAAAAAATTTTCACTTGTTTTTCCATATTTATTTTTAGTTTTGGGTTTAAGTTTTTGCCTTTAGGTTTAGGTTTTAGACTTTAGGTTTAGTGTTTTGACTTTAGACTAAAGGGTTTATGGTTAGGCTTTTGGATTTACGGTTTTGAGTTTATGCTTTATGCTTTAGGTTACAGGGTTTCGGTTTGAGGCTTGTGGCTTTATGCATGTCCTTTAAGGGTTTAGGGTTTAGGGTTTAGGGTTTAGGGTTTAGGCTTTAGCCTTTAGTGTTTTGGTTTAGGTTTTAGCCTTGTAGAATGAGTAATTAAAAAGTGAATTCGAAGTTAAAATTGAAAACTAAATTGAAATAAAAAGGGCAAAAAAAAAATTGAAATTTAAACTAAAATTGGAATTGAAAAAGAATTTGAAAGTGAGGGTTTAGGGTTTAGGGTTAAAAAAAAAATAGAAATTGTAATAGACAGAGAAATTGAAAGAGAAAATGAAATTGAAATTTGAAGAGAAACTGAAAGCCCAATAAAAAGAGAAATTAAATTGAAATAGAAAATGAAATCGAAAATTAAATTGAAGTTGAAGTTGAAATTGGAATTGGAATTGGAATTGGAATTGCAAGAGAAAATGAAATTGAAATTGAAATTGAAATTGAAAAATTAATTGAAATTGGAAATTGAAATTGAAAGAGAAATTGAAAATTGAAATTGAAAGAGAAATTACAATTGAAATTGAAATTGAAAGAGAAATTGAAGTTGAAATTAGAATTGGAATTGAAATTGAAAGAGAAATTGAAATTGCAATTGGAAGAAAAATTGAAATTGAAACTTAAATTGAAAGAGAAATTGAAATTGGAAGAGAAATTGAAATTGAATGAGAAATTGAGATTGCATGAGAAATTGGGTTTTGGGTTTTTGATTTTAGGGTTTAGGGTTTGAGGTTTTTTTGTGTTAGGGGTTTTAGGTTTTTTAGTGTTTAGGGTTTTTTGGTTTAGGGCTTAAGCTAAATGCTAAACCTTATAGGGTTTAGGGTTTAGTCTTTTACCTTTTCGTTTAGGCTTTAGATGGGTTTAGAGTTTTGACTTAAGCATTAGGCTTCAGGCTTTAGACTTAAGGGTTTGGGCTTTAGGGTTTAGACTTTTGGATTTGGGGTTTTGATGTTATGCTTATGCTTTGGGTTATGGGGTTTATGCATTAGGCTTTAGGTTATTGGATTTTGGCTTTAGGATTTTGGTTTTAGGGTATGGGGTTTGAGGATTAGGTTTTAGGGATTGTAATAGACAGAGAAATTGAAAGAGAAAATGAAATCGAAATTGAATTTGAAATTGAAAGAGAAATTGAAATTGAAATTGAAATTGAAATTGAAATTGAAATTGAAATTGAAATTGAAATTGAAATTGAAATTGAAATTGAAATTGAAATTGAAATTGAAATTGAAATTGAAATTGAAATTGAAATTGAAACATTGAAATTGAAATTGAAATTGAAATTGAAATTGAAATTGAAATTGAAATTGAAATTGAAATTGAAATTGAAATTGAAATTGAAATTGAAATTGAAATTGAAATTGAAATTGAAATTGAAATTGAAATTGAAATTGAAATTGAAATTGAAATTGAAATTGAAATTGAAATTGAAATTGAAATTGAAATTGAAATTGAAATTGAAATTGAAATTGAAATTGAAATTGAAATTGAAATTGAAATTGAAATTGAAATTGAAATTGAAATTGTTGAAATTGAAATTGAAATTCAAATTGAAATTGAAATTCAAATTGAAAGTGAAAGTGAAATTGAAATTGAAATAGAAATTGAAGTTGAAATTAGAATTGGAATTGAAATTGAAAGAGAAATTGAAATTGAAATTGAAATTGGAAAAGAAATTGTAATTGAAATTGATAGAGAAATTGAAATTGGAAGAGAAATTGAAATTGAATGAGAAATTGAAATTGAATGACAAATTGCAAATTGAATGAGAAAATAAAATTGAATGAGAAATTGGGTTTAGGGTTTGGTGTTTGGGGTTTTAGGTTTTTTAGTGTTAGGGTTTTAGGTTTTTTATTGTTTAGGGTTTTTTGGTTTAGGGTTTTGGGTTTAGTCTTTTGCCTTTTGGTTTAGGCTTTAGATGGGTTTAGAGTTTTGACTAAAGCATTAGGCTTCAGGCTTTAGACTTAAGGGTTTGGGCTTCTGGGTTTAGACTTTAGGATTTAGGGTTTTGATGTTATGCTTTATACTTTGGGTTATGGGGTTTACGCATTAGGCTTTAGGTTATTGGGTTTTGGCCTTAGGATTTTGGTTTTAGAGTATGGGGTTTGAGGACTAGGTTTTAGGTTTTAGGGTTCAAGGTTTGGGCTTAGGATTTTGGGTTTTGAGTTTCGGGTTTTTGTTTAGGTTTTAGGTTCTAAGTTTTAGTGTATATGTTTTGGATTTTAAGCATTTGGTTTATGGTTTAGGGTTTTTAGTGTTGGCCCTCTTTAGCCTTCAAGTTTTAGTCTTGAGGCCTAGGGTTTTGGTTTTGGGTTTTTGGTTTGGGCTTCAGGCTTTAGGCTTTGTGCTTTTTTGTTCAAGGTTTTGGGTTTAGGTTTTTGCCTTTAGGTTTAGGGTTTTGGGTTTTGATTTTATGCTTTGGGATTAAGGTTAGGGTTTAGGGTTTAGGATTTTAGGGTTTAGGGTTTTATGATTAAGGGTTTAGGGTTTTAGGGTTTTAGGTTTATGGTTTTGGGTTTCGGGTTTTAGGGTTTAGGGTTTTGATGTTGGGTTTTACGATTTCGGGTTTTGGGTTTTAGGGTTTAGGGTTATGGGTTTTACAGTTAAGGGTTTAGGGTTTTAGGTTTGGGGTTTTCTGTTTCCGATTTTAGGGTTTAGGGTTTAGATGATGGGATTTTGGCTTATGGCTTGAGGCTTGAGGCTTTTGGTGTTAGGATTTAGACTCTAGGTTTTGGGCTATGGGTTTTAAGCCCAACATTTATGCTAAAGCCACTGGTGGTTTGAAAAATCCTTTTCTTAAAGGTTTTAGGTTTAAGGTTTAGGTTCAGATTTTAGGCATTTTTGTTTTGGGTTTAGGCTTCGGGCTTTGGGTTTTAGGGTTTTGATTTTATGCTTTGGGATTAAGGTTTTAGGGTTTAGAGTTTAGGGTTTTGGGTTATTGAGATTTGGGCCTGATCCCAAAGGTTTCAGACTGTGCACTTTATCTTTTTGGTTTTTTGTTTTACACTATAGGCTTTAGGGATTAGGTTTTATAGTTTAGGATTTAATCCTTGTGGCTTAGGCTAATAGGGTTTTGGATTTAGACTTTAGGCTTTAGGTTTTCGGGTTTTAGGGTTATTAGTGTTTCTTATTAGGTTTTAGGTTTTAGGGTTTAGGGATTTTTCACTGTCTCTTTGGGCTTCTAGATGTGGGTTTTGAGTTTAGGGTTTTTGTTTAGGTTTTAGGTTCTAGGTTTTGGTGTATATGTTTTGGATTTCAAGCATTTGGTTTACGGTTTAGGGTTTTTAGTGTTGGCTTTAGCCTTCAAGTGTTAGTCTTGAGGCCTAGGGTTTTGGTTTTGGGTTATTGGTTTGGGCTTCAGGCTTTAGGCCCATAGCATTGGCGACGTCTCCAGCAAGAAATCTAAAGAGACAAAAGGTAAAAGACTAAACCCTACACCCTATATCCAAAAGCATAATGCCTGTCTCTTTACACATCTAGATGTGTATAAGAGACAGATGATAAAGAGAGAGCTCCATCTATCGATGAACAAGAGTCAAGCGTCAATCATTGTTCATCGATAGATGGAGCTCTCTCTTTATCATCTCGTGCGGATGCCACAAAGGATGAGTCCTTTTTACTTCCCGAACGAAGTTTAGAATCAACAAGGGTTCGTAGAGAAAGGGAGTGTACAATCCGGGGCGTAGCCCCACTTTTTCAGTAACGAGTGAGAGAGAGAATGGAGTTCTTCACGAAGTACAAAACAAAGGAATAAAAAAGACTTTCTCTAGGGCCTCCCTCGTTTTGAGACATTATGGCTTTAGGGGCGACCCCGGTAACAAAGAAGGAATCCATAAAAACTTAGGATCCGACACCATGATAAAATACTACCCTCATGATTAGACCATGTCCCTGAGATTTGATAAAAGAAAGGTGCATTAGCGATTAATACGTTGTAATTGGATAAGTTATTAGGAATATGACGGAACGAAAGACCAAGGAAAGAAAGAAGAATACACCAAAATGCAGTCTTGCACCAAACAATATCGTTGTTTCTTGTTGTAAGTGAATGCAACGAAAAGTTCCAGAAATAACGAATAATGAAAGAATTCATATATTGACATTTCGTGCTTATTTCAAAATTTCGCTTTGTTATTCCCATCATCTGTAACCACAGAATGATCCACAAGAAAGGTGGCGGGATTCGAACCTATGGCCGGCCCGCCCGACTCTGGGTTGGGTGGCCGGTTAGCACCTCGTCGCCTCCGTGCCCGAAACAGATGTCTGCGCTACCCGCATAACCTTGTCTCCCTACTCCTCTTCCGGTTGTGCCATTACCAATCACGGTAACCTCCTGGCCGCCGCCCGACCTAAGAAAATGTTTATCCTTATGACCAAACAAGGACCATTACTTACTTCTCGAGTGATAGTTCCACGATCCCGACCAGCACACATGTTGGGAGTAGGGGAGACAAAGCCTGCTCAACCTAGTAAAGCGAAGGAGAGGGCGTAGGTCAAGGTTTGGCCTCAAGACTAAAACTTGAAGGCTAAAGCCAACACTAAAAACCAAACCTCAAAGCCTGATCTCTAAACTCCCCTTTTCAGTAGAAGAGATTAGCCTGAAGGGTATTATCTTTAGCCCTGAGATTAAGATGCCAATCCTAAAACCTAAGCCTAAATTCTAGAAGGTTCAAACTTTAGATGGGTAAAGAGTTTGACTTTAGCGTTAGGCTTCAGGCTTTAGACTTAAGGGTTTGAGCTTTTGGGTTTAGACTTTAGGATTTAGGGTTTTGATGTTATGCTTTATGCTTTAGGTTATGGGATTTATGCATTAGGCTTTAGGTTATTGGGTTTTGGCTTTAAGATTTTGGTTTTAGAGTATGGGGTTTGAGGATTAGGTTTTAGGTTTTAGTGTTTAGGGATTTAGGGTTTAAGGTTTGGGCTTAGGATTTTGGGTTTTGAGTTTAGGGTTTTTGTTTAGGTTTTAGGTTCTAGGTTTTAGTGTAAAACCAAAAATTTGAAGCAGATGGTATACCGGTTTAACCTAAAGCCTAAATTAAACCTTCAATAACATCTAGAAACCCTAAAGTCTTGAACCCAAAGGGTTTTGGTTTTGGGTTTTTGCTTTGGGCTTCAGGCTTTAGACTTTGTGCTTTTTTATTCAAGGTTTTGGGTTTAGGTTTTTGCCTTTTGGTTTAAGCTTTAGACTTTAGGGTTTAGTGTTTTGACTTTAGACTAAAGGTTTAGGGTTAGGCATTTGGATTTACGGTTTTGAGTTTATGCTTTATGCTTTAGGTTACAGGGTTTTGGCCTGAGGCTTGAGGCTTTTATGCATTTCCTTTTTGGTTTTGGACTTTAAGTTTTGGGCTATAGATTTGAGGCTTTGGCCTTTAGTGTTTTGGGTTTTGGTTTAGCCTTGTAGAATGAATAATTAAAAGGTGAATTCGAAGTTAAAATTGAAAACCAAACTGAAATATAAAGGGCAAAAAAAAAAAAAAAATTTAAACTAAAATTGGAATTGAAAAAGAACCTAAAACCAAAAAAAATCCAAAACCCTAAAGCCTCAGTCCAAATCACAAAAGCATAAAGATAAAACCTTCTCCCTAATTGGAAGAGAAACTAAAATTGCAAGAAAAAGAGAAATTAAATTGAAATAGAAAATGAAATCAAAAATTAAATTGAAGTTGAAGTTTAAATTGAAATTGAAATTGAAATTGAAATTGAAATTGAAATTGAAATTGGAACCCAAAACCCTAAAGAGAAAATGAAATTAATGCATGAAATTGAAATTAAAAGAGAAATTAAAATTGAAAAAGAAATTGAAATTGGAAATTGATTTCAATTTCAAAGATGTGTATAAGAGACAGAAATTGAAATTGAAATTGAAATTGAAATTGAAATTGAAAGAGAAATTACAATTGAAATTGAAATTGAAAGAGAAATTGAAGTTGAAATTAGAATTGGAATTGAAATTGAAAGAGGAAAGCTCTATTGCAATTGAAATTAAAATTGAAATTGAAAGAGAAATTGAAATTGCAATTGGAAGAAAATTGAAATTGAAATTGAAATGTGTATAATTGAAATTGAAATTGAAATTGAAATTGAAATTGAAATTGAAATTGAAATTGAAATTGAAATTGAAATTGAAATTGAAATTGAAATTGAAATTGAAATTGAAATTGAAATTGAAATTGAAATTGAAATTGAAATTGAAATTGAAATTGAAATTGAAATTGAAATTCAAGGTTTGAAATTGAAATTGAAATTGAAATTGAAATTGAAATTGACCAGAAATTGAATGCAACATTGAAATTGATAGAGAAATTGAAATTGGAGGAGAAATTGAAATTGAATGAGAAATTGAAATTGAATGAGAAAATGAAATTGAATGAGAAATTGGGTTTAGGGTTTAGTGCTTAAGGTTTTAGGTTTTTTATCTGTTAGTGTTTTAGGTTTTTTTGGTTTAGGGTTTATGCATTTTGCTTTTGGATATAACCCTATGCATTTTGCTTTTGGATATAGTCTTTATAGCCATCTTTTGCCTATTCGTTTAGGCTTTAGATGGGTTTAGAGTTTTGACTTTAGCATTAGGCTTCGGGCTTTAGACTTAAGGGTTTGGGCTCTAGGGTTTGGACTTTAGGATTTAGGGTTTTGATCTTATGCTTTATGCTTTGGGCTATGGGGTTTATGCATTAGGCTTTTGGTTATTGGCCTTTGGCTTTAGGATTTTGGTTTTAGGGTATGGGGCAAAGGATTAGGTTTGGGTTTTAGGGGAGCCCTCCTTATGCACTGGGAAGGTTTGGGCTTAGGGATTTTGGGTTTTGAGTTTAGGGTTTTTGTTTAGGTGAAGAACTCTATTCTTTGGTCATATGTTTTGGATTTCAAGCATTTGGTTTACGGTTTAGGGTTTTTAGTGTTGGCTTTAGCCTTCAAGTTTTAGTCTTGAGGCCTAGGGTTTTGGTTTTGGGTTTTTGGTTTGGGCTTCAGGCTTTAGGCTTTGTGCTTTTTTATTCAAGGTTTTGGGTTTAGGTTTTTGCCTTTAGGTTTAACCCTTTAGACTTTAAACCAAAAACCCAAAACCAAAAGATAACCTAAAGCCTTTAGGGTTAATCCAAAATCTTAACGGTAAAGAGTTTAAACCCAAAACCCTTTTGGTTACAGGATTTTGGCTTGAGGCTTGAGGCCTTTATGCATTTCCTTTTTGGTTTTGGACTTTAAGTTTTGGGCTATAGGTTTGAGGCTTTAGCCTTTAGTGTTTTGGGTTTTTGTTTTAGCCTTGTAGAATGAATAATTAAAAGGTAAAGCCTGTCTCTTAAACACCTGATCTTTCTAATTGCAAAATTTAAATTTCAAAAATTTCAATTGAAATTTAAGTTTAAATTGGAATTGAAAAAGAATTTGAAATTGAAATTGAAAGAGAAATTAAAAATGAAATAGAAATTATAATAGAAAGAGAAAGTGAAAGAGAAACTGAAATTGCAGGAAAAAGAGAAATTAAATTGAAATAGAAAATGAAATCAAAAATTAAATTGAAGTTGATTTGTTTTAATCTAAATTTAAGCATAAAGCATAACATCTAAACCCTAAATCCTGTCTCTTTGTTGGCATTTCATTCTTTTTTTTTGCCCTTTATTTTTAACCTGTCTGACCTACACATCTAGATGTGTATAAGAGACAGCATTTTCATTTTCATTTTCATTTTCATTTTCATTTTCAAGATGTGTATAAGAGACAGCTCAAACCCTTAAGTCATAATTCTGTGGTTACCAGATGATGTGGAATAACAAAGCAGAAATTTTGAAATTGAAATTGAAATTGAAATTGAAATTGAAATTGAAATTTTGAATTGGAATTGAAATTGAAATTGAAATTGAAATTGAAAGAGAAATTGAAGTTGAAAAAGAAATTGAAATTGGAAATTGAAATTGAAATTGAAATTGAAAGAGAAATTACAATTGAAATTGAAATTGAAAGAGAAATTGAAGTTGAAATTAGAATTGGAATTGAAATTGAAAGAGAAATTGAAATTGAAATTGAAAGAGAAATTGAAATTGCAATTGGAAGAGAAATTGAAATTGTAATTGAAATTGAAATTGTAATTGAAATTGTAATTGAATTGATGTTATAAACCCATTTCTAGAGTCTAAACCCTAAAGCCTAATGTCTAAACACAAAACTCTATACCCATCTTTAGGGTATAAGTTTGGGGTTTTAGGTTTAAAAGACTTAACCCAAAACCCTATATCCAAGTGTTAAGGGTTTTTTGGTTTAGGGTTTATGCATTATGCTTTTGGATATAGGGTTTTGGGTTTAGTCTTTTACCTTTTGGTTTAGGCTTTACAGATGGGTTTAGAGTTTTGACTTTAGCATTAGGCTTCAGGCTTTAGACTTAAGGGTTTGGGCTTTTGGGTTTAGACTTTAGGATTTAGGGTTTTGATGTTATGCTTTATGCTTTGGGTTATGGGGTTTACGCATTAGGCTTTAGGTTATTGGGTTTTGGCTTTAGAATTTTGGTTTTAGAGTATGGGGTTTGAGGATTAGGTTTTAGGTTTTAGGGTTTAGGGATTTAGGGTTTAAGGTTTGGGCTTAGGATTTTGGGTTTTGAGTTTAGGGTTTTTGTTTAGGTTTTAGGTTCTAGATTTTAGTGTATTTGTTTTGGATTTTAAGCATTTGGTTTACGGTTTAGGGTTTTTAGTGTTGGCTTTAGCCTTCAAGTTTTAGTCTTGAGGCCTAGGGTTTTGGTTTTGGTTTTGGGTTTTTGGTTTGGGCTTCAGGCTTTAGGCTTTGTGCTTTTTTATTCAAGGTTTTGGGTTTAGGTTTTTGCCTTTAGGTTTAGGCTTTAGGTGAACTTTAGGGTTTAGTGTTTTGACTTTAGACTAAAGGGTTAAGGGTTAGGCTTTTGGATAAACGATTTTGAGTCAAACCTTTATGCTTTAGGTTACAACCTTGAGGCTTGAGGCCAAACCCAAAACCCTTTGCCTCAAGACTTTAAGTTTTGGGCTATAGGTTTGAGGCTTTAGCCTTTAGTGTTTTGGGTTTTGGTTTTAGCCTTGTAGAATGAATAATTAAAAAGTGAATTCGAAATTAATATTGAAAACTAAACTGAAATATAAAGGGCAAAAAAAAAAATTGAAATTTAAACTAAAATTGGAATTGGAATTGAAATTGAAAGAGAAATTAAAAAAGAAATAGAAATTGTAATAGACAAAGAAAGTGAAAGAGAAAACATAAACCCTAATTCCAAGAGCAAAAAAATTAAATTGAAACCAAAAAAACCTAAAACCCTAACACTAAAAAACCTAAAACCCTGTCTCTAAAACACATCTATTTTCATTTTCAAATTCATTTTCAAAATGATTTTCATTTTCTCTTTTGTTTTTTTTTTGCCCTTTGAATTTGAAAATGAAAATCAATATTAAGATGTGTATAAGAGACAGTTTCAATTCCAATTCTAATTTCAACTTCAATTTCTCTTTCAAATTCAATTTCAATTGTAATTTCAATTTCAATTTCTCTTCCAATTGAAATTTCAATTTCAATTTCAATTTCAAATGAAAATGAAAATGAAAATGAAAATGAAAATGAAAATGAAAATGAAAATCATTTTGATTTTGAAAATCATTTTCATTTTCATTTTCATTTTCATTTTCAGATGTGTATAAGAGACAGACCCCAAACACTAAACCCTAAACCCAATTTCTCATTCAATTTCCAATTTCAATTTCAATTTCAATTTCAATTTCAATTTCAATTTCAATTTCAATTTCAATTTCAATTTCAATTTCAATTTCTCTTTCAATTTCAATTTCAATTTCTCTATCAATTCCAATTGAAATTGAATTTGAAAATGAACTTCAAAATGAAAATGAAAGCCAAAACCCAATCTGTCTCTTATACACATCTAGATGTGTATAAGAGACAGTCCAAAAGCATAATGCAAAAACCCTAAACCAAAAAACCCTAAACACTAAATAACCTAAAATCAATTGCAATTTCAATTTCTCTTTCAATTTCTCTTTCAATTTCAATTTCAATTTCAATAGGTAATTTCAAAGCCTAACCCTAGAGAATTTCAATTTGAATTTCAATTTCAATTTCAATGAGTGTATTGGGTTTAGGGTTTTTGATTTTAAACCTAGTGTTTGGGGTTTTAGGTTTTTTAGTGTTAGGGTTTTAGGTTATTTAGTGTTTAGGGTTTTTTGGTTTAGGGTTTTTGCATTATGCTTTTGGATATAGGGTTTTGGGTTTAGTCTTTTGCCTTTTGGTTTAGGCTCTAGATGGGTTTAGAGTTTTGACTATAAGAGACAGAGGGAGTACTAAAAACAATAACCCTAAGAAAAAACCCTAAATTTGGATTTCTAAACCCTGATGTTATGCTTTATGCTTTGGGTTATGGGGTTTACGCATTAGGCTTTAGGTTATTGGGTTTTGGCTTCTAAGGATTTTGGTTTTAGAGTATGGGGTTTGAGGATTAGGTTGTAGGTTTTAGTGTTTAGGGATTTAGGGTTTAAGGTTTGGGCTTAGGATTTTGGGTTAACCCCAAACCCTAAAAGATGTTTAGGTTTTAGGTTCTAGATTTTAGTGTATATGTTTTGGATTTTAAGCATTTGGTTTACGGTTTAGGGTTTTTAGTGTTGGCTTTAGCCTTCAAGTTTTTGTCTTGAGGTCTAGGGTTTTGGTTTTGGTTTTGGGTTTTTGGTTTGGGCTTTAGGCTTTGTGCTTTTTGATTCAAGGTTTTGGGTTTAGGTTTTTGCCTTTAGGTTTAGGCTTTAGACTTTAGGGTTTAGTGTTTTGACTTTAGACTAAAGGGACAATTTAGGGTTAGGCTTTTGGATTTACGGTTTTGAGTTTATGCTTTATGCTTTAGGTTACAGGGTTTTGGCTTGAGGCTTGAGGCTTTATGCGTTTCCTTTTTGGTTTTGGACTTTAAGTTTTGGGCTATAGGTTTGAGGCTTTAGCCTTTAGTGTTTTGGGTTTTGGTTTTAGCCTTGTAGAATGAATAATTAAAAGTGAATTCGAAATTAATATTAAAAACTAAACTGAAATATAAAGGGCAAAAAAAAAAATGAAATTTAAACTAAAATTGGAATTGAAAAAGAATTTGAAATTGAAATTGAAAGAGAAATTAAAAAGGAAATAGAAATTGTAATAGACAGAGAAAGTGAAAGAGAAAATGAAATTGAAATTGGAAGAGAAATTGAAATTGCAAGTAAAAGAGAAATTAAATTGAAATAGAAAATTAAATTGAAGTTGAAGTTGAAATTGAAATTGGAATTGGAATTGGAATTGGAATTGGAATTGAAAGAGAAAATAAAAATGAAATTGAAATTGAAATTGAAATTGAAAGAGAAATTGAAGTTGAAAAAGAAATTAAAATTGGAAATTGAAATTGAAAGAGAAATTGAAATTGAAAGTGAAATTGAAATTGAAATTGAAATTGAAATTGAAATTGAAATTCTAATTTTTTATTGAAATTAATTATTCTCTGTTCAGTTTTTAATATTAAATTGAAATTGAACTTGAAATTCTGTCTTAAGATACACATTAATAATGTTTGTAAGAGACAGAAATTACAATTTCAGATTTTGTTCAATTTGACAGCACATTAGGCATTAAAATTGATTTTCTGTCTCTAATACACATCTAGAGGCTTCCGAGGCACAGATTATGGGTATTAATTAAATTAATTTAACAATTACCACCTCGCTAAGCACTCTATTTCCAAATCTGGGCGGAAAATTTAAATAACTATTATCAATGCACGCAATTTCCTTCTATGTCTCTTATACACATCTCTCATTCAATTTCAATTTCAATTTCAATTCCATTTCCAATTCCAATTCCAATTCCAATTCCAATTCCAATTTCAATTCCAATTTCAATTTCAATTTCTCTTTCAATTTCAATTTCAATTGTAATTTCTCTTTCAATTTCAATTTCAATTTCAATTTCAATTAGATGTGTATAAGAGACAGAATTGAAATTGAAATCGTAGTGCCCACAATCGAAATATGAAATTAAAATTCATTTTGAATTTTCATTTTCTCTTTCAATTTCATTTTCATTTCCATTTTCTTATTTCATTTAGAAATGGAATTGAAATTGAAATTTTCAATTGAATGAGAAATTGAAATTGATTGAGAAATTGATTTTGAATGAGAAAACGAAATTGAATGAGAAATTGGGTTTAGGGTTTAGTGTTTGGGGTTTTAGGTTTTTTAGTGTTAGGGTTTTATGTTTAGTTAAATCAATTGATCGTAGTGCCCACAATCACCTTATGAGGCATTAAATTAAATCAGTCATCCTTATTGGGGCAGTTACATTCTAAAACACTAAATTCAAATATGCTGTCGAGAAATTAAATTTAATTAATTGACCTTCACAGACACAATTTCCTTCTAAGGCACAAAATAAAAATAATTGGCCGTGTCGCTCTCGAACGCCCTCTAAGGCATTAAAATAAATCGATTGGACTTAGTGCCCACTATTGCCCTCCGAGGCTGATATTAAATTAATTGTCCTTATTGCCACAATTACATTCTAAATCACTTATTTGAAATTACGGGCTCCCTAGAGTTTCCTAGCGAGGCTTAAAGTTATATTAATTTGCCTTAGTACCCGTAATAACCTTCGGAGGCCCAAAATTAAATTTACTGGCCTCAATGCCCACTATTGCCTTCTAAGAAATTGTACGTAACTAATTGTCCTTAGCACCAACAATTGCCTTCGAGACTATAAGAAATTGTACGTAACTAATTGTCCTTAGCACCAACAATTGCCTTCAGAGGCATTAAATTAAATTACTTGGTCGTACCGCCCCCAATTGCACACTAAAACATTAAATTAAATCAATTGGCCTTAGTGGCAACAATTGCTTACGACACATTCCGTTAAATCAACCGATCGTAGTGCCCACAATCGCCTTATAAGGCGTTAAATTAAATTAGTCATCCTTATTGCCACAGTTACATTCTAAAACACTAAATTCAACTAATTGACCATAGTTTCGACAATTTTCTACTAAGGTTTAGAATTAAATTTATTTACCGTACCACCCATTTTTCCAAATCTGGGCGTAAAATTTAATTAGCTGTCATCAATGCACGCAATTTCCTTCTAAGAAATTAAATTTAATTAATTGTCCTTCACTAATTCAATTTCCTTCTAAGGCAAAAAATAAAATTAATTGGCCGTATCGCCCTCGAACGCACACTAAGGCATTAATATAAATCGATTGGCCTTAGTGCAATCCCACTATTGCCTTCCGAGGCACGATATTAAATTAATTGTCCTTATTGCTACAATTACATTCTAAAGCACTTATTTAAAATTGTTATCAGTACTCCCTAGAGTTTCCTAGCGAGGTTTAAAGTTATATTAATTTGCCTTAGTACCCGTAATAGCCTTCGGAGCCACAAAATTAAATTTACAGGCCACAATGCCCACATTTGCCTTCTAAGAAATAATATGTAACTAATTGTCCTTAGCATCCACAATTGCCTTCAGAGGCCAATTAAATTAAACTAATTGGTCGTACGCCCCAATTGCACACTAAGACATTCAATTAAATCAATTGGCCTTAGTGGCAACTAAAGCTCAAAACACTAAACCCTAAAGTCAATTGATCGTAATGCCCACAATCGCCTTATGAGGCATTAAATTAAATTTGTCATCCTTATTGCCACAGTTAGCTTCTAAAGCACTAAATTCAACTAATTATGTGTAATTAATAGTTGTCACGAAGGCCACTTGATTTAATTTTGTAATGTCCTAGTGTGCAATTGGGGGCTGTACGACCAATTAATTTAATTCAATGCCTCTAAAGGCAATTGTGGATGCTAAGGACAATTAGTTACACATAATTTCTTAGAAGGCAATTATGGGCATTCCGGCCAGTAAATTTAATTTTGTGCCTATAAATGCAATTACGGGTACTAAAGCAAGTTAATATAACTTTAAGCCTCACTTGGAAACTCTAGGGAGTACTGATAACAATTTCAA
The DNA here is from genome assembly GCA_025175665.1 of Cinchona pubescens. NCBI lineage: Eukaryota > Viridiplantae > Streptophyta > Magnoliopsida > Gentianales > Rubiaceae > Cinchona > Cinchona pubescens. Next base: position 904,437 of record JANKKI010000141.1, read on the forward strand.
ATAAGCAATTTAGAATGTAATTGTGGCAATAAGGACAATTAATTTAATATCGTGGCTCGGAAGCCTATAGTCTGGCATTAAGGCCATACACATCTAGATTTGTATAAGTGAGTTATATTAATTGACCTTACGGCCAAGTAATTTTACTTAGTGCCTCTAAAGGAAATTGTGTCCGTGAAGGTCAATTAATTAAATTTAATTTCTTAGAAGGAAATTGCGTGCATTGATGCCCAGTTAATTAAATTTTCCGCCCAGATTTGCTTAAAGTTATATTAACTTGCTTAAGAATTAATTTTTTTAACTCCATCACAGACACAATTTCCTTCTAAGGCAGTAAAAATTGCCTTGGCCCTAGCGAGGCTTAAAGTTATATTAATTTGCCTTAGTACCGTAATTGCCTTCGGAGGCACAAAATTAAATTTATTGGCCTTAATGCCCACAATTGCCTTCTAAGAAAATTTTGTGTAACTAATTGTCCTTAGCACCATTAATTGCCTTCAGAGGCATTAAATTAAATTAATTGGCCGTACCGCCCCCAATTGCACACTAAGACATTAAATTAAATCAATTGGACTTAGTGGCAACTAGTGCTTACGACACATTCAGTTAAATCAATCGATCGTAATGCCCACAATCGCCTTATGAGGCATTAAATTAAATTAGTCATCCTTATTGCCGCAGTTACCTTACCTTCTAAAACACTAAATTCAACTAATTGGCCTTAGTTTCAGCAATTTTCTACTAAGGTATAAATAAATTAATTTTCCGTACCACTCGTTTTTCCAAATCTGGGCGTAAAATTTAATTAACTGGCACCAATGTTCGCAATTTCCTTCTAAGAAATTAAATTTAACTAATTGTCCATCACAGACACAATTTCCTTCTAAGGCTCAAAATAAAATTAATTGCCCGTATCGCCCTCGAACGCATTAAAGGCATTAAAATAAAATGATTGGCCTTAGTGCCCACTATTGCTTTCCGAGGCACAATATTAAATTAATTCTCCTTATTGCCACAATTACATTCTAAAACACTTATTTTAAATTTTTATGAGTACTCCTAGAGTTTCCTGTATTATTTCCTAATTAAATTTAATTAACAATTGCTGTAATTTAAAATTTAAAAAATTAAATAACTTAATTCTTAACTAAAAACTAATTGGCCTTAGTTTTCTAATTTTCTACTAAGGTATAAAAATAAATTAATTTTCCGTACCACCCGTTTTTCCAAATCTGGGCGTAAAATTTAATTAACTGGCACCAATGCTCGCAATTTCCTTCTAAGAAATTAAATTTAACTAATTGTCCATCACAGACACAATTTCCTTCTAAGGTACAAAATAAAATTAATTGCCCGTATCGCCCTCGAACGCACACTAAGGCATTAAAATAAAATGATTGGCCTTAGTGCCCACTATTGCTTTGCCGAGGCACAATATTAAATTAATTCTCCTTATTGCCACAATTACATTCTAAAACACTTATTTTAAATTTTTATGAGTACTCCCTAGAGTTTCCTAGCGAGGCCTAAAGTTATATTAATTTGCCTTAGTACCCGTAATTGCCTTCGGAGGCACAAAATTAAATTTACTGGCCTCAATGCCCACAATTGCCTTCTAAGAGAATTTTGTGTAACTAATTGTCCTTAGCACCATTAATTGCCTTCAGAGGCATTAAATTAAATTAATTGGCCGTACCGCCCCCAATTGCACACTAGGACATTAAATTAAATCAATTGGCCTCTGTGACAACAATTGCTTACGACATATCAGTTAAATCAATCGATCGTAATGCCCACAATCGCCTTATGGGTAATTAAATTAAATTAGTCATCCTTATTGCCACAGTTACCTTCTAAAACACTAAATTCAACTAATTGGCCTTAGTTTCGGCAATTTTCTACTAAGGTATAAAAAAATTAATTTTCTTTAATTTTTAGAAAAAATTTATTAATTTAATTAAATTATTATTTAAATTTTAATGCCTAACATTTTGGTAAAAAATTATTGTTTTTTATACAATAGTAGAGGCTTAAAGTTATATTAATTTGCCTTAGTACCCGTAATTGCCTTCGGAGGCACAAAATTAAATTTACTGGCCTCAATGCCCACAATTGCCTTCTAAGAAAATTTTGTGTAACTAATTGTCCTTAGCACCATTAATTGCCTTCAGAGGCATTAAATTAAATTAATTGGCCGTACCGCCCCCAATTGCACACTAGGACATTACTTATTAAGTTACTAATCTAACTAAATGGCCTCTAGTGGCAATTTTTCTAAATTTTCTACTATAAAATTAAAAAATTGTCAAATAATTTTTCTTATACAGGTAATTTTTATAAATTAAATAATAATTTAATTAAGGAATTAAATTAAATTAGTCATCCTTATTGCCACAGTTACCTTCTAAAACACTAAATTCAACTAATTGGCCTTAGTTTCGGCAATTTTCTACTAAGGTATAAAAATAAATTAATTTTTCGTACCACTCGTTTTTCCAAATCTGGGCGTAAAATTTAATTAACTGGCACCAATGCTCGCAATTTCCTTCTAAGAAATTAAATTTAACTAATTGTCCATCAGTGTTTAAATGCAATTTAAAGGCAATTATTTAATCTTATTACTAGGACATTAAATTAAATCAATTGGCCTCTGTGACAACAATTGCTTACGACATATTCTGTTAAATCAATCGATCGTAATGCCCACAATCGCATTATGAGGAATTAAATTAAATTAGTCATCCTTATTGCCACAGTTACCTTCTAAAACACTAAATTCAACTAATTGGCCTTAGTTTCGACAATTTTCTAATAAGGTATAAAAATAAATTAATTTTCCGTACCACTCGTTTTTCCAAATCTGGGCGTAAAATTTAATTAACTGGCACCAATGCTTGCAATTTTCTGCTAAGAAATTAAATTAAAGTATGATTACTAGAATTAACTAATTGTCCATCACAGACACAATTTCCTTCTAAGGCACAAAATAAAATTAATTGCACGTATCGCCCTCGAACGCAAACTAAGGCATTAAAATAAAATGATTGGCCTTAGTGCCCACTATTGCTTTCCGAGGCACAATATTAAATTAATTGTCCTTATTGCCACAATTACATTCTAAAACACTTATTTTTAATTTTTATGAGTACTCCCTAGAGTTTCCTACCGAGGCTTAAAGTTATATTAATTTGCCTTAGTACCCGTAATTGCCTTCGGAGGCACAAAATTAAATTTACTGGCCTCAATGCCCACAATTGCCTTCTAAGAAAATTTTGTGTAACTAATTGTCCTTAGCACCATTAATTGCCTTCAGAGGCATTAAATTAAATTAATTGGCCGTACTGTCTCCCCCAATTGCACACTAGGACATTAAATTAAATCAATTGGCCTCTGTGACAACAATTGCTTACGACATATTCAGTTAAATCAATCGATCGTAATGCCCAGGTTTAAAACAAAAATTTAATGCAATATAAGAATTATTTAATTTAACACGGTATATACATGAAATATGTGTATAGTTACCTTCTAAAACACTAAATTCAACTAATTGGCCTTAGTTTCGACAATTTTCTACTAAGGTATAAAAATAAATTAATTTTCCGTACCACTCATTTTTCCAAATCTGGGCGTAAAATTTAATTAACTGGCACCAATGCTCGCAATTTCCTTCTAAGAAATTAAATTTAACTAATTGTCCATCACAGACACAATTTCCTTCTAAGGAACAAAATAAAATTAATCGCTCGTATCGCCCGCGAACGCACACTTAGGTATTAAAATAAAATGATTGGCCATAGTGCCCACTATTGCTTTTCGAGGCACAATATTAAATTAATTCTCCTTATTGCCACAATAACATTCTAAAACACTTATTTTAAATTTTTATGAGTATTCCCTAGAGTGTCCTAGCGAGGCTTAAAGTTTTATTAATTTGCCTTAGTACCCGTAATTGCCTTCGGAGGGACAAAATTACTAGAATTACTTGCCTCAATGCCCACAATTGCCTTCTAACAAATTTGTGTAACTAATTGTCCTTAGCCCCATTAATTGCTTTCAGAGCCATTAAATTAAATTAATTGGCGTACACACTTTAATTGCACACTAAGACATTAAATTAAATCAATTGGACTTAGTGGCAACTAGTGCTTACGACACATTCAGTTAAATCAATCGATCGTAATGCCCACAATCGCCTTATGAGGCATTAAATTAAATTAGTCATCCTTATTGCCACAGTTACCTTCTAAAACACTAAATTCAACTAATTGGCCTTAGTTTTGGCAATTTTCTACTAAGGTACAAAAATAAATTAATTTTCCGTACCACTCGTTTTTCCAAATCTGGGCGTAAAATTTAATTAACTGGCACCAATGCTCGCAATTTCCTTCTAAGAAATTAAATTTAACTAATTGTCCATCACAGACACAATTTCCTTCTAAGGCACAAAATAAAATTAATTGCCCGTATCGCCTATTGATTAAATGTTTTAATTTTATTGTGAGAATTAATATAATGCCTTATAAGGCAATCTAAGGCATTAAAATAAAATGATTGGCCTTGGTGCCCAGTATTGCTTTCCGAGGCACAATATTAAATTAATTCTCCTTATTGCCACAATTACATTCTAAAACACTTATTTTAAATTTTTATGAGTACTCCCTAGAGTTTCCTAGCGAGGCTTAAAGTTATATTAATTTGCCTTAGTACCCGTAATTGCCTTCGGAGGCACAAAATTAAATTTACGGGCCTCAATGCCCACAATTGCCTTCTAAGAAAATTTTGTGTAACTAATTGTCCTTAGCACCATTAATTGCCTTCAGAGGCATTAAATAAAATTAATTGGCCGTACCGCCCCCAATTGCACACTAGGACATTAAATTAAATAAATTGGCCTCTGTGACAACAATTGCTTACGACATATTCAGTTAAATCAATCGATCGTAATGCCCACAATCGCCTTATGAGGAATTAAATTAAATAAGTCATCTTTATTGCCGTAGTTACCTTCCAAAACACTAAATCCTTATTCAACTAATTGGCCTTAGTTTCGGCAATTTTCTACTAAGGTATAAAAATAAATTAATTTTCCGTACCACTCGTTTTTCCAAATCTGGGCGTAAAATTTAATTAACTCTTATACAATTCGTAATTTCCTTCCTAAGAAATTAAATTTAACTAATTGTCCATCACAGACACAATTTCCTTCTAAGGAACAAAATAAAATTAATGCCCGTATCGCCCTCGAACGCACACTAAGGCATTAAAATAAAATGATTGGCCTTGGTGCATTGTCTATTGCTTTCCGAGGCACAATATTAAATCCTTATTGCCACAATTACATTCTAAAACACTTATTTTAAATTTTTATGAGTACTCCCTAGAGTTTCCTAGCGAGGCTTAAAGTTATATTAATTTGCCTTAGTACCCGTAATTGCCTTCGGAGGCACAAAATTAAATTTACTGGCCTCAATGCCCACAATTGCCTTCTAAGAAAATTTTGTGTAACTAATTGTCCTTAGCACCATTAATTGCCATAAAGAAATGTAAATTTACAATCTTAATAAATAAATAAAAATCACAAATTAAATTTAACTAATTGTCCATCACAGACACAATTTCCTTCTAAGGCACAAAATAAAATTAATTGCCCGTATCGCCCTCGAACGCACACTAAGGCATTAAAATAAAATGATTGGCCTTAGTGCCCACTATTGCTTTCGGGATATATTAAATTAATTCTCTGATTACTAATTAAGGCAATAATTTTGCAATTATTGCCACAATTACATTCTAAAACACTTATTTTAAATTTTTATGAGCATTAATTAATTAGAGTGCCTAGCGAGGCTTAAAGTTATATTAATTTGCCTTAGTACCCGTAATTGCCTTCGGAGGCACAAAATTAAATTTACTGGCCTCAATGCCCACAATTGCCTTCTAAGAAAATTTTGTGTAACTAATTGTCCTTAGCACCATTAATTGCCTTCAGAGGCATTAAATTAAATTAATTGGCCGTACCGCCCCCAATTGCACACTAGGACATTAAATTAAATCAATTGGACTTAGTGGCAACAAGTGCTTACGACACATTCAGTTAAATCAATCGATCGTAATGCCCACAATCGCCTTATGAGGAATTAAATTAAATTAGTCATCCTTATTGCCACAGTTACCTTCTAAAACACTAAATTCAACTAATTGGCCTTAGTTTCAGCAATTTTCTACTAAGGTATAAAAATAAATTAATTTTCCGTACCACTCGTTTTTCCAAATCTGGAGGACAATAGTTAAATTAATTGTCCTTATTGCCACAATTTTTAATCTAATTAGTGTATTAAAATTTTTATGAGTACTCCTAGAGTTTCCTAGCGAGGCTTAAAGTTATATTAATTTGCCTTAGTACCCGTAATTCTTCGGAGGCACAAAATTAAATAATGCCAATTATAATTGGCCAACAATGGCATTACCCATCTAATTGCCTTCTAAGAAAATTTTGTGTAACTAATTGTCCTTAGCACCATTAATTGCCTTCAGAGGCATTAAATTAAATTAATTGGCCTTACCGCCCCCAATTGCACACTAGGACATTAAATTAAATCAATTGGCCTCTGTGACAACAATTGCTTACGACATATTCAGTTAAATCAATCGATCGTAATGCCCACAATCGCCTTATGAGGAATTAAATTAAATTAGTCATCCTTATTGCCACATTTACCTTCTAAAACACTAAATTCAACTAATTGGCCTTAGTTTCAATCTAGATTAAGTTAATTTATATAAGTGACATCTAGATGTGTATACTCGTTTTTCCAAATCTGGGCGTAAAATTTAATTAACTGGCACCAATGCTCGCAATTTCCTTCTAAGAAATTAAATTTAACTAATTGTCCATCACAGACACAATTTCCTTCTAAGGCACAAAATAAAATTAATTGCCCGTATCGCCTCGAACGCACATCTAAGGCATAAGGCATTAAAATAAAATGATTGGCCTTAGTGCCCACTATTGCTTTCGAGGCACAATATTAAATTAATTCTCCTTATTGCCACAATTACATTCTAAAACACTTATTTTAAATTTTTATGAGTACTCCCTAGAGTTTCCTAGCGAGGCTTAAAGTTATATTAATTTGCCTTAGTACCCGTAATTGCCTTCGGAGGCACAAAATTAAATTTACTGGCCTCAATGCCCACAATTGCCTTCTAGAAAATTTTGTGTAACTTATTGTCCTTAGCACCATTAATTGCCTTCAGAGGCATTAAATTAAATTAATTGGTCGTACCGCCCCCAATTGCACACTAGGACATTAAATTAAATCAGATTGGCCTCTGTGACAATAATTGCTTACGACATATTGATTTAAATGAATGATCGCAATGCCCACAATCGCCTTATAAGGAATTAAATTAAATTAGTCATCCTTATTGCCACAGTTACCTTCTAAAACACTAAATTCAACTAATTGGCCTTAGATTATGCCGTAATTGCCTTCGGAGGCACAAAATTAAATTTACTGGCCTCAATGCCCACAATTGCCTTCTAAGAAAATTTTGTGTAACTAATTGTCCTTAGCACCATTAATTGCCTTCAGAGGCATTAAATTAAATTAACGTTATTAAATAACATTTACTTAAATCTAATTATTAATTATTTAACAACAATGGCCTCTGTGTACTACAACAATTGCTTACGACATATTCAGTTAAATCAATCGATCGTAATGCCCACAATCGCCTTATGAGGAATTAAATTAAATTAGTCATCCTTATTGCCACAGTTACCTTCTAAAACACTAAATTCAACTAATTGGCCTTAGTTTCGGCAATTTTCTACTAAGGTATAAAAATAAATTAATTTTCCGTACCACTCGTTTTTCCAAATCTGGGCGTAAAATTTAATTAACTGGCACCAATGCTCGCAATTTCCTTCTAAGAAATTAAATTTAACTAATTGTCCATCACAGACACAATTTCCTTCTAAGGCACAAAATAAAATTAATTGCCCGTATCGCCCTCGAACGCACACTAAGGCATTAAAATAAAATGATTGGCCTTAGTGCCCACTATTGCTTTGAGGCACAATATTAAATTAATTCTCCTTATTGCCACAATTACATTCTAAAACACTTATTTTAGAAAATTTTTATGAGTACTCCCTAGAGTTTCCTAGCGAGGCTTAAAGTTATATTAATTTGCCTTAGTACCCGTAATTGCCTTCGGAGGCACAAAATTAAATTTACTGGCCTCAATGCCCACAATTGCCTTCTAAGAAAATTTTGTGTAACTAATTGTCCTTAGCACCATTAATTGCCTTCAGAGGCTGTCTCTTATATTAATTGGCCGATGTGCCCCCAATTGCACACTAGGACATTAAATTAAATCAATTGGCCTCTGTGACAATAAGGATATTTACGACATATAAGAGTTAAATCAATCGATCGTAATGCCCACAATCGCCTTATGTGGCATTAAATTAAATTAGTCATCCTTATTGCCACAGTTACCTTCTAAAACACTAAATTCAACTAATTGGCCTTAGTTTCGGAAATTTTCTACTAAGATATAAAATTAAATTAATTTTCCGTACCACTTGTTTTTCCAAATCTGGGCGTAAAATTTAATTAACTGGCACCAATGCTCGCAATTTCCTTCGCTACTAAGAAATTAAATTTAACTAATTGTCCATCACAGATCTAATTTCCTATAAAGGCACAAAATAAATTTAATTGCCCGTATCGCACGAGCACGATAAGGCATTAAAATAAAATGATTGGCCTTAGTGCCCACTAATTAAAATAGGCACAATATTAAATTAATTCTCCTTATTGCCACAATTACATTCTAAAACACTTATTTAAAATTTTTATGAGTACTCCCTAGAGTTTCCTAGCGAGGCTTAAAGTTATATTAATTTGCCTTAGTACCCGTAATTGCCATATTGGTGCTAAGGACAATTAGTTACACATAATTTCTTAGAAGGCAATTGTGGGTATTGAGGCCAGTAAATCTAATTTTGTGCCTCCGAAGGCAATTACGGGTACTAAGGCAAATTAATATAACCTTAAGCCACAATAGAAACTTTAGGACTTGATAGAAATTTCAAATAAGTGCTTTAGAATGTAAATGTGGCACTAAGGACAATTAATTTAATATTGTGCCTCCGGAAAGCAAAAGTGGGCACTAAGGCCAATCATTTTATTTGTATGCCTTAGTGTGCGTTCTCGAACGCACTCGGCCAATTAATTTTATTTAGTATATTAGACTGTCTCTTATGAAGGTCAATTAATTAAATTCTGTCTCTTATAAGAAAATTGCGAGCATTGATGCCAGTTAATTAAATTTTTAGCCCAGATTTGGAAAAACGGATGATACGGAAAATTTAATTTTGTGCCTCCGAAGGCAATTACAGGTACTTAGGCAAATTAATATAATCTTAAGCCTCGCTAGGAAACTTTAAGGAGTACTGATAACAATTTCAAATAAGTGCTTTAGAATGAAATTGAGGCACTAAGGACAATTAATTTAATATCGTGCCTCGGAAAGCAAAAGTAGGCGCTAAGGCCAATTATTTTATTTTAATGCCTTAGTGTGCGTTTGAGACCGATACGGCCAATTAATTTTATTTAGTGCCTTAGAAGAAAATTGTGTCTGTGAAGGTCAATTAATTAAATTTAATTTCTGTGTATAAGTACGACAAATTAATTTAATTTTATACCTTAGTAGAAAATTGCTGAAACTAAGGTCAATTAGTTGAATTTAGTGTTTTAGATGGTAACTGTGGCAATAAGGATGACTAATTTAATTTAATGCCTCATAAGGCGATTGTAGGCATTACGATCGATTGATTTAACTGAATGTGTCGTAAGCACTAGTTGCCACTAAGGCCGATTGATTTAATTTAATGTCTTAGTGTGCAATTGGGGGCGGTACGGCCAAGGACAATTAGTTACACATAATTTCTTAGAAGACAATTGTGCGCATTGAGGCCAGTAAATCTAATTTTGTGCCTCCGAAGGCAATTACGGGTACTAAGGCAAATTAATAGAACCTTAAGCCTTGCTAGGAAACTTTAAGGAGTACTGATAACAATTTCAAATAAGTGCTTTAGAATGAAATTGAGGCACTAAGGACATAATTAATTTAATATCGTGCCTCGGAAAGCAAAAGTAGGCACTAAGGCCAATTATTTTATTTTAATGCCTTAGTGTGCGTTGGGGGCGGTACGACCTATTAATTTAATTTAATTCCTCTGAAGGCAGTTGTGGATGCTTAGGACAATTAGCTACACATAATTTCTTATAAGGCAATTGTGAATTAAGGCCAGTAAATTTAATTTTGTGCCTCAGAGGCACATCTCCGCCATATCAATCTAGATGTGTATATGCGACACTTAAGCCTCGCTAGAAACTTTAGGTCGTACCGAGAACAATTGCCAAACTAAGTGCTTTAGAATGTAATAATTGGCCTAAGTGTCTCTAATTACATTCTCGTGCCTCGTAGGCAATACACAAATAAAAGGCCAATCATTTTATTTTAATGCCTTAGTGTGCGTTCGAGGGCGATACTGACAATTAATTTTATTTAGTGCCTTAGAACAAATTCCGCCATTTGAAGGTCAATTAATTAAATTTAATTTCTTAGAAGAAAATTGCGTGCATTGATGCCAGTTAATTAAATAACGCCCAGATTTGGAAAAACGGATGGTACGGCAAATTAATTTAATTTTATACCTTAGTAGAAAATTGCCGAAACTAAGGTCAATTAGTTGAATTTAGTGTTTTAGAAGGTAACTGTGGCAATAAGGATGACTAATTTAATTTAATGCCTAATAAGGCGATTGTGGGCATTACGATCGATTGATTTGGCGGAATGTGTCGTAAGCACTAGTTGCCACTAAGGCCAATTGATTTAATTGAATATCTTAGGGTGCTATTGGGGGCGGTACGGCCAATTAATTTAATTTAATGCCTCCGAAGGAAATTATTGGTGCTAAGGACAATTAGTTATACATAATTTCTTAGAAGGCAATTGTGGGTATTGAGGCCAGTAAATCTAATTTTGTGCCTCCGAAGGCAATTACGGGTACAAAGGCAAAATAATATAACCTTAAGCCTCGCTAGTTTTTCCAAACTGAGCGTAAAATAACAATTTCAAATAAGTGCTTTAGAATGTAATTGTGGCACTAAGGACAATTAATTTAATGTCGTGCCTCGAAAATTCTATAGTGGGCACTAAGGCCATTCTATTTTACTTTAATGCCTTATACACTATGGCGATACGGCCAATTAATTTTATTTAGTGGCTTAGAAGGAAATTGTATCTGTGAAGGTCAATTAATTAAATTTAATTTCTTAGAAGAAAATTGCGAGCATTGATGCCAGTTAATTAAATTTTACGCCCAGATTTGGAAAAATGGATGGTACGGCAAATTAATTTAATTTTATACCTTAGTAGAAAATTGCCGAAACTAAGGTCTATTAGTTGAATTTAGTGTTTTAGAAGGTAACTGTGGCAATAAGGATGACTAATTTAATTTAATGCCTCATAAGGCGATTGTGGGCATTACGATCGATTGATTTAACTAAATGTGTCGTAAGCACTAGTTGCCACTAAGGCCAATTGATTTAATTTAATGTCTTAGTGTGCAATTGGGGGCGGTACGGCCAATTATAATTAATTATATTTAATGTATAAATTTAAATAACAATTTCAAATAAGTGGTTTAGAATGTAATTGTGGCACTAAGGACAATTAATTTAATATCGTGCCCCGGAAAGCAAAAGTGGGCACTAAGGCCAATCATTTTATTTTAATGCCTTAGTGTGCGTTCGAGGGCGATACGGCCAATTAATTTTATTTAGTGCCTTAGAAGGAAATTGTGTCTGTGAAGGTCAATTAATTAAATTTAATTTCTTAGAAGAAAATTGCGAGCATTGATGCCAGTTAATTAAATTTACGCCCAGATTTGGAAAAACGGATGGTATGGCAAATTAATTTAATTTTATACCTTAGTAGAAAATTGCCGAAACTAAGGTCAATTAGTTGAATTTAGTGTTTTAGAAGGTAACTGTGGCAATAAGGATGACTAATTTAATTTAATGCCTCATAAGGCGATTGTGGGCATTACGATCGTCTATCAGTACTAGATGTACGTAAGAGACAGCCACTAAGGCCAATTGATTTAATTTAATGTCTTAGTGTGCAATTGGGGGCGGTACGGCCAATTAATTTAATTTAATGCCTCCGAAGGCAATTATTGGTGCTATGGACAATTAGTTACACATAATTTCTTAGAAGGCAATTGTGCGCATTGAGGCCAGTAAATCTAATTTTGTGCCTCCGAAGGCAATTACGGGTACTAAGGCAAATTAATATAACCTTAAGCCTCGCTAGGAAACTTTAGGGAGTACTGATAACAATTTCAAATAAGTGCTTTAGAATGTAATTGTGGCACTAAGGACAATTAATTTAATATACTGCCTTCGGATGTCTCTTATAAAAGTGGGCACTAAGGCCAATCATTTTATTTTAATGCCTTAGTGTATAGGTCAATTAATTAAATTTAATTTCTTAGAACCAAATTGCGAGCATTGATGCCAGTTAATTAAATTTTACGCCCAGAGGCTGGAAAAACGGATGGTACGGCAAATTAATTTAATTTTATACCTTAGTAGAAAACAAAATTAAATTAACTGGCCTTAGTTGAATTTAATTGCCTAGAAGAAATTAACTGTGCAATAAGGATGACTAATTTAATTTAATGCCTCATAAGGCGATTGTGGGCATTACGATCGATTGATTTAGCTAAATGTGTCGTAAGCACTAGTTGCCACTAAGGCCAATTGATTTAATTTAATGTCTTAGTGTGCAATTGGGGGCGGTACGGCCAATTAATTTAATTTAATGCCTCCGAAGGCAATTATTGGTGCTATGGACAATTAGTTACACATAATTTCTTAGAAGGCAATTGTGCGCATTGAGGCCAGTAAATCTAATTTTGGGTATCGCCCCTGTCTCTTATACACTAAATTTAGTGCCTTATAAGAAAATTTTGTCTGTGAAGGTCAATTAATTAAATTTAATTTCTTAGAAGAAAATTGCGAGCATTGATGCCAGTTAATTAAATTTTTAGCCCAGATTTGGAAAAACGGATGGCACGGAAAATTAATTTATTTTATACCTTAGTAGAAAATTGCCGAAACTAAGGTCAATTAGTTGAATTTAGTGTTTTAGAAGGTAACTCCGGCAATAAGGATGACTAATTTAATTTAATGCCTCATAAGGCGATTAAGGGCATTACGATCGATTGTAAGACAGCTGTGACAATTAATTCTTAAGCCTCGCTTAGGAAACATTTGGATAACAATTTCAAATAAGTGCTTTAGAATGTAATTGTGGCACTAAGGACAATTAATTTAATATCGTGCCTCGGAAAGCAATAGTAGGCACTAAGGCCAATCATTTTATTTTAATGCCTTAGTGTGCGTTCGAGGCGATATGGCCAATTAATTTTATTTAGTGCCTTAGAAGGAAATTGTGTCTGTGAAGGTCAATTAATTAAATTTAATTTCTTAGAAGAAAATTGCGTGCAGGCTTGATGCCAGTTAATTAAATTTTACACCCAGATTTGGAAAAACGGATGGTACGGCAAATTAATTTAATTTTATACCTTAGTAGAAAATTGCCGAAACTAAGGTCAATTAGTTGAATTTAGTGTTTTAGAAGGTAACTGTCACAATAAGGATGACTAATTTAATTTAATGCCTCATAAGGCGATTGTGGGCATTACGATCGATTGATTTAGCTAAATGTGTCGTAAGCACTAGTTGCCACTAAGGCCAATTGATTTAATTTAATGTCTTAGTGTGCAATTGGGGGCGGTACGGCCAATTAATTTAATTTAATGCCTCCGAAGGCAATTATTGGTGCTAAGGACAATTAGTTACACATAATTTCTTAGAAGGCAATTGTGGGTATTGAGGCCAGTAAATCTAATTTTGTGCCTCCGAAGGCAATTACGGGTACTAAGGCAAATTAATAAACTTAAGCCGCTAGGTGCCTTCTAGGGAGTACTGATAACAATTTCAAATAAGTTTCTTTAGAATGTAACAATTTATTGTTGTGGCACTAAGGACAATTAATTTAATGTCGTGCCTCGGAAAGCAATAGTGGGCACTAAGGCCAATCATTTTATTTTAATGACTTAGTGTGCGTTCGAGGGCGATACGGCCAATTAATTTTATTTAAGGCTTAGAAGGAAATTGTGTCTGTGAAGGTCAATTAATTAAATTTAGTTTCTTAGAAGAAAATTGCGAGCATTGATGCCAGTTAATTAAATTTTACGCCCAGATTTGGAAAAACGGATGGTATGGCAAATTAATTTAATTTTATACCTTAGTAGAAAATTGCCGAAACTAAGGTCAATTAGTTGAATTTAGTGTTTTAGAAGGTAACTGTGGCAATAAGGATGACTAATTTAATTTAATGCCTCATAAGGCGATTGTGGGCATTACGACACATCTATCTAGCTAAATGTGTCGTAAGCACTTGCTGTCACTAAGGCCAATTGATTTAATTTAATGTCTTAGTGTGCAATTGGGGGCGGTACGGCCAATTAATTTAATTTAATAAGCCTCCGAAGGCAATTATTGGTGCTAAGGACAATTAGTTACACACAATTTCTTAGAAGGCAATTGTGCGCATTGAGGCCAGTAAATCTAATTTTGTGCCTCCGAAGGCAATTACGGGTACTAAGGCAAATTAATGTACCTTAAGCCTCGCCAGGAAACTTGAGGGAGTACTGATAACAATTTCAAATAAGTGCTTTAGAATGTAATTGTGGCACCAAGGACAATTAATTTAATGTCGTGCCTCGGAAAGCAATAGTGGGCACTAAGGCCAATCATTTTATTTTAATGCCTTAGTGTGCGTTCGAGGGCGATACGGCCAATTAATTTTATTTAGTGCCTTAGAAGAAAATTGTGTCTTTGAAGGTCAATTACTTAAATTTAATTTCTTATAAGGAAATTGCGAGCATTGTTGCCAGTTAATTAAATTTTACGCCCAGATTTGGAAAAACGGATGGTACGGCAAATTATTTTAATTTTATACCATTGTAGAAAATTGCCGAAACTAAGCTATGTAAATTAGTTGAATTTAGTGTTTTAGAAGGTAACTGTGGCTTAAAACACTAAATAATTCTATTGCCTCATAAGGCGATTGTGGGCATTACGATCGATTGATTTAACTAAACATGTCGTAAGCACTATTTGCCACTAAGGCCAATTGATTTAATTTAATGTCTTAGTGTGCAATTATACACATCTAGATGTGTATAAGAGACAGCTTCAGAGGCCAATTGGATGCTTAGGACAATTAGCTACACATAATTTCTTAGAAGGCAATTGTGGGCATTAAGGCCAGTAAATTTAATTTTGTGCCTCTGAAGGCAATTACGGGTACTAAGGCAAATTAATATAACCTTAAGCCTCGCTAGGAAACTTTAGGAGTACTCATGAAAATTTAAAATAAGGGTTTTAGAATGTAATTGTGGCAATAAGGCCAAGCCTTAGTGTGCGTTCGACCTTAGAGGTCAATTACAATTATTACGATCGATTGAGTGCCTGTCTCTAGTGGCAACAGCTAGTGCTATAGCTTAGGACTGCTACACATAATTTCTTAGAAGGCAATCGTGGGCAAAAGGCAATTTAAGGCAAATTAATATAACCTTAAGCATCTTGAATAACAATTTCAAATAAGTGCTTTAGAATGTCGGACAATTAATTTAATGCGTGCCTCGGAGACAGCAATAGTGGGCACTAATTGCCAATTATTATAATGCCTTAGTGTGCGTTCGAGACTATACGGCCAATTAATTTTGTTTAGTGCCTTAGAAGAAAATTGTGTCTTTGAAGGTCAATTACTAAAATTTAATTTCTTATAAGGAAATTGCGAGCATTGTTGCCAGTTAATTAAATTTTACGCCCAGATTTGGA
Organism: Cinchona pubescens; assembly: GCA_025175665.1. Classification (NCBI taxonomy): domain Eukaryota; kingdom Viridiplantae; phylum Streptophyta; class Magnoliopsida; order Gentianales; family Rubiaceae; genus Cinchona; species Cinchona pubescens. The sequence goes on from JANKKI010000141.1 coordinate 920,438, forward strand.
AAAACGGATGGTACGGCAAATTATTTTAATTTTATACCATTGTAGAAAATTGCCGAAACTAAGGTCAATTAGTTGAATTTAGTGTTTTAGAAGGTAACTGTGGCAATAAGGATGACTAATTTAATTTAATGCCTCATAAGGCGATTGTGGGCATTACGATCTTGATGATTGATTTAACTAAATATGTCGTAAGCACTAGTTGCCACTAAGGCCAATTGATTTAATTTAATGTCTTAGTGTGCAGTTGGGGCGGTACGACCTATTAATTTAATTTAATTCCTCTGAAGGCAGTTGTGGATGCTTAGGACAATTAGCTACACATAATTTCTTAGAAGGCAATTGTGGGCATTAAGGCCAGTAAATTTAATTTTGTGCCTCCGAAGGCAATTACGGGTACTAAGGCAAATTAATATAACCTTAAGCCTCGCTAGGAAACTTTAGGGAGTACTGATAACAATTTCAAATAAGTGGTTTAGAATGTAATTGTGGCACTAAGGACAAGTAATTTAATATCGTGCCTCGGAAAGCAAAAGTGGGCACTAAGGCCAATCATTTTATTTTAATGCCTTAGTGTGCGTTCGAGGGCGATACGGCCAATTAATTTTATTTAGTGCCTTAGAAGGAAATTGTGTCTGTGAAGGTCAATTAATTAAATTTAATTTCTTAGAAGTTAAATTGCGAGCATTGATGCCAGTTAATTAAATTTTACGCCCAGATTTGGAAAAATGGATGGTATGGCAAATTAATTTAATTTTATACCTTAGTAGAAAATTGCCGAAACTAAGGTCAATTAGTTGAATTTAGTGTTTTAGAAGGTAACTGTGGCAATAAGGATGACTAATTTAATTTAATGCCTCATAAGGCGATTGTGGGCATTACGATCCATTGATCTAGCTAAATGTGTCGTAAGCACTAGCGGCCACTAAGGCCAATTGATTTAATAGAATGTCTTAGTGTGCAATTGGGGGCGGTACGGCCAATTAATTTAATTTAATGCCTCCGAAGGCAATTATTGGTGCTATGGACAATTAGTTACACACAATTTCTTAGAAGGCAATTGTGCGCATTGAGGCCAGTAAATCTAATTTTGTGCCTCCGAAGGCAATTACGGGTACTAAGGCAAATTAATATAACCTTAAGCCTGGCTAGAAACTTTAAAGGGATACTGATAACAATTTCAGTATAAGAGACAGGTCCGAGATCACCAAAAGTGGGCACTAAGGCCAATAGATGTTTATTTTAATGCATTAGTGTGCGTTCGAGGGCGATACGGCCATTAATTTTATTTAGTGGCTTAGAAGGAAATTGTGTCTGTGAAGGTCAATTAATTAAATTTAATTTCTTAGAACCAAATTGCGAGCATTGATGCGATTAATTAAATTTCGTGATTTGGAAAAAGCGATGGTACGGCAAATTAATTTAATTTTATACCTTAGTAGAAAATTGCCGAAATTAAGGTCAATTAGTTGAATTTAGTGTTTTAGAAGGTAACTGTCGCAATAAGGATGACTAATTTAATTTAATGCCTCATAAGGCGATTGTGGGCATTACGATCGATTGATTTAGCTAAATGTGTCGTAAGCACTAGTTGCCACTAAGGCCAATTGATTTAATTTAATGTCTTAGTGTGCAATTGGGGGCGGTACGGCCAATTAATTTAATTTAATGCCTCCGAAGGCAATTATTGGTGCTATGGACAATTAGTTACACATAATTTCTTAGAAGGCAATTGTGCGCATTGAGGCCAGTAAATCTAATTTTGTGCCTCCGAAGGCAATTACGGGTACTAAGGCAAATTAATATAACCTTAAGCCTCGCTAGGAAACTTTAGGGAGTACTGATAACAATTTCAAATATGTGCTTTAGAAAGTAATTGTGGCACTAAGGACAATTAATTTAATATCGTGCCCCGGAAAGCAAAAGTGGGCACTAAGGCCAATCATTTTATTTTAATTCCTTAGTGTGCGTTCGAGGGCGATACGGCCAATTGATTTTATTAAGTGCCTTAGAAGAAAATTTTGTCTGTGAAGGTCAATTAATTAAATTTAATTTCTTAGAAGAAAATTGCGAGCATTGATGCCAGTTAATTAAATTTTTAGCCCAGATTTGGAAAAACGGATGGTACGAAAATTTAATTTATTTTACGTCTTAGCAGAAAATTGCTGAGTAGGCTAAACTAAGGTCAATTAGTTGAATTTAGTGTTTTAGAAGGTAACTCCGGCAATAAGGATGACTAATTTAATTTAATGCCTCATAAGGCGATTAAGGGCATTACGATCGATTGATTTAACTGAATGTGTCGTATGCACTAGTTGCCACTAAGTCTAATTGATTTAATTTAATGTCTTAGTGTACAATTGGGGGCGGTACGGCAAATTAATTTAATTTAATTCAATTCCTCTGAAGGCAGTTGTGGATGCTTACGACAATTAGCTACACATAATTCCTTAGTAGGCAATTGTGGGCATTAAGGCCAGTAAATTTAATTTTGTGCCTCCGAAAGCAATTACCAGTACTAAGGCAAATTAATCTAACCTTAAGCCTCGCTAGGAAACTTTAGGGAGTACTGATAACAATTTCAAATAAGTGCTTTAGAATGTAATTGTGGCACTAAGGACAATTAATTTAACGTCGTGCCTCGGAAAGCAATAGTAGGCACTAAGGCCAATCATTTTATTTTATACATGCCTTAGTGTGCGTTCGAGGGCGATACGGCCAATTAATTTTATTTAGTGCCTTAGAAGGAAATTGTGTCTGTGAAGGTCAATTAATTAAATTTAATTTCTTAGAAGAAAATTGGGTGCATTGATGCCAGTTAATTAAATTTTACACCCAGATTGGGAAAAACGGATGGTACGGCAAATTAATTTAATTTTATACCTTAGTAGAAAATTGCCGAAACTAAGGTCAATTAGTTGAATTTAGTGTTTTAGAAGGTAACTGTCACAATAAGGATGACTAATTTAATTTAATGCCTCCTAAGGCGATTGTGGGCATTACGATCGATTGATTTAGCTAAATGTGTCGTAAGCACTAGTTGCCACTAAGGCCAATTGATTTAATTTAATGTCTTAGTGTGCAATTGGGGGCGGTACGGCCAATTAATTTAATTTAATGCCTCCGAAGGCAATTATTGGTGCTAAGGACAATTAGTTACGCATAATTTCTTAGAAGGCAATTGTGGGTATTTAGGCCTCAATACTTAGTGACCTTCCTTAGACAAATTTGTCTGTCAAGGTCAATAAATTTCTTCTAAGACATCTTAGAAGAATTAATTGAGCATTGATGCCAGTTAATTAAATTTTACGCCCAGATTTGGAAAAACGGATGGTACGGCAAATTAATTTAATTTTATACCTTAGTAGAAAATTGCCGAAACTAAGGTCAATTAGTTGAATTTAGTGTTTTAGAAGGTAACTGTGGCAATAAGGATGACTAATTTAATTTAATGCCTCATAAGGCGATTAATGTGTGGGCATTACGATCGATTGATCTAGCTAAATGTGTCGTAAGCACTAGCGGCCACTAAGGCCAATTGATTTAATAGAATGTCTTAGTACTTGCATAATGGGCGGTACGGCCAATTAATTTAATTTAATGCCTCCGAAGGCAATTATTGGTGCTATGGACAATTAGTTACACATAATTTCTTAGAAGGCAATTGTGCGCATTGAGGCCAGTAAATCTAATTTTGTGCCTCCGAAGGCAATTACGGGTACTAAGGCAAATTAATATAACCTTAAGCCTCGCTAGGAAACTTTAGGGAGTACTGATAACAATTTCAAATAAGTGCTTTAGAATGTAATTGTGGCACTAAGGACAATTAATTTAATGTCGTGCCTCGGAAAGCAATAGTGGGCACTAAGGCCAATCATTTTATTTTAATGCCTTAGTGTGCGTTCGAGGGCGATACGGCCAATTAATTTTATTTAGTGCCTTAGAAGAAAATTGTGTCTTTGAAGGTCAATTACTAAAATTTAATTTCTTATAAGGAAATTGCGAGCATTGTTGCCAGTTAATTAAATTTTACGCCCAGATTTGGAAAAACGGATGGTACGGCAAATTATTTTAATTTTATACCATTGTAGAAAATTGCCGAAACTAAGGTCTATTAGTTGAATTTAGTGTTTTAGAAGGTAACTGTGGCAAAAAGGATGACTAATTTAATTTATTGCCTCATAAGGCGATTGTGGGCATTACGATCGATTGATTTAACTAAATATGTCGTAAGCACTAGTTGCCACTAAGGCCAATTGATTTAATTTAATGTCTTAGTGTGCAATTGGGGGCTGTAGCGTAGTTGCTTAATTTATATTTAATTAAGATGACCAATTATGGATGCTTAGGACAATTAGCTACACAATTTCTTAGAAGGCAATCGTGGGCATTAAGGCCAGTAAATTTAATTTTGTGCCTCCGAAGGCAATTACGGGCACTAAGGCAAATTAATATAACCTTAAGCATCGCTTAGTGAAACTTGAGGGAGTACTGATAACAAGATAATAAAGTGCCCTAAATATTGCTCTAAAATACACTTATTAGTACGGCAAATTATTTTAATTTTATACCATTGTAGAAAATTGCCGAAACTAAGGTCAATTAGTTGAATTTAGTGTTTTAGAAGGTAACTGTGGCAATAAGGATGACTAATTTAATTTAATGCCTCATAAGGCGATTGTGGGCATTACGATCGATTGATTTAACTAAATATGTCGTAAGCACTAGTTGCCACTAAGGCCAATTGATTTAATTTAATGTCTTAGTGTGCAGTTGGGGTAATTGCAGCGGTACGACCTATTAATTTAATTTAATTCCTCTGAAGCCAGCTGTGGATGCTTAGGACAATTAGCTACACATAATTTCTTAGAAGGCAATCGTGGGCATTAAGGCCAGTAAATTTAATTTTGTGCCTCCGAAGGCAATTACGGGCACTAAGGCAAATTAATATAACCTTAAGCCTCATCTTAATTAGTAGAAAATTGCCGAAACTAAGGTCAATTACTTGAATTTAGTGTTTTATAAGGTAACTGTGGCAATAAGGATGACTAATTTAATTTAATGCCTCATAAGGCGATTGTGGGCATTACGATCGATTGATTTAGCTGAATGTGTCGTAAGCACTAGTTGCCACTAAGGCCAATTGATTTAATTGAATGTCTTAGTGTGCTATTGGGGGCAGTACGGCCAATTAATTTAATTTAATGCCTGCGAAGGCAATTATTGGTGCTAAGGACAATTAGTTACACATAATTTCTTAGAAGGCAATTGTGGCATTGAGGCCAGTAAATCTAATTTTGTGACTCTGAAGGCAATTACGGGTACTAAGGCAAATTAATGTAACCTTAAGCCTCGCTAGGAAACTTTAGGGAGTACTGATAACAATTTCAAATAAGTGTTTTAGAATGAAATTGTGGCACGAAGGACAATTAATTTAATATCGTGCCCCGGAAAGCAAAAATGGGCACTAAGGCCAATCATTTGTATTTTAATGCCTTAGTGTGCGTTCGAGGGCGATACGGCCAATTGATTTTATTAAGTGCCTTAGAAGAAAATTTTTTCTGTGAAGGTCAATTAATTAAATTTAATTTCTTAGAAGAAAATTGCGAGCATTGATGCCAGTTAATTAAATTTTTAGCCCAGATTTGGAAAAACGGATGGTACGGAAAATTAATTTATTTTACACCTTAGCAGAAAATTGCCGAAACTAAGGTCAATTAGTTGAATTTAGTGTTTTAGAAGGTAACTGTGGCAATAAGGAAAATTAATTTAATATTGTGCATCGGAAAGCAATAGTGGGCACTAAGGCCGATCATTTTATTTTAATGCCTTACTGTGCGTTCGAGGGCGATAGGGCCAATTAATTTTATTTATTGGCTTAGAAGAAAATTGTGCCTGTGAAGGTCAAATAATTAAATTTAATTTCTTAGATGGAAATTGCGAGCATTGATGCCAGTTAATTAAATTTTTAGCCCAGATTTGGAAAAACGGATGGTACGGTAAATTAATTTAATTTTATACCTTAGTAGAAAATTGCCGAAACTAAGGTCAATTAGTTGAATTTAGTGTTTTAGAAGGTAACTATGGCAATAAGGATGACTAATTTAATTTAATGCCTCACAAGGCGATTGTGGGCATTACGATCGATTGATTTAACTGAATGTGTCGTAAGCACTAGTTGCCACTAAGGCCAATTGATTTAATTTATTGTCTTAGTTTGCAATTGGGGGCGGTACGACCAATTAATTTAATTTAATTCCTCTGAAGGCAATTGTGGATGCTAAGGAAAATTAGTTACACATAATTTATTAAAATTCAATTGTGGGCATTGAGGCCAGTAAATTTAATTTTGCGCCTCCGAAGGCAATTACGGGTACTATGGCAAATTAATATAACTTTAAGCCTCGCAAGGAAACTCTAGGGAGTACTCATAACAATTTAAAATAAGTCCTTTAGAATGCAATTGTGGCAATAAGGACAATTAATTTAATACTGTGTCTCGGAAAGCACGTCTTATAGTGGGCACTAAGGCCAATCATTTTATTTTAATGCCTTAGTGTGCGTTCGAGGGCGATACGGCCAATTAATTTTATTTTGTGCCTTAGAAGGAAATTGTGTCTGCGATGGACAATTAGTAAAATTTAATTTCTTAGAAGGAAATTGCGAGCATTGGTGCCAGTTAATTAAATTTTACGCCCAGATTTGGAAAAACGGGTGGTACGGCAAATTAATTTAATTTTCTACCTTAGTAGAAAATTGCCGAAACTAAGGTCAATTAGTTGAATTTAGTATTTTAGAAGGTAACTGTGACAATAAGGATGACTAATTTAATTTAATGCCTCATAAGGCGATTGTGGGCATTACGATCGATTGATTTAACTGAATATGTCGTAAGCACTAGTTGCCACTAAGGCCAATTGATTTAATTTAATGTCTTAGTGTGCAATTGGAGGTGGTACGACAAATTAATTTAATTTAATTCCTCTGAAGGCAGTTGTGGATGCCTAGGACAATTAGCTACACATAGTTATTGCCTTTAATTCCTTAATTCCTTAGAAGGCAATTGTGGGCATTAAGGCCAGTAAATTTAATTTTGTGCCTCCGAAGGCAATTACCAGTACTAAGGCAAATTAATCTAACCTTAAGCCTCGCTAGGAAACTTTAGGGAGTACTGATAACAATTTCAAATAAGTGCTTTAGAATGTAATTGTGGCACTAAGGACAATTAATTTAACGTCGTGCCTCGGAAAGCAATAGTAGGCACTAAGGCCAATCATTTTATTTTAATGCCTTAGTGTGCGTAAGGGCGATACGGCCAATTAATTTTATTTAGTGCCTTAGAAGGAAATTGTGTCTGTGAAGGTCAATTAATTAAATTTAATTTCTTAGAAGAAAATTGGGTGCATTGATGCCAGTTAATTAAATTTTACACCCAGATTTGGAAAAACGGATGGTACGGCAAATTAATTTAATTTTATACCTTAGTAGAAAATTACCGAAACTAAGGTCAATTAGTTGAATTTAGTGTTTTAGAAGGTAACTGTCACAATAAGTTGATGACTAATTTAATTTAATGCCTCATAAGGCGATTGTGGGCATTACGATCGATTGATTTAGCTCAATGTGTCGTAACCACTAGTTGCCAGTAAGGCCAATTGATTTAATTTAATGTCTTAGTTTGCAATTGGGGGCGGTACGGCCAATTAATTTAATTAAATGCCTCCGAAGGCAATTATTGGTGCTATGGACAATTAGTTACACATAATTTCTTAGAAGGAAATTGTGCGCATTGAGGCCAGTAAATTTAATTTTGTGCCTCCGAAGTCAATTACGGGTACTAAGGCAAATTAATATAACCTTAATCCTCGCTAGGAAACTTTAGGGAGTACAGATAACAAATTCAAATAAGTGCTTTAGAATGTAATTGTGGCACTAAGGACAATTATTTTAATGTCGTGCCTCGGAAAGCAATAGTGGGCACAAAGGCCAATCATTTTATTTTAATGCCATAGTATGCGTTCGAGGGCGATACGGACAATTAATTTTATTTAGTGCCTTATAGAAGGAAATTGTGTCTGTGAAGGTCAATTAATTAAATTTAATTTCTTAGAAGGAAATTGCGTGCATTGATGCCAGTTAATTAAATTTTACGCCCAGTTTGGAAAAACGTATGGTACGACAAATTAATTTAATTTTATACCTTAGTAGAAAATTGCCGAAAATAAGGTCTTTTACTTGAATTTAGTGTTTTAGAAGGTAACTGTGGCAATAAATTTCACTAATTTAATTTAATGCCTCATAAGGCGATTGTGGGCATTACGATCGATTGATTTAGCTGAATGTGTCGTAAGCACTAGTTGCCACTTAGGCCAATTGATTTAATTTAATGTCTTAGTGTGCAATTGGGGGCGGTACGGCCAATTAATTTAATTTAATGCCTCCGAAGGCAATTATTGGTGTTAAGGAAAATCAGTTACACATAATTTCTTAGAAGGTAATTGTGCGCATTGAGGCCAGTAAATCTAATTTTTTGCCTCCGAAGGCAATTACGGGTACAAAGGCAAATTAATATAACCTTAAGCTCGCTAGGAAACTTTAGGGAGTACTGATAACAATTTCAAATAAGTGCTTTAGAATGAAATTGTGGCACTAAGGACAATTAATTTAATATCGTGCCCCGGAAAGCAAAAGTGGGCACTAAGGCCAATCATTTTATTTTAATTCCTTAGTGTGCGTTCGAGGGCGATACGGCCAATTGATTTATTAAGTGCCTTATAAGAAAATTGTGTCAGTGAAGGTCAATTAATTAAATTTAATTTCTTAGAAGAAAATTGCGAGCATTGATGCCAGTTAATTAAATTTTTAGCCCAGATTTGGAAAAACGGATGGTACGGAAAATTAATTTATTTTACATCTTAGCAGAAAATTGCTGAAACTAAGGTCAATTAGTTGAATTTAGTGTTTTAGAAGGTAACTCCGGCAATAAGGATGACTAATTTAATTTAATGCCTCATAAGGCGATTAAGGGCATTACGATCGATTGATTTAACTGAATGTGTCGTATGCACTAGTTGCCACTAAGGTCTTATCTAATTGATTTAATTTAATGTCTTAGTGTACAATTGGGGGCGGTACGGCCAATTAATTTAATTTAATTCAATTCCTCTGAAGGCAGTTGTGGATGCTTACGACAATTAGCTACACATAATTCCTTAGAAGGCAATTGTGGGCATTAAGGCCAGTAAATCTAATTTTGTGCCTCCGAAGGCAATTACCAGTACTAAGGCAAATTATTCTAACCTTAAGCCTCGCTAGGAAACTTTAGGGGGGACTGATAACAATTTCAAATAAGTGCTTTAGAATGTAATTGTGGCACTAAGGACAATTAATTTAATGTCGTGCCTCGGAAAGCAATAGTGGGCACTAAGGCCAATCATTTTATTTTAATGCCTTAGTGTTCGATCGAGGGCGATACGGCCAATTAATTTTATTTAGTGCCTTAGAAGGAAATTGTGTCTGTGAAGGTCAATTTATTAAATTTAATTTCTTAGAAGAAAATTGCGTGCATTGATGCCAGTTAATTAAATTTTACGCCCAGATTTGTGGAAAAACGGATGGTACGGCAAATGAATTTAATTTTATACCTTAGTAGAAAATTGCCGAAACTAAGGTCAATTACTTGAATTTAGTGTTTTAGAATTACCTGCGCAATAAGGATGACTAATTTAATTTAATGCCTCATAAGGCGATTGTGGGCATTACGATCGATTGATTTAACTGAATATGTCGTAAGCACTAGTTGCCACTAAGGCCATCTAGAAATTAAATCCTTCTCCTGCACTTATTAATTAAAATTAATTAACGGCCAATTAATTTAATTTAATGCCTCCGAAGGCAATTATTGGTGCTATGGACAATTAGTTACACATAATTTCTTAGAAGGTAATTGTGCGCATTGAGGCCAGTAAATCTAATTTTTTGCCTCCGAAGGCAATTACGGGTACTAAGGCAAATTAATATAACCTTAAGCATCGCTAGGAAACTTTAGGGAGTACTGATAACAATTTCAAATAAGTGCTTTAGAATGTAATTGTGGCACTAAGGACAATTAATTTAGTAATATTGTGCCTCGGAAAGCAAAAGTGGGCACTAAGGCCAATCATTTTATTTTAATGCCTTAGTGTGCGTTCGAGGGCGATACGGCCAATTAATTTTATTTAGTGCCTTAGAAGAAAATTGTGTCTGTGAAGGTCAATTATTAAAATTTAATTTCTTATAAGGAAATTGCGAGCATTGTTGCCAGTTAATTAAATTTTACGCCCAGATTTGGAAAAACGGATGGTACGGCAAATTATTTTAATTTTATACCATTGTAGAAAATTGCCGAAACTAAGGTCAATTAGTTGAATTTAGTGTTTTAGAAGGTAACTGTGGCAATAAGGATGACTAATTTAATTTAATGCCTCATAAGGCGATTGTGGGCATTACGATCGATTGATTTAATTGAATATGTCGTAAGCACTAGTTGCCACTAAGGCCAATTGATTTAATTTAATGTCTTAGTGTGCAATTGGTACGACCTATTAATTTAATTTAATTCCTCTGAAGGCAGTTGTGGATGCTTAGCGATTAACAATTAGTTACACATAATTTCTTAGAAGGCAATTGTGCGCATTGAGGCCAGTAAATTTAATTTTGTGCCTCCGAAGGCAATTATCGGTACTAAGGCAAATTAATATAACCTTAAGCCTCGCTAGGAAACTTTAGGGAGTACTGATAACAATTTCAAATAAGTGCCTTAGAATGTAATTGTGTCACTAAGGACAATTAATTTAATATCGAGCCTCAGAAAGCAATAGCGGGCACTAAGGCCAATCATTTTATTTTAATGCCTTAGTGTGCGTTCGAGGGTGATACGGCCAATTAATTTTATTTAGTGCGTTAGAAGGAAATTGTGTCTGTGAAGGTCAATTAATTAAATTTAATTTCTTAGAAGGAAATTGCGAGCATTGATGCTAGTTAATTAAATTTTTCGCCCAGATTTGGAAAAACGAATGGTACGGCGAATTAATTTAATTTTATACCTTAGTAGAAAATTGCGGAAACTAACGTCAATTAGTTGAATTTAGTGTTTTAGAAGGTAACTGTGGCAATAAGGATGACTAATTTAATTTAATGCCTCATAAGGCGATTGTGGGCATTACGATCGATTGATTTAACTGAATGTGTCGTAAGCACTAGTTGCCACTAAGGCCAATTGGTTTAATTTAATGTCTTAGTGTGCAATTGGGGGCGGTACGGCCAATTAATTTAATTTAATGCCTCTGAAGGCTATTATTGGTGCAAAGGACAATTAGTTACACATAATTTCTTAGAAGGCAATTGTGGGCATTGAGGCCAGTAAGTTTAATTTTGTGCCTCCGAAGGCAATTACCGGTACTAAGGCAAATTAATATAACCTTAGGCCTCGCTAGGAAACTTTAGGGAGTACTGATAACAATTTCAAATAAGTGCCTTAGAATGTAATTGTGTCACTAAGGATAATTAATTTAATATCGTGCCTCGCAAAGCAATAGCGGGCACAAAGGCCAATCATTTTATTTTAATGCCTTAGTGTGCGTTCGAGGGCAATACGGCCAATTGATTGCTCAATTTTATTTAGTGCCTTAGAAGGAAATTGTGTCTGTGAAGGTCAATTAATTAAATTTAATTTCTTAGAAGGAAATTGCGAGCATTGATGCCAGTTAATTAAATTTTTAGCCCAGATTTGGAAAAACGGATGGTACGGCAAATTAATTTAATTTAATACCTTAGTAGGAAATTGCCGAACTTAGGTCAATTAGTTGAATTTAGTGTTTTACAATGTAACTGTGGCAATAAGGATGACTAATTTAATTTAATGCCTCATAAGGCGATTGTGGGCATTACGATCGATTGATTTAACTGAATGTGTCGTAGGCACTTGTTGCCACTAAGGCCAATTGATTTAATTTAGTGTCTTGTTGTGCAATTGGGGGCGGTACGGTTCAATTAATTTAATTTAATGCCTCTGAAGGCTATTATTGGTGCTAAGGACAATTAGTTATACATAATTTTATAGAAGGCAATTGTGGGCATTGAGGCCAGTAAATTTAATTTTGTGCCTCCGAAGGCAACAATTACGGGTACTAAGGCAAATTACCATAACTTTAAGCCTCGCTAGAAAACTTTAGGGAGTAGTAATAAGGATAATTAATTTAATATCGTGCATCGGAAAGCAATAGTGGGCACTAAGGCACATCATTTTATTTTCATGCTTTAGTGTGCGTTCGTGGGCGAAACTGCCAATTAATTTTATTTAGTGCCTTAGAAGGAAATTGTGTCTGTGAAGGTCAATTAATTAAATTTAATTTCACAGAAGGAAATTGCGTGCATTGATACCAGTAAATTAAATTTTACGCCCAGATTTGGAAAAATGGGTGGTATGGCAAATTAATTAAATTTAATTTCTTAGTAGAAAATTGTCGAAACTAAGGTCAATTAGTTGAATTTAGTATTTTAGAAGGTAACTGTGGCAATAAGGATGACTAATTTAATTTAATGCCTCATAAGGCGATTGTGGGCATTACGATCGATTGATTTAACTGAATGTGTCGTAAGCACTAGTTGCCACTAAGGACAATTGATTATTATAAATTAATACGGCCAATTAATTTAATTTAATGCCTCTGAAGGCAATTATTGGTGCAAAGGACAATTAGTTACACATAATTTCTTAGAAGGCAATTGTGGGCATTGAGGCCAGTAAATTTAATTTTGTGCCTCCGAAGGCAATTACCGGTACTAAGGCAAATTAATATAACCTTAAGCCTCGCTAGAAACTTTAGGAGTACTGATAACAATTTCAAATAAGTGCTTTAGAATGTAATTGTGGCACTAAGGACAATTAATTTAATATCGTGCCTCGGAAAGCAATAGCGGGCACTAAGGCCAATAATTTTATTCTAATGCCTTAGTGTGCGTTCGAGGGCGATACGGCCAATTAATTTTATTTAGTGCGTTAGAAGGAAATTGTGTCTATGAAGGTCAATTAATTAAATTTAATTTCTTAGAAGGAAATTGCGAGCATTGATGCCAGTTAATTAAATTTTTAGCCCAGATTTGGAAAAACGGATCTGGTACGGCAAATTAATTTAATTTTATACCTTAGTAGAAAATTGCTGAAACTAACGTCAATTAGTTGAATTTAGTGTTTTAGAGGGTAACTGTGGCAATAAGGATGACTAATTTAATTTAATGCCCCATAAGGCGATTGTGGGCATTACGATCGATTGATTTAACTGAATGTGTCGTAAGCACTAGTTGCCACTGAGGCCAATTGATTTAATTTAATGTCTTAGTGTGCAATTGGGGGCGGTACGGCCAATTAATTTAATTTAATGCCTCTGAAGGCTATTATTGGTGCTAAGGACAATTAGTTACACATAATTTCTTAGAAGGCAATTGTGGGCATTGAGGCCAGTAAGTTTAATTTTGTGCCTCCGAAGGCAATTACCGGTACTAAGGCAAATTAATATAACCTTAGGCCTCGCTAGGAAACTTTAGGAAGTACTGATGAAATTTCAATTAATTGCTCTTAGAATGTAATTGTGTCACTAAGGACAATTAATTTAATCCTTCGTCGCAATGTTATAATAGTGGTCACTTAGGCACATCATTTTATTTTAATTAAATTAAAATGCGTTCTGGGCGAAACTGCCAATTAATTTTATTTAGTGCCTTAGAAGGAAATTGTGTCTGTGAAGGTCAATTAATTAAATTTAATTTCTCAGAAGGAAATTGCGCTTATTGATACCAGTTAATTAAATTTTACGCCCAGATTTGGAAAAACGGGTGGTATGGCAAATTAATTAAATTTAATTTCTTAGTAGAAAATTGTCGAAACTAAGGTCAATTAGTTGAATTTAGTGTTTTAGAAGATAACTGTGGCAATAAGGATGACTAATTTAGTTTAATGCCTCATAAGGCGATTGTGGGCATTACGATCGATTGATTTAACTGAATGTGTCGTAAGCACTAGTTGCCACTAAGGCCAATTGATTTAATTTAATGTCTCAGTGTGCAATTGGGGGCAGTACGGCCAATTAATTTAATTTAAAGCCTCTGAAGGCAATTATTGGTGCTAAAAATAATTGGACAATTAGTTACACAAAATTTCTTAGAAGGCAATTGTGGGCATTGAGGCCAGTAAATTTAATTTTGTGCCTCCGAAGGCAATTACGGGTACTAAGGCAAATTAATATAACCTTAAGCCACGCTAAGAAACTTTAGGGAGTACTGATAACAATTTCAAATAAGTGCTTTAGAATGTAATTGTGTCACTAAGGATAATTAATTTAATATCGTGCTTTGGAAAGCAATAGCGGGCACCAAGGCCAATCATTTTATTTTAATGCCTTAGTGTGCGTTCGAGGGCGATACGGCCAATTAATTTTATTTAGTGCCTTAGAAGGAAATTGTGTCTGTGAAGCTTAATTAATTAAATTTAATTTCTTAGAAGGAAATTGCAAGCATTGATGCCAGTTAATTAAATTTTACGCCCAGATTTAGAAAAACGGGTGGTATGGCAAATTAATTAAATTTAAATTCTTAGTATGGTCAATTAGTTGAATTTAGTATTTTAGAAGGTAACTGCGGCAATATCAAGGGTGACTAATTTAATTTAATGCCTAATAAGGCGATTGTGGGCATTACGATCGATTGATTTAATTGAATGTGTCGTAAGCACTAGTTGCCACTAAGGCCAATTGATTTAATTTAATGTCTTATTGTGCAATTGGGGGGGGTACGGTCAATTAATTTAATTTAATGCCACTGAAGGCAATTATTGGTGCTAAGGACAATTAGTTACACATAATTTCTTAGAAGGCAATTGTGGGCATTGAGGCAAGTAAATTTAATTTTGTGCCTCCGAAGGCAATTACCGGTACTGAGGCAAATTAATATAACCATAAGCCTCGCTAGGAAACTTTAGGAAGTACTGATAACAATTTCAAATAAGTGCTTTAGAATGTAATTGTGTCACTAAGGACAATTAATTTAATATCGTGCCTCGGAAAGCAATAGCGGGCACTAAGGCCAATCATTTTATTTTAATGCCTTAGTGTGCGTTCGAGGGCGTTACGGCCAATTAATTTTATTTAGTGCCTTAGCCCTAAGGAAATTGTGTCTATGAAGGTCAATTAAATAAATTTAATTTCTTAGAAGGAAATTGCGAGCATTGATTGCAGTTAATTAAATTTTTAGCCCAGATTTGGAAAAACGGATGGTACGGCAAATTAATTTAATTTAATACCTTAGTAGGAAATTGCCGAAACTAAGGTCAATTAGTTGAATTTAGTGTTTTAGAATGTAACTGTGGCAATAAGGATGACTAATTTAATTTAATGCCTCATAAGGCGATTGTGGGCATTAAGATCGATTGATTTAACTGAATGTGTCGTAAGCACTAGTTGCCACTAAGGCCAATTGATTTAATTTAATGTCTTAGTGTGCAATTGGGGGCGGTACGGTCAATTAATTTAGTTTAATGTCTCTAAAGGCAATTAATGGTGCTAAGGACAATTATTTACACATAATTTTATAGAAGGCAATTGTGGGCATTGAGGCACAGTAAATTTAATTTTGTGCCTCCGAAGGCAATTACGGCTACTAAGGCAAATTACCATAGACTTTAAGCCTAGCTAGAAAACTTTAGGGAGTACTAATAACAATTTCAAATAAGTGCTTTAGAATGGAATTGTGGCAATAAGGATAATTAATTTAATATCGTGCATCGGAAAGCAATAGTGGGCACTAAGGCCCATCGTTTTATTTTCATGCCTAACTGTGCGTTCGCGGGCGATACTGCCAATTAATTTTACTTAGTGCCTTAGAAGGAAATTGTGTCTGTGAAGGTCAATTAATTAAATTTAATTTCTCAGAAGGAAATTGCGAGCATTGATACCAGTTAATTAAATTTTACACCCAGATTTGGAAAAACGGGTGGTATGGTAAATTAATTAAATTTAATTTCTTAGTAGAAAATTGTCGAAACTAAGGTCAATTAGTTGAATTTAGTGTTTTAGAAGGTAACTGTGGCAATAAGGATGACTAATTTAGTTTAATGCCTCATAAGGCGATTGTGGGCATTACGATCGATTGATTATGTGTAACTAATTGTCCTTAACACCATCGTTGTCTCTTATACTGTCTCTTAGATGTATAAGAGAGTGGCAACTAGTGCTTACGACACATTCAGTTAAATCAATCGATCGTAATGCCCACAATCGCCTTATGGGCATTAAATTAAATTAGTCATCCTTATTGCCACAGTTACCCTCCGAAACACTAAATTCAACTAATTGACGTTAGTTTCAGCAATTTTCTACTAAGGTATAAAATTAAATTAATTTGCCGTACCATCCGTTTTTCCAAATCTGGGCTAAAAATTTAATTAACTGGCATCAATGCTCGCAATTTCCTTCTAAGAAATTAAATTAAATTAATTGACGTTCACAGACACAATTTCCTTATAACATACTAAATAAAATTAATTGGCCGTATCGCCCTCGAACGTAACTAAGGCATTAAAATAAAATGATTGGCCATAGTGCCCGCTATTGCTTTCTTAGGCACGATATTAAATTAAAATTTTGTCCTTAGTGCCACAATTACATTCTAAGGCACTTATTTGAAATTGTTATCAGTACTCCCGAAAGTTTCCTAGCGAGGGTTAAGGTTATATTAATTTGCCTTAGTACCGATAATTGCCTCGGAGGCGCATAATTAAATTTAATGGCCTCGATGCCCACAATTGCCTTCTAAGCAATTATGTGTAACTAATTGTCCGTAGCACCAATAATTGGCTTCAGAGGCATTAAATTAAATTAATTGGCCGTATATAATTTGTTCTTGCACACTAAGACATTAAATTAAATCAATTGTCTCTTAATGGCAACTAGTGCTTATAAGACACATTCAGTTAAATCAATCGATCGTAATGCCCACAATCGCCTTATGAGGCATTAAACTAAATTAGTCATCCTTATTGCCACAGTTACCTTCTAAAACACTAAATTCAACTAATTGACCTTAGTTTCGACAATTTTCTACTAAGAAATTAAATTTAATTAATTTGCCATACCACCCGTTTTTCCAAATCTGGGTTTTGCGTAAAATTTAATTAACTGGTATCAATGCTCGCAATTTCCTTCTGAGAAATTAAATTTAATTAATTGACCTTCACAGACACAATTTCCTTCTAAGGCACTAAATAAAATTAATTGGCCGTATCGCCCTCGAACGCATACTAAGGCATTAAAATAAAATGATTGGCCTTAGTGCCCACTATTGCTTTCCGATGCACGATATTAAATTAATTGTCCTTAGTGACACAATTACATTCTAAGGCACTTATTTGAAATTTTTATCAGTACTCCCTAAAGTTTCCTAGCGAGGCCTAAGGTTGTATTAATTTGCCTTAGTACCGGTAATTGCCTTCGGAGGCACAAAATTAAACTTACTGGCCTTAATGCCCACAATTGCCTTCTAAGAAATTATGTGTAACTAATTGTCCTTAGCACCAATAATAGCCTTCATGACTAATAGGCAACTAGTGCTTACGACACATTCAGTTAAATCAATCGATCTTAATGCCCACAATCGCCTTATTAGGCATTAAACTAAATTAGTCATCCTTATTGCCACTTTACCTTCTAAGACACTAAAATTCAACTAATTGACCTTAGTTTCGGCAATTTTCTACTAAGGTATAAAATTAAATTAATTTCCGTACCATCCGTTTTCCCAAATCTGGGTTAAAAATTTAATTAACTGGCATCAATGCTCGCAATTTCTTTCTAAGAAATTAAATTTAATTAATTGACGTTCACAGACACAATTTCCTTCTAAGGCACTAAATAAAATTAATTGGCCGTATCGCCCTCGAACGCATACTAAGGCATTAAAATAAAATGATTGGCCTTAGTGCCCGCTATTGCTTTGCGAGGCACGATATTAAATTAATTGTCCTTAGTGACACAATTACATTCTAAGGCACTTATTTGAAATTGTTATCAGTACTCCCTAAAGTTTCCTAGCGAGGCCTAAGGTTATATTAATTTGCCTTAGTTCCGGTAATTGCCTTCGGAGGCACACAATTAAACTTACTGGCCTCAATGCCCACAATTGCCTTCTAAGAAATTATGTGTAACTAATTGTCCTTAGCACCAATAATAGCCTTCAGAAGCATTAAATTAAATTAATTGGCCGTACAGCCCCCAATTGCACACTAAGACATTAAATTAAATCAATTGGCCTTAGTGGCAACTAGTGCTTACGACACATTCAGTTAAATCAATCGATCGTAATGCCCACAATCGCCTTCTGGGGCATTAAATTAAATTAGTCATCCTTATTGCCACAGTTATCTTCTAAAACACTAAATTCAACTAATGGACCTTAGTTTCGACAATTTTCTACTAAGAAATTAAATTTAATTAATTTGCCCTACCACCCGTTTTTCCAAATCTGGGCGTAAAATTTAATTAACTGGTATCAATACTCGCAATTTCCTTCTGAGAAATTAAATTTAATCAATTGACCTTCACAGAGACATATTTCCTTCTAAGGCACTAAATAAAATTAATTATACGTATCTGCCCTCGAAGGAAGTACGGCCAATTAATTTAATAAGCCGTAAGCACTACTTGCCACTAAATTTCAACTAATTGACCTTAGTTTGGCAATTTTCTACTAAGGTATAAAATTAAATTAATTTGTACCATCCGCTTTTCCAAATCTAGCTAAAATTTAATTAACATCATCAATAATTTCCTTCTAAGAAATTAAATTTAATCGTTCTTTCCTTCTAAGCACTAAATAAAATTAATGGCGTATCGCCTCGAAATAAGGCATAAAATTGAATAAGGCATATTGCTAGAGGCACGATAAAATTAAATTAATTGAGTGACCAATTACATTCTAAGGCACTTATTTGAAATTGTTATCCCTTCTAAAGTTTTCTAGCGAGGCTTAAGGTTATATTAATTTGCTTAGTACCATAATTGCCTTCTGACAAAAATTAAATTCTTGACTCAAGGCCAATTGATTTAATTTAATAGATGTGTATAAGAGACAGGTAGGAAATTGCCGAAACTAAGGTCAATTAGTTTAATTGCACAATAAGACATTAAATTAAATCAATTGGCCTTAGTGGCAACTAGTACTTACGACACATTCAGTTAAATCAATCGATCGTAATGCCCACAATCGCCTTATGAGGCATTAAATTAAATTAGTCATCCTTATTGCCACAGTTACATTCTAAAACACTAAATTCAACTAATTGACCTTAGTTTCGACAATTTCCTGCTAAGGTAGAAAATTAAATTAATTTGCCGTACAACCCCTTTTTCCAAATCTGGGCGTAAAATTTATTTAACTGGCACCAATGCTCGCAATTTCCTTCTAAGAAATTAAATTTAACTAATTGTCCATCGCAGACACAATTTCCTTCTCAGGCACAAAATAAAATTAATTGACCTTCACCGACACAATATCCTTCTAAGGCACTAAATAAAATTAATTGGCCGTCTCGCCCTCGAACGCACACTAAGGCATTAAAATAAAATGATTGGCCTTAGTGCCCACTATTGCTTTCCGAAGAACAATATTAAATTAACCAATTGTCCTTATTGCCACAATTACATTCTAAAGCACTTATTTTAAATTGTTATGAGTACTCCCTAGAGTTTCCTTGCGAAGCTTAAAGTTATATTAATTTGCCTTAGTACCCGTAATTGCCTTCGGAGGCACAAAATTAAATTTACTGGCCTCAATGCCCACAATTGCCTTCTAAGAAATTATGTGTCGCTAATTGTCCTTAGCATCCACAATTGCCTTCAGAGGAATTAAATTAAATAGATTGGTCGTACCGCCCCCAATTGCAAACTAAGACATTAAATTAAATCATTTGGCCTTAGTGGCAACTAGTGCTTACGACACATTCAGTTAAATCAATCGATCGTAATGCCCACAATCGCCTTATGAGGCATTAAATTAAATTAGTCATCCTTATTGCCATAGTTACCTTCTAAAACACTAAATTCAACTAATTGACCTTAGTTTCGTGAATTTTCTACTAAGAAATTAAATTTAAATACATTGCCATACCACTCGTTTTTTCAGGAATAATCTTGGCATAAAATTTAATTAACTGGCATCAATACTCGCAATTTCCTTCTAAGAAATTAAATTTAATCAATTGACCTTCACAGACTCAATTTCCTTATAAGGCACTAAATAAAATTAATTGGCCGTATCGCCCTCGAACGTACACTAAGGCATTAAAATAAAATGATTGGCCTTAGTGCCCACTATTGCTTTCCGATGCACGATATTAAATTAATTATCCTTATTGCCACAATTCCAATCTAAAGCACTTTTTTGAAATTGTTATCAGTACTCCCTAAAGTTTCCTAGCGAGGCTTAAGGTTACATTAATTTGCCTTAGTACCCGTAATTGCCTTCGGAGGCACAAAATTAAATTTACTGGCCTCAATGCCCACAATTGCCTTCTAAGAAATTATGTGTAGCTAATTGTCCTTAGCATCCACAATTACCTTCAGAGGAATTAAATTAAATTAATTGGTCGTACCGCCCCCAATTGCAAACTAAGACATTAAATTAAAACAATTATTTAGGCCTAGGCCTTAGTGGCAACTAGTGCTTACGACACATTCAGTAAAATCAATCGATCGTAATGCCCACAATCGCCTTATGAGGCATTAAATTAAATTAGTCATCCTTATTGCCACAGTTACCTTCTAAAACACTAAATTCAACTAATTAACCTTAGTTTCGGCAATTTTCAACTAAGGTATAAAATTAAATTAATTTACCGTACCATCCGTTTTTCCAAATTTGGGCTAAAAATTTAATTAACTAGCATCAATGCTCGCAATTTCCTTCTAAGAAATTAAATTTAATTAGTTTACCTTCACAGACACAATTTTCTTTTTAGGCACTGAATAAAATTAATTGGCCGTATCGCTCTCGAACGCACACTAAGGCATTAAAATAAAATGATTGGCCTTAGTTCCCACGATTGCTTTCCGAGCCACGATATTAAATTAATTGTCCTTAGTGCCACAATTAAATTCTAAAGCACTTATTTGAAATTATTATCAGTACTCCCTGAAGTTTCCTAGCGAGGCCTTAATTAAATTAATTTCTAGCCCGTACCGCCTCCAATTGCAAACTAAGATATTAAATTAAATCAATTGGCCTTAGTGGCAACTAGTGCTTACGACACATTCAGTTAAATCAATCGATCGTAATGCCCACAATCGCCTTATGGGGCATTAAATTAAATTAGTCATCCTTATTGCCACAGTTACCTTCTAAAACACTAAATTCAACTAATTGACCTTAGTTTCGGCAATTTTCTACTAAGGTATAAAATTAAATTAATTTGCCGTACCATCCGTTTTTCCAAATCTGGGCTTAAAAATTTAATTAACTGGCATCAATGCTCGCAATTTGGTTCTAAGAAATTAAATTTAATTAATTGACCTTATAATGTCCTTTTGTTTAATTTTAATCTAAAGCACTTAATTGAAAGCAATATAATTGTTATGCCTAATACACCCTCGAACGCACACTAAGGCATTAAAATAAAATGATTGGCCTTAGTGCCCACTATTGCTTTCCGAGGCACGACATTAAATTAATTGTCCTTAGTGCCACAATTACATTCTAAAGCACTTATTTGAAATTGTTATCAGTACTCCCTAAAGTTTCCTAGCGAGGCTTAAGGTTATATTAATTTGCCTTAGTACCCGTAATTGCCTTCGGAGGCACAAAATTAAATTTACTGGCCTTAATGCCCACAGTTGCCTTTCAAGAAATTATGTGTATCTAATTGTCCTTAGCATCCACAATTGCCTTCAGAGGAATTAAATTAAATGAATTAGTCGTACCGCCCCCAATTGCAAACTAAGACTTTAAATTAAATCAATTGGCCTTGGTGGTAACTAGTGCCGACGACACATTCTGTTAAATTAATCGATCGTAATGCCCACAATCGCCTTATGAGGCATTAGAATTAAATTAGTCATCCTTATTGCCACAGTTACCTTCTAAAACACTAAATTCAACTAATTGACCTTAGTTTCGGGAATTTTCTACTAAGAAATTAAATTTAATTACTTTGCCGTACCACCCGTTTTTCCAAATCTGGGCGTAAAATTTAATTAACTGGCATCAATACTCGCAATTTCCTTCTAAGAAATTAAATTTAATTAATTGACCTTCATTGACACAATTTCCTTCTAAGGCACTAAATAAAATTAATTGGCCGTATCGCCCTCGAACGCACACTAAGGCATTAAAATAAAATGATTGGCCTTAGTGCCCGCTATTGCTTTCCGATGCACGATATTAAATTAATTATCCATGTTGCCACAATTACATTCTAAAGCACTTATTTGAAATTTTTATCAGTAGTCCCTAAAGTTTCCTAGCGAGGCTTAAGGTTACATTAATTTGCCTTAGTACCCGTAATTGCCTTCGGAGGCACACAAAATTAAATTTACTGGCCTCAATGCAGCCACAATTGCCTTCTATAAAATTATGTGCAACTAATTGTCCTTAGCACCATTAATTGCCTTTAGAGGCATTAAATTAAATTGATTGGCCGTACCGCCCCCAATTGGAAACTAAGATATTAAATTAAATCTATTGGCCTAAGTGGCAACTAGTGCTTACGACACATTCAGTTAAAATCAATCGATCGTAATGCCCACAATCGCCTTATGAGGCATTAAATTAAATTAGTCATCCTTATTGCCACAGTTACCTTCTAAAACACTAAATTCAGCTAATTGAACTTAGTTTCGGCAATTTTCTACTAAGGTATAAAATTAAATTAATTTGCCGTACCATCCGTTTTTCCAAATCTGGGTTAAAAATTTAATTAACTGGCATCAATGCTCGCAATTTCCTTCTAAGAAATTAAATTTAATTAATTGACCTTCACAGACACAATTTCCTTCTAAGGCACTAAATAAAATTAATTGGCCGTATCGCCCTCGAACGCACACTAAGGCATTAAAGGCGAACAAAATGATTGGCCTTAGTGCCCGCTATTGCTTTCCGATGCACGATATTGAATTAATTATCCTTATTGCCACAATTACATTCTAAAGCACTTTTTTGGAATTGTTATCAGCAGTCCCTAAAGTTTCCTAGCGTGGCTTAAGGTTACATTTATTTGCCTTAGTACCCGTAATTGCCTTCGAAGGCACAAAATTAAATTTACTGGCCTCAATGCCCACAATTGCCTTCTATAAAATTATGTGTAACTAATTGTCCTTAGCACCATTAATTGCCTTTAGAGGCATTAAATTAAATTTATTGGCCGTACCGCCCCCAATTGCACACTAAGACATTAAATTAAATCAATTGGTCTAAGTGTCAACTAGTGCTTACGACACATTCAGTTAAATCAATCGATCGTAATGCCCACAATCGCCTTATGAGGCATTAAATTAAATTAGTCATCCGTATTGCCACAGTTACCTTCTAAAACACTAAATTCAACTAATTGACCATAGTTTCGGCAATTTTCTACTAACTACTAAGGTAGAAAATTAAATTACTTTGCCGTACCACTCGTTTTTCCAAATCTGGGCATAAAATTTAATTAACTGGCATCAATACTCGCAATTTCCTTCTATTAAATTAAATTTAATTAATTGACCTTCACAGACACAATTTCCTTCTAAGCCACTAAATAAAATTAATTGGCCGTATCGCCCTCGAACGCACACTAAGGCATTAAAATAAAACGATTGGCCTTAGTGCCCGCTATTGCTTTCCGATGTACGATATTAAATTAATTATCCTTATTGCCACAATTCCATTCTAAAGCACTTTTTTGAAATTGTTATCAGTACTCCCTAAAGTTTCCTAGCGAGGCTTAAGGTTACATTAATTTGCCTTAGTACCCGTAATTGCCTTCGGAGGCACAAAATTAATTTACTGGCCTCAATGCCCACAATTGCCTTCTAAGAAATTATGTGTAGCTAATTGTCCTTAGCATCCACAATTACCTTCAGAGGAATTAAATTAAATTAATTCCTAAAGGTATTTATTTAATTAAATTGAAATTCTCTTATATTAAGTTACCTTCTAAAACACTAAATTCAACTAATTAACCTTAGTTTCGGCAATTTTCAACTAAGGTATAAAATTAAATTAATTTACCGTACCATCCGTTTTTCCAAATTTGGGCTAAAAATTTAATTAACTAGCATCAATGCTCGCAATTTCCTTCTAAGAAATTAAATTTAATTAGTTGACCTTCACAGACACAATTTTCTTCTAGGGCACTAAATAAAATTAATTGGCCGTATCGCCCTCGAACGCACACTAAGCCATTAAAATAAAATGATTTGCCTTAGTGCCCACGATTGCTTTCCGAGCCACGATATTAAATTAATTATCCTTAGTGCCACAATTACATTGCTAAAGCACTTATTTGAAATTGTTATCAGTACTCCTTAAAGTTTCCTAGCGAGCCTTAAGGTTACATTAATTTGCCTTAGTACCCGTAATTGCCTTCGGAGGCACAAAATTAAATTTACTGGCCTCAATGCCCACAATTGCCTTCTAAGAAATTATGTGTAGCTAATTGTCCTTAGCATCCACAATTACCTTCAGAGGAATTAAATTAAATTAATTGGTCGTACCGCCCCCAATTGCAAACTAAGACATTAAATTAAAACAATTGGCCTTAGTGGCAACTAGTGCTTACGACACATTGAAGCACAAATCAATCGATCGTAATGCCCACAATCGCCTTATGAGGCATTAAATTAAATTAGTCATCCTTATTGCCACAGTTACCTTCTAAAACACTAAATTCAACTAATTGACCATAGTTTCGACAAATTTCTACTAAGGTATAAAATTATATTAATTTGCCGTACCACCCGTTTTTCCAAATCTGGGCCAAAAATTTAATTAACTGGCATGTTAATTTCAATGCTCGCAATTTCCTTCTAAGAAATTAAATTTAATTAATTTACCTTCACAGACACAATTTCCTTCTAAGGCACTAAATAAAATTAATTGGCCATATCGCCCTCGAACGCACACTAAGGCATTAAAATAAAATGATTGGCCTTAGTGCCCACTATTGCTTTCCGATGCACGATATTAAATTAATTATCCTTATTGCCACAATTACATTCTAAAGCACTTATTTGAACGTGTTATCAGTACTCCCTAAAGTTTCCTAGTGAGGCTTAAAGTTATATTAATTTGCCTTAGTACCCGTAATTGCCTTCGGAGGCACAAAATTAAATTTACTGGCCTCAATGCCCACAATTACCTTCTAAGAAATTATGTGTAGCTGATTGTCCTTAGCATCCACAATTGCCTTCAGAGGAATTAAATTAAATTAATTGGTTGTACCGTCCCCAATTGCAAACTAAGACATTAAATTAAAACAATTGGCCTTAGTGGCGACTAGTGCTTACGACACATTCAGTAAAATCGATCGATCGTAATGCCCACAATCGCCTTATGAGGCATTAAATTAAATTAGTCATCGTTATTGCCACAGTTACCTTCTAAAACACTAAATTCAACTAATTGACCTTAGTTTCAAGCAATTTTCTACTCAGGTATAAAATTAAATTAATTTACCGTACCATCCGTTTTTCCAAATCTGGGCTAAAAATTTAATTAACTAGCATCAATGCTCGCAATTTCCTTCTAAGAAATTAAATTTAATTAGTTGACCTTCACAGACACAATTTTCTTCTAGGGCACTAAATAAAATTAATTGGCCGTATCGCCCTCGAACGAACACTAAGCCATTAAAATAAAATGATTTGCCTTAGTGCCCACGATTGCTTTCCGAGCCACGATATTAAATTAATTATCCTTAGTGCCACAATTACATTCTAAAGCACTTATTTGAAATTGTTATCAGTACTCCCTAAAGTTTCCTAGCGAGGCTTAAGGTTATATTAATTTGCCTTAGTTCAATTTTAATTAACTTTTGAGTTAAATTAAATTAGTCATCCTTATTGCCACAGTTACCTTCTAAAACACTAAATTCAACTAATTGACCATAGTTTCGACAATTTTCTACTAAGGTATAAAATTAAATTAATTTGCCGTACCACCCGTTTTTCCAAATCTGGGCCAAAAATTTAATTAACTGGCATCAATGCTCGCAATTTCCTTCTAAGAAATTAAATTTAATTAATTGACCTTCACAGACACAATTTCCTTCTAAGGCACTAAATAATAATTAATTGGCCGTATCGCCCTCGAACGCACACTAAGGCATTAAAATAAAATGATTGGCCTTAGTGCCCACTATTGCTTTCCGATGCACGATATTAAATTAATTATCCTTATTGCCACAATTACATTCTAAAGCACTTATTTGAACGTGTTATCAGTACTCCCTAAAGTTTCCTAGCGAGGCTTAAAGTTATATTAATTTGCCTTAGTACCCGTAATTGCCCTCGGAGGCACAAAATTAAATTTACTGGCCTCAATGCCCACAATTGCCTTCTATAAAATTATGCATAACTAATTGTGCTTAGCACCATAAATTGCCTTTAGAGGCATTAAATTAAATTAATTGGCCGTACCGCCCCCAATTGTACACTAAGAGATTAAATTAAATCAATTGGCCTTAGTGGCAACTAATGCTTACGACACATTCCGTTAAATCAATCGATCGTAATTCCCACAATCGCCTTATAAGGCATTAAATTAAATTAGTCATCCATATTGCCACAGTTACCCTTCTAAAACACTAAATTCAACTAATTGAACTTAGTTTCGGCAATTTTCTACAAAGGTATAAAATTAAATTAATTTGCCGTACCATCCGTTTTTCCAAATCTGGGCTAAAAATTTAATTAACTGGCATCAATGCTCGCAATTTTCTTCTAAGAAATTAAATTTAATTAATTGACCTTCACAGACACAATTTCCTTCTAAGGCACAAAATAAAATTAATTGGCCGTATCGCCCTCGAACGCACACTAAGGCATTAAAATAAAATGATTGGCCATAGTGCCCGCTATTGCTTTCCGATGCACGATATTAAATTAATTATCCTTATTGCCACAATTCCATTCTAAAGCACTTATTTTGAAATTGTTATCAGTACTCTCTAAAGTTTCCTAGCGAGGCTTAAGGTTACATTAATTTGCCTTAGTACCCGTAATTGCCTTCGGAGGCACAAAATTGAATTTACTGACCTCAATGCCCACAATTGCCTTCTATAAAATTATGTGTAATACTAATTGTCCTTTGAACCATTAATTGCCTTTAGAGGCATTAAATTAATTTAATTGGCCGTACCGCCCCCAATTGCACACTAAGACATTAAACTAAATCAATTGGCCTTAGTGGCAACTAGTGCTTACGACGCGTTCAGTTAAATCAATCGATCGTAATACCCACAATTGCCTTACGAGGCATTAAATTCAATTAGTCATCCTTATTGCCACAGTTACCTTCTAAAACACTAAATTCAACTAATTGACCTTATTTTCGGCAATTTTCTACTAAGGTAGAAAATTAAATTAATTTGCCATACCACCCGTTTTTCCAAATCTGGGCGTAAAATTTAATTAATTGGCACCAATGCTCGCAATTTCCTTCTAAGAAATTAAATTTAATTATTTGACCTTCTCAGACACAATTTTCTTCTAAGGCACTAAATAAAATTAATTGGCCGTATCGCCCTCGAACGCACACTAAGGCATTAAAATAAAATGATTGGCCTTAGTGCCCACTATTGCTTTCCGAGGCACAATATTAAATTAATTGTCCTTAGTGCCACAATTACATTCTAAAGTACTTATTTGAAATTGTTATCAGTACTCCCTAAAGTTTCCTAGCGAGGCTTAAGGTTATATTAATTTGCCTTAGTACCGGTAATTGCCTTCGGAGGCACAAAATTAAATATACTGGCCTCATTGCCCACAATTGCCTTCTAAGAAATTATGTGTAACTAATTGTCCTTAGCTTCCACAATTGCCTTCAGAGGAATTAAATTAAACTAATTGGTCGTACCGCCCCCAATTGCACACTAAGACATTAAATTAAATCAATTGGCTTAGTGGCAACTAGTGCTTACGACACATTCAGTTAAATCAATCGATCGAAATGCCCACAATCGCCTTATGTGGCATTAAATTTATTTAGTCATCCTTATTGCCACAGTTACCTTCTAAAACACTAAATTCAACTAATTGACCATAGTTTTGGCAATTTTCTACTGAGTTATAAAATTAAATTAATTTGCTTATAAGCGTCGTATCGCCCTCGAACGCACACTAAGGCATTAAAATAAAATGATTGGCCTTAGTGCCCGCAATTGCTTTCCGATGCACGATATTAAATTAATTATCCTTATTGCCACAATTCCATTCTAAAGCACTTATTTTGAAATTGTTATCAGTACTCTCTAAAGTTTCCTAGCGAGGCTTAAGGTTACATTAATTTGCCTTAGTACCCGTAATTGCCTTCGGAGGCACAAAATTGAATTTACTGGCCTCAATGCCCACAATTGCCTTCTATAAAATTATGTGTAACTAATTGTCCTTTGCACCATTAATTGCCTTTAGAGGCATTAAATTAATTTAATTGGCCGTACGCCGCCAATGGCACACTAAGACATTAAACTAAATCAATTGGCCTTAGTGGCAACTAGTGCTTACGACGCGTTAAGTTAAATCAATCGATCGTAATGCCCACAATTGCCTTATGAGGCATTAAATTCAATTAGTCATCCTTATTGCCACAGTTACCTTCTAATTAACACTAAATTCAACTAATTGACCATAGTTTCGGCAATTTTCTACTAAGGTATAAAATTAAATTAATTTGCCGTACCACCCATTTTTCCAAATCTGGGCCAAAAATTTAATTAACTGGCATCAATGCTCGCAATTTCCTTCGAAGAAATTACATTTAACTAATTGTCCAACGCAGAAACAATTTCCTTCTAAGGCACAAAATAAAATTAATTGGCCGTATCGCCCTCGAACGCACACTAAGGCATTAAAATAAAATGATTGGCCTTAGTGCCCACTATTGCTTTCCGAGGCACAATATTAAATTAATTGTCCTTATTTCAACAATTACATTCTAAAGCACTTATTTTAAATTGTTATGTGTACTCCCTAGAGTTTCCTTGCGAGGCTTAAAGTTATATTAATTTGCCTTAGTACCCGTAATTGCCTTCGGAGGCACAAAATTAAATTTACTGGCCTCAATTGCCCACAATTGCCTTCCACGAAATTATGTGTAGCTAATTGTCCATTATTAATGCAAATGTAATTAATAAAAGTTACCTTCTAAAACACTAAATTCAACTAATTGACCTTAGTTTCGGCAATTTTCTACTAAGGTACAAAATTAAATTAATTTACCGTACCATCCGTTTTTCCAAATCTGGGCTAAAAATTTAATTAACTGGCATCAATGCTCGCAATTTCCTTCTAAGAAATTAAATTTAATTATTTGACCTTCACAGGCACAATTTTCTTCTAAGGCACTAAATAAAATTAATTGGCAGTATCGCCCTCGAACGCACAGTAAGGCATTAAAATAAAATGATTGGCCTTAGTGCCCACTATTGCTTTCCGAGGGCAATTGTGCACGATATTAAATTAATTGTCCTTAGTGCCACAATTACATTCTAAAGCACTAATTTGAAATTGGTAATTGCCTTCGGAGGCACAAAATTAAATTTACTGGCCTCAATGCCCACAATTGTCTTCTAAGAAATTATGTGTAACTAATTGTCCTTTGAACCATTAATTGCCTTTAGAGGCATTAAATTAATTTAATTGGCCGTACCGCCCCCAATTGCACACTAAGACATTAAACTAAATCAATTGGCCTTAGTGGCAACTAGTGCTTACGACGCGTTCAGTTAAATCAATCGATCGTAATACCCACAATTGCCTTATGAGGCATTAAATTAAATTTGTCATCCTTATTGCCACAGTTACCTTCTAAAACACTAAATTCAACTAATTAACCTTAGTTTCGGCAATTTTCTACTAAAGTATAATATTAAATTAATTTGCCGTACCATCCGTTTTACCAAATATGGGCGTAAAATTCAGTTAACTGGCATCAATGCTCGCAATTTCCTTTACATATCTCAAAGAAATGAAATTTAAATATTTGACCTTCACAGACACAATTTTCTTCTAAGCACTAAATAAAATTAATTGGCCGTATCGCCCTCTAACGTGGGCAGTAAGGCATTAAAATAAAATGATTGGCCTTAGTGCCCACTATTGCTTTCCGAGGCACAATATTAAATTAATTGTCCTTATTGCCACAATTACATTCTAAAGCACTTATTTTAAATTGTTATGAGTACTCCCTAGAGTTTCCTTGCGAGGCTTAAAGTTATATTAATTTGCCTTAGTACTGGTAATTGCCTTCGGAGGCACAAAATTAAATTTACTGGCCTCAATGCCCACAATTGCCTTCTAAGAAATTATGTGTAGCTAATTGTCCTTAGCATCCACAATTGCCTTCAGAGGAATTAAATTAATTTAATTGGTCGTACCGCCCCCAATTGCAAACTAAGACATTAAATTAAATCAGTTGGCCTTAGTGGCTACTAGTGCTTACGACACATTCAGTTAAATCAATCGATAATCGTAATGCCCACAACCGCCTTGTGAGGCATTAAATTAAATTAGTCATCCTTATTGCCACAGTTACCTTTTAAAACACTAAATTCAACTAATTGACCTTAGTTTCGGCAATTTTCTACTAAGGTAGAAAATTAAATTAATTTGCCGTACCACCCGTTTTTCCAAATCTGGGCGTAAAATTTAATTAACTGGCACCAATGCTCGCAATTTCCTTCTAAGAAATTAAATTTAACTAATTATCCATCGCAGACAAAATTTTCTTCTAAGGCACTAAATAAAATTAATTGGCCGTATCGCCCTCGAACGCACACTAAGGCATTAAAATAAAATGATTGGCCTTAGTGCCCACTATTGCTTTCCGAGGCACGATATTAAATTAATTGTCCTTAAGGCCACAATTACATTCTAAAGCAGCCATTTGAAATTGTTATCAGTACTCCCTAAAGTTTCCTTGCGAGGCTTAAGGTTATATTAATTTGCCTTAGTACCGGTAATTGCCTTCGCCCAGAGGCACAAAATTAAATTTACTGGCCTCAATGCCCACAATTGTTTTCTAAGAAATTATGTGTAATTAATTGTCCTTAGCACCCACAATTGTCTTCAGAAGCATTAAATTAAATTAATTGACCGTACCGCCCCCAATTGCACACTAAGACATTAAATTAAATCAATTGGCCTTAGTGGCAACTAGTGCTTACGGCGCATTCAGTTAAATCAATCGATCGTAATGCCCACAATCGCCTTATGAGGTATTAAATTAAATTAGTCATCCTTATTGCCCCAGTTACTTTCTAAAACACTAAATTCAACTAATTGACCTTAGTTTCAGCAATTTTCTACTAAAGTATACAATTAAATTAACTTGCCGTACCATCCTTTTTACCAATTCTGGGCGTAAAATTTAGTTAACTGGCATCAATGCTCGCAATTTCCTTCTAAGAAATTAAATTTAAATATTTGCCTTATTCACAGACACAATTTTCTTCTAAGCACTAAATAAAATTAATTGGCCGTTGGGGGCAATCGCCCTCGAACGCACAGTAAGGCATTAAAATAAAATGATTGGGCCTTAGTGCCCACTATTGCTTTCCGATTCACGATATTAAATTAATTATCCTTATTGCCACAATTACATTCTGAAGCACTTATTTGAAATTGTTATCAGTACTCCCTAAATTTTCCTAGCGAGACTTAAGGTTATATTAATTTTCCTTAGTACCGGTAATTGCCTTCGGAGGCACAAAATTAAATTTACTGGCCTCAATGCCCACAATTGCCTTCTAAGAAATTATGTGTAGCTAATTATCCTTAGCATCCACAATTACCTTCAGAGGAATTAAATTAAATTAATTGGTCGTACCGCCCCCAATTGCAAACTAAGACATTAAATTAAATCAATTGGCCTTAGTGGCAACTAGTGCTTACGACACATTCAGTTAAATCAATCGATCGTAATGCCCACAATCGCCTTATGAGGCATTAAATTAAATTAGTCATCCTTATTGCCACAGTTACCTTCTAAAATACTAATTTTTATAACTTTAATTTAATGTCTTATATTCAACTAATTGACCTTAGTTTCGGCAATTTTCAACTAAGGTATAAAATTAAATTAATTTACCGTACCATCCGTTTTTCCAAATTTGGGTTAAAAATTTAATTAACTGGCATCAATGCTCGCAATTTCCTTCTAAGAAATTAAATTTAATTAGTTGACCTACACAGACACAATTTTCTTTTTAGGCACTGAATAAAATTAATTGGTCGTATCGCCCTCGAACGCACACTAAGGCATTAAAATAAAATGATTGGCCTTAGTGCCCACGATTGCTTTCCGAGGCACGATATTAAATTAATTGTCCTTAGTGCCACAATTACATTCTAAAGCACTTATTTGAAATTGTTATCAGTACTCCCTATAGTTCCCTAGCGAGGCTTAGGGTTATATTAATTTGCCTTAGTACCGGTAATTGCCTTCGGAAGCACAAAATTAAATTTACTGGCCTCAATGCCCACAATTGCCTTCTAAGAAATTATGTGTAGCTAATTGTCCTTAGCTTCAGCCACAATTGCCTTCAGAGGAATTAAATTAAATTAATTGGCCGTACCGCCCCCAATTGCACACTAAGACATTAAATTAAATCAATTGGCTTAGTGGCAACTAGTGCTTACGACACATTCAGTTAAATCAATCGATCGTAATGCCCACAATTGCCTTATGAGGCATTAAATTCAATTAGTCAACCTTATTGCCACAGTTACCTTCTAAAACACTAAATTCAACTAATTGACCTTAGTTTCGGCAATTTTCTACTAAGGTAGAAAATTAAATTAATTTGCCGTACCACCCGTTTTTCCAAATCTGGGCGTAAAATTTAATTAACTGGCACCAATGCTCGCAATTTCCTTCTAAGAAATTAAATTTAACTAATTGTCCATCACAGACACAATTTCCTTCTAAGGCACAAAATAAAATTAATTGCCCGTATCGCCCTCGAACGCACACTAAGGCATTAAAATAAAATGATTGGACTTGGTGCCCACTATTGCTTACCGAGGCACAATATATTTTATTATTATTTAATTAATTAAATTAAAATTAATTGGCCATTGGCATTTAAATTAATGCACAATTCCTTAGCACCATTAATTGCCTTAGAGGCAAATTAAATTAAATTAATTGGCCGTACCGCCCCCAATTGCACACTAGGACATTAAATTAAATCAATTGGACTTAGTGGCAACTAGTGCTTACGACACATTCAGTTAAATCGATCGATCGTAATGCCCACAATCGCCTTATGAGGCATTAAATTAAATTAGTCAACCTTATTGCCACAGTTACCTTCTAAAACACTAAATTCAACTAATTGACCTTAGTTTCGGCAATTTTCTACTAAGGTAGAAAATTAAATTAATTTGCCGTACCACCCGTTTAAATTGTCGTCAATTAATTAATAATGGGCGTAAAATTTAATTAACTGGCACCAATGCTCGCAATTTCCTTCTAAGAAATTAAATTTAACTAATTGTCCATCACAGACACAATTTCCTTCTAAGGCACAAAATAAAATTAATTGCCCGTATCGCCCTCGAACGCACACTAAGGCATTAAAATAAAATGATTGGCCTTGGTGCCCACTATTGCTTACCGAGGCACAATATTAAATTAATTGTCCTTATTGCCACAATTACATTCTAAAACACTTATTTTAAATTTTTATGAGTACTCCCTAGAGTTTCCTAGCGAGGCTTAAAGTTATATTAATTTGCCTTAGTACCCGTAATTGCCTTCGGAAGCACAAAATTAAATTTTCTGGCCTCAATGCCCATAATTGCCTTCTAAGAAAATTTTGTGTAACTAATTGTCCTTAGCACCATTAATTGCCTTCAGAGGCATTAAATTAAATTAATTGGCCGTAAGAGATTTTTGCACACTAGGACATTAAATTAAAGTGGCCAATTGATGTGTTATTAATTTAATTAAAATTAAATTATCTAAATAAAAATAAATTAATTTTCCGTACCACTCGATTTTCCAAATCTGGGCGTAAAATTTAATTAACTGGCACCAATGCTCGCAATTTCCTTCTAAGAAATTAAGTTTAACTAATTGTCCGTCACAGACACAATTTCCTTCTAAGGCACAAAATAAAATTAATTGCCCGTATCGCCCTCGAACGCACACTAAGGCATTAAAATAAAATGATTGGCCTTGGTGCCCACTAATGCTTTCCGAGGCACAATATTAAATTAATTGTCCTTATTGCCACAATTACATTCTAAAACACTTATTTTAAATTTTTATGAGTACTCCCTAGAGTTTCCTTTTTACTAATTTACACTAATTTAATTCAATTTAATTCTATTTAATAATTAATAGTCGGCAATAAATTAATTAATTGTGTAATATAGTTAAATCAATCGATCGTAATGCCCACAATCGCCTTATGAGGAATTAAATTAAATTAGTCATCCTTATTGCCACAGTTACCTTCTAAAACACTAAATTCAACTAATTGGCCTTAGTTTCGGCAATTTTCTACTAAGGTATAAAAATAAATTAATTTTCCGTACCACTCGTTTTTCCAAATCTGGGCGTAAAATTTAATTAACTGGCACCAATGCTCGCAATTTCCTTCTAAGAAATTAAATTTAACTAATTTCCATCACAGACACAATTTCTTTCTAAGGCACTTAAATTTTAATGTCTTAGTATGTAATTGGGGGTGGTACAGGATATTTATTTTATTTAATTCCTTTGAGGGCAATTATTGGTTACACATAATTTCTTAGAAGGCAATTGTGGGCATTGAGGCCAGGAAATTTAATTTTGTGCCTCCGAAGGCAATTACCGGTACTAAGGCAAATTAATATAACCATAAGCCTCGCTAGGAAACTTTAGGGAGTACTGATAACAATTTCAAATAAGTGCTTTAGAATGTAATTGTGGTACTAAGAGACAATTAATTTATTATCGTGCCTTGAAAAGCAATAAATAAAACTAAGGCCAATTATTTTATTTTAATGCCCTAGTGTGCGTTCGAGGGCGATACGGCCAATTAATTTTATTTAGTGCCTCAGAAGAAAACTGTGTCTATAAAGGTCAAATAATTAAATTTAATTTCTTAGAAGGAAATTGCGAGCATTGATGCCAGTTAATTAAATTTTACGCCCAGATTTGAAGTGGGAAAAACGGATGGTACGAAAAATTAATTTAATTTTACACCTTAGTAGAAAATTGCCAAAACTAAGGTCAATTAGTTGAATTTAGTGTTTTAGAAGGTAACTGTGGCAATAAGGATGTCTAATTTATTTTAATGCCTTATAAGGCCATTGTGGTCATTACGATCGATTGATTTAACTGAATGTGTCGTAAGCACTAGTTGCCACTAAGGCCAATTGATTTAATTTAATGTCTTAGTGTGTAATTGCTGTCTCAATTACATTTAATTTAATGCCTCTGAAGGCAATTCTGGTGCTAAGGAAAATTAGTTACACATAATTTGTTAGAAGGCAATTGTGGGCATTGAGGCTAGTAAATTTAATTTTGTGCCTCCGAAAGCAATTACCGGTACTAAGGCAAATTAATATAACCACAAGCGTCGCTAGGAAACTTTAGGGAGTACTTATAACAATTTCAAATAAGTGCTTTAGAATGTAATTGTGGCACTAAGGACAATTAATTTAATATCGTGCCTCGG
This sequence comes from Cinchona pubescens, assembly GCA_025175665.1. Classification (NCBI taxonomy): domain Eukaryota; kingdom Viridiplantae; phylum Streptophyta; class Magnoliopsida; order Gentianales; family Rubiaceae; genus Cinchona; species Cinchona pubescens. The sequence continues at coordinate 956,382 of JANKKI010000141.1, forward strand.
AAAGCAATAGTGGGCACTAAGGCCAATCATTTTATTTTAATGCTGTCTCTTAGTACGGCCAATTAATTTTATTTGATGCCTTAAGAGACAATTAGTGTCTGTGAAGGTCAAATAATTAAATTTAATTTCTTAGAAGGAAATTTGCCATACCACCCGCTTTTCTAAATCTGGGCGTAAAATTTAATTAATTGTCATCATATTTTCCTTCTAAGAAATTAAATTTAATAAATTGACCTTCGCAGACATAATTTCCTTCAAAGGCACTAAATAAAACTAATTGGTCGTATCGCCCTCGAACTCACACCAAGGCATTAAAATAAATCGATTGGCCTTAGTGCCCACTATTGCCTTCCGAGGCACGATATTAAATTAATTGTCTTTATTCCACAATTACATTCTGAAGCACGTATTAGAAATTGTTATCAGTACTCCCTAAAGTTTTCTTGCGAGGCTTAAAGTTATATTAATTTCCCATTGTACCCGTAATTGCCTTTAGAGGCAAAAAATTTACACTACAATTAACTGGCATCAATTGGCCTTAGTGGCAACTATTGATTACGACACATTTAGTTAAATCAATTGATCGTAGTGTCCAATCTCGCCTTATGAGGCATTAAATTAAATTAGTTAACCTTATTGCCACAGTCACCTTCTAAAGCACTAAATTCAACTAATCGACCGTAGTTTCGGCAACTTTCTACTAAGGTATAAATTTAAATTAATTTGCCGGACCAGGAATTTTTCTAAATCTGGGCATAAATTTTAATTAACAATAAGATGTCAATGCTCGCAATTTCCTTCTAAGAAATTAAATTTAATTAATTGTCCTTCACAGACACAATTTCCTTGTAAGGCAAAAAATAAAATTAATTGGCCGTATCGCCCTCGAACGCACACTAAGGCATTAATCGATTAATTGGCCGTATCGCCCTCGATTGGCTTTAGTGCCCACTATTGCCTTCCGAGGCACGATATTAAATTAATTGTTTTTATTCCCACAATTACATTCTAAAGCACTAATTTAATTGAAATTGTTATCAGTACTCCGTAGAGTTTCATAGCGAGGCTTAAAGTTAAATTAATTTGCCATAGTACCCGTAATTGGATACAGAGGCACAAAATTAAATTTACTGGCCTCAATGCCCACATTTGCCTTCTAAGAAATTATGTGTAACTAATTGTCCTTAGCATCCACAATTACCTTCAGAGGCACTAAATTAAATTAATTGGCCGTACCGCCCCCAATTGCACACTAAGACATTAAATTAAATCAATTGGCCCTAGTGGCAACTATTGATTACGACACATTTAGTTAAATCAATAGATCGTAGTGCCCACAATCGCCTTATAAGGCATTAAATTAAATTAGTCATCCTTATTGCCACAATTACCTTCTAAAGCACTAAATTCAACTAATTAACCTTAGTTTCGGCAATTTTCTGCTAAGGTATAAAATTAATTTAATTTGCCGAACCACCCATTTTTCCAAATCTGGGCGTAAAATTTAATTAAGTGTCATCAATGCTCGGAATTTCGAAAAATATCTTCTAAGAAATTAAATTTAATTAATTGTCCTTCACAGACTCAATTTCCTTCTAAGGCACAAAATAAAATTAATTGGCCGTATCGCCCTCGAACTCAAACTAAGGCATTAAAATAAATCGATTGGCCTTAGTGCCCACTATTGCCTTCCGAGGCACGATATTAAATTAATTGTCCTTATGGCCACAATTACATTCTCAAGCACTTATTTGAAATTGCTATCAGTACTCCCTAGAGTGTCCTAGCATGGCTTAAAGTTAAATTAATTTGCCTTAGTACCCGTAATTGGATCCAGAGGCACAAAATTGAATTTACTGGCCTCTATGCCCGTATTTGCCTTCTAAGAAATTATGTGTAACTAATTGTCCTTAGTATCCACAATTGCCTTCAGAGGCATTAAATTAAATTAAATGGTCGTATCGCCCCCAATTGCACACTAAAACATTAAATTTAATCAATTCGCCTTACTGGCAATTATTGATTACGACACATTTAGTTAAATCAATTGATCGATAATTGCATAGGCCAGTAAGTGCCCAATCTCGCCTTATGAGGTATTAAATTAAATTAGTCAACCTCATTGATGTGTTACCTTTTAAAGCACTAAATTCAAATTCAAATTCAAATTCAAATTCAAATTCAAATTCAAATTCAAATTCAAATTCAAATTCAAATTCAAATTCAAATTCAAATTCAAATTCAAATTCAAATTCAATTTCAATTTCAATTTCAATTTCAAATTCAAATTCAAATTCAAATTCAAATTCAAATTCAAATTCAAATTCAAATTCAAATTCAAATTCAAATTCAAATTCAAATTCAAATTCAAATTCAAATTCAAATTCAAATTCAAATTCAAATTCAAATTCAAATTCAAATTCAAATTCAAATTCAAATTCAAATTCAAATTCAAATTCAAATTCAAATTCAAATTCAATTTGAATTTGAATTTGAATTCAATTTCAATTTGAATTTGAATTTGAATTTGAATTTGAATTTGAATTTCAATTTCAATATTTCAATTTCAATTTCAATTTGAATTTCAATTTGAATTTCAATTTCAATTTCAATTTCAATTTCAATTTCAATTTCAATTTCAATTTCAATTTCAATTTCAATTTCAATTTCAATTTCAATTTCAATTTCAAATTGAAATTGAAATTGAAATTGAAATTGAAATTGAAATTGAAATTTCAATTGACAATTGAAATTGAAATTGAAATTTCAGCTTTAATATTTATAAGAGACAAGTTTTATTTGAATTTCAATTTGAATTTCAATTAAAATTTCAATTTCAATTTCAATTTCAATTTCAATTTCAATTTCAATTTCAATTTCAATTTCAATTTCAATTTCAATTTCAATTTCAATTTCAATTTCAATTTCAATTTCAATTTCAATTTCAATTTCAATTTCAATTTCAATTTCAATTTCAATTTCAATTTCAATTTCAATTTCAATTTCAATTTCAATTTCAATTTCAATTTCAATTTCAATTTCAATTTCAATTTCAATTTCAATTTAAATTGAAATTGAAATTGAAATTGAAATCGAAATTGAAATTGAAATTGAAATTGAAATTGAAATTGAAATTCAATTCCAATTCCAATTCCTGTCTCTTATTCCAATTCCAATTAAATGACAATGCCAATTTCAATTTCAATTTCAATTTCAATTTCAATTTCCAATTCCAATTCCAATTCCAATTCCAATTCCAATTCCAATTCCAATTCCAATTCCAATTCCAATTCCAATTCCAATTCCAATTCCAATTCCAATTCCAATTCCAATTCCAATTCCAATTCCAATTTCCAATTCCAAATTCAAATTCAATTTCAATTTCAATTTCAATTTCAATTTCAATTTCAATTTCAATTTCAATTTCAATTTCAATTTCAATTTCAATTTAAGCATTTGAATTGGAATTGGAATTGGAATTAGAATTGGAATTGGAATTTCAATTGGAACTTTCTCTTATACACATCTAGGGATGTGTATTTACACAGACAGGATTTGTGCTGTTCTAACTGTTGTGTTTCAAATTGAAATTGAAATTGAAAATAGAATTGAAAGAGAAATTGTGATAGACATAGAAATTGAAAGATGTGTATAAGAGACAATGTGAAACAGAGAAACTGAAATTGAAATTGAAATTGAAATTATCAAGAGAAACTGAAATTCAATTAGCAATTTCAATTTCAAACTGTGTTAGAATTTCTGTCTCGGTATACAATTTCAACTTTGCAATTTGGAATTGGAGTTGGAGTAGACACTGGAATTGAAATTGAAATTGAAATTGAATGAGAAATTAAAATTGAATTTGAATAAGAATTTCTTATTCAAATTCAATTTCAATTTCAATTTCAATTTCAATTTCAATTTCAATTTCAATTTCAATTTCAATTTCAATTTCAATTTCAATTTCAATTTCAATGTTTCAATTTCAATTCCAACTACTCCAACTCCAACTCCAACTTAATTTTCGATTCATTTTCTATTTCATTTTAATTTCTCTTTTTCTTTCAATTTCAGTTTCTCTCCCAATTTCAATTTCATTTTCTCTTTCACTTTCTCTGTCTATCACAATTTCTATTTCTTTTTTAATTTCTCTTTCAATTTCAATTTCAAATTCTTTTTCAATTCCAATTTTAGTTTAAATTTCAATTTTTTTTTTTGCCCTTTTTATTTCATTTTAGTTTTCAATTTTAACTTCGAATTCACTTTTTAATTATTCATTTTACAATCACCTTGCAAAAATACTTCAAACTTTTTTGCAATTTCATTCTGATTTCCATTTCCTTTGCCTTTCAAATTAATATTTATTCCCTTTTTATATTTCCTTTTAATTTTTAATTTAAATTATAATTATAATTTTTTTATTATTTGCTTTTATTTTAATGAATTATTTATTTTTTATTTTTGACTTTTATTTTATTTTAAGTTAAACAATTATTTTTAAAATTTGTATTCTCCACTTTTATATTTACTTTCATTTTTTGCTGAAACTTCAATTCAAAAAATTTTCACTTGTTTTTCCATATTTATTTTTCTTTTTCTTTTTCTTTTTTTTTTTCAATGGAACATTTAAACCAAAAATTGAGTTTAGTATTTAAATCCAAAAGGTCAACAAGTTAAAAATAAAACTCACAAAACCAGAATAACATGCCACCAAAGCACTTCCTCCTAGAAAGGATCGGTTAACAAACCAACCAAATTTTGAAAATACATCATAAAATTATTAAACCAATTTCAATTCCAAATTTAATTTTGAATAAAATCTAATTAATCAAATTTGAATTCATTAAATGTTTTTGCATTCGATTAACCACATTTGTCAATTGACCCTATTGACATTACACTGAAATCCTTGATACAAAAATCAAAAGACCTATCTAAAACAAAACTCAACAAACAATAAAATAATTCATAATTCCATATCTTCAAGTCTAGTTATATTATACTTAAAAAGGATACAATATTTTGTTAGGACAATGCGTGTACATGTGTGATTGTATTCATGTGTACAATATAATATTATTTGTGCAACTATATATATAGTTTATAAGTAAAATTATATTATTAGTTTATAAGATCATATTATTTTTAAGGAAAAAAGTATATGTTTATTTTTTTTTAAAAGTATATATTCTAACTGCAATCACTCAAGATTGTTCTTGAAAAGTTTTGAATTCGATTCTCTATGCATATATTTTTGCCAAAAAGTAACACATGTATAAGAGAACAGATTATACCAAAATTAAATTCAAATATCAATTAATTCATAGATCAATTTCTATCCCATAACCCATTTTTGAATTCAACACCCAATTCTAATTTCGTAACTGATTTTTGATTTTAAAATTCCATTGAACCAATTATTAACCAAATTCCAATTAATTAGTTTTGAAATTTTTACTTGAAAGTAAAAACGGTCACGAATTCGATTAATCGGATTCCCGAATGGAGGCTAATCTCATATCTTTTGCAACTAAAGTAAAATACTAAATGATAATTACGAGCAATAAAAGTGTATTGGAATTTTCCTAATTTCTGCTTCAATTACATCACTTTTAGTTGTCGTCACACACCTAAACTGCTACTAATGCACACTTAATAGCTATAAGAAAATAATAAAAACTGAAAGTTTTTTACAAAAATATGAAAAGGTATCAAATCCTAATTTCTCAAAACCCACAAAAAACAAATTTCATAATCAGTTTTACACTTTCACAATTTCCCAAAACCCATTCAATAGAGAATATGAAAAAAAATATGAAACTTGGAGTAGTAAATATTAAAGCATAATTATTCTCTGGTCACATACTCCACAATTGTCATACAACCTAAAAAAATTTAAGATCCATTAATAACTTTGTTTGTCCTCTTATCTACAAATCACTTTTGTTCAATTCATATCCTAAAACATATGTTTTGAATTTTAGTTCATTCTGATTCAATTAACTAAAATTATCATCAGTCCAAAAATATTCACAATTAAAAAATAAATAAAAAGATAGCACGAACAAGCGGGACCCATCTATAGGCAACAATTAAAAACGAAAAACAAAGACAACTCAACAACCAAGATATACCATAGTAGACGCATCACTTCCAAATCATTAAACCCTGTTTAAAGTAAACAAATTTAAAATTATCAATAGAAGAAAATTCAATTACCTTCCATCATCAGCTTCGGGAACCTTTAAGTAGGCAATCCACGAATCCTAGAAGACGAGTTTGCTGGATTGGGTGATGTCGACTCATAAGGCTGAATAGTTTATGACAGTCGTGTTCTGGCAGCAGCGCGGTTCTGGTTGTTGGAGAAGGAAGACGGGGGGTTTAACCTTGACTTTGACGATTTTGAGGTCATCAAGAGCTTGGCAGTCGAAGTGACGGTTTGACATTGAAATAACATCGCACGGCTGCAAACTAATTAGAAACACAACAGTTAGAACAGCACAATAACATTCTGTATCATGTCAATGAACAGAGTAATCACTAACAGGGTGCTCTACAATGTGAAATGTCAACTAATTCTGGATTTGATGACAGAATGTTATCTAGACTCAAGAATATACCCGAGGCAAATGAAAAGTAGAACTTGAAAAATCATACAAGAAGAGTGTACATAGTCCAGCATCACTGGCAATAGGCTTTCCAAGAAGTCTCACCTCTGTTTCTAACTTAATAATAGTTTTGTTAATAAGTGACTGAAGACCAGGAATTCTTGACTTGATAACAGCCTCCAAATGCTAAGACAAGAAAAAATTCAATTAGCAAATGTATTCAACACTAAGCAGCAAAAAAATAAGCAAAGACAAAACATGATAGGGTGCCATCAAACAGTGACCATAGGAATATATAACTTCTTTTTACTGCTACTTCACATGTTTACTAAAATTGAGATTTTAATGCTTTCAAAAAAATTCAATAATCCCGGCCAAAGAGGAAGACAAAAATTAACCATTGAAAGAATGTATATACAGATATCAATTTAACTGCAATAAGTTAGATACCTACATCTTAATACACTATTTATAGTGTAAACTGTTTCTTATACACAAGTTGATGTGTATAACTTGTTTTTTACCCTATATCGCCTAGTACTTAGCAAACAAGACTTCTACACCATCTTACACATTTGCAATCAAACTTCAACAAACATAGAATATGACTTGGGAGAAAAAAGATACACTAATTCTTTAATCATATCCTGGCACGTGCACATTATCCTTCTAATATGACTTCAAATGTAACTAATTCAAACAAAATGACTTAGGAAAATATTATTCATATGCCCTAACTTGTGCAATTGACAATTGTACTTCACTCTAAGATGAATATATCTCTCAATTATAATTCAGTGGCAATAATCCTTAAACATCAAAACTCCAAAATATCCTTCTTTTTAACTACAAATTCTTAACTATCACTTTAACTAATAAAACAAAAGGTAGGTTTAGTGACTTCTATTTATAGATTTCGACATTACTTATAAGCATTTATCAAAATTCACTTTAGCACAACTCATGACTGAATATAATATATTTAGAACAAAAATTTCCTGCAATGACTTGATGAAAATTAAACACAAACGCAGAATTAAAATTATCAACAAAACCATATTTAAGATTACCTTACTGCCTCAGCATCCACAGCTTTACGATTTATGCAACATAGCTTAGACAAGTAACAGTCAACCCTTCTTTGCCTTGATATCGAGTATCCCATTCAGCTTGCCACAATAATCTGTAAAAGGACAGATAAATTACGGGAATGAACAATGAAACAACAAACCTTCACCACATCAAGGTACACGAAATGCAAATTTTCTTTTCCCAATCATTAAGCCAATTTAAAGTAAAGAAATCTAAATTTATCAGTAGAAGAAAATGAAATTACCTTCTAGCATCCGCATCGGCAACTTTTAAGTAGGCAATCACAACATCCAACACCATTTCTTGCACCGTACAATTGAATCCGCATTCCAAGTAAATCTTTTCATAAGTACAAATCCCAGACATTCAAATCGGTAAAATGCATTTATCAAAATACAATATGCATGACGCTTTACTACATAATCTTCAAATATACCTAAACTACTATTACAGAAACATAATAGCTAATAATTACAAAAAAATCATAATTACGAAATAATAATTACCAAATTACCTCGACTCTCAATCAACTTTCCTAAAACAAACATCTGAACTTCAAATCTAATTTCTACACTTTTAAGTCATCAGAATACATTTATCAAAATACAATAAACAGTATGCTTTACTACATCATCCTCAAATACACCTAAAGTGTATTACAGATAAATAATAACTAATAATTACAACAAAACCATAATTACAAAATAATAATTACAAAAATTACACTGACTCGTAATCTACCATCCGGAAGACAAACATTTGAACTACTACTTAACATGTTTACTAGATTTGAGGAGATTCTAATGTTTTCAGAAACTTCAGCAATCCTGGCCAAAAAAAGAATTGACAAAAATTAACCAAAAATAGAAGGTTGATATAGGGAAAAGGAGATACTGCTTATTATGGATTTCTGGGTAAAAGAATTGTATTAATCGACTTACAACAAAACTTTCAACATGCATTTTCTTTGAAAATATCATTAAACAGCCAAACAAGTATATTTTCCCCTTGTCACACCCTAAAACCACACAAAATGTGTTTAAGAAAAAAGGTACTTACTTTTGAAAGGACTTTGCCAAGATGCTCATAACCCGTGCCTAGCAATCATGTCAACATTTTTGTTAATATCGGCATGAGAATGATTTACAACCCCAATCCATGGATATTGTAGCTTGTAAGCTTTTCCTTCCAAAATCTATACTCCATAAAAAAAATTTCATCATCCCAAAAGAATATTTAAGTGAACTTGGGAAAATTAAAAATCAAAATTAATCAGATAGTTTTATTCAAAACTAAAACTTCATTACAGGATGCTGGAAAAAATTATTAAAATATAAGAGTATAAATGATATATAATACAGACTACTTCTAAATTCTAACTCATATGGACAGAAGTACTAATAGAAAACATATACAAACAGTCAATGTGTCTATCAAAATAAAAAGAAATGCTGAAGTTGAACAATAACAAGGACTAACATATTGAATCAACTTCAATAATTCATGATTTTATAATTCAATACTTCAATTTTCTTGATTCCTTCTAGGCAAAATGGAGACCTCTTGATTGGTGCCCCCCTCATGACACACTCAGAGAGACAGAAATAGACAGAGAATGGGGGAGAAGAGAGAGATAGAGAGAGAATCTGTGTAAGTGAAACTGTGTCTAAGCAAGCATAAGAAAAATGAAGCAATTGACTCTCAAAAGGAGGAGATTCGAAGTATAGAGAATGTTTTTATATTTGGGTTAAAATTTTAGTCAGCTGACAATTGATGGGAGACAATTTTAATTTAGTAGTGAACAATATAAGTAGACTATAAATGTCCTGAAGTAGGCTTGTCATATCAAATTGGATACTCAAATTTCAGAATGTTAATAAAATACCAACACATCTCCTAATTCTATTCTAATCTTGAAGAAGACTTCTCTTCTCCTCTGCTGCCACCGATGTCCTCAATATGCATACACTCATATGCATATTGACGGCACGTATACGCAAGATCATCCAAGTTTAAGACACTATCCTGAACTCCTGTCAGAACAACAATCAAGAGATACCAACTACATCAACAGCATCAGTAACTTTGTCCATGAGATCAATTGTTGTTAGACCTCCAAATGTCCTTTCCCCTAAAAAAGACAATAAAGCAAGTAAGAAGCCAGAACATCTTCCAATGTGAGAGGGAGACTTATGGGACAAAAAGTAATAACAGTTATCATCTGTATATAATGATGAGATAGAATCCGAGTAACTACTGTAGTTTATTTATGAGTCAAATCGTATATGAGGTTGCTCAAGTTCAGCCAGTTACTCAAATCATAACAAAATAGAAGATTAAATTTAGGCATACCTAGGGGACGAATTTATAACTTGAGCCAATCATATATGAATTTTAATGAAGTCAGCTGCTTACATTTTCCAACATATCAGTCAAAATTAATGTTTCTATGAAAGTCTAAATATGGCCTAGTTTGGTTCAATCATCTCTAGAACCAAGGATGAGAGCAGCAGCCTATGAAAACACAGAATGACAATACATGCCAGAGGCAAGCAATTCCCAAGCCAGTAGAAAGTGTATTCGTCAACTAATGAGAACAAATTATCACAATCGGTAACAACAAATACATGGTAACGCCTCAGTTAATCAAAGAATTTGATGATCCAATCTCACTCATAACTATAATGAAATTTCACTTAATCTGGGTAGAGATTACAATTTTAAAGTATTTGATGTTAAGATGATATTCAGCAAGAATAGTCGAAACGGTGATGTTATTACATATATATTCCACAATAATAATTTCTCGCAATGTTTACAATAAAACCAACCATTCCAACACAAATTGCCCAGGCTTATAATAGCACTATAAGAGGGTGGATGCCTCACCTCCTACAACATAAGTATCATTATCCTCTTGCCCTAGAATTCTACATGCTTTACATAATCGCTAATTTCATAGAATCCAGAAAGGCCATTTTTCCAGCAGAACAATTACTTCAGAAACAAGCATAGGTTCGTGGTCTTCTTTTTCCTCCCAATAATACCACAACTGCTAAAATCAATACCTATTAACTGCTAGTATTAACTTTTTGGAAAGTGGGAATATTCTTATCATCATACCTTTTAGTTCTACTTCACCGGAAATTTTGATTGCATCTGATGTAGAAAGATCTTGGTTGGCTGGATAAATCACCAAAATTATACAATTGGGATACAACATGAGAGAATTTTCACAAACACCAATAACATAAATTGCTTCATTGCATTTCAAATAAAAACTAATAGGTATTACAACCAATGGCATTATTCTGAACACAAAAATTTATGTATTTATGATATATAGCAGAAAAATTCATGTGTTGGCTCCAAAGCTTTAAAGAAACTCCATTAATATGCCAAACCAATATTGATTAGTCATTTACCTTCTCAATAAAAGCCCGAATCGTGTTTTCAATGTCCACAACAACACAGTCAAAATGACCCCGTAAATCCAGAAAAATAATCTCAGCCAAAACTACTTTGGATTTCTACATAGGAAAAATTAATATAGAAAACAACAGAGTATATTCAAATCATTCTTATAGAATAATCAAACAAAAGATGTTAAAGTCTGAACTCACCAACCACCACTTTTTTAAGTAATATTGGTTAATCTCAAATGTCAGGTCTGCCATAATTTACACATCTAGATGTGTATTTTAGGACTGTCTCATATACACATCTATATGTCTTATCAAGTTTATATTTGTGCTTTGAATGCATGAATATCCATTGTACATACATCTCAACTGAAACTATAAACTAACAAAATGAGAACCACCAAGAGCACTATCCAAATTGATGTGTGCAAAATGAATTGATAATGCTCGTTTAAATCCTTGTTCGTGCATCTTATTTTCACTTCACAGGCATCAATCTCAAATATCCACATTGTTAAGATCGGAACCCCGGACATTTGCGGAAATTTCTAAATAAGCCCTTGAAGATAATAACGAATATAAATAAAGAGAAATATAACAATAAAAGGGATACAAAGATTTATGTGGTTCGGTCAAAAGACCTGCATCCACGGGCGAAGGGGAAAACATCCACTAATCAAAGAGGATTACAAATTTGGAGAGACCTCCACAAAATGGGCTATAGGTACCATTAGTAACAAAAACACAAGAGAGCCCAAATAAGACAAAAGACTAGATGGCCATAATTTTAAGCCCATGTAAAGCTCTCTTGGCTTGGTGCACTTAAAACCTACATTGGGTGGGAAGAGTAACCAATGTGGGACAAAACAAAAGATACAAGGCATACCCAACAAATCTCCACATTGACTTGTATCGCATAATAAATCCTCATAAAATGACAAATCTTCACAAAACGAAATTCTCCACCTTGGTCTCCACAAAAACTCAATAGCCCAGATTCAAACTCCACCTTCTCCAACAAAGTCCCAAATTTGTACTCAACGCAAGCCCACTCTTCATCCATAAAATAGGTCAAATGTCCAATACACAAAGAAGAGTATAACAAAACGGCCAATACCAAAAAGAAATTACTTGCCAACGAGTAACCCATGATTCAAAATTTCTCAACTCATGATTCAAAATTTCTCAATTCAAAACTACTTCGTTACCATCAAATTGGCTTAACTCGGGTCCCCGGCTCTGATACCAATTTGTTAGGATCGGAACCCCGGACATTTGCGGAAATTTCTAAATAAGCCCTTGAAGATAATAACGAATATAAATAAAGAGAAATATAATAATAAAAGGGATACAAAGATTTACGTGGTTCGGTCAAAAGACCTACATCCACGGGCGAAGGGGAAAACATCCACTAATCAAAGAGGATTACAAATTTGGAGAGACCTCCACAAAATGGGCTACAGGCACCATTATAACAAACAGCACAAGAAAGCCCAAATAAGTCAAAAGACTAGATGGCCATAAAGGCCCTGAAAGCCCACTAAAGCTCTCTTGGCTTGGTGCACTTAAAACATTAATTAAGGCTCTTAATTTATAAGATTGGGTGGGAGAGAAATACTCTTCCCAAACCAATGTGGGACAAAACAAAAGATACAAGGCATACCCAACACTTATCACAAAGCACTTTTTCATTGGGGCTTTGAAAAAAAATACTTTGTAAATGCTTAATTTTATTGTTTGGGAGTAAAATTGCATAAGTACTTTTTATATGTGATAATGCATGATTTTGAATTTTTTAGGAGTATTTTTATATTTATTTAGTTTTAAATTAATGATAAAATAGTCACACTTTATCTTTAATTGCTTTAAAAATAAAAAGCTAATTCAAAAGCACCAATTGTTAACTTGAGTTAAAAGTGCTTTAGAGACCAAAAGCTCTACTCCTTAATTTGCGGAATAATGTTTACCAAACACTCTAGAAGTATACTTTATCATCTAAAAGTACTTTTTTAGCAAAAGCACCGCAACCCCAAACTAGGCCTATATAGGCTAGAATGAAGTTAGGTGTAGCAGCTACTTAAAAGTATGAAAAAGCACTAATATGTTAGTATCAATTCACATGTCAGTTACAGTGAAGATGTTAGTAAATAAAAGACCACAAACCCAGGTAAATTACGCATGATAGGACGAGTTTGAATACGAGTTCAAAAGCTTCAAATCAGAAATCCCCAAAAAGTTTGGGATCAGCAAACTCCATCATAATCCCACCACTCATGACGCTTTCGGCATGAGAATTGAAACACATATTAGTGAACTAGAAATAAACATTGAGTTTCCAGCTAAATCATGCAAAAATCCAAGTGGAAAATGACTACATTTTATTTTACATTGTTGGCTGCAAGAGATTATTCTAAATAAGAAAAACAACATAAGATTTTCCAAAGCTATCATGGGAAATACATACGGAGTCAAGATTACCTTGACATCAAGGTGAACAAACGCAACCTTCTAGATATGTGTAGAGAAACCAAAGACCTATGCACAACCTATTGCAATTTTTAACCTTTGGATCCAAGATAAAGTCTTTTCCTTTCCTGTTGAGGATAATAAGGAAAGTAGATAATCAGTAAAATATTTTACTTCCACAAAGACAGCTGAAGTCAAAGGAACACTTTACTTCCATAAAGATAGCTGAAGTTCAAGTATCATTTTACTCCCACAAAGCTGCTAAGTTAATTCAAAAAGAATTCTCTTATGTATGCATAATTATTCATTAGTAGGCACACGCATAAGTGTATAATTAGTCTAGTAATAGCTTCTTAGTTATTAAACTGGCCTTTTACCTTACGTGTCCTCGAATCACCCATATTCAGATGAAAATGCGAGGAGATTGGACTCAAATGAAATGGACCTCTTGAACTGTTCAGCTAGTAGTTACGCACCGAAATTCATGAAATTATCAGGTGGCCCACATTAATTGCTTTTTCCTCATTACTTACCCTGCAACTTTAGCAATAAATTGCTTTTTCCACTCCTACTTTAGCACACACATCTCATAGAACTTTTCACAAACTCTAAATCACAACAAAGAGATATAAAAGCTAGCTTAACAAGTAGCATATAAAAGCTAGCATAACAAGTAGCTTAACAACATCGACATGTGAAAACCAGTAAAATGTGCCAATGATAACAAGACTAGTGTGTTGTTTATTTACGACACTTTTAATATGCGCTGCAAGAAAAGCGTCACCAAAAGCATGTTTTCTTGTAGTGAGATTTGGATGGAAAAAAAGAAAAATAAGACTTTCCCTTTGTTTGGGAGAAATCAGAAGAAAGAAACAAATGGATAGGAAGGATCAAAATGAAATTAGACCCAGCTATAGTTGTAAAAAGTTTCCACCCAAACTGGACGGAAAACGATGGAAAATCACAGCTTACTTTTAAAACTTTTGAAAAAAATGCTCATTTTACCATATACACATTATGCCAAATAAACCAAATACTTAAATGTCCTAAATCATTCCACTTCTTCCCTAAACTCCCAAACAACATTAAAATCACTTCCTTTCTCCTCTCTTCTTTTCTCTCGTAACTTAAAACTTTCCCTTCTTTTCTTTTCTACCCTAAACTCCCAAACTCAGCCTTAGGATATAGAAATTTCTACATTGAGCTCTCATCTATTGGTCTGCATGGCCCTAATATAAAAGCATGAGATAGTAAAACAAAAAAAAAAATGGAACAAAATAGAGAAGAATTCAGAGGTGATGGTGCAAGGCTCAAAGCTCAAATTTTGCAACAACCAACTTTTAACCATAATATCCATATCCATGTAAAGGCGTTACCACAAAATTATTACGACAACTAGAGAGCTATGAACGATCAAGGAAACAACATTAAGTCATACAAAACAAAGATTAAAAAAAGGATTACCTAACTGACCAAGAACCTCTCGCACATTTGCCTTCAGATATAGCTTCTTTAAGCTCATCATAAAACCGCAACTTAACCACAATATTACTATAAAAGTAAACAAAGGCTAAAAGAAAAATCAAACATTAGTAATTACAGCTAAATAAGAACAACATCTTTCACAACAGCAGACTGATAAAAACTCTCCACAGCTGTACACCTTGGCTTCTGTTTAAAAGTTGTGCACTCCAACATGACATGGTAGGGAATTACAGATATTTGCAGGCATCAATAAATCTAATAAGCAATGAATGAAGAGTCAATTGCTGGTGACATCTATTCCCACAACATAAATATGCAAAAATGAATTTATTGCAGTACCAAATCTTAATTTCACAAACTAGCAATTAGAATAATTTAACAGCTACCTAATGTGATTCTAAGCCAAATAATTGCAAGCAAGAAGGACAACAATAGCAGTGCTAACCACTTTTTCATGAATATTCAGCTACACAAGCATATACTACCTTAACCCCAAATATGTACGAGCTATATGACCATGCAGCAAAACTTGTTATTGTAAGTGACACAGGCTGAACATAAAGTAGAAGCCACCTACCTACCTCAAAAAGATGTTGCTCTTTCCGCTGGATAACTCTAAATCTCCTTCAACAGGTCCTTGATGTAAGCACCCAAACTCGAAGAATTCATTGATTTCCAGGAATATCTCCTTTGGAAATGGCCACCCACTTGACACATCACGAGCTCTAATCACAATTCTTAGAGGTACTCCCTAAAGAAAATCAAGGAAAAATTCAAAATACAATAACAGTACATTTATTCAAGTGTAAAACATCAATGCAAAAGGTAGTACCCAGTCAGTCTCTAGAGGCGATATTAAAATTTCTCTTAGCGTGGACTTCAATAATTCAAGTTCCATAATGCAACCTTATTCCCTTCTACAGAACAAATCCAAGCACACCTTATAGGTGTGTAATTTAAAAAATAAATAAATAAAATTGCACAAAATTTTTAAGAGAGAGAGAGTGACTGAGAAAGCAGTTATGGGTAGTTAATGAAAAGAAAATAATAGTAGTTTTTTTTACAATAATAAAGATAGTGGGGAGGGTAAATTTGGCAAATCATATAATGACAGACGCCAAAACCCTCCCCTTCATGACGCCAAAACAAAAGATACAAAGGCATACCCAACACTAGCCTCAAAAAACATTTTGTTGAGCTGATCATAAGTTGAGCCTAACTGCTCATGCGAACTGGCTCTATATCTCAAACAGATTTCAAACAAACATCTTATACGACCTCAAGGGAAACAAATTAAGGTGACAAGCCTTAAAAAGCTATCAAGATTAGTTTAATATCTTAACCAACCTTAAGAAAACTTTAAGCTCCATGAAGGTTAGTTCCTTTTGCCCTATGCTTGTTTGCAGTGTTTAAATCTCACAACTGTTAATGTTTTAAGGCAATTGAAGTGTCCAATCTAACAAAAAAAATATATTTGAAATGTTTTAAGCAGCCTGCATTTTGAACTTTCATTTCCTTTCTCTTTTCAACTCTCTTATATTGCTCATTCTTTGGTGGAGATATCTGCAATGACAGTGATATTGTGCAATATATATCAAAGCTCTTTATGAACATAACTGAAGTAGCAGACCGTCCTCGAGAATTCTGAAGTTCAGTTCACTCACAGTCAAACTAAATGCATCGTTCGGCCAAAAGCCACAAGGAACTAGAATTCTCCACATCAGACCAAAGTATTCACAATTAAATACAACTAATTTGTATGGAAGGCCATATGACGAATGTGAGAGTAATATACATGCCCAAAACTATGCCACACAAATTTGGAATGAATGTAACAAAGGATCTATATATCATGTCAAAGGCACATGCCTCATCCAAAAAGCCTTTACGTGCAATCCATAGCATTTAAAGTACATCTATTGCATGAGAACATATTTTCAGAATGATAATCCATGAAGGTCTAAAAAATGAAGCAAATAAAAACCACAAACAAAAAATTTAAAATAGCAGAACAATCACAAAGACACAGGTCACACAGCATCCAGAGGCACATCACTCCCTTAAACCCATGAGGAGTGATAGACAACCATATGGTTCATCCATTCATCATATGATCACGTGTTTCATACGTTTCTAAGTCTATATCGTCGTGCATCAATATAAATCCATTTGTTACTGAAGAGGTTCTTAAAGCGTATTCTACAATCTGAACATAGAGATTTACATTCCATTAAAAGCTGAAATAAGACGAAATTTCAAAGGCATCACTTAATTACTAACTACTGTAAAGATAATAATGATTCTCTTTCTTATTAAATTATACCTGTGATAACTCCCATCTCATGTCTCCTCTCAATGTAGGATTCAGAGCAATAAGCCATATACTAAGACCAGTTAAATTGTCCATCTTACAAATGATCCAACTTCTAGACCTTGACTTGGCAATATGTTAACCATCCACAATAGTCAATGTGAAATTGGGAATATTTAAGATGCACCAATAAATACTCTAATCGCATAGACTATATTCACATTTAAAAGAAAAAATAGGGCACAGAGGTAAGTGATGCCATCTATAGTTCATCTCTAGTGCCCTGAGTATGAAACCAAAGGAGAAAAAGAAAAATACACAAGCGTTTGCAATGTCGTGACTTCCAAGTGCTTGATGTGACACTCAGGTTAAGATCCTCAGGATTGAATGCAATAGAAGTTTAAGGGGAAAAAATTTATCTATCCCAACTTCCACTAATGCCTTTGTACATGCTTTCATACACCATATGCATTGTTTTATGCAACCAATGAGAATTAAGAACAAAAATACTGAATAACAAAATCACACACTACGCTTGTATGATACAGAATAGTACTAATCAGCATATAACTATATATCTTCTAACTGACAAAAATTCGTTAAGTTAACAATTGCTACAACTGCTATATGTTGCTAGATATAAGTAAACAAGTGAAATTCAAATCCACAAGCCAAGTGTAAAATGTTTCACACACAAGATGATGCCAAAACTTGCTTTCTACACCACATCTTCGGCTAGTATATAGCAAACAAAACTTCTGCAGCATCTTACACATACTTGCAACCAAACCTCAACAGACAAAATATGACTTGGGAAAAAAGATACATTGATTCTTTAAGCATATCATAGCACATGCATGGTATCCTTCTAATATGACTACAAATGTAAAATAAAATGACTTGCGAAAATGTTATCCATATGCCCTAAACTTACACAATTCTACATCATTCTAAGAGAAATAAACTATCAATTACATTTTGGTGGCAATTGTTCTTATGTGACCCAACTCCCAGTGTCCACTTTTTTAACTACAAATTCTTACCTATCACTTTAATGAGTAAAACAAAAGGTAGGTTTAGTGACTTCTGTTTACCACTTCTCTAAGAGTTTAGGGTTCAACATTTTCAGAACAGAAATGGGTAGGAAAGAAAACGAAGGTATTAATGCTAACAACTAAGTGAGCATTCCAAGAGCCAGGATATATGTTAAAGAATACAACCATCATCACACATTACAACAGCAAAAAGTCCAGTTCTAGTCAGGCGTAAGCCCACAACAAAGACATTTCCTAAACCCAAAAATCTCTTCAAGAACAAAACATCTAAGCAGCATAGATACTAGCTACAGATTTCGACAAAGCATTCATCAAAGTTCACTATAGCACTGTACAACTAACGACTGAATCAAATATATTTAAAACAAAATTTTCAATGTAATGACTTGATGAAATTAAAAACTGACACAATTAAAATTATCAACAAAACAATATTAAAGATTGCCTTACCGTTTCAGCATTGGCAACTCTAAGGTTTCTGCAATTAGGGAATCTACCACCTTTTCTTGCACCATGTATTGAATATTTAAATCCGCAACCCAAGTATTCCATGGGTAATGGGTCTAGATTGTCTATTTGGTAGAATACATTGATCTAAAGACAGATAGTTTAGACAAGAAAATAAGCCCTTCTTTGGCATGATATTGAGTACATCATTCAAATTGCCACCGCACAATAATCTATAAAAGACAGATAAAAATGCTGGAATGAACAATGAAACAACAAGCTCTCACTGTATCAAGGTAGACACAATGTAAATTAAGTTAGGTTTCCCAATTATTAAAGCAAATTTAAACAAAGTAAAGGAAACCATATTTTAAAGCCATACATTTTTTTGAACTACTGTGACTAGCAGCATACTAAACAAATATTTATCAATGTCACGTAACATAAGCAGAAAATTACTTATTCATCCAACAGTTTTAATTCGCCAAAATTATCCGCGAAATTTTTAAAACCTTCAACCTACCTAACTGGATCCCGTATTATCAACATCAAGCATTGCATTCTTCATTATTGAACTTTGACAAGCAAACCAAAGCCAATGTTGTAAATTAACCAACAACTAAAGGAGAAATATATAACAAACTGTTGTAATGCTTTCTCATGTGAAAAAGTAATTGATTAAGTTCATTGACATTGTAGGAGAGACTCTAGTTCATCAATAGATCCCATCATTCTATCTTCAGATATTATTTTTCAAATAATTTTCTCAATGGGCAAAGAAAAACAATTGCTTTGAAAACATAAATTCTCAAGGACCACCTGAACACATACATTTATACAAATATCAATGTATGTGCTAACAATTCTACAAGTTAGGGTTTAGGGTTTTAGGGCATGAGTTACTCTTAAATAATTCAATCTGTAATGCATTTTTGGTAAAATTTACTAACCTATCTATACTACAGAACCTGACCATTTGATTCCAAAACAATGAAAAAAAATGATGAGAAACAATACCTATTACCTACCTAACTCTCTGCCTTTTGACTTGATCATAAGCACTAATACAGAACAGACCCATATTATTCTCTAATCATGTAATCCATAATTAAAAAAAAAAAAAAGAGTATAAGACCCAGATCTTAATCTGAAAATTGTTACCTATCATTTTAACAAATAAGAAAAATGGTAAGTTTAGTTAGTTCTATTTACCACTCCTCTACGAGTTGGTTCAAAATTTTCATAAGGGGATAAGGGAAAGTAAAGTGTTCACGCTGAGAAATAAAGTAAGTTTTCTCAGTTACGGAGTAATCAAGTATCGTACAGAATACAGCAATCATGACACATTACCCTAAACATAAAAAATGGCATAAACAGCAAAGCCAATCAGTTGCAAGCCTCCTACCCAAAATGCCGACACCAGAAATGATTTTTTATAACATAAATCTCTCCAATAACAAAAGAACTAAGCAGCATAGATACTAGCTACATATTAAAACCAAGCATTCAGTAATATTCACTTCAGCACGGCACAACTAATGGCAAAATAAAATACATTTAAACAAAATATTATATGTAAAGAACTTCAGAAATAATTAGAATTGACACAACGAAATCTAAAATTATCAATAGATGAAAATTAAATTACCTTACAGCAACAATATCGCAACATTTAAGCAATCACAACATCTAACATCTTTTCTTGCACCGTGCCAAGTATTTCATATGAACAACGTCCAGGCTTTTCCAGTCGGTAGAATACATATATCAAAAAATAATCTACAGGACACTTTACTACATCAATTTTCAAATACACATAAACTACTATTAAAGATATATACTAACTAATAATTACAAGAAAACAGTAATTACTGAAATAATAATTACAAAATTACATTGATTCATAATCTCCCTTTGTAAGACAAACTTTTACATACTTAAAATCTAATTTCTACACTATAACCTGTTACATTTTCCTGCCCATATTTTGGCAAAAGATCAACACCTTCAATCCTACAACATACTTCCATCATCTGCCTATTTGCGAAAGCCATGCCATACAAAACATGTGACCAATTTTGAAACAACTAACCTAGTCATACTATACAAAATACCTAAGCTTCAGAAAAAAGCTCTACCAATTACAAGCAGCTCAACAAAATATACAAAAGCTCTATTTAAAAAAATCTACCAATTCACAAACGCTTCTTCATAATAAATCTGTCCTTCCACAAAGGACCTTTGCAATGCTGCATAATAATATGAGATGACATTTATGTTAGTGTATGCCCTAAAGCCAATTAACTTTTAGGGATAAATTACACTTTTATATTTATGTATATTTTGCAATATGGCATTTAACGAATAAAATATTTATATGTAAAATCATAAGGAGTTATGATGTAATTATATTTTATTCGTGTATATCCCTAATCGCAGTGTATGACACTAGTAGATTAGCACATAAGAGTATGTGGATGCTTATTAAGAATAAGTGCATCGGATTGACCCGCTAAGAGTATTCCACACGGATTATTATTTAAATGCCAATGGATTAATCTCTTTGTGATAGTAATGTAATGGTCCTTTGACTTGAGATCATGAGTTTATCTTGACTGTGAATTATTATTCTTTGGCTCTATTAGTCGTTACTCTTAGTGAGTCGCACATACTGTAGAGTTCGAGTATAATATGAATCATGAGAAGATAAGATATGACCAATAGAGGATTCACCACTCCTTATAATAGGAGAGTATATCCCAGTATGGCCACTTCTTGAAATACGATTCGAAAATCTTTGCGCATAAGTGGAAATAGATTTAAGAGTGTCTTAAATTCTATTTCAAGTGAGTTGTATTTTGGAAAGAAGTAAAATTTGATTAATTCGATAAGAGTTGGCATTATATATGTATTCTTGAATTAATCGGGATATAGGTTGGTGAAAGGATATTAATTACAGGAGAATTAGTCACGGATGGGTGATGTCGAACCACTTGACATATCTCAACACTTGGGTGGTCATGATGCTTTGCTAGAAGCCAATCTTGATCTATAAGTGTAAATAAATTAATTGGAGAATTCATGATAAATTAAAGGTGTTTAATTTATCTAATCCTAATTAATTTAGGATTATAATTTATACTTATTACCAACGTGATTGGGAACCTAAAGGGTCACACACTTAAGGATAATTAATTCAGGATTAAAATGATTTGATAAGTATGAGATACTTATGGGTTAATTTATGATATAAATTAACTTTTGGGTTTAATTATAATAAGTTATAAATATTAGGAGTTAATATGTGAGACATATTAAGAGTCCTAATGGTTTTATAATTATTCATATACCCATGTCCCAAACTGATTAGAATTTATAATTCCCTAAACCCAATTTGATTGGGATTCTATATTATTATATATATATGATATATTATAATATATATATATAAAAAGAAGTAGTACTATTAGTAGTACTAGGACATTGACGGCTAATAGCTGTGAATACTTATATATATATGATATATATAAGACTAGTATATATAAAAGGGATAGTACTACTACGGCTTGGTAAAAAGCAATAGAAAAAGATATGCTAGTACTAGTACGGCATACATAATATATATGAGATATATATAAATGTCTAGTACTAGTACTTACGGTTTTTTAGGAAAAAAAGCCAACAAAATTCTTTTTAAATCGTGAGAGTCACGATTGAGAAATAAGGGAAAAATAATTTAGGAGCTAGCACTCCGCGGTTTGAGTCAATCAATCTTGTGAAGATTCCTGATTTAATTATCTGTGTGGATACCACGTACTAGCATACTTTTTAAAGGCCGGGCACCTGTGCGGCTTGTGGATCGACGTCCCAAACATATTGGAGATTTTATTGCAATTTAAGGTACAATCTCTATACTTTTCTTGTACTACGTATAAATTAATCAAGGTGATCCGTGATAGGAAAGTAAAAATTTTAAATTCCACTGCGTTATATATGATTTACTTTCTTACAGTGGTATCAGAGCCACCCTTGATTTAATTTATGATGTAGTTGTATTTAGTTGTCATAAATATTGAATTGTTCAAACTATATGAATTTTTGAATTTTATTTATAAAATATTGGAGAAAAAAAGAAAAGGCTAGACCCGTGAATTTGATTCACTAAATCAAGCATGCAATTCTTGGTGATGTCATTATGATGACATCATGTATGATTGCATAATGTCACTTTTAGTGACATTTATCCCTTTTCGTCGCTAACAGTATTTAATTCGTTAAATTAGAATTAAAGCAAAGACAGTTGCTAATCATTTTGAATTCAATAATTTTATTGTCTAATTTTGAGAAATCACACTATTAATTTTAATCAACAATTGTCTTTAAAATTAATTAACAAGATTTAGAAACTTTCTTTGTTTTAATTTGATTAAAATTTAGAAAGTATAAAATCTTTGAAAATATTTATTTAATTCTAATGAGATTAGAATTAGGTAATTTGTTTAAATTTTAGAAATTTATTATTTTTCAATGAGATTGGAATTTAATAAATGTTCAAAAATTGTTTAGAAATTATTTCTAATATAATTTTTGAAATTCTAATATTTAAAGGATTATTTTCTAATGCGATTAGAAAATAATAATTTTTCTCCATAAAATATTTTTATAAATAATTCAAAATTGATAATTTCAATTAGATTGAAATTATGAAATATAGTGATTCATGATTAGATACTAAATACGGATTTATACTTTTATTTAATTATTGAATTATTTAATAGCATGATGGATGATTATGGATTTAAAACCAATTTGATTGTGTTTGATTTATTTGGTTCAAATTCTATGGTATGTAAAATTTTAAAATAGGGCCTGCGTGTCCTGCCTTTCTTTATTATTCTGAATGTAATTCTTTTCTCATCTCAATCCCCTCGAATGTAACTCGAGATTTCTTAACCAATCATGTAATGTACATAGATGTAGGTTAGGGATAGGATTGAATATCTAAATGTTTAGATAAAATTACATTTGTAATGTACAAGATGATGGAGACGGCGGAAAGATGCAACCTAGAAGGAGATTTTTAAGAGTTAAAGATTACCCTTAGAATTTGACCACCTAGTTTCCTTCGTGACTCAAGGAAACTAGTTTAGTAAAAGTCCATAATCATCCATGGTTTTATGCATGTTTTATTTATTATATGAAGATATAATAATATTGCATGCAATTTGATGAGACCTAATAAAATAAATAAAAGAAAATCCCTCAAATTAATATTAAGTCATTAAATAAGTTGCCTTCCATTATTATAGCAACAAACAAGAGTTCTTCTTAGATTTAACTTGTTGGGCTAACATCCAAGGTTAATCTACGTTGGACATGTTTGAGCTATGAGATGAGATCTCTGAATAATGGGTATGACTTAACGGAGGCATATAATTTGTTGGGTACACTCAAGGTTATATGTCTTTGAGGCAAAGGTTAGGAGTCACATATGATGTGCTATCAAAGAGTTGATACCTAACTATCTAGGAATTACAAAGAGTTGTAATTGGTAAGAGTTACCTACCTTTCGAAATTATTTTGGTTTGTTGGGTACACCCGAGATCAAAATAATTAGATGGGATCCTAGCCCACTAGGGGTTATGTGATAGCTCCCGAATCAATATGTGAGGGTTATTGATTTGAATTAAAATAGTGAGAGCAAAACCAAATTAAAAGAAAGTCCATATTATGTTTTGGTTTTGGTCTATGCATAAATAACAAATACTTATACTATCTTTATTTATGTGTTGTAGAATATGAGTAATAACGTCAATTTACGTCCCATTTTATATGATAACAAACTCACTGGGCCACTATTGATTCTTATACACATCTAAATTGTATAAGAGACAGTCTCATCCCATGAGAAAATTGGCCATGTTCTTGATCAACATATTCTGATGACCCATCTATGATGCTAATGAAGCAGTTCAGAATGCTTACGTAAGCACATAGAGGATAATGATACTGCCTCTTGTATCATGTTGGCCTCTATGAGTTCTGAATTGCAGAAACAGCATGAAAACATGGATGCTCACTCTATGATTATTCATCTCAAGGAGTTGTTTGATGAAGAATCTAGGAATGAGAGGTATGAGACCTCTAAAGAGCTATTCCGTTTCATTAATTTATCATGAATTAGTCGCAATTAATTTATTTGAAGGTGATCGGACTAATTGAAAAATTAGAACGATTGGGATTTAAGCAAAATCATGAGTTAAATGTTGACTTAATTTTGCAATCTCTGTCTGATAGCTTTTCACAGTTCGTGATGAATTACAATATGAATAAATTATCCACAACTCTCACTGAACTGTTGAATATAAAGCTAAAAACTGTTGAGGCAACTATTAAAAAGGAAAGGAAACAAGTGATGGTTGTTGATTCTTCTAATAAGAAGAAAAAGAAATCCAAGATTGGTTTTGTGAAAGCCAAGTCTGGGGTTAAAACCAACACACGATTTAAGAAGGATAAAGCCAAGGGTAATTGTTACTATTGTGGAAACGAAGGGCACTGGAAAAGGAACTGTAAGGCTTATATTGATACCTTGAAGCAGAAGAGGCTTAATGAAGCTTCTACTTCAGGAATGTTTATGATTGAGATCAATATTTTTACTTCTAAATCAGATTCCTGGATATTAGATACCGGATCAGCATCTCATATTTGTAAAAATATGCAGGGACTAAAGAGAAGTAGAATGTTGGCCAAAGGAGAAGTAGACCTACGCGTGGAAAATGGAGCAAACATGCATTAGCCGTAGGGATTTATCAACCTTTCTTTGCCTAGTGGTCTTGTTTTAGAACTTAAAGACTGTTATTATGTTCCATCGCCCGGCCCTCTTATTAGAAATATTGTTTCTATTTCGTGTTTAGACACTGATGATTTTGTCATTATGCAAAAGAATAAATGTTGTTCTTTTTCACGTGATGTCATTGTGTATGGAACTGCTATTTTAAATAATGGTCTTTACATTCTAGACATGAAAAATCCAATTCTCAACATAAATTCGAAAAGGTCCAAAATTGATAATTTGAAACAATCTTTCCTTTGGCATTGTAGACTTGGTCATATAAATGAGAAACGCATTTCCAAATTACATAACAATGGTTATTTGGGATCATTTGATTATGAATCATATGACATATGTATCCCTTTCACATACGTGTCTCTTATACACATTATAGATGTGTATACATTGATAGATCTAGTGAATTGTTGGGGCTAATACATACTGATTCAGTATCCTATGTCAATTCATGCTAGAGGAGGTTTTTTATACTTCATTACTTTTATGGATGATCACTCTAGATATGATTATGTATACTTATTGAAGTATTCCCCTACAAACAAAGTCTGAAGCCTTTGAAAAGTTCAAAGAATTCAGGAATGAAGTTGAAAAGCAACTTGGTAAAAGTATTAAAATATTTCGATCAGATCGAGGTGGGGAATACTTGAACCAAGAGTTTCAAGATTATCTTAAGGAGAATGAGATTCTACCTCAATGGACTCCTCCTTATACACCACAGCTAAATGGTGTATCTGAGAGACGTAATCGAACTCTATTAGATATGGTTCGATTAATGATGAGTTTTGCAGACCTCCCAAAATCGTTTTGGGGCTATGCTCTTAATACTGCCTCCCATTTACTAAATCATGTTCCATCAAAAGCTGTTGATTCCACTCCGTATGAGATATGGTTTGGAAAGAAACCTAAACTTTCATACTTGAAGGTTTGGGGTTGCCCTACTTATGTGAAGAGGTTAGAATCTGATAAAATTAAGCCTACGTCAGATAAATGCCTATTTGTGGGGTATCCAAAGGAGACGTTTGGATATTATTTCTATAATCCCATTTTGAGCAAAAGGTGTTTGTCTCAAAACATGCCGTCTTTCTAGAAAAAGAGTTTATTCTTAAAAGGGCAAGTGGGAGCAAAATAGATCTTGAAGAAGTTCAAGAACACAATATGGTATTGATCAACAAATGGAACAAGAACTTCAATCACATGATGATGTGATTGAGGATGAAGCTATTGATACACAAACTTTTCGTAGGACTACTAGGATACGTCGTGCTCCAAATAAATTTGAGTTTCTTGTAAGTGGGTACAATGATGTATTAATCATTGCGAATAATGAACCTATATCTTACGATGAAGCATTATCTGATAAGGACTCTCAGAAGTGGCTAGAAGCCATGAAATCTGAAATGGATTCCATGTATGACAATAAGGTATGGACCTTAGTCGATCCACCTGAAGGGATTAAACCCATAGGGTGCAAGTAGGTCTTTAAGAGAAAGACCGACATGGATGGAAATGTGATTACCTATAAGGCGCGATTGGTCACAAAAGGTTATATAGCTTCCTCAAAGACAAGGAGTTGACTTTGATGAAACTTTTTCACCAGTTGCAATGCTGAAATCTATTCAAATTTTACTTGCGATAGCTGCATATTATGATTATGAGATTTGGCAAATGGATGTAAAAACTGCTTTCCTTAATGGAAATTTGCAGGAAGAGGTGTATATGATACAACCTGAAGGGTTTACATCCACAGATCCTAACAAAGTATGCAAGTTATAAAGGTCTATTTATGGACTAAAGCAAGCTTCTAGGAGTTGGAACATCCGTTTTGATGAGATAATCAAAGTGTTTGATTTTATCAAAAATGAGGATGAACCATGTGTATACAAGAAGGTGAGTGGGAGTGCCATTATTTTCTTGATACTTTATGTGGATGACATATTGTTGATAGGAAATGATATACCTATGCGGCTTGTGGATCGACGTCCCAAACATATTGGAGATTTTACTGCAATTTAAGGTACAATCTCTATACTTTTCTTGTACTACGTATAAATTAATCAAGGGAATGATCCGTGATAGGAAAGTAAAAATTTTAAATTCCGCTGCGTTATATCTAATTTTCTTTCTTACAATTTACATATTTCTCAACTCAGACACATCTGAAGAATAGTTTCACTAAAATGAAGAATAAAAAGCCTGTAAAACAAGCACCAAAAAGGCACATTGAACTCATTTTTGTACCTTCTTAAATTGCACGAGGGGCCAAACGAAGCCTTCTTCTAGTTAAGTAACTTTTTCCAAGGTTTAAAGGGAAAAAAAATCATCAACAAGCAGCAATATATTTGCCCCTTTCTTTTGTTAGTTTATAATGACAAGTATCAATTAAATATCGTAAATGCCATTCAATCAATCTTTTTCCTGACAAAAGCTACAACATAGGTTCTTACTTCATATTAAAGCAGTTGCAAAACAAAAAACATCTAATACAAGATGCTAAGACTACATGAAGCTAGAATAAGCTAGTTAAGTGAAAGCACATTCTCCAGCAAATTTCAAAAATACGGTTGTAGAAAATTTAAAAGTTTCCCAAAAAGTAATTCAAAATTCTTGGATAATTCACAAAAACCTAAGATTTAACCTAGGAATCCCCAACTCTACTCAAATTCTGACAAGGATTGAGAAATTTAAGATCGCACAACAACAACTACAAATCAGATCTGACGAAATCAAAAACTCAAAAACCCTAACCCACGGGGATCCTTATGATCAGAAATGGAATCGGTGACGGCTGACGGTATTACTTCTACTGTAGTTGGATCCTCAAACGTCAGCACTGCTCTCGGAGCCTACACTCTCCGACGATCCTCCTGCGCTTAACATCTTCTTCAACACCCCCAGACATTCAGTTTTTGTCTGGATGTTTGTTGAATGTACTAAGGAGGAGAAATGAGTTGGAAACCGGATGGACCTGAAAATTAGAAACGGTCGGTAGATGATGGTAGGAATGGTGGAAACTAGAGAGATAACGATGGGTAAATAGGTGAGATGGCTGGTGAGTGTGTAGAAAAATTGAGCACAAACACTCGGCTAACGTTGGGGAAGCCAACGTTAAATAGAGACGTTAGAGAAATCCGGTGAATAAAATTTCTCTCAAATGACTTTCACGCCCCCGAAAACAACAGCTAGTTTGAAATTTGAAATTTGAACATTTATTATGTTTAGGCGCGGCTTTTTTATTTATTTCTTTTGTATTTTTACATGCTGTTGCATACAACTTATGAGGTGGCATTTAAAAAAAATAAAAAAAACACAAAATTCTAGAGGGAAAAAAGTAGCAGAATATTGCTACTAAAAAGAATACACAAAATTTAAAGAATAATATAGATAATGAGGAGTGGAAGAAAGTTTTGAATAATTAATTATATAAGAAAATTCTACAATCTCTTTTAAAAAATCATTACTTAACAAAAATAGTTATAAAGGTAAGGATATATTTAAAAAAATAAAAATGGCAGGCATCAAATACACTCCTCTCCTTTATAAACAACTAGCGGATGAGGTACACACCAATATGTATGCTATTTAAAAAAAAAAAATAGTGTTTAATAAAAATAAATAAAAAAAGGTTGTGAAGAAGTTTTTAATTGTGGTTTAGATTTTAGAGTGATAATATTAACTACCCGACTTTTTTACTACCTTCTTTGGAAGTTATTATTACTTTTTTAACTATTATTTAGAAGCCTAGACAGGTGTAATGTAATATAAGCTGTTTTATTCAAAAAAGATGTAATTTTTCTTTTTTTAAGAAAAAATAACTCTCTTCTATCATCGTGTTCTTTTTTTTTACAAATCATAAATATTTCGGTGTAATTTTTGTTTTTTTCTACTGATAAAACTAAATAACTATCTTTTATTATTTTCTTTGTCTAAATAAAAATAATTTCTAAAACTTTTATTTTTTTGAGTCAATTTAATTTTGTCATAAAATTTACACTTTAAAGTGTGCCTATAGCCGTAGTTAATATCATAACAGATACCAAAGAAAAGCCCCAGGTTTTATATATTGTTTAGACTAGTGTACAAGGCACACACTATGTGTGATTTTAAACCTAAGTAAAAATATCATAAAAAGAAAGAGAAAATAAAGAGAAGTTGTATAGAATAGTTACTAGTAGTGGTTTAACATGATATTATTAATGGTAATAAAGAGAAAAATTGGAACTTAATAAATGACTGACACCAAAAGGACCTCTCATCCTTTATATATAGTATAAACTAATGGGAAAGGCATACATTATGGTATGCAATTAAAACAAATACATAAAAAAAAATTTAAAAAAAAAAAAGGAAGATAATGGATATTATAAAAAATATATTCTGAAAATTGAAAGTTTAATATATGTAGTGGGAAGGGAAGAAAGTTATCGGTAGTTATAAGGGTATATTTAGCAATTCAAAATAGACACCAAAACGCATGCTCATACTTTATATATCGTATAGATATTAAATAGTATTAGTAGGAAAGGTATATCCTATGGGAGTGTAGATTTTTAAAAAATTAAAAAGAAAATAGGTAACGGAAATGCTAACAAAAAATTTCATGGGATAATATAATAGTGGATAGTAAAATATGGAAAGGAAATTATGGGTAGTTGATGAAAAGATAATAAAGGGGGCAGGAGGATAAATTTTGTAAATTATAAAATAACGGATAGCGAAACCCTTTCTCATACTTTATATATAATATAGATAGATAAATCTTTGAATTGAGAGTTTAAACAAATTCAGTTATAAATTAAATACTTTTAGTAATACAAGAAACATATATTTTTGCAATATATATATTTCATGACTAATTATTAATACTAAATTATAAATAGACGAATTAAGAAACAAAAAGGATGAGTCAAATAAAATTAAATATTTATTCAAAATAGATATTAAAGATATGCATGCTAAATTATTTGGTGTCATATTTTGATTAACTTTACCATACTTGCGACCTTTATATTAGCAGTAATAATATTTTGTTTAAATTTTACTATTTTTCGAAATAAACAAAATGTTCCACAAGAGACCCATCTTTTAATTTTATTATTACTTATTGTGTATGAAATACACTAATAATAGATAAATATATAAGAGACATATATATATATATATATATATATATATAAATATATATGAGAAAAAGGTAGATATTAATGGAAGTTATAATGGATTATTGATTTTTTAGTAGAATAACTTATTTTGAAGGGTACAACAGAAATAACATAAAATGACATCACTCCAAATAGGGGCTCTTGTTTTACATATAGTATATACAAGATGTGCTAATTAAAAGAATAATATATAAATGGCATAAATAATAGGAAGTTATAATAGGTTATTGATTTTCTTAGTAGAATACCTTATCTTGAAGGGTATAATAGAAATAACATAAAATGACATCATTCCAAATACGGGCTCTTGTTTTATATATAGTATATACAATATGTGCAAATTAAAAAAAGAAAAATATATAAGAAAAAAGGGTAGAAATAATAGGAAGTTATAATGGGTTATTGATGTTTTAGTAGGATAACTTATCTTAAAGAGTACAATAGGATTGACACAAAATGACATCAATCCAAATAGGAGCCAACTCTTGTTTTACATATAGTATTAGATTGATGCCCTATGATTTCCTTGACTTTATTTTTAATGTTCATACAAGTGATCTTACTCATGAACATACTGAAAATGTTCATATTCGCCATTTGCCCAAAAGTTGTTGCATACCACTTCAAAATCCTTTTTAATTTTTCCACCTCATTAGCCACTATTTTACAAAAAAATGAGAGAATCATCAGCAAAAAATAAATGAGAAACTACAGGATTATCATTTGCAATTTTAATTCCTGTTAAGGATTTCTTCCTAGTTGCCTGTTTCAACAAATTAGAAAGTGCCATAGCACATAACAAAAATAAGTAAGAGGACAAAGGGTCCCCTACCTTATGTTCCTAGAAGGGATGACATAACCAGATTTCTACACATTTATATTGAAAGAGTATGAGACAGAATTAATACAACTCATTACCTGCCTAATCCAGATAGGACTAACCCCTATTTTGAACATCACCTTCCTCAAAAATTTCTATTTTACTTGAACTTATCATAGGCCTTTGCATATCAAGTTTGATTGTCACGTAACCTTACATTTTCTATCATTATTAAGGTGATGAATAATTTTAGAGCCAAAACAAAATTATCAAAAAAATTTCTACCCAACACAAAAGTATTTTGGTTTTGACTAATGCAATTACCGAGAATGGATTTTAATCTATTGACTAGAACATTAAAATTATTTTGTATATTACATTGTAAAGACTTATAGGCCTTTAATGAGAAATATTTATGGGGATGGAAATTTTTGGGATAAGCGTCATAATAATTTCATCGACTGCTTTGGACATATAACTAGAATGAAAGAAACTTTTAACAACTTCCACAACATTACTACCAATGATATGCCAAAATTGTTTTTAAAAAAGGCAGGAAACATACTATCAGGGCAGGGTCTTATTAGGATGCATTGAAAAAGGGCCTTCTTTACTTCCATCTTTGATACAGGCTTGGTTAAAGGCATGTTCATCTGCTCTGTGATAACGAGGTATATAATACCAGTGAGGATTTCATCACCAGTTGAGGAAGAAGGGGTTGTGAATAACATCTTATGGACGAGTATAATATCTGTACTTCCATGTTACTAGAAAAGTTGTCCTTCGATTGTACCATCTTTTGTTCTTCAAGCGAAGAAGATGAATAATATCTTACAAATGATTATAATATGTTCTTTGTAAATTTACTATATCATTAGCTCTAACATTATTTTTTTAAAGTCTCAGATAAATATACCTATTAGTTAATTACACTTTATCCCTTTAAACTTTTTAGTGACTAACACTTTAGACTATAAAGTTATTGTAATCTGATACTCAACTCTTGACTTAATTGATGCCTCAACTCTCTAATCCGGTTTCATAATGCGGTTTGAGTACTTATTTTTTGTATTCAAAATGAACTAGTTTGGTAGGTTTTTTGGGTCAATAGGTTAGGATGAACACCCATACTCCCCTTATATCAACACATTATTTTGACCATTTTATCCCATTTTATTTCATCATTTTTTTTTTTTAAATTTTTACATCCATCTGTTTTCAATCATCTACTAATTATGGAACTTTTATATGATCTTATCCAGTCATATATGCGGACCTTGTGGTTGATATAAGAGTTGGATCATTTTTATGGATGAATGCTATTTTGACTCTTTAAAGAGAGTAAAAATTTCAAAATGGCCATTCAATGGACAAAAGTCTCAATTTGACCCTCTAAATTGAAAGTTTCATTATGACCATTTAAACTAAAAAAATGGCCTCTTTTTAGCCCTCCAACTAGTGTTTCGATGTAGCTCTCTAAACTAAATATCAAAATTATGCAATCTAAATTGAAAAATAAAAAAGTTCATGTGACTATCTGTTTCAATTTTCTATGGATTATCTTTATATTTTTAATATATTGATTGTTTCAAATCATAAAAAAATAATAATTTATTTTTAATAAATATATCAAATTCCTTTTTCTATTTGTGAAAAAATTCTTAAATCATTATCTTCTTCATAAACACTTTAACTAATATAAAAAAAAATATGCTTATGCATAAAAATAAAGAGAAAGATGTTTAAGTTTTAATATATGGTTTACAATTTCGTTGTGTATTCATATAATAATATTCCAAGCAACCACTACCACTAAGCACATCGCTAAAATATTGTACTATTTTTTTGCTTTTTAAAATAATATAATTTTTTATTACAATGGTAATACTTCTTTCAAAATTCTTGATTCATGGACATATTTATCTATTTAGCTAATATTTCAAACTCAAAAAGTAATTTTAGTCAAGAAACGATGCACAATTATAATGATCCATCAATAATTCTATGACATCTAATTAAACTAATTTTGACCAAAAAGTTTGCGAAAACTCCTATTCATCTTCTAAGTATCTTTTCAAATTAAACTTTATATGAATAAAATATTTTCATGATGAAGAAGAGATTCATAACACCATCATAAACAAAACAAAGAGATTATAATATATAGAATAAGAATGGTCAAAATATTAACTATTATATAATTTAACGATTTTAGTCTAAAAAACAAAGCTAGAAATTTAAGTGTTAGTAACACTGAAATTTAAGGTAATAAAGTGTAGTTAAATAAAAAATAGTAATAGAATAAAATAGAGGTAGAATGGTCAAAACATTTAATTGGCAGTTGGCTTAACGGAAGGGGTTGAGGCTCGAATAATGACATTAAATATTAAATTGTTAGTGACACTAAAATTTAAGAAGATAAACTGTAATTAATATATTTTTTATTAGAACTCTAACTAACAGTCTGGTTGAAACGTTCACTGTGTAAATGTGGGAATGATTTGGAGAGAAAAGAAATATTTATGAAATGTCGATCCAAACTTGTGTACAAATGGATAGGGAATGGTGAATTTTGCATTTTTATGCATACATATGTGTATAAAAAACAAGATTTGATGCCTAATGCAAATTATCGAAGTCATCTTTTCCTTTTCTTGGAGGCTACAAATTAAATGGGAATTAATCACCACCTGAAATGTGTAAATTACAAACCAAAAGGATTATAAACAATATCTGTGACCTAGCCATCATCATGCATCGTCCAACTATGATGAGAGCATAACATTCTAAGAAGTGGTGGCAACTGTATGCACATCCTTCAAGCCTACACCAATGTACAACGGATTAAAAGCAATCTTCATAGGATCATTGACAATCCTTGCATTAGGCCATCTCTGCATTTGCCCATGCATTTGCATCCGGAAATAACACCTTCAATGACAACTAGCTTTTGGAATTCATCCAACAGCGCTGTAGCACCCAATATGTTGCATTTACCACCCATACAAACCTCAATCTTCGTGGCAGATACTCCTACAACTAGACCCTTGGTACTGCTAAAACTTCCATTGTCTGCAAAATCTCCACAGAAGTCACCAGCTGTTCAAGAGCAACATCCTTGTGCTGAACTCTGGATCTCAGCATGTTCATCAATAGTAGAGTTTTGTTCTTTTGTTGCTGTGCTTTGAAGGACGAATAGTGCTTGAATACTGGAATAGATGTTTGGGAGTTGGTCAGAAGCCTTCTTCAACCACCTCTCCACATTCACTATCACTTGATTCAGAAGAAGAGCTTGAAGACATCTCACGCTAGAACCTGCTTTACATTTCCAACCTGATTTTCTCAGCTTTTCTCCTCATCTTCAATTTCTATTCTCTGTTGTTAGCTGTTTAAATTGTCCCTGCAATAGCACAGCCGACTCGAACAGGTTCAGGTTGATGACGAAGCATTACGAAAGCATATATATTGAGAAAAGGTTCCAAAAACTTAATTGATATCCGCAAACAAGAAGAACCTCATCAGGAAAGAAGGGATAAAACAAGTTCGATGTCAACTGTGACTGGAAAAAAGATTTAGTAAAACTCACTGGATAACTGATATCCGTGAAGAAGAAGCAGTACTCATCAGAGAACGAAGAGACAAAGCACTTGGGACTTTATTTGAAGGAATCAAATCAGGAAAACGGAAAGGCTTCACTTGAAAGGTTATTGGCGTATTGCCAAGGAACAGGGAACCTGGCATCCAGAGTCCATTTGATAATAAAGAAGAACAGGGGTGAGGGGAGCTAAACTGGCGTGAAGGCTATGGCAAGTAGAAAAGCTTGCTTGTAAATTTAGAACTCAAGAAACGATGGCAACAACATGCCTACACAGGGAATAGGATCATACTAGCAATTAGGAATATATATGTCGCACAGATGAATTGTAATTTTACTACTATTACTGAATGAAAATTGATAATGTTGCCAAAATAATATCCTGCTCAGAATAGGCCTATATGCCTAAACAGATCAAGTAATAAGTATTCGTGATCTCGAAGTATAAATGTAGGGATGATTATTCAATTTCATTAATTATATTTCTAAATTTATAAATACATAAGTTTCATATTGTCTTTAGTATCCGGTGTGGATACTAAGCTGCTGTTCTCCGTAACTTGCTTTTTGTATTCTTTTGAAGTCACTTGACCTAGTTAACATAATTCGATTTCTTTGTTTTATTGGGAGCTTTTTGCCCATTTATTGAATTATTTTCTATTCTTGATGAGTCAAGTTTTAAGTCGATTGATCTGAAAACAAAACAAGAAAAAAAAGATAAATTCGACTTAAACTATTAAACTATTATGTACTTGGACTTTTTAACTGTATAAAAATTACCATCAACAAAAATGTCCAAAGAAAGAAATAGGAAAAGAGGCCTATATTCAGAGACATGAAAACTCCAAAAAGTGCGAGTAGACTTGCAACAATCATGTTGGCCTCGAGTCGATAAAAAACAACAGCATTATCCCGACGATCAGGGTGCACTATAGCAACACCAAAATCCATCTCATGGGAAGAGAACATGCTGCTGGACAAGTCACTGGATAGGCACTCCATCATCTTCAACCTCTTCTTTTTTGTTGCCTTGTTCGCACACTAGTCTTTCTTCCCACCGCTATTGTTGCACGTGATCTTCCCTTCTCCTGAGAAATAATAATCCAGGTGATCGTTACGACGTGTTGTAAACTCAAAATTGGAAAGCCCCCAAGCAAACTTCCTTGTTTTACAATACACTTTCCGCAATCCAACGCCGACAACACATGAAGAAGCAGAAGCAGAAGCAGCAGCATTGTGAGGGTGGCAATAGGCATCGATTGCAGCAGCACCACCTGGAAAGGAAGGTACTGAGCGGGAGATTAGCTCTTATTTTAATTAAGACCTTTCTCACTCCTACGTGGCACCATTGAAGGAATAAAATTTATGGATTAGGGTGTTCTCGTTTAGATTGAAAAATATTTTCAAAAAAATATTTTTCAAAAATTTTTTTTGATGC
This sequence comes from Cinchona pubescens, assembly GCA_025175665.1. NCBI lineage: Eukaryota > Viridiplantae > Streptophyta > Magnoliopsida > Gentianales > Rubiaceae > Cinchona > Cinchona pubescens. The sequence goes on from JANKKI010000141.1 coordinate 993,130, forward strand.
CAAACATCAAAAAATAACTTATGAAATTTTTGAACGTAAGTTATTTTCTAAATAATTTAAAAGTGACATTAATTTTACTACTAATATAACTATTATTATTCATATTTTACTACTACATTATACTATTATTTAATTTTAAACAAAACCAATATTTTATTAACCACAATTACTTGTAAGGTATTTATTACCATTGTCGGAGATATAAGTTTTTTAACTTGTATTCATAAAATTAAAGATGAAACCGTTAAAAATTTTTATTTCAAAATATTTTCATTTTGTCAACCGAACATTGAAAAATAAAAACGGACTTTTTCAAGGAAAATATTTTCCCCAAAAAAAACATTTTCAGTCCAATGAACACACCTAGAGTTTACCCATTTTTTCTTCAAATCTTTACTTATTAATCTTTTATCAAATCAAAAAATTATCACTTCTGCATCTTCTAACAACTTTTATCTATTCATTTGAATTGTTTACTTTTGACCATATAAAGTAACTTTATTAGTAAATATTATAATCGTCAATATTAATTAATTAAAGTTGGACAATAAATTCAATCAAAAAAAATTTTTTTAAGTAGAATAGACAATTGAGGAAAAAATTAGGTGAAGTAATTTGAAATTTACTAGGTTTATGTACCGGTTTATAATTATACCCATATTTTTTGACTGATTTTAAAAATTTACTATTTTAATTTAGGAATAACAACGCTATATCTTTGAACCCGTGCATTATTGCACAAGACATTTATTTTAGTTTTTTTTCAAAAACACTAGACATTTATTTTAATTATATATTGATCCTTACAAAGAAAAAAATGAGTTCCAATATTTATTTACAAATAATTTTTATAATATAAGGTAACTTGGTGAGTAAATATTAAAATTGGTATATGATATTTAATTAAGGTTAGACAATATATTCAATCAAAAGAAATTTTTTTTCTAGGTAGCGTAGACAATTGAAGAAAACTTGAGCCAAGAAATATTTATCTCATTTATAAACCCATTTATAACCATGCCTATATTTTCTTGCAAATTTTTAAAAATTTATTATGGAATTAGAAATTTTAAAACTCAATTATATGTTATTATTTTTCTTATCTTGTTCAAATAATTTAGAAAAATACTAAAAATTTTGTACAATTGCCCTGGTTATCACCTAATTAACTTGTTAAAGTCGGTCAACTTCATATACATGACAAACAAAAGCCCATCCAGGCTTGTTGAGCGGCTACGAAAGTAAAAGCAATATACATCATTTTAATTTTGAATGGAGGATATAGTAATTTTTCTTGGATTTATCAGTCTAAGCAGGAGACAATATATTTTGACATTATTGATCATTCTTTGATTTAAAACATCGCCCCATCTCAATTGAAAAAGTAAATAACGTTTCAGGAAGAAATCTAGTTCTGCTTCCGTCTTACTTTTGTATTGTTTTTCTTTTTACCCCTTTTTATCTTTGATACTCCATAATGCTCTTCACTATATTTTTCGTGGTTTGTTGAGGGAACGGATCCAAGATTCTCTTGTTTTTGTGCATTTGATCTAAGATCTCCTATATTAGATAACCCGCGAATAGGTACAATTGAAAGTAAAAAAATATCTGCCTTATTTTATTGAATCATAACATGGAATGCATTACAATATATCGAAAAAGTGTTCAAAGTGTTGAAAGTTATGGTATTTAATACGTTATAAGAACTTTTTCTTTTCTTTTCTTTTTGGGCATTCAAAACTTTACAAAACTAATTTATATAAGTGTTCATGCGTTGGATTGGAGAATTTCAGATTTGAGTTTTTTAAATTTTGAGTTGATAGTTTAAAACCCAATCAAGTAATATAAAAATTAGAGTAAACCCAACTCAAATATTACTTGAGCGGATTATTCAAATTTTCAAATTATTTGGATTAAAATCTAAAAAAAAAAAATATTACGGTGATATCATCCATTACAATATGTATTTTGTCAAAAATAAAATGGCTAGATAAAAAATGAAAAGGAAATAATCATGTAATTATGTTGGAGGGATATTCTGTTATGAAAGGAAAAAATTATAAATTAAATAATGAAAAATAAAAAGCAAACGATATTTCCACAATCTTATTAGTGTCTCTCTCTCTTTTCTTTTCTTTTTTTCCAAGCAAAATGATAAAAAACCCTTCATCCACATTAGTTCATTTTTATATACCCAAGTGCTATTATTTCAATATTTACTATAATAAATTTGAAAATATTATAATCAAATTTTAAAATTATATATAAAAATTTCAAATTTTTATAGAATTTTTTTTCACTAACAAAAAAATTTAGTTTATGTTAATATTTATGCATATGTTTATATCAAAGTGTAAAGTATACTAGTAATTTACATAATATATTTGTACATATATATTAACTGATATATATAACTTATTATATATTAAATATTTTAATTAAATCAGAGTGCTAATTGGATTGAAACATGTGTGATCCGAGTCCAGAAAAACATCCAAGAATAGCAGGAGAGGAGTACAGATTTTTTGTCACACATATTTCCACTTACGCTAAATGATGAGCGAGAAATGAGAGACTACTTTTGTATTAAGTAGGCCCCTATCTATAGATTTTGGTCAGATATCTTGATAGCCTAGTACATCTAACCCCACCTGGGTAATTTATATATTTGTCCTTCTTAATCACTGGCTGATGACTTGTCCAGACCCGTAAATAGGTTGTATTTGAGTTAGATCTAGTATATTCAAACTCATCTTGTGATTCGATTAATATAACTGGATTCAGATTCAAATCTACAAAAATAGATCTATACTTGAATCTGTCAGGTCATGTCGAATCCGGATCCAGATCAAGGTCCTAAATATTTTTTATAACTTTAACGATTATATATAAAACTATTACAACTTATCGAATTTTCTTTTTTTTTTAATTATACAAAAATATTGAATTCATAATTAATATTTATGTATGTATCCTACATTAACTATAAATTTTATGAGCAATTTACACAATATATATGCATATATACATGTAAAATAATACTAATATATAATAATTTTATTATATATTAAATATTTTAATCAAATCCGAGTCTTAAATCCAGATCCAATCTGTTTATTATAATAGCTAAACGGATCCAGATCAGATTCAGCTAATCAAAATTTGTTATAAATTCATATCTAAATAAACGGATTGGATCAGGTCGGATCCGGATCCAGGTCTATACCCATCCCAATCCCATTGATGGACCAGCCACATAAGCAACTGTTTTTTCATGCCAATTCTATAATCATTAGGCAGCACTAGCGAATCACAAAGACAGGATAATCTCAAATCCATACCTGAAGCTGGAAGAAAGAAGGGGTATTATCTCCAAAACGATGACTGTGTCAATGTCTCTAGTGACGACAACGATATTTTGATCAACAATAAAACAACTCATAAAAAATTCCGTGAATACACTATTAATCATGATAGAGATATAAACCTAGTCCAAATCGAGCACATGCTCGACAAAATGCTATTTCCTCCGCTGCATCTACAGGATTGACAACCTTGTCACTGCTGGATGATACAGTTCCAGTTGATTCCCGGTGTGCCTGCAAACATTGTAAATTGTAGGAGCAAAATATATATACATCAAAACAAAATTACCGTTGTAGCAAAAGCGAACCCAAGACCCCAAAAGTATTGGGGGCAACCGCTCTGGAGTACTTGTACGACAAGTATCAAAGTTGTTCATTGTATGTATCTTTACAATATTCAGAATTCTCTCTATAAAATATGCATAGTGATTTTTCCAATTTTTGCATAGGAAAGAGAGTATTTTTTTCCAGCGAAGCAATTGAAATGGAAAAGGGAATTTTAGAAAATTTATAAGGACGGCATTAAGGATGATGAGAATTTTAAAAAATTAGGGGGTGCAAATGGGATGCAATTGCATGTGGATGAATTAAGACCGAGTGATCCATGACAATGATGGCACTCAGTCCACCTAAGAATTTCTGTACAACCCAATCAATAGTCATTTAATAAGAATCGACTAATATTATCAAAACTAGCACCGATGTGGGACTGACATAGACAATGGTGGGCTAGGTGTATGGCAAGTTTTGAAAATCCACATTGGATACACTAAAATAGGTTTCCAAATACCCTAGTAAACTCCCTCCCTACCCAAGTAAAAAGAAAAATGTGTTACTCTGGAAAACTCATAATGCATGTTTTCTTGCATTAAAATTCTAGGCAAGAAAAGATTTTCACCTGCACTCACTCGCTAAGTCTGATTTATGGAATCTAGAGAATACTCAAACAACACTAACCAAACATATCTTGCTCAAATTGACATGTCAGTGGATAGAAAATCCCCCCATAGGAGTTCAAGGACAGCTTGGCAAATCCTACAAGAGGGGAAAACTGAATTCACAAGAAAATGTTGTCATTTGACACGACTGGCCTCAAATTAGTTTAGGAGTTGTTGTCTTTTTATTTTAAGCCTATGCAGCAGCCTTAAGTAAGAGTTCAAACTTCAAAGTTCAGCCATGGGTAGAGGTCTAATGATCAGCAACCATAGCAGCAGCGTTAATGGGTTTACCCTAAACCCTAACCCCTTGGCCACAAGTGTGTTAATTAAAAGTAATGTATCCTACTTGGTCCCAGCTTATACTAAATGCATTACTTTTTCCTAATCTATGGGTGAATACTAGAGTACCCTGTGAATGCAGAAAGATGTTTACTTTAATGGGTTTACCCTAAACCCTAACCCCTTGGCCACAAGTGTGTTAATTAAAAGGAGTAATGTATCCTACTTGGTCCCAGCTTATACTAAATGCATTACTTTTTCCTAATCTATGGGTGAATACTAGAATTTTCAGAAATGAATTCCTTCCTCTCTCTTAGGCAAACCTTGAGATTCTTCTCCTCTTCTCCTGTAGTTTCTCTTGCTTCCTACTAACTAATCATTCTTATTAGCTACAATTTCATCCTAACAACAGTATCTGAACTCTTCCAAGCTAATAGTCAGAAAGCTCAAAATCTCAACAACTCATAAAAAATTTTCAAGACTTTACAGCCTTGGAATTTTCTTAAGAAAGTAAGCATCTTTCCGCATTCACAGGGTACTCTGCTTTTCAGCCTCCTCTAATCATAAAGTACACCATTTGCTTCCCACACTTGTGTGAATATCACCAATTTTGAGCTCTATAGAAGCCCATGATATGAAAGGTAAGGTTAACATTGATAGGTTTCAAACAAACATCTTAATGTGCATAGATGCAGCGGGGCAATCATATGTAGGTCAATGTTGCACTTACTCCTAGACTAATTAATCTTGCTAAAGACGTTTTATTCAGCACTTCACTTAAACTGACACATCTGAAATTGAGGGGAGAAACACTTTCTATGAAAGGTCAGGAGGTCAATCAAGGCGAATACATTATGAACTGCTATACAATTTAGCAGTTAAATTAAAGGATATTTCTCTTCCAAAATCGTTTTACTCAGTTTGGGCACTTAAATATAAATATTTGTTCTACACTTCTACTGCTATCCCTCCTACCAACTCAGCCCACAACTTTAACTGAACATTTGGCATCATTTGTATTACATTGGCATAAATTGCACAAAAACAAAATTGCTTAAAGATATCCAATCAATTCACAATCAAATTCAGCATTCAATTACCCCATTTGGACAATTCCTTGTTCTTAATGTATTTTTTGAAAGGAAGCATGTGATAGGAAGCCTTTTCAGCGACGGCCATTTTGAGACCTAAAGATGGAAGAGATAAAAGTAGGCGAAGACTGAGTACGCAAGAATTACTAATGTTTTAACCATGTTGAATGAACAAAGAAGCAATCAATACCTTTATTTAAGAAGAAGAAGAAGCAACCAAGTATGCAATAAATAACATAGCAGGTTTGATTGAAGCTCTATAAGTAGACCACATCAAAGGGAAGGAACAAGCCATACCTCTCCATCAGAACCTCGTATGGTGACACGGTAAACCACAGTAACACTTCCATTCTCAGAGAAAATAACATCGCGTATTTCACCACACCAACCTGCAAAAGAGGTGCAGGCTTCATAGTCCAACAGAAGTCCATGATAGATACGGAAAAGGCAAAAAAGAAATAAAGAAAGGATATCTAATCTGCAGAGGGCATAGTTAGCGAAGAGCCAAGAAATGAACCATAAAGCACAAACTATAAAGGACATTTGCCAAACTAGAATTTTCTCTGGTAATTGTAACACCCTGTCTGGTAATTGTAACACCTGGGCCCTGGACTGGCCCAACAACTTTTGAGCTATAAATGTGAAATCAATGGGTTCAAAATACTTAAGTCAAGTTGTAAGTAGCCCATGACCAAAGGTGTTATAAACAATATAATATCCCTCCCACTTTTGATGTGGGAGGGGCATCACATTCACCCCTTCTTTAGGCTTTGTATCCTCACATAGCCCAAGTTGGGGCCCAATAACATATCACGTACACTATGTAACATAGCTCAATACCACTGACCCAGTCTCATCCTCCTGGCCCAACAACTTTTGACCGAAATCAACGGGCTCAAAAAGGTTAAACCAAGTTATAAGTAACCCATGACCAAAAGTGTTATAAACAATACAATATCCCCTCCCACTTTCGATGTGGGATGGGGCATCACATTATATAAAATCCGTAATTTTCGGTTTAGGGTTAATGGAAAAATAAAATAAATATTTAGAAGATTTCAAATACTAGGGTTTTAGTTGGGAAATAAGTGTAAAATAGTAATACTTATTCATATTGGAGACTAGCCTAAATTCTAGGAGAAATTTTAGTGGGATTTAATTGTCTATAAATATTGGGTTTTAGGGTTAGAAAAACTACTATATATTTTGAGGAGAATCGTGAGAAGATGAGAGGAGGATTTTTCCAACACCATAAACGAAAAGAAAGCTTCCTTCTATTTTATTAATATTAATTTTTGTAATTATTTATTTTACTTTAGTCTTTAATTTGTCCTCAATTATTAGGGATTATGTGGATTTAATAGTAGGATTTATCTACGTAATTTTTATGGGTTAACAATATATTTTATTTTAGTATTTTCGCTTTTCAAATAATTTGAAATTAAGAATAGATTTGTGGGTATAGATTAATATTTTTATGGGTTGATTTCGTATATATTTAATCTGAAAAATTAGAATATATCAAGAATTATAAGAAAACTAATTTCTATAAATACCTTTGGAGTTTTAAAAATAAAATAAAGTAAGAATGATTTTCAAAAGAAAGGAAAAAGAAAAGAAAAGATTTTCAAAAAAAAAAAAAAGAGACAGTTGACCAGCAGCTGGCGTCCAACAAACGATGAAGATGATGGTGTTTTCTAATAATTGCAGATTAGTCCCTTAAGTTTGTTTGAGTTTTCACTTAAGCCCAAAAAGTTTTTAAACGAGACAGATTAGGTCCTTTTCAAGTTTTGAAAATTATATTTTTGACTAAGATGATTCTGAAATAACCCCCCAGCAGTCCCTAAAGGTATTTTTTAAATTTGCAAAAAGGTTCTTAAAGTTTATAATTATTTCACATAGGCCCTAAAAGGTTTCGAGCAAGTGGAATTGAGATAATTTGGTTGTTTTATAGGCGAGGATTCACGAGTTTCGGGTTGTTCAAGTTTAACTCACGTGCTTTGGATTATGGGAATGTAAATGGTTCTAACCTCTTTCATGTTTTAAAATCTCTTTTTTATGAAAATTATATTTTTGCAAAATATTATGTTATGTACGAAGTTCGGATTGAGTATGGTTAATTTAATTTTTCTTAATATGAATTTAGTAAGTGGCACTTACTAGATTGACTAAATACGGTGATTATGTGATGCGTGATTCCTTATTTTGATATGAAAAATGATTTGGCTCTTGGAATAACGTTGGTGACGTAGGTGGGAACCAGTTCCTAATTCTCCACCCAGCGGAGGGTAGCTGGCCTATGTTTGGCTCTTATCTAACGAGTATCATAGTTAGCACTGGATATCCAGGTTACCGATTAAAAAGTAGAAAACCCTTGAGCCCAATATTATGAATATGTACGATGGACACGTATTGTTATTATTTGGTTTCGATTTATGTTATAGATATGAAATATTCATTTTTGTTTGCCACTTATCTATATGTAAATATTTTACAATTGTGATTTTTTATAAAATTGTACTTATATATGTATATGCATGCTCTAACGCGTGATCAAATGTGGTTTATAAAATTTTATTTATGTAACGTACTCAATCCGGACTTGGACTACTTACTAGGCAAGTGTTTGTTCATCCCATTATATATTACTATTTTGTAGGCGTTTGTAAGTAGTTTTTTTTAAAATAAATGATTGGAGATTTGAGGTTGTGAGCCTTCTCGTGAGAATGTGAGGTCACGGAGTGGTGGGAGTCCAGTTTTGGGGCGTGACAGTAACCATCACGGGGAGAAATTGATGGGAATGATAAATGAAAAAGGGAAGCGACGGTGATAAAATGAAAGTCAAGGAAATAAAAATGAAAAGCATATGAATGTATAGACGAGGCTCTACAAGCACAAGCACTTTGGAGTTGGTAAAATGGTAATTAACAGCTGGTGATTGATCAAAATAAATAAATAAATAAAGGGTGAAGGATATTAAAGGGATTGTAGTATTATAAGGAGAGCAGAGAGGGATTACCTGGGGCATAAAAGCTTAGCATGCGGTTGGCATGGTACCTGGCAGCAAAGCAAAGAAACACACAAAGGAAAAAAAAACAGAGATCAGAAACAATAGTAATAGATAATCAGTAGATAATCAGTTGATACTTGGAATTTAATTTATGTATTTATTTGTCCTCTTAGCAGTGAACAGCGCACCAACCAGGGAATGAAGGCAGGATCAGGATCATGATCCTGATCCTGATCCTGATCCAGATGCGGAGTTGATTTGATGATGTTATCCGGAATTCTCTTATTGAGGTCTCGCAGGATCTCGGCAAGAGGCCGAGTGATGCAGGAAGACTTGTCCAGAGGCACCACGTAATTCGAAGATGACGACGATCCCTTCCTAATATTCTTATTGCTTTTAGTATTATTGGCACTGCCGCTGCCGCTATTAATGTTAGTATTTCCATCGCCGCCACTATTGCTATCACGATCGACGGCGGACACCCGCAGTGTCCTTCTGTTGAGTCTAACAGCGCTGCTTCTGAAATTAACCTGGCTACGCGTAATATCAGGGCTAAACACCACAGGCGAGCAAGCCTCCGCCGACGGCAGTCCCGACCTCATCTGCTGAACTGCCATCTGCTCTACCAAACGTTGTTTTTTTTTCTTTTTCTTTTTCTTTTTTTTCAGCTGCCCTCTAAGCTTTTTGATTTTGGATGTAGTAGTTAGATAGAGTACACTTTGCAAGTAGAGCGGACAGCTGGAATGTATTATCCCCTCAATTTCATGTGAAGACTTCTAAAAGTCCAAACCATGCCTACCTACTCCTCACCCTTAGGCAAAGGAAAATACTTATATAGAATTCAACCCCACTTGCACAGTTAAGATTAAATTTTATAAAATTTTATTTATATTAATTGATATTATAAATTTTATAATATTTAATCTACATTACAAAATCTACAAGTGACAGGTCTACCTAAGTATTTTTTTTAGATAAATACTTAAATAGATCTGATTTTTAGCCTCATTTGTATACTTTGTAGTGTGGATTAAATCTCTCATTTGTATATCTTATAGTGTAGATTAAATTTTAAAAAATTTATGACATCAGTTGATATAAAGAAGATTCTTTAAAGTTTAATTTTGACCACAGGATCTACAAATAGAATCAAAGATCAGATCTACTTAAATATTTTCTGATTATCTCCTATTATATATAAAATTTGAAGAATTTTTTTAGTATATGTTATCTTTTACTTTTTCACAATTACCCTCATCAAATATTTAATCTTTTTAAAATTTCTAATAATTTCTCCTTTAACTTCCACTCTTATTTTTTAATACATTTTTCCCTTTATTTGGCACACACAAATTAGTGTGCCCTTTCCCCTCGTGTAGTATTATTCATTAGGCGATTTGGGTAAATATGGCTTCGGAGTTGGCTTCTTTTGTTTTTTTCTTTTTTATCAGTTCAGGAGTGAAAAATATTCATAAATAATTCCCACAAAATAAAAAGGGCTTCAGGAGATAAAATTACATCAAGAAAAGATTTAAGTAAGATGGATCAGAAAGAAAAAAAAAATAGAGAGAGAAATCGATTACATTGTTGCAAGTTTTAATTATCAGTAAATTCATAGAGATAAATAAACGTCATTGATATGTCATTAGATACAAAAAAGAAAAAGAAAAAAATTCAACCCAAAATTTAAAATCCAGAGATTTGTTAACACGTGAAACGATTTTAAAAAATTATTTTAAAATGTAACTTTACAAAATATTTTCCGTTAATTATAAGATATTCAAAGACGGTTTTCAAATGGCTTTCACCAATTTAAACTACTTTGTTGTCATTACACAAAAGATAAATAATTTCACTTGTCTTGTTCATGCTAAACGTCCTGATCAATCAAGAAACAAAGAATGGACGCCTGGGATGGAGAAAAGAAAAGGCTCATGCACTTTGAAAGCCAGATGTAACTTAATTCAAGCACAATGCTATTCTAGGATCAATTCCACTCCCACGGAATTTTACACAAAATTGTATGCCTGCCATGTGGACAAATAATCCTATGTACAAATTCAGGTTGACAATAAACCTCAAGATTTTAAATCAACATTTGCTGCAATTCTTTGACAGATGCCATGGCGTATATCATGTAGGAAATTGTGTATCCTGCCAATCATATCAAGATTTTAGTGGCAATTAAGGATTCATAGACCAGATTTATAAAGTTCTTTTGCTTACTCTGTTAAGCTTTCCAATGAAAATTTGTTCTACTTCTCCACGGAGAGTTTCGATATCTGCTGCGTACTCCCTATGTTGCTCTTCCTTTACCAACTGCTGTAACTGCTGCCTTATCTTCTCCAAGGCAGCAGCCAACCCACAAAACTCCTTGAAAACTAATGCTTCAGTAGATTGCAACTTTAAAAGGTTTTTAACTGCACAAAGTGCCTGTTATTGCATTAAGGCATCAGCAAAAGAAGAATGGCAAGCAAAACATTCACCAATTACTAAAACGGCATCTCAGGTCTATGCTCTTAATATTACAATCAAAACCTGGAAAATGTATTGCAACTAATACACAGAAATTAGTGCATGCCACATATTAAAATTGCATACACAGCACAGGAGATGGTTCCTTTTTAAGTTGAAATATTTTCATACCATGACTTTGTAGAATGTGTGGAAAATTCGATACATTTAACACGGACAGCAATACCCATTGCCATATACCAAGTTACAGTGGCCAAGCTAAAGAGATACCTTTTCCTGAAGATCAAGGTCCACTGATGCAAGTAAATCAACCACAGACCTCAAAAAGAAACGATCGCTGAAGAACGGTGGCCCCAGATTATTCCCATTTTCTAATTGACACTCAGCCAGGTCAGCCACGAGTAGAACAGACTTCTTTTGTATTCTAATATCAGTACTCGAGTTGCTTAGGATGTCCTGAAAGAGACCACCACAATAGTAATAGTAATACGCATCCTATAACTGTAAGCAGGGCATGAGAATGGTTATTTAACAAAACAGCCACACTTCTTTTCTCACTATATGATCACCTGAATCATCAACATGCCAGCTTCAGCATAAAAAAGTTCTTGCCCGCTCAAGTTATTTCTGATCAAGGCTGAAATAGCAAATACTGCTTTTATGGCTTCCTCAACAAAGTCAGATCTTGCCATCTTCAATAGTTTTGCCAGAGCACCAAGTTCTAGTACCTAAGATCCTACACCCATTGCTCAGAAAATGTTCTTGCAAGGAAATTTGTGATACTTCCACTGGAAAAGGCATATTATAAGAAAAACAAATGAAATTGAACCTGCTTTTGAACAAAAGGGTTATTTTGACAGGCTTTGCCAAGGATGAATGCCGAAATTGTCCTCACTTCTGGGTCAGGGTGATTTAGTTCTCTTATAACTACAACAAGACCTCCAAGTTTATGCAGATCTGACAACAAAATATATCTGTCATGCATGCATTCGTAGAACTATCAATAGAAAGAAAAACTACTTGGAAGATACCCAAAAGAAAAGGAGAAGGCTGCTTTGTGCCTTCATAACTTTAGCTTCCCTCCTGAACAAACTAGATTCTTTTTGGCTTATTAATCCCAGTACAAAAGATACAGCAAACAGAAGCAGCAGCACATAGTTATGGATACACAACTATGGAAAGTGTTGTCATGTTCCGTTGATGCCTAATCAGTAGTGTACACTAGAACGATACAAGATATCTCGAACAGAAAGTCCACAAAGGCATATTGTTGTAACAAAAAATGTTAATCTATATAAGCTTTATGCTATGTGAAGTTTTGGGACCAATGATTCAACTAAGATTGCACCCCACCGTCACCAAGATTCTGGAAAGACAAAATTTTCACATAATGGACACATCATCCTCCTCATGACAAAATGGTGGTCACAAGTAGAATCCTTATAGATATCACAACAACAATAAAGGAACTTTCATATATTTAAGATATTGGAGGAATAAATGACCAATATGTAGAATCTGCTTTACAAAAGTGTACCACAGTCAGCAACACTTCATTAGCTCTTTCAGTACATGATTCAAAGTAATTTTAATAGCAGGTTTAAGGAAACTCATCTTCCACCTATGTGCCAAAGTCGGGGAAATTCTACTGTTGTAAGGTGAACGAATGTCAAGCAATGTACAACTAAGGACTATCCGGGTGAAGCATGTGCCTATGTGGAGACCAAAGGCTCAACAAGGAGGACAAGCTTCTAATACTAAGACTTAAAAATAAACAAGTTCAACTTTTACATAAACATATATATAATATCAAACAATGCAACTGAAAACACATGTTTGAGAGCAATTGGAGCTAGATTTGATTAGTTGCCCTAGAGTTAGCAACAAAAATTGTACAAACCATTTGCATTATCTATTGGCTCAACAAGTAATGAAAGCTCCTCTAAAGCACGAAGATGATCCTCCAATGGTAAAGACGAATTATTTAGATCATCTATTGCAATTCTCATCAATTGTGCATCTGAAGGCATCTTTAACTTCTCCATCAGTTCCTGATGAGCCAATAAACATGTCAAATAATGAAGGATAAGAACAACATGAAAGGGGAGAGACTACTAATGATGAAACCGGAAAACATTACTGCAAAGTATAATAACTGAAGCAGAAAGCTAAAACAGTAGAAGTTGAGCATAACAAAAATGCTCCAAGCAACTGTATCCAATGCCATATAGTACTTTCAGCCTCGATAGTTTTTTTTTTTTTTTTGTATTTGGAGCTTCAGCCTCGATAATTGAAACTACAAATTATCCAATCAGACCTTTATTTCCACATGGCGTTTCTTTAGCTCATCAGGAGACCATCGTTGGACATCTTTTGCAGTTTCTTTCAACTTTGAAGGATCGGAGTGCCCTGAGACAAAAGCAACCACAAAGGAAATGAAATAGAAAAAAACAATAACAAGTTAAATAAAGACGCATTTGGCCCAAAATTCGAGACACTGAATGAAAGCCCATCCCAATACTATCCATGGTCAACTACAACAGTCCTCTCTTTCTTGATTCTACTCTATTTGGGCATTATATTACACCAATGAAAAATTCCATCTCTTTTTTCAATAACCTCAATATAGTTTATCTCTTGTCTACCGCTTCCTCCGACCTTGCCTACCTTACCTATGATACTCAAATAAATAAAAGGGAACAGAAAAAAATAAAAAGAAGATTTAACATAAAATGAAATCAATCAGAAAGAATGGAAAGTTGGGGGATATGCCCCTGTCATCCAAATATGAAAATAAACAATGACAAAATTTCTTCTTCCATGTCATTTAACTTGAGATTTTTGCAATTCAAAACCAATTATAACTTTTCTGAGAGGTGTATAAGAGACAGACTGTGGGTTGATAGTACCCCCTCCCCCACCTAAAACAAAAAAAAAAAAAAAAGAGGAAAAGAAAGAAATAGGGAAATCAATTAAAACCATATTAAGCTTTTATTCCAAGCAGTTATTTGATCTCTATTCTTAGTCACCAATAATTATCAAGGAGATCCACATTGTTTATTAATAACCTGCTAGGTCTTAAGTTATAAATTAGTCTCTTAGTTTGCAGGGATAAGCCAGTGCAGACGAGGCCCTCACATTTTTTTCCATATTCTTCTCAAGCGACCTTATCAACCTGCCTTTCATCATTTTCTTTGGGTGACAAATTGATTCAGAAGGTACCTTGAATGTGAAGTTCAAATTCTAAATTTAGAACGAGAAAGGCAACATAGGAACTACGCTAGACTGTCTCTTATACTAAGATTTAATTAGAAAAACTCCCAACTCCTACCACTCTCTAAAAGGATTTGTTCCGGAAGCACTCAACCCACTAAATCAGAAGAGACAAACATTATCTCTTTTGGAGAAAAGAGCAACAACCTCTTTAAAAGGTTTACCCCGCTTAAAGAGAAGGTTTACAACTGAACTTGAAATAGTATGTACATGACTGCGTGACACTTTCTTTTTGTTAAATAGGTAAGAAGGTGAGACTAATCAGAGAAAACCATAATGGTTTTCAAGGAATACTCTTTTGACTTTATCAAGAAGATTACTGTTATGATTTTCTTTAGGGATTAATTGTCCTATTAAACCATCATTAGCCTCTTTTTTTTGTGAACTGGAACAAGCACAATCTTTAATCTTAAGCTGCACCAAGTATCTCTAGGTGTTTACTAGACCTTAAGTAGCTGTGGATGGAAAGCTGCAAGCATTCTCACAACTATTATCTACTAATATTCTGGCCTGGACTTTTAGTCATAGACTTCTACATGTATAACACATAGCTCACACCAGCAGCTGCACAGAGAGCCTTCATTCCAACGATCGTACCCTGGGATTTTCAACATAGTTCATGAAACTTGTGCACAGAACCATCCGCATAAAGCTTTCCTTGTTAAAGCATGACATAGCTCCAAATGCCAGTAACAATGCAAATCTTATTGATTACTGAAAGAAATCCCAGTAACAACCGGGGCATCGGAACAAAGAATAAAATACCAAAAATACCAAACTAATCTAGTATTCGTACCTATTGCCCACTGTAACATTCCATCGAGGGAAGAAAAACCGCCAGCATCGAAGTCGCGGTGGTCCTCGTCCTCATCATCCCAGAGCAAGGAGGAATCCCCAGCGGCGTCGGCTGTCCTGACGAGATCTCCCTCTTCTTTAGCGGTTGACCAGTACAGGCCTGCCGATCCCGAATTGTTTAGACCTTCAGCCGCCACCGCCGCCTTTGCAGCTAAAATAATCAGTGTTGCTATATTACTTGCTAATAGTATTAGTGATAAGCAGGTCGATCGCATTATTGCCGGTGGGTGATGTGGTCTACCCTTTCCTTTCCGACGGTTCTCCTTTACTTGCCTAAACCTAAAAGTGCTTGATTTGGGATCCGTCATCCGTTACGTTATTCTTCGGAAAATTGCATTTTTAGTCCCAAAGTTTAGGTGCTCTATCAACATGGTCTGCAAAGTTTTTAATTAAAATAAATCTTGTCTCTAAGGCTTAGTTTTGCCTCCTTGTAAATTTGATTGTGTTTTGATTTGTCCCTCTAGAAAATTTTATATACATCTATCCCTCTCTAGCTAGGCTTGTCAATAAATCGGGTATGAACTCAGATCCGATCTGACTCTGACCCATATTTGAATATGGATTTAAATTTAGACTCGTTTATCCAAATCAGACCCGAATCCGATTAAGTTATTTTTGTAAACGAATTGGATTGGATATACTAGTTCCGACTCGTTTAAAATCCGAATCTAATTATATATATATGTCTAATTGTTTCTCTCTCTTTTTTTGTTTCTCATTTTAAAGTGTTTCTCCCTTTGTTCGTGATGGCTAAAATATTCACCATTAATGAAATATAGTTCTTAGAAAAAATATATATAATAACATATTTAAGTGTTTTTCCTCTCTTTCTGTTACGCCTAAAATACCCACTCTTAATAAAATATAATTTCTAATTCCTAATATATAAAAAATAATTAAATTACTCATCATATATTCTACCTATTTTCAGGATTTGTCTAATATATCATTAAAATTAAACAGTTTCATTCCTAAGATATTCTTAATGAAGAAAAATTGACATATGTAAATACTCTCTATTTAAAACTACGTATTTTTTATAGTATAACTATATATTTATTATATATATTAGTGTTAATAAATTTGCGTACAATCTTACTGAAGATAATCTATTATTTTTCTCCTCTTTTGTTCCACCTAATATACACTTGATTAAATATTTATGCCTAAAATACTCTTCATGGAGTATAATTGGGTCTATCTAAAATACTATATCCATTTATTATAATTGTCTATCTTTTATAATACTACTATTATTAATTAATTAATTTTATATATATATATATATAATATATTTCAAACTACCACAACATAATTCCTTAGATTTATATGAAAATATAGGCATAAATACATATTAAGATGGCAAAAAATTTATTTGTAAAAAAATAATTTATATTTGAGCAAAAATAGAATAAAAGTAGTTTTATAGCTATTATATATTTTCAAATTATTTTTTCCTAAATTATTACAAATTTTGACATAAATACATAATAAGAAGGTATAAATTTTTAAGAGTAGAAAAATTAATTATACTTGAAAAAATAATAAATAAAAATATTAATTTAATTATTTTTATTTTTTTATTCATAATCAAAACAGTCTTTTATAAATATTTTATACATATTATAAATTCACAAATAATTATTTTCTTTTTTCTAACTATCAATAACTATTGATAGGGTAGAAAATAAATTTAACCCATGAATTATTAGACAATAGATACGATACAATGCCCAAAGTATTTCAAAATAATCACTATAATACATACAAAAATTCTACACATAATTTGTGACGCTAATATAGAAAAAATACTTAGGTAAGTAATCAATAAAGAAACAACACATATTATGCAAATAAATCACACTATTAAATACTCTATATAGTTGCTGGTATATATTAAGTTTAAATGTCAATTTTGAAAATTATAGTGCCAGTTGTTACAGTATTTGACAAAAAAAATATTAGTTTAGAGTAATTATTGATGAGTTACAAAAATTTCAACCAATGGTATGATACCTGTCCAAAATAGTTTAAAATAATCATTGTAAAACTTATAAGAATGTTACACATATATTATTAGAATAACATATAGAAAAAATAAGTAGGTAATTAATGTAAAAGACAACATAAATCATGCAAATAAAATCATATTATTAAATGTTCTAAAATAATTGCATGTATAAATTATGTTACACATCAACTTTGGACACTATAATGTAATTTTACGTTATTTAACAAATCAATAAAAATGTGGATTAAATATTTTAGTAAGCAATATACAGAATCAATCTAAAAGGTAATAAAAATAAAATTCACACACTTTTATTAGCTTCAATTTCGTTTATATATTTAATAAATACAAATTTTACTTTCATAGTAAAATACAATATCAAAATACAATTTCAGAATTAACTACGTTCGACACTATTTAGGATAAAGGGGAGAATTTAGAACATTAATAAAGTGCTAAAGTGAATGTTATCATAAGGTTAAGAAATGTGAAAAAATACCAATATATTCTCTACTTTGATACATGGTTATACAATATGTTAAACAATTAATTGCGATAGAAATTATGTAAAAATTATATGTTATTTTGCATTTTAGAGTAAGATAATGGATTTTTTTTCATTAATGTTTCATACATTTTAGAGCAAGATGAAAGAATAACATTTTATTTTCATTTTTTAATAATGACTTTAATAGACTGTGTGTTACCTAGCTACTATTATAGAGAATATATTTGTTTTACTTTGATATTATTGTTCTTTACATTTCATGTAGGTTCATTTTTTCTTATTTTTGAATTTTTAATTAATTATTTCGTATTTATTACAATATATTATTTGACTTCATGTAAATATTTATTCCCTAATAAAATAATTTTAACACGCTTTATCTATAAAATGGTGTCTGATACTTGATAGTGATTTTATCTTTTAGTAATGATAAAGAATATACAATACATCTAAAAAGTTCAATATTATGGAAAAAAAACTTTAGTTTTAAATGATCAAATCGTTAGTGGTGTTATATAACAAATTATAACATGGGAACCTAAAAGAAAAACATAAACTATTTTGAATTGAAATTAACCACATTTTGTACCATCAATATGAATTAAGAGTTTAAACTTCAAAGTTACAATAAAATATTGAAGCGAATATTATCATAAGTTTAAGATAATGAAATGTAACTCAACCAGTAAGATTATGCTTTACTTATGATCTATAGGTCATAAATTCGAGTCACCAAGAGAGTAAATGGAGATCCACTATAAATAAGTTTAAAAAACATTAAAAAAAATACCAATGTAGTCTCTATACGTATACACATTTATGCAATATGTTAATGAAAATTAAATTGTACTAGAAATTTATGTTAAATCCCACTTAAAGTAATGTGTAATTTTGGATATCTTTAGAATTGCATATTTTTTTCATTAGCACTGTGTGTATTTCATAGTAAGATAACGGATTAATAAGATTCTTTTTTTATTATTTTTAAAATTATAATAAATTAATTTTGTAATTATTATCCATATATCATTTGATTTCTTGTAAATATTTTTTACTAATTAAAAAATCTATACTTCATCTATAAAATGTGTTTTGATATTTGATAGTGATTTTATCTTTTAGTAATCATAAAAAAGATATATTTATATATTAGTAAATTTTTTAAATACTATGAAAAATATCTTTATCTTTAAAGTAATTGGTGGTGTCGCTATAAAAAATCATAATCTAAGTGCCCAGAAGAGAAACAGACATAAGATATAAATATCATTCATAAAAGAGAAAGTTTGTTTATATTTGAGAATCTTATAGAATTGATGTATAATGTTGTAATAAATAAATAACTATAGTGAAATTTTTTTTTTTAAAAAAAAGAAAGGTACGCGAAAATAATTACATAGAAAAAAACAAAGATATTAAATATATATTTTAAAATATATAACTTTTTTCATAAAAAAAACTCAACGGATAAAATATTTATAATTTGTATTTGATGCGTGTCAAACCCTAAATTCACAAATTAACTACGTATTAACACACGTCTCCGCAAGTGCACGGGTCGCATAGTAGTATATAGGTAATAAGGATCGTTCTCACAATGATTAAATTAGGTCAATTACCTAATACTTAGCATCGATTACTATTTAGACGATCACAAATTGAAAAGAATTATTTTTGAATTTTTTTTTATAAAAATAAATTAAATAACAAACTAACCCTAGAAGATTATGGAAAAAAGTAAATTTACGTGAATTAAAAGACGAAATAAACTAATTTAACTACGAAATAACTAATTGATATAAATCTCAACTAAAATTAATTAAAGATCTAACGAAAGCAAATTAAAATAAATAACGAAATTAAACTAAGAATTAATCCTAAATTAAAATTAACTAAACTAAGCAAAAAGCAATTAAATAATTAAATGGAAAATATGAAGTGAAAATAATTAACTAATAAATAATGGAGCGTACTCAAACTCTCCGAAAATTGTCACAGGTTCTCCAGAGAATTCACGAATTAAAAATCACGAATTGTATCCACGAACAAATTCTTGAAATCGAAATTTAAAAATTGCTAAAGAAATTAATGAAAGAAGTATAAAATTATCCAGAGAGAACACTAGCGGCTACTCTCAAAAATACCTAAAACCTAATTCTCTCTCTCTCTAATTCTCTTATGAGGAAAAATGACTATTTATAAAAGTATGTAGACTTTTTATCAATAAACAAGTTTTGTACCCTCACAATTGCTTCTCTTCACAATCCTTGATGGCCCACAATTACTCCCTTGCACACATACACGTTGGAATCTTTTTTGCAATCATTGATGGCCCATGTGCACCCTTGCACGTGGGATTGCTCCCTACGTCTTAATGCTTGTTGAAGTCTTCTGCCAAAGTGAATTTGGCCAGACTCAAATGAGCATGGCTTTCCTTTTTCTTTTTTTTTTTCTTCTTTATTTAACAATGTAGATATCCACTTTTATACTTTCTAAATTTCCCTTTCCTGCATAAGACTAACAAACGAATATTACTAACATAATTTTAACACAAATTAATACTAAAAATTACTAAAACACATTAAAACACACAAAACCAAAGTTTTAATTTAATAACTCTAAATCATACACAAAACACTTAAAATTAGGGTTACAAAATATCAAATTAGGGTTCATAGTAAATAAATTATCCCCAAATTTTTAGAATTATCAACTCCCCCAACTTAACGTTTTGTACGTCCCCGGGCAAAAACAAAAGAAAAAGACTAACAAAATAACACAACCACTAATAAAAAGAAAATCCACACAAAATTAACTCTTCCTATATATCAATAATAAAAAATTTTAAGAAAAAATTCAATTGAATTCCACACACACATAAGAAAATTTTGATTCATAATCCCACATTCATCATGACAACGCAACCACTCCACTCACAAAAACAAAAAAAAAGTATGGAAAGCAGCATCACTCCCTAAACCCACACATAAGAAAACCCTAAACCATCAGACATTCAAAAGGATGTTTCCATTCCATAATCACTAATACGAATTAATTCAAATCGTTTTGGCTTGTACTGTAGGCTAAGGGACATAGTTAGGATAAATTTAAAAAAAAGTAGCTCAAATCACCTTAGTTACATCGCTTGACAACATTGAACCGAAATTCCAAATACAAGTCCGAACCACATCATTATTTAACCAACAACATAGAAGGCTACCACATGCCATCTTTATTCACACAACAGAACAATACTTATGAGCTTGAATAAAAAATAAAAATAAAAATAAAAAATTCTTTTATTTCCTTTATTTCTTTTTTTTTTTTCATCAAACTCTTTTTTTTTTCTTTTTTTTTTTCAATTTCACCTTTTTTTTTAATAACCACAATAATAACAATACCAACTAACATTCACAATACTTTATAACAAACAGGGACATCACTAATCAAAATATTCTCTTGAATTTTCAGTCCCAATAAACAACTTATTTCAACCTTCCACCAAAAATAGTTTAATAGTATTGATGTCGTCAACACTAACTAAGGTGATGGGTAGAAAGATAAGAAAACAAAACAAAAGAATAACGTGGCTAAATATGTGGTTACCAATGAAGAATATGCTTATAGGCTCAAAAAGGGACACTAGGGATAATCATAAGAAGGTAGGCTTTTTAGGTCCAAACGGTCCAAAGAAATTGTCTAAATCATCTCTTTAGTCCAAACTTCATTCATACTCCGCAAATATGGAATGACCCCAATAATAAATCACAAATATAAACCCAAGTTGCAATAAATGGTCAAGGATATCACTCATTTAGAAATTAACGAAATTGCCACAAATACTCACATATTGTAACACATTATCATATAAAAGTGATGTCATATTCCATGAATCAATAGGATTAAAGAACAAAAATTCTTATATACATGTGTGGATTCAATAATTCCAATTTTTTTTTTCAAAAACTATTGAAACAGAAAAGAGTCAATTAAATATAGAAATTCTCCTAAGACACACTTTAACAAACAAACAAAACAAAATAAATACATAACACAACAAAATAAACACATAACACAAAACACCTAAAATAACCTAAACAACCTAGACTATGAAAACACACATACTATAGCATAAATCTCTCTCCTCAACTTGAGTGAAACATTGTCTCCAATGTTTCCACAAAAGGAGGAGAAGAAACAAAAAAAAACACAAATATCACTGCACATAAAACGAACAAAAGGAAAAGAACGAAACACGAAGAAAAAGAAAAGAAAACGTCTTCTCCCCCTAAGAATGTCCTGAAGGACCAACTCCATCAGGATTTAAGCTTCCCAGGAAATAACTTAATTCTTGAATTGTAAAGAAACACTAAATCACCAACTTTAAAATCCTTCCATAAGATATGCTTATCGTGCCAACCTTTTGTTTTCTCTTTATAAATCCGGGCACTTTCATAAGCTTCTCTCCTGAATTTATCTTATTTATTTAAGTCCAAAAGCATCTTTTTAGCTCCTTCTTGCCTATCAAAGTTCAACTATTTCACAGCCCAATATGCCTTGTGCTCCAATTCAACCGGAAGGTGACATGATTTCCCAAAAAGCATCCGAAATGGAGACATCCCAATATGAGTTTTATATGCAGTGCGATAAGTCCACAAAGTATCATCAAGTTTTTTAGACCAATCTTTCCTAGATGCATTAACCGTCTTTTCCAAAATTTGCTTAAGTTCTCGATTGGACACTTCAACTTGTTCTGAGATATGAGGATAATACGCAAGTGAAACCTTGTCCAACTGTTTTACCTCATATTTGGACAAGAGTGCTTCAAACTTGGCATTTGTAAAGTGACTCCCACTATCACTAATGATAGCTCGTGGGACTGCGAAGGGCGAAAATATATTTTTCTTGACAAAATTTACCACCACACGAGTATCATTAGCGGGCAAGGCCACGGATTCGACCCATTTTGAAACATAATCCACTGCTACAAGGATGAATTTATTGAAAAAAAAACTAGGAAAGGGGCCCATAAAATCCAAACCCCATACATCAAAAACTTCACAGACTAATATGTTAGTCAATGGCATTTCGTTGCTTCTTGATATATTTCTAGTCCTTTGGCATTCATTGCACTGCATCACAAAATCTCTTGCATCTTTGAATAGACTGGGCAAATAAAAATCACATTGTAGGACCTTAGTAGCTGTTTGTTGACCGTCATGCCGAAGAAGCATGACAATGATGTAGAATATCAAGTACCTCCTCTTCTGGAATGCACCGACATATCACTGGATCACTACAGTTGTGGTCGGTGGCAAAGAAATGGTTCCTCCCAAAAATAATATTTGAGATCAACAAAGAACTTTTTGCTTTGATTTATGTCCATTGAGGATGGTACCACCTTGGCTACTAAATAGTTTACTATATCCGCATAACAAGGGTGTGTCTCTCCCCAGGCCATCAATTGTTTAGGCTACCCACACCACACTATTTTGGCTAAAAAGCCATCTCCTTGTTGTTCCTAATTATCACCTACTCGTGGAGAATCGGTGATTAATTTGCACCTCTTCTTGAGCTAAAAGTTTGGGTCCTTCTAGCCGGGAGAGATGGTCGGCAGCAAAATTTTCAATGCCCTTCTTGTCAACGACCTCCCAGTCAAATTCCTACAATAAAAGTATCCACCGAATTAACCGAGGTTTTGTATTATGTTTAGAAAGTAAATATTTCAAAGCTGAATGGTCAGTATGCACAATGACTTTGATTCCTATGAGATATGATATAAATTTATCAAATGCAAAAACCACAGCTAATAATTCATTTTCGGTGGTCGAATAGTTGACTTGTACATCATTTAGTGTGCGACTGGCATAATAGATGACCTGCAAAACTTTGTTCACTTTTTGGCATAAAGTTGCGCCTACCGCATAATCACTTGCATCACACCTAAGTTCAAATAGTAAAGACCAATTTGGAACGATTATAACTGGAGCAGTAGTTAATGCCTTTTTCAAGAATTCAAATACATGCACACACTTCTCATCAAAATTAAAGATAGTGTCCTTTTGTAATAATGCACACAATGGCCTAGAAATCTGGGAGAAATTTTTGATAAAACACCGATAAAAACCAGCATGTCCTGAAAAACTTCTAACACATTTTACATTATTAGAAGGAGGCAACTTCTCAATTACCTCTACTTTGGCCTTGTCAACCTCGATTCCTCTTTCAAAAATTTTATGACTTAAAACAATACTTTCCTTGACCATAAAATGACATTTTTCCCAATTCAAGGATAGGTTTGCTTACAAAACAAGAGTCAACTGTCATTATGTAAGCATGTGTCAAAAGAATCACCAAAAATACTGAAATCATCCATAAAAATTTTCATACAGTGTTCAATTAATTCATCAAATATGGCAAACATACACCGTTGGAATGAACTTGGAGCATTGCGAAGACCAAAAGGCATACGCCTATAAGCAAATGTACCATAGGGGCAAGTGAAAGAAGTGTTCTCTTGATCTTTCGGTGCTATGACTATTTGGAAATAGCCACAGTACCCGTCCAGGAAATAATAGAAAGCATGCCCTGCAAGTCTCTCTAACATTTGATAAATAAAGGGAAGGAGAAAGTGATCTTTCCTAGTGACCTCATTTAATTTTCTATAATCAATGCACATGCGCCACCCGGTGATTAGTCTAGATGGAATGAGTTCGTTATTTTTATTAGCTACCACCGTGATCCCTTTTTTTTGGCACTACTTGAGTGGGGCAGACCCACTCACTATCACTAATGGGATAGATAATACTTGCATCTAATAATCTCAACACTTGAGGACTACCTTCCAAACCACCTCTTTCAAAATAGGGTTCAATCTACATTGAGGTTGTCTACATGGTTTAAAATTTTCTTTGAAAAGAATCTTATGCATGCAAATTATAGGACTTATGCCTTTAATGTCCTCAAAACTCCAAGCAATTGCTTTACAGTGCAATCTTAAGACATTAGGCAGTTCATACAGTTGATCATAAGTGAGATAAGAACTGACAATAACGAGGTGACTACTATCCTAATCTAAAAATGCATAACGGAGATTTGATGGTAGAGGTTTAAGTTCAAGTATGGGGGGGTTCGTTAGTCGGAGATCCTTCTTTACCTATTTCATCATCTGGATGATCATCTTCCTCTTTAATTGGGTTTTCGTCCAACATCTCCAAGCATTTTTGAACATCTTCATCGTGCAATAAGTGCTGTTTCAAATGAAAGTCTCTTAAGGTTTGCCTTGTAGAATTCATCACAAATTTCATCAATTATGTCAATTTTCATTACATCATCATAATAAGTGAAGGAAATTTCAACGCATCAAAAACATTAAAAGAAACAGTATGCTCATCAATTCAAAATTAGAGTTTGCCGGCTTGGACATCAATCAGAGCTCTTCCAATAGCAAGAAATGGCCTCCCAAGAATGATAGACATGTTCTTATCCTCTTCCATCTCTAAAATAATGAAATCTGCTAGCAAAAATACTTTGTCAACCTTGACTAGCACTTCAATAATGCCCGATGGATATTTAATACTCCTATCTGCAAGTTGAAGGGACACATTGGTAGGTTTTAATTCTCCTCTTTTCAACTTTTTGTAAACGGAAAGGGGCATTAAATTGATTGAGGCCCCCAAGTCACACAGAACTTTTTTGAAGAATAATCCTCCAATTTTACATGGAATGGAGAATGACCCTGGATCTTTCAATTTAAGGGGTAATTTTCTTTGAATTAGTGCACTACATTTCTCAGTGAAGCACAAGATCTCATCACCTAGGAGTTTCCTCTTTCTCGTGAGCACATGCTGGAGTCATAAATTTAGCATAGCTTGGCATGCTTTCTAAGGCTTCAATAAACGAAATATTTATCTCCAACATTTTGAAGATTTCCAAAAATCTCTTAAACTTCTTTTTCTTGTCCTCAGTTTTAAGCCTTTGTGAGAATGGAATTTGAACTTGCTTTGATGGCTCAAGAGGCATAACTTTCTCTTCATTTGTTCTCCTAGCAGGGATTTGGTATTTGTCGGCTCATGTTGTTGCTTGGGTTTCTCCATTGATGATGATCCCACTTCTTTTTCTTGAATTTTCTCACCCTCTGCTTGTACGTTCTTTTCCATACCATTATCCCCATTCTCATTCAGCTCATTGTGATTAAATGAGATGACAGCTTTGGCATGACGACAGCTTTGGCATGTTTCCTGTGGTTCCCATCCCATGGGTTGGGGATAGCATCACTTGGCATGGTACCTTGAGGTCTCTCAGTGAATTGTCTAGCTATTTGGCCCATATGGTTCTCCAAGTTTCTAATTGATGCATTCATGATTTCTCATTGATGATTCATGAGTCCTCATGAATTGAGCAAACATATCTTCTATACTCCGGGAACCTTGACCTTGGTTTGGTTGTAGGGGTTGGTTAAAGGGTTGGTATGGATGTTGGTTTGGGTATTGGTTTAGAGTTTGAGGTGGCCGAAATAGTTGGTATGGTTGATTTTGAGGGTTAAGATTAGCGACTGGTTTAGGTTGTGAGATTTGGGCTTGTGGGTGATTAGATTGAAATGAAAAGTTATTTTGCTGATGGTTGGGTTGATTGTTGTTACCACTCTAAGAAAAGTTAGGATGATTCCTCCACCTTGGATTGTAAGTGTTGCAATATGAATTATTTGGAGGCCTTAGATTGAACTGCTGGTTGTTGACAAATTGGACTTATTCTTGGCAGAATGACCCTTCAAATCCACACTGTTAGTCTCATGATTTCTTCCACATAATTCACAAATATTTTGAGTTGAAGATGATGAAGCTATTGAATTGACATTCTGACACAACCAAGAGTTTTTGTCAAGTTTTCCACCAAGGATGTCAACATTTTTTTTTGAGCTAAGATGGCATCAGTTTGATCAAGATTTAGCACTCCCCTCCTATCTTGTTGAATTGGTTGAACCGATGCAACCTGATAGTAATTAGAGGCCATCATATTCACCATTCTTTGGGCTCCTCAGGTGTTTTGTAGGATAAAGATCCTCATGTGGCAGCATCCACCATTGTTTTGGTTTCAAAATGTAACCCATTGTAGAAGGTTTGCACTTGCATCCACAGTGGAATGAAATGATGTGGGCAACGTCTTCATAGATCCCTATATCTTTCCCAAGCTTCGCCGAGGCCTTCTCCAACATCCTATTTGAATGATATAATTTCATTCCTCAATTTTGCAGTTTTGGATGGAGGAAAGAATTTAGTTATAAAACCATGAGCTAGTTCCCCCAAGTTGTGAATATTCCTTCATCGCAGCTTTGTAACCACCATTTGACTTTATCCCTTAAAGAGTTTCAGAAAGGAAAAGCCATCATTCGAACTGCATCTGGTGAAACTCCATTATATCTGAAAGTGCTAATAATCTCTTCAAAATTTCTCAAATGGGCATATGGATCTTCGGTTGGTCTACCTCCAAACATGGCATGAGTTTAAAGCATTTGAATTAGAGATGGCCTGATTTCAAAATTATTCGCTTGGATAGCAGGTCTGGTAATACTAGAATTAGCCCCATCAAAGGTAGGTCTAGTATAATCCTTCAACAATCATTGTCTATTATCATTCCCGTTCCTATTCACATTTTCCTTCTCATCTTCATTCCTGGGAATATCGTCGTTCCTTGGTACATTTAAATTGGCCATGGCAAATTTTTCTTGATCCTCTTGTTGTTTCTTTTGTTTCTGTAACCCACATAGAGTTCTTTCTATTTCCAAATCAAGTGAAAGTAGCTTTTTATCACCAAGGGTCATAAATTCTAAAACAACACTAGAACACAAGTAAAACGTACCACTGTGGAAAATATAAAGTTGAACAAGGAATAAAATAAAATCACAGAAGAAAACGAGAAGAAATTAAATAGAAAATAAAAAACAAAATCTAAATTAGCAATAATACTAAACGGCTCGATATTGCCTAGATATTTGATCCTTGGCAACGGTGCCAAAAACATGATACGGTCAAAACCCTAAATTCACAAATTAACTATGTATTAACACACGTCTCCGCAAGTGCACGGGTCGCGTAGTAGTATATAGGTAATAAGGATCATTCTCATGATGATTAAATTAGGTCAATTACCGAATACTTAGCACCGATTACCATTTAAACGATCACAAATTGAAAAGAATTATTTTTGGATTTTTTTTTATAAAAATAAATTAAATAACGAACTGACCTTAGAAGATTATGGAAAAATAAATTTACGTGAATTAAAAGACGAAATAAACTAATTTAACTACGAAATAACTAATTGATATAAATCCCAACTAAAATTAATTAAAGATCTAACGAAAGCAAATTAAAATAAATAACGACGAATTAAACTAAGAATTAATCCTAAATTAAAATTAACTAAACTAAGCAAAAAGCAATTAAATAATAAAATGGCAAATATGAAGTGAAAATAATTAACTAATAAATAATGGAGCATACTCAAACCCTCCGAAGATTGTCACAGGTTCTCCGGAGAATTCACGAGCCGCTTATTTCTCTCTTAATAAATTTACGAACAAATTCTTGAAATCAAAATTTAAAAATTGCTAAAGAAATTAATGGGAGAAGTATAAAATTGTCCAGAGAGAACCCCAGCGGCTACTCTCAAAATACCTAAAACTTAATTCTCACTCTCTCTAATTCTCTTCTGAGGAAAAAGGGCTATTTATAGAAGTATGTGGACTTTTTATCAATAAACAAGTTTTCTAGCCCACGATTGCTTCTCTTCACAATCCTTGATGGCACACCATTACTCCTTTGCACACATGCACGTTGGAATCCTTTTTGCAATCATTGATGGCCCATGTGCAATTGCTTCCTGTACCTTGGCTACTTGTTGATTCCTTGGTGCAGCAAGGAAGTCCTTTGCCAAAGTGAGCTTGGCTTTGCCTTTTTTTTTTTTTTTTCTTCTTTGTTTAACAATGCAAATATCCACTTTTAGACTTCAAAAATTACCCTTTCTTGCATAACATAAACAAACAAATATTACTAACAAAATTTTAACACAAATTTAACACTAAAAGTTACTAAAACACATTAAAACACACAAAATCAAAATTTTAATTTAATAACTCTAAATCACACACAAAACACCTAAAATTAGTGTTACAAAACATTAAATTAGGGTTCATAGTAAATAAATTATCCCTAAATTTTTAGAATTATCAGTATTCTATGTTATCATATACTAATTATTCATTTATATTTAAAAAATAAAATTTTCATCAAATCAAGAGTGTTACACTACGAAGCACGTGCTTTTTTCTAGTATATATGTGTGTGTGTATGTGTGTCTATATATATATATATAAAACTTGACAGAACCCAGATAACAGCTATATATATATATATATAAAACTTGACAGAACCCAGATAACAGCTATATATATATATATAAAACTTGACAGAACCCAGATAATAGCCATTAGATCCTAAAGTTCTTTCCCTTATTTCACTCTTTGGATCTATTATTATTCTTTCCTTCATATTGTTCATTTATTTTTCTTTCTTTTTTCACTCTATTTATCTCCCTTTCTTTCTACAAGCCAGATCTATTTTTCGTTTAATCTGATCATTTCTCTATCTTTCTTCTTCTTCTTCTTTTCTTTTTCTAGTTTCTAGATTTCTTTTGTTATTTCTTCAAATCACTCTTGTAGGGGCCTTTTTCTTGTAGTTGTGGCTTGATAGTCATCATTCCCATGCATAAATATTATACCCTGATGTACTTACTTTTACAGCAATTAGAAGGAAATAAGATTAGAAAAAAATAACGGAAGTTCTGAGGAGAAAAAGCCATGAGTCATTAGTGTAATGCTAGAAATCTGCAAAGTATTAGGTACTAATGATTATAATCAGAACAGAGATATTCGATCCGGCCGTAATCAGAGACAAGTCTATATGTTTAAGATCCGTCAAGTAATCCGGAAACGGTATTCTTAATTGGATCCGGGTCCGAAACTACTAGTTCTGACCTAAATCCGATTCGTTTACAATCCCACATCTAACTAACAGTTAAAGCTAACCATTAGTCAAAAAGTTAAGGAGTGACACTAAATTACTAAACTACCCTCATATAATATTAAGGTTAGTTACAGTTTACCCATAAAATAGTACAAAGTGACATTTACCCCCTAAATTTCTACTTTATCCCTGTAAATTAAGTTAGATAAAATACTCGAATAAAAAATTCCTTACTTTGAGGGTTTTTATTGGTTATCGATCAATTAACATGTTAATCTATTTATCATCCACCTTATAATAATTTCTGATAGACCGTTTAAGAATTTCATAATTAAAATTAACATAATTAGAACTTTAGATTAAATATCAAACTTAGTCTAAATCATGAATGTCCTCATTTTTTATTTGTTTTTTTGTGAAATTGTTATTTTAATTTTATCCTATAATCTTTAAAGGTCATATTAATGTGATTTTGCTATAAATTTATAAATGTTCTAATCTTGTATAAGAAAAAAGAGTCCACATGCTTCCCAGACCAGCGACTTTTTATTAATTTCGACTAGTTTTATTGATACAGTTACAATCTTGATAAAAGTTCAAATTCAGATTTGGTTGATAGAAAAATTTTCAGCTGTGAACCAAGATGGTACTAACACCGGTATCGGCAAAATCTGCCACTAAAACCATCTAATGAATTCCATGAGCTGTCATTGTTTAGGATCAATTTACTAGTAGTGGTAAAATTTATATGTAATTTTAAAATTATATCCTTGTAATTTCATACAAATCTGAGTGATTTTCTAATATTTTGACTAACTGTTAACTTTGACAGTTAGTCAGAGAGAGTGTTATATATATAAACTTTTTATAGGAGCAAATTAAGACATTGTCAAATTTACATAGGGGCAAAGTGTTAATTAATCCAAAGGATATTTATAGCGAAAAAAAAAAAATAAGAGAAATGATATGAGTTTGTTTGGGAGTTTGAAAAAGAAAGTAGATGATTTTGGACTTATAAGGTATTCTCGTTTTATTGTTTAACATTTTATAAATAAAGTTGGCGTTTTAAAAATAAAAAAAAGAATCGATAAGGTAATAGTTTAATTTTCCTTCTATTTCTCTCTACATCTAAAGAGAAATCTAATATATGAATTTTTTCTATTTCTCTCCATTTCTATCCAAGTAAAATTCCCAAACAAAATACAACTTTAAGTTTCTCTTCTTTTATCTCAAAATCTCGCCTCCCCAGCTAAGTCTAATACTTTCAATCTTGACTAAGAAAAGGACAATTGACAGGATTGAGTCGTTACAATATCAAGTTATATGCTCAAACAGAGAAAACGTAAAATATATTCAAGATCAATTAAAATTGTTTAATCATAAAAAAATAAGGGTAAAAAAGATTTGACTCATTGACATTTTAACTGTCCCCAAAGTTTTTAAAAAAATCACATCCTTCATTTTTCAAATTTCTACTAAATTAGGACAATTGATAGAAAAATAATATAGTTTTTTGTTAAAATTATAAGAAAGAGCTATTTTTGTTAGATTAGACAAAAGAGAGTAAAAGATAGAGCTTATTTTTTTAGGATTTATCAGATAGTGAATGAAATTTTTGTTGGGGGTAGAGACATAGAAACCAAAAATTATGTTATTTTTATGCCAGTTGTCCTAATTGAGTAAAAACTTGAAAGATGGGGATGATTTTTTTTTTTGGGTGAAACTATAGAGATTAAAAATGTCAACAGAGCCAAATTTTGGTGACCAAAAGTGTTTTTTACCCTAAAAGACAATTAAAAACCAACTCGTTTAAGGTGACTTGGCCACCAGGCAACTTGTTTTAGTGTGAGGTCGGTAGTTCAAACTCCCGACCTTGCATTGACAAAATTATTCTTGATTTAAATCCAAACTGATACAATAGTACACCTGTTTGCTATATAGAGGCATGGTTACGCTATCCGTTTATCCCAGTTAGCCCTCTTCTTCCTCCTTAATAGTAGATAAATAGTGGTACGATAGTATTGTTGCCAATTGAAAAAATAAAAAAATAAAGGCAAAGGCAAATGATATTTGCATACCCCTTTTCAACTCTTACACACCCCTATCATTTTTTAACAAGCAAAATGACTAAATATCCTTCATCCATATCACTCTATTTTTATATACCTAAAATGCCCTTGTTTCAATGTTCACTTACTAGAATAAATTTGAAAATATTTTATAAGTTTGAAAATTCATATATAAAACTTCAAATGTTTTTGTACTTAAAAAAATATTTAGTTTATATTAATATTTATGCATATGTTATATATTAGATAATTTACACAACATATTTGTGCACAGAGAATAACTGATATATATATATATATATATATATGTTTGTGTGTGTGTATATTCCATCAAGTTTTGAGTGACTTTCTTTTCAAATTACAATTGTGTAGTTCTGGATATGAAGTCTTATTCGAAACTTTAGACAAATGTGCTATTGAGATATTGGGCCCTTATGGTATCTCGTACATATTTCGACGATTCACCGAGCAAATAAGTCAACTTCAAAGTGGATTTGTTGTGCGAAGAGTGCGTTATGGTGACTGCCTCGTAAACTTGTAGTCCATCCGCGACATGCTAAAAAAAAGACTTTTTCCATGGCATAATTCAGTTATTCAATATATTAGTGGAAATGACACACCTAATGTGTGTGCAAAATAAAAGAAAAATATATATTAGGAAAAAAGGAGTAGAAGTTAAGGGAAAATTATTGGAAGTTTTTTTAAAGTTTAAATATTTGATAGAAGTAAAAATGGCAAACTAAAAAATGACGAACACCTAAAAAGATACCTCAAACTTTATATATATATAGTGTATGTGTGTGTATATATATAATTTTTATTTTTTTTGTCCTATGAAAATGGTTTTTGACTATGTATGTATAAATTTGATAACTCGGATTATATCCAATCTGGATCCTTTTAACTATTATAATACACGGATCGGATATAGATTTGGTCGTTCTGATCCGATTAGGATTCGAATCCGATTAAGATATTTAATATATACTAAAATTATATATATTAGTTATTCTACATGTAAAATAATTTGTGTTATTTGCCAATATTGTTTATATTCTAATGTAAAACATATGTATAATATTAACATGATCAAAAAAAATTTAACATTTACAAAAAAAATAAAAAATAAAAAAAAATTCTATAAAAATTTGAACTTTTTATATATAAATTTTCAAAATTATAAAATATTTTCAAATTTATTCTAGTAAGTAAATATTGAAACAATATAATTTTAGATATATAAAAATGGAGTAATGTGAATGAAGGGTTTTTAGTCATTTTACTTATTAAAAATGATAGAGGTGTGTACGAGATTAAAAAGGGTGTACAAATATCATTTGTGAAAATAAAAAACAATTAAAATAGAGAATTCCAAATTTTAATTTTCCCCCAAACTATATCAACCTAAACAACTAAAGGAAAAAACACAAACAAGCTAAAATAATAAGGAAAATACTTGGGTAAACCCAAATTTGAACTCTACTTATAAACCTTGGGGATAAGATGAAATCTTATAAAATTTTACTTATATCAATCAATGCTATTTGTTGCATAAGATTTAATTTACACGATAAGGTTACAAATAAGGCCAAACATCGAATTTATCTAAGTATCTACCAATAGTAAAAATCCTTATATCATTCATTTCAAAATTGCTACTTTATATAATGAATGAGATTTTTGATGTAATTTATCTTTTTCACCCTTATTGTTTAGATTTATAACTTTCCATTTCTACTATCAAATAACTTCCCAACCCACCACAAAATTGCACATATAAACCCTTAATATAATTTGTATTTTAGTTTTTGCCTACTTTTAGAAAAAATTTTAGTACAATTCTGCACACACATCGAGTGTGCCAATAAGACTAGTCAAAATGATGGCTCATCTTACTTTCTCTTCCCTTCCTACTAAGCCATCGCCAACCAGATTTATGAGAACCACAATGAAGGTGGACGAAATCAGACTAACCGGGTAGGTGAAAATGATTTTTTTTTTTTTTTTACATAAATCGAGTTCATAGCATAGTCACATAAATCCTTGATTTATATAAGAATTTTCAAATAAATACATAAGAAAAATGCTCCTATCAATCCAATCAAACAATTACTTTCGACAATCACTCTTACCACCACCTTCAAAGTAATCAAATTTATTGTGTCACTTGTCTACTTTACCTCACTCAATTATTGAAAACGTAACTTTTGATATTTTTATCTATTTCAATCATTTGAATAGACGAAATGAAGGATGGTGATGTAAACTGGAAGGGCTAAAGATTCTACATTAGTTGATAGTTAAGAAAGAATCCAACTTATAAGGCAGATTCCATATTAGTTGATAGTTAAGAAATAGTCTAACTTATAAGGCAAGGGGCCACCTCTCCCATGTGGGCACCTTTCGCAAGGGCAAAACTGTGAGATTCCGGCTAAAGCGGACAATATTTCACATGAGCGCATGACAAATTCTAGCATCAACATAAATCTTGATGCAAAAAATTAGCCTAGGCACTTCACCAAGCGCAAAGTAGTTCAAGTTTAGGTTGAGCACTACGCGCAGTACCCACGTCTGGATCACTTGAAAAGAAAAGGGCAGGGCTTTATTCCCTGGGGTAAATTCCGACACTCAAGTCAGTATTTCGATTAGAGAATAAATTTTAGAGAGAAATCCAAACTAATGAAAATTAAGAAAAGTAAAAAACTCCGGAATCTGACTTGGCGTTTTGATATTTATACCTATGGTTGATAGGTTGATCCAATCAATGAGTTGAACACTTATAACTTAACCCATTTAAGCATATAAGCATCCTCGGCTCAGAGCCACGTGTAATATTTTTAGTGAGTGTATTTTTTCGTATCATCATTTGCCCCCCAATTTCAAATAGAAATTTTCGGGTTGATATTTACATATACCAATTTGATGTCATATTCGCATTCTAACCGGAGTCGTAAAATTGACCGAAGCCAATCCAGAGTCCTTGGAAATTATTTATCTAGGGAAAAAATTAATTTTTTGATTTTTAACGTGAAACTACTCAAAAAGTTATCTCAACTGGAGTTGAGGAATACACAAATAACTTGTGCGCAAATAATATGCTCGAGTAGGGAGCAAACTCTATCCAAATCAAGTACCTACAGGGAACTTAAGTCTCCAACTCAAGCTAGAAGTCTGTGTCTCTTCCTTCGTTACCAGTAAGTGACCTTCTTCACCTTTTATTCTTTTCTCATGTATTACTCCAAACACCACACGTGCTTGAATTTGAGCACTCAACATTTATTAACCCATTAATTGGATTGAAGAAAGTACTAGCAGTCTTGCATTTCTAGATTTAGGTAACATGAATCATTATTGCCAAATAAGCAGACCTTTGATCATGTGCCCGTGAACATCTTTTTTTTTTTTATGAATTCAATTTAACTTTAGTTTCTAGCAATAATAAGGCAAACCATGATTTTGAGGGAGGAGAATGTCACAAATTTTTCTAAGAATTTGAGAGAGATTTTTATGAGGGTGCAAACAAATCCGTTGGCAAGGATTTTTCCTCCACCATCGAGCATCCCTTTGTGAAATTACTAGAGACAGAGTCAATTTTGGTAAAAGAAATTCGAGGAATGATACGTTAGTAAATATTACGATAAGCAAAAATAAGGGTGTAAGTATGTTCCATAAGGAAGGTGGAGGTAGTGATGGTGAAAGTGGTGTAGGAAGACATGGAATAGGTATGGCTGGGGTGAGTGAAGTAGGGTTAGGTGGAGTAAGTGGAGAGGGGATATGTGGAGTAGACTTAGGTGGAGCAAGTGGAGAGGTGATAAGTGGAGTAAATGTAGGTAGAGTAACTGAAGAGGGGATACCTGCAGTAGGCATAGGTGGAGCAAGTAAAGAAGGGAACAAAAAAGACATAAATTTTCCCAAGATATTATGCGAGCGAGTCTAGCTAGGTGAGAGTCCTTTAAACAGTAATTTACCAGTCGATGGGCCAAAGATCCCATATTAATTGATAGCTAAGAACGAGTCTAACTTATAAGACAGGGGGTCACCCCTCCCATGTGAGGTGCTTTTTCGAGGGCAAAATCGTGAGATTTCGTCCAAAACGGACAATACCTTACATGAACGTACGACAAATTCTAACATCAACATAATGGTACCATCTACGAGACCCTTGGACTGTACACAAGACTCTTTCGTAGTTAGGGGGCTTGTGGTGATGTAAAGTGGAGATGCCAAAGATCCTACATTGGTTGATAACTAAAAAAGAATCTAGTTTATAAGGTAGGGGGGCACCTCTTCCATGTGAGGCGCCTTTTCAAGAGTAAAATCATGAGATTTCGGCCAAAACAGATAATACCTCACATGAGCGTCCGACAAATTCTAACATCAACAAAGGACGTTTTTGTTAAAATAAAATAGATAAAGTTAAACCTTCAATATAATGGGGAGCAATGGTGTAGAGCGAGCTCCACGGACAATTGAAATGAATAATTTGTCGATGAGAAAGAATAAGCTAATTTGGATGAGTATACTATCAGTCTTGTTGCTTTAGTAGCAAAAGAAAGGAAAATATTTGAAGAATGTGCAATTATGATTTTGCAAATCGCACTTAACCCTTGATTTTATAAGTGTTATTGAAAAAAAAATATATGGTGAAGAAATTATTTTAAAAAATAAGTGTTTGATTTCTTGGACTTTAAAGAGTGTGTGGAGGATTTTCATGTGACAAATTAAGGGAATTTAGTAGTGAATTTGAACAAATTCTATAATCAATAAGAATTTGCAGAGATATAATAATCTGAATACGGAAGATTCTTAGATAAATCAAGCCTTTATTTAAAATCACCCACATCACCATGAAGAACTTATTTTAATAATTTAAAGTGATGTGAGTAAATTTGAATACAATGAATCTGAATCACCTAACAGTTTACCTTGAAATACGAATCTCTTCCACTAAATCGCATACAGTTGAAGTCCAATAAGAAGTTGAAGTTACACAATTTCTAGTTTTCTTAAGCTCATAAGTGAAAATTATTGAAAAAAAAATTTAAGAAGATTTATTTTTACTTAAATATTTTAAAAATCTTAAAACTATTTCAAATGCACCTCTAAGGCTCAAGGAGACTAGACTAGGAGAGCTATTTAGAATTGGCTCTTTCCATTTCACAATGAACTAAAAGCAAACACAATGATCAATTCAAAATACCACAAAAATTAACTTTGGTGATAGGAAAGGAAGAGATTTTGCCCCTTTGGGCAGTGGGCACAGAAAACCGTTGAGGAAAATACTTAGGTAGACCCGGTCTTTGACCCCACCTGTAGACCCTTATTCAGCTGATGTCATAGATTCTCTAAGGTTTAATCCACACCACAAAATTTACTAGTGGGGCCAAAGACCAAATCTACCTAAATCTTTGCCAACCGTTGAACTTAGTGCCTTGCGAAGAATAAAAAATGTATTTGTATTAAAAATTGATAAGCTATAATTAGAGTCTAAGATGGTTCAAATTAAGCCATGTAAAAATTTAGGAAAGTGTTAAAATACCTTTATTTAGTGTAGAGAGTTCTCTCTCTCTATAGTCTCTTTATAGTGCTAAGTTAGATTTCTCTTTTTAGAGTAGGTTAGGTTAAGATATTGTCCATTTAACCAAAATAATAATAATAATTTGAGTCTAGGATGGTTCTTTTGTGGGTTAATTTCACTTTATCCCCCAATGTTTAGAGTCACTATCACTTTAATCCATAACATTAGTTTTTAGGCGCTTAATTCTCTAGACAACGGTCAAACCTAACGGTGTTAAATTTTCCTTTTAAAATGACATTTTTACTCTCAAATTAGATGTATGGACAAATTTTTTCATGAAATATA
Organism: Cinchona pubescens; assembly: GCA_025175665.1. NCBI lineage: Eukaryota > Viridiplantae > Streptophyta > Magnoliopsida > Gentianales > Rubiaceae > Cinchona > Cinchona pubescens. The sequence continues at coordinate 1,030,890 of JANKKI010000141.1, forward strand.
AATTTTTTTTCCATAAATAGAGTTTGATAAAATTTAAAATATAGTGATAAATGATAAAAAAAATTATTGAATCGTATCAACAAAATGAGTGAGAGAGAAACGAATGAATCAAGTAAAAATGAAGAAAAAAAAAAAGAAAAAGAGAGAATAAAGGTATTTTTTTTATCAAAAGTATAATGAATGTTGCATTGAATTTAACATAAAGACTTAAATGCTTAAAAATAATGTTATAGAAAGTGATAGATACCCTAAATGTTAAGGAGGTAAAGTAAAATTAACCCCTTTTTTGTATGTTTATTAGATTCAAATGCATGCCATGCCATCTTTCTTCCAACTTAAAATTTTACTTTTATAAATATGAGAAATTTTATGGTTCTTTAATCTTTTTGAGATGACAGTAGTAGAAATGCGAATATTAAGATGGATGTGTGGGTACACTAGGATGGAATGAGCATATTCGTGAGAAAATTGGAGTAGCATCTATTGATGAGAAAATGAGAGAAACACGCTTAAGGTAGTTAGATCATGTGTTAAGACGACCAGTAGAAGCGCCTGTTAGGCGAGTAAATTTTAGAGATGATAATTAATATAAGAGGGGTAGAAGAAGAACCGAAAAAGATTTGGTGAGTAATTTGTAAGAAAGATATAACCCATATAAGAATTAAGAAGGATATGATCTATGACAGAACGTAATGGCATAGTAAGATTCATGCAGCCGACCCTATTTAGTGGAATTAAATTTTTGTTAGTTTGTTCGTTTGTTTGTTTGTTTGTTTGTTTTTAATCTTTTTGAGGGAATCATTCCTTCAAAAAATATCTAATAATGGGTTGACATCGCCTAACAAGGATAAGAATTACTATACCATAATATTTTTATCGAATGTTTGGTAACATGCTATTACCTACTTCCAATTTTTTCCTAGAAAACCCCAAATGTATAACCAAATCAAAAATAAAAACAAAGTACATAACCTATTAAATATTCTAGCAAAAACTGATAAAAAGTACTTTCTACATATAAAAATCATATTAGTATTATGAGATTATCCATATGTATACAAAATAATTTTTGGTCATCAAACAAATATTAAGATAATTCTATAAAATATTAAAGGATGATACTACTATGTGTACACAAATTTGTATCAAAAGTCTAATTTTATAAGCACGTTAAACAGAAATGTAATTTCTTTAATTAGATTGTTACATTAATATGAAATTTAATCTCAAAATAAAAATGAAATAAAAAATGAAAAAAATTAATAGTATACTTTGATATTCTTTGATTATGAAAATAGTTAAAAACAATAATACTATTTAAGATAAGAGGAAGTATTATGAGGATTCATACAGTATAATATGAGAATGGTAAAGGTATGTAGTACTGAGGTATAAAATGAAATACTAGTAAACATTTAAATAAAAGTATTATCGTATAGCAAAATATACTATTTGGTACATTGTATTAGGTAAATAAGTAAATCAATGAAAAATCAAATATAGAAAATATTTAAAAAATAGTAAATGGAAAAAAATTGCATCATACATTATAATCATGCTATTAACAAAATCGTACTATGCAAGACAAAGAAACATACTTATAAAATAAAAATATAGTACTATCATTAAAATAACTATAGTATACTATTTCTCTATGAAAATAGTATTTTAAATTTATTCTACTAAATATCACTCTCCAATCCAGTTACATAACATAACACTACACCAAGGTTTCACACTATATAAAAACTACACTAAAACCATGGAATTATCCATATTTATATAAAATAATTTTTGGTTATCAAACAAATATTAAGATAATTCCAAAGAATATTAAAGGATTTAATATGTGTACGCAAAGGGTTAGATAGAAATCTAACTGTTAGAAAGTAAATAAACAAGTAATGCAGCGGAATTTAAAATTTTACTTTCCTATCACGGATCCACAAGCCGCACAAGTGTCCGACCTCTAATGGTATCCATACAGATAATTAAATCAAGAATCTTCACAAGATTGATTGACCCAAACCACGAAATGTTAGTTTCTAAATTATCGGACGTGACTTTCACGTTTTTAATTATTTTTACGGCTTTTTCAATTGATTAACCGTCAAGTACTAGTACTAATCTATAGTACTACTACTTAACCATATATATATATATATATCTATATATATATATATATATATATATATATAATAATTTAAAATCCCAATCAAATTGAGTTTAGAGAATTACAAATTCTAATCCGTTTGGGTCATGAGCATATGAATAATTATAAAATCATTAGAACTTTTAATATGTATTACACATTAACTCCTAAGATTTATATCTTATTACAATGAAGCCTAAAAGTTAATTTATCTCATAAATTATCCCATAAATATCTCATACTTATCAAATCATTTAATCCCGAATTAATTATTCTTAAGTGTATGACCCTTTAAGTTCCCAAACATATTGGCAATAAATATAAATTATAATCCTAAATTAATTAGGATTAGATAATTAAATACTTTTAATTTATCATTAATTCTCCAATTAATTAATTTACACTTATAGATCAAGATTGGCTTCCAGCAAAACATCATGACCACCCAAGTGTTGAGATATGTCAAGTGATTCGCATCAGACTAGACCATCCGTAACTAGTTCCCCTGTAATTATTATCCTTTCACTAACTTATATTCCGATTAATTCAAGAGTACAGACGTAATGCCAACTTTTATCGAATTAATCAATTTTACTTCTTTTCAAAATACAACTCACTTGAAATAGAATTTAAAACACTCTTAATTCTGTTTCCACTTTGCACAAATATTTTCGAATCATATTTCAAGAAATAGCTATACTGAAATATACTCTCCTATTATGAGAAAGCGGTGGATTCTCTATTGGTCATATTTTATCTTATCATGATTCATATTACACCCAAACTCTACAGTATGTGCGATTTTTAAACTCTACAGTATGTGCGATTCATTAAGAGTAACAACTTATAGAGCCAAAATATAATAATCCACAATCAAGATAAACTCGTGACCTCAAGTCAAAATATCATTACACTATTATCACAAATAGATTAATCCAATGGCATTTAAATAATAATCCGTATGGAATACTCTTAGCGGTTCAATATATCCCAATAAACATCCACATACACTTATGTGCTAATCTACTAGTGTCATACACTACGATTAGAGATATATATGAATAAAATATAATTACATCATAACTCTTAATAATTTTACATATATATATTTTATTCAAAAAATACCACATTATAAAATATACATAAATATAAAAATATAATTTATCCCTAAAATGAATTGATTTTAAGACATACACTAACACAGAGGATTCTCTGCGCAATTCAGCATAAACTTGAGCAAGTTTGTCCAGATCTGCATCATGCAATCTTGGGAAACATTCAACTTGGCATAGGTTATGTACTTCTTTAGCAATTCTTGAGAAATTATCTGTGAAAATAGATAATTTTTTGTATTCAAAGCGAGGTACATCAAAGCTCAAAAAGCATATAGACTATAAACGGATGTAAAACAGCTCAAGGACAAGACTTAGGGTCAACAGGTAGGGTAGATGCTTGATCATCATATGAATTGAGGACAGATCTATCATCCAAAGTAGCACCCTTTGGTTGTGATTTGAAATGACTATCAACTACAAACTTAGCTAGCATCTCATCTGTTATTGGATCAACAACATCCTACAAAATATCAAATCCTGCTGTCAAAATCGGCTAATGGAAATGATGATTAGAAGAGATGGTGCCTCAAACGAAAAAAACAAAAAAACCTTGACAACAGAAAATGTCGAAATGAGAAATTACAGGATCTGTCAATTCCACATTTTGGGAAAAGGTTTTCGAGGAATCATATCGGCAAAGAAGCCATTGGAATTAGAACCAAATCAAGTAGATTCACATAACATAAAATAAAAAAGAAAAAAAAAAGAAAAAAGCAAAGAAAGAAAAAAGCTTCACGGATATACTTTTGTTAAAAGCCAATGACCTAACAACTGCTTATTCAATGTAGTAGAAGTTCAAGAACAACAAATGTGGAAGTTAGTATCCATGGCTACATGTTGCCAATCTTTTCCATCTTTAAATATTTTTATTAAGAGTCTGTTCTCTCATTGGAACAGGACAAGATTTAGGAAATGACAGGAATTAAAATCTTGGATTAGAAAATTTTTGGACAATATGTTTCAATTCCTCCATGGAAAACCAACATGAAACAAATTTGGTCCAGGGACGATTTGGCTCTTCATAATCATTTTTGGTTTGACAAACATAACTAATGTTAGGGGAATGGAGTGCCTGGATTTTTATGTCAACCTGATAAACAAGTGTAGCACTCAAATCCAACAATCCAACAGATGAACTATAAATTAGCATCATATGTCACAAATTTCCGTCACCTGCATGGTTGGATATATCTATAGCCTGGGTAACCCATTGCTCATTGGTAATAAATTTATCTTATACTTCTAGCATACCTTCCACCAATGGGGTTGGCAGCAGCAATGACTGAACAACGGGCCTGAAGAGATGTGACAATCCCAGCCTTTGATATACTTATGCTCTGCTGCTCCATGGCTTCATGAATACTCACCCTGAATAAAGAGAAATCAAGGATCTTCACAAACAATAATAAAAGCCTCATGACACAGGACAGAGCGTGCACGCACTTGCCTGTCCTGATCATTCATCTTATCAAACTCATCAATAAGACATATCCCTCTATCACCCAGAAGAAGAGCCCCTCCCTCCAGGGTCCACTCTCGGGTGACTGGGTCCTTGTGGACTGCTGCTGTGAGCCCTACAGCAGAAGCTCCTTTTCCAGTAGTATAGACAGCTCTTTGACCAGTCTTTTCAACATACCTGAAAATTTCCATGGCAATTAAATGGCCAAGCATTACCAAGAACAATTCAATCTGGATGTAATCATACTTGAGGAACTGTGACTTTGCAGTACCAGGATCACCTAATAGGGGCACACCCATAGTCTATGTTTTCCTTCAACATTTTTCTCTTGGCCTCCAAACATTGCAAGAGCAATTGGAGCAATAGACTTGATAATCTAAATATTTGTATGGGAAATCCACAACAGAAATCACTATGAAAGTATTAATCAAATCTAGACTAAAAGTATGCTTCCTACATGTTTGAATGAACTGTGTTGTTGGAAGAATAAATTGTTAAATAGATTTGAAATAACTAACGCACTCGCTCTCCAATCCTTGGGTCTTTGGCCAACTTCTGAATTTCTTCCTTGTCCTCTTTTGTGAGTTTGTAAGCTGAGAAGAGGTCTTGCTTCTTTGTTACATAATTTGCTTCAGTGACAGTAAAACAGGAAATCCATTCTTTGTATTGAGAGACAAGTCAAAGTTATTTGTGTAAATGCCTGTCACCTCCTGGAAATTATAAAAAATAAAGTACAAGAGAACATAATATGCATTTGTAAATTAAATCAAATAACTAAACTACTTGGAGATTCTGAAAATTAATTTTACAATCTCTTCTCTGGGATGGGCACAATCAATGAGATCATTCAACAGTATCACTTCCTTGAATCTCGGTAATCGACCATCTGGTACAATTCCTGGACTCTCTTGGAGGGTAAGTCTCTGGTAGTTCCTGTAGCTATTGTCTGCTGCGAACAAGATAATCAAAGAATGCAATATCCCTTTCATCATTTAAGTTGAAAAGTAAAAATGAAGAAAGAAAATTGAAAAAGAAAAGGAATCAGAACTCACCTGCTCAATGTTGACAGTGAATGGTCCTTTAGATTGGCACTCTGGCAAAGAACCAACCTTAACCTCAGATTAAGAATTGGAAAAATGGTCCTAAGATTGAACCACATTTGTTAGTCATACTTGGCTTGCTGTAATTGAGGGAAGACTCCAGAAAGCCGAGTCACAACTCTTCCAACACGAATCATGGTGTTCAAATGAATCTGCCTGCCAGAGCACAAGACAGGGACTAAATTCTCAATTCCACTTTGATATCAACAATGTGAAAAGCAACAGAATTGGGAACATCAAATTACTAGATATTTTGTATCTGGTCATATACTGGTAAATTGGTGATGCGCACGTATATTTTTTGATGAATCCGCTTATAATTTGGATGCAAGTTGAAAACAATCACTTTAGTAGCAACTTCTTCCATGACCTCAAGGACTGAATGGGGTGCATCTGCCAGCCAGATGGCAATATTGGGTGGATATGGATAAACTCTTGTAATCAATCTCAAGGCTACACTTGTTTACTGCACACAAATTGACTAAATTTTGGACGAGATATGCAAGTTACTGAGAACATGATGCTGTTGTGAATAATCAATTTATCTTATAATAATCCAATGCAAAAACAAACCTAAAGGTTAAATAAATCAGGCGCAGAGTCTTATACCTGATACCATCTCATTTATCTGCCGCAGATATTCAAAGTCCCCACTTTCACTCTTCGGATTCACATACGTGATCAAGAACTCCTTAAACTTCTTTGCAATGAAGCACTGCACTTCATCTCTAGTAACCTATTCTCTAAGCGTTCTTTGAACCCGGTACATTTCAAATTCACCATCGTCATTGTCATCACCCTATAAATCAAAAAATCTCAACAATTCATAATATGATTTGGCAACACTCACTAAACAAATTGACGATCAAAATAGGAATGCTTGATACAGAATCAACCCCACACCTCAAATAGATCATCATCAGTTGGATCAGTCATGGGCACATCCTCTCAGGAGTGTCCCCACTGTGATCTACCAGGTGAACTCTGCATTGCATCGGTATCATCAAAGCTTCTTGGAGTGGCGGGAGGCCTACAATCAGCTCTAGTTCGCTTTGAGGGCATAGAGTTGTCATGTGTCTGTAACGAAAGAAAAATATATCAAATGCTAACAGATCAGGGCAGGTCTGCAGGTTTTTGGCATATATGAGGTCTATTGAAATTTGAACAAACAAATTCCTGAATTCAGAGTAGCAGAAAAATATAAATTAAACAATACAAACTAGTCTAATAAGTAATCAATGACTGAACATTACTAGTAGATGGAAATGAATGATCGTCCAGCCCCAGTGACTCGTAATGGTCCTGCTCTTCCATTCTCCGATAATCGTTCATGTAGTTATAGTTGAACATAGTCTTCTCCTTCCTCCTCCTCCACCTCATTTTCTTCCTCATCTCGGATGATTCCCGCGGCCACGGATGCCTCGTTGTCGCCGTCCTCCTCCTCAGGGTAGTTCTGGCTCGTGTTTAGAGGCAGCTGGTCTGTATTAAACCCTGCCGACGTTGGCGATTCTATAGTCGACGGCGTCAGATTAACATTCCCCTGATCTGACGGCGAAGATGAGTCATCGCACTGCCTCCTCCCTCGAGCGCTCTCTCTCTGTCTGACTAGGAATTATTCTGGTAGGGCACTCTGCATGTCTAATCTTTCCTTGCTATTCAGGAAGGATAGTTAGGGTTGTTGTTTTGGCGGGAGAATTTGGCGCCAATACCACACCACCATTAGAGGGAGTTGGTTACATGATAGTTTTCACCAAATTAATATTTTGTTTTGTTTTTTTTTTTTTTTTTTTGGGCATTTCACACTATTAATATTTATATTATATTATTCATTATTTTTCCTATCTATTATATCTACAATAGTAAGAAAGATACACTCAATAAATATGTACATAAAATTTTAGTTTTTTAAAATAATAGTGGTGAAAATTTTAATAAAAATTAAAACGATAATATAGAAGGTAGAAAGGGAAAGATGAGGGATGAATTACGGAAAAGAAGTTATTAGATATCAATGAAAAAGATATAAAGCGAATGAGAAAGGTAAATTTGAAAATTATAAAACGACGAATATTAAAATTTTTTATTACACGTTACCTATATCAATTTATGTTATAAATTTCATAACATTTAATTCACATTATAAAATTTACAAGTGAATCTAAAAATCAGATATACCTAAATCTTTCTCCATTCCAAATCACTCAATCCAAACTAGGCCTAAGCATAGAGAGATTTACAGTAGTATAGGTGGTTTAGGACAGTGAGGATAGAGGGAGAAAAAAAAGCGAGGGAAAAAAAAAGAATACATAAAGCTCCTGCTCCGGCTCCGGCAAAAGTAAAAGGAAACTGGGTTAACTTGGGGGTTTAAGGGCGTAGTAAGGTGGCTTCGAGTATTGGTTGGCCTGGATCTCTCTATACATATATCTGAGCGCTGCTAAAATTGGGGTTGGGAGTGTTACCTAGCTAGGGTTTCGTGGCCCCTTAATTTTGGGATCTTATCAGATCTCTCATACCCAAGACTCTGTTCCTACTACAACCATGGAGGAGGATGAGGGAATCAACATACCTTGGACTCCTCCCAAGGTGATGGGAATGGATTCCCAGCATTCTCATTCTCAAGTTGCTGCTGGACCTTCTTCTTCCACCCCCACCACCATTGATGCCCGATTCTCTCATTTTTGCAAGGTCTCTTTTCATTTCTTTTTGCGGTTAACCATCAAGTTCTGCCCTTCATTATTGCTACATGTTCCATCTTATTATTTTTTCTAGCAAATTCTGGGTTATTCTTTTTGTAGGTTTTATGCAGATCACCTTTTTCTTAACTTTACTATTTCTTTTTATATTTTGAGGGGTGGGGGCTGAAAAGCATCTTTTGTTTTGTTTAAATTTGTTGTTTTTTGCTTTGCTTGATTTCGTTGGTTCCTAAGTGAACAGGATGCATCATTATCGGTGGATGACAGCACTTTGACCAAAGCATTGAATTTGTTTAACGAAAGCAAGCATCTTTTGGCTGCCAATGTTTCTGCTGTCGGAACCGGCACGGTGTGGCCAGTACACTTATAAGATTCTCCTACCAAAATGATTCTTTACTTTTTTTCTTTTTTTTTTTCCTTCTCCTTTTTGGAAATCCAATAATCTATATAGGGTTCTTGACATTATTGCCATCTTATTTCTTCATTTCCCATTATCATCTCATAACAGCCTGATGAAGCAGAGCGATACTGGTTTGCATTTGTTCTGTTCTCTATCAAGAAGTTGGGTAGCAGGGAAGCAGATATTTGCAAACAAGGGCCTGCTGATGGAAATGGATTTACCTTATGCCAGATTTTAAGACTGGCTAAGCTCAAGTATGCTTTCTTGGCCAACTTTTATACCTGGCTCGTTGCTTCACCTGTCAAGCACTGAATGTCTCTTATGGCATCTGATAAAGATCCTCGGGAGAGCTCTCCCCCAATTATTACTAGAGATGAAGTTGATTTTTTCAAAGATGTGTATCAGTTTATTATCAAAGTTGGGCCCATTTTAAATAATTTTTACGGTGTTGATTGGGAGAAGAGACTCGAGGTACTTGATGTTATCATTAGTTTTGCAATTATGTTATGATTTTTAATCTTCTACTTGTATGTTATCGTGTAATTCTTTTTATCATCTCTTTCTCTCCATTCCACTAGGCAAAGCAATTGCAGACAAACTTTGTACACTTGAGCCTGTTGAGCAAGTGAGTACTGTGCTCTAATTTATTTTTCATATATGCAAAGTGGATGTTCTGATGAGAAAGAAAGGTTCTTCTGTTAGTGGCATGATAACTCCACCCGTAATGACTATTAAGTGCTGTCATTCTGAATAATCACCATGACAAATTGCTTACCTATTTTTTGCTAAGTATCAGGCTTTTACCATGATTCTGTCTAAGATTGGATTGAGAAGCTATTAATTGTCTACCCAAGTATGAGGATCATTTAAGTACAACAAGCACTGTGTCATAATGGATCCATTGGATGTGAAGCTCAAACTTAGAGCTTCTAATTTGACAGGGCACTGCTGTAACCAATTGAAATAATGGAGCTGTTGTATATGATAGTTGGCTACCTGGATACTTTTGTTGCTACTGTCATTGTTGTACTAGTTCTTAATGAAGCTTAAGAGATTTGCATTCATAAAATGCACTCCTAGCAGTTGTAACTTCCTTCATAAGCTATAAGGGTATTGGTCCAGATACTTGAAATGTAATTATGTCTTGTTTTCAGTTATGGAACAATTAATATTACTTTGTGAACTTTGAGGTTGCACTAAATTTTAGTGATCTCAAAATTTTTAAAACTCAGTGCTGTTGACTTCTCATATGTCATATGTGGTCAAAATCATGAAATACTGTTTATTATACTTTCCAGAATACATTTTACGTTTCACTAAATTTTTCGAGCCTTTTCAACTCAAAATGGTGCATAAGATATTACAGCATGATGACCTTGTGATAGTGAGACCTTCCACTTACTATGTTTAGTCAAACTATGACATAAAATGGAGCATTTATTTGTTCCTGAATTGAAATATGTGATTTTTTCCTTAGCTTTTTTTTTTTCCTAATTCATTTTCAGTTCACATCCTTTTAGCTGAATAGTTGCCTCCAATTATAGAATTTGAAGTTTCCGCTCATTTTCCAAGGTGCTTTTCGGCAATTGTTCTTCAAGGGATTGTAGGATGAAGAAACACGGCTTTAGACACTATGTAGATGTTATTGTTGAGGAGACAGAATTTGTACCCAAAACCGGATGAATTAGTTATTTGATGAAATTCCTTATGCTTATGCATGCCGAAAATAAGTAACTTCCATTAGAATAATGTGAATGATGATGCTTTAGTTTCAAGTTAGGGTTTAATAACTGTAACTAACTATTAATATCTGTGTGAAAGGTACTATAAGCGCGCCTACCAAGAAATCTTTTTGACCAGTGATGCAACTGACAAGCTCTCCGCTGTTGCCAATGATGCTGGGCGTGTGTTAGACTATCATCGTTTTGGATGGTTGCTATTTCTGGCACTTCGTGTTCATGTCTTTGGTCGGTTTAAGGACTTAGTGACCAGCACCAATGGTCTACTTTCAATTCTGGTCAGTTGAGTTCAAGTAGAATTCAGTTCTTTAAATTGCAAAATCTTGTGTCATTGGTATCTTAACTTCCTATAGGAAAAGTTTGGATTTGTGTACAAGGGGCACATGGCGAAAGAAAATAAGTGATTAACAAAGAGAATCTAAGAATAACTTTCCATGTTTGGCATTTAGTTTTTGTCATGTCAGATTCTCATGTCAACATGTGTCCCAGTGATTTTGACAAGTGAATTTATTTTGCTAATGCTTTATAAAATGTCTGTGACAGGCTATTTTGATTATTCATGTTCCAGTACGGTTCACAGAACTACAGGAACTTCAACATCAATGACTCTTCACGATTTGGTAATGTTCTATTTAATGTCCTTGGGATAAGAAATAATGAGAAATGATTATCTTTTTTGCTTTTGAATTTGTCTTTTCGATAAATCTACTGTATTACTTTCTCAACTTGTTAATCTCCTTGTAGTTAAAAAAGGAGATAAAGTTGACCTAGTTGCATCCCTTAGCAAATTATATGATACCTCGGAAGATGAGTTACAGAAAATGCTGGAAAAATCCAACCAACTTATTATAGATATACTGAAGAAGAAGTCTCATTTGGCATCAGAATGCAGAATAGAAAACCTGGACAGCATTGACACAGGTGAATTTTTTTTAACCGTCCTTGTCTGACCACTGCCATTCTGATCGAGACTTTCTTGTGGTGTATATGTTCTTGCTGATATCCTTATCATGTCTGACACAGGTGGACTGGTGTATTTTGAAGATCTTATGGATGAATCATCTTTATCTTCTAGTATGACAATAGCTGGAAAATAATTATGATGATGCGATTCGAAATAAAGGTGAATTAGATGAAAGAATCTTTATTAATGATGAGGATAGTTTGCTCGGATCTGGGAGCTTATCTGGTGGTGCAATAAACATGAATGGTGCCAAGGTGTGTCTTTTAATTAAGAAATATCCAATTAGTTTTTTTTTTAATTTAAAAAAAAAAAAATTATATTCCTCTTCAACCCCCACCCTTTTTTCTATTAATGGTTGGTTTCTTTAATTCATAGAGGAAGCTCGATTTGATTGCATCACCAGCCAAAACAATCACAAGCCCACTCTCTCCCTGCCGCTCTCCCGCTCCATCTCATCTGAGTGCTGTACCTAGTGTTGGCAACCCAAGAATGGCTGCTACTCCTGTAAGCACAGCAATGACCACTGCAAAGTGGCTTCGAACTGTCATAGCTCCGCTTCCATCAAAACCCTCAGTGGAGTTGGAGAGATTCCTTTCATCATGTGATAGAGATGTAACTCCTGATGTGGAAGCAAGTAAGGAGGTCTCAGATAATACTAGAGGCTATATTTCCAAGTTGTGGCCCTGGGGAGTATTCTGCAGCTGGAGGCCTCCAAACTACAAGCTTGATGGATAACATATGGGCAGAACAACGTAGATTAGAGGCACTTAAGTTGTATTATAGGGTTCTGCTTGCTATGTGCATGGCAGAGTCCCAGATTTTGCATGCTAACAACTTATCCTCTTTACTAACCAATGAGAGGTTTCATAGATGTATGCTTGCTTGTTCGGCAGAACTCGTTCTTGCCACACATAAGACAGTAACAATGTTGTTTCCAGCAGTGTTAGAGAGAACTGGTATTACAGCTTTTGATCTAAGCAAGGTGATAGAGAGTTTCATTAGGCACGAGGAAAGCCTTCCTAGGGAGTTGAGGCGGCACTTAAATTCCTTGGAAGAACGACTTTTGGAGAGTATGGTATGGGAGAAGGGCTCTTCAATGTACAATTCTTTGACAGTTGCAAGGCCAGCGCTTTCTAGACTGATAGCAGAAATAAACCGTCTTGGATTGTTGGCTGAGCCAATGCCATCTTTGGATGCAATAGCCTTGCACATTAACTTGTCCTCTGTGTCATTTTTACCAAAGCATGAGACTGCCCCTGGTAATAATTTGCCTCAACCTTCCATTGAAGATTTCTTTTCATAAACCTAACTCATTCCACAGCTTAGAGTTCTTTCAGAGGTGGATATTTTATGTGTGGAGTGGATTCTTGAACTGCAAGCTTTCATTGTTTTACAAATTAAATGAGTTATTGTTGTTTGAATTCTTCAGCTAATAGTATCTCTTTTCATTTGGATGACATGCATTACAATAGTTGCGGTTCAGAATGGAGATATTCGGTCACCCAAAAGAGTGTGCACTGAGTACCGCAGCGTGCTAGTAGAGCGGAATTCCTTCACGTCACCAGTTAAAGATCGACTGATGGCACTTAACAATCTGAAGTCAAAGCTTCCACCACCTGCTTTACAGTCTGCATTTGCCACGTACCATAGTTGTCAAAACTCCACAAGCGGGAGATCGTTTCTATTTGAACTAATATATTTGGTTTTTAGTCCACTTGTTTAATTTGTTGTACTTAATATTGTACAGTCCTACAAGGCCAAATCCTGGTGGTGGAGGGGAAACCTGTGCAGAAACTGCAATTACTGTATTCTTTAGCAAGGTATTGTTCGTTCAAAGAATGATGTAATGGTTGTTTTTCCTTTTAGCTTAGTATAGGAAGATTAGAGCACTTAAAGGTCTTGTGAAATGTGCTTACTCAGAAGGTAAGAAACCTACATTCTCCTACTGCCCGTGTTTTGTATCAAATGTTAGTCAGTTGCTCTGTTGGTGTCAAACTGCCTTTTGCGTGTGGTTTTAGTTTTTTTTAAAGGAGGAGGACCAGTAAATTAACTGAGGCTTTTCTCTAACCAGTCTTTTATGATAGGCCATACTGCTTTTTATGGATGCTTGGATGGCCAATCTTCTTGTAATATTCCTTAGGATCATATGTGAATGTTACAGCCACATCTGTATACACTCTTCTTTAGGAGAATCAGGATGCACTTTAAAAGTGGAATTGCTTGCTTTCTGATCTCTTCCTCTTTGATTATATACTATTTTCACATATTGGGCTTGAGGCTATTATGGTATTACCTGATCAAGTTAATTGTTTCTTTGCTAATACTAAGGTGAAAATAATTGTCTTACCAGATCATAAAGTTAGCAGCCGTCCGGATAAATGGTATGGTTGAGCGGCTACAGCTTTCTCAGCATATGAGAGAGATTGTTTACTGTTTTTTTCAGAAAATTCTTAGTCAGAGGACTACGCTTTTCTTCAACCGCCACATTGACCAAATTATCCTCTGCTGTTTTTATGGAGTTGCCAAGGTAGTATTGGGTTATGATGAAAATGAAGGATGATATTTTAATATTCTTGTATTATCTAATATTTTATGTTTTGACCTGCAGATTTCACAACTGAACCTGACCTTTAAAGAAATCATTTACAACGAAATACAGAAAACAACCACAATGCAAGCCACAAGTCTTTCGCAGTGTTTTCATTGACTGGACATCAGCATGCCGCAGCGGGGTATAGTAAATCTTTTACTCTCTTGTCCTGAGTGTTGGGTGCAGATACTTAGCATTTTAATGATTTTTGAAACAGAAAACTGGGCAAGAGCATGTTGACATCATCACTTTTTACAATGAAATATTCGTTCCTGCTGTTAAACCCCTTCTAGTTGAGCTTTCCCCAGCAGGAACAGCTCAGAAAGATAATCAAGTTGCAGAAGGTAGCAATGACAATGAGGGTAAGTTATTGTGACTCACTTTTCTGTCATGAGATTTGTTCCTTCTGTATGAAGAAAAAAACAAAGTGGGAGGTATTCCTTCCATCAATTTTCTTCTGGGAAAGCAATCTATGGCCTGGCTTGATTATCATGCGTCTTCCCTTTTCATTAGGTCAATGTCCCACGTCTCCAAAGACATCTCTATTTCCAAGTCTTCCTGACATGTGGATCACATCTCTCCAAAGAAAGTCTCTGCTGCACACAATGTATACGTCTCTCCTCTGCGATCATCAAAGGTAGTGCTTTTTGTCTTCTGGGAGTAATCTTTTTGGGTGATATTAAACTCAAATTCTTCTTTTCATGTTTTTTAATTCTGTTAATATAATCTAATCATGAGGAAAAAGCATGGGATATTTTCATGCTGATTATATATATGCTCTTAACAATTTGCTTCTTGCATTTTACTGGCTATTTCCATTTTAAAAGCCTGTAATATCTCCTGATGATCTCATTTTCAGATGGTGCCATACGATCTACATAATTTTAGTAATGACTTTTAACTTGGGTTCACAAATTTATGAATTGGTTTTAGTTTGTGTTCACATAGTGTTGTACAGCTCAGACTTGGAATGGCTTACTGTGGCTTACATAGCAAAAGAAAAAGAGACACTACTACACCAGTAACTTATTCTATTTGATGCTCTCAAGTTTGTCACCGATTGTTCATTTATCTGATAATATCCAATCTCAAGTGTATTGGGGATTTGGTGACATTACAGGAGCAGCTTGATCTATTGCAAGAGGACATAACAAATCAACTAACTTGTACAACACTCAAAATGCATTTTCCCTTTGATGATTAGTTGCTCAAGTTTTTTGATGTAGATTATGATCATGTTTACAGATGGATGCTTTGATCTCACATAGCTCCAAAAGCTATTACGCATGTGTTGGAGAAAGTACACATGCTTATCAGAGCCCCTCAAAAGACCTGATGGCCATCAATAATTGCTTGAATGGGTATGCATAGCTGATAACAATTTTTTGAAGATTGAAAGTAAAATGGGCAATGCACTCACTTTTACTTTTTGCCCCCCTACAATTTTCAGTGCTCGGAAGCGTAGAAGTGCACTGAATTTTGATGACGCTGATGTTGGCTTGGTTAGAGACTCTCTAGTAGCGAACAGTTTGTATTTTCAGAAAGGAAACTGCACATCATCATCTGCACCTTTTAAATCTGAGCAACCTGGCACAGAATTCATGATGTCCAGTTCAATAACCTTGATGTAAATACTCTCTTGGCTTTTCTGCTTACCATTCTGATGTCCCGTTTTCCATTTAAAGTCGAGTCGTGGCATGGGGTATTGTATTATTCCGCCACTCAACCCCAAGTGATGCTTATTCTCATTTTTGTTTCTGGAAAATCTAGTTTGGTTCTAGTTTAATTTTTCATATGATTTTACTGACCTCGTTTCTAGTTAACTCCATGGCTTTTCATCACTCTGTATTTATGTGGTGTGTGGAAGGTACTTTGTGATAAGAAGCTAATTTGTCACGTAGTGCGTTGTATTAAATTTTTTTTTTGTTTAAAAAAAAAAAAAAAAAAAAAAAAAGGAATACTGCTTGTAGATTCAAGGAGAAGGAAGAAAGTTGCTGTCAAGGTCGACAAATTTAACTGCTTTTGCATTTGTTCTTCCCCAATTCTGATTGCGTTGCCTTGTAACAGTAAGGCGCAAACAAGGTGATCAACAAAATTAGAAAGAGTAAAGCCAGGTCGTACATTTTTTTTTTTTTTTTTTGGTGTGTGGGATGAGTCCATGTTTTGATGAAGATTACCACGCACGCTTATAATTGATGATAGATTTTGATTCATTTGGATTGTTCGCTATGGTAATTGGCCGATTTGGTTGTTTACTAAAAAAATTTGGATTGCTCACGGTGAAAATGTAGTTTAGTAGTCTCAGAATAGTATGTGTATATATACACTGCCTATAATAGTGAGATTGAATGATTGAATATAACCGAAATACATGCTTATATTTTGCTTGAAATTTCAGCTAATGGTTGAGATGTTTAGTAGACTCCCTCTCCTTTGTAGGGGTCCAAACCCCTACAAGTGAGCAGAAAAAGGAGTAAAGAGGCCTTGGTGAACAGTCATAATTAATGAATAAGTGTAAGCTTTACTGTCCGACAGTATAGACTACTGACCACACCAAGAGATAGGCCGTGATACGGGAACGAACAGAATCAATGTGTTCCAATTTCTGGCCTTGCGATACAATTCAACCGCCCATCCAATGTACCATGGACTAAAAGGCCAGTAGCAATGTGCTCCAATTTCTATCCTTCCACCGACCATCAAATGGACCATGGACTAAATGGCCACTGCCAGAGAGGACTGTCCAGGGGACAGCCGCTCCAGCTCCAAAATACCTAATAAACTGATTTAACTGATTTCCATGACCTAACATATGAAGCAAATTATTTGGCATTCATTTTGATTTCAGCAAGATTGTTGTGTTAATTGGTTAAACAAATTTAAGAAAGATTTAGTATTAGTTTAACAAGTAGAGAAACCAAAAAAAAAAAAAAAATGGAAATCCAGCTGACAATTGGAAAACAAGTTGATAAAGATTCAGCCATCACCAGCCTTTACATAATGACGCCAGTTTTACATATTGTCAATAAATTGTTTTAAAAATTGCTTACATAGACAGAAGGTTGCTTAAAGACCTTATTCAAAAAGTTAAATAATGTTTACTTTTTTGGGCAAACAACTGCAAAGCCTAAGTAAATACGCCTTCCAAAAAAAAATATTAGTCCTACAAAAAAAATTAGTACAAGGTGGCACATCTAGTTATGGTATGATGTGAAGCAAAAGTGGCTGGACAAATTTGCCCTTCAAAAAACAAGAAATAGAGCCCTAATCACACAAAGTAATACTTATTTTGCAAGTCTACATTGGAAAGTTCCTCATATTATTAAATATACGTACTTCTTTTCCTGCATCTCATTCTCATTCTCAAAGCTGGAATTACTACCAGAATCTAGCTAGTGTGAGAGTATACCCCAAGCATTTCAATATAAAAGTTGGTATGGCTCACGAAGTAAAGCATAAATTTTAAGGTTGTTGACTTTATGTTAAACCAACAACTAGAAGGTTAATATGAAGGTACGTGCTAAACAAGTTCTCCTGCTCCCTCCCCTCTAGCAGGAAGAGAGATGTATACTAGTGACTGAGAATCAACAACAAACAAATTCTCAAGTGAACCAGTACACCATCAAAGAAAATATACTCTGGAAGGAGATCAGCACAGCAAGACAAAACAAAAGCCATTATCAGATCATTACCCCCATCACTAATCTATGATGAGCAATCTGATAGAAAAGCCAAAAAAAAAACTACATTTGAATGAAACTTAGCACCACAAAAAGGCACAGAATCTGAGTTGGGAAAGTACAACTTAACAAATCCAATGCATTCTCACTTTAAAAAAAATCTAAAGATGGCGTCCAAAGTCATTATAGATCCAAAACTTAGTTCTTAACAGTACATGTAAAACAAAAGCAGCACCAAAATAACAAAATCTCGGACTTTCAACATAGTAGCAAATTTTTGAATAGCAACATTTTGTTTTTCCCTTTGACAATAGAAAAGAAGAAATCAGTCACCCTTTCTCCTAAAAGAACAGCCCTCAGTGAGTCTGGCACGTCCTCCAGTAGGCTGGCACAACACTGTCTGGCAATTACCGCAGACCACCACTGTTTGGGAGTGGCTGAACACGGTTGTTCTGGAAAAGCATACTTTCAGACATAACATACATCACATTCAACCAAAACAAAATTATAGAAAATAAGTCAAATGGATGTGGTAACTTACATGTTAAAGCAACCCTGACATTTGACGTCCTACAATGTAACAACCAAAAGTAAAAAAATAAAAACTAATATCAATCATCTGAAACGGTAAAAATAAATTTACCATTAAAAAAAAAAAAAACAACCTATCATACCATGAAGAAGGAGTTGGGAGAGGGCACCAGACGCTTGAGCTTGTGCTTCCTCTTCTCCAAATCAGCCGGAGGGTTTAGCAAATCGACGTCATTTGGTAGAACCTTATGACGATTAAATTCAATAGATTTACAAAAAAACACAAATTCTTTATTAAAAAAAAGAAGAAAATAAAAGATCACAGGTAAAAGTATTGAAGAATAACTAGATTAGATGGTACATAATACTGGAAATCAAACACGAAGACATAAGAACGACTATACGACTGCAACTTACCATCTTATCAAATTCCCTGAGATGCAATTGCAGTTTTTGATGAAGGAGACAGTCCAGCCGGCGGTCACTTGGAAATGTTACTGCGAAAGTGAATGGGTGGTTAGGGTTTTTGCGATTCTTATATACTGCCACCTCCTCGATGTGAACCGTTGGATGCTGGAGGATGCTATAATCTCAACCCTCTATTTGTATCTTCTCTAGTTGTCTAGGGCACCAGGGTTGTGCTTGTCCTTTCGCTACCGTCTTCGTTTTATTTATTTATTTATTTTTCAAATACTTAATTTGACTTTTTGGGTTTTCGAAGCCCAGTTTTATGTATATTTTTTTTCAAAATTTTAACTTTAAATGTGTTAATATTAATTATAAATTTTAATTTTATTAAAAAATATCATTAAAAGTCAAATAGTTTACATTAATTTTCATTATAAAATTTAGGGTTAATTTCACTTTGCCCCTTGAACTATATGAGTAATTACACTTTGCCCCCCTTATCTATGGAAATAACACTTTACTCCCTAAAAGTAAAATTGTCTGCTTTTTAACTAACGTCCTTGGGAATTGTGAATCTTTAGATTCCTACTATGCCCCGTCCCCACTAACTGTTAGTTATATAGCCGTTGCAAAGTTTTTGCCATCCAACAAATAAATAGGCTTAGAAATGGCAAAAAACAAAACTCACTCACTTTCTTGCATGCATGTCTGAAGAGAATGGCTCAAAATTCATGCAACTCAAGTTCATCTAAATCCAAGAGTGGAGCAAGGTGCAAATGTGGAGTAAATGCACCAATCTGCACCTCATGGACAGCAGAAAATCCTGGAAGAAATTTCTTGGATGTTCTAACTATAAGGTAAGGAAAGTTCTCAAATTCTCATCATCTGAATATGTTTTCTTTGCTCTTTTTTTTTTTTTTTTTAATGCTATATGTCTTGACTAAGTCATGTTTATACCATAATGAATATGCATATGGGTTTTTCCAGTAGGTTAAACCTGAAATTTGCAACAAAGGGAAAGAGATCGCATACAAGTTGATGGCAAAAATGGTATTTGATTTGTAAGGAATGCAAGAAAGGATAATGGAGTTGGAAAGAAAGAATGAAGATGCATCAAGAGCTGTGCAAAGCACTAAGAGCAGAAGTAATAAGATACAAATCTGCTCTAGAAGCATCCAAGAAAAATGGAGCTATGCTAAAACAGATGTTATGCATGATGCTCATGTTCATCCTATTATATGTACTAAGCATAAAAATAGAGGGAAAGCAAGGAAACCACATGTACCTACCATGATTCATTAAGGGTATATTTGTCTTTTCATTCGTTATATTGACAAAGTTTACAACTGCAACATCTGACAGCTTTGACTGGGGGGTTGTTGGTCCCAAAGCAACCTAAGAGGGGGGGTGAATTAGGTTTTTTGAAAATTACTTTGAGAAATATTGAGATTTTCAAATTGAATTCAGATATAACAAAATCAATAGAACAGTAAAGTAAAGAGAGAATAAATTAAACAATCAATACTTCCAAGCTAGCAAGCTTGAAGTATCAAATCTCTTGAATGCTTCACACCTTTGGCACTTGGTGAGCCAATAATCTTTACAAAGTTGGGAAGTTCTTCCTCACACTAAGACTTTTTTAGTTGAGCCAAGAATCTTACTTACAACCACACTTTCATACAAGATTATCACTCCACTCAAAGTTGAATTACACTCACAATTGCACACTAATACAACAAAGCACTATAGTCAATTTGCACTCAAATTACTCTTTTCTAGGGCTTGTATTTAATGTATTAGATGTTTAATTCAGGTTATTAAAGCACCTATTTATAAGAGCAATAAATAGTGGTGTATACAGAGACGGCTAAGTAATAAATGCACAAAAAATAGCCGTTGGGGTTTCGGACGTCCAAGAAGGATTGCATGCATCCGAGGCAGCGTCCGATCTTCTTTCAGTTTTGTTGAGAGGCTTCGTTCGGACGTCCGTGCATGCGTCGGTCCTTCGTCCGACAGAGGTTTGACGATCTGGCGTCCGAAAGAAAGGCGAGGATCACATTCTTTCTGCCAGTTCGTTCGGACGAGATTAGTGTCTGAGGAGTTTTGACCTAGTTCGGACGGTTCTGTGCGTCCAAAAGATCTGTTCCTGCAAAAGCTTGTTTTACAGAGTTAAGTATTCATGTCATCATCAAAATAAGGTTTGGAAAACATCAATCTCCCCCTTTTGATGATGACAAATCTCAATTAGATATGACTAATCAATTTACAATATATCATAATTGGATATCAATTATCAACATATCAATCATATCAAAACACAATAATATAACAATTCCCCCTTTTGACATCAATAAAAAAGACTCCCCCTTAGATCATGCAAGTAGTTTGATAGAAATGAAACACGTTTAATACATCCAACTGAAAAGTTTAACGATGCTAGAGTTAAGTAAATACATATCCAAGCCACAGCAAAGGAGCTGCTCAAACGATTTGGTATGGGGTCTAATAAGCGAGAACTATGAAAACAAAGTACAAAATGGGAAAAAGAACTTATACATATCATAAATTGTTTTGGAGCGCTATTCAATCTCAGATTTGTCGTTTGGAGGGAACATCTTCAGCAGTAACTTCACTGTCATCCTCTGTCTCCGGACGACGTTGCATGATAAAGTCAAATGTGTCGTCAACATCTTCATCATCGTCGCCATCGTCATCGGCAGCTCCTTGAGCAGCTTCTGCATTGTCTTCACGTGTATGTTCATCTTCAGGTTCATCACTGTCGGAAGAGAACTCAAGTGGATATTGGGACCGTGGCTAGCAATTAGAACTTGAGCCGAAGCAGACATGCCAAGACTGAGTGCCTCTTGGAGAATTATTTGTCGAGTTTCAAGTCGTTTTAACTTTTGATTTGTGCGACGTTGAAATGAACTGACTTGAGTACTTAGAGAGGTGAGAAGTCCACAGATATGTGAAAGAGATGGTTCGAAGTAGATGGTTCGGATGTAAGTGGAGGTGGTTGAGGAGTAGGAGAATAGATGTGTATAAGAGACAGCCTATGGGAACTCTTTCTCACTGATACCCGAAGAAACATTCATTTTGGAATCTCATTTCTCACTAAAAACGGAGGCCTTTGCGTTCAATGTAGGATTTGTTAAAATAGGGAGGATATTGTTTGTTTCCGCTGAAAGGAATGTTGAAGAAATCAAAAATTTTAGTGAGAAATTTTCCAAAATGAATGTTTCTTCGGGTATCAGTGAGAAAGAGTTCCCATAGGGAACAAAAAAGATAGTCAAAATCTAGAGGAATACCCTTGAAAACACAAAAAAATAAGTACAGTTGCATTTTTCCGGGCTCAGTACGATTCCGTCAGTTGACAATAACAGATATTGTGACAATTAGACTTTGCAACGGAAGCCAAAACTAACATTGGTTCGCTGCTGTCTCTTATACACATCTAGATGTGTAAAATGAATGTTAAAAATACACATCTAGATTTGTATCAATATCAAACTGAGTATCATCTTGTTGCATTTGTCTAAGTGAAAAGAAATAGGAATATAATGCTTCCATTTCAAATCTTCACATTCAAAAATGGTGTTAATGATGTTTGATGAAATCTCAAGATCAGGTGTTGTTAACACGAGAAATGAGAGTGCGAACAATAGGACCTTTCCGAAGATTGGCCGTGAACTGAAGCACCATGTCATGATAAACAGGTAAATCAAGATGCACAAGATGACCCCAATTTTGTTTTTTAAAACAAGATTTGATAATGGAAAAATTATATTCATCAAATAGACTATGAGAAGCAGGACGTTGAACGATTATAGATTTACTGAGAAGGGAAGTATACCGTTCGGATGCCTTGGCATCGAAAAATTTTGATAAAGTTGGAGTGGTGGAGACTTGAGGATTGGCTGATGATTCTCCTCGTACTGGAGCCTTCCCTTTAGTTTTTCGACCCCAATTTGCTGTAGAGGAACCTCCGCGAGATTTCACCATCGCAATAAAAGAAGAGAAAATTAAAAAATTTTGAGGACTGGTGAGATTTTGAGGAAATGAGATGGTGGATGGGGAAAATGAGATGTGATTTAGGTGATAAGGGCTATGGGTAGGATGATTTTCCAATCAATTTCTAGTTGGAAGAGATAGTGGGAATTTGGTATAAGTGGAGAGAAAAAAATTTGCCTGAGGGTTTTCGGGAGAGGGGGTGAGTCTGAAATGGGGAATTTGGACGATTTTAATCAAACAAGGGTACCTTTCAGACGGCCGAACGTTTGGTGTGCGTCCGACAAAGCGTCCGAAAGCTGAAGAACGGATGGCCGAAGGAGGAGCCAGTGCGTCCGGAAGATTTCCAGAGAGTTTAGAAAAAAGAAGAATATTGTTCGGACGAATATGAGCGTCCGAGAGGTAACAGATGCTTTCGGACGATATGTATTGTATCTTATTAGAAAAGTTGATTTGACGAAGGAGTGCGTCCGAACTATGAACTTATGCCAAATTTATCTGTAAAATCCCCAAACATTTTCTGAGCGATTCAAAGCGATCTAGAGCTAAGGGTTTTGTAAAAATATCAGCCAATTGATCTGAAGAGGGCACAAAATCAGTACAAATTTCCTTTTTACAAACGAGGTCTCTAATGAAATGATGCTTAACAACATCAATGTGTTTAGTTCTAGAGTGCATAACAGGATTTTTTATGAGATTAATTGCACTAGTGTTGTCACACAATATAGGAACACAATCAAAAATTACACCAAAATCTTTCAGAGTATGTTTCATCCAAAGAAGTTGAGCACAACAATTTTCGGCAGCAATGTATTCAGCTTTAGCCGTAGAAAGAGAAATAGAATTTTGTTTTTTACTAAACCAACAAGACAATTTCCCAGAAAATAACACATACCAATGGTACTTTTTCTATCAATTTTACACCCAGTAAAGTCAGCATCAGAATAGCTAATCAGATCAAATGTAGAGGACTTTGGATACCACAGACCAAAATCCGTTGTTCCTTTTAGATATCTAAAAATTCTTTTCACAGCTATCAAATGTGATTCTTTAGGGCAAGATTGAAATCTAACACATAAACAAACAGCAAACATGATATCTGGTCTACTGACAGTTAAGTAAAGTAGACTTTCGATCATACCTCTATAGTATTTTTCATCAACACTATTACCTTTTTCGTCTTTATCGAGTTTGGTTGAAGTACACATTGGCGTACCAACTTATTTGCAATCTTCCATACCAAATCGTTTGAGCAGCTCCTTTGTGTACTTGATTTGTATAATAAATGTTCCTTCCTTAGTTTGATGAACTTGTAGTCCGAGGAAAAATTGCAACTTGCCCATCATACTCATCTCAAACTCTTCTTGCATTAATTGTGAAAAATTCTTGCACAAACTTTCATTAGTTGCTCCAAACATTATATCATCAACACGAATTTGAACAATTAACAATCCTTTTAAATCCGTTTTTGTAAAAAGTGTGGTGTCAACTAAACTTCTTTTGAAACCATTTTCTATCAAGAAGCCACTTAATCTTTCATACCAAGCTCTTGGACCTTGTTTCAAACCATATAAAGCTTTGGAAAGTTTGAAAATATAATTTGGAAGATTCTTATTTTCAAAGTCCGGAGGTTGTTCGACGAAAACTTCTTGGTCGATAAAATTCATTTAAAAAGGCACTTTTGACATCCATTTGAAATAATTTTAAATTATTGAAACATGCAAATGCAAGAAACATGCGAATGGATTCTAATCTAGCCACGGGTGCAAAGGTTTCATCAAAGTCAATACCTTCTTCTTGAGCGTAACCTTTTGCAACAAGTCTAGCTTTGTTTCTTATGATCTCACCTTTGTCATTTAATTTGTTTCTAAAAACCCATTTAGTACCAATAACGGGATGAGAAGAAGGTCTTTCAACTAAGGTCCATACATTATTTTTCTCAAATTGACTAAGTTCATCTTGCATAGTATTAACCCAAGATTCATCACTCAAAGCAACATCTATATGTTTAGGTTCAATGTGAGAGAGTAATGCACAATTATTATTCAAAGATTTATGAGAACGAGTAGTTACCCCATCAGATAGATCACCCATGATTAAATCTTGAGGATGACTAGAGACAAATCTCCAAGCTTTCGGAAGATCATTTTGGGCATCCTCATTGTGATTACTTTTCATCATCAATTTGATGGTTGTTGACATTAACGCTTGATGTAATCTTTTGATGATCTCCATGAATAACGAGCTTTTCGAGCTCCTTTAAAATACTTACATCTTCAACTTCACATAATTTCTTTGAGATAACATCATTAGTTTCATCAAATGTAACATGCACAACTTCTTCAATCAAAAGCGTTCTTCTATTATAAACTCGGTATACTTTCTTGTCACTAGAATATCCTAGAAAATTTCTTCATCCGATTTTTTATCAAATTTTCCAAGGTTTTCTTTGATTTTTAAAATAAAGCATTTGCAACCAAAAACTTTAAAATAGCTCACAACGGGTTTTCTACAAAATATGAGTTCATAAGGAGTTTTATTTAAAGAGGGTCTTAATAAAACTCGATTCATAACATAACAAGCCGTGTTAACCGCTTCGGCCCAAAAGTATTGTGGTAAGTCATATTCACTAATCATAGTTCTAGCCGTTTCTTGAAGAGTCCTATTTTTCCTTTTCAACAACACCATTTTGTTGAGGGACTCTAACAACCGAAAACTCATCAAAGATACCGTTGTGATCACAAAAGTCAGAAAAACCCCCAAATTTAAATTCGGCACCATTGTCACTCCTTAGACGAATAATTTTTGTATCCAATAAGTTTTGAATTTTGAAAAATAATTTTATAAATTTTTCAAATGTTTCATTTTTGTGAACAAGAAATAATACCCAAGTAAATCTAGAATAGTCATCTACGATAACAAATGCATATTTGCAACCACCTAAACTAGCATATTGAGTAGGTCCAAATAAGTTTAAATGCAACAATATCTGTCTCTTTTATGAGTAGACACAAAATTCTTTGGTTTAAAAGAAACTTTGACTTGTTTACCAAATTGGCATGCATCACAAATTTTATTTTTCAAAAATTTCAGTTTTGGCAAACCTCTTACCAAATCTTTCTTGGCAAGTTTTTCAATCAAATCCATATTAAAATGACAAAGTCTTCTATGCCAAAGCTACATGGATCATCTATGGAAGCGGTAAGACATTTTACAATGCTATTGCTAATTTTATCAAGATGAATCACATACACATCATTGTGCCTAGTGCCCTTGAATAAGACAACATGATTTTTATCAAGGATAAGACATTCATGCTTGGTAAAAAATACATATAAATTTTTGTCACAAAGTTGACTAACACTTAATAAATTATAGTTCAAATTATCAACAAGAAGCACATTCTTAATCAAGGTTTCACCATTTTTACCTACATCACCGATGCCGATTGATTTTGCTTTATTGTTATCTCCAAAAGTGACTTTTCCACTATTTTTTGATGTGAGATTTGTGAAGAGAGAAGCATCACCCCTCATGTGCCTTGAACATCCACTATCTATGAACCACTTAGCATTGTTGGTGATGTTAAGTACCTACACAATAAATCAATTGATAACTTTTGGTACCCATGTTTTCTTGGGTCCATTTGAGTTAGTGAAATTACTTTCAATCCATGCAACTTGTCATTCCAAGTTTTTCGTTCTTCTTGACATAACATATATTCTTAACATGTCCATGTTGTTGGCAATATCTATAAATAATGCTTTTATTAACATACAAAGATAATTTTAGTTTTACAATACATAAGTCATCCCTTCTAAACATGACAAAATTTTTGTTGATAGCTATATTTCTATTTCTTTTCATATCAACAATATTTTCTTTCTTTCTAATTAAGAGAGCATTCAAATCATCCATTCTTTTCTTCAAGGAGGCTTGTTCTTC
Source organism: Cinchona pubescens (assembly GCA_025175665.1). NCBI lineage: Eukaryota > Viridiplantae > Streptophyta > Magnoliopsida > Gentianales > Rubiaceae > Cinchona > Cinchona pubescens. The sequence continues at coordinate 1,057,674 of JANKKI010000141.1, forward strand.
CTTGACCTTTGACCTCACATGCATTCTTTTCTTCAAATCACGATTTTCTTGTGATAGCCTATTATTTTCATTCACAAGTTTAGAGTTAGCATTCAATAAAGCATTTGACTTTTTAACTAACTCCTTATTTCTAGCATATGATTCCTTTAAGCTATCATGCAATTTCAAAATGAAAGCTTCAAGATCATCTTCATCATTTTCATTGTTGGAGTCATAGTTAGAATTTACCTCATCATCTACCAATGGCCATAAAGGCCATTTGTGCCGACTCCATTTCTTCTTCAATTTCTCCTTCGGAGTTGCAATCATCCCATGTGATTTGAAAGTTATTGAATCTCGGTTTTCTTCCTTCCTTCTTTTTCTTAGAAGGACACTCATTTGCAAAATAACCGAGTTGACCGCATTCAAAGCATTTTTCGTTTTGCTTCTTCATTTCAAGCCTTGACTTCCCTTTGAAATTATTTGAGTTTGTAGCTCCACCTCTTCTCATTCTTCGTTTGTTGATATAATGTTTGAGAAATCCTTTAGTGATGAGTGCAATATCTCCTTCATCAAGATCTTCATCTTCTAGATTGATGGAGCTAGTTTCATCTTCCTCTGGAGAGGTCTTTAGAGCAATGCTCCTTCTTGGCCTTGCTTCTTCATCATCCACACCCTTGGCCTTTAACTTGAGTTCATAAGATGTAAGAGAATTGATTAGTGATTCAATAGGCATTAAATTTAAATTCTTGGCTTCCTCGGTATAGCAATGGTTTTGGCATCCCATTCTTTGGATAGAGCATTTAGGATTTTTCTATTTTTTTCACCCAAAGAGTACTCCTTACTCAAGGCTTCAAGATCCTTTATAATGTCATTGAACCTGCAGTATATTTTGTCTATGTTCTCATGTGGTTCCATCTTGAAGGACTCATACTTGGCAACAAGTAGGAATTTCTTTTGCTCACGAACATCATCGCTCCCTTCATGAATTTCTTTCAACTTATCCCATATTTCTTTAGTAGAAATGTAACCCTTCACGCGAGTTGATTCATTTGCATCCAAGGCATTATACAACACATTCATGGCTTTTGCATTCAATGTCAAGTTTGCCTTGTCTTGTGGAGTGAGCTCATTCCTTGTCTTTTCTCTTCTTCTATTTGTGTGATCATCAATGATAGAAGATTCAAATGGATCTTCATTGACAACATACCACAAATCAATGTCAATAGATTGCAGAAATATTTTCATTCTATCTCTCCAACTAATGTAAAATTTGCCCCATTAAACATAGGGGGCTTAGTAACGGATTGACCCTCAAAAAATAGAGCATTGTTGGTTGCCATATTTCTTTACTCAAGAGCAGTTTAAGCAATATAATGAGACCAAGCTCTGATACCAGGGGTAAAGTGTTATTTCCATAGATAAGAGGGGCAAAGTGTAACTACCCCCATAGTTCAGGAGGGTAAAGTGTTATTTCCATAGATAAGGGAGGCAAAGTGTAATTACCCCCATAGTTCAGGAGGGCAAAGTGTAATTATCCCTAAAATTTATATATTTAAGATTAAAAATGTGTTGAAATTAATGTATTACTCCATTCCTCCGCCACCCCCTTCTCCAATTCCTACCAATTTCATACCAAATTTGCCTAACAATAATCAATCCATAAGATTAATTTGCCCAATTCCATTCATATGAACTAAGTTTACTAAAATTATACCAATCCACTAGAACGAATTTCATATCTAATCTTTTTATAAAAAATAATAATAATAATAATAATGTATGAAAGGGGAATGGAGAGGAAAAGAGAGAAAATGATAGGTCGGGAAGAGTGGGGAAGGAAATGGTGGGAAGGATAAAAAAGGAGGAAGAGCTAGGAGAGGTGGGAGATGCGAGTGGGAGAGGTGACAGTGGAAGGAGAACGAACAATAATGGTGGATGAGGGAAGGGGAAAACAATGGTAGGGGCAAAGGAGAAGAGGGGAGAGATGGAAAGAGTGGAAAAAGAAGAGAGAGATGAGAGGAGTGGAAAAGAAATGAGAGAGATGAGAGAATGCAAGGGGCAGGGACAATGTTCAGAAGGGAAGGGACAACAATGGTGGATGAAGGGGAGAGATAACAAGTGATAGAGTAAAGGAAATGAGACGAGGCGAGTCGAGAAAGTTGGGGGATATAAGGGGTAGGAAGGGACAACAAGTGGTGCTGGAGGGAAGAAAGAGGCAAATAAGTGAGGTTTGAAGAGAAAAAAAGGAAAAAAAAAAATTTAAACAAAACTAATTATCTTTTGACAATTTTGCCGTGTCTTTTTATGATTTGGGCTAACTTAATACCTAGACGGAAAGAGTTTTTGATTGTCAATTTTAAAATTTGAGTGACTATTTTAACTATAAAAAAAATAGTTAATTATACTTTGTCCCTTTATAAATTTGATAATGTCTCAATTTACCCACTAAAAAAATTACATACATTTTACCCCCTCTGACTAACGGTCAAAACCAATCGCTAATAAAAAATTTAAGAGGTGGTACAAAATTACTAAATTGCTCTCGTATGATTTTAATGTTAGTTATAATTTACCCTCTGTATTAGTATAAAATTATATTTTATTCCCTATGATTCCTAAAAATTTCACTTTATCATCTATGAAATAGATAAAATATTCGAATGAGAAATTTCATACTCTGACAATCTTTGTTGTTTAACAGTTTAATTAACATGTTATTAATTTGTCATTATCATTACGATGATTTATAAGGATTCATTTTAAAATTTTAGAATTGAAATTAACATAAATTAGTTATTTAGTGAAATTATTGCTTTATTTTTTGTTTTATAATTTTAGAAAGTCATATCAAACCAATTTTATATAGGAATTATACATATTCTAAATATGTATAAAGAGAGAACGTCTTTACAAGTCTTCTTCCACTAAAGGGAAACTACAATTAACCAAAAAAAATATTCTGACACCTAAATCTATACTCAAAATTTAGCCATGATTATAAATATGACAATTAAACTATTGAAAATGACTGGAGAACCACATAATAGAAGGAGACTCATGAAGATGTTCTTTCTTTGCTTGTGCTTTGAAGAGGTACAAATCATACATAAAATTGGTTTAATATGATTTTCGGGATTATAAAACAAAGGAAAATATTATCATAGATCCGGTCTTGACCTTCACTTATAGACCTTGCGGTTAAGATTAAATTTTAGAAAATCTTACTTACATCAGCTGATGTCATAGATTTCATAACATTTAATCCAAACTACAGAGTTTACAAGTGGGAGTATAGACCATAAGATGTGTCTACCTAAGTATTCTCATAAAACAAAAAATAAAGTGATAATTTCGTTAAATGTCCAAATTAGATTAATTTCAATTTTAAATTGATAACATGTAAATTGAACTGTTAAACAACAAAGATCATTAGAGTACGAAATTTCTCATTTGAGTATTTATCTAATTTCTCATTTGAGTATTTATCTACTTTACAAGTGGTAAAGTGAATTTTAGAAATAATAGAGGTAAAATGTAATTTTATACTGTAAATTATAGCTAACATTAAAATTAAATGAGGGCAATTTAATAATTTTGCACAATTTTCTAAATTCTTGACTAATGGTTGGTTTTGACCGCGGTAGAGAGGAAACAAAATGTATATAAATTTTTTTATACGATAAATCGAGACATAAACAAATTTACATAGGAGCAAAGTGTAATTAATTCCATAATAATTTAGCAACTTTGTAAAGTTTGGTGGGCTGTTGGCGGTTTGCCCATTCCATATTCCTTATCTTCTTTTCTCTCTATGTATAATTCCTTTCCAGGCCTTAGCCTTGACAAATATTTAGATAGACCCGATCTTTAATTTCACTCGTAAACCCTGTGATGTGGATTAAACTTTAGAAAATCTATGACATCAGCTGATGTAAGTAAGATTCTTTAAACTTTAATCCTGATCACAGGATCTACAGGTGGACCTAAAGACCAGGTCTACCTAAATATTTTCCCTTAGCCTTATGTACGTAAGTCAACAATAGTTATGCTTAAGGTTAGGATTGTCAATTGGGTTTTATGAGTCGGGTTTTACAAAACTCAAATTCGATATACAAAATTATTCAACTTGTAAATTTTAATCAGATTGAATTAGACTCACAAATATGTATCTCATACTTGACTCACAAAATTATTTAAGTTTCAAGCCTTAATCGGGTTGATCCAAACTCACAGTACATACATTACTGAGATAAGAAATTAAGAGACAAAATATAAAAAAAATATTTCAAATCTCAACACTAACAATTAAAGTATGAAAAATAAATACTTTCTCAAAAATTAGTAATATATGCACATACAAAAGTTAAAAAAAAAAAAAAAGTATTTTAAATAAATTATTATGACTATGAGGTTAAGAATTTACTTAATTAATAGATTAATTAGTATAGAATGTGTTTATATATATATATATATATATTCATTTACTTATTAGAATTGGGTTTTACTCAGGCTGACATTTGTGAAATCCAAATTCGACTCATATTTAAATTGGTCTCAATATTTAGGGTCAATCTTAACTCGTATCACTTTAAAGTAAGGCTCATTCCTCTATTTGTCGGGTCAGACGGGCCGGCCCAACCCATTAACAATCCTACTTAAGGTTGAGGGCCTGAGGCCCAAATCAAATCTTAATGCGTTGGGCTTAACGAAAAACCGGACGGCCCCAGAGTATGGAACTCGTCAGTGCGTTTTGGGGAGAAAGAGAGTGTGTGTATGTGCGTGAGAGTAGTCAAAACAGTCATCTCCTCTGTCAAACTTCCAAAATTCCTAAAGCCCCGCCCCCGAATCACACACTCTGGGATTATATTTCGTCGGAGTAGACGACAACAACAACACTGAGTACGCAGAGAGATCCAAAATGTTGCCCCCGGAGCTCCAACCCCGTTCCTTCCGTCCCTACATCTCGTCTTCCATCAGTGCCCCTTCGTTCTACCGTGGCGGCGGCGATGCTTACCCTAGCCCCAGCCCCAGCCCCAGCCCCAATTCAGCTTCTTCATTCTACGCCGGCAGCGGCAGCGGCAGCTCCCGCGGCTCCGCCTCTAGATCTCTCAATAAGAGCTCCCGATTCTCCCCTTCTTCCTTCGCCCATAACGCCAGAATTGCTGTTGCATTAGTCCCCTCCGCCGCCTTCCTCCTCGACCTCGGCGGAACTCCTGTTCTCGCCACCCTCACCTTAGGTCTCATGGTCTCCTACATCCTCGATTCCCTCAACTTCAAACCCGGCTCCTTCTTCGCGGTATGGTTCTCCCTCATCGCCGCCCAGATCGTTTGACTTCTTCTTCAGCTCCTCCCTGCTTCTCTCCACCTTCAACTCCCTCTCTATCGGCCTCCTCGCCTCTTTCGTCTGCGCCATTACCAATTTCTTCCTAGGGGTCTGGGTCTCGCTTCAGTTCAGGTGGATCCAAATCGAGTATCCCACTATCGTCCTGGCCTTGGAGCGCCTCTTGTTCGCCTGCGTTCCTGTTATTGCCTCCTCCATTTTCACTTGGGCAACTGTCTCTGCTGTTGGTATGGTCAACGCCGCCTATTATCTCATGTCATTCAATTGCTTTTTCTATTGGGTTTTCTCCCTACCCCGCTTGTCATCGTTCAAGATGAAGCAGGAAGTGAGCTACCATGGTGGGGAAGTTCCCGATGAAAGTCTGATCCTCGGCCAGCTCGAGAGTTGCTTCCACACCTTGAATCTCTTGTTTCTCCCCTTGCTATTCCACATTGCTTCCCATTACTCCATCATATTCTCCTCTACTGCTTCTATTTGCGATTTGTTTCTTCGGCTTTTCTTCATTCCCTTTCTCTTTCAACTCTACGCCTCCACCAGGGGGGCGTTATGGTGGGTCACTAAGAACGACCGCCAGATGCACAGTATTCGCTTGGTTAATGGTGCAATTGCTTTGCTTGTGGTTGTACTCTGTTTGGAGGTTAGGGTTGTTTTCCATTCATTCAGCAGATACATTCAGGTGCCACCTCCTTTGAATTATCTGCTTGTCACTATCACAATGCTTGGAGGAGCAGCTGCTGCTGGTGCTTATGCACTTGGCATGGTTTCTGATGCTTTCAGCTCACTGGCATTCACTGCTTTGGCTGTCCTTGTTAGTGCTGCTGGGGCTATCGTAGTAGGATTTCCTGTTCTGGTATGTATTCTAGTTCTTTGCCTTGAAAACAATTCCAAGTTTCTGGCTGATACATTGTATATTTCTTTTTTCGTATAGAAGTTATGGTTGATATAAGTTAGGAGGAACACTATGAAATGAGTAATTTAGTTATCGGCTTGTACGTAGGCTCATTGGTTGACCAACATTCTTGGACAAGTCTGCATTTTTCAATGTGGACTGAGCACGATGTCAGGTTCCTCATAATCATCAGCCTAGGTTTAGATTTAACTATTAAATTCATTTTGAGGAAAGAAAGATGTTCTTATAAGAGGTAGGACACCCTTAGTAAACCTAGGTTAAATTTGTCTATGGGGGGATACATGATGGATTTTGGCATTGACTTGATATAAGGGAGTGGTTGATATGGTTAGGATTAAGGGCTCCAAAGAGAAAAGAAAGACTGAAAACATGTCTATGCTGGGCCTGAATAGCAAATACAAAATAATAATAATAATAATATTCTAGATTAGTACTAACTTTGTTTTTGAGAATTTTAATACTAATAATAAAAATATGGAAGGAATTATCACAGTTCGTTATTGTTCCTTGTGTTTGTGGAATAGGAAACTATGATAATTGCAAAATCACAAACTTCCTGTTTTGTATTGTGAATGCCCAATGAGCTTATCTGAAATAATCATATGGTTGGTTATGCATAATTCTTTCTGGGCTAAGGGTGAATAGCCTCATAAACATTTCTTCCTACCCTCTTTTTCCTCATTTTAAACAGTGGGGAACTTTTTAGTCATATTTTCCACTTGTTTGATGTTGTTGAAAGGACATTTGTGTCCACTTTGCATGTTGTCAATTTTGTGCACGTATATTTGCTGTTATATTGTAAGCAGGGGAAGCAGAACAAGAAATATGAGACATGTTATTTTCTCGTGAAAGAAACTCTTCTGTTATACTTTGCCCCCAATTATACACATCCATGATGTTCAACTTGGATACATATTATCTTCCATATAATTAATTTTTGGTATTGACTATCCTGTGATCCCAACAGTTAAGTATCTCAAGCCTAAGTCTCTATGATGTTAAGCTTTATTTAATTAATCATTGAGTAAAATCTAACATCCACCATTTATGTTTGTCAATCTTGTTGTTTAGTGGAGGCACCTTCAAATTTGCCACATCTTTACATGGTTATTAGAGTGTTTCCTGAAATTCCTTCTTGATTTTTTTTTGTGCAGTTCATTCCGCTTCCATCAGTAGCTGGATTCTATTTGGCCCGCTTTTTCACGAAAAAAAGTCTATCATCGTACTTTGCCTTTGTTGTACTGGGTAGCCTGATGGTTACTTGGTTTGTGATGCATAATTACTGGGATCTCAATATTTGGATGGCAGGCATGTCTTTGAAATCCTTTTGTAAGCTGATAGTTGGTAGTGTTATCCTAGCAATGTCTGTTCCTGGTTTAGCTCTTCTTCCACCGAAACTTCATTTCTTGACAGAGGCTTGTTTGGTTAGCCATGCTTTGCTTCTATGCTATGTTGAAAACCGCTTCTTCAATTACTCTAATGTATATTACTATGGAATGGAGGATGATGTAATGTATCCAAGTTACATGGTTATCATGACTACTTTCTTGGGTTTGGCTCTTGTGAGGAGACTTTCCATGGACTATAGGATTGGGCCATTAGATCAGTCTTTAGAAGAAGGCAGTTTGGATACTTACTTGCTTGTATTGTTCTAAGCTTGCTATGCTTTTTATGGCATCCAAGGCTGTTCTGTGGGTGTCAGCTGTTCTTCTGCTGGCTGTTTCTCCTCCTCTACTTCTATACAAGTATTTTCTAAACCTATACTCTTTTGTTTATGAACAAATTATAATAGATTTTTCTGATAATATCACATGGCAACTCCTCAACTGATCTGACTTTGCAGAGACAAGTCGAGAACTGCCTCAAAGATGAAACCTTGGCAGGCCTATGCACATGCTGGTGTGGTTGCATTAGCTGTTTGGTTTTGTCGAGAAACGATTTTCGAAGCTCTTCAATGGTGGAATGGTAGGCCACCATCTGATGGTTTACTGCTGGGCACCTGCATTCTTTTGACGGGCTTAGCTTGTGTGCCAATAGTTGCTCTCCACTTCTCAAATGCAATGGTATTAATTTTTGCTTTTTGAAACTTTGTCACCGTATTTGCTGGTGTTATATTTATGCATCAATTGGACAGAAAATGTTGTAGACCATTGAATTGTGACCAAAGGATTTATTGCATAATCTACTGCTCTCCATGAAGCTAATCTCAGATTTGTTGTACTTATTAAAATCCGATCCTTGTGGGTTTAAGGCATCTAGTCACATTACTTGCCATTATAGTCTCAGAAAAAGCAACACAGTGTTATTACTGCTCTAATTTTATCTAATTTCTTATGTTTAGTACTTGCATTGAGTTTTGCTAACTTCACTTTCTTCCTGCTATGCAGTCTGCAAAGAGATGCTTGCTGTTGTTGGTAGCAACAGGTGCATTATTCATTCTGATGCAGCCACCAATCCCCATGTCATGGACGTATAGCTCTGACATAATCAAAGCTGCTCGGCAATCTTCAGATGATATCTCCATATATGGTTTTATAGCATCAAAGCCCACATGGCCTGCATGGCTGCTAATTGCAGCAATCTTGCTTACTCTAGCTGCCATTTCCTCCATCCTTCCCATTGAAAGTATATTGTTGAATTGAGGACATTTTACTCCATTGCTATCGGAATTGCTCTTGGAGTCTATATATCTGCAGAGTACTTCTTGCAAGCTGCGATTCTGCATTTCCTAATTGTTGTCACCATGGTTTGTACCTGTGTGTTTGTGGTCTTCACACATTTCCCATCTGCCTCGAGTACAAAGCTTCTGCCATGGGTATTCGCACTACTGGTTGCTCTCTTTCCTGTAACTTATCTATTGGAGGGCCAGGTGAGAAACAACAAAAGCCTGCTTGGAGATGGTGGAGTTGGAGATTTGGAAGTGGAAGACAATAAACTAGCTTTGCTGCTGGCTGTTGAGGGTGCAAGGACATCGCTTCTTGGTCTATATGCAGCAATCTTTATGTTAATTGCACTTGAGATAAAGTTTGAGTTGGCTTCACTCATACGAGAAAAGGTCACTGAAAGGGGTGGACTTACACACAGTCAGTCTGGTCAGAGTGGCTCTGCTAGTGCCCCTCCGAGAGTTAAGATTCATGCAGCAGCGCAGGGCCTCTACTGTGCCAACCTTCACAATAAAGAGAATGGCTGCTGAGGGGGCTTGGATGCCTGCAGTTGGTAACGTTGCCACCATCATGTGCTTTGCCATATGCCTGATTTTGAATGTCAATCTCACTGGTGGCTCAAACCGAGCAATATTTTTCTTGGCTCCCATCTTGCTACTTCTTAACCAGGACTCTGATTTTGTTGCCGGATTTGGGGACAAGCAAAGGTACTTCCCGGTTACCGTGGCCATCTCGGGCTACTTGGTCTTGACTGCTTTGTATAGCATATGGGAAGATGTATGGCATGGAAATCCAGGTTGGGGCTTGGAAATAGGTGGACCCGATTGGTTCTTTGCTGTCAAGAATCTGGCCCTTCTCATCCTCACATTCCCAAGCCATATCCTTTTTAATCGTTTTGTGTGGAGCTACACAAAACAACCCGACTTGATGCCGTTGCTTACCATACCCCTTAATATACCTTCTACATCATAATAACAGATGTTCTCAAGATTAAGATATTAGGGCTTCTTGGGATTATATATTCCTTGGCTCAGTATCTGATATCAAAGCAACAACATATCTCGGGCTTGAAGTATATTTAGACAGGAAATTAGATAATTTGTTCTGTACAATAGTTTTTTGTTGCCTAAGCTCAGTTAGGCATGAGAGTTGCTAAAGAAGTAGTTATATGCTAGTAATTAACTTTCTAACGTGTACTTGCTTATCCTCGGGCAATCAACCATTGGGGATGAGATCTTGGTGTGTCGTGGTGCCGAGTTGAATTGTTGTTTAGTAGTAATAGTAATGGCTCCGTTTGGATTGTTATTTATTTATTTTATTTTTTAAATAATGTTTTATGATTATTGTTTAAGCAATCACATTGATGGTGTGGTGTAAGTAAAAATTTAAGAAAAATATTTAGGTAGACTCGTTTTTTAACCTTATTTGTTAACTCTGTGATCAGAATTAAATTTTAAAAAATTTTATTTCATATCAGTTGATGTTCTAAATTGTCTAAATTTTAATCTATACCACAAAATTTATAAATAAAATAAAAAATCAAATTTATTTAAATCTTTGTCAAAAACTTAAAATCGTATTCTAGTCATAAAATTTAATTTTAATCTTATTCAATTAATATGAGTGTCATTTCGAATATGTTTATAATCGTACACTGTTGCGTGTGACTTGATCAGTTTACAACTAATAATTCTATAATAAAATAAATTTAATATAAGTAACATTTAACATTGTCAAGTACAAAAATTTTGACATATCATTTTCAATTCATTTCCGCTGGTTGAGTGGGTGGTTGAATTCAGTTGTCATCATGTTCATCATCATCGTGCTGCTGTTGTGGATTTGGAGGCCGAGCAGCTTCCCTGTGGCTTTGGCACTGGCATCATCCCCAACGCCGAGACCATGGCCCCACCAATTCCACTCCGTCCTCTTCGCGAATTACAGCGGATCCCTCAGCCTAATCGACCCCGGATCTGGTATGACTGGCCCAACGGTCGCAACTTCAACATCATCCGGAACCAGCTCCAGGACAGTAGCAGTGTCCTTTATGACCTCGAGTGGAACAATGGCACCTCCTTCTTCTACACCCTCCCCGACCAGGACCACTCCTCTTCAGCTTCTTGCCGCTCTTCTCAGATTGAGGTTGGGATTCTCCGCCCCAATTGGCTCGACGGCGCCACCTATCTGGGCCAACGCCACGTGGACGGCTTCCTCTGCAATGTTTGGGAGAAGGTCGACTTCATTTGGTACTACGAGGACGTTGTTACTAGAAGGCCCGTTCACTGGGTCTTCTATACCGGTAGGTACTGCTGGAGTGGACTACTTTGAGTCATGCTACAACTCTTCTTCTTTAATCCTTGAGAAATTTGAAAAGATTTTCACTCACTTGTATTTATTCAAAGTGAATAATAAGTACGTAATATAGAACTAGACTTTTCTCTGCTACCAACAGAGATCTTTATTGATCGGTTTTTTTTTTTTTAAATTTCTTCCTTCATTGCAACAAGCTCTGGTAAGCCATTTGTTTCGTCTTCTCAGGGAGATCAATTCATGTCATGACATTCGAAGTAGGAGCAGTGCTCGAGGATGCGAAATGGCAGGCGCCAGTGTATTGTTTTGACAAGGAAGATGAAGAAACTGATACCAGAGCAAGCATTTTAGATGTAGGTATACTGGAACATCGTCGGATGTCTTATTTCTACAGGGTTTGAGGTGTCTTGTTTCTGTTGCGTATTGGTGTTGCATATATTTGGTCTAAAATAAGGAACTGATTTGGTTGGCCCAGTCAGAATATTTACATTTCGTTTGGAGATTTAACACCTATTCTATGGATATCCTCAATGCATTTTGGTGTAGTCAACTTGCTTTGGAGCCTTAAATTCCTTTAGCTAATGTAGTCTGTTTATCTGTATATGGCTTTTCATTTTTTCCCGGGCCCTGTTAGTTAATCATATATCATTGTTTACTCCATTCATACAACAGAATTATTTTCACTTCTATGTCTCAAAAGTATTTCTGTTCACTTAGGATTCTATCACTGATCAAGATAGGAGAATATTACAATTAACTTCCAAGCTTAATATTACTTTCTTTATTGCAATTAATCCCTTTTAGGGTCTAAGCACTGATCTCAATTGATTTAAGCAATATGCCAACAATTAATAGTTTAGGAAGTAAGGTGTAAATTGATGATAGTTTAAGAGTGCATATTACAATTAATCTTAATTTTAAATGTTGATAGTTACTCTGTTCGCACAAGAATATTACTCCATCAGGTATTCTTCCAATAATATTTTGTAATCACACACATTTTTTAACTACTTCCAAATAATATTTAGGATAATAGTTGTCCAAACAAGGCCAGCTATCTTGCTTTGAGATGCACCTCAATTAGCTATTTTAACTTACAATAAAGCATATTTTAGTTTTAGGAATAGAAAACATCAGTACCTTCTTTCTTTTACTTTTAAGGGGGCTGGGACTGACACATTTTTAAAATTTAATGGAGAAAAATTTTAAAAAAAAGAACGGAGAAGAGGACCTAGTAATTACTGTCTGTTCCATGTGGACCCAGTAACAAGTAGTGTAGAGAGATAGAAAACACAGTGGTCAGTGATCAGTGATCAGTAGTTGTTGTGTTGAGTTAAGTTGAGTTGGTGGTGTTGTATTGTCATGGAATGAAAATGGTAAAGATTACTGGATGGGTGGTGGAGTGATTAACTGAATTAATTTTTTTTTTTTGGAATTAACTATTTAATTATTAGAATTTTTGCATCAAATATAGTTGTGTTTTTGGGCTCCAGATTGTTTCTGGCAGCCGATTGAATTTCTCACACAACAGAATAATACCTATCCTAATCCTTTCTTCTCCGTCCTCTGGGTAGGTTTAGCCGATTGAATTTCTCACACAACAGAATAATACCTATCCTAATCCTTTCTTCTCCAACCTCTGGGTAGGTTTAGGAGCCTAAAATAAATTTCCAGGGGCAATATGTGAGTATGTGTTATTTTTCTTCATTTAGTAGCAGTATCATTTATTTTGTTGATATTAAAATTTTGCTTTTAACCTGTAGGACTATTATCTATCCCACATTCAGCTTCTTCTTCTTCTTTGCAGCAGGTGTTCCATTGAATTGGGACCCCCAAATATCTTCATTTTGCCTTGCTTTCTCCTTTAAAAGCAGGAGGACTTGAGGACGAGGACCCTAACTCTTAGCTTGAATTAAATTTGTTTGGCTTCTTGACTTGAGAATTCATCTTATATATGCAACAAAACATGGTTGTTTTTTGTTGTTTCTGTCCTCATGGTGGTGGTGGTGTTGAGTTTGAAGAATACCCATCTGGATGTGGTAATTTAATTTACCTCGGATTTTTCTTTTGCCAGTTCTTTTGCAGGGTAAGCTCTACCAATTCTGTGTTAATGTTATCCCCCATCCCTCCACATGTTTTGTTACTCCTACTATTTACATTTATACATTCTAGTAGCTAATTTCTCCATACATTTGCTCTCCCCAAAAAATGATGGTCGCGAAAAAACCTTCCTTCTAAAAAGGAAATTCCTGTTATTTTCTTTAGCTGTTTGAATTATTATGATCATGCTCCCTTCACTGCCAACAAGCCAAGGTTTCTTCACCTTACCTACTGCTTTTCCTTGTTGAGAAGTTGCAACTGCCTATAACGAGCAAGACTTCTTTATAGCTTTTCAAAATGCAATGGTATGGCATGCCTTCTAATATTACCTGCTTGAATAGAAACATTCACAATGATTCTTCACTTTTGTCAATCTAAAAACTCAGACTACAATGTTGCACACTGAATGGAACAGTCTTTGCTCAACAAAAACCAGTGTTACTGTTCTACCTGTATCTGCTTAAAGTGTACTAGTTTTGTTGCAATATTTCAAAATTTGGAAGACTATGCATTATTGTTATCCTGTAGAGGGAGCTGCATTTACATCATTGGGTATGGGTACACCAGTGCCAGATAGTCCCCAAAATGAGGCAGACACCACTGCGCTAGACCACTGCCTTTTTGATGCTGATCAAAGATACTTACATTTACAGCGGGATGGCCTGGTCTCTGGGTATGAAAAATCATGACCCATTTCCAAGAAGATTTGTTGCCTTTTAGGAGAAATATGAGTATTTCTGGTGTGGAACTGCTGGTCTCGGTGGAAAAATGGGGTGGAGTTGAGTCAACAGAAGATTCTGAGATTTGCCATTTAGAATCTTCAGGAAAGGGACAGCTGGTCAAAGTATCTCGCGAAATACTCTATATAGATCCATCTTCTGAAGAAGATGATCCCTGGCCTACATGTTCAGAAGGTACTTAACTTTCCCACTGTTTAAGTAGTTTTCACTGTATCTTTCATCAGTCTATCTATTATAACACATGCTGCAGTAAGATAAATTTTTATCATTCTTTTAGTAGGTTTTGGTTTGTGTTGGTGCAGAATATACTGAAGAGAACTGTAGAATCACAACAACATGCTTTCATCACTTTCACGACTGGTTTGTATATATGAATGGATGGAAAGAAGTGACAGCTGTCCTTTCTGTGGCAAGGTATGTCATAACAAGATGCATATGAATGGTGTTATGGTTTTGTTTTCACTTGATTGTTCTCATCTATTAGCAAAAGGAATTCCATTTAAAAATTTAAGAGAAAGTAAATGAAAAAAATGCAAGGAGCTGTGTTGCGCTTAACTGGAGGTCTTATTTATTGTAAGATCCAAAATGTAAAAGAAAACCAAATTCATTGTGCTATTCATGAAAAAGTAAAGAAGATACTTGGATAAAGAGTTCATCCATAGTTGCAGAAATGAGAAAGCAATTAATAATATTACATGAAAAAAGGAAGAAGTAGGAAAATGAATTTCGTGATGCAGATATCAAGGACATGTGTGGCAACAGAGAATTCCATGGACTCTTGGATTTAGCAGGATGGCCTATAAATATTTGAAGATGTCTCTGTGCCTGTAAATTATTGCTAATCATGTTATTTTTACGATCACATCTAGTGAAATTGACCCTTTAACAAAATATTGCTTTAGTGAATATGCATATATGGAATGAATACCATATTGTTATTCGGGCAAACTTTTTAATGATACGACACATGAACATGAGTATATCCTAATATGCAAAATTAATGAATTCTTTCATTCTTTTTGTATTAACTCTTTTTCATGTAAGATTCCTACATATGATGTGACTTGTGTTTGCTCTAGTTATAGGAACTCAAGATTAATTTATACATATGGTTTTGCTCATTCTGTCAGACATAGAAATGAAGATGATTGTGGAAACTGTAATTTGATAGAAAGTCCTAAGATTTTGCTGGATTTCCTCTACTTTTTCTAGTTTCCTAGGAGATGGAATTTTGTGAAAGCCTGTGACTTCACTGTGAAGTTTGCCTTGTAAGTATAGAGCAGTTATATACATCGGCCACAAGTATCTGTAAATAAACATCAAGCTGAACTTGGCAAACCAAGTTGTATGAAGAGCTGTTCATTTCACCTGGCAAACTTTTGTAACTCTAAAGTATCTATATGAATGTGAAATTACTCGATTTTGTCAAGTCACAGGAAGTTTGCAAGTGAAACAATCTAACGAGTGTTGAAGTGCATGTTTCATTTAAATCACGAGAATTCCATCATTTTTTAGTCTTCGGTAATATTTGGGTTCTATATTTATTTACTACGATTACTACAGAGGTTGCAATCATGGTTTATGTGGTGGATTTAATTACAGGATGACTGCATAAAGTATGCAAGTGCAATAAACCATGGCTATTGTCATGACTAATTATCTGGCTACATGAGGTGTTTCTTGACCTGATAAGTTGTCAAAGCTGCTAGTAAGTTCTGTATCTCAGCCCATTGATTGTTCATAATTCACTAGTTTTCTAAGCCTTTCCTTCCATTTCTGTTTTCTCGAACTGTATTATCATTTTCAATAAACACATATGGGAAATCATTTCTCTGTTTTCACGGTTGCATATGATCCTTTCAATCTGGGTGGTTACATACTGCTTTCTTCCTTGGGATTTTGTCTATGATTCAGTTGGCACTGCATATCATACAAGTATCCTACATTTTCAGTTTTTCCATGGTTCCTACTTATAGTTTTAAATTTTGCAGTACGTACATTGCCTATGCAAAATTTATGGGGCCTCTGGATAATTTTAATATTGCTGTTGAAACCATTGCAAAGAAAAGAAAATTTTAGCTGAATGATTGCTTAAGATTGTTTGATATTATGCCTTAAAGGACATTCAATTAGACAACAGTAAAGACGCAGAGTATGCGCTGCAGCTCTATCCTTCTGTAGGTAAGAGAAACGGGCAGCCCGGGGAGAGGGGGGGGGGGAGAAGCATGATGTGGAGTAAGAACTGAAATAATTAAACCCTTGTTCTAAGATGAGGGTTAAACATTGTTAACCTTTAGGTTACTGTTTTAAGAATATGTACCCGAACCATCTTTTTTACATTTCATGTAAAACCAGCTCAACAGATGTATTAGTCTACACTACCTATGTTTATTGAGATTTGGGGTTGACTTGGTGCTTGCACTTTTGTGTCTGTAAACGACAATGTAGGCAATAGACTTGAAGGATAGTACATTAAAAGATAAAATTTTCTACAATATGCTGAAAGTTTTAACTTGCATCATATAGATGCTTTTGGCAGCGGCGGGAGGGCAGTGGAACCCATGACATGCAGGGCTTAGTTTAAATTATCAAATTCTGCTTAACTGCTTACAAGGTGAGAATTGCATTTTGTTTCCTTCTGTTCTTTTAATGGCAAAGAGCAAAGAATTTCCTTGTTCTTCTTTGAATAGTAAGAAGGAAATAAAGAATTTCCTTGTTCTTCTTTGGAATAGTAAAAAGGAAATGCTGTACTCCTTCTAACCTTGACTGGATTGTACATTTGACAATTCCCTAATTTCAATGCCCTCCTTTTTTCTGTACTGGTAATGACGTGCAGCATACAAGAAAGCAGCAAAATTGATGACACTCAAAACTGTAAGAAGATAATATAAGTACAATCAAAACGCCCTGTGTTTATGTTCTGGGATAGCCACGATGGTCGTCTAATTTCTGCATTCCCTGTCACAGATTTCACAATGCTGTTCAATATAGAGGCTGCAAAACAACCTAAGCCACCAGCAACAGCTGCATAAGCTGAACCTATGCTCCTCATGGCATCAGGAGCCTCTTCGTATAGAAATTCAAGTAGTCCAACAATGCTGAACACTTCAGCAATCCCAATCAGACAATATTGGATTAACAACCAATATGCACTTAGGTCTGGCATGGGAGTGAGAAAACTGACCTCGTACCCATGTTCAATGGCATAGTGTCTCCTGTACCTCTCAAAAACCCCTGCCCATGCCACAGACAAGATTGAAACTGCCAAACCAATGCCTACTCTCTGAAGCTGAGAAGCACCGTGGGGGTGACCAGTGATGCGCTTTGATATCGGGACAAACACTGAATAGTAAAAGGAGAGTAGCAAAAAAATGCTAAGACCAGGAAAGACTGGCATGTAGCTCATTCCATGTAACCGGGAGCTTCAGACCACCCATATGAGTATTTAACGTATACGCCTGCTGCACTGAGAGAGTCAGGAATTCTGTTAAGATCAAATTGAGCATTATGGTGCATGCTGGAATAGGGATGAGCTTTATAAGAATTTTAACTTCTTCTACTTGTGTCACGGTGCAAAGCCGCCAAGGACTGAGATTGGAGTCGTCTTCTTTCAGTTGTAGTGCAGCTTTGTCCAGACATCTGTGCAGACCAAAATGCCCAGTTAATATTACATGTACATGGTGTGGCTAATGAAGCATTAGCATAATGATATGTGGCAATCTTTTGGTGCTTGGAGTGTGTGGATGTTAATCTTCAGAAAGTTTGAAATTTGATCTGGCAATTCCCAGCAGACTTGCAGATCCAGTCCATTTGAATAACAGAAGAATTGGAAATTACCTGAAGTCATCAGTATGAGCTATCTTGCTGCTTCCTTTTATAGCAGATCTTTTGCCAGGGAGTTCATACAATGCCTACAAAGTCGCCACTATCAAAGGAAGCATTTCTCTTGCGGAAGGCAGCCACTAGAACCTGAGCAACACGAGTTAGAGGGCTGCCTCCAGGCAAGCGGTGCCTATACAATGGAGTGCCAAGGAAGAATACCATGTTTGACATTCCCATGGCAATGGCCAATGAACCAAAGGCAGAGCCCCATCCATGCTTCATTTGGATGTAGACCACAGCGGTGAATGCCACGATGGCTCCGATCGTGACAGATAGGTAGAAGAAGTTGAAAAACCTATCAAGGTGTGCTTGGTAATCTCTACTTCTTTCGTCAAACTGATCGGCACCAAAAGAAGAGACACAGGGCCGTATACCCGCCGCACCAAATCCAGTCACATACAGGACTATGTAGAGGTAAAGCATCTGCCAGGGCTTTGCAGGTTCACAATTGCCCAAAAGTAAAGCAATCTGATCACATTGGTCTTGGTTTGGCACAAAAAATTTCATGGTTGCACACAGGGTTATTCCTGTGTTAAACCCTGGAGAAATGGAAATGACAGAAGCAAGCACAGAAGTTAGTCTATCAAAATGGTTAAATTTGAGAAGGTAAATGGTATTGAAAATTGATTACCGCGAGATAAATTGTAGTGAAAATGGCTATGGTCCAGTATCTACCGAGGTAGGCATCGGCAAGGAAACCACCAAGCACAGAGGAGGCCTGTGATATTCCCAGGAAATTATTGACTGCATTGGCAGAGCTTGAGAAGGGTCGATGCATAACATAGAACATAAATGCCACCATGTTGACAGAGAGCCCAAAATAAGCCATTCTCTCAGCCATTTCATTCCCTGCTCAAAACCCAAAACAGAAACAGCTCCTCTATGTAAATGAAACGTAGCTTAGGTGGCAAGACGCTAGAAAAACGAAGAAAATTGAAAGTGCGTAACGAGGTAGTAAATACCGAAGATGAAGAAAGCAGCAATCCATCCGCCAGTTTTGGATAAATTAGAAATAGGCTTTCCATGTATAGGTTTAACTGGTGTAGTTGATCCTCCTCCAACGTAGCCACCACTAAAAGCATTTCGCCTGTCATCTGATTCAATAAAATAGATCCCCAGCTTCTTCCTATGATGATGGGAGTCGGAATTGTCTTCGAGATTTGATGGCGGGGTTGCAGTCACAGGCAAAACTTCAGGCGACTTGATTTCTCTGGTACCGGCCATCCTTTTCAGGTACTTGGCTCTCTGTTATAATATTAGTGGACTCTTCTTTTTTGTCTTTCCGGGTTTAAGCTGAAAATGGAGAAGCGCAAGTGTGATTATTCAACTACTCATAACAAACAACGAGAAGCGCAGGGATGGAGCATATATTCTTACCGAGCAAGGAAAGTTGGGTATGAAAAATCTGCCAAGCTTGGCTAACAACAGGAGAGGAGACTAATACTTAATTATTGGAAAAAAAAAAAAAGAGATCATAATAATACGAATGGTTATAAGTAAATAAAACCATTGAGTTGGTGGTCTATCTTATTAGAATCTAACTAGGGTAGAAAGACATTTGAAATTAAATGGCACATTACATTAGGTCATGGATTACACTTAATTTTGTAGGGGGATGGAGATGGGATTGGGATTGGGATGCCCCATGAAATGAAATGTCCATAGCAGCCAGCAGTAAATGAGTGTAGTTATAAATAAAAACAACCAACCCCAACTCATCTGAGTGAGAGAGATGCCGAATATGATTGATGAGCAACTGAATTATCATGTACCTGTAGTTGAGACTGTGCACTAAAAGAGAATAAATTACTACCTCTACCACCACCACCGGTATTAAGCAGCATTAATTGCATTACCTTTACCTGACCTCCGTGGTGGTTGTGGACCTCTCTGCTCATTGCTCATTCCTTAGTCCTCCCTTATAAATTAAATTCCCATTAAATTCTTTTTCTCCAAATCTAATCCCACTGCCACATCTGTCTTACGACTATTGCTCAATAAACAAAAGGGTCCCATTCCTTTCCTAAACGAGTCGAGCAAAGCTTTGGAATAGTATTTTGCTCATACTTGTGCTGAGTAGAGGTTAAGTTCAGTGGCAAATATTTCGGTAGACCGGGTTTTTGATCTTACTTGTAAATTTTGTAGTGTAAATTAAACTTTAGAAAATTTATGACATTAGTTGATGTAAGCAAGATTTTTTAAGCTTTATCTTGACCACAAGATCTACAAGTGGGGTCAAAAATCGGGTCTACCTAAATATTTTCCAAGTTCGGATAGTTGCATTTTGAAAAATCTCGAGTTCGCTCAAAATTATTTGTTTAATTTTCTTTTTTTTTTGCCCAATTCGATTATATTGTCCCTAGATGTTTTCAAAAACTAAAGACATACTAATGATAAATTTACGAAATATTACTAATATTTTAACAATTATAATATGTAAAAATGAAAAACAATAAATATTATATAAAAGGTCAAAAAGCTCGACGAGTTTTTAAACATATCAAAAAAGTTCGGGTTCAAACTTGAAATTCAATTCAAACTGCTCGAGTTAAAATTGGACATTTGATTGAGTTACTCAATATGTTAAAAAAATAATTGTGATAGAAAATATAAATTATGTGCTATTTTCTAACTTTAGAACTACATGTTTTTCATTAGAATTGCGTGAATTTTAGAGTAAGATAAAAGGTTTTTTTATTAATGTTCTATATATTTTAAAGTAAGATAAAAGAATAATTTTTTTATTTTAATCTTTTGATAATAATCTTAATATAATGTGCGATACCTATTCATATTAGAGACAATATATTAGTTTATCTAATCTGTTTAGTTTGATGTTTTTGTTCTTTACATTTTACTTAGGTTCATTTTTTCTTATTTTTTGAAATTTTAATTAATTATTTTGTAATTATTACCATATATTATTTGATCTCATGTAAATATTTTTCATTAATAAAAGAATTTTGATACGCTTCATCTATAAAATAATATTTGATAGATAGTAATTTTATCTTTCGGTAACGATAAAGAATATGTAGATATATCTAAAAAGTTCAAGATTATATTCCGAAAAATGTTTATTTTTAAATGATCAACTCATTGATGGTGTTTTTAACAAATTATAACTTGAGAATCTAACAGAGAAATAAAAATTATTTTGGATCGGAATTATCCATATTTTGTGCCATCAATGTGAATGAAGATTTCAAATTTCAAATTTCAATAGAATATTGAAACGAATAATGTCACAAGTTTAGAAAAATATATATATAAAAAAAATTATTATATTCTGAATATGTATACACATTTACACAGTTTGTTAACGAAAATTAATTGTGATAGAAACTCATATAGTAAGATAAATGATTGTGTCATTAATATTCGGTGTTTTTTACAGCAACATAAAAGAATAGCTTATTGTTTTATTTTTTATAATAATTTTAATATACTGCATGATATCTATGAATAATATGGAAAACATATTAGTTTAATTAGATTTTAATTTTTATAATGATTTTTTGGATGTATTTGTTCTTTACATTTTAATCAAATTCATTTTTTCTTATTATTTTGATTCTTTTATGAATAATAATTAATTATTTTTGTAATTATTATACATATATCATTTCATTTCTATAAATATTTTTTGCTAATAAAAAAAATATTGGTACTTTATCAATAAAATAATGTTTGCTTTAACTGATCAAATAATTGGTTGTGTCGTTATGAAAAATCATAATCTAAATGTCCATAAGAGAAATAGAAATAAGATGGAAATATCATATGTTATTCTTATTAAAAGAAAAGGTTTGTTTAATTATTTGTGAAGAACTGAAGTTGATGTATAATATTATAACAAATAACAAACAATGGTGAAAAAAATTAATATTAAAGAAAGGTGAAAATAATTATGAAAAAAAGAATAAAAATATGAAATATATATTCTATAATATATAACTTTTGCATAAAAGCACTCAATATAAAATATGTATACTTTATGCTCTATGTTATCATTAATTAGTTATTCATTTATTTTTAAAAAATGATAATAACTTGAGAGTATTACACGTTCGAATTAGAGTTTGTCCCTACAAACACTTCCATGCATACTTTTTTTTTTTATTGAAACGAAAAGGGAAAGGGAAGGTCGAATTAGATCAAGGGATAAAAAATTTAACCTTTATCCTAACAATAAGAGAAAATTCGAATTCTCAACCTTATTCCAAAGACAAACACTTCCATACATACGTGATACAAGAATGTGTTGATGAATATCTGAAAACGGTGAATGCACAGAGACTATAAAATAAAGGAAAATACTTATATAGATTTGATTTTTAGTTCTACTGGTAGATTTTACGGTCAAAATTAAATCTTATAAAATTTTTCTTACATTATAAATTTCATAATATTTAATCTACATTACAATGTACAAATAGGATCAAAGATTAGATCTACCTACATACACATCTAAAATAAATTCCCAACCCCTTATTCCGTTGTTCAGCTTTAGAGTCTATTACCCTACCCTACTGGGCCAAATCAGCGTTGTTATCAAGGATGGACTGAAATTTATTGAGCCAACAAACACGGTGGAAAATTTGAGTACTCATCAATGAGATGGAAGGGGACCGGTAGAAGTTGGACATGATGATGAATTGATGATGATGTTGATGAATTGGTGGAATGAATGAATTGGAAATTTGGAATGAGAAAATTGACCAACAACTACTTGCGGCGATGCAATTGGGCCAAAATCATAGACGAAATCTTACTCATATTGGGCCTATTCTCCTTGCCAGCCTTTTTATTTCTTTGGCAATCTACTTATATGCTGTGCTGGGTTCTTTTCGTCAATAGACCATTAGCAGCTTTAACTTGGGGGCCCAAAACAGCTTAGAGGTAGCACTTTTGAAAACTCTTAGACTTTAGCATTGTAAAGCAGGTGGGTCTCTACGTGATACAGTGTTAATTTTATTTATTTATTTTTTAATAAAAAAGTTTAGCAAACAAAAAGTAGTTTACTCTTTTCATGAGGCGTCAGTGCCTTTGTAACCTTATCACTAGATGCATTGTACTTATAATAACATTGGTAGTACTGCTTATATTTGACAAATTAACTAATCTATTTGCAATCAGAAAACCATGAGTGACACGCTCCAGGCTTAGGCAATAGGCCCATTGTTTCACTCCAGCCCCCAAAACAAATCCAGATCCAACCACTCTTTTTTAACTCTACTAAAAGAACTTCTACTACTTATTTTAAGCCTTAACAATCCATGCATATCCATCCATCCTTCAAAAATCTAAAAAAATCTTAGTATATTAATCTCATTCTCTCACTCAGTTCAAGTCCTCCACTCCGTCTTCATCTCCTCATCTCTGATCTGCCCTGCTGCTTCACTTTGTTGTATTCAAGTAAGTAGCATTTACTAATCCATTTTATTATGGGATTACTACTTTCAGTTTTATTTGTAGATGTTAACATCGACTTTAATTTTTCCTTTAGAAAATAAATAAATAAAGGGGCACTATTTTTTCTGCTCTAGTACAAATAAATGGGTTGGGTTGTGTTAACGGTTGATGTGGGACAAATTGGAGCAAAACTGAAATCCAAGTGATGGATAAATGACAAAGCACAAATGATTCAAGCCCTCTTTTAGCAACTGTTAGATGCCCTTTTTACTTTAGTCATAGTAGCAAAGCAATTGTTGGGTTGTGCATAATAATCAACAAACTAGTGAATTTATTTGGTCGTAGTAGCAACTATTAGATGCCCTCCTGTTTTTTCCTCAGTTGGTTGTGGTGATGGAAGAAGTAGAGGGCAAGAAATGGGTGAATGTGGGAGTGCTGCTGCTGGCCACGCTGGTGGTCGCAAAACTCATATCAGCATTAATCATTCCTAGATCCAACAAACGCTGCCTACGTCTCCCCCCTACAGTCAAGGCGTCTTGGCCCCTCGTTGGTGGCCTGCTCAGGTTCTTGAGTGGACCCGTGGTGTTGCTGAGGGAGGAATACCCAAAGCTCGGCAGTGTCTTCACCCTCAAACTCTTCCTCAACAAAAACATCACTTTCTTCATTGGCCCTGAGGTTTCCTCCCATTTCTCACCATCAAGGCCCCCGAATCCGATCTCAGCCAACAGGAGGTCTACCAGTTCAATGTCCCTACTTTTGGCCCCGGTGTTGTTTTTGACGTCGACTACTCCATCAGGCAAGAGCAGTTCAGGTTCTTCACTGAGTCTCTCAGAGTCACTAAGTTAAAGGGTTATGTAGATCAAATGGTTCTAGAAGCTCAGGTTTGCTCCACTCCCTTTTTTTTTTAAAAAAAAAAAAATTATATACTGCATTAATTATTCTCAACTTTTTCATCCAGTTACCACATAAGACTTTTCCTACTTGTGCAATATAACCACTATAGTCAGTACTTATTACTAGTAGTATTTGTTTCTGAGCTGGAGATGAATATTGGAACGGATGGACCCAAATTAGGAATGCTCTGAGTGTTTTGCTGATTTTAAAAAACCTTGGTTGTGTTTGGATGTGTGGATTTGAATCGTAGAAAAGATTTGAAATGAATTCATGTGAAGGATTTGACATGACATGAAAGTCGAGTGAATTTCATTTAATCATTAAAATCACACATTGCCTGTTTCATTAGTTGCTGGAATTCAAATTCCTAACTAAATCAATTAACTTGTTTGGATAAGTTATGATGGTTTTGGATTTCAAATCCAAATTCACCAAATCCCTCCATCCAAACACAACATTACTTTGTACTGTCTTATTATTTTTGCTATTTCCCTGTGACCCCTCTTCCTAATTCTTTTTGCTTGGTCTTTGAAGGATTATTTCTCAAAATGGGGAGACAGCGGCGAGGTGGACTTGAAATATGAACTGGAGCACCTGATTATTCTGACCGCAAGTAGATGCCTCTTGGGTGAAGAGGTGCGCAACAAGCTATTTGATGATGTCTCTGCTCTCTTCCATGACCTCGACAATGGTATGCTCCCCATCAGTGTGATCTTTCCATATCTGCCAATACCCGCCCATCGCCGTCGTGACCAGGCTCGCAAGAAGCTTGCGGAGATCTTTGCCAGCATAATCGCTTCTCGTAGACAAAGTGGGAAGACAGAGAATGACATGTTACAATGCGCTTTATCGACTCCAAATACAAAGATGGACGCCCAACCACCGAAGCAGAGGTCACTGGCCTGCTCATTGCTGCCCTGTTTGCTGGCCAGCACACCAGTTCCATCACCTCCACCTGGACTGGGTCTTACCTCCTCTGCAACAACAAATACATGTCACAAGTCTTGGATGAGCAGAAGAATCTGATGAAGAAGCATGGGGACAAGGTTGATCATGATATCTTATCTGACATGGAAGTGCTCTACCGTTGCATAAAAGAAGCTCTAAGACTCCACCCTCCTTTGATAATGCTGCTACGCAGCTCGCACAGCGATTTCAGTGTGACTACCAAGGAAGGAAAAGAATATGATATTCCCAAGGGCCATATAGTTGCCACATCTCCTGCTTTTGCCAATCGGCTCCCACACATTTACAAAGATCCTGACATTTATGACCCTGTCAGATTTGCTCCAGGAAGAGATGAAGACAAGGTGGCAGGAGCCTTCTCTTATATATCTTTTGGTAGGGGGGCAGGCATGGATGTCTTGGAGAGCCATTTGCATATTTGCAAATAAAAGCAATATGGAGCCATTTGTTGAGAAACTTTGAATTGGAGCTGATCTCACCTTTTCCAGAGATTGACTGGAATGCCATGGTTGTGGGTGTGAAAGGCAAAGTCATGGTACGGTACAAGCGCCGACAGCTTCCAGTTGATTAATTGATCACTTCTGCCAAAATTTGCTTCAAAATTACTGGCATTATTATGTTAGGGTCTCCATTGGTTGCCAGTGTTCCCTTTTGCTGTAATGATTTGATACGTTTTTCACTCCGATTCACCTTCTAGGTCTTTTTTCCTGTTTCAAAGAAAATTTTCTGGAGACATTAGCTTCTCTGATCTCGTCTCTTCCTGATTCTGTAATCAGTGCAGGTTCGCAATTTCTGCGTGTGGACAAGGTTTTCTCCTGAATGTTTTGAATCTTTATTAGTGGTTAAGCGATTGTGTATTGAACTGTTCATTCAATTATATTAACTAACACATATGAACAATTCATCTTAGCTTTGAAGATCTGTAGGATCTTCTGTTTTGGCTGAATTTTAGGATTTGCTTTTTTCAACCCATGGCAACTACCATTAACTAGTCCCTATCACGGGCCTGTACATCCTGTGCCCATTAGTGCCTTGAGGTTGCATATAGTTGGTACTAACAAAGCAGCTTCATCCTGGGAGAAAGATAAAGACCTTTTCCAATATTCTTGTTATAGAGAAAAAAATATCTTGTTTATTCTCACACACTTCTGTCAAGATAATTGGTACTAACAAAGCAGCTAAATCCTGGGAGAAAGAGAAAGACCTTTTCCAATATTCTTGTTATAAAGAGAAAAATATATTGTTTATTCTCACACACTTCTGTCAAAGAGTAAGATCTATATATATACAAGTGTAGAATAATTTAAATCCTAAAATTAAGCTAATCAATTTACATCCTTACATCCTAAAATCAAACTATCTAAATCCTACAATCAGATAAATCAATTAGCCTACAATCAAGGTAAATCAATTAGCAATTTACAATCAAATCCTACAATTAAGTAAATATATTTACTTACCATATTTACAACACTCCCCCTCAAAATGGAGTATAGATGTTAATCATGCCCATCTTGTTACAAATATAATCAATTCTCGGACCACTCAAAACCTTGGTGAAAAAGTCAACTAACTGTTCTCCAGTTTTTACATGATTGGTAGAGATTAAATTTTGCTGAATCTAGATGTGGATAAAGTGACAATCAACTTCAATATGTTTGGTCCTCTCATGAAGAACCGGATTTGATACAATATGGATAGCAGCTTGATTGTCACACCATAACTTCATAGGCAATGAACTATCTAGACCAATCTCACTTAACAATTGATGTATCCATATTGCTCACAAGTTGATTGTATCATGACTCTATATTCTGATTCTACACTAGATCAAGACACTACATTTTGTTTCTTGCTTTTCCATGATACCAAATTACCTCCAACAAAAACACAATACCCTGTGGTGGATAGGGTATTGTCTCTTATCAGTTTTAGAACTTACCCAATCTGCGTTTAAGAAAAACTCAATACGAGAATGACCATGATTACGGTATAGTATACCACGTCCTGGAGCTCCCTTGAGATAACACAAGATCTGCTCTAAAGCTGCCCAATGAGTGGTTCTTGGTAAAGATATAAACTGTCTCACAATGCTGACAGGATATGCAATGTCAGGACGAGTCACCGTAAGATAATTCAATTTTCTAATTAATTTCCACAACATTGCAGGATCTGAAAATAACTCCCCATCATCTGCTGTAAGTTGCATATTAGTGATCATTGGTGCACTACAAGATTTAGCACCCAACTTCAATATTCATCTTCTCAGAAACAAATTCTATACTTATACTGAGTAAGTGGATAATTGCAACACCTAGGAAATCTTATGCTTGTCTCTTATCTTACTTTAACATCCCCAAGTCTTTGGTTTGGAAATGAGTTTGAAGAAAAGATTTAAGGGCTGTAATACTGTCATCAACATAAACAACCAACAATTACAGCCCTTAAATCTTTTCTAGTGACTCATTTCCAAAAAAGTTTGTCATCTTGCCAAACTCTTGATTCAACGTCACTAAACCATCCAAACCAAGCACGAGAACTCTGTTTTAAATTATATAATGACTTTCAAAATCTACAAACCTTACCAAACTCCCCCTGAGCAACAAACTTAGGTGGTTGCTCCATATATACTTCTTCTTGCAAATCCCCATGCAAAAATATATTTTTGACATCTAACAGGTGCAAGGGCCAATCATTAGTAGTAGCAAGGGAAATAAACAAACGGATGAAGCAAGTTTTGTCACGGAGAGAAAGTATCGAATAATCTACCACATATGTCCGAGCATACCTTTTGCTATAAGACGAGCTTTTAGCAGCAACATACACATCTAGATGTGTATAAGAGACAGCCTTGATTGTAGGCTAATTGATTTAGCTGATTGTAGGTTAGATGTACCAAATCCCAAGTATCATTGTCTGTCTAAAGCCATCATCTCTTCTTCTATAGCAGCTCACCAACTAGGATGAGCCAAAGCCTCAAGAAAATTATTCGGAACGGACACTGAATCTAAAGAAACAATAAAACACCTCAAAGAAGGAGACAAATGTTCATTTGAAGCAAATGAAGAGATTAGATGAGAACATTATCTTTTACCTTTTCGAAATCAATAGGTAGATCAAGACTCAGATCTGTAGACGGAGGAGCTGGTGGAGGATGTGAGTCTGTGTGTTGAGTCCGATGAATGTACACTTGAGTGATAGGTGGTCTCGTGGGAATAGAAGGACTAACAGGGACTTGTCACAGTATAAACTATAATATTATCTTCCTCCCCCTCACAACCATAAATATTAGATTCAGGAAAGAATGGAGTGATTTCAAAAAATGTAACATCAGAAGAAATTAAATAACTACCTAAAGTAGGAGAATAGCATCTATATCATTTTTGAAAACGAGAATATCCTAAAAAGACACATTTGAGACACTTAGGATTCAATTTAGATACTTGAGAGCGAACATCACGAACAAAACAAGTGCACCCAAAAATACGTCGTTCAATCGGGAATAAGAGTCGAGAAGGAAACAAAGTCGAGTAAGGAATCTCACCAGCAAGTACAGATGATAGCATGCGATTAATTAAGAAACAAGCTGTTGAAATAGCATCCGCCCAAATTCTCTTTGGGATCTTCATGTGAAAAATGAGAGCTCTAGCAACTTCTAGTAAGTGTCTATTTTTCTTCTCCACAACACCATTTTGGGGTGGTGTGTCAACACATGAAGATTGGTGAAGAATTTCATTTTCTGACATGTAGGAATCAAAAGGATGAGAAAAGTACTTTGTTGCATTATCACTTCTTAGAGTGTGCACGGAGATATTAAATTGTGTTTTTATTTCAGCACAAAAGGAACAAAAGATGTTGAATAATTCTGATCTATTTTTCATCTAGAAGTATAACCAAGTAACACGAGAATAGTCATCCACAATCAGGTGACAAAATACCTAAAATCAGACTCAAAAATCACTGGACAAGGACCCCAAACATCAGAATGAACTAATTCAAAAGGGGACGCAACCCGTTTATTGACCCTAGGCAAATAAGAGACACGATGAAGTTTGACAAATTGACACGTCTCACAATCTAAATAGGATAAACTTTGAAAATTTGGAAACAACTTCTTCAAAATCGACAAAAGAGGATGCCCTAATCGATAGTGAACTTCAAGAGGTGTCAAAGTGCTTGAACATGTAATGGGTTCGGCACTTTCATTGAAGAGTTTCGAGTAAATAAAGACCGCCAGACTCACGCCCTCTACCAATAATCTTCCTCGTCATAAGATCCTAAAAACGCGATGATCAGGAACAAATGAGACAAAACAATTGAGAGCATGAGTAATTTTACTAACCGAAAGTAGGTTGAACGAAAAATTAGGCAAACACAAAACAGATGACAACGAGATAGATGTTGTAGGATTGGCTATTACAGAACCCACAGACAGACAGAAGTCATTGACCCATCAGCCAAAGTAACACTTGGAAGATTTGTGTGAGAACTAAAGGAGGAAAAGATACCTGTATCACCTGTCATATGGTCTATAGCACCTGAATCAATGATTCATTTTCTAGAGGATAAGACAAGACAGTAAAGTAGGTTTACCTGACTCATTAAGAGAAGATAGAATAGTTTACTTTAGTGAGGTTTGGTACTTGGTAAAGCTAGCAAATTCATCATCAGAAACAAGTACGAGTTTATCCACAGATGAAGGCTTTGTAGACTCATGGTTACTCTCTTGAAATGCAAAGTTCAAGGTGAGAATGCTTTGAGGTTTGCCATGAAGTAACTAACATGTACGCTTCGTGTGACCAGATTTTTGACAATGATAATCCACACGTTAATTTTGGTCATGTTGTCCATGACTAGCATTCCCTCCACCTTGAAAATCATGTCCATTTCGACTACCATTGCTTTTTTCTCGACTAGTCTCATTCAAAGTATCTCGACTCACGAGGGCACTAGTAACACTAGGAAGAGAAGGTTGAGATCCCTCAACTCGTAACACTCGAGTGAAGGTGTTACAGAGAGAGACAATCTCTGGACTGGAAAGAATCTGTGTTCGAGCAGCATCAAATCAGATGGCTTATCCAGCAAGGAAACTCATAAGATCCATTTGCTTACGGTGAGTTGTTGAAGCTCGTTTCAAATCAAAGGGTCAAAGGAAGAAGAGTATTCAACTCCACCAGCTCCTCCATCTACAGATCTATAAAATACTTAAGAGATCTTTCCTGTTTTTCTGGACAATAAAACTCCTTACAAACATCATATATATGATTGAAATTATCCTTACCAGAATACAGGAAAGCCAAGTAATCCATAAGATCTTTAACAAATTCACAGTGATTAATCAAACCGATTACCTCAGTATCGATAGAATTTCGGATCTGCAAGAATATTCTTGCATCTTCTCTTAACCAAGCCTTCTTTGCAGCATCATCTGATGGTGGTTCATCAATAAGATGATAAGTCATCTTTATCAATACTACGGAGATACACCCGCACAGTTTTACTCCAATCCAAATAGTTCCTGCCATTGAGTTTGTGTTCTGTGATTTTCGTAGTCATAGGAATAACATCAGAGATAACTGCCTTCATCTCTCTGTGTTGTTTGCCATTACAACTCAGTGTAGGAATTTTACTGTATCAAACTAGATATTGAAAATTGACTCAACAGAGTCACCAAAAAAATAACAAAACCTAAACCTCTGATACCGTGTTATAGAGAAAAATATCTTGTTATTCTCACACACTTCTGTCAATAGTACATAAGATCTATATATATACAAGTGTAGAATAATTTAGATTCTAAAATTAAGCTAATCAATTTACATCCCTATATCCTAAAATCAAATTATCTAAATCCTACAATCAGCTAAATCAATTAGCCTACAATCAAGGTAAATCAATTAGCTTACAATAAAATCCTACAATTAAGTAAATATATTTACTTAACCATATTTACAACAATTCTCTACCATCATCGATATAGGAATTTATGCATGAACAAACAAAACGTTCAAACTCTGCTAGCGTTTGTGATATTATGGTTCGGTGAAATTAAGTGAACTTTGAAAAACATGCCTCGCTCTCTGGGATGTGAACCTAAGCTAAGATATTTAGATAGGACAATTTAAATCCACAAACTAGTAGATTGTAAACCAAAGATTTTGATGTGCAAACCAAAGCTTCTCTGTAAACAATCGTTTGGAATGTAGATTGTAAACTTCCAAGGGTCTCATAGCCAACAAATTGACTTAAACATAATCCATTGAATCAACAAATGCAAGGTTCCCTGTCCTTCAATATATAATCAAGAACACCTTAACAAGTCCAAGGACGATCTGAAAAGTAGCAACCACACCAGTATCGTGGACGCTAAACATTGTACAAAACAACTCTTTTTGGTACTAGAGTAAAATGAACAAATCTGTCAATATGTTTCAAATTTCATTCTTTCTCACTAAAAGTAAACATGAGACAGAAGCAACCATGGCTGCTAACAGAAGTTGATGATAGAAGGTTTCAATTAGGGACAATTTTCAAGAGCTCAATATCGAACAAGAGAGTTTTGTCTATCAATCCCTGGTTTCTCAGCACAAAGTCCAAAGCTCTCTGTCCCTATAGACACATTAAAGCAACGCAAATTAGTGATACAAGACATACATGCATATCCATAGTTGCAAAAGAATATGCATTACCGAAAATGTTGTTGGCCTAGGACCCTTCTTGTTGAAGTCATTGTCAGGATATCCCAGTTCTGGGGGAACAATAATCCTGCACCAGTGGAAGGAAAAAGGAAAAGTCAAGCAAATACAGGGAATCTCTTCTACCATAGGCATTAAAATCTGCTATCCAGATTCTACAGTACAATTGGATATAAATTTTGGTTAGCTTACAAGAAAATCCCAGTTTCAAGGCCATTGGAGGAATTATGAGATATCACACACAAAGACAATACAAAGTTTGCTAATGGAATGCGACATTTTTTTAACAGGAACTGCTTCATTCAGGCATATGTCTAGAGAACCAAAATTTCAGAAAATAACAAGAAAAAACTACACAATATCTAATTTGTTGATAGTTGTCCAGAAACTATTATCAATTATTAATAGGACATATCTAATCTTTTTTTTTTTTTTGAAGAGTGCAAAAGGTCTGAAAAGAAATTGACTTGCTAAGTTCGTTTTCATTGTTGTACAGCAAACATTAAATTGTTTACTTCACTTTTAGTGCTAAGAATTCACTTGCACAAGCAATCATATATTCGTCATTAACATCAAAACTAGTTGGTCCTCCTTTTGCTACTACCAAATGTGCATGAACTCTAACCCTTACAGTTAATTGTCCTTATTCCTGTGTATCTGAATTCTCTGAGTATGCCAATTTAAGCATTCAAAAGCAGCCACTATTTATACCAATTCACATGGAAAGCAGAAGGTTCAATAAGTAGTTTGTAGTTCTATTATTTCCCTCTTTTTGTCAGGGGAAAAAGAGTTTGGTCACATTCTGGATAAAATAGTACAGTTGAAAAGATATAACACCTTCTGACACCACCAAGAGCCATGCCTGAAACTGCCTCTTGAAATGCAGGTATGACCTAAAATTTTCCAAAAAACCAAGAGTGACATCAGGAGTCTTCGATTAACTAAAACTTACATGCTGACAACGAAGCCTATCCACTTGTAAGCAGCTTCATGAAATCAATAACAGTTATTTGTCCATATGTTTTAAGCAAATCTGATGTAAGGTACACAATTATTTAAAAAAAAAATAAATAAATCTTCCCAACTTTTAAGAAGCATCAGCAGACAAAAGAAGAAATGAAACTTCTACAGATGATTCCAAAAGCGGAAATACACATTTAGCAATTATTTCTTGATAAATCTGACTTAAGATATGTGTATCTCAATCTCTTTTATGGCAAAAGACTCCTTACCTCTTCAGATCCAATTTCAAATTTGTAGAACTCCTTATCATCCCCCTGCGACAGATATTGATAAAAAGAAGCAGAAGCAGATGATGTATCAGACAAAACTCATGTTTTTGGAGAACAAACATGACATGTTCTTACATAATCAGGATACATTTATACCTCGAAGGAACCACCCTTTGTTTTGTTACGAGCTTCAAATATGCGACCATAATATCCAATGGTGTAACCATCCCAATCAACCTAAAAGATATTTAATGACAAAGAACTGTCAGTGTTTCTCACAACTTAAAATATCAAATGAGCAACAAGAATCCTACAGCTTTTGCATTATTTTGCATAAAACTAACTTTTTGATCACTCATTCCACAAGATTTAAGTGAAAGAGATACAGCAATTTTGAGTCAGAGAACTTCACTTTGGAATATGATTTTTAAAGAAAGAAAAGTGGTAGGCATTAACAGTTATATTCAACATAGATTTCAAGCTGAGTTATTTGACTGAACAAAGATGATTATGAGCTTATTCTCCTTTCAGATTTTAGGAATAATTGGTTTACCACTTAACTGTCTCTCCTATTTTTGGTGTGGGCCCATTTCCTACTCTCAGGTCCTGCAATTTTTGTCAGTTAGTGAGTTAAAAACCAAGGTGAGCATGGAATAAGAAAGAGAAGAAAGTCTGTGGAATGGGTGACCTTATACTGTAGACCCGATTTTGTTTCGGTGTAGTCAGGATACCTCATCTTTGTCTTTCCGTAATCCTTTCCCCTCAATGCTGGCACTGTATGCTCAAACAGTGATCTGATAATTAGTCTTCAGATCTACAAGAGGTTGCACGTAGCAATCAGATATGCAAAGAACGAAAAGCCCTCTGAATAGTCTAGAACACCATAAATGGAGTACAGAAACAAGACAACCAAAAGAGTAGAGTTCTTGAGTTGGTTGTGTTAGAATGGTTTGAATTAGTCAGATGATCAGAAGATGGTCTGGATGATAATAAAGATGATTCCAGTTGTTATGAAGGAAATGCAGGGGGTATTGGTAAAAGGAACTGCAATTTGAAGCTCAACTTAGAAGAGCTTCAGGAATCAATATCAGGGACAAAAAAGAGAAATAAATTTCATCTCTGAAAAATTTGCAAGATACAGATTGCATGTTATATGCATGAAATTGTTTAATCCTGAATGCAGCTAAAAAGAATAGTCGGTTAGCCTAGGGACAACAAACAATTGCAGGTAAAATAGTTTGATGGCACGGTGGGGTTGGAGAAATTACTGTCAGCAAATTGAGAAGACAGGGCAGGGGCAGCTCCACCCAAGTAAGTAGCCGTCAAGAGTCCAATAGAAGACAGGACAACTTTCCGTCGAACAACAAGAGGACAACACTCTACCCTTTGAGTTTCATCTTCAGAATGGGAAAGCCCTAGTTGTACATAATAAAATTCAAGGATGGAGCAGAGAATATTTAGTACCGTCACTTTAATTTTGAATATTATGAAACACAAAGGTTCACCTGTAGCTGCAGCGTCACCGGTTGTGATAGTCTGAATCTGGGGCTTCTGCAACCGCCAACAATTCAGACTGAAATTGTCCATCAAAATTATTGGATTTAATTTTTTTTTTTGTAACATTGAAACTGCACGAAATTAAGAAGAAGAAGAGAAGATGAACGTACCGGCCGGGATGATGAACAAATTTTGCAAGCACCGACAACATTTGAAATCGGAACGACGGCCGAAATGCAACCCATTTTCGACGACTGTTGATTGCGAGTACCACAGGGACGCGGGAAGTTAACGACCTCAACTTTTGTACATCCACCACTCAATCCTTATTTGACCATTCTAACCCCCTACCCAGTATTTTATAATACTAATATTTTTAAAAAAAATTCTATGGTCTTTAATTATTATCTAGTGTTTTAAATAATTATATAATATAATATTATATATTTTAAAATTTTATACTACACAAATTTTTAAAATTTTAAATAAAAATTTATGTAAAGAAACTGTAAAATTTCTTTTCCCGTAACTTGATTGATTCAGAAAAAACAAATTTAGCCACTAATGAATCACTTGATTTAAGGAGGAAGGAGAAAAGAAATCTAACTGATAAAGTCATTCATATATTACTAAATTCAAAAAAAAGAATTAATTGAATATTTAAAATTAAAGTTGATAATAATTTTGAATTTATAAATCATTTTCCAATGTATTAATACTCACAAACAATCCAGGAGTCAAATTGGATAACCACCTTTTGCAAGAAAGAAAATACTTAAATAAATCCTATCTTTGACCTTACCCTAGACCCTGTAATCAGAATTAAACCTTAACAAATCCTGCTTACATTGGTTAATATCATAAATTCTTTAAAATTTATTCCTTACTACAAGATCTACAAATAAAACAAAAAATCGAATCTATATAAGTCTTTGCCTTGCAAGAAATCCCAGCTCCGCAAAGCAAAATGTAGTGTTATTGGATAATTAATTCAGAAGCCCAGAAGAAACTCCCACACGCCAACCCATATGGAATTCGGAACATTAAGTTCCAATACTAACCCATGATTGATTATTACACGTATTTATCACAGCTCTCTACTGTTTTATACAGCATACACATAACACCATTGGACAAGTTTTTACAGCATCACTTATTAATTCATTGTTCGAGAGAGTATTTCAACCTCGCACAAGGTTTACAGGCTCGCTAGCTCAAGAGAATTTGCCTTCTCTTGCAGACTGTCTAGCAAGCTGTCAAAGCTCTTCTTGAAAGAATCCACTCCTTCAACCTCAAGTTGAGACCCCACGTAGCTCCACTCTATTCCCAGTTTCTCAAGGGCATTGTAAATACCCTCTGCTTCCCACACGTTTGAGTCGATGGTCCTTCCAATGGTACCATGGTCCATGAATGCTTCAAGGGCTTGATCCGGCATGGTTGAAACCTTTGTATATTGGGACAAACAAACAAACAAACAAACAAAAAAAAAAGGGGGGGGGGACCCACATTATGCAATTGGTTTGATATAAATGATCCAAAAAGCTTGGACACAATTAACTTATAAATTTCCAATTCAAAAGCTTTCCCATGGTCCACAACTACCAGAAAGGACAAGATGCAATGTCATGGGTCTCTGATAAGATTGATTGATTTACCGTGTCAGGTCCAATAAGAGGTGCCACATATAAGGTATCAGGGTACGACGGATTCTTCACACTGGTTGAAGCCCAAAGCAACCTTTGCTTCTTGGCACCTTTCTTCACCAAAGCCTCCCATCTAGGACCAGAGAACTTTTTCTGGTAGAGCTGGTAAGCAAGAGCTGCTTGAGCATTTGCAGCCTGTAATAGATGTTAGACAATGACAGTATCCAAAACTGCAAGTTCACAACCCAGAAGAAAAATGGAAGGCCATAATATCCTATGTTATTACCTTCCCACGGAGATCAAGAGCTTCTGGAGTTCCATTTTTCTCAAGCAACTTGTCAACAAGGGTGTCTACTCGACTAA
Organism: Cinchona pubescens; assembly: GCA_025175665.1. NCBI lineage: Eukaryota > Viridiplantae > Streptophyta > Magnoliopsida > Gentianales > Rubiaceae > Cinchona > Cinchona pubescens. The sequence continues at coordinate 1,094,307 of JANKKI010000141.1, forward strand.
CAAAAAAGGAAGCAACACTTGTAACTCGAGAGAGATCAGATAGCCCAGAGGCCTCAAGGCCATCCAGGTAAGCATCAATAACTGCTTCATATCTAGCAAGAGAGAATATGAGCTGTTTGTCCAAAAACAAAAAGAAAATGTTAATAATCCCAAAAGAATATCTTAGCACAACCAAGTATGGTAACACAAGTAAAATTTGTCCATTTTTCTTCCTTCAATTCAGGCTTATTCTTTTTTATCAGCCTCCTTATAAGGCAAGAATTTTGTTAGAAGATGATGTTAAGGAGTGACCTTCCCCAGAACTAGGGTTATATTGTTATGTCCTTCTGTTGTAACTTTTAATCTTTACAAAATAAAATTTGAAAAAAAAAATTTTAAGGCTTAAAATGGACCGCGGTGGACAAGATTTTCTAAAATGATGCCATGGCAGGTTCGCACAACTATTTTTGGAAGCCAATAAGAACTCTAAATGGTACACAAACATATGTAAGGATTCTGTGCAAACTAGAGAAACATAGTGCTCAAACATTTTCAAGTAGTTGCCATATATATGTAACCCCTACATTTTTTTTTTTTTTTGTTCTTCAGAAAATATAATAACATATTAGGTCTCTTGCCAAGGGAGATCTGATAAAGAATTCCTTTCCTCAACCTACCGTGACATTGACATTTATTCCTGATGCAATCACTTCCTTGATTGAAGGGATGCATGGAGCTGTAGCAGGAATTTTGATGTAAACATTAGGACGGTGAACCTTTTTATGAAGCCACTTTGCAGCTTCTATAGTCCCCTGAGTGTCGTCAGCAAGTCTGGGTGATACTTCAACAGACACATATCCATCGCCACCATCTGTTTGATCATAAATTGGCTCAAAGAGTTTGCATGCGTCTTGTATATCCTTTATAACAAGTTCCCAATATGCACTTTCTATGTCTTTTCCAGCTTGCACAAGTTCCCTGCAAAAATTTATTTATAAATTTTATCGTAGTAAATTAGGACAGCAAGATTCATACCCGCTAAGGTCGGTAATATACAACATAAATCCCATCAATTCTCAACCGAACGAAGGTAGATGCCAAATGACCAACAATCATGACCTATAAACTCCTTTTCACATATAAGCACTGGAGCATCATTGAGTAAAAACTCCTACAAATTCCAACAAAAATCTCGTAGCCGGATGCCCTGGTCCCCATCCCCCTATAAAAGAACCCTTAGATGAAACGGGGGGAGAGAGAGAAGCATAACTGAGGCCATTACTAAACCTAACACAAACTAGAAGTAAAGCACCAAAAACATGGGCAAAAGGTTATCACTTATTTAGAGGGGAAGCATGTGATTCTTGATATAAAAGGCATAACAAAGAATTTAGAGCCAATAAAAGCATTTGAAGTGAAAAATGTTACCTGAATTGTTCATTATATGCATTTGAAGTTGATATGGCCTTCTGGAAGATCTGCAATCAAGATATCTGCAAATTATTAGCTAACTGAAACCTAGTGGGAGAGACTGAAACCAAAGTTTTGCTTTTGGGGTCCATTTGTTTGGGTGGAAAATATTTTCACATGTTTGGTTGCACTAAAATTTAGGAAAATCTTTTCCCTTTGAAAATATTTTTCACCAGAAGGTGTAAAATAACTTAAAGTAAAACTCCCCCCTTCCTTTCTTTTCTACTCTACCACTCTTCCTTTTCCTCTTCGTTTTGGTAATAATTCCTTTCCCTCCCATACACCACACTTAGATCTACGTAGATCTAGATGGAAAAGTTTAATCAACGTTAACAACAATGAGATTGAAGGTTAGAAAATCTAATAAAAAATACCTGTGGTTGTGGTGGGGATACCGGTGGTGGATGGTGGAAAGTGCTGGTAGTGGTGGGCTATGTTACACGGACTTGGATACAAGTACCAGGTATGCATACACGTCTAGGTGTCAGATTCGTCAATTTCATAAATTGAGGATATGGGGACACTCATTAAAAGAGTCTGACACGGGTAGGGAGTGCGTCTTATATGCTTGTATATGATAGTGTAGTAGTAACAAAATTTGATGACATAAACCAATTTACATTATATTATAACTCATTTTTCAAAAAAAAAATATGTTTGCGTGCATAAAATTAAATAATAGTGGTGCACATAGAAAAAAAAGACAACACAAGGATATAACTATAATAAGATTTAGTGATTTGATAAATAATTCTCATATGTCCCGCCCTCCTATTTAATCTTCCTCTCTATCTTATCAGTGTTTGTGATAAAGTCAATATAATTTTTGGTTTAATAGAAAAGTCAAAGTATCCAATTGAAAGTTGACCATATAGATACGGATCCCACACCGACACCCATATTGACACGGCAGGACACAAGTACTTTGGGGCGAGAGAAGAGTCCATGTAACATAGGTGGTGGGTGCAAGGGAGGAGGCGTGATAGTATTGGTTGTGATTGGGAAGGGTGGTGGTGAAAGGGGCTGGTGTGGGATGGGGAAGAGTGGTGATGAAAGCGATTGGAAAGTGGTGGCTCTGAGCCTATGACTAGAGGAGGTCTTGATGGGATAGACCAATTACAGTGATGCCAACTAGGGGATAAGTTGATAGAAATTATTTTCAAAAACTTCACCAAATAAGAGAAAACAAGGGGGGAAATCAAACTTTTTCCTGTAAAGGGGTTTCTTTGAAAATTATTTTCTGATGAAAACATTTTATATCCAATCAAACAAACCCTCAGTTCAATTAATTCTCCACGACTTTTCTCACTGATGGGAAAAAGACAGCTGAATTGAGAAGATAAAAATGGGAAATGGAGATAAAAATAATATATGGGTAATTTACCGCTGGATTGCTGGTTACACCTCTGACGCCACTTTCAATCAGTGGGAGCAGATCTGTAACAGGACGGCACAAGTTATCATACCAAGGACTTTGCCCTTGCTTTTCGTAGAGGTCATGAAGTGTTGTCCTATTGACATTACTTCCATTTCCACCATATCAATTTGGGAGCACCTGACACTATTACAAACTCATTGTAATGACAGCAAAAAACAAGTACAGAGTTGAGGAGCATTAAAAGTAAACCAACAAAGACAGCAAAGTACCAACTAAGTTTTAGATTTGTATGAACATGCTGTTATTAATTGATGAAATTAAGTAGCATATGGTCAAGCACAATGTCTAAACCCAAAAGTGACATAAGCTTTGGTACTTCCCTTTTTATCTCTGTTTTGTCGCTTCTTTTTTGGATTTTGATACAATATTACGTTTCTTTTCTCCCTTTCATTTGGGGGGAAGGGAATTCCAAAGAAAACAAACCCCAAAATCACCAATCTTCTGCCTTCTAGTACTGTATACTAAATGTGACATCAGGTGTCACCCTAGCTGTCAACACTGCCCAAGTTTCCCAACTAAAAGGCAGAAATTTATTTGATTCAAATACCCTTAAGGACTTCATTTGAAAGGAATACATGTATTCTCAAGCTAAAATCAGTAGAAAACAAACAAACAGGGGTTAAGATATTTCAAATATTTCAGACAGACTGGAAACTGAAAATGTAGACTTGATGATATGTGAAAAAAGGCATTTCTGCCAGCCATCTTAAATCAATAAAAAGGGAATGATCCTTTTTTGGTTTTATATTGCAAAGGCCCCTTTTTGGTACACAAGCTTGAAGCCCTACCTCCTAGGGCGATGAACATATGAAGAACAAGCAGATGATTATGAGAAATTATTGAAACAGCAAATAATAATAATAATAATAAGATAAATAAAGAAAATAATTAAGGAATACATACAGCAAGGAAGGGCAGAGAGGACGGAAGGAGAAGTTGTTGTAGGAGGAGGAAAGGCAAAGGCGGTTTGGATCCCATTGGGAGTCGGTGGTTTTGGGAAGAAAAAAGAAGCATTTGGATTGCTGCCGAAAAGACCCTGCTCTTGACAAATGGGCTGCCGTTGATACCTTAGAAATGGAAATGGAAATGGAAATGGATGCAGCCATCACGATGGTACTCATTCAATTTTTTCCAGAATTTTTTGATTTGGTACCAGGATTTTATTCACTCACTCACTCACCAAACTTCTCCTGGAGAAAGTGGGCTGCTTTCTATCTTTTCTCTTTTGTTGTTGTATCTTGTCTAGTGTGGTAGGTATTACTGTAATATGTATTAGCATTTGATGGCAGCTGTACAATTCTACTACTCAGCTTTCTAAGGCTGAGTTTGGATACAAGGAAAGGAAATGGAAGGAAGAGTAGAGGAAGCAAGGGAATTTTTGTTTGGGAGTATTAATGGGATGGAAAAGATGAGAGACTGAGAAAATAAAGGAATAAATTTAAAAAAAATAAATAAATAAATAAAGCTTTTCTTTCATAAGTGGGAGAAAATAGAAAAAAAAAAATTTATATTACTTTACAACTAATTATGAAATATCATATTTATTTTCTAAATATAATATAAAAATATTAAAAAAAATAGACACTTTAATAAAATACAATATTCTAAAAAAAAAATTTCCATGTATAAATTCCTTAACAACTTGAAAGAAACTTTTCATCTTTCCTTCTCAGCATCTAATTATAATAAGATGAGATAAACAACACTCACTTAGAATGATGTAAATATAAATGAGATGAGGTAGCCTCTTTTTATTTCAAAGGGTTCGTATAAATTTTTTTCGAACCAGACTACATACAATATAAATAAAGGTACAACAACTCCATGAACTGTAAAACAACTTTGTAAGGGTTAACTAAAGAGTAAAACATTCATACAAAATAATAAAATTATTAATATGTTATTAAATTTATTAAATAAAAAATAAAATTTCATTAAATATTTAAAATTATAAAATTAATAATTAAATTAATTTTATAACATAAATTAATTTTCACAAGTAAAATGAACGTGTGACTTTGTGATTATCAGCAGCAGCAATGCCAGCAATACCAATTATACACTTCCAACATCCTTAGGGTCTTTGAAAAAAAAAAAAAAACATCCTTAGGGTCGTTTGTTTTCAGTGGACCTTGAAATCTGTCAGAGCCTCATAGGTCAGATATAGAGCTTGGACTTTGGAGCATCCCAAAATCGCAATTATCTCAATTACCCAAATTTCACTTACCTTTTAATTGCATAATAATAAGAGTAAAAATACTTTTAATTCTTAAAGTTTAGCTTGTTGATATATTTACTCTTTAAAATTTTATAAAAAATAAATCATGTCTCTTATCTTTTAAATTTTTATTGATTTAGGATAATTAACAAAAAAATAGCATAATTTTTTACTAAATTTGTGAGAAAGAGAAATTTTCTTTAGTTTAATCTAGAGAAAGTCAAATATGGAGGGTAATTTTTTAGAGTTTATTGGTAAGGAATATAGTGTTTGTTGGAATAGATACATAGGAGACTAAAATTATACTATATTTGTGTCAATTGTTCTAAATCAATACAAATTTAAAAAATGAGAGAGGTGATTTATTTTTTTATAAAATTTTGAGAACCAAATATGTCAACAAATCAAAGATTTGAAGCCTAAAAAGTGATTTGGTTACCCTAATAATAACCCGTTGTACTAAATAAACATAGACTAGTTTTTAACTTTTCTCATACACAAGGAAAACAATTTTCTTTTACAATTGGTGTGTGATCATAGTGGTTGTTTGTTCGTAATACGCTATTACTACAACAAATAATATTTGTTATCTATATTCATAAATCAATTATGTAACACTGTATGGATTTTGGTAAGTACTTTCCCATAATTAAACTTCTCGAGTATTATAGTACTCCTTTTATAATCTAATCTAAATGTTTATCTAGTCTTTTACCCCAAAAAACAAAAAATGATCTAAGTTGGCAGCTAATCCCCCCACATACTATATCTTTTTCTTTTTTTTTTTAATGGGGAAGTTAGTAAAGTTTGGGCTGTTGGGGTAGGTGAAAATTCAGATGGCCGGCCCTTGATGTTGAAAACTTTCAATGTTGATCGTTGAACTAAATTTGGTGATATGCCGTAATGCCCATTCCATCTTCCTTCAAAATCTCTTTAATTACTACTTAGTATTTTTTTTTGTGTTTCTAATAAAAAGTTTATAAGAAGCGTAAATTATTATTTTTTAAAAAAAAATTAGAACAGATTATCTACGTATATTTCAATAATGATTTAGTTACCTTACTTACTCTAATCCCCTACAACTATTAATGATACCGAACCGAAGTTTGTCTATCCAATTATAATCAATTACTATTAGCAGGGGAAAGGAGAAGCGTTTCAATGTCAATTTAGAAATCTCGAAACATATGACTCTTGCAATGGCAATAAGTATTTCTCTCGTTTCAAAAAAACAGTCACCTTTAATTAGTGTATACGGATTAAGAAAGTTATTAAATTGAATTAATTTTGTAAAAAAATAATTCAAAATGACTAAGTTACTTTTTGTATTAATCCTACATTCGTTAATGTGGCAACAAGTGTAAAAATTAAAAAAATATCATTTCATATGTTTTTTAATTTTTTAAAACGATAAATAATATAACAAAAAAATTTATTTAAAGTGACCGTTATTTATAATAAAATGAAAGAATACTTAATTATTACGTATGTATGTACAAAGGCAAATACTAAGGTAGATCTGATCTTTAATATCACTTATAAATTTTGTGGTATAAATTAAATTTTAAAAAATTTATGGCATGCTTGCAACCTTTGGCAGAAGAAATCCCAATCAAGCACCTCTACCTTCTCTGAATCTTAGAGCCACCAACCTTAAGCCTCTTGATCTGCAAATTTTATTCTAAGGATTTCAACCCTTAAGAGAACTTGAAATCCCTTCACCCAACCTAAGAAAAACTTGTCCACTTACCCTCAAACATCAAATACTAGCAACACTTCATACCACCAATCGTCTCCTCTTTTTGCTTAGAATAATAATTATGAAGAAACATCAATGAAACACTCCAAATCGGTGTTTGAAAATTGTGTGAATTTTCTGATTTTATATTTTTTTTCAATTTTAATTTATATGAGTAATATGTTCTATGGATTCGTGTGTGCAAATTGTTTGTTGGTGCAAAGCGAGAAGAATGATTTGGGATTTGGGAGGCTGTTGAAAGAGAGGAAGAGAACAGGGATGGATATTCCTAGTGGTGGAATCATAGGCTGGAGAAGATATGTTGCAATTTAAAAAAAATAAATAAATAAAAATTCAGCGTATGTGCGCTGAAGGCATTAGTCAGAAATGTTTAGCGCACATGTGCTGCTACAGTGCGCGCATGTGCGCGTGCTACTGCTGTTGATCGTTTGAAATTGAAAAACGAGTAAAATAGAGAGAGTTGCAACTTTTGATTCAAGAGGGGTGTTCCATGGATTGAAAATGTATCCCAATAGATTCCTCTGAACTTCTATCTCTATAAAAGAGAGTTATATCCACTAATTCAAAATTATTCAATGATCGTTAAAATCTGTCTCTTCTTATACATTGTTCTTGGGAAGATTTCTTAAATTTTGCTTTTAAAAGTCTTCAAAATTTGTTGTATCCTAAAGGTAGATTGCTATTCACCCAAAAGCAAACTATTGAATATAGTAGGGGCATTTTATCAAAACCTTAAGGAAAGTGATATACACGCCTCGAATTCTACAAGTTTTGATATTCCCAAATTCTAAAAGAAAAACACTTGTTTTCTACTCCATTCTTGCCATTTCGTTTGCTCTATTCTTAACAATCTTAAGGTTTTGATTGTGAGTAGTCATGGAAACAAGTGGTGAGTCTGTCTTTAAAGTAATGAATCAAGATTTCATAAAATTTGATCGTTTTGATGGAACCAGAACAAATTTCAACCGGCAGAAAGACAAGATAATGTTTTTCCTCACTGCACTAAAAGTTGCTTATGTTTTGGACCCTGCATTGCTTGAAATTCCTGCACCAACTATTGGAAATTCAGAGGAACTCAAGGCACAACGGGAGAAAAGGAAGAAGGATGAGATTGTGTGTAAAGGTCACATTCTCAATACGTTATCAGACCGTCTCTATGATTTTTTCACAGCGGTCAAATCTCCAAAGAAAATTTGGGCTGCCTTGGAACATAAATATGCTACACAAAATTAATAAGGTGCGGATAAATTTGTTATTAAGAAATATTTTGAATTCCGTATTATTGACTCTTCTTCTATTTTGGATCAAGTTCATGATTTTCAAATTATTGTTTCAAAATTAAAAGATTTTTATGTTGAAATTTCAGAATTATTGCAAGTGGGGGCAATTATTGCAAAATTGCCTTCTAGTTTGAATGATTATCAAAAGAAAATGCTTCATACTACTGAAATTTTAACAATTGATCAAGTTTTGAAACATATGAGAATCGAAGAAGATATTAGAAATCTTCATAAGAAGGATTTAGAACTTGTTCCAAAAGTGAATTTTGTTAATGAAAATAAGAGTCAAATTACAAGTTCTAAAAAAAAGTTTTCTACAAATACTAATTCTAAGGACAAGTTCAAAAAGAACAGAATATGTTATAATTGCGGCAAGAAAAGGCATTATAAAAATGAGTGTAATTCCAACAAGAAACAAAAGAAGAATAATGCCCCTAAAGCAAATCTTGTTGAAAGAGTTTCTTAATCCGTATACACTAATGGTATGATTTCTGAATTAAATGTGGCAACTTCAACCAAATCAAATGATTGGTGGTATGACTCTGGTGCTACCCTGCACATTTGCAATAGACATAAGTCTCAATTCAAGACTTATGAAGATGTTCCTGATGGCTAGGAAGTGCTTATGGAAAATCATGCTTCAGCCAAAGTTCATGACACGGGAAGTGTGGAGTTGTAATTCACTTCCGGCAAGAAGCTTGTGTTAATGAATGTACTTCATGTTCAGAAAATTAGGAAAAATCTTGTATCAGCCAATGGATTGAATAAGAAAGGGTTGAAAGTTGTATTAGAGTCAAACAAAGTTATCTTGTCCAAGAATAGTGTATTTGTAGGAAAGGGCTACCCTTGCGATGGCATGTTTAAATTTAGTATCAATAAAGACAACATTTCTGTTTATATTGTGGATTCTTCTTATTCTTTATGGCATGGTAGATTAGGACATGTTAATTATAAACGTATATTCCATTTTATGTCTAAATATGAGTTACATATCTATCAAAGATAATTTAGAGAAGAAATGTGAAACATGCGTTCAAGCAAAAATAACTAAATTGCCCTTTCCAAAAGTTGAAAGAAATAAACAATTATTAGAACTTGTGCATTCGGATGTTTGTGAATTAAATGGTTTTCTAACAAGAGGTGGTAATAGATATTTCATCACTTTCATTGATGATTGCTCAAGATATGTGCATGTTTATTTAATGAAAGCAGAGGATGAAGCATTTGATATGTTTAAATCTTATAAATCTCTTGTAGAAAATCAATTGGATAAGAAAATCAAAATGTTGATGAGTGATAGAGGTGGTGAATATTTTTCTACCAAATTCTCAATATTTTGTGAATAAAATGGTATTATACATCAAACAAGTGCTCCATATACTTCACAACAAAATGGTTTGGCTGAAAGAAAGAATAGAACTTTAGTAGATATGGTTAACACCATGATTCTAAATTCTGGCGTCTTTGCCAAGAAATTTGTGGGGAGAAGCTTTGTTGGCTGCTTGTCATTTACATAATCGAATTCCATCTCTCAAGACTAAAGTGTCATCATATGAAATATGAAAAGGGAGAAAACCAAACTTAACTTATCTTAAAGTTTGGGGATGTATAGCCTATTATAGAGTTTCGGATATTAAAAGAGTAAAGTTGGGACCGAGAGCACTTAAAAGTGTGTTTGTTGGCTAGACTGAAATTCTAAAGCCTATAGACTACTTGACATTGATTCTAATGTTATTATTGAATCAAGGGATATTGAATTTTTTGAGAATAAATTTCTTAAAAATTCAAATGTTGATTTGGATCCAATTAAAGTACAAGAACCGATTCCAAATGGTGATCCTTCTTCTAGTAATAAAAGGAAAGAAATTGATACTCCTTTTGAACTTAGAAGAAGTCAAAGACAAAGGAAAGAAAAATATTTATCTTCTGATTTCATATCTTCACAAGCTATTGTTTTCTTAGTTGAAGGCAGAATAGAGATCACTTGTTTAATAAGATTCCAATCTTATTAAATGTAGAAGATGATCCTAAATCATTTGGTGAAGCTATGTCATCAAGGGATGTAACATTTTGGAGAGAGGTTGTAAATGATGAGATGGACTCAATATGATCAAATAATACTTGGGTTCTAGTGGATTTGCCTCCTGGTTCTAAACCTATTGGTTGTAAATGGGTGTTTAAGAGAAAATATGCCACTAATGGATCTATATTGACATGTAAAGCAAGACTTGTAGCTAAGGGTTTTAGACAAAAGGAAGGAATTGATTATTTTGACACTTATGCACCTGTTGCAAGGATTACATCCATTAGGGTACTAACGTCATTAGCTTCCATTTGTAACTTGTGTGTGCATCAAATGGATGTTAAAACAGCCTTTTTAAATGGTGACTTGGATGAAGAAGTGTATATGGAACAACCAGAAGGTTTTACATTGCCAGGAAATGAACATTAAGTTTGAAACTAATTAAATCTCTACACGGTTTAAAACAAGCACCCAAACAATGACATGAAAAGTTTGAATCAGCTTTACTCTCTAATGGATTTAGTTATAATAATGCTGATAAGTGCATTTATTCTAAATTTATTAAAGAATATGGTGTGATTATTTGTCTATATGTAGACAATATGCTAATTGTTAGTGCTTCTGATAAAGGTGTACTTGAAACTAAGATGTATCTGTCTTCTCAATTCAAAATGAAGGATCTGGGTGAAGTTGATACTATCTTAGGGATTAAAGTTAAAAGGTATAATGGGGGTTACATTTTATGTCAAACACATTATGTTGAGAAAATTTTGAATAAATATCAACATTTAAATGTGAAAGAAACGAATACTCATTTTGACCCAAACTTTAAATTAAGTGAGAATACTTGCAATCCTATTGCTCAACTTGAGTATGCAAGTGTAATAAGAAGTCTAATGTATGCAATGAGTTGCACAAGGCCAAATATTTCTTTTGCCGTGTGTAGATTGTCTAAATCCAATCATTTAAATTAAAAATCCTGAACATGATCATTGGAAAGCAATTGGGAGAGTCCTTGGTTATCTTAAAAGAACTAAAGATTTAGGACTCTTCTACAATAGTTTTCCAGCTGTGCTTGAAGGATATTCTGATGCTAGTTGGTTTACTAGTATTAGTGATAAAAACTCTACAAGCGGGTGGATTTTTATGTTAGGTGGAAGAGCAATTTCATGTGTTTCAAAGAAACAAATCGTAATTGCTCATTCCACGATGGAAGCTGAATTCGTAGCCTTGGCCTCAGCTGGAAAAGAAGCGGAATGGTTGAGAGACTTGTTATTAGGCATCAAGTTGTGGCCTCAACCAATGCCAGCCATTACTTTGAATTGTGATAGTGAAGCCACAATGTCTAGAGCATTGAATAAAATATACAATGATAAATCTAGACATAAAAGTCTAAGGCATACTTATATTAGACAGTTATTAAATGATGGCGTCGTATCAGTGGTGTATGTAAGAACATACAATAATTTAGTACGGATCCGTTGACTAAACCTCTTGCGAGAGATTTGGTGAGATCGACGTCATTCGGAATGGGATTGAAACCCTTTGTCTAAAACTACTAGCAATGGTAATCCAACCTTTATTCTAGTGCTACCACTAGATTAAAAGGTTTAAAGGGTAAAAACAAGTTGCTGATAAGTAATTGTGAGCACTAAAATTATGTGTATACCATTCCATGTTGTTAGTGTAAATGGTAACCCTTAAATGGGAAGGACGAATATATAAATATTTATATTCTTAATGAAATCATCTTGCTTTGCTTTTAATCTTAAAATCTTGAGAAGATTTCACCTATATGATCATAAGAAGTGGTGTCGCTTCTAACAAAAGTTTTGGATTCTCTTTTGTACATGATCATGAATTAGGATAGAGCACATGGCCGGTAACAGTACTAAAGCTATTTTGTGAACATATGTATAAGGTTAACAAGTTCATGTGTGTGATAATTCTAGTCTAATTTAAATCATGATTTAAGCTATACAGCAAATGCCACCTTGATTTGATTAGGTCTAGTGAGTTATTTACACTATAGAAAAGTTTAAGACAATAGTCTCTTTTGTTTATGCATGATGTTAAAAGAGATAATGAGTTGTATTTATATTACAAACTAAGTGGGAGAATGTAAATATATAGTTTGTGATATAAATAAAGTTGGTGGGTGTGTGTTGCAATTTAAAAAAAAAAAAAAATTCAACGCACATGCGCACACTGTAGCAGCGCATGTGCGCTGAAGGCAGTAGTTAGAAATGTTCAGTGCACATGCACTGCTACAGTGCGCGCATATCCGCGCGCTACTGCTGTTGACCGTTTGAAATTGAAAAATGGGTAAAATGGATAAAATGGAGAGAGTTGCAACTTTTGGTTCAAGAGGGGTGTTCCATGGATTGAAAATGTATCCCAATAGATTCCTCTGAACTTCTATCTCTATAAAAAAAAGTTATATCCACTAATTCAAGATTATTCATTGATCATTAAAATCTGTCTCTTCTTATACATGTATTAAATTTGTTTTTGGGAAGATTTCTTAAATTTTGCTTTTAAAAGTTTTCAAGAATTTGTTGTATTCTAGAGGTAGATTGCAATTCACCCAAAAGCAAACTATTGAATATATTGGGGGCAATCAAAACCTTAAGAAAAGTGATATACACGCCTCAAATTCTACAGGTTTTGACATTTCCAAATTCTAAAAGAAAAATACTTGTTTCCTACTCCATTCTTGCCATTTCGTTTGCTCTATTTTTAACAGATACGACGTTGAGATGTGGATGTGGTAGGGATGGGAATTTTGTGGGATAAGTTGGAGGAGGAAGACTCAACAGAGGAAAGTGATAGAAGAGGGTTAAGACATCAGCGGAGAGAGAATTTAGGCAGGGTCTGTAGCTGATTTTTGTCCTTTTTTTTAAAAAAAAATTTACCTTAGAGGGTTATGATAGTCGTTTCAAATAAGGAAGTGTAATTTTGAAAATCCCAGGGGCGCTAGGTGATAATTCTAAAAATTTGGAGATAATTTCACATTTACTATCAACCCTAATTTGATGTTTTGTAACTCTAATTTTAGGTATTTTGTGTGTGATTTAGAGTTACTAGATTAAAATTAAGTTTTGTGTGTTTTAATGTGTTTTGATAATTTTTAGTATTAAATTTGTGTTAAAATTATGTTAGTAATGTTAGTTTCTTTGTATTATGCAGGAAAGGGTGATTTTGAAAGTTTAAAATTGGAGATTTGCATTCCTAAATAAAGAAAAAAAATTAAAGGAAAGCCAGGCTCTTTGATCGTGGCAGTGAAGATCTTTGCTGCAACACTAGGTAATTGACAAAAATATCAGGAGAGATTTCTGAAATTATCCCTTTTTTTATATATACACATAACAAAATTCTGTAGGCAGTGTACTCAACCAACACAACCTCTGTTCTAGAAAATTCGGCCTTTCTTGTATTGTTATTAGTGCAAATGACACATACCATGTGTGTCTAAATTTAAAAAAAAAATAGATAAATAATAAGGGAAAATTCTACAGTTAGCTCTTGATATAACTATCTCGTTGTACCTTAAAATCTTGTACAGTATAATATTATATACTTTAAAATTTTGCACTATACAAATTGTTAAAATCAATGGGATGGTTCCCCAATGGGACCATAGAATTTTTCAAAAGTAAGATATAAAAGAAATAAAAGGTAGAAAGTTATGAAAGGTTAATGGTAATATGTAGTTGTATATTACACCACATTTGTTGGAGAAAATATATAAAAATTACTATTACGCCCTTAAGAAAATAAAAAGTTATTATGGACATGAGGGTAATTAAGAAAATGTATTAATTTTGGCATTACGCCAAAATGTTTTACTTATGATTTATATATAGTTAGATGATGATTTGTATAAGAGTGGAAAATTAGTGTCATCAATAAAATCTATCATTTTAAGTTAGAAAAATGACCTTAATAATTTCTCACATTTTATATTTGTATTTATTTAGTCCCTCACATTTAAAATAATACTTTTAGTTCCTCACAAATTTATACTCAAACGTATCATTTTGGTCCTTTAACACAATTATGGATATATTTTGATGTGAAATAATCATATGCGTATCACATGTAATGTTTTTAAGAACAAAATTGGCAACACATAACCTTAAATACTAAACTCTATCTGTCTCTTATGTTGAGGTTGTTGAAGTTGGGGGTAAAGGAGGAAAAGCGGCGAGGAAGGGGAATATGGATGGTTATGGTAGGTGAGAATTTTGAGGTAGTGGCTGGGAAAGGTTTTTGATAGTGCCGTTTAGTATTTAGAATTTGTGTTGGTAAATTTACCTATGAAAAATGTAATATGTGATATGCATATGAGTATTTCATGCCAAAATATGTATGTAATTGTATAAAGAGACTAAAATGATGCATTTTGAATTTGTGAGAAACTAAAATATATTATTTTAAATGTGAGAAATTTAAAAAGTACAAATATAAAATGTAAAAGACTATTAGGATAACTTTTTATCATGAAACTAATTTTGGTAAAATACAATAACTTATTTTATTTGTAGATAGGATAATTTCATTTCAACATATTTTAAAATATTTTGATATTTTATTATTTCTATTTCATAACTATTGTGACCCCGTTTATTGAACGGGACTTTATTTGATATTGTAATAGTATTTTAAAACTAAATAAGTAAATTCCAATGGTGAAAGATAGAAAATAGACATATAGTTGTGATCTAGTTCCATAGCATTGATGTCTTTCCCTATTAAATTTAGAAAAAACAAATTACTTTGCTATATTCCAAATAAGAATAATTTTATAATCCTTAAAATTTGAGGTGCATAGCATAAAATGAATTGTATAACTCTCAAATTGAACTTTTTGAATTCTTAGTAAGTATATATAGTAAATAATTTGTAAAAGTTGATCTAAAACTGAAAAAGCTAAACTTGATTTAAAGAACCCATATAGATGATGAGAAATAGGTTTTCATAAAGTGGCCACTTTCAGTAAAATAGAGTACAATAATAGGATAAAATTTCTTTACATTGTGTTTAAGATCATTACTCAACCAAGATCAGAGAAAATAAAATTGAAAAAATGGACATCATCTACACTTTTATTTCTTTTTTGGCATCGCTAAATCACGCTCAGTATACTCCTTTGTATACATAGAGGTACACGGAGGTTCAAACTCAACTACTCTTTAACAAACAACCCCATGATTTTTTCCCCGGTAGTTCATCTACAACTACTTTGATATACAAATCTTGTTACTAAATCCCAACATATCAAAGAGAATAAAAAAGAAAAAGTCCAACAAAGATATTTAATTATAAATCAGGAAAGATATATTTCGAAACTGGCGAGTTGTTTCACTGTTATTTTCATGTATTACATGGACAATGTATGTGTTATTCCATTCTCACTTAATTATAAAAATAAAAAGAGGAAAAAAAAGACAAAATTCAATAAAAAGTATTGACTTTTGGGTTAAATACATAGCTATTTATAATAGATATTGAATACGTCAGCCAATTGTATAACATACACCAACCAAGGATGAATTTGATAATACATTTCTCCAATAATGACTATCATAATGACCATACATACAAAGGTACATTTTTAATAATGAATTCAATTTGACTAAATAGTAAATACATTCTCAAGACCCTAGAATCAACATCTACACAACAAAAGCAATACCCATCAGATTACTAATTTAATAGTTAATCAAAATTACTGAAATTTATGTTTCCTACTCAATCAAAAATGCCACAAACCAACGTCAACAATGCCATTGACGAATCAAGAAAACCAAAAATTACCTGAAGATGTTTTAGTCCAACCTGAGTTGGAAACTGAAAACTGTTGTTGTACCACCTCCAGAACCACCAATCACACCAACGAATAGTAGAAGATTAAAATCACAATTAAAAGTAATGTGGCAGTTCATAGTGAACAGCAGTTAGTTGATTGAATAAAATGAAAACTACGAAACATGAAATGTAGTATCCTTAACTTCAGATGTCTAAGCATTTATATAACATTAACTAGTTAATGGTACTTATTACTTTACCAAAAGGATTGATTTATATGGAATTACTGACCAAATAATATGCACACAATACCATTAAAGAAAAAAAAAACAACTAAAGCATTATCAAAAATCATCAGTGTTTTAGAAACAAAACAATTTGAAACTGAATATTTAAAAATTGATAATCCTTCAATTACATACTAATATAATTTTTATTAAAATAATCAAATCTCTTTTTCTCCCACCATCAATCCCTCCTGATAATAAAATTTTCATAGACTCCAATTTATCATGCATCCTACAAAAAAAAAAAAAAAAGCAGAAATTTAAACAGACTCATAAATGATTTTGGCGAAAATGGAGCGAAGGCTTTTTTGTCATATATCTCATAGTTCAAAAGCTCTTCCTGCCATTGATTGTAAATTAAAGATAGTTGATAGACTTTGTTGAAATAATTATCCAAGAATAATCATTTAAACAATCAAAAAATTAATAACTTGTGACCAACATATACATCAATCAAACTGGAGGATTCTAAAAAGATGACCGAACAAATCGATAATGTTAAGCCTCTATTTTTTTTATTTTTTTTGGTTTAGTTACGTATCTAAGAGCACAATAAACAACTAATATGTTTTGATAATTTTCTTTGGAAATGATTTCCATATGCTGACTCTAGTGTTTTGTCTGTCTTAATTGAGTTCATTGTCCTCATATCAAATACTAGGATGAGATGTGCTTCTAACAGGCATGACCTTATTAGTGCATTTGATCCTGTTGCTTTGAACATGCATATAACACATCACAAAGTATCAAAGAAATTACAAACATGCATACAATCTTTTTTTTTTCCATATTTCTTAAAAAATTAAAACTTTAGAATAATAAATAATGTCTAAGAAATTCAGAGAGAATACTCAAAGATGATTTGAACCCCAACAAATACCCAAAAACATTAGAAAATAATAAAATTTTAAGAAAAAAATGGCTGAAAATAACACACACACAAAAATAGAAAAGTACCCCAAAAAAAAAACTTTACTAGAAAAAAATTGGCTGAATATGATCTAAACCCAAACAAACAAACAAACAATCAAACAAAAAAACAAAAGAAAATAAAATAGAAAATAAAAAAAAATTAAGGAAAAATGGTTATAAAAAACAGATTTTTATACCCCAAAAAGAACATTTACCTGATTGGTTGAAAATGATCCGAATCCAAACAAATACAACAAATCTAATCAAAAAATAATAAAAAGTTTTAAAAATGGCTGAAACAAATACACAAAAACAATAATAAAAAAAATACCCTAAAAAAACTTTACCTGATTGGTTGAAGATGATCTGAACCCAAACAAACAAACAAACAAAAAAGAAAAAAAAATCAAAAAATAATAAAAAGTTTAGAAAAAATGGCTAAAACAAACACCAAGAAAAAATTAGAAAAATACTCCAAAAAACCCTTTACTTGATTAAAGCTGAAGATGGTTTGAGAGTAAACCACAAAAAAAAAAAAAAAAAAAAAGGAAAACTAAAAAGATACCCAAAAAAAAAAAAATCTTTACTTGGTTGGCTGAAGATGATATGGACTCAAACACACACAAAAAAATAAAAATAAGGTTGAGAAAAAAATGCCTGAAACAAACACAAAAAAAAATTAGAAAATAATAAAAAGTTAAGAAAAGATTGATGAAACAAAAACAAAATTGCGAAAAAAATTAGAAAATAATAAAAAGTTAAGAAAAACAATTGCTGAACAAAAAAAAAAAAGGTTAAGAAAAATACCAAAAAAAAAAAATTTACCTGAATGGGTGAAGATGAAGAGAAAATAAAGACAGTCGAATATAATTTTTATTAGAATAATCAAATCTCTCCTCCTCTCACCATGAATCCATCCCGATAACAAAATCCCCGTAGACTCTAATTTCTCATGCATCATGCAACAAAAATAAAAATTTTTATCCTAAATGAAATAAAAAGGAGATGAACGTAAAAATTTACCAATCGAATTCTATAATTGCTAATTTTAAAAATAAAAAATAATTGGATAGTAATTTATTAGTGACGCTGCAACTCTAATTCTGACAATCACCAACATATAAATAATATAAATAGATAGATTATTTATGATATAGATGATTTTTAAAAAATAATTGAAAAAAGAGATAGAGAGAAGGAATATAACTTTTCAATTTGAGACGAGTGGGATGAATTTGAGACACGAAATGAGATTTTTTTTTTAAAATTGAAAAAAGAGATAGAGAGAAGGAAGATCAATCTTGAATTGAAGAGGTTAGTATAGCAACCAATGAGGGAGATATCGATCATGAGGGGAGAGGAGAGAGAAAGAGAGAAATTTGTGAGAGACTTTAGAGAGTACGAAACTGCCAAGTAGAAAAGAGAATTGGAGGGAGAATATGTGCGTTAACTTAATTATATATATATATATTATAGCAAAATCCCTTTTGGGGAAAGATATAAGAAGTTGACATGTGGCATATTAGGTAAAAAAAATTTACTTGGTAAAAAATAAAGGTAAAAAATCAATTACTTAATTAACTAAATCTTACATTTGACTAACTTTATTTTTTTAAATCTTTATATGTCAACTTCTTAAATTTATCACATCTCTTATAATTATTTTTTTTTCCAAAAAGAGCTACAAAATTAAAATCGTATTATAAATCATCATATAAGTATAATTATTAATTATAAGTTAAGAAAATAAATATTTATTAATTATGAAAATCTTTTATCTATATGTCATCATTAAGAAATTAATTTTAGATATACATTTAAGTAATAACTTTCATAAAAATAGGAAGATATTTAGCCTAATTTATGCCTAAATAATATCATTCTTACAACCTAATTACATCTACTTAATATTTATCAAAAAAACTATAATTTATTATATAAAAAAAAGATAAAAAGGTTGTAAGGTCATTTTTTTAACATCTTCTTACAACTTTATATTTATTGTTAATTAATAATTCAATATCAATACACATCATTTTTAAGTGATCATATAATCGTAATAAGTTAAAAAATAGTTTTAATAATATGTCTTATTTTTTGTTCTCATCATTAGTTGTATTATTTTTATTTTTTTTGTTGACTTAGAGGAAATATCTGATAGACTAAAATGAAAAATAGTAAACATTAGCGTGACTTTTATCATAATATTTTTTAAGATTTGAATGCCAAATTATTAGTGATTAACATTTATATTGTACAATACTAAAAAAATTTAAACACAAGTATCTTTTTTTTTTCTTTTTTTTTTTTAAGTTCTTAAGAGCTTGAGAAAAGATGGGTCACAAGGCTTTTGTTTAATATCTCATTTACAAGCTAATAATCATATTATGCCAATCCTCCTTATTCCCATTGCCTACTTTTCTTTACTCAATTAGTTTTTATCTGATAAAAATAGAGCTACGTAACTATCACTTTTCATATACAGATAATTTTTTAAAAATTTTTTTTGTATTATCTCTACCATTTACTCTATCTTTATGTACAATCACCAAACTTTTTACAATTTTTTTTTGTTAATTTAAGTTTAACTGCTACACATGTCATGATTTGTTTCATATGGATATATACGTTCCTATGTATCTCGACATCCTCAAATCTCAATCAAATCAATCTTCACCTCTGCTTCATCATGGTTGTAAAATATGATTTCCTCTATTTGGAGATTCAATTTAAATAGTTATTTCATTTGTTTTCTTTACTTTAGGTACGTAAATTCCAAATAATGCACTAATGCATATCTTTTTCTATTTTTTTCTTACTATACAAACTTGAGTAATAGCCAGTACAAAGATAATACTACAAATATGTTTTTCTTTTCTATTTTCTTTGAATCCAGATAGAAGTAACTTTTTTTATGACAATATCAACTTACATATATATATATATATATAGAAAATCATACTACTCTAGAATATTGGAATTATGTTTCAAGACATAATCTTGACCAATGCAAATGTATTCGTAATGCTTGATTGCATAGTATATAAAATGACAATGTCTAAATATGCACATGACTATATTAACTACACAAATTTCATTTATTCTTAATTATAGTTTCTGTTGACAATTTATATCAATAAAATTAAGTTAATGTATACTAAACAAAAACAATACTTTTAAATTATTGTGTTTATTGATCATTATAAATAAAATATATTCATTAACATTCAACGAAATGGTTTTATCCTTTGTTTTCACATAGAAATCTTATAGGTTATCAAATAAGCATATATTCAAGTGATAGTAATATAGTTACTATAATATACATATCTAATTTAATTTCAATTAATAATTAAGTTATATAATTACTTTTTAATTATTTTTATATGATAGATATATAAATATTTTATATGCATAATATTTTATATGCATACTTAATATTTAGTATATTTTTAGCTGTTCCATGAACTAAAATGTATTTCTAATTATTTTTAATTTACATTTTCTAATTAATAAATTTATAGATATTATTATTTAATTTTGTTTGTATTTATATAGTTTGATTACTAAAGGTTTTATATCGTTAATATTATTTTACTAATATTATTTTGTTGTAGTAATTGAATATAGATATTCATTCTCCCGTGCATAGCACGGGATATTTCGTACTAGTGTGTGTGTATATATATATATGTATGTATGTATGTATATTATTGTACTCTCCACGTGGGGCTCTTGATTGGGAAGAAAGCGGAGTAGCATAAGGTAGGAAGGACTTTATTAAACACAAAGTTCAAAAAAAATTAAGTAGTCTCCATCTCTAAAACTACAATATGGTTTTGGTTTGTATCAACATTGAAAAAATATACGTTTTAGAATTGTTTCCTTTGTTTATATCTTTCTGATTTTGTATAGGCATTCAATCATGTTGCTGAGACAGTGAAATGCTTTTTGCTATTTATTGTACATGTTGATGTTGAAATTTGGTCCGTGCTAAATTCAAACGTAATTCAATACAGTTCTTATGTACGTAAAGATCTCTCATGTAGTACTCACGTTCAAAATACCTAGAAAAAAAAATATGGGATTATGTCTTCCGATATAATTTCTGACACTTAAATCAACACTTAGATAGAAGAGAAAAAATTCAGAAAGAATTCAGAGTTTAAGAATGTATTCAGAATGTAAAAGTGAATTTATTGAATCAGACCTGCCATTTTGATATGTATAGATATGGTTGATGAGTCAAGTTGATCCACTAGTTTGTAAGTATTTATTGGACCCATTTAAGCTTACTTTGGTTATAATGGATAAAATTACTAAAATGACCCTAGTGAATACGGGTTTAGAGCCAGGTGTATATTTTTAGTGAGTATATTTTTTTGGCATCATCACTTGTCCCCCATTCTCAAATCAAATACCTCAAGTTGAGAGTAATAATTTTTTGACATTGTTATTACATTTTGGCCGAAGCCATAAAATCCACTTTCAAAATTTAGAAAATTATTTCATTAGCGTGAAAATCCGAATTGAGGGTAGGACTGTCAATTGGGCCGGCCCGGCCCGAAAAATAATGGACTGAGCCTGTTTTAAAGTGAGTTGGGCTAAGTTTGAGCCCAAATATTAGGCTCGATAAAATTGTGAGCCGAGTTTGGGCTTGATTAGGCTCGGCCCGATTAAAACCCGGCCCATATCATATATATATATATATATATATATATAAAATACTAATTTCATCCTACATTAAATAGTACTACTTAATTTTATGTAGATAATGGTTAATAATTCTAATATTCTATTAGCGTACCTAAACTCGGGTAATTAAAAATAATAACCTAACATCATTAGTCAATTTAGTTGAAATATTGTGGTGGCACAATGATATAGTTAATAGTTGTTTATTGACATAAGTAGTACATAAATTCCATATTGTATTGACCATTGCAAAAAACAAAATTTTAACAAAAAAATTATAAAAATCTTTTATTGGATAATGTGAGTTTGGGCTAACCCGATTAAAGCCCGAAACCAGAATAATTTTATGAGTTGAATATGAGTTTCACCTTTGTGAGCTTGGTCCGGCCCGATTAATACCCGAAACCCAAATAAATTTGTGAGCCGAGCTTGAGCTTTGCAAAACCCGGCTCACAAGGCCCAATGGATAGTCCTAGTTGAAGGGGGTTACCACTTGATAGAATGGTACCATTTAGAAGAGATCATTATACTTGAGGGTGGTATCACTTACCCCCTGTCAAGGATCACATCTCCTCCATTTACCCTTCTAAATCAATGTGTACTCTATACTATTTACATAAATTAAGGGTTAGATTTTATCTACATCACTATTTTACTATTTCTAACGCTAAAAATTAGGCAGTTTCAATTGCTAAATTTTATTTATATAAAAAATTAAGTTCAAGTATAAGAAAAAAATAAATACTTAAAAAATATAATAAATTATAATTTTATGTTACTCCAATTTAATGACCTACTAAAATTTTTGTTATAAATTTTTATTTTTTGCAAGAAATCAATTAGGTATATTTTTTAATTAAATAGTATGTATCTTAATAAAATAATTTGATTAATTTTCTTAAATTATAATAATTTTTAAATTTAATTAATTATCAAGGAGAAGAAAATGAAAACTACTTAGTTTTGTCATAAAAATTTATAAAAATGATGATTTAGCAAATATCTCACCTTGGATTATGTTCATTTAGATGATGTGTCACTCATCTAGAGGGGTAAATAAAGGATCATCATCCATTTACCCTCTAAGTGGAAAAGATCCTGTCCACGTAGATAGGAGGCTAGACTTGAGACGGAGGTATCACTTAAGTAGGAAATACCATCTGAGGTGGCGGTATCACCTGAGTAAGTTAAGGTGAGGTGGATTAAGTGAGAGATGAGGTAGGGAAGGGTAAAAACTTAGCCAAAAAAATTAGATGGCATAAGTCTTAACATTTTCTGAATGCTCCTTGGTGCTCGTAGAGAAGCTGATTGGACCATGGAGATACAAAGTATATTTTTCACCCAAAGGTCAGGTACATTTTTTAGGTAGAGACGGGGTATAATTTTCACCTGGAGGCAGAGTACATAATTTGCACGAACGAGGAGTATATTTTTTACCCGAAGGCGAGTATATAATTGGGATGGATGTAGAGTATATTTTTCATTTGGAGACGAAGAACTTAATTTGCCCAGAGGTAATACTTTATTTGCAATCAGAGAAGGAGTACATTATTCACTCAAAGACGGTGTACATTTTTCACCATAGTTGAAATAATTAAGTTGTTCGGAGGCGAAGTACTTTATTTGTCCAGAGACAGAGTAGTTAATTTGTCCAGAGGTGAAGTATTTAAATTTCCCGAAGGCATAGTACATTTTTCACCTGGAGGCGAAGTGCTTTATTTGCCTAAAAACAGAATACTTAATTTGCCTAGAGACGGAGTACTTAATTTGCCCGGAGACAGAGTGTTTAAGTTACTCGAAAGAGGAGTACTTAAGTTCCCTAGAGGTGGAATACTTAAGTTGCCTACTGGCAGAGTACATTTGCATCCTAATGCAGAGTACATTTTTTCACCCGGTGATGGAATACTTAATTTGTATAGAGGCGGAGCACTTAAATTGTACAGGGACGGAATACTTAATTTGTATAGAGGCGGAGCACTTAAATTGTACAGGACGGAATACTTAATTTGTATAGAGGCGGAGCTAGGGACGGAGTATGCTCTAAAAATCTTTATTTATCCGGAAGTGGAATACTTAATTTGTCCAGGAGCAGAGTCACTCGGAGGCAATAGGGTGCTAGTCCCTTCCCTTTGTCTTGGTTTTTCTAATGGATATTGCGCGATGTATGTGATATATGCTGTAACACCCCGAACCCTGAGCTAGCCCAACACTTTCGATGTGGGATGGGGCATCACATTCACCCCTCCTTTAGACTTTGCGTCCTCGTAAACCCAAGTTGGGGCCCAATAACACATCACATACACTGCGTAGCATAGCCCAATACCACTGGCTCAGTCTCACCATGTGCAGTAGGCTTTGCGTCCTCTCAAAACCCAAGTTGGGGCCCAATAACACATCACATACACTGCATAGCATAGTCCAATACCACCAGTCTCACCCTGTGCAGGGACCACACAAGGTTCGCTCTGATACCAACTGTAACACCCTGGGTTTTGGGCTGGCCCAACAACTTTTGAGCAGAAACAACGGGTTCAAAATGTTTAAACCAAATTGTAAGTAACCCACAATGCCAATGTGTATAAACAATACAATATCCCTCCCACTTTCGATGTGGGACAGGGCATCACATATGTCATGATAGTTTTTTGTTCATTTCCCACATACGTCGCCAAATATTGATGCTGAATTTGGTTCACACTAAATCCAAATGTAATTCAATTCATTTCTTAGGTAAGGATCTCGTGTGTAGTATCCACGTCCAGAACAACCTGAGAAAAAAAAAGTGTGAGCCTATGTCCCCTGTGTAGGCTCTAACACTCAAATCAATACTTAGATGAGAGAGAAATAATTCAGAGAGAATTCAGAACTTAAGAATGTAAAAATGTAAAAGTGAATGTATTTAATCAGACATGATATTTTGATATTTATACCTATGATTGATGGTTCAGGTTGATCCACTAGTTTGAAAGTATTTATTTAACCCATTTAAACTTACTTTAACTATTACGATAAAATTATAAAAATGCCCTTAATGAATACGAGTTCATAACCACATTTATAAATTTTTAGTGGGCATATTTAATTTTGACATCATGAGTACATTATCACCAATTCTTAATGGAGTTTGGTTTTCATCCTTGTGCTACACTTAAATTATTGCAGCCAACTAATTGAATTAAATTGATCAATCAATGCATGTTTTTCTTTTCATCATGGAAATTCTTAGTACTATTACTATTGAGGAAAGTAATACCACAAATTTGATAAATGTGATATTATTCGTTTAATAGAACCATAGAATCTTTATTGTAGGAAGGACTACATCAAAAGAGAAGTTCTACAAAGATAGTGTTTGCACATCTACACTTATATGCTGTGTATTTAAAGTATTTTATATTATCTATATTATATGTAAAGGGAGAACCCTCATTTAATATGGTGGTATCCCTTTTAGTTTCTTTTAATTTTATTTATTTAAAATTTTAAAATTTATTTATAACTCCTATTAATAACTACCTAATTGGGGCACTATCCAATTGTTAATAGTTTTGTTTTGAAAATAATCTATAAATAATTTTATTATTCTATTCTTTAAATAATATCAATTTAATTTACACAATATAGATTTTAAATAAATATTTTAAAAAAGAAAAAGAAAAACCACACATTTTCTTAATATTTAGTGACTCGAATTCATAACCAAAAAGTAGGAAGCATCTCACTAGTTATTAATAAAACACAAAACCCTGACATGTTAAATTTAATAATATTTCTAATATGCCCCTACTAAATTACTACATAACTACCTATGTTACCGTAATATCTCTCCCTACTACTCATTACCACTCCCAACTTCTTCAAATTATCCATTTTTTTATTTTTAATAACTTAAATTTCAAGAATATTTTTCAACAATTATAAAAAAATTCAAGAACTAAAAAATTTAATATTCTATATTCTTTTCATTGTACAAGTATAAGATGTGCCAAAATCACTAATGATGTCAACATGAATCTTAAATTGGAAAAGTTTTAATTTGATCATCTAAATGAAAAAAAGTATATTGATATGATATTTTAAATTGAAATAGTGACAATGAACCGACCCTTCAAACGATAACCAATGTGGACCTTCAGACTACTTTTTCTTGGTAAGGTGGCAAATGCAGTAGGAATGACTACTACTAGTACTAGTGCAATTAAACAGACAGGAGATTGGAGGAGTAAGTATGACTTATTTACTTCGGTAATGCGAGTAGATATAAAAACAGTCGAGATAATATATATTTTATTATTTTTAAATCATTTAATAATTTATAATATTAATTTTATTCTACTAATAAAGAATTGTCACTAGAAATCTAGAAAAGGAAGTTTGCAACATTGAATGAGTACTGCACGACTTGTCGCTTTTCTGACCATCCAGCAAAACCAATTAGGCAAAAACATCTTTCTTTTTTTTATGACATACATTAACTAGTAGTACTAAGCACCACGCATTTATTTTTTGTTGCAAGTTCCTTTCTCCCAGCTGCTCAGGCCGACGACCATTTTTCTTTGTATATATATATATATATATATATATGCTGGAGTAATACACACATGTGAAAGTTGATATATAGTTACCAACCCAAAATTTATTTAAAAATAAAAATAAAAAAAATGAGTTCTTACCTGCGCCAGAAATTCCAACTTTCTTCGTTGTGGTCGTCAGCATCAGAAGATGAAAAAGAGACTGATGAGGTGCGACAAGAAGACACCTCGGAGGAGATTGAGAGGAGCAAAATCAAGACCATGAGAGCTCTGCTCCTAACTCGGGATCCCTCTTCCAAGGTCCTCAACTACTCACTCATTTTTTTCATTCATTTATTTTCACTCATTGCCGGCCTTTTTCATTCTTGTTAAAAATATGACTGCTTAGTACTATTTGCTGCTTTACGTATATGTTTAGTCCTCGATTACTTCCAGTTGATTTATTCCAGTTGTTTGCTTGATCTGATCATTTCAACTTCTCTGACTTGTCCCACCTATAACAACTCTGTGATCTATTCCAACCCGTTTTCCAATTTATTATTCTTTTTTTCATGGGTACAAAATGGTATCATATGTAGCAGTAATTGTACGGGATGAAGAAAAAGAGATTGGGTAGATAATTCATAAGGGATTTGAGTGGTCGGTGTTTCCAATGACCTCGTGAATCATGATCAATCTAGTTAAGGATAACTAACTCTAATAAAACAGTACTAGTAGTGATCCATCATCATCATCCTATCCTATATATTAATGGATCTTCAACTCCCTCTTTGCTATTCTCAGGACGTGGATGACTTTATGATCAGGAGATTTCTCAGAGCTCGTGATCTCGACATTGACAAGGCTTCAACTTTATTCCTCAAGTACTTGAGCTGGAGGAAAGAATTTGTTCCCAATGGCTCTATATCTCCATCAGAAATTCCCAATGAGCTTGCTCATGATAAATTATTTATGCAAGGACATGATAAGTTGGGGCGCCCCGTTGTGGTGGTCTATGGTGGACGACATAAGCCAAAGGATCTCCAAGAGTTCAAACGTATGCCAGTTTCTGCAACACACATGTTTTAGGGATTCTCAATAAAGGCCTTATGCTAATTAATCTTTTTCATTTTCTTACAGGTTTTGTTACTTTCAGCCTTGACAAAATATGTGCTAGGTAATCCACTTATCCTACTAATATTAACATTTCTTACATGGAAAATGAAGTAATTGCTTAACAAGTTATGAGTATTTCCTTAAGTTGTTCCTGTGATCGGAGATGATATGTCCCTGAGATCTTAGAAATTAACCAGGCATTTTTCTTCATTCGTTGGACTCTAATAGTGCTTTAGCAAAAAAATTTGCTCATCCTTTTTCTCCGCTAGGATTTTGGTCTAGACTATGTAGCATCTCCAGTAAGTTGGTTTCCATAGCACCAAACAAAAGCCAAATCCGTTCATTTATTTTGTTCCATATCTCCCTCCCCCCTCTCTCTCTGTCAAGACACATATCGATATTTCTTTGGTGAAGACAATAAGGTTGTTATCTTTAATGTCTTGGAATTACTGAATTTCTTCTTGATCAAAATGGCAGAATGCCAAGTGGACATCAATGTAGAGAAGTTTCTTTGCATTGGCGACCTTGAAGGATGGGGGTATGCTAGTAGTGATGTTCGTGGATATCTAGCAGCTTTATCCATTCTGCAGGTTACATCTTTAGCTTATCATCACACAGCAAATCAATTTGGAGGACACGCCCCCTCCCCCCGCTTTTTGTGTGTGTGTCTGAAACATATGTTATGAACAACATAAATAGCTCAACCATACTCTTGATTATACCAAATTTCAGGATTGCTACCCTGAGAGGCTAGGCAAGCTATTCATAGTCCATGTGCCTTACATCTTCATGACAGCATGGAAAGTTGTTTACCCATTTATTGACAGCAGAACAAAGAAGAAGGTACTAGTTTTTTCTCATTCTGTCTTTTACTTTCCCATTGTGAATAGGCACACGGGAGGTTGGTGGGAGGAAGGTATTGGGTTGGGATTCGAAAACTCTAATTCAACCATTAACTGCGTACTATTAGATACTACCAAATTATCATAGTGCCTCCATCCTACTGTCAGAGACGGGCATTCAATAGCGTCGTGCAGGATGGTGAAAAGTTAGACAGACATGTAGTATTTCCAAGTTCTGTGCTTAATTACCCTTTTCCTTTTTGCTCTACTTAGCCAAGAAACATAGTGATCCTCGGGGGAGAAACCGTTAAATGTGCGTAATGTCATCCTTAGTAGTATCAGATTCTGATTCATACATCTGCAGATTATTTTTGTTGAGGACAAAAAGCTACGATCAACCTTGCTCTGTGACATCGATGAGAGTCAACTACCAGAGACGTATGGAGGCAAACTACCACTAGTTCCAATTCAGGACTGCTGAATGCAGATATTTGATCATCTACATTGAGGCGGTTCTCTCCTCTCTGCTCTGTTGGATTCATTTATCATCATCTATTCTATTCCCTGTCCTACTGTATCATCAGCATACAAGTAAATTTGATTTGTGGCTAGTATGAACATCCTACCTAAAAAATTAATTCATTAGGCACCCCGTATTAATTGTTGTGGACCACATAATGCTGTCAATTGTCGTTGAAATACGCATATGATTTGCTTAACCAGCTGTTCTCAGCTTTATCATCATTCCCATTCAATAACAAATCTAGTGATTGTTTCTTCAGATAATATTCGATCTGGTATATTTATTACTTAATACTATCAAGTCGAGCAAAATCAATGTCTTATGGCCTGGTAATTTCCAGGGATATCTGATTCATCCAAAGACCCCGGATTACCCAGAGTAACGCTCTTCAACTCCGCAAATGTAAATTCATTCAACTTTAGAACCCTTACTCACGGTAAAAGGCAATACAACAGAACACAGTCTTTGTGCTCAGAAGCGATAGTAACTTAACTCATGGCTGTCATTCGTCCTGATATCCTGTTTCAAAACAGAACGGATAAACTAAGTTATGACGCACGTTAATGCAACCCCACCAAGGCACCAACCGAAGGTTGTTCGTCCAACAATGTTATCATAATCAGGTGACAGCAGGAATAGGTCCTTTCTATATCACACTTGCTCTCCACAAATGAAGGGTAAAACTTAAGAAGGAACAGAACATATAGAAATTGCCTGACCTCTATGATGCAACACAATCAAACTTCAGAAGACTACTTAAATAATCAAAAATCTGTTGATAGGATACAGTACCTAATTGTAGATGGTAAAGTAGTACATTTCAACATGTTCATTCGACACTGAATTTATAACAGAAGCCAGCTGAATTATTCAGGATGGCAAGTCCCTGCCGGACTGGCCAATACAAAATCCATATAAAAGTAAATTGTGACTAGAACGGAACAATTAAAAGAAAAGCAAAAGATGAAAACCAAAAAGGATACACCCAAAACATTAGATCCAGCTGTTACAGTTGTCTTTCTCATAGAAATTTATTGTAAATGCTCACCCAATAAGTAACTTGTTCTCATCCAAGAAGGTGTACGTCGGTACCTCCAAATTGTAAGGTGCAGGTCCTTTACGAATCCTACCAGAGATGTCATAGTGTATAGACCCATGGCAAGGGCAAAACCAGCCACCAAAATCACCAGCATTTGGCAAAGGGATACACCCCAGATGGGTACATACCCCTACAACTACAAGCCATTCAGGGTTCTTCACCCTAAGAGCATCCTCTTGTGGATCACGCAGGGAGCCAACATCGACACTGTTAGCCAGTTTGATGTCATCCTCAGTTCGATGCCTAATGAATACTGGCTTCCCACGCCACTTGACTGTGACAGTAGTGCCAGGCTCAATGCTGGATAGATCTACCTCCAGGGAGGCAAGTGCAAGGACATCCTTACTGGCAGACATGCTCAGAACAAACTTAAGTATCAGCAGACGAATCAATGAGGCATAAACAAACCTGCCTCCAGTTAAAACAAAGTAAGCAAAGGCACGTTTACTGGGGTCACCAGGAAGATAACGCTCATGGTTGTACTCGTCATACACAATTTTTGCACTGGGATTCTTAATAGCTGCTACCGTAGCTGGAAGGTCTTGGACTAACTTGCCAATATCATGTGCTGGGGCAAGTGAGTCAGAAGACAACCCTGGAGGAGAGTGCCAATCATTAAGAAATTACTAATAGTAATTGGTAAAAATGCTAGTAGCTAGCGATAAGAATGCAAAAAGAAGCAAAGGAAATTGTCCAATCACTTTATTTTAGCGTGCAACATAATGGGCGACTTTAAAATCCAACATTAGATGAATGTTGGACAGTTGACAACTACTAAACCTCATTTCCCTTTCTCTTTCTCCTCCTTCAAGAAAGACCAAAGTCCCAGATCACTTCACTCAAAAGTTTTACCTTAAAGAATAAGTGCTACACACGCCCTAATATGTAGTCCATGTCTTTTTGACTATAGAATGTTGTGCTCGGTGTATTCAGCAAACAAGCAATTCTATTCATTTTATCAACGAAAGGATCAAAAGACCCATTTAACTGAATAAACAGTAAAAATCACAAGCACATCAAATAACTGGTGAGTGTTCCTACACCTCTTGTCACGAGAGATTATAGTTTTCAAGATTGACTTAATAATGAAGAGACGGATGAGAATTACACAAGACTGTGAGACATTCAAGCACAAACGGGGTCAATGGTGTTCAACTTGAACTTATAGGTTTCAAAACAATTCAGCTTGAAATGAGTGAGCTGTGATAGGAAATATGAATAAAGACATGTATATAAACCTCCTGTCCAACTAATTATGCAACTCTAAAACTACAGCAATGTGCAATTGGAACCATATAATGAAGAAAGGGTAAGGAAATGATTCCTCATGCAGCTTCTGTGGGTGTAAACATAGTTTAAAATTTGGAGGGAGTAAAATAAATCTAAGCACAAAGGGGAGCATAGTGGTGCAGAAATTTTGACCAAGTAGCTAACCCCCCCATAAGAATACAAGGATCCAAATAAAATGCAGAAGAAATCAGCATTCCACAAGTGACGAGCTATTTTAAGTTATAAGCATATGCAGCCTAGGATGTATGACCGTAGCCTTTTAGAGAAAGCTACTCAAAACAAAACTTGTTAGCCGTTTCCAAGGTATTTTACATAGTAGAATCATTGTCATCATTGAAGTAGCCCTTTATGATTTCTTAGTTTTGCATATATCCCAAATTGGAGGAAGAAAGCATAAATCTTTGAGTGAGTCGATCAGAAAAGGAAAATGTATAAACTTGGGAGATGAAATTTGTGAGTGTTTATTGCCAGTGTGGGTCGGAATTCAATTCATAAAAGTCTGTCCTCCTATGCAGAGCAGGCTATCGAAATATTTTGAGATGTTTTACCAATTAATTGAAAAGGCAAATTAATAGGTACTAAATGATCAATGTGTAAAACAAAACAAGAAAAATGAAAGAAACAAATATATATATATATATATATCGAACAAGAAGTGGAGGAGTTCCGAGGGTAAAAGGAAATACAAGCAATAAATAAATAAGAAAAAGGAAGAAAGAGACCTCTGATTTGATGGAGGAAGGCGGAATAAGTGTTGAATGGTGATGATCTGGAGGAGGAGGAGGCGGCGATATCAGAAGAATCGAGATTGAGGCGGGCGGGGGCGGCCGACGCGGCAGCATAGGGGGGCCTCCTCCAGGAGAGAGTAGATAACCTCCTCCCAGCTACTCTCAACATTTCCTTTTTTTTCTTTTTTTTTTTTGGTTTTTTTGATGATGATTCTGGATTTGTCTCCTTCTTCTTCTTCTGCTGCGACCAAAATTCAGCTGAAATTTTGATTTACTATTCTCCTAAAGTTGAGTTCAGATACATATCTTTTTCTGAATCAATTACTATGTTCCCCATCAGCCAAAGCCGTCTTAGCTCAGCCGGTAGAGCGCATGGCTTTTAACCATGTGGTCGTGGGTTCGATTCCCACAGACGGCGCGCCGTTTCAATTGCTGTTTGTTTGTTACTACTATTTGTAGAGCTTTTGGACCATACCCAGCCCAGTAGTAGCACTAGTATCTATTTGGACCCAAACCCAGTAGTAAGTCCTAGATCCAGCAAGTATTGGGGGCCCAATGCGACAACTCAAGATCTGAAGTCCAGTAACCCAACCACATCATCACATATCTTCCAAGATTCAATTTTTACTTTGCTGCTCCTTCTTCCTCTTTTTCTTCAGCTTTGTGTGTATGTGTTTGGCTTTTTTGGTCTCTGGGATTTTGTAATAAATGATCTCCTGATTCAATTCCAAAATAAATTGATAGTGGGGATTGTTTTTTAAGGCAAAAAAAAAAAAAAACTTCATTCCTTGATAGATAGCTTTGAGATACCTGAATCTTCCAGTATTTGATACTGTCTCTTGATGTTGGGATTTCTCCACCTTCATATTATTGGTTTATTTATCTGTTCAGTTTCTTTTTCAAGAATCATAAGATCTTGTCAAATAACTAGCTAGGCATCCTACCCCTACCAGCATTTTCATTTTACTCGAGAGATAAAATTACTATCAGGTACCGCCATCTGAATTTAGTTTACAAGACTAGTAAGTGTTTACGAAAACTTGGAAAAAATAAATAAATAAATCCATTGCTTTTCCCAAGCAAACTGGACAATTTTAATGATTCAAGAAAAGCTATAATTTTTCCGTGCTGTCTATTTCAGTTCAGGATAAAACAGAGGAGACTTGTAATCCGTTATACTTCAGTGGAAATGCAGAATT
Source organism: Cinchona pubescens (assembly GCA_025175665.1). NCBI lineage: Eukaryota > Viridiplantae > Streptophyta > Magnoliopsida > Gentianales > Rubiaceae > Cinchona > Cinchona pubescens. Next base: position 1,127,487 of record JANKKI010000141.1, read on the forward strand.
TGGAGGATGCTGATACACACAAGATGACATCCACACAAGCATATCAAGTTGATGATTGGCCAATTTTTGAGGATGATGACATCGTCCAACAACAATCTGCCATCCAAGCTGAGATAATTCCATTTGTTGCTGACAAGCCAAGGATACTTTAAAGCAAAATATTAAGGCAAGGATACCTCTTCTTATTTTTAGATTCTGGTCAGGTGATTTGCAAATTTGCTGCTAAAAGATTCTCCATTTACACAATCTAGGAGCATATTATGGAATCACAAGATCAAGCTGAAGTTGATCAAATCAAAGCTAATTTGGAACAATGCAGAATGACACTCCAGGATTTGGGTTATGCAGAATTTACTTTTGAAGATTTTATCACATCGGTATCTATAGTCCTCCGCCTCCTTTTGTACAGTCACCTAAATATGCAATTCAAGCACTTACTATCAAATGAACAATTTTAATCATATTGAGTACTGAGACTATAATCTAGCAGCGAAACAGAATACCCATTGGAAAATACATTTATTTTCTTCAAATAAAAGTTGATAGTTGTACCCTTTTTGGGTTTGTATTTGGCATATGAGTCGATGCTTCATGTGATGAACTTGTAGAATAGCAAACTTGAGTAAAACTGATTATTTGGTCAATTAACATGTCTAGCATGGAAAGTAAGAATGATATAGGGAACTTTGTATAGTTTACAACAAAAAGAGAGCTTCTTGGTTGGTTACAAATCACTTTTTGAGTGTAAATAAAATCATAAGCCTTGTGTTGACTCTCCCGAGGCATCAAATCCTACCTTAAGGTTTTATAGGTAAAATTGCATTGTTGTATTTAGCTGAAGGATTATTTGGATCTGCTACCTGATAATATGTATGTGTTGTGTTTAATAGAACAAGGGATTCTGTTCTCTTATGGACATATGTAGGAATTTTGAGGGTTAGAAGTTAAATTTGACAGAAATAAGCATTACAAGGTTATTGGATTGTTCCAAAAAGCAACTACTTCAAAATGATTTGAATTTAGTTACAAATTCAGTTCTTCATTCTTGTACCCTTGTTAGTAAGAGACATCTGATATAGAAAATTACCTTATACTTTTTTATCTTTTATCAAGTCAAGTGGCTGTTCTGTCTCTTTGAGCAGGATATCATCCGCACTATGCATGCATTTTGATGTTTATACTGAATAAATGAGTTCTTCTTGTTATCATTGTCATAATCACTATCATGTGTCACAAATATATGCAAGCAAATATGTTGAAGTTATGTCCCATAAAATTTTCTCTCGTTCAATTTTCTCTCGAGAAATTTTTATACAGGTATTAGACTCTTTTGCTTTTCTCTCAAAAACATTTATGTATCTTCCTTTGAACTCCTTTTCCTGGGGCAACTACTTTTTAGTGTAAACATTTTTCTTACTCTCCTTTTTGTCTTGTATTGTTTGTTCGTAGCTTAGAACTTTCAATTCTTCCCTAGGCCTTGCAAGCATTTTTTCCCCTCGTTACCTAGAAACTTTTTATACTTGATAATGACTTGAAGTATATGGGAGGTCATTTAGCATGAGCTGTAAATAGCATTCTGTTGACTTATACACAGTATTATATTCAATTTTTAGTCATATGTTGAATTCAGATTGACAACTAGGCCCCATCAAGTCGAGATTAATGCAGCTGCTTGTTTAGTTGTAATGTTCTTCAGATTTGTTACCTCTGGTGAGATACAGAAAAGATCAGAGTTTTTTGAACCTTTTATACAAGGATTAACAAGTGCCTCCACACAGCAGGTTTGTATTCTGAAGCTTGTATTCCAACTTATTCCATTTGCACCATTTTCATCTATTATGGAAGAATATAGATGATAATGATAACTACTCAAGACCATGCAGTGTAGATCCTACTTTGGGAATCTCAGAAGTGGATTTTGGCATTTTATGAATCTGAGTTAATATTCAGAAGTTGATGTGAAGGCGAGGTCCTATTAATTGTTTCTTTCACTTTAACCAGGAAGGACATGTATAATATTCAGGTTAGTGCTACCCAGAAAAGAAAGTGACGTGAGATAAATCAGGGGATGTGATATAGTAACAACTTAAATCCATCTAATAATTCATGGTGTGCCTATGTCTTTTTTATGTTTTACAGTGTTGTAAACTCCTACACTATCTTAAGGAGCCTTATAGCTTGACATTTTGGATTTATCTCCTTCAATGTCTAAGAAAGTTTTCTTGTTGCTTTGTGGCTTGGTAGTAGTTTTGCAAGTCAGCAGTAGAACCAATGGGTGAAGAGAGTTACCACGTTCACATTACCGCACTGTCGGATGCACGAGGAGTTCCCATTCGTGTGCTATATCTTGACCGCAGTTCCTGTGACAATGGCACTGTCAATGTTAATCATCATGATTTCCTTCCTGGACTTGATCGTCCCAGTGCTAATAATGGTGGTGCTGAGGCGGTAAATCCATTCATTACCTTGCTATACCTAACCGGGCATTATGACATTCTGCACCCCAGATGACTAATTTTCACCTGCATTGGTTAGGTGGTATGTTACTTGGATTGAAGTTAAACATGCCTTTTACATGCTCGTTTCAAGAATGATCTTTGACTAAGTACTTGGATGCTAAGACATTGTTTTTGGACTGCTGCTTGACAACCACAATGCCGTTATATGGAAGCATCCACCTTTCTGTTTCTAAAAGCAAATAGATACTTCGTAAACGACAATAGAAGAAAGCTTGCAACAACAATCCAAACAAATAATGCTGCTCTCAGTACTCAAGTCTTTCTTGTAAACAATGTGAGCTATTCGGCTGGAAATGTGTGCAAAGCCTAGCCTGAAGTGGAAGCATGCTAGGATAGCCGAATGGCGGATCTATTTTGTCTTTGTTTGTTAGTTTTGTTTTCCCCTGCGGGTGTATTAGCAGGAGTCATTTTGTTTCTCTGCTTATTCTGGGTAGTGTTCTACTATGATTAAATGATCTCTTTTTAGGCGAAGAATATGATACAGAAAGACTCTGCATTTCAATATTTCAGAATCCTGCCATTACTCCCGATTGGTTTTGCCTGAGGTCCATCTTTTTCCTATTTCCACCTACTTCATTCGACTCAACGGCAACGAATTGGTTCAGCTCTTGCTTTTGGTAGAAAAGACGTGCGGGGAATGGGATCATGTTGTCACCGGGCTGATAATCCTTTATTTTTTTGGGGAGGAGGGGGGTAAATATAACAGTCAAATCAGGCTGATAATCTGTTCATTACCAACACTCCCAACAGTAATCATTTGCTTGAAAAGGATTCTGAGGTGATGCCTCGGGGTGTTATGTTCTCTTTTGGCTAGTAATAAATTGGTTCATCTGTTCTTCACGCTTCTTGCCTTTCTGAGATTTCTCAATCTCACCTCTCTTGGTTCTTGCTCGGTGGCTCGTACCGAGCCATACACGAGCACATAGCCAACAGATAGAATGGCAAAATCACTATAATACTATCATGGTAAAGCAAAAACACCTTCCAGACTAAGTCTCAGTGGCACAAAATAAAGACAGCTTTTGGTAAAGAACCTATATATTCTCTTGCACTAACTTCAGAAAAATTGTACAAGAAGATGTCAATTCTTTCGTTGTGTCAAAATAAGACTGGCAATAAAACATAACAATCAAAAAAAAATTGCCAAGCTGATGACAACCGTGCTAAACAACCCACATTCTCTCAGGAACCATATCCAGGAAATAGTACAAGACCACAATAACTGTCATATCAAAAATGTTTTTAACAATGCTCTCTAATTTCTCCAAGCAAAGTGCAGCGAAAAAGCAAAATGCCAAGAGAAACCTCCATCAGTGCAGCAAACATATTGCTAGCGCTCCAGAAAACTATACACAAATATATATAAATCTGGAATTAATTTCCTCAATATCCAAAATTTGAAGCTCCATCATTAGTGCTCCTTTCCTGATAGCAGCCTCAGTGTGATGATAAACCCATTGCAAATGGAAATACAGTGCTCTCATCAAGCATTACTTACTATTCCAGGAGTTTTTCCACAATCACCAAAAAACCGTCTTTCTAGTGTCTTTTTCTTCCTCCTCCATTAACCACCCTAATATACATCAGTAAAATTTAGGTGGATTTACTCGAATTTACTTAATCCTACTAAGTTAGTCCCCACAATAAGGTAGTATCAGCTTGCTCAATCTGACTCCTTGACAAAACCTGAAGCAGAATCTCCATTTAAACATAACTCCCCATTTGGCAAATTCTGTGGGCTTTCTTGGCCGTTCTCCTCACTGGCGGTTGCCCGGTTTTTGCTGGGTCTTGGTCGAACATTAACACCCATGGGAAAAGGTACCTGCAAAGAAAAACAGACATGCATGACCTTTTTTCCTTTTCACAGTGACGAGACATTTTCTTAAATATATTCTTCTATCGAGATTAGATTGGCTATATATTTAGCCGAGGGATGCAACTATGAGTTCATACAAGGCATTGCAATATTAAAATTCTAACATTGCCTAGTTTATCTTAAAAAAATTTCTACTGGTGCCACAGTTTGAATGTTGAGTTAAAAAGGGGGTCATTTTAGCACAAACTTGAGATGGTTCCCAAAGACATGAAACTAGATGACTCTAAGCAGTTGGAACCCAATAACTTCAGAAACTATCTAACCAAAGCTCCCTGAGCCTGTGTGTGGCACCACAAAACCCAGAATGATACCTCCTCCTCCTCCTCCTCCTCCATCTTTTACATTTAAGTCTAAAGTTTCACGATTGATTCTATTTCAAACTCTAGTCAACTTTGTACTTCCACATATGCCAAAAATCATGCATATGCTTATTGGAGGCCACAAAGCACTGAAATATAAGCACTCCTTATTCAGACTTAAAGCAATGGATGGCCCTTCCCACAGGTGATGCCAAAGGTTGCAATAGCCAACCTACCAATCACCTAGTGTCCTCCTGTAGGAATCTATACAACTCCTCATAGGGGAACTAAACCTCAAGCTTAGGTTCAGGTCACATACATTGCAAGCTTAAATCAGTTTTATATAGTTTCTTAACCCAAACAAGACTTGTACTAATATCAATGTTTGCTTATGCACTAGCAGCAGCCTGTGTACCTGATCACCTGCATTAGGACCATCAGTATGGAAGAGTATGGGCCTACATCGCTTGTCTTCATTCATCAAGCTCGAATTTTGGAAGTGCGCAATAAGAGCAGCTTTTCCCTGTATGCGAGCATATGCAAGGGAGGCTACTTTTTCACTATTAAATTTCTCCCATTTCTTCCCGTTGAATGCCTACAAAAATCAGCAAAAGTACTTCAGTTCTTGTCTAATTTAGAAACAGCACCAGGTGGCGGGAAACAACTTTTCAATCAATATCAGCAAAAGTCTACCTGATAAAATGGGATAATCAAGGATGGATCGGTCATGTTAATAAATGCATATCCCACATTGCATTTGTTCTGCAAAGGAGAACAAAAACCATGTAACTACTTAACATACGCTCAGGAAGTTGGGAAAAAGCCACCACCTTTAAGGGAAAAAATTGCACTTGCCTTGAAGTCAATGGGCAAGTAGACGAAATCATAAGTTCCTCGATGGCGTTCGTCAATTGCAGCCAAAAGCATCTTTGAATGTATATGCAGTAGCCACCAAGATTTAATATATAGATATATATATATATATATATATATATATATATATATATATATAGGATATGGGTATTACAAAGGTAGGAAGAAGACATCCATTTGATTTAAGACAGTACCACATATTATAAGTTAAGAATAACATAATGACAAACAGATCAACTTCACAAGAATCAAAACCCTCCCTGAGGTCTTAAGCATGCCTTTGGATAGTCCCCAAAATATTGCCAAGGTCTATTATGTACTGATTTTCAGCGTAAATAATTCTATGCTAGTGTCAGAATATGTTTGATCTAAGTGCGAGCGTATATTAATATAATATTGCATCACTAATGCTCTATAAAATTTTATACATTTACATGGCGTCATTACATTTTTACTCGGCACATTAGTGTTCATTTCAAGTCGCATGCAAATCCCCGAACCTCCTAGGAAGATGCATTTACTGCTAACAGATTTTTGTCCACACAAATTAATAAGACGAGACAAGATTCTGAACCCACAATAAACATAATAACAATGAAAAAGGAAACAGAGAAAGGGGCTTATTATAAAGCATGTTCACATTTTAAAGTTGATAAAGTCAACTGAGAGATTAAGGTTGAGATGATTATCAGATTTTGTTTAAACCAGGACGCGTCCATTTCCCATCAGAACATTAAACAAATAACATTTCCAATTCAATATGATTCAAGCAACTGCATGAGAATACCCAAAAAAAAAAAAAAGTACTGAAGTCTTGGTCAAAACAACATACTTGTTAGGAATGTTCTTTATCATAAGAGTTGTCCGTTTATCTTCTCCTCGCATAATTCCGGTCAATATCAAGTTCAAACTGTTTCTTGTTGTCAGTCTGACTCGAATTACATTCATTTCTACGGCTTCGAGTCCTTTCATTTGGAGAATCAAATGAATTCATCATAGGAATCATTTGGCCCCTTGCAGGAAACATCATGCACCTCTGAGGAAGAGAGTTGAATCCAACATTTTTGGAAGAAACAGCAAGGTCCACACAGCCTCCCACAGCACCCGGAAAAATGCTACGGGGTACAAATTCCAATGGATGTGGTGAATTACCAGAAATCCTAATATTTCCAAGAGAACCAGGGTGGAAAACGGAAGCATCAGGAGATTCCCCAGCATATGCATGTCGTCTGTCCCAAAGAGAAGGATTCACAGATGGAGCAGATCCCACATGGTGGTTGCTAATTGGTAGAAGAGCATTCAACATTTGGTTCGGCGCTCTCGGAACTGCATGCACTTGTTGAGGATGAGGAGTACAAACCCCATTGACAAATGAAGGTGAGTTTGGCCATAGGTTCATGCCCTGAGGTTGAGGATGGTGAGTATTACTCCACATATAATGACGTCCAGGAGGCGGACAGCTCCCATTTCCAGGGGGACCAAAGACTGAAAACAAGAGAAATGAATGTCAGAGGTGATTTCTTCATAAATGTATTGTGCTAATAATCTGTGAAAACAAACCAGAACAAGTTTCTTCTTCAGAGTTTCATTACAAAACATAAAATGACGAAGATAAATTATCTGCATCCGGAGCACTTACCACCATCATTCAGTTCAACAGGGTGCCCACTTGAGCCGACTCTGCAGAACTGCGGGTTCTCAATCATTTCAGAAGGCCTTGCACTTATATTGGAAGACATGTGGCCTGGGGAATTGCAAGAAACCCCATTTCCCGATCCATCATGATAATCAGGAAGAGAATGAGGATGAAAATTTGGCACACCTCGGAATTCAAAATTCATCTCACCCTGTGAATGGGCAGATTCACTGACATTGGCGTGATTGCCAGAAGATCCCAAGACCCTTATCAAAGAAGGTAGGCTGTTAGCAGCAATAGATGATACACCATGATGGAAAGCATTATCAAAAAAAGGAGTAACAGTGGCTCCACTGGCAGAGTGGGATCCAAAGATTGTTCCGTTATCCATGCTAGATGTAATTCCTCCTTGAGAAAATGGTCCTGGGATGATTTTACAAAGAGGAAAGATGAGCATATCATTTGCTCTGAAGGCCAAAGCTTATGAGCAGTAAATATCATGTAAGTAACAGTACCAGAAAATCCAGTTGATGCACTACTTCGAGGGCTACTCTGTTGCAAATAAAGACCAGATTCTTCTTGCTCCAACTCTGAAGTAAATGGCTGAGTTAATCTGCAACATAAAGGTTTAACTCCAGGTGTCCAAAAGCGAGCATAATATTAACAAGTATTCATAATATTGATTCTCGACAAATTCCCAGCAAAAGGAACATATAAAGTTTTTCTCTCAAAATTTTATTTCCTTCTCCAATGATAATCATAAAAAGGAATGACCACTTTCCCACCCTACCCACCACCCCTTTCCCTCATATTCCAGCCCGATTCCCCACCTGAAAATTTTGGAAACCATTTAAAAAAAAAAAAAAGGGAGGAAAGAATGCATAAGAAGCATGGTGAATAGAAAACACAAAATTGCAGTTTTGTAACATCGCACCGTCTAGCACCACCAGGACGGCTTGGTTCAAGCTTAATCCGCTTCCCTGCAATGTCACTCCTGTTCAACGCACGAAGCGCAGCTTCTGCAGCTCTCACATCATAAAATTCAATAAATTTGTGATGACTTCTATGTGGAGTCTCACGGATCTGCATTCCATAAAATAATATTAGCAAAGTTTTGGCTCAAAATCGGCTCAAGACATTGAGTTGGCACCCAATCTTACCTCCTTAATTTCACCATAGACGCCAAAAATTTGACGGAGCTCATCATTTGGAACAGAAGACTCGAGGTTAAAAACCACAAGAGTTCCTTGATTGACATCTTTCTCTGGCGGATTGTCCTAGCAATTCAAAGGTTGTATGCAGGTTTTGAAACAATAAACATCACAAAACATTCCAAATGATTCAAAAACTACACAACCAGAAGTGTAAAAACATACATACTAGAATTCAACAAGTGCGATGAACAGGGTAAACAAAAGCCAAAACCTACCTTTGGAATTGAGAAATGAATATCGAGTTTCCTACGCCTTAATGGTTTATTTTGGAGGGCTTTCATTGCATTCCGGGCTGCTCTAATATCATAGTATGAGATCATAACAAAACCCCGATGCTTGCATGCTGTATATAGAGTACGGATATCTCCATATTGCTGCATGGAAGATTCAGAAAATGGACAATGAATCGGATCAAGACAAAAATGAGCAATAACTAGAACTCAAAAACATAAGATTACTACTGCTCACCTCAAAAAGAGTTCGTAGTTCAGAATCCTCAACATTGCTATTAATATTTCTAACAAAGAGTGTTCTTGAAGGGTGTTCTCCAAAAGGGTGACTCCCCTCCAGCTGAACCAACCAACTGACTGTTAACATTTCCACCAGAGAAGTCAGAATCATTTTGTCCTGATGGAAAACCATCTTCTCCCAGCTCCAGTCCTCCAATGCTGCTAAATACATCTAAATCTTCAATGTCATCTACATTATTGGGTTGGGCGATATTGTCTATCCCATCAGTCACTCCAGAAAGCAAGTCATCATCATCAGGGAGAAGATTCCCAATAGTGTGAGCCTCAAGTTCTTCGAGCGATTCAAAGGGTTCTTCCTCATACGTGGACGCAGCAGCACCGACAGAATGACCATAAAGAGGATTATTTGATGATAGTCGCACTGTACAACATAAAATTAGCACAATTGGCCTTTCTAAGTGACTTGAGTCAACATGTGTTTATTAGTAAATCCTCCTAGTATTAGGGCATAAACACAACAAGCCCATAAAAATAAACCAGCAAAAGCTAAGGCATAAAACAATTCAAAATTTCTAAAAACGTCCGAGCACCATTAGCAAAAGCATCAATAATCCAAGCAATGGAGAAGAAACTTACATTTCCTGCTAATTAACTCTGACAATGAGCTTGAGAAGAGTCCGTTCTCACATTGAGTGCCAATTAAATTCAATTTCTCCCCTTCCATAACATAAGATGCTGGCTCCACACTAAAATTAGGCATTGTACCCAAATCACGGTCAAAGTTTATTGGTAACGAGTGACTGGCTGCTCCTGCTACTCCTACTGCATGCTTCTCTATGCTAAGAGCAGCTCTCTGTCCATGGTGGAGAAAAGAATCAGGAAGATCAAAACACTTGGACATTCGAGAATCCAATGGTATCCGTTTCTCGCTGGGAGATGAAGCAACACCAGCTGTACGTCGGGTCCCGTCAATTTTTAAACCTATATGGAAGGGAGAGAAGGAATTCAGAACAGTTTCAAGCAAAGGGTACTTAAAGCCCATAAAGAGATAAACTAGTGAAACTATCACATGCTATGTGGAGAAACACACAAATTGATAACAAAACACTTCACAAAACATGCAAGAGTATCGACAAAAATTCTTATCTTTACAGCACATGTACATATCTCCAGAAAGGGGCTACCTTGTAAGAAATAAAGTTCATATTTATACCAGAAACTTATTCTGTGGTTTGGAATTTCAGATTTCACAGCATATCTTGTGTTGTTGATTACTAAAATAGAAACTCAAAGGTGGATATTTATTTAATACTCGGATTTGCTGATAAGTTCATTAGAGAAGGAGTACCAAATTCAATTCGCTGGCTGTTTGACATGCAAATTTTCCTTCACAGTACTCGCGATAAGAATGAATAACACATTCTTTTTTTCATTTCTTCATTTATGTTCTTATTTTAGGATACGCAACAGTTATGACCTCATCTTCAAACAATTTCCACTATGCAAAGGTGTCTGTATGCATCTAGAGGAGCGAAACTAATTATCAAAATGCTCACTTTTCCTTCTTTTCTTTTTTAATCAAATGTCTGGATTTGAATTATTTATCATATTGGCGATCAACAAGTTTGATACAACAGGAATTTTCAGTATCATAGTCAGTATGCGCCGAAGAACTCCACATTCTCAGACAGGTATCCAGCTGTTGCTCAAGTACTTAGCAGAAGGTTCTATTCCTGTTATCTTTCAGTGGAAAACTAGCTAGCTTTATAATTGCAACACCATGAAAGGAATCCCTACATACAAATCACTAGCAAAAGATCCCTCCTCCTTTGATCACCAAAAATTATCATTATACCCTACTCGGTATTCAACTTAGATCTAACCCATATTAACAGACGAAACACTGGGATTACGCACCGACTATGCAATATACGAAGTAACAAGCTACACTTACACATGCATCCTGTGTCCATACCATTCCACTTCAACCCAAAAAAGGAAAATTTTGCTAAAAAAACCCTTCTACTTCAACCCAAAAAAGGAAAATTTTGCTAAAAAAGCAGACTTTGCAGTAATAATTCGAATACGACAGATGGGGATTGTTTGATGCAAACTTCTTCTAGTCATAATTATTTCATATTCCAAAAAGCTGAACATAACTTAAAAGGGACCTACCTCGAGATCTTACTCGGTCTCTCCCATATAATAAATGGAAGCTATTTAGGAATGATGAAGCTGATATTTCTTTCCTCCAAATCAACCCTAATTCGAAATCAAAATGTACAAAAGAATCATCCGACTGATATAACATCGTCTAGCAAATCATGTGAAGCTGTTGATTTCTATTAAATTAATAGAGAATCAATTAAATTATCTGTTAGGTAATAGATTCTACTTTTTGAATAACCAAGCTCATTATCCTAAACACTTCAGCTACCTGTTCCTTCCTATCCTAATTGCCATTGTTTTCTCTCTATATTTTGGTTGGGAAATAATTTTGATGAATTTTCTGAGGATCTGAAACAGGCACTGTGCACTTTCCTCAAAAGTTTTGAGATTGTTCATTTAGACATGTTAATATCTGATGCCATGATACTATCAGCATTTGGAACTGCCTCAACTGCGACATCACATGCCAAGAGTTGTGAGCCTGCACTGCAAAATATATACCAAAAACTGCTAGGATTTTGTGTTAAAAATAATTAGAACCAAACCACTCATCATTAGATAACCAAGAGAAGCTTCAAATATTATATAGGGGTATAAACTGAAAATGATAAATGATGCTAAATAGACAATAACCAGAAGATATCCAATGCACGCAATACAGGAGTAAATTGCATCTTAAAAACAGTTTAATGACATGAAAAGAGACCAAAGAAGCCATACATCAATCCCATAAAGCCAGCTCAGAGAACACTGCAGTTAAGTTCCATGAACTCGAATAAAATAAAGTTGTTCTCAATCAACAACATCAGTATCTCTACAGTATCTATCAAAAAATCAAACAGATTGACCAATGCTACAACTCCCAAGGGAAATGGGGATGGAGGGGAAAAAGGCTAAAAGCTTGTTCTGTACTTGTCTTTCATCAACTCTGTTCACCAACAAATGAAAGATAGACTACAACTAAGAATCTCATTACTCACCATAGTGATCCGGCATTGTATCCGTCTTCCAAAACCCTATCTGTCTCTGCCAAGAATAGAACAAACAAGATCAATTATGATTTTTTTTTTTTTTTTTTTAAAAAAAGAGTTGCTTTCTATTTGATACCTCTAGTAGGGGAAGGGGATTCTGGAATTATTACTATCTAAATAGGAAAATAAATAAAACTCCAAGTGATGATTACATACAGAACTCGGTGCTCTGCATTAAAATTAAAGAGTCAAACAAACAAAAGATTACCTCATCAGGAAAAAGCAACTCCGATGGGGAAAGGCCCTGTGAATCCATAATTTCAGACGGCATGACGTGATCTCAGCTCAAGTAGCACCAACAAAGTCAGGAAAAAATCTCGTATTTGGCTTCCAGCAGATCACAGTTACATCAATAGATAGAAGTCTAAGAAGATCTCACTTGGAAAAAGATCTGCAAGTGGAATTCATAAGATCAGCCAATTTGTTCAACACTTACAAATTCACAATAGGAAAACCAAAACCCTAAAGCTCCGGTATAAACTATAACTGAGAAAGAGAAAGTGAAGCCCTAGCTACAAATTGAGGAACTCAAGACAATCTGCATTTATACGAATTTAGTCGAAGGGAAATACTTTCAATGTGAGTTCATAATTAGGTTGCCAAATGGCAATGCAACCAAAAAGGATATGCAATTTAAGAAATTTAAGAAGTTAAGATGTTTATTATGTAGTTGCAAATTTACAAAGACATCATTAACTAATTGATTTGCATCTAAGAAGGCATATCTTCCTAAAAACCTAGCTTGGTTGCTCTTAAAATTTAATTTTTACACACCAAAAAAAAAAAAAAAAAAGTTTCGAAACTTTGAGAAGCTAATTCCGTGGCCTGTAGAAAGAATCAAAGAGAGAGAAATGGATCGAACGAAGAAAGATGAGTTCTGAACACAAACAAAAAACAAGCATATCAGATCATACGATACAATACCATACAGCAGAGGCCTACAACTTTTATAGTATAGCAGCAGATAAAGGAGCAAACTTTATAGGAATTAAAGAATGAAATGTATTTTTAAAAAAAAAATTGAAATGCCACAGATAATTGAGCCAAAAAAAAAAAAAAAAACTAGTAGTACAGCATTTAGAGCAAGGAACGACCCCAACCTGTCGAAATTCAAAACAAGTCCACCATCCCCGCCTGAAAGCACAAAAAAAATGAAGAATGGAGCGAGGGAAGGAGGGAGAGGGAGAATAAGAAGGCAAGAGGGGGGAAAAGGCGGAGGATTTTAATCTCTAAGAAAAGGAGAAGAAGAGACAGAGAGAAAGAGAATTAAAGAAAAACAAAGGAAAAGAATAAATTACGGCATAAGGCAAGGTGGGGTGGGTAGGAGTTTAAAGAAAGAAAGCAGAATGAAGAAGATAGAGATCTAGGTATCTGTGCCGTGCAAGATCCTCCAAGCCCACACCGGGAGGAGCCATTCAGATGCCTTTCTCTCCTCTCTATTTTTTCCCTACATCTTTATGCACGTTAACCACATGTCTTCTTCCCTCCTCCTCCTCATCTCTCTCTCTCTATTCTTCTTTTTTTTTTTTTTTAATGTACAGTACTATTATCTTTCTCTTTCTCTCTCACGCACACCCACAAACAGACAAACGAAACTGCCGCTGGCCGGTGTCTTGTCTGGCTGTCTTCTCCCTTCTTCGCCACCCTCAGCTACCTCTTACCACGGATCGGAATCTATGGAGTCTCCGGCGATCACCGACGACGCGGATGAAGGCGGAGATCCCAATCCTTACCTCTCCCTTCTCTCCTCGCCTCCCCCTTCCTTTCTCTCTCCTCTTGTTGTTGTTGTTGTTGTTGATGGAGCTGCTTCCCAGGAGAAAAAAACAGAGGAGGTAGAAAATTAAAATATATACTAATAGTAAAAATTGCAATTCAAACCCACAATTTATTAAAAATAAATAAATTGTAGCAGTAATATACAGACAGAGAAATGATAGATCGGGAAATTGTAATGGAATTGGTCTGTTTACGTTGAATTGAACGGACGGAATTAGACGGGAATCGAATTGGACCCTCCTGAGGAAGGACTAATTCCTAATTTTCTCTCCCTCGGAACACGAGAAACGACCTCCTCCGACGATTGGGGGGTGAGATCAACGTGAGTGTCAGAGAAATCTGGCCCCTAAAAAAAGAAAAAAGAAAAAAGGACAAATCAGGATTGATGGTCCATCATGAATCATGCGGCTACCTATAGCTAACCTGAGCGATTATTTAGCGAGGATGGTAGACGGGGAAAAATGAAAATGGTAGTATGGATTATGGATGGGGCCTTTCGCCGTTAAATCAGTTTACGGAGTTACGTTAGTGCTAAATTATACAAGTACATTTTGATAAGACTGGTGTAATCCCCGCTGTAATCGGGGATACAAAAGTAAAAAGGACATATGCCCCTGCCCCTGCCCCTGCCCCTGCCCCTGCCCCTGCCCACGTAAAAATTATACTACAGGGGCAATCCCTCCTACCTTACACAGCAAATTTTCAATATTAAAAAATGTGATAAAAAATGATACAAAAATTATTTTTTTTTTTCATAAAATTAAAATTACCATGGCTCGTTGTGTGGGTAATTACATCATTAATATGGTTACTTACTAGTTTACAAATTTTATTTTTGGTCAATAACTAACTACTAACATCTTAAATGTATTTGTTTAATTACCAATTAAGTCTCGTAAAAACTTTCACGGCTAAAATGATTAAGAATTATTTAATGGTCATCGTAAAACTTTCACGGCTAAAAAATGATAGAGGAGAGGAGATCAAGATTCATAAAATCAGGATTTTAAATGGGATCGTTTTGAAAGCTGAGTACTAAGATATTATTAAAAGCATAAAAATATAAGTTTTATTTATTTTTAAAGCCAACATTCAATGAAAACCTATATAAATAAATATAAAATTTTAATATTCATCACAAAATAAGTTTCTTTAACGAAAATTTATAATATTTGATATTATATACTCGTATTGTAAAAGATTCTGTGTCTTATTGCAAATTTAATACTGTTATTTAATTAAAAATTAAAAAATAATATGAATAGTATAAACTCATGAAATATATCATTTGAATCAAAAATTATCAAAACACTAATTTAACTTTAGTAAATATAGACATAAATTACAAGACTAATGACGCCAACTAGAGTTTTCCTATAATTACGATTCTACCTTTAGGATCGATATTGATTTTGTAAATTTAGATAGTAAAATCTTAGGATCTTAAGGATATAATCGAAATTTTAACTACTATGGATGTGTTGGTGTTTTAGGTAATGACAACCAAAATATTTAGCATTGCTATTGATTTTTTTTTAATCCCCAAAGTATGATAAATAATAATAATAATAATAATAACCGTTTTAACTTTTGGGTTTGGTTGTGTTTTGGACGAGGGGAGTTTTTATTTCTTCGTGGGACCCTTGTCTTTGGAATTTTTTTTTCCCAAAACGTAAACATGTTTTTATTGATAAACTTATAACTGTACAAGTAATTGTAACTTAGCAACTGCTCAAACAAAAGTTTGCGCTCCTTCTTTGAGCCACAAGGGGAAGGAATCCTTCCACTCAACCGATGATTTCAAATTCTTACTAAATCTAGCTAACTTAGTAGCTAGACAACTTGGTTTACAGTTATAATAAGAAAAATAGCACCATAAAAACAAACTCTTCAAGTAATTAACATCATCCAACAAATTAGCAGCTTCCATATCTTCTACATTTCCAGCCATGACTTTATCAATTAAACTCTTATTGCCGGATTGGACTTCAATAGCTGAGAACCCATTAGCAATAGTAATCAGCAATGCCTTACGGATAGTTTCAGCATCCTCTACATGTGCACCTCTGAATTCATCTCTTTCGTTAGCTGCAGTAAGTTTGAGCTCCCCTTCTTCATTGAAGATAAATATGTTTGTTCATGTCTTTGGATCGCATTCCTTGCCATTTTCTACTGGTAATAATTCGATAGCAGTTCGGCACAGGTGAGAGCCAATTATTAGGATACATTGAGAAGCATTTGTTTCTATGTTACTCTTGTTCTGAGCTTCCTGAGTTGTTGTTAAGTATTCACTCCATTCATCAACAGTTGTTCTAATGGTCTCATAGGATAGCTAAATAGAACCTTCAAAATGAAACCTATTCCTCCCTTTCCAAACTTGCTAGAGTGTTTAGGCGGTGATAGTCGCTTGGTCCATGTCATTCCTGGCTTTGGCAGCATTAATCATCCCTTCCTACCAACACCAAAAATCCCCTCTCAGGATGGGTAACCCATCCCAATTAATGGGGGCAAAGTTCCAAACCTCCATAGCTCTGTTGCAAAAAAATAATGTATGTTCAATTGTTTCATTGTTAACTTCGCAAAATTTACACAAAGGGGTGCCTATTCCAGTTCTTCTAGAGATATTTTCATTAACCGGAAGACATCTAGTAAGGCATTACCACAAAAAATTTCTAATTTTATGTTTAACTTACAGGTTCCAGACAGAATCCCAGACAGCAGCACTTTGATTTAACTCTGCTATATTCACCCTAAATCTATCCCCTTCAAAAATCAGATTTTTCATCCCCTACCCCTTTAAAAAATCAGGTTTTCCATCCTCTATCTCTTTAGTCTTTACAATTGTTGTTGAGAATTGAGGTACATGCTTTGTTGGTGGGTATGCAAATACGTTTTGTTTATTTATTTATTTTTGTGATAATTATGAACTGATGATGAGATGATAACAATTTCCAATTATTGGAATTAAATTACCACTACTCTCTAGTACTTACCAAATTTTGTTTTCTCTTTCTAATTTATTTCAATGAATGCCTATCAAAAACCGAAATTTTTTTCTTTCATTTTTTT
The DNA here is from genome assembly GCA_025175665.1 of Cinchona pubescens. Classification (NCBI taxonomy): domain Eukaryota; kingdom Viridiplantae; phylum Streptophyta; class Magnoliopsida; order Gentianales; family Rubiaceae; genus Cinchona; species Cinchona pubescens. The sequence goes on from JANKKI010000141.1 coordinate 1,144,419, forward strand.
GGGTTAATTTTTAGCAATTTGCATGCCCGAAATTAACAAAACCACAACCCACATTCATGCCTTCTGTTGGGAATTTTTTAAGTGAATAAAGTCTATAGTAGATAACATAAATTTATTGATTTACATTCATCTATATCATTCTGAATAACTTTATTTATTGAATATGAGGCTGTTATCAAAGTATTTATAACATCTACCATGAATCTGATTCATTTAAAAAAAATTTCCTTTCGTTGAATGGCCAAAGCAATTTTTTAGGAAATTCATACTAAGTATTGAAATTCAAGTTGGATTAATCAGACTGACTGACATATTATTTTAACAGAAAAAAAAAAAAATCTTACAAATTTAAGAGTTAATACTCAAATCATATACTGTACTAGCATTATGTATAGCAATCCGTAGAACCTTGTAAGAAGAGGTACTCTAAAAATCAACTAAACAAATAATGACATATATAATTAAGATTAGTAATTGTACGACGGAGTACGTGTCATCCCAATTTCTTTGTTTTAGTTGGGATTTGTCGTGATTATTGTTGGACTGACTGACTGACTTGTGCAGCTTAGAGAATCCAGATTGGTTGATCCAATCACTCATCTCTCTTTAATACATTGTAAATGTTACCAACAACTAAAACTACTAAGTAGTACAGTACAAGCTACGTACTACTGTATTTGTCTTGGCATTATAGAACGAATTTACATTCCTCTATATTCAAATATCAGGTAAAATTATTGTCAAACTCTAAGCAAATGGAATGTGAATGTGTGATTTGTCTATTTGAGTATATATACTATATTATATCTTTGTAAATAAAGTAGGCAATTTTTTACTTCAAACTAGGAACATGTCTTTTCTCCTTTTTTGGGTAGACTACATTGCAATTCAAACTCTGAAATTTTTGGTCCACTAGTTTGTGATCATGTCAGTGTATAAGTGTAGATATAGTTGCATTTTCGTTCTGAGCGGTAACTAGGCCAAAATTTGAAGAGCACAATATTTATTTATTTTCAATTTTTGGCTAAGGAATTCCCTCGCACACGTGTGCCCCTTAATTGGGATTTTGGTAAGTGAAGTAATGTAGCATCCTGAAAGCAATTACTCCAACTTATATTTATATGAGTTAAATATAGTAAATTTCCTTAAATTTTGAGTTGTTTTACATTAAATTTTCTAACGGTCACAGTTTTTTTTTCTTTACTTTACTTTTTTGACTAACGGTCAAATGTAACTTTGCCCTTAGTTTTTAAAAAAAAAAAAATTTATCCCTAAAGATCAATTATGGTAAACCCTCTTAAGGTTTAAGTGAAATTTCACTTTATCCCCTCAGGTAAGTTTTGTAACATTTAATATATTGGGATAAAAATAAAATTCAATAAATATGCTCCAAATTAATTACTAATATTTGAATTCCCGAATTATACATTCTTCAATATTTAAAATTTATGATGAAATAATTAATTTTAAATTTTATTTATATGATAAAGTTCCTTCGAATAATTTAGGTATTAGTTAAATTATATTAACAAAGAAAAAAGATAAGAAGAAAATCATTTTAAATAAATATAAAGAAAAGCAAAAGGAAAATAGATTGATATAACTTTAATAGATGATTATAAGTTTCGTATATTTAAAAATTTATTTTTACATGAAATTAAAATATAATAAAAAAACTAAAAAATACCGAAACTGGTAAGGAAATTTTTATATTTAAATTTTTTTACAAGTATTTTTAAAGTATCACTGACGTTAGTGAACATCATTATATTTTTAGTTTTTTTAACAATATTTTTATATTAATTTAATGATTAAAGTAGGTTAATTGTACAAAATTTGAATTAGAAACTAAAATGACAACTAGAATAATAAACTTTAAATAGTTAATTTTATATATTCTTGTAACGTTCAAGGATAAACATATATTTTTTAATAGTTAAATTATTGACAAAATTGTTAAAGTGAGAAAAAAATATCATGGTCACGCATGTACTAGTTAGCTAATAGTACTTGTTTGCCCTTTTGGGGTTGGTAATGGAGTAGCTTTCCTTTTTGCCCTCGTAACTCCCCTCTTATTTTTTAGGAAAGTATACGACAGAGAGATCATAATCATTGAGCAACTACCACACGGCTCCGTTAGAACCAGAGAAGAAAACAACAATAACAACAAAGAAAACTACCACTTCCAATGTTGAATATTAGGGTTTAAAAATAATAATAATAATATTTTATATTTCATATTTATACTTTTTAAATTTTTTATATTTAAAATGATACATTTTAGTCCTTAAAAAATTTAAAACGCATCATTTTAGTTATTTCACACAATTACAGGTATATTTTGTTTTAAAATACTCATATACGTATTGTAATTACATTTTTTTTATGAACAAAATTTACAATGCACAAATTTTAAATATTAAACGACACTATTTAAAATTTTCTCTACTACCACCTCAAAATTCTTATATACACTATCACCACCTATAATCCCGTCCCTCGTTTTTCCTCCACTATACCAATTCTAACAGTCCCAATTTTCTTCTTTTTGGGATAATTTAATATTTAAAGTTATGTATTGTTAATTCTGCACTATGTTACATTTAATACGTATGTGAGTATTTCAAATCAAAATATATTTGTAATTGTGTTGAGAAACGAAAATGGTAAATTTTGAATATATGAATAATTAAAATGTATCATTTTGAACGTAAAAGACATAAATTAAAAAAGTACAAATATAAAATGTGAAAAATTATTAAAATCATTTTTCTAAATATTATTGAAAATGCCAAGATTTTAAAGTATAACAACTGTAGTTACTTAACGGTGCGTGGTGGAGGTCCCAAGTGTTGATCAAATGGCTCCAATCCAAGCAATTCATGGGCGCGCCTGTTCACCCACAAAAAAATTACTACTACTGCTATACGTTTACAAGTCAAATATTAATTCAAAAATTTAACTAGTAGTAACTAAAATTGTCACATATATTGCATGCATGAGAATATAATTACACGACAGTTTGTTTGTAAATTAAAATTTTGGTTGCATATATATTTTAAATTTGTTTGTAAATTAAAATTTTGGTTGCATATATATTTTAAATCTGATTTTATATCTAGTGCTATATATTATTAATGTGGTTCGCTTTATCTTTTGCAAATTTTTAATTAGTATGTGTTTTAGCTGTTTCTAATTTGTTTGGAATGATAAGATCATAACAAGGCATTTTCATGTTTTGGTGACAAGAGATTGTAATTTGTGATAAAAAGGAAAAACCATAATAGCTAAATGATTGACAGCTTCAATATAAAATTAAAGTAGAACTTGTAACACAGAATGTGGGGACATTTAATTTGGTGTACTATTGGTTGCAGAACTGATTCAACCAGTACAGTATTATTAACTTTGGAGAAATTTTTATACGAACCATGATATGGATGATATGAGTTGGATTTTTTTATCAACATTCATCCATATTATTCTAATTTATTAAAAATAAATTTTTTCAAAGTGATATAGATGAATATGAATTAGGGGATTCATCTCACCTATTGTAGATCGGATTCATATAATAATTTCCTTTTTGAATTTGGGAGTTTAAGAAGGGAGATAAAAGAAGGGAAAGTTTTTAATGAGAAGAGAATGGAAGAGAAGAGAAGTTGTTTAGGAGTTTTAGAAGAAAATTTTTATTAATGTTAATATTTTATTAAAGTATCCCTCCTTTTGATATTAAATTTGATATTATATTTGAAGGACAAACATGATATTTCTAATTAATTGTAGATTAGTTGAACTTTTCCTTCCATTTCTTTACACTTAATACTTATGGAAGCAAAGTTTTTTTTAAAAATTTTATCCCTCTATTTTCCTCCCTTTCCCTTCTTTTCCATCCAATTAAAACTCTCAAACAACACAAAAAGTTCAACTTTTCCTTCCTTTCTCTTATCTTTCTTCCATCCAAAACATTGGTACTCCTGAATATATATAGTCCGCACTTGTTAGTTTAAACTTTAATGGAGTTTATATAATTAATTGAATTTTAAAAGTATTTACATACTAATTTATGAAGGTAAATACTTAGGTTGACCTGGTCTTTGGTCTCACTTGTAGACCCTGTAGTGTGGATTAAATTTTAGAAAATCTATGATATCAGCTAATGTAAGCAAGATTATTTAAGATTTAATTGTGACCACGGGGTCTACAGGTAGGGTAAAAAATCGGGTCTATCTAAGTATTTTGCATTTATTAATAATTAACAGTATCTCGTTAACACTTAGGTTGAGTTTGGGAGTTTAGGAAGGAAGAGGGAAGGGAATGGAAGGTAAGTAAAGTTTCCTTCATGTTGTTGGGAGTTTTGGGAGAAAAAATTCATTAATGTTAGTATTTTACTAAAATATCAATCTTTTTGATATTTTTATATTATATTTAGAGGATAAATATGACATTTTATAATTAATTATAACGTAATTAAACTTTTCCTTCCATTAGTGGAAGGAAATTTTTTTAAATTTTTATCCCTCTATTTTCCCCTTTTTTTTCTTCCTTTAATCCGCTTAAAACTCTCAAACAAAATAAAAACTTCGACTTTCTATTCATTTGTCTTATCTTCCTCTCGTTTCCTTCCATCCAAACTCACCATTGCGGGTAGGAAAACCAGAAATTTTCACTCATGAGTGACATAAAATATCCCAGCGTGGGGCCTACATCGGTGGCTGCCTTGCTTTCCTTGTTTGGTTAAAGACACACACTTGGACGGCGTTAACACCAGTTAACCACCCCTAAATTAAGGGGTGGTTGGTATATGGATATGGGAGGAAATAATGATAATTAATTTTAATAATATTCGTAAATGTAATTTAGTTATTTATTATTAAAATTATTCATTGCGAATGAGAGTGTTAAAAAATATCTATTTTTATTTTCTATTTTTGACATTTGTTTTAAATTTATTAATTTATTAATATAATGAACTCATTTCTTATTCAAACCAAACAAGTTAAGGAGAGAATAAATTCATACCTATAGTAAAATTTATGAATTATATTCTAATTTTGATTCTTGAATGTAAACCAAACACTTCCTAATCCTCTCAAATCCATTAGTAACATCAAAATATTCGACTACTCTCCAAACAATTAAGTAAACCGTCTTTTATAATTCATTATATTTATTCTGACATTATATATATATATATAATGCTAAAATTTGTTGATCAAAGTATTTTTTTTTTCAGTGGCAGATTGATAAACTATAAGTGGTGGATAAAGATATGTTAAACTAATCGAAGGTGAAGGTTAATTTTCTTTTTTTTTTAATTATTTAAAATCACATAGTAAGTTAGTAACAGTAGTTAATTATGAAAACAAATCCGACAATCTATAGTTGAAGTTTACTTATTACACGGAATTAAAATACAAAGGCTGATAAATGATTAGAGGGGGGCTGGATCCATGTGTAATAGGATGCTTTAAAGTTGTGCTTGCATGTGAATAGTAGAGAGAGAGTACGTAGTAGTATTAATTTGAGGATGAAATGAGCACAAGATGCATGATATATTGCAAATTAATCAAACAAGCAAGGAGAGTGCATTTGCATCATGCATATATATATATATATATATATATATTATTGTCAATTAATATTTGATTGAACTTTAAGAAACCTTCTTGTCTGTGAATTACAGATTGTTCCTGAAATTAAATAATGAAATAATAAAAAAAAAAACTTATATAATAAATAAAAGAAGTTGAATTCTGCAGTCTGCAGGAGAATGAATGATGTAGAGAAAATGAGAGGATAATCCAGAGTCCAGCCAGCCAAATAGTATAATAATAGAAGAATGATTAGAGAGGAACGTGGCTGGAGAAATAAATTACTCCTACTACACTAGTATTAATATTAATTGGTTTGGTAATAAATACGTACGTAGTACTGGAGTACTATTAAAAAAAAATTATTTTGGTCACAAATAATTATTAAATCTATCATTTAAAATGTATATCTCATTTTTACGAATAAAACGACACTTTTATTTTTTTTTAAAATATGAGTTTCATCCTAAATAAAAAACTCTCAATAACTATTAATTATTCATAATCCACGTAAAATTTGTCAGTACTGTATTCCTTCACGTGACAATTTCAAGCTTTTCATACTTTGCATCCCTTATCCTGATAAGCCTCTCTGGCTGTTCCCTATCATGCCTTCTTGTCTCTGTTTGCACTGCGGATTCATTTATTTTTTTCTTAATTACAGTTTATTTCCTGTAAATAGGGACAGTGACAAGTTAACTTCTTATATTTATTTTATCTATAAATTACTCCTAAATTTTAATAATGTTAAAATTTTCACTAAAGAGGGTACTAAAATGTCATAGTTGCCTCAATATTTTTAGTTATACATTGTAAATTTTTTCACTAAAATTCTTCTCTTACATTTGAAAATGATAATAAACTAAAATTATTATTCTAAACTTTTTTTTTTTTTCAAGTTGCATGAGGGAGTGAATTAGTTGATGAACTTAAATTTATTTAAAATATTTATTGATTATATCTCAAAGTAGTATATTTAATCAAATAATGTGATTTTTTAAATACAATTTATTAATAATAGAGAAAATAAAGTAAGAAATAATAAAATTGTATAATGACAGATTAAATAAATAAAATACTTTATTTTAAGTTACTATTTAGTCTGTATAAATACATTTATCATTCTAAATATGTAATGGTATGCTAAAAATGGATGCGAATAAGAAAACATAAAATAGTAAACTAATTCATAAAATTAATATTCAAGAGTAAAAAATGTCAGTTTCAATAATGTTGGATGAGAAAATATTATTACTTTTGAATGATAAATTATTTATAAAATAAAATTAGATACCATCTTAAGTGAGTCAATGTAATTTTATGTTGGTTAAGATAATTAAATGATTGAGGGCAATTATGACATTATCTGCTATCTTTGCATGAAAATTTTAATTTCATTTAATTTTGGGGGTAATTTATAAATAAAATAAATATAGGCAACAATTTACAGGCACAAATTGTAATTAAACCTTTCTTTTTTTTTTTATTGATAAAAATAAAAATGTCAAAAATATGCTGCCTCTGCTTTTTTTTTTTTTTCTTTTCGGAGTAGGGGTAGGAAACGAATGATTTTTGAAGATGGGGTGGCTGGTTTTTTGGTCAAAGTAAGAAATCGTCTAGCTAAGCTACCCAATAAAATTTTTGTTTTCAGCGGAATTTTGGTAGCAGGAGTATTAAATTATCGTGACACAAAGCATTTGAGCCGATGATTGGTCGTTCATCGGTTTATTATCTAAATGGGTAGCTAGTAAGGAATAGATTGTTCATGACATATGAACCGTCTCATCGTTGCATGAGATTATTCTCGTCTTATTATTTATTATGACATATGAACCGTACATCAGTGTTACAAAAATTTTCCTAATAATTAACTCCGTCCATTGTTTTCTTTTATACTATATAAAGATTACATCTACGTCATAATAGTGGAAAAAATTCCTAAACGGGATAATTTTGAACTTGCAATAAGGACTAATTTTTGCTCTTGGGGCCTCAAACACCAAACGAGCCCTTAAATGCTTAAGAAGAAATGAAATTTTTTATTTTGGTCGGAAGGAACTATTGGATTATATTCAGTAGTTACTCCTCAATTAATAGGAAATTGTCATTTAAAATGTAGAGCCAATTTTTTTTTGAATAGGATGGATTATTTTTTAGAAGTATTGGTTTTTCACTCCAAATAAAAGATTGAAAATCAACTACTGAGCATGTCTAATAATTAGACCTGACCGACATAAAATTTCATGGAGAAGAAATGTTTTGAGCTCAAAAGCCATGTTAGTTTAAGTCCATAAGTTGAGAGGTGATTCGCTGAATAATATGCGGTAACTGATAAAAGTTGGGCTTGTACAATTGGGTAGCAAGTATGGGCTACCCAATCACCTATCATCTGTGGTTAAAATTGAAGAACCCAATTGCGTAAAAGCTTGTAATGGTCCTGTTATCACAGAGGCTTGCATACATTGGATGTGTAGCTATACTGCCCACATTTCCCAAGGCTTCTAACTTGGGGCCCAATAGATGTTAGCATTCCAATTCCCAACTCATTAACTCTCTATTATGTTCCTAGTCATAATTCACAGGTCATAAGTAAAACTCCCTACTTCTTAATTACTTTTTTATTATCGTTATCATTGTCATTAGCATCTTTTGAAAACATTAATATAATAAATTCTAAAATTCATAAGCATTTTAGCGTAACTTTTGATGGTTGCATTTGTTACCTTAAACCCTTGATTGCAAAATATAGGCCATGATCCATTTTAACAATAAAAAACTTTTACATATTTTTTTTTTAAAGCACACAAACTTAATTGGAGTGTGCCTTTAATTTTAGTTCTTAATAATTATATGAGACGAAGAATAAGAGTAGGTCCAAACCCAGCTTCTGTTTTATTATGAGCATGATTAGCATTATAATAACGCCCTTTGATTGAGATTGAGGACTAAGCGAATCAATTAACTTAAGAGAGAGAGAGAGAGAGGGGGGGGTTATTTTTTTGGTTTTTCCTTTTTCCTTTGATTAGTCATCCATTGGTAGATTATTACCAACCATAAAATACTCGACTCGATATAAAAATGGTCCAACAAACAGCCAATGATGTGTGCGTGCGTGCGTGTGTGTTTTTTTTTTTAACAAGTAAAAGACTATTGTACAATCCCAAAAAAAATAATAACAATAAGAAGGTGAATCAAAGATATGTATTGACTAAAGATTATGTGAAAAGAGTATGATAAAATAACAGAATATCAAGACCAAAAAAAAAATTAAAATTAAATTGACGAGATCAAATTGTTAATTTATTCAAAAAGAAAAAAAAAAGAAAGATTGCCAACTAAAATGCGTGTGCAACTTAAATTGTAAACACCGCATTGGAAAGTGACCTCTTAAATAGTAGAAAGAAAGGAAATGATTATTGTGGGAGTAGGAACACACGACTAACAAGGAGCCCATTAAACATAGAAAGTAATCTAATTATGGGAATAAATTAACGTTAAGAATGCTTCTGTCTCACACCTTATATTATTTTTTATCACACTATCAAATAAACGATCAAAATTATTTCATAAAATTTTGATAGTTAATTAAGTGATAAAATAGAAAAATCTTGTGTCATAAATTAATGGGATTTGTTCCTTCCAAGATCCCACACATAAACATACTAGGGAGTAGATAAACACTATTAATTATATATTATTAGTAGATGATTATTCTAGTAGGTTACAAGAGATAAGACAGTGATAATCATCATCACCAAAAATCCCAAAGGATCACAAATTCACTAACACTAGAGAAAAAGGAAAAGGGTAGTTGATTAACATAAATAATAACATAACAACAAAGTCCCTCCCTCTCTTAATTACAATTACTATCCATCCCCACAAAACTAAAGGCACAAAAAAATACTAAAAAGAAGCCAAATATTTTTTCTTCTCTCTCAATTATCTATCCCTTCCCAACTCCACCACTCTCTCAAGAGTCTCATCATACAAATACAATACTACTTATACACATCACTAAAAGTTGAATCTCTATTCTTGATTTAGTTACTAACCAAAACGCCGTTACCCCTAAATAAATCCCACTCCGTCAGTCCCAAAAAAAGTCACGTGCCTTGTAAAATAAGTGTCTCTCTGTTTTGTTTAATGGCGTTAGAACAAGAGTTGAGCCTGGACGACTCCCCCGCTCCCCTTAACGGCCGTCAAATCTCCCTTGACGCCGCTGATGACTCCGCCAAAGTCCCCAGGCTCCCCCGCTGGACCAGGCAAGAAATCCTCGTTCTCATACAAGGCAAAAGGGTCGCCGAGAACCGGGTCCGCAGAGGCCGGACTGCCGGTCTAGCTTTCGGTTCCGCGGCCCAGGTGGAGCCCAAATGGGCCTCCGTTTCTTCTTACTGTAAGAGGCACGGCGTCAACAGGGGCCCCGTCCAGTGCAGGAAGAGATGGAGTAATTTGGCCGGGGATTTTAAGAAGATCAAAGAGTGGGAGTCTCAGATAAGGGAAGAAACGGACTCGTTTTCTTTTCTAGGCTCATGAGGAATGATTTGAGGAGGGAGAGGAAGCTTCCGGGATTCTTTGATAGAGAGGTTTACGATATTCTTGACGGTGGTCCTTCTGCCGGCGGGGAGGAGGGAGCTGAAGAGATAGTTTTGGCTTTGGCGCCTTCTGCGGCCGCAGCTGAAACTGGGCCGGAGGCTGCTGAGGAGGCAGTGTTTGATAGTGGTCGGAGCGCCGCAGTTGATGATGGGTTGTTCTCTGATTTTGAGCAATCGGTTCAGGAGGAAGTTGTGGGTAGCCCTGATAAAGAGTTCCGGCCGGTCAAGGAGACTCCGGTTACCGCTGTTCCGGCTCCTACTCCAATTTCAGGTCAATACTACATTGCTCTTTTGTACTTTATTTCTTTGAATGGATTACATACATTTGAATTGAAGGCTTCCTGTTTGACTTGTCAAATTATGCTGGTTGGTAACAATTTTACGGAAGTTTTTTTTTTTTCTTTGTAATTAATTGCTTGTTCTTTTTTGTCTTGGTGTATTCGTTTTATTCTTCATGAGCCATATGTACACTTATACTTATGTTTGCAAACATTAGATGATAAAATTGATTCTTGAGCACAGCTTAAACACTGAGGAGAATGGGGGAAGTGAATTGGTAATAAAGCATTTGCCTTTTGTTGGGTACAAGCAGGTAAAAAGCATTGGGAGGGAAAACTTTTCTCGTCTAGAACTTTGATTGGCATGGTAGAATACGCAAAACAAGGAAGCTCAAGCTAAGTCTTACCTGCCTTATTTATTGAGGAAGGCAAAGGAAGGGGATGTGGAGGGAGTTAAAATAAATTATGTGAACTCCTTACTTCAAAATTGGGATTGAACTGCTTTCTCCACAAGAATGCCATATATATTGACAGTTAACCCCAAAACTATGGGCAGCCAGCTGAAACGTGCTTATCCCATCAATAAGGAAATCCCATCTTTGGGGATGCTAACAAGAAAAATGCACTTTATAATATCCATGCTACCTATAGAGCCTATTAGTTTTCAACATTCATGACATAAATGAATGGAGTCAAACTCTAGCAAAATAAATATTACACTATTTTTTTGTCTTATTTATTCTCTTTTCTTGTGACCTTCTTTACTTTGTTAGTAATACAAACAGGGTTGAAGAAACTCTCATCCATTCCTTTCATTTAATTTGCTTTTTGCAATTCCCGCCCCTATTATAGATTCCAAATGATTGAAAGAATGAGAATTCTCTCCATCTTTTCTGTTTCTTTTTTTAAATACTTGGCTATAACTAGAGCCTCCCAATATGTCCTTTTGGTTTTCATAGGTCATACTCGTCTGTTGATGGATCATTTAAAGAGAGGACAATTCAGACATAATACTGGGTGATTCAAATGGATGTGTGATGACAAACTTTTTTAGATGTCCTCTAAAATTCTTGTTACTGTTCCTTTCATTGGGCCTTTACTAATTGGTATTTAATTTTCTGGTTTGAGACTCTATGGTTGTTGAATTCTTGGCTGGTTTTCATCATTGATTTTCTGAATTCACAGAGAAGCAGTATCAACCATTTTCTCAAGGGCATCCAGCTCAAGGCATGTTCCTTTGACTCCCAAGTATTACATACTCGTCTGATATTTCCTATAGTTACTCATTGGAAATGACTTGCTGCTCATGTAAAGCAAGTTTCTGTTTAGTTTTCTTTGCATTATTGTTTTTGTCCTGGATGATTAGGGGGGGAGGAAATTTTTATTATTAAAAATAAGATCGATTCTGATCAATTTCTACCATGTTGAACTACTTTTTATCTGACTTGCATCTCATTGGAAGATAGAAAATTTTAGCTCGCTAGAAAGAGAGTTGTTTGCCAGTCTAATTGAAAATGTGGTGAATCTGCATGTCAAAATGTTTGATACTTGTGGGTGTGGTTGATCTTTATTGAATTTTTTTTTTGTTTTGTTTTTGTTGGTAAATAGGTTGATCTTTATTGATACTGTAACAGTATCCTTTTAAGTATAATTTATACTGTTGTATCGTGAGATTTTGGTTATTTATCTTCAATTGCCGGTCAAGGTGGAAGAATGAAAAATATAATAGTGATATCAGATAGCATATTATTTATATGGTCTAACAACTTATATACAGCTGTTGTCTTCCTATAATGGCTGTGAATAGTTGATGAAAATTTAGATGCTTGCTCTACCTTTCCTGAGATGAACTTTGCTGCAGGCACTAGTTACCAGAAACAACCTCCTGTAAACCCAGAGATAGGAAGTACTCAGGAAGGAAAGAAACGAAAGAGGTACATCACAGAGGTTGATGAAGAAGATGAAACGAAAGCCCTTAATGACCAGTTAATTGAAGCTTTCGAAAGGAATGGTAAACTGCTGAGCTCCCAACTTGAATCTCAGAACATTCACTTGCAGTTGGATAGGGAGCAGCGGAAGGATCAAGCTAATAGCTTGATTTCTGTTCTTCACAAACTTGCAGATGCCTTGGGACGAATTGCCGATAAGTTGTAGTTAATGGTCCTCGATTCACATCACTCCATCTTACAGAAAATGTCGAGAAATACATGAATTATAGCCAGGGCTCTGAATAGTATGAGTAGTCAAATCAGATTCATTGAAGGCTGAGGTAAATTCTTTGTAACTATGGTAGTTTTCGACCAAAAAATTCCTTCCTTTCTATTAGCTTCTCAGGCTTAAAGATGTTATAGGTTTTTACAGATGATAACTATGTGAATTTGCTGCCTTTTTTAGTTATACTAGTTTAGATTATACCATTGGTTGGGGGACTTTTGGTTCCTCTGGTTTCTAAAAGGTGTACAGAGATCAGGAGTAATAATATGGTTGCCCTTTTTAAGAACAATACTCTAGTTTTTCTGTTACGAGCAACTGCAGTACCAAAATTACTATGAATAGAATATTGTTCATCTTCTGCATCGGGGACACCGTGAAGTGATAAATGTATGCTGATTTTCATGACGAACATAAACACTAAGAGTGTATGAACTGGATCCTGGGCAAATTGATTACAAGAGCGCCGTTATAACAGATCTAAGTCAATTGTAGTTGTAGTACCTGACCAGATTTAGTTAGCTGTAACTCAGATAACCGTTAATTTTCTGAATATTGACTTCCCTGACTGACATGATTGCTGATAAAATGCGCCACCTCTCCCTTCTCCCTCGGGAATAACATTTACAGCTTATTGAATATATGAATTTGATGCTGCATGCTTGATAGAGTGATCTGGCTTCAACTTCTTCACCTTTTGGAGGAATTACATTCAAGCTTGTCTGTTTGACGCTTCATCAAGTTCAATACGTGAGTTTAAACTATAATAGGTGTACTTGGAAGGATTTGAGTCATCCCCTGAATCTTTAAGATAAAAACTTGTTTTCTTCTTTGGTGTACTATTAACCATTATCCTGAAAGTTGGATGAAAGCTGACTTGCTCTGTAGATTATCCATCATTCTTTTCTGTGAATAATTGGCAATCATCCTTGAAAGAGAGGTCAAACATATGTGTTCTATGCGCTTCACTGCTGCATCCTCTTACTCATCTGGAAGATGTATTCCAGACTTGGGTGTTCACTTGGTGCCCCTTGTGAATCAACCAGGCTGGCAGATAAGACATTGAGCACCAGAAGACTGCAGTTGAAAAGCAGACAAGTCTTGTGGATTCAACTGTTGGGAGTAAATTCTGCATTCTCTTTCCCGCCCAATGGCAAAATACTTGCAAGCGTCTTCTTTCGCTCCCAATGGCAAAACCCTGGAATATGACGCTCGTAGGTGTCATGGAACGGATTTGGAAGATTGTAAATTTGGCTATCAACAGCCATTCTGTCATATTTATTTCCATCTTTCTGCAATATTTGGCACAATTGGTTTAAAACTGCTAAGCAGCCATGTAGAGTAAGATTATATCCTTCTGAGCTTCCATCTGGTTGTAGTCGGTGCTTTTTTAGTCGCTAAGATTATCTTCCTGAATTGGAACTTATCTTCTTCTACTCCAACAAGTATAATAAATGGAGAAAGTACGAACAAAAAGTCAAAAAGTATGCACAACTTGCTTAAAAATTGTAGGACAGTCCCTCCCTCCCTCGTCTTTCTTTTCTACCAACATGACTTTGACGTTCACACTTCATATTATGCTAATGCTAGTTCATACTTCATAGGGCTACTTTGACGCTCGACAGATACATATAGCACAGTAACCGCACATCACCACCAGGAAACTGGAAATCACAAATTAAATTAAGATAAGTAGTAGTATTTGAGAGAGAGAGAGAGGGAGAGTGTGTGTAAAAAAAGAAAGAGCTGTCAAAGTGGTCAAGAAAGCAAACAGAGGCCATGACTAAGAAAAATTGACATGATTAAACTTGCACATAATTTAAAAAAATTTGATGTTTGACTCACTAATAAGATATTTTTTTTATAATTGTCTTTTAATTAAAATATAAAATTTGTTAGTTGAATTTGGTGTTTTAAATTTTGAAATAGCATGTGAGAGTAATTAATGTAGAGACATGAATTTAATGTTATGTTTTTGGGACTTGTATGACATAGTAAAATAATAAAATGAGTTTTAAAAATTTATTATTTTAAAAAACAATAAATAATTTAAAATAAATTAAAATAAAAAATATGACATATAAAATAAGACGAAGAACTCTCATCTTGATCTCACCTCGTGAGAGCCAACTTCTATTTTTCTTCTCTCTTTTGGAGAAAATTGCCGCTAAAATAAAAAGGGCAATGCCCAGTGTTCATTTTTCTACCAAATACTACTACGTGCTAAATAATAAGAAATCTCTCTAGTTATATACAGTGCTCAAAAGTAAGGAAATGTTGTGGTATTTGTTTATGGCGACTTCATCCTCCTATAATAAATCATCTAAGCGCGTCCTATAAATAACAACGTATGTATGTAGTGAATGATGGCTCAGAAAACAAAAAGGTGAAGTTAAAGAAAACTCTACAAGCATATTTCAACAATTTAAAGTATTTTTTTTTACGTATAAACTATTAATAAAAAAATTAAGTACAACACAACAAAAAACATGAACATTTAGTCAAGTCTGTATAATTATTAAATTTGATTCGATTGGACGGTCGAATTGGCCCTCTCGATAAATTGGCCATGGAATCGGGTCGTGTTGTATATCTAACCGAATTGATTAAACCGCCAAAACAACCTATTTTTTTGACAAAAATGTGATGGTTGACTTGTCCGGTTGAACATTGCAAATTTTTTTCCTAAACATTTATTATTATTATTAACTATACAATCATTACAAAATTACTGTAATAAGAAGTAGTGAAAAAATAATTTCTTATGTGTTAGATATGCATTTTATGTATATTATTGTAATTACTTTTAGAACTACACATGCATAAGAATTTAAAATTAATTATTTCAATCTTTTTCGTCATAGTTTTTGAAAAATTTAAATATTTTAAAATTCATTTATAATAATTAAAGGTTTGATATATCATTTTTATTATATATTTTTTATTTATTATTTTAAATTTATTATATCTTAATAAAAAATATTTTTTTAATAACTCACTAATTAAATCAATAATTTGGATTTATTGATTCATCTTTGTTATCGAATGAGTTTAATAACTATCCATTTAGGTATGAGCGGATCCTCATTCGCACTCTACCAGGATACCCGTATTTGGTTGGTAGTTAGTCGTCAGAAAGAAGAAGTTGGAAGAAAGGAAAGTAGGGAAAAAAAAAAAAAAAAAAGCATAGAAAGTTGTCTTCTTTAACAAAGTGTGTTCAAGGGAGGGAAGAGTGTTTGTCTGTCTCTTTACCTTCTTTCTCTTTCTCTTTTTTTAAGACACCCCCCCCCCCCCCCCTCTCCTTTGCCCGGACTTGTTTTGTTATTATGGAGTATTAATACAACAACAATACTAAAGATGATGATTAGAGAGTAGTAATTACAGTTACAGACTGACCTTGCTGAGATCACAAGTCCAGAAGTTGGTGGTAGTGCAATTAACAAGTGGTATTGCTAGTAAAAATAATTAAATCCAATTAACAATCAAAATTACCAGGGCTGCGCTTAATACCTCCTCCTCTTCTTCTAAGTTTGGATGTAGAAGGTCAGGTCTTTAACTGCTAGCAAGCAATACAATTCCCAACACTATCCCTTTTTCTATTTTTAGTCTCTCTCTCTAGGGTTTTGTACCAACACCAACACAACACCAAAATCATTCCACTTTCTTCAAACTCCAAAACCCTCCCCTTTTGCATCTGTTTTCTCATTTCCTCAATTTATTTACTTTTCATTTGCTTTTTCTGTTTCTTCTTCTTCTCTCTTTTTTTGGGTTAAATTAAAAAAAATAAAATAAATTTATTTACTCTTCATTAAGATAGTAGTAGTAGTAGTAGTGAGTGGAAGATGCTGTGGCTTTTTGTGCTTAGTTGGATCATGGCTGTACAGTAGTAGTAGTAATTTTGAGATCGGAGTCTGTCTCAAAATAAAAAATAAAAAAAAAGAGAGATCTTTCCTGGAAAGAAAAATTAGTACGTAAAACAAAACCACCCTTTTGCTACTAATCTAATTCTTTTTGGGTTCTGAAATGTACCAGCATCAATTCAGCTCAGGTGCTAATTAGGCAGCCAGGCTTCTGGTCAAGAAGCACAAGAAAGTTTGGCTGCCGCCGCAAACAACATGCATTTCGCTAAGCTTGATGACTCTCCCATGTTCCGTAAGCAGGTCAAATCTTTTCCCTGATTGCCTTGTCATTCCCCCAATGCACTGCCTCTCCTCTTTCCTATGAATTTCTGCAACTTTTCAGCTTTGACTTGTTCAAGGTTTTTCCTTTTTATTCTTTTTTTTTTTTTTTTTTTATTTCCGTTAATCAAAGGTGTCGCTTTTTTATCTGCTTAACTAGGAAATTCTGCAAACTAATTTTAAGTATCTTGATAATTTTAGTGAAAAAGTATGTTTGTCAAGTTTGTAAGAATCTTAGGCCACCTCAATTGTTGCATTTTCTTGAATTAAAAAGCTTTACTTGTCTGTATAGCATGAGTAAGATGGCTTTCAGTCAAGGCAGACAATTTAAGATACCCAGGTTCACCTGTTGAGTTGAGGCTTCAATTATCTGAGATGAGATGTTGTTGATACCAGTTTGACATCTACATGATTATTCCTCAATCTCCTCTGGAAACTTTAGGATGTATTCTGTTGGCAACTAAGGAAAACTATTTTATGAACTTTTGTGTTTTAGTTTACAAGTTCATCTGCTTACTTATCGTGTCAACTCGGGAGTTCGATTTCATGGGCAATTCCAACACATTTAAACTAATCTTTTTGGTGAAATGGACATATTTTCATTTCACATTATGGTATTCTGGTCATCTCTTTGTCTTCATCATGAATTTATGGTGCAATTGATTTTATTTTTCCTTCTCCATTTCTCTCGTATGAACTAGATACAATGCTCGGAAGAAAGTGCTGAGTCCTTGAGGGAAAGATGTTTGAAATTTTACAAAGGATGTCGAAAATATACGTAAGTATGACTTTGTTCCCTGTTTGACCCTATGCTAGAAAGAACTCAAATTGTATCTGTTTTTCTGGTTTACTGTTTTGAGGACGTTGCTTAACTTGCTTTGTGTTTCTTGACCTGATTCAATCTGCCTTTATTCCAATTTGTTTATTGGGAAACAGTTAACTTATTTGAAGTGTCTGTAGTATAATTCAGAAAATAAATCAACTATTCACGTTATTACCCAGGTGGTGTTCCTATGATATTTGTCTTGGAGTTGGTTCATCTCCTCAGAAGTACGATTAACTTTTCAAAAGTTTGGTTTTACTTTTTTCTTGATCACAAACAGTACTTCATACTGGAAGAGGAAAAATGAAATGCAGATTTGCATTTCCAAAATTTGTTAAACACGTCTTTACAATTATCTATTTTCAGAAAGATATGGTTCTTCAAATTGACACAGAGTTTGACTTATTGTGCTGCATAACAAACTTTTTTTTTTTTTTTTTTCACAACTTACGGACTTCAATTTTACAAAGATTCAGCAGTAAGTCATTAAAACCACTTCAGCTTTGAAGACAATATAAGTTAAGGGTGCCTAATAGAATTTCGTATGTGTTATTTTTTATTTACCTCTCTTTTGTTCTTCCATAGCAGGTTGGGCTGTTACTGAATGTGTTATATGAGTGCCTTTGTCTTAAATATGCAGTGAAGGACTTGGAGAGGGATATGATGGGGACATTGCTTTTGCTACTGCTCTAGAAACTTTTGGTGGGGGGCATAATGATCCCATCAGCGTTGCCTTACACAGGTAAGTTGTATTAGCTCAAGGCCTCTTTTTTGTTGATCAGAGAATCTATTCAACACATAGTTGCTTACTATATTGTTAGTTTGCAATTTTGGATGACTCTTCTCATTCTCTTATCTCCATTTCAGAGTCAATAACTTAGAATCTCATCCTGTTTTATGGAAATCAATACTACGGATTTTTCTGCTTGCAGGTCCTGTCATGACAAAATTTACTATTGCATTGAGGGAGATTGGAACGTACAAGGAAGTCCTTAGGTCTCAGGTTAAAATTTTCTATACATTTGAATGTTCTGGAATCCTTTCTTGATGAAGTGGCAATAGTGGTATTTAGAGAATGCAATTCCTTCTTTAAAACTGTGGAATTTGAGGGCCATCAACTAAGCATGTTTACTATACTTTTGCAAGGATGTCCTTAGGTCTGAGGTTAAATTTTTCTGTAGTTCTGTTTCCATCACGTAGTGGTTATCACCTAAATGGGTAAACCCAGGTGTTATATCACACAACAATAAGCTCAAGAAATATTTATGTTTTTCTTTTCATTTAATATGCTGTAAATGAATTTAAAGTTTGCTATATTGCCAAGTATTTGTACTGTAGAATGCATTTATGTATAAGATGGAAGCAATCGAGGCTAAGAATAACTTTATAATCTTGACAGTGAAATGATTGGCTGATTCCTGTTAAACAATTTGTTGGTAAGCATTCTAGTATTAGCATGTGTTCTTGAATAGGATGTGTTCTTATATTTTTTATATGAAATCTTTTTAATGCCTTGCTGTAAGGAGTAAAATGAAAAAGAAAAGAAACAAAAAGATCTACGAATATAGTGAATATTGATGGTTTGTGGTTGATGTGTATAACTCCTTGAGTTGTTATTTCTTGTTTAACATTTTGCTTACTTTTTTTCAGGTTGAGCACATGCTAAACGATCGATTGCTGCAATTTGTCAATATAGATTTGCATGATGTCAAGGTACTATATATTAATCCTTTTAGTTTTTGATGCTTTCACTGTTGTGGCCTGACACTGCAATGCAGGCTTGACAAGATATATACGCTTTTCAATATTTTGTTCTTTTCTCCCTTAGGTTTCTTTGTGATTATACTGAACTACGGGAGTTAGGAACCTTGCCCAATTATAGGCTGTAGTTATCCGTTTGTCCAATAAATTAATTTTTGGTGGCATGCAATGACTGCCTATTATTGTTATTGTGATTATACTGAACTACTAGAGGTAGGAACCTTGCCCAATTATAGGCCGTAGTTATCTGGTTGTCCAATAAATTAGTTTATAGTGGCATGGAATGACTGCCTATTATTGGTATTTGAGTTTTGTGTAATGTAAAGATGGCATCTGGCTGAGAAAATGATATTCTTTCTTTGGTGCTCATTTTGTTGCTTCTAGCGTGGGCACAGGGGCTGCATTGGATATGAATCCAATAGGTAGATAAAAAATAGCAACTAGGAACTGTGTACACACAAAATTATCATGGCATGAGGGGGAAGGAAGAAATACTTCCCTCCCTGTGTATGTCTCTCAGTCTCTCTGTCTGCCCTTGAGTAGAGACTCCCTCTACTCAAGGCTCTTGAGACCCTGTCCATTTATGCTAGAGTCATGATAATGAGGTTGATTGTATTCTTTAATATGTATAATTTGGCATGTATTTTGAGATTACCCAGTTTGAATTTCCAAAAGACAAGTTAGTTTATGTGCGGTCCATGTTTCATCTTCACCATTATGGAACCTTTGCTAATTTTAAAAGTCTTACGTTCTGATGGCAATTAATTTTTTTTGTTCATCATATAACTGAATATTTTCTTGTGTTTTGGTAGTTTTTGGTTTAAGATTTTCTTGAAATGCAGGAAGCACGGAAGCGCTTTGACAAGGCTAGCCTTCTTTATGATCAGGTAATTTTGCCCTTTTAAATGTTTCTGCGTTTGTGTTAATGGAATGAGTATTCAAGGATAATTTTGTTGTGCATAAAATACTCTTTTCTTCAAGTCAAAGATTAGTTTATAGCTGCATTTTTTTTTCCACTTTGAATGCAATAATTTGCTGTTATCTGTGTGATACTTTGAAGTAGGTGGCTATGAAAAACATATTTGGTTAGCTCAACTATATCAGGGTTTAGTTTGTTTAACTTTTTTTTTAGGGCGTTCGTTTAAACTTTGAAGTGTTGATTTTACTGCTGTTATTTGTAGCGGACTGCTAGTTATTGAGTAGCTGGATCATCATTGCGTACTTCTAGTTGACAGTGTTGACATTACTAAAATTTGAAGCCTCACACGATGAAATCAATCTGGGTTTCCAAAATGTACAGTGTATGGGCATGCAACATATTTTGACTGCCATATAAGAACTGGCATATGTTGTCAGACAGGGCAGGTTTTAAGTCCCAAAATGAAATATAATATTTAAAAGCTGAGGCAACAAGATTATGTTTGCATTTTTGGTGTGATTTTGTTACCCTGAAATAGGTATCTAATTGGGCTTATGAATTCAAGTCATCTCGGTTCTTCAACATACTTCTCCCTCCTGTGCTTCCACTCTCCCAAAATAAAAGGAAAGAAAGAGGCTATGTTCAGATTCTGAAGTATATTCTGCAATGCAGGCTAGGGAGAAGTACTTGTCTCTTAGGAAAGGCACAAAGAGTGACGTGGCTACTCTCTTAGAGGAGGTATGAGATTGGAAGGAAAAGGGAAGAATGAATTTTAATCTGCACGAATAGACTACTCTTTTCTGTGAATATTCATGCTTTAAACTCAATAATCTGCTATATACCCAGGAACTTCATAATGCAAGGACAACCTTTGAGCAGGCTCGCTTCAATCTGGTACATGTTCTTCACTATTACTAACAAATCATAAGCTTTTGTTAGACACTTTCCTAAAGCGACGAATTGCTCCTATGATCTTGACAATGTCATATTACTTGAATGCGATTTTCCAGGTAACTGCTGTCTCTAACGTTGAAGCAAAGAAGAGGTTTGAATTCTTGGAAGCAGTTAGTGGTACTTTGGATGCTCATCTTCGCTATTTTAAACAGGTTTGTTGCATATTGGACTTCTATATATGTCTCTAATATTGCTTTAATACTCTGAAGTTTGTAAAATTTTCTTCCAATCTAGGGGTATGAGCTATTGCATCAGATGGAGCCCTATATCAATCAGGTTTGTTTGTTTTTTTTTTTTTTTGGGGGGTTGTAATTATAGTTTCGTTGTATATTTCTATTTATCTCCTTTTCGATTTAATGTAACTTTTACTTAAGCATGTATTTTGAATGGAATGTCGCAAAAAGTAAAGGGTTGGTATAGACTCAAAGTCAATGAATATTAATGCAAAGGTTTCTTTTTCATTTTTCAGTCAAGATTTTGTATCTGCAACTTTGACAATGTTTGTATCCTTGGTTGAGCTGAATAGAGGAAATGGATCTGCTATGATCTAATCTTTTGTTGTATTTCTGGTTTTCTAATTTGGACTGGCCATGATGTTGCATCTCTTTTATACCCTCTAAAAAGCAGAAATCAGGAAATGAATCTGCCAGGAACATGATATCTAGAGTGAAATGTGCATTAGTTCATTTGATGACTTGAGATGAATTTTAAATATTGTGTGCATGCATGTGCTTGTGATCTATTACAAAATATTTGGCCAACAGATATTTGATTTTTCAGGTCTTGACGTATGCACAACAATCAAGAGAGCGGTCAAATTATGAGCAGGCAGCACTAAATGAAAGGATGCAAGAGTATAAAAGACAAATTGATCGAGAGAGCAGGTGGTCTTCAAATGGTTCCAACGGTTCGCCTAATGGAGATGGTATACAAGCCATTGGTAGAAGTTCACACAAAATGATTGAGGCAGTCATGCAATCTGCGGCAAGGGGAAAGGTTGCTCAGATCTTTATACATATTTAAAGACTCCTAGCATATCATCTATTTCTTTGTCATCTACTAATCTCCTAAAATGTATTGAAAATCTTGGATATATTGTCAGGTTCAAACCATTAGACAAGGTTATCTTTCAAAAAGATCATCAAACTTGAGAGGTGATTGGAAAAGAAGGTTCTTTGTTCTTGATAGTCGAGGAATGTTGTACTACTATCGCCAGCAAACAAGCAAGCCATCTGTAAGTAGTATATGGATGTATTTGACATTTATAGAGTATATTCCATCCGACTCTTGATGTTTGAACTTACCCTTTGGCATTACTGTCTAACTTGTGTTCTTAGGGATCTGGTGGTCAACTTTCTACTCAGAGGAATAGTTCTGAACTAGGTTCTGGGCTGTTAAGTCGGTGGCTTTCTTCTCATCATCATGGTGGAGTACATGATGAGAAATCAGTTGCTCATCACACTGTCAACCTGTTGACATCAACAATAAAAGTTGATGCTGACCATAACAGACAGTCAGATCTGAGATTTTGCTTCAGGATAATTTCACCAACAAAGAACTATACCTTACAGGTAAAATTGCTCTTTTCACTTGAGGATTTTATCAGGATCACACCTTTAACTTGTTATTTATCTTGCTGATGGATCACTTAAAGTTCTGTTAGTATTTTGAATGATAATACTATTCATTGTTGTGCTTGTGGTTCAGGCGGAAAGTGCTCTGGATCAGATGGATTGGATTGAGAAGATTACTGGGGTCATTGCTTCCTTGTTGAGTTCCCAGGCTCCAGAGAGGGTAATCCAATGGAGAGTCGGTTATGGTTATGTTGCTTTTCATGTCATCTTACTGATTGCTTCCTATTTTTGTTTTAGTGTTTGCCTTCCAGTCCAATGGGAAGTGGGCACCACCGATCTGCCAGTGAGAGTAGTTCCTTTGAGAGTTCTGATTTTGATCATGCAGCGGTGGAGGACTATGCTTCTGAGAGGCTCACCTCAGTGCATCTTGAACGCCCAAGATTTTAGAAATTTACAGCAACTTCGATCATGTGTGAAAAGTGAGAAGCCAATTGATGTGTTGCATAAAATATGTGGAAATGATAAGTGTGCTGATTGTGGTGCCGTTGAGCCAGACTGGGCATCCTTAAATCTGGGTGTTCTTGTTTGTATCGAGTGTTCGGGTGTTCATCGCAATCTTGGTGTGCACATATCAAAGGTATGTTTTGTTAGTTTTGTCACATGCTTTTCTGATTCTGATTGGTGTCTTGAGCACACATCCTTTTTGTTAAATATATAGATTATGCTTTTCCAATAAGGTTTGCATGGGGGACATTCTTTGTAAAATGGAATAAATTCTTGTCAACCAAATGCTCTGTGTTCATTCATGATATTTCTATGTATAGGTGAAGATGTTTCCTGAATAATTATCAGGACTTGTTCAATAATTTATTCTTTCTGTCACGTATACTTTTGTTACTGAAAGCTCTTCCATGAGTTTATTGTTACACTTGTTTTTATTTATTATCCTAGTTGCACATTCTTTGGGTATAAGGCTTACATCATAAGTTTGAAGTTCGACTCCATTCTAGTTAAGGTCGGGAGCTCCAGTTTGTTTACTTTAATGGTTTTTTATATAGAACATGGAATTTCTTTAGCTGGCCTAGTTTAAACCTGGCCTTTGTTGAAGGTGCCCTTGGAATTTTATGAGCACATGCCCCGAAACCTTTCTTTAGATTGTGTCTCACTAGTAATTTAAATGTGGAATTTCGTCTGTGATCTGTACCATGATGTGTATGCACAAGATCACCCTCCCAGTGCTCATGTTACTCAAAACTACATGATTCATTTTAAATTTTTACAAGCACTTGACTGTAAATCATTCTTCAAATTATATCTTACTAGCAATTTGCAGAGTTTTTGTCTGTAATCTGGACCATGACATGTATGCACAAGATTTCCCTCCCACTGCTTATGTTATTTAAAAACTACATGATGTAATATATAAAATTATGAGGACGCTGATACATCTAGGTAATCTTCTTTGATAAAATAGTATGTCTAGTTAATTGTTTTTTCTTGGGTTTATCACTCAATGGTATGTATGTCTAGTTGTTTATTATGCTTACATGATGTTGTGCTTCATTTGATGAATATATTGAAATACTTTCTTGCTTCTCATGTGGTTACTTGAAGGTGAGATCGTTAACCCTCGATGTGAAAGTATGGGAGCCGTCTGTTTTGACTTTGTTTCAGTCTTTGGGAAATAGCTTTGCAAATTCAGTTTGGGAGGATTTGTTGCAGTCCAGGAGCAGCTTTCAGATTGATCTTGGTCCAACTGGGTAGATGATTACCTGAATTGCTAAATTTTCTTCAGCTAGTGCCCTAGGAATTTTATTTTTTTTTTTCCTTCTTAACTTCTGGCTCATATACTATCGTTACTTTGACACTAAGGTTGTACAAGTCTGATAAACCACAATTGCTATACATAAGCAAGCCGAGTCCTGCCGATTCCATTTCAAAAAAGGAGAAATTTCAATATACAGAGCATCCATGCAAAGGTAATTGTTTGTATCAAATGATCATAGTATGAGCAGAATGACGCAAGGTGGCATCTTAAAGTTATGGGATTTCTGTTGATTATGTTTCTGAGAGTGGTCGCTTGTAGTTGAAATTTATGGAGGCATATTTTCTTTAGTAAAATCTGGTGATCCAATTTTCTTGTTATTGGCCAACATGCTTATATATTTTTCTCCTGATTGCAGTATGCAGATAAAATTTTTGTTCGAAAGGTTAGGGAAATTCATATGGTTGCTGAACAGATATGGGAGGCAGTTCGCACTAATGACAAGAAAGCTGTTTACCGTCTTATTGTCAGCTCTGAAGTGGATGTAAATGCTGTTTACGAGCAGGCTACCTGTAATTCTTCATTGACCCTTGCCAAAGCAATGCTGATGCAAGAACAGATTGGCCTTGATCACAACTCTGGCTACTTCGAGGCTGACTTGATAAGCAAGTTGTGCTTAAGTTCTTCTAACAAAGCAAGTACTCTTAGTGAATGTCATACAGTGGAAGATCTTGATGGTTGCTCCCTGCTCCACCTTGCATGTGAAACTGCAGACATAGGAATGCTGGAGCTTCTTCTGCAGTATGGTGCGAACATTAATGCTTCTGATTCAAGAGGTCAGACTCCACTTCATCATTGTATAATGAGAGGCAAAGCTGCATTTGCCAAGTTTCTTCTTATGAGGTAATCTTTATAATTGGTATACCGCATTAGTTGTATATTGCAGCTGCTTTTATGTCTAGACATTGATTTTATTTCCATGTTGGAATTAACACTGAGCGACAACCAAGCAACAATTGTGAAGATCATATATATGTTATTGTTTCATACAGTAGTAGCAAGTTCTACAGAAATAGTAGTACTTAAATGTTGTCTTGAAACTAGTACTTTTGAGAAGCATTAGAATTTGTACAATATATGATGTAATATATGCTTGTTAAAGCAGTTTTCTGTTAAAATTGCAGGGGAGCTGATCCACAGGCTCTTCACAAGCAGGGAAGGTAAAACCCCATTTGAGCTTGCCATAAATCAAATCTGGATGACAACGAGATTCTTTCCATATTGTCCGACCCAAACAGGTGATAGTCTGGAAACAAATATGGAGGGTCCTCAGAGATTGAAGATGGAGGGTGAGCTTTTATGAGAAGATTTTGAATGTTTCTTGTAATTATGTTCTCATTGGATGTAGTGTCTACTCAACAATACTACTAGTATGAGGGGAATGCTGATTACTGATTCTGAAGGTGTTGAGAAGCAGTTACTTTGGCATGCCTGATTGATGCTTCAGGTTGCGAAGTTGTATCTAGGATTGTAAGGTAAAAGTGTACAAATAGGTGTTTTGAAAAGGAAGAAGAATGAATTGACCGTGGCAGTTGATGTTGGGATGAGAGCTGCCCACGGAAAGCTTTCAGCTGGGGAGATATTTGTAACGTACTCTGGTACTTATCCTTACATTTAGCCCTTTTTTTGTTTTTTTCAATCTTCCTTCACCTTGTGGGTGGTGGAGGTTAGTGTGTGGATGAGTGTATATTCATTCATATGTTGTTAGAACTGAAGCTTGATGTAATTTTTATGAATATTAGTTGAACTAGTAGGAGAAAATAGAGAAGTTTTGTTCTGTTTGCTTCGGTTTGTTTCAGTTGAAGAGGATGTTGAAAGCTGTGGTAATTCAATTTGATGAGTATTGGCATCTGGGTCTGTGCTAACTATGAGAAGCCATTCGACACAAATCAAAGTATACAGAGTAGAGCCCGCCAGAGTTTCTTGGCCCTAATGACATTAACAATAACATGTTCTGAAAAGAATGCTTAATTACTTAAAAAAGCTCTCGTAATGGTCCAGCCCAGAGGCACATTACCTTACCTGTGTGTAGTTTTAATCTTTAAAGGATACAATTCAACTCCTCTGTTCTCGGGTAAAGATCAAACTGTTAAATTTTGGGGTTCATTGATGCTGACAGTATTGCAGGTTTGAAATTCACGCATAGGCTATATTACTACAACTAGTCTACCATAATATTGATGAGTATACCATAATGGGATTTTGCGTAAAACAGTATATATATTTATAGGGTTAATTTTACGTAATTTTTTTATCTTATAGAGTGTGAATGTATGTTATATGTATAAAAATAACATTTAAAATTTAAATAATACATACATAATATATCTCTACACCTTATAATGTTTCTCTATACCAAAAGATAAAAACTTTTCCAAGATGAAGATAAAAGAATATATGAAGTAGAATAATAAAGGTTGTTTTTTTTTTAAAGGTATTTGCTTTTATAGGATTTATTTATTATGATAGTACGTAGTAGTATTCATGAGGAGCAGGGAGGGACGTGAAATGAAAAAAGGCAAGCGTCCACCTCAAGTCCAGCACAAATTTCGAGGGTGTGTTTTACCGATCAAACGGCAGAAAATTGATCTGAAAAAGATCAAAGTCTTCTCCAGTCCAACAGCACAGAGTACGATGTTTCGCTTTCGGCCATGGTTAGACAGACAGACAGACACACCAGCTAGCATTTTAGTAGCGGCTCCACACTTTTGTCTACGTGGCAGTTAAAGTGGGACCCCTACATTGTGTAGCGCGGGAACCCAATACATGTCAACTTGTAATTAGCTCATTTCATTACTGCATAAATAGTCTTGTTAGTGTGAGACTATGTGTGACACTCTGAAACAGTGAAAGGTACAAACTCTGCTTCTTAACTGAATCATTCTCTCGTCTTTCTCTACCCCTCACTGTTGGCTTGGGTGGGCTGGGCTGCTAAATGCTAATGCTAATGCTTGGGCATTACTAGTAACACTAGTAGTTTCTTCCTTCATTTCTTGTTTCTTTTCTTTAAAAATTTTGTAACTTTTCATGGGACAAATATCTGTGCCTTTTTTCTTTCTCAATTTTATGGATTTTTAGTTTCTTTCTGTTTATGCTTTTAACTGTAAGAAAGGATTGTGCTTTTCTCTTTGTTTTTTGGAAATCTCGAAATGGGATTTCTGTCATACTCACCCCTTATTTCTAGTAGTACAAATAAATTATTGGGGAATTTTTTTTTTTTTTTTGTGTGTGTCTGTGGGTGTGTTTCTGGGTGGGTGGGGATAGAGACAAAGGGCTCCATGGAATCTATGATGAAATAATTCTGCGTTTCCTTCATTCTCAAGATTTTGTGACGACAATCCTTGACTTTATCTACCACCACTACATAATATTAGTACTACATTTGTTAAACTTGCATGTTGTTTTTTTTGGATTCTCTTCTTTGTGATAAAGATAAAGTCGGAGTCTTTGGAACTGTGCCTTATTCGTCATTTACTGGCCCTTCCTCTTTGTTTGGGAGCCCTTGCTTTTGATTCTGCAACTGGTGAAAACCCTTGGAGCTGGCTAGCTCAGTCTCAGCTGCTGGCCCCTCCCTTTCTATACTTTTGAAGAATGCTTTATTCCTCCTGCTTCATGTTTTGTGATTGCAAGATGCAATTTTTTGCTGCGAGATCACTGTAGAAGACACAAGCCAATCAAGGTTTCTACTTTCTATGATGGAGCAGAGAAATCCTCAAAGCTCTTCTGCCACAAAAGTACTTGTATTCTTGCTCATTTGCGGCTCACTCTTTGGCTGTGCCCAGTGCCAAGAAAAGATGACCGAGGATAGCTCAGCTGAACCTCCATGGCCGTCTACATCACCTGGCTTCAAGATCAGGTTCCGGAGGATCATTCTCAGCATTTTTCTTGGAATCGTAACAGGATTAATATTTTCCCTCCTTTTTGCTCTTCTAGTGCGATGGTTCGTTAGGTATATCAATAGGACCCCAATTCTCAAGGGCCCTGTTGTTTTCTCCCCCAAAATTCCTCCCAAGACTCTTCAGTTGGCTCTTGCTAATGAAACCCAGCTGCTTGGTTCAAGCCCAAATGGGAAATACTATAAGGCTGCTCTTGACAATGGCCTGACTGTAGCAGTCAAGAGGCTGGAGCCTTTCGAGCCTGGCTCCCCTGAGGCTCATAGCAAGTCCGTCAAGAGAAAGATTCAGCAGGATCTTGAATTGCTTGCTAGCTTAAGGCACAGAAACTTGATGAGTTTAAGGGCTTACGTTCGCGAATTTGATAGGTTCTGTCTGGTCTATGATCATGTGCCCACTGGGAGCCTTGAAGATGCTATGAGTAAAGTTAGGGAGAATCAGCTGCAACTTAGCTGGGAAGTCCGGCTTAGAATAGCAATTGGAATTGTCAAGGGACTCCAGTATCTTCATTTTTCTTGTAATCCTAGAATCTTGCATTACAATTTGAAGCCCACAAATGTTATGTTGGATGCAGAATCTGAGCCTAGGTTGGCAGACTGTGGTTTGGCAAAAATCATTCCCAGTTTCAACAGAGCAGCCTCAGGATATAGTGCTCCTGAGTCTTTCCAGAACTGCAGGTACTGCATTTTAAATGTGCAGGCATAAAAATTTTGCTTTTGCTGCTGAAGATTGAATTTTTGCTTAACCGGTTTTTAATCAATTGCTATTATAGAATTAACTAGACCTGTTTGAGTGTTCAGATTGATGGCATAAACAGGTCTATATCAATGTTACTTGTTAGTAACTGAATGACGAATGTTTCTTGTCTATTAAGTGCAAGAATTCCTTTTACCTTTGGATTATGTTGATCATTAGTGTTACATTTGTGTCGCTCTGAGAATCCACTTATTTGAAATGCCTTGTTGCCTTAATTGATAGCTTGATGGAGGTTTAAGCTATTCTTTGTCATGTAAAAGCATTTTCCTTTGCTGTTTTATGCTCGTCTTTAGATTAATATATATTTGAGTGGTGGTCTGGGAAAGAAAGCCCTTGATTACTGCAGTCTTTGTTGAAAATTAGGGCGAGGAGTGTTTCGGCTTTTAAGTAGATTAATTTCATGATTTGGGGTGGAGATATCGTCTTTTCTGGTTCTCTTATGCTACTTAATTGAAGATCTTTCTGAATATATGCTCAATAAAGAGATTAATCCCATACCAAATCACTGTTATACGTTGTGGATGCTACACACTACTTGTTCCCACAGGAACCAAAAAAAGTAAGGTGATTATTTCCTGCTAACATTTGCTACTTTGCTGTTTGCCATGTATTGTTTAGAACAAAGATATAACTGGTTTTAGTTTTGGAATTGGAGGATTAATTTCAAATGATCTTGCCATAGGTACACTGATAAGAGTGACGTCTTCAGTTTTGGAGTCATTTTGGCTGTTCTATTGACTGGAAGAAACCCAGTGGATCCTTTCTTTGGGGAAGCTTCAAGCGGAGGAAGTTTAGGACAGTGGCTTAGACGTCTGCAGCAAGCAGGAGAGGCTCGAGAAGCATTGGATAAAAGTATTCTTGGGGAAGAAGTGGAGGAAGATGAAATGCTGATGGCAGTTAGAATAGCTGTTGTATGCCTTTCTGACTTGCCTGCTGACCGGCCCTCAAGTGACGAGCTTGTCTCTATGCTCACTCAACTGAATAGTTTCTGATCAAGATTGCAAGAAATCTTGGCACTTGAGCTTCTTAAGAGTAGTGAATAAGAGCATTGAAGTAAGAAATTTGTCTATTTTGGACCCCAACCTCAACGTGAACCTCAGCGAGCTTTTGGTTGTCCCAGCGGCTATCTATGTGCAGCTGTCTTATTTATTGCCTTGTGCCGTAGGAGCAACCAAAATGCTCCACCAAGACATGCATCTTTGAGTCTGCAGAGGTTTCTTTTTCAATTCTTGGGAGTTGGGAAGTTGGTATTGTCAAAATTGTGACTAGTTCATGGTAATTTGATCTTGTTATGGTCTTTGCCTTTGGATGGATCCGACTATTTTGTTTTCTGAATAAATAGTTGTAATTATTAAGAAAAAAAAAAGAATGAAGAAGTGTGAAAGAGCACTCATGTAAATGATTGGCGCTTTTTGTGAAGAACCTGATGGTATTATTATACACTATTGCATGAGAAAGAAAGTGTCTGTTAGAAAGTAGTGAGTATACAGGAAGAGACAGCTGCATGAATGTGCTTTTGCTCGCTAATGATGGAATGTGGTGGGAATTTTACCTATTATTCACTTTTCTTTTTGCTTTTTAGGAGGAGCATGGCTGGAATAATAGATGGCTGTTAATGATTTCGAACATTATATTCATTGAGATGGTACAGTACTTGGTAATTAATAACCGAAATAGTAGGAATAATAATGCATTAGTATTAGAGTATGTATTAGTAGCTGTTGAACCAGAAGATAACTTCATTTACACGGTGTAAGAGTTCGGTTGGTCCATTGTAGCCTGCAACAGTGTAATATGTTCCTGAAATTGCTGCTTCCCAAAATGTTCCTTCGAGACTTTCCTGCAAAGCTGAAGCTTCCTTAGCTACACTAACATCCTGCATAAAGCCTCCAAATCTTTTTACAGCTGCATATTTGTAGGAGGGCAACTCCTTTGGTCCATCTAAATCAGAATTAGGCAAAGGAGGATTGTTCTGATACATTTGTGGCAGATAAAAGTCGACAGCGTAGGATGGAGTTGAGGATGATATTACATGGGCAGTTGGAAACTTAGGAATATGCCACTAATACGGATGCAGTCATGTTAATTTTAACTTGATCGTTATTCTTGCCATGAATGTAGTTGAAGAGCCGAAGGAATCCTCTTGTAGATGCATCCGCGTAAGAGTCGGCATCAGGAACTGGGAAGGATATCAAACTATCTCCCTTGTACTGCCTGATTTCGAATGGACGACCTCGTATACAAGGCACTGATCATAGCGTCCACGAAAAATTCTTACACGGATAGGTAGCCTTCACAATTACTATGCTGTTTGTAGCCTCCCACACCTGCTGCTCCCGCTACTTCGGTTCCCATTAATATCATCATCAGTGACAACAAAACCAAAACCAGAGGAATTGACGATCCCATATAATAGTATAAGTATTCCTTTCTTTATTATTGCCTTGCACAATCAACACTTTATGTTCTCCGGTATTTATAATGTTTTTACGGAATGGAATGAAAAGGAAACGGAGACGGGCATTCATTGAATTACAAAACTAAAGTCCAATTTTTGTCAGCTTCTAGTGCGTATCATCAACGCATAACTACTAACCGTGCGATAGCTATTACATAGTCTAGTCCTCTTTAAAATGCAAAATGCATTAAGTTCTAAGTAGCAGTTATCAGGAAAATTTTTATATGAACTCCATTCATGATATAGTATCATGAATCATTTGTTCCATTTAAAATCACATCACCTTGTGAAGTAAAGTGTGATGATATAATTTTATATGGACCAAGAGCTCCATAACAACTATCTAAGAATTTTCTCCGATTACAGGTTTGACATTTGGGATCGATTGATATCATTATTATTATGATGTGTCATAGTGGATAGGTATCTCACTGTGCAGTGACAAAAAAGGATATGATATTTTCTTTTTCTTCATTTTCGTATCTAAACTAATTAAGATATAGTAGGAGGGTTTGTATTTCAAAAAAAATTCTGTTGTGTGATATATTTGAATGTTTGTACATACAAGAGTTAAAACCATAATAATAGAATCCTGGAAAATTCTGTCCCAACCACTATGAAATGAAAAGTCCAACTCTCGGGTACTTAGCAATCATGAATCAGCACCAAGCCTTATCCAATCGACATAAGATCTATCCCTTCTCATCCACATACTAGCTATTCACCATCCTCACTAAAAACTGCCTTAAAAATGCGAACCTGCCTACTTCTCCAAGCATTCCATTACAAAACTTCACGTAATCACAGTTGAAGATGCAGGCAGCTTTGAGCTTGGCACCAACTTTCCTTCCCCTCCAAATACCAACCAAAAGCTTCAAATCCCCATCAAAATTCGCTCCTGCAAAACAAACTTCTCTATTTAAAGCAGTTGCTGCGGTGGCAAATGACAATTCTACAGTTGATTATAGCTCCACCGCCTCGTAAGTAAAATTGTTATCTAGCTTCATTAATTGGATTTGTAATGGTGGTGATTTAAGGAAATCCTGATATTTTTTGTTTCCAGTGTTTTTCCAGCAGAAGCTTGCGAGACCCTTGGAGGAGAAGCTTGTGACGTTGAGATGTACCAAGCCACTGAAGTGAAGCTCAATCAAGGGTTGCCTAACGAAAAGCCTCCAACTGCATCATCAGAACAGGTTGAAAGGGAGTATCTTGAGTACAATAGTCCCAAGACGTAAGATCTTATTTTTCAAGATCATCAGTTCCTTTCTAATTGTGATGAATATAACAAGAATTTAACATCAGGATTTCATTAAGTGATGTCTCTTACTTGTGATGAATGTACAGGGTCTTCCCAGGAGATGCCTGTGACGAACTTGGAGGAGAATTTTGTCAGCCTGAGTATCAGAGTGGTGTTTACAAGTAGAATATAGTCTTGTAGAGATGTGTAGACAGATTTCCTTTCACTTATATGAATTGCCATCCTAATAATATTTTGAACACATCTGAACCCAAATCTTTTCATTCCAAGAGGTTATATGATGCTTATGAGAATTTACTACACCCATTGTCTGTGAAGCATGGTTAGAATTCCCAACCTCAAATAAATTTTAAGTATTTAAGACTCCAGGGCCCAATCTAGCTGACAAACCATCCATTCTTAGATTATAAAAAGAGTAAATGAAATCTATTCCAGAATCTGCATACAGAAATATAAAGTTTTTTACAGAACAAATTGGAGCTATGCTTTTGAAGTTCTACAGAACCAAGGCAGCAAAAGTTTACGGAGTGGGACTCGTCTGTGTGTACACTGCTACAAGTTTCTCAACATATCAAATGCACAAAGCTGATGTGTTAGTGCCAACACTATAACATCTAGGGCGTGCACAATTGGAAAATTGAAACTTCAGGTTAATAATAGTAGCAAAATTCTCCCTTGAAGGTGTCTCCAATTTTGAGCATAATTATTTATACTCCTTTCAAGTTATAACACTCAGCTACCTAGTCCATAATTCTCAACAAATGCTGTTTGAGTATCAAATAAGTATGTTCTAGCAAGAAAGACTAACAGATGGTCTTCACCCTGACTATTCATAGATCAATGATATTGACATGTATCTAAGCAAACCACAAGGGATGCAGTAATGAAGAAATACTAATCTAAAAAGCCATACAGTGAGTGTAATTAAAGCTTACTACACACTGAACAACTTAATTCGATTAAGGACCTGAATTAATGATAATTCAGAGAGCTACATGTACTGCCCGTCATCTTCTGTAACACCTTCCAAAACCAAATGTTGAAGAGCTATTGAATACTTGGCCATTCTCTTTCCATCCAATTTGGTAATTCCTGAATGGTAGCTATTCCTAAGAAGAAATGATCCAAAGCCATCACCTAGCATAATTAAAAAGTAGGCGAGGCATTAATGTCCAATAAGATGAGAAATGAGAATGTAGGAATGCAAAGGAAGAAGCACCCGCCCATGCAGAAAGATCAAAATAAAGGAATGGCGTAGCACAATTTTTTCCTGGTTGATATAAACTCAAATTTTTTTATTTTTTATTTTTTGGATAAGTAAATGAGATAACCTTGAATAGTGTAAATGGAGGAGACCCATCTCTTGTATATGTAGAGCAACCTGGGGGAGTCACCATCATGATGAGTGTCAGAGAGTAATAGCCTACATGGCCCTGTTTCACTGCAACAGGCAGGAGACACTCCATATTTTAGGAAACCAAAAACTGGTAAGAGCTGTCTATTGAACATGAAACTACTTAAGAATTTGTGAAATTAGGTTAGAAGTAATAGTATAGTACTTGGCATGAGCTATGGCATTTTGACATAGAGCCAATACTCGAACCATGGCCAATTCTCTTCCCCTGGGATTGCTATATTTGTCTTGGCAATTTCTTCAAGGCAGAAAAAGGAAGGAATAGAAACTATATTTAGAAAATCAAAGAATTCAGCTAAGTTAGAATTTAGATACACAGTTCTAGCGCAAGTATGAATGTTTCATATGTCAGGTAGAAATCATAAAAGACTGTACCTTTGGTCAAAGAAATCAGCAAAATCATCAATGATGATAGAGAGAGGAAAAGTATGATGGTGCATTAAGTGAAATGCAGCAAAGTAGTTCTTGATTCCTTCATCATCATCCACATACCTCAACCAAACAACATGAAATAGTCATGCAATCTGTAAACAACCTCAACTCGGATAATTTTGACAAAAAGAAAGGTTTTTTTTTTTTTAAAAAAAAAAAAACTAATTTCCCCATAATTGTATTTGGTTTTTTTTTTTTTTTTTTTGGGTGGGGGGTTGTCCTTACTTCATCTGGATAAGTTGGAAAACTTCAGAAGATGGATCAATGCCCTGAAATGAAAATCAACACCTCCTCAAAAGTCACAATTTTTTTTTTCTTTTGTATTGGGAAGTAGTAAAAAGGAATGAATAAAGTAATAGGAAAAGAAGCGTGCCTGAGAGAGAAAGGGGGGATTGTTTTCTAACTTGCGACGGTTGCATAGGAACACCACACAAGAGGAGGTGTTGGTGTTGGTGTTGGTGCTCTGGAACTGGCTGGCGGCGGAGTTAAATGCAAACTGGAAAAGCAAAGAGGATTTCCCACTGACTCCCCAAATTTTTTGAAGTAAAAAAAAAAAAATCAAAGTCAGCTGAAGCGATTAGATCAGACTAAATTAATCTATCATAAGAAGACTTTTTGGAAGATTTAATTAAAGGAAGCAGGAAAAAAAGAAAAAAACTTTTACGAGGAAGGAGGGCCCGAAACGAGTAAGATTTCCGGTTGCTGCTGCTGCTGCTGGTGGCGCCAATGAAAATAAGTCGGTTGGGGAACAGAGAAGAACCTTTCTACCATTTGGTTGCTACTGCTACAATCAAGCCCAGTCGAGTTGCCGTTGTGGCTCCTCCTACAACTAGTGTGTGTGTGTGTTTTTGTTTTTTTTTTTGGGAGAGCATAGCCTTTATTCTATTGCTTTAAGTAGGTGTTCGGTTTATAATTACGAGAAAAATGAATAAAAATTAAGTTTAATGGTATTTATAAATGTTATTTGATTAATTGTTACAGAAGTTATTTTATGAGAATAAAAGTGTTAAAAAATATTTATTTTTATTTTTCACTTGTAACTTAAATTTGAAATTGATTAAATTACCAACATAATAAAATTCGCATTTTTTGTTGAAATCAAACAACAAAGAGAAAATGACATAAAATCATACCTATAATAAAGCTTATGATTCACGTTTCGATTCTTAAATACGAACCAAACATGTCCTGAGTTGCCAAATTCTGCCTTGCTCATAAGTTTCAGTTCTCTCTCCTTCTAAAGGTGAGTTTGGATGGAAGAAATGGAAAGAATAGACCATAAAGGATGGGAAAGTTAAAATTTTCCTTTGTTTGAGGGTTTTAAGTAGAAGGAAAAGAAGTGGGGGAATTCTATAATCCCTATTAGGGAATCATTTTCATAGCTTTGAATACTTGTACAGTATAAGCTTTTAAAACACATGATATTGTACTGTACAAGTATTCAAAATACAAGAAAATTGTCCCTAAAAAGAATTATAGAATTTTCCAAAGAAGAGACAGGAGGGGAAATGAATGGATAAAATTTTTAAAAACTCCCCTTCCATAAGTGAGAGGAAATGAAAGAAAAAGTTAGAAAACCTTACCATTAATCAGATAAAATATCATATTTGTCTTTCAAATATAATACAAAAATATCACAGGAGAGACATTTTAGTAAAATACTAACATTTATGAAATTTTTCTCCCAAAATTCTCAAATAACTTGAAAGAAACATCTCTTTCCTTCCCTCATTAAAAATTTTCTCTTCCTTTCTAAACTCCCGAACTCAACTTAAGAGAAAATTTCAAGGTAAATTATTTGTCTTTCTCTAATATTAGGTTACATCACCTACACATTTAAAATAATTTTTACATATTATAGCAAAAATCAAAAAACTTATTATCTTACTTACAATTTATTGGAATTTTTACATATTATCCTGCAAGAATCAAATTTAAAATATTTTATAGTAGCTTATCACCCTACTTGTGAGCTAACTTTCATTTCAGTGGCAAATTTCAGTTCTCTCCATCTGTCCCTATTAGGCTAGTATTATACTACTCTTTCCATGTTATTTTATTTGTCTTTTTTATATTTTAATTTATTCAAAATCAGGGTTCATTTATCACTTATTAAAAGGCAAATAAATAAATATCAATTTATATTTGTCCCTATTAGGCTAGTATTATACTACTCTTTTCATGTTATTTTATTTGTCCTTTTTTATATTTTAATTTGTCCTAAATTATTTATCACTTATTAAAAAGGTAAATAAATAAATAACAATTTACATAATTTATCCTTCATGCAAGTTTCAAAAAAAAAAAAATATTCATGTCATATTTCAACATAAATTACTCTCGTAAATTATTTCAAATTTTGAAAACAAAAAAACAGCTAACAAATTTTGAATATTAATGAAGGGACAATAATGAAAAAACTATTCTACTAGTTGGTTAAATATCAACTAGGCTTGATTACAGTTTGTCCCTTATAAATAGGGAGCAATTACAAATTGCCTTCTATATTTATTTTATCTACAAATTACTCCCAAAATTAAATGAATTTAAAAATTTCATCTAAAAGGAGTAGTAAAATCTCATAATTTTCATCTTCTATATTTAATCATTATCTCATTATTTTAGTTTTATTATTTTTACTTTATTTTCTCTATTATCAATAATTAATTTATCACTTTGTATTTAAAAAAATCACATTATTTGAGTAAATATACTACTTTGAGATATAATCAATATATACTTTAAATAAAATTAAATTCATTAACTAACTCACTCCTTCATGCTACCTAAAAAAAATAAGAACAAAAATTAGAATAATAAATTTAGTTTATTATCATTTTCAAATTTAAAAAAGAAATTCACAAAAGTATAACTAAAAATATTGAGGACAACTATGACATTTTACTATTATATTTAGATTAAAAATTTAAACTTTGGGGGCAATTTGTAAATAAAACAAAGATTGCTTACAATTTGTAACTGTCTCCTATTTATAAGGGGTAAACTGTAACTAAGCCTATTAATTATTTTTAAATTATGTGCAAGATTGATCATTACAACTTTAACAATGGATGAGTATTTTTGGAGTAATTTTGAATTTTGGTATAATTTTGTAATTTCCTCACTCTCTCTCAAATAACTTCTTTTAATTCACCCAAAAATTGCGCATACATCCTTAATTTAAATTGTATTTTAGTTTTTGGTTATTTTTAAAAAATTATCATACAATTCTGAACACACATTAGAACTAATATTAAATAAAATGGAGACGGAAAGAGTATTAATTTTCCCATTTTCTGTTTTTAACAAATGTGGAAGTCTGGTTTGGACTGTGAGATATAAAAGCTATCGAGAAAAGCAATATTTATTTATGATCACTGCATGCCATTGCTGGCTACTTACTACACAATAGAATAGTGTACGATAACAACATTCTTCAACAATGGCAGTGGTTCTTTCATTACTAAATTCAAACCCAATTTCTAACAAAATCTCAGCTGCAAATTACGCTCAAATTCCATCATGGGTTTCTCTTAAACCACCCACCCATACCAGTACTGCTACTGCCCCACCACTCCAAGTACATCAACCTGCTTCAGCCGGAAAGCTCGAAAACCTTCACTTGAATTTCTCTCTCACAACAGGGCAAGCTCTATGAAGCGCACCTTTTCCTCCAGGAAATGGACTCTGCTTCTGTTTCTGTCTCACCCCAAACCTACCCCCATTTGCTTCGAACTTGTGCAAAGTTCAAATCTTTACGTGATGGAAAGCTGTTCCATAGCAGAATCCGTAGGCATTTCAATAATAAACCACCTGGGTTTCTTCAGAATTGTGTTCTCGGTATGTACTTTGATTGCGGGGCCATTTTGGATGCTCAAAAGTTGTTCGATGAATTGCCTGAGAGAAGTCCGACAACCTGGGATGTTATTATATCTGCCTACGCTGATCTTGGTTGGGCTGACGAAGCAGTAGAATTGTTTTCGAGGATGCGGAGCGAAGGTACCAGTTCCGGACCTTCAATTTATATTAGCCTTTTCAGAGCTTTGTCTGATTTAGAGCTTGGGAAACAGATACATGGACTTGTGGTAAAGTTAGCCTTTGATAAAAATGTGACCATGGACACTGGCTGTAATTAATATGTACGTCAAGTGTGGGTGTTTGGAGACTGCCCAATGGGCTTTCGATAAGATGGAAGAGAAGAATGCGGTGACTTGGACTAGTTTGATGGTGGGATTTACTCAAGCTGAGAGGCAAGATGATGCTCTGAGACTGTTTGATATGATGGTGAGGGAAGGCGTTGAGTTGGATGAGTTTGTCTTCTCTATTACTCTCAAGGCGTGCTCTGGATTGGGGGATTTGGAATTTGGGCAGCAAGTCCATGGTTTGGTTGTGAAACTTGGGTTGGAAAGTGAGGTTACAGTGGGTACCCCTCTTGTGGATTTTTATGTTAAATGCGCAAATGTGGATTGTGCTGTTCGAGCATTCGATAAGATATCTGAACCGAATGATGTAACATGGAGTGCCATGATAATAGGCTATTCCCAGATTGGTGAATTTGAGAAGTGCTTTAGAGTTTTTAGGTCTTTGAGGAGTCAAGCTGGTGCTTTGAACGAATTCATATACACTCTTATTGTATATTAGCATCTTTCAGGCATGTGCTACACTTGCAGACTTGAATTTGGGAACTCAAGCTCATGGAGATGCAATCAAACGAGGTCTGATTTCCTATCTTCATGGTGAAAGCGCAATTATTTCCATGTATGCCAAATGTGGTCAATTGGATTGTGCATTCCGGGTTTTTGAATCAATTAGTGACCCCGATACTGTGGCCTGGACTGCTATAATTGCTTCTTGTGCTTATCATGGTAATGCTTCTGAAGCGCTGAATCTTTTTAGGAGGATGCAGGCTTCTGCAGTGAGGCCTAATGCAGTCACCTTTATAGGAATTCTTACAGCATGTAGCCACAGTGGATTGGTTGAGGAAGCCAAGCAGTACTTGGAATCTATGAACAGTGAGTTTGGCATTGATCCGACCATTGACCATTATGATTGTATGGTCGATATACTTGCTCGAGCAGGGCAATTAACTGAGGCACTCACGTTGATAGAAACAATGCCCTTTGAACCTGATGCTATGAGTGAAGTGGAAAAGTTTATTGGGTGGTTGCTCAATCCACCGGAATTTTGAGCTTGGAAAAACTGCAGCTGAAAAACTGCTTCAGCTGGACCCCCATGACACTGCTGCATATATACTCATGTTTAACTTGCATGCTTCGTGTGAGGAATGGGATGAAGCTGCATCTATTAGACGGATGATGATTAACAGGGATCTGAAAAAGGCGGTTGGCTGTAGTTGGATTACAGTCAAGGACAAAGTGCATCGTTTTATTGTGGGTGACAGGCACCATCCTCGAACAGCAGAGATATACCACAAGTTACAGGAATTAAAATTTGCTGCGGGTAGCTCTGAAGATTCTTTGTTTACTGGGGAAGCTGCATCCAACAATTTGGTGGACAGCGAAAGGAACAGCTTCTCGACCACAGCGAGAGACTTGCAATTGCTTTTGGGCTTATTTCAACTCCAAAAAATGCCTCTATTTTGGTGTTCAAAAATCTCCGTGCTTGTAGAGACTGTCACGATTTTGCTAAACACGTATCATTAGTTACAGGACGTGAAATTATTGTTAGAGATGCAAGCAGATTTCATCACTTCAGATCTGGCAAATGTTCTTGTAATGATTATTGGTGAAGTATAGCACTAGCAAGATTCATAACTTGTTTAGTTGTAAATTGTCCGTGTACACTGCCTCTCTCTGAATGCTAAAATCATCACATCATCTGGTCATTCAATGTTAGATTGCTCAATAATAGATACTACGATATCAGTTACAACTATTGAACAACGAATCTTCTTCCTTCGGTTTAAATTGAGACTGATCTTTTTGAGTGTTCTCTCCACAAATCTTCTTGTTCCTTTTTTTTTTTTCTCGCAAAGATGTCTTTGATTTGGGAGTTCCAGGAGGTAACAGTTGCCATCATGAAATTCTCCTAAATAGGAAAGGGGGAGAGGCAATGCCTGTTAAGAGTAGGTTCCGTCGATTCATTAATTGAATACTGCTGTTTGGTGCTTGAAAACGACACGCTACTAATTCTGATTGTGATTTGAAGTGGTGGGTGTCATGCCCAAAATCGGGGATTGCAACACGTTGTGCTCTCACTTTATTAGGAGGATATAAGATTTAAAATTTTAAATATCCGATTATTTACCTTAAAAAAATTACAAACATCTGTAAAATATTATATAATAGAGTGATCATACACATTGGTTAGTAAGAAATTCAAATTTTTTTTCACTAGAACGAATATGTTATATTATATCTATACTTTTAAAACATGTCTCAAACACATTGTAACATAAATATATATATATATATATATAAAAGTAAATATTTTGATGTAGTCTATACAAGTACATATATAGGTAAGTAGCATTATCAATAACTCAAATAATTATAATATAATACTAAATATCTATGATAAAAGTACAATCAAAATACAACAATCAATATTAGGCTCATTAGTTTTCTATAATTTCATTGACAAGTTGGATATTCAATCCTAAATGCTATAACCTGTTAGGAAAAGATCATACCCAATAAATTTCAACTATTATGACCCGTCGGAAAAAGAACCGTGTAAATACTCATATAGTCTATTATACAATCTAGCCGATATACGGGACGGATTCGAGTTGGATCTAGCATATCTAGATTTGGATCCGATTAATATCACCGGATTCGGATCCTCGACCGGTCTACAAAAATAGATTCATACCCGAATCCGTCGAATTTTGTTGGATCCGGATCTGGATCCAAATCTTAATATTTTTTATAACTTTTAAAATTATATGTAAAACTATTACAACTTATCGATTTTTTTTTTTAATTATTAAAAAGTATTGAATTCATAATTAATATTTATGTATGTATTCTATATTAAATATAAATTACATGGACAATTTTCACAACATATATGCATATATATACATATAAAATAATACTAATATACAATAATTTTATTATATATTAAATATTTTAATCGGATTCGGATCTTAATCAGGTCGGAATACGAAGAACCATATCTGATTCATTTATTATAATAGCTAAACGGCATTTGGTCCAAATCAAATCCGGATAATCAAAATTTGTTATAGATTCGAACCCGAATAAACGGATCCGGATCGGGTCGGGTCTATTGACAGGCCTATTAGGAACTAACTCCCACTAACTCTACCAAAGATAACCAAAAACCAACCCAATAAATAAATAGCCAAAAATATAAAGTATGCATTATACAAATCATTTATCAAGTCAAATTGTTAATTATGATAGTTTTATATAATCAAATAAAAAAAGATAAACTATGTTCGATTCGATTTAACAAGCACATATAATTTTTAAGAGAGCTTTATAAACAATTTCAAAAAATATGGAAGAGAATCGGAACCCTTACCTCATTAATCCTGATAAATGAAACACCTTAGCTCAAGAGCCAATCAATTGATCAATAGTAAAACTATACCAAAGTTATAACTATTGTGCGGACAATAGGTTTCCCTACTAATATCACATATCAATATTATCATTATATTTTTTTCTCCAGTAAAGAATCATAAACCATGCCGTGCTCCTATATCTTTCAATGCATCATAATCATGATTATTTTCTTTCCTAGTTTAATAATACAAGTCACTCGAGGGAAATGATTCATG
Organism: Cinchona pubescens; assembly: GCA_025175665.1. Taxonomy (NCBI): domain Eukaryota; kingdom Viridiplantae; phylum Streptophyta; class Magnoliopsida; order Gentianales; family Rubiaceae; genus Cinchona; species Cinchona pubescens. The sequence continues at coordinate 1,187,113 of JANKKI010000141.1, forward strand.
TGAAATATATATTATTATATTTTTTTTAACTTAGGTATATAAATATATATATGCATATATCATTAATTATATATAAATCGAACCTAATAAATTGTGAGTTTTAAAGTTTTTAACCTATTATTGAATTTTAATTAAATATCAAATAATGGATGGATTTGGATCTTTTGAACGAGAATGTGAAAATACGTGAGACGAAAAAAACAAAGTGCGGACACATTCCTAATCGATAAACGATTTGATTGGATGGAATTGGATTGCTCTGTAATGGAAGTAATTGGAAGGTTTTGTTTCGTGCGCCAGCGTGTCATGTATCCAAGTCCTTGGGTTTTGTCATTTCCCTCTCTTAGTTTTCTTTTTTGAGCATTTAAGGTCAAGATAAAGAAAAAGTGATTTGGTGCCATTTCCCCATGGAAGGAAGGTCAAATTAGCTATGCTCTCCTTAGTATGTATATACTTGCTGTAACTGATGATATCAGGCGGCATTCAACTTTTTTTTGTGTTAGTGCTGAACAGATTCTTAAAGAGATACACTGAATAATGAAAGCAGTCCAAGTAAATAAAGAATTCCATAGTGAATTGTACAAGTAGTAAAGAATTCATTCAATTAGAATATCACATGGCTCTTGGTCTTGGATTGAATTTGGCTAGTGGGACATACATGCCAATGGTATTGGATATTCTTGGATCAATCGAGTCCACGACACACAAGATAAAATGATAGTTATTAATCGTAAATTTGGTGAGTAAAATATACATATTAATGTTACGAGATATTCTTGAATAAATCGAATCTATAATATTATAATAACCATTATTGATTTGTGTTCATATATCTTTTAGTCTATACAAGTGACATGGGCATTTTTGGAACGAGAATTTCCTAATCAAAATAAAATTTTCCGAGATGGATCTATAGCTATCAGATTTTTATCCACGTAGAATCTGAAGTCATTTGATTGCCTCTCTCATCCCAAAGTTTCAACAAACAATTAATACAGCCGGTTCACTCAATTAATACAGTTCTTCACATCCATAAGTAATAGTAGTACTCAAAACGGGAAAGAATACGGACTGTTTTCCTCCTCTTTCTTCCCATAAAGTATTTGTTTGTTTGTGGTGAGCTCCGAACTCGTCCAAACTCCAGCAGCACCTGCTTCGTTTCGCCGTGAGTCGTCGTTCTTGGATTCCTCCGTATTTCTTTCTTGCGTTTGCATGTTCTTCCTATTCATCACATCACTGTTGTAAGTACCAAAATTGTTTTCTTGGGTTTCGTCTCTGATGAATGCAGAAAGAAGCATTTGTTAATTTCTTAAGAAGATGGCTGTATTGAAGAAGTACTAGTACTACGAGTGTTGAAGAATTAAAGAACAGAGTTGTTCTGCTGCAGACTCCAAAAAAAACTATCTTTAAGGATGAAATTAATCTGGGGATTCGACAAAGCCCTTTAATTCAATTTTGAAATGGAGAATTACTAGGAGTCCATTGAAGTTTGTTAATTTGACTTTAAAATTGGATGTTCTTGAACTTCATTTGGTCTTGGTCTGTTTAACAATTTAAGCTAAATTAAGGACTAGAAACACACTAGTGGGGCTACTACAAATGCAACTCATCGTCATCGTCCCCCCTAGCATTCACTCACTTAAATGCTTGCTTATACGCACACAATTTTCATTTAATTCAAATTCCACTTGGCTGCTGCTTACTTTGAATTGGCTGTGCATATAGCTGCAAATGCGTCTCTATTCTGCATATGTGCCGATTTCACAGTTCAAGTTACTGATTTCACAGTTGACTGTTTATCCAACAAAACAAGCCAAAATTGTTCATGTGCCTGGCTGAGCCCATGGATCATAAAGAAACACATTCGCCATCGGGATATGGGAAACCCCCCTGGGTATTCAAAGGCAGGCAAGTGAATCTGTAATGGTGCTTGTACATCTCCTTTTCCCCCCATTTATTTTTACTGCTTGACTTGGCTAATCAAAATCTGTTTGATACTATTTCAGAGCCCTGTACCAGCTACATCTTGTCAAAGCAGAAACTGCTCGAGCTTTCATCCCCAAGGACTTGAGATTGGTTGAAGCTTTTGGGTACACATATTTCTATTTCCCTGTTACCAGTAACATGGTTTATTTTACAGGCCGCTAATCATGAAGATATCTTTAGTTTTAGACAGTAAATTCTTGTGTTCTAATGTAGATTTGTACTCTTTCTTCTGTAGATACACTCTAGGTGGATTCTTTCTTGCTAATTATGATGACAGCCCTGCTGGGAATTTTGATGAGGTACTAGTGTATTTTAAGTTTACATAAAGCCAAGATACATATGACTTTTGTTTACTGCAACAAAATTAAGGAATTTAAAGTAGATATTTAACCTCTTTCTTTGAAGTTGCCCTTTTGGAAAGAGAGGTCTATTGCTGCTTTAAATTTGTCGTACGGCCATAAAGTGAGATTACTTTCACTATTCTAATTTCAAAAACTTCAGCTTGTGGTGATTGCAGGCCTTGTATGGAACCGACCAACATCATCTGCGTAAGTTTTCTAGCTATTGCTTCTACTTCTGCCGATGTAAATAAGTACCAAATGATTGAATTAAGAACACTAGAACCACTTATACAGATAACCCTCCCCCCCAGAAAACAAAAACAAAAATTCAATTCAGGCAAAACTTTGGGCAAGTCCAGATGTAATTTGACTCTATAGCAGCTAGCATGCTGTTTACAGCTGCCCCACGCTAGCAAGCCGTTCTTCCTATATATCCTTTGTATATTTAAATCAAATTTGTTACTTCTATTCAAGAGGTTTACATCTTAGGCTATCTGCAGTGTTCATGGTCACAACAATCTTTGTAGTTGGACATCTTTTAGGTACTAAACTTGAAACACACCGATGTCTTATAGGGTGCATCTTTCAACTTAATGTATGTTTGTTCCAAGAATCATGTCACCCAGAACTTTTGAAGCATTTGTAATTGATTTTTATCCATAGCAATGAAGCAATTCCTCTAAAACTTGATGACAAAGTATGGTTGGAAAAAGGGCATGGCTTGGTTCTCATAGAAATGCTGAGTGCTATTTTGGATGTATTTTAAGCATAAAGGAGATTTGAGATACTGTTGCTTTTAACTTTACATGAAATTGGATTACTGTTGTCATTTCTTGGAAGGTAAGCATATTAGCTTGCATACAGGTGGGCTGCAAGGGTGCTGGTAAACAGTGATGAAGCTTGCATTCATGGACGAAAGGTCAGAAGGATGCTATATGCACTCCTAACCTTTTATTTCATGCTAAAAATTCATATAACTCCTGAATTTGATAGTTGAAATTTTAAAACAGGCAGCTAGTAGTAATATGTTTTCTCAAAATCGAGATGAAAGAAAAACAATCCTTTTTGCCACTGTGAAATTGGTATTTTCTTGTTTGTCATAGGAGTTTGGACTTCCAAGTCTCCAAGTTGCAAGATTTTCTAAGGTAAGTTTCAGCTCAGTACTTCCGTATTTTGATATTTAAACGAGTAATCCAATCTTCTTAGATGCACAATACACTTGAACATCGTATATTTTTCTGAAGACATGATGCTTACCAAAAAGACTTAGTTTCTCAGTTCAAGGTTCCTTCCTTTTACATTGACTATGATCATCCTCTCTTCACAAGGTAGGCTTACAGATTTAGTGTGCCGTGGTAAGACTGCCTGCAGTGAACTGGGATGTCCTTGCTCTGATAATGCATAGTATCAGCAAATATATGTTCTTGTAGCCAAGAGATTGCTGCTTTTTTTTTTTTGACAACTGTTTATTTGTTCTATGTATTGTGATTTCTATTGAAGCAGACAATGAAAGTAATTCCGAGCACTCCACAAACTAAATGCAATGGTTTTCTTGGCATGGTTGGCATGTTTAATTCTGACAGCCCTAAAAATTCGATGGACATACAATTGTCTGAAACCAAGGCAGTGTTCGGCAGCGATGAATATCTGCCATATGAACATTAGCCCTCCTGGTTAGTATCATTGCACTAGTTAGTCAGATTTAGACTTGTAAATGTACGTGTGTGAAGGAAGAATGAAAGAATTCCATCACAATTAGATTTAAATCATATTATTATGGAGCTTTTGGAAATCAAATGTGCTATTTGAACTCTACTGATCATTATTCTGGTCTTGACATTTTTCATGGCAGTCACTGGACTGGATTCAAGGCAGTGGATGGGTCCACTTATCAAAATGTCACTTCCGAGCTTTTGGTAAAAGATTTGTGATTGTGTACTTTCGATTCCTTTCTGGGAAAACTAACCAAAGATTTGTGATTGTGTACTTTCAATTCCTTTCTGAGAAAACTAACCTCCATTAGGCCTATGTTTGCAGTGGGCGGACCAAGTATAATCCTCACCTTCTTGAGTACTCTTGCAAGATTGAGTGCAGGTTTCTCTTCTTTGTTCTTTTGTTCGACTTCATTTGAAGCTGTCATTCAGTAGTCAGATTGCTAGTGAAACCAAATTGTCTCAGTGATACAGATGGTTGTTCTCCCAATACATTGAGAAAGATTCAAAAGAATGAAATTAACACCAAAACATTCATTCTTTTATTAGTAGCGTAAAAGCTTAATTAGTTTGACAGGTAGCTATTCCTTGAAGCTCAAATAATAATAATAATAATTATGAGTACAAACTACTGGTTTATGTGTCTTCCTAATCAAGTTATCCAAAGCTATATTGTCAATGCTTTTCTGATGGAGTTGTTATAATTAGGGTGAAAGCAGTGGCACCTGCAAAAGTATTAGGGTCTCCTCCTGTTGTGGATATGGATGAATCAAAGTCTTCGACAGAATTGAGAAATAAGAAAAGAAGCCTCAGCGTATCAGTGTTGTTATCAAAACCAATTTTAGCATTGCAGTTCAATTGTCTGGAGATGAAGGTTGAAGCCCCTACAATGGTCTCTAATCGCTCAGAGAACCCTTTATGGAGACATTAATTGTGTAGTATTGCACATTTTGCAGTGCTCATCGTGTCCTTTCTGCTCAACTTTGCTAACGTTGCTATATTTGTTTTCGCTTCCATTCCTGTTATTATTTGCTTCATTCTTGAAGAACATCTGATTCATTTATAGTTTTGAGAATTATTTTGATGAATGACAGTTGAACTGTATGTAAATCTAGAAGATTATAGTCTGAATTCCCTGTCAGCCATATCGTAAATCTCTGGGACTTCAATAGCTGTTTGTCATGCATCCATTCACTGTCATGAGGTTCTTGGCTCCGAACGGCCAATTTTCAACCTTCCACCTGAAATGACAAGACTACATTATTCCTCTTGTTTGTATAATGTATTTGGTCAGCCAATCTGAAAATGAATGGTTATAATTAACTTATAATCACAGAGTATGTTATTTTATATTTTGCTATTGCGCTAACTAGACTAGAGTGCTCGTTTTTTGGCTAGAAAAAAGTGGTCATTCAGGGTAGAAATTGGAACTGCCTCTGCCTCGGGATTTAGAACCATGCAATAGTTGTTCAAATAATGAAGTTCGTTTACCCGGTGGAATTTATCTACATAGAGGTTTTTTTTAATACTAGCTCGGAAGCTATGCTAAAAATAACTTTCCAGAATATTATTTAGTATGATTAGCATGGTTCAGCATGCAAAACTTGCATCTAAAAGTCCATTAGTAATTCTGATGTCTAATTTCACTTTTTAATTTTTGTGGAATTGCCGGGTGGGAGAAACAAGAAATTAGAATGAAAGTTTGGTTTCATCCTAGCATCTTTTTTTACAAATATTTTTCTCCTTGGAACTTTATGATGTGAAGAAGCGAAACACTAGGACTTTTGACACGTCGGGACTTTTTAAGATTAAGTAGAATATTATTACTAATTTATATCGACGGTAGTGATGGGGTTTAAGCCGATAATAAACCAAACAAAATGTTGATCTTTGGTTCTTTTAGATATCCTCTTTGAATGGGAATGACAGAGCCCTTCAAGAAACTTATATCTATAAATCTTAGAGAACATCTTTTGTTGCAAAAATCCTCAGAAAAATTTTCGGTTGCATTTTACCCAATCTTCTTAGAAACTGCAGGTACCATTGCAAAGACTTTCAAGGCGTCGCAGCATAAGACTTGTTAAGAGCTCGTCGTCTAAGCATCCAATGTTCATTTTAACCGACTTGAGCTTCAGCAGATCCTTTCCTGATTAAAAAGTGCAGGAACCGTAATCCTCAATGTCCAACGTTTACCTTTTGACAGCACTAAAATTTGAAACGTTCAAATCACCATTTTCCCACTGATTTGTATGCAGTTTTTGTTTCTTACAATTACATTTCAAGATATAACACAAAAACAAGACAAGGGAGGGGTATTTTTCCCAATGGCAATCCTCATTTCATCAAAATCAATAAAATATATGGAATTATTTAATTTTGGTATCCACTTTACGAAATTAACTCTTTCACAAGGCCCAACTCTCATTAAATGTTCAATAACATGTGGTTCTTGCTCTTCAGATTCACCTTGAAAGACCTACATTTAGATCCTTCAATAGGATTTACGGAATCTTTCATTTAGATCCCTTCTTTAAAGCCCCTTATATATATATATATATATATATATATATATATCCATTAGTTAGTTTCATGGAGATTTATGCATCTTCATTATATAATTCTCCATTTTATATGAACATTAGTTTCCCGATTCCACTTTTAGTTAGATTTTTCCATATTTTTTCAGCGGCAACTTTAGGAAAGTACTCTCGACGAACTTTTCAGGCAGGCCACCGGGTAAACCATCCATCACTATCGGGTCATTTCCAGTGCTCAACGACTATATGTGGCCAGGTCAAGTAAAAACTCTATAAAGGGAATTATCCTCAATGCTGTAGCCGCGGCACGGCACAGGTCATTTAGGATTCCTTGCAAGGAAATTCCATGCAAGTCTTAACTCAGCATTATCACCGGCTGATGGTCACCCCATCTCCAATCTAAGACACTTAAAAAGTTACGGTAAGTTTTTACCGGAAGGAGGGATAGTGATGTTGGATGATTTATTGTTTAATCGCAAAATCCTTCTCACTTGCTCTCCGGTAAAGTAAAGCTGATGCTTCCACCCTGAAATATATATTAGTATTTTTAATCTCCCATGGGATTTTTACTATTTAGAAACGGAAATATCATGTATAAAGTCAACCAGCAGATTCTTACCAGCCAGGATGCACAACAAATCTCCCAGCGGAAAGAGCCCAGTTTACCTGTTACAAGTATCTGATTTAGAATTCATAATCATCTTTAAACAGCCTTCGTATGAATTGAAAATGGTATAGAAGACAGAGCAAAGAAGCTTTCAGATAAAAACAATATGATGCTCGGACCGGCTCAACTCGTTTACATCCCTATTTCTACCAAATCCAAAAACCTCTCTTCAGCCATATAGACAATCTTCTCTCCTAATGATTTCATAAAAGCATTCAGTTCCCACAACCAAAAAGTTATACCTTATCAGTTCCAAGTGAGTTGGCAACTACATGGGTGACCTGATCATCTATGGAGTTGGTGCACACAGCTCCAAACTGTTCAGCTGTCTGCCACAAGGGATGCAAGTGTGGATTGGCTTCACCAACTGGAAATACCCTACTAAACACTATTCGACAACCAGCCAAAATCTTCTTCTGCTCTGAGGCTAAGATGTTTCTAACATCAGCTTCATCTAAGGACTGATGTGCAAAAAACATTTGATGTATTCTTTCAATAACCTAAAAATTTGCAATATTAAAAGCAATTAGGAAGTGGACAGTCAATAATCAACACGCACTAAAGCACACAATCATATCTTACTGCCAAAGACGACGCCAGAGTACCATCTTCTGATCTCTCATCATGATCAATCTCAAGGAGAGAAGGGCCGGGAAGCCCAAATTGGCGTCTACTACATGGAAAGAAAATATACCTGCAAAAAAAAAAAAAAAAAAAAATACTAGACAGGATGCTCAGTAGGTAAAGATATCTTTAAACATAACAATAACATTATTTACCTTTCAACAACTATCAAGTTCAATTTATTATGTGGCCAGACTCTCAAAGAATCATCTATAATGACAACGGCCGATTCCATACCCATAACCCCCTCCAGATCCTTGCTCTTAGGAACCCTTTCATCACCATCTAAGAGATCCCCATCATCCCCCCTGGAAATAACTCGACCAGCAAACAATTCACCTTTTGGATCAAGCAATTTTGCCATCTCTGTGGCATAGAGCTTGTTACCCATTGTGTAGAGATGCAATTCATACAGCTTACTAGCCTAAGAGATGAGCAGAAAGATGAAACGTTTCAAAACATCTTGCAAATAGAAATCAATGTAGACCAAAAATATTGTCAGCCTCTGTTACCTTTTCCAAGAAATTCCAGACCCCAGGCCGCAATTTAGTCCACATTCCCATGTGAGGAAACCGGAATAGATGCCTCTGTGGTTTTTCACGGTCCTGTTCTTCCTTTTTCCTCAATATCTCGTCATGCATTTGATCCACTTCAGCAAACTGAAAGCAAAAGTTACAATATTATGATGACCACTCTTAATAGTGTGTTTCTAGCACTAACATTAAAATTTATCTCAAGAACCATAAGTTTTCATGCCTTTGCTGAATTTAGGAGAGTATGATCCAGATCCAAGACCAGACAGAGCTTCCGTCCAGCAAACATTTTCCGCTGCTCTTCCATTCTTCTAGCTCTCTCTCTATGGATGGCAGCTTTTTGTTGGTCATCAAATCCCTCAAAGAGATGCTCAACATCATCCCAGTTGTTCTGTGGTCGAGAGGAGCCACTGGATACTTCTTTTGAAGCAAAGCCAGGCCCACTCTGCAGTTTTCCCAATTCCAATGTTCCCACTGTCTCTGTCCTGCCTTGACAAGCTTGAGCTGGTTGTGATGGAGAAATTTGAGGAAGAGCTGGTTGTGATGGAGAAATTTGAGGAAGAGCTGGTTGTGATGGAGAAATTTGCTTAGGAAGAGCTGGTTGTGACGGAGAAATTTGAGGAAGAGCTGGTTGTGATGGAGAAATTTGAGGAAGAGCTGGTTGTGATGGAGGAATTTGAGGAAGAGCTGGTTGTGATGGAGAAATTTGAGGAAGGGCTGGTTGAGACAAAGTTGCTTGAGACACAGAAACAATATCGGCAATGTTTTTCAAATTTTTAGTAAACTGCCGAGTGATATCTGGTGGAGCAATGGAATTTGAAGCCACGCCTTTTTTGGCAAGCTGATCATCTTGTCTTTGGAAATTCATGTTACCAAGCATACCTGGAATGCTTGATGTACTGGTGGTTTGAGATTGATCAAATTCCATGCTTCCACCTTTTTGAAGTGTGTTATTGTGAAGAACACGACGGGGATCACGAGCTTTCATGCGGACTTTACCAAGTTCTTCCTGCCAGTCAAGGAATATTAACCAAGTATTATGGAAAGACAACAAGCCAGTGAGAAACAGGAAGTAAATGAGCATAACAATGATTGAAAGTACTTTTTGCGGATTTTTTTATTTTTAAATTGACTTTTCTTGGTCAAAATACAATTTAAATTTTGGTTAGATATCAAAGAATCAACTGTATAATCCTTTACTTACCAGTCCGTTTTCAAACAAAAAATTTAACAATCATTATTTGACATTAATATTCAACACTGAAGACTTCTTCAGGAAAATTAACCCAACTCTACCCATTACATTATTCTGACCATGACCACCAATTAAATAGAACAAGGACTGAGTTGCACCAAATAAATCTATACATAAACCTTTCAGAAAAGCGCGGATGTTAATTGGTTTTGGGAAAATAAAATGATGCCAAAAGAATAAAAATTTCATACCATCAATTGAAAGACAGACTTACCCCTGAAGCTGTTTGTGGAGTTGCCTGGAGTGCCACTGCTGCTCTTTGGCCAAGGACGGGGGCTTTAGAAGCAACCACATTCATTGATGGAACTGCCCCAGTAATAAAATTTGAGATAGCAGGCTGAGTCTTGTACTTTTATTAGGGTCAGCAGACTTTTGCTGTTCCATCTTTATTATATTCATCCATATAGTCGGATTTACAGCAATATCTTTCAAAAGAGAATGCAATGAAGCTGTAGCACCAGGAGTAGTCACTGGTAAGTTCTCATTTTCGCTGACTGTTACACTGGGCATAATGCTTCCAGAACTGACTGAAGTTGCTGCATATTCAGGCCTCCTAGGATCATTTCCAGTGCTATCTAGTGCACGGCTTCTATTTGTTGCCCCTAAACCAACTGTGCCTCTATCCTCTAACCAACCACCAGTTCCAGTCACAACCTGAACATTGTTCACGATCCTAGGATCAATCTGCTCATTTCTTTGCCTTTTTAATGCAGGACCATCCAGAACTAGTTCTTCAATTGTCTTTTGCTTCCGTGAACTTATCATTCCCCCAACAGGCTCCATTTTAGGTTCACTATTGACCACCGGCAAAAGGTGATTCAAAGCAGCTACATCAGAATTTGCCAGTAAGGTTAATCGAAGCCTAGGATCTCTAATTTTTGCCGAAGCAATTTTCGATGAAAGTTTTGGCCCCAAACTCAAGGGGGCAGCATTCTGAACATCTGTAAGTCCTTGTCCAGTAAGAATGTCAATCTTAGGAGCATTAGAAACAGTGGGCTGCCCAACCTTTGATGTGCCCACAGGCTTCACATCCATGTTAGAAGAGCTGGAGACCTCCCCACTGATATCACTGTCTCCAACATCACCCTCTTCTGAAGGGGTTGGGCTTGGAAGCCTTTCATTCATAAGCAAGGAACTTCGGCCAAACTTCTGTTGATAAGAAGAAACAGCTTTAACAGCATCAATTTCATAGGGATGCATTGGGACATTATCTCTCTCAATAGCCACTCTGGGAACGGGCCACTCTGGTTTCAACAGCCCCTGTCCAAATGCAAACCCTTTCTCAATGGGAAAACAAGGAGGTGCTCCTTGAGTTGGTGAAGGAAGACTATCAGCATCATGATCTTTGTGGAGGCTATCTAGCAAAGGAAGAGATAGACCTTTATATTTATAATTAGATACACCCGATTTACCATATTCTAGCGACATTCGGGGCACGGGCTGATCAGATGACTCAACAGGAATGGAATCTATACCAACAATTTTTTTGGGCATATTTTTCACACTTTCAGTAGCTATATCAAAATCACTCTTGGCAACCACCTCTAGTTCTTGTATCCCATTGTTCCTATTAGTATCCTTAGAAGTCAAAGGTTCAGATGAAGAATCCAAAGCACAAATCATAACTTTTATCTGCAACAATAGACATCATTATAAGTTGCCATAACAACCAAAGACTATGTCATAAAACATTATAGCTAAAACAACCTCCTTCAGGTGCTCAGCGGAGAACAATGGATGCTTTTGGCTTGATGCGCGAGTTAAAAACCTGTCAACAAATGCAAAATAATTATTCAGCTTAAGCATCCTCATATTCCAGACAAAAAGTAAGAAGAAAGGAGGATTGCATAGGATGGCAACCTCGAATAGATAGATGCAAGTAAAACCTTAATAAAATCTCCTTGCTGGATTCCTTCTTATCACGGTCCATAGAGCAGAATACCTGACAAAAGAAAGGTTCGGCCACTAGAACAAGAAAGGAACCAAAAAACGTGCTAATAGTGAAAAATTCATATTGACATTGTTAGTGGACTAAGTAATCATCCCGGAATCATTTCAAATCTTACAGTATTCACAATCCTGATAGCAGTAAATGCGAGTTGCACAAGAACATCTGTTGTAGTCAAGATATTCTTGTCAGCCATTTCCTGCATACTGTCCAAGAGGTTTTGCACTCTGGAAGAGACTTCATCAAATGATCTATAAAAACACAAAAAATAAATAAATAAATAAATAAAAAATATTTATCAAGCGCATTATCCTTTTAACTCATTCAATCTGGTTATTGAAATTCTCAAATAAGAACTTACTTCTCAGCCTCCTCCGCAGAGACAAGCTCAAAACCTTTTCTAATCAAATCAAGCTTGCTGCTTATGCTTATCCAAGTCAACAACCATGAAATCATTCTCCTGGCTGAGGTCTGCTTCAACCATCTCAGAATCCATATCAATTTCCCCTTCTTCCAACTCCCCCTCCTCCTTCTCGTCCACATCAATCACATTCGGGGAAGCAGCAGAAACCCCATCCTTATTATCACCAATACTAGTAGTATTGTCATCAGTAACATTATTATTGTTATTTTTGTTACTAACAGTATCCGAACCTGCTCGCATCACATTAGAATTGCTGCCATTGTCTTCAGAGGAAGCTTTTGGGATGGCAAAAATCTCATCCAAAGGCTTTTTGTGGACGGCAGAAGCCCAAGCAATATTGTGAAGCCCCGCTGAATAATTCCTGTACACCTGATACTTATACAGATCCTTCATCGTCCAAACCCTAGGCTTTTGATTAGTGTCGTTGTTGTCATGATTATTGATAGTGTTGTTGTTATTGTTAGGGTAATTATTGGGCGAATTGACACTTATAGCCATCTTGGGAGGAGGAGGTGTAGGAGCGGCGTCGGAATCGGCGACGGCAACAGGAGACGACTGGTCTTTATCTTTTTTGTTGAAAGCCTCTTCAGTAATTTCCTCCACGGAAGACGCAGAATCGGAGATCTCACCTTCTTCGACGTCATAAACAGTCGGAGAGAGCTGAGATTCACATTCTTCCATCTCAACTAAGCAGAAGCAGCCGCCGCCTCCTCCTCCTTTTACTCCTAGGGTTTCTTCTTCTTCTTCTTTAAACACACAAATTTGACTTTGACTCAAATCGAACGCAAATTTATGACTCAATCAATACAATACCCAAATTCAAAATAACAAAATACCAACATCTTTAAACTTTTTAAGAACCAGGAAAATTATTACTAATAATAATAATTAAACAAAACAGCGATTTTAATTGATATACTATTAATTTCCGATGAGTTTTTTTTTTTTTGTGGTGGGAGGAATTGTTAAGGATCGAGTACTTAAATTCGAATCGAATTTGATAGATCTGTAAACTTGAATCGAATTTGATCTGTAAACTTTTGAATATGCACAGCACTTTGGATTTAAGTTGAGATGATGAAATCTGATCTGCGGAAAATATAGAAAGAAAGAGAGAGACGGGAATTCGTACATTTATGTAAAAAAAGTCGAATCTAAGATGGAATAGGGGTGGATCCCAACCGTACACGTCATCGATCCGAATAGGGTAATGGATTGGTAAGAGCTCCTTAAATAGATGCACGATTGCACCATTTCCCATCATCATATTTAAGGGCTGTGAATGGAAAATACTTATATAGATTCGATCTTTGATCTATTTATAAATTTTGCGGTTAAAATTTAATCTTATACAATCTTTTTTACATCAACTTATGTCATAAATTTTGTAATATTTAATTTACATCACAAAATTTACAAAATTAGTAGTATTTTAATAATTGCTCAATAATTAAATAGACAAACTTATTTGAATAAATGACCCATTTTTACTAAAAATAGATGACTTTGTCATATTTCTCTAAATGGAAGTCTTGTATTAATTTTTAAACAACTAAAAAAATATCAAAAATTACTCGATAACCAACATAAATTTTATTTTACCACTCAATTGTAGCTTTTCAGTTGTAACTTCAAAACTTTCATAAAGAGCTTCCAATTTCATTTTTTCAATAAGGAAATTATTTAAATAGTTCTCGCATTATTTTTCACAAATTCAAGCGCACTATATTGGTCCTTAAGCACAATGTTAATCATATTTTGGTATAAAATAATCACGTGCATCATGGACCTTACTGACAACTCACATTTCTCCTCCATTTAACACAACTTAAATATTCCATAACATTTTATATTTATTTAGTCTATCTTATTCAAATGATACAATCTCATCACCCAAAAATCTAAATCGCGTGTTGATTCTTGAACAAAATTGAGGTCAAATTTTGACGACAAAATTTATGATGATTATTTAGCAACTTTTGAATTGGGTGATTTACTTTGCTAAAAATCAACAAGTAGATATATTTACTCCAATGGAAGTTTTCTATTGATCTTCGAGCAATTACTATGATGAATAGTAATTGATCAATGATCAAAATAAATTTTACTTATTTTGATAACCTCTGTCCTTCTCAGTTTCCGTTCCTGCAATCCCTTCTCGCCTTTGTACCTACTAGCCCTTTTCTTCCCCTCCATCTTTTCCTTTCTCTTTACTCCCCTTCCCTTCCAAACTCACAAGCAAAAGCATCGAAATAGGCAGTCGTTGGAGAGGTGTGTAAGAGAAGCGAGACTTCATGGGAAATGCTTGAGGGGAGGAGGCTAGGAGGGAGGGGTTTGCAAAGGCATGAAGAGATTTTGTGGAAGAGAAATTATACAGATGCAAGGAAAGTGAAGAGATGGTAATAGTGTCCGGGAAAGATTTTGAAATGGTGGGCGAAGAGGTTTTTGATTGTTCAGTGTTTAGGGTTTATATACTGTTGATTTGCCTCTAAAAAATTTAGCTTCTAATATGTATGGTGGCTATTTTAAAGTAAAAATAATTAAAATTTAATGAGGTAACAATTCAAATAGGACTGTCAATTAGGTTGGGTCGGCCCGAGTTCAGTCCGCCTGACCCGACAAATAAAGGATCGACCCTTACATAAAGTAAGTTGGATTGAATTTGGGTTTAAATGTTAGGTTTGATTAAATTGTGAGTTGAGTTTGGATTTTATTAGACTTGACCCAAATAAAGTCCGGCCCAAAAATATATATATGAAATGCTAATTTTATCCTAAATTAAATACTACGACTTAATTTTATGTGAATAATGGTTAATAATTCTAGTATTTTATTAACTTAACTAAACTGGGGTAAATAAAAATAATAATCCAATATTATTAGTCAATTTAATTGAATATTGTGATTCAATGATATAGTTAATATTTGTTTATGGATATAAGTAGTACATACTATTCCATATTGTGTTAACGGCTGTAAAAGTCTAAATTTTAACAAATAAACTATAAATATTTTTATTAGTCATAATGTGAGTATGGGCTAACTCGATTAAAACTCAAAATTCGAATAATTTTGTAAGGAAAGTATGAGTTTCACATTTGTGAGTTTAAATCGGTCCGATTAAGGCCCGAACTCAAATAAATTTGTGATTTGAACTTGAATTTTGAAACGGTGGGCAGAGAGGCTTTTGATTGTTCAATGTTTAGGCTTTATATAAAGTTAATTTTGCCTCTTAAAAGTTTAGCTTCTAATGTGTATGTGATCGTTTCAGAGTAAAAATAATTGAAATTTAATGAGGTAACAATTCAAATAGGACTGTCAATGGGGTTTGGCTGGCCCAAATTAGGCCCGCCTAACCCGACAAACAAAAGGGTCGTCCCTTACATTAAAGTAAGGTGGATTGAATTTGAGCCTAAATGTTAGGTCTAATTAAATTGTGAGTCGAGTTTGGACTTTATTAGACTTGACCCAAATAAAGTTCGGCCCAAATTAAAATTTTAACAAATAAAGTATAAATATTTTTATTAGATGACCTAATGTGAGTTTTGGCCAGTTTGATTAAAATTCAAAATCTGAATAATTATGTGAGACGAATATGAATTTTACATTTGTGAGTTTAAATCTGTCCGATTAAGAAAATGAATTCAAATAAATTTGTAAGTTGAAATTGAATTTTACAAAAACCGACTCACAAAATTTAATTGACACCCCTAAATGCAACTCTATTATACGAATAGTTGGATCTCATTTTGAAATTCTCCCTTTTCAATTGATTAATAGTATGTAAGTTGAATCTGGGAACCAAAAATGACAAAAATGTGATGATTGAATTACTTAAAGGGAAAAAAGATCTAAGACGTTCGTAATTATTGCTAATTTGCTGTCATAAACCTTTTGCCAAGTAGTAATTTATAAGAGCTAAAATTACCATCTAAGAGTTTTGATTCCATCAAATTTAATAGTAGTATTTAAGGCAATTTTCATTAATGTCCTTGATTCATGAAATTTGATTTCTGTGTGCATGGATTGGAGAATGGAGATTACATATACAAACACATTACGGAATCGAAAATTAAAAAAACGTAATACTATTTTAAAAGGATAAAAAGAAAAAAGATAAATTTAGTCTCTAGTATTTTGATTTTTATCTATTACAAAAATTATTTTGGTTTTTTAACGTTAAAATATTAACTAATTTAAGATATGCAACGAAAATTGTGAACAAACTAATGAAACCGTTAACAATATGTCTACTACACGTTAACTGTCGCGTGACTTCTTCCGTTAAATTGTCTCTAATTTTCGTTAAAAATGTTAAATTGATTAATTTTTTTAAAGATAAAAAATCGAATGAATTTGTAATAGTAGAAAAAGAAACCATATTAATTGATATTTCGAAAATAAAATCTATTAAACAAACTAATTTCACTTTCCATAATCAAAATGAAAGAAAGTCAACTTATTCCTACAATTGCGGTGAGAAAATAAAATATAATTTTCAAGTTGACATAACCTAACAAATCATACCCTCCACCTTTGAAAATAGGTTATATACAACTAGAGAATTCAAAATGCAGTTCAAATCAAAATCATAAAGTGCATTTTATTTAATAGGATGTAGAAAAATCAAAATTTGAAATGAACAAAATAAGGGGACAAATTAAGTCAACATATGACCTTCTTTTGCATCACTAACAAATACTCTGCTAGGCTGTAGCTGGTTTGGTCTGTGCGAGTAGAAGCAGCCTACGATGCCTTGAGTTGGACGAGCTTTTCTATCAATTCAGCAGCATCTTTGATAGTTGTAATGTTGTCAGAATTCTCATCCGCCACATTGATTCCAAATTCCTCTTCCAAACCCATCACAATCTCCACCGTGTCAAGAGAATCAGCCCCGAGAGAAGCAAAAGTACAATCTGGAGTTAGCTCAGTTTCAGCAGACAATGCCAGTTGGCTCCTCACAATCTCACAAACTTTCTGCACTGTCTCGGGCTTCGCCTATTAATTCGATCACAGAATTTTACTATTTCATATTGTTTAATTCAAGTACAGGCATAATGCATATAGCTAGTATTATTATATGATACCATGCAGGAGATTCGAATGAATCCAGAGGTTCTGAGTGAAGAAGGGAAGCCATTGTTTGTCCGACCACCAATCATTCTGAGAGACGACGCCTGTCTGCTTGTCTGTGCAAAATCAAAGCACCATCAATCCATCACTAGTAATTACCTTCATTCTCACTCATCATCAAGGCAAAAGCAAAGGCAGATTGGCACTTGTACGCAGTAACAAGCGGATATATAATGGATTCTTAAAACAAAGCGCATTAGAAATTGAAACGAATCCATCACACCGATTAATTGAGACCAGAACAAATGAAGAGTACAAA
The DNA here is from genome assembly GCA_025175665.1 of Cinchona pubescens. Classification (NCBI taxonomy): domain Eukaryota; kingdom Viridiplantae; phylum Streptophyta; class Magnoliopsida; order Gentianales; family Rubiaceae; genus Cinchona; species Cinchona pubescens. The sequence goes on from JANKKI010000141.1 coordinate 1,204,532, forward strand.
AAAAACTTGATTCAGAGATCCCAGTTTAATACTACTAGTGTAAGTAACTTAATTTAATCAGTAAACTATGTTAATTAGGAGTATATATTAGTAATAATATACGGAATAATTGTTGTGTAGAGCGAGTCATCAAGAAAGACATTTTTAAGCTGAATGGTAATTACATCTTGGGTAACTAGGAAAGAAATTAATGAGGGATCTTTTTTTATTCTACTACGTACTGTAGTATTTACCAGCTGCTTCATTCTAGTACTGAAAGGAGACGACGTTGTTGAAAACCTGAAACTGAGTGACGACGTGGCAGAGACGGCGGCCATCTTTCAACTTAATGCTTCTGTACGCTGACTAATAGCAGTAGAAGATAGGAATGGAAAGACGAAAAATATGGATAAGGGGGGCGAGAAACAAACGCCAGTAACAAAGTAGTAGTAGTATTAATCAACTTATCGGCTTTTCTTGAACCCACCAATGGACCACCGACACGTGTTCATTCACACAGAAAATTCTTACATGGAACCAATCCACATCAGGTGAGATGGATTTCTTGATCCATATTCATCTACATCACCCTGAAAACGTTTATTTTTAATAAATTAAAGTGATGTGGATAAATATAGATTAAGAGATCCATCCCACTTACCGTATTCATCTACATATTCATCTACATCACCCTGATCTGAAAACGTTTATTTTTAATAAATTAAAGTGATGTGGATAAATATAGATTAAGAGATCCATCCCACTTACCGTGAATAGAGTCCAACAATGCCAATTCCTTTCTCTCACACAAATTTCGGCCCTTTGCCTTCGGAGTGCCCAAACCAAATTTACTTTTAGCTCCCACTCCAAATGCTTAGTTTATTAGCACGATGATTTTATTTATCAATTATCATCACCATCAAATTCATAACACAAATTTTACAAACTAATCTCTCTCTCACACACACTGATTGAGTCTGGACTTGTGTGTGTCAAATAAATTATACTATTAAACGGTTGTATAATAACAAATAATTCAACTCCTATATTACTCAGTTCTACATCCATTCAAAAATTAATAAAGTATACGCTGAAAAGGCAGGAACAAAAAATAAAATTCGAAGAATTACTTTCATTAGCATGAATGAAGTGCTGAGATACCAACAACTGCAAGAGATTGATAGTTATGCATAAAATTTGAGTAGATCATACAGATATTTTTTTTTAATTCCCTTTCAGATGCGGAGGGTATACGGTGTCAAAAACAATCCTCGCAAATATATGTCTAATTTCATGCAGCCTTCCCAGTGCTAAAGACTCGTAGTTGATCTTACTACCTTGTTTTGGGACGTAGCTCTTCTCCTTCCCCCTTCTCACACAATCGAATATTGTGCATACCTTAAGTTGCAATGCCGATGAGATAAAAACCTGTAAAACAAAACAAAGTGTAGGAGCTCATGCATAATATTCTTCCACAAAAAAAACTTGCCCGCTAACTAACAAGTAAGCTGAACTTTTACAATCCACCCAACAGGGTGGAAAAGTTTATAATATCAGTTTCCTCACCAGATCTGATTGTGGAGCTTGAGGGTACTCGATTAATGCTTGGGAAATAAGGTACTCGTCTGTCATCTTCTTCAAAGCAGCATTCACGGAAGCAGCAAGATCAATCACTTCATCAAACAGATCATCCTCTGACTCTAGACTGTAAAACAAGTTCTGACAATTCAACAAATCCCCTCTGGTGTGGTTGTGAGATACTCCTCACTATTTCTACCGCGTCTGATAAAGATCCACCACTATAAACAGCAATACTAAATGCAGCAATCACCAGAGGATGCCTTGGTTGGTCTGCTAAGGCTTTATGAAATGCTAAAATACCAATCCTGCAAACATCATTTTTTTTTTTTTTGCTTAAGATTTTGATCCTTGGATCAGTAAATTGCTGGCTTGACAGTTATGTTCAAATTTTGGAAAACACAGTATGCTGAATTGATATGTTTAAGCACCACAAAGTCTCTTACCATAAACTACAGTGACAAGGTTGATCAGGTGCGAGAAGTTTATCCAGGTTTGAAAACAAAGACTGAAGAATACCAACATAAGAAACTGGTTAAATTAATATCATTGCTAATTAAGCCAATTAGGAAGCCCCATTACTGTTTTCCCAGTGATAGCAACTACTTTATCGCAATACTTGTTCTCACAAGTAGTGAAACTAGAACACTGACAGTATCAGAAGCAACTCAGAACTTTGATATTTTTCTGGGGCAATTTTTGATGTCCTAAGTAACACTTATGGCAGCTAAATACACCTGTGGAAATAACTTATCCACTCACCAGAAGCATGTTAGATCTCTTATCACGCCTTCGAAAACCTTGAGAAACAAAGTATGCTGCCTGCAGTATGCAGCTACAACATAAGGTGCTAAAATAGTACTGTGAATACAGCATGCTTGCAATAAAATTAGAAAACCTTCTTACTTGCATTGGTAGAAGAAATTCTAGCAACCCAAATTTCCATAATAACCTTAAAGAAGCTTCTGCAGATCCATAAGCCAGCATATAATTCATTTCCATGAGAATCCTTCCCTATGTGACAGAAGATAACAGGATAGCAATCACATAAGTAAACTTAAAGTTACGAAGCAAAGTTAAACCACACCAAAAAAAAAAAAAAAAAAAAAAAAAATTTTGATACCTTATCAAGTCTTAAAACCGAGGAAGATAATTTAATTGTTTTACAGAATGAGCTGTTTCTCTAGCAAAACGAAATCGTAAACGGGCTGCTATCCTCACCCCTCGCAAGATACGAGCTGAAGTTGGATAAGTTGCAATTAATTGTCAAAATCATATGGACAAAATGTGGAATAACCAGTACGACTAACAAAATCTCGATATTTGCACATTGCAAAGTTCAAAAAGCTCTTAGAAATAGACACTCACCACAGTCCTCCATGAAAGAAGCATCGGCAGGAACTATACTACGAACCTATGCATATTTAGTCAAGAGAAAGAGCAAAATGAGCTGCCATCTCTAGGTAAAGTAATTCTGAAGAAAAAAATAGCTAGAGATACATGCACACTTTAGCCTGTCTAATATCTTCCAAGCCTCCCGTGTAATCATACACTATCCTTGCAAAAGGATCAAACATCAGGCTGCAAAAGTTACGACAAATTATTACATACAAGTGTCCACGAAACTCTGCAATTAGATGAGAATTGTAGTTAAAATTGTTGATGAAGTTAGACAGCGTATGCTTCTTGGCACTGGATAAATGCATACCCATTTATGGTAAAATCTCTCCCTAAGCAATTTTTCCAGCGAATAAAATCTGCCTCATCACAGTTACGAGGCTTTCTTGTACCATACAATGATCCCCCGCGAAACTTCTTTGTAGCCGTGCTAAAGCTCGAAACCTGATCAAGAAAAGAATATACCAACTCATTATACAGAAGAGATGCAAAAGGAAAGTTATATACTTCCAATTAATGAGAAGCGGTTCACAAAAAAAATAAAAAATAGTTACATGCAATCAGCCAGACAACCGACCTCGACAATCGTATCATCTACATGCACATGGCATATGGGAAACCGCTTCCCAACTACTTCGCTTCGATGAAATGTTCTCAATACCTGCAATAATTAAGAATATCACAGTTGTATCATACGAACTACAGATCTAATTACAAATTTACTAGTCAGAAACAGTAAGCGCCTCCATAATGACCAATAAACTCCATGATATTTATGGGGATTTTCACAGAGACACTTTTGACTTCAAGCTCAGCCCAACTTAGCAACCAAGAGTAAACGCTGATCATATTAAGTCTTTTGACCCTCATTTAAAAACCTAACCATGTGAATATCACATAACATCACCTACCAATAAGAACTAAAATTCACCTTTTACATGCTTTCTTTGCCTCAGGATAACTGAGCAAGGGCATCAGGCAGCAGGTATTATTAGATTTTTTGCACTAACATTTAGAAAGTTCAGCGAAACAACAGAGGGTATCCTGTATCAAAGCCTCAGTATATGCTTAAGAACATCTCATTTGTCATTCATACTTATAGCATACACAGAAAAGAAACATAAGACCAATACAAACAAAAATATCCCCAAAGTTAATGGGTCGGAAGCACATCACATATGACTTTTAACATTTAGTTATATAAGAAAGTCAAAAAGGGATAAAAAAAAAAAAACAAAACCTCTTTAAGTTCGGCTGACGTTATGATATCAAAATCCTTTCTTTGGGGTTCTCTTTAAAATAAGATCCCGCACACAACCACCAACAAGGTAGACCTCATACCCTGTGACAAAGAATTTTGGGGCACAAAACTAATTCCAAAAAGACCCATAAACGAAGGAAAGCAAGAAAAGACAATGAAAAACACTGATTGAGTAGCTCATACACATCTCGTCCTAACTAGCATTACATTGATCAAAAGGTCTACTGTCAAAGTCGATATGAATTTCATTAACAGGCATCCATCAGGAGAAAACGGAGTTAAAAAATCCACATACTAGTATTAGAATTCTCCATGCAAAGAGGTCTGTTTCCATACAAAGCAGGAGCTTTCTAAACACAGTTATAAACAAAACTTATCCAAAATAAAAATACAAATCCTAACTAGTCTAACCAACATAAAATAATAGTAAATCTTAGAAACATAAAAATCGAAACTTTAATGCACACTTGCCTTTCTTTCTGAGACAATTTAGAACCAATCTGGTGGGTCTTGCAATCATGGCATGAATTCTGAATTCCAAGCTCCCTGGAACTCAATTTCTTCCATTCTGGTACCTTGTTATCACCATCATTACCTTCCACTTCTTCACAAAACAAAATTTTAAAGTTCAAGGTACAAATAAAGGAACTGACTTTCTTGGGAAAATATTCCCACAAGGGAAAAAGATTAGTACTTTTTTGATCTAATCAGAATTATAATTTTACACAAATGTTGTAAGTACCTTTTTTTCGTGGGAATTGAACTTCTTTTCTCTTAACTTTAACTGTTTCAACTACTGCAATAGAGCTGCATTTCCGGGCCTGAAAATTTTTCCAATAAATACTTTTCAAAATTCCAATCCAAAAAAAAAAAAAAATGGAGGAAAAAAGGAACCTTGTGAAGACGGCAGATAAAAGGGCGATATAAAGTGAGTTGGCCCTTATAAGCAAGAGCAGGAAAGCCAGTCAGAATGGCCATTTCCTCGATAGATAGCTTTTTATCATCACTGAGAGCTTCTCTTCTCCTGCTGTAAAGTTCTGTCTCTTATGTAAAAATGGTGATGGATTTTGTTTTTGATGGACATGAAGTAATCAATCGACTTGAATCCGAGTTGGGCCCGATATCCGGCCCAAGATCATACTTGCTTACTCCTCAAATGTTTGTATCCATAAACTTTTGAAAAATATTTAGATAGATTCGATAATTTAACTCCACTTATAAATTTTGTAATCAAAATTTAATTTTATGAAATCTTACTTATATTAATTAATGTCATATGTTTTATAAGATTTAATCCAGGCTCTACAAGTGGGGTTAAAAACCAAATCTATCTAAATATTTGCCTAAACCTTTTCCCCTAGACTTTTCTCCATCCATTTTTATTATTTTTTTAAGAGAGTCATGATGGGAGAGCTTCAAGTTTGATATATATATATAAACTAGTATTTGTTTTTGAATTTTTTAAAATAAATAATTCTAATTTTATGAACACCTTGGTCCTTTACAAAATCTAATTTCGATCCACCAGTAGAGTTAATGCCATTTACCTTTTAACCTAATTTTAGTTAATAACATGATTTTACTAAATTTCTATCAAGGGTTCACAGTTGTACTACATAGGAAAAAAGAAGGGACTAAATTGATTTTTTGTTAAAATGTGAGGGACAAAATTGTCACACATCCAAATAACTAGGGCAAGAATGTGAAGTATGATGATTTTTCATCTTCTGTCACATTCCATAGTAATGCTTATAAGATTAGAATACACAGATATACCAAACATTCAAAATATAACAAAGATATAAAGATTAATATACTTACTAAGATAGAAGATTCAGAATATACTGCAGGTCTCTTCGGAAGTCGGGTTCATAAAAGTGACAACGTGAAACACTCGACAAACAAGAAATCTTTGATTTAGCATCAAAGTATTGTTTAACCAAAAAGGTCCCATAGCTGGATTAAAAACAAGAAATCCTTGAAACAAAAAGAAGTATATCATGTTATGTCTTACATACCAACAAGATCTAGTTTGTATGTATAACTAGTTCATGGAGATCTTAGAAATCACAAGTTCCACTCAATGTTGCCCATCGAATTGAAGAAACTATGCATCTATCATCTTCTTAGTACTCTGGTAAGTTTACGAAATCCTCCATCTGCAGTAGATGAAATGGAAAAACTCTTAAGCCATCACTATACTCGGAGGATTTGGTAGCTGGTGCTGCTTGTTGATCAGGAGGAGGACCATGGCAGCATGCGCTTGTCGATCCACTTTGCTCCTTGCCAACCAAGTTGTTTTTTGATGTAGGCAAAGCATCACCAGCAGCAGCATTTGGAGAGACTTCATGATGATCACCTTCTTTAGCTTCACATTTCCTTGTTCCAATACCCTAATTAACAATATGTTTATAGTTACTACATATACAACTAAATAAATTAAGTTATTCAATTGTTGAAATTAATGAAGGATTATATATATATATATATATATATATATATATATACTCACAAATCTTTGGCTCTCGTTATCTTTATAAACCATAATGAAGTCTCCAGCTTATTGCAATCCATAAGCTTTTACAAATTCACCTGAAAATTTCCAATATGTGGCATATAATGTACTACTACTCTTACTTGATGGTAATAATATATATAGACGTTCACATAAAAATACTAGTACTGCATACTAGTAAAGAGGTAAATGTGTTTAGTAATTACCTGTGTTCTCAAGAACATAGACTTTACTTGAATTGTTGGGCCAATATCTATTGACGAGAGATATTAAAATTCATTAATTTGCTAAAATTCCATTAATACTTGAGCTGTACTCTACATTAACCATTATTAGAAGACACTACTAATTGGCAAATTAATAAATTAATTAACCTGTATCTAAACATCCAAATTTTTGGTGCAACCATGTCATCCATGAACATGTAGATGCCCTTTTTTGATTCCAAGGTTGGCATGTACTTTTCTGCAAAGGCCTGCATGTCCCAAAAAATTACACTCATCAGTTGAGATAATCAAGTCTAATGAAATCAACAGGAAGTCACCTATATGTATAATTACCTAATATGTTTCATTCAGATGTACGTACAACTAATATATCATGTATCATTTTCTTAATTTAGCTATAATATATCTTAATTAAGGGGATGCCTGCCATGCTAATTAGTAATTAACAGAAACAAGAGTGTATATATATATATATAGTCAGTTAGGAAAATGATCGTACCTTCGGAAGCACAATGCGGCCTTCCTCTTTGACATCACTATACTTCAATCGTTTCTCAAAAAGAAATTGCATTTTTGATGCATTTACTTCCTGCAACACAATACAATCATATTCATATATATGTAGGCTTCTAAAAATTATCAAGTGAACTAAGGAAGCAACGCAAGTTGTGTGGTGTATAAATTTTATTGTCTTAAATCATAATTGTAGTAATTTTTCCAATTAATTAATTAAAGACTAATGCCACAAATCTTCTATAAACTCCTGTTCAATAACTATCGTTAATAAACATCTTCTAGCTACCAAATAAGTAATTATAGTTAATAAAAATGCTTATAACCTCTAGCTGCATAATTGCCCTGTATATTTATATCTTCACTTACAATCAGAGTATGATCTCATCTGCATATATAAAAAGATTAGCAATAACGTATTTTTTTCATAGGTTTTTGGGACTTATTAAAGTGAAATACAATTTCTCTAGTTATTAATTAATTAGTAGTTCACAAATTTTTTCATTTTCCTAATTATATAAACATGTTGCGTATAAATTGATTACAATAAGTGAAAACGACAGGAGAAACTTTTTAATTTTTATCATTATCACTATTATATCGAGATTCGATCTTAATTGGTCCTGATAATGAAAAAACTAATAAAAACCTTTTTTTTTATTTTCGACGTTGTAACTAATTGTTGCTTCGCGGAATTCAGAAAATCATAATTTTGTCTTAATCTCAAAGATTTTGGGATCTTTCCCTCTTGGGTAGTTGGACAACTTACTCTTTTTTTTTTTTAATAGAAATTTGATATGATTAATTATGTTAATTTCTTCCCCTTTTTTTTTCAAATAATAATTGGGATTTTAGGAACAAAATCAAACATAAGGAGGTAATATTATAGCTAGCATAGGTATTTGTATGGCTTTAGCAACTTAGATATATATATATATATATATATATTGCAAAGAAATCAAGTGATAAAGTCCTGGCTAGGTAAGTCAATCCATATTAGGACCTCCTAAAATTAATGAATAATTCTTTAAAGCAAAATCTTACTATCAGTTTTTTGAGACGCAACAATTCATATCTAAATTAGGATATGTTACCTATATGCTAATCGAGAAATGATACATCTAATCATACTTGCCTCGAGACATAATTATATTGCTAGATTTATTGTCTTATCACTGTCCATGTATATATAATGGTTGTGTTGAATGGTGTTTAATTAGACAAGTTCATTAATTTTTCTAGTCGATCGGAAGATCTCACGAATCAATTAAGCATATATCCTTTAATTAGCAAAAAGTCGGTCATTATTTCGACAAAATTTGTTGATCAAAGGTGATTTATATTACATCTCATTAAGATATATATATATATAATCCATTTAAATCAAATCAGTTAAATTTCAATTAATACAAAAATAAATGAAGGAGCAGGGAGAGAATATATGATGATGATGATGAAAATTGGAACTCACACGAGCAGGCGGGGTTGGAGGAACGGGGATGTTATGTAATCTGGTGGATCTTGGAGAAGCAACCAACAACCTCTCCTGATTTTCTACTTTCCTTTTCATCCTTAGTCTTTGAAGCCTCCTTATAGCATTGGCTCTCTGATTATTAATATTTCTGTTCATACTTATTAATTCACGATCATCATGTCTACTCTTTTCTAATTGCATGGTTTCGCATGTTGTTGTTGTCACAATCTTTCCTCGCTCCGAATCCATCACTCACTAAATTATTTTTCTTGGAGCAACCAACACAAAACTAAGATATATATATACACACACGTACTACTATATATTTCTATCAACTGTAGATCTCCATATGTATAGAGTCGTGCTGGAGTGAGTTATTTAATAGGAGTGCTAAATTGATTCTACTAATTCATTTCACTCTAATTATAAAGAGTCAAATGTTTACGTGAAATTAATGGTTCTCCAACGACTAATTAAAACCTTTAATTGTTTTCAATTTAGTACTAGCTGGTACCATTTAATACTTGGTGGTCTATCTGTCGAGCCTATTAACTGACACTGGGCAAGCGTTTGCTGCCACTAGTCAATCGAGAGTTGTAGTGCTTCATGAAAATATTGGAAACTCACTGCAATCAATTTACTTCCTCGTCGAATTTAATTTTTTATTGTTTGTATACTAGTATTACTTAAGGAAAATGGGGTTAACTTTTGGAGTCTTGCAATGAATGAATTATATGTAACTGTTTTCCAGTATTAATAAATGAAATCAGGAAGAACAGAAAAATATAATGAACAAGTCAAACATAGAGAAATATATAGCAAAATTTGATAAAGCAACTATTTTTTGTTGAAATATACATTTGCGCTAATATTAGAAATTGTGCAGAGAACTTCGTGCAGTTTAATTCAAACACACCAAACTTTAATTCTACTAAATATAATCGACTACATAAATCCTATTACATTATTATATTCTGTCATAAATTATATTTTTTCTCAATTTCTAGATGAGTTATATCTTTTTTACAAATTACCCACCAAGTTTTTTTTGCTCTTCCCTTACTACTCCTATGTTGACTACTCTATTTAAAATCTACTTATCTGACGACACTTCTACTAGACGTCTTAATGCATGACCTAACCACCTTAAGCGTGTTTCTCTCATTTTCTCATTAATAGGTGCTACTCCAATCTTCTCATGAATATATTCATTGCTTATCTTGTCCATTTTAATGTACCCACACATTCATCTTAACATTCGTATTTCTACTACTCTCATCTTCTGCTCATGTGTGTAATTCACTGCCTAACATTCAGACCCATAAAACATTGTTAGCTTCATTGTCGTTCTATAAAATTTATCCTTAAGTCATAAAGAATCAATTATTTTGCGGTTGCATAATATTTTCGATTCTATTCTCCATTTAGTCCGCCTCGATTATATCCGATATGTAGCATATCGATCTATGCTACCATCACTCTTATTCAAGATTGTCACTTATGAGAATTTCGTACAATTTTATTGTTAAATTTTTTTTCATATAATTTATTGGTCATAAATTTCAACCACACAAAAAAAGAGGTGATGTATCTGTGAAATTAATATCTAGCAACAATTTTTGATATATTTGTGAAATTAATGCTAGCACATATTGGCTAAACTTTAATGAGATGTCAGCGCAATTTCTGCCAGCTCTTAGGCCTGTGATCGGCTACCTGAGTCCATTATATCAGTCCCTTATAACGCATCATGAAAAATGTCAATCAATACTGGATCTATATACACAGGACAGACAGAATACTTGAGAGTCAGAAAATCGAGACCTATGATATTTTTTAATTTAAAACGTAACAAAATTAAATAATAATTATACAAATACTTTTGTAATGCTATAAAAAAGTGAGGAGAAAAAACTCAAGGTCATCATATTTACACATAATCCTCGACTCGCTAATCGATACTGCATTTTTAGGGTGTGTTCGTTTGGATTGAAAATATTTTTTTCAGATTTTTTTTTTGATATCAAACAACGGAAAATATTTTTTATCTAATTTTTTTTCTTCTACAGAATTTTTAAACGTAAGTTATTTTCTAAATAATTCAAGAGTGACATTAAATCTCAAATACTTACTTTTATAATTTTATTTGCTAAATTTATTTTCGTTTTCAATTCTTTTCCATTGGTTTTTTTCTTAATCACGGGTCCTACAGTAATATAACTATCATTATGCATATTTTATTACTACATTATACCATCATTTAATTTTGAACAAAATCAATCTTTTATTAACCACAATTACTTGTAAGGTATTTATTACCATTGTTATATATTTTTTTAACTTGTATTCATAAAATTAAAGATGAAACCGTTAAAAATTTTTGTTTCAAAATATTTTTATTTTGTCACAAAAACGAACACTAAAAAATTATATAAAAAATAGAGTTTTTCCTATAAAATATTTTCCAAGACTTTTTACGACTAACTAAAACTAATATTTTCTATTTTTAAGGGTTAAAATGCAACAAGTCGAGTTTGGAGTCAATCGGTCAACAAGAACACCCGTAACCTCAACTTTGACTCGAAGTAGAAGCTATTAACATTAACCGAGGCAAACGTTGGTAAGTTGACACCGGCAACTCCACATATATATGCAAATCCAATCCGACCGCCGCAAATAACTACTCGGTTTCCTATTACACTCTCCCGCAAATCATTTGCTCTCTCTCTCACTTCGCTTTACTCTTTCCTCATTTACCAGTAGTACTTCTTAGTGCTTTCACTCCTCCCATCCCATGGCCGAGCTCCACCCTCCTGACATCTCTATTTCAGCTGCCCCACTGCCAATCTCCCCCTCTGCCACCTCATCCGCAGCTCCACCACCACCACCACCACCACCGCCACCCTCCCACACCAGCTACCTCCTCCAGCTGAAATCCCCATCACTACCACTGCAACCGCTCCAACTATCAGTTACCCCACCAATCTGGTCCCCGGCCCCAGTTTAGCCCCCAAAAGACAACGCCGCCCAAGTGTTCGATTAGGTGAAATCGGCGACCAGTCTTCTCTCGATCATTCCCACTCCCACCCTCGTCGCCCCAAGACTTGGCGCTTCCACAAAGACCCATCTCTCGCCGCCAAAACCTCCAAGACTCGACCTTTAACTAACCTCGTCAACGGCGCCGGCGACAGTTACCTTCACGATGACAGCAACGACGATGTTGCCAATTACGCCTTCGATTTTGTTGGGGGTAAAAAGACCAACAAGACCAAGAAGCCCACCAAGAGACTCAGGTCTAATTGGGCTTCTTCTTCTTCTGCTTCTGCTGCCAAATTCGACTCCAACAACGGAGGTTTAACCATCCTCGAAAGCAACAGCGGCGTTTTTAGGGATGACAATCAAGAAAACAACCAGTCATAGGTTCGAGACTTGGAAGCTGAGGGCTCCCAGAGTCCGATAAAAGAGCAGACCCCTGTTCATTCTACGGATAATCAGAACATGGGGCTTCAGTTTTGGGACAGGAGGGCCGGGTTCAGAGCTCGCCTCTCGCATTCTGAGAGCCTGGACCATGACCGCCACGGAAATGACCTCAATTTTGACAACACAATGAACAGAATGAACTCTGGGGATGACAATAGGAGGAGCAGTGGGGTGAGGGACTGGTTGATTGGGTTGGGGCTGGGGAGATACGCCCCGGTTTTCGAGATACACGAGGTGGATGATGAGGTTTTGCCGATGTTAACACTGGAGGATCTCAAGGACATGGGCATCAATGCAGTGGGTTCCAGGAGGAAAATGTACTCTGCTATTCTTAAGCTCAGGAAAGGATTTTCTTGAACTTGGTTTGAATGAGAAAAAAAAAGACATAACTCACAATCCCCTCGGTCTGTGGCAGGTGTATGGAGAGCTGGAAGAAATCCATGTTGAACTGAGCTGGTTTGAGTTCTTTTTGATTTTGTTACTTTTACCTTTTTGTTAATTGAATGACAATAATGATACTACTATATGTTTCGAATATGCAGTGTTTAGTTTTGGAGTTAGATTTGTTTCCCCTTTTAGTGTCAACTTTAGGTGTCGTTGTGTTATGTAATTGTTTATAGTGAAGAAGATGAAATCTGATGACTTGGTGGGACTGACTTTTCATTCAGTGCCCTTGAAACTTCTTAATCTATAGAAATCTAGTTTAATTAGCTAACAAATTTATCAAAAGATACTGGCTTGATTAGTTCTCTTATTAGTTCTATTGTTTCATTTAGTTCCTATTCTAGTATACACCTCTGCAGTACTAGCTTATAATTGTCTCGGTTCTTTTTGTAACCATTCTTCATGCCCAATTTTATGTCTCGTTGGTGCACTTATAGTCAGCTATGTGCTCATTGATTCATAGGAAGGCATGATACATGGTGTAAATTTCTTAAAGCTTCCTACAGCTTACAAACCATAGTTCCATTGTTGAATGCTTATTTTCCCTAGGCCATCCGTGTACAAAGCACTATGTTAGGGTAAAGTTTAATGAAATTCAATGGCAACAGGAAAATTTCTTGCTGGGAAATTTATAGTTTCTGGATTTCCACACTCATTTCATTAATTGATTGAATAACTGTAAGGTGAAGCTATATACATATCTTCACGTATCCCCTATGTAAATATAGCAGAGTGTAAATATGAGGAGCATCAAGAATATTGTAATATTGTTTATTCTTCTTCAATCCAGCTCACTTCTAGTGGTAGATTGCTGTAGTATATGTTCCTTTTCTGTGAGTGGTTAATAATGAGGGTGGGGAATAACGAAGCTAATAAAAAAAAATTAACTATTTTCCTCTGTTGGTGATTAATTTTCAACAAAAATCTTGATTAATTTTCGACAAAAATCTTACTTTCTTGGTTGGCTCAAATGAAATAGTTACCACCACGAAGTTGCTTAAGTATGTAATAGGTATTTTGATGGATTATGACCTTCAAAGTTGAAAAGATATACTTGTTTTTTTGAGTGAGAGATTAAATGGTATTAATGGCACTTGAATTAGGTTCTGCAACGTACTTTAACTAGCAGGATCATGGATCTTGCTTTTTGGTTGAAGGACTACTGTAACTTGTGAAGAAAGATGGATAACATATGCCTTTCGAAGGGCAATTACAAATGCAATGCAACTTGTTCTACATTCATTTTATCTTCTAAATCCTCCTCTGTTTTGGGACAGATGATTTTTGGGGGGGGGGGGGAGTGGCGGCGCGGGCTGGTAATAAATCAATTGGAGTGCGGCTTATTGTTTCTGGGAAGACAATATGATATCAAGCATGCTTGACACATGGGTTCTGTCTTGCACCATATGGAGCAATAGTACTCTTGGTCTTGTTGAGAGTGCAATGGATGTTTCAGATCAATTTCCTTCGCTGTGTAAGCAGAACTTATATGAAGAAAGAGAAATTCTTTTCTAGTAATGGAGTCCGAGAGACTAATCGCATACGTGTCCGTACAAAAGGATGCTGGATATTCTAAATTTTTAGTCACTGAATGCTAGACTGTATAGTATTTCTCATAGGGGACACGAGTATTGTGGTACTTGTACTGGCTATTCAGGATGACTTACTCAGAGCCAAGGAGAAATGGTGGAAGATTTCCAGTGGATCTTTACAAGGGAGACTGAACGGCACATGTACAGGAATAGTTTTTGTATTTAACTCTTATTAACAGAAGGATATAAGATTGTACTTAGAATCTCATAGTACGGTACAAAAAGCCATGAAGCTTCCATTTTCTTAGCTCTGGAATAGAAAGCAGAATCATTGTAATCAGCAACTTCTGAAAACAAATCCAATCACAGAATCCTTACAAATGTAGTCTATAATTCTGTCGTTGTCAGAGGCTTGGAGGGGTGATGCAAATCGTCAGTAAAATGTCCTCTTACAGCAGCCGCAATTGTTCTAAAAAAGCAATGAAAATTGAAGTTACAAGCTGCTCAAGGGCAGCTGCTGGCAGAAGCAATTGCATATTTGCGTTACTCATCTTTCAGTGTTGTGCTAAAAAAAAAAAAAAACGAAGAGTAATACTATATTCCAGACGCTATTGAAAAGGAGAAAATTACTACTACATTACATGATTTAAAGCCCATGTACTTCCACAGGTAATGCGAATGCAGAACAAAAATTGGGTTGGACTGCTTCAGGTGCCCATTTGCTATAAGGCTCATCTAAATACCTTCGAGGCCTTTAAAAAAAGAAATCTGTTGAAAAATTGTGGATCAATTCTTGCCAGCATACAATACATATTGGCTGTACTGCTAGTCAGGTAGTCCATCTTATATTCTTGTTGGATTACATCTTTGATACATTTCTTGGTTCGTGGTCCAATAAAGAGTTGCTACTATTAGTACATGGTTGAACGAGAAAACAAAAGGATGGGCCAAAAGAAAACCTAAATCGAGGATATATATTGGGCCATAAATTAATACTAATTAAAAATAAAAAAAAGTTAATATTAATGGAAGTAATTAATTTAAGAAGCGCTTCTACCATAATGTAGGACCATTATGTGATCAGTGGTTGAGGAGTGTGGAAGCAAGGTTACGACCTCGTTTGGGCCGATCCATATGTTGTCTCTTACATGGTGCAACGTTAAGAAAGGTTCAACTTGTTGCCCTCTGCATCTTATCTCTACCTGAATTTAATTTGCAATTACATACATATTGTAATCAGAGGAAACCTGTCATTACATAGCATCATATATATGAAGAAACATAAGATCGCTAACATGTTTTTTTTTTGCCTTTTTGGTGTACTTTATAGTAGTGTTGAAGTCGTACAAAAATATAAATTAAAAATTCATAACACTATATTATGAATCGAATTTATATAAACAAATTTTAGATAATATATTACGAGCTTACGTCTTGCTCTCCGTCTACGAATATAGAGTAAATATATTTACGTAAGCCTCTAATTTAGGAGTAAATCTTTTTTCTAACCTCGACTAGAGAGTGAGTATTTCCGCCCCGCCTTAGAAGACTTTTTCCTAATTTAGCCCTTTCGGTCCTCCCCAGGGGAAAAATTGGGATTTGAGTCATTTATTATACTTTTTAGTGTTATATTATGTGATGGAGTTACATGTGTATTTTTAATATAAGAAAATATTAACTGAAAAACAAGTATCACCTCTTCACATAGTATAATATGAATAATACCAAAAAAGTACTACAACATAGGATCTAACTCCGGAAAAGAACAAAAAATAGTAAATACAAAATAATTAAGAAGTTATGGAAAGTTATGACCAATATGTAATTAAGGAGTTATAGAAAGTTATAAGTATTAGTTAATTATTATTTATTTTTTTGTTAAAACATTACACCAAAAATATAAATTACACCGAAATGCTTTTTCATTACATAAAGTAATAATATTCAGAAACCAAACATTTGCACTATTAGTGTATAGTATAAGTATATAATTAGATGAAAATTAAGCTTATCCAAAAAGTACGGCGTGAAATCTGGCACCGTCTTTCTTGCTTTACTATAGTTGCTTGATTTCAAATACCACCTAACTATATGTACAAACCAACAATAATACATGCACGTCTTCTTCACGTTGCTTCCTCTCCGGCCCCCATCAAAAAATTGAACTTTTTCAATGTTCTCTTTTTTTTTTTTTTTTTTCTATGTAAAGTTTCTAATATTTATAACCTGGAAAACACCACATTAATTTGTTTAATAATAAGGTTGTCATTAGTTTCCTCAATCGGCTAGCTATTAGTATTCTTTAATTACCATGCATTACTAATATAATTATGGATACTCTCTTATGAAATTAAGATCATTGGTTGGTTACTTATGCAAGAGATTTAGATAATGATGATGATGGATTTGGTGCTTCAAGTACAGGCACCACTAAAGTATTCATTGGTGGGCATATGCATATGGTTAAGGCGGCCCGGCCCTAAATAAATTATTGGGTGAGTTGAAGCAAGCGAAAGCATGACGATACCATCGAGTCATATATAACTCATGAAATTTTTTTACATGGATCGATTCACGGTAGGTAGGATGGATCTCTTATTCTATATTTCTTTATATTACCTTGAAAATTTTTATTTTTAATAAGTTAGAGTGATGTGGATGAATATAGATCAAGAAATCCATCTCATTTACCGTGGATCGGATTCATGTAAAATTTTTCTTATAACTCATAAACTCGATGCAGATTAATTAATAGAGTTGATGGACAACTTGATGAGAAAGAATTGGGCATTGGGCATGTTAATTAAGAGATCATGTTAATTTAGTCAACTTGATAAGAAATATAAGGTTTGTTCATGTTAATTAGGAGATCATGAATCAAGTCAACTACTACATGCCAAACATGCATGCGGGTGGCTGATCAAATTAAATACATAGTTCATTTGTTATTAGTCATGCAAGAGAATCATCCAAATTAAACAGATCAATCGACTATTTTATATAACAGTCAGCTGTGATCAATTAATTATTTGTAATCGATCCTTAAATAGTTTAATTAGTTAGCTGGCTGTTGCGTATCATGAATTAATGATAGTAATCAATCTGTACTAAAATAAACAAAATGGAATGTTTTAGCCAGGTCATTCGTTGATCTGAATTCTGAACAATTCGCTACCTAGGAAAAAAAAAGCTACGATCACTCCTATGCCATTTAGTTTTGCACAAGTTTAATAGGAGTACTATATATATCAAGATTTATTTTAGGATGATAAGAATTTAAAAAATAAAGATCTTTTGTTTAAGATATCTGTTTAATGATTATTCGTGCCTTGCGTGGATGGTTAAGTTGATTCTTAGAACATTACATTAAAGAATGAGGAGGATTCATATTTAATTATTCTCTGAAAAGATGTAGACATGTATGTAGTTGCCCGTTTCATGATCTCACATCAGACTTGCTAGCTAGAGTTTCTTTCTCTACATGCATGCAAGTTCGGTCCAATTTTGTGGGGGACTTAATGGGTCTACTTGAAAGAATCTCTTGATGGCACCCACAAAAATAAACTCTTTTACGACTTAATAAATAAATCACAAGTAGTCAGTCATATCTTCTAATAACCAACAGCAACGAGAACGATCATTTTTCAATCAAGGGAGGAATATGAATTAGCCAAACCTCCTTGCACGTCTCCTTTAATTAAAAGTAATTTTCCTAATTGATTAAACTTACAATGGAATTGTAAATTAATGCTATCTTAGTCCTTTTTTAAGCACTATCTCAGTACTTCTATGACCACTAATATTCGGTTTCTTTTAATCCTTCGCCGTCCAAAATCTCAATGTCTCCATAACTTGAAGCGAAGTAGTTAAATATAATGAAATTATTTTTGAAAGAAAGAAGGATCCTCTTAATTAAATCGAATGATATTCTATAATTTGAGGCATAACTGATGTATTTATGTTCCTCTAAATTGTAAACTACTAGAAAAGATTACTGTAAAATGTTTTATTTCTTTCTTTCTTTTTTTAAATTTGTTTTGGAGGTAAAAAGTTTCATTTCTTTATAGTTTATATTACTGTCCATATTGCCATACTTTAATTAGTAATTAATTTCAAATAAACTTTGAGTGCTCAATTAAAACTTTTGAAATATCTAAGTTCATCTTCGGCATTACTTTAATTGGGGATACATATGATTATGTGTCAGCATTATATTGTGGAGTCAAGGCATTATATCTTTTTGTTTCAAGGCATTCTATTCATGTTAGCAGCAAAATGAAATTATAACCTTTTTAATTTTTTTTATTATGTCTCTTAAATCTATGTTTGAATTATTACAAAATACCTACCATGCTTTCAAATGTCTACTAAATTCTTACTACATACAACACAATAGGCTATAATTTACCTAAAGCATTAATTAATATCTAATTACCCATCTCTCTTTTGTCGATATATTATCTTCGCAAGTGTCAACTGAATTGTTAGTATAAATTCTGACCCAATAGGGGCTATTATTTACCTTAAAAGTTTTGGACCCGAATACCCATCTCTTTGCTATATGATCATGATTGATGAGGGTCATTGATAACTAATTAACTACAACAATTCAGATAGCATTGGATTTTACCTACACATCACATGTGACATGACCACATATTAATTTTAGGAATAGGAAATAGTAATCCAATAACTTACTGTGTTGATTAAGAGCTTAAGATAATAGTACAAAATGAGACGATGGCTACGTTGCTAGAAGTAACTTGGCACCTAATTCTGATGTTATCTTCAAGTCAAAAATTAATATAACTGAGAAAAACCCTTTACTTTATCAGCTGTTGTTTCTGTCATTCTCTAACACCAACCATGACTACTGGCCTTGGAACATATTACTAATTTACTAGTTCCAACTTCAGACACGATTCAGGGCTTCTCTTTTTCTTTTTCTTTTTTTAAATTCCTTTTTGAATGTGACTCCATTTTTCTTTTAGGAAGGATCTCTTTAGCTATGTGGGATATTTTATACTAATCAACAATGGTGCTTAATCATGCAAAGAAAAAAAAAACTAGGAATTAACATTATAAAAAACTAGTCCATTTTTCTTTTAGTTCAGAATCTCTTGATAGAAATGCATGCATTATTTACCGCAACTAATTTTGCAATTAATCCAAGGTATAGAATCATGCGAAACAGCAATAAGAAGGATACATTAGCATAAATACATACCTCTGATTCGCTTTTGAGCTTTAATTTATTAACCAGGTACTTGATTACTAATAGAATTGTCATTCCTCCATCCCTGAGCACAATATGGAAATACACGTGAACATCAACTTAATTAGGAAAGAATAAATTAATAGCAGCACGAAAAATAATTTGTCACTACGTAATTTAGTACAAAGTGTGTACATGAAAAAACAAAAAAGGAAATTAACTACTGATCGAGGGAGAACGAATGAGTTACTTGATTCTCAAAAAGCTCTTTGATATCTGCGGAAGAAAGGGTTCTTTTGCTCTGCGTTTTGGGATTTACATAAAAGCAAAAGCCCATCATTAATTAGTAATAGTCGATCGATGCTAGAAGAGAATAACATAAAAATGGGATGAAGGGGAATTTTTTATTTTTATTTTTTTTAAAAAAATACGACAATATATAAAACTTACTGATTTTGTGCAGCTCGTAGCATGAACCAAATGCCTGCAGAATGTAGTCTCGGAGGAGGATCAATGACTCTGAAATCGATACCAGGAGCTGATGATGTTGCTGCACCTTGTCCGGCGAGGACTTGGAAGGGCAGTACTGGCACTGGCACTGGCACTATTAAAGTGAAGCTAAAGAAGGAGAAGGATGAACATCTGTAGTTGATGATACTAGATTTGTTCTGGGAAAAGGCCTAATATAATTAGCCAGCTGCCAATTAATTTCTTGATGATGAGGAGCTTGGAAACTTGATGATGAAATATTATAAGATGATCTTAATTCTTGTTCTTGTTTTGATATATATGAAGAACCACTAGTAGTAGTAGCAGTACTAGCACTGCCAGCTGCAAGTAGAGGCAGTAGATCAAGCTCGATCATTCCCCCTCTAATTCCTCCTCTTCCAGAGTTTCTTTGATGATTTAGTAGTAGCACCTCATCATCAGGCTCATCACAATGATAATCATCTTCTTCTTGATGCTGTTTATTGTTGCTTTTACCATTTTTATGACTATTATTATTATTAGGGAACCCCGCAGCCGTGAGGCCACCAATACTCAATTGAAGCCATCCTTCATCATCATCATCAACATCGTCATGATCTTGAGGAGGAGGAGGAGGAGGATCCACCTAGTTGATGATGAACTAATGGAGCCAGCAACAGTTTCAATATTAACACTACTCTGGTGATCATTTCTAATTATTGATTCAGCCATGGTAGTTTGACTACAACCACCACCGCTAACATAACCGCCGCCGTAGAAATGTTTTTTAATACTATTTGACAGATTTTGATTATGATGATGATGAGGAAGAGGAGTTGCAGGAATCATGGTCATATCGAAAACCCCCAACAAACCTCAATGATGTGATGATCACCCAAAGATTATAATAGTAGTAGTACTGACCTCATCGATGAGAAGATCGACCTGACCTTGTTGTTCCTCCTCAACTGCAACTGCTTATCTTCAACCTCAACAACGTAAAAAGCTATGGATTAGTGAAAGACATCGACCTGCCGCTTCAAGCACTCTTCTTTATATTGAAAAGAGCAATGATACTGCTATGTTGCTTCGAAGAGACACTATTATTACTAGGGGGAAATCAACAAAGATGCAACGAATTAATATCCATTGACGAATCAGATGACATGTTTTGCATTATCATACTTAGAGACAAATCAATGGACAAGTAGTAAAGTAATAGTGCACTTGGAGGGATAGTAGGAGTCCTATTGTTGATAAATACTTATGTAGACCGTTTGAATCTATCAAAAGAATTGTAATTATTCAAGAAATTACATGTATAAGAAATTATACTCTTAGATGATTCATTTACGTAGATTACACTAGTATCATCTGATAGTACGTAACTTATGTGACATCTTAAATAATTACGAGATTTATATATAAATATGTTCGTGAATTAATTCTACCTAAGTATTTTTCATTATTGTTAATTATAAAGTATTCCATATTAGTTAATAAGGGGATTTTAAACTAATTAGTAACGTTTATGGGTTACTCTAATTACTTGTCACTAATACTTTTTAAGGTAGAAACTCATATTTTTTAACGTGGTATGAAAGTTAACTTCAAGTGTTCACTCATCCATACATAACTTGGATTCTTCTGCCGATTGGGTTTCGGCTTCATGAATTTATGTCAAGCCAACACTTTTGTTCACTTGGTTTAAATATTAAGCTTGATTTCATGGGTATCTGCCATGTCAATATTTCTATTCACTGATTTAAGTTTGACTTAGTAATTACTGTTTTGCCAATCTAATTCACCTATCTTTATTTCAGTTCAAGCCATGTGTGATGGGGTACTGGATATAAAATTTTCACATTGGTTATTTAAGAGATTCTAAATCAACTAATAAAGTTTATGGATCATTCCAATAATCAATAAGTACTTTAATTACTTTTTGAGATGGAATTTTATTCTCTTTAACAACTAAATTTGAAATTAATGTCACTTTCCACTAATTATCTTTCTTTGGGGGCTTGTGAGATGAAGCATGAAATAGTTCTCTTTTTTTTCAATTTTATTTTTTTAGGTATAAGAATAGCAAATAAAGAGGCTTGAAATAGTTGAAGAGGTAGACATGTAGACATACACATATGGTGGCCAGTCATTTAATCATGTTGGGTTTCCTTGTATAATATATACAAGGATACACGCATATGTGTATGAGTATGTGTATATATATATATATAGGTATGCTGTATTTTAAGGTCGAAGGATAATTAACATTTTATACATATTCTTTTACTTTTATGAAGACGTAAAACCATTGTCAACCTGTTTTTTAATATATGGAGCCATGGAGTTCTTCCAGCAACGACTTTAGTAGGGCAGGTTTCATGAATAGCAAAATTACCCTAAATGTTCCGTCTTTTTCAGATATCACAAGAGGGTCCCTTTTACCTTAATTTTCTACTAGACATTTAGGAAAACTAAGCTCTGTTTTTTAATGTTGTCAAATGGTAATCAATTCATGGGTCATGCATTTATAGTTTAGGAATAGCATTTGTTGTCTTGTTGATTGATTTCCACGTAATTTCATTCTTTACACAAATTGTGGAATTTAACTTGATTTACTTAAAGGGTTATTGCCAGTTTCAGCTACACTACATGGGTTGGGCAGTGGCACTAAAGTATGTACAGGTAATTGCTACATATTACCTAAATGGGGTTGCATGCATGACATAATGACAGCATAGTACCTGTTGTTGTAGCATTAAGAAACCATAACAAGCAAGCCCACTGTACTCGGTAATGTCGGGATTAATTAAAACATATGCTAATATATAAATTAAAAAAAATCATAATAATATCCAACTATATAGATAAAAAGGAGTTGGATGTTTGAATTTTGGTTTGATGGTTGGTTTAGGTAGTATTGAAATTTTATCCTTTTAGTGTGTGACTTTTGGTTATACATTATTTAGATTTGTCTTTTCGATTATCTAACTATTCAATAGCATCATTTATTCACATTTGTTTTTCATTAATAATCTCTCTACATTCTTGATTAAATAGTTCGTCAATTGACTGCATTCGATAATGAACTATAAATTAATTGTTGAGATTTTATGTCTCGTATTTGTTGTTTGTATTTCAACTATGTTGCATTTTTATGTATTGTCTTTTAATTAATTGTTGTAAATTTTACTTTGCATATTCTTTTTTGCATCTTTCTACATATTCTTGTAATATAATCAAAATAATAAAGATTAAATTATAAAGAACGAACTCGAAAAAATATAAAAGAAAAAGAGAAAATATAAGTGAAAAATGATAGGAAATTAACAATTACTAATTTGCCAACTCCTAGAGAAAACAAAGGAGATGACAAAATTATAATTTGTTGAGTTTTTCTTTTCATTTTTCTTGGGACAATTATTGAATTTTAGAACAAATCATCATAAAAATGTCATAATGACTTAAAGTTGTAAATATAAGTATGTTTAACTTGTATAAATAGTTGTAAATATAAGAATGTTTAGTTTAAAAAATAATTATATTTAATTATTTAGAATTCTATCCTTAGCATAATTTAAATAGGTAACTAAATTTGTAAACTAATACACAGATAAAACTATCAAATGTAAATCATTTAACTAAAAAGTTCAGATAAAACTATCAAATGTAAATCATTTAACTAAAAAGTCGGCAAAAAGAAAGGCTCAACTATTTGAGCCAACTATTGTTGCCCTATGTTGGAACTTATAGCTAGAACGTGCACCTCGAAGCATGGAACCACACTTGCAGAGTATTTAAAAATAGTTAAAGCATGCCATGGATGGAAAGTTGCATGCATGCATGAGAAGATAAGCGTAGCCTTTGGCTTTAGGGACAGTGCATCAGTTCATGGGCATGCATGGAATGACTTATATAAGCTTGGAGGAACAAAGGACAGCATATGAAAAAGTATGTATACCACTTACTTAGCAGTCTCAGAACCACCACTCCCCTTCCCCAAAGAAAAGAAAAAAAAAAAAACGATGCTTTTATCTCACTCCTGCCTTCCCAGCACCCTTAACAATATATTCGTCTATTGTCACTTAATATTTTTGTATTATTTAATTAATATGTGACATGCATGTCCACAATACATATTTCTCTGACTCTTTTTTTTTTTTAATCTATTAAATTCATGATTATCTTTTAATAGTCAATGATTAAAGGCCAAAGGCGTTGATAAACTCGTCTGATTAAAAGTGATTTTTTACGGTTTGATGTATGTCCAAATTGGTGGCAGGCTCCAATTTGACTAAGATATTACCATATTAATTACTACTAGAAGTTTTCTGTTACCAAACTAAGTTTTCATCACATTGTTTAAGATTTTGAAATAATTCAGGACATTAAGTTTTTGAAATTAAGCTAGTGAGAGACTGTTAATGAAAGGGTTAAATTTTCATGTAAAAGATAATACTATTATTTAATTAGAGGGATAATTATTCTTACAGATAATATTCATCAAACCAAAGGGAAGAATAATGCTCTTACTATACTTCTATAGTATTTTACATTTATGCATGGGACGACATATAACGTCCATGGCTCCATCACTTTAATTAACACTGAAATGGATGGATGCCTACGCATATGATGCAGACTCTCCAAACTACGCCCCTTTTCTTTACTATCTCAGTGGTTGCTTATTCTAACACGAGCCCAAATGAGACAGTGCAGAGTTCTCACTTTTACTATGGGCACCTGTAACAATAATCAGTGAACAATGTTCTGCAAGATGAGAAAAACATAGGACGGCTACTAATAGGTATAAACCCTACGCCAAACATTAAAGAGGTGTAATTAACCTGAGTTCTTAATCAGGATCCCCAACTGCTGCAAACAAATACTAACCAAAATCCGATCATCAAAACATCTTTCATCTTCAAGTTGAACCTAGCTCTCAGACTTTACCTGCAAAATTGAAATGTCAAATTTTAAAGCATTAAGACAAATATGTTTCAGTGAAACATAAAAACAAACCCACTATCCTCCCATTTCTCTAAAATCCGATGAAGTTTGAAAGTAAACAAAGAGATGTATACACCGTGGGGAAGGACTGGTGGAGGAACGGAAGCCTTAGTTAGACTTACATAGGCCTTCTTTCTTAAGCTCTTTAAGTTGCGTGTATCAGAAGCATCCACAAAAGCAACTTTAAGTTTTACTTCAGCCCTATTATATATGCAAACCTTATTCTGCATTCAAGCATTCCATTTTCCTTATTCATGCAGCATTTTGGAGATTCAGAAGACAAAAAAAGCAGTAAAAGGATCAACATATTGTATTTATAGAACAAAGTCATTTCAACTGAAGAAACTCCTTTTGTTACTACTAGTTGTTAGCCTTAGCAATTCTACATAGATACTATTGCACCTAAACCAAATCTTGCTAATATTTTAGCAGTAAGACAACACATTGCTTTAATAAAGGATGGTTAGCAACTTTATAATTTAGCTTAGCTATAATTACTAGCTGCAAACGAAACACACACGAAAAGGCACAACTAGTCCACAGAAGAACATGTTAATTTCCAATGATCACTATTCTCATCAACCTAAACCCACCATGTCAAGCATCAATCCAAATACTATTTCTCAAAAAGATTACCATTTAAGGATCCTATTTAAAATGAAATTGGATTCATTTCAATTAATTTTCAGGAAACACTGATCCAGTCAATTATGGCTGCATGAAAGAGTAAAATGCAATTCTGTAGTAGGTATGTCAATTCCATTCTGCATCATGACAATAACCACACAACATATTCATTCTAAACAAGGTAATGGGATGCTTTCATAATCTAAAAGTGTGTTAAGGTGATTTGGGTACTGCAGAATATATTTACAAAATCATGTTTCCATGACTAAGAAAAAGTGTTCATGGATTAAGGGGAAAATATTTCCACAACACGCAAAACAAATGGGAAGTCACCCTTTTAAGATAATGGGAGCATAATCATTACCTTGTCACAAAGATTCAGCCGCACCGAGCGGGGATTCAGGAGCAGCTAAAAGTGTCAGCATTTGTAATTAGTGATTTGCTGCTTATACCAGCCTAGCCACCAAGTCCTGATCATGGATCCAAGTAAATTTTGAATTTGCATTTCGGATCTTTTCATATTTCAAGTCATAATAGGATGATTTTAATCCAGTATAAGTGGGTGGTTACTACCTTCAGGCATACTTTGGATAAGATTGTCATGATAATGATGACATGGTAAAGACTAAGTACTGAGAGAAGAAGGAAATGCCACGCACGCTACCTATGAAACAAATTGATGTAAATGCTATGGCTACAAATATTTTTCAAATCTTTCACCAAAAAGACAGCAGCAAAGCAATATTGTCTGCTCCTATTAATCTGGTTTCACGGGACAAAAAGGACAACAGATACGTTTCCCAAATAGTTAAAATCTTCTTTCAAGGAAATAATACAGAACTATCCTCGAACATATATACCTAAAACTCAAATCTTACCATATTAACACCCATCGGAATTTCAAAATCACAATTTCTTTTAAATGTTTGGCGGAAGGAAGATGGGCATCTTGTGAGAATACTACAGATAGCTGACACAACTTTTTTACTCTTTTCATGATATTTGGATACCTCAATAAGTCATCACTGTAGTTGTATTAGATGATAAAAGAGAACAACAAAATTGCAACTAATAAAAGGCATCATTGGGTCTTTTAGGGGTAAGCAAACTGATGAAAGCACAAATTCTGAACTATCGATGATGAAAAGGAAAAACAAACCATAATGAGCAAAAGTTGATAGGGCGTTCAAGTAACAGAACAAGGTTACCATTGATATGTAATGTAAGATTATGTTATTTGTATGCAATATCCTTTTAATTTTGGCATAACAACATTTTATGCTGCCTTGAGATATAGGCCAAAATGAATTTAGTGTTCTTTTAGATGCACTTTTAGACAAAAAGTTAACAGCATAGTTGCTCATATTTTTCTCTTCTCAAACTTCCTTTTACCCGGTTATTATGAGACGTGAGAAGACAAAAGAATGAAACAAAAATATGTCTTTCTTCCTCTTCGCTTATTTCTTCATATATTCATATATTTCAACCTAAAATCCATCAAAATAAACAGAATCTCAAAAAAGAAAAAAAGAAAAAGAAAAAGGCAGTGCCATGGTGATTATAATGAGTTATAACTCAAGTATTAACCATCTCACCCTACCACTTTGATGCATAAACTTTGTACTCAATTGAGGAATAATCTAACTTTTATTGTTATAAAACAGTGTGTGCCCCGCAAACGGAGATATGTTGAAGAGTATTCAAGGAAATGAAATCAGATGAAGATCTCATACTTTAGATAAATTGAGTTCAAACATCCAAAAGATGAAACAATGCATTTTTTCCAATTCAAACATTCCTAGTATTGTCTCACAAGATTCAACACATAAATAAACGCAAACTAAATATTCAAGAAATATCATAAGAAGATAGACTAAATGAGGCACAGTTAGGCGCAAACTAGCTAATCATCAATCAACATATGAAACCATTAATAAGACATAAAGTTTAACCAAGATCCCTATCAAAGAAAAATAATTGTTTTGAGCGCCCAAAAGGATGCATCTATTTCAAATGTCATGGAAAATAACAAAACAACTAAGCATTAACCACAGGTCATATTAACAGCAGTTCACAGCCACTGATGTCTAAGAACTAATTTTATCGAATCCGATACAACTTGAAGTTTTAGTTGTATCTAACCTATGAAAATTAGGAAGACAAAGTTTCCATGTTAAGAAACTCTTAGGATAGCCAATTCAAATCAGAACAAGTCCAAACCCCGAGTTCGGCAGGAAACACTAGGACAGCCCTCTAATATCATATTAACCACTGGCAGGGGAGCAGCAGTCTTTAGTAAAATTTAAGACTACTGCCCTAAAACGAACTTCAGACTTGAAAACATTAAATTTCATAAAGACCCAATACCAGAATCACAGGATTGGCAAAACACAGTCCATCAAAAGCTAAATTTCAGCAAAAATGACATTGAAAGGCGCATTCCATGAAAATGCAGAGAAAAAAAAATTACGAAAGCTAGGACATCCATCCCTGTGCAGAAAGAAATCATAAAGACTGCATCTTTCATGTAAAAGACATGAAACAAAGTACACATTCTTAAACAGATAAGAATTTTTTTCTCGCTATCTAGAAGGGAAAAAAAAAAAAGGAACTTGAAAGAGTAAAATACCGAAATTTATTTGGGAATGGCGGTGGGTGACAACTGACAAGTCTCTTCACTCCTCTTATTAGTGTCTTTTGGGGGCTATTTTCCTCGTTTCAAGGATTTAATATCTGGGCTGGTCTCTCCAACTAAAGCAAAAAAATTCCACCTTTTTCGACCTTCGATTTCGCTCAACTTCCCCTGCAACTTCAGCCAAGAAACACCCCTTCCCATTATTTCCCTTTATCTTCGCTCAAATTTTCGCCGGACAACTCCACGTCTGTGTTTCACTTCAGCCTCCGGTGCCGGAAGTACCCGACACCTCTCCTCTTCCTTTCTTGCCTTCGTCATTTTTTTTTCTTTAATTTATTTTTGGGTTAATGGCATTATGCACCCCTCAAGTATACTATTTTAACACTTTACACCCTGAACTGTTAATTTCTGTAATTTGCACCCCTCAACTATACTAGTTTAGCACTAGTTAGTCATTTTTGGTTCCTTTCTCCACCGGATACTTATCAGCTTCTCAGAGAATTTAATACATCTTTAGGACACGGAAGTTCTCAAGTCCAAAGCATCTGCTTATTGCAGGACATGAAAATTATTGAAATAGTTGAATTGTGTAAGATATGATTTAGTTTATTAGATATGCGTCGGTTCATCTCAAGTAATAAATCAATCAAGGAGATCATTTTTGCTATTCTTGTTTTTCTGTTTATTAGAAAAGCAAGGAAGAAAAAGAAATGTCAACTAAGCTATGGGTAATTTCTAATATACTTGTAATTTTCCTCCTAATTTTACCTTCTGTTGTATTTAAGAAACTTGTACCTTTGTTGTCCGATAAGATAATTGGAGGTCTCCATGTTTCTGTTGGTAAAACACTCGTTGCAGGGTAGTGTGATGTCTTCAAGGCTCTTATAAATCAATGAAGAAGGCAGCATTCAAAATTGACAATTTTTATTGGTATTTGAATACTTTAATTCTCTCGCTTTCTTGTCTTTCTCTCTCTCCCTCTCTCCTTGGATTCTGATTTTGCCTCAAATTACGGATTTGAAACAATCAAAGATACTTGCTTTCATTCACTTCCCTATACATTGCCTTTTTAGGATGCAATGTTGTCTTAACTACTAGTGCAAATTTTCTTGATGTACATTGACAATGAAGTATGTGCAAATTTTCTTTACGTTCTGAATTTGAGACCCTCAACATGTGATTATTTTTACAGGAGCAACATAGAGTTATAATATTCTATCTTCAAGTTTGGAAGAAAGAGAAAGGAGACGGCCATATTTTGCATTACCAGGTAATGGAACTCGGAAACTTGTAAATATGCTTTTGTCTATTCTCCACCCCTTAGTTTTTGACAATGTTTAGTTATCCTTATGAAGGTCGTCTAAAATATACTAGTAGTAGTTTATACAGTACTCCTAAATTATGATGTTTATTTCGCATGAGCATGTCAGTAGTAGTCAATTTAATGAATTAAACATAACACGTAAATTGTACCTCTTTGGGTGCTTTTTCATAGTGATTGGATGATATTATTATAGTTTTGCAGCAAACAAAAAGTAGGAATACTTTTAATTCAAAACCCATTCTTGAGTGCTTATTTCATCTTAACAAACATCTCTAAAAATAAGGTGTCACAGTTTTCTTGGTTTTGGTTTAAATTATACAGAAGCTGTAGCTAAGCATTTTATTCCTTCCAAGAATGATGAATCAATCCCACATTGTAGCCGAGACGCCATTATTATTGCATAGTTTGATATCGTCCTCTTCCATCAATAAGCTTTTGGATCTTGAATTACCGTGGTGATAGCAAATCCTTGACATAACAACACCCAAACAAAGTCCAGCGAAAAGAGAGTATTAATTAATCTCCATTAAAGTAGTCCAAATTAACTTGAACTTGGTGTCAATTAGAAATCAGTAAAAAATTTTGTACCTGTTTTATTAGTAGCACGAACAGTCCCAGCCAAGCGATTATTTGATACGTCCCTAGTAATATCATTATAAATGTACATGATACCAGTTAAGTGCATTAAAAAGAAGAAACCGAAAGTAGCAATTAGAATTTGTTGACATAAATGATAAATGGAGGTCAAATATAGATAAGTAATAATAATTATGTATGCAAAAATAAGCAAGTATGGGACTTACAGAATTTGCAATTGACCATAATTGATGAGTAGAAGAATAGTGTCAGGTAATTTTCCAGATAGCATGTTACCGTTCAATCTCCTGCAAACCATCATATAGTAGTATATGTTTAACCAACAGTAAATTAAGCCAAAATCTCAAGGCAACCAAATAATTACTACTACTAGTACTAGCATTGCTTTGCTTACAAAAATTTTAAGGATCTCAAGTTGCCTAGAACTTCTGGGATTGAACCGATTAATCGATTCTGGTAGAGGTCCAAGCTTACGAGCTCCGTCAGGTTCCCCAACGCTGGTGGAATTACTCCGTTGATCCGATTACTATACACTTCCCTGCAAATTAAAACTTACAATTATATGTATGGATCAAATTCACTGATTGAGTCATGTAAGTAGTAGTAATGGTAGTATTGTTCTCACAAATACTGAAGATTGGACAACAATCCCAGCTGCGGTACAAGAGGTCCTGAAAGCTCAGCATTTCCAAGGTCCCTGCGTGCGGGATATATAAGAGATAATTAGTATACTATTAGTTCTATACTAGTTCATTTGAAAATGAATCATCGATCAAAGGATGGATGGAAGCCTACACTCTTACGACGCTGTTGTCAGAGTTGCAGGTGACATGGAACCAGGTGCAGGGATTCACGAGTGTTGGATCCCAGCTCTGAAGAACATTATTTGGATCTTTCAGTTTCAACTTCCAAGCTGTAAGAGCATCCCCTGCTCAAAATCAAACAAAACTAATTTAGGTCCACGAATGTATGATCGATGACACTTAATTATATACAATCAAGAAAATCATATGATTGATTATACATACCTTCTGAGTTGCAATCTGCTATGATAGCAGCTATATTGCAAGTGCAAAGACGAGCACAAAAAGGGCCTTGCACCTCCTCATTGATGATCAATCAACTGTTTCAACAAACCAAGCTTAGGATACAACTAATCTTTGTCAGATTTCTTGGAGTTGCCTGCCTTGCAAAACTACACTTATTTGTACATACATATACATGGTTCGTCGCAAGCAAGGATGTACTAATGCGTCGACTTTGACTAAGAGGAAACAGCCGAGGAAAATGCGTGTCTTCCAAAATAATAATACTACTTCTTCTAGATGTTCAACAAAATGAACGCCTTCTTCTTTGATTAATGTTTCCTAACACCTTGAACAAATAATGATAATAATATTAACAATACTATCTATAATTGGACAATTGACATAGGTGGAACGAATAATTGCAGATTATAATTAAAAATTAATGTGGATTACAGCCGGCACGCCAGTCAATGATCAAGTAAAACACACTAATTATTACTAGTTTGGAATTATTGATAAATGAAAACCAAAAAAAAATTAGGTCCATCTCCGAATGTTTTGTACTATGTTTTGTAAACTTTACCCCATTCAATGTCCATTCGGCGATTCAAATTTTACAAGATGCGGACGTCATTTCATCAACTGTACTCAGTCAAATAAAAGAACGAAGAACAAGTTCTTATTGAAGTCGGTTCTTCTCTCGCTTGCTCCTGTTTACATGTACTTCAGCTTCATTTTATCTATCATTTTAGATAATTTTTCTATTGTTTTAAAAATTCAAAAAAAGTAATAAATGAATTTTTTCAACTTTACCTTTAGTGACAATATTGATAGGGGGAGAGAATTATTAGTTTAAAAATATTGATATAGAAGAATGATTTAATCATTAACCATTTTTATGCAAAATTATATATAATTTAATAATTTTCTTAATTCTCCTTTACCAACTTTAGAACCACAGTTAATATAAAGTGGGGCCAGCCACTTATCGTGGATATTAATATTCATTAATTGGCACCAAAATATTGGCCGACTTCACCTCCAGCTTGGCATGATGTGAAAAAATTCAGCATTAACCAAATCACATTTATTACACTATTCTTCATGGAATCAGTGCCCAAAGAGAAGAAAAGATCCAACTTAATTAATTGGAAGTAGTAATCAGCTACCACCTCCCTCCTACAAACCAAGCGTGGTTCAAAGTTTTTCCTTGTTGAATAAACCACAAGGACCTCAAATGCAAACAATTCACGTGTATATCTGCATTTAGTCGAAAAGAAAAGATAACGTCACACAGAAATTTTGCTACTACAACTTTTAATAGTAAGTTTGTGTGTTGTTTTGGGAGGATTAAGTAAGTGAATTTCTGTCTCCCCGCAAACTTAGATACTGTGTTGTTTTGGGAGGATTAAGTGAGTGAATTTCTGTCTCCCCGCAAACTTAGATACTACTATGTACTAATACTGAGATGTGGTGCCATTCTGCTGCTGCAAATTAATGCCGCATTGGCCAGCCAAATAGTTCATTTGGAAGCTTCATTTCCACTTCCGCCCCCTCTAATGGCTTCATCACACAGTATCCCTTGCTAGTTGAGTTTGAGCAAGAACCTGCAGTCACCCCGCTCCCGATTGCACCACTTGTATCAAACACAAATCTTCTTGTCCTTTCAATCTCTTGAAGTTGTTTTCCAGCTCTTCTTCTGAGATTTTGCCTCTTTATAATACTACTAGTAGCATTTAGCTCATTATCCCTCCTGCAGTATCTCTGAACTGGGATTGGCATTGCCTCAAGACCCATCAATTTAGCTACCACTCCAGGCCTACACCACACCACGCTCTCTCCGGCTATTGTAGACGGAAGCTCTCGTAATCGCTGCACCTCTGAATCAAAACCATTTTTACAGAATCCTTTGTTTGATCCCTGATTGCAGCCCAGCGATTTTCTTGCCCCTGTGCTGAGAGGGACCATGTTCCGAAATGAAGATCTGTACATGGCATCTTTTCCATCCAGAGAAAATCGAGGGTACTGATTGAGTGCGTTTCTTGCACTTCGCAGAAGTTGTCAGAACTGTTCACACAAGACATCCGAGGCCTGAATTCCCCATATTCATCGAGTTTTGCTCTTCTTGAGGCTGCCTCTTCCAGCTCCAGCTGTAGTATCATCTCCTCCAATGTTGGTTGTCTTTCCCGGAAAGCAGCACCATCGTCCAAGTACGGGGAATCAAGGGATGCCGACCCCTGTCCCATTTTTTGCTGATTAAGGGTGGAAGTTGATCCATCACCATTGCAGAAGTGTTTGAAGCCTTTCCTCATTTTAGCACCTAAAGCATTCTTGAGGAGAAAGAAGGACAAGTCCTTCATGACTTTTCACTGCTACTACAAGAACCATTGAGAGATTCCATGGGCTTAAATGTGGTCATGCGACATCACGGCAAAGTAAGGATCAAGAGTTGAGGAAAGCAGTAGCGTGAATGTAATCAATAGAAAGCGGTGTGGCCTTTTGTTAAATGGCCTTAAAAGCTTTCACATGATAAAAGAGAGGGTTTCACGAGTTTTCCCCCCATGGCCAGCTATGCGAGCTTTAAGGCTCATTACATCTGTTCGTTGAGAGCTTTACCATTGATGACCAAACTCAAAAAAAAAAATCACACTTTATGATTATATCATTTCTACACTTCCCTTTCAACCACACACCAGACTCTCTGTAAACCAATTAATGATCCCAAAAAAATTATGTACTGATGTATACATTGTGTGTGAAGATAAACATAAGATTAGAACCCCGTCTCAATCTCACAACTGAGACAAAGCAACTGGTTTTATGGGCCATAAAAGAGATTTATTTCGTCTGAATTTCTTCAAGGGTGGGCTGCGTGGCTCTGCTTGCAGGCCAATTTAAGTTTCAATAATTCATCTAAGACTGAAAAAGCTTAGGAAGTAGCTGAACATGATGATGGCATGCTTGTACCCGTTTGAAATGGAATAACCTCTGGTAGTCAGACAAGCAATCAAAGAAAATTCAACTATAGTTCAGACAAATTATCACCGGTAAGAGACCACAGGCAAGCTCCTCCCTCTTGTCCCCCAGCGATATCAACATTGACATATGGTTTAAATAGTTATATAGGTTAGATATAGCATGAATGGAATAAGAATGAAAAGAAAGGTTATGGTTCCGGCTTCTGATTAAGCATATAAACGGTATAGAATTTAAGTGGTCAACATTCACCTACCCTACGGCAAGATTCACTTGAAAAGAATAACAATGACTGATGCAAAACAGCACAAGAAGCCAAGGACACTCCGCTGCTCTTACATCAAAACAGAGACACACACACACACACACACAGAGGGAGAGAGAGAGAGAGAGAGCAAAGCTTGTGAAATCAAAATAATTATTGGTCCAGTAGAAAGCAAGACAGCTACATGAAATTACATAGTTTTCAGGAAATACAAGATTTATATACACAAAAAGCATGCTGATCCTCAGCAATTCACTCACCACATAGTTATCCATCTGGAGCATTACCAGCCTTAACAAATCGACCTTTAACTCGCTTTCTAGTATCAGCAAATCTTGCTTTCCTCGATTCATACCGAATGTGCTTATCATATCTAGTAAGAATATAGACAAGCACAAAGAAAATGTAAATGAGGTTGATTTTTTGGTAAATAAACTGCCAATGAAGAAACGCGATTAAGAGGAAAAGGGGAAAAAGCGAGAGGGATCAGTCACCTTCTTGTTTTCTTTTTCTCCTTGTAGCGTTGCATTGCATTACCTCTATCATTTGCCAATAGCTCCTTATCAACCTTGGCTATTGCTGTTGTGGTGCTTTCACTTTTCACCAGAACAGTTTGCTCTACTGGATGGATATCTGTCAGATCACCATAGCATTTACATGTCACCAAACATGAACCTGATGTTGCCCTTCCCATTGGTAAGTTGTTGCGCTCTGATGTTGCCGGCCCCTGGTTTGCTGTCGGGCTATTAAAGTTCTGCATTTTAAGGGATAATAAGTTGCCAGCTCAGAAGGGAAATAATCACGTATCAGATCAGATGGTGGAAACTAAGAGCAGTGAAAAACGCTTATTGACAACTAGCGAAAGTTACAAGCACAAAAATCCACCCATATCACTAAGCTCTCCTCCGATTAAAAATCCAAAAGCTTTTAGACTTTGAGTGCACCACACAACTCCCAGTTATGAAATGACACCATCAAGTTTGAAAAGCTTTCCTTTGAATTTTGTCAAACTGTATTAGGAGTTTATGCAATATATAGCAGATTGAGAAATAGAAATGAACGCATACATGTCCATATCAAACACCCAACTTCTCAACTGCATAGAAGCATCAAAGGAACCACTTAATCGGGCCCGTCATGGGCCTCTCGTACAGTCAAGCAAGTAAACTACATCAAGTTAATTGCATCAAAGCCTTTGAGATTTTAAAAAGGGGATGACAGGCAAGATTTCCGAATGCACAAATGACTCAAATAGAAAATTCACACATTTCCACAAGCAATTTCACTTACGTTCAACGATGTCATATCCTCATTTACGATCGAACATTTCAATCCAGAGAGCTCCAAAAAACTGTTTTCCTCTTGTAGTTGCTAATGATGCTTCTTTTAGGAGTTCACCATAACTTTTCATCATAAATCCCACATCAATAGCACTGTAATCCAGTTCCAGTGGATTAGTTTCATCATTGCCCCTTAGCCGTCCTAAATTGAAGTCCCATATCTGCTAAAGCATATTTAAACAGTTATAAATTCAGCAGAAGTCTTTTTTTTTTTTTTTTTTTTTTGAGTTGGAAAAAAAAGGTAAAAGAAAAAGCATTCCTTTAAGGCAACCACATGAACTATATTATGAGAAGGAAATATAAAGGACACTTAAGAAACAACAATTTGTTAGTCCATCACAATTAACTGAACATATATCCAAGAACAAAAGCATTATACTGACAAAGTTTTTTTTTGCCTTCCTATATTATTTATGATGCTCAGTTTTCTGGAATAAAACATTCATTCTATTAATAATTCAAATAACTTCCTCCAAAGAAAAGGAAAACAAAAACAAAATCCCACTGAAACTTAACAATACACACTGCTAGTCTTATGATTTTCAGGCAATTCAGCAGCTTATATGACCCAGTTGTTCTGTCCAATGGAAACAGATTCAGATCAGCATGTTGGCTATCAAGCAGGAGCATTAAATGTCCAGGATGTGTGAGAAAGGAGGGGGGTGATAGAATGGTCTGAACCAGGTACTGGCATCTATCATTTCTTATTTGATTGACTCACTTCATCAAAAATCAAAAAGTGAGAGAAAAACAGAACATGAAAAATCTCTGGACAAGACAAACAGCCCATGCTTAGAAATCTCTACACAACATTATGCACATGCCCATGTCCGTACAGAGGCAAAAAAATGACCTTTTAACATCTAAATCGAATTCAGCATCATTTGTGACAGTAGTTCTATGTTATGGACTCCACAATGCTGCATCTGAGGCATAGATAGTTGGATGCCTTCCAAAAGCAGGGGGCCCCTCTTTCGAAAAGCATCTAATGGTCCGGTTGTGCACTCCGCAACAAGGATTTTTCCAGATTTGTCAATGCAGAACCTACCTACTTTTTTATTAAATTGAGGAATGAAATCAGATATATACCACAACTATGAGAACCATAAAAACTTTCACATTCTTAAACACTCCCAAAAAAAACATGCACACACACACAATAGCAAAAAATAAAAAGAAAGAGAGATCTTGCCAATGGTCACTACAACAAAAACAAGATGAAAAGATCAGAAAACCAACAATGGCATCAGAGAACCGAAAAGAAATGTTGACAACAGCTTACTTTCTTAGAGAAACATCATCAGTTATTACATTAATGCTATTAAAGAAGCCTTGCTAACTACTAAACAAGTAATTTAATGTGTCATAAACACCGAAATTCAACCTTTGGACCTTCACCTTGTCTCAAATAAACATTATTAGAACAAAACATAAACAGATATAGTAGTACATCTATTTATACTTGCAAATAAGATGAGAAATTGGAGGAAAGACACAAGCTTTGCACAACTTATGTAAAGAAAAGGATATAAGAAAGAAAACCTGAGTGGATTGATCACAAGCATTGGTGTTCCACATGTTCCCTTCCATCAAACGATCATTCTCTTTGGGATTTGGCGGCGTCTGCACCATTAGGAAAGACATAAATGGGGCATTTTGCTGCTGCTGCTGCTGCTGTTGCTGAGGTTGAAACTCCTGGTTGACAAACCCCACAACCCCATCATCCCCATTTTTCAATCCACCACGTTCCTCATTTCCCTGCCAAACCCCACCATCACCACTGGCATTAGGCGCACCAGGGCCCAAATCCTCCCCACCTCCGCCGCCGCGGTCCAACAAATCCCTCTCCAGCAACCC
The DNA here is from genome assembly GCA_025175665.1 of Cinchona pubescens. Taxonomy (NCBI): domain Eukaryota; kingdom Viridiplantae; phylum Streptophyta; class Magnoliopsida; order Gentianales; family Rubiaceae; genus Cinchona; species Cinchona pubescens. The sequence continues at coordinate 1,242,278 of JANKKI010000141.1, forward strand.
CATCAACTGCTTCATAATCACCTGCTTCTGCTTCCCACAGTTAGGCGGACTATGCTTCTTCATCAGGTCGCCGCCGCAATCGGAAAACGTAACGGAAGAAGAACCATGATTATCATTAGGAACCATAAAGTCCGGCAACAAAACCGACTCCAAAAACCCACCAGCAGTAGCGCCCTTCAGTCGAGTCGTCCCGCATCCTCCACAACAACAAAACGGGTTTTTTTATCCTGAATTTCCAAACCCCAAGCAGAGGCGAGCTCAAGAGCAGAAGGGCAGCCGGAGAAAGCCTCAACAAGGGAACGATCATGGGCCTTAGAAACGACACAGCTGCCGTGGGCATCCCAATCGCAGTCTTGGCATAGAACAAGATTGTCGGTTGCGCAGCGGACGGAAACGGGGTCGGAGGAACAGTTGTCGCAGATCTGAGAACGGAGGTGCTTGCGGGAGAGGGAGTTGGCGGAGTGGACTTGGTGGTCGCAGAGCAAACAGAGCTTGGCGGAGTCAGCTCGGCAGTAGAGAATGGCCATCTCATCATTGCAAAAATCGCAGGGCATTTCTCCAAGTCTTCCAAGACTCGACCTTGACATTTCTTCTTCTTTCTTCAATCTCTGCTACAAAAAAAAAAAAAAAATTGTGTATTTTAAAGATTGAAGAAAGAGGGGCTAATTTTAATTTGTGGCGCTATTTGAATTGTGGTGTTGATTTGATTTGATTTGATTTGATGGATAGATTAATTGGCAGAAGCGAAGATATGAGAGCTGAGAGTAGAACTTCCAGTGATGACAATTGTCGAGTCGCAGTAATAAGTAATGTACTTTTCTAATGATTTTGTAAAATATCTCTATTCGTATTGCATCGCCTTTTTGCTGAGTTGGCAATTGGCATCAGCATCTTCTGCTTACTAGTTTTTTTTTTTTTTTTTTTTTGAAATGACCAACATCAACATCAACATCAACATCAACATCAACATCATTCCCAAGAATGGTGGTGATTTTTCGGCACTTGTAGTTCTACAATTTAAGTAATCTAGTTTTACTTCCGATCCATTTACCGCATAAGTTTTGTCGCATAGGTGCAACGGATCTCTTGCTTCACCATCAGGGGCTGAGCTACATGGACAAGAGGGTGGGCAATTGCCTTCTCAACTTTGGAAAAATTGTAGAATAGCTTAAAAAGTTTTAGACTTTTTTTACAAATATATTGACCCCTAAAAAGTTAAAAATATTTTAATACCACCTTTATTACAAATAAATATTTCACATGCTAATTGATCATGAAAATATATTCATAATACAAATACTTATTATACTTGTTTTATTCTAAATTTAATTGAATTCTAAATTATCGAATTTATCCATATATATATTTTATTTATTATTAACAAAACTTTTGCCCTTACATTATAATTTTTTTGCCCCCACTGATCTTGGGTCCTAACTTCACCTCTGATCCGCGTTATCTTGAAAATTTTTATTTTAATGAGTTAGAGTAATGTGGATGAATGTAGACCAAGAAATCGATTTCACTTACCGTAGATTGAATCCATATAAGAATTTTCCTTAGTTTCGTAATACTCTCTTCATTTCAAAATACCAGTCATTTGGGACATTTTATCTTGTTTCATACTATTATCTATCACTTTAAAAAATTAAATAAGTATTAAATGACATTTTTTCAATTTTTATCTTTAGTGACACATATGTAACGAAGGGAGAATTATGTAATTGGAATGTTAATGCAAAAGTATAATTTAGTCATTTTAAACTTCTTTAATCTGTGTGGTATAGATGACAGATATTTTTAAACGTAACAAGTACAAAATAAGTATGATAATCGTATAATTTTTAGTGATATATCATGTTATTCGTAATTTTATTATCAAATGCGACCAGAAAGCATATGCTAATAATAAAGAAAAGTAGGGGCCAATCTATACAAGATAAGATTATATGTTATGTCTTAATGGATAGATTTGAATAAAGATTTAAAATTTATTTATTTTTTAGAAGAATTTGTAAAGTTAAAATTAATAAATTTTAAATTTATTCAAATTAAAATATTATTTCAAATATTTTATTTCACAAATTTAAATTTAAAATTCATCAATTTCAATATTATAAATTACTTCAAAATATATATATATATATATATATAATTTTAAAATATTTTTCTAAATCAACCAATCCAAAAACACAATCTAATTTATTTCCTCCCGAGGTCCCTAGCTTCAAAGAAGCTATACTAGTGATTCCATAAAATAAAATAAAAATAAAAGTTACGTGGAAAGAAGGCATCGAGACTAGAGCAAATCGAGCTCTTTGTTGCATTTTTAAGGCATGAATTGCGAGTCCCTAGGCCCTAATTCGTCATCGATGACATTTTATCTTTACCCTTTTCGGCTTTTTCCCACCGTCATCCGATTTCTTTCTTTTTATCTTCTATTTCTATTTCTCATCATTTTTTTTTTGTTGGTTGTTGATAAAATTAAAGTATATCCGCTTAATAACATTAGTTTGGTCATTTACATTTTTGCCCCAAATAACATGAAATTTGTCTCAGCTATACCAATTAGTTTGACAACTCAATGGTATTGTTGGCCCCAAAAATAACCTAAGAGGAGAGAGTTAATTAGGTTATTTCTAAAATAAACCTTTTTAATGTATTTAATGGAAATGCAACAAATAAACACTTAAACACAAATGAATATAATAATAATATTCAACAATTAAACTTTAAAGAATAAATATAAAGATAGAGATAGAGATTATTAAATCAAACTCCCAAACTTCTCAAGTTTATAATATTTTTCATTAGTAGTGTCTCTTCAAAAAAGGTGAAACAATAACCTTCTTGTACACAAAGTAGGCTTACCCTTGCATCAACTAAATCCCTCTAATTGAGTCAAAGGGTTTTACATAAGAACCTCACTTTTGTACATTGTTATCCCTCCACTCTTACACTTGAAGATCTCTCACTAATCTAATCTTCCTCATACTAATTCCCTCTAGTAGAGTTAAGAGAACTGCACTACTCAAATCAATACAACACACAATATTTTAGCCTATTTCTTCCCAAATAACTCTTACAAGTGTTTGTATTGAATGCAATAGTTCTACACTCTTTTTTTTTCATTTACAGACTTGGAGGTATTTATAAATGCCCAAAAATTGCCTCCAACGGTTCTCTAATGGCTACTTTTTGTTTCCTGAGAAACTAGCCGCTAGTTTGGTCTTTCAGACGGCCGATGCTGTGAATGTGCGCCCGAACAAACTAGTCGTTGGATCTTTCGGACGTCCGATGTAAAGCCTTTGCGTCCGATGAAACATCCGTTCTCTGAGGGTATTCGTTTGGACGTTCGAGAATGCGTCTGAACCTGCGTCCGGTCCAAGCAATGTCTTCTGAAAATATGATCGGACACTGTTCTTCATCCGAAACAGCTTCAGGTTCTTTGTGTCGGACGATTATCATCGTCCGAACTATATTCCTTTTGGACAGTCTTCATCGTCCGAATTGTCTATTGGTTGTTTTCTTGATTGTGTTCGGTCAGTTATGTACGTTCGAAACTCTCTATTTTTCTACATACTTGTTTTCAAACTGTTAATGCGATTTGATCATCATCAAAATATGATTATCATAACTGGGAGTTCTAACATGTATGAATTGACTAACATAAACTTATTAAATATTTAGGGTGTATTTGTTTGGATTGAAAATATTTTTTAGAAATTTTTTTGGTGCCAAACACCGAAAAATATTTTTTGGTGTAAAATATTTTCCAAATTTCCTTCCTCTGACTGAAAATAACTTACAAAATTTTTTAACATAAATTATTTTTTAAATAATTCAAGAGTACACATTAAATCTCAAATATTTACTTTTATAATTTCATTTGCTAAACTTATTTTCGTTTTCAATTATTTTCCATTCATTTTTCTCTTAATCATGAGTCATACATAATATAAGTATTATTATGCATATTTTACTCTACATTGTAATTTTAAACAAAATCAATCTTTTATTAACTATAATTACTTTTAAGGTATTTATTGCAATTGTTATAAATTTTTTAAACTTGTATTCATAAAATTAAAAATGAAACCGTTAAAATTTTTTATTTCAAAATATTTTCATTTTGTCAACCGAATACCAGAAAATTGTATGACAAATAGATTTTTTCATATAAAATATTTTCAATCCAAACGAACACACACTTGATAAATTATTTTATTGTTTTAGTATAAAAGAACCATTCTTGTTCATTATTTCTCCTTATCGGAAGTATGAAATTTAAAAAAAATAAAATAAAACAGAGAAAATAAATAAATTTTCAGTATAAAAGGGAAAAAAGTCAAAGTGAAAGAAAAAATATAAAAGCCTCAAAAGGCTATTATTGTTCATTTACATGGAGTCCTCTGGGAAAAGGCCTGATTTTCCTACCTTCGTGAGTTTGTAAAAAAGAGTCAGTCTTGATTGTTCACTTCATAATACGAAATGAGAATAATAGTTGTTGAAATAATTGAAAAATAATAGAATCTTATCACTTTTCAATTATTTAACGGTTTGCAATACTCACTCTACAATATAAAGTGAGTAACAAAGAATTTTTCTTGTAAAAGAGTCTATCTAAAGTGGACTTTTGGAAGCCTGAAGGCCCCAAATATGAGTGCCTCTTAAGATGGACTATAGTACTATCTCGTACTACTTGGTCCGGCGGTACTTGGGCCCAACTCTACTAAAAACTTGTCGACAACTCTTGTATAGTGCTACATGGGGATCCTGGCCCAGATTAATAAATCCAATTCAATCCATCTTTCGTCCAAATTACTACTCAAAGTCCAGTCCACGAAGCATGTGTGTCTCAGCAGGTCGATGCATACAGTATAAGATAAAGGAAAATTCTACTATTTTTTTTTAAAAAAAAATTTAAATGTTTGTACAGTATATTATTATGTAGTTTAAAAATTTATACTGTACAAACTTTTAAAGGCAAGAAATGAGATTCTCTAAAGAAAACTATAGAATTTTCCATAAAACTTAAAAAAAAATTGAAAAAAGATAAAATTTTTACATTAAAACATTTACTAGCTCTATTGCACTTTGTATGGTCTTGTGCAAAGTATTCTTGTGGAACAATGTAAAGAAGAGAATGTTTGACCAATATTAACTTAAGAAGTTCAAATGCAGAGTTTAATTGATGGAGAAATATAGGTGGAATGAATGAATATCGATCGCATTCATGATGACCCTTAATTATTGAATTATCTGCCACCTTCAAATCGATCATTTGACCGTATACTTATGAAACAATAAAGAAATTCCTAGCTGGTTGAATATGACAACTATATTACTAGTATATATATTCCAAAGTACAGTAGAATATATTTGGCGTCTACACTGGCACCATTTTGCCCAACAATTCTTTAATTCTAAAATTACAACCATAACCCCTCCAAGCTAGCTAATTGAGAAGAGAGGATATAATATACGTACTCGTCAGATTTGGACTTTGAAGTAGCCAATCAATTAGCAATTTTGGATGTAATTAAGAAACCTATATATGGTCGTGCAGTGCAGTGCAAGTGCAAGTACATGAAATGAATCCCTCTCTCTATTCAAAACAAATAATAACCAAGACAAAGAATTTGTCAAAAACTATACATCATCATAGCTTATCTCTCATATATAATACTACTAGTAGTAAATTAAAATATGAACATATTAAATTCAACAAATTGATTATTCTTTGGACCAATTATTGGCGAATATTAATTGGTCCGCAATACTAAGCAGGGCAGCGAATGTCAAATTTGCTCCTTGACTTTTCAATTTCGACCGCAATAAAGAAAAGAGGGAAAAGGATAACGAAATTAAGTTGAAAACAAAAAAAAAAAGGGGGGGGAATATGGCAGAAAGAAAGCAGTAGTAGTAAATAATTGAGTGGGTGGATAATATAATATTAGAAAAATTATTTCTTATTCATTCTATAATACGAAATAAATATTTTAAACCGTTCAATAATTAAAAAGTAACATGAATCTACTATTTTGTCAGTCATTTTAACGATTGTTATATTTGTTCCGTATTAGAGTTAGTATATAATATTTATATTGTTATGGGGCTGCCTACGGTCACACTTTAGAATGAGGGATGAGAGTAGGGTAAATCTGAAACATGCAACTGTAAAGGAGGAGAAAGAGGGAGTGCGTGGTGTCAGCAAAAGGGCTGTGAAGAGTACAGATTAGATTCCACTTGAGGAAAAAATACCAACTCTCCAGTACCCACCCACACCCAACAATCCATGCACCGCACCACCACTTATTCTATTCATTATCTCGTCTCGTCAATCTCTCTCTGCCCGGTGCGGTCGGCCCCTTCACTCTTCTCCATCGATTATTTAGTCTTGTGGATATTTATTCTCCAGGCAGCTGCAACCCCAATACATTCTGCCTGTCGACTTTTGTTTTACCACTGCGTGCGTACTATTATACCAAAAAAAATTAAAATACTACAACTTAACCCCCACTGTCTTTTGCCTTTGTCCAATTTTAAGCCAAGTGTGAAAAAAAAGTCAATTAATTATACAAGAATTGTCGTTTTAGTCGTTAAACTATTTTTGTCGCTCAAATCATCATTTAACTTTTTAAAAATGTATCAATAATTAATCTAGTTCCGACTAAGTAGTCACGTAATGTTTTTTTAAAGATAAAACTGTTAAAACAAAAAATTATAAACATCTTCCAATTGTAATCTCGAATCACCCCAACTCAGCCACCTCCTCCCTTTTCCCATCGGTCCACATCGCCAACCCTTGCATTGTCAATCGAACATTAATTATCCAGCAGCTGGTAGTACATAACAATACCACTGTAGTCCCTCTCACGTAATACCATGAAGAAGGAATCATTTGACTAAGGTACATTCTTAATTAGAAATATGATTCTATAGTACTCTGTTATATACATAGAGAGAGAGAGAGAGGGTGTACGACGTGTTGTTTCCTTTTATTAACAAATAATTACAACAGCTAGTATTCTTTCTTGATTCCAGCAACTCAATAATATGGCTACAAAATGAAAATGCCTCTTATATAGTATGTTATTTAATTGTAGGACATGGATACAGCTTGTTAAATATCTCCGATTCATGGACACCTTAAGCTAATTAATTATATGATTTTCTTTAAAATGTAGCACAACATTGCATAGACTCTAGACTAAGGGTCAATCTTAATCTAGATAGACAATTAACACAAAAAAACAAATGACTGTTAATAGAGTTCCAATCCTCCTATAAGACGACCGCGTCGTCAAAGTCGGAAGTAAAATTTGACTAATTGCGATGAACAATTTTTTTGTTCCGCAATCTTTTAAGAGAATTTTATAATTTTTTTAAAAAATTATTTTTATAATATAAAATTTTAAAATACATAATATTATATTATATAAATATTTAAATAAATCGTAAAATTTTTAATTTATTAAATAGTGTGTAGGGCCCGACGGTCTAACCGAAGTCGCCGCTGTTTGGTAGGATGAAGATGGAAGGAAGACCAGTTCATGCAATGCTCTCAACAAAAAGAATTATTTAATATAATACATACATCCCTTAAAACAGAGGCCGGCATTCTTTTTGGTATTTGCGTTTTTAACAATTCTCAAACATTCAATGCTCGAATGTTGTCTCTCACCCATTCTTGTTAAAATTCCAATCCTAAATCATAAGATTCCACAAAGCCAGATTGACCAAAACTACGAGAATCGCACAAAGAATAGAAACTCAATTAGAATCAAGTGGAAGGTAGAAAATAAATCCTATATTAGGTTTTTTTTTTAATGTTTTTTGAGCCTTCTAAAATTAGTTTATTGAATGTTTTAAAAAATATTAAATTAATTGATTGCCCATCTATATTGTGGATTAATATATTTACGTTAATATTAACTCAATTTTATTATTTTCACCTAAAGTCTAAAGTATTATATTTTTACTGTGCAAAGCTTATAAGCTTTTTATAGAATTAGCCCATCTCATTAGATTTTCTTCAACCCCAAATGCATTTCAAAAGACAAAAATCCCAAATACCTTTTGCGATATTTCGTACAACATTTCATTAATTATATTGGAAAATTTAAGCTTATTTATGAAATTTTATAGTTCTTAAATTTTTGGGTTCGTATATTAAGTAATTTATTCTTAAAAGTATTAAAATGGATTCTAAAATCTATTAATTATATAAACATAAATATATGGATTAAAGTGAATTTCAGACTAAGATGTTTCAAATATAAATATCCCATGTATATAGAATAATTAATGTAGAGATGACAGACATTTTAATAATTATGATTAAAGAATTTAGAGGCCAATTGGGTATCTCAAGAATTAGAATTTTAAAGAACTAAAATTAATTATTTTTAAAAGGTACAAGAACTAGGGGAGTTCAGTTCAACCCATCAATCCGAAAAAATCGCTGACCCGATCTATTCAAAATCGTAAGAATAAGGCACCAAAATAGTTAGGGTTTGAGGGCCCAGTAGTAAATCGGGAATATACGATCTAGACAGTACTCAACCGGGTGCATATACATGGCTAATTATACAACTTTACATATTATGACCAAAAACTAATGAACTTTTTATGCTCCCAATCCTACTTGCATAGGTATTTGTGTAGTTTTTAGTCAAATTTTTATTTCTTAAAATTTTTTAAACTCAGAATTACTACAACCTACTTTTAGCATATACCTAAAGGACCGAATATCCTATATATATAGATTGGGTAGCAGGTCAATTTTTTCCAAGAAATCAAGTAATTATTAAATGGATCGGATATTCAGATTTCCAAATCATGAACACCCATAGCAAGAATTTCATAAGTAATTGAATCACTTAGAAAAGAAAAATGATGTTTCTATTTGAATTTCACAGATATACATATATATGTATATGTATATATATATTATCTGCGTGCAATTTTTTTTTAATTAAGTAAATCTCCCAAATGTTGAACATCATTATTTCTATGGAAATACCTCCATGTAGAGTCTAGCTGACATGCTCGTATATGATAAAATGGGTTAAAATATTATACTTTTCATATTTAATTCAGATATTATATAATTTCTATTATGTTCTTGTATTTATCTTATTAGTTAATGAATAATTAATTTAACTATTTTATACATTTTGTTAATCTTGTGGTTGCACGATATGATTTAATATTTTGAATATAACAATCTCAAATAAATAAATAGCTGACATGCTCATTAGTCGCTACTCATCCTTTATTCTTTTTATCAAGAATACGGTAATAGTTAGTATGATATAGTAGTATTAGATTAAATTATTCTACATTCCCAATCTTCATTCCTAGGATGTAAAAATCTATCCACCAAGGATTCATTATATATATATATATATTGTAAGGAAATTTTACAGTTTGGTTGAGGGAATATAAAGATTTGTCAAGTACAATACAATATGTTTTATAAACTTGTACTATATAAGTCCATAAAGACAATGGGATAGTTTTCTCAACGGAATCGTAGAATTATCCTATATTATAAGAGCCAGATCAAGGGGTCCAAGGTTATAATTTTTGTTTAAATTAAGACTTCCAATTAACTTGTTTCTTTCAAATGAAGATCTATATTTGGATAATTATCATTTAGAATATGGAGATAATAAATAATGTAATAAATTTTTGGATGTTATATATACGAAATAAAAATATGGACGAAAATCTTGTTTAGAAAATCATGAAAAATGAATATTTCGCGAATAATACAATCCAAATGGAACAATGAATTTTTGAATCTGCCAATTAAATTATGTTACAGTCGGATGGTGTGATAGATATCATGTAAAACGTAGGGTAAGATGTAGGATAGTACCATGTAGTGTAAGAAAAACCTGGCAAAATTGAGTTTTGGTTTTTGAAATTAATTTCGTATTAGTCATTATATAATTACGTGACAACTTCTCATTTACAACGTAAGGTCCATATTTCAGAAAATGTGAATGACATGTTTGACAAATTACTTTGACTTCATCGAAAAATTTTATAGTTTAATCAATAGTCACGTATAAACGTGTTTTAACTGCGACTTATAAATAGGGTTGTGATGAATTCATATAAGGATTTTTTATTTTATTAAACAAAAATAGGATTAATTACACTTTGCATCTTTAAATTATTTTATTTTTGCATTTTGCACCTTAAAGTATTAATTTTGTCAATCAACTACTTCAAATTTCTAAACTTTTGCATATTATACCAATTACTCAAAGATAGGATATAAAATGACTCATTTACTCACATTAATTTACCTAACTTTCAAAAATATCCCTCTTTTAACCACATACCATGTACTAGTACAATACTCTTGAATTTTTAGAAACGAATCCAGCTTCATATTTGAGTTCAAATTGAGATTAACGAAACTCATGAGTTTAGAAACAGCTACACAGTAGTTCTTGTTCTGGAAGTAAAATGGTTTGTGAAAACAGTTAAGTTACAGTCTATTCATCTACATCTCGACTGGTTTCACTGTAGAAGAATCACGTTTTTCGACGGAGACAATGTCAGAAAATCGTTATTCGATAAATAATCGCTAAAATTAATGTCACTAGATCTCAGCTTTTGATTTCTAGATTTCCTTAATCTCTTTAATATCACAAAAAAAAATCCCAATTAAATAAATCTCAATTGAGTAATGTATTAGAGATATATGAGTCTTTTTTTATTCACTATTGAGTAAATCCCAATTGAGTAATGTATTAGAGTTATATGAGTAATTTTCTATTCACTATTGAGTTGGTGAATTTAGAAGTTGGAGGTGGTTAATTTATCAAAATTGATACTATTATAGTGCAAAGTGCGAGAGTTGAATCGTTTAGTGTAATTAAAAAAAAAAAAAAAGATTTTTCTTAGCTTTTTTAATGGAGAAGACTTGGGTGGGGAGTGGGACACCATTGTTCGCAACCTGATTCGCTTTTGAAAGATTCCCCACGCGCATTTTCAGTCCTATTCCTGTACTCCCAAAAGAAGTCCTATCCCGTCTCTAACTCCATTTAACTTGTTTGTTTCTCCTTCTTCTCCTCTTCATCCTCCTGTTGCTTTAACCATTAAATACTACTGAACAATTTAACCCTCTGAGGGTGAGGGCTCTGAGTTCATTCTTTGGTGAAACCAATCTAGTAGTATACTTGGCGAAGGGAATTTAGAAACATGACAGCTCCAAACATCACAGAATCCATTGAGAGATCCCTTCAGAATTGTTCTTTAAACAACCATCAAGAAAGCAGCAACAGTGATGAGGGCTTAGGGCGTTCCTCAACTTCTGATTCAACAGAAAATGTGGTTCATACCTCCCCAATAACACCTTGGAACTCAATTCTGAAATCCAGCTCCCTTACTGTTGGGAACAATGCCTCGATTTAAAGGTACACCAACAATATCATCTACTATCATTCTATACTATATATCTTTAACAAGAATTTGTTATTTACTGGTGTATGAAAAGTCTCGCTTATCATCCTTGGCTTCCTAGAATTATATAGTACTATGTCATTTTTATTGCTTAATTTGTCCCTCCTCTTTATTAATTAATAGATCTCTTGCTCTTGCTATTTACTCCTTTTCAACTGGCGCTATGTTATGTTTGTTTGTCTCCTAATTATTGACACACATTCATTTATTTCATCCACATAAATCTCCTTTTTGACTAAGCAAAAAAAGGGATGTGCAGACCAAACCTGTAAATTAAAGAGGGCATAATAAAACTTTCTCCTTTCACAAACAAAAGATGAAAATGATTTCGGGTTTTGGGGACCTTTTTTTTTTTTTTTTTTTGGGATATAGTAGCACGAATCGTTTCCTTTTTTTTGGGTTGTCGATGGTAACAGAACGCAGATTTTCCGCGTGCATTTCTATCATGAATTTTGTGGATGACGGTCATTTATTTATTTATTTTGTGGGGATTGGGGTTGTAGACTGGGGAGATATACTACATAAACTGGAGGACAGGGATGAAATCTAAAGAAGATCCAAGAACGACGAATCCAGGAATGAATATGATTGATGGAGGCTTATTATCCTCAGAAGAAGAAGAAGAAGAAGAAGAAGAAGAAGAAGAAGAAGAAGATGATGAAGATAGCTCGTATGAGAGTGAAGAAGGGTCGTCGACGGAGGAGTCGTATCCTTCAACTTCAAGACGACAGCAATGCCGCCGATGCAGCCCTCCTCCTCCTCCTCCGAGTGCCGCCAATGATCAACCCCCACAACAAGTACTAGTGGTAGCCGGTTGCAAGAGCTGTTTCATGTATTTCATGGTGCCCAGACAGGTTCAGGATTGCCCTAAGTGTTTTGGTCAACTTTTCTCCATTTTGATCGATCCCAAAATGCCTCTCCATGATTCCTTTATTTTTCATTTTTTTCCCTTTTTACAAAATTGAGTACACATTGTTCAGAATTAATAATAGGAGTATTAGTTAATGTGCTGAATTTTTCTGGAATTCGGACGGATTTTTTTTCTTTTCTAGTACTTCTTCTCATGTGTTATGTTAATGGTCTTTATTTATTTTTTAAAATTCTTTTCTTTTCCCTTTTCATTTTCTTCTTTATGGCCGTAATTCTTGAGCCATTGAAGTTGGACAGATAGGTCCGTCCAAGTGGCCGGCAGCAAGATCAGGTCAACTATTTAACGTAGTAAAAAGAAAGAATAATAGTGCATTTTTAGTTTTTGGGTAGTGATTGAGACGCGTTGCTTTCATTTCCATTTATCCTTTATACATACATACATACAAATTAATACATCCTTTTCTTAATCTTGACGATAATATTTCATACATGTAATCCAAATAAAGCTTGTCATTGATTTGTATCACGGAAGAGAAAAGTTGTTTCTTTCTGGTAAAATATTTTGATTAATTACTCTTGTACACTTTTCAATAACTATTTTATGGAGAAAACATCGTTTACTATTTCAGGTTGCTGAGGGTTCAGGTGGATAGTCGCAAGAAAGAAAATCTAAACATCTTTTCTTAGAAAAATTCTTTATTACTTACTCTGACGATTGAATGATTGAAAAGTAGTGAAATTTTTGTATTTTTCAGTCGTTCAATCTATCTCGAGAACTATCATATTTACTTCGTATTATAGAGTGAATAATCAAAACTCATTCTCTTTTCTTGCCAACTAATCATGACAACTTAATGCCTTTTTTTCTAATTTTCCTATCTAGGGAGAAATTGTTGTTTAATTTGTTCAAGCCAATCTCAATTTCTTTATTCCTAAGAAGGGGACGAGAGAGAAGGTTTACAAGTTGCTAATGATGAATTCCGTCACCCACCACTTAGAAAGTCAACATCATTTTATGCACGAATAGAATTATATTGTCCATATGACATCAATAATTATCATCTCGCATCTTATGTTTCATTAATTTATATATGTGCAATACCTAACTAGAAGTTAAAATTAAGAATAGTGCAATTGTGTTTAGTTTTTAGCTTTGGTTCTTCTTTTTCCTGCTTGGCAACAACAAGAGTAACATATATCTGAATTTGTATTAGAATACTAGTATTTGTGTTATACTCGTACTGTGATACAATTTGTATATGTCAAAAAATAAGTGAAAAATATTGGAGAGCAAATGCTGCACTGGTAGTAGAGAAAGCAAAACCCTTTACTCCAATGCTAGTTTATGAATTAGGCTTATAGGGAAAGAAAGAATCCCTCCTTCCTTTATGCAAAGATGTACAGTGACAATGGTAGAATCGAGTAAACAGAATATTTGAACGAACACAGAAAAGAGAGAATTGGTGGTGTCCACCAAAACACATGCATGAGCTGTTAGTTGTTGGAGAATGGGGAGAAGAAAAATGTAGGAAAAGGTTAATACAATAAGAAGCTGGAGAAAGACACTGTGGAGGACAAAACAAATTTAAAAGGGGAGCTTTCTTTCAGTTTGCATGGCAGATCAAAAGGAATCTAAGCAGAGAGGGCCTAAGTGTATGCCGTTGAACTGAGCACCACAGAAAGGGATAGATGGAGAAAGAGAGAGAGACACTCTGACTGCTAGAGAAAACAGAGATGTTGATAATGTGTGGTACCAATAGAAATATAGTCCAGTCCTTCTCAAGTTTCCATTTTGTTTTTACTCAAGTCTCCCTTGGGCCTCAGGCATTTTTTCACCCCTTCTTCAATACTAGTTGGCTTAGCAAGTAATGCTCAAATACCTTATCTAAGAGTTGAAGTGTCGAACACTAGTTAAGTATTAGCTAGTAGTTAATTCTGACCTTAAAATTCGTAACCTCCCGTCCTCTTAGTTTTCCTTCCTACCAAAAAGAGAAAAAAAAATAGTTCGACTTTAAAATGCGTAACCTTCCATCTTGTTCCTGATTATCTTTCTTATCAAAAAGAAAAAAGAAAAATACAAGAAAGATGAGATTGACTACGTCCTTGGATTATATACAGTACTAGCTAGTTAATTCTTGTATTTCAAATAAACCCAACCCATTCGAATGGTTCCCGGCAGAGAATCTCCCGTTGTCTTTTTTATGTTTTCTACCCCTTTGTTTCTATCTTCCGGTCAGCATCTTCTTTGCACACTGACAGTTATTTTATCTCACAGCTGCAAACTTCAATGAGAGCGAGACCATTCTATCAATTCTTTTCTTTAATTACATTTCCGTGGCTGTTTTAATTAATTAGAAGATGTGATCTACCAAGGCTATTATGAGATTATTAAGGGTGACAATGATAATTAAGGGAACTGATTTTTAACAACATCAAAATATTACAGGACAAGACTGGCCGGTATAGGCTGCCAGCTTGTGTCTCAAATCCATTGTTTTCGGACTCCATATGGTTGGGGCTTTCTTTATCTCAGCCTTACCTAGGACAACATGGGCCTTTCCGAATGCCCACCTACATTGCAAGCCTTACGGTTCAACATCCCCCGCCTCTATGCTCTAATAAGAAAAAACTCAGTGAAAATTTATTGTTGATGAAAAGCTTGCAGTTCTTTCCAATATACACAAACTACTCTGCAAGGAGGTCACAGGACTGAATATATATTCAACAATCTAAACACCAACTCAGAAGCTGAATGTCCCTAGTGAGAAGTGAGAACAGATCCCACAGGACTTCTTCCCACACACAGCACAAATTAACCATGCCTGCTTAGTCGCGGACGAAAACTAAGCAATTTTAGCCAGGGGTACAGATCTATAGCATGCTCTCCTGGCAGCACGAACTACGTCTTCGACCTGTGCATGCACTTGATCATAGTTAACCAAAACAAATGCAGACTAATGTTTGAAGGCAGAATGATTATCCAGAACATGGAACAGGACAAGCAACATGTATGCGAACCTGTGGAAGAGCAAGCCTCTCAAGATTGGCTGCGTAAGGCATGGGGACATCAGCACCTGCGATTCTCTCAAGCGGAGAGTCAAGGTAATTAAAAGTTTCCTCTGCAACCGATGCACTGTTAAAAAGTAGAAACGCAGAAAATGTTTCAACTGTCAAGGACGTTTATCAAAAGACAATGTCAAATTATCCAACAAGCCAAGAGAAGACGAACCAGATCTCAGCACCCACACCATGTTGAGGAAATCCTTCTTCAACCGTCACCAGTCTGTTGGTTTTCCTGACTGAATTATTAATTGCTGACCTATCTAGTGGTCGAATTGACCGCAGATTTATCACCTGTAGCACAGAGAGAAAGCACAACCACAAAAACCTACTCAAATCTCAGTCTCTTCCTATAATGAAACAAGTTCCATAAAAGCGATTTGCATCCTAAATATTAGATGTACCTCAGCATCAATTTCTTCCTTTTTAAGGATCTCAGCTGCCTGAGCAATCAATATGTGTTGTATTAGTTCCTCAGACGAGAGTGCACAAGGAGCAAAAATGTCAGACAAGTCGGAGCACAGACCTTTAGAGCATAGCCCACCATTCTAGAGAAGGCAGTAATTGTGACATCTTTTCCTTCTTTCTCGATCTATTAGTTTGACAAGAATATCTCAAGCTAATGAATTCGCAAAAATATCAAGCAACAAGGAAAATCAACCACATTCGGGAAGGACGGACCATTTAGAAAACAGACCTTAGCTTTGCCAATGGGGAGGCAGAAACTGGAATCCAGAACTTCATCTGAAACACAGAAAGCTTCACCATACCTGATGCTCAAAAGTGGCACAAGAATGTCAGGACATGAAATACTATTCATAACATCCTGGCAGAAGTGGTAAATATTCACTCACAACAACTCATTTTCAAGAAAAACAACAGGATCAGGATCTCTTATGGCAGCTTTTAGAAGTCCACGAGCATCTTCAGATGAGTATGGAGCTAACACTTTCAATCCGGGGCAGGAGCCATACCAAGCTGCATAACATAGACTAAATGGCAGTCCACAAAAATCAGAGTCCAACATTCTCTCACCATGAATTTAAGTTGCATCATAATCACGCTTAACAAGATATTTGGAAATCAAAACCAATACTCAAGAATTTTTAGAAGGCGACCATCAAAATGAGAGTTTAAGTTAACAGTGATCTGTGTACTGGGTAGTCTGTAGTCACATGTTAATCTAGAGACAACTTAAGCAAGCTTTTCCTAAGCTAATGACTTATCATTCTAAACTTAGCATCCATACAGACCTCTCTGAGTAAAACTACTGTACCACATATTTTAGTAGATCAAGCACACAGTTTAACAGGTTGAAAATAACCAAAATGCAATACCTGCGAATGCTGAGCACCAACACCTGCAGCTGCTCCATTTGGTCCTCTAAAAACGATAGGGACGTTTATATTGCCAGAAGACATATAGTTTGTTTTTGCAGCAGAATTAATAATATGATCAATTGCCTGCAACACAAAACAAGCAAAGCTCACATATTAATCTTGAGGAATTCACCAGAAAGTTCCATCAATAACTGAGAAGGGCTATGCATTTAAAGCATCATATTCAACCCAGTGAAGAATATGTTCAACATTTGGTTTTCCATGTTATAGAGTTTTCCTGACAAATATTTACCACTACTATATTTCTGGAACTTTGACACAAGAACATCTTTGACAGTACTAATAGCTACACCTGCATTGCGAAATTGAATGTCATAAACTCGACAACAGGCCTGAGCCCGTAATATGCAGCACCGACTCCTATACCAGTAAATCCAGCCTGCAAAGTTGAATATGAGAACCTTAGTGCTTCATATTATAATTAAGCAACCATTTTTTCCAGTTGTCTTTGAGGTGTGTAGAAATAAATACTAAAATACATCTAAAATTACATCCATGCGATACACACTCATGACAACAATAATGGATAATTATATGTTGATAAAAAAACATTTTTAAGCAGAAAACAACCTCAGTAATTGGGGTATCGACAACTCTTTACACTGAGGACCATACTTCTGGAGGAGTCCTTTTGAAACCTATCCTCAAAAAGATGAAAGCTTTCAGATTATTTCATAACCAGGCCATCTTAAACACAGATAATTGATGAGTGTGGGTAAAAAGTCAGAGCCAGAGAGATGGACAAATGAAATGCTTAGTAACTAATTCTAACCTTGTAGGCACCTTGATACTCTCCAACCTGATGCACACAATAGGAGTATGAGAGCAGAAGTCCTGACTAATCAAGTATCATCAAGTTAACGCAAAAACCACATTTGCATACCTCTTCACCCATAAGAAATACACTGGGATCAGCAGCCATTTCCTCGTCCAGGGCAGAATTTAGAGCTTCTCTAACCATCATCTACATTGATGATGGTTTGCACAAATGGTGATATACAAATGTAGGATTAACCGATTAACTAAGACACTAAGGAACGCTTTTCTAAATGCAAACAATTAGCCAAATAGTAAGTCAAAAAATGATCTTATACTGAGGAAATGAACTCAGTATTTGACTTGAAATTAAGAGAACAAGTGAATGAGCAAAGAAAAAAGGAATAAAAAGGAAGTCTTATTTAAATTCAAGAAGAAAGACATAACTCTGCACCCGAAAGAGTGAGAAAAGGAGAATTTGGTTTTCATCCAAAATTATCCATTCAAACTATTTTTACAGAGTTTTTATCGAAGAACAACTGCAAATAACAGGGAAGCCAAGTTACCTTTTTACCGCCGGTCGAGTAGTTCCTCAAAAAAGCTAAAACCGCAGTTCTAAGAATCTTTGGGGGGGAGGGGGGAACCGAAAAAGGGAAAAAAAAAAAAGAAAGAAAGAAAGAAAACAAAGAAAGCTTCCTTTCAGCAAGAACAACAGCTTGAACAAATGAAGAGAGAAAATGAAATGGGGAAAACAGGCGATCATGTTATAGTACCAATTGGTGTATTAAACTTACCGGCTGTCTCTGTCCCGATGATCCTCTACCAACCAACTTCTGCTGCCTAGCCATCCCCAACATTTTCTCTTCTTCCACTCTAAGAATGCTGTCTACCACAGCCTCTACAAAATAATACTCTAAGTACTACTCCCACTTAGTAGTATGTCCAAAGTTAAATACCATCCAAAAAACAGTTTGAGAAGATAAAAGAAATTAGAAGAAACGAGATAATTCCAAAGAATACTCTACTTTACAATCAACTCTTTAATTATGAAAAGGGGTGTTCGGGGAAAGAAGGGGGATGCAGAAATTCAAAATCCTATGAAAGGAAAAACTCCATCTTAATTATGTGTTGTATAGCAACAAATTAAGTTATCAATTTTACAGCCGTACTACTAACAAATAATTAACTTGAATTTCATGACAGACTTATACGTTCAATTAATTAATGGCACCTAGAAATTAATAGATAATTATTATTGTAGTGTTTAATTAATTACGGACTTTATTTACAAAACTAAAAACAAAAAAAATAAAAAAATTTACTGACTTGTGCAGGAGAGTCTGAATTATGTTGAATTGAAACTTCAGGCAATTCGGGTTCTTGGTTTAATTCATTCTTTATGATATCCTATTTGTTAATTTTCTTACTTAATCCATCTCCTCTAAAGGAAATTGAAGAGGCAATCAGCCATTCATTCATGCGACATATGTATTCTTTACTTTTGGTACGTAATCGTACATGTGGGCAATCTAGGACTTAACAAATGTCCCAGAAATATGCTACTACTGCTTTATACACTGCTGACTGCTGCGTGTTCTGTCTGTCCTCTTTTCCACGCATTTTTTGGAATTTGGATTCGATAAATCTGTTTTTTCTTTTCTTTCCTTTTAAAAATAGTATACTAGTAGTACTATTTTGAAGAGTGGGGTCCGTCGTTTGACTATTCAAGTTACGAGACAGTAGATTTTGTGTCTAAACGTTTAGACTCGCATTATTTTTTGCGATTTTTTATGGCAAGAGTTAAACACATAATTTATTGTAATAAAAGATTACAAAACACAAATATAACCGAAAAAATGTTAAAAAAATTAATAAGTAAATATAATACATCATTAATCAAGATTTAGAAATAATGGCACATACTTACAAAATAAAAAATAAAAAAAAATTGGCACACTTTATGAAGAGGCTGATATTGACCTGCATATGGATAGTGAATAAATTCATCAGAAATATGAAAAAGTATGATAAGAAGAAAAGAAATGCACTTTAGAGGCAATTTAACTTCACTGGAAATTAGAAAAGAAGAGAAATTCAACTACCCTCCGCGCGAATATATATGACATAAAAAAATAATGTATAGAGATGAGAAAGGAAAAGCCAAAAATCGCCCGACTTCACTCCCAACCATGACGAAATTAAGAAGGTAAATAAATAATTTTCAGCTGTCAAGATAAGTTTTGTACATTAATTTGTTAAAACAATTTCAACTCACAATATAGTGATAAACTCTATTCCTATGGCGGCAGAAAACTGCAGCCACAAAATATATATATTGTTCAAAATAGTAATAAACAGTTTTGTCCCTAATCATTTAAATTTGCCCCCAAAAAATTTATTAAAATGTGTAAAATACACCGTTAAGGTTACATATAAACAAATATAATACTATCATTTAATTTGAAATTCTATCCTATCACCGATGAATTAACTTCTTCTCAACAAACTACTAATTATTCTACAAATTACTAAAGAATTTACCTTGCCGGAAAAATCATCATGACAAGAATTCGATCTGCTGCTTATTGTTGCATTCTGAACCCTGGTGGAGCCGAAAGACAAGGAACATAGTATGGGGGAAGAAAAAAAAAAAGGAATTAGTCTAAAATCAAATCAAATCTCAAATCCCATCTCAACCAATTTGCCAGTACTTGTTTTGATGAAATTTAACACAAATTTTACATGCATAAATAACTCTACTTAGAATTTTATTAGTAACAATTAAACGAACGTTTTGTACAAGAAGCTAGCACCACGTTGATAAGAATTAGGCGGTAATCAGTCAGGCGTTCAGCTTCTTCAAAGGATATCGATGTCTTTTCAAATCAGTTGTGAGAAGATCACTCATTGGTGATGTGGTGAAAGGGCTAATAACAAGCACAGAAAGTAATCGAGGAGGACTTGGATCGCTGACGAACATGCATGCACGTACGTACTTTTTATGTTCACTGCATATATAATATCTAACTCAAAAATCAAATTCAAAACCGAAACATCAAGTGGAATTATAGGAATCAAACATGAAATTCCATCCTATAAATTTAATTAGTGCTCTATATGCATAACATCTTGAAACCAGCACACAAGGAATATAACACAAGGATAGAACCCCATATTTATATTGGGAAATCTGTGAGAGAACGAATTAAGGGGGCTTCACATACAACTGTATATGGATTATTACATGAAAACAAAACTACTAGTACTATATAACATGAAACAGCTGCAGTAAGATTGGATATCCAGTGGTATATGTATGAAAAAAGAAGAGAAAAACAGCATTGGGTGATGGTTTGCTGCAGATTTATAGGGTGACATCTCGATGTAGGGAGTCCAATGTATACACAATGGAGGATCGCATGAGGAGGAGGATGATCATCATGTAGATATAACATAGAGAGAGGAGTTTTTGAGACGCACACAGCGTGGCACCATTAACACAGATGGTGCCACGCTGTGTGCGCCTAAATCACCCTCTCATTTATTCTCTCATTCATTCTCTAACACTGATGATCCAACCCTATATATATATATATATATATACTCCAACCCTATATATATATATATATACACAAATATATATTGGCATGACACTTATTACGTAGTGCATACAGTAGTACACAAGTGTCACGGTTCCAGGACAGCCCTTTGTCTGTTGTCTACACAACCATTTGTATTTCATAGTCATAATTGTAATGCATAATACTAGTATATGATAATAATTAAGTGATAATTAATAAATAAATAGCTGATGCAATAAATTATAAATGTTTGTGAAACGAAAACGATAAGGCCGAACAGCCAAGTTGCACATTGGAATACTAGAAGACTCTTATCTTTTCTTTTCAAAAACTGGAAAAAAAAAAGTAAAATAAATAAAGAAAGGAAAAAGGAAAAGTAATGTAAATATACAATTCTTCCTAATACATCCAGGAAATGGCACGTGAAGATTCTTGAATGGATGCAGTCAATAAATCCAGGAAATGGCACGTGAAGATTCTTGCAGTGTATGCAATCTGCATATGGCATTATGAAGCAGGGGAGTCGTGGAGCCACCATCCATCTACGTATGTGTATGTGTATGTGTATGTGTGTGTGTGTGCGCGCGCGGTCAAATAATCAAGGGGCTAAGTTCCTCCCATAGCTGACACGTTAAACCATTCATTTACGCTCTTTTCAACACCCATTGCCAAGTGTCAATTGCATTACCGAAAACCAATTTATTTTTTTGCCTAAACCCTTGGGTTGATTCTGATAGAATTTTCGGGGGTAAGAAATTAGGTAAAAAAAAATTTCACTATTCAGTCTCTGTAAATTACTATTACAATTTTATTAATGATCTAATATTTATTGGGAGATGACTAACAAAGAAATCGTCTATTCCAATCTCAAGCCATTTTCCATATGAACTCAAAATGTTGTCTTACCGATTTTATTGGGTTCTAACTCTTAAAAACCATATGAAGGGTGAGGACGGTATCATGTTTGATTGATTAATTAATTGTCGCATTATACAAAACTTTTATTAATTTCCTACTCATTTACTAATTTTTATTATCACCATTAACCTTAGATATGATGACGATTAACGAGGGGAAGGAAAAAATAGTATCAGTCTATTATTGTAACTAAAGGTCTTAAATGTTAGTAGTAGTAAATAAAATGTAACAGCTTCATACTTTTTTTCTTAATATGTGCTGAACTAAACTTAGTTTGGTCATCTCTTTTTATTAATACATTATTTAACTCATATAATTCTTGTTTTAATTATATCTACAGATAAGACTGTGCTTAGTAGCAATTCAAGAAAACAATGGGCTTGCATAATGGGTATGGGTCTTTTTCTGAAAGACCCAAAAGGGGACACAGCCCATAAAATTTTAAGGTCCCAGTTTGGACTAATAATTGTTACATTTTAGGAAGGGCTACAGAACACACATACGATACACAGTTAGTGTTGTTCCCAGAAATCCCATCCCATCCCATCCCATCAGTTGCGATTGCGAGAGGGAGACTTCGTGCGGGTCGGGTCGGGTCATCAATGGCAGCGGGGTGGGGTGCTTTTTGGGGGACGCGAGCTCTGGAGATTGTATAAGAGACACGATTCAGGGGGACTTGTTTGGAAGAGAATTAAGCTCACCACCACTCGCAAAGCCAACGCCAAAAAGCGCCTCCGCCGCGTTTGGCAGGTCTGTCCGCCCCCGCCCCCGCCCCCGCCCCCTTTTCCTTTTTTTTTTTCTCTGTTTGTTCTTTTTTATAAGTATTTTGTTATGATGCGTCGTCGTTTTCTTTTTGAGTTTTACTTTGCCACTGAAGGAAAGGAAAAATGCTTTCTTTTTCTAGTTTGATTCTTGAATTTGATATTTGATTGGGATTATGTTATGTTGTTATATCCATCACTATAAAATTGCATTAGGTGGGGTAGAATATATGCAGTGTTTGATAGGGCAGAGCCTTCTTGACCCAAACCCTAATTGAAATATGCTGCCGGTGATTCTATTCCAAGCTTTAATTTTGGATTTAATCCAACTTGCAAGGTTAAGATTAGCTCAACTTTACTTCATTAACTTGCATGCCAACGTACCATTGTACCTAACCTAAAACAACTCTATCATCAGGCTCTTCGTGTAGTACATTCCAATTCTAATTACTGAAACCCGAATGCCATTTCTGCCTATTTTCACGAATTTGAATCAAATGTTATATCTTTGCGACGTTACTGCCTAACTTTGATTGATTACTTAAAGCCTGCGAACGTATTAATCCTTTGATTTATTCAAATTAGATTATATGGAGTACTAAAAGTTGACTGTTGTAACAGAATTTATTCAGTCACTGTGTTTTGTCCCTATCTCTCTTGCGCTGCCTCAAATTTAAGAAAAACAGAGAATTTTTCACTCTGGTTCGGTTAACCTCAAAATAATAAATTTATGCTGACGTTTAGAAATCAGATGCTGTAGAAATTGACAAGTATGATCACAAGATATGAATCATAGGTTATATCTCTTAATCAAGAAAAGAGGATAGTCCTTCTCTATACAATGTATAAAAATTCGCTCTATTTATGTACTCTACAGAACATATCATTTCTCAATAAAACGATACACGACTTAACGGCCCTATCCACGCTTTGCTAGTTCCCCTGTTGTGTAATGAGAGGCTACTTCTGAAGGCTATTTCTTGAGTCTCTTCTATATGGCTTTTTTGGTTTGCTAAGTATCATTTAAGGTAACTGTTATTTTCTCTGTTTGTGTTGAGGGAATTTTATGCCGTGAATAATGTTGTGAGGCTAGGTAAATACTACCTAACATGAATAATGAGGTTTTAAGATCTTCACGCCAAGTTATAATCTTTTTTCTATAACTTTCCATCCAGTTTAAGGTGTTTTGTATAGTCATGATGTAGTCAAATGTTTCTCGTAATATGACAGGAAGAGTTTTAATGTTTATTAGAATCATACGTGGTCTGCTTCAGAATTTTTGGAAGGTTTCACCTCAAGAAGGGTGGATAGTCGACATCCTGCCCTTAAGTAGTTTGCTTTAAGTCAGTAATTCTAGCTATTGGCTCTCCTCACCTTCACTGAACTTTCACTTGATCATGTTATGAATTTCCCATGGACTCCTATTATCTGCAATTTAACTGTTCTTCAAATTAGGGGTTTCAACTTTCAGTGTACTTCACAAGTGTCAGTTATCTTAAGGATGGTATGTATTTTCTTGTAGAATGAAGCTGTCCTGAGGGCATGTTCTGAACCGCCTCCTTCAAAAAATTCACTGGCTGATGCTGGAGAAATTGGTGCGAAGGAGAGCGCTAGCTGAGATTAAAACTTGGTGGAGTGAAAAGCTAATATTAGATGTGTTCTCTGATAAAACGGTTTTGCCTTTTAATCCTTATATTCTACAAGCAGTTACAACTAATGCTTAGTGCATGTCATCATGTAGCTTTGGTTGTTCTGGCGCTCGTTTGTAGCTGATATTGGTAATTCTAGTGTGTAACTTTACACAGTTGTCATGCTACAATGCAATTAACTCGTATTTACAAAAGAAAGAAATAGAAGGAAAAAAGAAACCGGTAAAAGTTCTGATGGTTCTTTTGGAGCAACAAAGTCATCTTAGAAGGGAACTGTCTAATACTATGTCAATTCCGTTTTGAATCTGTTATCTGGTTTCTTGTTAATGAGAACAGGATGTAGGAAGTTCCTTGTGTTTTGATAACTTGCTGAAAAGCCCTTTGACATTGACTGACATGTTGAAGTTTTAGGGAGACATTAATTGTGAAATTACAGCCATATATTGGGATGATACAGAATCTTGTGACTGGACGATGTGGTCCATTGTGGATACAATGAAATCATAAAACTAGGATAGATTTGTGAACTTTAAAGTCCACTGAAAGTTTAATTTTCCATTTGATATAACCTTTCTAGAATTTTCAAGCATCTATTTTGACGTTAGAAGGCGTGACTAAATTTCCCTTTGATTCCGTTGCTACAAATGGTCTTGTATCCAAGCTTCTTTCTCTTTGGGACGCAACTCTTTTTCTCTTTTGCAGATACACAAATACAGGCAAAATTTACTTAATTGTATTGGCTGTTATAAAACTTTATGTATTTTGGGTTGTGGATAGTTTAATTCTTCTTCTTCTTGGAATTGGTATATAACTAGATATTCCTGCATATTGTACATGTTAGGGGTTCATTAGAAAACCAGCAAGTTGAGTCTAGAATTTGTCTACTTGACTGGAAATCATAATATAGCATCATTTGAGATTTAATTCCATAACCAAATAAATAATGAAGCAGCAAGCAGGTTGTTGCCGCCCCATGTGCCACCAATCCGTGCATCAGCTCAGCAAACTGTTGTACTCAAATTCATGGGGCAACATCTTGCAGCTGCACAAGCAACAGCCTCTGAAATCTAGATGTCCTTTTCTCTCCATCAGAACTTGTTTGACCATTCAACCCCTCTACTTCCAACCAAACTTGCTTCTCGTGAAGAGTTCATTAACCTAAAGTTTTTGTCTTCCTTGAGTGTAAAGTCACTTCATTTGTCAGTCCTACATCTACAGCAGCTGTAAAAGCTAATAGTAAATTACTTGTATGTTGGTTGTTTTTGGGAAATGACTTATTTTGGGGGGGGGGGGGGATGCTTAAAATTTTCTTGTCCATTCACATGGAGGTAGTGGGTCTATTATGACATTTATGTTTCGTCTGGGAGATGATGTATCAGATGAGGAGCCCATATAATTTGAAATGTGGGTAAGGAATAATGGAGGTGTCGCTGTTGCAGAGATACTAAGCAACCCAATAAATTTTATTTTTGTCCTAACAAACAACAGTGGTTGGTTTTTGTGGTCTTCTTGAACCGGTCAACATTCATAATTGAGATGAGATGAGATGATATCCTCCTCTTCATTTTTTAATTTATTTGTCCCTAGCCCCATTGTCATAGTACTACAAAACAACTGACTGCCGTTGTATTTATGTTTGCGTTTCTTTCCTGGGAACCTCCTTTGGAGGTTTATTTATTGGAAATTAACCTCAGCATAAATTAAGATGTAAAAGTATTTAACTAACTCGATCTTGTGTTTTAGAGGGGCCAAAATAAGAAAATCATTTTTAAAATGGACTCGATTGAAAAATTTGTATATTTTGAAGAGCCAAATAGTGCCTACTAATTAACCCAAACCTACGTGATTGACAAAATCCTCACCTCAAATTAAACCTCTCAAAGTCAACAATGCACAACACCCCTGCTGTCTAATCTTTCTTTGGTAGGATTAAAGGTCGGCCAGGACACTTAAGCGGTCGTGTTGCACAAAGAGAAACGTCTAAGATAATGTAATGTACTGGAATTTAGAATATATGTTTGCATTTATAATTCACAAAACGCTTAGTACTTGAATTAACCATCTATGAATTTTCCTTCTCCACCTCCTCTCAATTCTTGCTGCTGTCGCTCTCAGTAAATATATACAAGTCCTATTGACCATAGAAAACTGAAAATTGATGCAACATAACGCACAAAAAACATATTCACAAGCAAGCAATTGGTGACGTAAAATAACTCCTCCAACACCAGTCAGCAGCCTCAGATGATGATTCTAAACTAAATGTTACAAGAAACCCTTGGTCGGCAATTTTTATCTTTATGTTGTTACATCTGAATGATTTGAAATAAACAATTTTCTTCTTCCCTTGCTAGTATGGCATTAACTCCAATAATTATCTTTGGACCAAACCCTTAATCCAAATGTAAAATATGCCGTCCATCAACTCTTCAGCTGCCACTTGGCTGCAAATTGTTGCAAAGAGGGTAGTATTCTTCTTCTTCTTCTTTTTTCCCCTATGTTTGTTAACCTTATTTGGTCCCTGCAGCTATCAAAGCTTGTTAGATTATTAACCCTGACGAAATTCACCTGGTAGTGGTTACGACTACTATTTTTACAATTCATAATAAACATCATCAAGTAACCACAAACTATTGACTCAATCAATTCTCGACATATATTAGTATATGCTTGCCATGTCATATATATTACTTTTTAATGTGTACTTAATCTAAAAAAAAATTTATTCTGATGATTACTCAACTAAATCATCAAACAAATTTACACAAAATTTTCTTTGTTTTTGTACGATAAACTAATCCTTACGAACTTCCGGGTATGAAGCTCAAACTACTATTAATACTTATTTGGCTTAGAAAACCTGTTGTTAAACATATGTTCTTGCTTAGTTAGGCTAAAGGGAGGGGAAAAAAAAAAAGAAAAGTAAGGAATTGACAATTAGTGGGACAATCTCTCTGATTAATCTGCTGCCACTTCGCCAACAAATGTTATTGTTGTAAGGAATCAAAATGGACTTTTAAGCCGAGATGTGGCCCATGCAATAGGGTTCAGACCTTTTTTCTTCTATTTTTGGTCAAATAGGTTTCGAGGGGCTGTACGTTAGGAAACATTTTCTCCGCCGATTACTTGCAGGAAGACGAAAGGAATCATTGTTGTCTGTTGTCATCGAGAATTAGGGGATTTTTTGGACTAATTTTTGTAGCTAGTGCTACTCTTATGCTTCAATTTTTATTTTATTTTTTTCTAGTCTCCTCACTCTCACCTACTAGTCCGATATATTCAAAGATTTAGTTACTAGTAATAAACTTCGTTGGATTACACAAAATTCTTTCTTGTTTGGCATGTTGCAACTAGCTGGTACTAGACTAGACATGAAGCTCTGGTGATTTCTTTTTTGAGAGGGCAAGAGGGTTTTACTAAATGGTCTCCATCCAGGACTTTTTTTTTTTGGGTGGATGAAAATGCATACTTAGAAGTTCACAACACACCTAAAGTTCTAAACAACGTAGAATTGAAGGAGTATCACGGAACTAGATTCTTTTATGCAAAATAGCTTTTGGCAGATTCTAGGTAGATAGGGCCCCTGTGGGAATTGAAGGGAGATTTAGCCGGTTAGGGAACCTTATGCCAATTGCAAAGTCGATTTGGGTAGATCATGTTCTTATTCTTGTGCTTCTCAAAAAAAAGGAGTTCACTTTTACCGAAGTTGGTGCGCAATTAGCATATTTGTATCTTGTCCCAATTTGTGTAGGATAATTGCACGAGCTTCTCTTTTACCTTTTTTCCCCCAATAATATTTGCTCTCTCTCCCCCTCTTTTTTTTGTTCAATTGAATTACTTGTAGTCACATGGAAGTAAATGGGCATTTTGTTCCAAAACCAAAAGATGCTCGAGGAGGCATAACAATTCTATCCGTAAAAGATAATACTAACAATAATGATGCACCTAAATGATTAAAGGTTCTGATGCAAAACAAATAAGAAGACAAGACTACTGCAGAAATTTTTCTTTCTTGATCAGTTACGTTACAGTAGGGTTGTTTGATTGCCATCTACTCTAGCTGATTTCTACTAGTTTCGACTCTCAGCTGCCTCGTCCACAAGAGGATAATGATGTTATGTTGATATCACATAACAGCTTAACCACTGAGGTAAGAGAGTCGAAACGGATAGCAAAAATTACAGGCTCTAAATTGGTTATTTTTAACTGACTGGTGAACGAAATTTTCGAAGCTGAGTGAAATTTTCTCTTAGTCTCTATAACATAATATTAAGTTTGTTTCCTTCTGAAAGTGCTAAAACTATTGCAACTGCAACTTTGTTCTTCGTGGTCATCTGAGTCATTTGAAGAAACCTCAGTGATCCCGCTGGACCCCCCAGAAGATGAGGAGGACGAAACACTTGTGTCCTTGGCCATGAAATCATAGAAAACAACTCCCCCATTATTCTTCGCCTCATCCTCAGATTTCTCACTTCTCTTCTTCAAAAATATACGGCAGAGAACCCATTTTTCCTGAAAAATTAAAAGAAAAAACAAATAAACATCAACTTCAAGAACTTTCACCCCCAAAAAAAAAAAATATATATATATATATATATATCTAGGTTGATCTGGGCTCAAGTAATCGGAAGTCAACGGAAATAGTTAAGTAATGGCTGACTGACCTGCTGGGACAATTTGTTAGGTTGTGGGGCAGTGGCGGCAGCGGTTTCGATGACATTAACGAGGCGATATTCATGCATGACCCAGTCAGTTCGGATTCCGTGAGGTGGCTTACCTCTGTAAAAAACAAGTGTTTTCTTCATACCAACAACATTTACTAGTTGTTGGCGGCTTCTAGTTGATGTCACAATTTCTTTGTCTAATCCGGTTGCCTTCCAATATCCAGAACCAGTTGCTCTGTTGGATCGGTTCCCATTTCGATACTTCACTTCCCTTGTACTGAAAAAGTACCTCTCTTGCTCCAAATCACCTTCATTAATTAATATTTAAACATACTATCAATTAACTAATATCCAATTAATGTTACTAACCAAAAAAAAAAATCAAATCTAGTCTCGACATTTCTTAGCTAGTAGGAGCTTCAAGAACTAGCTAAGAAAGAATTTGGTCACGTAAAAAATTGTAAAATTGGACCAACCTGGCAAATCCCAAGGATCAGACTTGCAAACATCAACTTCAGGGATTATGGAAGCAGGGAGAGGGCAAGATAGGACCTTGCGCTTCAAGTATTGTACAACCAGTTCTTCATCAGTTGGATGAAACCGAAATCCTGGGGGCAATCTCAGCACACCATTCTTAACAAAGTTCAGTTTCTCCATATATGTATGGTAGTACTAAAACTCAACCAAATTAGCTTGGCAACTAACAGTTGAAGAACCCTTTTAAATTAATTGTTGCAACTTAATTATGTAAGTATATAGCTTGGATATTTTACTAGTTGGAACCCATGTAGTAATTAAACTAGAGAAACAGATATAACATAAACAGAAGAATAAGAGGAAGCAATTAAAAGCACAAGAAAGAAAGAAAGAAAGAAAAGAAATAAAAGAAAGAAAAGATGAGGAGAAAGAAAAGTTGAAGACTACTGAGAAGTGCGTGGTACAACACGGGAAGGAAAGCGAGGGTTGCTCCCCTTTTTTATACTAGTAGTGAAATGGGGATGTTGGACGAAGATGGAAGACTCGCTTGCATTTAATTAATACTCCTACACAAATTCATATATTTATTTATTATTAATCCCTACTAGTACTATATTTTTAAAATAACAAGGAGGAACCCAATTTGGCGTAAACAATACTCAATCTCCTTTTGCTTTGACGCATTTTTAACAAAAGTTTTAGGTGCCAAAAGGTTACCAATTTTTTCACAACCAGACGAAACCAAAAGCTTCTAAACTCCCGTACTGCAAAAACTAGCTAGGCCTTCGTTGTTTTTAGACTTGGAAGACCATCGATGGTAAATATTTAAGTAAATCTTGTATTAAAATGTATTTTATTAAAATTAATATAAATAAATTTATATTACAAGATTTATAGATAAATCGAATTTAACATCGGTCTAATTATACATTTCTTGAATTATAATAGGGATTACCGCTAGCTGTTCAAAACTGTACATCTCAACGTTTTATTATGTCTTCCTACTACATAGTTTTAGTTCAATTCTTCTCTCTTTAAATATTTTATGTGCTTCAAATCTTATGCTTGAGCTTTTGGAAGTTCAATGTTTGCATATCTTTGGATGTTAACTTCCTACTTCATCTCTCCATTTTCTGTAACTTTTCCGATCCTTACAAGTAAAGGGTTCATATAAGATTTTTTTTTTTTTTTTTTTGGGGGTGGGGAGGGCAATGAAGTTTGATTCAAAGGAGAAATTGTGAATCTATATATTTTTGTATAAATTAAAAATGGTTGATATTCTATGGCTAATCTAATTTTGAATATTTTTCACTTTAAATTATCAAATTTATTTCATTTTAATTTTTTTTAACATAGTCTAAAAAATTAACGAAATATTTTTATATGTACAACAAATTTAACAAGATGATAAAAAATATTTCATTGACATGCCTTGACGTTTACAATATGGTTAAAACTTCTTTACAACTTGGAATAATGCATGTAATTAATCCAATTATATCAGCTTTCAAAAAAAAAAAAAAAAAAAAATCCAAATTATACCAGGTCTAAATAGTTTTGTCATTTTAATTAGGACAAGAAATTTGTTTGATTAGTGAATTGTTGCGCAATGAAAGTTCATCCATTAATGGCCCCGTAGTGCTAATTAAGAAAGATCACTTTACCCATCTCGTAAGGCTGAAATCATGTTACGTCAGTCTCCTCTGGGGTTCTCCAAACTCTTTACTGGGGAAGAGTTGAAGTACAGAAGTGCCCACGAGCTCTCAATGTCCATGTTCATAGTTGGGAGTTGGGGACTGAATTTATTACACACTAGTCTTAGTTGGTTGGCTTTAGAGTTTAATTTCGTCCCACTGTGTGACTTTGTGTGTGGGTGAGTTACACGACTTATTAGAGTGTAAACGAATGGAAGGGCTCACAAGTAGTTACAAGTAATTCGGTCGAAAATTTAGTTCGAGTTCGACTTGACCGACCTCGATTCGACTTTATTCGAATTCGAATATCTTGATAAGTCGATCTCGAATATATATATATATTATACTCGAATATTTGTCGAACTTTTCAAGCACGTATATAAATTTTTTAATTTTTTATTGTATGTAAAATTACTAAAATATTTATACTTTTTAAAAAATTACTTCTTTTGCCTACAGAAAAGTCAAATTATTTGAATTCAAACTCGAGTTTGAACTCGTTTTACTTATTTTCAAGTGAGTTCGAATTGAATTTCTGCATTATCATTTTTTTTCAAGCTCAAGCTCGAGGTTAATTTTTAAATCTCAATCGAACTCGAGTTTCATAAAAAATTTCAAGTTCAACCTCAAGTAATGCATTATTTATACTTGACTTGATTCGTTTACAACCTGACGACTAACACTTATCACAAGTAAATACTTGCGTTCGTTTACACCCTAACGACTAACACTTATCACAAGTAAATACTTGCGTAAATTCAGATATTTATCTACGGTGCACCAAAAGAATAAGTTTGTGAGTCTTATGTGGGACTTATTTCGAATGGAAAAAACTTACATAAACCCGGTCTTTGACACCCACCTGTAGACCCTGCGGTCAAGATTAAATCTTATAAAATCTTGCTTATATCAGCTTATGTCATAGATTCCATAACATTTAATCCACACCACAAGATCTACAAGTGAGGCCAAAAACCAGTTCTGCCTAAGTCTTTCCCATTTTGAATCTCTGTGTGGGTCACACATTGTAGCCCAAATTTCTTTTGTACATAGAGTGTGCGTAAACATTTCTATCTATATATGAAATTTCCCTTACCACTAGGACTGTCAATTGGGCCTTGTGAGCCAAATTTGGCAAAATTCAAACTCGACTCACAAATTTATTTGGGTTTCGAGCATTAATCGGGTCGGACCAATCTCATAAAGGTGAATCTCATACTGAACTCACAAAATTATTTGGGTTTCGGGTTTTAATCGGGTTAGCCCAAACTCACATTATCCAATAAAAAATTTTATAGTTTTTTTTGTTAACATTTTGTTTTTTGCACCCGGTCAATACAATATGGAATAATATGTACTACTTATGTCAATAAACAACTATTAACTAGATATTATTGAGCCACAATATTTCAACTAAATTGACTAATGATGTTAGGTTATTATTTTTAATTACCGGAGTTTAGGTAAGTTAATAGAATACTAGAATTATTAACTATTATCCACATAAAATTAAGTAGTATTATTTAATGTAAGATGAAATTAGTATTTTATATATATATGGGCCGGGTTTTAATCGGGCCGAGCCTAATAAAGCCTAAACTCGGCTCACAATTTAATCAAACCTAATATTTAGATCCAAATTCAGCCCACTCACTTTAACATAGGCTCAGACCATTATTTTTCGAGCCGGGAGGGCCGAGCTCGGGCCGGCCCGGCCCAATTGACAGTCCTACTTACCACAACAATAATACACCCACCGAATTAGGCCTGTCAATAGATTGGGTTTAAATTTGGATCCGATTTGATCTAGACCAGTATTTGGGTTTAAATTTGGATCCGATTTGATCTGGACCAGTTTTATCCAAATACAGATTCATGAGGAATTTTGATTACAAATAGATCGGAGTACTATACATCTTGTTGTTCTGACCCGATTAAAATATTTAATATATAATAAAATTATATATAATTAGTGTTATTCTATATGTACATATACATATATGTTGAATGTAAATTATATTCTATTGTAAAATCCATACATAAATATAAATTTTGAAATAAATATTTTATAATTACAAAAAATAAAATTTCTGTAAATTATAAAATTTTATATTAAAAATTTAAAAGTTAAAAAAAAAATTACAAGACACGTATCTGGATCCGAATCTGACAAATCTAGGTATAAATTTATTTTTGTAAATTCGACTAATACTCAGATCTTGATCTAAATTCAAATCCAAATATACTAATTGAATCCGAATCTATTAATTTCGACCCCAACCCGATCCGTTTAAGCTTACACGAAATTGCTTTTACCAAAGGTGGCAAAGTAGTGCCAACGCTTTCTAACAATTTGGATAACCCATTCCTCCACAAATACAGCTCTGCATCTTGAAATGCTTACGAGTCAGGGACGCTCTACTTTTTTCATTTTTCGCCATATTATGTTTTGGAGTCCCATGCATTTCTAAATTGCTGATTGTGTCACGCCTAATTAACCAATTCAAGAATACTAAATGTTATTTTCCAAAAAAAAGAATACTAAATGTTCTGCCAAGAAAAATGCAGGAAAAAAAAATTTACACTTGAATCTGTCTCGAAATTTGTTATAAGTTAGTACTATAATAATTATCGTTACTAGTAATCTATACATTGACTATATAGCTCGTCCCGATCCAGTGCCCATCTTAGTGTAATTTGTGTTTTGTTAATTTAATACTATTAAAACTCTTATTTGCATTACATTTAAGTTAACTAATTACACTTGAGACTGTAAATTAAAAACGTGCGAGTACTTGTAGGAAAAGCATAGAATGACTAGATAAGCAAGGTTCTTGATTGATCAAGAAGCCACTGCTTTGGGGTTTTCGTAATCAAATGGCCATCAAGATTTTTTTTTTTCTATTTTTTGATAAATCAACATAAAATTCACAGTGTACAGTTTTGTCACATTGTAACAGGATTACAGAGAATAATACAGAAGCAGAATTATGCCTCATATTTAGGTTTTAAACAGGTGAATGAGTATATGCACTTGATGTTACAAAATTTTGCAAGTAGGGAGGTGTTGGGGATAATTTTTTATAGAGAGAATGTGTAATATTTTATTTAATACTTATATCTTATGTTTTTATAAATGGGGATAACTCCCTATTTGTAGGAAGTTAGTTGGTGGGCAATGGTTTGATGCCCGACCGATTTAGTGTAACTCATACATGTTTGAGCAACGTATGTTCGAATGAATTGTATTCATCCGAATTCGTGTTAGATCCGAACCGATTTACTTGTGTTGAATTCAAACCACTAGAATTCGACTTACTTATGTACTAATTATACATCGACCCTCAAAAACCTATTACGTGCCATGTGTGCTTAACATATTGGACGGTAATTTTTTTGCATCATCAGCATTGATATAAAAAATGCTGAAGAAATCCATTAGGCCATATTGCTATGTTTTCCTGATGCTTACGCTGATTTATGTTGTAAATTTACCTAAAACTATTACGTCATGTCACTTTTTTTCCCAACAAGAAAATTAGTTAGCTAGTGAGCGACTCGCAAGTCACAACAATAGCATGCAGCATGGAGTAAGCACCTCGCGTAATCATCTGTCTGTCAAAAAACTAAATAAATATTCAAAATTAATTGTAAGTATTTGGATCAGCATAGATAGGGTGGGTGCACGGCATGTTTAACTAACTGCTACTGGTTCAGTACAAATGCTAGAACCAAAGATGCCGTTCCAGGTTCTATTTCTCAGGGGTTAGGGTGGTAAAACGAGCGAGAAGCAGTTCTCATTTCGGTTAAAAGTTTAGTTCGAAATTGTATTGACCAAAGTCGAGTTAAGTTTTTTAGTTTACGAGGTGGAGTTCAAATTCTAGCATGTGAGACTCGAAAGTTTGTCGAGTCACACACATGTATTGTAATTTTTTATTCTTCATATTCAAAAAAAAATTGAGCTCGAAATCGAGTTCAATAAACTTGAATTCTAGATCGAGTATATTAAAATTTTATCAAGTTCGAATTCAAAATTGATATTAAAAACTGAGTTGAATTCAAACAATCTATTAAAAATCGGTTTGACTCGTTTATATGGGTTAAACCCTGGGGCCGTTGGTCACTCCTTCTTTCCTACTATATGGTTTCTTTTTTTAATCTACTATGTATTACTTATTACTACTTAACTACTAGTAGATTATCCTGTGTATAATAGCTGGACATGTGTAATTATCACATATACTTTCTGAATTTGAGTGAATGATTGAAGGGCAATATGTACACAATTTTCGTTTTCTAAGGATTGGAAATTTTTGGGGAAAATAAAGTCTTGGGGTCCTACTTGCGTCGGATTCAAGAGTAAGGGACAAATAAGCCAACTTCAATTCATATCATACCCCATATCAAGATTTCCTTATATTTTCTTGTCTCCCAGTTTCTGTGTTATTTATGTTATGGATCCAGATCGGAAATTTTGGGACCAATCATCAAGATTCCTTCGTTTTTATGAAATATGAGAGTGCGTATGTGTGATGAATCATAATTATTTGCTTTTTATTTAAAAAAACTTGCGAGCAAAATTTAGCATCTAATGTTTTACCAAGTAAAAATTGACAACAAGGAATTGAGGTCTTCAATCATCCTTTTTTGGTGATAATTGTTTGAGTTCGTCTTAGCAAATGAATAGGGAAAATAGAGGATGGAGATGTAAACAACTTAGATAATTATAATACATGATTAATATAAGCATTAATGGTCTAGCTGATTAACTCAAAATAATTTTAAGAAACTAGCATCTATAAATTGCAATACGAAATATTTAGGTTGCATGAGGCCTAAGAGAAACGAGCCATTTCATTTATTCATTTATTTTTTTGGTGGAGAAAAATGGGTTGGAGTGGGAGTGCCAGAGATTTTTGGAATATAGAAAGAAATAAAAAAAGAAAAAATAGTTAATGCAGTGAAATTAACAAGGAATCGTAGGGGACAGAGAGGTTAGATAATACTAGTAGTAAAATGAGAAGTGGGGTCAACGTGGTGGAATGGTTGAGATTTAGTTAAACTGGAGCCTCAAACATTGACAATTGAATTGGATTAATTAAAGAAAGCCAGATTCCGTATGAACAAGGAAAACTCATCTCTATTTACGAAAATTTTAATTAGGAAAACTAAGAAAGATGGAAAAAAAAAAAGAATTTAATACAGTATTAGACAAAAAATTAAATACCCTAATTAATTAAACAAATAATGAAAAGGGCAATGAGATTCCCACAAGTAAATGCTTTCTCAACCCAACCCAACTTGTGCGTTACAATATAATACTCGTAGCTAGTATGTCTCTTAAGACATCTAGTAATTGGCAAGAATTATTGCGGCAATGACATCCCTTTCTTCTCTTTCTTTCTTTTTTGTAAATTTAGGTTGCGAGTCAAAAGGAGTTTGCGTGAGGGAGTTGAAGAGGGTTTTAAGGAGAAAATTTAGAGAAACGTCAAAGGCTGCAATTATTGTTTCGAGTAAATAATGTTGTTCACTGGAAAATGTATGCTGCCTCGGCTCCTCCATCATATCTTCATTAATTATCTACTGTTTAATTAACTATGAATAATTATTCATCTCTCACTCTTGTCTTATGCCCTTCCAACTAAACCCAAAAATATGATTAGTGTTTTGAAAAACCCACTCAATCATCAAAAGGTTAATTATAAATTTCTTAGATAATCACATTAATTACTGTCTATTAAGAGGAGGAGAATTAAATTTACGTTAATAATGTAGGCCATCACATCCTCACATAAACTTTAACCTCTCCAGCCAAATTTTGTTTTTTAACTAAGACATTTCTTTACAAAGTTCACCACCAATCAAATATGTACTGCTCCACTAGTTGTATTTTCTTGGTGTTTTAGATAAAACCTTAATTAATTACTCGTAGCATTAATTTTCTGGCTAATCTGAACTATCAGCCCTCATTTTGTAGCAGACTTCTTAAACGCAAAGGTAATGAATTTCTTGTGTAATACATATTCTCATCACCACCACGTTTTACTTGCATGCTCAGTGTCTAATATATATATATATATATATATATATATATATATATATATATATATGCATATATCTATTTTTTCTTCTGTTCTAGCTCCATTGATATTGAAGAAAACATGTAGTAAATGTCCCAACTACGTTACACAGAAGAAAAGATAAAATGTCACAAGACACACTATGGTAGTATTACTTGAATAGATTGTTTCCTTAATTTTATGGGTAACATTTCTTACGAATTAACTTAAGTGCCAGCAGACATTCTCTCTTAGTTTAAAGGCAACGTAGAGTAGAATCAATTAATTTAAGCAAGGCATTAAGTTATTTCTGGCAGTTATTAATTGAAATAGCATCCAAGCCCCTGTTAAAGTGAAAATGATGCTTATGAGGAAAGTACTTCTTTGATATCAATCATTAATTCATAATGCTCTTTGTTTTTCCCATTATTTTTGGCATCATTGCATGTGTTACAACTTTCAACCGGACTACATTCTCTTTTTTTTTTTTGTGGAACTTGTTCTGTTCTATAACATGATTCCCACTTTGAAATTAGGTGGAAGAATTTTATTATGTTAATTAGCTGGACTATTAAAATTAAATGACCATAAAGATACATGAACATGATCATCAATTAATTAATGAGAACAGGACTTTACCAATTAAAAGTGCAAAGAGAAGAGGATAAGGGGGGGGGGAAGAACTAAATCATCGAATCATGCACTGCACTGCTTCGTATGACTATTATACACACTAAAATCAAGAACCCCCAATTGATTTACCCATCTTGGGGTAAAATGCAATTAAGCTTCCAAAAATATCTAACTACAATGAATATTAGGTCTTGAAAATGATCCTAAAGTATTTAACATGATAGATATTACATTCATTTACGTGCATATCAAGTCTTTAAATTAAATAGGCAGACAAATCTATTTTTCTAGTAATTCACAAACCACAAGTAGAAGTAAACCATTATTTAAAGAAAATTTCTAGAAGAGGCATAGAGTATAGAGAAGAGAAGTTCAACAGCGACAATGACTTTCAAAGTTGACTACGGCATGTTTTATTGATAGATACTATTGAGGGGTTTTGAAATATAGGCCGATTCGTGGAAAATTAGAGCTGCTTTTCTTCATTTTAAAGCTAAGATTGTCGTTCACAAGCAATACAGCGCAGGCAGGATTGTGTGAGGACAAGTATCTTGTAATACAGTAGTAGTTGTATTTGTCAGTACAAAAAATTGGAAAACAGGATCGCTTCCTTTCTTCATTCGTAGGTAACCTTTTATATAAAAATATTCCAACAACAATTTTTATCAAAATACGCAAATATTACTAATGACGACGGCTAGTGGGCGACCTTAAATTGGCTTATTGTTAGTATCCTTTCGAGGAAAAAGCTTTTGTTATTTATCTTGTAATATGGAGTGAGTTTTACACTCACTGAAATAACTCACAAAAATATAAAAATTTTTAAGAATAAAAATTCTTATTAGTCACACTCTGTATTGTAAATTAACTAATAACAAGTATTAAATCATCCGTAAAGTAAGAAATTCCTACTTTAATTTCAAATAGGGCTCTTATATTTAAATAATTCAACATGTAAAGTGATTAGTAAAGAATTATTAATTCCAAGGATTGCTTTTACTTCATATAAATATTCATAAGATTTAAACTTACCGGTAACCATCAACGTACGTATGACGTGGAGACGAACTAATTTGGTGATGCTCCCTTATGTGTATTAGTAGTATGATATATGAAATGTAGTGTACCATGGCTGGAAGGCATGAAAAAGATATGACATTGTTATCTTTAGATAGGAATAATTGATGGTTTAATGTCTAATCACAACATAGATAACTGTTCTAATGACGGCTGAAGTTTTTCACATACAAACTCATCCTTTAATTTTAACATACTTTTTTTTTTTTTTTTGAATTTATAACAACTTATGAACATAGATAACTTCTATGTACCAAATGTGTGCATGTGCAACTTTAAATATCTCAAATAATTAGAAACAGTTAATGAGATCCATTATAAAAAAATTATTGTACTGTACATTATATGAAATACTTGCTATTTATATATTGCTAATTAATTAATTAAGTACTATTAACAGTGTGAAGTCTAATAATGCTAGT
This sequence comes from Cinchona pubescens, assembly GCA_025175665.1. Lineage (NCBI taxonomy): Eukaryota > Viridiplantae > Streptophyta > Magnoliopsida > Gentianales > Rubiaceae > Cinchona > Cinchona pubescens. The sequence continues at coordinate 1,281,786 of JANKKI010000141.1, forward strand.
AATGTACAGAAAGAGAGATATTTTGGGTTTTTGACAGAGACATGGAAATGTTGAGTAGCTGTGTTGATCTAACTTCGTGCATGTTTCCTGAGGCAGGAAGTATGACGCTTACTAATATGATTCGTACAGAGAAACGTACAAATCTACTATTGTTGGTTGGATGGTTAATGTGAAGAAGGGATGATGCACCTAAAAATTCTCTATTTCATTTATTATTTCACTCTTTATTATACCACTTAATAAAAGATCAAAATTTTTTTATTAGAAATTTTTGTTATATTTAAAAGAAATCTTAATAGTTTATTTGTTAGTGAGATAAAAAAATAAGAAAGAAGATCTCGTGGCTGGTGATGCACGATTCATGAGAGAAAAATAGGAGGAAGGAAGGTTTTGGTTTGTACTTTTTAGAATGGGAAAGCCACAATTTGAAGAAAGTTGACGAAATGGGCATCATCGAAATTCGCATAACAACAAAAATAGGCCTCTTTGGGCATGTGTAGGGTACCTGCAACCTCACCCTTCAGCCCACTTGAACTACTATAGATGATGCAATTGTACTCGCATGTATCAATCAAAAAAGATAATCCCCTTTGGCACTCATGCTTCAAAATTCATTTCCTCATGATTCCCCTCTCGAAAGCAAATCTCAAATATCTCCTCTTTCTTTCTTTGACAACTTTACCATTGAGGAGGAGTAGTAATAGTAGCAGCAGCAAGGGAAGTTTTTACTTTATAGCAAGGCATGCATGTGCCTCCTTTTTTTCTTTGCTTTTCCTACCTACACAAGTACAGATACATAGTAAAAGTCCAAAGCTAAATCCTTTGACTCCATGTCTCTACACAAAAAAAACTTTATAATAAATATTGTAGGAAGCTTCAATGCGGTTTCCATATTCCAAATCTCATCCTAATAATGAAAAATTTTAAGCAAGGTGCTAAATCTATGCCCCATCATCTGTTATTAAGTATTTTATAGTTTTAAAAGATAAACTCATCATCTTATATTAATTATTAGGTGTAGTAAGAGTTTTTTATAAGAAGAAAGTGCATTTTTTTTTCCATCAATTAATAAGAACTTGACGTAATAAAATTCGTATAAAGAAAATATTAACTAGTATAAATGGGCTTAGACTTCCACATAACTTAAAGAGTAAGTTTCGGTTACTCACTCCGTAATGCAGAGTAGGTATAATAGCCATTAAGATACTCATAACTTTTCAATCATCTAACAGTGAAATAATCACTCTACATTAGGGGGTGAGTAGCAAAGAATTTTCATAATTTGAGGTGAACTTTTATGAGGTGGTATATATGATAGATTGTGAAACTAGGCCTCACATAAAATTCTCATTCCCGCCTGTTCATAACAAATATTTTTGGTAAAAAACGAAATTCGACAAATATAACAAATATACTTGCGATTTTGGGCTTTAGTCAAAACACACTATGTGTAAATCACATTTATGGTATGGGCTTAAGCCCATAGCAGGTAGGCCAAGGCAAGCAGTCCAACAGAGGAGATCCACTCCAATAGGCGAATCCTAATCTTTAAGAGCTGAATACTTTTTCCGAAACCTCCTTGTAGAGCCCATAAACTGTTTTATTGAGAGTAGCATGGGAGGGCAAGGGATACTCTGGGCCGGCTATTAATGTTGCTTCCAATGCATTCCTCTGATCTCTGGACCTTTTAATTTATTTATTCCGTGCTTTAATCTCCCCATTAGTATATAAATGACTATCTGCTTCTGTAATTAATGGAAAAGTCTGCAATTTACTTTTAGGAAACTATTCCTTTATACTTTAAATATTTATATAGTACAATATCATAAACTTTCAAATCTCTAGCTTTTACTGTACAAAATTTTAAAATTAAGAAAATAATTTCCTAAAACGAATCGTATAATTTCTCCCAATTATAATTTGGAATAAGACAAATTAAAGCATAAATTAAGAGGTTGATCAGTATCTATTGTCTTCCAATGTATACACGAGAAACATCCGTTGACTAACCGGTTCTTCACCAAGGATGTTAATGCAATGGAAAAGGGCAGTTAATTGTAGTTTTGTTAATGTTTACATTATCTATTTATAAATTTTGAATTTACAATTAGCTCTTTTGTAGCTTGGATTTTTTTTCTTTTCCTTTTTTTTTTTGTAAAATGAATGGAAAATTAAAAATTTAATAAATTTGTGCAAAAACTCCAAAATACCCCTAATCCTAATACTCTTTTACCGCTCGAAAAAACCCTCCAACGGAAGTGGTTGGTTGTATTTTATATTAAAATGCATAACAAACCTTAATTAGAGATTTTAAATGAATAAAATAACCCTATAAATAAACAATTTTGTACACAACCGCCTAACGGTCACTTAACGAATTATTTAATTATTTTACTTTAACTCAAATCACAAAAGAATAGATTATAAATTCAAAATTATAAGAAAGTAACATAAATATTAATTAAATTACAAGAAAATTCCTTATAATTTACTCCAATAGAAAATGACCTTCCAATTCCAACCATCTTCATCGCCTACGACAAGAATTTGATTTATTCTCATCGTAATTCGTATGATTCTTCTTCCGCCAACACAGGAATAAAATTTTCGCATCACTTCCAACGATGTACATATACTAATAGATTTTTAACAAAGTTAATACACCCATGGTAATAATCAAATCAATATTTCCTAGTATATACCCTATTACCTATATTAAAGAGACAATAAAGTGTAATTTAAATGATAAGACACTTCTTTTATAATTTATTAATCACGAATTTAAGTTATTAAAGGACAGAAGTATAGTGGGTTAGAAAAAAACCCATACTAAAAAACAAATGAATGTAGTGAAAACACCAATAAATTCAACTCAAATTTGATTAAAGTTCATTTTAGATTTTTTGATTTATCAATTAATCAAATTAAGGACACAACTAAATTTAGTGGCCTAGGCAGCATCTATAACGGTAAAAACTTGCATTTCTATGCATACATTTGAGATATTTGGGGTTTCACTCGACATAGTTTATTGCTTTCTCTCCGTAATTCAATACAGAGCCAATACAAGTTCAACTTAATCAAGTTCAACTTAATAAGAACTTAATAGTTTAATTTTCTAGCATGTTAAGAATTGTAATAAACATGCACAATATGGTACTCAGTAGTTTATAAGTTTGTTAGGGGTTACGGTGCTTTGTTTAAAAAGTGCTTTTAGATTGTAAAAGTATTTTTTTTAAATATTTGATAAATATTGTTCCTAAATTTAGGTGTAGAACTTTTGGTTTCAAAACTATTTTTAACACAAGTTAGAAATTGGTGCATTTGGATTAGATTTTCTTTTAAAAATAATTTTTACAAGTGCTCTTTCTTATGCCATTTTACCATCAATTTATAATTGAATAAAAAAAAATTAAAATTTAAAATCATATATTACCAAATATTAAAAAAATACTTTTGCAAGTTTACATTAAAACAACAAAAACTAAGCATTTATTAAGTGCTTACTTCAAAATTCTACCAAGTAAAATATTTTATGATAAGCTACCACAACCTCAAATGGGCCTAAGATTCGTCTGAAGGCATCTATTTAACACCAAATTAAAAATACAATCAAAACTCGACCAAATAAAATATTTTGCGATAAGTTACCATAACCTCAAACGGACCTAAGATTCGTCTGGAGGCATCTATATAACACCAAATTAAAAATACAATCAAAACTCTACCAAATAAAGTATTTCATGATAAGCCACCACAACCTGAAACGGGCCTAAGATTCGTTTGGAGGCATCTATTTAACACCAAATTAAAAAGGTTAAAGAACATGACAAATAGAGCAAATGGAACAGACAACCAAAATAGGAAATAGTAGATATAATATAGATGCCCTGTGCCTACCAAAAAAAAGGTCCTACCGGGAGTCGAACCCAGGTCGCTGGATTCAAAGTCCAGAGTGCTAACCACTACACCATAGAACCCAATTTGTGAAAGTCTTGTCACTATATAATTGATAAAAGATGAAGTGCTAATCGATATCAGGACTTGTTATTAAGTATATTTTGTAGGAAAATATTTAAGTAGACTCAGTTTTTTATTCCACCTATAGATCCTGTAGTCATGATTAAATGTTAAAAAATCTTGTTTACATCAACTGATGTCATAGATTCTTTAAAATTTAATTTATACCACAAAATCTACAAGTGGAATAAAAAATCAGGTCTACCTAAATCTTTACTTATTTTGTATCGTTGAAGTTTCTGACCTCTTCCATGTAAAGATTTTTTAAATTTGTGATTCTAATCGTACCAACGTTTCATACGCAGATTGCCTTTGCTATTTGAACACATAAATTGGTTAGTAAAAAGGTCTCTGAATAAAGCAATAATTCATATTTGTGACCAAAAAGAGTTTTTACGAAATTGTGACAATTTTTTTTTTTTTTTTTTGGTTTTAAATCATTAGTTTTTCCAATCATCCTGTCAATTCCTAGTATCGTCTGTCGTTTTTCCAATCATTAGTTTTACGAAATTGTGACAAGACATTTTATGCTGTCGTCATTTTTGGAGCTAAGGATCAACCCTTTAATCAATCATAACGCACAAACAGATAGCTCATACTGTACATGCTTAAAGCACAATTATTATTATTATTTTGGCATATCAAAACCTTCAAATGGAGTAAAAGATAAGTTTAGAGAGAAATATCAATAGATACTGTCGTCCTTTTATTATTGCAACTTCAATTTTGATATACTTCCTCCTAGATGTGATTCATATATGAATTCCTTATTCTTGTATAGACTACCTGTATTTTTCTATTTTTACTTATCCAACCCTTCACTTGCTGATGGACAACAAGCTAATGATTTGGTGTCCACGTTGATTTTGTAAAAAAGACTGAATTTATATAAAGTGAGAAAGTGACAAAGTTATTAAAGCATTATTAAATCAAAAGAAAGAGGAATAAAATTTAACTAAGTATCTAAAATTAGAGATTAATAATTCACTATAATTTTGTCACGAAAAATAATTTTAATGAATTATTTGAAATTTATGAATTTATAAATCATTTTCCTTCCAGAAATTTGCCATTTGATTAGCCGCTGTTGATGCTTTTCTAGAATCTATATCAATGTGCAATTAAGGACCTGATAGTGGCATTTCCACTTCTTTTTTAATTGGGAAATAGAAAGCTTACGTATTGTAACTTCCTAATAAATTACAAATTCTTTTAAATGTTCATCTCTCACGTCTAAATTTTTGTTAATAATTTCATCTTTAATTTTTAGACATTCAAGTGTTAAATAAAAAGTCTTCCAATAAATTTATAATTAACTAGTATTTGTGATTTTAAAAATTACAGTATCTACGATACTATTCCTTTTCCTGTATTCAATAAGCACAATCCAAATTACTTGTAATCATAAACCACATGCATCTAGTACAACCATAGACGATTTGCATGATTGACTTAATTAACTGTTGCTTCCACTTGAAATAATTCTTCCAATTCCTTTTGATTATGAACCGCTCATTTCTAATTTTTCCATACAAAGTATGCATAAGCCAGAGACGAAATTCAGTTTACTTTAAGCCAGTCGATTGAGTATATATGTAGGGGTATACTTCTTGCACGCAATGAAAGAGTTCTGCTAATGGAATCCAAATGTTTTCCAATTTTTGTTGATAACATTATGGTGCATAATTGACATACAAAACGTAACGACCCGAAATTTCTAAGTCCCCTAAGCCTTCTCATTGTTGTCTGCATCAAACTCCCCAACTGCTCTCCATTTGTGGCAATATGAGAGGATCATCATTTTGTACAACCCCAATTCCCGCACACTGTCAGTCACTTGACGGGGTGACGATGCGTGTTGTCATTACAACTTGAGAAAATGTTTTGCTAGTCTTAATTCTGTAATATTTAATGGGTATTCTAAATGATTGAAAAATAATAGTGTTGATCCTGAAATTTGTTAGGGATAAGTCCAAGCATAATCTAATCCAATGCTTAGGTAAAGAACTTGCGCGTAATATCCATGTTTGAAACACCTGAGAAAATAGAAGGCAGGGTTGTGTCCTTTAAAGAAAAGTTTCGACGCTCAAATCAGTACTTAATCCAAATAGTAATTCAGAGAATTCAGAGCTTGTCAAATTAAGGATATCATTAAATGAACTTGACTTGTCATTTTACTATTTATATACGTGATAAATGGTTGAATCGATTCGTGCGTTGAACATTTATTAGTTGACCGATTTAGGGTTATTTGGATCATGAGAGTAAATTACTAAAACACCTTACTGAATTCGGGTTTAAAATCACGTATAATATTTTTAATGGTGTATTATTTGGATATCATCAAATAAAATCCTTACTTTTCAGTTATCTCAATGATATCCATACTACAGAACGCGATAAGTATCACATGTTTAAAGGCTGCCTAGGTGATTAATTCTTGATTTAAGTACTTTTTTTTTTTTTTGGAAAAAAAAAAATATTGGTTGCAATTTATGAGGAGGGAATATTTCCCAGATGAACCATTTTCGGAGAAGGCACTTGTACAACCTTGGATAGTTTTGGGCTCCAGCTCCATGCTAATCAAAAAATCAGTTCAACACCCATTAATTGATACATATCAGCCACTGGCATTGTGATATCAATCATGCAACTTATCACAAGCACAATTATTGGCATGACATTGACAGTGCAATTGTCATTTTGAATTGGTATGCACATCAAAAGAGTCGATTAGGCAATCCTCCTAAATGATTATCACATTTTGTATCCCGTCCATTATGAATAAAGCTTACTTGCTCGAAAGAATGACTACTCGTGGCAATTAAGGAGGCATAACTACTACGAAAGCTAATTGATTGTCACAAACTTAATTTTACAACGATAAGAAAATTTGATGATTCACATCGCCACATTCAAGAACCATTTAATTAAATATTACTAGTAATTTTTTAGCTAGGATGACGTCAAGAATTTCTTAATTACTTCCTTTAGGGGTACACGAAGTAAATAATATTCCTAACCTAAATAAAATCGAAAATGAAATATGACACTATATAGGTAAACCCTCATCCGATTCGAAAAATCTCCAAGTTAGCCCTGGCATTTATTTTGCATCTGTGGCTACTTATATAGTATCATAGTACATCTGGATTTATACAAACACATTTTATAGCTGGCTTATATATTGAACTAAGAAACAAGAAAGCTAAGTAGTTCGCAGTCCACGTAGGTACACAAAAAATCATCTGGGAGAGCCACCTAGCATTCATATGGATCCAAATTTCATGAAAGAACAGAAATAACAACATTGTTGTTGTGAATATGTCATTATTTTTGTCGTAATTCCAATATTCAAAATTGTAACCGATCGACCTGGCTTCATCAAGAAGAAATTCAAGAAAGAACCCTCATACAAATAATTAAATTTTAACACTTGCACAACATAACGAAATCATGCAAGAAAGTCTGCTACAAAACACAAACTAAAGGAATAAAATTAGTATCGGCTGAGGAAAGGAAAAGAGGAGCGGTGGCATTAAAGGACAAATTAAGGAGGTAGAATACAAGGCAATAATAATGATTTGTGGAGGGCGTGTTTTCTGCTTTAGATCGATGAAGGAAGAAACGGCTAAAAGAATTGGGAGGAGAATATCACGTGAAATGAAGGTTTTGGAGGAGAAAAGGTTAATGGGTGTTATTCTTAGTAACGTAAAGCATGGGCGTCACTACACAAAGGTTTTTTAGCCATGCCCAGGTTGCGTGCTTTGGTCATCTAATACCACAAAAAAACAAATTTATGATTGCACAAAAATGGCTTCTCTCTTTATGCCGTTTTCCCTTAGAAATCTCTGGAGAATCTTTTTTACTTACTAATTAGGATCTACTCTTCAAGTTTAACTCGTAGTAATTAATTAAAGTCCTATACTAAAAAAAACAGAGATATAGGACAATTAAAATAATTAATGTCTCATTAGCTCAAGAATGAGAGATATATGGCATTAATTGGTTCTATCCCATATAATAAATCATGGTGCAATGCCAAGTTAAGTTATAATATGAAAAGGGTTAAACATATAGTACTACTTAGTATAACCCTTTTTTTCCCAAAAAATTTAAAAAGAATTGACAGTAGTATTTCATTTTTTACGATATATATCATGCAGGCAATGAAGTGAAGAGGGCAAATGAGGCAAAGTTATTTACCGTAGAGTATAGCAAATGATTTTGTTGTACGCCACCTATCATTGTTCCACTTGTCATGCAAACGAGGATGAGTTCAATGCACACAAACTCTCCAACTCCTCTCCTACCTCAAATTTCTCTGTATAAATACTCTCAATTCAGTTCCCATTTTCCTCACCTTCAACATAAATTTGCATGATTCAGTAGAGTTGATCGACAAGAGGCATTTAATTAACATAGGGGTCTCTGTCTCTCAAGAAACCCTAGCTGCTTATATTTTCACTACACAAAGTTAGGCCAGGGAAACTATTATATTATTTTTATTAGTATTTTTTATAATAAGGAGATCGATGGCTCTCTTTGACCTTCAACGCCCGTGGGTGTTTGCCTTCGGTATCTTAGGTCAATCATATATTAATTTCTTGTCTCTTTCCATTCTTAATTATTTTCCCCCTAATTTTTCTGTGTTCTAATAATGTTTTCACTTTCTTGTTATCATATAGGTAACTTCGTTTCCATTTGCGTATTACTTGCCCCATTGTAAGTTGGCTCAAATTGAGTTTGGAACATCATTAATCTCGAACCCATTTAATTTAATTTTGTGGTTAACATATATAATTGGTGTTTTGTGTGTATGACGTTCATTCGAATCTACAAAGAAAAATCAACAATGGGTTATCAGTCCCTACCATATGTTGTAGCACTTTTTTCGGCCACGCTGTGGATGTACTATGCACTCCAAAAAAAAGCAATTCTGCCTCATCTCCATCAACTCATTGGGATGCGTGATAGAGACCATTTACATCGTCATATATATTTTTTACGCATCAAAATCAACCAGAGTACGAAAACATAGATGCGAAATTAATGTATCTTATTATTTTCTAGTACTAGTTACTAGAGTCCCACCCACAACATATATGTACATGATGTACTCGTACTATTCTTTGAAGAATATATGTTTGACAATATTTTTATTTCGAAAAAACATTTGCAGAAATATACAATCAAGCTGGTTGCTACGTTGAACGTGGGGGCATTCTGTGCAATTTTTCTCCTCACAAATTTTGCCGTGCAGAATGAAGAAATTCGTGTCGAAGTTGTTGGATGGATTTGTGTAGCTTTCTCTGCGAGCGTTTTTGCAGCACCTCTTAGCATTGTGGTAAGTAACAAGTTGTAGTAATTAAGAATATGCATGCTAAAAATATAAAAAATAACCCCTTACTCGATTTACTATATTTAGTAAATGATTTTTTTTTTTTATAGATATGTTACATGTAAATGGGTTAATTCTTCTAACATTAATTACCTTAAAATTTGTCTTCCTATTTTATTTGACAGTGTCAAGTAATCCGAACACGCAGTGCTGAATTCATGCCATTCACCTTGTCTTTTGCCCTTACATTGAGTGCAGTCTTGTGGTTTTCGTATGGCATACTACAAAAGGACGTGTGTGTTGCGGTGAGTAACATAAATTTTGAATTCATAATTAATATGCACAAATCAACTGTACAAGATAATTAATTAAGTAACACTACATTTTTTTTCTACTTATTTTTTAAAATTAATTAATGATTGATTTTGTTTTAGGCTCCAAACATTTTGGGATTCTTCCTAGGACTCCTTCAGATGTTGCTCTATGGCATTTATCGCAACCCAAAGCCCCTTGAGGTCGGGGAGAAAAAAGTAGCAGAGCACGTAATAAACATAGTAATGTTAGGCAACTCTGAAGTGCATCCAGTCGATTCTCAAACAAGTAGCAATCGCGTATTACGACAACTCTTCTATCAGTGATCATGATGAAGATGAAAACAAGGACGAAGAAATTGATGATCATCAAATGCGACCGGAGGATAACAATGATGAACCTGCTTGCAGCCAATCCCGCCCCAAAGTGAATATTGGCCAGCTTGACTCTCCTATACTAGTTGTTTGTCCAGCAGCTTGATATAATATCCATTTTCATTTGTTTATTCCCAGCTTTATTTCTCATCTCTTTTCCCATCTTCCTCTCTCTCTCTTTTGTTGTAAGTCGTACTATTAAAAAGCTCCAAAAAAAAAAAAGAAAAAAAGAAATGCTGTACTAAAAATATAAGCATGAAACCAAATTTTAAGCTTTGTAATATTTCCATTTCATGGGAAATTTTTATTTTTCTGTCCCACTAATTAATTTTTTCGACGGTATGCAATATATACAGTTAGTGATTAAATGTACTTACAGTTCCAAATCAGCCCCCCAAAAGTTCAGCAATGATCAGCAATAAACGTCTATTACTGTCTCTTATACACATCTACCCCCACCCCCAAAAAAAAAAAAAAATCCTTTTAAGGAAAGGTGAGGACATACAGGTTTGTTTGTCGTTTTCCAATTTTGTTTTCAGACGCATACAAAGGTGGTAAGCTAGTAGTTTGACTTCTTTCACCTGAAGTTTTAGTACGTGTTATTTTCAATTAGCAAAATGAAACAAGACTACAAATATCATGTTGGACTCAATTCTCTAAAATGTCGCTGTACGATATCGGACTAACAACGATCGACTCGAAACTTTGAGGTAGACTTCTCACACGATAAACAGGTATTGAATTTTTTTTAAATATAATTCAATAGAAAGTTATTCTCAATAACAAATTTTGCACGTCTATCTCCTTTGTTAGTAGTAAAAACTTGTGGGATGTTAAAAGAATTTTTAAATTTTTTATTTTTTAAATATTTGATTTTTTTTTTTAGAGATTTTCGAATGTCTAATGCCTGTATCAACTCTAGTTTCATTCATAGCATTAATGATTGCACCTTTTCTTTTTTTTTTTAATCATTAATATTAATTTTAGATGTTTAGTCAATTTTTTTTTTTCATTTAACTGATCTAATGACACGTACGATTTTGTTAGTTTGTATTTGTATGTATGAGGAGGGGCTAGCGTTTGGAGTGGCCCCGACGGCCCAAGCCGTCAACAAGTGCCCTTTGTGCTTTGGTTTAATTATGTGATATTTATTTATGATTCTTATTTTAATTTTAATTCTTTGATACGAACCAAATATTTCTTTATTTATTACAAAATATGACATATATATACTTGGGCAAATTGTTGTTTTCATGTAAAAAGCTACTGCACATGGATAGAAATCATAATTACACAAAACAAGATTACATAAATGTACATCAAATTATGTACTAATTAAAAAAATATAATAACTGTATAAAAAATAAATAAATACAATAACTGCAGAATCTCTCCACCCACCTCAGGCAACCGTGCATATACATAGCAAAACGTTATCATTTGCCAACACGACGAGAGTAAAAGCTAGACACAGAAAATAGAGTGAAAACACTTGTGTATTAATGAGAATGAAGATACAATTATGAAATTAGAATCCTTATTTATAGCTTTAACTGCGGGCGTTCGGATAACTTAATTATCTTTATATTGCCTAAGCAATTTGTATTTATACCATCAATGAGCTTTGTCGCGTAGGCAACTAACATTTGTACCATCACACCACTTTGAGGCAAAGAATTGTAGAAATTGTCCAAGACCTTCCCGAGTTGTTCAAGGCCTAGTTCTTAGCAATATAAACAAAACAAGTGTTCATATGACCAGTTCTGAGAGGCGTGATCTGTAAAATTCCTTGTGTGTTAGAATAAAGATGATCTACAATAGCTAGCCTTGCTTAGTTGGCTTCTGTCTTACCATTTCCACACACACAAGACACTTAACTATAAGCTCTAACAATCAGATGCAGCAATCTTTCATAAAGGGTCCTACCCAAAATCCATGGGTAAACGTATCAAAACACTATAGCGCATCAATTAGTTGGTAGTAATTAATATGTTACAGAAGAAGATTAATACATACACTAGAATGTTTGTGTATTCATGAGCCTACAAAGAGAGCCAGCAGAGAAGTGTAACTCAAGACGTGCCTTACTCCAAAACTTTTTAAATACGTCCTGTTCTTCTGCTTGCTCTACTTCCAGTAAATCTACACTCAGCTCCTCTTCTTTTGTTCTGATAAAAAATACAAACAAGTTAAGGAGGGTAAAACAAGAAAAGGAAAAATGTCGGCCCTGTCCATCCCCCATTGTTCCAGACACTCACTCCCCGTCTGAACAGGTACTTCTCTCCCTTGGCACTGCGAATTGGAAATTGAGGCCGAGGTGGAAGACGGGGCCTTTTAACATATGCACGCGGGCTACTCTACCCATTATTTCCATCAAAACTGCCTCGAGCATTTTGCCGTCTTTTTTCACGCCAATTTTCACCCCACATTTTAGCCTCTGCAACAGCTCGTTCCCTCTGCTGTCCAAATCCCTGTTTAGCATCCTTGCGGTTTCTCTAGGAGAGTCCTCTTTTTCAGATCCTTCCAAATCCCACTTGAGTCCGGATCCCCCACCCTCTTCGTTTCTTGTTATTCTTCCACCTCTCTCTTCTCTGTTTCTCTTCTCATCTTTATCAATGAGAAGCCTATTACTCTGCCCAGGAGCTGTACTGGGATCATATGCCTGATTTGCCAGATAAGAGAGTGCAGTTACCACATCACCTATGAGAGGACGTGCCGCAGCCTCTCCCTGGATACACATGGATGCCACTGCTAGAGCCTGATAAAGTCCTCGCATTGGATATTGACCCTGCAGCCGAGGATCTGCTAACTTGGCAAACTTTCTCCGGTCATTGAACAAAGGCCGAGCCTGCATTAAAAAACAAAGACTTGATTCATTGCAAAAGTTCTATGAAGATGCATTTGCGTATTCACAAAATACATCCAAGAGCCATTACCCATGTGACGAGATTTTGCTCTCCGTGTATCTATGGGTAGGGTGCTGTCAATTGCTTTACGTCCAGTGATAAGCTCCAAGAAGACGACCCCAAAACTGTAGACATCAGATTTTACGGTCAATTGCCCAGTCATAGCATACTCAGGAGCACAATAACCATAAGTTCCCATGACCCTTGTGGAGACATGTGACTTGTCTCCAGTAGGACCAAGCTTTGCCAGGCCAAAGTCAGAAAGCTTTGGAACGAATCCTTCATCCAGTAATATGTTGGATGATTTGAAGTCCCTATAAATAACCGGAGGATTTGCCTTGTCATGAAGATGCTCCAAACCTTTGGCTGCACCTGCTGCTATCTTCATTCTTGTATTCCAATCTAATGGTTCTTTACCAGGTGGAAGATCTGCAGAAGGTTCATTCAAATGGTATACTAGAAAGCTACAAATGATCATTAAATAATGTTTTAAATTTACACACTTCCACCAGTTATACTATACTGACAATAATAGCTGCAGTTGTTAAGAAGAGCAATACGTGCTCAAACGCATGACGCATTAAGATTGCGTACAAAATACTAGTTTCGAATAAGCATACAACTATAATGAAGGTTACAAAACACCCTGCTAATATAAAAAACTGGCATTGCTGATGACTACTACAGGCATGATACATCTATAAGTAAAACCATAAAAAAGGAAATAGCCAGAATCGTCATGTAGAACCTATGTTATTTGCGAAATTAGTTTAGACAATCTCCAAGTGCATAAAACTACAAACAAACATGAAAAACAAGAATTGCTAGAAAGCAAATTTTATCAAGAAGAAATCCGTAATGAATGTCCAGACTCAGATTTTACTAGCTTTTATGAGTTTACTGCATTTTATAATTTACAATAGTATTAACCAATTGAATCAGTAATAACACAAAGGAAAGCAGGAGGGCAAGGAAGGTACTAGCTTCAAAAAACCTGGCGTAAAGGAAACAGGCAGGGATGCAGAAGCTGGAATCATACGATGCAAAATTTTGGAGCAGGAATGATGGAAAAATATGGCTCTAGAAGAAAGACACATGTGGAAATGAAACTCTGTTCCATTACTATTGCTAATGCTCATCAACTAGCTTAGTCATATTCCAGTCCAGGGAATGCTTACTGCTCAAGAAATGGAGAGGTGCTACTCCAGTACCACTCACTTCATTTACAATTCTTGATTACTTCAACAGTAACTGCACCAATTTTACTTTAAAGTTCAAACCAAGGACAACTTGCAATTTCTACAGTATATTCACAAAGAAATACGGGGACCACATCAGCCCACACCTTCTCCCCCACCCCCACCCCCCCAAAAAAAAAAAATCTCCCTATGAAAAAAAAAGTGACATTAATTCTGAAGTCCTTTAGAGAAACAAAGATTAGGCACTCAAGGATATGAAAATTTTGAAATCAAAAGAAGAGTACCACTCAAAGTTTTGTCAAAGAATAAGAAAGTGTAATACTCAACTGAACCCACAAAACTATACATAAATCCACTAACTCACATGACTTTCACTTTGGCTTCATTCCCACACAGAAAGTCAAATTAATAAAGTAGAGCTAAGAAAATCACAAAACCGAGCTTTTTTGCATGCAACAATTGTGAATTCGTTTAGTAGAATAAAGATTAATGTCATTTAACTGAAAACCTTTTGGCCTGAAGAGAGAAACAGAGAATCCAAAATGCAAGATCCATTTGCAATGAATGTTGTAACCAGCTGAGAAACCCACAGAATGTATATATTGCTAAAGGCTACAACTGTATTAATATTGTAGAAGGTACATTCCAACAAGCAAGCTCTTCATCAACCTCAAGCAACTGAATTTGGAGTTACAGCATAAACTCATTCAATTAATACCACTCACAGCCATCCAATTCACCAAAACCATGTAACCATCTTCATATGTCAATTATATGCCCCACCCCCTTCCCCTTTTCCACTACAAAGAGTTTGACCTCTATACTTAGAATAGATGAGTTTGAACCAACATCTTTGTCCTTGTTGCTTCATAAACTCTTCATTTTGTGGTATCTTCCACATAACCAGCAGAGTTAGAAAGGAAGAACAGTCAACATAAAGTTGTTTAAGTAAAAAACTCACGACCTTCGGGAACAAACTGATACTATCATTGATCTTTTTGAAGGTAGATTATCAAGTTTGAGATTTCAGTTAACACTTAAAATTCAATTTAAATTTGGAGATGGACTTATAGTTGAACAAGCAATCAACTAAACTGCACAAACAATTAACAAGTTTATGAACAAGAACCTATAAATTTAATACCGTGAAGGTGATCTTCCAATGATCCCAAGGGCATGAACTCATAAACAAGTAGCCTCTGGTCCCCATCAGCACAGTAGCCAATTAAATTTACAAGGTTAGGATGATGTAAAAGACTCAGCATGAGAACCTCAACCAAAAATTCCCGGTTACCCTGAAGTCCATTTCTATCCAATTGCTTAACTGCAACAACCTGTTGATTCAGGGAATCCATTTTAGTTAGCAATAAAGTCAAAAGGTACCCATAAAAACTGTCATTTTTTGTCAGCGACATTTCTAGTAAAACTAATATTACCATTTTTCAGACATCACTCTGAAAACAAAATATGTAGTAGATGAAGTCTTAACAATTTCATTCAAAAATCAATATATCAAATGTCAACTTTAAACACTACTGTTTAACATATAAAAAAATCAATTTCAAATTCAACAACAAGATGGCATTTGCCAGTAACAAAGTATACTACAGATGATCTGTATACTATTATATCATATTTGGATCTTCCTTGGGGAGTTCGCAGACTTAAGTAGAAAGTTGCTCCACAAATAATGTGATGGACCTGCAAAGAGCTTCATATCTTCTGGTGTAGAGTAATTAACATGATGGTTGGCAGTGCAAACTTCCAGTTCGATATCAATGCATAAATTCACTACAACCAAAAGAAACAACAACTTTTACCTGACCCGACGGAAGCTGCCCTTTATATACGCTTCCGAATCCTCCCTCTCCTAAGAAAGACTCTTGCCTGAAATTGTGCTTGTAGCAGCAGCAAGCTCACGAAAAGTGAATGTTTGAGCAGCAATCTGAACATTAGGCATATCCTTTGGCCCTGATGATTCTTTCCTTGACCCGATGTTGTTTCTTGTTTTGAGTCTATCAGCTCCTGCACATTCCATCATGAGAAACCAGCAGGTATTTTTAAGAACTTATGAAAGTTAAATATCAGAATCTGGCACTATATGAGGAAATATGCTATTTTACACACAAGATACTGTGTAATTCAAGAAAATTAGAAAATGGCATTGCTGCGGCACACTTCTCAGGAAGACCTAAGCATTCCAATAAATGTTAGTATGCAAAAATCATCCCAAAAAGGAACCTTTATGACTTCATAGTGAAACCTGTATTATCAAGATTGAGCATGTGCTACAATCCAACTTGAGAAACCACCAAAATCATTCATTTTAACTATCAAGATTATATCTTTTTCCAAGAAACAATCAATCCTGCTACCTATAACTCCGATTAAGATCCCAATATATTTAAAATGAACAATGAAAAAAAAAAAAAAAGAAGAAGACAGCATCTTTCTATCAATTCTAATAATAGCACAGCATAGATATGGGTCTACATCAAATTGAACACAAAAGGTCATACATATAAATCTGATGGAAATAAGTCAATCAAAGTCAGGTACCGAGCTGAAAATGATGAAATCACAGAAACCATAATAGCATCAAGAATCCAGATCAGATCAAACAACAGTATGATATACATATAAGCAGAGTCAGTTTTTTTTTTACCAGAAGATAATCGGGAAAAGTTTGAGGGAATTGCTGGGTGGACTTCTTTAGGACCATCTCTGTTATTCTGGGGATTCAGCTTTTCCTCCTCCCTTGAATCAAAACAAGGAAAACAACCCATCTATCCAATCTCCTCAAATATCAAATCTTTATCAACTTTAAACCAGTTTTATCTGAGATTAGTCTAAAATCAATCAGCCTCTCATACTCTTGAACCCAATTCCATCCTTGCTCACAAAAATACACTCAACCCCTTTTGTACAAATATTGAGAATATCAAATCCCACTAATCTATCTAGTTTAAAACAAATTTATGAATGAATCAATCAGGACAAAGACACAGCAGAGGCTGGATGAGAGATAAAAAGCAAGAAAGGCCTCCCTTTTGGATTGCTTTGGGTGAAGGGAATATGAGAGTGGAGATTATTGGTAGCGTTTGTTGTTATGACAGAGCTGTAGCCGGCTTTTGTCTTTGGCTTTTCAATTACTGGTAGTCTAGTCTAGTACTAACAACATTCACTCGGATGAGCCTCCTCTGTCTCTCTCACTCTTTGGCCTCCTCTCTATTCTTCTCTACCCAAAAAAAAAAAAAAGTACTGTATAAAAATGCATTATATACTTCAACCAACAAATTACACACAGTCTCACACAGTCATTAAACCATCCATCACACTTGTTTTGTTCTTCCTTACAAATGCTTTGACCAGAATTCCATCTCTCCTCTCTTTAGTCTTTCTTTGGGTAACATTGTTTGATGAGGTCTAAACGCAATAAAATATAGAAAAATTCATTAACATGGTGTAAAATCATTCCACTCGAAAAAAAAAATGGAAAAAAGATTAATTTAGTTCGTTATCTTTGAAGTATTGGTTAATTTAATCACTTATCTTTTATAGTGATTTTATTTAGTTTTTTATCTTTAAAAAAAATAATTAATTTAAAACTTATGACACAACCACATAATAATTACTAATTACGTGTGCCTTAACCTGTTAACGACTCTGTTAATTTGTCTATAATTTGAATTACAAGTTATAAATTAATTAATTTTTTTAAGAATGGAAAATCAGATTAGTTTTTATGATAAATAAGGGATCAAATTAATCTAACCCAAAAAATAAGAAACCAAATTAGTGTTTTTTTCTATAAAAAAAATAATGTCAGATATTTGGTGTACCTTTTTCGGGATTTAAGATTATGATAAATTATCCTATTTAGTAAATGAGAACTGTTATATTTGTATTCAACAATAACTGTTTTTTAGATTCTCACTTTAAGTAATACGCATCCATTTCGTTTTAATTGTTGTTTTAGTTGGTGCATAAAAATTGAAAAAACTATTAATTGTGTCAATTTTATACAAATAAAGTTCAAAGTGAATGAATTATGATTTTATATTAATATCTCCCAATTATATAAATCACTCTTAATTAATGACAAGAAAGATAAAAATTTGAAAAATAACATTTTGTTTTTTTATGAATTTTTGAAGGAGTATATAATTTTGACACAAAAAAAGTACCCGATAGAATGAAGCGGAGGCTGTCTCTTAGTATTTAAAAGGGTTATTTTGGTTGTTAGGTAATTGCTATTTTCTTTTTAAATTATTCATTTTTCAATCAACCATTACCATACATACACATTAGTTCTCACGGATGATTTTTTAAAAGTGATACATTTGAAGAAGACTATAGGGCGTGTGCATTACTCCTTTACAACCTTATGAATATGACTAAAATAACTATATTCAGTTTGCAAAATACCCCCTATTTAATCTATAGTTAAGGGAAAAATATAATGCGAAATCTCATTTTTTATCGTTAGGTTGGAAATAAAATTAAAAATTCTTTATTTTATAGTCAATTTTACGATCGAAAATGAATGCAGAGTTGCGAAATCTCTAATTAAATATGACTCTAATTCTGGGATATTTCACGGCTAACCCTTTTTTTTTTCGATGGATGATTGAGGACTATTCAACGACGGTGCGTGTTGCACACTTTCAAAGATACTTTCGCGGATATATAGAGATACTAAACACGTATTAGTTCATCATCACTTATCTCAAGGAGAAGTTAATAATCTTTTTAATTGATCTCTTATCTAACTAAAGACTGTTTACGTGTCAAAATGCTGCAGAGACGGAACATACAATAAGAAATGGGTGATTTGTTGTTGGAAATAATTTGGTGTAAAATGTGAAATTAGGAATGGAAAGGAATTAAGTTTCTTTCTTTCTTGGTAGGAATTAAAAAGGAGTGGACAATGGACTGCGTTTAGATCTTTTTGTGCTACTAGTGTATGTTTTCTCTTATCCTCGTTTTAAGTGTAAACATTAATTAATTAGTGGAGTTGATGGTACAGGAGAAATTGGAAGTTTAAGGATGTAAATGTACAACTTTGATATTAATTAGGTCTACATCATGATTACGGGAAATTTTACGGTTTATTTTATTGAGTTTAAAAATTTGTACAATACAAATTTCTAAAACACATAATGTTATATTGTATAAATCTTTAAAATATAATAAGATAATTTCGTTACTAAATCGTAAATTTTTTGCATGATCATACGTCTTGCTTACAAATTCTAAGTAGAGCTTTTTTTATAAAAAAAAAAAAATTTAATAAATGAATGGACTATATATATATATAGCTTACGGATGCAACAAGTGGAATTGGCTCCTCTCTCTCCTTTATTTATCTATTAATTTTCCTCATACTTGATCAATTAATTAAACCATTTTGAACCCAAAAAAAAAAAAAAACCCAATTAGTAGGTATACCACCATCAATACATTTTATTGAAAAGATTAAAAAAATCAAATTTGTTTGAAAAGATTTCATCATTAATTCCATCTGCATAGCAAACTTGGTTGGTGAAAACGAACAAAAACTTGACAAATAGTAGTGTTAATTAGTGTGTTTAATATTAATTAGGCAGTAAAACTTTGCAAGGGTACTTATACAGCATGCATGTATCTGTGATAGTATATAAATACGTACATAGCATCTCCTAATACATGTATATGTCGTTGCAAGCACGTTTAGATCTACTAGTAGATAAACAGTTGATGCCGCGTTTTTTTTTTTTTTTTTTTAAGGACAGTTGGTAGCAAGTTGGTTAGGGGGATTTGGATTCCCCAACAGCTCGACTTGTGCCAAGTTGGATGAAGAAAGTCAGAAACCAGTTAATTATACGCAATTTCTAATCATCCACAAAAAAAAAAAAAAAAAAAAAAAAACATTATTTAATAAATAAATTTATGACAAAAAGAGGAGAAGAAGAAATTGGAACTACTAAATCCTGTCTCTTATAATTTCAGTTCAATTTTGGTCTTTGCTTTTTTTCTTTTTTTTTTTTGTGGGTTACTTTTCACTCATAAGAAACAGCTTAGGTTGTCACTTTTGTTAAGTATAATTTAACTTGGTAAAAAATATATATATCTATATTGTCAAAATGGACGGTCCAATTAATGGTTGTTTGGGGCAATTGGTTTGCAGTGGAGATTATCAGAAGATGATGACTCATGCACCAACATTTACGTGTGCTCAATTATTTAATGGGATTTGATTGTCCACATTCAACTTTCATGCTTTTTTTTTTTTTTGAGAGAAAACAACTTTCATGCATCTTTGGGAAGAGGGAGTAATGCTGTGCATTATGTGGAAAAAAATTATAACTTTTTAAACACATTTTCAGTCTTTTTTCCATGACATATACATTTTTTCCCTCATAAAATTTTATACTAATAATCATCTGAGTACACGGCAAGAGGAGAAAGAAAATTGTTACGAATTCTCAAATGACAGAAAGATCTTATATCATATTATAACACATTTTCAATTTTTTTTCCATCACATATATATATATATATATTTTTTTTTTTCCTCATAAAATATTATACTAATAATCATCTTTAAGTACACGACAAGAGGAGAAAAAAAATTGTTCGAATTTTCAAACGACCGAAGATCTTGTATCATTTTAACCACTACATGGTGTACTGTATATATATATATATATATATATTCAAGTTAAAATAGCACCTAATTAAGCAGTTGCATGATCAGCCATCTAATCCCCTGATTGAGTTCAGAGAATTTATTCAAACCATTGATGACACCAACGACCATGTGCCTTAATTACCAGGAAAAAAAAAAAAAAAAAAAAAAACGTCCATGTGCCTTTTCTTGAAAATTATGAAGATCAAATGATTAGATTAATAAAGTATAGCATATGAAGTGGCCCCCCTAAAAAAAAAAAAAAAAATTTAATTTCAATGATGTGATTTACTGCTTATTTAATTAATTTCAAAAAATTATCGAGTGGACCTCAAATCAAAACTAATTAATTAGAATGTACATGTTAATTCAGCGAACGTTACTGAATAAGTTTTAAATAAATAATTAATCATGTTTTGGAAGTCACTAGTTTCATCTATTTGATACATGCATGGAATTAATCAGAAATAAAGACAAGAAATACTACTATATTAATCTTGATGTTAAACTAATGTAAATTCTCCCTTATCTTGAAAGATTCTTCAGTTTCAACCCTCATAGCGAAGCCAACACTGGCTAGTAATCAACGCCCAAAATAGCGTCAATCTACAAAGTGCATGCCAAAGAGTACTCAATAGTCAATACACTTAATTTTTTGTGGTAATTCCTAAACCACTACACCACGTAGAGACAGAGACACATGCACAAGCACAGATCCTGGAGATAGAGACTCCATCCGACCTAATTAGCTGCGAAGATAGTAACTGAACCATTCCAAGTTGATTGAACTGGTCCTATGCGGCCGGGTCCATTTACATTTGCGTAATTAATGGATGAATATATAGTTTCTATGCAACGAGCAAATTTTGGTTTTTTACTCCACAATATAAAATGGGGTATGATAATCGTTGAAATGATTAAAAAACTAGCCGAGTCTCATTAGTTTTTTCATCATCCAACGATTTAAAATACTCACTTTACAATATGGGGTGAATAACAAAGAAATTTTCTTATGCAACCGTGTGGAAATTAATTAGATATTATTATGTGGGGCGGTGGGTTTCACAGGTATAATCATATATATATATATATAAGGTATTCAAACCATGAACTTGGATGTATTTGGAGGGTTAATGAACAAAATGAAAATAGAAAATTTACATAAAGAAGATCAATTAGTGAACAACAATTCATACAAATACTGAAGGCAGCATTTATTTTCCATATTTTTCTTTTTATTTTAATAAACCAGTATGAAGGTGTTATGTGACATGAGACATCAAACTAGTTGGTAGCTTCTTTTTTTTGTTGGTATGTGGTTTTTTTTTTTTGGGGGGGGGGGTTTACTTTCTTTTGAGATTCAATTGCCTGAAATTGCTACGCTATGGATGATTGAATACAATTCAAAGTGTGAGCCAAAATACATGGGATTATCTATTTCCGTAAACATGAAAAAAAAAAAAAAACAAAAAAACAAAGAACATGTAGTGCTCATGTGTATCGTAAATTGAATAATAAAAGTCGAAATAGGTGGCATGAAAGTAGGGGTGGTCAAGGTTTCAGTTCCGAAATTAGAATTGGATCGTTAAAAATTGACCGTTCTGAAGCTGAAACTGTTGTTGAAGGTTTTTGAAATTGGATTCAGAAATGTGGATAAGGTTCTGGTTCAGGTTCTCCATTTTTTGAAATTGAAACTAGGTAAAAATATATATATATATATATATATATATATAGAGGTCAATATAATTGATACATTTAATTTTTCTTTATATTATCTTTTAGTATGAATTATCCAAAATGTATCTTTACTTTAATTTTGAGTGATAAATGGTTCAATAAATGATGTAATAGTATATTTTTTGCCAAAAACTGAAAATTTATAATTGAAATATAAATAAAATATAATTTTTTGTTTTTCATCTTAACCTTATTAATTTTTCTAATATTATCCAAAATGTATATTTATTTTGAAAAAATACAAAATCAGAACCGTGACCGGAATCGGTTGGAACCGAGAAATAGATCAGAACCGCCGATTCTAGAACCAGAATCAGAATCAATTCCCAAAATTTTGATTTCGATTTCAATTCTAACCCTTCATAGAATCGAAATTGACGATTCTAGAATCATGATCATACTTACATGAAAGTATTATGTCCACACTTGTGTATGTTTACGTCTTAAATTTCACCATCACACACACACATATATATATATATATATATATATATATGTGTGTCTCAATAAACAAATCTTGGAATAACTCCATACAAAGTATAATGCCTTAAATATTCAACAAACTTACACTTCCCCTTTCCGCTATTGCATTTGATGATGGTGCAAAAAACAGGAAATAAAAATAATATCATATCTGTCTTAGCGACGATTTGTTTATACTGATAAATAGAGGACTTAATGGCAGAACAAGCCTTACCTGAAAGTAGGTGAACCGCTAACTTGGACAAATTTTGTTGTGAACCAAAATATACAGTAAATCACTAACTCAACCATATTACTTAAATAAAGGAATGTTCATGATATTATTTAACCAAACAAACTGAAAGAATCAAATTGATTCTTGTTATTCAAATAAATTAAATAAGTAGATTGATTATATAGTTCGGATTTAGTTATTGGTTTCATGCATCATCAATCAAGTGACCAATAACGATGGCAAAGGGTAAAATGCCAAGTCTAGATGGGCCCAATTACATATCCACAGATCTTCGAATGACTAGTACTATGCAAATAGGGTCATAATGTATTGGATGTAAGTTAGACCCAGGTCTTTTCAAGATGGGTCCATGACCCAAAAATAAAGAATGATCAAAACCCAAAAAACAAAAGTAAAAGCAAAGCAATTAAGAAAGACCACACCACATGAGAACGTACGACAAGATGAAGAGAGAGAATGGGAAACAAATTACAGAGTAAAAAATATATATATATATATTTGCTTCTTTTATTAATTAGCTGAATCAAAAACATGGGATGGGATGGGATGGGATTGGATGACATCAGATTTACAAGATCACATGCTATAAAGGGAGTCGTGTCTTCCTTTGTTTTTGGGGTTTATAAGTTGATTCGGTCAAACACATTCGAAAGAGAGAAAGATTTGATGCAGATATATGCATGCAAATGCTGCAGGTGCATGGCAGTATTATATACTATCTAGGTATCTTGACCCCAACCTCAAGGGGTTATGATCACGATGACGGAAGGAAATTTAAAAAAAAAAAAAAAAAAAAGAGAGACAGAGATAGAGATGCAAGTCCCTCTATCTAGGGACAAAAAAGTGAGGGACTTAGATTAGTTTTGTGGTCGGTCGGTCGGAGGGAAGAGGGATTTGGGTCCCCATCTTTCGCCAGTTTTCGCCGCATCGATCCGTACTTGCATACTTCACGGCCGCCGCCCGACTGCCAATGCTTCTCAGTGCACGCGCAACTCCCTTTTTTACTCCTTGGAACTGCCCACACATGTCGTTTCTTTAGGTGGACACTCCCATTAATTTCTTCTGCTCTTACCCAATTGTTAATTTCTCTCTCTCACTCTTTTTTTTTTTTGGGTTCTTCTTCCCATTCAAAATTTACTACATGCATGAGATTTTGATCTTGGTTTATTGCCACTGCTAAAAGGGTACAAAGGCTTCACTATTTCCATCTGCATATGCAGTTACACTAATTAATACTACTACACTTCCATTACTGGCACTTCTTTAATCCATGATTCATACACTCACGGTTACTGTGTGTGTCTGTGCTTGTGATGTGAGTACGTCGCATGCAAGGACATCATATGAAGTCAAAGAGTACAATATCGTGCATGCATGTCTAAAAACCTTCACGAGTACCAAATTTTGCCAACCAATGGGTTTTATTCAAAATGATCAAGAGTTCAATTTTCACAGTGACTATTAGGTAAGATATTAATTATTTAGAATATTATTAGAATAATTATTGTTAGTGCATTTATATAAATTGACAAACTCACCGACGCGTTACCAAATTTACTTAAAAAAAATAAAATTTGACTAAATATTTAAAATTAAGAGTTAGTTTTGTCACATGGATTAATTTTGACAAGTAATTCTAAATTTGTGACTTTATGAATTATTTTTCACAGTAACTTTTGAGATGTAATGTAACATAAGGAAAAAAATATGGTCCTTAAAACAAATACATTTAAACAAACTCCCTTGTTGATTTGATCCTCTCTTGCATGTATTTATAAATGGTGTCCTAAACCTAACCATAGTTGTTTCTTCCCAAAATTTTATATACTGCCTGCATCTCTACTGATCAGTATTGCTCTAACAACTAACTAGAAACTACATCTTCTCAATACTAAACGTGAAAAGAACAACAAAGTGAATCCTGACTCAGTCAATTTCCACATATCAAGAAAATCAGAAAAGAGTGAATATAATACAGTAGTATTAGAGATGCACCCAAATCCCAATCAGCTAGCAATCTAGCATGGGCATGGGCATTGTTGTTATTAATCTTAACTTTATCAGAATCGGGCATGCACGGTTAGTGAAGATTAAATTAAGGAGAACACTCGCTTTGACTCTCTGTCTTATGAGTAAGCATTAAGTTAACTACCAAATCTTTAAGACCGTTAAGTGTGTCTTAATTTCCTCGATTAAAGCACAAGATTTGTTAAAGGAGAGATTGAATAAAGGGGGCACGCAAGGCAACATGCGCATTAAGGTCACGTCACAAAGCAAATTGAGATACTAGTAATGTAATTAACAGTAGTAGTACAATAGAGCAAAGCAATTAAGCAAACGCCCGACAACAAGGACGCAAACAGCCGTCTATTAAAAACAGAAAGAAATCCCAGTAATCATTCTATTCCATTCCAATATTATACTGTGAGTAACACAAACTTACTTAAAGAATAAGTATGAAAAGTTCCAAGTTTTCGTTCGAAAAGTGAGTTTAAATTACTCACACTATAATATAGAATAAATATATTATAATTATTAAAATAGTTAAAAAATAAAAAATCTCATCAATTCTCAATTGTCTGACAATTTAAACTACCAGTCTCAAGTCTATAATAACCCCCATTGCTTCCTACCAGTAATCTTTTTCTTTTGCTTTTGAAGCACCCGGTAGAGAATAGACATATCCCACGTAGCCGCATTCATCAGCTGCCACCTTCATTTGCTAGCTGCTTCTGCTTGGTGAATTAAAGCAAATACATTCCACTTTCGGACCTCAATCGTCTTTGTATTGTCTACTATTACAAGGTGATACTAACTTTTTACCATCCCTTTAAAGCAAAAACTACGTAGATTTCCCTTAGCACGCGTCGCGACAACATCCGACAAACCCCCCATATTCACCATAATGCCATTCCTCGATATTTTTTTAAACTAAATCGATTAATCCTTTATATATATATCCATCCTCGCATTCTCATTCTCCGCACCATTTCACACATCATATTTCAACTACTTTCCACTTCAAATTCCTCGTACAACATCACTACTACAGTACAGACCCTTTTTCACCTTAATTTTCCTAGTTAAGTAAGCGGTATTTGTATTGATAATAATGCATTATCAAGCGGAGTCATGGGGTTACTATGCACCTGCAGCAGCAGCACCGGCGGTGATGAGGCATAGCATGGCGGTGGACCCGTTGGAGAGGGTGGTGAGGTTGGCGTCGGGGAGTGCGGTGGTGATATTCAGCATGAGCACTTGCTGCATGTGCCATGCAGTGAAGAGGCTCTTCTGCGGGATGGGTGTGAACGTGACTGTTTACGAGCTTGATCAAGACCCTAGGGGCAGAGATATTGAGAGGACTCTGATGAGGCTTCTCGGGAACTCGCCACCTGTTCCGGTAGTGTTCATCGGAGGGAAGCTTGTGGGGTCCATGGAAAGGGTCATGGCATCCCATATTAATGGGACCTATATTTGGTCCCACTCCTCAAACAAGCTGGAGCTCTTTGGCTCTGATCAATTTGAATTTGATCGTCCACCTCATTAATTACTACTGCTAGCATAATCTGGATAATTAACTAGATTTTATGAGTATTGATTTTTCATAGTTTTATGTATAATCAAAAAGCCAAAAAGGGTAGGAGCAGGGAGAGCAATTGGTTTTGCATTTTTATGTTTATTATTCACCAATTAATTCTCCATTTTGTTGAACCATCAGCTGCTCAGCGGTGTTTTCTTTTTTTCCCGATTTATTAATCTGCATCGAGTTTATGATTAGCAGTTTTTTTAGCAAAGTAAAATGTACTACTCGAGCAGTCTTTTGTATAGACAAAAGTTTAATGAAAGGATCTCTTTTCTTTTTACTATACCATGTCTTTAATTCTCTTTTTTGGGTCATGCTTTTACTTTTAAAAAGTACTCTACGAATTTTTTTTTTTTTTTTTAGTGGTCAAATGAACTCTTTTTCTACTATCATAATAGAAATATGTTTTCTATACACATTTTTATTTGTATTTTAGAAAAATATTTGAATGACTTCTCGAAGAAAGGACTCCCCGCTTGAAACTCATAGCTCAAATAACCGTACAATTCTCACCAATATAAATTAGGGTTAATAACACTTTACCCCCCTGAACTAGGTAGGAATAACACTTTGTCCCTCTAAACTTAAAAAACTACACTTTGTTAGTATATTTTATAATAATAATAATTTTATTATAATATTAGTTTGTTATTATATTTTATTTTTTCTAATTCTTTAATACGTATCGAACATCAAAATTAAATATACGAAAAAATCAAAATATAATACTAAGGATATTTTAGTGATTTAACTTGATATTATAAATTTTTTAAAAGATGAACCATGTGATTTGGGGGTAAAGTGTAATTTTTTTAGTTTAAGGGGCAAAGTATAATTACCTACCTAGTTCAAGGGCCAAAGAGTTATTAACCTTATAAATTACTCTCTCCGTTTCAATAAAGTATCATATTTTTTATTTTGAATGATATTTCAAAATTTTTGGAAAAAATGACTAATAGTTTCTCACATTTTACATTTATATTTTTTTAATCTTTCGCATTCAAAATCATATATTTTAGTCTCTCACAAATGCAAAACATACTATTTTGGTTCCTAAACACAAATACGGGCATATTTTCGCTGGAAATACTCGTATGCGTATCGAATGTAATATATTTGAGTGCAAAATTAACAATACATAATTTTAAATATTAAATTATCCCCAAAAAAAGAGGAATGGGATTATTGGAGTAAGGTTGGCAGAGGAAAAGAGACGAAGGAAAAGAACAGAGATGGTGATGATAGGTGAAAATTTCGGGGCGATGGTAGAAGAGCTTTTAAGTAGTGTTGTTTAATATTTAAATTTGTATGTTACCAATTTTACCCATGAAAAATGTAACATTTACATATTCATGTGAGTATTTCAAGTCAAATATGTTTGTAATTGTGTCGAGAGACCAAAATAATACGTTTTGAATATGTGAATGACAGAATATAATAAAATGCATCATTTTGAATGTGAATAACTTAAGTATGAAAGTAATATGTGAGGCACTATTAGGATTATTTTTTCAAAATTTTTATCACATTCACAAAGTCAAAAACTATCTTTATTTTTCTTTATTAGTGTCCTTCAATTAATTATTAATCATGTCATATCTCAAATTCAAAACTTTAATTTTGAAAGACAAAATTAAAAAAGAAGTATTAATATCACAATCAAGATACTATTTAGAAAAAAGTTAGATATCTAAAAAGTGACAAAAATTTTGCAATAAAGAGAGTACATATTAAGGAGTAATTCCTTGCTAGTCATTAGTAAAGATTTTCCATGAGAAAGAGAGAGTAATTCTAAAACATGACAAACATGCAGAGTAATTCGTGTGGTCTGGTCTTTGAGTAACGATTAGAGATGTTGTGTTGATGAACATTTCATTTTTTGACTTATTTAATTTTCAATTTGATTAATTTTCAAAATCAAATCATATAACCTTAAGATCAATTATAAGTGACCCGTTTAAATTCAATTTATTCATTTTTTAAGTCGAATAAGTCAAAAAAAATACTTTTCTATATTCTAATTCCCAAATTAAATACATTATTCTACAAATTTTATATTGTAAAGCAAAAATTTAGTACATCATTCTACAAATTCAAAATATGATATGTTATCATTTTACAAATTAAAACATGACATACTAGAAATAGAAATTAATTCAAAATTTACAAGTTTATAGCTGATACAAGTAAAAAAATATAATCAAACACATAACCAAGTTACAAAAGTTAACAATCACAACATTTTTTAATAAGTATTAAAGTATATATAATTACTTAATTATAATCTCCATATTAATATCAGAACATATGTATAGATATATAGATATTTCAATGAGTATTAAAATATATATAATTATTTAACTCTAGCCTCTATATATATTAAAAAGAAATTACTAATCCATTTAATTAGATTATTGAGTAAAAGTAGTATATTAATATGTTGTACACTTATAGTCTTAGTATATAAGTACACAAATTTTACATATGGAGTATTACATTAATAACTCCAACAAGTTTTACAAAGAAAGATATTTAAGTATTAAAAATTAAGAATATTATTAGTTATTCAGATATTTAATTATTAAGAATTAAAAATATTATAGCTAAAATATTGTGTACATAAATACATTAACATACTATTACAATACGTGGCAAAAATATTTAAAACAATATATAATTATTGTACTTATTAGATCAAATAATTTGACTTGGAAATTTAAGTTAAAGTCGAATCGAGAAGTCGATTACTTAATTGATTTTGAGTGAAAGTTGAGCCGAAAATTAAATAAGTTAAATTAAACTTTTTTGTCGAATTAACTCAATTCGGTAATCAAACTTGATTGACTTTTAAATAGCGAGTGTTACAAAACCGACATATCATTATCTAGATATTTTTATTCGGAACTTCAAATTTTCAGAGATCTCTTAATTGATCGTCATGTCTTGGCCCAATTGAAGTGGGTTGTGACATCTTCTTGAGTAATGGTGGATTCTAGCTTCACCGTCTATATGTAAAAGCTTAGGCCCAAGAAAAAACAAAAAAGTCCATAATTCATAGCCCTGTGATATGGGCCTATTCAACTAGCTACAGGCCGAAGGGTTTTAATTTGTGTTCGGTGTAGAAAGAAAAACGGAATACACTGTATTGTGGACTTTTATCCTATTAGTATTAGGGGAGATTTTACGGTTGTTTTTAGTGAATCATTCTCATAGTTTTAAAATCTTGTATAGTATAAATTTTTAAAATATATAATATTATATTATATAAATATTTAAAGTACAAAGAAATAATTTCTTAAAAAAGACGTAGAATTTTCTCAGTATTAGATAGTGCTAAAATTGAAATTTTTAAAAATATTATCCATGAACAAACAGCTCCGGGATTGTATCATTGGGCCTGTAGCTGGACTTTCCACGTCTAACTCCACATTCCCATCAATGTGCCCTCCTGTTAGTACCCCAGGATGACATTGATTTTTCTTTTCCTGATCAATCGGATAGAGATAAAAGTAATAGACTAGTCCAGGAGATATTGGGAAATAGTCAAGTAGATTTGTTTTTTTCTCCTTCTAAATTTTGAATTGTATATTAAATATTATAAAATTTATGACTCAGTTGATATGGAAGTAAATTTTATAAAATTTAATTTAATTATAAAATTTACCGGTAGAATTTAAAATCAAATTTATTTTAATATTTTCCAGAGTTATTATCTTGAGGATTATCAAAATATTTTTATAACTGGTTTGTCTTTAGCATTCATCTCGTTAATAATTCACTAACAACATAGGACTTTCCATAAATTTGTGGTGCTGGGAGGGTGGTTAGGATAGCCAAATGATAAAACATACCAGTAATTAGTAAAGATCTTAAGCCACGTAGCATGAGAGATCAGCCTAAGTGTCTGTGGAAATAATAATCCAAAGATCAAGATCAATGATATGTGGGACTATCCAATCCATGCAGTAAAAATTAATGATTAACATGAATTATTGCATCAATCGTGTTTGCAAAAGACTAAAACCCATGCATTAGCTGAATTGTGCTGAAGATTATTATCCTCCTATTATAATACCGACTCGTATTTGGGAAAGAAATCTTTATTACTCACTATACAATATAAAGTGAATAGTCTACACTGTTGAATTACTTATCTTAACGAGTATAATACACAGAAAGCATGTTAAGTCCCATCCGCTGCAAGATTTATGAGACAACAAAACAATCTAAATAAGACACCATTGACTATTAGTAACATCACTCTCTTGTAGCAACACTTTTTATCACATGTCTAGAGTTTCCTTTTCTCATAATCCCATCGCTCAACAAAGTGCTTAGGACTGTAAATGCTTAGTGATGGCAACCCCTTCATCCGTGAAAGCAACAAATGTCGCCCACCACATGAAATAGGGCAATACAAGAGATGTACTAGTCTTCATGATACAAGTGACATGTTTCGATCATCAATTAATGCCTATAACATTCAATGTTGTTCAAGCAAATATTGTGCTTGATCAAACCATCATCCATGCAACCCGTGAATATAATTACGTATTCTTCCTCCCCTTCTGTATATTCTAGCCTCATACTAATACGTACACCCAAAAGGGACATTCACATGCCTTTTGTTTCTAGCGTTAAATGTATGCACAAAATGTTCCCAACCCCGACTAAAAATACAGTTGGTTCTGATACCAAACTACTCACGGGCTCAATTATTTGCATATACAGGAATTCATTCTAATTAATTTGCTATATAATAATCCTTCAAATGCCCTTTCAAAACACTACAAGTACATTACCAAATTAGCTGCCATTTACAAGAAATGATCTATAGAAGCTTCTGTTCCCAACATGCCATTCACTACTATATCTGCTTCCATGGATCACAAAATGCTTATGTTTCTTCTTCTTCTTGCAACTTTATCCGGCCAGCCCCATATCCTGTGATACTGCTAGCTCAACCACCACAACCCACCTCCCATATCACAGTACAAGGTTCGGTTTTTTGTGATGCATGTTATGATAACACTTTCTCAAGACACAGCTACTTCTTGCCAGGTAAGTCGTACTACTACCATATTACTCCTCAACTTAAACAACTTATATATATACTCTAATTAATCTTGTCCTTTGTCCTCTGGAAAGTTGTGATACTAATTCTCGTGTCACTGTTATAATAACTTATTAGGTGCTGAAGTACATATTCAGTGCAAATTCAAAGTCAACTCACCCGGAACAACAGAACAGATAAACTTCTCAGTCAACAGAACTACGAATAGGTATGGCGTTTATAAGTTGGATATACCATCTGTGGAGGGAATTGACTGCGTTGAGGAGCCATATATTCAAGCATTCTGTGAAGCAAGCTTGACAGGGAAATCATCTCCAGCTTGCAACATTCCAGGACTAAGGACCACGACGAATGGGATTACTATCAAATCAAAACAAAATATAATCAATGTATATATAGCATGAGTGCACTGAGTTTTAGACCACTGGAGAAGAATGCCAGCTTATGTGGGAACAAAAAGATGACAATGCCAGATTCGTTCAATTCCTCTAAGTTTTTCTTACCTTATTTCCCCCCTTTCTATGGTAGCATTCCCTGGCCTCCTTTGCCCCAGTTCCCACCTTTGCCTCAATTGCCTCCTTGGCCCCAATTGCCTCCTTGGCCCCAATTGCCACCTTGGCCTCAATTGCCACCTTTGCCTCAATTGCCTCCTTTGCCACCATTTCCTTCATTCCCTTTTCCTCCCCTGCCCCCATTATCACCTATTCCTCAGTTACCTCCATTACCATCTTTACCTCCTTTTCCGTCGTGGCCTTTTCCACAAGTACCATCTCCGCCAGCCTACACATTCCCTCCTTTTCCCCCCTTCCCTCAAACACCTCCCTTTCTTTTTCCACCATCTCCACCTGCATCTAATCCTGTCGGAGACCCAAGAACCTGGATAGGCCTAATTATCCTCGATTTCCTCCTCCTCCGACACCACCAAAATTTAATCTTGGAGACCCAAGAACCTGGATACCACATTATCCTCCATCTCCTCCCACAACCCCACAACAACAGCATCCATAGGACACTGCCATGATGTTTCAACTTATCTCCACTTTTGTAAATTAACTAGCAAAGAAATCAAATGTCTGAAAAGTATTGAAAAATCAAATATAAAATATAGATATATTGCTGTATTGTTCAAGAAACTGGAACAACCATTCTTTGAGAAAGTTGCCTGCTTTACCTATTCTAACTCAAACTCACATCTAACTTCTCTGATTGAATAAATTTATGAAGCATAATTGATGCTTCAATTAACCGGCAAGTTCATGCAATTTCAAACAATGTCAAAATCCTTCCATACAAAATCTTATGCAAGTATTCACACAACATAGCCAAATGTATATGCAAGATACTGCAATGAATCAAATTACTGTTGGCACAGTTGAGAGGAATGCGTACCATTTCCGGCATTCTACACAATATATTTGAATTCCTGGTGAATATATCCCAGTTATATTGTACTACAACAATGTCATTTCTCATTAGAATGAGAAAAAATGATAGCTCCATACTTAATAAAGAGGCAAGACCTGAGAACTAGTATATATTTCTCATCCATACTTCTGCCCTACTCTTTGTGACAAGAAAACTATGGCCAGGTTCAAGAGAATGGAACAAACTGTTCCGAGATTAACCTAATTTTCTAGTTTCAGCTAATAATGCACTTTTCTTCTTTTTACACAATAAATTTTCTAGTTTTTCTGCTAGTGTTTATTAAGCTTATACTGGCTGCAGACTTAGGGTAGACATTTGTACGTTTGGAGAAAATAGTATCCAAGACTAATCCATTATTGGAGCCACCATGGTTAATTGTCACGCTTGCGACTTAAAAATGCCATCCTCCTTTCTAACAGATTTATTTTATTACGCAACTGTTCAATGACATCAGAAGCAATCAGTAGATGCAACAAGGAAGGATAAGTTTCATTGATATATAACTAGACATAGAAAGATGAAAATAACAGAAATATCAAAACATAAGAAGAAAAAAATGATTTTACTTACCATTGCTTTGTTCCTCAAAGCCTCTTCTGTTAAATCTCGTTTCCTGCTTTCTTCTTCAGATACATTAATAAGATGTTGTCTCTCTTTATCCATTTCTTTAAGCCTTTGTTCCATCTCCTCAATCTAAATAAAAGGTTGAGATCAAATACTCAAATAATAGTGATACTAGTGATCACAACTCTAAATATTAATCACAGATGAACTTACTTTGTCTTCAAGTGACTTGTTCCTATCTTTTTCACACCGCAAATTTTGCAGACCATCCTCTAAACTGCTTAAACAAGCAGGAAAAAGGAGAAGAAATTGAGAAAAGCAGAGGATAGCTCCTGATGAATTAATTGAAAGAGTAGAAACTCCATAATTCCTCTAGACAAATAAAATGATTTACCCACCTGGCCTTAAAGGAGGAGGTCACAATTCTCTTCTTTCAACTTAACTACCAACTCTGAGTCAGGGGTAACTGATGCCAGTTCATCTCTGCTTGTCTTTGCTGTCTGTTGTTCAGGAATACATTTTATGACATTAAAACAAATACACAACTTGGAAAATCAGACTCCTTATACGATTGAATTAAAGTGTTATAGCTGCTTGTTATTAAAAAGAACAAGGTTCCATTTGTTGATTTTGTCACTGATCAAGGAACTACAAACCAAGGGTAGAAAATATTTTTGGCAGTTTACCTTCTCAAAAGAATGTCTGGCAATTTTATCAGTCTTTTGATCGGATACAAACTCTGGCTCTGTTTTTCCATGAAAAGAAAGTGCTTCATTTCTTGCTCGTCTCTCAGGAAGGGCTGTCCCAATCTCATTCTCACCTACATTTGAGTTTATGTTAGCCCTGGCATGACTGGGAACTTGTGCCTTTGAATTTGACGTGGGATGCAATTGTTTAGCTTTTGCAGCATGAGTTATGAGACTGAGTTCTTGTCCCGTCGTTTAGCATAACCAACCATATGGCAATTTGTAGACCTAACATGAGATGTTTGAACATAAGTAACATTAAGACGCCTAAGACAATTCCACAAAGCACATAAATATAGAGAACAAACCAGAATTCCTTCTGGATGGCAACTAAGCGATTCTCAAGTCTTGAAAACGCAATTGTCCGTTCAAAACTTTGTTTATCATGGGCTGGTTCAACAAAATTAGCTTCCAATACACCTTTATTATGAGAAAGGAGAACCAAAGCGAGTTAATATTGTTTGGCAGTTAACAAAAGACATTTTGTGCTTAAATGAAGGCATCAAATAAATACTAGGAAAATACTACCTATGACCCCACGGCCATCACTTCCAGCAGCATTCCAGACCCTCCAGAAAGGCTGAGAACACACACAGTGGTTTTGAATTAGAAGACTGCTCAAGAAAATTTACATCTCTTAAGAAACATTCATTAGGCAAGGCCAATTTCTACTGGAAGGGCCAATCATAAGCTGTTGGGAGCGAACCTTAATAAGCCGATTCTTGTGATACACGTTGAACCCTTGAACATCAACATGATAGTCTGCATCTTTTATGAATCCAATAGTCAACAAAGCACGCATCTATGGGAAAAAAAGAATATATCGTCGTAAATTTTGTGGTCCAAAAAAAGAACGTAGTGTTAAAGCAACTAAAGGAGCTACAATCATCAAGGATTACATTTGGATCCTTTGGTGCATCGTCAGGAAATGCTTGTGGCCTGTACGTGATTTCCTTTGAGTATCTCAAACTATTGATTATGTTATAATGCTCAACATCTTTCCCTCTGAGGATAATACGGAAGCCGGGTGGAATCCTCAGATACAAAATTGCAGCATAGTTCTGAAGCAAAAGGAAGGCAAAATTAGGGGTGACCTTTGATGTTGCAGTTTAAAACTTGAATAAATTTTTAATCTAGCACACAAAATTCATTACATATATGTAGCCATTGAATATATTTAACTAGTCGCTATAAAGTTCTTCAGTTGTAAAGTATTTTTGTTTGAAAA
The DNA here is from genome assembly GCA_025175665.1 of Cinchona pubescens. Classification (NCBI taxonomy): domain Eukaryota; kingdom Viridiplantae; phylum Streptophyta; class Magnoliopsida; order Gentianales; family Rubiaceae; genus Cinchona; species Cinchona pubescens. The sequence continues at coordinate 1,317,683 of JANKKI010000141.1, forward strand.
CATTTGAAATTTAGCGTACTTAAAAAATATTAGTGTAAATGTCTTAATAGAAAAGAAAGAGTATTTACAGCTCTTGCCTTCTGCACTATTTTTAATAGTAATTGAAGATATTACATGAAGAGAAATTGAGGATAAAAAGTGACACACTCAGTAATCTAGTAAAATATTTATCCATATGTTGAACCACAATACCAAACAAAAGTTAAGTATCTGAAAGCTTCACGTGCCTTAAAATAAGATTCAAAGTGAAGACTGATACTCAGTTTAAAGCTCTCATTGGCAAAAGTAGATAAAGACATAGGAGAAACAATGAAAGAAAAATATACCCTCAATGAATGGCGATAAGTTAGATAATGTGTGAGGTTTGGGAAATTCTTTGCCATCGCTATCTTCTTTTCATCTCTATTTACACCTCGAATCTGTATGTCCTGAAAAAGAAGGATCACATGAAAAACACATAGCCGAGTCTTGCATGCACAAATCTCCACTAATATCAGCAGGAATATATATAGCTTATGGAGGGAAGATGAGGAAAGTGGATTATGAGAGTCAAAATCAATTGCATACATGTTTATCAGACTCAAAATCAAGTTCTGCTGATCCCTGGTCATCCTGCCAAAGGTTGTAGATTATAATCCGTGTGCCTTGGTCTTTCATGTAATCAAACTGCAGAGCAGAAAGAAAGAAATTAGCAAAAGACTAAACTCAAGGTGACTAGAAGGAACTTGGAGATAGCTTTGATTGCTTATAGACAATGCACTAACATCTAAAAGGAAAAAAAAATTATGAAATGGGAAATGACTAGGCATTTAAAAATTGTGAAAATAACTGACGATTTGAAAGAAATATATCACCTGCAGAAGAAGATCTTCTTCACTCACATATGGAGACCACTGCATTACAGTTTCAAGATTCCTTTTCCAGTCATCAAAGGTAGATCGAATCATCACGTGCCAGGCGTTTCTATCAGGTCCTCTTTTCTCATAATCAATCTTTTCATTTCAAGTAAGATTAACAATGAGAAGAATTGAAAAACATTCATGTAACTAATGGACAATCATCATGTTATATGCCAATAAATCTATAAGATTTGTCGTAGACCATGGGAGAAATAAAACATAACTAGGGCAAGTTAATTATGCCAGACAAAGTGTAGGCTCCTAGAGACCCTCTTTTCTTTTCCCTTTCTATCAATTATAGTCGGCCTTTATTTAAGATCATCTTGATTGAAAATTGTTTATTGTTTATCAGTTTTCTATTCTATTTTCCTCATGTTAACCTTCTAATGGGAAGACGAAAAAGAATAAGGAGATGTAGTACAGTCAAGAAAGCTCTAGAGAAAAGTGTACCATGGGAACCACTATATCCTCTTTGCCTGTTCCCCTCAGAAAAGTGTATGACAACATCCCAATACTCTGTGTGGCACTACAGGAAAAAGTAAAACAAGAATAAGATTAGTGGTATAATTAGGAATTTATGCAGGTAAGCCTAAGCTTCAAAAGGTTGAATAGAGATGGAATCCAAGAGGCAGCAGAAACATTGGCAGCTAAACTCCCACAAACTCTGATACATGATTAACTCACTCTACCTTCTCCCATCCTTGCCCTGACAACGTGAGAAAACAATCACATCTGCCCCAAGCCTCATTGTACTTGTCTTGAAACCATTCCCATCTGATACGAAAAGAAAAAGACAACATAAGAAATACTAATTGGTTAAGACTGGTATCAAGGACAACGTCTTGGAATTTGCTGGAGCGCCAATAATTATAAACGTATATGAGACTTGATAATGTATTGTTTTCAAGACTAATCAAGTGCATCTTACATTGGCCAATAGTGTTTGCCAACTTGCTTTTGGCCGAGTAGCCAAGAGACATGCATTGACGGATTCTGTCAGGAGTCATTCCGCCACCATTATCTGCAATCCAGGAGTACAAAATATTGAATAAATTCAGGTACGAAACTCACATATGATTCAAAACAGATCAATATATAGTTAGTTTTCAACATTTGTGCATTGTCTGAAAAACTTGAGGAAAATTCAAGTTTGCCATTTGTTGTCTATTAAACTTGAGTTTAATAGTACAAGAAGGGGAAGATGTATAAAGAATGTACACCTTCAACCAGCAACATTGGATCCTTCCCGTTCATCAGCATATCTATGTGGACATAGGTAGCTCCATTGCAAACCTGGTGAAAGAGTACGTCAACAACAAAAAGAAAATAGCATGATACACTTTACATTGGAATTACTCTGATCAATCATTGTGAAAGGACCAGGTGCAAGTACCTCATCTAAAGCATTATCCAAGAGCTCCGCAAAAGCTATATATTCAGAAGCAACCAGCAGCAATTAAAAAAAAAAAAAAAATCCACAAAAAGAAGAGCAGAATCAGCTATTGTTTTCATGAGAAGATGGTAGTAAAAATTAATTGCTGAATTCAGAAAGCTAGTAGTATTAATTAGTTTACCTCCTAAAGCCAATCTTCATTTGTGGCTGGTGGCATTGGAATGCAAGAATTTTGGATGCACTCTAACATGGTCCATCCCAACTGTAAAGAAGGCATGCAAACAATACCAAATTAAGATGAACCCGAAAGATTTGCTTCAGCTGAAAAACTTTTGGATTGATAACATGAATTACTATATAATCTATAGAATTTTGCTTTTCTTGAAAATAATAATAATAATAAGCTTGTAAGTTCTAGGGTCTTAATTTGACTGAAAAAATATCAAGTCATGCACCTTCTTGATCCTACACATCATATATAACTCAAACCCTTCTTAATTACTACTTCTTAGAGTTAAAGATATATATGGTCATTAATTATTAATAGTGTTTCTTAATTAGCATTATAAAAGTAATAGTAGAAGTAATCATCAGAAAAAAAGTAAATAAACGGTTGTATAACAATACCAGTTTCTGAAGCAGAAAAGCTGCCATCAGAATCCTCATAATCTCCAGCTTTCCAGAACTGCTTAACACAAGCACTAGTGTTCCTCTTATTAATAACTATTGGATCAACAGTTGCTGCGTTATTGATCTTTTCCGCCTCCACCAACATAACCGCCAACGGTTCCTTCTCCTCCTCCTTCACCGGTTTCGGAAAAATAGACGACAAGGGTTTCACATTAACGTTAATATTGTTATTATTATTGTTCCGGTGTTGCAATTGATCATTAGGGATTATACAGGCAGTTTGTTGCATGGCAAGACGTTCTTCGGGCCGGAGAGGATCAAGAAATCCGACTGGCAAAATATCCTCGGTAAATTTACGCTGTTTCTTTCTTGGACTCGTATTTTCGACATCTGAGAAATCGGAATCTGTATCCCAACCGAATAAACTACCACCATCATCGCTACTGCTGCTGCTTATATCTATTACATTGTTGGTGTTGGTACTACAATTTGCATTGTGATTAGCAATAGCAACATTGTTAACGTTGTTGTTCTTTTGCTGCGACAATTCGGTTGGTTCCAAGACTTCTTAAGTTTAACCTCCAGGACCTCTTCTTTCATGGTTTTGAGATGTTGATGAAGATGAGAATTAGGGTTTTGAAGGTTGTTTTTTTTTACCTTTTTTGAGTTGAAAGTTGTATAAGAGAAAAATAATTCTTAATAAAACCCTTTTAGATTTCTCCTGGAATTTGTGAGGAAGAGTATCTCTTTATACAAGAGATTTTTAAGAAAATTTTAGGTTTTGTTGGGTCATGTAATCCTAATTAAGAAATATTAGGATTTGTTTCGGTTATTGGGTTATAAATTTTTTATTTTTTTCAATTTTCAATGTAAGAAAATTAAAATTAAATCAAAACTAAACTTTTCTTCGGTTAGTCTTTAACCAAACATTTTTTTTTGATTTATTCGATTAAATAAAATTTACTAGTTAATTATAAAATTAAATACAAAACTAATAAAATTAATAAACGAAAAGATAAAACTAATAAAACTAAATTAGAAACTAAAAAAATAAAAAAGAAAAACAATCTAAAAGTGTTTAGGACAAAATATTGAATTCTTTACTAAAATCCTAAATACTAAAACTAATAAAACTAAAAGTTCGGATATTCAATTATTGATTTTTAATAACAAAATTCAACCTATACAACCAATCTCCTTACATGATTTTTATTCGATTATCAATTATCTGAACACTAAATACCAAACTAATTTGGTTCAATCAATTTTTTGATTAAACCGAACTATGAACAACCTTAATCCCAATCCAGATCTAACAATTCATAATAGTATTGTGTTATATCCGTATTTTACCTATTCAACCCGTTCACTTCTATTACATATGTACCATCTTATATATAATATGGCAATATGAAAATCATCCATATAAATTAAAATCTCAAATTAATTATTTTGTAAATTTAACAATTATCAAGATCAACTTATTATCTAACAACTAATAGCACATTATTAATATTCATGGTAATTTCTAAATAATATATAAAATACTTATCACGTGGATTTAATAATTTTATGTTAAAACTATTGGCTGTGATTTACATTTTTAAATTATACTACATTAAATTGGTGTTCAAGAAAATTTTACATAATACTTGTAAAATCCAGAAATTTATGGGGTTAATAAATAATATTTAATTACTCTTGTAAATGTTAGGGGCTCTATAGTAATGTCTTAAACCTTGAGGACTTAATTTGCAAATTTTAGAAACTTACCTATTTATCTCATCGTAATTCCTCCCAATTGTGGACACTTAACACTTCTCTTCTCAACACTAGGGTTTGATGATCAAAGGGAAATTGAGAAATATAGAGGAAAATCAAAGAATATATTCATCTAACGATCAGATTATCAGGGTAATTTAAACTCTCCCCTCATCTAGCATCTTCACTTGTTATTTAATATCTTGGGTTGAAGAATTATTTTAATTAGGGTTCTTGAAAGTTGAGAACTTTGGATGATTAATCTAATTAATGGATATATGCATGTAGGGTTTAACATAATAATACGTAATTTAAATGTGTCAGTGATTTTGTGTTATGTCGAAATCGAGACATTCGCAGATTATTGTTACGTGTCGGTACTATTACTTCTTGGGGTTAATGCTTTGAATATTACATGGTGAGCAAATTTTATAGAAGTTGCTTTGGTGCTTTGTTGTTGAATCTCGTGTGTGCGCGTGTGAAGGGAGTAAGGTTCAATTGCATATTATTTATGTGAATCATTGATGTTGTAATGGATTATGATAAATTACTGTGGCCAATTCTATGCCCTGGAGCAAACGAAAATATATATATAAACAAATAATAAAATAAAATAAATAAGGCAGTGGATTGTGATTTGGGCAGGTTGTTCAGTCCCATTGGTCTTATATACGGTTTGACGGATTTTTTTTTAGGATTTTTGAGTCCTATTGTATATATATATTTATTATATATATTGGATTTGTTTTGTAAAATACTCGATTTATATTTGTTTAGGTGTGAGTGAACGTATAGAGTCGAATCAACCAAATTAGCTAAGTTTAGTGTCTTGTCAGGTAGACCTAAATGGTTCTTATGCCTTTTCACTCTTTTTATAAATGTTTTAAAATTCTATTTATATTACGAAATTACATTGGTATGTAAAATGGATTGGGCATGAGATATGTAAGCTTGTGAATTATGTTATATCTATACATATGGAGTACATGATATGCTAATATTGCATGTGTGATATGTATGTCAATTGCTTGTCTAGCTCATGGTAAACTGTGGTATATCGGCAAGAATAATATTTTCATTTCTATCTCTGGCTCTTTGTCTAACGGATTCCTAATAGTTAGATCTAGATCCAGTAACGGAAACTACAAGAGTTATTTGTTCTGTATCTGTCTGTGAATTATGTACGATATAGTAATCTTGAATATATTTATATTGTATGTGAAATATGATTGTGTGAATGATTAGTATATTTTAGCTTGCCCAATTCGGTCAAAGGGTATTCGAACTACTTGCTGAGCAAAGTGTTGCTCTCCCCACTATTTTAAATTTTTTTGCAGTTGATGATTTCATGTTTTGATCACAGCGAGGGAAACGGGTCTACCGGCGAACTGGGTTATGAGCACGATTTTGCTTTATAACTACTATCCACGGGTTATGAGCACGATTTTGCTTTATAACTACTATGCTTTATCTAACTAGGTTTATAATAAGGAGTGATGTTTAGTAGTTAGGTTTATAATAAGACACTGTAGAGGCCTACTAGCTTTTGATATTTAGTATTATTATTATTTCAGATTATTCCTTTTAGACTTATCTTTTAACACTAGAGAATGTCTGTTTCTGGATTAATAATATTATTATGGAGTTATCGAATTATTTTGTTATCCGTGCCTTACATGTTCGAGGTTTACCCTGAGATGTGGCGTGTCGACGTCCTAGTTTCGGGACGTGACAAGCCTATAATTTTCAAACTTGCATTGATAAACAATCACCATTTAACAAGTACAATTAAATAGGTAATAAATGATTTTGGAATTTACACGTCGTTTTGTTTAAATCTTCAAGCCTAGGTCGTCTCAACCTTTATAAATATTAGTAACATTTTTTAGCAACGTAAATAAAATTTAATAACGATGTAACATTAGGGGTGAATTTGTTAAACATCTTATGATTCCGTGTTATTTGTTGTTCGTACCAAATCACAAGATTTGTTTGGTAATATAGTGATATCAAAGGAGATAAATATAATTAAAGGAAAACCATGAATCAAAATCTTGGAAAAAAGTTCCTTTAATTGGTCCATGCATGTTGTATCAATTCTCAAATTCTCAATCCAAACCTGATTTGATTTTCCCGATGCAATATCAGATGGCCAAAAATTGATTGATTTGGTTTTGCTTTAAAATTTAATCTTGCCTACATCCATTTCTACCCCTAATGAAGTTTTTAATATTCTTGTGGTTGAGATCCAGATCAGACTTTGATAATTGGCCCCGGCAATATCCCCCAAAATAAAATAAAAAAATTGATCTTTCAGAAATAGGAGTAGGCTACTTGTCAATAGACATATGTTGATCGATGTGCATGGATATGTTTGTTTATGTAAATGCAATTATATTTACACACGCAATTGTGTATAAGTTCTGTTATACATACGCAAATATTGAATTGATCAAATTTTTTGTTTATGTAACCCTGTTTGTCAATAATTATTTTTAATTCATTTTCTTTTTCTTTAATTTTCCTTGTTAACATAATCAGTAGTAAAATCAACTTTGTGCTAAGAACATGAACAAATTTAAATAATTGGATAATGACGCTGCACCAGGTGCAACGTAGAGAGATATATTATATGTATATGAATGTGGTCTGTGGGTTTTGCTTCCTTGTTATTAAGGAGTGTTGGCTGATTCACACATCTGTCCATGATGTTTACGTATTATCGTCTCGTATTTATACGCGAAAATTACCGTCCTTATGGTCAGAATCTCATATTTAAATAGGGTCAAATAAAAAAAGATGCTGGCCGATGGGATTTATCCATTCATGCATATATATATACATCAATATTTATGTTAGATATTACAGAACTATTTTCTTAAAAATTAAAAGACGCATATAACTATTATATTGAGTCAACACTTAATATAGCAGATAATTAACTAAAAGTTTTGTAGCTTACTATTGTGGAAATATATAATTAATTCATTGCACTAATTATACCTGGTTTTTGTTGAAATGTAACTAGCTGCAATTGAAGAAGTTCTAAAAGCATTCTAACATCAGGTAAGATTCTTAGTAACAACTTTGTTATATTAGCTGTTTGCTACTGATGTTTTTTTAAGGATAAATTACTGATGTTTTTTTAAGGATAAATTATCGTAAACGTAATATAATCTTTTGACTCATAACTCTCATATATTTTGAAAATATACCTTAAATTCTTATATGGTTTGCTTTAAAAGGTAAAGTAGACGAAAATTATTCAAATTAATGGCGCCTGAAAGCACGCGCTTTGAAGTGAGTATTTAATGAAAAATACAATTTTGACTCAAAAAGTTTAGAATAAATTATCGTAAATCCTAATATATGGTGTAAATTTCAAACCCATAACCCCCATATATTTTTGTAAATATACCCTAAACCCCCATGTAGTCTAGACTAAATGGTAAAACAGATATAAATCATCCAAACTAATCACATTTATTATACACGAGCTCTCATTATGAGTTGTTGCCTGAAAATTCGTTTTCTCTCTCAAAAAATTTAACATTTCATGCCCAACCTATCTTTATTGTTACTTACATAAATTTATTCTCAAATTTGCTACACTTATCCATCATTTACAATAAAAAAGTACTATAAGAATGCATAAGATATTTTTCCATAATTGTTTTTTTCTTTTCTTTTCTTTTTCGGGCATTAATTTATAGATCTTTAATTGTAATAATAAACTAATGTTATTTTTTTAAATTTTTTATCATACAAATTGAAAGCTATAATTTTGAAAATAGGGATAAATGAATTTGATGCAGTCAATAAAAGGCTCCAAGAAAAGCAAAATCAAGGGTTTTCATATTTGCTTTCAACAGTTCTTCGTTTCAAACTCTTTCAAAGACAAGAAGTTTTTTGTTTGGGAGTTGGCATAGTTAGGGGTATTTTAATAATTTAGATATTTTGCAAGAATTTTTTGGTTTTAGTAGTTTGTGTTAGAGTTAATTTAGGACTTGGTTTCCATTTGGATTTAGAAATAGAGTTAAGTTAGGAATCTTAATCCTTTAGTAAACAAGAGGTAAATCCTATATAAATAATAATATGTTCTCTACGAAGAGAATATAGAAAGATTTCAATTTTAATAAAATTTCATCAGACATATTTGTCTTATTGAATAGTATTTCTAGTCATTATTCTTTTAAATTTTAGATTTCTAGTAAGATTTTTTTAATCTTCTGTTCAAAATTTTTCTTTTTCCTGCGATGATATTGTGAATTTAAAGTCTCAAAATCTATTCGACAAGTTTATTGACCTAACCTACAGCTTGTCCTACATTAGAATTATTTGAAAGTTTTGATATTAAATTACATATGGGATAAAAATACAAAAATAATTTTGAAAACTCTGACTTTGGATGATTTTTGTCTGTTTTATTATTAGTTCAAACTACATCGGAGTTTAGGATATATTTCCAAGATATACGAGGGTTATGAGTTCGAGGGTATACCACATGAGGATTATCATAATTTACCCTAATTTAAATATAGAGATAAGAATATAATTTTAACCAAAATCGTTAGTTTGAATGTTTTCCATCAATTTACCATTTAGTCTAGACCACGTGAAGGTTTAAAATATATTTTCAAAATATATGGGGATTATAGGTATGAAAACCATATCACATGAGAATTTATGATAATTTACCATTTCCTTTAATTAGAAAAGGTGGCATTTTCTTTGTCTATCAAACTAGGTTGAAGGTTTACTGATATTTTAAAAACTAAAGGAGAGAATAAAGCCTTTTTCTCAAAACTGGTATTATCAACTATGAATGAATCTAATGTCCGAACTATACGGTCAATTTTGGAAAGCATAATATATTTGTTTAATTCAGTAGATTGAACAACTTTATGCTGCATCTTCATTTGGCTGTTCGAATTATGCTCTGAACTATAATAGAATAATGCATTTGACCTCCGGTTACGCCTGCCCTGATTGGGTATCAAAGAGAGACCGCAACCTGGTTACTCATGTTATATTTTTTGTTGTTCTCTCTCTCTTGTAGTTGTAATAACTTGGTTAGAGACTACTGTGGCTGCTAGGCTAACAAAAAGCACTTAATTAGCTAGTTCCATGGACCACTGATGGAAACCATCCTTCCATGAAAACAATTAAAGTTGCATGCAAATAAATGAGGATCTGTTGATAACCACAAAAGTAAAGGAGATAACAAACATTACAAAGGAAAAAAAAAAAAAAGAATAATAGTTTGTCATTTAAATCATAGGAGTCAAGTTGTTCAGAGTGTAAGGAGATTACTTTTCTTGGTTGTGGTCCACATAGTTCGAGCGATGATGTGTTTATGTGTTCTTTATTGCATATATAGAGTATAGAGGAGAATAGTTACCTGATGTATAAGGAGATGATGCTTCATAGGGAAACAGTAGAAAATTACGTAAATTAAAATTAAACAAAACAAAAGAAGGGTTGAATTGTTAAACTTCAATTCTATGAGCAAGATTTTTATATTGGTGTTCTTTAGTGTTGTGGAATATAATGTTGGGTTGTTGATTTAACATGTTAGGTTTTGGTGCGGGTTATTTTTGAGCTTTGCAGGTTCTATTGGCCTTGTAATAATCATCAAATAAAAAGCAGAAAAATTTTATACAAATCTGATAATTAGTCAATCCTTATACTATGGGATAGAAGAATTTTCAAGCTTAATTAGCTACATAGCAATTAGGCTAGGCTTGGAGGCTCTAATAGGTAATTTTATCAGCCCGTCACTTTCATTAATTGTATTTAAGCACTAGCTATATTTTTCCTGATTGCACAATGTCTGTGGTTAGTTGAATGAACGTGGAAAAAATTGAGAACTACATCTACAACTAGAAAGGTTCTTCGAATAGTTGTATTGCATGTCCTCTTCGTCAGTTTCTAAATTCAGAGAAACTGGCCTTTTCGTGTCATTGTAAAGATAAAAAAGAAAACCACTAATACTAGGCAAATTTTTTCATATACTAAAGTGTATAATACACCAAAAAATAATGATTATATAGGATCTATAGTTGTTGTTTCTTGCTACACCGTACATTTTAGTGCACATAAGAAATTATCCCAATGCAATGAAAGAGGTCATTCTAGCATTGACAAGTGGGATATATATATAATATATATATATATATATCTATATATATACATCTAACTTGCAAGAACTATTCGTAGTTTTTTCTATGCCAAGTTGTGAATTCTATATATAAGGACCACGTATAATCCTGGATGTGTTGTTAACCTATAGTAGACGCAATTGAGAGAGCTTACCCCGTGAGGTTCTTTACTGTTTTCTTCCCCTTTTTATCATATTCTCTTCTGGAGTTCTTGTGATCCTTTTTTTTTTTCATCTCAATAGTTGCTTCCAGTTTCTTACATGATTAATTTCGTTGATATATATATATAGTTGATACTAGTATTTCTTATTCTTACTTGTATACCTATACTTCCCTTTTTCCTGATTACTTAATGTTTCAGCTTAATTTTATCCCAATTTTCATGAAAACATGAGTAACACCATGAGGCCAAGGATGAAGGTTATGTTTAACTTGGTTTACGACAGAGGTTAGCGAAGACAGAAGAAAGAAGTCTCGTATTCCTCTTGTACAAATAATTTAATTAAGTTGGTTTGCAAAGTATTATATTCGTTGTTTTCTTGGATTCTACTGGATCAAAGAAATGGACATGATTAAGGGGAAAGGCAAGAAGGGTCTGATTTTCAAGACTTGGGAGCGATGCAGGTCTTTTGGTAGAAAGACTGGCTCGTCACCAAGAATTAAACTGCAACATGCAGCCACGCTTAAGAGCAGCAAATCCTGGCCTGCTTTTGGTGCAACCATGGATCAAAGGCGTGCTAAAAACCCTCGAGTTGCTCCTGAAGGTGCTGCTTTTCCGTGTACGTTGGAGACCAAAAACAAAGGTTTGTGATCAAAACTGAATGTTTAAACCATCCACTTTTCAAAATCTTACTTGAAGAAGCTGAATCCGAATACGGGTATACTAGTGATGGCCCTCTTGAACTTCCTTGTGAGGTTGGTCTTTTCGTCAAGGTTTTAGTTGAAATGGATTGTGACGAGATTCATCCAAGATGCAGCTTTTCCAAGACCTACAGCTCCTATCACCTTCTCTCTTCCCCAAGATTGCTTGCCTTGAATAATATTTGATTTGTGTATGTTTTTTATGTGTGTATGTTTGTATGCCCAAAGAAGTAGGGTATTGAGAGGGCATGTATTCAAATCAAACCATGTACCTTTGAGCGTTTTGATGCCAAAGATTCCCCCCCTCCTCTTTTATTATAGGGTAATTTCTTCTTCTCTTTTTATTGTTTTGGCTCTATTGAATCAATTTTTTTTTTCCTTTTTTAAATATCCTAAGACAAGAAGTGTTGGAATAAGAAAAAGGTACACTTTGACTGTTCTTTTTCCTCTCCTTTTCACTTCTGGTCTTTTCATCTTATTGAATGTAGATGGTGTTATTAGTGTTAGATTATCGCAAATTTATTTGTATTTACTCATTACAGTTTTTGTTTTGTCTAATGCACATCAAAAACAGTACTTATTTACCAATGGTTGTCCCTGTCGTTCTAAGAAGATAAAAAGTGTTGGATAATTGCCGTCTTTTCTTGTAATCTTATCAAGCAACTTATAATTACAAATTGGAAAAAACTTGGAACTATATTTCAAGTTGCATCTTCTTCGGTCTCTTCTTTTCTTTAGTTCCTACCAAGCATGTCGTTAGTTGCCCAATCACAATCACGGGCCAAAAAAAATAAATATACACGATTACGACTTTAATTAAACAAATGTAAGATCAAAATATCCTGTAAATACATCATCATTGGCATCATGTTCTGTACAAATTATTAATTGTTGTTAATTTGAAGAAGCCTATCAATATGAGGTCTGCTGTACAAATGCCATAAAGAAAATGTCTAGATTCTATAGAAGTTAGCCCACCATAGTTTACCTCATTTAAAAAAATTTCAAGATTTTGAAGATATATATAATTAGACAAGATTTAAATCCAACTACCGGAAAACTACGTGCAAACAAGACGAACAAGAGCATCCTTGTTACAAACAAAAGAGAATATGTACAATATGTATAAATTAAGTTTCAATATAATTGGTATATAAAAAATCTTTATATAGATTTACAAGAAAATATTCTAAATTATGTATACATGTTAAATCTTGTTAATCAAGACAATTAAACTAGTGAAATAATGATCTAATTTAGGAAAATAATTAAAGAAATTATATCAATCAAATATTTACATGCCATAATATAATAATTCCATATATTTAACATTCCTTCAAATTCAATATGGTTATGGAAAACCGAATTGAGTTTGAAACAAAATATGAGAATAGAAAATCAAAATTGAATAGACAAAAAGAATCAAAAACCAAAACCGAAACAAATCAAAAATTCGAAAACTAAAACCTAGAGAATTCGAAGGCTAATAACCAAGAGAATCCAAAAATAAAAAACGAGAGAATCAAAAAACTCAAAATCGAAGAATCCAAAAGTTGAAATTAGGAGAACATGCAAGTTGAAAACCAGGAGAGTCGGAGGTTGAAATCAGGAAAATCCGAAGGTTGAAAACTAAGAATCGGAGTAGAATCGAAACAAAATATATTTACAAGCGCTCAAATAAAAAGAAATTCAAAATATATTTATAGACGAAAATTCTGATATCATATTAGAAACGAAATAATATATTACAATATATATCATAATATAATAATTCTATATTTTTAACAATCCTTATGTTTGTCGTATTATTTGGGGAATTATGATCCAACTTATGTTGTAATCCTTCGATCGATAATTAATTAGCACACACTTCGCATTTGATAGGGGAAAGATTTAGGTAGATCTGATTGTTGACTCCACTTGTAGATCTTCTTGTGGTGTGGATTAAATGTTATGAAATCTATGGCATAAGTTAACATAAACAAGATTTTATAAAATTTAATCTTGATTGCAGAGTTTACGGGATCAAAAATCAAATTTATGTAAAAAAAAATTCATTTGATAGAGATAAGCAGAAATTGTTCATTAAATAATCATTCTAGGACGTAGATGCATACGTTGTCTAGCCAAAAACTGTGGCAAACAAGACAAATTAACCAAAGGAAAATTAATAAGCATACGATTTGATATCCTAAATTTGTCGTATGCTGACAATTAAGCCCAATGCAACCACCTTACAACTTTGTAGTAATATTAGCTAGTTACGAAATACTTAATTAGAGATCAATGATGATGCCAACGAGGTTTTAATCTAATGGTAAAAAAATCAACGTTCAAATTCTAAAATTTAGAAATCATAAATTTTAGTGTGACGAGTACAAGTTTAATCTACCGTTTCAAGAGTGAAAGAGAAGCAAAGACGAAGCCAAACAATCAAACATCTGCTGAGCTTTAATTATGCAACTAGCAAGGTTTGAACATTAATTCCACTTGATCAGCATTTCCCATCAAGATCTGCAGCTTCAAAAAGTCAACTAGAGGTTAATGTCATTTGGGGGGGTTGAAAACACAGATTTTGAAGTAGCAGTCCATTACTACTATGCATTATCAAGCATTTATTTCCTTGTCCCCATGTTATTTTATCCTCAACCTAAAACCAAAAGATTCATTTTTTTTTTTTTTTCGCAAGACCATTTTTACAACCATATTGCAAATTTCACTGAGTTGACGTGTTCACACATATATGGTTAGAACTATTCAAGTTGGAAATAGGACCGGCAACGAATCGAACTGCTCGTCAAAAACTCGATTCGAAACTCTTATCTTGAGCACAGGAATATTATGCTCAAATTGGAGTATCATATAATTTTTTTTATTATATATAAAATTACTAAAATGTCTATACCTTTTAGAAACATTACATATTTTATCTAAAAAAAGACGAACTACTTAAGAGTTTCGAGTTCAATCTCATTTTACTTCTTTCGAACGAGATCAAACTATCTCAAATTTTTCGAATTCGAGCTCGATTTCAAATTTTGAAACATGATTTCAAATTTTGAATTAGTTGGAACATATATGATAGGAGAGACTACGAAATTAAACCCAAGGGTCAAGAACCACAAATTTAATAAATAAAATTTAATTCCAATGATGTAATAAAGATTAATTCTTAATTTATTTATTTCGTGATCATAATGTATAAAATTATTGGAGAAATTTTTGTCGAGTTTAGATGCTAATATTGTAAATGATAGACCATGAACAATTATTTCAGCAATCAACCCAAACCCAAACATATTTTTCAAATAACTGTTCTAAACAATTTGCAATCCAAAAATGAAAAAGAAAAAAAAAAAAAAAGTCAAGAATAGTCGACAAATTATGCTAAGTAAACAATTCCATATTGTTTTAGTTCCCATACATTTCCATTAATTACACAATTTCCCCAAAATCATCCAAAAATTTTACATCACTTCCCAGCTCTCGGCTTTCTTTTCCCGGCGCCTATTCGGGTCGACGAAATTAAAACTCTACACCAGTATTTCCCAATGGCGGCGGTTAATGAGTCAACTCAGCAGAACTCAGAGAGCAGCAGAAGCTCTAACTCGCTGCTCATACTCCACAACGCCTTCATCGTAACAATGGACCCGGAAACCCGGGTGTTTCGAAACGGAGCAATCGCAATCGAACACGACACCATCAAAGCAATCGGCCACTCCGATCAAATCCTAGCCGAATTCTCATCGCACGAGCAGCTCATCGACCTCCGGGGCCAGCTCATCCTTCCGGGGTTTATAAACACGCACGTTCACACGAGTCAGCAATTGGGAAGAGGAATAGCGGACGACGTCGATTTGCTGACGTGGCTACACCGCCGTATTTGGCCCTACGAGTCTAACATGACCGAAGAGGATTCTTTCATTTCCACTTTACTCTGCGGGATCGAACTTATTCACTCCGGCGTGTAACTTGCTTTGCTGAGGCCGGAGGGCAGCATGTTGCTGGGATGGCAAGAGCAGTGGAAGTTCTGGGATTAAGGGCTTGTTTGGCTGAATCAATTATGGATTCCGGTGATGGCTTGCCGGCGAATTGGGCCGGTCGGACCACAGAACAGTGTATTCAGGTTGAATAGATAAGTGGAGTACTACATTGTTATTAGTACTTGCTTTCTTTCTTTTTTCACCCACCGTTGGAGTTAAATAACTCGAACCCATGACCTATACGTCATAAAAAAGTTTACCAACTAAAGCTGTATTTCATTGTCCTTGTTATTGGTAATAATCGATAAGCATTTGCATAGTGGTCTAATTTTATTGTATTAATTGGCTGAGATTTGTTACTTGTTGATGCATGGAAAAAAATGTTGGCTTTGCACCATAGGTATGAACAATGAACAATTATATGCTGAGGAAAGATAATGAAAGAGAGCAACTTTGAATTGTTTTTGATCAAATTAAAATGATTTTGGGGCATTTATATTCCAATTGTTTGTCTTTTTTACTGGAATGTTTGAAGCTCGTGATTGTTATTCATCCATTGTGAGGGTGTAGAATGACTAAAGGTTTCTCTTCTTTTTGAAGTATACAGTCTCAGAAAGAACTGTACAAGAAGTACCATAATACAGCGGATGGACGCATCAGAATATGGCTTGGAATAAGGCAGATCATGAATGCTACTGATTTTTTACTTGCACAAACGAGAGACACTGCTAAAGAACTTCAAACTGGAATCCACATGGTCTCTCTCTCTCTCTCTCCCTCTCTCTGAATTCACTAGCCAATTGAGGTTGTTTCATGTTCTTTGGTTAATGTAGCTGAATGAAAGGAATATATTTTATCTTTCAGTGTGTGAGAAACCTCTACAGTGCTTGAAATGCAGTGTGCAGTAGAAAGATTCTCACCATAAATTCTTTCATGTTCTACATAACTTCTTTTCTAGTCCTACAATAAAGGTACTTTGTGTATTGTGAACACGAATGACATCGAGGTGTCTACCGTAAATGGCCTATTTTACCCACTTTCTGCAGATAATGAGTAAACCAGGTTAAATAGTTGTTAAGGTTTCTTTTGAGAAAAATTTCAAATGTGTTCTAGTTCATATTTTCCAGCTGAGTATGATTAGTAACAAATTGTGTTTAATCTTGAATTTCCACATTGTACTAAGTGTAAATATTATAAGGTTTTTACAAAGGGATACCCATTGAAGGTAAAAGTTGTTATCTGATAACTAAAAAATATTCAAAACAGAAAACCAGATACAGTCCACTTGATTGTTTTTTAAGTACTGCTTAATTCACTTTTAAGTAGAAAAAGTATCCTATTATGCAGGTGGCTTCATAGAATTGTTTTGTTCTCCAGGTACAGTCCCTTACATTTTTATGCAGACACATAGATCCACAATTTAACCACCTTTGAGCAATGTGAAGATATTTCTTGTCATACTAATCAACAAAGACGAAGTCAAAAGAGGGGAAAAATATATAGACCTAAGAGTGAGAGGCTAAGAATAAAGTGAAGATGAGGTCCTGGCTATCATAAATTTGAAGTTTAGATGTGGTGATATTCATGGAACACCAAAGTGTCCTTTGAATTTTGAATATTCTCAAGAATAGGCCTTCCATCTTGGAAATTACCACAACTTGTAAACTGTTTACAAATTTTACAGCATGTGGAGCTCTGAAAATTAATTGTTCCAACATTTTGCATCTAGCATGTTGCAGAGATACCCGACGAGAACCAACATGTGGCAAATACTCGTGGAGTTGATCAGGGGACAGTTGCATATCTTGAAAAAATTGAGTTCCTAGATGATAATTTGCTGGCAGCTCATACTGTCTGGGTAAACCAGGATGAGGTAATAATTTGGATGGTTTCTTTTGGACCTGTTGAAAATAAGTTAGGCATGTTTACAACTTGTATTGAAGGTTATACCCACAGTCAACTTCTTATTGTTTGTTCCTTGCAGATAGAGACAGGTAATTCGGTTTTCAAACACCTAAAATAACTATGGTAACAAATTCAACCTTCTATTCCTGAGGCTGAATTTGATTTCGTCTTGGCCACTATATTGTGCTTGTGTTCATTTAGTGGGCTTATTTCACTAAGAAACATTATGGTTGTATACTACTTTGTCTACCATATTGTTACTATTGTGGGCCACTAGATCTATGGAAAATTAAGTTTGTACTAAATTAAGCTTGTTTTATAGATCTTTTCTTTCTCCTTTGTTCTAGGTTTGTTCTCTATCAAAGGCCAGGGTTAAAGTATCACATTGTCCTGCTGCTGCAATGCGTATGCTTGGTTTTGCGCCCATTAGGGAAATGCTTGATGCTGGAGTGTGTGTGTCCCAATAACAGATGGTGCACCATCAAGACATAATCGGATGAGTATTGGTACTTTCTGCATTCTCAATCTGTGTTATGCCACTATTGCAATATTCACAAATAGTTTGTGCAAGTTTGTCTTGCTTTCTTTTCTAATTACTTTGATTTATAGTGTAACCAATTTACCTTACTGTCAATGGCAATCTTCTCCTTCTTAGACTACAATTATTATCTCTGGCTTCGATGTCTATCACTGCTTACAAAATGTCTGCTAGAGTGCAGTTGATGAGATGTACCTAGCTTCTCTAATCAACAAAGGACGGGAAGTATTTTCTAAAGGAATTACTGATCCTACTGCTCTTCCTGCTGAAACAATTCTCAGAATGGCAACGATCAATGGTGCCAAATCAGTTCTCTGGGACAAAGAAATTGGGTCACTTGAGGTTGGCAAAAAGGTTTGATCTAGCATCACTAATTGCTGTTTGTGTGATCAATGGATTAGAACCTCATCCTTTGCTCAGATATTGTTGCTCGGCAATAAATTTGATCTTGATAGTCTTTTTAGTTTTAATTTAACATGTAATCTGGCACGGGAAGATCAGTGTAATATGGTGTCTAATATACTGAAATACAATGTAGAAAGAACTGTCCGTATGCTATCACTTTTCCTGCACATTGATCTTGTTTTTAGGAAGCTTCAGTATTTCACTAATAATACTATTGAGCTGTAGCCTGAACTAAGCAGCCTTTTCTAGTACTGATATTTTTTTATTTTCCGCTGCTTTTCTCTTCATTTTGGTTAAGTTCTTGTATATTTATGTGCTCGTTCTTGTTTTTATCGATTCCTTGGCAGGCTGACATGATTGTCGTCAATCCTTCCTTTTGGTCTATGGTGCCTCTTCACGATTGGTATGCAGTGTACTCATGTTCATAAATTGCATATTGTGGACTCTTGTAAATCTTCCTGATGTCACTCTAAATTGAAAGAATTGTTTTATAATGTGAACCATTGTGGACAACATATCTTTATGAATGCTATTTTTTCTAGCAAAACCACTTTTGGCATGATACTTGGAATGTTTGGTTGCCCCTCACCTAATCGATCAAAATAACCTAGTTAATTTTACTTGGAAACTTTTTGTTTAATTTTGGTAACTAAGCAGAGCTACACATCATGACAGTTAAGTATCTCTTCAACAATCATGTTGACCTGAGATGTCAGGAGTCTGGATATGTTCATTGAATTTTTTTTTTGCCAATGTTTGCCTTGGCATTGTGGAGAGTACGGAATGTGTAATATAAATGGAGGAATGTTGTGCAAGAGGGAGAAGTCAAGGAAAAGAAATAAGAAAATCCTAGTTAGGTGGTAGAACTGTGTATTGGAAAGTGCATCTTTAACTTATTGAGAGTATCCCATCGAACCATAGGCAAAAGCTCTTACATTCATATCTTTTCTTTCTTTTTACCAGTTCATTAATGACAAAATGTAAAATTGATCTCTTCTGACTTTTATGCAGCATTTCCAGCCTTGTATATTGCATGCGATCTGAAAATATTCAGTCTGTTATGTGCAATGGACAGTGGATTATGAAAGATCACAAAATAGTTACACTGGATGAGGTATGTGACAAAGCCCTGCTCCTCCATCTCCTTACTTTTGCCCTTCGTCATTGTTCAACCGTATAAAGCTTGTCCAACATGCTTGGTCAATGATATGCTAAGAATTGAAAACTTTACCCTAAAGAACACAAACTTAATGCAGATGTTTACTCTTAATGCACAGAGTGAGGTCATTTCAATGGCCAAGCGTGCTGCTGCTGAACTAATGAAGAGGGCAGGCATTGATATACCAAGTAGAATGAATATCCTGTAACTGCACTCCCCACATGAATTTCTGTAGAAAATGCCTGCTCAATTGGCTCTTGAATTTTTCAAGGAGTTTAAGAGAAACAGAGAAGTGGACATGGGGAAATCACATGCACATCCACTCTTTTAGTCTTGTGCCCACCGTCCTTGTATCCTTGAAAAGGAAACTGACTGATTAACTGTAATAACTTGATCAAATGCTCTCCAAATTACTAGAATGCTTCTGGTGCTTTTGAATGTAGAATTGCAGCTTGTACATTCTTTTCCTTTTGGCAATTTGGCATCTTCCAGTTGCATGATTACTAAGAAGAAGTCAGTGAACTATTTGATACTCGTTAGTGTAGTGTATCTGGAGATATCTAGTCCATAACTCATCCTTCTATCGGTAACTAAACTATTTAATGATGACATTAAATAATCAAGAAACTTCAGAGTTTTGAGAACTGAAAGTTACAAAACAGGGATAAGCAACACTCTGTATGTCCTCTCTAATGATGGAACATAAACTTGGAGGCATTACATCAAAAATTAGAAAATCTTTCAACTACTTAATCCCTTGTGTTTAACCATTAAATATGTTACTTTATTCTATTTTTCGTATTCATATTTGAATTATACTTGCTGTAGTGAGAATATAATAAATTTATGAATTAGTAGTAGCTATTTGGTTACTAAATTTTTTAATCTAAATTACTGCTAAATACAAAATCACAAGACATGCCCAACATTTTACTAGTAAAAATTCTTTATCGTTTGATGGTTGGATTACTTAATTGAAATACATCATGTTTGTTGGGGCAAATGAGAATACTCTAAAACTTGAAGGAGTAAAGGACGCAGAAATATTTAGAAAAGAAAATGCAATACTTTACAGTTCTTTACAGCCACCTTTGAGAAAACTCCACAATGATCTGGAAATTACCAGAGGCCCCAAAAATCTCTCTCTCTCTCTCACTCATGAAACTTCTGGAATTTCAAATCCCCCACTTTCCCTCCTCCCAACTGCCATAAATACCCCCCTCCGAAAGATCTAATCCATCTCGCAACTCAAAAACGATTACACAAAATCTCAATTCTAAAATATCCACAATTTTATTAGCAATTTGTTCGAATATCATCAATCGATGGATTTTCCATTTTTCAGAAGCCACGGAGCAAAGCCCTCCGTCAACAATTTCTATGGACCCACCCCCGCCAGAGGATTCCCTGTCCACCGCCCGGAGCCGATGAAGACTACGACTGCTGCTGCTGCGAGAACTCCAAGGGTGGTTCAGATTCCGGTCCACTTTGTCGGGCCGGATTCGGACAGATCCCTTTCGGCATTGAAAATCCAGAAGGTATTTATTGGGGTTTATAGTGAGAAAAAGTTCGAAGAAAATAATGACAATTAAGAAGGAAGTGGACGAGATTGAAGCTAGGGTTTCGCGAAGAGAAGAGGTGGAGTTGATTAAGGAGGAGGAGAAAGAGAGGCTGAAGGTGAATGAGATGTTGATGGCTCTGCTTTTTAAGCTGGATTCGATTCCCGGCGTGGATTCCGGTGTTAGGGATTGCAGAAGAACCGTGATTAAAAAGGCAATTGCCTTGCAAGAAAAATTGGATTCCATTTCTTCTTCAGCAGCAGAGGATCAAGTTGTTGAAATTGAAGGTTTATCAGAAGCTGGAAATTCGGCTGGAGGTGATACTTCTGAGGATCTAATACAAAATTCTGATACTGCTGATACTGATTTCGAGGATGGATCTGGTCAGGGTTCGGCAGAGGAGAGAAACAATGGAGGAGAAGTTGAAGGAGTCTTCGATGATAAGGAAGTGCTGATTGAGGCGAAACCTAAAGAATCAGGGCCTCATAACATTGTGAAAAAGAGGATGTTGTTGAAGGAGTAGTCGATGATAAGGAGATGCTGATTGAGGTGAAACCTGAAGAATCAGGGCCTCAGAATTGTGAAAAAGAAGATGTTGTTGGAGGTGTCGTCGATAATAATGAGATGTTGATTGAGTTGAAACCTGAAGAATCAGGGCCTCGTAATTGTGAAAAAGAGGATGTTGTTGGTGGTGTCGTCGATAATAACAGATGCTGATTGAGGTGAAACCTGAAGAATCGGGGCCTAAGAATTGTGAAAAAGAGGATGTTGTTGAAAGTGGTTCGGAGGAAGAGAATTGTGTTGAGGATGGGGAGAAGCAGGAGAAAATGGGAGTTGATTGGGGGGCCTGTGTTGAGAAAGTAATGCTCAAGAATGACGATGAGGTTCCTGTTGATTCACTGATGGAAGATAATGGGGAAGTAATGTGTGAAAAGACTCCTGCTTTGAGTGATTGTGTGGAGGAAGCGAGTCAAATGGAGGACGGCGTTGTGGGTGACATGAAGAGGAGAAGAATGATGTCCTAGATATCATGGGAGGTGAAGGAAGAGGAGTTGGAGGAGATGATAATAAGAGGGATAGGGAATTACTAGAGAGAATGATGGAGGAGAATAAGAAAATGATGAAGTTGATGGCTCAACTCTACGAGAGGAATGAAGTGCAGACGGGGATGTTGAATTGCTTATCTCACAGGCTGGAGCAGATGGAGAAGGCCTTTGTTTGTGATAAAATCAAGAGGAAGAAGAAGAGGCATTCTCCCCAAGTTTAATACTATTACTACTATGACTTCGATTGATTCTTTTGTGGTTTTTTTGTTTTTTTGGCTCCTTTGCCTTGGCTTTCGAGTTCTCGTACAACTTTTTTATGTAAACAAGTTCATTTGCTGTTTGAAAGGTCAAGAACATAGGTACACTATTGAGCAAATTGGCATTGTAAAGTTTTGGCAAAGGTGGTTAGCCTGGTAATGAATAGACTTTTTGCTTGTTTCAACTGCAGTCTTAATGCCTACATTTCCACTCTTTCACACTGGAAAGCGTAAAGGGAATATGGTGGATTTTCTGTATAAGATTCTCGCATTCGACAGATAAAAGCAACTTTCGTATGACAACCAAACTCCAACATGTAGTATTTCTTTTTTTCCTTCATGCAGATAGCATTGTTGGAAGCTGTGGTTTCAGCTAAATTCAGGGTGGTGGTTTTTTTTTGGTGGCTAAACAAGTGCATCAAGAACACGCCCTTGTCATTATTTACTGAACTGAACCATTAGATAAAAAGGGTCTTTCACGGTTGAATGTGCATTACTTGCACATCAATTACCCCAAGCTCCAACAAATAGTTTGAACAATTCTTATTGACTAAATATTTTAGTGGGGTGTAGATAAATTCTTATATAGATCTGGTAGTGGGATGGTTTTCTTTGTTCATATTCATCCACATTATTCTAATTCATTAAAAATAAATTTTTTCAAGGTGATGCGGATAAATATAGGTCAACATATATTTCTCACTTACAGTAAATCAGATAACCACGTAAGAATATTTTAAGTTGATCACTTCTTTTCTTTTCGGCTAATAATCTTTTATCCAACTCCAAAGTAGTAAGTACCGGTAAACAAGATCAGCACATTAACCAGAGTATCAATCTACACCCTCCCTGATTTGGTAGTAAATCCTATATCCATCCTAACATTCATCTTATTTTTCGTGCAAAATTGAATAGCAAATTGTGTTCAATGTATCACACAAACAGTAGTTATACTAATTCACTCCTATTTGGTAATAGAATTATTAAAACAACTGATATTTCATCACTTTATACTAGTACAACTTTTTATTTATTTATTTACACAGATATTTCGCTTTTTTAAACTTGATTACATTCTGCACACTTATTATAAATCGAAATCAGTTGCATTCTACTCTTTTATTTTATTATGTATTGCCCTGAAAATCAACGGTTGAATATTGTAATAATTTTTTTCATCAAAAAAATAGTGTAATATCATAATTATAGTCAATTACTTTAAGCTCACACTCGGGCATCCAAATTAAAGGTGAGTTGTATTTTACTACTACCCTCCATAAGCATCATGAAATATCAAGTGCAAGGAATATATCTTATATATATATATATATATATATATAAATAAAATAGGTGGTGAGTGGTTAAATTTATTATTATTAAAAATTTATTTTACTTCTGAATCTAAAATATAACATTCTATATAAGAGTTTGAAAAATTTTCACCAAAAAAAAGAGATAATTAGTATTAAATTTGACACTATGTCAAAATCATCCTTTGTATGCTACAAAAATACAATAAGGATTGAAACCTACTAAACTCACTATGTATTAATGAAGAAAATGATTTTTTTTTTTCCACACAAATTCACGAAAATAGTTTGGTAGAGAATTAATTTTCCCCCCCTTTTTTTGGTAGAATTAATTTTTCTTCCATTACTTTAGAATAATAATTTAAAAATATGCCCAAAACAAATTTAAAAACAAAGCTGATTAGTTGATTTGGTTACTCACTGTTCTGACCACCCAAACCCTTCCCCCGTCACCCACCTTCATCATTCTCTCTCTATCGCTCTCTGAATCCAAAGTTCTCGCCAAACTCTTCAAGTCTTTCTCTCTCTCTAATCTGATTCACTCTAAAGCTCTCACTCTCTCTCTCTATTCTTCTCCTCTGCGATTCACGTCTCTCTCTTTATATATCAATTTATCTCTCTATCTCTCTTATCTCGCTATCTGTATCTGGTGTCCGTCCGTTGAGCGCTTTTGATTTTTTTTTTTGGTAAATTTGTAATTCTCGATCTCGTCATTGAAGTAAGTTCACTCATTAACCGTTCGATGGCTGAACGCAAGCTCGATCTCCTTGAGGATCTCCTCATCTCCAAGCCGTCCGATCAGTCTTGGACTCCCAAAGGTACTATTCGTTTAACTCAATGTTGTTTTAATTCTTTAAGTGTATGATTATTATATCTATTGGATTTCCCTAATTTGATGTGAATGTTAAGTTAGGGTTTATTGATGACTGAATGTCTTTTTTTTTTTAATTGTTTCAATTGAGTTTATTTTGAAATTTTAGGGTTTCAGATCGGTGCGTTTGGTTGAGATTAGTTCATTAATATTTTTGAGGCATTTGTTCGTGTTGATTTGCTTGGATGAAGTGTCAGTGAAGTCGTGTAAAAGTCTCAGAGATCTTGTGAATTTGTTTCAATTCCCAAATTTAGTTTATACTATTTGTTTACTATCGTACATGTAGGGTTTTGATTTTAAACGATTGGTCAGTTGTAATTCTTCCAATATTCAGCAACATATTTATGTTCAATATAGAACAAATATTTTGTTGTAACTTGGAACTGACGAAGAAATTAGGATTTTTTTTTTTTTTTTGGTTTCATGTTGTGACAATTGAGACAATACTGGTCAGGATGTGGAGTTGTTGTGAAACTAAACTTGGATGTGTGCATGTGTTGAATAGAAGTTTGATACTGCTATTACTAAATATCTGAATTCATTGTAAAGCTTCTGCAGGCAAATGATGAGGAAAAAGCTGCGATGGGATTGCTTGATGAGTCAAAGGGTAATATACTTGTTATTAATTTAGATTTCTCTGTACTCTACTTGCTCTTTGAATTGTACTGATTCCCTTTGCATGTCCATTGGAGAACCTTAATTAGATAGGTCACATCCTGTGTATTTGTTCATTGCATGATAATGTTGTTTCCTGTTGGACTTTGCAACAGATCAAGTCCCTTCAGAAAGCATTCCCTTGTCTCCGCAGTGGCTTTATGCTAAACCAAGCGACTCTAAAATGGTAACTTCCTTATCTTAGAGGTTGCTTATCCTTGCTTCTCTTCTGAACTGCAATGGAAGTTCTTTAACTGCATCAGTTGTGAAAATCACAATAGACATGATTGTGACCTCGTATATTTACTTTGAGCCGGTCTATAGAGAAGACTTTTAAGTTTGAGGCTTCAAACAGATTTTAAACTGAATAAATGATTAATTATAACTTTGATTAAGCAGCTTTATGATGTTGTGTTATAAAACTGGTCTGCAATTATTTTTTTCAATACCTATCCAAGTTGAAGCTCCGCTGTCAACTTGCTAAAGTCCCATTATCATTTTGTTATTAAGGGAACTCTAGTCAGAAACTGTACTGCATTTTTGAATATCTGAGATTGACCTTGCCACATTCAGTCAGTTCTTTATGGATCTGTTTGCAAGGTCATTCCTTTCTTTGGCCATCTAAAAATTGGTGAATATTTTTTGTATAAATTCAGCAATTGTACTTGAGATTTTAATTGTATTCACTCTTGTTTTCACTTTATACCTGGTTATCCAGTTGTGTTCTTATTGATGGAAACTTTACCTCATTATTACTTGTTACAGAGTGCAAGTTTGGTTTTAAAATATATTCTTGGACGAAAACCTGACCATTGTTGCAAAATTGGTTTTCTGTTCCATGGCCTAATCTAAGAAAATTGCTGAAATACATCCATGCTGATGCAGCTTTGAAGGATCCTTTCAGACTCTTTCCTCTCATATGTGATGTTCTTACTTATTCTGAATGAATTACTATCCCTCATCCTTGTGTTATTGGATGCCTTACATTCTACTAGGGATGTAGTAGTTATTGATTTTCATTCCTAACAGTTCAAGAAAAATGATTAATTCTTAAACTAGATTTATATTTGCCTTTGATATTTGTTTTAGAATATTTTTAGACTTTCCAGTCAGCACTGTTCACCCTAATGAGTTTTCTGGTGTTATTTGAGGTCTGTCTAAAATATGTTTTTCAGTTTATAAAACTTATGTTTTGAATCCTTGGGGACCTCCTAGTAAACTAGATATAGTCTTGCTCATGTTGCTCCTTTGTTCTTTTGTCGGTTGAAGTATTATGCACTTCTCATTGTAACTTCTCATACGGATAACAGGAAGCTCGCGGACCTAGTTCTCTGTCTCTTGGAAATTCTGCTGATTCAAATCAGAAGGAAGCTTGGCGTGCAGATGCAGCTGAAGAAAAAAAAGATTGGAGAATGTGAAATGCTGCAGAGACTGAGAGTGGTCGGCGCTGGCGTGAAGAAGAAAGGGAAACTGGTTTGCTTGGTAGAAGAGATCGGAGAAAGACGGATCGTCGAGCTGACAATGCTTCAGGAAGAGAAACAACTGAAAATAGAGCTTTACCTGCACCTGACAGATGGCATGAGGCTAGTAATCGCAATCCTGGGCATGAAACTAGTAATCGCAATTCTGGGCATGAGGCAAGGCGTGACAATAAGTGGTCTAACAGGTGGGGTCCTGATGACAAAGACAAGGATGGTCGACCGGAGAAAAAGGCAGATGTAGAGAAGGAAGATGTCCATAATGAGAATCAGTCCTTTGTGGTCAGTCGTTCTGTTTCGGAGCGTGATACAGATACTCGTGATAAGTGGAGGCCACGCCATAGAATGGAGGGAAGTTCTGGTGGGCCGGGTGCTTTTCGTACTGCACCTGGATTTGGACTAGAAAGGGGCCGAGTGGAGGGTTCGAATGTGGGGTTTTACCTTAGGACGTGGACGAGGTAATGTACCAAGTGGAAGACTGACATCTGCTGAAAGTATCCCTGGGAAATCGCACCCCTTATCTGGTTCATTTTTCTACCCGAGGGGGAAACTCCTTGATATTTACCGTAGGCAAAAATTGGATTCATCCTTTGTTAACGTGCCTGACCAGATGGAGGAAGTACCCCCAATTACACAACTGAATCATATTGAACCGTTAGCTTTTGTGGTTCCTGATTTTGAAGAAGAGGTAAGCTGTGTGAATTGAGGAAATAAATATTTTCTCTTATTTTGAGTATCTTTGTGCGCGGGAATGTTCATTTGGATTTTCTTTGTGCTGCAAAGTTCAGCTTAAATTGCATCTTACTTTGGTTTCCTGTTCTTACAGGCTATCCTTAATGATATATCAAAGGGTAAAATTACTAGTAGTGGAGTGTCATACAGTTCATTTAGAAAGGGCAGATCAACTGATGATGTTGCAGGTAATTTAAGCTTAGCATTTTTAATAAACACATTGAAGTTGCATGCCCATTTTGCCTTCGTTTCAAATTGCTATGGTTCTTGCTGTGACACTAAAATTGTGATGTTTCTTGTAGATTTGGAAGCTAGTGAGAATCCGGTTTTCCTCCCTTCAGATATTGCTGAAGAAATGGTATATACTATACCGACCATGTCAAATGACAAATTCGATGAAATGAATATTCAAAGCAACTCGTACAATAATGGTCCTACAAAGTGCTTGTTAGATGGTAAGCAATTTTTTAAAATTTTCTTTGCCGAGTGCTCTTTCTTGTCAATTTCTAACAGAAACTACGCATACTTGATTCCAGCGAGGGAGGTCAATCACCAAGGCGAACAAAACAGTTCTGATACTCTTTTTGGGACAAATGTCAATGAAGTAAGATCAAGTATAGCAAAAATCAACAGTGGTTCTTTGGAAATCAGAGATGTAGATTCTGCTATAACCAGACATCCTGGTTTAGATGGTATAAAACCTGATGGACCTTTTGATACAGTCAATGACATGATTCAAAATGATTCAAGCTCTCTGTTTGTTATGCCGTCTTCAGACCAGTATTGGGATGGAAATGTACATAGCTTGGGAAGTAGTACTTGTGAAAATTATTTGGAGAAGGGTGGTGTCCAACCGGAGGAGCTAAGTTTATACTACTGTGACCCTCAAGGAGAAATCCAAGGCCCATTTCTTGGAGTTGACATTATCTCATGGTATGAGCAAGGGTTTTTTGGAACAGATTTGCCAGTGCGCTTGGCTGATGCTCCTGAAGATTCACCTTTTTTGGAATTAGGTGATCTTATGCCTCATCTTAAAACAAGCCATGAGTATGCTAGTAGCACAGATTTGAATTCCAATTTAGAACAATCTACAGCTCTGGGGGGAAAGTTTGAGGCTAGTGTCCACGCTTCTGCTCCAATTCTTGATGTCATTCGTCCTACTGCATTAGATGGTCCAAGCTGGCCGTTGTCTCATTTTGATGGCATCTCTGCACAGCATGTGAAGAATGCAAAGCTTGAAAAATGTTAACCTCCAGGATCCATCGCAACTTTCTTATTCAGAGGGTCAGGATTTCCAAAATTTTTTGGCTCAGGATGAAGGTTGTCAATTTTTTAAGGACAAAGTTTTGAATACTTTTTAGATTGAAAATGGATCTAACCATGTCTAATTTTTCTCTCTTTCTCTCTCTCTGTTTTTTTTTTTTGGGTTACTTCTGCAGAAATAGTTTTTCCAGGAAGACCTGGTAGTGGTGGGAATACTATTGGGAAGACTCCAAGGGGCACTGGTGATTCTTCAAATATCAGAAACCCCTCTTTTCCAGCTGAGTTGACAGAGCCTGGCTTTCCAAAGCAAAATAATAAGCTGCACCCTTTTGGGTTGTTGTGGTCTGAGCTAGAAGGTGCCCATACAAGGAATGATCAGACATCAAATATTTCTTTCAATGGAGGTAATCAGGAGCATGCTGTAAACCCTCTGTCTGGAAGGGTTGCTGCTTTTGGTGCGATGGCTGAATCAACCGGACAGCGTGCTGCTGAGACATGGCCTGATTTTCGTCGGAGAAATGCACTTGTTGAACCAAACGTGTATCAAGATACAGTGGATACTCAACATTTTTCTCGCATGGATCACGAATCTAATCGTTTTGATATACCCGAAAAGATACTATCCCAACAATTTCTACAACATTCCCAGCAGCATGGCTTACTGTCTCATAAAACCCATTTGGATGAATTAATGCTTGAAAGAGGACCACATCAGAACTTGGTGCATCAACAGTTGGCTGGACAGGTAGATCTGGAACATTTTCTGGCTATCCAACAACAGCAGCAAAGGCTACTGCAGCTTCAACAACATCAGCAGCAGCAGCAGCAGCAGCAGCTTCACCATCAAATGCTATTAAAAGAGCAACAACAGGCCCATGCTCGACAACTGCTTGCTGAACAAATGATGCAGAGTCAATTGCATGATTCTATTCGTGGTCAATCGCGCAATGATGCTATTAGAACTAGTAATACTCTGGAACATTGGTCTTGTTTAAGAAGCAAATTTTGAACGAACTTCAACAACGTTCTCATCTTCCTCCTAGGCACCCAGAACCATCCCTTGAGCATCTCATTCAGGCAAAATTTGGTCAAGTGCCTCCTCAAGTGCATCCAAGTGATCTGTTGGAGCTTTTATCACGAGCAAAACATGGACAAATGCATCCATTGGAACATCAGATCCTTCAGCATGAGCAATTACATGGGAGGCAATTGGCAATGGGATTGAGGCAGCGATCGGAAATGGATGAGGACAGACAAGTTGGTTCTGCGTGGCCTGTTGAGGACAGCAGTCAATTCCTCAGAAATCCTTCAAGTTCCCAACGAATTAGTGCTGCTGGATTTGGACACAGAGATCTTTTTCAGCAGCAACAAATTCCATCTCCTGAGGAGCATCTCAATCATCTCGAACGGAATCTTTCATTACAAGATAGACTCCAGCCTGGGCTTCTACCATTTGAGCGATCATTGTCATTACCTGTTGGTGCTGCAGGAGCAAATTTGGATGTTATGAATTCTATAGCTCGTAATCAAGGTGTAGATATGCAGGAGTTGAATGCACGACTGCACCCTAGTGGTCAGATGGGGGCTTTTTCATCTGGTGTTTATCCTCATCAATCTCAACACCCTCTGGTTTCCAGCCAATTCCGTGCCTCAAATTCGGATATGGCAGAGGGCCACTGGTCTGAGAGCAATGGTCAGTTGCCAAGTGAGTGGATTGACTCACGAATGCAACAACTGCATATTAATAGTGAGAGGCAGAAAAGGGACCCAGAGATCAAAAGGACTTCAGAAGATCCAAGTTTATGGATGTCAGCTGGTACAAATGATGACAGCTCGAAGCGGTTACTCATGGAACTTCTTCACCAGAAGTCGAGCCATCAGTCAACTGAGCCGCTAGAGTTGAGCAGAGGAATGTCCTCTGAGAGAAGACCTCCTTCTGGTCCATATTCTGGCACTAGCTCTTCAAATCATTCATTTAGTCTTCTTTTTCAGATCAAGAAGCAAATTTGAATCAATCATTTGCTGTGGGGTCTTACAGCTTGAATTCAGGTGGGCCACCACAGGCTCATGTAGCCGATGAGTTGGCTAGTATGGCGGAAACTGTTGAAAGATTTCCTTTTAGATCTAATTCTGCAGCATTGCTTGAAGGAGAAGCCTTCTTTTCCGGTGTGAATGGCCCCTTTCAGGTAATTTTACCTTATTCACACATGATAGGCAATTGACTTTTCAGTGACTTAGGGAAAAAAATCTAATACAAAAGGAGAGTGCTTATTAATATGGGTGGTCTTGTTCAGGGCCCAGCTTCAGAGGTTCAAGAAGACATTGTTGAACCAGTGAATAATGCTGCTTTGGATAGAGGGGAAATGCCTGTTAATATTCTCAGCAGGCATTCTTCTTTTAGCAGTTCAGGTTATCTTTCTTCCACTGTCCTTTCCACGCAATCTTTTTGCTTTCTTACTATAACCCCGGGTTGGTTCCAGGAGGCAATGCAGGATTCTATGGGGAGAAGATTGGACTGCTTGATTCATTTCCAAATGATCTTGCTAAGGATCGGTAAGGACAATTTATTCTGGAATCTGGATCTCGTAGCGTTATATAATTGAATGAAATAGTTAGGATACCCTAAAATTTTTTGTATGTATGTTCTGAGGGAGTTACAGCTGGAAAACTTTCTTTTCATAATCATCTAATACAGAGACTTTTCCTTCATTGGATGGCGTCGAGGACCCATGAATGAGCTTTTACAAACTAGATATCACATTGTTGAAATCTTTTTTGTGCAACAGTAATGAAAGTACTTTTCTTCTTGATTCTAATTTTGTAGACATTTCTGGCAGTTGTGCTGCTTCGGTATGGTATTTGGAAAGAAATTCTTAGCTTATATAAACGGTTTATCCTATAGCTTTGGAGGAAAATTTGATAGGATATGTGATGGCTTTTGATAAATTGTGGTTTCTAGTTCTAGAATCAAGAGTCAACATTTATGTGGGGTAGAATCCTGCATTGAAAAAAATGTCCAATGTGCTGTTTTATATTTTCTTTTCATGTAATAAAGCAGGATTGATGCACTTAAAATGCTGCTACACTTGATTAACCTATGAGACTAGTGCTAAAGGTGATATTGGGGAAAAGATGTATGAGACTTTCCAGAAAATACAAGAGTGCATTTAAAGCTAAACGAAGTGGCCAGGGGAAAATTCCAATTCTTGTGAAGTGCCCCTCTCCATTTTGCTATTGAACTCTCTTTTCTGCCACTTTATAACTGGATCAGATTCAGAATGGTACATGTTGAACTGGACTTGTATTCATAGCTATAGGTACAATATGTTCCTTACCATGGGTTGATTTAAGATACTTCTGCATTGGAAATCCAGGACTGAACTTGCATAGTTTTGGATGTGTTGCAAGGCGATTTTTCTGTCAATGGGTCTATTAATGGTGGTTGTGAGATACCACCTAACCATGCTGGTATGCTATTCAGCTATTGGGCACTGAAAAATACCAAAAGTTGAATCATGCAAAGAATATAAAACTTCAGTATGTGTTCTTTGCGGCTGTTGGGTACCTTGTGGTGCATCTCATTGCCTGTGTTGTTTTCCCATTTCAATTCATTATCTAAAAGAAATAAAGCTTCTTAGAACATCATAATACTCGTGCATGACAGCAGGAAAAGTGTTATTTTTCCTCGTGAAACAGAATGTTAATCTGCATCTGTAAACGGTCAGTCAAGCAATTGCAAGTTTGCAACCTGCTACATTTCTCCTGCCATAGTTGTCATTGTCTGAGATGTCTTCATTCTTAATCTCATGATGTTCCATGCATGTCTTACTTTGATGTTCTTTTGGCAGAGCCCCTTCAGGTGCACCAAATAGGCCGGAAAATATTTTGCTTAAACGTCCTCCAGTTGCACGGGCTTCATCTTCTCAGGATGGGTTAAATGAGCTGAATTCAGATGCAGTAATCAGAGACAAAAATCCTCCAATTGCTATACCTGCTGTACACTAAAGTTCTTAAGGAGGTATAGTATGGTCCTGAACTTTTGGCAACTCTTTTTATTGCATTTAGTTAATGTGGTTCACAGGTCTATTGTAAGGGATATTTATAATTTGGCTTGTTATGCACATCATATTGCTATTTTTTGCTCTGGCTGAAAGATGGGTTAACTTTAGGATTGTGAGTTAGACTTGGCTTTTCAGCATATATATGTTAATCAGACACCAAATACAACAGTGCCCTGACTCCCTATCCCCACCCCCTGTTCTAAGAAAAATAAACATCATCTTTTTCCTTCAGTGGGAGGAAAAGTAGATTAATCTTATGGTACGAACGATCTTAGAAATGCGGGGCTAAAAGCTTTCCTATGGTTGCCAGCAAGAGCTGGGAGTAATTATTTACAGTCTGGTGTTCTCAAATCCTGGCCTAGACAGAAGCTGAGCAGTGAAGATTTTGCTGGCCTCTTGTGGATGGTACTTGTTTTCTCATTATTTTTACTGAAATCTTTCATAGGAGGAAGACGTGATGCTTGAGGTGTCAATCCCGGAAACCGAGTCTCTGATATTCTGGCATCTGGGAAAAAAGATGTGCGATTTCTACGCACTGCATCATTACGTGATATTGACGTCTCGGAAACCTCATTTAGTGACATGCTCAAGAGTAGTACTAAAAAGCCAGCTCCTCAAGATATTAGTGCTGCAGGAAGCGGTGCTTCAGAATCAGTTGATGGAATGCAGGGCTCTCGGAGCGGCAAAAAGAAGGGGAAGAAGGGTAGACAAATTGATCCCGCTTTACTTGGATTCAAGGTTACAAGCAATCGCATATTAATGGGCGAGATTCAGCGGATAGAAGATTGATACTACTTGTATTTTAGTATGGGCTATGCCTGTTTCTTGGTGTACAGATTGAAGTTTTCTGTAAAGCTTTTTGAGTAGTAAATTTTTTAATTTATCCCACTTCATTTTTACTTTATCACTATTGAATTTAATGGAGGGTGACCGAGGATGTTGTAGTTATTAAAGATCAGAACCCATGATGCAGTATTAGCAGGATAGCTTGCTCACTGAAGCTTGTATAGACAGAAATCTTGTAGAAATACTTTCCAATGAAAAGATTCTTGTATAGTTTTGTATCTGTTTAGTGGGGAATAATCTTGTCTCCTTCGTATGAAGTTTACACCTTTCTCAATGAGCTTCCAAAATTAGTGCAAAGTTAGCTTTAAAGATTTGTTTGAAATGTTCCAGTAGAATAGCATGGAACATTTGACACAGCACAGATTTTGGAATTACTCTTTTGTATCACTGTTCGAGATTGGTTCATAGTTTCAGCTCGAAAAACCCACTGCTAAGATGGAACAGAAACGGAACTTGTGGAAGAAGTTTACACTTGAATAAATACAAGAACATGTAGTATACAACTCACATATTGATAAATACAATAACCGAGTTTACAGCTCATCAACTTGTTTCAATGAATTCAACTTTCATGCCACAATCTCCTACAGTATTTGTTTAAGGAAGCCACTGACGTTTGAACATCTGCTGACCATCGTATTCCCCATGATCCATTCCAATTCTGAAGATGATAAGGGCACTTGCTGGGCAAGCCGAAAGGCAGCTTCTTTTACTTCTTTGTAACCACACTCAGCGACTACATAAGGAAAGTCACTGCAACACATCCCATAATTGAACTTAAATCAAAGATTAGCTACAAAATTAACTGGTTAATCTTTGTCTTTATAATTGAGGATTGTTCTTATATTTTCCTTTAAAAACAGTATTTCAACCAAAATGGTTCCATGTTACCTTCCCCACATGACTCGGTTTGCACCAAAGCTGGAGACTACTTGTGATAGAGCTTGGGATAAATCATCATACGGATATGGATTTCTTGAAACTCTAAATAGGGCACTGAATTTAACATAAACCTGTTTAACCAGAAGTACTTTAAGAGTTCAGTAATTAATATTCCAGGCATTACTGAGTACTGGGGTGACGAATGAAATTAAACAAGGACAGTCGTATATGCATCAGACCATCCAAACTAAATTTTGCATACACAGTTTCAACAGAAAAAGCAGATAAAAATTAAAAATTTTGCAGTTCTTTCAGAATGAGATATCCAGCATATTGTTACCTGTGGAAATCTGGACAATTTCAGTAGTTCAGAGAAGAGTTTGCTGTCCTCATCATTTCTGAAAGATGAAACACACCAAAACAACTAACTTAATCCTTCATCCACATTACTAAACTGATTTAATAGTATGCTAAAAATAGATAGAGGCCACTTACATAGGTGGCTTACAGAAAGCCAGATGATCAAGCAGAACAGTAGTTTTAGGAAATTCTGTGCACAGTTCCTTGATTTCTGATATATGCAAATTTAGACCCTGAAAAGTTCACCTCGATGAGTTTGGCATACTAACTGTTGCTACAATTAACCTTGAAATCTATAGGTGAATTTTGAAGATATAAAATACTCAAGTCTGATAAATCTATATACACCTTCATGCACATGAAACCCACTGGCACTCCAAGTTCTCCAGCTTTAGAGAAAATAATGCTAGCCTTCCCAATATCATTTGTCATCTGCAAAGATCACCAATGTAATTTACATCTTCTTTCCTCTTTTGTTGTTTCATGAAGTGAGGTGTTTGGAATTTGGACAGAAAGAACTACAACTTAATTTTTGAGTACTTGGGAAGATATCATTATTATTTCCTCTTGCATCTTGATACTATACAACTGGCTAAGGAGAGGAGAATTTAAACAAAACCCATCCATAGACAGGCTTGGACATCTCAATGACAAAAGTAGATATCAAAACTTAGGTTTGTTTAAAAAACGTCATAAATGCTACTTAGGATTCATCTGAGCTATATACACTAAAAGAATGTACAACTTAGCCTAGACCTTTAGTAGTTTGCTTATAGAGTTGAGTTTTGGTTCTGAGCTGATCAGTAATTTTATGTTCCTTGTTTTCTCCTTCCAAAAGGTAATTTTCTCTAATAAAGAGTTTGCATTTCCATTTCAGACTAGATATATCTTACAACTTCAGGAAAACGACTAAAATAATTATGTGGTTGTCTTCACCAAAAATGTACCTTTTGACCAGAAGGCCACAAATACGGATTGAAACGAATTGCACAGTAACCATCCTATCATGAGAAGTTGGCTGTCAGAAAATTCCTTTTCATAAAAAGTCAGTAAAAGATATTTCCGTATTCCTTAGCACCTTCAAGATAAGATTCTCAAACTCCTCAACTCCTTTTCCATCTTCTGTTGGATTTGCGAGGCAACAACCAACAAACTTGGATGGATACTTCTTCAGTACACTGTTCAATGATTAGGTTGGCATAAGGAAACTTCTGAAACTGTAATTGACAAGATAGAGGAGGAAATAAAGGGATTAACTATTTCAATAATTGCTACTGGGTGCACCAAATAATTGAAAGACAACTTCAGCAGGACAGTACGTGAAAGTAGCTAGGACAATGAACATCTAAACTGAAGTATTCAAGAATAACAATTTATTGCTGTTATTTTGTATATTAATGTTCTTTTTATTGTCAAGACAATATCATCATAAGCTTGTGCTTAAGTTTTATTCTGTTCTTAGTAATTGAATATTTCATATTATAGCTTCAGTAAAAGGATACATGGCCGACATTCAAGTTTAGGCATAAATACCAATGATGGTGATGATTTGCTTGCATTTGATCAGGGACAAAATTCTCAACAGAACAATAATTTGGAACACATGAACGTAAACATGAATCCTGACCTTGTCACATAAGAATGATCGAACTTATGATTTATGGGCTGCACAATGAGTGCACCATCCACCCCTGCTTCTTTCATGCACTGCAGAGTGCAGAATATGAAAGCATCTTAGTAAGAGTAATAAAGCAAAAACATGTTTGTAGTGTACTACAGAAGGAAAAAAGGTCCAAACTTTGGCAACGCAAATATAAAAGAATTCAGGGCTAAACTTTATCCCTCCTCACAATTCTATTGTCATGAATTCCAAGAATCAAACTCAAAACTAATACAGTATAATTAACCAAACAGCCCTATCAAATGCCATCAATGAGACTGATGATAAATGGGGTAGATTTAGCTACCAAAATAATTTAACATCCAACATTATAGTAATTCAGGTACCTGGAGCAAAAATTCAACATGGCCTGGTAAAGTGGGTTCTTGGCCAGGAAAGTAAGGGTACTTTTCTGCAGCCTATCATTGAAATCCCAGATAAAAAATCAGGCCTTTTCATTACTATAACAAATACTTGAGCATGTAGATGATGAATGTCTTGAGTTTTTGTGGGGATATTATATACCTCTTGGGGAGAAGCCCAGACATGCAAATGTGAGTCAATCACTTTGGACTTGCTTGGTTGGTTATCAGTGGTTGCCATTTGATTCTTCTCAATTCTTGCTGAGACCCTCATGCATTTACTACTCTTAGAATTGAGTTTTAGCAGCCTCCAATTTTGATTTCTTGCAGAGCAATACCATGAATGAGGCTTCACTCTCAAACTCACTGCCGACATATTCTTAATTATCAGACTTTTACGTCACCTACTACTGCTGTGCACACCATGGGATACGGTCTTCTGATCTGCTGAATGTTGATTACATATTACTTTTATTAGTTTAAAGACCACAAGGAGGTGTCGTGGTGTAGTTGGTTATCACGTCAGTCTAACACACTGAAGGTCTCCGGTTCGAGTCCGGGCGACGCCATTTTCCTCTTTCTCTATTATTGTAGCTTTTTGTAATGACTTAATTGCCATTTTCCTCTTTCTCTATTATTGTAGCTTTTTGTAATGGCTTAATTGCCATTTTCCTCTTTCTCTATTATTGTAGCTTTTTGTAATGGCTTAATTGCCATAAAATAAAAGACGGAGATAGATTGTTTTTTACTCCATTTATCAAGTCCCAAACAAACGAAAAATAATACTTATATTTATGAATGGGGGATTAATGATACTTATATTTATGAATGGGGATTAACGGAAGCTAAATATCTAAGATATTTTAGTATTTAACAAATTTAAATTATTTTTTATTAAATCAAACTGCTTCGAATAATTTTTAATTTTTATATATAAATTTAAAAATTTTTATTTATCGAATTGAATTTAAATCAAATACAAAATATTAATAAACATTAAAACATAATTTTGTATCAAACTGGGCAAGAATCAACGGATTAGCTCAAACGAAAAGCGATTACACCCGTTTAATTCTAGTTCGTAGCTACTATTCGCATTCCTAGTTTTCGGGGCAGGGAAACCAACTTCTTTTTTTTTTTTTTAATTATTAAAAGAAAAAATAGTAAATTCGCAATGGCTGGATTTGTCATAATGCAAAAAGCCAAGGAGCAATACGGTCATTTCAACCTCTCCGTCACCGTCAGTCATCCCCTTCATCTCTTGCCCTGCTCAGCTCAGCTGCTCTCCTTTCACACTCACAGACACACAGTACAAGTTAATTAATCACACCAATGGCCGTTCCATTTGCAACGCTGGTATGCATTTTCTCCAATTTTTAAATACATTTTAATATATCTCTCTCTAATTTCTCACTTTTTTTTTTTGGTTTAATTATGAAGGTGCAGTCAAATGTTTCAGCTCCTCCCAGTAGGAGTAGGACTCTGTGTCCTATGATGAAGACTTCAACTTCAACTTCAACTTCAAGCTCTGCAGCCTGTTGTTCTCTTCCAAAGCCGGCGGTAATATCCACTTCGGCTTCGCTCTCATCCTCCGGCTTCCTCTCCGGCTCGTCGCGCCTCCTCACATATTCCTCCAACTCAAGGCGTTTGGTTTACCCGAAATGCGTCCGAGCTGTGGCTAAGGTCACTACTACATTTCAATACTCTTGTACTAGGGTTTCATTTGTCCTTATTTTCTTTACCTAATTTTTGTTTATAAATGTTAATAAAATAATTAATTGCAATTGGAATTGGTGTTAAACTTGTGCGAATTATCTGATTAATAATATAGGAGGCTTCAGCTTCTCTACAATCAAAAGTAACGCACAAGGTATATTTGGATATAAGCATTGGAAATCCAGTAGGGAAGCTTGCCTGGGAGGATTGTGATAGGATTGTATGGTGATGATGTCCCCCAAACTGCCGAGAATTTCCGTGCTTTATGCACAGGTTTCTTTGTTGCACTCGTCATCTTATGGTCTATATATATCAATGCTTTGTATTAAGTTTCTAAAAGAAATCTTTGGATTCCAATTATGTTCTTCATTAGGAGAGAAGGGTTTCGGATACAAAGGTTCGAGCTTGCATCGTGTTATCAAGGATTTCATGATTCAAGGAGGAGACTTTGACAAGGGGAATGTAGGTGTTTGTGTTCCGAAATAATCTTATTTTTAAATAAATTACTACTTGTTTGCACTCATTTTGAGTTCAACTGTTGATTGATTTTATTTATCCGTTGAACTGAAAGTATGCCTGATGCCTATTAAATATGACTACCACCGAGAGAATGCTGAACCTCATTCATAAACTTGAACTTCTGGAATTTCTGATTCTGTCATTGAACATCAGATTCTCTAGCCATCGGGAACCCACGTATTGTTTTGAGTGTGATTACCACCTGAAATTCACATTGCCTACAACAATATGAAGAAAGATACAATGTTCCGAATTCACGTGACGTATATTTTGACATCACTGTATTTGACTTCTTATTTGTTCCAAATTTCCTCAAAATTGCCTTTTCAAAAGTTCTCTCAAAGTTATATACAGTAACACAAACCATATTTTGCTAACTCATCTTATGTTATCCAAATATGATCAGGTGATAACTGGCCAGGATAATTGCCAAAGTACTTTTTCTTTTCTTGTTAAAATGTTTAAATCGCCACTATATATGCCAGTGATTCATTTAACAGTGAAATTTCTTTTTGATTGCAGGGAACTGGTGGTAAAAGTATCTATGGCCGCACATTTAAAGATGAGAACTTTAAGTGTAAGTTGATCTTTTGCATCTGGCCATGTTCTCTTTCCTTATCTAGAGGTTGTACTATGGTGTACGAATAATAAGAATCTTTTTACAACATAAATTACTTGCAGTATCTCATCGACGCCGGACCGGGAGTTGTTAGCATGGCTAATGCTGGACCCAATACCAATGGGAGTCAGTTTTTCATTTGCACTGTGAAGGTATGTCGAAGGGATTGGTAGATTAAAAATCACTAATAATTTTTCAGTTTGAAACTGAAACTGAAGAAAGAAAAGACATTTTTAATGATGTTTATGTGCTTATACAAGAACATACCATGAGAATCTCACGGACATCCTCCAATAGAGTAACTGCCTTTTGATCAGTCAGGTTATCCAAGCATGTAATTCTTCACTCCCATCATTCTTCCTTATTTATAACAATTTTCCTTGTCTTCTAACATATTTTCTGCATATGGTCTTTGTTTGCTCATGGAAAAATTCAACAGAATATCTTGCTCTTTTTAAACCACCAAAATTTTGGACAAATGATGTTTGATTCGTATCAATTACTAATATTTCTGTGTAAAACGACTTTCAGTCTCACAGCAATTGTAACCCTTCAGCACTTTTCTTGTACATGGTTGTGATTTTCATCACAAGGGTAAGAAAGAATAGATGAATCATATCCCTTGCCAATACATGCAACTTTTGGTTCTCATGAATATTATTTTAGAACTTCTAAGATACTATATGATATGCCAAACACAGACAGTGTAATAAATTGAAAAGCCCCTGCTTCGGAGTATGCTTAAAATAATATAACATTTTTTATCTGATAATTTCTGATTATTGGCAGTCTTATAAGAGGAATAGACAAAAAAATAACAGATACTGTGGAAACTGGAAGCAAGCATGTTTGCTTTCAGCTAGGTTAGTTGATTTAATCTTTTTATGGAGTGACAAGATTGTATATCGCAAATATTTTCTTGGACAAGAATTCTCATGTTTTTGTTTGGCAAATTACAGACACCATGGCTGGACCAGCGGCATGTTGTGTTTGGGCAAGTTTTGGAGGGGATGGATACACATCAAGTTGATCGAGTCACAGGAAACCGACAGAGGTGATCGTCCTTTAAAGAGGGTGGTTGACTGTCAGTGATTGTGGTGAGCTGCCAGTGGCTTAAGTTGGGAATCATTGTCTTCGTCTTCAAATTTTTGGGGTTTATACATACATACATATATATATATATATATAGAGGGCTTTTTACCTCATGAGGCTTAATTTGAGATTTTTTTTTAATTACCATCAGGGCTGCTTGTGACACAGGATTATGCCTTAATTGCTGTGTTCTTTATGGAACTGAAATGTTACTTTAGCTTAGCCAATAATGAGAATTCCACTGCATCATCAGTCTGTTATAATATTACAGTGAAGTGGCAGTGTTAATTATGGCTCGGGTACTTTTTGAATCCAGCTCTCGGTGATGTTGTATTGGTTATGTAAACTGGGGCAGTTGAGTGTTTGATTGAAACAAGAACTAAAGGGGATTGAACAAATGAAAATGCAGAAGGCCAGGGTTGTGTGACCCTCGACGTCTACTGGGGAGATCCATGTTTATACATGAAAATGGTTGGAGTGGGTAGGGGTGAAAAGAGAGAATGTCTTGCGGAGACCAGAGAGGTGAAATTGATGGTATTGCATTCAAAGATGGTATATCTGCCGTTAGAATTATAGTCTTTCGGGCTTCATTTTAGTTATTTACTTTTCTTTTGGGCCCGAGTTTTTTAAAGGTTTTTTGGGCGTGAGATATTACGAAGCAATAGTGAAAAGCTGATCTGCATATACAGTTAAACAGATCTCTTAGTTTCCAATAGCGGTATTAAGCATGCATACATGGTAAAACCAAAGAGCCAAACTGAGCTCTTTCCTCACCGCCGTTTGATTGAAATGCATGATGATTTGTTCAAAAAAAAAAAAATTCCTCAACCTAGCTAATGAAATGAAGGTATATTCTGTTGCATAAATTAGTAGTATTTTCATGTAAAGATTCCTTCAAGAAAACCCCTTAGGATGCACCAAAGGACAATAATAACAAAGAACAATGTGTTGCCTTTCACACAATTTTATATTGCGAAGGCACGAGTTGGGATTGTCCATTTATCGACGCACCGGATATGAATAAATTTGCATTATTCAAGTAAATATTGATAGGATGAAATATTCAGACGAAAATTTCAATTTTTTTTTTTTTTTTTTTTGGTAGGCAAACTATTAAATCCACCGCAAACATGTTTAACAAGGCTGCATGCATGCATGCATGTCTGAATACCTGAAAAGCCTCTGGCAAATACCTGTATCTGTTGATTTGAGGTATATGTAGAGCAGAAAAGCTGCCTGGCTACTTGGTTTGATAAGATTAATGGTCTTGTCTCCATGAAAACTTAACCAACCTGATGAGCCCTGCTTGCTTTTATCATGGACTGATTCGCCTCTGTCATTCCTTTAACTTCTCAAGATTTTAGTCCTTATCCGAAAATAGAAAATAAATGGAAAATCAAGTTAGATTGTCCCTCTCAGTAGCATCATTAATTCACAACTATTTCCTGTTAATTTCTACTCAAGCCAGAAGTTAACTTCAAATTCGTTCAGAATGTATCTACCCTCCTTAGTTTCTGTTTTTAATTTTGTCCTCTCCTTTCTTGGTATGTCCATTTGTTCCATTGTTCTATTTTATTTTATTTTTCCTAATGATATAGATGTTAGAAAATATGAATATAGATCAAATGAGAAGTCATTCTTAATTTAAGTTTATGTTAGGGACTCTAGTACTCGACAATGCAAAATTCTAAACAAAATCGTTTGAATGGACCATTGAACAATTTTGTTACTAATTTCGCATTGCAAATCTAATACAGGACTCGCTTTAAATAGGAGAGATCATGTGATTTGGAGTTCTTAGCTAGAACTGCTCGACTAATTAAACTCATATTTTTAATTAATCGTACCACTCTCAAATGAAATTTTGTTTGCTTAAAAAAAATAATGTTTGATGTGTCTTTATCATTTGTTAATGGCAATGAATAGGTAAGATAGTGGAAATTCTTTTGTACATGATCTCATAAAAGATATAGAATAATTTGTGACTTGCGTGAACCTACAGCCCAGTAATGTTGTAAATCTTTACTCTTTAATACATCTATCACGGTGCGTACAATTATTAACGGCATGATGATGCTTTTGACAGAGATGTGGGACGGTGGGAGTGAATTGGAGAGGGGTTGAAATTTTTATATCTATACAATTTCAGATGAATGAAATAAATTTTTTAGTATATATTTATTTATATTATTTTAATTTATTAAAAATAAATTTTTTATAATAATATAAATAAATATAAATCAAAAAATTTATTTCATCTATAATAAATTAAATCTATATAAAAATTTACAAGAGTTGAGGGTGACGTATTTTAATTGGATCCCAATTTGTATTGAATGATGAGTTGATGATGATTTTCAGCTCAGGTGGGTGGTCGGAAAATTTCTACGTCACACCTGATGGCACACATCGAGATGGATTTGATGGGACTGGGCACGTGACTTTGTGGTGGACCAAATGCCGGGCCGGGCCGGGCCCTGACAAAAAGAAGAAAAATATGGAAACATGGGCTACCCACAAGACCGACAGAGATCAGAGTCCGCCAGCTGCCCCGGCGGCTGATTTTCTGGGTTGGAATCGTGACACGTGTCCGACAATGCTATCAAAGCGATCGAAGGATAGCGATTGATGATGCATCATGTGGTTGCGGAGCATCGAACCGCGTGAGCTGCCCGGAGGGGAGGAGATTGTACTCAAAGCTATCAAAGTAGTACTTAGAAATTTTCGTTCAGAGATTTTTTTTTTTTTTGAATTGAGGTTTGGGGAGGCGGAGGTGGACTTTTGGTCACTGTCAAAGGTCACCCAACACGTTAGGCGGGACTATATCATCATTTTGTTTTGTGACTAAACTTTTGCATTTTCGTTTTGGATATTAATAAGCGACATACTCGAATTAATTCAATAATTTTTAAATAAAAATAATAAATTTAAAACATTGAAACTAAGTTGTTAATAGTTTAAAATTCGAAAAGTTATAAATAATATAATATCTTTTCTTACTTTCATCATATTCATCATTTTTTAAATTTTAAATTCATGTAAAACCAAGTCTAAATAGGAACTCAATAATAATAACATGTGTCTGGTCTCATTTCATGTAAAAATCACGTAAGATTCACTCTAAGACTAATTATAACACTCCAGATTTAAATTAATTAACAATTTTTGAATAAAAATAACTAATTCAAAATTTTAAATTAAATTATTAATAACTCAAAGTTTAAGATATTATAAATAATATAATATTTTTTTCTTATTTTTTATGTAGAATGAAACATCATAATAAGTATCATAAATCTTCGACTTATCAATAATATTAATGGTTCTAATCATTATTAGTGCCAGGATGTCTATAGTTAAAGTGTATATATCTTGGTTTATCTAAGTCTTGAGCTGTGATAATTGAAGAATCTTCTGGAGTGATGATACACATGTAAAATTATTATACATGTAAAATTATTATACAAAGTGTTCATTAATATTATTAAAGTATAAATTTCATTTCTACTGATCAACAGATCGATCTGAATTAATTAATAAGTTTTTGAACCACTCTATTTATCACTAATTGATTTTGAGATGGAAGTTTGGATTCTTTAATATAGTATCAGAGCTAGCCTTCAAATATTTTCTCATCCATTCACACGAATTTTGGGTTTTGTCCAACCCTTTCCAACATCCAACGAGTTCTTTTACATCTAACTCACGCGTAGCAAGGTTCTGCCCAACCTCTTCTAACAGGCTCTCTTACTTCTGACTCAGCTGTAACAGGGTTCCAGTCTATGTCTGACTCATGTGTAACAGGATTTCATATCCAACTGAAATCATGTGTGAGAGGGGATATTAAAATATAAATCCCACGTCGACTAACTAAAAGACAGTGAACT
Organism: Cinchona pubescens; assembly: GCA_025175665.1. NCBI lineage: Eukaryota > Viridiplantae > Streptophyta > Magnoliopsida > Gentianales > Rubiaceae > Cinchona > Cinchona pubescens. Next base: position 1,362,552 of record JANKKI010000141.1, read on the forward strand.
TGACCCGTCTGTAACAGGATTCCAATCTACATCTGACCTACATGTAACAAGATTCCATATTCAACCCAAGTCACATGTAAAAGGGGTATTAAAATATAAATTTCACATTGACTTGCCAAAAGATCTTGAAGTAATTAATAGGTTTTCGAACCACTTCTAGCTGTTGTATTTTTATTATCAATTAGTTTTGAGATAAAAGGCCAAGTTCTTTAATAAATATTAGGTTTGGAGAAATTTCAAATCATAGAACTTATGCTTCAAATGATGTAGGTAATCTCAATTCTTCTTCATTAATTTCATGATTTTAAGAGGTTAATCTAATTCTTTTGCATTAATGTCTTCCTTAAACTTTAGTACCTCTTACACTTTTTTTAAGTGCAAGGCCTGCTTTGAAACCAATTACTACTAATTAACTTACTCATCCATATTTGATTACTTAACTCCTCTAGCGAATCATTAGTTCATTCGTCCTACTATTATTATTAGTACTTCGTCTTGTGTCCAGATAAGACAGACGTGGAGCAAAGAGATTCTTGATAATAGAAAAAGGCCAAAATTGCAAAAAGAAGTGGCAAATTTTGACTCCATCTTTCACCGGGCACATTATAAACACGAACTCCCATCTGGCAAGCACACATCATAGTCCTACAATGGGATTGACAAGATTCAAACACCAATGAATCTGGTGGACACGTAAAATGTTCTTCCAACCTAACACTCGGGGGAATGGTTTTTTTTTTTGGGGAGGGGGGGCGGGGTGGGTGGGGTGTTGGGGGGTGTTTGGCTTTTCACTTGTGTGGTCATGAGTACAAGCTTTGGTCACATCGCACCAAGGTCCACTTTTGTCAACATTTCTAATTGCGTAATGAATCTATTCCTGTGCTTTCACCCTAAACTTGTAAAAAAAAAAAGTGATCCTACTTTCTCATTAACACCACAACTTTTGTAACTAAGATTAGGGTCCAGAGAAATGTGGTCACTGATCTGATCCACAAAGGTGCAGAATGCAGTACCAAATCCGCATGTTCCTAGAACCAATATAACTACATTACACCATGTAAAAGACACAAAGATATTTCTATTTACAGGGCCAGGGTCCTCCACAAACAAAAGAAAAGAGCAGGGGAATGTACAGGTCATCTGGAAACTTTACTAGGATTTTGAACAGAATACACAGATTAATCAACTTGAGGGCTTAAGTGAAGATCAACACGAAGTTGATTAAAGGGTTGCCATGCTTTAAGCCTACTAGCACTGATTATATTCATATACAAGCATTTGCAGGCATTTAGAAACCACCCGACTAACCTATTTGAATTCTCAGGAGCATGATTTTATTAAACCCAAATTGTAGAGCACCCTTTCTGATCTTGATCGAAATAAACTACCCAATGAAAATTTTCCCGACTGCTGGGGTGGTGAAGTTGAGTACGTATCGTCCTTGACACGGAGAATAGTTAAACCTATTTCTTTTCGAACTGCTTCAATGGTCTCATTTTTGACAGGATACCCGGATGCATCCGTTACATAGAAAATATTGACAGCTTGAGAGCCCCTGGTGGTGACCTCAGCCCGAGTAACTGAAAGGCCATTCTCTCTGAATATGCGTGTTACATCAGAAAGAAGGCCAAACCTATCTTCACTACACAATTCTAGTCTTATTCCCTGTATGACAAGAACACCAAAGGGCTTGGATGTAAGATACAGTCGAAGAGAAAGAGGGAAGCTTTAAGCACAAGTGATTCCCTTTGGAAATGTACCTCAGAAGTTCGCCTCTTTATAGCTGCCTCCAAGCAATGAATTAGACGCTGCTGCTCAGCTTCAGAACTAATGGGGCATCCGTCGATGTGTCTGATATAATATTCCTATACAAACAAAGAATACAGCATAAACAAATTAAGATTCCACATGCCAGTTGTGAGGCTTATTTTCTTCCCAACCTTGGGATGTTCTTAAATAAATTAATTGATTCATACTGCGGCCATAAATGGCAAAAAACCTTGGATAGACTACTCTCAATCTCTATCCTAATGCATACACAATATTCAGGGACTTGCACTGCACTTTATATTTAAATCGAAGGCTTTCTGCTGAATTGAAGGTTATAAAAGCATACCTGAAGAGCCTCTGGTCCTTCAGCAATGATGGTACCATGATACACAACATACTGCATATCCGTCAGTGTGCACTAATACTGTATCAAATAGCAGCTTAGGCCTGTCTGGACAACTCAAGTTCACTACTGTGTAGCCTTTATCTGCATAATTTTCTACAGTTACAAGTGGTTTGGTGCGGTCACTTCTTGGCGCACAGTCCATGATGTCATTATCATAATCACGATCAGCATACATCATTTGGTGCAGTCTCCGTTCTTTATGGGTGGAGCCAACAGAAACAGCAGTATTGGCACTTCGCCTATCTCTATCCCCTTTTAAAACATACAAGAGAAGCTGTTTTATCTTAGAGAGTCGTTCAGGATCATCTATCGCCAATCCATTCGCTTCATCAGTGATATAAACTACTGATGCCATTCTTGAATTATGAGTCCATACTTCTGCAGCAACTACATTACACTTAAGGTCAGTAAGAACAGCAAAGATCTCTGAGAGCAATCCAGGCCGGTCTCTTCCTGTCAGCTCAATGGTGGTGTGCTCCAACGCAGGTTGGACACCAACAGATCTTCTCAAAGACCGTGTTTTAAAGCTTCGGCCCCTTGGTCCCAAGGACTGCCAAACAATTTTAAAGCATATGATAAGCTGATAACTCTTATTTCAAACCATAATTATAAAAGATATGAAACATTGACCACATTTTTAGCAACTAATTCACGGAGTACATACTAGATTCATAGTGTGTTTAAAAAAAGTACAGGACTTCTAAAAAGTGTATGAAAGAAAAACAATATGAAGAAGATAAGCTTCCCGATTTGCCACTGTTGATTGTCTGTGCTCAATTTTCTATCTAAAGCAAGAGACACGTTAATGCATTTCGAGCATTACTCTGCCATTCATTATATAATGCAATAAGGTAACTAGTCTATGGGACGATGATTAATTAGAAAATCCACCTGTTGAATGCGTTCGGCCACGTTATCCTTGGACAGCTTATTTCCATCTTGATCAGTAACATGGAATACTGTAATAAACATCACCCGAAAGGAAAAATAAATAAAAAAAAGTCTGAATGCAAAATTTTGTTCAAATGGACCAATGGTACTAATAAAAACCTGAGGATTATAAATTACCATCCATAAACCATTCCCCATCTGAAGAAATGTATGCTCGTTTGATTATCAGATTCAAATCCGTAAGAACCTGAACCACCTCCAATAAGCTTCCTCTCCTATTAGCACTATCAACCTGCAAATCCATATGAGAAATCTCAATTTTTGATCGAATCAACCGATAAATACTACCTTTTACCTCCAATTATGCATCAAATTTTACTGTAGGTAAAATACACATCCTCAATCAAATCAAAATTCAAGACATCTTCCCATTTGACAAAATAAACTAAATTCTCCAGTACCTTGATTAAAGTTGCTTTCTTGTCTGATTCATTGTCAAAAGTAACCCTACACATCAAACATCAAACATCAAGAAAGATTAAAAATTTACAGCAGATTTATAAAATCATTCTCATCTACCTAAAATCAATCAAGAAAATTACACCCTTTTATCTTTTTTTTCTTTTGTTGGGTGGGAGTAAATACTGGTAAGAAAAGTAACAGTCTTGATGATAACAGAAAAGCCCTTTTCAACAATTCAACAAACAAAGGCAATTCAATAAGAATATGTATGAAATGAAGGAAAAAGAAAAGTACATTGGAGGGTTAACTCGAAAAGCAAGCTTCTCAAATTCATCATCAACGCTAACAGATGAAGTCCAGTAATCCATTTCAACAAGAATTCTATCCAAATAACCCCAAAAACAAAAAAGGTGCAATTTTGCAAGAGAGAGAGGGTGAGATCATACAAAATAAAAAGAGAATCTTTAAATCTTTGTATTTCTTCAAAGAAACTCTCGTGTCCCTTTCTTGCAACAGCCCTCAGATGATGTATCCTGTCTTATAATGAGACCATTGAAGCAGTTCGAACTGTGTTACCTGTGGAGTTGGTTGATAAAAGAGTAGACTGTAGAGGGTGAAAGAAGAAAGTGTTTGTGTTGGGCACAGCCACTTGTGTGTGTGTGTCTAGTGTCTCTTGAGTTGTACAATTTGTCGGAGGTTCTTCTCTGGACAGTTTCAAGAGGGGCGGATTTTGTACTATTCAGATAAATTTATAACAGTGTTTGATTTTGCTCGTGACTCATGCATGATTCATCAAAGACTCGTTCTTTCCACAACCCCCCGCCCCACCAAAAAAAAAAAAAAAAAAAAATCACAATTCATTGAAAAATATTTGATACACCATGTACACGCATTAATACTAATAACTTACCACCATTAAGAGGTGCATAACAAATCGTGGTAATAGTGTATCACGTGACAATATATTCAATATGTTATTTATTGATTAGTGTTATATTTATACATTACGTATTAAAAAACGTGTAAAGTTATTGTGAACTATACCTCCGTATTCTTACTTTTTTCTCGTTTCAATTAATATTTCGTCTTATGCCCTTTTATTAAAATTTAACTCTCATATTTGACTTGTAAATATTTAAGGTTTAATGAGTTTTGACATTAAACATTGTAAGTGTTTGAGTTTGAGCAATTATTGTCGTTATGGATAATTTATGTCTTTAAAACTAATTTCTACTAGTTTGAACTGTATTAATGTGGTATGCATGTAAATTAGAGCATGATTTTACGGTTGAAAAAAAAGAAGAAGCAATAAATACTAGATTTCCTTAGTTTTAGTGTTGTTGAATTACTACATTGTATTTGTAGAGCGTCTAAGATGAATTAGTGAAAGACGGTGACATATAAACGAGATTAAGGATATAAACAAATCAAGTCGAATTCGAATAGCATTCTATTAGGATTGATTCGTGTAAATTTTACACGAATCAAACTCGATCAATTATAATCTGTCTCTTCTTGAGTTCAAGCTCGATCAATTATAATCTGTCTCTTCTTGTGCATTTTAGTGTAGGCCTGGTTATTTATTTATTTGAAATGTTCATTTTGGCTGGTTTACCATTTAGGCACTATATTTAGTGTTACACTAAAGTAAGAAATTTTTCGAGACAGGCTTTGGTCTCTCTTTTCTGGTTAATAAAATCTACCAAAATACATTTTCCTAATGAGAAAGATGGTACACTAGATTTTGCATTAAGTTTTGAAGGTGTGCACCATGTTTGCATTTAACACAGCTTGTTTGATAGGAGCATTGATTGATTATGATTCCAAATGTGGAGAGGATTCCTCTAAGCAAGACAGATTCCTCTGTCTGTCCATTGACTTGTAAGATGTGATCTGTGATGTTTGCTTTGCCACTAAATTCTCCACCATAGTAGTAGTAATTCTCGAACAAATTCTTACATAGATTGGTCTACGGTAGGTGAGATAAATCTTTGATTTATATTTATTCACATCATTCTGAAGAAGTTTGTTTTAATAAATTAGAGTGATGTGGATGAATATAAACCAAGAAGTCCATCCCACTTATCGTGAACCGGATCCATTGAAAATTTTTCCTAATTCTCCTATTCTCATCTTTGAATTTATTTGCTTACCCTGCAAACCAGAATTAGAATCCTACACCCCTTTTGTCTTCAATTGGATACCCTTTTTTTTTAAATTTTTTTAAAAATTCCTTTAGCTTTGGGCTTTTGGATTGATGATGAATAAATTATTCGATTCACTAGTGCTATTTGTATACGGTCATATCATACAAGGATTCCAAGTATCCAAGCATTTAAACTTACCCAAACAAACATTTTAAAACAGATAAAATTCCAAGAATATAGAGCGAGGACAAGTTGTCTCAACTGCCAAATATCTTCACAGGAATTATAAATTATTTGTAGCTTAGGCGCACCATATTGGGTTACATTTATTTATATGTATGACTTTGTGATTGGTGATCTTTATTTTTTATTTTTGTTGATAAAAAAAAGTTTACAAAAAGAGTAGATTTTTTTTTTTTCAAACTCACGAGAAGTCATTAATACATATTTTAGTTCTTACTGATCGCTTCATTAATAAAAAATAAAAAATAATAAAAATCAAATTAAAAATTTTTCATATAAAATAATCGCTTTGTTTATCGTTTTACCTTTATTGTTTTACCCCACCCTTATTGGACACTTTTGTACTTCCGAAAATTTGCCTAAAATATAAGAACACAAGCAATTCTTGTGAATTGTTTAACAGTTGTTGGTTCTTGACCTGTCCTGATCAGTCATCACTACCAACAGGATGCAGCATGCAACTACTACCATGACACAACAATTGACGGGCCTGAAGTTTTCGTTTTTCTCTGTCAATTTCAATTTCATATTTATTTTGGTCCATTTTGGACATCCTCTTTTACCTGTTGCAAGAATCAATCTTCACCGTGGAACCAATGAAACAAGTTGACCACTGAATGGTTAGTTTATTATTGCTACTATAATATACTATTTTGGATAACACTAGTATACTACTAGTTGTACTTGGCACGTGCATCAAGATTTCAGTATCTATGTGGGTCCAGAAATTAATTTATCACATACATAATTATCGAATTTTTTTTATATGGATTCAATTTACGGTGGGTGTGATAAATCTTTTGATTAATATTCATTTATATTATCTTGAAAAATTTTATTATTTAATAAATTAGAATGATATAAATGAATATAAAATAAAGGGTTCATCCCACATATTATAAATCGAATTCATATAAAATTTTTCCATAATTGTCCGTGCTCTATATAAATTTTTGTATTAAATCAAACAGATTTGGAGATTCCCTCAGTGGCTTGTATGAGTCATTTCCACGCTTTAGTTTGTGGAATCTCCTTGATAAAGTGGGTGAGTGCGCATTACTAAATTTAGGGTTGAAAAAAGAAACAATTTACTCCGTACAATTTGGTAAGATCTCGTTTTAGTTAATTAATAATCAAGTTAATATTGCATAAGATATAACGTTTGTTAATTTTTATATTTGATGATTACAATCTCAAATTACGCATAATTAATTTATCTTTTTCAATTCAATAAAAATTCGTTAGAATTAGACTCTAAAAATGAGCAAAATCAAATTTTGAGCGCATTTATAAACTAGTTAAAACAATCAAATATGTTTGACAAATTTAAACACTAGATTTTTACAATTTGTTTAGGCGTTTTTAAACCTCAACTTAGTCACCAAATTGGAGGCGTATCAGATGTCGCGGGCAGAACTTCGGAAAGGAGTAGTGAAAAAAAAAAAAAAAAAAAAAAAAAACTAGGATTTGTAGTTGTCAATCACAATTGCCCACTTGCAGATTAATTCTTGTTTTATACAATTAATCTCTATGTAAGAAGAGGTATTGTGTGTGAGTATTGTTGTTGCAAGTTTCCAATTGATTGGATAATCTAACTACCCAACGCTAACGGCAAAGCTCATTTCAAGCATCGATAGTGATTAAAGTGTCACATCACCCACACATTTGCCATTTGAGTGACGTAAAATTTATGTAAGTTATTGAATACTTATTTAGACATTTTAACAGTTGTTTAACAAATTTATATTAAGATCTTATTTGAAAAATATATGATTTTTTATTTTTAATAAAGTGTGTTACTTAATTCAAATAAATTTTTCCTAACAACTATTAGGATACCGTAAGTTGTTCAAAATAACGATCGTAAATTTTGTCAATCGGGTGATATGAGGTGTTGTAACCTTTTACGGATTAAAAAATTCATAACACTGCGTTATTGATCAGGTAAATTTCCCATCTTGAAGATATAGTTATCAAGACAGCTAAAATGCAGTTTGTGTTGTCCACATATAATTGTTCACGTCCTTTTCTCGAAAGAACTTTGGGCTTCTTGTACACCACTGCATAATTATTTGGGCCGCAATAGCTTATGCCTAATGGAGAGTGAATAGGTTTAGGACATCGAAACTTCAATTCCAGTATGCAATGTGGGCTGAAGGATGGAAATTGGGCACTAAAAAAGTCCAGGTAAATTTGAATTGGATTGTATAAGATTAGATGATGTGCGAGTTCCAAAGTCTAGTATAATACTCGTCGGCTTTTTTGGGCCATCCTTGTATTTTTACGATTTGCTGCCTGCTTAAACAGCAGTAGTGATGTTTCTAAATTATTCACCAAACTATTGAAGACACGTTTTTAAATATGCTTCATAGATACTTTTAACCGATATAAATTTTGAAAATATAAGTAGAACTTAACAAGTTAGTGCAAGAAAACAAAATTTTAGGAAGTTCTTCACTTCTGTTAAGGTAACAATACGTACCATAAAAATATTTAAAATATATAATATTATACAAAATATAACGGGATGATGGAGTATTCCCAAAATCATTGCATTTCACAAATTGAGAATCAGCTTTTATTTTAACACGTTCTTGGCTTCATTGATGTAAAAATGCAATCTATTTGAGGGATTATATTGTCACATATTTGATGTCTAATTATGAACAATAGAGCAAATTCAGTACCCCTTTTCATCTGTTTGCCTCCTCTTTTTTGTAGAAGTGTTTCATAAGCTTAAAGTGTTGCCTTTCTTCTTCACCGACACCACGAGGTTGGTCGAATTGTAGTGGGTAAGCTGGCAGCATAATGATTCTCTATCATGCATTCATGACACATTGTCAAGTGTTATCAGTACTAATTAGCATGCCAACCTTAATCAAGTCTAGCAATGACAGGGATGTTTTTTATGTTAGCCATCTTTTCCTGTTTATGTTAAAGCAATGTGGAACGTCGCTAAAGATCGATTTTGCCACTACTATATATATATGTTGTTATTGAATGATGAGTGTCTTGTTTTTCAGACAATTATCAGAAGATGAGTCTGAAAATTAAAGAATTCATTAACGTTGTGTTTGGATTGATAGATTTGGGAAAAAAATTAAAATTTACCTATTTGTTAAAGGAATTTATAAGGTCAAAATAGACGAATTTTAAATTCACTCAAATTAAAAAATTATTTGAAATATTTTATTTTACACTTTTTAATTTGGACAAATTTGAAATTCATTCGTTTCAACCTTATAAATCCCTCCAATAAACAAGTGAATTTCAAATATTTTTCCAAATTTATCGATTCAAAAACATAACCTAATTGTTTAGAGGTCAATTACCAAACCAAACCAAACTTGTGAGATCAAGGGTTCATTACCCAAGACATCAAACAAATTACAAATACAAGAACAATTGGAAATTCCCACGTACACAAATTCTTAAACATCAGTGGCATGCCATTACCACCAGTCAATCCTTTTCCGTTTCCAAAGCTCAATTCTTGTGAAGAGCCACTGCACTCTCTGTATAAAATCCTAAATAGACAACAATTCTACTAGTAGTAACTATATTTCTTTAGCCTAAGGTAGTTGGGTTAAGTGATACGCCACTTGTGAGTTTAGAAACGGATGTGTGTTCAAAACCTACTGGAGTTACCACTTTGGGAGGGCTTCTCTTTGTGTGACCTAGTTCGAGAACATAGGTTACCCTGTCTAATTCTTTTATTACCAAAAAAAAAAAAAAAAACTATATTTCTTTGCAACTTGAGCATGTTCTAACCCTTAATAATTTGCTAAAATTTGAGGAGAAGCAGCTCTTCATACTCACTGAACAAACAAGAATACTACCAGGGAAACAGGACATTTCGACCAGCACGTTCCATAGATGTTCATGATACCAAGTATACTTGACTCAAAGCTACCAAAGACTTATTACATGGAAGTCAGAGATAAATGAAATGTGGATGTCATAAATTTCTTCAAAAATGATAAGAAAAGTTTGCATTTGGATTCCTTCAGGTTTTTACTATCAATAGAGGGGAAAAAAGAAACAAAATGCATTATAAGTTCTCCAGTTATACTACCATTTCTGATCCATTTGATAAGTACTAAAAGAAACATTCCAAAAAATAATCTATTCCCTGCTGATTATAGTATCCCTAGCTAATGTATAAGTGTGATGAAGAAACTCTCAAAGTTTACAGAAAAAAGGGCAAATTGCCACTCATTCATTCAGTTGCAATAACAACAAACCTCTATATCTATATATGCCTGCGAAGTTAAGTCTGTAAAATAAAACACACCTCAAATTGATATAGTAACAAAAATCACAAGCAGCAACCTTTATGGCATCTCGCTCTCTTTAGAACCTGCACAGACAAGGAAATGAAATGAGGAATTTTGATTGATACAGTACGAGTTTTAAGTTCAGAATTTCACCCAAAAAAAATAGATGCCTAACATGCTTACCTATGTGAGGATACTGGGATGAGCTGTGCAGCAGATTAAAGATCAGGACTTGCTGCCATGGTTCAATCAATGAGACAAGATTCATCCGCAAGAATGAATTTCTCATTTGAACATGAATAGAAAAGAAAACCACACAGAGATCACTCAGCAAACGCCCCCATGTATTAGCAACTCCTACAGTCTTCTTTCTTGGGAATCATCAGCACCAGCAGGATGATGCTGTTGCTGATTATTTGCTGAACCCGAACCGGCCCCATCTCCAGTTTGTCCCATCTGCTGGTAGAATTGGTGTAAGGCTTGAAAATTCAGGGATCCAATATGGCCCTCTTGAGAAAGGCCAAGCTCCAAAGCTGGAAGTTGCTGACCAAAACCAGCCGAATTCGGAAACTCTATACCATGAAACCCGAACTTAGGCTGAGGATTCAATTATTCTGATGGTTCCCTGAATTGGAGCTCAGAACACTAGAATTATTATTATTATTATTATTATTATTATTGTTATTGCTATTATTATTATGCAGAAAAGCAGAACCAAAACCGGCAGCCACAGTAGAAGGCCATGCAGCAGCAGGAAGAGATCTACCAATATTTCCACTCAACATAGTAGCCCAATTCATCCTAACTCCCATGCCTTGTCCAACTTCATCAAATTTGGGATGATGATGATGATGCAAACCTGTTGAAACAGAATTCCCCTGTTCAGAAACAGAGGCCCCTGCAGCTGCAAGAGCCGAAGCCGGAATGGTTCCCGTGCCTGTTGCAGCAATAATCGAGGGCTCAGCCTGCTGTAACAACCACTGAATGGTCTCCCCATCAGTTTTATGGCCTAATTCTCGAGTTAATTGGAAAATCCTGGCAGCACAAAGAGCTGGCATACGAATTCTTCTACCTCGGCCATCCACTTTTTTATGCCTGTCTTTGTTGGAACTTCTTTTGGGGACGGCTAACGGTTTCTTGCTGCTGCCATCATCTTTGTTATCGGAGGAAGAGGATGCTAAAATTCGGAAATCTTTGTTGCTGATATCTGTTGGCTTCTTTTCAGCCATGTTCGATGGTGGGAAACGAACGACTTAAGAAGGTGGGCACCCCCGGGCAACACCCGCACCTCTTTCACTGTGCGTTGCGTGTGTGTTGTGTGTGGCTTGGCTGCTGCTTTGGAGTTCCCTGGATTGCGCGAGAATTGGGAGAGAAAAAAATAAATAAATATGGGGCCTATCTCTATTGATTGATGAAGGGGACATGAAAAGTCCTTGGCTTTCAGGACAATTTACTGTATTCTTGTTCAAATTTTGAATACTATTCTAACTACTAACTACACAAGAATTACACTACTAAATACTCCACTTATTATTTCTACTAATAATCTGATGATTTTTTAGTATTGGACAGAAAAATACTTACCATAAAGAAAAGAAAGTGGTTTGCAGCTTTGCGATGAAAGAATTTGTTTATATTTGAGCTTTGTCTCTATTCCATATAATAATTCTCCATATCTTAGATTGCTTTCGCACTATGCATCCCCAGGTCAGCAGGAGCAACTCATCATTTCATGCACTTCCAAATTCTTTCATCAGCTTAAAGAATAAGTAAAACCTTCAAATTAAGCCCCAGTAAATAGTGAAAAATCCCATCAGGTGGGATTCTTGGATGTGCTCAACACTTTCCAGGGCATGCAGTAAATCTTGTAACATGACATTGACGTAAATTATGTAGTAGTTATAGCAGAAAAGTACAAATTGAAGGAGACCAAAGGTTTATATATATATATCTTGCGAAAAATTCATCTACCCCAAGTCGGATTTAAGAGCACAGCACACAGAGATCCATCCACCACGTACTTTCAATTTTCACCACCTAATTGTCGTACAAAATGTGTACGCTAGCCAGTTGAAAATAATTTCAAGAATTATTGAATTATTATTGTTGATGCCTTGATGATGCTAATGCTATGATCGCTATTTTTCTTGCTAACTTTGTGGACATTATCAACGTTGGATTTTACTCTTTATCTGATGTAACAACTCTTTTGGCTTCGTCTTCGCCTTTAGCATCGTCATTTTCCTACACAAAAATTCAACTTCTATCTCTCTCATGCACCAAGGCATTTCTTCACTACTACTATTATGAATAGGAACCATATGAAGGATGCCAGTGTCTAGGGGATGTAGGTTATGAGCCTAAGAGAGCTTCCTCGTCCAAATATCCAATTATTGCAAAACCAACTACAATTCTTCATCTTGCTTTTAGTACTACCTTATTTGTTATCCTAACATTCTAAGTGGCATTCATTGGACACCTAACATTTATGATCAATGCTGATGACAGTAATTGGGTATTTTTATTTATGTCCTTAATTCTTTAGGAAATTGTTAGAACAAAAATTAACAATAATATAAATGCGTATCGTAATATCGTATAGTTAAAATAAAATATATAATTTTAATGTGTGTTACAATGTCTCGGTTTCTTAAGGTTTAGTTTGTGTCTATCATAATTGGTTTTAGCATGGAAAAGAGTTCTACAAATTAACTTTTAGAATACAGTAAAACTTATTGATTGACTATATTTTGTTCTAATAAATCAATCCACTGAACACTCAAGTTTTTGATAAATTTATCTTGTTTTGTAGGAGAAATAAGAAGGACAAGAGAATTAATGTCTATTCTCTAACACACACTTGCCAATGCATTTTATAGATATTTAAATTTCTCTTCACGTGAGGCACGCCTATTCATTTATTCATTACTTAGTGAATATGCACATTTATTAAATTAAATAGATACAACAATTTTTAATTACGTAAAGTTGTAACTTTTTTTATTTTAAAAATTCTCCAACACAAAATCTAAATTTCCCAATCCAAGCATAGCAAATCAGGGGTGGAGGAAGAAGGTGGCGGCCGCCTCCCAAACTTCTGAAAAACTTGAAATCAGCTCTATAAATTTATAATTATTTTCATATCCGCCAGAAATCTTCTTCTTGACCCCTAAAATTTGTATAAATTCTTATTATTATCCCCAAAATTTTGCTCTAAACTATTTTTTCTTAAGTGTAATTAGACAAAATCTCTACTTTATTGTATTTTAAGAGAGGCAATATTTCTAGTAAATTATATAATGCAGATTTTATAAATCTAATTAATTTTCAAGTTAAATCACTTATAAACATGTCAAAAAAATTTTAATTGGTTTATTTGATCTAATTTATCTATCGCATGAAACCACAAAAAATATTAATATACTTATTGTATTATTATAAAATAAAGAATTGTCATTTGAGAATAATAACTTTTTGCATCGTGTTTTAGTTTTATTTAAGGAGAGATAAAAACATTATAGTTTATCGTTTACATAAAAAAAAAAATGATATATTTGATAATTGTACCTTATAGTAAAATAAAATCATCACTTTTTTATTCGATAGTGATATAAACTTTTGTCTTTTATAGTGAAACACATGCATCTTTTGTATAATTAACAAAACACTTTCATATATTTTGCTTTGTAAATTTTTTTTTTGAAACATATTAGAATTTTAGCACAAATTATTATATAAAGATTTGAGATTTCGAGAACAAGTTAAAAGACATAAAATTTTTTCGAGAACTTCAGTCATTTTTTTTTAAAAATATTGTCTAAAAAATTGATGAAAATTTGCTGCATGTACGACAAATTCAATAAGACATACAATAATATTTTTGAGTACAAAAATAAGGATTCCGTTAACATTTTTAATGATGTTAAACAAATAACTCTATAAATCAGGAGAAGATGACCTATTAATATTAGGTCATATAATATATAAATTACTCAATTATGAACCAAATCCACCCGTTATCCTATGAAGTCATTTTAAAACTCGACCTCATAATACTGATTAACTAAAATATTATTATTATTTTTACCGTTTTAAATAAACCAAAATAAGAAATTTTAAAGTAGACCCGGGTTAAAATAGACATCCCTTGAAAAGGACCGAGTCAATGACTACACACCTCGCATTTTTAATCTACATAACCCTTACTTTATAGATAATGTAGCGATTTTGCTAATCCGTAAAAACTACTTCAAAATTAAGATTGTCATCGTGTCTTGTCTGTAGCAGCCTTGTGTTCCACGGAAATGGCAACTTGCCAAGACAAAGCTCTCACCCAACAATCTAACATCAAATAACCAATTAAAACATGCCAGCAAACCAAAAATTAAATGATAAGTTCGTACTTTAGCAGTGTTACACTAAGACCACTACATGTGGCATTCTTCATAATTGACTCTGTAGTGTCATGGCATCAAAATTATGCAATTTAAATTCACTATCAACTGCTTTCGGCTATCAATATATAATGCATAGTGTAGCCAATCAACTGAAAGGGTTATTTTTTTTAAAAATTAACTGATTGAACATTTTTTAGTAGAATGAAAATCTTTTTCTGAAGCCTATGCATTTCTTTTTGCCGAAATATAAATTTTGCATATTATCTTCCTTTTACATGCATGCTTTTATTCTTCATGATTACGTGAAACTTTATCGTTAAAGAAATTAGTGGTGACAGTATTTTTTTAATGAGTCACTAGTGATCATAGAGTGATATTTTTGTAGGACTGTTTGTTGAAGCGTGATCAATATTCAATAATAGTATTATACAGTGACATTTTTTTTTTTTTTTTTTCTGTTACAAAGCACTATAATTAATAAGCTTTACTCATTTGTTCTAAAAAAAGAAGAAGCTTTACTCGTATCATATACCCAACTGCCCAACCATCATTGTTGTTGTCCCTGCCGAAGCAAGCTTTTATATAACAAGGAAAACTTGTACAAGACGAAGTTTTAATTGAATGATCTTTTTGAAGTGTGAATTGGAAGTTTCATAAAAATCAATGGAGAAACTCCAAAATGTTTCATCTCTCAAGTAATTAATCTTGGAATTGAATTAATCCCCTTTTTTATTTACTTTTCTATAGTGTAAGTAAATATGCAAATTCTAATTTTATTAACTATCGATGTGTTGAATTTAATACAATATTATTTAGGTAACTATGCAATTTTATAATCTTGAGAACGGCTGCCCTGTACGCTCACTCTAAGTCCACCATTTTGGTATAATCATTCTTTAAAAATGTAAATAACAATAAAGCGGTGGAATCAGATGTGTTATATTGAAATTTAACACTATAATGCAACTCTATCAAATAAGTTATGGTTGAATTCTATAGTTTCTTTTAGGAAACTATTTTCTTGGTTTTAAAATTTTGTACAGTACAAGCTTTTAAAGCATATGATATTGTACTATACAAGTATTTAAAGCATTTCCTAAGTTATATTTTACTGCGTGAAGGTATAAAAAATTAGAGGTGAGATTATTCCTACAATTAACGGATGAGAGAGAGAGAGTAAGAATTAGATAGGAAATATATAAAATTATTAAAAATATTTTACAAAGTCACATGTCAAAGGTAGTCTAGGTATCAAAATCTTATTGAATGTTCAATCGTCTGATTTTAAATCTTTAGTCAAATTTAATTCTCATTCTTTTCCGGATCTAATAACACAAATATAACTTTTATTTGTCATTTTATATAAGTGCACTCAAACCTTATTAGATAAGAATTTGAAGAATCTATGACCATTGAAAGGTTATCGTGATCTTCCTATTTTACTTTAATTAGTGCGTGATCGAAGGATTATGTTTCTTTGTCCTTCCTCGACATAAAAAGTCTTTGGCACTAAACTCAAATCAGATTATCCTTAACTTAATCAAACAAATTTGTCAAACACTCCAATCCAATTGTTAGACTAAATAGTTACATAAATAAATACGTTAAGCTGTCTACATTTTAAAAATAATGCATGCAAATGCAAGCTTTTGATTAGGACCATAAAAATGGACAATTAATCAAGACTCTGTTGTCAAGTCAAGTATTGTGTGGTACGTAATAGTAAGTAGAATCGAGTTGTTGAAATTTCGTTTCCTCCGCTATTCACGTTGGCTTGCAATTAAACTGGTGATGGATTATATATTAATATGTAATACCAACCGAAATTTGAATTTGGTAACTCAATTTGATGGGAGAAATGAATTGGATAGATGAGAGTGAATTGATAATAATTGGGTTGGTGGGCATGATGAAGGGGTGCTTGTTGGTGTATGATCTTGTGAATGTTGTTGCCCATCGTGGAGACATATGGGGACGCTTTTAAAAGCTAGTTGTTGACGTATCACCCGTTTTCACTTGAATTTCAAACATTTTTTATTTTTTTATTTTTTTATCACAAAGCTTCCTTCTTCTTTGGCATACTAGTAATTAACCGCTAAGATAAGATGTTCAATTTTATTTCCTGTTATATTATTAAATGAATGGTGGAATTATTCTATTAAAATTATTTCACAAAATCTTAACAGTTCATTTGATAGTGTGAAAAGAAGTAACACAAAGTATAAGATAGAAGATCATGTACCGAAAAAAAAATAAAATTAAATCTCCTATCTCACTTCCTGTTTTACTATCTATTCCAAATTTTAGATATTAGTCATGTGTACTTTAACCTGTCATAAGAACTCCCTGTTCCACTATCTAATGAATTATCAATAGTCTTTCTAAATATAAATATAAGTTTCTTGGCCGTTTATTTGGTAATAAAATAGAGAATGAGATAACAAATCCTTAATGACTTTGACTTACTTATGATAACGATAATCATATTAGAGTATAATTGTCAAGTATTCAAAGAGTAATATAGAATATTGACATAGGAGTGGAATAAAAGATCGTGAAAAAAAGTACTAAAGCAGCAGACAACGTTATATCAATCAATATTGTTAACATTAGTTAGCTCTGCCACATAATTAATCTTATTTCTCAAGTTTGAGGGCCAGCAGCAAAATCCAATCCCACTCCTTATCAGTTATCTTCTGGTAGTCATGATTCGTGATGCCCAATATTCCACCAGCCCAGCTGTTGTCTTCCTTTCCTTGTGCTGTTGAAGCAGACTTATTCTTGACTTATTATTAATACTTGGGTTACTATTCCTGTTTTCCCTTTTGTAGTAATTCGACAATAAATAGCAATATAGATGAAATCAGACCAAAACCTATGAGAATTTCATACTCCCCTAGTGAAGGCCCAATTTATTCAAGGTAAGGGTCACCTTCCTTTCGCTCTGCTCCAAATGAGTTCCAGGTTGGGCCTCGGCCCAGATTATAACTGAATTATATATCTTGACAGAAAGGGCCCCCAAACCCAACCCCCCCTCGCCCCCTCCTCTAAAAAATATATATATATATATATATATATATATATATATATATATATATATATAATACAATACAAGCAAAAATAGAAAAAAAAATTAAAATTTTTTTTTTCCTACTACTAAGGAGAGGAGAAAAATCAGTTCCATTCCATTCTTTATGGATTTGGGGAAGTAGTCTCTCCTCTCTCCTCTCTCCTCTCTCGTTTCTCTCCCACGATGCAAGTAGCTTCTTCAGGTAGAAATAAATATCAACTCTAATCACTGCTCCAGACCAAGATCACCCCATCGTACATTGTATCTGGCTGCAAGGTAATGAGCTCCGACAGGACCTCGACTTCCATAGGGATAATACTCCGGTGTGATTTTCTTTTCCTCGATCTCTTTTAATACAGGAGTGAAGAGGGACCAGGCAGCATCTAGTTCGTCACTTCGGATGAAAAGCCGCCTTTCACCTTCTATAGCATCCAGAAGAAGTCTCTCGTATGCATCAGGAATCTCCTTTGAGTATCTATAAATGCCAGAAGGAATTAATTTTTAGCTGAAGAATGGTAATCATTGATCACACAGTAATCACATGCACCAATGGGGAATTCTAGTTCTACTGAATGAACAAGAGATTTTGTGATAGACAAGATACAAATCATAGGTCGCTTCATGAAGTTGACCTTTCGTTCATCATACCCTTTATTTAGGTCAATAAGGTCATTCAAAGTGTTAAACATGATCAAAGAATTTTGAGCTGAAGAATATTTCTCCTAATCATAGTAGTATCTCACGAGTCAATTATTAAGTCTCAACTTCTTCAAATGATTATAGTGAAATGACATGACAGAAAGAATTGAAATATTAAAGCCCAACAATTACCAAGCTAAGAAAGTAAAGTATGAGGGTGCTCTGAAATGACACTGCAAACAGACCAAGTTGGCAGCCAATTCGACAAGTAGCAACCAAAAAAAAAAAAAAAGATTACTGTGATAGCATGCTTTGCAGGAAGCAGAAAAAAACAGGAAACAACCTTATAGTTACATAAACTATAGCATATTGCATAAACTAAATACATGAAGTCAGTAACAATCTTGATACCATAAAAACTCGGTAAAGAATGAAATAGATCAAGTTCTCATTTTCTTTCAATTGTTAGGCAAAATAAATGCACCAATGGAATCTGAGGTCACAAATGAACCAAGAAAAATTCTTAATTGTTGTATGTCACTAGTATCCAAAATTCGAAGTCACAGGTGAACTATGGAATAAATGGATAAAGCTCACTTAATAACTTCATTTGCTTTTAATGTTCTGCGTGAAAAAAAAAAATATACATATAGGTCCCTGTGTATATTTTCTCATGTCATACATTGTTAGTTCTTTGTCAGGTATACTACATCCCATCACTACTGATTTTCAATGTTTTCCTGTTTATTTCGGGAGGAAAAACACATTTTCCACATTAATATTTTGGTCAATGATATTATTGAGAAGTACCCCATGAATCAACAAGTGAAAGCAGATTTTTCTTTTGAAACGGAGCACATGCCAAAGTAGTCTCGGTCGGGCATGTAATAAAATTTTCAAAACCCCAACTCTCAAAAAGAGTAAAAGTGGTGCACATAAAAGTAAATATTATTAAACTGTACCTTGCAGCATATAGAAGATTCAGATGACTGCGGTCCAGCCTCATTCCCAAACCGGGGACCTTGTTATTAATCTTCAGATAAATAGCTTCATCTGGCTGAACACGAATAACAAGCTCATTTGTTGCCTGGTCAAGATCTGTCCCAAATGTCCGATTATACAAGTTACCAGGCACATGCCTAAACTGCACTCTAATCTCAGTCCTACAGAAAAGCCCACCAGAAGAACAACAAAAACAGCATTTTAGAGAACAAAACATGAGAATTTTACTGTGAGTTATAAATAAAACCAACCTCCGATTATGAAGAGCTTTCCCAGCTTTCATTAGAAAAGGCACCCCATCCCATCTTGAGTTGTCTATGAAAAGAGCAGCGGCAGCAAATGTAGGGGTTCTGCTGTCTTTCGGTACAGTCTTGTCATCAGTATATGCTGGGTATGCAACAACTCCTTTTGTGTGACTTTTATATTGTCCTGTGACCACATCATCAAGCTTTAAAGGTCTCATGGAACGTAAGACTTTGACCTGGAATTGCATAAGAACTTAGAACGAACAAGTATAAAGGAATAGGTAACCTGAAAGATCATAGAATGGATTGAATAAAGTAATACCTTCTCATTTCTGATATCTTCTGCATCCAAACTAACAGGTGTTTCCATGGCAAAGAGGGCCAGTATTTGAAGCAGATGATTTTGCATTATATCTCTGATATATATTCCATAATTGTCGAAGTAACTGGTACCACAACAACACATCAAGAAAACTTAGTTTTGCACTTAAATTGGGCTAACCAAATGACCATTAGGAAGGAGATTTACCCTCCGCGTCCTTCAGTACCAAAGTCTTCAGAGAAGATAAACTGAACATTCCTTATATACTGCCTTGACCACAAGGGTTCGAAGATGAGGTTAGAAAAGCGAAGGACAGAAAGATTCTCTACAAGCTCCTTTCCTAGATAGTGATCTATCCTGTTGGAGGGGAATCACCAAAAAGTAAGGCCCTTTGATTCAACAATATCAAGTTTAAAAAGCAACTGAAAACTGCTATAGGCTGTTCATCCAAACCAAATCAAGTTAAAAGAAGAGCACCTGAAAATTTGATCCTCCTCTAAATACTGCTTAAGAGCTTTTGTCAAAGCAGCTGAAGATTCAGAATCCCGACCAAAGGGTTTCTCAACAATTACCCTAGTCCAGCCACTTGCAGCTGAGGCAGAGAACACAGGCTAGCACATTTTACAGCATTTATAAAAATATTTGGTGGGATTGATAAGTAGAAAAGTCGATTAGAAACTCTGCCAGCCTACAAGAAATTAGTTATTGTCAAAGATGGGAGAAAAATAGAGGAGTATGTTATGATGCTCTGCAGACAATTCTGAGAAACAAAAGCTTCAAAAACAACATGAGTCAAACAAAAAGGGTGGAATCTTGGTGGGATCCTAATGGAAAGATCAAGTGAAAATGAAAATTAAAAAATTAAAAAAAAAACGACAAAAGCACAATAAAGCATGCGGAATATTACTCCAAGAACCACAAAATTTTATTGACAGGCACAAATCAGAAGAAATAAATCCCATTTCTAATCTCTATAACAAGTACCTCATGTTCCTTGAGTTTCTTATCGAGCTCTCCAAAATGTTCCTGGGAATCATATTGACCACAATGGTAAAAACATCTTTTTAGGAACTCTTCCATCTTTTCACCACAGTTTTCTCTGGAAAGGGAGAAAATTATGTAAGAAAATTTAGCCAACGAGCATGCAGTATTTCAAACCTACAACTAACCATACCTGCCATAACATCATTACAGGCAGGAGTTCAAAGAGGAACGACTATTTACATTAAGCACATGAAATCAAAGGGAACAGAGCAGAGATTACCTCTTATCAATCCTGCAAGTAAGGGTTTTGCTAACCATGGTTCTAAGTTCAGCATCAGTCATCTTACTCCGAGCATAACCGAAAATAGTAAAATGCTGCAAGAAAAAAGAAATAAAAATATTTACTCCGTCAGTCGAATAAAAGCATATAGAAATCGGACTGGCACGATTAGCTCAAGTCGAACCAATTAAGTAGCAACAGGGTAAACAAGATGGCAGACCTGAGGGAGGTGACCCTCATAGTAAAGTGCAAAAAGAGCAGGAAATATCTTCTTTTTGGCAAGGTCTCCTGAGGCACCAACCACAGTGATGCTGACATTGGATTTATCTCTATTGATATCAAAATCAGCAGCATTCTTTTTGCTCCTCTGGAGAGGCAACATTTAACAACCCATCCTTCAACTTCTTAAACGGAGTTTCATTTTCAATGGGGCTAACAGCTGCAGCTACGGCACCTACATGCCAGATTCTCATTTAAACAAGAAACCACAACAAAGAAAAACCCAAATTCAAGAAACACAATTCCCTACCAAAACATCAAACCCAATTAATATAAAGTTCCAAACTTTACTAATATATCAGGCAATACTTCAATAACACATCATACTAACCAAATACAAGAACAAGCCCCCAAAGAAAAATCTTTTCTTTTCTTTTTTTTCAATTTTCTTGATCAATTTAAAGGTGAATGAACAATTGGCAAAACATAATAAATTGACAAAAACAAGCTAAAATAACATAACAAAATCAGACCAAAAAAAAAAAAAGGGAAAAGGGATCTCTAACCATCTTGCATGCAGAGCACCACATTGGAATACTTGCTAGGCTTTGATTGTAAAGAGAATCTTTTGGTATAAAGTGGAAGAAGAAGAAAGAGTCAACCCTTTGTGATGATGAAACCCAATTGAAGACAAACTTTTGGAATAATGATAAGCGGATGATGAACAATGTGGTGGTGGTGGTGGTGATGGTGATGAAGAAAGCGTCGCCATTTTTTTCCAACCCCTTTTCTCCTTGAGATTTATTTATTTCACAACAAAAATCTTGCAGGGATGGTATGAATAAATTGAATGAATCTAGTAGGAAAAGAAAGATTGGGGGGTTACAGAGTTGAAGAAGTTAATGATACTACTAAAAATAGGAGAATTATAGATTAGGGGAAAAATTAAAAAAAGGCGGCCACTCGGCCACTAAGCCTAGTTGATTGGGTTAAGAGTAACTTCGGAGATGCCGAGGGGTTAGTCTCTTGAGATCTCCGAAAGGCTGCTTTTGCTTGTTTTTGTTAGTTACAGCACTTCTTAGTTAGCCCTTGCGTGCATATGAGTTTAATCAAACAAAGTAATACTATCTTGTATTTTAATTATTAGCATATTATTTATAATACATAATATAAATATTTAAATTATGATTATATAATTTTTTCACATATGATACTGTTTAATTTTATTTTAATTTTTTATAATTCGTTGTACAAATAAATTTTTAGTAAATATGTATAGAGAATATGAGTTTTTTTTTTTAAACATAATTTGCAATTTTATATATAATATAGTCAAACGTAAATTGAATGTAAAGAATTTTTTTATTTTTCTTTTAAATTATTAAAAAAGTGTCTTATATTTGAATTGCATCCTGTGTTTAAATTTAAAAATTACTACAATGACACATAGCCAATTTTTAGATTGATTTATTTGTAATGAACTAATTCCAAATCAGTGTTTATTGGGATTAATAATACAGTAATATTAGTTGTTCTTCTCTCGTGGATGGCGACACGGATTAGTTTTATTTGGAAACTTGATTTTGACTAATAAATTGAAAGAAAATCAAAGGAAAAATGTATTTAGTACATTATTATTCTTGAAAGATAGACGTTTCTACTGAGAGTTTTGATTGGAGGATGGGGACATTGCAATTTGGCATTTGCAAAGTGGAAAACAAGTAAAGAATTATGCCTCGTGACGCACGAAGAGATGCAAGACAAAGAAAAAAATAAACTTTGATGTTTCATAGGTTTTGTACTCTTTAAGTATAAGTTTGCATCCAAAAAAATAATAATAAACGTGGAGATGGGGACTCAACTCAACAATGAAGATGAGGAATTTGGAGGCAAATGCCAATGCCAATTGGCCTTTTCTTTACTTTATTTATGGGCCAACAACAATGCAATATTCTTCAGTCTATTTGTCTCTCTGACTCTAATTTATAAATGAACAATCCTATAGCGACACCATTTACAATTTTTTACCACTTTGGGCTTTTGGCAATTGAAATGATTTGGAACATTTGGGCTTCGATATGACTTGTTAAATCGTCCGAATGTAAAACTAGGGACCGGAGATGTTTGGTTAGCATTCCAAAATTGAATTGGAAAGGGGATTATAATTGTTTTCCCTTTCGGCTTTGGCAATTCAACCGATTTGGAACTTTTGGGCTTCAATATGACTTGTTAAATCGTACGAATGGAAAACCAAAGACTATTTAGGAGGTGTTTGGTTTACATTTTGAAATCGGATCGAAATGGCAATTATAAATTCTATTATTAGTATAGATTTATCTCATTTTTTCTAATTTATTTGGTTTGAACAAAAAATGAGTTTCATTATTCTGATAAGTTATACTAATTTGAAACCCAAATCACAAGTGGAGAATAAAAGTGACATTTTTTAATACTTTTATTCACATGGAATAATTTTCATAATAATTAATCAAACAATATCTATAGTATCATTATTCTTATTTTTATTCATTTCTCTCGTACTCATAAACTAAATACCTCCTTAGTTTCACAATAAGGAAAAATGCTAATCCATCACTCTAGGGCCTAAGCTCAATTTAATGTGCTAATGTTTCAACACCAAAACTTTTCTTCTTTTTTTTATTTTTTAATCTTAGGCATTTCATGGATCCGAAAACTCAAATTGCCCAAACAAAGGAGCATGGTAATGTGAAATGGGCTGAAGTGGCTGAAGAATTCTACTACAAGGATTAAGATGGGCTTATTGGGCTAAATACAAAAAAACTACAAACCATGTTACATCATACGCCCATGATCATTTGTCGTTTTTGCTTTGGAAATCTTAATCATAATGTGGAAGTGGAAGTTTGTGATCATTGGATTTGATGTCTTCTATGCTAAGGAAGGAATTGCAGCCATTGGATGCTCCCATACCGTAACCTTTTTGGGCCGCTAGTTGGCAACAAAAAATGGGTCTTCCAGTAGTAAACGCACCATGCTGGGCCCACTCCTCTCTCTCGCCTTTCATGGATATTCGGTCCGTCAGTCTGTCCTATTTTTCCTTTTTTCCTTTTCTATGTTTTCTACTTTTACTTTTCTTGATTATTTTCTCTTTAGCGAATGTCTCTTCCTTTCCCTTCCTAACGGCCTGGATGAATTACTAGTGTTGAATGGATGACTTACAAATAATTTATAACGATAAGTATTTTCTGTCACACTATCTAATAAATTAATAAGATTATTTTATTAAATTATTTTACAGAATTTTAATCGTTAATCTTAGTGATGGGACAAAAAGTGAGACATAATTTTTTTTACCAATTTATACTCTTGAATTATTACTCAATCAATTATACTTGCATAGAAAAATGCCTAAACTAGCAATTTAATACGTAATATAATCCATTCTCCTTTTTATTTTATTTTAAATCAATTCTCCTAATCCCTCCTTTTGGTTCATGGAAACATGAGAAATCATCTCACTTTATGGGAAAATGGCCTATATAGTCTCTCAACTTTTATACTTTAGTCGAAATAGTCCCTCAATCTTTTTTTTAGCTAGGATGGTCCTTCAAATTTTATTTTTTAGCCAAAATAGTCATTTTGTAGTGGAACCACCACAAAAACCTCTTCTCTTTTTTTTGATAAATTTCACATACAACCCTTATGGTTTAGTTATTTTTTCACATTAACCTAATTTAAAATTTTCAAAACTTTATGGCCAATTTTTAAAAAAGAAGACCTAATGATTGACTAAGAGGATCTAGCGGTAGGGCTAGTGGGTGGCGATTGGTGTCTGGTGGGTGCGGAGAGGCTCTTGGGTGACTGAAAGGGTGATTCTGAGTTGAATGAGTGACAGCTTCGACTGGGAGAAGAGAAAGATGGAAGGATTAGGATTTTAATATTTTTCTTTTGTAAAGAATAAACGTTTCATTTTTTATTTTTTTTATTTTGAAAATTGTTTTGAAGTTTTTTTTTTTCCCTCTGTCACCCCTTCAAATTAATTTCTTTCTTATTTTTCCCATTTTAAACTATATGGGGGTTATGTGAAAAAATAAGTAAACCTCAGGGGGTGTATCTGAAATTTATCAAAAAAAGAAAAAGATTTTTGTGGTGACTCCACCGACCATTTTGACTAAAAAATAAAGGTAAAAGAACTATTCTGGCTAAAGAAAAAGTTGAGGGACTATTTTGATTAAAAAAAAAATAAATGAAGGACTATTTTGGCAATTTTCTCCTCACTTTATTGAAAACAACAGTAGAAATATGAAAGAAAGAGAAGCTTATATAACATTTCGTATCTATATACATGCATGGCTTAATCAACTGACTTCAACAATTTGTCGGTCCAATTGTTTTGCATTCTTAGTGTACAAACAGTTATCAACTCCACGTAACTATTATAGTTCTTGCACGACTTAGTTTACTAGAACAGAATTTTATGTATAGATTTGTAGTAATATGTCATTAATTGGATTTATATAAGAATTTTGTAAATATGGAAAATATGATTGTTGAACTAATGAACCTTGATTAGTTAAGCTAAATTAATTGATTAAGTTGGTGCTTATCATTTTCATCATTATGTTCTTTTTGTTGTATTATCCTACATCATCAATCCATGGCAACTCAGCTACGTACACATACATGAAGTAGTTGATACGTGCCATAGAAACTATATTTTGATATTTCTTGTCTATCAAAATTTCTTGTTCATCTCAACTTGTTTGATAGTTATCAAGTGATTGATCACCCGGTAATCTCTCTTGCATCTGCAATTAGAGTATTTCCTAACTAAGCACATTCATTTTCGACCCCAAATACTCTAGATACCCTATAGTTTATACTATAAACTAATTTAGTTCTTACAAAAGTAGTTTTTTTTTTTTTTTTTCTTTTGTGAATTTTCACCAACGATCGAAAACTTGTCTTTCCTCGAGCCTTCTTTGCCTGTTAACTCTTGCAATGAACTCCTCAACTCGTCGATTTAAATCGTCATTAGCCAAAACAGTAAGCTTCTCCTCTTCTTCTTCTTGTCCCACAGGATCAACCACCTTAACAACATCAGCTTCAATACAATTTTTATAATTTGTATGCTCTAATATTTCTTTTGCCTTCTCATTTTCAAGATTATATGCACAGCTCATTGCATCCACACTCTTGCACTTTCTAATACTTGTATGCATCTCCACTACTACTTTCCTTTCCTTCTGATGTCTTGTGCTCAATTCTCATGGATCTCTCCCCAAGACTCCGGCTTCTTTGGACATATTCATAGTAAATCTCGGCGGCCGGGGATGATGATGATCTTACCTTTGATTCTCCAACGAGGAAGAGGAATATGACATTTCCCACTACGAACAAGAACTTGGGGCTCAAAATGAATGAATAAATGTTTGGAATAAAAATAGAGAAAAAAGGTTTCATGGATGTGAACCAAAACATGTACAAGTAAAAGAAAATAGAAAGAAAAGCCGTGAGAGAGTAAACAATGAGATTGTAGACAAATTGAGCCTTCTTGTAGTTTTTCATGGCTTGAATCTTCTGTGCCTTGATTGAATCCATTGATTGTTTGTTTGTTTTTTTTAATATATGAATATGTAACACTGAGAGAATTCTTGGGGAGCTAGCTAGGAAAGTGAAGATCTTCTAACAAAGCTCACAGAACTTGGAGCAAGGGAAAGCATGGGTTTTATAGTGGGGGGAGATCGATCTAGTTCAAAAATTAAGAAGATGCAATGGTGGATTCATCACATGCTGCAAAATGCTATAATAACTATTGTAATTTCATGCATGTCCACTAAACTAAAGTTGGCAACTTTTTCAAAAGAATATGGTGGGGTCCGAAATGTGTATAATTTGGTGTTGGAGATTCGGTTTCATTCAAGACTATGACTTTGAATTTGCATCCGAGAAACATTTTCTTGCAGCAAAAGCAAATTCACCCCAGTTTACTCATTAATTTTAAGTTAAAATTAATTAAACCATGTGGAAGAGTGAAAATTGATTGGTTATATATTGTAATTAATCACTTGCTAATTAGTAGCTAGCTATTCCTTGAAAGTTGTTTGCAAGGAGGTTCGGTTAAATTTAGGTTACAAAACATGAGTATCATGTATGTAAAGTGATGCTACAAGAAATGTTTGTCCTATATATATAGCAACACGTGTCATGTAATTTTTATGCAGGTAATACTGTAATATAACATTAATGCTGATGTACTACATTTATTCAGACGAGTGATCGGAAACAGTTGAATAGCAGATCGTTTTGATCCAACCTCTTATAAATTAGAAATTCTGGCCATAAGAGCAAGAAATTCTGCTTATAAATTCCGATGATAGCATTCAAAATACAAAAAAAAAAAAAAAAAAAAAGCTACTAATTAATACAATACAAAACCTACAGGTTTTACACATACGCATCTTCTCCACTCCATCTCCACACCATCACGCAAAAAGTCTCATCATAAAGTATTCATAATCAATTTAGTCAAGTAGTAAATTTTATTATAAGCACAAGTATTCATGGTAGATGACACTAAGTGCAACAAAAATGAAAACGCCCCCTCTTTTATTGGTTAATAATAAAGGAGATATATATCACTCAAGAAATAAATTTTTGTTTCATGGTGTGAACTCGCACTTAATTAATCCTAAAATTTGCCCACTAATCATATCAGCAGCTGGACAAGTTACTTAATTAATCAGTTCTAAACAAGCACTTTCCATTTTTGTAATTGGGTGGTTTGAAGTTCTTGGGGACCTTCTAGTATGAATATGGTCCACTAAGGGATCGTAATTAAACAAAAAATCTCTGTAAACATCATGGAATTTCGTTTTATACATACCACCCTACTTTAACAAGATTTGGTAGGTTTATTTGATTGAAGATTTGATGGCACGTGTTTTGAATGGAAGAAAAAGAAGCTAAAGAAAGTAGCCAAGGAGCTAGATGGTGAATCCACCAACTAGCTATCTAGTACGTATATATTGCATATGCTAAATACATCGGTGCTATTTAGACAATTAATAATTTTTATTTTTTTTAAATAATATTTTATAATCGTTTTATACATATTTTTTAATTATTTTTTTATCTTACATATATTTTATTAAAAAAGTTACTCCAGTGCTTTTACAAAAAAAAAATTTAAGAATAATAGGTGTTGAAACAACACCATCATTGTCCAATGTTATTAAATCATCAGAATTCCCGCACGCATGCTTATTTCTAACTACAGTTTAATTATAGGTGCATTGGAGTTTTAATGGTTGAACTGTTCAAGTCATTGTATGAACATGTTTTTTCCTTTGTATGTAAAATCTTTTTTTACATGGAAAAATTCTTGGTTTAACAATCAAATTAGTGTGAAGAATCTATGTATTTGGTACGTAGATCTTTGTAAAGCTAGCTGGAAAGTAGTAGTGTATACTTAATTAGTATTTTAAAGTAACTATATAAAGTTAAAGTGCCAATTGACTTAATAATTGGGGTGATTAACATTCGACTTTTGATCAAGAGACTGAAATGGGAGTCATGAGGCGTTATGGCTTGGTTTGAATATTCTAAATCGTTTTATAATTGAAAAGTAATAAAAAAAAAATTTTAATTTTTTGATCATTTTAATGCGAAGTGGGTGATTAAAACTCTATCTTGGTGCAGATGTATTCTCCAGTTTCTTTGATATTTCCTCCTCCTTAATTCAGCTAAGCAAAATCTTCCTTTGTCTCAAAAAGTGATCGTTTGTTTTGGTGCATGCTTTTAAGCAGGAAAGTCAAGTAATTAGTAATATTAATTTGTGGAAGGAAAGGAGGATTAATACATTTCGTACTAGTTCATTAGTTAACACTCCACTAGCCCACAGGATACAATAATGGAAAAATGAAAGGTACAATAATGGAAAAGGAAGAAAAAGAGAAACAACGGTGTACAGAGACTCAAAAAGAAATTGAAGAATGTATGAAGCTTCATTGAAGGGTGGCCTTCAATAATCAATTTGCTATTTTCAATTAGTTGTACATGCAAATGGGTTTATGTGATGTTGAATTGAGTAAATTTTGACTATTTACTTTTCAATACGAAATAGGTACAACAGTTGTTAGGATAACTAAAAATATAAAAATATTCTCTATTTTTCAATTATTCAACGATATATAATACTCACTTTATAATGAAAGTGAATAGCAAAGAATTTTCTACGGAAATTTGCGAGACTACTCTTTTCATGCCACGATTTTCTCAATATAAGAATCGGGAACTAGCAGTGCCCTGAAATTGGGCAAAGTCCATTTACCGACTTAGAGAATCTTTTACTGGACTTGATTCATGCGCATTCTCGTTAAAGAATATCCGAAACTTAGAAGACATATTCCATTTTCCATGTTGACTGTTGGGTTGGCTAAACTGCTAGTATTTATGTTAAACATTCCGAAGCTCTTCATTCCCAATTTATCAATTTATTTTCTCTGTTTCCCATTTTTTTGACTTTGACGACCATTTTGTTGGATTTCAAAACCTGCCAAAAAGAGAACATTTCCAGCGGAAATTTCTACTACAAGAAAGTGAAAACACAGAGAAGACAACCACCCTCAACGCCTAAATGAGACTTTTTCACTCAATTTTATCTTTCTGGCTCACCAAAACGAATACAGAACAAACTTCCACACCAACTTTTCTACTGGCTCAATAAATTTAAAAAAATAAAATAAAATTTGTCACAGCACTTTTTCCTCCGTCCATTGTTGTGCTCAGGGGATTCAGAAGAAGAAAACATTCATATTCTCCATTCATTTCTATTATGAAACAAAATTCGTTTCCATCTCCAGATATGTTAAAATTGGTCTCAAATACAACAAAAAGGCACTATTCCACTTCAAATGAATAGCACCAACCAATACCAAACAACTCTCTCTAAACTCCCGAAATCAATTCACAACAAACAGTAGGCCGGAAAAATATTACCAAACTAGGATACTCAAACTTGCTAATCAACATCGGAGATGTACCGACTCTAATTGTTACAAAAAATGGATGCCACCTCAACAGTCATTCTCCAACTCTAAAAACTGTCAACAAACAATTGAAGCTGCGCAATGGACATTATCCGTATCTGTCTAGTAAAGAATTGGGAACAATATTTTAGGCAAAGGGCTGGAAAAACTTTTGAATATCTAATACTACTCATCCGCTCAAAGACAAACTCGGAAAAACTAATGATCTAAAGAACCATGGCAACCTTCTCCTGGGAGACAAATGGGGACGGAGTTTTTTACCAGAGAATTTTGTGGGCTATAAGAGGCTCATAATGGTCACCACCAGCACCGCACCATCCTGTAAGTAGCAAGTTGGTTATCATTTACAACCATAATTCCAGATGGTAAAAAAGTAAAAGAGGGCAACATGAACTCCACCAAAGGATCAGGTTCCTTCAGGCTAAATACAGTAGAATACCATTTTTCAGCTTTAAAATAACAAAAACAGTGTAACAAAACATACATTATAATTCTTATTACCTGTTCCTTTCATGAAAAGGAAAAAAGGAGGTTCACTTATTTCACTCCTTGGTCGATGTGGTAAGAAGAAAACACAATTATCTTCATCAACCATTGCATCTGATCCATGTGCTTGCACCTGTAAATGATTGATCAATAAAATTCAGAAACAATGAACTTTGCTGTCAAACTGTAGAATTCAGTCTATAAAATCTGTTACAGATTTCAATGCTTTTAACACAGTGCAAAACTAAATTTAAGAAAATAAACATGGAAACCAAGAAGATGAACTAGAATTACAAGACAAGAATGGAAGAGTGTATAAGAGTAAATGGAACAGTATAAGAGGATTAAAAATCAGCTAAAAATCTGGGTATGAAAAAAACATCTCTTTCTAAATGAAACATTAGTGCATGGAGTTGCTGCAACTTAACAGTTTATCAGAACAAAGCCTGAATGCTCAACAAAGCCAGGAATCATCCAACAATGACATAAATTAGTAGCACAGATGAGTCAGAAGTAGAAATACTTAAAACCACTTACCACAAAGATCTCTCTTTTGCACTCCGTTGCAAGACACTCTATTGCAATGTCATCACCAAAAGCAGCAGCATGGCCATCTCTATTCTCATCTACATTAAACAAGCCCTCCTCAGTGTATTGCAAAGTAATGATTTCATATTCATCATCAGGGGAACCAGATATTGACATGTACTTCGCCCAACTTGGACCATCATCCACAGCAATACATCTCTCTTTGTAAATAGATTCCGCAGCCAATTCTCTTCAATCATCAGCAAGTTTTGAAAAGTTCAATCAGAAAACAAGAAAATACACATACATCACAAGACACCAGAAGTATTAGCCACATTTCCAACCCCTCAGTAACATCAACCCCCTAATTTAAACGAGTTCCGCAAGCTTGAAAGTCAGTGTACAGTACAGACAACAAATAAAGATTCCTTGGTCCTTGAAAATGTAGCCCAGAGAATTGACAGACAAAGAAAGTCATTTAAAACAAGGAAAAGGAACTGACAATCAGACGGTCCCTAATTTCTTTAACATATCTCAATTCTCATTCAAGATGAAAATTAATTTTTAGCACAAACATTTTCACAGACAATCCAGGTTTGGAAGTGGATATTTCCTCATAATTTCTAGCCCCCATCTCCCATATATTTCCAGCAACAGCAAGAATCCAAAAGGAAGAAATCACACAAAAAGAAAAAATATGAAAGATTGAGCAGTCAACATGCATCCATAGATTGCATTTATTTCTTCCAAAATCCTGTATTCCATCTTTCTTGCAGGAGCCAAGAAAACACAAAGATAATTTCTTTTTTCAGGAAAGAAAAAAGAAAGAAAATAGGAATCATAATAAATAAGGAAATGAAAAAATAACAGAGAAAATTATATAAAAAAATATAGCGTACCAGGAATATCTAAGATTTTCCAAAAATGGAGAAAAATAAAAAAAATAAAAAAATAGAAACAGACTAAAAGCTGAAACAAGTAGCAAATCCAAAAAAAACTCATTTTTTTTAATTTTAAAAAAAAATCAAGAAACTCGAAAATACCTCTGCATGCCAAGCTGAAGTAGCTCATTGATGGCGGAATCAAGACCCAGACGATCTTCTTTCTTAGCCAACAATTTAAGCTCCTGAACCACATGGATCCCCCAACCCGTCTTCAGATCCGGCGAGTACATATGCTCAATTGCCGATTCAATCACTTCCTTCACCTCATTACTCGCCGATCCAAGATCCTCCGAGAACCTCTTCACCGTCCTCCGCCTCAACTCCTTGGCCGTCAAAGCCGACCCCATAGCCTTCCTCGACGCTGTAAAGAAACAATTTCCGTCGGCATCGACCTCGCCGCCGTGACTTAATCTGAATACCAACGACGCATTGTTATCCTCTGGGTGCTTCCACAGGACCCCTTTTGCCTGCAGCCTATTTAGATGCCTTTTCTGCTGCTCCTCTAATCCTGAAACGTCATCCCACGACGTTGTCGCTGTTGGTGGGTAGGCCGTTGACTGGTCAACGAGATCCACCGTCGGGGTTGAAGTTGGGTCTTTCCATGGAATGACCGGAGACGACGTCGTTGAATCGCAAATTAATTTTCCCATTTTTCAAAATTTTCTTGAAAAAAATGGAAAATGCAACAAAAACTGGATTTTTTTTCTTTCCCCTTTTTTTTTTTTTTTTTGCTCTTTTTTCTTCAATGGAGACGTTGCAGAGGAGAGAGAGAGAGAGGGCGGAGAAAGAGGGAGAAAGTTATATTTAACGGATAGATATTGACGAGGCGGGAGATTAATGGACACGTGGAAAATACCATCTAACGGCGTTAAGCATAACGGATCTTTTCCGGAGTGGGGATGTGGTTGTTGTTGCGAACGTGAACCTGGCGGACCAAAAGAGGTGCTTTGACCACACGGACAGGTGTACTCCTGACGTGGCTTGATATTAGTGGTTGAGAAAATGTAACGTTCGGGATGTATTTCGATTTTAGGTGGTGTGGTTCCCGTTACTGGGTTGCGGCGGGATGGGCTTCCCGTGACGTTTTCTCACAATAATGTTGTGTCGTTGAAATTTTTGTATGAATTGAATTTAGATAATATGAATTATTTAATTTATATTTATTTATATTATTTTAATTTATTAAAATAAAAAATTTTAAATGACATAAATAAAAATAAATTAATTGATTTATTTTATTTATTATAAATCAAATTTATATAAAAATTTTTATCAACTGAGAAAACTTAATGCTCCCATGGAATGGACTCACAGGTTGACACTTAATTGATCCCGGCCCTTGCAACGTAGTCCCTCTCTGCCCTCTTCTCTAAGCTATGTTTAACATGTATTTGGGGAATAAAACGTGTTAATATTTAGGGAAAATAACGTTAATAGTTTTTCATATTTTATATTTTTATTTTTTTAATTCCTCACATTCAGAATGTTGTATTTTAATCATTTACAAATTTAAAACTCACCATTTTGGTTCCTCAACATAATTATGGGCATATTTAGATTTGAAATACTCACATGCGTATAGAATATAACATATTCAATTGTAAAATTGACAGTACGTCTAATCTTAAACAATACACTGTTCTAAAAAAGAAGAGCATTGGAACTGTTGTTAGTAGAGGAAAAACTATGAGAAAATGGAAGAAGGGTGGTGATGGTAGGTGAAAATTTTAGAGTGGTGGTGATGGAGGTTTTAGATAGTGTCGTTTAATATTTAAAATTTGTATGATGCAAAATTTTTCTATAAAAAATTGTAACATTCGATACACATATAAATATTTCAAGTCAAAATATGTTGATAAT
Organism: Cinchona pubescens; assembly: GCA_025175665.1. Taxonomy (NCBI): domain Eukaryota; kingdom Viridiplantae; phylum Streptophyta; class Magnoliopsida; order Gentianales; family Rubiaceae; genus Cinchona; species Cinchona pubescens. The sequence continues at coordinate 1,396,756 of JANKKI010000141.1, forward strand.
TGTATTGAGAGACCAAAATAGTACATTTTGAATTTGTGAGGGACTAAAATACATCATTTTAAATGTGAATAACTAAAAAAACAAATGTAAAATGTGAAATTTAATAGGACTGCTTTCCCTACTATTTATATAAATGAAAAATATTTAAATATATTTGATTTTGAGTTTTACTTATAAGTTTTGTAGTCATTGTTAAATGTTATATCTTATTTACATTAATTGATGTTATTGATTTGAAAAAATCATCTCATTAATTGTACAACTATATTTATTAAAACTAAAACAATTTTTTAATTTTAATTTTAGTCTAATTAATACTTGAATTAAATAATTATATCCAGTTTGATGGTAGCTCACGAAATCTACAATATTCAGCTCTCAGAATGTTAGAGACCCACAAGCTTGTCCAAAAGTTACAATTGTGTGGTTTTAACTTGCAAGTTTCAACTCAATCAGCATCATCTCCTCATTTTTGCATATTTTTCACGAGAATTCAAGTCACGTCATTTCACAAAAGGACACCCGAGACCGCATGTAATTTTGGACAGAGTGAGCTCAAGTGACATGCTCGAAAAATTTTATGCTCAAACTTGACTGGATTTTAGGCCTGTTTCGATGTTAATATAAACTAGAAATATTTAGATAAATTTGATTTTTGATTTTTGATTTTATTTATAAATTTTATGATACAGATTAAATATTATAAAATTTATGACATTAATTGATGTTAGTAAAATTTTATAAGATTTAATTTTGATCTTACAAAATTAAAAATCTACTTGAATATATATAAATATTTTCCAACGTAAACAAACACGCAGAGAAAAACATGTTTATATCAAACGGACCAGTCGAGTGTGGAAGTTCCATTTATTTAAAACCTGTTACCCTGAGACCCTTTTTTTGGTTTGGGGCATGATGGGCTTTCGTCATGTTTGACAGATGAGGACTCTCAAGTAGTATATCGTTAAAAAAAAAAAAAAAAAAGTAGTATATCGTTTAGTAGTACTTGGAGGAGAAAATTTTATGATAATTATTGAGTAATTAATAATATTTTAATAGTTATTTAATAATTGATAAGAAGAATTTATTTATACTAGGCGACTCGCTTTACTACAAATAAGAGATTATATTTTGTACAAATATGAACATTTCATTGATTTTTGAACAACTATTAAAGATGTTTGTTTAATGATCATAATAAATTTTGTCATACTTAGTCCTAATTTACCGGTGTCGCCAAGGAAAGAAGATGTAAGAAAGATTGGGAAAAACATGACCCCTATTTTTAGTAAAATGGGCCATCCTATTCAAATGAAATAATCCTATTAATTGTTGAGTAATTACTATAATAGCACTACTTCCTCAATAACCATCATAAACCTTGTCAAAAATTAGAGATTAATACATAACTACCTCTTGACAAAACTAGAACGAGATTATATCACAACTATGGAACTAAATAGCACTATAAAATATATAGTGAGAGGAAAATTGTCCTTTTTGAAATAAAGAAAAATGGCAATAAATAATATTTCAATATTTATTTATACTATATATAAAATAAGAATTTATCTTATGGTGCGATGTCATTTAATATTTTTCTTATTATACCCTTAAAAAATTAATTTTAAAATTTCCACATCTCTTCTTTTTCTCTGCATGATTAATTTCTTCAAAATCTCTCTTAAATCCTCTTAATAATATAATCATATTTTGAAATAAAAATATTATAGAAACACGTTTTCTCACAAAGCACACACATAGCTGTGAAATAATCACTAGCATTTGTTTACGTCTTGCAATATTGTACTGAAAAATTAAACAACATATATAGTACAGTCATTGATTGAATTTGCAATTGTGAACCCAAAGGGTTTCCTCTTTTGAATTGATGTTGAACTGAAGTTCATCTGAATTGGAGTTGGGAGGCATCCAATGATTGGACACCGTAGCGGCCACCACCTCCTCCTCCGCAGACGCCCTCCCTATATTTTGCTTGATCGATCCGACTTTCCTTAAAAGGCAACTCGAGACAGCCTCGCAAAATCTCAACAGTGTATCTAGCATGCATGTCACGACTAGGTTTTAAAATTATTTTTAGTTTACAATTTTGGCCTTTAGTTTTCTAGAGAATAAGATCATGCATGCTTGCTTTGCTGAATTTTACTTATAAATAGTGATGTATGGTCTAAAATTATGTAAGTAATGCAGTTTATCATCTAGACAAATGGACATATATTGTGTCTTGCGTTGGGATAGATCCACGAGTTGAATTTTGAAAGACGAGTGAAACTATATATACATATTCTTGGAAAAATAGTTTTATAATTATTATAAAATTTTACGGGGTAAAGTTTAATATTTTAAAGAGAATTATTGAATTTTTTAAAAAATATCAAAAAAAAATAATATATTTTCGAAACTTTTAAGAAATAAGACTATATAAATGCATAAATAAGGAACATTTTTTTAATGTTCTCTAAATTTTGGGAGAGGGAAGACAAAGTCTGATTGTTATGATAATACAATAATAATTTTAAAAATTTTAATGAAAGAAAAATATAATTTTAAATATCTTAAGGTGGCCGCCCCTTCCCAACCCCTATAAGACGCACTTGGTCTTGTGTCTAAAATTTAATTGAGACACAGGTGAGTGCTCTCTAATAAAATAGAACGACCGAATGGCATTAGGACGAAATGTATTCCAAAAAAATGTCAAATATTAATGACTAACTTGATACAGATCAGATCGGGTGATTTCGTTAAATTTGTGATCGCATGATTCATGAGCAGACGTGTGATAATTACTTGAGACCCAAGTTTCTCAACCAAGGCTTGAAAATTCTTGACTGCATGTTGAATCGCTTTACGGGGTAAATGATTTGCACATTAAAAAAAGTCGTGAAAATACATCTCTGGAAGCTAATGTGGAGATCCTAAGAACAAAGGTGATGAAGAGAAGCGAGATTCTGAAAAGAGTTGCAATGTGAAGCAAAACTAATGCAGGGTACAACCTAATAAGCCTCGATCTTCTTCTTAATATCCAACTATGCCAGTGCAACTTGATCATGGTCCGAACCAGCATAATCTAACCTCCACAAATCTTGAACTGCATGCCCAACCTCTACGTACTATATATGATCTGAGTGTACTTATACAAAATGACAAATAATCATTAGATTCCAAAAAGTAAGAAAGAAATCCGATCAAGAATCTGAATTAGGAAGTTGGACATTAAATAAGATTTTAATATGTAAATTGATTTTGAAAATTGACTTTAAAATGTGATTTTGTAAAGTATTTTCGCCTTCCATACGAAACAAGCATTCCTTTGGAAAATTTCTACACTAGAAGTTTGCAAACCATTTCCAATTTTGATCAGGAATTTGTTGCTTCTACCACCTCCAATATTTTGATTATCCGGACATCCAAAGTCTTTCAACTGGTATTACAGCAAAAACGATGACAAATTTTACTAATACTCTAGCAATTAGGCTATTCATTAAATTTATATCTATGTTGATAAATTGTTTTTATTTCTGCATTTGAGCTATATTAATTTGACTCGGATAGCAAATATCATATTATTTGGACTTCAAGAATTATTTGTAAATAGCAGTAGTTTTTGCTTTCAAGTAGTTATAGTTATTGGATAAAACAATCTAGCTAATTTGTTATTTTATAAATTTCAAGGCATTTATTAGTATTGGTGTTGTAGGTTGTCTTGAATTCATATTTCTTTCATAAACCTGTTATTCATGTTAGTACTCTAGTGTAAACTGTTGCTATCATGCTCAACATTCAACTTATGGAAACGCAGGTACGTACTGTTTTATAGAAATATCAAAAGCATTTACATGTCCAAAATTCTCTGCTATGGATGTGTATTATAATTTTATTTTTTTTTTAAAAAGAAGAAAAAAAATCAAAACAAGAAATTCCAGTTGACCAAAGATCAAAGGATTTGAGATAAAGGGCAATTAATTCCTTGGAAATTTGGAAGCATATAATAGTAATGCATTTAAAATTCAAGTTTCTAGTAAATAGTAGCATTGATTTACCAATAACAGAGCTTGAAATTAATTTGTCCACTGCTTTTTTCTAATTTCTCCCTTCAAAATAACTGATCATCATCTTTCAAAAACATATTGACAAGTAAGAATTAATTACATCCAAAACTTAAGAGTCCTTCTTGGCATGCTCAACAAAAACACTAGCAAACTTAGTAACTCATCATTCACATAATGGAGCAGGAATTAGGATTTTCATCACTGAAGAGTTGAGGGGCATAGAAAAGTTCAGGACAAAAATTGTCGTACAAAACTATCCTTCTTGTTGCAATTCTTCTCAGATTCCTTCCCTTTATTTTCATCATCATTTTGTTTTTTCTTTTCTGGTTTAACAATCTCAGCATGCTTTCCTGCTCTTTTCTTCACAAACTCCACAAGCTTTTCGGGTTCAATTGCTCCCTTTACAATCACCAAATTCTTCTCAATATCAGGCTGAACAGTTTGTACTCCTGCAGGAAACCATAAATCAATCACAACCCTCCTTAGTGTGTGTGTATGTATATATATTCCATTTTCAGATTTCAATGGCTTAAAAAAAATCCCTTAATCAAGAAATGAAAATTGAACACATATTAAGTATACCAGGCATCTTGTGAATGCAATGCTTAACATCCTTGGCACAACCTTCACAATGCAGGTATACTTTGAGTACCACTTCAACCACTTTAGGCTACACAAATAATCCATAACCACCAACCAAATTTCAATAACATAAAAATGTGATTAAACTAATGAATAACAATAGTATTATATGGACATTAATTAGTAAAATTGGTAATAGTAAAACAAATTAATGAACCTCTTTTTTGTCTTCTTTCTTTTCTTCTTTCTTGTCATTTTTGGGGATAGGTGAAATCAACTTCACATACTTGCCACTCTTTTTCCTTAGCCTCTCTGCAACCTTAATGGGATCAGCCTTTTCTCCTTTAACAATGACTTTCTGATTCTTTGAATCCACCTCAATTCCTTCAACACCTACACAAATTGTATCATTACCCAATATTACATCAAACCCATGTTATACACATCTAATGTGTAAAAGAATCATTTATCATCAATATAAAGTACACAAGTTAAAATTCTTGATCATTTGTTTTTTTGTCTCTTTTACCATCATAGCCTGTAAGCACTTGACCACAGTTTCTGCACAACCTTGACAATGAATATACACTCCAAGAACAATAACATTTTCTTTTGAGCTCATTTTTGTCCTCCGAAATCTCTATAGAATTTGTTCTCTTCTCTGTATCAAGAAAACAAAAGACTAAAATGCCAAAAACTTATATTAGATGTAAATCCCAATAAAGGTAAAACGTAACGCAATAAACATCACTAACAATATACTACTGTAATAAATTTACTGGGCTTTTGGTATGTGTTTGGATGCTAAGGAAACCGAGGAAAGTGAAGAAACTTTACACAAGCCAAAAGAAAAGAGTGGAGTGAAATAAAAGGAAGACTTAGATTTTATTTATTTATTTGGGTTTTTGCCTTATTTTTTCTGTGGTAATTTCTCAACAATTTCTTGGGGAAAAGTAGAGAGAGATCAAGGTCTGAACTCTGATGAAGTATGGTTATGGAATGGAAATGGTCGTACCTTCCGGGCGGGAAAGCAGTTGCAGAGCCGGGAAAGCACTAGTACTACTACTGACACTATTGTAGTGTTGTTGTGCTATATGCATATATATATATATATAGCTACTGCACAAAGTATGTGTGTTGTGTGTGACTGCGTGTGATTGGGAGCTTGTTAATTTGTTATGCATCATATGCATCCCCCACACTCGAGTAGTTTGTTTTGTTGTCTACTTGTACTGTACAACTCTATTTATATTTGGATTCAATTTTGGCTTTTGAGGCTGTACTTCTTGGTGGAGAACTTGCTAAGCAAGCAAAGATCATACTATAAGGCCATGATTGGATCATGAATTTGGATCAACGGTTCTGATTTAGGAACCGATGGTGGAGTGGAATTGTGCAATGAGGTAAGTTTGATGAGTAAGTAGTAGAAAATGCAATTTTGGGTCTTCCCCAAATCGTGGCTAATGAAGAATCGGTGGTGGTGTTGTTAAAGAGAGAATACTTTGGGGATCTTGAATCTTGAATGCTCTTGTTCTTTTTGTTGGTACTTGATAATATATATATAGAAGCCGTAGAGTCTCGATATTAGTACATTAAAATTTTTAGGTAGAATCGATTTTAAATCTAACTTGTAAATTATGTTGTCAAAATTAAATTTTATAAAATTTTATTTAAATGATTTAATAGTTAAGGTCAAAATATAAATTTTTAAGTTTAATTGTACAAATATAAATTTTAATTTCTTAGAGGATGCTTCTTGAGCTTTGCCTTCTACCACTACCAACCTTGAGTAATGATTTTTTTTTTTTTTCATCATTGGAAACTTGTAAATAATTATATAGTACTAGTAACTAGTAATCGATTACGGCTATCCAAATTCCAAATTTATCTTTATACACGAAATTATCCATTTACTAGTATCATTTATGTATGACTAAAGATTACGTTACCAAGCTCTTGCGTTTTTGTTCAATTAAGATTCATTTTGCGTTGGTAATCCAGTCTTGATGATTACTTAATAGCAGTAATATAGTAAGTCCATAATAGGATTAACTGAGTTGGTAAGAACAGATTGCAATCGATCCTTGTAAAAATACTTAAACAACAGGAGAAAAAATAATGATTATTGCAGTGGATTGATGGTAATTAGAATGATTAGTTGTTCTTTCCAATTTGAGTACTTGGTAATAACTTTCAAATTTCTTTGCCTTTATGTTCTTCTTTATTTCCCTTCGTTGTCTATCTATTCGTAATAAAAGCGTGTGAATCTTCTCAATTTAGAATGTAGAAAATTATGTATGAAGTAGTCAACTCGTCATCCACCCCTTGCCAATGAGACAAATTAACACATGGGACATAGGAATGGTTTTTCAAATATTCATTGGAAAGAATTCTACAATTTGAACTATAATTCAAGATCAACAAGGTGACAAATTTTCAAATAATACAAACTAAATTGAAAAGGGCAAATGATCATAACAATTTTCACATTGTAAAATGTCCAATTATATTTCATTTTGCTAAAATATCATATAGTTATTTGTCACATAAGATAATAGGAATTCTTTTTCTGTCCTTCCAACAACCCCCCAAAAAAAAAATTTCGCACTATTTTCCTCCTCTGTTTCTATAAAGAAATTGAACATAATTTCTAATATATAAAAAATATATGGTGTATCAAAATACAAAATTTATCGATTCCATACATTCTTTTATATTAAAAAATTTCTGCATGAACCAACTTCAGACCATACATCTGATAAATTTTTGTTTGAACTAAGATTCACATATAACAAAATACATAAATTGTGAGCTCTATTTGAGATCCACTATAAATTTCACACAAGACCCACAATTTGTGTGCCTTGATATATATAGACTTTGGTCGTGAGAAAAATTTACCCCCTCCATCCCACAAAGTTTTGTGGGTCGTTTATGGGCCTATAGTAAGACCTATAGATTTTTTGTATCAGATGCATGGATTAAGATTTTGTGTGGGCCTTATGATGGGACCTAACGTTCAAGCGAGGTGGTAATTTAAAAAAATATAAAATGACATCAAAATTTTTTTTAATTTTAAATTTAATCCTATAATTACACTCATAACATTTGTCGACTTTCCTTTTCTTTGCATTTGAGCCCTACAGATTAGAAATCCCTATATAGTATTATGACATATTAAAAATTATAGATAAGCGTTACATGGAGTTGTATACATACAAATTTCAATAATATTACAATTTTAGCACATAAAATAGGTATAAAATTTTCATTTAATTTTAAATTAATTGTTTAATTATAAAATTTAAACAAATCATCTATTGTGTGTAGTTGTACTTTGTAAAAAAATTACGACAATCACCCTTAGATTCATATAGCGATATTTAAATATTTATTAGTTTAGAAAAAAATTATTATATTTTAATAATTATTAAACATCTATTAAAATCGCTCGTCTCTAACATTAGGCTCTTTGACTTCGCCACGATGGAACCTATGGAACCACACATTGTACACTTTAATTTTTCTTTTTGGTATATATTGTACGAAAAATTCTTATATATATTAAATCTATAATATAGTGTTATAAAATTATTGACTTATATTCTTCTATATTATCTATTTAAGTAATGTAAAGTAACGTGAACAAATACGAACGAAGGCTACATGTAAGAATTTCTTAATGGTGCACCTTCTTCTTGATGCTTGCCCATGCATTAAGGTAATAGGACTCGGTTCAATAGGAAACGGTCACTGTTGCTACGTGTTGTTCGTCAAGGAATCCACATGGAACATAGAACATGTGTTCCGCTGAACTGGTTACACGATTCAGTCCTCGAGGCTCCGTAAATTACAGTGCTACATCAACAATTACTTAGTGATCATGATCCAGCTACTTTTCTACACCATCTCCCTTCTTTGGCTGGCTCTGTATCCGTCCGTCGTAGTTATTTTTGGCGCTGTGAGTAAATTGTTATGGTTTCATTTTCCTACGAAAATTACCATGTTATGCGATTGTGAATTATCTTGTGAATTTATCAAACATTTGGTTGCATGTTTTCTTTTCATGGTACTACAAATAGATACTGATTTTAAGCAATTTTGTTGATCATGAATATGTATAATTGAAAACTACGTTCAGTTGTAAAGTAAAATTTTACCTTCACTGCTCGTGCTAAATCTTGAACCATCATTCTTGATTCTTCCCAATTTTAGCATTAATATATAGTTGTAAAATGGTACTGAGTATTCGTTGTTTAGGCTTAAAATAAGCTTTAATCTTTAAATTTATTGTCTTGGGCAGGTATAGTTTTGCACAGAAATAGTTAAACAAAAAAAAAAACAACATTTGACATTCATTCAGAAGGTTAATTAGAAATGTCGGGTGTATCACTTGCTGTGGCTCCCCGCTCTGAGCCTGCAGGTAGTGATGAGACAAGCACAACAAAACTGCAGGGGAAGCCACTGCAGCAGGAGGGAGTGACCGGAGGAGACATGGGATCCCTGAGTAATCGAGCTCCAATTAGTCGCATTTATCATGGTTTTCTCAGCTAGTGGACTAATCCCACTTCTTGACATTGTATTTCCAGCATTTACCACTGCCTATCTAGTTGCACTCTCCCGTTTTGCATTTCCATCTCGCTGTAGAATAGCCACTGGATCATCATCGCCGGAGATATTCCAAGGAAGTCGACTTTTTCGATTTTACGTAGTTGTTGGGACTACTTTAGCTGATGCCTGTTTTTGCCCTTGGCTTATGTTTTAGGAGGATTTGCAAGAGGAGATGAGCATGCTGTTCGGTCAGCCACCCCTCATCTATTCTTGCTCTCTTTTCAAATACTTACTGAGAACATCATAAGCGGGCTTTCGTTGTTTTCGCCTCCGGTTCGAGCACTCGTGCCCTTGCTTTACACTGTTAGAAGGATATTTGTCATCATTGATTGGATACAAGATGTTTGGTTGAACAAAACTTTGCCTGCAAATGCTGTATTACAGGTAATTAATTAATGTCATAATTAAGCTTGAAAGTGTTTAATTATTAGAATGACGATCCTTTGAAATTGGTGTGTTGATGGTGTATATATATATATAGGACATTGCTTGGTTTTGGTTTGGAAGGGGGTTGGCAGCTGCTAATTTTGTGTATTTTTCCATCAATCTGTTCGGTTTTCTTATTCCGCGTTTCCTTCCGAGAGCATTTGAGAGGTATTTCAGTGAGAAGGATGAAGTTCATGCAACCCAGAGATTGAAGAAGACAAGTACTCAGTTGCAATGAACAAATCAAAGCAATCAGACAAAAAGGCAGATTGATGGTGTGCTTTCTTTTCGTTACAAGTAGAATGTAGCCATCCCACAAGTTAGTCTAAACTTTGTAGTCGTTCCACTTGGTTCCAACTAATCCAGCTTCAGAATCTCTTCTTTTTTTGGGGTATTTTTTGAACATTATTTTGTGTAATATTCTATTTTCCACTTTTCTTGGCAAGGGCAACGAGTGTGTTTTTAAAATTTCTTGGTACTATTTGATTAGTTTGTCGGTTGTGTCTAATTATTTGCATTTATAAGATAATGCTATCTATGCTAGGTAAAGTCAAGAATTGAGGTAAGAATTTGGGCCGTTTCCGGATGCTAACGGACCACTTGGGTTCGCTTGTTTAATTTAGTAGTCATTTTTGAGGTTGAGGTTGACTGGATCAATAATGTGGTCTCACATTTGAACTTGGGCTGCTAAATTGTTCAAGCCTTTGTCCAATTATCAATTTATGTGTTGGGATAGGTTATGTTGTTGCATCTAGCTAGCTGCTTGATTTATACAATCTGTAGTTCAAGAATACCAACTTTATTTATCCGAATAAACTCTTTTTTATCTCGGCCTGCTAGCTAGCCAGTTTTAGTTTTACATTTCGTTGACATTTTAGGCAAAAAAAAATAGAACTGATTTACATTTTCCTGGTAAAATTGGGGGCAAAGTTACGGTTGAATATCAAGTCCAGTTAAAATCTATTTGCATATAAGCCGGGCCCATTTATTGAATTGAAACAAGCTTTTGTTCAATCGAACTCAAATACCTCCACTTATATTGACTTGTTAACATGTAGTACTAAAATTTTAAATTGAGTTGTGTCAAAAAAAGTTAACAAATCTTAAATATTGTTCTAGTTTGTCTTATTGTTAACTAACCAAGACCCTTATTAGGCAAGTTTCTCAGTTTCTCCTTCAAACTTCAAATTTTATGAAAAACCAAAGAAGACAAAACAAAATATGCTAGTTTACCTTTCCAATTTTTTTTTTTTTTTTTTGTTGGGTAATCTATAGTTTACTAGTCTACTAGTATAGCGTGAATGAATATAGTACAAGATTCGACCACAGTGCAATCGCGTCAAACCAGGCCCCGTGTCTAACCTGAAATATAAGAACCTCTCTGGCCCCCCCAATCCCCATTCCTCCCCTTTTCTCTCTGGTCTGCCGTGGCAATCAAGAAAATCAAACCCTACCTTCCTCCACCTCTCTCTCTCTCTCCAACAAGAACACTTGTTATTAGTATTTCCCAAATAGCCTTCGAATTTTTTGCTCAAAAAACACTATGAAAATGCGGAACAAAGGCAAAGTCCATCCATCCCCTTCATCTTCTTCCTCTTCATCTCACCCCACCCACCCCCACAACAACAACAACAACAACAACAAAGATGCTTTATCTGTTCTAAATCTCTTACCTGCTGCTATTCTTGCTATACTATCCGTCCTTTCTCTCGAGGACCGAGAAGTCTTGACTCTAGTATATGATTACTAGGTCCATCAAGACCACCGGTCCATCAGCTTTTCTTGATGAAAAACAGTCCAAGAAAAACAACTCCAAGAAATCAGCAGCAAATATTTATGGGAATGCCCAAAATCTCCATAGAAGTACCCCTTTGTTTGACTGCGAGTGCTTTGATTGCTACACTAGTTACTGGTTTAGGTGGGATTCTTCACCTAACCGGGAACTTATTCATCAAGCCATTGAAGCCTTCGAGGAGCACTTGAATAATGGTGAGCTGTCCAGGAAGGGGAAGAGTAAGAGAAGAGAGAAAATGGGTCGACGTGGGATTGACAAATTTGTGGATTTTGGGGCGCCGGAGATTCAAGAAAGGCCGCCGCAAGATGAGGTCTTTTTGCCAGCTGATGGGGTGGTGGTGTCTGAGAGTAGTACTGGAGAAAGTGGCCGAGTGGTGGTAAAGGAGGAGGAGGACAAGGAGGAGGATTTGGTGGTGGAGACTACGCCGGAGACGGCTTTGGTTTTGAGGGGAGCGGCGCCGGCGATTAACCACAAAGGACTGGCTAGAAAAGTATTGCCGGATGTATTGGGATTATTGAATTCGCGTTTATGGAGTCTTTGGAGTCCGAATGCATAAAGAAAAAAAAAATCAAGGAGGGAGCAATTCCACTTCTTTTTTTTTTTTTATTATTATTTCGAGGAAAAAGAAAATGGGTGGTAGGCAAAAAGCCTTTCTCGAATATATAATTTTCTTACTACTTTATTGTTTTTAGCAATTAAAAAAATGCTTCTCCTTTCAATTGCTATTATCTTGTCAATTTTCAAGAATCTCAGATAAAAAGTCTTAAACTTGGGTATTTTTGGGCCAGCGGAAAGTCATTTTCCCTTTAACAAATGGAAATGTGGCTTAAATCCCTTTTTGAAAATTTCCCATTTTAGCTACATTTTCTTAATAAATTCCTTATTAGCATCTTTTTTTGATGAAAATAGTTTGGTAGTGAATATTCATCATATTTCTGGTTGTGCAATTGAATTCCCAGTGGATTGCTTAATAGCTAAGTATTATGAATATTGGTAAAGATGTGTACTTTCATGGGCCAATGAAATGTTACCTTTCTCTGCTTCTCATCTCAGTCTCTCTCTCTTGTTAGTTTGGACTTCTTTTTATATTTATTAGTATTATTATTATTATTATTTGGGTGAGATGGGTGTGGCCTTGCTAAATCCATAGTCCATAATACTCGTATTTAATGGGCTAAATATGCTGAGACAAAATACTCAAGGCCCTTTTTTCTCCTGACAGTGACAACATAATATAGTGAGGATATAATAATTTTAGAATTATTCTGCCTTTTTCATTCATTTTGAATGTCAAATGACAATGAATGCGTTTTCCTATACTTCCTTTTGATTCCTTCTGGTGCAGAATCATTCGTTTTAGTGATGATAATGCTATAAATATTCTACCTTTTGTTTCTTTAATGACAAAAAATTGGAGATCCACTAATTTAACGAGTTAATCTTACATATTGATGTAAAAAAATTTACATCGGCATTATTATTATGTGTGGATGAATGTTATATGTGTAAAAATGATATTTGAAATTTAAAAAATAAATATATGATAAGCATTTATATTCGATGATGTAAAAAAAATTTAGATCGACTATCTATAAAAGATTAATTCTAATTTAATTGCGTATTTGGACTGGGTGGCGTGAAATTTGGTGTTTGTACGATGGCATTGTTGCCCTTTATTTCAACAGTTCGGTTTGGCTTCGGAAACCATACAATATTATTGGCAGACTTCGTGGAAATTTGAGTTTTTCTTTTTCTATTTCATCATTCTTGATTCACCATTGGGCATTCTTTGGAATTGGAATTTTAGTGAATTATCATTTCAAAGAAAAGAGGGTCTCAAAGATTTTGATGGCCTTTTTTCGGTTGCTGAGAAAGTTGAATGAAACTTCATATAGTTGTACTCTTTTGTTGCATCCTATTTAGTCTAAATTGATGACGGGATTGGAAATTTGGCAAATGGGGTTAATTCAGAGCGCTTAGAGAATCTTCTTTTTGCTTTTAATAGTTGCCGAGGGGCTTCTTTATCTTACTTGCCAAGGATCTTTTATCTGCTAAAAATCTTCTATTTTATATTTTATTTCACTTTTTATTACATTATTAAATATTATTTTATTAAAATTATTTTATAAAAATTTAATAATTTATTTAATAATATGACAAAAAATAAAATAATCTATAAAACAAAAGATCTCGTAATTTTTTTATCTTATTCTTTATTTTGCTATTTAATAAACGTTTACAATTTTTTTTGTTGAAATTTATAATTATATTTAAAAAAATTCATAACGACTCATTAATTTGTAAGGTAGAATATTTTTGTCCTTCTTTACCTCTGTATATGTATAATAAAATACCACGAGCACTTCGTTACACAAAGTGCAATAATGGCAGAGTGATAAATAATCTACAAGTAATCTATATGTATGCATTAATTTAAGTCAAAAGTAATGTATGGATTTGGTGCTTATCCATACATTGCTACAAGTGAGTTTCACCCGCCCATTTGTGCAATGGAACAAAACCTTCTGCATTTTTCTCCAGGCCAAAATTGAAATATTCGTTGTATTTTAGTATTTTAGGATGGAAATACTATCATAAACTTAATTTTAAATTCTATTTATAAATTTCGTGATTAAAATTAAATTTTATAAAATATTAATTTCATCAGTTAATATTTAATCTATTCTCAGAGTCTACAAGTAAAATAATAAATCAAATCTATTTTAACATTTCCTCCCTAAGATTAAGGCACCCCTACACTCTCTGGGTTTATCTCTTGGCCGTGTGGAAAAGAAGATAATGGAGCGGCCTAAAGGACAATCTCAACATGGATAAGAACCCTTGGCCTCACTCAAGAATATAACAATCGTTACGAAAAAAAATTCTACATTAACTATATTTATACGATACAAAATTTGTAAATTTAGTATAGATGTTATGATTGATTCGTGTAAAAACTTTGCCTTAGCTGTAATATATGGATTGGATATATAAACCTTACCCATTGAATTCATCTAAACAAACACTTTAAAATCAATCATATATAATAATGTACCACTAAGATATGATTAGGCTTGCCTGTTAGGTTTATATCTTTTCAGCGTGAAAAATGGAAAAGTTAATGATGCTGATTACTAGCTGCCGGCTGTTGAGGAAAATCCTTTCACCCTTTTTCATTTCCAACAAAAAAAAAAATTTGTTTCAAATGAATGAATCCTCACTCACTAATTATTACAAGGATTAATTGTCCCCGGTCCATTTTTTTTTAGGTTCACTTGTTGCTGACACCTTATCAAATACTATCAATGCAAATGCAGTCCCAGAAAAAAGTAGCCAAATTGGGGTACATTTAATTGTGTGGGACAAATATTATTATAATTATTGTTATCTCTCTCTTTGTTTTGTTCGTTTTGGGACAGACAAAAATTGGGCATCAGAATTCTGAACCCAATATTGATACGACTTTTTCTGGCGCCGGCCCAAGAGCTAATAACTGCATTTGCAGAAGATATAGCAGATGTGAAATGAAAGGCCAATTTACAACCTTAGAGAAGGTTTGCGATTGTGCGATACATAAAATTTGGGTTCCTTGTAGGATTCACATTTGAATTCATTTGAAATCAGATTTTATGTGTCTAGGTATACATGATCTTGGTCTGTGAAAGTAAGAGTCGAGTTTTTAAGTGTCGAATTTAGTCCATTTTAAAATAACAAAGTTCAATCCAAATTTAACTCACAAAAGGTTACAGATTTGAGATTCACGCTCAACTCACAAAAATAAATGAATTTCGGGCTAAAATCAGACTTGTCAAACTCACATCATCTTTTCTAAAAAAAAGTTTAAAAAAAAAAATCATAAATTTCAAAACTCAGAACATCTCAACTCACAATTAAATTAGGCTTAATTTTTAATCTTGATTTCAATTCAACTCACTTTACTTGAATCTCATGCCACTATTTTTCGGGTCGAACAGACTAAATTTGGACTGACCCAAGTTTCCTAATTGATAGTGTTAGAGGAAAACAAAAATTGAATCATTACGAAAAACAAATTCTGGCATTAGATACAAAATTTGTAAATTGGATATATGTCTAGCATGTTGTGGGGTCCATGTGGTCCTATGGGACCACACACAGTGTCTAGCGGGAGCAAATAAGAATTTCGGATGTGTTTGGTATGCAGGTGAAAATTATAATCGAAATTGAAATAAAAATTATAAATTTCATTATATATAAATTTATATTATTATTTTTATTTATTTGATTTAAATAAAAAATAAATTTCATTATATTGTTAAGTTAATAAATTTGAAATTAATGTCACAAATAAAGAATGAAAGTCGGCATTTTTAATATTTTTATTTTCATAATAATTAACCAAATATAAATAATATCTATGGATATTATTTTCATTCCTTCCCTTCATACCTATAAATCAAACACCTCCTCAGTGTTTAGCGATTCTGGGCCTCAATACGTAAGGGTAAAAATGCTTAATACTGTTAGATCTAGATACGTTCAAGAAGACTCATACACATGGAGACTGTCAGTGAATGATTGTTGGGCCTATTTGTAGTGGTCTGGGCCTAGATACACCTCCAATTATTGCCCAGAATAAATATACCCCAATGGCCCAGTAGTTGGTAAATACAAGATTGGACATTTTGTGTTTATACGTGCTACATTTTTTAGGGTAAATTTTGACAAATAAATAAAAGTACAATCTTATTGTTATAAATTTTTTTATGGGATTGCATAGGCTCATATTGATGAGATTAGATAAATATTAATATTTTATTAAATTTAAATTCACATTATAAATATATATTGTTAATTCATCATGGGCAAAATAACTTGGCAATAGTATATTTTCTAGAATCCCTACTTTGTCCGTTGGCCTTTTTTTTGTCGCTAACCCTTTTCAAAGTGTAAAATTAAGCCCATTTTACCATCTTCGTCCGTCTTACTATCAAATTGAAAGATGTATTTTGATTAGTTATTAACTTTACATAAGACTTATGTGTCTGAAAAATAAAGTATCTTATATTTTGATCATAAAACAAAACTAGATGAAATTTTGCAGCGACGGTATTAATTATTTTGCACATCTAATTGTAAAATTTTAGTAAGATGTGTTTAATATATAAATTTTTGTGAGCATGTAAGGCATGATTTAGCTGTATACATCATCTAGATCTACTTAATGGGAACAATTTAAATCCAATTTGATTGGCTAAGAATTTTCTGTCTCACATTTTGTGTCATTTCCTGTCACATTACTAAAAGAACAATCAAGATTATTTCACTAAAATTACTCTACAAAATCTTGACTATTCATTTGATGGGATGACAGAAAATGATTAAACGTGAGATAAAAGATCCTGTGCTAGTTTGATGGGATCATGAGCTAAGATTGAAAAAGTAAGTTACATAGTAAATGTTTTTACTTGAAGATAATTGAGTATAGTTAATAAAGAAATTGAAAAAGTTTAGATAAATAGTAATTATAGCGTATTCTTTGTATCGCCATTACTAGATGAGAACGTAAAAACAACCTATACTGCTTGTAGCAATGACAAATATGACGCTTAATAGATTTATTACGCATTTTAAGGTCATTTTTAAGTAGTACTAAATTTTTTCATTTTTCGTATGAACTACAAAGTAAATTCTCCTCCGCATTCTCTATATTAATTATTGTCCTAATTTCTATCTCACCTTCTAAATATTTTACTAACTAAGTATATATTAATTTATAAGCATTAATTATGCTATAATATATTTTATTCTTTAAAAATGTGAGATTAGCAATTGACACAGGAATTGACATTCAGATAACATCAAATTCCGTTTTCTAAAGTAAAAGAAACTTTAGAATGCAAATGGCAAGGAACATGACCACGTCAATACACTAAAAAGGATCCACAAAAATGTTTCCATCAAACAAAGAATCATGAAGAATAATAATCTGATCCTTTTAACTTTAAGGGAAATGTCAAACGTCAAAAGGAGAGGAGAAATCCGAACAAAAGGGTAAGTCCACAGCTCTGTTGGGCTCCAATTTTGTGGACTCATCAAAAGAAA
This sequence comes from Cinchona pubescens, assembly GCA_025175665.1. Taxonomy (NCBI): domain Eukaryota; kingdom Viridiplantae; phylum Streptophyta; class Magnoliopsida; order Gentianales; family Rubiaceae; genus Cinchona; species Cinchona pubescens. Next base: position 1,414,327 of record JANKKI010000141.1, read on the forward strand.
GATGTTTTGCTTGTCAAAATTTTGGCTGGTCTTACTTGGGGGGATTCTGCTACAGCAAATCACAATCGTGGTGTGCTAAGTTAAGAGGAAAACAAGCATGACTTTAATCACTTGTTTAGGGGCCCCGTTGGAATGCTTGGGATTCAATGGAAGATGTAGTGTCACTACAACTTGTAATTGCAACATCGTGATATTATTGTTATAACGTGAGTCGAATTTGAATATTTTAACGATCTCGTTACTTTATTTATTATTTGATTCAATCCGTGTCGGGGAAATTGACGTCTAATGGTAGGAATTGCTGGGCTGGCAGCTTCTCTATATCTTTATTAAGAATTTTGTTTACTAAATTTTGCGCAACAACTTTACAAAACTCTGAAAGGTGAGTGAGACTAGATATTTACGAAAGAAAAATCATTTACAAAATCATAGATTTACAGTAGTCTGCTAAATTGTCAAAATTACTCTACGTGATAAAATTTTATTAAATCACAACGGAATTTAGATTAAGACTAGATATTTACGAAAAGAAAATCATTTATAAAATCATAAATTTACAGTTATTTGTCAAATCATTCTACGTGGTAAGATTTTATTAAATCACAACCGAATTTTAGATTTTTAGCCTGATTTCTTTCCTATCTAGTGACACATGGATAGTTTTTATTTGTCATTCTGTATATATACATTCTTTATAAAACGTAACCTAACTCATTTTTAGATATATTGGGAGAAATTTTGAAGAGTTATTGAACTAAAAATTATACTAGTACTTTTTAGAAAAGTATACTATTATATTGACGCTTTAGATATCTAAATTACTGTTATATATTCGTCCACTAGAATACGCACTTGATAATCCAATCTTCGAGCATATATTAATGTCCCATGTCAATAATTCCAGAAAAAGAAGCACTTAAAAAGCGCAATCAAAAGGACCTAAAACTATCTTTTCCCAGATGCTATGCAGGTCGGGCGAAACTAATTAATTTACACTACTTTTCATTATATATTAATTTCCAATGTTCAATATAACACTAAATTTAATTTTGGATGTAAACAAATTGGAACCTAAATGGCCCAGCCAAGTGACAAGAACTGTTAATCAGATGCTAGTCCTAAAACAATAATCCATACTTGGATATCTGATTATCAAAATAATAATATAAAAAATTAAATACCAGATATTTTTATTGTGTATTCTTGCATATGATATCTATGCAATTTGTGTTCAGTCAAGAGAAAACAAACACGTTACAATGTAAAAGGAAAAGAAAAAAATAAATAGAAACACTGAAATATGGTCAACAAAAGGAGATTAATGGCTTGTTCTAATTAACTTAATCAATACTTTATTGATTAGCCTTCTTCTTATTTTACTTTGATTTTTACTTGTCAATAAACCAGATACCTAAACTTGTCTCAATATCGACGGTTTTTTTTTTTTTTTCAAGAAATAGAAAGCACACAAATCAAGAAATGTGTGTGTAGGTTTGTGAGCTACTACTATCAAGTCATAAATTTGCCCTACGGCTGTGGTAATCCGACTGCTGGCGTGGGCTTTCTCCGTAATGGCCATGGATTTCATTCATGTACCTACCTAGTAATACAGTAGTCGTCGTACTAAATTTGTTTGCAGAAACGGCAAACCTTATGAACATAAATAAAATTTCATGTAATTCAATTCTGAGGTGCAAATCGACTGAAAAATAATAACCACAAATGTAAAGATGATCTGATGAGCAAGTATTATATTGTTGTTCTAGGTACATTATTGTTGTCCCACATAGTATATTATTTGAACTGATGTATAATCAGTACTGCCAACACTTCAAGTTCTGTTTGGAGCACATAGAATTGGAGAGAAATTAAGAGAGACAGCATCTATCTTGATCTTGAACGAGTCTTGGATCTCGCATCTCTCATATATGATATATGTTCATGTATGAAATTTTTTATATTATTTATTCTATATTATAAAGTGAGTATTATAAATTATTAAATAATTAAAATATAAAAGTATGTATTATAAATTATTAAATAATTAAAAAATAATAATTTTTTTTTAATCATTTTACGGAATAAATAATGAAAACTTTGCTATTGCAGGCTGGCTGCTGCGCTTAATTACATTACTATAGTTTCGTTGCTGTCCCGTCCAATGTCAAGTGGCTGCAGCACTCCAGCATCAGCAAGCCCCGTGCATGCGACGTATTACTTTAGTTCTTGTGACTCAAGTGTCAAACACTAGATGACACGCACCCCCTTCATCATCTCACTCAACTACAATTTGCAATATTCCCTTCGCTCTTAATTTCACGTAATTGATGCAACAACATTCCACCATGCACCAACAAAAATATTTTATATAAAATTATTTATAAAATTATTTATTCACGTAACTACAAATTAATGTTCTGATTTTAGATTAATTGATCACATATTTTATTCATTCTTTGTTGATGTATTAACACGTTAGTGATCTTTGTTACTTTAATGATATATTGATATTTTATTATAATACTTTATATATATATCTATAACTTCTTCTCTTTTTTTTGTTGTTGTTGTAAATCAGTTGTATCTTGAGCTTGGACCTGGGGCTGAGGGCACAACTTTATATACTTTGTATGAAATATTACGGAAGCTGAAAATAAAAATAAAAATAAAATAAGGTAAGATAATACTTTTTTCTAGGTTCTTTGACAGCCCGAAAATTTTTAATATTTCAGCTTTCTTAACATTAAAGGTGTGTACTTTGACCATGACAGACTTTAATAGAACTTTTTGCAGCTAATTATGATTCTCCAAATAGTACACACCTCTATACATGCTTCGGGTTCATTGTGTCAAGCCATGATTCACCGGATTAGCTTAATCAGGCAGCATAAGTGCATTTTCTCTTTAAGAGTCTCAGTCAACATTGTTCTTAATAGATGAAACTCAAGTGCTCTCCAGATAGGAAACAAGATCTTATGTACACTTGTATGAAGATCTTTAGCTTCAACTTTTTAATTTGTTTTTTCAAGTAATTATTTGATAATGATAAGAAAAAAGAAATACAGGTGTTAAAGTATAAATATCTTACATCGATTTGTCAAAAAAATTTAAACTAATTAATAAAATTCTTGATCATCTACTTATTATAATTAATTTTAAGATAAAAACAAATATTTTTCAACTACAAGAATCATGTAATGTGGTTGAGATATGTTTAGGAATTACGAGATTTTCAGGAGTAGAATTACATTCTGTTAGCTGTCAGCGAGGTTCGAATATAGTTCCTCGCGTGAAAATAACAAGAATAGAAGAATAAACTAAAGTGAAAATTACCCTTCTTGTTAAGTTTTATGTGATTCCCACAATCTATGAAGCAAATAACTCACGAAATATCCACAGTTCATTTTCCTTTTGTGCGTTTTAGGACGTGTGGTTCTACGGACCTCCAAAAGAACTTTTAACATAGGTTTCGGACCCATGCCATGACTCATGGAATTGGCCATTGGGTTTTCATTTATCTCTCTCTCTCCTTTGGAGAAACAAGACATTCAAAAACATTTGGAGAAGTATTTCCTGGCAACAATTGAGCATACATGTGAAGATATTTGTTCTCATCAAAATTGTCTCTAAGCTAACAACGTTTTCTCTTTGTTTATCTGGTGGCTCACATTAGTTGCTGTTACACTGTAAGCTGTGGGGGCATATATATTGGAGAAGTTGATGCTAGCCAACCATAACCGTGGGTGGATTTGTTGCCATCGGTTAAGAACTTCAATTGCAAAGACTATACAATTATTATTATAAAAAAAAAGATTAATATAGTCTAACTATATGTTACATATAATACTGCAGTCAAATTAAACATGACTAACAAGTAACAAAAAATACTCCTTGATGGATTCGTGCACAGGTGAACTATTTCACGATGTTATGTATAGAACTAGGAGATTATGTCAATTATAAAATAGAGTGCATCTGGCTCCACTCAAGCTATATATTTCACAATGAAAACTCAACTTCACCTTACATTAGCAAGAGACATGACGCAAAAGACCAGTTTTTACTATGGTTTCATGTTCATGAATCCCCTCGAAGCATGCCCTCTAGTCCAAATTTCCAGGAAAAATTTTGTAGACATTTAGACAAAGAGCATCCTTATGAAAGTTGTAAACAAGGAAGAATTTAGATAGTCCAACTACTACTTTTTGATTAGTTTAGATAGATATTTTCGCTTCTAACAAAAAATGGGTAGATGAGCTAGAACCCCATAACCTCCCAAAAGTAATTGCATATATGTGAAAGTTTAACAATAATATGAAACAGATCAAATTCGTTACATTAAGCATAAAGAATGATGGCATTACTCGCCTTCCATCAACAATATATTTAATCTTGTTTCTTTTCACACGAGTGATTTTACTATTTTGCATACTTGGTGCACAGATGGCAAGTTAAAAAAGGGTGATATCACAACTCTGTGCTGCCTCGTCCAAAGCATCCAAGCAATAATCCTAAGACACAACATTGAAAGAAAATAAATTTCAACACATAGTGTTTGAACGGAAAATCGTTACATCAACTATACCAAGGATCTCTTGGTCTAGAAAGAAACACACCACTTGCTTGGATGATATAACTTGATATTAAATGACGTGTTTCTTTCTGAACCAAGGAATTCATGGCACTATGCCATGAATCCGATCTATTTAAGAATTTCCCGTGTTTGAACCATTAGTGTCGGCTAAAATTCCCTTCATACTTCTGCTCCATGTTCATTTAGGAACCTAAACCTAAAACGTGGAGGAAACCAAAATGTTAATGAGTAATTTCATGCAAAGAAGTGCTTAATCATGCTTACTTAGAAAGTCATTCATAAGACGTGCAAGCGCAAGAACAACCCATCATTAATGATTTATGGAGATAATATTATTGTGTGCCTAATATAAACACTAAGTTAATGCTGATAGTAAGGCAAATCAGTAATCATAAATCAGAAAACCAACACGCATGAGTGTGAGATAATGGCTGATATGGATGTCATCAACTTGTGGTGTCCCAGAGAATAGAATAAACTAACAACAATAAGAGCCAGGCCAAGTTTGTATTTGTCTTCATGTTTTTCCGAACCCTCCAATATGTTGCATCGTTTTAGGCTTCCAAAACCAGTTTGAAAATATTGTAGTATTTATAAAGCAAGTAAACTTACCATTCACTTCTGTTCTACCATACATTTAGCTTATAGAGACACCAAAAGATGAAGGTGAGTTCAATTTGTTGCGTTGTCAAATAGACACAATTACCGTCATCTGCAACTTACGTTATCTGTGGTATTCGTGGCAGTTACTAGGTTGGATGCATCGTAAGCTCCGGCAGAATAGCAATGAACCCTTCAAAGACTTCACCATTGGTAAGTGATCATGTATTGCAAAAAGTCTACATTTTTCTGCAATATGGAGTCTCAGAATTAACAAATATTGTGTAATCACGAATCTATTCATTTGTGATTCAGCAGCATTATTTCTGTTTAAATACAGTACGAATAATTTTGGTTTGTTCCCTTACTTTAGTCATTTTTGGTTTTTCCAAACTTTTCATATATAGTTTTGGTTTCCGTGAGATGAAATATTTAACTACACAGACACAAAGAAGAAACACTTTTGTAGCAAACATGAAAACTGCATTCCAGAAAGAAAGAATAGGAAGGTTTCCATCTGCGTGGCAAATCAATAAGCATTACCAAAGAACAACCAGCAGGTGATCCTCAATGAACAATTATGTTAAATACTAAAATCCATAAGTTTGAACTGTTAGTTAATAGATACACCAAATGATGATGGCTAATAAGACATTAGCACAAGTATGCATCCCGCTAAATCCACCAAATTTCTACACCTGATTTACCTGATAGCGTCCTAGTTACTGTACATTTCACCTGTCTGGGAATTCTTGTGCCTCGTCTTACAGGATACCCATCACTTGATGATGCGCAATACCTGGCAAAGCCAAATTATTGGGCTAAACCATTAATCAAAGGACAACGAGAGAACCAACTACGAAAATCATTTGCCAGTACTGATACTGCTAGGAATGAAGAAGATGATGTTGAAGAAGAGACATCAGCTGAACTCTCCGAACTCTTCCATGGGTTCCTTGCAATTGGCACCCTGGGGACAGACCCAGTCATTACTGATCCTTCAACACCAACATTTTCCATCTCTGTGGAAAACATAATGGAGAAAGAAACCGAAGTAACAGAAAATGAGTTGAAGCTGATCAATGATGAATTGGAAAAGGTACTGGGAGCTGATGAAATTTGTAATCTTTCATCAGGAAGAAACAGCCATGTTAGCACTGGAAGGAACAGCCATGTTAGCACTGGAAGGAACAGTCATGTTAGTGCAGGAAGGAGCAGTCATTGTAGCACAAATACGCTTGGTGGCAAGCCTATAGAAGGCTGACAGAGAACAATGGGAATGGAACAATTGTCTGCCCACTTCAAGGTTATCTTCTTGGATCAGCAATTGGGTTGCCAGAAACAACACCAACTGCAAAGAAAGAAAATAGGGTATCACTTGGAGAGCTCTTTCAGAAAACAAAACAGACAGAGGAGAACTCTGGTACAAAATCTGATAGGGTAGAAAAGAAGCCAGATAAGGAAACTGATAAATTCGCTGTCTTTCTAGTGAAGAAGATACTTAAGAGAAAAATACTCCATGCCCCCACTCGAAACTCCATTACAGCTTCTGGACGAACAACTGATTCTGCTTCGGCTGAGACAAAAGTGCACAAGGTATGTCTGTTTATGGAAATTAAAAAACACTGATAACGTCGCACTTTCATCTCTTGGCTCTTAAATGTCACCGTTATAACAAAACCAAAAGGAATTAACTATCCAGATGACTTCCTGATCTTATCTATTTTCCAACTTTAACAAGAAAAATACAAGAGCAGAATTGGTAGATTATCCCAAGAATAGGTCAATGGCAATTTTTATCCTCAGAGACTAAATAGCACAAAAATGGGAACAGGAAAGGATTAGTGCGCTAAGTGTTGCACTGAACATTTAGTTAACAAGAAAGGCAGAAACAATTGCAGAATATTTAAGTTAACAAGAAAGGGCAAAAACAACATAAGTCTGAATTGTTTGGAAATGGTCATTTCTAAAATAATTTTCACACCATCTAGATTCCTAATTGACATGCAGATCCTACATATTTTCCACAAGAAAGTCCATCCTGAAAACTCATCAGCTGCCAAGAAGTCTAATAAGCCGACCCAGGTTGAGTTAAGAAGTGATGCGACTTACAAGAGGCCATTTATCGTCGGAGGACCAGAGGACACAGATGAAGACATCATAATAACACCGTACCAACCCCTCTCAAAAGAACGCCTACGACGCTTCAAGAGCCTATCAAACTCAACCCAACTCTCACTCAATGGTGGCAATCCTTTTGGCTCTGGGGAATGTTCATTGGATAAAAACAGATTCAGACTGTAAGTAGTAGATAAATACACGGAATACTCACACAAATCCTACTAGGCTTAGCAGATCTTATTGGATCATATTTGTTCTCCAGATGGACGACCATAAAAATCTAATCTTATTCTCCAAGAATTGAGTTACGATTAGCATAAATACAACTCCAATAGGGACTGCATTTGAATGCAACTTTATAGGACATTGATCTGAATATTAAAAGAACATATAAGATTTGAGGCATTTGCTTTATTTATGCACTTCTCAGACTGATCTGTGCAATACAATGCTACTCTTGTGCTAACTTGGTTTTGTTTGTTAACCTTATAGACCTGGTGCTAGAGCTCTGAAACAGAAGCAGCAATTTGAAGTCTGGCTTGTACTAAAGGTACTAAATACCAAAATAGTTGTGTGTAAAACTCTTCCAATAGTAGTATTTATTTTTCTTGATCCAGCAGAAGAGGGAAGGGAAGATTAAGCCCACAACCTCATACCTGATTGTGAGCTTGACTTTGTGGCCTTCCTACGTGTAACTATATTGAGTGTTTATTTTCCTGATAAGTTTGAGAGAATGATTAAATAAAAAGAACAACCCCAGGTTTGCTACCATCTTATGTTGCGATGAATATTGTCTGCGTTGATTGAATACTAGAAACACATTTTGTGTCGTATAAATAGTAAATAAGAACCAAAAAGTTGTTTATCTGTAAAGCTCATGAGTACTGTTAAACGTCCAACATTAGCTTCAAAGTTTAAATCGGGCTAACAGCTTCCTGTTAACTAAGACTGATGTAGACAATGAAATCTGATTAAAAAACAGTAATATACCAAAAACATTTAGCACACAAGAAAACTAGCATGTAGTGGTACATTCATATACAAAGGTAAAAGAGTGGAAACGGCTTAACAAGGGCGTACTAAGGGACAAAGGGGATGATTCTCTTATTCACATCACGATTAAAGCACGAATATTGTCAAATTCCAGTGAGCAACTCAAAGAGCATTGGTTCCTTGCTGCTGCGATTATCCTAATCGACCAAACAGATTTGGAACATAAGAGATCAACTCCGTGAGCACTATGAATATCCCAACTGACCAAATAGAGTTTTAATAATCTAGATGATTGTATAAGGTTTACTATATTTATAAACATTTAATAATATACTAAGCAACACCACACATTGCTAATTTTCATTTCATTAATTTTTTCTTTTGGCTGCTATTTATTATCTAATTTAGGCTCAAATTTTTATTCCACAAAGAGCTGCAATACTTCCTGTTTCAAATTTATCCAAATCTAATACTACATATAACCAATATTCATTTTACGCCATTAAATGTCCAAAAAAAAAAATTAAAACTAAACATATTTATGAAATCTCAGTAGATATATATAAAAACTGAAACAGTAAAAATGCAGTTGGTTTTACGAAAAAAATTTTATTCAACAATTTTAATACATAACCTTTTTGTTTTTACGCGACGATGTGTCGTTTAATCCTATAAGATTCCAGGCACTAACCTATATCAAATTCAACCAAATTTTACAACCTTCAAATAATTATCGGAAAAAAAGTTTTAAAAAATTACTTGATTCAGCGGAGACGACAGCTGAGTTAGCGACTCCATTGTCTTCTCAAATTGGTCAGAACTCTGTAATTCCGAAATCTCGATTATAATTTTTGATTTTTTTAAGGCGTATGCGTTTGGCGGTGTGTTACGTTGCGTCGAGTTACTCTACTATACAACCAATTATCAAAATCAATTCTTTATATTTATATATATATATATATATATATATTAAAATTGATTAGTGTATATATTATATATACATATTAAAATTAATTTATAAAGTTACAAATTTAAAATAAATTATTAAAATTAATTTTTATAAAAAAAAAAATTTATTGAATTATGAATATATCTGATTACTTAATTTTATTTATACATAAGTAATGCATTTAATATAATTGTTGATAGTAAAAATGTTGTACTAATAAGTTATGCAATATTGTAATTGTATAAGTATATAAATTAGACATCGTGTAAAATATATTTTTATTAAAATTATAAAATATATAAATATTAGTGTATGAACATAAGACATTTATGTATAGATATATTATATATAGATATTTCAATAAATACTTAAATATATATAATCACTCAACTTTAGTATCTATGTGCACTAAAAGGAAATTAATAGTAATTTATTTAATTAGTTATTGAAACAAAAGTATGACATTAATAAATTATACACATATATTATTATATAAATACATAAATTATACATCACACCAACAATTATATTAAAAAAATATTTAAGTATTAAAAAATAATATTATCAGTTATTAATATATTTAATTATTACGAATTAATAATATTATAACTAACATATTATGTACACAAAAATATTAATATATCATTATAATTGTAACCACACGCGCACACATATATATTTGACCGGTATTTGGTTACAAAGTCGAAAGACCAAATCAACCGGTAAATCAGTCAATCTATACTCTTATATTTCGGATTTCCCCCTCTCATTTAAAACTAAATAAATAAAATGACCAAAATAGTTTTTTTTTTTTTTAGGATTTATCATTTATCTATTCATGTTCGTGTCTAACCCGTTTATAGTTTATTTGACAAATTAAAAAAATTTGCAATACATTTGAATTAAAATCTCAAATTTTTAATTATTTAATAATTTAAACAATTATTAGTATAAAACTTATTCTCATAACAATTTAGAACACATAATTAAATTTATTTAAAAAATTTACATAATATTTAAAATAAATATTATATTTGGTTTAACAATTTTATATTAAAACATTATTTACAATTTTAAAGTATGTTATATTATATTATAATTAAGATAACATTTCAGTAATATCGTTCATTCGGTAAGTTAACGACTTATCATGTCAATCTATATGTTAATTCAGCCCAACTCGTTTAATTATTATCACAAAATGAATTGATCCAATAAAATTTGAATCATGTTAAAAAACTTAATAATTTCATATTAGTGTGAGAAATTGAGAGTCATGACTTTGAATGTTTATTATGCAGATTAAATTATCGTTGTCGCTTCCTTTATCTACCTTGGTATGTCGAACTAATTTCACTGTATGGTGAATGTAGTTCAATGTAACCATCAAGTGATAATGAATAGAACATATAAAGTCTAATAGGTAGTAAACCCGAAAAAAAAATGGTAAAAATCAGACAAGAAAATCAAAAGGCCTATATTGACAAATTTTAGCATTTGGAATGTCTTGATCTTTTAAAAAAAATTTACTAGTACTCGTTTGTTTCAAAATAATTATTACTTTAGTTGATAGACACAGATTAAAAAACTATTAACTTGCATCAATTTTGCAGAAAAGATAATTCAAAATAATTAAATTATTTTTTTGTATTAATATCCCAAGTATATAGTTCTCTATTTTTTAATGTGGTAATAAGGATAAAAGTTAAAAAAATATCATTTAATATTTTTTGATTTTTTTAAAGTGACAAATAATATAACACAAGAGGTCATAGTTATTTTGAAAATATAGAATATCTTTTATGGGTGTATCTATACAAAGTGACAAATAAAACCCACTGATATATTACTAAATCTGAAAAAAGAAAAGAAAAATTGATCAAAAATCTAAAATCGTAATCTAATAAAAACTTATCATGTAAAGTAATTTTGATGAGTAATCATTAAATTTATAAATTTATAATTAATTTTCCATCTTTTGTTTATCAGTCAATTAGTTTATTGGTGCTGACTACCGTATTAGTGTAAAATAATTGGGCTCCCCAGCTGCATGATGTCACACTCAGGAGTTACAAAGCTTATCCTGTTTGCCAAATAGATGTGTATAATTACCATTGTTTATTATGATAAATCGGGTTAACTGAATTGGAATAAATTGCAAATGGTATAAAACAACAAAGCTTGGGTCAAGGCACCCAGTTTTGTTTTTCAAATCGACGAATCTTTTTTGGCCGAAACCGGCCCCACCACCTTAATCAAAAGATATCAAAAATCTTATGAGTAATTATTGGATTCCTCTTTAATTAACGAGAGTTTTCAATTTAGATTGAAGGGTTTATATATTTTAAAAATAAGAGAGTGATTTTATTTTTAAAAAAATGAATCATATATTTTAAATAACAGATTCTTATTAATTGAGAATTCAATAATTAATTTTGACCAAAATAAATTTTTTTAATAGTGTGAGGGGGATTTGTCAAACTATAGCAGCTCCTCGACTTTACCCACAAGGACTTATAATTAGTCTTTTGATGAATCGATTTTGTAATTCTCTCCCCCTCTCTCTATTTTTTTGAACAATAAATGAATATAATATTCTACATTTAAATATCTAACTATAAAAATCAAAATACTTTTTTTTTTATTTTTTTAAATTGATTAATCAACTCTCGGTTTATAGTTTCCAATTATATTATTTTAGTCTCGGATGAAGCTACAAATTTCAATAAGAAGATAGGGAAAAAATTATAGTTTATTGTAGTTATATGTAATTATAAGTATTCCACTACTAAAATTTGCTTTATTAGCATAAAGAAACATAACCAGGTATTAATAACACTACTCGATAGCCATCCATCGAAGAAGAATTAGAAATGAGAAATTTTATATAATGAAACACTTGCAGCTGATAGCACGTGCTTTGACTTGAAAATAAAATACCAACCGACCAAGTCTCTGTTTGCGATAATGAAGTCTTGGTCTAATTGTGAAATAATTAAAGTTAAAATTATAAAAATTAGAGGTGCTGAGTATGTCTTGTATCTTTTGTTTTGTCCCACATTAGTTTGCGAAAGTGTTTTTCTCTCCACTTAATGTTATAACTTTTAAGTGCACCAAGTTAAGAGAGTTTTAGTTGGTTTTCAGGGGTTTTAATGACTTATTAAGTAATTTCTGTAAATATCTTCAAGGGCTTATTAAGTAATTTCTGTAAATATCCGGAGTTCCGATGTTTGTTACTGTCTTCAATGGCTGTATTGGCTGTATTTTAATCTAACAAAGGAATCATTTTATGGGAATCACAATCCAAAGTATTCGAAAATACTCACTTTCATTTCTCACTTATGATATAAATTTCAAATTTGTTAACTTATCAATATAATAAAACTCATTCTTTATTCAAACTCATTCTTTATTCAAACCAACAACAAATAAAGGGGGAAGGATATAAACTCATATCGATAGTGAGATTTATGATTTCCATTTTAATTCTAATTTCTGAATACGAATCAAACACCTCCTTAGTATTTATTTCATTACTTTTTAGTCAATTATAATCCTGTTAATTGAGTTATAACGCGTTAATATTTATCCAATTATTATACATTACTTGTAATTTTATTTTTAAAAAAACCCTAGTCTCTATTTGCGAGCTTAGAATAATTTTCCCAAGACTTCTCTATTTCTTCTCTTGGAACGATGTATGTCGTGCATGTGACATAAGGAGCATCTTCTTGATAAGAAAATATGTTTGGTCAAAGCCACGGCCACAATAAATTTCTTTTGTCCAAGCATAAGCTAGATTAACTGATTGGTATCTAAGGTCTTGCAAAAATAATTACTTTCATAATCATGATTAGGAAAAATCAATAGTACTAGTGACTTTTGTGATGCTATTTCACGATGATTATTTTAAAAATTTCAAGCAACCTGTGCTAATGTCTAGATATTGCACTTTGCACTTAATATTCCAAAATGGTGTGATTCTTGGTATTAATTACTTTTGGAATCGTGGGTTCAGGTTAGCAGGAAAGAGGACCTCACATCTCTGCTGCTAATTTATGTTTCTGTTCTAAATACGCTCCACTTTTTTTTTTTTTTTTTTTTTTTTGCAACAAATGCTTTTACACAAAATAATAAAATTATTGATATATCATTATATTCATGAAAAAAAAAGAACATAATCTGATGATAAAGTAGCTAAAATAATGATACTGGTGACTAAATATGATCTTACTACATGAATTAAATTTGACAAATAATCTTAAATTTGTATTTTTGTAAACTATTTTTCCTTTTTCAAATCACCATATATGACACTCAATTGTTAAGTTTCGTATAAGATAACACATCTGTTTAGATTAATTTCACATTGCAATTTATGTTTTCAACAAAAATGGAGGAGATAGCCAATTGAATTTGAATTTTTTTTAATATTATTGAATAAACTCATAATGGTGATATACGATTAAATTTTAAATTGATCTACGTGAATTTCATCAAATTTTAATTGTCATCACATAAATATAAGTTAAAGTATCATATTACTCTACAATATATTATATATATAGTATTGAAAAATTAAATAATCTGGTTAAATTATTATACAATTATGCTTTAAATATTTATAACCAATCATGTCGATTATATGTACATTAATTTTGGAACCACTTTAACTAGATTTCCACCTTCCTTCCATAATCTCCATCATTAAAATTTGTGCTAAAACAACTACCACTTACTACTAAGCTAATCTCTTTTGACCTTACGTGTCGTTCACGACACCAAATTATACAATAAAAATGTTGCAGACTGATCTAGCCATCATTGAACCAGCCGCCTCACTAGTCATTAGTCCAGTCCAACACCCCAAATCACACCTCAAACCCATAAAGCAAATTCCACCTTGTATATAAACCTTATTCTACCTTGTTTGGAATTCTTCATTTCCGGCATCCACACATTTCTTTTCTCTCATGGAAAATTATTCACCAATTTTCCACTACTCACCATCTCCAACAATATCATCATCAGCAGCAGCTTATAATTCTCCTATGTTATTAATCAACGATGAACTTCAAAGTCATAACAAAGCAAATACTAGTAATAATGGAGTATTAGGGTTGATGTCTAGTGTAAAATTAGCTGCTCCTACCTCAGATATAGTAATTAATAGTAATCGTCCACAAGGGAGAAGCAACTTTGTTGGTACTGAAACTCATCATGAAGTCAAATCAGACAAGAAAAACACAGAGAAGAAAATTAGAAAGCCTAAATATGCTTTCCAAACAAGAAGTCAAGTTGATATACTTGATGATGGTTATAGATGGAGGAAATATGGGCAAAAGGCTGTCAAGAACAACAAATTCCCGAGGTAAACACTGTATTTAATTAATTTCTTTTTGATTATTTATCCATCTTTTTAAGAAGAAAAGCTCACTTTTTTTTTATTAAGATTTAGCTGTTGCATAGATGTTTTGGAGTTTATTGATTAACCAAAGAGGTTTTTCATGGTCTTCTTAATTTCTTTTTTAAAGGGTTTGATGGATTAAAGATGAGTTTAGCCAATTACCCAAAAAAAAAGAAGATGAGTTTAGCCCTAGAAAGATTGTGAGATTTAGAAGAATATTTCTTTTTCATTTTTTTCTTCAACTCTAATAATGGTGAAAAGTCTTGGATTCGTTAACTGCTAAAATCTAATTATACCGAGAAAAAGAAAAGAAAAGAAAATAGAAGAAAACATTGAATTGGGACATAGTTAAGTTAGACCTACCATAAATTAAATAGTAAGGGGGTCTTTTGGAGAACTTCCTAGTTCCTTCGACCCACCTAATACTATATGTACCTTTAGTTCTACCGTCTTCATGCTTTTCCCATTTTCTAATTAGACTTAAAAAGACAAATATTGATAATATTCTGCTAGTAGAAGGTTTAACAATACTGTTTATATTCCCAGCATTTGCATTTAACATGTTTCAGTAGAGTGATTAAGTTAACTAGTAGCTGCACCTTGAAAAAATTATAACCTATGCATCTAATTGGAGGCTTCTTAGTAGTTTAAGACTTCAAGTCCACTTAGAGTTTGCTTATACTACGCTCTATCTGGTAAACAAGTTTGTAATTATAAAAAATCACTCCAATTAATGGTCGTAATTATTTGGTGTTTGAGAGGGAAAAGATGCGTAAAACTCATAAAACGTAATATAATTTGCATGCTTAAAACGTAAGCTAGCTTGTGCAAGTAAAAGATTTTCTGTTCTTGATTTTGTTATCCTATGAGACTAGTTTGGTTACTTAATGAACTGGTTATGTGATATAAGCAAGTAGGCTCGTCTAGATAGGGTGTGTTTAGACGGTCGGCCATGAGTTGGCCAGGTTCGTATATCCTTCAAGAATTAATGTGGTAGTAGTAGACAATATTGGCTACATTGCCATTAGAAAAATAGAAAATAGGAAGATACTATTATATACACCCTCTCTCATCCTTATATTTTAAACAATATTCACCTTTATTTCTTAGATATTCATTTAGTGAAATAAAAATTCATCCTAAGTACAATATATGTTGATGCTACTATTGCTACTTTAGAAATTAAAATACTTAAATAAATTCAATCTAAAATTTTATTTGTAGTTCATGTGCTAAACTCAATAATCACATCTTTTATGTATACATCACTCAACATCAATCAATTTTCTTAAATTTTCAAAAATGTCATGACTATGCATGTAACCCTTGAATTTACCTCACATGATTTACAAGTAAACCTATAAATTGGATGTAATCAAATATTTTCCTTACAATTATCTCTATTTTTAAGGTTTTTGGTCACTGATATTTGTTAAAGTAAAATGGGCCACTAATTCAAATAAGTTCCTTTTATTAATTATTGAGCAATCATTAAAATACCACTAATTGTTCAATGATTATTATAAAACCTTGTCATGTTGTCAGTACTAGTTGATGGCTATAGTTTATGAAAGAATAAATACCATTTAGCAAAGAAATAAGTTGTAGTACTAGTTCTTCATTGCAAGCTTCTTATAGGTAAAACCTTTAATCTGCTAAAAGATCGAGAGTTGAATTACATGACCATAAAACATCAATATCACTTCCACGATTTTCACACTCGGTATTTCTTCTGATAGTGTTAATAGTCAGAACTCACAAACGATTGATCAAAGAAAAAACCAATAAATGTAAAATTAAAGAGTAAATTTTAAATATTTATTTCATATTATGAGATGAGTAATAAATTTTTTTTTTCAAAATTGAATATGCACAACCTGTGAATCAGGAAGAGTTGTTGGGTTACGCTTCTTCCTCCTCGCGTGATTCTTTGAAAACGATGGGAGCTGTTTGACTGTACGGCTGGCTAAGATTGAATAATCCCAGTCATACTTACTATTCAAAGATTGGGGGCTGCAACAACCCACCCTCTATGTAGATAGAGCATATACATAATACGCACGAATCACGATTATAATGAGTAACACAAGCAAGATCACATGCATAATTAATATAAAGAAAATATTTTACAAACCTACATTTTAAAGTCACTTACAAAAATTAATTTACGTAATAAGATCTTATCAATTTATATAATAAGAATCCTCGATCAGATTTCTTTTCTTATTTTTCAAATCTAATAACACATTAATAACTTTCATTTTGTCATTTTGGATTCTAACGTTGATCTTGTGGTTTTTTTCAATGTACAGGAGCTACTACCGCTGTACGTATCAAGGTTGTAACGTTAAGAAGCAAGTTCAAAGGCTGTCTAAAGACGAAGAAATTGTGATGACAACTTATGAGGGGATGCATTCCCATGCAACTGTCAGAAATCTACGGATAATTTTGAGCACATCTTGAGTCAGATGCAAATTTACACTACTTCCTACTGATCTTTATAATACAAAGCGTATTGTAATGATGATATTTTTATATGTTTAGAAGTAGATAATTACCGAAATAAAATTGTGTTTCTTAATTTGAGCTTCACCATATATATATAATCTTAATGAAAATGGAGAAGGAAGGAAATAGCACCCATGGAGGAACCATCCTGTTAATTTTAAATGTTTGTATTATACATGTTTTTAAAATATATGTTAATGTGTCATACAATTTTTAAAGTACAACAGAATAGTTCGTTCATCAGGAGTGTAGAATTTTCTTTTACTATGTTTGGTGGGTGGATTTGGATTTGGATTTGGATTTGAGAATGAATTTGAAATGACTAGATTTTATAGTGGATTTGAAATTCAGAATTTTTAGTAGTTAAAGTCTATTTTAAGTTTGTATGGATTTAAAATTTAGCCAACTAATATTTTATCTAAATAGCTCTAATAATGGATTTGTGTTGAGGATTTGAAATCAAATTCACCCATCCAAACATGCTACTAAATTATTTGATTACTATATAGCGTTCTAGCTTATCTTGATTCCATATTAATATGTGGGGTTTATAGCTTGAATCAACGTAATGAAAAGGTATGGCGTCACCAATTAATACCAAACTGAAACAAAAGGTTTCTTGGCTATTTTCCTCAATTTCTTTAGAATGACAGGCGAGAATGAATTAGTGGCGGAGAAAAAGATGGGAAAGAAAATAGTTATAGGACAAGCCAAAAAAAACCCTGATAATTTGGTTGCATCTAGTTCTCATGTTAATTATATACTTGTATTTAGTAGTTATTTATTTAGATTTTTTTGATTTCCATCGGTCTAATCTAATATGCTAGTACTAAAATGTAACGAAATAAACCCTATTTGAATTTCCTAAAGCTTATCCAATAACGTGATCTCTCAATTCACAAAATAGCATGCACGAGTTAAATTTTAGAGGGTAAAAAAAATTATATATACAAATCTTTAAGGAGACAATTTTATGATTTTTCCTAAATTTTAAGGGGCATATCCTAATTTTTTTAAAGGTATTATTGAAATTTTTAAAAAATATCAAGAAAAATAATATATTTTTTAATCTCTTGGAGAATATGTAATACCTGACTTTTCTGCTCATTTCATATATTTTTTGTACTTGATCTTATCCCTTCAAATACTAAATAATCGTTTTACCATTTTTAAACATTTTTTTTAAATTTTTGAACAAAAGTATAATTTTATAAAATTTGAGAGACTAAAATATAAATTTTAAAAAAATTCTCAAGACTTCTTAATGAAGTCATATATTAGCAGCTTCAATTCTCATCTGCAATCACCAAATAAGCTTCTCGAACTTCCTGAACTTTTTTAACAACTCCTTGCCTTAAATCACAAATCTTATATTAAGTTTAGAAACTTTACTTTTCAAATCAAATTGGTGATCCAAGAAATTCTTAGACCTTTAATCTAATTTAGCATACATAAGTAAGTTTTATTTTAAATTTTACATGGTTTTATGTTAAATTTTAAGTTTCTCAAAAATTTAATTTGTTTAATTTTGTATTTTATGGTTTGATTTTATTACCAAATATGTTTCTGAACTATTGAGACGAGATTTGTGATTTGAAATGACTTTTTAACTATTATTTTGATTAGATTTGAATAACGGTTTTAACAATTCTTAATTTGGTGATATATTTGAAATTATGAACTCTAATTCTTAAACTTTTATCTTATTTTCACGAATTTAAGTCAACCCTTACTTAATTGTGTTCGATTATTGCCTAATTTGAGAATTTGAGTGATACCAAAAGTGAACCCTACCTTGATTTTTATCTTAATGGTATAACACTCTCCTGGTTTAGGTGATTTAGGGTTAGAGTTTTAGACCTTCGAAATTAGGATACGTCTACGAAATCAATTTTCGAGATAAGTAACGTTTACGCCTTTTTATCGTTACCTTATATATGGTTGGTTTTGCCAACCCTAAAATAATAAAATGATATTAAGATAAGTATATTTAGTTTGAATACTGTTTAAAAGGTAAGGACGTTTATATTTTATGTGTTCATTATGTAATGTGTTATTTGTTCATTATTACATTATGTGTTAATGAATGATTATTGTGAAGAGTTCAATGATTCACTTGCGTGGATTTGGCTATGAGTGAGTGACTGAAATGATATACTGAGTACTCTACTTTGAAAATGTTATACCCAATCTATCGAGAAAATAAGTGATAGACACTCCGTCATGCCTTGTCGAATCGGGCGGATAATAGGTAAACTTGGATCCAGTGGTGGAAAAACTTTTATGAACCATGAGCTCATTAATTGACATTTGTATTTTAAATATTGAAAATGTTTCATATATTATTTCCTGCACTGATTGTATACGCGCTATTTATTATTGGGTTTAAATATTATTTACTAAACACTATGTGCTTATTCCGTTATTATTTTTCTCCTTTATTTGTAGTCGAGAACCAAAATAGGAGATGTTAGTAGGTTCGGAGTCGAGTACTGATTTGGGAGAGGGTTACAGTGCGGACTCTAGTTACTGGAGTTAGAATTTTCTTATTTACCATCTTAGCTTGAGGTTTGTTCTTATGTTTAGGACTGTGTGCCTAAGAACTCGTTAGAATTATCTTGTATATCAAATGTCAGTTGTCATTTCGTTTGTGGTTCGATATTTGTATATAATTGTGATTTGATTATATTGTGAATAATTGAGGTTATGTTAGTTGTGTATACCTCTTGTGTTTTTGTCTTGGATAAATTTGAAGTCTAATGATAGATATTATGGGTTGTTTATTATTCTTGTACTGTATCTTGTATGTTTGGGGTAATATCCCGATGCGGCGTGTCATTGTCCCGTTTTGGAAGCGTGACATAATAAGACTATAAAAATACATATAAATAAAACAATTTTTTACTCTCTAAAATTTTTGGGGGATAAAGTCTCACTTTTACAATAGTGTAATAATATTTTAGAAGAATTTTAAGAGAAGAAAAACGTAATTTAAATATCTTGGTAAGCGGGATCGGAATACAGAATACTAGTATAAGTCATCTATACTATATCTATACTGTCTGTCTATACTATTTATAAAGTGAGAGTCCCTTTTTGCATCTGTCAGTTTTTAAACTTTCTATTTTATCCTTAATTACCATTAACAATATCATGTTAAACGGTTACTAATAACTACCCTATATAATTTCTCTTCCTTTTTTATTTATTTATTTTTAAATCTCACACACATAGTGCGTGCATTCTCCACTAGAATATATAAAGTAAGAGTCCCAATTTGGTGTGATGTTATTTTATATACTTCCTTTTTTATCCCTATTATATGTGAATAATTAATCATAAGTTCAAAACTTCCTTCCTACCCTCTATACTTCACTCTTTATGTTATTTTTTTTAAAAAAAAAAAATTTGTTAATATTTTCACAACCTATTATTTCTTTTTTAAATTTTGTGTTATTCTTTTTAAAATCACATTTAATAAAGTATGCCTCTTTTAATAGTTTTACATTTTAGTGGTTGTATTAATCTCTGTTCTACGTCTAAACGAGCCCGTGTAAAATGTCGAGAAAAGCAGCTCCTTTTCTATGACCGTTGACAAGCCACGGGTTTTTTTAGCCAATTCTTGTCACCTTCCACATTATCTGTTATAGGAGTAGTATTATTTACAAACAATAAGTCCAGTCTTACTTTGATTGTTCAAAAACAACAAATTTGAAGTCATTTAATGTCTTCGTCATTTTTAGTGTATGAGCTGTCCATGTAATACAACGAATTCTAAAGTACATTGATGCTAGACGAATATTCAGGGAGAGAAAGTTGACAGTCATGTAATGAGTTAATATCGTATTGTATACGGTTTATATTTTTATCGGTCTATGATTTGGTGAGTTCTTATTTATAAGAATTTGATTTAAATTTAAATTTTTTATGGGTTAATGTTAGAAATGAAAGAAAGTATATAAAATATATATAAATCAAGTAGATTATGTCAATATAATTGGTACATAGAGTGTCTTTTATAGAGTTACAAGAGAATATAAATATGGTAAGTCTTATTAATCAAGACAATTGGATATATGGTAATTAGTCTTGCTAATTAAGACAATCAAACTAATAAGGTAATCACTTAATTTAGGGGAACAATTAAAGTAATTACATCAATCAAATATTTACATGTTATAATATAATAATTCTATATCTTTAACAGTTAATTTTTGATTGATGAGTCCTTTAAAGAAAAATTAACCTACCTGAATTGACCTCAATGACCATTCATTTGTTAGGTAGGTTGCCGAACTAGTCCTTTGATAGTCTAAGCCGTTTTAAGAATTTATCCTTATACATATTTTAAATACATGCCACGTGAATAATTTCTATTGAATGATCACTCCTCGTCAAACTAGTCTTATAACAATCTAAGTTGCTTTAAAAATTTACTCTCGTAAATCTTCTAAATACAGGTCATGTGAACGGTTTTAATTGTAGGATCACTCCTTGTATGGTTCATACATGATGCTTAAAAATTATCAGCAAATAATGATACAGCTGTGAACAGAATAAATGTCTTAACATTATTGTTTAGTTGTCCATCAATTCTTAATTAATCTATTCTCTATTAACTCAAATACATGATCAATAAATAATAAGAGAAATATCTAAAATAGTTGAATTTAATCTAAATACAACTTGTGCAATTATTTTTTGAATGTTGATCTCAGTAAAACTTTTCTTTTAATGTGATTTTTTAACCAAAATAAACTGGAAGTCGACTTTTAGAAATAATAGGCTTGCTGAATTATTGACAACAATTTCTTCTGGTATCAATAATTCAACTGGCATGCCTACTTTGATATTTTTTTTTTTCAGTCCTTTCTGAATTATTGTATATTAAGATCAAATTAGGGCTTCTATATATTTCCTTTAACTCTTTTTGATACGTAAAAGTACTTAATATTTATTATTTTATACTCGTGAATGTAGGAAATGACAAAGATAAAGTGGAAAATTGCAGTATATTAAAAACATGAAACAACTAAATAATTATTATAAAATTGCTATTAAGAACTAGTAGTAGTATTATGTTATATCACTAATGATTAAACTAGAAAATAATAATAGAAAGCAATATACTGTAGAATAGAGATAAATAAATTCTCACTTTTTCATCTCTCATTCCATTAACCTAAACTTCTATTTATAGGCTTAAGATTCACTTATTCTCGTAACATTATTTGAATATTACATGAGCATATGTAAGTTATATGAATGTTATAGAGTAGTGTGAGTTACATAGAGTAATGTAGAAATCATGCGGTGAATCATGCGATAATAAGAGTTATAAGAATTGATGTGTTGATTATGAAATAGATCATGGAATACACAAATAGATATCCACTAAATAATTCATAACAATAACAATAATGAGAATTCTCAAAATTATTTATGAGTACATGTACTCAAATAATTTTTTAGAGGATGCATGAAACTATGTACAGATCAAACTTAACATAGTTAACTCCAATTTATATCCTTTCAACTGATGTTGTTAACATTTTTTACCACACTTAACATGTATAGTTTAGTAGGGTAAAAACTTACAACTTTCTTGTGGTTTAAATGTTTTCAATAATCCCCTTATAGATTAAAATTAGGTTTATTTAATCTAACTCTCTTTCTTCCTTTACATTGGATGGGAAGATATCTAGATGTTAAAACTAGTATTCTTTTTCACATTTCACGCTCCTAATGATAATTTGTAACCACAACTCATATTTTCCTTCAATATATGTATTGTTAAAACCAAAGGCAATTTACTTTTGAAATTGGAACAATATAACCACTAAAAAGTGCAAATCAAAATCAAAAACAATTTTGTTGTCAATGATCAACCATAAAAAGTTGAAAGTAATAACTTTATTTTCAATACACTTAACATTACTCTTGTTGCTGAATAATTCTCTTTTTGGATCACTTGATATTCTCAAATCTTTACTTTTCTAAGTTTACCATATGTATTATTTCGTCATTTCACCTGTCCATTTTAGAATCATAGTGGACAAAATGCTCAAACTACAAGGGGTTATTAGCAATTCACCCAATTTAGAGTACTTAAAAATCTTATTAGACGAGCCCCACGGGTGCAAATCGCATTGCAAAAGAGGCCCAAAATATCGTAGTCTTCTCAGCAGTATAACCACGGATTCGCTATGCTTGAAATATTTTCTTTAGGTCCATCACTATAACTACGCATTTTAATAAGGAAGATATTTTACACAATCACATATCAAAATCAGTTTTCAAAATTAATTTACGTAATAAAATCTTATCAAATCACACCTCTGTTGATTTTAGATTTTTGGTTAAATTTCTTTTATTTTTTTTTAGATTTAGTGACACATAATTAATAGTTAGTTTTTGATAAATAAAAGTTAAGAACCCCCATTTAGGACGGGATCCAATAATTTGGGAACATGTCCCCTATTTCTCATTTTAGTATCGTGAATCATTATAAAATTAGTCGATTATCAATAATTCAGCCCAATTAAGACACAGAACACTGCAATTACATAAATTTTAATTATTTAACATATAATACAATTCCCTTTAACCCAACCTTTCTAAATAATAATTATATTTATCGAATATATTTGCTACCTATTTAAATGGTTAATATTTCTTCATTTTTTAATAGAATGTAACATTAGAATTTTATTTTTAAAGAGTTAGAAAAAAAAAATTATGAACTAGACCCAAAGCCCAATATACTAAAGGGCTCATAGCCCACAGGTGAGCTATCATATTAGAGCCGAGTTGGGGCCATTCAAAACCCGGCTCACCAGGCCACAACCGGACACTCAATAGCCCTAAGTAGTCTCTTGTTCTCCAAGCTCTTCCTCACTCTCATTCCCCCACGATCAATATTCATCGATCTTTACTTATTTATTCTCTATCTCTCTCACACACTAAACAAAAATAGCCGGCGGGCATTGAATAACAATCAGGGATTCGACAGCCTCTTAAATTGATGCTTCAGTTGTTTTTACATACTCTTTTTTGATTGATTCTCCACACAGCTGATGGCCCTACCTCTCGGCAAGCTCACCATCATCGTTGGTGCAGGTGATAACTTAATACGTCGTCGTTTTTCTCCTTTGTCCGAAGCTATATCATCTTAATATGTGTATTTACATTTTTTTTTAATTATCTGTTAGTGATTAATTTGTGGATTAAACCCTAAATTTGTGGTAAATTTTTGTGATGTAATTGGGTGGGGGGGGGGTTGTTATTATGGGGAAGGTAGATTAATTAATAGATATTAGTGGGGCGAATTTTAGTAATCCAATTGATTGGGGTTCAGTTGAAGTGGATAGTTTCTCTTGGAATTTGAACTCAAAATAATTTGTTGAGTGATTTTGGAGAGCTAATAATATTTAAGCACCTGGGCTAGTTTGGAACTTGGATGGTGGAGAGGAGAATCATTGATAAATCGAACGGGAAGTATTAGCCATAAAAGACACCAAATTTTAAGTCATAAATTTTGATTTCGTATGGATCACGGTTTTGGTGATGGATTTAGATGTTTTCTGCACGATTAAAAAAAAAAAGAAGAAGAAATTTAGTAAGTTTTAAAAGAAAGCACTATTTGCTGATAGATGGATGGGCTTATGATCCCTGCAGGCATTGTTGGGTCAGTTTTAGCTAAAGAAGGCCGCTTGTCAGATGTCTCCGACTTTATGTCAGGTGCCTTGAAGGTATTGTTCGGGTTGAAAACCAAATTGATTTTTTATTTTATTTTTCAACAGACTGTGTTCTTAATTAAAAGTTTTACATTGGCTGGCTTGACCCGTCCATCTTTTTCTTTTTTCCTTGCTAAAAAAGTACCTTGTTGTTTATTGCAGATTGTTTTGAGGCATCTTAGACATGATGAATCTACCACTTCAAAGCCCAAACCTCGAGATGATTCTCTCATTCAACAGGTTTAAAGTTTGCTTTGTAATGTCATTATTGGAGCATACTCTTTAATTATCTTATCTGCTGCTTAACTCATATAAGAGTGTTCCTTTTTTATCTTTAGGTGCCTGGATCCTTTTGGTTCTGTTATATGTTTTAAAATCCATCTACTCCATTCTTTCAATGCAGCATCGGTATGTTTATGGTTTAGATTTTTGTGGACTTCTAAAAGTGTTCTGAAGAAAGTATTACATGTGGATTAGTTGTTTTACTTGGTTAGACTTTCAGTGTATGTGCTTTGAAAATATATTTGTTGTAATTAGAAGTTTAAGATCTAAATGTGATATATTTGTCAGTGGCTTAGGCATTTTTATTTTTGAATAATTGCTTTTCCATTCAGTTTTTTGTTGAAATCTCTGATGGCCTTATATTCATTCATATAATATCCACCTACATAGCTTGATTCATGTTTTATACTGACAGGTTAATAGCCTTCGAGAGGAGCTGCAACTCTTGGCTTCAAATAGATCAATTACAATTGTGACGTCAAGTGGTGGCTCTGGTTGGCTAAAATACACTAGTTAACTTGTTTTCTCTTCCTAAGAGAGCATAAATGATGTTTGACTGATCTGGTGCCTAAAAAAGTTTAAGTTTTTTGAGCTGTTATTTCTTGCTATTGTGGGATGTGTGTGCTTCCAACACAAAATCTGATCAGATGAATACTTTCATGAATTGTTGATCTCAGTTGTTCATGGATATTTTCTCTTTGTGTAATTCATAAACTTATAGCAATCTCGGTTCCACTTTTTGAAATGAACAGGATAATCTTATTAATTATTCTGTTACTCATGCCATATTCATGTCATTGTTTTAACAAGTATGCTTTTTGATTATGAATTTTCAGTCTCTGAACTTCTGTAATGATCTCATGTGCAGCTCCCAGAAGATATGGTGTAATTGTTATTGTTATAGTGGTTGGATATGGCTATATTTGGTGGAAGGTAAAATCGTGAATTGTCGCAATGATCTGAATCTAAATAGAAAATACGAACCTCTTATTTCTTTGTTTTTCTTTCATTTCTCCTTAATGGCACCAAATAGAGTTTGCCTTGGTATTTGCATCTTTGAGTGGAGGGTGTTTGACATGATAATGGCTTCAGTGCAGTAAAAACTTTTTTTTTTTTTTTTTTTTAAGTGCAGTAAAAACCTATCAAGCCTTGTGTAAATCTTGAAACTTTTAGGGTCTGTTTTTGTGCAAAAGAGGGAGATGTCATCGCTTGTTAATACATGTTAGTGTTAAAAAATCTACTAGGTTTTCTGAAGTACTATTTCTTCTTTCCTCTGTGCTTGTATGTGTCGGTGTGTATTTGGGCCGGGAGGGTTGACAGTGGCTGATGCAGACTATTGTCTATGCTTGCAGGGTTGGAAACTCCCTGATATGATGTTTAAGACCAGACGCAGTTTATCTGATGCATGTTCTAGTGTATCCAAACAACTTGAGAATGTTTATTCTGCAATTTCAGTAAGTTGTTCATTGCTGACTGTAAAATTTCCATTTTGAATCACTAAGGTTAGCTACTTATTTGATGGGTGAATAATTCAGATACATGCTGCTGACATAATTACCACATTAATTAGAGCTATTAAACTGCATTGTGTGTGAACTTTGTTTGGTTGCTTTAAGATTTTGTACTGGAAAATAGGTGCAAGAAGTGACGCTAGACAATTGTATCTTTGACATTCAACTTCGTCAAAGGAAGTTAATGAATGATTTCTACGAGGTTTTTGGTTTGTGAGAAAGTCATAGGGTTGTCTTCATGAGATAAACTTTAGAATATAGCTAGAAGATGTTTCAACATGGCATTACAGTGTCTTTAAGATTTTCATATGTTTTCCAGGCCACCAAGCGCCATTTATCTTCAAGAATTGATGGCGTGGATAATAAAATAGATGAGTGCGCAGGTAATACATCTGCCACAAAAGATGAGGTAGGGTGAAGTAAGAACAGTATTTGATACTGCAAAAATTGTCTTTTCGCCTTGTGTTTTCATGCGGTTAGGGTTTCCAGCTAATTTGTGGAGCATGTAATAACTTGTACAAGGTATCTAAACTACATTGAGGGGACCTGAGATTGTTCGGTGCCGATGTACAGTCAGTTCACCATGTAGTCCGATCTCTGGTAATCCATCTAATTCATATCAACTTTATTGATGACGTATCTATATAGCTTGCCACGTCAAAATCATATATTCTGCGTCTATATACTAAATAAAGCTCTTTATATATTGCAGGAGACAAAAATCAGTAAGATAGAAGGGAAACAGGTTTTTCTCGCCTTTTTGTTGCTCACTGTATTATGCTTGTGTTTTGCTAGTGGTTTTGGAGGATAATAATCATGGTCATGGTTTTGTTGTATCTATGCAGGGTGAAACACTCTTTGGGGTTGGCAAATTGGTTTCTTTTGTGAGGAATCTAGAAAATAGCGGATCCTTGGATCCTATTGAGGCAGGAGAAACATATCTTTTCATGATAAATTGCCTGTACTTTATGATGTTTCCTTCCTAAATATGTTTTGTGGATTCTATAGGGTGCATTACCAAGTTCATCTCGGCCCGCTCTATTGAACTGCCACAAATAACTCCATCTAGGGTATGTCTAATATCTCTTCAGGACATCTTTTTTGGTGTTGTATTCATGAGCCTATGTCAGCCGTAGTAGTAGATCAGTCTTAGGATTGCTGGAGGGGGAATATTTACTTTGAGTTTGGCCGTGCAATGGAAACGTTGCTTGTCTTGATACTGCATTTTGGATCAAAGCTTGCATTCTAGTGTGCACTAGTTGTATTTCACCTGAGTGTTAGAACAGTGAAAAGAAGAAAGAACATGCTATCCTATGATAAGTAGTATTGTTGGTTGGGCCAAATATCTGGAGTTGGCTATATTAACTCTGATACTTTTTTCCACTTATTGGTTCCCTTGCCTTCTGCTGTTATTGCAGGCTCTGTCATTGCCTCCTAATTGTTCAGTGGAAACTCCATCTCCATCTGCGTCTGATGGACCCAGCAAGGTATGCAAACTCTCCAATCATGCTAAGACATTAATAGAATAAGGAAAATACTCTTATTACCCATTGCTTGAGAAAGTTTGGCGGGCGAATGGAACAGTTGGCTGTGTACGAATATAAGATGTTCCTTCATTTAGACATACAACTGATATTATGGAAGGGAGATCTGGCAGAGAATATCTTTTGAATTTACCTTTTTTATAAGTGACATGGACAACTGTGCAAGTTATGAAGTTAATGTTCATTCTTACCCTTTTCAGACTCTTTCTCCATTTTGAAACACTGAAATTCATTACCCTTATTCTGTATTGCTCTTCACTGACATGCTGATATTTTTATTTCTGAACTCGTGTATGTATTTCTTTTTCCAGCGTCCTGTGCAAGGTGCTGCCTTGGACTCAGGCCTGAAGGTAATAGGAAGTTTCTTTTTTTCTTTTTTTTTCAAGAAGGGGGATGGGGGTTGTACTTTAATTGTATAATAGATATGCTCATGCACGGGGAATATGTGACTAATTCTTTTTCACCAGCTTCATGGAATATCAAATGGAGCTGACTTGTCAAACTTCAAAGCATTTCCCAGATTTCCAATGGGGTTCCTGTCTCAGAAGTGGCAAATGAGTCTTCTGCTTCCGGTATCTTTGGGCGGCAGTCTTCTTCTGGGGGTGCTTCGAATATGGTGAGGAGAAGCTGGAGTGCAAAGCTCTCGTTCAATATTTAAAAT
Organism: Cinchona pubescens; assembly: GCA_025175665.1. Taxonomy (NCBI): domain Eukaryota; kingdom Viridiplantae; phylum Streptophyta; class Magnoliopsida; order Gentianales; family Rubiaceae; genus Cinchona; species Cinchona pubescens. The sequence goes on from JANKKI010000141.1 coordinate 1,443,233, forward strand.
TTATCCTGACATCAAACCTAGATACGATAGGATATATTATTGCCTATAAAGGATTAAGATCGGCTAGTAAATTCTGCCTCTCGTACAGGGGGTGTCAAGCCATACTCAGTGGTCTCTGAATTTTGTAGAGCTGTGTTATTTATGAGGTTAATTAGGATACTTGTATAAAATTCTTGAATGAAATGTTGTCTATATAATGGGAGTTTTGGGAAGGGAAAACTAGATGACTCTCATGATCTCTTGTGCTGATTGACTTAGACCTACTCTTGTCGCACTAACTTACTTGTATAAAGCCCAGAGCTAAAAGCACAAGTACACAATATGGGCACTAAAATCTCCATAAATAAATTCAAAGCCTTTTACTCTTCATAATAAGAAAACGAATTACTCGCTATATAATTTCAAGAGACAATCACTTATTGCATAAATATCAAATATATTCCTCTAGTGAATATTTTATTTACTTAGAAGACATTAAACCCAATCCTCAAAAAGAAATAAATGAATAAAAAATGGAAAATAGGAAATTTTCCATCCATTCCATTACTAAGCCTGGACTGGACCACCTAGCCTAAAAGCCCATAATCACCCGATCTATCCTTGGACGGCCTAATTCCCTCTTGGCCCAAACTAAAGCCCAACTAGTCTTCTTTTAATGAAAATGGAGGGAAAAATAAATCATTTCCCGCCATTTCTCCCCGTGCTCTTTTTTGAGTGAAGAAACAACTGAAACGGCGTCCAAAAAATTTAATTCAAAAAATAAAAAAATGGAAGCTGTCAGATCTCAGAGGAAGCCGGCTGTAGCAGACGACGTCGTCCCTACCCTGCCTCTGTACCGCACGGCGCCTGCCTCCTCGAAGTTCGACTGGAAGACTTCGAGCTCTACGCCATCGATCGCCTCCGAGGTCTCTCCTCTTAACTCCTCATTTCTAGTTTTAATCCTTCCTAACTTTTTTGTTTCCTCTGAAATTATAGTTTTTCATTAACCAGTAATATCCGGAATTATAAAAATTGCAGTTCTTAAAGGAATTTCGGATGGATTATCCCGAGGAAAAAAACCTGATGAAATGGAAAAATTGGTATTCTGATGTCTTTTCCGTTTCATTTTTTTTCAGAAATAATATGATTATTAAGCCAGTTCTGAGTTTTTTTTTTTTTTTACTTTTTATTTTATTTTATTTTTTTGACTTAATAGTATGAAACTTGATTAGGCAAATGAATTGTGGAAGTTGCATATGAGGCATCCGAATGCATCTGAGGTTGTCAACAAGGACATAATTTCCCATTTTGTTCTTCGTCTTGTCTACTGTAGAACGTAAGGTTTCTTTATTATGTTTTTTTTTTTTTTCTTGTAGTTTGGATAGTTAATTTTCCTTGTGATAGTTTTGCATGTAATGTTTTAGGGAAGAGTTGAGAAAATGGTTTCTTTCCATGGAAACTTCTTTGTTTCGCTACCGTTTCCGGTTTCAAACTCCTGAAGCCCAGGTGTGATTGAGTAATTTGTGATGGCTATCCTCTTAATTTGATTATTTTAGGATGGGAAAGGGAGTTTAATGCTTTGATTATTTCCGCTGTTCTCTTTGCAGAGGGCATTGATGGCAGAATTTCATCTCCTTTACAAAACTGTGAGCAATGCCGAATATGAGGTACTTTCATGTATTATTTTGCATTATGCTTGCTGGATTGAAAGTTCTTCATGATCTTCATTTGCCTAGCATTCCTCAAGTTTGGTTGTTTACTTCGTCTTGACACATGCTAGCTCTTTTGGATACTAAAGTATTGGTCATCCTATAATATCAGATTTGTGTTTTGTCCATTTTCCTTTGCAGAATGTGAAAGACAAATTGAGCCAAGTTGCATTATTCGTTCAATTGGTCAATCCTTATCAAGTGGTATTGCTGTAATACTTGCTAATCTGATTATTTGTCTGTTGATCCTGTTGTGTAATTTCAGATCTTACTTTAAATCCTGTCGTTTCTTGATTTTAATATATATTTTCCACTTCCCTTTTGCAGCTGATGCTATATTCTACAAGGTAAAGCTCACTTTCCCACCTCCCATCCCAAGAAAATAGTTAAATGGGGTTCTTATATGTTTCTGAATCACATTATTTGTTGTGCATAACATGTATCAAGTGAGTTAAAGATTAGGATTATAGTTGGCAAGTGGTATGAGTGATAATAAGTATTCTACTGTAAGCCTGTAAAAGTTATGTGATAATTGAATTTACTCGTGCCTTCAATATTTGATTGGTTTGGGTAGTGGTTTTATCAATGTCATAAGTTGCATCACCAGGTGATTATGAACAATTACTATCATTTTAGTACGTTCGTGGGAGAAAAAAGGAATTCTTGAAAATAAGGAGAAAATCTTCTATTCATCTTTCAAGTAGATTCTATAGTAGGGTTTAGTGTTAAAGAAGTTATGAAGTAGCCTTCTATCCCTTGTGACACTTAATTGAGCATGTCTAATGGAAGTTAGGTTCATTTTGTCTTCTTTCTTCAATCTATCATTGAATTTGATGAATGAAGGTTCCATTTGAAGAAGTTCCTGATCTTGTTGCAACTCGCCGTGTGTTTATTCAGAAAGGCCAAGCGTTTGTTGCTATGAATCAGGTGAATTTTGTGCCTGCTGATTCGTCCTCGTTATGTAAACTTGGGCTCTATCTATCTGATCAATGTGTGTATAACTTTTCACAGGTGGTATCTCTTGTTGTAACACAGTTTCGCACTCTTCTTTCAAAAGCACTTGCACTGACAAACAGGTTGTTAACCTTCAGTAACTCTAAATTTTTGTGTTGTTTCTTCTGAAAAAAGACAAGAAATATCTGTATCAGCTGGTGCTCTGCAATTTATGTATTTAAGCACATACAAATATAGAAACATGAGTATGGAAGCGTCCTTTATGTCTTTTTCTTGTCTAAAACAATAAGTTCAAGTGAATTTGTGCTAGAGCAGTATTATTAATTTCCAAACAGCTGGTTATATTACTTTCTTCTGTGATTAGGACTAATAAGCTCTACAATGCCGTGATCTGCATATTTGTTTCAACAATCAATCTTGTTTTTTTATTTATGGTCATTATTAATGCAAAATTACATTCCTTGCTTGTTGAATTTGCTCCATCAGCTGCATAATTGCACAAAGTAGGGTTTGTGGTTAGAGTTCAGAATATTTATTGTACCTTTGATGGTCTATTTTGCTGTATAAGAAATTGAATAGAGCAAAAACATATTATAGTCAAGGTTTTGGGTGTTTGATCCGTCTTCCAATCAGGCAAACAGTACGTAAGGAGATATGTATTAGTGTTTCATGTATCAGATTTCTTAGGTTAGTGCTTTTGTATCAGATTTCATAGAGTTGGTATGTCGGTTTTAAATTTATTCATTTTTTGTTTACAGAAAATGGACATCAATGATCAGAGAACAAGAAAAAGATCGTTTGACCCCGGTCAGTGGTGTACAAAATTCTTGAATTTTCTTTTTTGAATTCTTTACTCTAACTTCGCTGATTATTTTTTAGCTCATTGAATCCTTATCCTCAAGTTACTTGGGACCGGATTATAGTCAGGTATTTTCAAGCAGCTATATGATCATCTGTAGCCGCAGAATCATATACATTGAAGTTGATGTTGATCAAATAGCTAAACTTCTTTTGCAGCCAAGAGAATTTACAGAAATTTCCTTAACAGACATTGACCAAGTGGCTAAGAGTTCCTTCCCCTTGTGCATGCGCCATCTGTTTGAGAAGGTTGGAGGTTTTAAACGTTTCTTCAGCAAATTACCTTTTTTATAATTTTTGTCAGCTACTGTCCTTCAAATTTTAATTTGTAACCAGAGTTCATGCATTGCCCTCATTTTATTTTATTTATTTGATGGTATGGTTTGAATACCACGTTTGATGCAGTTAAGAGAGGATCATCATCTGAAGAATGGCGGGAGAATGCAGTTGGGTCTATTTCTTAAGGTTTGTATATGCTTACGTATAACTCTATTTATGGATAAATTATATCTGTAAAAGCCACTTGTTCCATCAGACAGGCCCTGAAGTCGAACCCTATTTAATTTTATTGTGAAATTGATATATGTGTTTTATATTCGCAAAAGAGGTGGACATGATTTCTGAATATCAAATCATAGCATTTTATAGCAAATATATGTAATGGTATATTCTGGATGTTTCTTACTGCTTTTTCTCATTGAATGGTTACTTTTAGGGTGTTGGACTGAAGTTGGATGATGCTCTTGCTTTCTGGAAAGCAGAATTCTCTAGGAAGGTAAGACGTAGTTACACTCCTTTTTCTCCACCAAAAGTTTTTAATCTCAATTTACCATTGTATTTGAGAAGTTACATTCACTAATTACACCAAGATGAACTCTTCGTTTTCTCTGAAGAAGCCCAATGTATATTTGGTAATTGTTATAGAGTGCATGGTATATCCTATAATACATGCATGAATTTGCTACATTGCTCTGTCATGGTGATCACTTATTATGTTTAACAGACCCGACAAGCATATTTGTATTTTTTTTTTTAAAAAAAAGTCTATCACCTTTAATAACATGGACAATTGTGGAGAGGCACAATTTTTATCTTACTTTTCTCTCTGCTTTTATTTCTTGCTATCTGACAGATTAATAGCATTTTGTGCACCATAAGACCTTGAGGCAAAACTACAGAAAGAAGTCTTTTGTTGTGTAAACTTTTTGCAATAGCTAGGCCTTTTAAATGCACTGTTGGTTGTTGCAGGTTGGTGCTGAAAGATTTGACAAAGAATATGCATACGGCATACGCCACAACTACGGAAAAGAAGGGAAGAGAACTGTAAGTTATTTTCAGTTTCAGATACTTATCAATTTTCTCAACAATGTTGAAGGTCAGAAATAGCTTTTCATATTCTCTGTTCAGACATAGATTACACAATTGAAAAGGTTAATGAATCTTTTGAGTTCAGTAGAAAACATAAACAGAAAGAAGAGAAGGAAACTCAGTTAACTGCTTTTTGATTTTTTGGAAACTTGGAGGAAGAAGACAGAGATGACAGAATTTCTGATTCTTCTATTTGTCGATGACATGAAAAATTATCTTGTTCAACTTGCTTTCAAGAATATTCTGAGTAGATTCAAATTGAATTTCATGTCAACAGTAGACATAAAAGAATAAGTCCATACTTCAATTGAATTGTTTTTCTTCCTTTAATTATGTTTAAATTTGTGAATCATGCTTAGATATATCAGCCAGTATTTTCATACTTTCCCCACCTCTCTCCTTTCTAACTGTGTAGTAATTGCAGGATTATACTCCTTATTCGTGTCAAAAAATTATCTCTTCAGTGCCTGGTGTTGGAGATCATCATGGTTGTCCATATCGTCATTTCAGGTCAGGCCTTAGCTATAATTTAACAGGCATGCAACTCTTTTATTTTCCCTACCTTGACTGCTTTGTTTCGTGCTTGGTTAAAATTCTAAGAAACTCGTTTTTGATGCCCATATGTGCATTTCCTTCCTTTATATCATGAATTCAAAGCCGTAGTCTGTCCAATTATGTTGGTTCCACGTTCCATGCTGTTGATTTTGATTTGAAAATTATCAGATGAAGTTATGGCATAGTTCATTAAAATGACCATATCAGTCTATCAATTTTAATGGTCAGGAGTGGAACATAGTCTTGTAAATACTTGGCTTGGCTTATACTATACTGCATAAGATATATGTTCCATTTTACATTTATGTTTTTGGCTGAAGTAATCAGCTTGCCAATCTTGCTTGAGCAGTGAAGAGAATTTGAGAGCTGCCCTTGGGAAGATGGGGGTGAGCAATCGTGCACTAGAGGATGTGTTGGAGAAAGTGCGAAATAAACATTACCAGGTTAGTGTTTGTCTTGATTGTGGTCTCAAATTGCCTCTGATTATTTCACTTCTTTCCTTGGGGTTGGACATCAATATTCTGAGAGCGATGCGCAGTTGGCATGCACCTTGACATTTGAGGCTGTTCATGGCACATCTTGTGATGCTGGGATTAATCATCCAAACCAGTACTTCATTGACAGCAAAAAAATCTTAGAATCAAGTGTAAGTTCTGTTGTTTGAACTTGTAATTTCAATCTGGTGAGTGTGAATCTCCCTTTGCTACCCTCCCTCACAAATATAATACAAAAAAAAAGAAGGAAAAAAGGAACTACCCTTCAATAGAGAGAAAGAGAGGGAGAGAAAAAAATGATGTTAAAAAAAAAAAATCCAATGACAGGCTCTACGTTATGCCTCTCGTGATATCTTATTCTTGTTGCATGCACTTGATTTTTGTTGGTCTTCCATTATCTGTAACTTTTTTGATGTGAACAATGCCAATTCTACATGAGCTGATGCTTCATCGGCATCATAACAACTAGTAATGCTGTTTTCAGATCATTGGTAAGTTTTTTTATTTTTTTTCTCCAGCAATATCCTCAGAACAGGTGCCCTATTGCTTTCTTCTCCCAATTCTTGTTTTTCTTGTTCCATCATTGATACAAAGTTCTATGGCAGAGAAGTTAATGGATTGTGGTCATATAGTTTGTCTTAATCAGCTGTTATAAATGTGAGATATTCCTGTAGCATAAATTAGCAAACAGTTGTTTTCTGTGGTAAAAAGTTGGATATGGAAGTTGGTGAAACGTTAAATTGTTCAAGAATTTCATCCCTGGATTACTGCTTGAATTTGGATGTTTAATTTACTGAACAAATGGAGCAAATGATGAATTTAAAATTTCAGTTGTTGTTGGAGGTATTCTTTCCCACCTCATGAAGCTTGGGTTATGTGGATATACTTATAGTTGTGATGCACACATTTTTGAGTGGTGGATCTTCAACTTAAAGATATTAAATCCTGTTTGGCCTTTTGAGCACCTGTGCTTGTCCGCTGTCTCCAGACAAACAAGTGCATAAGCTGGTTTGGCAAATTTTGTGAGACTGGTTTAGTTAGTAGCAGTGTCAAACAAAAAAAGAAACCATGATTGCTTTAGTTCTGATGACGCTCCCTTACCTGGTATGAGGTAGACAAATCCTCCTTCCTGTTGACATGGATTCATGTGTAAGTTTAAGATCTAAATCATGTCTATTGATGGTTATTATCAAGGAATTGCACTACCTTGTACAGTTGTATGATGGCATAGCTATTCAACTATCACTAAGCTGCAGTCCCCCAAAATATTTAATCATCAGTAATAGATGGGATCAGCGAGTTACTGTTACAACATTTTGACTATATTATGATTAACATGCAGTGATGATTTTTTTTTTCCTTTCCAGGTTGGCCTCTTGGAGTGAATGATCAATTTGATGAAAAAGCTTCTTGTGATGTCTTCCTACGTATATCATACAGTGAATTTTTGCTTTGGCGTTCTGCAGTTGCCTGGGCCAGTCCAGAGCTTGGTCCTTGTACGTAGAGGTAAAGAAAGGATGATTGATGCAAATCAACGTAAAGAAAGAAAAAAAGTAAATAATTCTGTGTGTACTTTCTGTATTATTGGGGATGGATATTATATGGTATCCATTCATTAGAAATGTCAATTTGTATGTCTACTAGCAGAAGATAGCAGAAAGGTGCCAAGCAGCAATCTCTGTATGTTAAATGAAAATGTACCAAAACGCTTTACTTCAGTGACTTTTTAACAGCAGTGTTTTCAAAAAGTCGAGGAACAATATCGCCCTGCTAGCCCCACTGCATGATCACTGCAGTTCTTTGAACTTTAGAAATGTGCATAGAACAAATTTTCTTTTCTGGGCTTTTGGGGGTTTGTGAGGAGGGGTGCTTATTATGATCTCTAAATCTGCAGAACTAAGGGTTTAATCTCGAATTCTCAGGTTTTGCCCATATAATGAACCTATATATCCACAGCTTTTCACTTAAAGCAGCTGCTGCCTGAGTCCTAGGTTGTTAAAATTGGGATAAGTCTACCTTTTCTTGTATCGAAACTCCAGTTGGTTAGAAGTATCATGGGTATTATCATCTATTACCGTTTGAAAATGGGCCAACTTATCAGCAGATTGTTCGTAATTTGTCCCATTATATGATTACAGTTTGAAACAGACATTTTTTTGATTTTTTTTCCAACTTTATTAACTGTAGTGCCTTGTGTTCATTATATTATAGGAAAATAGTAAAAATAGATAAATTTCCAATTACAATATGAACTCTAATTGTTCTTTTTAAGTATTGTCATTCTTGTTTGAAATCGTCCAAAGGTTTAAATTGATTGATTCTAAATGAGTCACATTCACCGAGTCATTCAGGACTAAGGGATTTGATATACTATGTTGGATAGATTCCTTTAGAATTTAGGAAAAAATTTACATAAATTCGATTTTTGATTCCACTTGTAAACTTTGCGATCAAGATTAAATCTTATCGAATTTTGTTTACATCAATTTATATTATAAATTTTATAACATTTAATCCACACCACAAAGTTTATAAAATGGGATCAAAAATCAAATCTATCTAAATCTTTCCTACAATATAACGGATTAATGGATTATGTTTTGAATACCATATATTCAAAAAAATTCATTGAGAGACATGGGCCCCAGATTTGATGAAATAAGGTAGCACTACTAAATTGTTGCAAAAGTTAGTTCTGTAGCAGGATTTGAAATCTCATCTCATTTAATGAGAAGGAGTGGGCTTTGAAATGTGGGCTGTGTTGTGAGCCTTGTTGTGTAGGCTGGTAGTGGGCTTTGCGTGCAGAAAAACTCGACGAATATTAATGGATGGCAAGATGTCAGTCTGATAGATGTATCTGCTTGCTGGACAACAGAGAATCTTATGTGGAAACCTAAAAATTACAGGCCCCACAGATGAACCACTCTCATACATCCACCAAGGTAACACATGAAAGTAGAGAAAATTCGATTTATGATTGGTAGAATTGATTCTTAACTTATATTCATTTACGATTATTTTGAAAATTTTTATTTTAGCGCTCATGAAAATTTTATTTTAATAAATTAAAATAATGTAGATAAATATAAATTAAAGAATTTATCTCACTTATCATAAATTAAATTCATATAAAAAATTTCCCATAAAAAGTACACCCTAATTTGGATTCAAGTTCTTTACCCGTATGAAATAAGTGGTATGCAATTATATCGTTTTAATTGTTTTATCAGTTTTATTTTATAATCAATAAACTGCATAGACATTATTACTTAGTTACTTGCATTTTTATAGTTTAATTTCTAAAGACTCATAATTCATCATTATTTTTACTAATAGTATTTATTATATAAATTAAATAATTATTCATCCTCACGTGCTTAATATGGGATTCATCTAATATGAAATTAGTGGCATGCGATTATATCGTGTGCTAAAAGAACAAATTAGACCTTAAAAAAAAAAAAGAACAAATTAGATAAAGCTGGTTCGCTGCATCATTGAAAGGCTAACTAATTGAGACGTCCGAGTGAAAGGAATTTCTACTATATTTAGGAAATCTTTTCAACGGCCGACATAACATATACCTACCTACTACATTTGTGCATCACTGAGAAATTTTATAACTGATAGAAATAATTATTGAAATTACTTAATTTTTTATTTGAAATGAAAGTTCATATTTTTTAAAAATAAAAATGTCATTCTATTCAAAATAATAGACACTACATTTTAAATTATGAACTCTTATTAATTGAGAAACAACGATTCTGAAAAAAATAAAAGTTTTCTCACTGCATCCCATTCCATCCTCGTTAAAAAAAAAAAAATCATTTATAAGGCCATAACTTTTCTGAGAAGACAAAAAAAATAAAAATAAAAAATAAAAATCCTAAATAGATGTTCTCTACATCTGTTTCTAGTTTCTCCCCTCTATTTTTTTACAGGCTTCTGGTTTGATTCTTTGAACAGACAAAAGACAAAAAGTATTAGGGCTCTTCTACAACGGCAAAAATCAGGAAACAGTGTGCTTTTGTTAATGGACATTGATGCACACAGTGCATTCTATCCTAGGGATTATTCTAGGAATGCTCAACATAAAAAAAAGAAATGAGGCTATTTGTTTATAATTAAAGAAAATTATGCTAAGGCTTTCTCTCACTTAATCTCAAAAGCCCTTTGCTCTGGTGGATTTTCCCTTTATATATTTTGGTTTCTTTATAAAATTTTAAGAGTAAAATTTTACAAAAAAAAAAGAAAAAAAAAATAGCACTAATTTACTACCATATGAATTCTACCACTTGAGAAAATCCAATCATCATTAGCCCTAACTACCAAATAATTTCTAAAACTACAAACGTAGTGTGTTCAGGAGCGGATCCAAAAGTTAAATTTTGGAGGGTAAAAACTATAGATACATATTCTTGAAGAGATAATTTTATAATTTTTGTAAAATTTTACGGGATAAAGTTTAATTTTTTTAAATGGAGTCATTGAAATTTTTTAAAAAATCAAGAAAAATAAAATATTTTTGAAACTCTTGAGGAATAAGATTGTATGTGAAAATATATACATAAGGAATAATTTTTTATGTTCTCTACAATTTTTAGAGGACAAAATCTAATTTTTATAATAGTATAAGAATAATATAAAAAATTTCAAAGAAAAAAATATATAATTTTAAAAATTCTATCCGCCCTTGGTGTGTGTCTTACCCACTTGTTAGTATAAACACATGGATAAACAAGAGGGGGTCATATCTCTGGGGTCCAAACACAAGTTAAAGATGCCCTATTTGAACACAAAATCAAGGTTTTGGAGATGCTGAACACTTTCCAATGATAACAAAATCTAGGTTTCCAAGAATTGATATTTCCTATAAACATCAAGAACGGCCTTGAAGCATATAAGATTAATAAAAATCCAAAACCCAAATTGCAAGTGAAGTGGAACTTTTCCCCCTTGACATTCAAATGAAGCATCATTCTCTAAACTTGGGTTTTGACCGAAATTTTATCTTCTTTGGTTGGGTAGAAGGTATAGAATATAGATTAGACTACCCCTTCTCTTTGTTAACGGTTTAGCTTTTAATCATTGACATATTTGTAATGAACTTCATTACCTACCACTGCCATAAGTAGTAACAGATCATCGTCAAAAAAAAAGCAGCAAATAGTGCAGACTAAAAACAATTCCCAGTCTGAGCAACCATAACAGTTTTTAAGATGCACATGCATATTGAGTAATCTTTAGGAACAAATTTATGAAAAGTTGTATCGTCTCGTTGTCTTATTCTATTTTAAAATTTTTGTATAATATAAACATTTAAATCACATAATATTGTATCGTATAAATATCTGAAACATATTAAGATGATTTGCTAGAAGGATTGTAGAGGTTTCCTAAATTTATACTTAGTTCTTCTGGAGTTTACATACTTTCATGGAAGAAAGGGCAAAAGAAAGAATTAAGAAGTATGACTGTGAGCATTAATGGGCGTTGGCTCATGTGATAAGTACAAATCACATGAAAAGTTTAAGCAATTTAACCTTCAATGTTCTCAATTCTTTATTAGTGAACTATAGTTAATAATCGATGTAAACAATGATTTGCCTTGGCTCTAGAGAAAAAATAATTAGCTATTCTTCTTCTAAACTTTTTTATTATCAAAAAAAAAAAAAAAAAGTACTAGTCAAACTCAAACTTTAGTCCCTTGTATTTTTTTTCAAAAAAAAAGCAAAAAAAAAAAAAAAAGCTATTGGTATATTAAAGCATTTGCTAAGTTGCTATTCTTTCCAATTTCTCTCTGCATATCTAATAAACACAGGTGACCTATACCATAATTCATGGAGCCAATCATACCTTATGGAATCTAACTTACTAGAATGTAATATATTCCATTTGAAAATATTGATATTTTATTATTGTTATTATTATTATTATTATTATTATTATCTCTACTCATGAATGGAATAAAAAAGGTTATAGAGTGTCTCTTTTTTTTTTATAAAAAAAAAAAAAGAAGTAATTAAAATGGGAGAGAAGTGAAACTTAAAGTAGGCAAGGGGACATGATTCTATTATGGGACACAATAACTGGGTAACCAAACCAAACTTTCCAGTTCCCAGTTTTCCACCTCCCAATTATGTACTTTATCTTTTCCCAACTCTCTCTTTATTTTTCGTGTTGTGGAAAGCTACAAACACACCCTGTCCCTTTCATTGCCACTCATTTTATGGGTCTTGTTCTTCATTAATTTAATCAAACAGCCATGTTTAGTTTCTTTAATCCTTGTGGAAAGCACTTTTTTAGCTTAAAAAGGAAACTATTCAACAATTCTCTCCCTCCCTTCAATTGTCCATTATCGTTTTCTTTCCACTCCATTCCACGAACTAGTTTTTTTTTTTTTTTTTTTTTTCCAAAATAGTAGTATGTATAATTGTAAGTGTACATGTTTCTTTGCAATTATAAGGGTAAAACTATCCAGTAAAGTTCAAACACTTATTCGGTTCTCAACAATTCATTATTGATAGGTTATAGTATTAATTCTTGTGACTTATTTTAATACGTTTATCTCGTTATATTTTAAATTTTTATATTATTAAATATTACGTGCTTAAAAAATTATGTCTTATAATTCTTTAAATGTCAATACAATAATTCCTTCAAAATTAAATTTGCATAAAAGTTAACAAAATGATTCAGTCTGAGTTAAGTTTTCATTTTGCTAAACTTTTACTTGCAAGTAAAATTATATGTTTTCAACGCACGAGTAAAATGTTAGTCTTTGAGAGGTAATCCAATCAGGGGCTGTGTACTGCTCCTCCAATAATTCCAACATAAAACACTAATGTTTCTTTCTTTCTTTCTCACTGATGTTACATCACAGTATATGTCTATCTTGTTCACCTCATCTACCCTCATCAAACACTAATTTTTTTTAACTCCCGTCACTCTCACAGTTCTCTGTATTTCTTTCTCTTTCCCACACACAAATATTGCGCACAAAAAACACAAGGGGGAGGGACATCAACTCATCAAGGACCATGCCTGTATCCTGCCAGTTGCCTCTATCACAGATCACTGATCTAGACTACTATAATGGAGTCATTGTCAGACACGGCCAAGTCAGTCTTCTTCTGTTGCACTTGTGTGTGAGTCTTCCTTCAACTACTTCCTCCTTTCTGTGTTCTTTAAGTAATTCTTTGGATGTACTTTACTAGTGTATTTAAAGGTCATCATGTTTCTTATTTAATTTTTTTTTTTTTTTTTTGCTTAAAGTTTGAATCTTTATGCATTTTCTTGATGAAGCCTGATCAAAGGCCAAAGCCAAGTTCCCTGTTGATCTTGAAGTACTTATTATACTACTACTTCTAGCTCTCACTGATGTTTCTTTTAATAGATGAAGCCTTTTCCCAGTATATCAAATGGAACTTCTTGTGTGTAAATGTATAGTGATTGGGTTTCTACTATAATTGCAATACAATTATAAAAGACAAAGACAGCTGTGAACTTTCCTTTTTCTCTTTTACTATTATTACTATTACTACTACATACATTTTTTTCTTCCCTATCTGTTTAAGTCTTCTCTCTCACTCTTGGGGCCTGGAACTGTGACTAAGATTCATATAACACACTTACATAATTGGACAAAGTGGGGTTGCATTATTTACAACTTGCACATGGTTTTTTGAGATTTTTCCCACTTTTTGGCAGAGAACTTGACATGAATTGGAAGACATTTTCTTTCTGAACACCCTCTTCTCTCAATCTCTGAGTCATCTTGAATGACTCTGGCCCTACAGTCCTGTCCTTTTTATATGACCATGATTTTTATTTTTTTTTTTATTTTTTTTTATTTTTTATTTTTTTTGCATTTTAGAATCTTCTCCTGCATCATTACTAGTATAGATATATAGTTTTAAGTAATACTAATACTTTTTTTCCCTCACCCCCTCTGCCTAATTAGTTTTGGTGGTTGAGGAGTTGTTAAGGTTTGGGATGGTGAAGCATATCCAATTTCCTGTTTAGGCCCCAGCTCTTTTTTGGTGGTCTGACATGTAAAATCTTAAAAGGTTAGTTATACTAAAAACCTAATCTCCAACATTTCAGCTGCCCCTCATACTATTTCCTAACATTACCAGCAAGAAAACCAATGTAGTTTTTGCTTAGTGAAAGCACTTGAAGCAGTTAGACTCAAATGTTCCTTTGAGTTTTGTCTATCTTAGAAACATGGTTTTGGTGGCCAAGGCACTAGCTTTACATGTTCCCTGGTTGAACATGTCCCCATAGATTCTACATGTGGGAATTATTTAGGTTCATTTTTTAGAACTTGAATTTCTAGGACCAAAAACGCACATAGCCTTTTCATTGTTCTGATAGTTTTGAAGCCAAAAGAGGCCATCTTTAGGATTTAATGATTTTTGTCTTTTAATATTGTACCAGGTAGATAAATTTTGTGAAGAACTTGATTGTGAGGCTAGTGGGGGATCCATATGAAAGTAACTTGACAGAGAGGGAGAGTTAGTCAGGGGACAATTTCTTGGAAGTTAGCTGGATCGGAGAGAGAGACTTTTCATTTTTGCCTTCTTTGTAATGATGCAACTCTCTTGTTATTTACTAGATTCAAGTTGCTTGTAAGTGAACAGAGAATCAAGGGAGCTAATTTTCCTAGCTAAAGAAGCTGTTGAGATTGGGTACTTGGGGGGTTGGAAAGTCATTGAGCAGCATAAATCTTGTTGATGGAATCTTCATCATTGACGGGATCATCAAAGAGGGCCAAAGCACCTGGGAATGTGACCCAAATTGCTCTTTGCTTGGTTGACGGATGTAATGCTGACCTCAGTCAATGCCGAGAGTATCATCGTCGCCATAAAGTCTGTGAGCTCCACTCTAAGACCCCAAAAGTCACAATTGGTGGTCGAGAGCAACGATTTTGTCAACAATGTAGCAGGTAAACTATATTTACTTTAAGAATGATTTGCACTTAAAGAGGTTCGTGACCAATTACTTCTCAATTCTTTTTTATTCTTCTTCTTCATTACCTAGCTACTCAACTTTTGCGAATAGTTCCTTTGCTCCCTTGTTCTGTTTGTTGTTCAGACTATCAGCCTCCTAACCTTTATATTATGGATCCCAACATGAAGAAAGTGGCTCTCTTGTGTTGATGGAAGCTGTGTCTAGCAGTTCTAGTTTTCTGCAGTATATTTGTTGCATAGAATACTTCTAAACTAGTATTGAGTAGACCACTTTAGAGGGTTTTTTGCCATACCAGTTAAGCAATTCTAGTTTCATCCTATACTTGATGTTTTTATTTCTTGATTTATATCACTTTTTATTTTCTTAAAGTTGTTAGCTATTGGTCAATAACCCAACTTTCAGACAGACCCAAAAGAAGGAAAGAATAAAATGTGTGGCAGAAAAGGAAAGAAGTACTCCTATCAATTATATGAACCCCTTTAAAAAGAGTATCATGAATTTACTAGGTGCTATGTGGCGGGTGTATTGGGTTGAAATGTTAATCTAAACATGATACTGGAGTCTGGACATGGTTCCAGGTTTTAAAGAGAACAGTTTCTTTTTCTTTTCTTTAATTTGCTCTAACAAGAAAACAACTTGTACTGATAATGTATGTTTGGGATGCTTTCATTCATATTCTTTTGTTGTTCCTGTAAGTAAAAAACTCACTTACTCCCTCTCCAACCTCTTTGGTTTTGAAATTGGTAATCCTTTTTGACAAGGCTTTGTAAATTGTCGTAAAAAGACTATGGCATCCATAAATGTTCTTTTGTTGTTGCAAGTATTGATGGCTTTCATGTGAACGAGGTATCCCTAATCCAAAATAATGATTTTCAATGGTAGTTAGCCAAGTCTGGCCACAAAATGTAGAGATTCATTGAACACATAGCTAATGATTGACTTGGAGCCAAAATAATAATAATAATAAAAAATTCCCAACTGAAAGGTCTACTAATTTATTAAAATACGTGTTCCAACCTAAGTTGACAATTCTTGGGGCTTTTATATCTTGACATCTGCTCAAAAGGTTTTGAAGCTAATGTATCTTCTTCTAATGAATTTTTCCCTGAAAGTATTTTCTAAATGGAAAGATATGGTTCATGTCAGAACAATAATCACCTGCGCAGAAGTGTTATGACTCTTAATGTTCTTATGAAATGAGTGCGTCCTAGTTAGTTCCATTCCATGTTGTTTATGATTCAATCTGGATTGAGCTAGTTACTTTCATGACTTGGCTGTGCATAATATCTTCCACCTCTGCATGCTTTACATGAAATTCTTTGGATGTGATTTAATATGTGAGGTGGAAAAAAGCTCTATTGATTTTGTTGAATTGCACATGTTCTGAAATGTTGCTTAGCTGTGCATGGTATTTTCCATCTCTGCATGCTTTACATGAAATTCTTTGAATGTGACACATTTTTTGAGGTGAAAGAAAGCCCTATTGATGTTCTGAAATGTATTCCATGTGGAATTTCATTTGCTATTGCAGATTCATCCTCTTGTAGACTCCTTTTTCACGTGCTTCTTAATCATTTTGCATTTTGCAGGTTCCATTCTTTAGTGGAGTTTGATGAAGGAAAAAGGAGTTGCAGAAAACGTCTTTGATGGCCATAATAGGAGGCGAAGGAAGCCTCAGCCAGAGCTTTCCAGAAATTCTGGAATGCTTTTTCCCAGTCAACAAGGTTTGGATGGTCTTATTAAAGAATTCTTATTTCTCTTATGGAGTTGATTATGTTAATGCACTATCATATTATGTTAAGCATATGTTTGATCCTCCTTCATTTAAATAAGTGAATCAAATCTTATGCGCGTAAATTGAAACTTGAATGGTAAATCTTTGCAGGTACTAGGTTTCTGTCATTTAGTACACCTCAAATATTTCCAAATGCTGTTGCGAGTTCCAGCTGGACTGGTGTTGTCAAACCTGAAGACAGTGTAGTGATGTACAACAACCAATCCAACGTAAATTACACAGACAGACAACATGTGCTCCCAGAGATAGTTCACGACTACAAAGGAGTAAACCAGTTTCAATTCATGCAAAGCACTGAACGCAATCTCCCTGAAACTTCCATCTGTCAACCGCTTCTTGATGCAGATTCTGCCCGTTGTTAAGCATCAGGACACAGTAGCAGCAGCCAAAAGATCTTCTCCAACGGGTTGAATCAGGTTATCAATTCTGATCGTGCTCTCTCTCTTCTGTCATCTGCACCCGCTGTAACTAGGGAGATTGGCTTTAGCCACATGGTGCAGCCCGACTCCATTTCGCAGGCACAGTCCTTAGTTCACAACTTGCACTATGGTAGTCCTCCAGGCCAGTTCCCATTCGCTCAAGAAATAGAAAATAAGACTGTAGTTTCTAAATCAGATTGCCAAGTTAACAACAATGCCACCCTCCATTTCCAGAAGATGTTTCAAAATGGACCCGAGGAGTCATCTACAAGTGGTGGATCTCATCAGACCCTCACATTCCTGTGGGAGTAGCTATTGTTCGATTGCATTTGCCCTGTGCTGACTGTGTGAATAAATTGTTCGTGTGCTAGACACTAATTCTTTTTCACTTCTCTCCTAAGAATGTTTGTTATTGTTAGATTATTTTCTGTGCGACAAATTGTTGGGATACCTCCTCGTGATGAAATGAAATTTCTCACTATTTTCTCGTACTTTCTTAGACTTTCCTATTAATTATCAATTCGTGTTTGCTGCCTCAGTTTTCTAGATTGGTTGCATGACATAGTACATGATTTTGTTCTGATTGAGCAATGCCTGTGTTCCTGGACCACAGATTTCTTAGTTAACTTGTAGTTGTTCTTTCTAATTATAGTTTGTCAAAGGCAGCTCAACTAATTACCACCGCCTATAGTAGCACTCCCCATATAAGAATAAATAAATAAACAAATGAAAGATCCCATCAAAATCACTTAATATAGACACAGGAAATCAAGAAACTAGAGTAGGAAGCTGTGTATGCATAAAGAAAGTTCATGGTCGGTTTCATTCTTCCTTGGATATGTTTTTAAATGACTATGGAATTCTACATTAAGCATATCTTGGAAAAGTGTCCAAATCTTCAATTAAATATAAGGAGGAATATATCCAGCTTAATTATGTGTAATTCATCATTTGACCTAGTATTATATTATAAACTGCAAAGCAGTAAACTAGGTGACCACTGATCATAAAAAAGATTCATTTTTATCTTAATCATGCATCCCAACTTCTATATAACTGCAGATGGCTCTATAGAAGGATAGGGTATTCAAAAGTGTTCTTTTTGGTTTTTTTTTGGCTTTGGGATTATACTCTAAATGGAGATCACCAACCAGAAGCAAGGAGGAGGAGGGTTTATGAAAAGCAGGCTAGTTATGTCTTTCTATAGAGCTGCCAAACCTGCTCCATATGTGATGCAAAATGCTACTAATGTTGAGCCAGAGCCATCTTCGGCCGCGGTGCGAAAATTGTCTTTCTCAAAGCCAGATGGCTACATTCATGGCTCTAAAGGAGTTGGTGGAGATGAACAAGTCGACACCAAGGCCACAAACTACATTCATCATGTGAAAGAGCGTCGTAAACTCGAAGAACTGAGCATTCTGAATGAAGGACTATATGACTGATCGGCAAACTGAGGAAAACTATAGCCTTGCTGAATTATGATCTATATATGTTGTGTTGGGTGATTTGTAGTTAATGAGTGGCATGCATGACTAGTAATTCCTTTGGAATGGAAGTTGTTGTGAATGATATGCTATGTTGTACTTTAGTTGTGCTACCTTTTGTTGTTCTTTGAGTTTGAAGAATATAAGTGTGCAAAGTATAAGACAGATCACTGATGGTGTTCCTTTGTTATGGATAACTGTACATCGAAAAAAACCTAATTATTCGATTGAAGATCTACTGTGGATCTCAACATAATCCTGATTATTCTTAACGTATTAGTTTGTTATCTTGACACTGGCAAACACTCCTCAATATATCAGGTGATTAACTAAATCAGACTAGTTTAACTGGTGCAAAACCATTGGTCCAAACATAGGAAAATAGCCTTTGCACCAGTCATATATATTTGAGACTTTGAATTCAGAGTTAATACTTATTTCTTGCTTTTGCTTGTGCTCCTGGCAAATCATATACTCCTCCAAAGTCAGAAGAAACAAAAGAACCACAAATTTTTTTTGTCTACTTGCTTTTTAGGTAGCTTTATTCTGCTCACGCTAGCATTGCAAGAAGTTGATTCTCCCTACATAGGATGAGGTTTTCTTTGCATGTTCTCTTTTTGTTTGTGAACTTTGAGGTGTGGACATATTTTCTTAGGAAGAAAAAACTTAGTTAGGCAGATATGGGTATGACAGTCGTTGAGATGATTGAAAAGTATGTGGGTCTCATAATTTTTCAATCATCCGACAATGTGTAATACCTACTACGTATTGCGGGGTGAGTAGTAAAGAATTTTCAAGAATATCTTTTGGTCTACGATGGTTGGAACTTGGGACTCGGAAGATGGGCTTTAGTAACTTAAGAGTACGGATAGATCCAATGTATCCAAGAAGCGAGTTATCCTTATTTGGGATTAGGCCACACAAAGGTTACGAAGCCCATTTACAATGTACATCCCTTGATGTGATAAATCCAATTCCTACAAAAAGCACCCACGCCTTGTCGGACTGGCATTTGATGCATACCATTCACACTGTACAGTGTAGCACATTACCAAATCCTCATGATGAAGAGAGATTTCTTTCTTGTTACATTTTTTTTTTCTTTAATAATGAGCAAATATTACAAGTAATGTACAAAGGAATAAATCTTGGCTATTTACTTTACAATGCGGAGTAAGTATGAAAGCCATTAAGATAACTAAAAAGCAGAAAGATTTCACAACTTTTTTATCATCTAACGATCTGCAATACTCATTCCGTAATAAGTTGTAAGTAACAAAAAAAAATTATTCTGAACAAAGATAACAAGCTTTATTCCCCTTTCTCTACCATTCAAAAGATAGTTATTAGTCTATAGTACACCATGCGCGGCACATACAAAAAGGAGCCCATGAAGAAAATAATTTGGTAAATAACTACAACCGACCGAAAATTACCCTCTTAAATTATCGATAGGGACACTATACCAAACCTTTCTTCTGCTTTCTATATTCTTTCATTTCGGTATTTCCAAAAAGAATGATTTTTTGGTTTAACATTTAAATTGGCTCACCAAGTGACTTAAAATCTCAAGTCATTAGGCCTTTGGTTTTACTCATGTTATGTGTTTAATTAAGCATCTTAAGGTTGTATATATGGAATGAAACATAAATAATCTATCCAAAAATAAATAAATTATAAATTCATAATTTCAAGACTATTTGCCAATATCACCCCACTCTATATGATAAAATCTTAATGAATCACTAACTCCTAATTTTATATATTCGGTCGAATTTTATTTTTTCTTTTCCAAATCTAATGATACTTCAGTAGTTTTGTCACTTTTATTGATGTACTTATCTAAAAACTCGAATATCTTTTACGTTTTGATGTTCTCTTTCGACTTTCTAAAAAATATATATATATATATATATATATATATATTAAAAAAAATATGGTGAATGAAAGTGATAGGAAGGGTTGGTTTTGTGGAATAAAGGGTGGTGTGGGTTTTGAAGGACTGGACATTCAGAAGATGCTTGAGTGTAAGGTTCCAAAAACTGTTAGATGTAACATGTCACTTGGCTTTGAGGTTCTTTTCCAACCAGCTAATTTATGACCAAATGGTTGATTCAGACTTGTCGATAACATTCCTCATGGTTTATTATCATTGCTCATTTTCGTTAGGGACCAATAATGTTTAACCTTAAACTGCACCTAATTTGAAAACCTAAGTACTTGGTCCTACTTGGTACTGCTCAACCAATATTACAAATACCATTTATCCTTATAATCATCAATTAAAGTACGTATAAGCCAAAATAGTTTTTCTAATTTTGGATCTCTGACTTGTCAAAAAGTTTAAAAAAAAAAAAAAAAAATGTTCAACTCAAACACTTCCATATTGTCTTCTCTGTTTTATGCAGTTTCTGCCTGTTTTGGCCAAATTAAAACTACTATTCTTTGCGTGATCAAATGATCAATAAACAAGAAAGATAGCAAGAGAAATAGATTTTCCCAAGAAAGACAAAATTCAAGAAAGAAATTGCACTTCACGTGGTTCATCCAATAACAATACCATTTATACACACACACATTTATCTAAGCACTTTTTTTTTTTTTCGTAGTAGTCCTTGCTGATATGATCACGGTAACCCAAAATAGGACCACTTCACGGATGAAATAAAATTAAAATGGAAAAATAGTCTTTCATATTTTACATTTATAATCTCTTATATTTAAAATGATATATTTTAATCCCTCACAACTTTAAAACGCATCATTTTGGTTTCTCGACGCAATTACGGAGATATTTTAGACTGAAATACTAGCTTGTGTATTGAATGTAACATATTTAAGAGTAAAATTAACAATACATAATCTTAAATACTAAATTATCCCAAAAAAATAAGATTAGGATTGTTGGAGTGGAAGCAGCAAAGGAAACGCAGTGAGGAAAGGGAATAAGAATGGTAATGATAGGTGAGAAATTTGGGATAGTGGTGGAGGATGAGGTTTCAGGTAGCGTTGTTTAGTATTTAAAATGCTTGTGTATTGCTAATTTTGTTCCTAAAAAATCTAATATAGATACGCATATGAGTATTTCAAACTATAATATAACCGTAATTGTATCGAGAGACCAAAATAGTACATTTTAAATTTGTAAGAGACTAAAATATATTATTTTAAATGTGACGAATTAAAAAAAATACAAATATAAAATATAAGAAAGTATTAAAGTTGTTTTCCCAATTAAAATTGCAGTATGATTCACAGATGCTGACGGAAATTAAAAGCTAGCTTGGATATTATAATTTCATAAGGTCAAATTGTATAAAATATCTAGTGAGGAAATAATATGTAATAAGGTATATATCCCAATCATCATTAACAACGTGAAGAAATTAAGAGTGCGGAAAATTGTGAAAGGCTGAAGGGCCGTATACCATACGAGTGTTTATGTTGATTTTAAAAAAATTTGTTAAATCCGTTCATTTCGACTCATAAAAATATCCGTTAATATTACTTGTCGGGTAGCAAGTCTGAAAGTCTATACAATTTGCGACTTCACGGCTGCCAAACCCAGTCCATATATTGAGTAATTGCGTAATTACACATATTATGAATTTTTTTTCCTCCCATTTCCATTCATAGGGGTATTTATGTAATTAATAGTCTATTTAAAAAATTTAAAAAAAAACATAACATTAAAAAAATGTAATAATTACTAGTATAAAACTTCTTTTACTAATTATAATGAACAAAGATAAAGTAATTGAAGTGCTTAAACTTTTGTTCTAGGTATGAACAAATAAATCTAAAAGTATCATATACATAAGCAGCTGAACTAGTTAGAATTAAGAATACTTGACTTGTTTAAACAATCATTATTTAAGATTGTTATTAGAATAAATAATATTATTAGGATATGATATATTTGACAAAAAAAAGTTGTTATAATCTATAATACCAATTATATATATGATTGAATATAGTAGAAGATTAGTGTCTTACAAATTTATTAAGTGAAAGCCTATATAATAACAAATCGTTTAAACAAACTATAGAGAGATACTTGGGTAGATTCATTGTTTGTCTTCACTTATATATAGGCCAATTGGTATCATATGAAATAAATAATATCAATTGATATAAATAAAATTTTATAACAAACCACAAGATCTTTATAGGTGTAGTATAAAATCGAATCTACATGAGTGTTTTTCTATTTCCTTTATCCTATTTATATTATCAAAATTACTATATGAGATGAAGATCCAATAATAATATCATCTTTCTAAAAAGGTCATTATTTTATCGTATCATTCAATTATACATTTACTAAACATTCAAACTATAACTTTTTACTTGATTTATCTTAATGATGAGGGATCAGCCACTTTAATATGCACACCATAAAATTAAATTTTCTAAAAGAAACGTGTCCATCCGTTAGGTAACAATAAAATTGAGATGCGTAAAGTATATATATATATATTCACACATACGTATTATTTTGTGAAATTGAGATGCAAAGCAAATGGTTTCAATCATCATTCATCATATTCATAAAACTGAATGGAGATGCAAATTGAAAGCAAAGCAGAAAGTTAGAGGTTTTAGCAAATAGTGTTTTATGGCAACCCCACTATGCCAATTTGAATTCACTTGGGACAAAACAGATTGTGACGTTTTCCGAAGACAACTGCATAGATAAGACCGCAGACAGTGGAGTTTGAAAAATATTTAAATAAATTATGTTTTTGACTCAGTTTTGATTTTATGGAATTTTATTTATGTTAACTAAGGAATATATTTTATTAATTTAATAAAAAATTAAATTTATTTTATTTATGTTAACTAAGGAATATATTTTATTAATTTAATAAAAAATTTAATAAAAAATATTTATTATGAATTTTTTTATTAAAAATTTTTTATATAAATTTGATCGATAATATAATGTTATGAATTTTTTAATTTATATTGTGTCACATCACGTATCATAACTTATATTAATTAGTTATGCAACGTGACACAATATATATTAAAATGTCGATAACACTGTACTATAAATTTGGATTTATATAAGAATTTTTACTTTTTATTGAGAGGCCGTCGATCCATCCTTTGATCTTTCTGGCCTTTAGCCTCCTGCTGTATTATTATCCTATGGGGCCTGGTAGAGTAGCCCAAATCCATTGGACTGCTTTAAAGTAGAGTTTCTTAATATGGAAATGTGTCCACGTGTCCCAATGCGTGAAGTTGATGCTGCCTGCCTTTTTAAGGTTTAAATCTGACAGAATCTGTACTCTCTGGGGTCCACACCCTTCATCACTTTAAGTATTATAATCTCTCTCAAATTTACTGGTCCCCCTCACTAATTAATCTCAACTCCATTATCATCCCAGGTTAATCAAAACATTTCATCATAGATACTCGTGGAATTACAAATTTCTTTGCTTAAAGTTCATTTTATGAAATAAACGTCCATAAAATTTCCCAAATACTATTTTAATTACGAAATAAACTCTCTTCCGTTTTTGCTAATTAATTAAGTGAACTTTACAAATATATATACGATGTATATAATTTTTGAAAAATGTAATGACAATAAAGTATAATTTAAGACTTTCAAGTAGTAAAATACTTTTCCATAACTAGGAGATAATTTCTTGAGAGCTAGTGTATATTTCCAAGTGTTAAATGACTCAAGTCCAGCATGAAAATCATAAAGATGCCTAGCTAACAAGAAAGAATTTATTTGTCTTTGCGCAAGCTTAAAAACACCTCCCCCCCTTTTTCTCCTCAACCAAAAACAAATAAAGAAGGGGAAAAAAAGGAAACTAGAGAAAATAAAAAGAACAAATTAATCATTCGGAAACAGAACACATGACCATCGCACCTTGATCTCATTCTTGAAACCTGAATGACCCAGATGTCATAAATACCTAAGCATGATTAGGCTATCTGGTAGAAAATCTATTAAATTAATTTATTTTTTTTTGGTAAATAATCAATCTATATATATAGAACATTAAGCTTATGCATTCAGCATATATAATTATTCCTCAAATTGTCGTAGTTAACTATAATATATATATAGTCTACAAGTTTAAACAGACAATTAAAAGATATCGAAAAATTAATGACGATCCCTCCATTTTCATTTAGCACCCAAAAAAAAAAGGAACTGCATTATCGAGTTATACTACAATCTTTGGTTTTTTTTTTTTTTTTGGGTTAGAAAAAAAAAAAAGTTTAAAAGTAAGATAAATTATCCGTTATTATTTTATTTTTTAGCAAAGATAAGTCACTGACGCATAATTCAACGTTGACTGACTTACAATGGTTCTTATAAATTTCTAGTAAAATCTAAAATAACCCTATTTAGTCAAACCCTCATTGGCACTTCAATCTTCGTTAGCTAGCCCTTTAAATTAATTTCAAATGTAATACAGCCAAGCTATCAACCAAGAACTAGTGTATGAGCTTAATTGACACTCCGCCAACTAACATCTTCTTCTTCTACAGTCTAAGGGCTGTAACAATGGACCACGAAACAGTTCTCAATTTAAGCTTCTCTCCAACTTTTGAAGGATTACCCACTGGTCCATTATCCATGTGGTCTTCATGGATGTAGTATACTCGATGCAGTAATTTTTGTGTCCCCACAACTAGAACAGGTTGAACGTCAGATGTTATTTTTGGAGCTAATGTATTGACTACAAAAAATAATAATAATCTGCAAATCACATGGTAGGTATTATTTGTATATAGTGTGAATCGAGGAAACAAAACAAGAAATACTTCATCCATTGTTACTGACTAGTAAAGATCTAACGGACACCAGAAAAAAGTTTTTGTGTGTGAGTCAGTTTTGGCTACTCTTGCACTCTGTAATAAAGAATGGGTATAACAATCGTTAAAATAATTGAAAAACAGGGAAGTTTCACTACTTTTCAATTATTCAACGGCTTGCAATAATCACTCTACAATATGAAGTGAGTAACAAAATTTTTTTTCCTTGTGTACGTATTGCCTAGACATGGATTTTTTTTCCCGGTACAATATGGTAAAGGGGTAAGAAATGTGATTAATCGTGAAACCTAATTAATCAAGAACTAGTTAGTAGAGTATATTTGTGCTACGAATTCCGTAATTAATTTCAGTCGAATGATCTTACACGAACTAGTTAGGGGTCCTTTGATGATTAGAATGAGCAGGTACAATAATATGAATTGAAAAAAAGAAGAAGAAGAAGAAGATTGTAGCCTAAAAAGGTGCTTCATATTAAGGAATGCAATTTATTACGATCTTTTTTTCTTTTTTTTTTTGGGGGAGTGGTAAAGGCATTTTTTACAATCTGTATCCAAAGATACCAATATGTAACGCATCACAAGTAAAGAATATTGGAAAAAGAATATGTATCGGAGGGATAATTGATCAAGCTTTCAGATGCATATTGGAGCATTAATTTACTGAATTTTAGCTTATTGGTCATTGACATGTTTCGTGATTATTCACGAGTATTGGAGTCTAGAAACACAACTAAATTGAAATTTAGACTCGATTAGGTTGGAGCTTAAACATGTAATTAACAATACGCAATCTTAATGATTCTGGACGTGACATGTCCAATATGTCTTGGGTTGGTTCAGTATTAAAGAACCGATCATGTGCACTGTTTTCAGGATTAAGGGTTCAATTTTCTTTACTGTCATACAGGATTAGTGATATATAATTGAAATTAGTATCTCTTCAGTTACATGATTGCATAATTTGTCAAAAGCACAATATTATGATGAAGTATGGAGTGTTCTACATGTCTTCCACTTTTTGTTTAAAGCAAAGAAAATATTGGACCACCTTGTAAAAAAATTTACCTTCTTTTTGCTTCATTTGGAAAAATATCAAATACCTTGAGCACGACCTCCACCATTGTCCTCTTCATAGTCATCGACTCCTTTAATTCAGAGCCTTGTTTTAAAGCTAAACCCTGAATTAATGTTAATTCCTTCATTATCATGAAATGATAAGTATTTCATTTTTAATTTAAACACATGTGTACATTGGTGTTTTTGTCTAGCATTTTCATATTGATAATTTCTTAGACTAGGATATATATATACCATATATATATATATATATATATATATATATATATATATGCGTGTACGCGCGCTTGACTGCCAAGTTGGTTTGAATTTTTTGACAAAAGTAAAAATAAAAACAATTTCAATGAAGGTGACCCCATGACAGGAGTTGGTCAAAATTGAGAGACGCATGCATGCGCCATGAGCACCTTGAAATTTAAATCTTTAATAATTACACTATTTTTTTTTATAAAAAAAATGAAAAGAATCGCCTCCTGACCCGTATCTTCTGGTGATTTAAACTCATAATTAATAAATTATAGAAGAAATGTCTAACTCCTAAATTATATTTTGTTGTCATCTTTAATCATACTCTCTTCCACTCAAAATTGTTCATTGTTGGTTTGTATACAAAAAACACATTGTTCTTTAAACTTGTTTTTACGAGAATATATTTCACGTTGTATACTAAGAACAAGCATAAACAGATTTTACCATAAACAAAGAAATTGCATGTAAAATCCTAGCTAGAAGATTATCAAAACTTATATAAAGCATGCATTTATATATGTAGTCGTACCAAATTTTACCATCCAGAAGTCATAGTCGTTCAGGTCCACTTGAGAATTTCCTGCTTTCACACACGACACATGCATGTGATGTGAATGTGTATCCTTATTTTGACAATCTTGGTGTTTGCAACGTCTTCAAGTCGAAGGCAAAAATTGGAAAGTTTTGCTTTCAAACCCAAAGAGGAGAAGAATGGCTATCTACGTATTCTAATAATAATTGAGTATTGTTAAAAAGTAATTGTTACAAAATCTACATCATTTAACAACTAACTAAGCTAGCTAGATGCAATTAGCGTTAATCAACCACCACAAGACGGAGCTTAATCATGCGCTGATCGAGCTATACTGATCTATATTACGTAACATTTTCTCATTTATTATTCCAGATTAACATCCTCTCATTGGTGCTCTAGCTATGTACAGCTTAATAAATCTTTGACATGTTAGCGTAATTAAAGGACGAAAAAGAATCAGATTCTAATGGATCACTTTTTTAGTTGGTCCAAGAATTATCATTTTTTTAGTTGGTTAGTTTTGTCAAGTGAATTGTGAGTTCAATTATGTAGTATACTTTTGTTAAGTAATACGGAGTATTAGCTAATTAATAAGTTTGGATTATCTCATCCAATAGGCAAAATTCCCGTTTCAATTCTTCTCTCAAATTTTTGACAACAAAATACAGTTTAGTTAGTAAGACGCTTCTGTTGTTACCTATTAGTCATAGATTCGAGTTACTAGAGGATAGGGAGAAGTGGTGGGTTTTTATTTATTTTTAAATATGGATTAAAAAAATTATCCACTAACACAATGAAAATTTACCTCATAATTAAACTTACCATATACTTAGAAAAAAACTTACCATTAAAGATGTTGTTCAGCATTGTCCCAAATTTTAAGTTAACTAGCTGTTGAATTTGCCAATTTAAACTTGGACTAATTAACCAACCTCAATAGGTGAATTACAAAGATTCAGACAACGATCGCATGAGCAATAGTAGAGGTAATTAACTATGAAAAAAGTTAAGGCTAATTGAAACTAGATTTAATTGGTGAAACATGGTGGATTATAACCTTAATTTACGTACTAGTACTAGCTAGTATTAAGAATTTTTGTTTTTCTATATATATATTTAGTTTTGATGTTTCGTTAGAAAGGCATCAACATGGATGTGCTTGTAATTGATATCAAAAACCTCATTATGTCCTTTTTAGGGTTATGCATGATTTGTACGTCATACATGTATTTGCATTACTCACATGTATAACTACAACTTTGTCTTTATCTTCAATGGCGTGAGACAGAAAGCCTTCACGTGTGACCACTTAAATTTGTTTCTCCTGCCAAACTATACTAAGCAAGATGTATCTTTAATTAAACACATTACATACTTAATCTGTAATATTCCAGTCTCTTGGCTGACCTAATAACTTTTGAACAAAATTAGGTTTAAAATGTTTAAGTTAAATTATTAGTAATTCAGAACTCAATGTGTTATAAATAATACAACCATCTCCTCCCACTACAATATCCCCTCATATTCACCCATCTTTTAGGTTTCGGCTTTAGGTTTTGGATCCTACAAAGCCCAAGTTAGGACCCAATAATATG
This sequence comes from Cinchona pubescens, assembly GCA_025175665.1. Classification (NCBI taxonomy): domain Eukaryota; kingdom Viridiplantae; phylum Streptophyta; class Magnoliopsida; order Gentianales; family Rubiaceae; genus Cinchona; species Cinchona pubescens. The sequence continues at coordinate 1,472,083 of JANKKI010000141.1, forward strand.
TCACATGCCAACTGTAACACCTCCGGTCCCTAAACTGGCCGAACAACTTTTGAACAGAAAAAATGGATTCAAAATACTTAAATCATGTTATTAACAGTCCAGAACTCAAGGTGTTATAAACAATATAATATCCCCTCTCACTTTCAATATGGGATGGAGCATCACATAATCATGGATGGATTAAGTTAACAACCTAAGAGTCTTTTTATAACCAATCATTTTTTGTTAATTTTATCAATGCTTTTGAGATAGATCGATGATTGACTACTCCTGCAAATGCATCAAAATGCAAGATAATTTTTGATATTTTTCTAGTTATCTTTAATTAGAAATAACTACGATTCCCCCTTATTCACGAAATGGATTAGGTGGATTATTTGTTTCTTAGGAGTTTGGCGATTAGTCAAAAAAAACGTTTGGGCATAATTTTTTTTTCTGCTCAAATATAATAGTCAATCTTCTTTGTATTTCCTATTTTCAATCATATATATTGCAGTTCTTTTGCAACACATTCAAGTAAAGGTAACATAATGGAATATAATTTCCTTATATATCCTTTGATTTCCAGGTAGAAAACAAGGGAAGAAAAGAATTATATGTAGTCTCTCGTCATAATAACAAAACGTAATCCAAATGATAAGATTACATTTCTCGTGTAATCTACTCATCTATCTATATATTTTTTAAAGGTACCCTCTCATAGTATATCAAGAAGTCTTTGTTGGGTGGCGTTGACAATGTATAAGACATTCTTCTGTAAGGATGAGTAGTAATTGGCAACTTAAAATATTTCCAAAGTTGAATGTCAACCTAAATTTCTTGAATTAAAAGGGACCGGCAGTATGGAATTTAACACTGGCTCGTTAACTTTCATCTACCAATATACACTTCATTTCATGTAAAATTTTGCAACCAAAAAAGGCGTTATGAAACCAATTAAAAGCTTGATTAACTTAATCTGGTTGCTCAAACATTTTCATATATATAGGGTAAATATAAAAATTGCAAGCTCTTATAGATCATTCCATTTTCTCTAAATCATTTTCAAATTTCAATATCACCTGTGTGTAAAATAACAAATTCACTTAAAACAAACATCTTTTAATTTGAAATCTGAAAAGGTAAATGGCAAAAAATTACCTTCCTTTTTTTTTTTATATATAAAACTCAAATTATCCAATCCTCCAATTCTAAATATATTTAGGAACTTTCTAAGATCAACGATGGTTATTTCTTTTCCATTTATTCACTCGACATAACAAATGATAATTCAATTTGAAAACTGTTGATGTGTGAAAAATTTTCACACCAAAGTATAAAAATTAAAGTTCAAAATCCAATTACAAAAATATTCCAAAGCAAAAGTATTGATGCGCGTTGAACTTACGATGCGATAACTTACGACAACAAAAAGAACGGCGAGGCTTTGTCCCCCGGAGAGGTTTTGACGCTCAAGTCAAAAATTGTCAATAAGAGGAAATTAGGGAGCAAAATGAAAGTTAGGAATGACAAGAATTTTGTAATGAGAGTTGTGTTTTTTGTGTTCAAGGGTCTACTAACCTTGAAAATTAACTATTTATAGTGATCCTGTATGGGTTTGGAGGACTTATGGGCTTTTACATAATTATTTAACCCATGAGGTTTCTATTTATCTTGGATTGAGTTCACGTAAAAAGATTACGATGATGCCCCTGATCTTAGGTGACTATTTTAGCTATATTGCCATGTATCTGTGAACTATTAGGTGATATATTTTTGTATCATTAAAAATCTACGATTAGCAAAAAACCTATGATTATTGAATTTTGAAATGAAAATAGAAGTTTTTAGATTTAAGAAACGTACTGTCAAATGAACGTCAAGAAGGTAGTATTAACATACAACACCAAGAATTGAAACAAACGCGGAGAGCTTGTCTTTAACTACGCAATTTTAATCATGTTTGTCAATCAACATTTCCTAAAACAATTGCTAATACTTAATATATAACAAGCCTCAAGCTCGCTAATTATAAATTGTATATAAAGTATTTGAAAGAAAATTTACTAGTGATGATGCTAAATAATATGTCCAATAATGTATGTATATACGGTTATGAGGTTGGGTTTATTAAGAGTATTTTAGTAATTTTATTTTTGCGATTCAAAATGGTCTAAATGGGTTAAACAATAAATGTATAACTATCCGTGGATAGATCTAAACCATCGATTTCAGGTATAAATATCAAAATAGTAAGTCAGGTTAATTAATCAATTCCTTAATTTTTTAAACTTTAATTTCATGTTGAATTTTACTCTCTAGTATAAATACTAATTTGAACATTGAAACCTATCTTGGAGGACCAAGCCTATCCTTTTCTTTTCATGTATTCCAAACGTAACTATTATATACTGTGCTTAACCTCTACTTTGGACAAAACTATATACAAACTACTCTAACTCAAATTTTTGTATCAATAACATCCTTGTGATGAGTTTGATTTATAAAATTAAGGTCGAAAAATCATGAGTCCTGATTTTCATCTTAAATTAATTGTCACAAGGGTAAACATTCCACATTTTTTTTGTTTTCTTTATACACTAATCTTAATTAATTATTTATTTTATTTTGTAGGAATTCTACACTTATCAGTTAGGTCAAACGCATATAGTTCTGCGGTCCAAAACTCGTCTGGCAGTAATATCTGTCTATATATATATATATGTTTATATATGTTTATGTGTCATCTTAACTCAATTATTTGGCCGGTGAACATCTTTAATTTGCATAATCTGCCAGCAGTAAATTTTCTTCCATCTTTTCTTTAGGGATTTCTTTCTCCTTTTCAAAAGGTAGATAGCAAATATTATAAGGTTTCCTTTGGATAGAAGGATTTGTCCATGGATGTGAAATCTATCAAATTGTTGGAGTAATTTTTTGAATTAAAGTCAGTGAATTTTAAATTAAAAAATAATTTTCAAAGTCATAAATTTATAATCACAATTGCCAATGCCAGTTTGAGCGACAAAATTATATGTAATCATCAACTCTTAATTTTAAATATTTAGTCGGATTTCATTCCATTTCTAACGGATCTAATAATACATCGATGACTTTGTCACCTTGTCAAATACATTATTTTAAATTTATTCAAATTAAATGTGTATGAAATGAATTATTTGAAATAACTTCTAATGTTGGATGAATTTAAAATTTATTGATTTTAACTTTACAAACCGTTTCAATAAATGGATGAATTTTAAACTCTTCAATACATTCTTTAAATCCATCGATGCAAACGAAATATAGCAGTACTATATATTCATAATTATTAAATACACTATGGAATCTGAGTGGTCCTAGCAAATTAAAGCATATACCAGTCTATCACTGTAAAAAAATACTGATCCCAAGGGCATTTTAGTCAGGACATAAAAGATTAACCAATCTGTTACTACAAATTAAGGTTTAGCTTCTTAATAAGGATTTTGTCATGAGATGATTAAGTGAGAAACCCTTACATGGTTTGATCAGTCTCCAACCACTTAATATCTTGACACGTAGCACATCAACATTGAATTACCTCAAAGATTTTAAGGTTTCTCCTCTTCTTTCAATAACCCCACATGCACTTGCATATGCTTTTCCACCATCCTTCTCTGTCCATCTTCAGTCCACCGTCTGATATCCATCCAACTTTTAACACCCCATGGCCCACACCCTTACCATGCACGTCAACCACACACAATCACACTTGCTTACAAAGCCTTATCATTGTTAGCTAGCTAGTGTTTCTTGACGAATCCCAGAAGGGTTCTCATAATTTGTTTGAAAGCGGAGGGAATGGTTATATAGTAATTCATTTTCCTCATCTCAAACAAGACTTTATATTATATATGAGGATTATACATGTATTGTGGAATTCAAGAAGAAGTTTTGAGGGAGAAAAAGGATTAATTTGTGAGGTTTTAATTTGTGAGTTTCAATTGATCAGTAGTGATAAGAAAGAAAGAAAGAAAGAAAGAAAGAAAGAAAGAGAGAATTATGGGAAGAGGGAGGGTGGAGCTAAAGAGGATAGAGAACAAGATCAATAGGCAAGTGACTTTTGCAAAGAGAAGAAATGGGCTATTGAAGAAAGCTTATGAGCTTTCAGTTCTATGTGATGCTGAGGTTGCTTTGATCATCTTCTCCAATAGAGGAAAGCTCTATGAGTTTTGCAGTAGCTCTAGGTATACACCCTCATTATACACTAAAACAACTTTACTTTTTCATCCAACTACTCATCATGTACTATAACCATTTCTTAGTAGGGATTTGTCTTTCTTTCATCATCAAGATTCCCTTTTTTTTGGTTTTTTTTTTTTTCTTTAGCTATGTTGTCATGTGGTGTTGTTGGTTTTTTGAGAGATCTGAATAGTAATAATAAGTAGGTGAGGAGAGGACTGAGAAGAGGAGAGGTCTTTATTGAATCTTGTTATGAGAAGGGGGAATTAGATGGTTGTTGCTCTCTTTTTTGGTGCTGAGGAAGTTTGCCTTTTTGGTGAATATTTTGGAGAGTATAGGACTTTGTGCTTAGGGATGATGTTAGATCTGCAAGAGGAAACCATGAAAAGAAGATCATTTCCATTTTTATGTTTGAGTTGTGTTTTTTTTTTTTTTTTTTTTTTTCTGATCTAGTTTTTGCTCTTCACAACTCTCTCTCTTACCCTCTTTTTCTGTTCTTTTTAATTAACTAGTACTTGATTTAGTCTTTGTAAAAAGAAAGGAGTTAGATTGATTTTCCTTCTCTTTTATTTTCATCAAAACATGGTCTGATCTAATGGAGCTAATTAAGTAAAAAAACATTTTTCATTTTTTAAGTACTACTTCTAGGGTACTACTACCCCTCCCATTTTGATCTCTCAGTAAAGAAAGATTGCATCTTTTAGCAAAGATCCCAGGAATGGATGTTTATGAATCTGCTGTAAGTTTGCTGCTTCTCCTCAAAAATGAAAACTTTAGGGTTTCTTTTGAATTATACATGTTTGTCCAAAGTTTCAACCTTTTTAATTAGTGTTTGTATGGTCTTTCGTTGCAAATCTGCTTCCAAAAATTTTTCATCTACCGACTTGGGTACCCCGCAAAATCTTTTCTTTCTTTTCCACCTCTTCTGAGCAAAATTTTTTTTTTTTTTTTTTCCTGATTTTTTGAGGACCCTCTAAGGAGATGGTGAGCTTTTTCTGTGGGGGCTGGAAAAAGAGTTTTCATCAACCATTTTCTTGGGTCTAGGGTTAGGTCTGATGGATTTAGGGTTTTGGTTCTTGCAATGCAATTTTGTCTTATCCTCCATTAGAAATGGGGGGATCCTGCAGGTTGTTCAATATTCATTGTTCAGTCTTGGATTTTGTGTAGTGTTCTCCCCAGATAATTCAAAATCACATCTTATCAATAAAATATATGTATTTCTTTTGGGGGGTTCCTGCAAATATCTGTTTTCTAAATTTTTTTTAATGAATATTTGTTTAAATTATGTTTAGACATAGACTTCTTAAATCAAAATTTGAGTGTTACTAACCAAAAACATTTGAGTTTCATTTTGTATGTGTTAGTCATGAAGTAGCATTATTAGCTGGAGGAGCATTAGAACCAACAGAAATGAGTTGTTCACCTCAAATTACCCATGGATATTACATGGGATCAGTTATTTCCTTCTTCTCTATTTGTTTTCTATTTTTAAATGAATGATCTAACAGAGAAAAAAGCCAGTACTACCACTGCAATGAAATTTTTTACGAAACTCAGAAACAGAAATAAAGTTTTATTAATTTAATTCATAAAAATGGATGGAGAATGAATTAACATAGTCATGATACATCAGAATAAATATTCATAAATATTAATATCTTTGTTTAAGCAGTTGTATAAGTAGAGATCATAATTTTGGGTGTATTCTTTGACTTTATTGAATTACTATGTATAGTTTTTTATGCTTCTATTTACACCTCCTGACTGTCTTTTATTTCCAAAATACTGGACTAGATGAACAAGATGCCACCAAAAGATATATAATAATGATTCATGTGAAAGGTTGCACGTAGGAAACCATTCTCTATTATATTTGCAACCACATTTTAACTTGAATTCTGAATAGAAGGATAGTTTAGAGTAATCAATTGGATTTATACACTTTAATTGCCATTCTTTTGGATAAGAATGTAAAAGATGAGTTTACATACATGATACATATAACTCGTGTTCTCACAACTCCTACAAGGGAAAGTATACTAAAGCTCTAATTTTGTGCATTTTCTCAATGAAAAACCTTTAACTTCTTATTTTTATCTTTAGTTTGATTAATTTACCTAATCTTACCATTGATAAAGATAGAACAACCTCTTTGATGTATAAATCAAGAACAATATGTTTCCTCAGCACTTTTTGCATGTCAAACCATTTTTTTTTTTTTTTTTTACCCAAGATTAAAAGGAATTTCCTTTGAGGATGTATTGACATTTGGATATATTACATTGACAATACAATCAGGTTAGTTATAATTAATTTCAGAAATTAAAATCCACTTTTCCTTTTCATTAATTTGTATTTTCTTTACATAATTGAAAAACTTTAGTATCAAGATTAGTTTTTTTTTTATTTTTATCTGCACACTTATCGAGTCTACAGCAATTTTTAGTACTATATAAAGGAATTCATATTTAACTTTATATCCAATCTGTATTGTATAGTTCAGGGCTACATTAAAATGTATTGTAGATAACTAGATATCTCCTTTAATGTATTCTTGCCTTTTAGGCTCTTCCTCTAGATTTTCTTGTAGTACAGTATTTTCATTTTTTTGGTGAGATTTCAATCTGGCCTAATTTATTTGGGAAGCTCGTTTTTGAAGACCTCCAAAGTAGCAGTGTTCATTTATTTTCCAGAAGGTTGGAAATTAAAGAATTAAACTTGAAAAAGTAGTCAGTACCAGAAAAAATAAACTAATTAAAAGGCTAATTACCTCCCTACATTTTGGAACAGAAAAGGATCCTACTTTATTGTGGTTGAGTATATATACATTGTGCATTCACTACTAACATTGCAGCTATAGACTAAACTCTCTGGTATTTATACAGTTTTGTCATCTAAATTCTCCTTAACCTACTACTGTTACTCGTGATAAGACTGTGATTTTAATTAAATTTTAACTACTGAAAAAATAATAGTAGGAGTTTTTGTCTTGATATTGCACATTTTGTAACCTTGAGTCATTAGTAGAATGAAAAGAGTGAGAAAACCGGACTTGGTTGTATACTTTCTTGTTGAACCATCCACAAAATGCAGCAAACTGGGTGCAATATGAAGAATCTGTTCAATTTGTATTGCATTTGGTACATGGTTGTACCATTCTCTCTCTTTTACCGACTCCATTTGTTCATATTGCTCTAATCTTTCTCGATGACTGTGAATAGTTAATTGCATATTGACTCATATGTTTGCAGGAGATAAGTAGTCAGCAGGAGTATTTGAAGCTTAAAGCACGTTACGAAGCCCTACAAAGATCACAAAGGTACTTCACTGCTAGAGAATGAATGAGCTTCTTTGAACATTTTTTTTTTTTTGAAAAGATAGTAAAATCGTTTTCTTTGTGCATTGTGATGCTAGGAATCTCTTGGGTGAGGAACTTGGTCCTTTAAACAGCAAGGAACTTGAATCATTGGAAAGGCAGCTTGATTTGTCTCTGAAGCAGATCAGATCAACACGTGTACGTAATCAACTATATATTCTTCTCCTTTTTCTCTTCTTCTCCGTGCAGAACTGCTTACTGAGCAGTTTTTCCAATGTTAGCGTATTGGCTTCAATTTTCTCATTGACCAGCCCTTGATCATACATTTGCCTAGAGACACAGAAAACCAACAAGAAAAAAACAAATGAAGTATTCATTGATTTTCTTGAAGCTATGTCTAATCATTAAAATCTACTAGCATATGTAGTGATTCATCTGACATTTTCAGTATCTAGCTAACTGAGACACTACGCAATCTATGCTTTTACTTCTAATATGGATAGAGTAGCATAGTCTAATGCATTTGATGCTTAAAACAAATACCTACAAAATAAAAGCATCTCCAATTTGGGGATGATCATTTCCTTCATGCTAAGAACATGCTGTTGATGCTTTGGAAAAAAAAAGGCTGATCTTGACTGCATGATTTCATACTATGATCACCATAAAAAATCAGGATAAGCACTCTTTATTTTTCTATGCTTCTCCATTAATCTTTTCTGGAGTTTCATGAACCAATATCAAAATACTTAAGAAAATAGTGAGAAGATTGTGTGTACACTAATTTAAATGACCTCAACTGTCTTGCAGACCCAACTAATGCTGGATCAGCTCACAGATCTTCAGAGAAAGGTACTAAAATAATCTAAAATTTTCAAGGAACCCACAATTTAAGTTTCTGTCACATTGCTGAGACCTTTTAAATATATACTATTCTTTAATTTGCAGGAACATGCTTTGAATGAGGCAAACAAAACTCTAAAACAAAGGGTAATTAAGTTGCGATTTTCTAGTACTTAGATGTTTCTAACTTCTAAAATTTCCCAAGGCGGCGTATAAATAGTTGAAAACCATTCATTTCGTTGTGCAAAAAATCACATGAACATGACAAAAAAAATAACAACCTGGATGTTTTGCAGCTGATGGAAGGAAACCAAATAAATCTCCAGTGGAATCCAAATCCACAGGATGTGGGATACGGCCGACAACCAGTTCAAGCTCAGGGTGATGGCTTTTTTCATCCACTGGATTGCGGTGAACCTACATTGCAAATTGGGTATGAACTCTACAATAGGAATCCCAATAACAATATATATAATGTACTATCAGTTTCTACTTAGCATCTGAAAGCAACAGATGTCCTAAAATATCCTCTAGATTTTTTAAAAGAAAAATTTTTAATGTTGTTAAATGGTTGTACTTAATTCTTGCATTAACATTGTCATTGAAATTCAGATACCAGCAAGATCCAATAACAGTGGGAGCAGCAGGCCCCAGTGTGAATAACTACATGGCTGGTTGGTTACCATGAAAAGAAGAAGGAAAATTGCCTGTCATGTTTAATGCATTTGACGGCTTTCATAAGACTCAATTATGCATTTGATGTTCTATGTATTTTATTTTGACTAAAGAAATTGTGTAATAGTGTGAAAGAATTTTCATAAGACACTACTATTATTATATTTCCATAATGTGGACCAACGAACCTAATTAAGTCATGTGTGACTGCTCTAAGACTTGATTTTGTCATTTTTTTTTTCATGCAAATTCACTGGATTTAAAAAGCTAAAATGCTCTTTGATCTCGAGTTATCTATCAACTCTGTAATACAGGGTCGATATCCTCGAGTCATGCATAATTTTATAATGCTGAGGTAAATATATTATGAATGACTAAAATGCAATAAAAATATCTATTTTATATTTATTTCAATATATATGAGACTAAGCGAGTAACATAGAGTTACCGTGTTTGATGAGACCCATTGAAGTGTTTCACAGACAAAATTCCTAGCGGATGAAAAATTAAATGTGTTAGCGTTCATTTGATTACAAGACAGCAAATATTTAGGTAGATCCGGTCTTTGGTCTACTCGTAAATTCTGTGATGTGGATTAAATTTTAAAAAATCTATAACATCAGCTGATGCAAGCAAAATTCTTTAAAATTTAATTCTGATAACAAGGTCTATAGATAGATTCAAAAATCGGATCTATCTAAATATTTTACTCACGAGATTTGTTGTTGTAGTTTACTGGTTGACATTTTGGGCTCGTATTTGTTTCTTGTAACATTGACAAAATTAACTTTTGGGCCTTTGAGTAACTGGACTAGGCTCAAATTTTACTTTGAGGCCCATGATGTGCATGTCCATTTTTTCATTTAGGTTCCGCAAATTTGAGAAATCTAAATCCATCTTACGACTTGTTTTCTCGCCCGTTTTCTGAAAATCATGCATTTCCTTCAAGTAATTCAATGTTTTGAAACCAGACCAGATTGGGTATTAAACTGCTGACTTGTTCGGTTTGCAATTCAATGCTGATTCATTAATTTAATTTTTTTTTGTGTCTTATACATTTAAAATGATCTAAAAACATATTTTTATGAAATCTAAAATATAATATAAACATTACTTTTTGAGAATTCTAGTCCTAATACTTAAAAATACTAATCAAATTTCTAACAAGAAAAATCAAATCTGTACAAAAATAAGTATAAAAAAATAAAAAAAAACAATAATTTAATAGTTTAGATTTTAGTGTGTTCATTGTTTTGGAGTTTATTTTACGATTTTTTAATTTTTTTTTATTTAAATCATTTTTTATTTTAAAATTGGGGTAAAAAAACTCCAAATACCGGTAGAACTGATTTTATTTCAATTCATAGTTTTTTCAATTCTATCTGATTTTTAATACAGACTGGATATATAGATGAATTACTGATACTTTCGATTCACGTTCTAATCGATCTAACCGATCTATCCAATCCGATTTTCAAAACACCCGCATAAATAAAGAATCGACCCCACCACACGCATAAACATAAATAACAGTAATATTTCAAAGAATCGATACTAAGGTTTTCCAGTAGCATAATTAATGCCTCAGAAAAAATATGGTTGACATTTTTTAAAAAAAATGAATCTTTTAAGGAATCGATTTTGGTAAAGCACCTTTTCGAATAATGCATAGGAAACAAGTCGATTTGGTAACTCAGTTTATTCCGTAGTACTATCTTTCTTATGCTTCTGTGTCAACATGGATTTTGATTTTCCTTGTTGATTACGAGAAAAAGGTTCTTCGTACAAGGAAGGATATTACTAAAGTGTGACATACGTAAATACGATTGCTTCTAATTTTTCTGAAACAAACATATTAGGAGTAGAACATTTTTTTTTTTTTTTTTTTGGCTACTAAAAAAAATTAATTCACATAGCAACAAAATAATATATACACATGTAAAAGATGTAAAGTTCATGTTTGAATTGGTAGATTTGAATTCACTTATTTAATGATTAAAATCACACTTTTATTAGTTAGTAAATTTTAAATTTTGAATTAAATCAATTAATATGTTTGAATAATTTATTATGGATTTAGATTTCAAATCAGACACACTTAAATCGTTCTATCTAAACACAATATAAAAGAAATTATGATTTAACATAGGCGAATTATACATCTTAAATATGCTTTGTTTGGATAAAAAAAAATATTTATTATTCTCTAAATAATATTTTACAATTATTTCACATATATTTTTTATCTCACATATATTTCATTAAAAAATTATTATAATACTTTATAAATAATATAAAAAAAATTGACCGTTCAAACAAAATAATATCACATATAATATATAGACGCAAACAAAGTAAAGTTGCTATAGTCCCTCTCCTTTCCACCTCTTCCAAAGAACTAGAAAGTCATGTGACATATTTGGCAGTTCGAAAAATTCTTATATGAATCCGATTCACAATAGTGAAATGAATTTCTTAATTCACATTCATTCACATCATCCAAAAAAGTTTATTTTTAATGAGTTAGAGTAATGTGGATGAATGTGAATTAAGAAATTTATCTCACTCACCGTAAATCAAATCTATATAAGAATTTCCTTGACAACTATCAAACAATCCATTATGGAGTTCAAGTGATTAAGCTAAACACCGCTTCCTTGAGGAAAAGTTGTGAAGAATACGGGAAGGAAAAAAAAAGAAGAAGCAATCACTTCTTTCGATTCCATTTATATTGTTAAACTTCATATATTAAAATGTCACATTATTTAAAATAGATAATTTATATTATTCAAATTTTAAATTTATCCTTCTAAACATTACAATATTTCCAACATTACTAATCATCAATAGATCCCGATAATCAATTAATCATCCATCTATAATATCTTTTCTCTTTTCTCTTACAACTAAAAACTCTCAAAATTCAAATCCATCACTTCTTTCGGTCCCATTTATATTGTTAGATTTCTTATAATAAAATGTCACATCACTTTTATAGTATTTAAATTTCAAATTTATCATTTTAAACATTACAATATTTTCAACTTTAATAATCATTGGATCCCGATAATCAATTAATCATCCATATATCATATCTTATCTTTTTTCTCCTAATAATAAAAACTCTCAAAATTCAAATCAATCACTTATTTCGGTCCCATTTATATTGTCAGATTTCTTATATTAAAATGTCACATTACTTAAAATAGATGATTTATATTATTTAAATTTCAAATTTATCCTTCTAAACATTACAATGTTTCCAACTTTAATAATCAATTGATCCCGATAATCAATTAATCATCCATCTATCATATCTTCTCTCTTTTTTGCTACTAATAGAAACTCTGAAAGTTATTTAAGTCAATCACTTCTTTCGGTCCCATTTATATTGTCAGACTTCTTGTATTAAAATGTCACATTGCTTAAAATAGATGATTTATATTATTTAAAATTTAAATTTATCCTTATAAACATTACAATATTTCCCACTTTAATAATTAATGGATCCCGATAGTCAATTAATCATCCATCTATCATATTTTCTCTCTTTTCTCCTACTAATAAAAACTCTCAAAATTCAAATCACTCTGACTTCTTATATTAAAATATCACACTACTTAAAATAGATGATTTATATTATTTAAATTTCAAATGTATCCTTCTAAACATTACAATATTTCCAACTTTAATAATCAATAGATCCCGATAATCAATTAATCATCCATCTATCATATCTTCCCTCTTTTCTTCTCTTAATAAAAACTCTCAAAATTCAAATTTTTTCTTAAAGTCAATGTAAATCAAAAAAGAGTATTTGTGGATATTTAGTAAAAATTTATAATTACCAACAATTATATTAACCAGACGTGAAGAGTATTTATTATGCACTATATTATCTTTCAGAAGGGATATATCCTATTGCCTAAATCCTCGAGTCGTCGCATTTGTTACTTACTAGTCATGATGGCGCTGCAATCTAGCTTTATTTTTGACTGACGGAGTTTTTTTTTTTTTTTTTTGTCTGCTTCCATTTAAATAAGAGAACTGGATAAGACGAATAAATGCACCAAATGAAACCTAAATTTTTTATTATTTTTGTACCCTTGTCGTTTCGTTCTTTTAAGATAAAAGTTTACCAAGACTCATGGTTCAATTAAGATTAAAGATTTAATCTCATTTTCTATAACAAATTTTTGTTCCACATTATGAATGTTTCAGACATACACTTTTTTAATAAATGTTATTATATCTAAAGTACAAAACAAGGTTACATTTGAGAATTTTTTCTTTTTAAGTGTAATTTGAGATTTGTTAGAATTAGAATACGGGAATGACTTATTATCATTCACATAAAATGCATAACTCTATTTATTCAAATACGAAATATTATTTATTATTTTTAAATTGTAATATTTTTTAATAATTATTTCAATACGTCTCCAAAGCAACTTTTATCTGTATATATTATATTTTAAAAATTTGTTTACTCGTATTCCAAGTAATGAATGTTATGTATTTGACAATAGGAAATGCATGAGTAGTATTACATTAGGCATATATCTTTAATACCACAATGTGGTGATTGAAAGTGATTTTAAAAAATAAAATAAAATAAAAAGCATCATCTTCTTTGCTTGGTACAAAGTACATTATCATGTTCAAAATGTTTTTCGTCCTGTAATGTTGTGACCGGTGACAGACGTGGCCTGGACTGATTACACCACCCTCCGTTGGGAAAAATTTTATTATAAGAAATTTCATGTGATATAATAAGTGATATTTTTAAAATTAATAAAATTTTAATATTATAAATAATAATTTATCAATTAAATTTTATTTTTTAATTTACTATCATTTTAAATAGTAAAATATCAGTTTAATAAGATATTTTTATAATAAAATTTTTCTACAGTTGCCATTCTGAAGCTGAGGTGAGTCGTGCTCAGTTGGCCATTCATTCCTATAATAATAATAATATAATATTATACTGACAGAAAAAAAAACAAATAAAGCAAAAACAAAACATAAATTTCACCGTTAGTTTACAGTTCACTGCCACGTGTCACAAAAACCTTCCTCTTATAAGAATTAAACTTTAGTTAATAATATAAAATAGGTGTGATATAAATTAAAATAATTTAAAAAAAAAAATGAATGTGATAATTATTAAAATAATTTAAAAATAAAAAAATTTATTATTTTTTTATGTCAGGAGAATTGAGTAAAAAAGAATTTGTCTGTCAGAAGAGGAGCCCAACACTTATCCATTTAATTATTCTTTTCCAAAAAAAAAAAAAAGAAATTTTGAATAACGACAAACATTTCACCGTCTTACGGCGTCGTATAAATATTAATAAATTAAAAAGTGGTGGTAGATCGTAACCAGAGAGAGAGAGAGTGGAGAAGATAGGTGGTGGTTCCGCGATAGATATCCCCACGATCCCAGTGGAATAATTCTGGTGGTTTCTCGACCGCCGAGAAATATGAAATTCCCATTCCTTTCCACTATATACCCAGACGCAAAGCAAAGCAAAGCACTTGCATTTTGAAATCTCTTTTCTATCTACAACAGAATCGAATTTATATTTAGGGCAAACGAAACGACGACAGCGCTCTCTTTCTCCCTCTGTTATTTCCGTATTTTTTTTGAAAAAAAATGGGGCGGAGAAAGGTGGAGATTAAGAAAATCGAGGACAAGAGCAGCAGGCAAGTCACGTTTTCGAAGAGGAGGAAGGGAATGATGAAGAAAGCTCAAGAACTCTCCGTTCTCTGCGACGTCGATGTTGCCGTCCTCGTCTTTTCCACCCGCGGCAAGCTCTATGACTTCTGCAGCACCAACAGGTTCCTTCGCTTTCTCTCTCTGTGTTGTTTATCGTCTCCTTTTTTTTTTTCAGGAAGATCTTGTTACTTTTGAAATGTGACGACGTGATTATTTTAATATTTTTTCATTATAAGTGTTTAATCCACTATAGCATGATATTGATGAATTCGGTTCTATTTGTTTGTTGTAATTGTGTTAAAAAAAAAAAAGTAATAGTCTCGAAAAGTCGTGCCTTTTTCTTTTTGTATTGTTTGATGGATTTTTTGGGAGTATAGTTTCTATTTATGGCTCAACTAGTTTCCAGGTATAGAAAACTAGCTAGCTGCTGTTGTTGCTGGTGCTTTTCAACAGTGTTTTGGAAAAGGATAAGCATAACTGAGTGGGGTACATCTGTCATTACCAAATTTATTAGAACGTTCTCCCAAGTCAATTTTGTCTGTGCTACTGATGCATCCTGCCTGCATGCTTGGTCAGAGTGTTTTTGGAGTTAATTAAAAGGTTCATTTGTGATGTGACACCTGGCTGGACTAGTTTTCTCTCTTAATTATGCATAGATTTTCCCTCATATGTATTTGACCTGCTTAATCATTGCACTATGGTTGCGACTGCAAGATCAAAATTGAAAAAATTCTCAACATCTAGCGAGTTTGGGGAAGTAAAACAAGTAGCAGATTTCAATCTGGCTTGTTCATGTAGTTCTATTAGAAGTATTTCAGGTATAACCAAGATCGAACATAAACTAAACTGAGATGTGTGGAATGATATGTATGTTTTCGATAATCACTAGTGCTTCTAGTTACACATCAATATAGATAACTTCATAATTTGTATGACGACCTTATTATCTTTATTGTGCACTACAAAAGATATTTGACTATATATTTAACTTGTTACTACAACATGTAAAATGTAGAGAATGGTCGTTATTGAACAGTTTCGAGTGATTAATCGGTGAGATTCTTAGTTTTTTCTATCTTAATGAGTTATGCTCAAAATATTATGAAATAGAAAGCTCGTTAGTTAAGTCACTCCCACATTTGAAGGCTTTTTAATTGATATTAGCCCATAGTGTTGTGGTTTTTGGAAAACTATCCTCCCAAACATTGCAAGTCCTTGTTAGTTTGGTAGTAAAATGTAGAGAATAACTATTATTGAATGGTGAGATTCTTAGTTCTTTTCTATTTTAATAATGAGAGTCAATGGCCCAAATGTGATGAGATAAAAATCTAATTAGTTAAACCACTCTTAGATTTGAAGGCTTTTTAATTGATGTTAGTCCGGAGTGCTGCGGTATTGAAATCTACCTTCCCGACATGCGAAACCCTGGTAGTTTAATACTAAAATATAGAAAATGAATTGGTGAGATTCTTTGTTTTCTTTTATCTTGATGAGATTACCCAAAATATGATGAAATAGAAATCTCGTTAGGTAAGTCACTCTCAGATTTAAGGCTTTTGAATTGAAATTAGGCCAGAATGTTGCGGTACCCTCCTAATATGCGAAACCCTGGTAGTTTAATGGTAAAGTATAGAGAATGATAGAATAGTTTTGAGTGATTGGTGAGATTCTTAGTTATCTTTTATCATAACACATTGAGACAATGCCCAAAATATGTAAATAGAAATCTTATTAGTTAAGTCACTCTCAGATTTGAAGGCTTTTTAATTGATATTAGCCAGATTGTTGTGGCATTTGGAAAGTAACCTCCCAACATGTGAAACCTTGGTATTTGGAAACTACCTTATTAAAAAAGGAAACCCTAGCTATTCGAAATATTTGTTCCATGATGCTTTTGAATAATAAAAGACAATAAGTTCATATCTAGATAAAGAAAGATTTAGTAAGTCGAGCTTTAAGAGAACTTGATCAGAGTTTTGCCCGAGTGTTTATGCGATCCTTGGTGGGACCTTGTCATATCCACAACAATAGTTCCATCACTTTCGAGAAAATCTCTTATCTTAGGACAATGCTATTCTTGGCTTAATACACTAATTTTGTGAAATATGCAAGGTATTCGACCTTTGTTATTTGAAGTAATATTGAAAGGAATGTACATTTGTCTGATTTAGTTTACCATCTATGGGATTGAATATGCCCGAGCATCAGGCTTCAAGACCCAGTACAGCAAGGCCATTATTTACACTATTGGTTGCATTCGTGTAAAGTCCGCCCCTTGAGGTTGAAATCATGGGAATTTGATGAATACTCAAATGAATAGGACACCTCCCATCCATTTTATTGAATAATGAGAGTCCCAATAAAGTGTCTTATTGAACTTGATGAACACTCAAATGACTAAGACATCTCCCATCCATTTTATTGAATAATTGGAGCCCCAATAAAGTGGCTTATTATTATTATTATTATTTGCAGAAGCCATTAGCCTTAATGAACAACCAAGCGATTAACATAAAATTACACATGATTATACCCATATCACCAAGTACTATAATGAAAAGAGTATTAATTGTACTGGTTGTCCTTTCGTTCCAAGTATTACCCAAAGCATGCAATCAATTCCTACCCTTTGTAGGAAATTTATGTGCATTAAGTTTTATAAGTTTTAACCTAGCATAATAAACTTATTCTTGGGTATCAAGCACGCATCCCTGTTTGATTCTAATTGATAGGCAAATTGATATGGAAAGCCTGAGTATCAAATTTCGAGAGCCAATGCAAGAAGGCCAGTATTTACATGATTGGTTGCATTTGTGTAAAGTCTGCCCCTTGAGTTTGAAATCTTTAGAACTTCATGAACACTCGTACGAAGAGGAGACCTCCCATCCTTTCTATTGGATCATGGGTACCCTGACAAAGTGGCTTATTTTAGGGTAAATTCTATTTATACCACCTGTGGTTTGGTCATTTTTCACATAATTCCTTTATATGTTAAAAACCTAAAAACCCCCCTCTTATGCTTCCTGTTTGAATGTCCAACTAACAGAAATGCCTTGACTAATGGAATGGTTATGATGGACAATGATACACTTCCGCCTTCCATTTTAAATACTACTCAGTCCTGAACATTTCTTTTTAAAAAAATAATATAAAAAGAAAAGTAACAAATGATAAATCAGGAAAAAAAATAAAAATTCACGAACAAAATGAAAAGGTATTAAAAAAAAAATTCAAAAGAAAAAAGAAAAAAAAAAAAACTAGCATCCATTCCTCTTATCATCATCCCCAGGACACTTTCTTCCCCTTTTACCATCGCCACCATATTTTCTTTCCACTACTAGCTGACCTCTGTTACCATCTTCCCTTTTTACCACTAGCCCACCATGGCCACCCTTTCCCCTTTAACTAACAGTCCACTAGCACCCTTTTCCCTTTAACCACTATTCCAACCTCTACTATCCTCGCAGTTGTAGTCACCTTTAGGCCTACACAAACCTCTGCCACCTGTCACTATCTTTCTTTTTCTCCCTAGCTCTGCCACTACCTCCCTCATCTTTTCAAATTCGTCAATCTCCCAACAGCTCTTTGCCATCCTTATTCCCTGAACCCTACCCCCACATTCTCCACCACCAATTCCACATCCTTTTCCTGAACCCCCTACAACACTTCTTCCTCTACCCGTGGATCCCAATCCCTCACACTACAGCAGGTTCATCCCCACTCTATCCTAATACCTGTCACCTCATCACGACCCTCCATTTTGTTGGCCAAAAGCAACCTAAGAGGGGGGTGAATTAGGTTGTCTCAAAAAACAAACCTTTTGAAGTGCTTAATGAAAATGCAAACTTTGTGCAACAAATGAATACTTAAGCACAAATGATCAAAGATAAATATTTAACAATCAAAGGTTAAAGAAGAAATAAAAGA
Source organism: Cinchona pubescens (assembly GCA_025175665.1). Classification (NCBI taxonomy): domain Eukaryota; kingdom Viridiplantae; phylum Streptophyta; class Magnoliopsida; order Gentianales; family Rubiaceae; genus Cinchona; species Cinchona pubescens. The sequence continues at coordinate 1,490,769 of JANKKI010000141.1, forward strand.
TTGAGAATATCAAACCAAACTCTCAACTTCTCAAGTTTGGAGTACATCCACTAGTAGTGCCTCTTCAAAGAAGGTGAGACAATAACCTTCTAGTACACAAAGTAGGCTCACCCTTGCACCAACTAAGGTCCTCTAGTTGAGCTAAAGGGTTTTACACTACAACCTCACTTTTGTATACTTGTTATCCCTCCACTCTTACACTTGAAGATCACTCACTAGTCTACTCTTGCTCACACTAATTTTCTCTAGTTGAGCCAAGAAAATTATACTACCCAAACTAATACAATCCACAATATTTTAGCCTATTTCTCCCAAAATAGCTACTTACAAGTGTTTGTATTGAATGTAGTAGTTCCTTACATCATTTGGATATCCTTGGGCTATTTATAGATAAAATATGTGCTGAAATTTGAGCTCCAACGGTCAAAAAATTAGTTGTTAAAAATTAGCCGTTAGGGGTTTGGACGGTGGTTCGGACGTCCGTTCATGCATCCTACAACTTCATGAGCAGTGTCTCGGACGGTCATATGCATCCTACAGCTTAATGAACAGTGTCTCGGACGGTCATATGCGTCCTCCAGCTCTGACAGAAAATTACTTCATTTCAAGCTCTTTTTTTTCGGACGGTCTTCAACGTCCGATCATCATACTTTCAAATTCCTTGTCTCGGACAGTCTTTTGCATCCGAAGCACTATCTTTCGGACAGTTATCTACGTCCGAAAGATGTGTTCTTTCTCGCTGTTGAAATCATGTTTCGGATTTTCTGTCAGAGCTCCTTTCTTTCGTACGCTCTTCATCGACCGTAAGGTATTGTTCAACTTTTGGTTGTTTTTCTCTGATCTAGATTGTGTTCGGATAATCATTTTCGTCCGAGCCTCCCTTTTTTTCTGCACACTTGTTTTCAAGCCGTTAGTACGATTTGGTCATTATCAAAACATGATTATCAAAATTGGGGTCCAATACATTTCCTGCTCTAATGTCACCCAAACCACCGGCTCCACCCATTCACAAGAGGGAAAAAAACTGTGAAATCTTTATTTTCATTTTTTCTAAATACTCTCCGAAGTTTTTAGCCCCAATTTTGTATTTCATCCACATCTAAGGTAAAGGACAAAGGGTAATTTGGGGAGGAAAAAGGTTAGTTTTTTCAAAAGAAGTTGAAATTTTCAGAATCACGTGCACTCTCTCGTGCATGATATTCAAACAATGTCACTAAAGCCAATTTCCGTTAGTTGAACATTTAAACCAAAAGCATAGTGTTTTTTTTTTGGGCGCAGAAGCCATTAGCCTTAGTTAAAGACCAAGCGATCAACATAAAATTAAACATGATTATACCTATCTCACAAAGTACTCAAGAAATGATGAAAAGAGTTTTCATTGCCTTAGGTTTCCTTCCGTTCTCTTTATCAAGTATTACCCAAGACATGCAATCAATTCTCACCCTTCGTTCTTTATCAAGTATTACCTAAGACATGCAATCAAATCCCACCCTTCATAAGGAATTTTGTGAGTTTAAGTATTGACCTAGCATAATAAACTTATTCTTGGGTAACAAGCTCTCTCTTTGATTTTAATTGATAGGCAAATTGATATGCAAAACGTCTTGACATGAGACATTTAGTACATTGTTGTAAATAGGCTAAAGTCCCCCAACAGATGCTATGCTGACTAGTGGTAAAAGAAGTTAGCTATAATATTTGAAACCCTTGCACGAATAAGGAGAACAGGAGACGACGCTTTTTCATAACATGCGTGGATGTGATTGTACTTCGTGTTGGAATATCCGAACATAAGTGCTACCTTACATGTAAAGCAAGCAAATAAATTTTGTTATACTCATTTAACATATTGTCTTGATAGATGTACTATGCACTAACTATGCTCCTGGGAGCATCGGTTGGACTTGCTTATGCCTACATCTATTTAATACTGAATGGTTGAGTTTTTCTATCTGACCAACCAAATTAATTTAGTGAAAGATACTCATTGTACACACGAAACTGAACAACTTCCCCTAAGAAAATTCTCTTTGCTTTTCCTTCCCTTCTTCCACCACTAGATTCTTCAATTCCTCCTTCCTTCATATCCTTTCCGCTTCTTCTTCATCGTATTCATTCCTCCTTTTAAATTGGTTTATTTACATTGGCACATTACTTCAGAAATCTCTTTTCTTAATAGAAAGCTTGGTCTTCAATGAGTAAAGCTAGTGACTTTCTATTATTGCGCTTGTACATCTATCACTTTACAAGTGGAGAGAAGTAGGTCTCTCTAATGATGATGAGATCATGTATTAGGGTGGCGATATTACCCTACCAATCTCAAGCTTTGCTAATCTAGATAGTGAAAACTTGAATGTGATAAATCCACTGTCATCATATCCATCATGTCTTGTGTGAGCAAATTGGCCAACCAAGGTGGTCTCATTGTTTACGTAGACAATACATTTTGATGCTCTAAAAGACCTGGGGGAAAAAAATGAGAGCTCATTAAGATGAGAGCTAAGCATCCATGGTCACTATACCTACTATCGGATTTTTTTTTTAATTATGTTCTTGGCCAACCTCATATAAAAGAAATGGATCTCTTCCATGTAAAATCCAGTGCAAGTCGAAAAGAATTTAATAGCCACTACATATGGTTTCTTTCGTGATTCATTATACTCTAATTAGTTATCAAAAGGCATATCATAAAAGGAATGCCATCTCTCATAGTCTACCCAAGAAGATGCCATATTTACGGGTGCAACAATTAAGTGACATGCTTTTTTTAGTTTATTTTGTAAGAAAGAAACATTTGGAAGTCCAAAAATAAAAAAGGATGTAGAAATGAGTATTAAGGCATTTTTTTTTATGTTTTCTTGGGTAAAATAGTTGAAAATGTTAATTTCATGTATATATGTGTTAAAGTTTTATATGGTGGTACAATTTTCATTGTTTCGGAATCATTGGATAAATTGTTGAACCAAACTACAATATTCAGCTTTTAAATCTAATGACTCTTATGCCCACATTACAACCAAAAAAAGCAGTCGTTGATTTTACACATGTAGAACATGCCTACTTAGTAAAAAGTCATATTATAGCATTAGTGTAGATTAACATTCTTATAACCTAAAAGAATTCTTCTTATGCACATTTCATCTTCTATAAATGCTCATAACATATGAAACAGGTACAAAAAATTTTCATTATTATATTTCAAATAAGACAAAATGTTAAATTTGTGTTATAATAATGTCATTTTTATAATTATATTAAAAATAGTGACTTGTACCAAGTTTTCCGACATTTATTTAGATAAAGCCAACTAGATCACAAAACTTGAAAGCCAACAATATGACAACATTTTGATTAATTTATGCTCATACTTGAATAGTAAGAGCTAATTAATGTAATATACTAAAAATTAGATTACCTTCGTCCTATTGAAGTTGTCACTATTTAACTTTTTTTTGTTAATGCGTCAAGTTGAATTATGTTTAGATTTCTTTAAATTTTCTAAATTTTAAATCTACATGTGTTGATATTTGATATAAATTTCATTTTTCTTGAAGAAATTTTACTAAAAATCAAATAAATATACATAAATTCTTCTTTACAAAATTGCTCTGTTTAATCAAAAAAGTTAAACTACGACAAACAAATTGGGACAGAAGTAGTAAATTTTCTTTTCAAGCATAATATCTAAAAATTAGATTAAACTAAGTTGTAATCCTGTGCTGAGCACAGGGCAAACTTAAAAAAAATAAGATAATATAACATAAAATAAGATAATATATAGAATGACACTATGAAAAAGCAAATAAAATAAAATTTGGTTAATCTACAATTGAGGCTGATTGTTTTTATTCTATGTGGAAGATAATGAAAAGCTGGATTGTCTTATTTGTAAAATTAATAGTGTGCACAAACAAAAAAAAAAAAAAAAAAAAAGGTAGGAACATACAAAACGTTGCCTATGAATCAGTAGAATGCAAATAAACAAAAAAATCTTAATACATACACAAATATTTTTGTGGTCCAAATAGATTGATAGGCAACTTTGTTGTCTGCATAGATACGCAAGTATCCATTATCAAATTTCGAAGGACCTTCTTTTAAGTTTTAAGGAATTTTCTTAAATCTATAAGAAAAAAGGAATGAATTCTACCACTTTCATCCAGGTTGCAAAGAGGTGCTCTTGACATACTGTTCCACATCCCCTTGCACAACTATAAATAGAAAAACAAAAAGGGTCGAACTACCAGGTGAATCATTGAACCCCAAAAGCTGTGGTATCTTGCAAATAACATAAACCTTATGGTATAATATTTTACTATCTTTCCTTGGGTATGCCATTGATATTTTTTTCTCTTTCTCTCATCCCAAATAGATTAATAGGAAAGGTATCGGCTACTTTATCTTTCAAGGTAAAACATAAAAACAGAAATACCAGTAAGGAACATAGGAGTTTTTCACTAGGTATTTGACCTACACGTCGAGCGGGGACGAAAATCGGACTTAGTGTTCTGACTATACTAAGTAGAAAGGTTTGAATGATCAGCTCTACAATTAGTTGTTAGAATCAATAGGTCTATAAAAAATTTTCTCACATAATAGTTCTATTATGCAGAAGAAGTTTTAGCCTTAGTGTCACCTATTCAATATCATTCCCAATCTGATCCTCCGCTTGGAAGCTTTCTCGGGGAGGCTGTGTCGACCCTCGTTTGGATGAATGTGGTATCGAGATTTGGTTCATTTTGAAAAGAGGTCAATCTTCCATGCGCAATTACTATAGTATATGCTTCTCCCGCTCTTAACAATAGGGGCCGGAATGCTTGATACCCGCTTTGAATGGTTTGTCGTTTGTTTTCTAGCTTGATATAATTTAGAATCGAAGCTTCTTGTTCATACCTCTCATCAAAGGGCGCCTTAATGCGCTCCAAAAAAGCCTAGGGTAATCTTGGGTTGATTTAGGGTTCATTAGGAGAGAAAACTGAACTCTTTTTTTCCTTCCCTATTCTTTTCTAATTTCGTTAGGGTATTCTTTCCATTTTTCTTTCTAATTCTTTAGGAAGCAAGTAAATTGAGGGAGGAGAGAAAAAGAAAATGATTTGAAGAATGAACTTCTAATAGGGAAGGGGAATCTATCAAGGTTTTTGGCTCGCAATAAAGCTAGGGTCTTGACCGAGCAAGATGTTCCCATCTCTCTTTTCTTATTATTATTATTATTATTATTATTTTGCAATTTTTCTGTTTTATTCCATTCCTATTATCCTAAAGCTTAACATTATTATCCTCTTGAGATGTTGGAATAGATCTCCTTGCACTTGATATTCTCGCACGCTCTTTTTGATTGGGGGGTAACTAGGCCTGTCAATGGGTCGGGTCTAGACCCGGACCCGACCCGATCCGGACCCGTTTATCCGGGTCTGGATCTATGACAAATTCCGATTACCCTATAGGATCCGATCCGGACCCGTTTAGCTATTATAATAAACGGGTCGGATCTGGATCTTGGTGTTCGATCCGATTAAGATCCGGATCCGATTAAAATATTTAATATATAATAAAATTATTGTATATTAGTGTTATTTTATATGTATATATACATATATGTTGTGTAAATTGCCCATGTAATTTATATTTAATATAAAATACATGCATAAATATTAATTGTGAACTCAATACTTTTGTATAATTAAAAAAAAAGAGAAAATTTGATAAATTGTAATAGTTTTACATATAATTTTTAAAAAAATTATTAAGACCCGGACCCGGATCCGGATCCGACAAGACCCGACAGATCCGGATCCGGATATCCTTTTTGTAGACCCGTCCAGATCCGGATCCGGAATTAGTAATATTAAACGGATCCGGGTCTGGATATGCCGGATTCGACCCGGATCCGACCCGTTTACAGCCCTAGGGGTAACCAAGGGTAAGGATTTGACTGGATTTTAGCTCTCACTAATGTCTTCACCAGAAATGACGAAGGGGGGCTGGGCTTTAACACCAAAAGGCAAGGAGGAGATGAAAGCCAAATCTCTTATCAACTTGGACACAAGTAGATCAAGAGAGAGATGAGATTCTTAACATATATTTGTGGAATTTATGCAACGTGAAAGAAGGTGGATGCATATTGGGACTCGTTCAAAAATTGGAACTTGAGAAAGAAAATCCTTTTTAGTAGTTCACTACCTATGCATGTTGATAACTAAGAGCATCCTAAGATCGAATGATACCCACTACTAAAATCTCGTTGTGCTTGAGAGAAAACATAGAAAAAAGAAAAAAGTTTTATTTTGTGATAGGACTACTCTTTTTCATATTGTATCAATGTATTACTTTTTACAACAAAAATACTTTAAAAATATTAGATATTCGTAAAGGCAAAATAGCCAAGAAAACATCAATATTTATCTTGATTTGAAGTATTTGATTCACGGTCTGATTTCAAGATTTGAAATTAACAAAACTACATTTTTGAAAACATCAATATTCATCTCAATTTAAAGTAATTGATTTACGACAAAAGCAACTAAGATAAAGTATTTGTAATCAAATATTTGAATAATGTATTTGCCTACTATGGAGATACGTAAATAACTGTTTTGAAAAACATCGATATTCATCTCGAGAAAAGTAGCTAAACCAAGATTATTCGTGATCAATTTGATGAAAGATTTGCTAGCTTTGCTTAACCAGGCACGCCTTCTTTCAGCATATTAACACTACTCGATAAATGATAAAATAAATAATATTTCATTTTGGTTGTTGGCACCAAGTCTATTTGAGTTAGTGAATCCATTACTGTAGGAATCAATCCAACAAGAAGAAACTGATTTTACAATCTTTTATTTTCACAGTTGTCGAACTAATACTTAACAATAGGAGAGTTCAGTATATAGGGACATTCAAACTCTCTTTTACAGATAAAAGATATCAAAATTTTCTTTCACAAATAAAACACACTACAAACCGTATTACATTGATACAAGGAAACTCGAACTTATTACCCAAAGCTCACTCTTGCATGTGTATTTGTTTTTAGGTTTTTTGTCTCTTAAGAAGGTTTTGTAATGGATATATGGTCTTTTACTAAACAAATCATAATAGCTATTAGCTACCTACAAAATAGTAATCATCCAACTTCAAACAAATGGAAATTTAGTCAAAGGGTTAAAAGAAGCACCTATTCTTTGAGCAATTAGCTTTTAAGACCTAGTTGCTATTATTTAGCTTTCTTTTTCATTTTATCTCTTTTTTGTAACTCGATATCCTTGCGTTTTGAGTAGAGTATTATTTACGGTAAGGCTAAATTTTTATTTCTAAAGAGATTTGACGCAAAACTCTTATATGTCCAAGTTTTAATATTAAAATAATTTTGCTGGTTTCTCCACATGTCAACCAACAATGTAAATAACTCAACTTTTTAGAATTGACCTATAAATTACATATATGTACATTTCTTACAAGCTTATGACTTGTTAGTTGATTTGCATCTACAAAGATGGCCTTGTCTTCCAACCTAAACATCGTAAATAATGTATTGAATCAAGAAGATAAAATAGTGAATTGTTAAATTTAGCTTGCTAGAAAATTCCCTGCAACGGCATTTAATTTAGACAAAGGAAGTGTTTTTCTCAAAACACGAGATATGCAGTCATCTTGAATCTTTTTTGTTTTCTTTTCATTTTTTAACATTGAATTTTGACATGCCAACAATTGTTTGTAATTGTACATATTTATATTAATCTCTTTCTTTGTCATTCATGGTTCTTTCTATTGAAGCTTTGGGTGGAGTATGGTTGGTCTTGCAATTGAATATCAGTAGTTCTTGTCCATTTTTAATAGCAAGTATATATCAGTTTGCTGTGACTGCATTGGAACCTCTGTTTGAGGTGAATGTACGATGAAGGTAGTGCAACTACACTACTAGTCTTAGCATTTGGAGTTGCTTGAATCATGACAAACATGGAGGCTTCAAATCATGACATTCAAGCTGTTTTACAACACAGAAATGTCTTAATCCGGTATTTGTCATTAAAATGTAATAAGTCAAATATCATTTCATTAAAATGTGATAAGTCATCAAGAACTCTTCTCGAACTACCTATAAATAACACAGTGTTATATTTGACAAAGTTGAACGGTATAATTATTGTAGTTTTGTATTTGGATGTAATTGCACAATTCTTGAGTTCTATTTCTTCTCTAAATTCTTATAAACTACAAATAATATTTTCATTTGACAAAATTCAACTGTATAATTATTTCGATTTACAATACACAACGATTAGAAATCCAACAAATAGTAATATAGTCAAAATGGTACATTTGTTATTGAATAGCTAGTAAGATTCATTGTCCAAAACTTTTTCGCAATTTTTTCTTCCTCTTTTTCTCTTTTTTTTTTTCTGTCCCACTTGACTTATGGAGCATGATTAATCTTAGGCCTCGTTTGGTTGGCAAGAATTATTATTAGGGAATGTAATATTTTTCCTGAAAAAATTTAAATTCTATTGTTTGGTTCAATTCTTAGCATATTGGGAAAGTAAAATCTTTCTTCAAAACAAGGAAAGTTGTGGCACAATACCTGAATTCTAAATCCTAATATCCTGATTGCATTCTTTTTACTTTGCTTAAGATTTTAATCCTAAGATAAGGGTAGACATCCTAACCCTCTTTACTCTCCTCCCATTCAATTGCAACTCAACAATATTATTCTACTGCAACTCAACATCTACCACCCTCATATTTAATATCGTCATCTCTCATCCTCCTTCATTCATCCTTCTCTCTTCTCAAATCATGCATGATCCACCATAGAATTTCAGCATATGGAGGCTTTTCCACATCTCAAGTTAGATTTTTTTTTTTTTTTTTGCTTTTATTATTTTATCGTATTTATAATTTTTAATTTGCACCCCTAAACTATCTATTGTGAAAACAAATGAGAATAATATGGAATCTTTTTATTACACTGATTATTTTTAATAACTATGACAAAGTTTGTTTTGGCTTGATTTATTTGTTGAATGATTAAATAGTTAGTTCTTTTAATAATTTATTTACATGTTTTAATTCGTCCTTATATTGAATCAAAACTGATTCTTCAGCCATGTTTCATGAATGGAATAATTCTATATTATAGCTATATACAATTTATATCTTCAATCATGATAATTGAATTATTATTATTATTATTATTATTATTGATTAAAGTTATTATTGTTATTATTTACATTTACATTTGTGAATAACTTTTTTCTTACATAACAAAATTGTTCTCAACTATTTTATTAAATACAAAAAATTAGAAGGAAAATGAAACTAAAAAAAAAAAGTGATTATGTTATTAATTTGGTCTTAATTTTGATTGTATTATGATGGCAAAAAAAATAAAAAATCACATCATATTTGTGGATATATTTTCGGCAATTTAATGAAATTGTGAAATACATTCCTAGCTAACCAAATACTGGTATAGGAATTCATACAATTTTCCGGTCAAAATTTCATAAGATCTGAGAGTATCCAAATATAAAAAAAGAATATTTTTCCATATAATATATTATGAAAAATCACATTTCTTGTCAATTTTACTTTCTTGCCAACCAAACGAGACCTTAGGGTTATGACAATCTTAGGTTATGGAAGCTTTATGTCATGTAAAGTATGTCTTACCATAGTTGATATCTAGTTATAATTTTTGCTTTTATAAGTAACATGTTATTAGTTTTGACTTAAAAAGTCTATAGAGCTCGTTGTAATGTGATACTTCTAGTATATTCGAAATTGATTGTTTGCTAACTACCCTACAAGTCCCCGGTTTTGAAGAAATTTATTGCATTTAACGCATTTGGTACACTAATAAAAGAAATAGGAGTTAAAAGATATTCTACACAGATACCATACATATTATTTTCATGTCAAGGGGGAAAAAAGGCATATAAAATATGCTAAGCGACTACTTTGGTCCAAATAATGTTGTTTAATACCATAAAGGAACATCTGTTAAGCAACTGATCAGGCAAGCTTTGTTATATGTATACATTATTTTGCAAGTGACGGGAGGGGAAAAAAAAAAGAAAATATTGGAAAAGATAAGTAGATATATCATGTAATGCAATAGGAATCTCTGGAAAAAATGTTATGTGAAAGTCATGTATGATGTTGGCCTAGTGTCATTTAAAAAGTGTATCTTACCATAACTGATATCTAGTTATAGTTTTGCCTCTTATAAGTAACATCTTATTAGTTTTGACTTGAAAAAGTCTAAATTGTTATAGAGTTCGTTGTAATGTGATACTTCTAGTATACTCAAATTGATATTATTTGCTAACTAGTCTACAAGTCCCGGTTTTGAAGAAATTCCTTGCATCTAATGCATACACTAATAGAAAAAGAGAAATGAGAGAAAGTGAAAAGGTACTCTGTACACATAGCATACATATTATTTTCGTATATAGCGGGAAAAAGACTGGTCTCCATAATGTAGTCTTATACCCATAAAGGAACATCCCTCAACTGAAAAAGCTTATTATTATATGTATATAATATCTTGTACAATGAAGAACAAGGGATATTGGAAATATCATGTAATGCAATATGAATCTCTCGAAAAAATGCTAAGTGAATACCTTTGTTTGAGGTCATGTAGTCTAACACCCATAGAGTAGGAGTAACTGATCAAACTTTGTTATGTATATATTTGCAGGAAGAACAAAGAAAAAATAAGGATATCGAAAAAAAAAGAGTGGATATTATCGTATATTCATCAATCAAAGATGAATTTTAAATTAAATCTAAATATTTTTTGTTCAATGAAAATTCTTTATAAACTAGGTGCCAACTTTCGAAAATTAAATTTCCTTGGATGAACATACAAATGACTTTAAGCTTTCTATTATGAATATACAAATGATTACACCAATTGGTTAAACTTATAAGTTGTCGCATCCTTGTTGAAAAATAGGAGTAGAATTAGGATCACGTTGAGCATAAAGATTGTGACCGACTTATTTTTTGCGGCCCATCTATTTTATGTTTATTATCTTTCGATCCTATATAGCACTTCAATTCCTCCTCTTCAAGGAGACAGAACATTCCAGTTGAGCTATATTTTCGAGCTATATAACGGTATGCTTGCGTAATCCCCGCTTGCATTAAAATAGATAGGAAGAGGTCAAAGTAAGTAGCTTATCCTCCTGGCCAAATACCATTATTCCTTTGTGTTTTCAACTTTTTCAAATAATTCTTTCTAGATATATTCCTTCTCTAGATAGCATCTATTGCCTCTTCTTTGAGCTGCACGAAACATGGTCAATCCAAGGTTTCACTCGGTTCTCTTCAAAATGAAACCTTATAAGGAATCCAAATTGTCTTCGTTCTAAGCTTCAATAAGTATCAAGATTGATTCTTGTTTCTATTCTCAAATATTTCTCTCAAAAGTTCCCATCAAGTTGGTATGCAATTGATATAAAGTCTAGACTTCCTTAAGTTTCTTGATCTCTAGAATCATAAAGAGAAGAACATGTAATAAAATGAAATTTATTATTTTGGGAAAAATACACTCACTAAAAGACCAAAAAAATATCAAAAGCCTAGCATGTAGTATGCTAAAACTAAACTTCCTTATGTTTCTTGATCTCGAATGCTCATGAAGAGGAGAAAAATACACTCAAACAAAATTTAAATCTTTTCCCTATTGTCTCAAAAGAAATCTTTATCAAATACTCTTGATCTTTCAAAACAAGTAATAAAAACTAAAATGTTTCTTTTAAAATTCCACCTAACATAAGTTGTGTCCCTTGGAGTACTCCTTCCCTTGTAGGTATAATAAATTCTAAATTTTTATATAGGAGTAAATAACTTTAACTTTCAATGTAAAAATGCACATATAAATCTCCAAAGCTAATTTTGTTCTTCATCTTTAGTTTTTAAAGAAACTAGACAAATGGTCAAAGTATGATATAAATATATGCTTTTACCAAATGTAGAAATTTTTATCCTAACTTTGTTCCCTAAGCTTATTTTATTAAAATTTCTTTAATAAATACATAAAAATTAATTGCAATGGAATGTTGTTAATTTCTACATTAGGCTAAATTTTTATGGAAAAAAAATAATTGCGTAACTACACATAAGTCGTGCATCTTTATTTGCCAGTATCTTAATAATAACGAGCTAACATCTACCTATAACTTCATAATTCTAATAACCCTTTTAATTCATCCAAATAAAGAGGTTTAACATACAAACCAAGTCCTTTGTCAAAAAAGGAAGGTTCGCACCAACTGAGGTAATCTTTGAAATTTCTCTCCGGATAGAGAGAGAGAATGAAATGGTTGGGTCTTAAATAAGGTATTCCTAGTGAACCCAACTCATTACCGCACTTTGACTACATGCTTTGCCATTGGTAAATGATATTGCCACATGTTTAATTAAATTGACAAATGTACCCTTGCAAAAGATAACAACCATGCGAACCAATTCTTTTGGGACCCATCACATATCCTCCTCAGCCAATTGCAACCCCTTCTCAATTGTTGATCTCTACTTCTTGCAAAATCTAATGAATAAAGTCATCTTTTATTTATTTTTTATATTGCAAGAACAAGAATAAGAGAAATGATAGTGGTACCAAATTCAGGAGGATCTTAGTGAATGATGTGGCGAGATAGTGATCACTAAAACTCAAGAAGATGATCGGTTAGTAGCGTGACAGGTCTTACAGATTAGTTCACATGTGTTGTCTCTATGAATGGTATATGTGTCTACTAAAAGTGTTGTGGCAATAAGATATATGCTGTGACAATATCATTGCCTTGGCCGTTAGTGCACACCCTCAAAGCTCCTAAATGAATAGTCCGTTAGTTATTCAAATTGCTTCGACATGAGCTCTCTACACTCTAGAGAATCTTATCATTTAGAGATGAAGGTGAAGGTGAAGGTGAAGTTGAAATGTGATTTTCTACAAGTGCATGATTGTTGAATTCTGCAAAGCAACTGATTATGAATTCCTGTAATAAGAAAATCCCTACTTCAAGTCATATTAGCTATACGGCTGGGGTGTGGAAAATGAATTATACGGTGTGTGTGTGTGTTTTTTTTCTTTCATATTCAAGTCATATTAGCTATAATCAGTGACATATATCAGGCAAGATAGAGAGAAATTTGAAGAACAAAATTTATTACAAGAATAAATTCTACGAAATGACCTAATTAATCTGTTCATATTACAAATTTTCAAGAAAAAGGTAATAGTTATACAATAAATGATATTTTATAAAATAATGTTAACATTTTCAATCCTCCAAAATTTTAGACAAATCGAAATTTGGACACAAAACCACGTTCAACTTATAATGAACAAATTGTAAAAGGTAATTATCAACTAAGCACGTTATCTCTATAATAAGATACGTATTCAACATTAGAGAATTGCCATAAGGTCTACATTTACCATAGCTTTATGTTCTAAAAGGTAGTTCTTCATTTCATTGTTAAAGAATCTTGTATAGATGTTAATGTAAAGCATAGACATAAAATGCTCTACGATGAGCAGCATAGAATCACATGGCAGTAGTTGACTGGTGTAATTAGAATTGTCTTTTACTTTGAACTTGTGTCAACAAGACCACTCGCTAAAAAAAAAAACATGTTAGTGGTAGGTTAAAGGTTTATCTTGATCCTATCACCACAATTTCTTTCCTTCCTTGAATATGGAAATGAGAGAATTGAGGCGTCATATGGGGAATCTTCTAAGCGAAAGATAGCCATGATGGTTTTATTTAACTCTTGGTCTTTTACATAAGACAGTTTTGGTTTTATAAGAAGGGAATCTTCTTAATTTTTCTCGCCAAGTATTCGTGATAGTACATGCCTAAGAATCTTATAATAAGATCAGTAGCTGCACATTCAAAAGCGAAACAGGTCGAGTGAAATGGGAGCCTAACTTTACAAAAGCAATAGCATGATTAGTCAACAAGAAAGGAACAAGTGATCTAAGTTGATCAGGAATTCTTTAATTCAGTATGAATCAAACCTCTCAGCAGCAATATCGCGGCCTTCATTTGAATCACACTAAAATAAGTAAGGCTGGTGTAGAAACTGTTGTGCTAGAATTAGCTTTTGGGAGAGCAATTGAATCACCCATTGATGCAAAATAATTTGTTCCACTGTAAGCTCTTATTGTTTGAACACTCATAGCCACTGCTTGAAAGTTAACGTCATGCCTTGGTCTTAGGCTGCTAGCTAGGGCACGATGGAGCACTAAGGCTAAGGGGAAGGAATTGATATTAGTTAGCAACACTAGCTGTTGTGTTCATCCTGGATTTTAAGTTCATTTAGGGTGGAATAACCAAATAATGAGAATAATGATAATAGTTAAGCCTTTCCAACCTTGATCCACAAACCGTCGGGACTATTTTTGTTGAAGTTTATTTCTCGTGGTCTCAAGGCTTTTTTTCCCTATGTCCTTGTACTGGAAAGGAGATGGTCCTTATACAAGTTTAAAATGAAATACAAGTGACGAGTGTAATCTACCGTAGGAAATATTTGTCATGTGAGTTCTTACTTATTCTATCTTTTGAAAATATACTCACTGGAAATATTTGATGTGTTGAATACTTATTTTGACTGTTTTATGAAAAAGAAACAGCAAAGTATGCTAACCATCCTGAACCCATGTTGATAAAAGTTGCTAGGCATGAATAAGTATCACTCAGCTCCATGCTGCTAACTCCAAACTAGAGCACCAGAATGAAGAAAAACATTTCTTTCTAGATGAGTTACTAGACCCACCATCACTGGCTATTCTACTGGGGTCACTTTTCTTTCATTTTTTTTTTCTCTGGTATTATGAGCAATTTATTTGCACTTCCAGAACTGTATCTAAGTTATTCTGTTGTTTCCAGTTTGGCTAAAATCCTAGAACGATATCACAGACCATCTTACACAGGAGCAGCGGAACAGGCATATACGGGAACTAGTACTGCAGGGGTAAGTATGATGTAGTTTACGGGGTTTAAAAACTGTTGCCACAAATTTTGTTTTCGATTTGTTTCTGGATCTGTCAAGCACAGGTGTAGCAGGAAATAAGGTTGTAAACATTTTAGAGCCAGTAACGGTATGAGAAAATGACATATGAGCATTTAACTACTATTTGGATTCAGCATTGTACAGCTTACAAGTTAGGATTGTATAGCCTATCTCGGTATTTCAATGCAATATTTATGTTGGAGAAGTTACAAGCATTAAACCTGCATTGTGAATTATTTATGTTTTTGCCGATATTGTAGCAAAAATGACTGTAGGATTTGTTATGCACCAACACCCTTTATATTTCCTTTGGAACTCACTAGTGTCAATCATGAGTCCAAGTAGTTTTTGAAGCTTAAATGTGCTACTTAGCACAATTGATTGGAAACAAGTGGAACATGAGAGGTGTTTGTACGGAAGACTCTGAATATTTCTTTACCAATAATTTATTACTTTTTATTGAAGGTCCTAGTTTCACTAAGATCAGTATACTTTTATGTTGCTTGATGTAATAGTATTTCTTTTATGTTGCAGCAGTGTAGCTTTAGATGTGGAAATTTCTTGACAATCCAGAAGCTGCTGGAAAAAGTTGAAAGGCATTGACACAATACCCTTTGTCTTCTACAACTACCCTTTGTCTTCTACAACTGCAGCAACTAATTTTGTCTCTTTTTTAACAGGGATCTTGACGAGCCAGATGTTAACCTCAACCTGAGGGACATTCTGCACTTGGAAGAACAACTAGAAGATGCACTCATTCTCACAAGATCTAGAAAGGTTGGTTTTTTCTTCAATGTTCTCAAAATAGATGGAAGCTAGTCATTCAAACACATCTGCAATGTGATAACATAGAGATTAAGTTTTGGCAAACTACTTGAACAAGAATATATACCCGTATTTTCCCATTTGGTTTGTCCAATAACTTTCATTGGCACATAGTTTATAAAGGATTTCATGCCATTTTTTTTTTAAACTTTTATCATAAGATAAGAAAGCTACTTTATAGCTGATTATATACCCTTTTTCCCCATTCGGTTTGGCCACTCTCATTGACACATAGTATAAGTAGGATTTCATACATCTGTTTTTTTTCTCACTCTTATCATAGGATTTCATAAGTACATTGAAAATAAGTGTTTAGAGACTAAACACGCCCATAAATAAGCAGAAAGTAATTTTATGCAAGGATTTTATACATCTGTTTTTTTCTCTCTCTTATCAAAAGAAAAGAAAGCTACTTTGTGGTTAAGTACCTTGAAAATAAGTGTTTAGAGACTAAACACACCAATAAATAAGCAGAAAGTAATTTTATGCAATTGGTAGATATTGTCTTTAAGAGGAAAATGGTCAATAATAAATGTGTTCTTCTTCAGCATAGAATGATTCATGTACTTTGATCCGTGTTTATTGTGATACTAGAGATAAATTTGCTTAAACTGGTTTGCTAGACATTATTTGATTAGATAGTTGGATAAATGAGGGATGAGACAATGATAAGGTGGTTGTTGTTTCCCAAAAGTTAGACCCACACAACAGTTTTCTCTATCTGGTTACAGTAGATACCCTATCTTCAGAGTGTTACTTTTTCGTCTTCCTCAAGATCAAAACATTTAGTATGAAATGCTAATCAAGTTGTTTTCTTCCTTTGTTGTATGGTAACGTACTTGGTATCTGAATGAGATCAGACTTTTAAACAATCCCAAAATATAAGATGCATTAGAAGCAGTCTAATTAAGAAGACGAGAGGGGGAGGAAACCGGCAAAGTAAGACTGAAAAACTTTGAAAATGATGATAGATGCTATTTACCACTTCTTCCTTGAAACAAAAATTTCTGGTATATTAAATAATATTCACACTACTTTTTGATAAATATGTTACTAAATTTTTTTGTTTTGTGGTTCTTGTGTAGTTTATCCACATAATTCTAGTACAACTGTATTATGTGTCAGTCAAAAGCCAATCAAGTCCCATACTGCATAATCAGGTCTTAAAAATATCTTATTTAAGCTTGGAGTTGTTGTAGTATAGCTACCTCCTAACTGAATCATTTATTCATTATTTGACTGATCCAAGGGAATATCTTCCAATAATACCCACATAACTTGCTTGGTTATGGGGATATTCAGACACATATTACTTCATTCAATGGTGGAGGTACAAGGAGCTACATACATACAATGTTTGCCCCTATTCAAGCACATTTCTTTAGTTTCTGTAGCTCTCTTTATTTTTTGTTTCTTAACAAGTTGGTCTTGTCTTCATGGTTTCCAGTTTTCTTACAACTCTACAGCAATCTCATGTGATATTTTCCTGCAGACACATTTACTGATGGAATCCATAACTGGTCTAAGTGAAATGGTATGTTAAAGCAATCTGCAGCCTATTAACCATCTTTGGATTTTTGGTTCTCCTTACTCGCCATTATTTGCTGTTCAAAGGTAAAAGGCCCATCCATGCATCTGGTTGCTGCTTATGCATATTTACAGATCAAGATCATAGGGCCTTGACCTTGTATATAGAGGATCTGATTCCTTTGATTGGATTTATGACTTCCTACATCATATGATAGTTTAAATTTAGGGCTGTGCCTAGTTTAAACCTTTGTACTCAACAAGGTATAAAAGTTCTCCTTGGTGAACATGTTGGTTAATGGAGCTTTGTCCTGGAACTTCTATATGTTCTAATCCATTTTTCTCCTTCATGCAAATCATTCCTTACTTTTCCAGCACCCTATTCTGTCAAGCTTATCAAACAATATGCATATGACTGTCTCTGCACTGTTCTGTCCTGTCGATATAAGAAGCTAGGATTTTGCTGCACCTTGTGACTATTCATCTTTAATATAGCTTCTTCTCTGGATTTATATCATCTTCTGTAGATGATGCAAAGGACTGTCCGACATGTAATGAGTTTAGGATATTCTCTCTCCCTCTCACACTCTGATACAAGTTTCTGCTAACCTATATCATACTTCATTTTTGTTTTATATACTCTAAAATAAAATGGAAGAACACTGTTTGAGTTTTAGATACATGCTTTGAGGGAAATACTTGACAGTGGAGTGGGAAATGTGGCCTACCAGGATAAGCTACCTATAGGTTTAATTCCTTAGCCAGAGGGGACAAAACTTACAAATGGAATGAGAGTAACCTTGAAAATTTTGGGGACACGGGAGAAAGAAAGAGGATCTATCACAAATTTTAAGTACAAAGGATTTATGTCCTCAAAAGTATGAGTATATCCTCAATTCTTGGCAATATAATGATCAAAACTGTTGGTGTGGATAGGGTGGCCTGCACTTTTATTTCAAAGATTTGCGTAATTATTCCAAGGCGTGATAGTATAATCACTTTCCTTTAGGCTTAATTTGCCTCTCCCAAAACCTTTTTGTTTAGATGCAAAGAGATATGGCAAATTTCCTCTAGGATACAAGGTAATTAATATGGAATACACAAATAATTTTGCACAAACTTATGCTAGCCACTTGACAAAGATAGCAACAGAAAAACAGTAATATTCAAGTTCCCTTGCGCAATAAGAACATGAATACTTGAATATGAGAGTATAAGTTTGTTTCATGTGCGCAAATGAAAGTTTGCAAAATTGTAATCAAAAGGTGGTGTTAAAATGAAGGGAATGTTGTTTACTTATAGAGAATGAAGGGTTCAAATTCGTTTGAACACTTTCTTTCACTCAAAGAAAGCATCATTTGGTGAAACAATGCAGTCCATGTGAAAATAACTGTTTTCAGAAATCGGGATCAATTTGGCAATCAATTGCGACTTCAATCGTGGACCAGGATTGATTTGGTGATCAATAGTTATTTTGAAAATTCTCCAACAACAATATGGTATTTCATGTTTGCCAGAGTCTAAATTGCCTTGGTAGAGCACTAGTAGTGAAACAAACAATATAGTTTTTCCTAGATACTGCTATATGTTAAGTCCTACCTTGACTGCATTATAGATCACGTAGGGAAATTCTCCAGCTCAGCTGCATCTGCAGGATTTGATGTTAGTTACTTGGTTTCATGCATTTAGGATAGAGAGAGTCCTGAAAAAGATCTGTGGGCATCTCCGAGTTCTGTTTTATGATAAAAATTGAAAAAGGATAGTAATTAGGTTCTTGCAACAACTGAAAAGATATCTGCAGCTCATATTGTACTAGTAGTTTGGATGTTCTTTGAACTGGTTAAATAGTTTGATTCAATTCATCCATTTATGGCTGGCCTCATCATGCACGAGGAATTTGTAAAGGACATTGACAATTGACTTGAAAAATGTGTAATATACAGTAAATCATTGAAGATACTTACCTTAATGTCTCTATCTGCAGGAAAAGATGCTGAGACAAGAAAACAAGCTGCTGCAAGATAAGGTGAGTGATTTTCATTTTAAAATTGTAAGAAATGGGCTTCGATGGACATTGAACAAATTTCATTTAGAATAATTAATTGTACTTACAGATAGCTGGAAGTAAGCAGAAGAGGAATGACATGATCCTTGAATTTGGGGACCTTATACACGTTCGAAGGATTTCTGGATGCCAAACAGACTATTCTTAAACTACTTCAAGAGTTGACAGCGCGCCAAAAGCCAGTTTGAGCCTTTTGAGTGATCTAATGGACAATGCACTCATTGAGGCGCCAAGAACCAGTTTGAGCCCCTTTTGAGTACTCCTACTATATAATCCTTTCTAAGCATCTATTTTATAACTTGGTTTTGCACCTGATAGCAGGCAGCTTCATAACTTGAAACTGAGTTGATTTGTTCTTTTGCATTGGTTTGTAATAAACTAATCCGGTTTCTGATGAAGCAAAAGCAAGACAGAAACTGTATGTACTCAAAGTAAATTGTACTCCAATTGTTTGTGCCACCCATGTAGTATACAAGGAAAATTGGCAACGTCCACTTTTTGTCTGCCCCATCCTAACAGCTCCCAGTTCCGGGGAAGGCATAAACTAGAGCTAGGGGACCATTTCTGGCACGCAAGAAGAAAAATGGGCGGCAATTTTATTTTTTTCTCATTTGTTTCTTTTGATGTTGGTTATGTGATAGTAATGGCTGCATTCTACGAGACAATTGTGATGTAGTTGCCCTTTTAAATGCAAAGTGATAATATATATACCTCCAAGGACTTTGGCAGTCTTTACTGACGAGGAAGGATCAGGGTTTGACAGGGTTTCAGTTGAGAAGGGACTAAAGAAGGCAGAAGTATAACAGTATTCTAGTTTGTTGGTTTTTAACAAAAAGAGTTTATGTAGGAAGGCCAAAGTAAGTTCGAAACTGCTAACAACCCTCCTTATATTAGGACTTGTTGGGGATAATAGAGTGACCATAGGAGAAACGAAAAGAGTTTTAATGGTTTCAGAGGAGAAAAAGAGGGGGAAAGAGAGAGAGAGAGAGAGATACTTACTGAGAGACTGTTTAATAACCTTTGTAGTTCAAAGCTCGTACTCAACAGTCTAGGTAAATTCATCGATAGTCGTGCAGAACAATGAATTATTAAGTTCATATGGATTAATGGTCAATTACCAGATTTCAACTTATAAGGAAAAACGTTAATTATGTGATATAATGAGAAATAATGTGTTAACGTCAACAAAACAAAGAAAATATGAATCATATGAATCTCATTTATTTGAGCAAGAGTTTGAGTTGTGGAATAAAGAAGTGGAGACGAAAAATTTAAGACGAGAGTTCTGTTTTTACCTAAAAACATACGGGTGAAAGAAAGACTTGAACAGGGTAGTAAGTTGGGGCATCTATGACTGTGATTTGTGAGGGAAAACTCCAGGTACATCTTCACCTTAAGATATGGACCAGCATACGCATAGCCTGTGGACTTGGAGTGTAACAGATGCAAAAGATTCATTCTAAATAAAAAAAGGGCTTTCCTTTCTTTCACGACTTCGTCAACAGAGAATCCACGTGTGATGTGGGTAATATTGAAAAATTTTGTTGTTATTTTGAAGGGATTATTCTCTTATACTTTACCTAGTTATACAATATGATATCTTATTCTTTAAAAATTTATACGCCATAAACTTTTAGAAGTAAAAAAAATGTAAGTAAAAAGAACGATTTCTTAAGAGATACTGTAAGATTCTCTGGTACTATTTCACAGGATGTATTTATGTTTTGAAGCAACGGAGAAAGTGATAAAAAGAAGTACGAACATTTCTTACCCAACCAAAAATTGGGGAAGAAAATGCATCATGGTATTGGTAACTTGTTTCTAACAATATCTTGCATTGTCAAAGATATCTTTCTTTCTTGTAAGATGGCCGCAGAGAACACAAAAAAGAAGAAGCAAGTGGCCACTGCACGCATCTGAAAAGCAAATACTACCACTTGGTACGAACTTGATTAACAATAGAAAACCCAAATGGACATTGCATATCCACTGCTCGCATCTGAAAAGCAAATACTACCACTTGGTACGTTCCTGATTAACAATAGAAAACAGTAAATGCACAAAATGGACATTATATATATATATATATATATAACACGTATAAAACGAACCTTGTTCTTAACCGAGTGTATAAATTCTATTACGTTATTTAATTCTGTTATAAAACTTTATAAAATTACGTGTGTGTATATATATATATATATCATTAAATAATTAAAATAATAATAAAACGACTGTAATATTCACTCTTTCATATACGTGACATGAAATGAATTACTCTTACAGTTTTATATTAACTGGATGGAGGTTCAACTTTCCACCACACCGGCACCGCCCATTGCCACCTGATTAGAGAAAAATAGGAGGGCAGTTTAGTAGGAGATAAGTAGTCATTGGACCGGTTGCCACCTGCTTTCACTGATGATGGCCTGAAGCCGGCTGCGAGCAGAGGGCATTGAAACCTCGGAGGGTGTTGCCACTTCACCCCTACCCTTCATTTTGTATAGTACTGGGAATGAGAGTGGGAGAGCTAAAACTGAAATGAAACCTATACCATGTTCGGAAGGCTAAGAGTTAATCTTTTAGTAATATATAAGAAAGAATGGAAAAATAATGTTACATATGGAGTATAAGTAGAGGACAACTAAGCTAAGAATCATCTTTTAACTTTCTTTTGTGGATTATATATAAGTTAAATGATGCATATTTATTTAACTATCTCTTTATTTCTAAATTATTAAATGATTTCAATTTGCCAGTAGTAGAGTATAATTAATAGTGGTATTTTAAAAAGAAAAAAAGAGTAATTTAATTTTATAACCAATCTGATTCTTTATTTATTATAACACATTAATTTAGCTATTTATTTTTTTAAAAAAAATTAATTAATTTAAAATTTGTGACGAAATTTATAAATAAATTAATAGAGCAAATGATGTGACAGTTAAGTAATCGTTGTAGTTGTTAACTTATAGTAGTCGTGTAGTTAATAATTTTGAATTTGTTCGCAATTTTTGTTATAAATTTTAAATTTAACAATTCTTGTAAAAATAAAGAATAAAATATAATCTATTTAATAACTAAAGAACCAAATTAATCTATATGTTAAAGATAAGATATCAAATTAACGTTTTTGCTTGCTATAAATTAGTACTACCAATGTTTTTAGGTTTCGGCGTTGGGAAATGAAAGAAGCGAGTGGCGTGAAAACATTTATCTGGAAAACGGAGCATGCAGAAAGTTGCATGCACAATCAGCCAACCGATCGAGAGAGAGGTTTTTTTTTTTTTTTTTTTTTTTTTGGGTGAGATGAAAGAGCATAATTAAATACTAAAATCGTAATAAATGTTGTAAAAAAATATTTAAATAGATTTAGTTTTTGACTCATATTTTATTTACATAACGCAAGATCTATAATTGTCAAAAATTGAATATAATTAATTATTTGTCAATGTTATATATGTGGAGTGTGTGAATAGAACCAACTGTAAAAGCCTTGTACAGTACAGCCGCTTGTTCTGTTTATTATTTGGCTCGGCAAAAACACTGCGGCTGCGCCGCTCTTCCTTTCTCTTTTTTGGTTGACCAAATATGCACCGCTCTATTTGTGGCTCGTACTTATCCACATATTCACTTGTTGGACTACTCCTATAACACCTCCAAATCTACCAACCATCAGCTTTCTAAACTATAGTTATTAAACACAGCTTGAAAAGAATCGAGACAAGTAAATTAATAAGTTATTGATTTAATTAATGAATTAGTTAAATATATTTTTTATTATATAATATTTGTAAAATATTAAATATTAAATATAAAATATATGGTGAAAATATTAATAAAAATATGTGTTATTAAAAAAATTTAAGTATAAATGAATTTAAAATAATTCATGTTGCTACAAAAATTTAATAAAATTGAACAAAATGGTTAACTCTAAATTGTTGTATTTACATATTTGGCAAATGTTGACTATAAGATATATAATGATAAATACAAACACATAAAAAATTAACTTTTCAAAGATTCAAATAAAAAATAAAAAACATATAATAAACAAAAACTTAAATGGTTAGGTAGTAAGGTCTTTTAACTATCTTTAAGAAGTTTTGGTTCAAAACTTAGTAATTACAATTTAGTTTTTTTCTCAAAGAAATAAATCCACAAGGTTTCTTCAAATTCAGTCGAATTCCTAAATTTACCAGTTAAAATGTCGGGTTGTATGAAACCCGACGGGTTCTTTCTTTATTTGGTCATCAAAACAACACAATCCGATTTCCAAACCGATTCACCAATTGAATAACTATGTTCTAAACTCCACTTTCCATTATTATTTTTTTTTTTCAATTTGAGGATGAGACTTACATTTTGTGATACGATTAACTAAACAATATTTCTAGATAAAAGTTTGAACTTTTATACAGATAAAGTTGAAAATAGGTGGAAGATGAAAATTACTATTTGATATCATAGGAAAAAAAAAATAGATTTTGTATATTGGAGTGTCACATATGATGAGAGCTACTTAATTTGTTGGAGGGGTGGAGAGAAAAAAGAAAAATAAGGAAAGGCAAATTAGAAGAATACATACTATAGCATTTTATATTAGAATTTAGGGGATATATGATGGTATATAAAGTTTCCACACTTAATTCATTTTTTTTTTCTTTTGATTAATATTCCCCTCTTGATTTTGCTTTTGGGTTTTGTAGCCCACAAATATAAACAGATCCCAAGATTTAGGTTACATTTTTTAACTTCTTCTTTTTATTTTTTTATTTATTTTCCTATATTTTGTGATCAATTTATAATGGGAGATCAACCTTGTTTTTGATTAACCTCTCTATTAATGTATATATGTAAAGTGTATATTTGATTAGTATTGATTTAATGTGATTGATTAATCTTATTTAGCAAAATATTTAGTTTCCTTTTCTTTATTGTACTAGAGCCTATATAAAGGCTTATTTGTATTATTAGTCAAGTACACAATATACATACAAGTTTTCCCATTATTTGTGTCATGGTATCAGATCCTCACCTTAGGGTCTAAATCTTTCTATTTTCTGGTTAATCTTCGGTGGTGTTCTTCTAAGACCCAGTTTGTGTTTTGTGTTCCAATTTTTTTTATTCTTAGCCATTTCAAGTTATTATCTCAATTTCCAGTCACTCCAACGTCCCAGGAAAGTTTCAAAAATTGTTCACTAGCCTTTTGCAATCAATTCCCAAGTTTTCTAGTAACCGAAAGCTACCCCCCCCCCGAGTTCTCACGTGCTCTTGAGCCGTTCATAGACTCAGCTGAAAGTCAAGTCTGTCTTTCAAAGGTTGAAGAGGGTAAAAGCATGTTTACGAAACACGCTTCCTTTGCAATTTCCAAAAACATGTTAGCAAAACACGTTTTTATCTACTCATACAGCTACCTTAGTGTCTCGTGTACACATGTTAGCATCTAGTCAGCACAAGCTCATCCACGTGATCAGTCACGTAGGCTACAAGTAACTATATTTGTAATACCCGACATTTCTAATCATTTCACACATTTTCGTATTTAATTTTATACTTTTAAATACTCATTAATATCCCTTTCAAATATTAAATAATCGTTTTACCCATTTTAAATATTTTCTAAAATTTTCATAGATCAAAGTATAATTTTACAAAACTTGAGGGACTAAAGTGCAAATCCTGAAAAATTATTAAAACTTCATCTCGAAGTCTTCTGCTTCATTGTTACTTTCATTCTTCAAGTGACTTCCAGAGATATTTTCCAAACCCATTAGCAAATCTCTCAAATCCAATCATTAATTCAGAAAATTTTATTCCCAAATCAAATTGGTGATCCAGGAATTCTCGTAGACCTTTAATCCAACTTCAAAAGTAAGTTTTACTTCCATATCTGTATGATTTTTATGTTAAATTCCAAGTTTCTCAGGAAATTAATTTGTTTAATTTTGTTGTTTATGAATTGATTTGATTACCAAATATGATTATGAGTTATTGGGACTTGATTTATATTTTGAAATGACTTTTTAACCATTGTTTTTGTGAGATTTGAATTAGGGTTTTGACAATTCTTAACCTAGTGAGATATTTGAAATTATAAACCCTAATTCTTAAATTTTTATCTTATTTTCACAAGGCCTACTAATTTAAGTCAATCCTTGCTTAATTGTGTTCAATTAATGACTAATTTGAGATTTTGGGTGATGCCCAAAAGTGAATCCCTATCTCGATTTTTATCCTAATGGTATAACACTCTCCTGGTTTAGGTGATTCGAGATTAGAGTTTTAGATCGTTGAAATTAGAATACGTCTACGAAATCGATTTTCAAGATAAGTAACGTTTACACCTTTTTATCGATACCCTGTATATTATTGGTATTGTAATCATAGAATAATTGGTATTAAGGTGAGTATATTTATTTCGATTATTATTTATAAGGTAAGTACGTTTATAAAATATATGTTTGTTATGTAATGTATCAATTGTTCATTATTGTACTATGTGTTAATGAATGATTACTGTGAAGAGTTCAATGGGTCACTTTAGTTGACTTGGCTATATGCTGAGTACTCTGCTTCGTAAATGTTATACCCAGTCTATCGGGAAGACAAGTGATAGACACTCCGTTATGCCTTGTCTACTCAGGCGGGATAATAGGTAGACCTGGATCCAGTGCTGCGAAGACTTTTGTGAACCATGAGCTCCTTGATTGATATTTGTATTTTAATTGTTGGAAATATCTCGTATATTGTTCCCTGTACTGATTGTATACATGTTATCTATAATTGGATTTAAATGTTATTTACTAAGCACGATGTGCTTACTCCGTTATTATTTTCTCCTATGTTTGCAGTTGAGGACCAATAGGAGACGTTAGCAGGTCCTGAGTCGAGTGCTGATCAGGGAGGGGATTATAGTACAGACTGCAGTTATTGGAGATAGAGTTTTTCTATTTACCATCCTAGTGTGAGGTTGGTTTTTATACTTAGGCCTGTGTGCCTATGGACTTGTTAGATTCGTCTTGTGATTGAATTTCTGACTGTTGTGGGATTGTGGTTTGTTGTTTGTATATGACTGTGATTTGGTTACTGTGGTTTGTTGTTTGTATATGACTGTGATTTGGTTATTGTGGATTCTTACGGATATGGCTGTTGAATATAATCATTTTGTGGTCTTGTATTGATTGATCTTGAGGTATAATGACAGGTATTATGGTTTGTATATTGCTCTTGTACTGTGCCTTGCATGCTTGGGGTGATCCCGAGGTGCGGTGTGTCATTGTCCCATTTTTGGGGCGTGACAATTTTAATCTAGTTTCTACCACGTCATCATTCCTGCCACGTAGGTTGGTCAATTCTTCAGTTCTAATTCACAGTTGGCTCAGTTTAGTTCAGTTCTTGGTTCAGCACATTATTTACTCAGCTTTGGTCTGTTCTCTTTCGATTTTATTCTAGTTTAGTCTGATTCTCTACGTTTTTAGTCTTAACTGTGGTAATTGTTTTCTCAAAATCACTTTTTAAAGTGCTGTTTCTTTATACTCTTTATCTTAGTACTTTAGTTTTCTTCATTACTACTAGTCTAATAACTCCTGATAATCTTGAACTGGCTATCAAACAGGTATTTCCTAAACTCCTTCCATCTTACAGTAATGCAAATTCTGTTATCTCACACAGTTCTAGGTGGTATCTTGATTTTGCATGTTCTAATCACATAATATCTGATTCTACAATTTTTTTTCCTCCATATATAAATAGAAGAAATCTTTTTACTTATTTTATTTTCAATATGTTTAGATCCTGAAAAATAAAAAATTTGAAGAAAAAGTATTGTAAAAGTTCGCTCTATTAGTATTTAGTTTTAGAAATAAAGAAAAATGATATATAATTTTATTAAAGAAAATGTGATAAAAAAAATTCTATTATTCTTACGAAATAAAAATATATTGTATGAAACCACTAAAAATGAAATAAAAAGGAATATAATTTGTCTTCAAATATTTGAAGGGTAATAATGTCAAAATAAATGTCCACGTCATTTTTTTTGTAATTATATATATGATGGAATCTTTCAATGGGGGTAAAGTGTAATTTAGGGTGTTCATCGGTTTTTATTTTTACACATTTTAACTTAACAAAAAAATTTGTAAAAAAATTAAAAATAAAAATTTTTGCAAGTGCTTTTGATGTCGTACAAAAAAAAAAAGAAAAAAAAAAGAGAAAAATATACTTATTTAATTAAAAGATATTCTTCTTGCACCTTATTATTAATTATAAAATGAAAATTGTACTCTTATATAAGATATCTTTTAATTTAAAAAATTATTTATTAATTTATATTTAACATGTTTAGTTCATGCAAAAAGAAAATGAACAAAAAATAGTTGTAAAAATATACTTTTTGTATTTAGTTTTATAAATGAACAAAATAATGTATAAGTTGATTAAAGAAATTTGACAATTCATAAAATTCTCTCATAGTCCTGAAATAAAAATAAATAAATAAACAAAAAGAATATGTGCAATCATTAGAAATTAATTAAAAGTAGAATAACTTTGAACACAGATTATTGGAGGATATTTTTGTCACAACAAATATCTATATCATCTTTTTTATAATTATTTATAAGATGGAATCTTTTAAGAAGGGGCAAAGTTCATTATTTAGGTTTAAGGGGCAAAGTACAACTATAGTATAGGTTTAAGGGGTTAAAGTGTAATCAGCTCTTAATATAAGTGTACAACTAATTAATACAATACTTTTATTTCAATAACTAATTAAATGAATTTCTAATTTTTTTTAATACATATAGATACTAGATACTTAAGTATTTATTGAAATATCTAGATATAATATATCTATACATACGTGTTCTTATGTTCATATACTAAAATTTTTATAACTTATAATTGTGATAAAAATATGTTTTAGATAACGACTAATTTATATATACTTATATAGTTATACTATATAACTTATTAGTATAACATTTTACTATCAAAAAGTGTATTAAATGCATTACTAACTCAATATTAGTACAGATAGAGTTAGGTAATCATATATATTCCTATATACTTATAGGATATAACTTAGCAATGATTGGTGATTCAATAAGATTTTTCTATATGAATTAATTTACAAGTCTAGATGTGTTTTAAATTTGTAATTTTGTAAATCACTTTTAATAGCTATATATAATATACATGAATACGAATATACATTCATATATTAAGATTTGTAACTTATTTTTGTGTGTGTCTATATATACATATATATATATATATATATATATATATAGTATACATATAAAGATATATGTGTGTAATTTTATACATATGATCTATTTGAAATTTATATGTATAATATATTATGAATTATACTTTTGTACACACATTATATAAAGATAATGATGTGGATAATAATGTGAAAATTAAAATAATTAAAACAAAAGTGTTATATTAATAAATTGTACACTTATAAATTTAGTACACTTTTATGGAATGATATAGAATTTGTTGGATAATGTACTATTTTAGAATTAGAATATAGAGTGGAAGAAGATTAAATATTCGACTTCTTCGACTTAACGATCGAACAAGTCGAATTTAAACGATTCAACTTCAATCAACTTTGATTTTATATGACTTGACTTTGATTTTGAAATTTTTAAGTCGAAAGTCAAACAAATCAAGTAGAATAAGTCAAAAAATTTAAGAACACCAATAGAATGAACACCCCTACCAAGCACGCTAAGACTGATTGTCACTTTGTTTATCATCACATTATGCAACAAACTATGAAGAGTGTCTCTATCTGGTCTCTTGATCAAACAATTAATATTTTTACCAAGGCACATCCTCTTGGACGTTTTTTTAATTTAGTTTCCAAACTCAAACTGGTTTCTGCTCAACTATTTTGAATTTGAGGGGAAATATTAATGTATATATGTAAAGTGTATATTTGAATAGCATTGATTTAGTCTGATTGATTAGTCTTATTTAGCAAGATATTTAGTTTCCTTTTTCTATATTGTACTCAAGTCTATATAAAGGCTTATTTGTATTATTAGTCTGTTGAACCCCAATTATGATAATCATGTTTTGATGATGACCAAATCGCACTAATGGTTTGAAAAGTGTGCAGAAAAACAAAACAACCAGAAGACTCCACGGACGCAAATGACTGTCCGAAAGACAGAGTTTCGGACGATGATAATCGCCTTCCTACACAAAGAAATTGAAGCAAGTCTCGGACGAAGAACAGCGTCCGATCAAATTTCCAGAAGACTTTACTTCGATCGGACGCATGTTCGGATGCATCCTCGGACGTCCGAACGAATACCCTCAGAGAACGGACGCAATTGGAAGATTCAAAGGGTTTAGCAGCGGCCGTCTGAACAAAAGCATATCATTTACGAATCTGGTCTCTTAAAACATGATCGGCCGTAAACGTCCAACGGCTAGTTTTCCAGTAAACAGAAAATAGCCATTGGGAAGTTGTTGGAAACAGATAGCTGTCAACTATAAATACCCCTAGGTCTGAATTAATTAAAAAGAGACTTCTACATTGATTACAAATAACTCTTGAGCTATTTGGGAGAAATAGTGGGAACAAGTGTTGTAATAGTGTAGGTAGTTTTGTGAAAAGAGTTTAGAAGTGTAAGAGTTCTTCAAGTGTAAGAGTGGAGAGATAACGATTGTAACAAAGGGAGGTTGTGAGTGTAAAACTCTTGGCTCACTTACTAAAGGTAATTAGTGTGAGCAAGAGTGATCTTCATTGGCTAAACTTTGTAGTTGCCTTGTAAGAAGCTCTTTGTAATTGAAAGCTCCAAGCTTGAGAAGCTTGGGAGTTTAGTTTGATTATCTTAATCTCAATATTCTTATTTGTTCTTTAAGCTTAAATTGTTGAATATCTATTGTATTCATTTGTGTTTAAGTTTTCATTTGGTGCATAAAGTTTGAATTTCTATTAAGCACATAAAAATGTTTGTTTTAGATACAACCTAATTCACCCCCCCTTTGTTATTGCTTTGGGGCCAACAATTGGTATCAGAGCTTGGTCTCATATATTGAGCTTAACCGCTTTTGAGTAAAAATCATTATGACAACCAATAATGCTTTATTTTTAGAGGGGCATTCTATCACTAGACCTCCCATGTTTAATGGCATTAATTTTGGTTTTTGGAGGGATAGATTGAAAATTTTTGTTCAATCTAATGATATTGATTTATGGTATATTATTTGTGACTGCCAGGTCCTTTAGAAGCTAATATTTTTGATGAAAATACTCATAGATTAAGGCCTAAGACTAGATATGAGTTAAATGCACAAGATAAAATAAATTTATCTTTAAATGCTAAAGCCATTAATATTTTGTATAATGCTTTGGATGCATATGAGTTCTCTAAAGTAAAAGGTTGCATATCGTCCAAGGAGATATGGGACAAATTGAAAGAAATCCATGAAGGAAGTGAAGATATTAGAGAGCAAAAGAAGTCACTTCTTGTGGCTAAATATGAATCCTTCAAAATGGAATCTCATGAGAACATTGACAAGATGTATTTTAGGTTCAATGATATGGTAAAGGATTTGGAAGGTTTGGGTAAAGAATATTCCTTGGGTGAAAAGAATAGAAAATTTTTGAATGTTTTACCTAAGGAATGGGAACCTAAATCCATTGCCATAGAAGAGTCTAAAAATTTAAATTCTATGCCTATTGATTCATTGATCAATTCTCTAACCTCATTTGAATGATGAAGTTGAAATACAAGCTACAAGATGAGGAGGCAATGTCATAGGAAGAAGCATAGCATTTAAAGCTTCATCAAAAAGGAGAAAAGACTCAAGGAAGCCTCACTTCAACAACTTCCAAATCACTTGGGATGATTGCAATTCGGATGGAGAGGTTGAAGAAGAATATGAGGAGGCTCAAATGGCTTTTATGGCACTTGGCAATAATGAGGTATCATCTAGTTGTGATTCTTGTGATGATTCACGTGATAATGATAATGATGATGTTGAATCATTTATTTTTAAAATGCATGAATGTTTGAAAGAATCATATGCTAAGAACAAAGAATTAAAAATTAAAATTAATACTTTATTGAGTGCCAACTCAAAACTTGTGCATGAAAATAATTCTTTGACAAAAGAAAATGATGTTTTGAAAGAAAAATTTGTTGGAAAAACCAAGATCATGGAAGAACAAGTTTCATTGAAGAAGAGATTAGATGATCTTGATGTTACTTTGAAAACAAAGAAAGAAAATGTTTTTGAAAAGAAAAGAACTAGAAATATGTTTTTGAACAAAATTTTATCACCTTTAGAAAAAATGATTTGTGCTTTGTTAAATCTAAATCTTATTTTTATGGCAATAAGAATATTATTTGTAATTTTTGTCATCAACATGGCCATATAAAGAAAAATTGTTATGTTAAGAGAAATGAAAAATTGGGAATAAACTCTATTTGGGTGATTAAGCATGCTACTAATCCAATTGGACCCAAGAAAGTTTGGGTACCAAAAGTTGTTACTTAACTTTGCATGTAGGTATGCTTGAAGAGCACTAAGGAATTCAAGATAGATTATCTTTGAAGGGTGTTCAAGGCATATGAGCTAAAATGATATTGAAATGGGTAACATCTAAAATTTTGTGTGCTTTCATTTATCAAGTTGAACTATGTTGTATTTGAATTTATTTAGAATGTTAGGAAATTTGTATCCCCATTTTTTTCCTATAATAAGTCATAACTTGTAAAATGTGAAAGGGGGAGCATTCAAATTTTTTAAATTATTTTGCAAAAATTGCATCACACATGCTTCATTGTTTTGATGATGCTTTTGGTAAGGAATGAGCGAAAATGGTTTTGGTCCTTATTCTTTGCATAAATTCTCTCATTTCTTATGGAACACATATTCTTGAACGGAAGAATTGTTTTGTATAACTTGACTCATTCTCCATGTACTCATTCTATTCATCTTTCAAGGGAGAGAATAAAGTTAGGGGGAGCTTAAATTGCATTATTTATCTTATGTTTTGATAATGCCAAAAGGGGGAGAAATAATGGACAAATTCTCATGTGTTGTTCTTCATATTTTATGGTTGTTTTTTGAATTGTCCAATTGATTTGTCATCATCAAAAAGGGGGAGATTGTTGAACCCCAATTATGATAATTATGTTTTGATGGTTTGAAAAGTGTGCAGAAAAACAAAACAACCAGAAGACTCCACGGACGCAAATGACTGTCCGAAAGACAGAGTTTTGGACGATGGTAGACGGCCCAACGGCTAGTTTTCCAGTAAACATAAAATAGCCATTGAGAATTTGTTGGAAGCAGATATTTGGCAACTACAAATACCCCTAGGTCTGATTTAATTAAAAAGAGACTTCTACATTGATTACAAATAACTCTTGAGCTATTTGGGAGAAATAGTGGGAACAAGTGTTGTAATAGTGTAGGTAGTTTTGTGAAAAGAGTTTAGAAGTGTAAGAGTGGAGAGATAACGATTGTAACAAAGGGAGGTTGTGAGTGTAAAACTCTTGGCTCAACTAAAGGTAATTAGTTTCTATGAGCAAGAGTGATCTTCATTTATTACAAGAGGTTATTGTCTCACCTACTTGGAAGAGACTTTTAGTGGCTAAACTTGGTAGTTGCCTTGTAAGAAGCTCTTTGTAATTGAAAGCTCCAAGCTTGTGAAGTTTGGGAGTTTGGTTTGATTATCTTAATCTCAATATTTTTATTTGTTCTTTAAGCTTAAATTGTTGAATATCTATTGTATTCATTTGTGTTTAAGTTTTCATTTGGTGCATAAAGTTTGAATTTCTATTAAACACATAAAAATGTTTGTTTTAGATACAACCTAATTCACCCCCCCCCTCTTAGGTTATTGCTTTGGGGCCAATATAGTCAAGTACACAATATACATACAAGTTTTTCCATTATTTGTGTCACTCTCTACCTTTTTTGAGGACTTATGATCGAACGACTAGCAAGCTACTTTGATTCTTTTTTTATTTTTCTTTTTTTTTTTGAAAAGAAAAACCTTGATAGAAAATCACAGGCTGTCTGCATATATCTTATTCCTAATCATGTCCTAATCATGTTATCATTTGTCATACTCCATCAAGTAACAACTTTGGCAATAATGAACAAAAAAAAAATAAAAAATAAAAATATTGTGCATAATAGAGAATATTAAGAGAAATTTATGAATACAATTTTGACCCACTTAACTTCTAATGATATTTTCTCTAAATATTTTATAAAAAATATTTAAATAAATTCGATTTACGAGTTCACTCGTAAACTATACTCTATAGTTACATAGTAATGCTAATGTGTGATAATGAAGAAAGATGATGGTGATATTGTATGATAATTCAACAAAATTAATGCAACTATTAAATAAAGGTACATGATGTAAATTGGGTCAGAAACAATGACTTTTGGGCTTGATAATTCATGATAATACACAAACGTCGCCCAAGCAATAAATTTCCATTGAAGTATCTATAGGATGGAAACTTAAGCAACTAATTAAATATGCTTGGCTGATATATATATATTATCTACAATAATTACACGATCAAATTAAGTTGATTAAAAGAAAATCGTTTATCTTCTGCTTCACGATAACACCAAGAAACTAAAGGTTCATGCATGGTAGACCAAATTGGGTATTAATCACATATTTAATTTGGATATGACTTCGTTTATGAGGGTTTGGCTAATTAACTTCGGTTTACCCCAAATAACCAGCTGGAAAAAAGGGATTTAAGAAGAAGGAAAAAAATAAAAAATAAATAAAAAATAGAAGTCATAAAAACTGGACTCAAACGAGGAGGAACAAATTCATTTAGGTATGCCTCTTATCATGTGACAAATTAAGCTAGAAACCAATAATGCCGGTGCTTATGCTAATTGATTATTTATATCTTTCTTTTTATATTCCTTTTAAAAAGAGAAATTTCGGTGGATCTTCACATACTTCTTTAATGACTCGAATCATGACTTCGATTATATAAAAACTGTAATCTTACTATTTGAATACACTTCGTTGACTTCTTTTTATATTTCTTTTAATATTCTTCCTCTTGCCCATTTTATCTTGTCTAAAGATTACAAAACATTTTTACATTTATACCATCAAAAATTCAAAACTATCGACAAGCGCACATAAAAGAATTATACTTAAGACATAGAAGATTCAAAAATACATGCAAATTAAATAGTTATATGAGAGAGAAAATATTTATTATTCACTCTGCATTATTAAATAAATATTTTATATCGTTAAATAATTAAAAAAATAATTTTAATTATCTCAACAACTATAAAACCACTCGATGTTGATGACCCACTTATTCGTGCTTGCTGTGCATGAGAAACATGCACCATTTGAAACGTGCAATTCATTTATTAAAATAAACATGCACGATTTTATTCTTGTAGTAACACAAAGGTATTTTTTTTTTTTTTCAAACTTCATAAGAGAACACAGAGGTATATATACGTAAAAGAAAAACACAGAGGTATATGAAGTTGGTTAATTAGCTTATCACCATAAGTAATACATTGGTACGTCGATCGGGACCATATTCTTGTACTTTAGATACATTAACTAGCATCTACATTAATTATAACTACAAAATATTTTTGTACACGACATTTTTTGCGGGTACATTTGATGTCACATGCAATGGTTTCTTTTAAGGGTAAATGTTTAGTTAGATCTAATTTTTTATTCTATTTATAAATTTTGTAATGTGGAATAAATCTCATAAAATATATGACATCAATTGATATAAATAATATTTTATAAAATTAAATCTTGACCATAAGATTTATAGATAGGATCAAAAATCAAGTTTACTTCAGTATTTTCCAACAGAGAGATATATAGTTCATCCCTGGCAATTTAGGGATTAATTAGCTGTAACATGAGGTTTATATAGTGATTCCACCGGACTGGCCTTTGGTTAGAGCTTTAATCTGCTAGACCTTTTTCTCATTTTCAAGATGGGGAGACTTATTTCCCCATCGACCTTATCGGAGATGCAGCTACTACTGCCGGAGCGTGGTCAGTTGGGACTTCCAACGGTTGGGTAACTCCTAACTCAAGGTCGAGTACAGTCAGAGGGTTTCCCAAACCCGCCTCTTAACTCAGGGCGAGGAATTTCCATTCTGAGCAAGCCCAGGAGGTGAGAAGAAGTAGAGAGCAGGCCCTCGCCCCCGGAGGGGCTTGTAGGTCGGGAATCTTTGCTCTTTTCTTTTGCATTTCCGCTATCCGAGCCCTCGGCGATTGAGAGGACCACTGGGGGTGGGTGCCCCAGTGGCGTGGGCCGGGGGTAACTCACTATAACAACTCATAATAAACTATTCCTTACTCTTAAAAGCAACTTGAATTTCTCGTATGCACGAAATAGCACTCGAACCACAATTTCAAGAAATGAAATTTATCATTCTTATCGTAAGTTCCTAAAGAACTCCCTAGTTAACACTTCTTATGAAAATTTAATAGGGATTTCTACACGTAAGTGGATAAGTGACTGTATGTAAGATGCAATAATATTATTGGCTTTTTTATCCAAAAAAAATAAATAAATAAATATTATTGACTTTTATCAATAACTTTTGATTTTAAACTACAACTAAAATGTTTAAACAAAATTTGTACTAGTCCTTATTTTTACATTAAGGTCCCTTCCTGGCTAACTACTTTCTATACGAGACAGAATATCACATTCATCCTTCCTTTTAAAAACTTTGAATCTGGAAAGTTGGGTCCAATATTGGCTTAGATACATCAATATGTATATATACAATATCTTTTCCAAAAAGAAAATATTTAACTAAATCTGATTTTATGTTTTACTTGTAAATCTTATGGCCTAAATTAAATGTCATAAAATCTTATTCATATTAACTGATATCATTTATTTTATAATATTTAATTTATACTATAAAATTTATAACTGAAATCATAAATCGAATTTACATAAATATTTTCTTTCCCGAATAGAATTCAAGAGCATTCTTTCTTCGTCTTAGTTATTGATGCACCTTAGGTCCCCAATCAAATTTCACCTTGCCCCCTTTAAAAATATAAATTCTTATATTAGCTCAATTTATTATCTTATTTATTAATATTATGGTTATAGAAATAAAAAATATAACTTTATTTTTTTATATCAATATCCATCATTCAATACTTACTTAAATCTTAATATCCAAAAATAAATTTATGTATCGAATTCAAGGAAGAATCTACCCTTCAAATAAAGCCGCCTATCACATGGCCCATGCAAGGTTTTCAATACAAAAAGCCAAATTTGTGGGGACATGGTTGTCATTTCGTGTTGCAATTATACCACGGAATCCCAACCAACTGCCTTTGACGTTAAATTTTTTTTATATAAATCAAATTTATAATATAATATTACAAATTTCTCATGCAAGTCACTTTACGTTATACTCTAAAATAATAAGATGATTTGACATAAATTAAGAATTACGAAATTGTAAAATTTTTTTTATTATGAATTTGATTTATTTAAAAATTTCTTCCGCCACCGAATTAGTCTGCCGTCAACAACCAAACTCACGCGCCTCCACCACTCCAATAAAACAACGTGTGCACGTCATCGCTCGCTCGTTACTCCATCAGTTAGAACCACTACAATTATTGTGCGTGTGAATCAAGCGCTCATACAACGTGTCAGCCGTACCCCGTTATCTTCTTCCACACTTAAACTATATCCCTTCAAGATAAGACGTCTTTAGCTCTTTTTCACACACAACCACCTTTAAATTGTTAAAAAACGAAAAAGGGATTAAAAAAAACCACACACACACACACACACATATCACTTTACACCCTTCAAACTTGACATTTTTACTTTGCACCCCAAATCTTTTATTTTAATACTAAATGCTAAAAATAATACACGTCGAGGGTAGATATAACATGATATGTACTTACAAGAATTGGAAACCGAATTACCCGACTCAATAAGTATAGAAATGAAATACATGTAAGAGGATGAATCTAATAATTTAAATAATTTATACTAAACTTAAAGGTAAATTACACAATAGGTTTAAGTAGACCAAACTCATTCATAACCCTGGTACTAAATCAGATTGTTTGTTATTAATATAATTTACAAAAATTCACAGCTAAAGCAATCACTAATTACATGGAGTCACTACTAGCTTAAATTTAATAAAGATCCACATATGTTCCTAATGACATGGTGATTTTCATGAATTTTATATATTTCATATGTTGGAAAATTTTTATAGTTCCTTAATTTAGAGTATCGTTCCGATGTGGTTCAAAAATTTATACAATATAATATTATATATTTTATTAATTATACTGTATAAATTTTTAAACTTAACAAAAAGTTATTGTACGAATTCTTTACTAATTTGGCAAATTGACATTCATAATTTAGATCTTAACTTATCAAAACGTGTCAATCATCTCAATTTAAAAAATGATTTCATGTCATAAATTCATTTATTAATTTTAAAAAATATACACCACTGCTACATATTATGTTCAAATTTAAATTAACTCTACAAAATAGAATCAATTGCCACATTTCATAAGTCGAGATTTCCTAAATCGGGTTACCAGCATTATCTTCCGTTTGTACAATAATGTATATGACTTTCTTATTCACTATCACTTTTAGCAATTAGGCCGAGTTGGAATGTTGGACAATAGATTTTAGTGTCGTAGTAGAGCACTATAAATAAAAATTTTCGATGCAAAAGTTAAATAAAAAGAATTTGAAGGTTGCAAAGTGGAATAAACATAAAAAGTAAAAAGTAAAAAATCCCCAGTAACCTATATTTTGACTAAAGATCTGTGATTGGAACAGGCACAGCAGCCATCAATTCATTTGCTCTTTTGGCACTTTTTTTTTATCTTTTTTCCTTTTTTCCATTTTTTTTTTCCCAGTTTTTCTTCCTCAGATATTGATATTCAGATACAAAAACTTCCAGTGAAAACTTTTTTTTTTTTTTTTTTAGGTCTCTGAAAACTCTTCTCTCTATAACAACGTGAAAAAATTCAGTAGTTAGGAAGAACTACCTAGTACTACTATATATAACCGGAGAGAACCATCATCACCATCTTAAAGTTTCAAACTTTTTAACATTTAAATTCAACCAAATATAAAGGGTTAGCAAAACCTCAAAACTTTATCCATAAATATCGATTTCCTCAAATAGATTATTATTGCCACCAATCAAGCTTTTCCTTCTTCTTTTTTTGTTAGTTTCCGGATTGGAATTTTGAAAGAAAAAATGATGAGGAGACAACAAGATCAGCAGTCAAAGGAGGTATTTTACGAGCTATCAGCTATGATTCTGAATATTTTAAGGTCTCCACCGACTCCGGTTGAGTTTTCCGACGAGTCTCCGATTGTGAGGCCGGCCGGATCTTCCTCGTCGGCAGATGGGTTGGGGTTGAGGAGAAGGCAAATGGGTTTGCAGCAGATTACGCCGGCAGGGTTTGCATCTTTGCTTCTTGGGATATCAGTGGCTCTGATGCTGTGTGGATCGGTGACTTTCTTTATTGGGTTCTTTTTAATGCCTTGGGTGATTGGATTGGTATTTGTTTTTTATGTGGTTGGGTTGGTTTCGAGCTTGTCTATGTTGGGACGCGCCATTTTTTGTCCCCAGCCAGTATCTCCAAGAAGGGATTGTAATTGTAAGATTCTTCTTTTACTTCCTTTTTTTTTTTTTGTTATTTATTTTTGGGCTTCCTTATCTTTTATTGTTCTTGAGGTGGTGCTCTTTTATAGATTCTAAATGATCATGCAAATTAGCTAGGTAATTTGATGCTGGTTCTGTCTTATGATTCTGCTTTTTATGGTGTAGTTTATGAAATGAAACCTGAATAGCCTGCAAGTTTGAGTCTTTTTTGGTTAGAAGTTGAGAAGATTGTTGCTTTCTTGATAAAAAAATCCTTTCAAGAAATTAGTTTGTACGTATAAGCAGTTTGGGATTGTTGTTTTGACTAATAAGTCGCTATTTAACTGTTTGTTAGTATCTATTATGAATTTGCTTACAGCAACTTACTGTCTGTGGAGGGAATTAAACTCTCCACATAAGTATTTTCTTTTGTGGGCTATCCTAATTCTGTGCTCTCGGGCCCAAGATCAAGATGTTTGTGTCTTTTAAATGGTGGAAGTATGTGCAGTACGGTCAAATGGGAATTACTAGTGTCTCTGAAGATTTCTCTTGCCTTTCTCCTTTGGGATGGCAGTTTCTTCGAAAACCGTTTTGGGATTTACCATTGACGGACTTTGTGCTAATGTTATTGAGTATACGGGTTTGCATGAGTGGTAGAGTGTTCCTGTATGGTTCTTTGCACATGTATGTATGTACTTATACTTGCCAAACAATGATTCACAATTGGTGGCCAAACATTTTGTGTGTTTAATTTCTATAGTTACGTTTGTGGTCCTTTTCATTTTCAATGTCGTGCATGAACTTCCAAAGCTTGCAGACTTATTTAGTTTGAGTAGCATTAGGCTGATGTTGTGCTAGGCTTCGTAGTAAGCCAACTGACTTTCTTAATATATCAACCACTATCATAGACTTATAGCATGAAACATCGAACATTTGTTAATGATATGATTGGTAAAGAAACATCGAAGAATTTATGGTGCTTGGATGCGTTGGATAAATGCATGCTGTTGATAGATTTGAGAATATGTGAATAATTTATATCGTGGAAGGTGCCATGGTAACATATGTTGCTAATACTTTAGATTCAATATAAAGTTGAGAAGAACTGCATTTTTTGTGATCCCATTTATCCTTTCAATTTGACTTTATACTACCAAATTTCTTGACTATTCTAGAGTATTAAAGATTGCTTAGGATGGGATTTTGCCATTAATACAACTGGAATGTTTGATTTTTTATTTATTTTTTAATATTAATGCATATATTGTGTCATGAAAGTTTATTTTGTTTTTCTTTTCATTGTTCATTTTGTAATAGATTAGTGGCGGGTATTCCATCCAGTAAAACTATATTTTTACCGATTGTTCCATGGTATGGCCCTTGCTTTCCTGATCTGGCTTTTGTTAGTTTGTCCGGTACAAATTGGTTAATTCGTGAAAAGTTGAAGCAGAGTAGGATAACAACTACAATCTTATGCTCCCTTCTCTTGTGAGGTTCTCTCTTGAATATGTTTAATTTTTTGGAACTTCATATGAAAATGTCTGAAATGATGGCAGTTCTTTTGTAGGTTTTCCAGGTCTTGAACCTTAAGAATGGTTCTCCTTTGTTATATCACGTTGTAGATGTTTGTTAATTTTATTTTATTTGTGTGTGTGTGTGTGTCCTTGTGGAAGATGGTAGATGTTTCTCAACTCTTATGTGTTAAAGATTTAATGAAATTCCCGTTTTTATTCTGGCACAGCTTGGAAACTTTTGTGAAGCAGTTTAGATAGTTAAGAGATTCATGGCAAGCTTGAGCGACATGGTTTTACTTTTTGTTGGCTACCGTTCTCAGCAATATAGCAGATAGAAACTTGGAGCTGTCTTTTTCAGAACTTTCAAGACCGATGGCCAATCTTTGGCAACTCTGTCAGGTCTATTATCGAATTTGCACGTTGATAACGGGCTCTGTACTGGATGGAAAGACTGCGCCATACAAGTAATCAAAGAAGCATAATAGGAACCTTGTTATCATACCTGGAAAGTAATAGGAGAACCAATTGTTATAGTAACTTAAATATTTTGTCATCAACATTATGTTACCATTGTTTGTCTTGCTTTTGAATACGTGGTTGGAAACAGA
This sequence comes from Cinchona pubescens, assembly GCA_025175665.1. NCBI lineage: Eukaryota > Viridiplantae > Streptophyta > Magnoliopsida > Gentianales > Rubiaceae > Cinchona > Cinchona pubescens. The sequence continues at coordinate 1,532,045 of JANKKI010000141.1, forward strand.
AAGAAAGTTAAATAGGTAGCGTTAATCTGCAGCTATGCTGAATTCTTCTGATCATATTCTTTTGGTACCAGAAGTATCAAAATGCATGTAGTGCTAACTGGATCAATAATGGCGTTGAATTTTTCGTTACACTTGTTCTTGTCATACTTGTGTTACACTTTGTTTTTGTTATACTTGTGTTATATTATATGATGAGATAATAATTATTCTTCATTTAATTTTTTTTTTATTAAAAATATACATATTATCCAATCTTATAACTCATTTACCAGTTATATTTTCCCTGAGTGGTTCTAGCAGTTTTTTTTTTTTTTTTTCCACCTTATTAAAACTTGAAACAGTTCTTTTTTAAAAAAATTATTGTGTTTTAAAAATTTAAAAACTTATAAGAGTTAAAAAGTTATTCAAATTTTTTAAGCTAACGAAATAGTCTTGTAAAAATTCCATAAAATTGATTTGACCATATGATAGATGAAGAAATTAAGACATCCCAATGGCCAAATTTAGTTTGAAAATAAAAGTAGTACCCAATCCTGCTGCATATGGGGGCAGTAATGAAGGGGAGTTTGTTAGATCTGGTTTAGACGATAAGGGATGAAAAGGAAGGGAAACCAAATTCGGATGGACCGACTTTCAAAGTCATTTAACAAATCATCTACATTTTATTATCTCGAAAAGTTGGATGTCCTGGCCTAAAGTTGCCCGAATAAGCAATTCGACAACAAGAACAATAAATTTGTAAGCCCATCTCAAATCCATCCGACAACAAGAACAATAAATTTGTAAGCCCATCTCAAATCCATCCGGCAACAAGAACAATAAATTTGTAAGCCCATCCACCAACGAGCTCTAGCTCTGTTGGTACTAGAATGTCTCTTGTTCTGAGTCTTGACTGGAGCGAAATTTAATCCCAAAAAAAAATAAAAATAAAAAAAATGTATCAAATCCATCATTTTCATTCATTCTTGTAGTGAAATCAATAAACTAATCAATTTTCATTCACAAGTTCAAAAACAGAATCTAACTCAGAAACCTTTATATAAAATCCAAGCACTTTAAAGTAACTGATTTGTGTATGTTGCAATTTGCAAAGATCTTGATAAAACAATCAACTGTTACAAGCAAAATCAGTGAACAAAAAACAACCAAAACGCATTAATTTCACATAGCTTAAAAGGGTTCAACCAAATAAAGGAATTTGGTACAAGAAAAATACTAAGAAATCAAGAAATCTGTAAATTAAAAAAGAACATCCCATGCCTGTAAAGCAGAGTACAGACTAGAAAATACTAGTAAATTGATTTAATTTAGCCGGTGTAGATATGGACCCCAATGGCAATGAGGATAATGGTGATGAGGCCGAAGAAGATGATGGTGTGGACCAATATCGACAGCCCACTTGTCTGCATCCAATTTCCAAACTCCACAATTCTTGATCTGCCAGGTAGCTGAAACAACAGACCTGGACTCAACAGCACGAACAGAACCACTGCTATTACCACAGGCCCCCAATCTGCCATCTTAATTAATTTTACTCTACTAGATCTCTCTTCTTGCCCTCTTCCTTTTTTTTTGTTTTGTTTTGTTGCTGCTATAGTACTACTAATTTACTACTATTTGTCTGGCAAGATTTTATAGGCAGGCAAATAATGGCAGTGGATTCTTGAAGGATCGAGTGAAGAAAGGAATAAGAAGCATGAGAGGGATACAGATGTTTAAAGGGGTAATTGCAATATGACTCCCTGAATTACTACTTATTTGCACATAAAAATTTACTACCACTGCTCCCTTCTAAGTGTTACTTTAACTTTTAGCACAAATATTATTATTGCTATTAAATAGTCTAAATTTTAGACAAAATTGATTCTATATAACTAAATTACCTTTTTGATTAGTAATAAATTTAAAGAGTTGTTCAATAAACCCAATATTAATTACAAGTTTGTGTAATTGATGGAGTTGACAAAGAAATGAGCAAAATTAGTAAAAAATAATTAATATTTCATTGAATTTTTAAAATGGCACTTAAAATAGAATTTTTGTTTTATTTTTTATTTTTTTTGCTAAAATGATACTTAAAAGAAAATAGAAGTAATATCTCAAAACTATCTGGCTATAGTGGCATACCAAACATATTAATTAATTAGTTCATAATTTTTTAACTAAACTAATGTGAGATATTTATATTTAACACCCTTAAACTATCGATTTTAATACTTTAATAATTTATACGGTTGATTGTTGACATGTTAATCAAATTAGGTAAAAATCAATAAAATACATTTAAGTGAAAAGAGTTTAGTATTGTGTTTAGTACGTAGAAATACTTTTATTTATTTGTTAGTATTTAAAATTTTTCACTATAAAAAAACTATCAAATTCACTGACTTTTAACTAGATCACTTGATAGTGTCATGTTTTAGTAGATGTCACAGGGAAAAAATGAAAGCCTGTGTTAGTTCAAGGGTGCATTGCAATTAATCCTATTAAAAAAGAAAAAAGAAAAATACCACCACTACTTACTATATAGAAAAGTGCGGATTTGGGCAAAAAAAATTAACACAAATTGGATAAAATTACGGGAAATTCTTTAATTTTTTTTAATTTTAAAAATTTATACAGATATAAATTTTTAAAGTATATAATAATTTAAAATATAAGAAAATAATTTTTTTTTAAAGAATATAAAATTTCTCACAAATTATGGATCTTCTGTGGACAGATGCCAAAGATTTAGTACGTGGCAGACTGGCAGTATCTCGAGATGGGTGGGTTGTCGTTGCTGTTATCTTGATGCTGACGCCTACTAAATTAACTTAATCTAATAATTAATTAATAATTTTATTTTAATTTTTCACGGACATTTTATAACTTTTTGTGCGTCAGCATGCTTTATGTATATATATATATATGGAAAAAATATCATAATAATCCATTATATTAATTTACATTTATACTTTTTAATTCTTTTATATTCAAATAATATATTTTAATCTCTCACAAATTTAAAATACATTATTTTGATTCATCGATATAATTATAGATATATTTTGACCTCAAATACTCACATATGTATCTAATATAACATATTAAGCGCAAAATTAACAATACATAAAATTAAACACTAAATTGTCTCAAAAGAAAAGGGTTGGAATTGTTGTAGGAGAAACGAAGACGGGAATAGAAATGGTAATGGTAGGTGAGAATTTTAGGGTGGCGATAGAGGAGATAGTAGGTAGTATCGTTTAGTATTCAAAATTTATATGTAGTCATTTTTACCCATAAAAAATATAAGATTCTATACAAACGTGAATATTTTAAATCAAAATATATTGATAATTGTATTAAGAGATTAAAAAATATATTTTAAATTTATGATAAATTAAATATATTATTTTAAAAATAAAAAATTAAAAAAATATAAATATAAAATACAAAGGGTTGTTGAGTATTGTTTTTTTTTAATTAATTTTTGATAGCTTTGAGAATGAGCTAAACAGAGGATTCGATTTCCTAGATGATAGCTAGTAGCATTAATTTTTCTTTTATTTGGAATTTCGTGCGGGAGTAATCTAAGCAAGTACGTAGCTTAATTTGTCTAAAGCCAGAGATGTTTAAAGGCAAGCGAAGGCAAGTTTGCTTCAGTCGAATGCTGCCGAAAGTTTGTTTAAAGTGCAGCTTTGGATGGGAGGTTATGCAAAATAAAGAAGTTGTAGATAGTTTTGGGATGCGAAATTTTTTTATATAAATTCGATTTATGTGGAATAAATTTCTTGATTCATATTTATTTACATCACTTTAAAAAAATTATTTTTAATAAATTATAATGTTATAAATAAATGTAGATCAAATAATTTATTTCACTCACTGTGAATCAAGTTTATGTAAAAATTTTCCTATGACTCAGTATTACAAGCTAGAATCACAATATTTTAGGTAATTTATAGTGTCACTTCTTATTCTTAATCAATTCTCCATTTCTTTAAATAACCAAAACACGAATTTTTTAAAGATAATGCATGACAAATAAAGTGTAAAAACCGTGTCCTTATTGATTTATTGATTATAAGTTCGAATCAGTTAAAAGTAAGTAGAGATTTAGTTTAGATGCTTTTTTTCTTTTTCTTTTTCTTTTTTCTTTTTTTTTTAATTTTGAGGAAGATTATTCATAAGAAGAAAATGATCACCAACCGAAGCTCCCTAAAAGTAGTATAATACGTGCAATAACTGAACAATTTGAAGTCTAAATGTTAAAGTGCAAATATTTTACATAAACTAGTCAAGAGATCTTGGATCAATTAATAAAATTTATGGGTCATTCTAGTTATTATCAATTGATTTTAATATGGTATCAAAGTTAATTTTAAGTATTTTTTTATCCATACATGATTTGACTCTTTTGCACATTGGATTTAATTTCGTGAGTTTCTGTCAAATCAATGCTTTTTCTGATTACGGTATTGATACAGTTTGACTTCATGAATATCAACCATGTCGATACCTGTGTTCATTGATTTGGGCTATGCCAACAGTTTTCTTATTTCAATTTTGGTGTTAATCAATTTATTTTGAAATGAAAATGTATGTTATTTAACACTAAAATACATTTAGGTCAAATTATTTAGGAGTGCACAACTTGATCATTTTTTTACCTGTTTGGAAAATCTGTCCACCTTGATCCTTATTTTGAAATTTGTGGTATTTTCTCTATTTCTTTATAGAAAAACGAGGTAGACGTTGATCATTCATGAAAAATGCATGGGCCCTTACAAGTAGAAAGACTAACCAATAATTCACGATGCTTATAACAATTGTGTAATGTGTCAATTTGGTTGTAAATTAACTTGAAAGTGAGTGGCATAGCATATATAATTCTATATAGTTGATAGCAGAATTCTTTATAGAAAGATACTGATAATTCTTGTTCTCTTCTAGGAAGATAAGTTCCTTCTTGAAATTGTGTATTAATATTAACCATTGCACGATGTCATGGTTGGTAACAAACAGTCCTAAATTGACTCACAACCACCTCCAAGGTTGTCAATAAGAACCATTGAATTATACTAGTAGGAACTACTCCACGTAGCGGAGTTGATTAGAAAATATCTCATAAGATATTTTATATTGTAAAATTTAAAATTTAAACTACAAATTTTGTAGAATTTTTAATAAGTGTCAATGCAGTTTTACCTAATCTAGAGGGTTCACTCTTCCTCTAAGCCCTTAATAGTGCCTAGTTAGATTTTCCCTTAAAGAGTAAATTAAGTTAGAATATTATCGATTTGACAAAAAAAAAAAAAAAAGACATTGTTGTTATGACTCATTATTCGTTATTTTCTAACTAATATTTCACAATTATTAGTTAGATATATTTTTTTAACAAACTTTTTATCTTACAAATAATATGTAGAATAATATCAATATATAATTACCGTTCAAACGAAATAAAGATTTTCTTTTTATGTTTCATCAACCACTTAAGAGCATAACAAACTTTTAATTAAGTTAATAATGTGTTAAAAACGATAGCAAATTTATGGCCCAAAAAATGTAAGGTAAACACACTGGAGGCCCTTGCACTGGATAGGATAATCACTAATTAACTAAACTTCTTTTCAGAATTATATACCATTCGCATGGACCTTATTCTCCTTTCTATGCTGAATTTGAAAGAAAAAATTATAATTATGAAAAATTTCATGGTTTTGTTGGATTTCTGTGTTTAAGTAAAAATTTAGTAGAAAGGTTACTCTTTTTTGGTCACAGATCAAAAAATAGTTCTTTTCTTTTTAAATCCCAATGAATTTTCAGATGTTACATCTCTTGTCGAAAATGAAGGCCCACCACACTGCTTATAATTGTCTTCTTTATAGCTTTTTTTCGCCTTCTACTTTATTCTTTTGGAATATCATATTGCTGACAAATTTTTTTTTTTTTTTAAATAAAAATCTTTTCATATATAATTCTGATAGGTAACCAATTAGTTCAGCATTGGATTCAATCCACTCATTAATTTACGTAGAAATATGTAAGTAGACAAAGTTTGGGTTTTAAGAAATTATTAATCACATTAATTTTTCAACTGATCTCTGCATATAATTAAGCTGATTAATCAGCATTTTTTAATTTCTTTTAAACTCCACCCTGTCTTCATAATTGATGAAGCATTGAACTGGCAAGGAAAATGAGCTCAATCTTGCAAATAAAAATAAAAACGCATATGAAAAGCAGATCGACGTAATTAAGCTGTCGGCAAATTGGAGAATGAATGGTTTATATAATTGCAATAATTCAAATTAGACATTGTACATTTATTTGGACCAAAAAAAAAAAAACCAAAGTCTGCATATAATATAATAAAAGCAATAATTTTTTTTTGGATTGTAAAAAACGTTAAAGAATTTTTTTTATGATTATTCTTTGTCAACTCTCTGTAAAATTTAATAAATTGTTAAAATTTTTTGAATAAAGATAATATGACATAGAATGACATAAGATGCGATATATATTAAAAATTTTGTAGCGTAAGAAATAAATACGTCTCCTCTGCTAGTCATCTGTAATTAACCAAGGTACAAATGGAACTTGATGGCTATTAAGAAGAGAGAAATGAGAGCAAAGAAGAGGAGAGAATGGACCATTATGGCCGGACCACTAGTCTGAAGATTGCCGAATTCCACGCATCTTTGGTTGCCTGGAATTTGAAACAGCAGCCCCGGTGATAGTAGAACGAACAGTACAACCGCCACAAATATCGGCCCCCAGTCCGACATCCTCTTTACTATTACTAGTAATTATACAGGGAAAATTGTGTGCTGAGTTTGGATGGAGGTGGAAATTAATGGTGGTTTCTCACAAGTCACAAGAAAACAAATTCACAAAGCAAAAGTAGACTAAGAGAGGATGGGGGAAACAAAGGGATCGAGTGGCTCTAGTTACTTGGATACTCTCCTACCGTCCCATTTCCATTTTCCATTCCGTGCTTACATTTCTTTCATGCACGTGGAGTGGTCGCTTCTTACTCTTACCTTTCAATTGCCTCTTTTACGCCTTTTTTTCTTTTGGCATTAAAAGGGAATTTTTTCTTGGATAGTTACATTGTAACTGTGCAAAGTAATTAAGCTCGTAAACATCTAAATGATCTAGTGCTACTTAAACGGTAAATAATACGATTAGATTATTAAAAAATTCACAATTTGATTCTTATTATTTTTAATACTATATTTGATAAACGATTAAGTACAAACTTTTTCCTACAAAAAAAACATAAATAAACATCTAAAGCAAGTATTCTTCCCTGATCATGAATATCAAACTTCATGGCTTCTAGTTGGCTAATGATCTTTTATCTTATTTTCTGTATCACTTTTTGTCACACCACTTAATAAATTGTTAATATTACTTCATTAAAATTACATTACTTAATTTTGATAATTCATTAAATGATATGATAAAGAATGAGACAGAATATCTTATGCCTTTTAGTTATTTTCTTGTGGGCTTCATGTATAGGCTTGTTATGTGTATAGCATTTCAACCTTGCTAATTCTTAAGTCGATTATAAAATGGCTTCTAGCCCAGTATTCAGGGAGATTAATTATTCGGAGCTCAGACTCAAATACATGGTGTCAGATACATACATGAGTATAGTTTTGGCTGTTGCCCTGTATGTCATGTGAGTTACTTGACTTTGGATAATGTCTGGGTCTAATGGGCCAAATGTCTGGGTTATTCCACCTCTTTTACAACTATTGAAAAGAACAAAAAGAACTACTTTTTCTGGACTAATAGAGGTAAGGGGTATTCATTCTGACCCACTAACTTAAAAAATTCACTGAATTGATCCAATTCAAATAAGAAAAAGAGAGTACTTAAACTGTATTTTGAAAGAGGGTCGGGTAGCGGATCACTTTTTTGTGGCTAGCCGGGTACTGGACCAGATCCATTTCAGGGATAATTTTGTAAATTTGATTAATAAAATTTTATTAGAAATTAATATTTACTAGAGTTATTGGTATCCTTCACCTCTTTCTTTGTCTTCCCTTCCTCTTCTTCCTCAATCATCTCTTCCCTTCCTCTTCATTGCATCTTCATTCCTCACACTCGATGTATTTTGTGATTTAATTATTGTTGCTATTGGCCTGTTGTTAATTGTTAGTTTGTTGCCATTGGGATGTATTTTGTGATTTAGACTTAATTGTGAAATTAACTTGCCTAATTATCATTATTTAAATTTTTATGTTTTGTTACTAGTAAAGGTCGGGTATGCTGTCAACCCGATCCTCTTTTGCGCGTACCCGACTTACCTAGTACCGGCTTTATATGGATCGGGTAGAGAGTCAGAATTTTCTTAATTCGGTCCGTGAGAGTGGGATACTTTTTTTTGACTCGTGGATTGGATATCCAGTCCATGAACACTCCTAAGAGGGGTTACCATTTTTTATGTTTATTTTTTGTGGACCTTAAAACTCAAATCTTGTGTTTAGTATTCGGTCCGTGAACACTCCTAACAGGGTTACCATTTTTTATGTTTATTTATCCACTTGTCGGAAATACATTAGTTTGGATTTACCTTCCAAAAACTAAAAGATGTCTTCAATATTTTATGTTATTTTGATCATTCTTGGTTGGGTTAAGGAGTGCGCACACCAACCATTGTTATGAAATTAATGAAAACACAAAGGTAATACTCGTTATTTATAATATTATTCTGAATATTATTTAAAATAAAATTATAATTATTTTTATAATGTAATACATGTAAGATAAATAAAATAACTAAAAATATATATATTAAAATAATAATTACAAAATATATTTAAAAAATAATAAAAAAATAATCCAAATAATTGGCTATTCTGTAATCAATTGTGTTTTCTTTTGACAAAGACTAATCAACAGCCTAATAAATGGCTACTAAAGAAATATCTTTCTGGTGTTCTCAGTTCTTACGAAATAAATAATCAGTCATTGTTATAATCCTACCAATTATCATATTTTTGGGCCGGGCCGGGCCGGGCCGGGCAGGTCAGAGCCTCTGGTGCAGCAAATCATATTTCAACCACACGAACCTTTCGTGGACTTGGATTAACTTGATTCATATCCATTTTTTTAAAAAAAAAATATCACCCCATATGAAACGACACCACGTGATTAAATAGAATAAAGCAAACGACAATAAATATGTAACAAAAATCTATAATTATTATTATTATTATTTTTTTTTTTTTGGCGCATTGAATATCAGTTGTTCATTTTTCTTCTCCATCTTCTTCGTTTACTGTCGCTTCCACAGCTCCCAAACTCGATCGGAGTCGTAATTGAAGTTCAAAATATTTAGTTCGAGTGCTCTCAACCGGCGAAAATTCCACTTTAGTCCTCGAGAGTTGACTTGTGAATTTCCCGGCGGTCGTCTTCAGGAAAAAATTCCGCCGACGACCGCCGGGAAATTCACAAGTCAACTCTCTGTCTCTTATACACATCTGTGATATATATATATATATATATATATATATTTTGGGAAAATTCTTATGTTCTGAATGCAATTTGGCTGGAAACATGTCACAATCAGGTGAGATTTTAAATTTAATTTTAGTTTTTGTTGTTATGTTTCCTTTTTTTTTTTTTTTTGCCATGATTTGCTTATATTTTTTTGTTTATGCCTTGTATAGATTAGCTTACAATTGTTTAATAGGAGTTCAATTTACTCGTTTAAGCTACTGGACCTTAGAAAGCAGTTAGATTCTATTTTGTTTTCGTTTTTTATTTTTTTTTATTTTATCGTCAGAAGAAGAATTTGCTACTAAGTTATCACGTTAATTTTTTATATAGTGATTATACAGTAAATTCTGGCGTCAAGTGTATTATTATTTTTAAATAAATAAAAAAAGAAGAAGGAAGAAACAGAAATGTGCTTGATGAGGTTATTGTTGTTAAAATGCAAATGTTTTGGCTGTTGATAGGAGTGAATTACACTGTCATGGTGGCTAATAACTCGTATCTGAAACAAAAAAAATTTAGTTCAGATATTCAATTTATGTATATTTTTCACTTGAAATAATGGAATTGTGGAAATTGGAAAACAAACCAAAACTTTGCTGAGGCGTATCTTTAAGTCAAAAACTGAACTTCCCACCAAGTCAAAGAGAAAATCCCAACAAAGATCATACATTTGTGTATTTACTAAAGGCATTTTTTTGCCTAAGTGCAGTTTAGGACCTCATGAGGTAAAACGCTTTCTTTATGAACTATTGGTTACGGGTTTGAGTCACTGAGGGGTAGGTGAAGATCCACTGTAGAACTTTTTAAAAGAAAAAGAAAGGCATTTTTTTTTTTTTGCCTTGGACCTCAAGAACAAAAAATTTGGTTTTTTGTCCTACTGGTCCTGTTAAGTATTTAAATGTTTCAGAAGGTCATCTCGGATCCGTGCATTTTTGCGTTTAAGGAATACAGAATGATGGAGAACACCTTTAAAATTTTCAACTTGCAGTCAGCTGTTCTCTAGTCTACATTATCTCATGAAGTTTTTTAATGTATTGAAACTATTTCTCCTGTAATCTCTCATTTATTGAGATTGTTGGATATGCCTTATACACATTGATTGTTTTGATGAAGTCAGTCTCGAGCCTTTAGTGTTCTTATTGGACTCAATGATTCCGCTAGTTTTGTTTACTTGTGCACATTGAATTGTCTTTCATTGGAAAGATAACGGTCCAACATTTGGCACCTTCTGCTGTATACTTTACATTTAAATTTTCTTTTGGATGATTTTTTTTTTTTTTTAAATTTTCCTGCACTTGCCCGTAATGTTGGATATGTTTTGTCAACATCTGTTATCTATATGCATTTGCTATTGATTGGATTTCAGGTTATAATATAAATGATCTGGTTAGAGAAGCTCAATCTCGCTGGTTGAAGCCTGCTGAAGTGCTCTTCATACTAGAAAATCATGAGAACCAAATGATCACTCATGAGCCTCCTCAAAAACCAGGAAGTAATCATCTTAGGTTTTACCACTTGAGTGCAATTTTTAAAACCTATCCCTTTTTTGGGCCTCACACCTTATATGGATACTTGTTTTAACTAACATAATCATTGCCTGCCCGTTGTTGACAGGTGGATCTCTGTTTCTTTTCAATAAGAGGGTTCTTAGGTTTTTTCGTAAGGATGGGCATAGTTGGCGGAGGAAGAGAGATGGAAGAACAGTTGGCGAAGCACATGAACGTCTTAAGGTATATATTAGTGCTGTTCCCATTATTAGAGTTCTTGATCCGTTTTTATGTCCCTTTTAAGTGTTTGAAACTTTGAGTAAACCCTTTTCTTTCAGCTTTAACCTCTGTTATTCTTCAACTTATACGAAAATACTAGTTGACAACTAAGTAAGTAGGATAACATAGATATAGTTTTCGAGAAACTGTAGTTTGAAAAGAAAAAGTTGAATGGAACATTCACTTTAGGACTGATGGAGCAGTTAATATTATGTTTATGAAAACAAATCCATTAACTTATCGCGGTTAAAGAACAAAGACTGCTGTCTTTTGCCCGATTTGTTTACATTGTGAATAGAAATGAAGACGTTAAATCTATCAGTTCAACAAGAGGTTTCTTCATCTAGCACAGTACCTCTTCTGTTGATTGGACCTTATGAGATTTGCATTACATTTTGTATGTTGCTGCCCAATTAACCCAAAACTTTTTGAAATATCAGTGATTTTAACTGTTGTTACTGAAGAACAAGTCCTTTGCATGTGTAGATTCTTATCCTGTATTATGACTGAACAATGCTATGTTTCACTTGAGAATGGAGTACTAGTATCCCTAGATTTTGCTTTATTATGCTTTAATCCCATCTCCACCTTGGCATGAAGTTTTAAATACAATTTGCTGGAATCTGGGGTACTGGCATTGTCAGTTTACATATTTCTTAATGGCTAGGTTGGAAATGTTGAAGCTTTAAATTGCTATTATGCACACGGAGAGCAGAACCCTAATTTTCAGAGACGTAGCTATTGGATGTTGAACCCGTAAGTTTATTCTTTTTGTTATTAATTTTTCCTGGTCTCCTTAGTTGTCAATGGATGTTGGCATGTTAAATGTTTTTTTCAATAATGATTCAGATATTATAGGCAAGCTTACGTGATTAATTGAGATCACAAAATTATGCAGTAGACCGTCTTCTATAAGATTAGAGCTGATGTCTTTGTTCACTTACTTTTCTTAATTTTCTTCCTGTCATTTTAAGTCTTTTTCTTCCAATGTTTGGGCAGGGCTTATGAACACATTGTTCTCGTTCACTACAGAGATATAAGCGAGGTGAGCGTTCTTGGATCAGATTGCTGTACTAGTCTCATGATGGTTGCACTAACTGGTAGACAACCTTTTGCTAAATGGACGCTGTATCATTTTTTTCTCTTTGGTCATGATGTTCTTGAACTCCATGGTTGTGCTTCATATTCAAATTAACCCTATTGTTGGATTGACTTCCCGAACTACCCAGGGCTTTTAATCTAGGGCTACTCAGGGTTTGATGCACAAGGAGGCCTGACCATTCTTATTGACATTTTATGCTTTTAGAAATTTTTCTTAAAATTGACTTTTAGTGATTGGACTTGAATGGAACTTGTTTCAGTGTACAGTTTGTGATTTGCTGTTACAGGTGGACACTTGTTAAGGTTCTCTCAGATTTTAAGGGTTTATAGACTAACATGTTGTACCTAAGTCGTTGTTCATGATGGTTTATTTGCGAAGGCATATCTGTTTTCTACTTGACTTTTTTACTTGGCAGTCCTAAGTAATGTTGGAGTTGATAACTAACTGAGCTTTAATCAATTTTCTCTCTTATGCAACTATCTAAGCTGCAGGCAATGAACAATGGTGGAATTATATCCTCTTCTACCTTCAATCAGAGCCCCATCTCATGTAACACTCTCCAGCCAGGATCTTCTGCACTCACTGGGGAATCTTATGATCATTTTTACAATCTATCTAGTCCTGGATCTGTAGAATTTAGCTCTGATGATGTCAATAAGAGAAATGGGATAAATTACTCAAATGACATAGGGAGAACAGAGAAGGTTACTAGTTCATCAAGCCTTGAGATGAGTCAAGCGTTGCGAAGGCTTGAGGAGCAATTAATGTTTAAATGATGACAGCTTGGAAGAAATTAGTAACTTCTACGCACAGAATGAGAACTCACACGGTACAGAAGATGCAATACAGGGTCAAGCTCCATCTGGTCCAGCAGAAGGTGATTGCAGCATTCTTTAGTTAAACCTTTTGTCCAGGTTTTTGTAATTGGTTTGTTGCTCACTCCACTATGCAATCACACCACAGCATTTTCATTCCTTTTCATTTAAAATTTCAGTGATGATGATAGTTGTAATTCTACGTGTTTTGACATTGAAATGTTGCTTTTGGTACTCTTGTATTTTTATCTTTTGCATTCTCATTACTTAGGGATTTTTTTTTGGGGATATTGATGGGCAGATGACTTTTCTTTCATATTTTCCCATGTAAAATTGGATAGTCTTGTTGCAAAGTTACTGAAAGACATATTCTGTAATTCTTTTAGTCACTGATGGTTTAAGTTGGAGAATAGTTAGCAGAATTGTGCTGATTAATCCTGTCCTATATAGACTACATAGATGAAAATGGATTCACTAGTATTTAAAACTTTTTCCTTCATAAGAGAAAAAGATATTCATCAAACTAGTGAGAGTGTTTAGCTAGAATCTTCTTTTGTGAACATTATGGGCTTCTTGCTCTTGCTATAGCCTGAGAAGCCCCTTTATGATTGTTGACCTTGATTTATATATTCTTGCAGTTCTCATTCATTATGTCCTTTCAATCTGTTCCTTTTACACGGGGAGTATCTGTTACAACACAAGCCAGACATGTAGACAAACAACTGCTAATTAGTCTTCTCTTTGTAGGTTACAATGTTGAACATTACCAGCAGTTGTTGGGGCATGATGACTGGAAAGAGATGCTAGATGGCTATAATACTTCAGAAGATGTTGTGCCACAAGTGAGACATGTAAACGAATTTAAAGGAAATGTGAGAGATTCTTCACTATCAGAGTTCCTTTTTTGTCTGTCTGCTATCAATTGTATCTGTTTGTTCTTATATGTGTACATTTCTATATTCATGCTAATTTTCTAATGCGAGTTACCACATATCTTGTGTTTGATGTCAATTTAAGGTGCATATCACCACCATACCACATGTTAAGGCATGTTCCAGCGTTGTGCATTTCTCGGTTAAATAGCATCTCTGTTGAGCTAGTTGTACTCTCAATCTCTTAAATAAGCTGATTTTTCATACTTACAACAGGGTATCCTGCATACTGAATGGACTAAAGAGCCAGTGGCTGAGCAAGATGGTTATACTTGGTTAGATTTTCCAGGAACGAATGCTCAAAACGGTAATCTCAACTCTGATAGTCACCTTCTATATTGTAAATTGAAGATGCTGAAATTCCAAATACCTTATTGTGCTCCCAGTTTCTATGCCATTTGACAAGGAAATTCAGAATTTGACATATCCTGCATATTCGCCTGCAATAAAATCCTACTCACTGTTTGACCAAGGTCAGAATGGATTTTCCCTTGAAGATGATTTGGGTTTAACTATAGCCAAAAAGCAGTAAATCAAATTTACTATTCGAGAGATATCTCCAGAATGGGTTTATGCCTTGGAAACAACGAAGGTACACGTCAATTAATTCAATTCTTGTGGTTGCTTTTAAATATTCATTTCCTTTGATCTGTGGATCAATATTACCATACTCTGGTTTAGATGTGCATGAAAGAGAAGGATGCATGGGATTCTTGGGTTTCATATTTTTGAATTTGTCTCCCTAGTGAGTAGTGACAGTTGTAATATATTTTAATGATTGGTTGCTTCCTAAATGGTGTGACCTTCCACCTGCTTCTGCTCGTGTATAATAGAGTTCTTGTTTGGAAGCTACTCCACTTTATGATCACAATTGATTGGGAAGTTATAAGTCATTATGATCAAAGTGTCTTGCACAACGTGATTGGAATAACGTGAACTGAACTGATGCATAATAGGATCCAATTAGTGAAATAAGTGAGTAGACATGATCATAAGATATACTTTTATTCGTTGTATAACATGGTTAATTTCTGCTCACTTGATCGCATAAAACAGAAGATCCCTAAACAACCAAGTTTGCGATCAAGTGTGCTCTTGACTAGCTTCTTGCCAATATTTTCAACCTAGTCTCCAAGATGACTGCCTTCCTCTATGATGGCTCAGTATGACTTGTTGCCATTCAAGGGTTTTCATGCACTTCTACCATTATCTCTGGAGACGTTTGCCTAACGAGTCCTCATTAGTTTCACTTTGTGAGTAGCTGTTGTTGTACTACTCCATCCCATGATTAACGTCCATATTTGACTGTTCTGGTCAATACTGTGAGTTTTTTTGGTACTGTTCCCCTTCTCCAGGACCACTATTTCTTTTCCAATATAGGAATTGTTTTACATGGTAAATTTTCAATGAGTGTTGGCATTATTCTAATTCTGACAATAAGCATATATGCACTAGAAATGCCACCTGAAATAGGTTCTTTAATGTGTAAAAGCCAAGTACTGACATTCAGCTTGGCCAAAAAGGGAGTGTCTAATAACAAGTGGAGCAAATCAGGAAGGAAAAAGATAGAAAAACAGAAGTTGAAGAACAAGTTCAAGTTTTCTGAATTGAAACTTGTTTAGAAGGTAAGTGAAGGAGTGCAAGATTGCCTGACAACGGTGAGTGGAGAAACAGATTTTTCTTGGCCAAGCAAGATAGCGAGGGATTGGGTTGAGTTGAGTTCTAATCTTGTAGTGGATTCTGTTATAGGTAGAGAGATGTGTTCAGAAAACTCTAACGTTGACCTAGCCAACGTTACAACCTAGAAGATTGAGAAGGTCTTTCTAAGGATGCTGTTGTCCGTGTTGGTTGAATGAATTTGGAGTCCAAATTTAATTACAAGGTTGTTGGACATCTTATGCTTATGATTGTTAAGAGTTTCCACATTCTGTTCAGCCTGGTTTATTATAAATGCTTTATTTCTCTGCTTGGCATTTTAAAGTCAAATATCAAGGTTTGTATTGCAGGTCTTCATAATTGGATCATTTCTTTGTGATCCATCAGAGTCTGCATGGACTTGCATGTTTGGTGACATTGAAGTTCCAGTTTCGATCGCTCAGGAAGGGGTCATTTGTTGCCATGCTCCTCCTCACTCGCCTGGAAAAGTCACGATTTGCATCACTTCTGGCAATAGAGAGTCCTGCAGCGAAGTCAGGGAATTCGAATACCGTGTTAAACCAACTGTTTGTAGTCATTGTAGTCAGCCAGAAAGAGAAGCTAGTAGGGGTCTTGAAGAAATATTGTTACTTGTGAGACTTGCACAGTTGCTTTTATCCAATCCTTCACTGCAAAAAGGAGATGCTTCCGAATCAGGAGTTGATTTATTGGGCAAATCCAGAGTAGGTGAAGACTCATGGGGTCAAGTCATAGAAGCTCTTTTGGCAGGCACTTCTACATCATCTACCACAACAGACTGGCTTCTAGAAGAACTTCTGAAAGACAAGTTTCTAAATTGGCTTTCTTCAAAATCACAAGAAGATAGTAGTAACCTGCCAAGTTGTTCCTTGTCGAAGAAAAGAGCAAGGTGTAATACACATAATTTCTGGATTAGGATTTGAGTGGGCCTTGCACCCCCTTCTCAAGTCTGGAGTCAATGTTAACTTTCGTGACATCAATGGTTGGACTGCCCTTCATTGGGCTGCACGTTTTGGAAGGTGGTTAACCTTTTCCCTCTATCTATTCTCCTAATGTATGCAATATTCAGGGAAGAAGTTATATGTGGAATATGTAGTTTATAATAGTTTTGGAGGAAGTTGTTATCCAAAGGTTACAGTTCTTCATTTAAATATGCTACATAGAGTGTTTTTGGAGTAATAAGAAATTATCTGTCTCTTGGCCTTCCCATGTTGTGGACTGGTCCTTGGCCTCATCCATGTGACCACTAGATCTGTTGGGTTCACTGTGGGAGAAACATAGAAGGCAAAAACCAAGTCACTTGGGTTTGGGTATTAACTTAAATGAAATATAAGACACTTAGAAGAGCTTGGATGAACTTGGGTTTCTTTAACAGAGGGATTAATAATTGGATTAGTTTCTTCCTGAAACCATCATATCAGAGTTTTTGATTGCAAACTGTTCTGGCAGTTCACCTGCAACAGGCATATCAGTTGTCAGCTCCGAGAGATTATTCATTTTGTTGAATCAGCAGCATTGTTTCTCATCAACCCATTTTATCTTGCAGTTCCTTTCTGATTAATTTGTTGTCAATGCAACACTTTCAGAAACATATTTGCTGCAAATTATTTGAAGATTTGACTGTATGGCATTTATATATTTATGCTAGTAGTTACTTGTATATGACTTGCTAATACCTCATGCATATATGTGCATATATGTAAAGAAGAGCTCTGGTCACTCAAATACTCTACTTGTAACAGGGAAAAAATGGTTGCTGCACTCATAGCAGCTGATGCATCAGCTGGAGCAGTCACAGATCCCAATTCTCAGGATCCAACTGGAAAAACTGCGGCATTTATTGCTGCGACCTGGGGGCACAAGGGTCTTGCTGGTTATCTTTCAGAAGAATCCCATCTGGCACTAACTAGTCATCTTTCTTCCCTCACGCTGGAGGAAAGTGAACTATCAAAAGGATCTGCTGATGTAGAAGCTGAAAGAACTTTGAATAACATTCCTAAGACGAGTCCCACTACACACGAGGACCAGCTTTCTCTGAAGGATAGCTTAGCTGCAGTGCGGAATGCTGCGCAGGCTGCTGCACGTATACAATCTGCATTTCGTACACATTCTTTCAGGAGGCGGCAGCAGAGAGAAGCTGCTACCGATGCTGCTTCAAGCACAAGCAGAGATGAGTATGGAATCCTTTCATCTGACATTCCAGAGCTTTCGGCTGCATCAAAGTTTGCATTCCGCAATTCAAGGGATTACAACTCAGCTGCTTTATCAATACAGAAGAAATTTCGGGGTTGGAAAGGTCGCAAGGATTTCCTTGCATTTCGCCAGAAAGTAGTGAAGATACAGGTGTCGTACTTTTTCATTAGGGCAAAAGAATATCTATTATTTTGCCAGTAACATAAATAAAAAAATTCGTTAATAGTACCATGACTTTTCATATTAATTCTTAGATATATTATTCGTAAGTTTTGTTGACAATTAAATGTATAAAATTCATCTAAAGGTTTCTAAGACTGTTGTGTGAAATTTCAAGCTGCTTGAGAGGTGATGCCTGAAAGTGTCAAGTGTAGCTCCTGTCATGCTGTAGGATTAAAATAAGTGCACACTTCTCTTGTATGAATGAATGAGTGTACATGGACATAACTGCACAAATAAATCTAGAATTTTGATACCACGGGACTTTCTTGGTACATTCTGCATTGCCACCACATCATTCTTGGTTTTTCCTTCTTGGTTTGTAGAACTTGTAAGAGATTAACCTCTTTCAAAAGCTGTTCAACATGTTGACAATGATTATAAATGCTTTCATGGCAGGCTCATGTGCGTGGTTATCAGGTCAGAAAGAATTATAAGGTATGTTGGGCAGTGGGTATTCTGGAGAAGGTAGTCCTTAGATGGCGTAGGCTCACGAGGAGTTGGATTGCGCGGGTTTCGGCATGATACAGATGCTATTGATGAAACTGAGGATGAAGACATTCTCAAGGTCTTCCGTAAGCAGAAGGTTGATGCAACCATTGATGAGGCTGTCTCAAGGGTGTTGTCAATGGTTGAATTTCCAGAAGCACGTCAACAGTATAGCCGCATGCTTGGAAAATATCATCAAGCTAAGGTAATCTCGATATGGAACTTAGATTGGTGTACCACTATTTTCTCCTAGGACTGCAAAATGTGGAAGGTTGTCCAACAGTCCAAGCATACCTTGGGTCTGCTATGCTGCCTTCCTAATAGAATTTAAAAACTCAATTCAACTAAAAGAAGTTCACAAGCTTGTCCATTTCTACCTGTCTTATACTTTATTTTGCAGGCTGAACTTGATGGCACAGAAAGTGAAGCATCTTCAACTTCTTACAACGTATCTAACATGGACAATGATGACATTTATCAATTTTCGTAGACTCATGGCTAACTCAGAAATTACAGCTGTGGCTTTCTCTATTCTGGACTCTGTATTTGGGGATGGATAGGATTCAAGTTCAGGTTGTATAATTTGGTTATTGTTTACAGTTAGCTATTTTGATTGGTCATATTAGTGTGTGTTGGTTTGCTGTAAATATAGTGCAGTTTAATAGTAAATGTTAATGACATGGTTTTTAAGATTAAACAGTTTTCTCGCGTTAAATTACCTTCACTCATTTTCTTACGATGCATGACAATCTGCATTGGATTAAGCATGATGATAGGATGCTGCTACAGAAGTCGTTTTGTTGTTTGACGATTTCAGTGCAAGCTTTTGGTAGGGAGAAAGGGGAATTGGTCTGTGTAGGCGCAGAAGAATGCACTGCCACTCGGAACCTCAAATTCATGATTAATAGGTAAAAAAAAAAGGGTCTAGATAAATTGCACCTCATAAAGGTTTGCTGCAAAATTGATTTCTTTTTACACCGTGACGAGATGTTGAAGACAAAAGAATAGGATTTACCTGTAAAGTATGTATAAAGGAGTTCTTAATTAGTAGATACCTGAAAAAGTACATAATATAAACATTACCATAGAAATCTAATACAAACATCAGGACAATTTAGACATATTTAATTAAATTTTCACAAGCAAAACTGAAACTTACATTGAAGTTTCAAGTGTTCTTTTCTTTTTTTGGGAGAAAAATCAAAATAAATAAGAACTTCAAAGGAGTAAACAAAATTAACGGGACCTCAGAAAATGAAAGAAACCAAATTTTCTCCATTAATTAAATATTAGACACCATAACCTTTCAGGATCTATGTAGATATTCCTATCAAAAAGCCAAGGATCTTTGTGGATAAGCTGAACAGTTGATGACGAAAGCATTGACCTTATATTATTCCGAAAAGATCCCCATCTCAAAAACACTTTTACTAGAAGGTGGTAGGAAAAAAGAAAAAAAAAAAAATGGAATCAAAGGATAAAGTGGAGCTATTAAAGATAGCCATAAAACAATTAATTGAAGATAACTCAAGATAAATTAAAAAATGTAAAAGAGTTATCATCCGATGAGAGCTTCATTGCAATCTCTGGCAATAAAGATGATCCTCCTGATGACCACCGCCTCCTCCTCTCCAAATTACTTTCGCAGGTAAACTCATATTGGATAGACTTAGCTTCTTCATTCTCTCTTTTTTCACTTGTCAATTGAGATTTTTTTTTTGATTGACCGTTATACCGATTAAAATTTTTATTTAAACATCTATTATTATTCATGATATTATTTGAAATATTATTAAAATAATTCTGTAATTTTTTTTATTTTATGTTTTTTGTGTAACTAATGTTTTGTGGATAGCGTCAACTTTCCGCTTGCAATTGATTAAATGTTAGCAGATTACTTTTAACATGTTTAATTAGAAAACTGATCATTCTTTTGCTCTTAATTATTGTTTGAAGGTTTAGTAACACGTTTAACTAGAAATTCTCTCCATTCTTGGCTTTTGGCAAATGTGAATTTTCGATCAAAACTGACGAACCAATTGTAATGAACTGGTGGAAAGGAAACTGGCCTTTTGAATTGAATTTGGAACTTTGTCATTTAACAGTTGGACACTTTAAAGGAAGATGGCTCGCTTGAGGAACTCAAACCAGAAGGTGGTGAGAAGAGTAGAGAGACTGCAAATGAAGCAAGTGACTCGAGCTCTGAAATTGGTGGAGAAGAAATAATGGAGGAGCTTAAAAAGGTGAAGAAGCAGAATTTTATCACCCATTGTCTTCTGTCAACCATGATTGTCCTCACTGTTGCATGGCAGCTCTCCGAAGTCTCGCTTATTTTGAAACTCAAAGAAGGATTGAGCAACCCATTTAAATTTTTTGGTGGTTTGATTACCGGGATGCTGAAAGGGCCCAGAATAACAGGTCAAGAAGTAGAGAAACTGGCCTCCTCTGCAAAGGATAAGCCGCTTCTTGCTGCCTCATCTCTACCTGGTCTTAAAATTCCAAAGCTTCCCCTTGTGGAACTTCCAGTTTTGGATTTCGATGAGTGAAGAAGAATAATCATCGTGCTGCTTTAGATTCACTGGGTCAACAAAAACAATCTGTTGATTCTTGTGGTCAAGTAAGAAAGAAAATATGGTTTTACTTGCGAAATATGCAAGCAACGATCAGCGACCCAAAGATTGTTTCGGCCTTTGACCGATGATTACACAACTAAGATTTTGCCTGGGAATGAAAAGATTTCATATTACCCTGCAGATTCATATGCTTCTTTCCACGATAACAATCATTCAAGCCCTCCTATAAATATATCAGAATATATGAGTTTTATAGGAAGATATATAAAGGAGTTCCCAAGCCAATTTGTTCGAATATCGTTATCAATTCATCGTAGGTTTCTTATCAATGCTATAATGCAACTTTGAAACAAATTTTCAAGTTGCAACTTAACCATCCATCAATCAATAATAAGGCACATTCTGAACCTATGATGGCTCATTCCCAAAATGCAAAAGCTAGAATTCAAAGCACAAACCAGTTTCAATAAATGGCACTTGGGAAACATTCATCCCCAGTGACACAACAAAGAGACGTATACTGCATTATGCATAATTCAACCGGAAAATGTCATTCAGCACGTAAAAGCTGCCTTGAGGGGTCGGCATCAAATGGAACAACTGCAGCAAAATCAAATAAACAAGTATTATAACCAGAAGCAATGAAAACAATCCAGCAGTCCACAAATGATCATAATTCAATTTCCTTGTATCTCTTTTCATATGAAAGCTAAAACACAGATGCAGATTGGAAAAGTTGTTGATCCCTATAGAGCAGAAGCATTACGAAGCATTTAAAATTATGACTACCACCCAGATCGAAAAATGGTTTTGAGCAACAAAAACAAGCTAAAACCACAACAAATTTCCAAATCAACTCAACATGCAATTCTACAACATTAACTTCAAAATAAAAAATATCCTCACGAGTACAACTCACAGAACAATAAAAAAGGATAGCCTATTTGGCACCATTTTTTTTTTCAAATCCAAATTTATGAGCTCGTGAATTGCACATGTACCTCTTGTGCAAAGTAGATGGTTGGTGCAGAGGGTAGCATATATTTAAGACATTGCAACTCTAGAATAGCTGGTCCAGTGAAGCATATATCTACAGCCTTAGATAGGACCATTTCTAGTTTCAGACGAAACCAAAACTAGTTAACAATACACGTCTAGATCCTCGTGAAAAATTCAACAAACTGATCTCTACCTAACAGAGAAGCTACATAAAATTGGTAGTCTGCGTCACTATAGACATCAACTTTTCAGTTCAGAATTCAGATACCAAAGCAGAAATGTTAAGCATGTTGCTTCCAGAACCATCTATGCAAACATACTTCATAAATGCTAAAATTATAAACGATTACTGAATTGCCAACATCAACCTGTATTATTAGAGAATAACTATTTGAACAAGGTCAATCCCTCGACTCGAAGGACTAGAAATTCTTCCATCCCATCACAATCTACCACTAAACCCGAAATCACTATCTATCGAGAATCAGATACAGCCCAACGGTTAAAAGGGTCTTTAGAAATCATCCATTCCTCATCTTACAACAATGTTAATATTCTCACCGTCTCCAGAGACATTCTAAGAAGCTAAAAACTAAAGAAAGTATAGATGTATAATATATAGCAAATTGAACAAACTATAATCCCAAAGGGAAAAAATAAAAATAAAAAGTGAATCTGAGAGCAGCGATCAAGCCACATTTTCCCCTGAATCAGATTAACAATACTAGTATAAACTTAGTTAACATACTAATAATCAGCATAAATCTATAATTAACGAGTCCTTAAATGCAATTAACAAGAAATACAATTTAAAAAACAATTAACAAGGAATAATTTACAGAAAATGAAAAAGAAAGGGGAGAGACCTGGCTAAATTTGAGGGGGTGCTGTTCGCCGGCGAGCTGGAGAACACCGGAGACAAAAACAAGCATGCCACCGGCGGGACCAGAGGGTTGGCAATCGACGGTGGAGATGTTGTGATGGCACTGCTGGAAGGGCAATCCAGTCAATTTAGCAACGATGTTCTGGGACCCCTGAATCTTCTGGCCTTCGAACGTCAGCATCGACCCGTCTTGATAAAGGTTCGCCAACCCGCTCCGATTCGTATCGAAAGTTGAATAGTAGTGCTCCACGAACGCCTTCGCCACCTGATCCGGATCCATTTTTTTTGGGGGGGGGCTATTTGCGGATTCTGGATCCGGGTGGGTTTTTTTTTTTTATCTCGTCGGTTTTAGCTTTTCTCAGTTGGCTTTGGACTTGCGCCGTTACCTTAACAGACAGCTGAGGAAGACAAAAAAAGGAGTTTTCTAGAAACAAAACTTTGAGGGTAAATACGTAAATTCAGTTCATACGGCCCGAAGTGGCGGGGATTTGAAAATTTTTGAGGTTTTTTTTTTCTTTTTTCATTTTTTGTTTGGATAATGTGATGGCCCAATAGGAAGGTTATAGCCTACGAAATTTTGCAAACTGGGCTTCTTTTCTGGTCCACAATACATCAGTTTTATATTTGGGCCTTTGGATATGTTGAGGCCCAAAAGGAAGGTTATTGCCTACCAAGTTGAGCCTCATCTTAGGTCTACACTCCCTCTTTATATTTCGGCCCTAAAAATAAGAAGAGCATTCGGTCATTTCATTCACCTGCCCGCAAGAAGAGTAAATATTTGTCATTTTTTCAACGGATTAAAATTTTAAAAAATTTGATAGTCCTTTTCAGAGAATTATTTCTTTGTACTTTAAATATTTATATAGTACAATATCATGTACTTTAAAAATTTATACTGTACAAGTTTTTAAAACTAAAAAAATATTTCTCTAAAAGGGAAGTTTTATGTATACTACAATTTAGGGATCAAGTACTATAGTCATCTAACCAAATTTTTACTTGCCTTCTTGCGATTAGTTTATTTCAAGAAGACAAAAAGAACAAATTGGTGCTAGAAAAGAAAAAGTTTAATAGGTTTCAAAAATTTTTTACAATTGGATTCCAAATTTTCTATTACACTTTTTGTTACGTTAATTTTTTGTTGCAATTTTAATATGATGTGTTAAATAATTAATATTCAAAATGAAACAGAAGATCTGATGTAGAACGCTCCCTTATGCCTATGATAAGGTAACCATTTACTTATTATATTGTTTCATTTTAAATAGATCGTTACCTTATTGTAATAAATAGATTGTTACCTTATGGTAGTAGTAGTTTCATTTTAGCCTTTGCTGCCTCCACTATTTGCTTGAACTTCCAAGTTCAAAGCATAATAGTAGGCAAAAGTAAACAAGCATATTGGCACTTCAATTTTGCATCTGATGCTGACAAAAGAAAGAACGGTACAATTACTTTAAACAGAAACAATGCTGCCACCACGTCTAATTGCCTGCGGCACGGCTGATATCAAAAGAAACGGGAATAGCATCGGGTATAAATGAACTGAGTTACTCGTGGACTGTCAAAATTTAATTCGAACATGAGTTAACTGACCTCGAGTTGAATTTGCTCGAATTCAAATATTTTGAGTATATATATATAGGATTGCTACTATTATTTCACTCGAGTGTTTGTCAAATTTTACGTCATTTTTTTAAAAATATTTTTAGAATATATAAAATTACTAAAATGTCTATATTATTTAAAAAAATTACATATTTACCTCTAAAAAAATCGATCTATTCAAGTTTGAATTCAAATTCGAACTCATTTTACTTCGAATCGAACTCGAAAACTATCAAATTTTTTAAACTCAAACTCAAACTTTATCTTTATTTTTAATGCTCGTTCGAGTTCAAACTTAACATTGAACATCATAAAAAATTTCAAATTCAAACTCGAGTATTATTTGCGTTCAAACTCGTTTACGATTTACACCCCTAGTCGGCAACAGGATTTGAAACAACAGATTTCAAATCTGTCTCCTTAACCACTCGCACATACCGACACCAGCTACAGCTATTCTTGTTTCTTGTTCCACCCCATAATAAAGAAATTGACTAGTAATGGGCGCATTAACAACCATTGAACAATTATAACGTAGATTACTAACATTTTTGCTCGCCTGCGGCCACTTGGCTAGTTTGATACCGACAATAAGAAAATCAGAAGCACCAAGTATACAACAAGAGGATGAGGATGGCCAGGTCTCTTGAGCCCTCATGCCCATCCTGATATCAAACAAAATGGAAAATTTTCTAATGTACGACCAAAATTATGAATGTACAATCAAACCAATTCGACTCCCTGCACTATTTACATGAATGCTTCTTGGTTAAGCAGACAATAGTAATTGTCACAGAACAATTTGGTATAGGCTGGTTTTCGAAACTCTGCTACACAATGATTGCTTTATTGTAGTAGCAATATACACAACTATACATTGATGAATATCCTGGTGGTTGGTGTATATATATATATATATATATATTATCAAGACATGTAGCATTTCACACTATCAACTAATCAAATATCTATGGTACAAAAGATGATTCTCCCCATATATGTTGCAGAAGATCAAGGATTAAGAATTAGACCTCTTCCAAGCTGATCTCCATTCTTGCGATCGGTAAATGGGATAAAATCCAGAGCTAAGATCAAGGATTAAGAATTAGACCTCTTCCAAGCTGATCTCCATTCTTGGATCGGTAAATGGGATAAAATCCAGAGCTAAGATCAAGGATTAAGAATTAGACCTCTTCCAAGCTGATCTCCTCTTGGATCGGTAAATGGGATAAAATCCAGAGCTTCAATCATAGACTCGATTCTTGAAAAATTTTCCTCGAGTCTGGTCAGAATGCCCTATTCAAGGCTAAGGAAAAAAGGTTACGTGCAGAAACTGATCAGCTATCTATCTAAGATAAAGATAATGACACAACACGAATCCGTTGACTAACATGTACACTCCAAGTCCGATGAAGAAATAATTTTCCTGGAGAAATACAAAGAAACAATGAAGAATGTCAGAGAAGTAGCACGATCACTAGTGTAAGTGTGGACTTAATGTGTTAAGGAATTAAATTTGGCCATTGAGGTACTCACCGGGGAAAATCCACCACGTACTTTGAAAAGCACCCCAAGATACCTCCAATAACCACTTACAGCACAGGAGGCATTCACAGTTTCCGACCTACAAGTTTTCATTTGATCCAATCTCAAAAAAGCGTGAAACTTCACGGTAAAGCTGCTCAGCATCAAATGGTTTTGATACATAGCCATCCATTTCACATTTCAGGCATTCTTCATTCGTAGCCTGGATCACATCGGCTGTCATGGCCAAAATTGGCACATGCCAGCTTGAAACATTCCCAAAAGCTTCAACGGACAACTCCCCCTGCTGGATCTTAGAATTGATTTTAGATTCACTATCGCGAATAAGCCTAGTAGCTTTAAACCTATAAGAATCCAAGACATGCAATCTTTAGACAATTCCACTGGAGAAAAATAAAGGAAAGCTCAAGAAGTTAACTCATCGTTTCTACCAGCAGTCTGAGCAATCATACTGAAAGTGACGATTCACGAGAAGATAAAACTATTTTAATCAACAAGCATGAATTTCCATCTTATTAATCACAATCTACGCAAAGTGATCAATTTGAACTAATTTCCAAATGAGTAAGCTAAGAATCAATAGATCTACAAAAAAAATACTGAAATTGATCAGTTATGCATACCCATCCATTTTTGGCATTTGAATATCCATGAAACAGGCATCAAATTGATGGGGTGGCTGCAACAGTGAGACTGCTTCTTCCCCGCTTTCTGAACGGACCACATCAGCACCATACTTTTTCAAGAAACACTCTGCTACTTTAAGATTCACTCTATTATCATCAACAACAAGAATTCTTCTTCCGCGAAGAAGATTCCCAAGAGTCGGAGGAAGTTCTCCATTGCGCAAATTTCCCCTAATACCTACACCCATTGAACGTTGTAGGGATGCAGCAAACATACTTGCCCTGATTGGCTTGATGATAACGGATGAAGCAGGAATACCACAAGCTGAAACTGTAGTTCGCGTAGAACTTACAGAATTAGCTAAAAGAAACAGCTTTGGAGCAACACCAGTATCAACCGACCTCTTAATTTTTGGACAAAAAGAGTTGACATAGCAAAATCATTATCCCAAACTTCCTGTTCAATGATGACCACATTTATAGTAGCATCCCCAGTGGTTATACCAGAAAAGGCATGATCCAAATCAGGAACCACTTCAACATGAATCCCAAGCCGCTGGATATGACATTTTGAGACCTTTGCCCGTGTAGGTCTTGGATCAACAACCAGGGCCCTCATGCCCTGGAACTCTAACGAAATAGAACTGGATTGTTTGTTGATTTGTTGGCTCTTCTGGTCGTTTGAATTTCCGGATCCATTGGTAAAAACAGCTGTAAAAGTGAAAGTGGATCCAATGTTTGGCAAACTCACGAACCCAATTTCCCCTTTCATGAGGTGGACCAAACACTTGCTTATGCTGAGTCCAATTCCGGTGCCTCCATGTGTTCTTGAAATTGAGGGACCAACCTGCATGAAGGGGGTGAATATACGACATTGAGCTTCTAAAGGGATTCCTGCACCTAGCCTGTGTCTTCTACTGATACAATTAAATTGATTTCATCAGTTGCAGATGATATTGATGCCGAATTAGACCCCTCTGAGCTGAAACCTCTAAATCCTCTCCAACTCTGTTGTCTGTCAGCCACAGGCAACCCACTCAATGTGTCATTTGAATATGAGTCTGTTCCAACTTTAACAGATTCCACTACCTCTTCAACAAGATTGACAGTCACATATATGTGCCCTTTTTCTGTGAACTGCAAATAGGCACATTATTTGTCAGCTTGAAGCAAAAGAAATATATACAAAATAGCACAAAATTTCAGAACAAATACTAAACTCTCTTATCCTGATTTAACCCCCCCCCCCCCCCAAAAAAAAAAAAATTTTGTTTTTTTAGCAAATATTAGCAGATCACTTGGCTCTTGTTTTAAATATAATTTGCAGCACCAGAGAGATAACATGATCGTTTTCATCTGTTTCTTTATGGATGAATGGTTTAGTGAAACAAATAAAATTCTTGTGTTATATTCGTGTTCAGCTTTCTGCACAAACATCATATTTAGTTATTTACCAGATCTGATTTATATTCCACTGTACTAAACAGGAATTATCGTAACTCGGTTCCTAAAATTTGAGAACATCAAATTTAGCCCTCTACTTCAGTCCCAAAACTTTCTTTTCGAACTTAAAACAAAAAAAGGGGAGGCAAAAAAAAAAAAAAAAGGGTTTGTAGACTGCATATTGCTATAGATGTACGGTATTTGTGGCAAAGTAGGATAAATTTCCGAATGAAAGAGGATCTAATTGCGTGACTTTTCTTTCTCTATATCTTAATCTTTTTTCAAGAACACCTAAGTAACTCATTTTTCTTTTCCTGTTATTTTCCTCAACAGTACACCAACCGAAAAGGAAAATCAAATTCTAAGTGCACTTACTTTGATAGAGTTCCCCATCAGATTCGTCATGATCTGACGAAATCTCCCAGGATCACCAATTAGCATTTCAGGGACCTTATCAGAGATGAAAACTGCCAAAAACCTGTGTCCAAAAGATAATATTTTAAGAATATTATTGGGGTAATGAAGCAAAAGCATCAGCTAGAATAAGCAAATGAAGTATCTGA
Organism: Cinchona pubescens; assembly: GCA_025175665.1. Taxonomy (NCBI): domain Eukaryota; kingdom Viridiplantae; phylum Streptophyta; class Magnoliopsida; order Gentianales; family Rubiaceae; genus Cinchona; species Cinchona pubescens. The sequence continues at coordinate 1,560,976 of JANKKI010000141.1, forward strand.
AGTCTATTCTGACAATACCTCAACACCTTTTTCTAGTGATTTTCCAGAAAAAAGTGACAAAACGTCATCCAGAATGGCTCTCAAGTCAAAACGCACAGCCTCAAGCTCAAGTTTACCAGATTCAATTTTTGCTTGATCTAGAACCTCGTTAATGAGAGAAACTAAAGCTTTACCACTTCCCTGTGCAGTTGTGACATAATCTTGTTGAGTTACATCTAAATCTGTCTCCATGAGCATATGCAACATCCCTTGAAATTGAATATAGTTCAGTGACATCAGCCTCTTGTTCCCAATTAACACCAATGAAAATCAAAGTAATTGCAAAAGCAATAATAGGGCATAGAACTTGCAGACCTACCTAGAACACCATTCATGGGAGTCCTGATCTCATGTGAAACAGTGGCAAGAAACTACAGGCTGCAAATTGAAAGTACACAAGACATAAATAAACAACTTCTCATGGCCCGGAGAATCTTTTGCAAACAAGGTAAAAGCAACATGCACCTGTGATTTTGCAACATCAGCCGCTTCAGCACGCTTTTTGAGCTCCATCATCTCATGATAATCATCCTCAACTTTGGCTATTCGATAGAATATTTGTCTTATTAGCAATACATGTCACAAGTATGCCAATTGAGGTTGTTATCGCAAGCCATGGCCAAGGTGGTTCATGTTTGAATCTGAAATAAAAAATTATACTTTTTTAACAAACTGAGCTTGATTACTTTGACCACTAACTATGAAACACTACTGGTGGCAAATAGCATTTTCTTACCACCCAAAAACCAGGACACAACTCCTGCAAGATTTCCTTCTTTTCCCTATCACCCACCCCAGAGAAAGAACAAACCATGACCACTCCCTCCCTTCTCCTTCTTACCCTCCTAGAAAGAAAGTCATCCAGCAGGCAACCCAATCTGATCCAGAGAGATGGTCTCTCTCTCTCTCTCTCTCTCTCTCTCTCTCTCAATCCCGAAGACTAAAAGAAACCACGACCACCAGCCCCATCATCCCCAAGAGAGACAAACAATTACGCGTGACATAGCACATTGAAAACATATATAGAGTACATACACAGACTTGTATACAAAAAAGGTACTTGAATCCCAAATTAAACATATATATGTTTAAACATTCATAATTTAGCAAAATGCAGTTAGTGAAACAACTTCCCAAAAGGACCCATACAAGACAACCAGAAAATAAATAGCACATGGATAGGAGAATACGTACCGGCATCGCATTTCATGCTTGCGAAAAGGATCCCCAAAATTAAGGCTACTAACATGCTGGAGCCCATCATCGGATACATTTGAACCATACATGCTGATAGGATGGGAAATATTTGTAGTATCATAGACATTTACCTATCAGAATAGTTTGCTTGCTTGCAAGTTGTTGAAGTAGCTTCTCTACTAGTGACTCAACGTCAAAGACACCTCCAAGGTACCTGCTTGGCAAAAGTGGAAGATCAAAACTGTATATTAGTGTACTTTCTGTAAATCCAGTCTGCAAATCAAAATTTAAGATAAACATAAAACTTCTTTTATAACTCCATTAGAACAATAAGTAACACAACACCTAAGCTTTAAGTTGGTTTCTGCGACATACAAACTGGAAGGGTTTTACGGCTCAAGGAATGATAACAAAACCAAGAAAGCAATCAGTTGCTGTTAGAGTATTTCAAATCTTTTGGTTTCTTTGTTGAGATGCCTTTTGCTAGCTGTAAGACTAGTTGAATACTTTTTCCCCCTTTCTTCCTGTGTTGTTTTTTATTGGACGGCAGGACAAATCTTCCTAAAGATTAGATTAAAGTGTACCATGCATTCAACAATGTTTATCAACACCTCTATTTCCCATTTCCTTATGCAGCCCAGAAATCTTCATTTCTTCGTTTTTCTTTTGCAAGTTAAAGTATAAATAACCATCAAGAAGGTCAATATAACGTATGAACAAAGTAACATTCAAATTATATACCCATCAGTTGCTTGTTTCCTCTCATCTGGGGTTGCATTAGGGGCTAGATCCGTCTTGTAAACAGCAAAAGTCAGTATTACACCAAGGCGGTTCGATTTGATTAGCCTGAAAGGAGCAGTCAGTACACCTTTTCCGAATTCTCTAGCACGCAAGATATTTCCACGATCTTCCTGTAGGCAATCAATTCATCATATAAGACACTTTTCCTTACCTTTTCCCAATATCTTCCTTGGTGCAGAAAATTTAGAAAATATTCAAAGAAACATCTTAAGTCCCGAAGACCAAATGTGCAGTTAGAATCTGATAATCATCAATCTATTCCTTCTTCTTAGACAAACACTGTAGTGTTTACTCTATGCACACAATTGAATAAAAGCCGGAAAAGTCCAACTTGGGGATAGGGGTATGGCACCAAAAAAACCTTACCTCTCCAGAGAGCATATCCAGGGAAATTACATGGGCAATAGTATCCTGAGCAAAGATGACCGGTGCATATTCGTCCTGAACTGGCAATGGCTCGGGGACTTCTGAACTGTACTCATCTTTATGAACTGGCGTCTGCTCAAGACTATCCATTCTCTTAATAGTCCAGCCTTGCTGTTTCTCGAATTGCTCTCTTTCAGAATGAAGCACCCTTACAGCATATGCCACTCCACTGGTAAGAGGTCTCTCAAAGGCTGTTCGTTCTGTATATCTTGCAAATGTCATCTGTGATTTTTGCCAAGTTAGATTGTTCCTGAACAGGATTCTTGAGATTAAAAGGAAAAGCATGTGAACCTAGTTGTAACAGAAGTGAATCATTCAAACACTCTGGACTCGTACTGGTTATACAAAAACAGACAATAGGCACATTCCTGAAAAAATATGCCGACAAGTAACTTTCTTTGACCAAGAACACATATTGGAGAATAAGAAAACCCCAAGACTAAGAAAACAATATTGTAAAGTAATATAACCAGAGGTATCCGGATGATAATCTTCAGTCAGAAAGAGATAACTTCAATCTGATCAAAGTTTAAGCTAAGAGAAGCAAGAAACCAATCACCAGTACTCAAATAAAAAGAAGAAACACTTCTTTCCTACAGTAGTGGTGAAAAAAGTTTACCTGATCAATTGCAGGGGGATTCTTGTTGTGGTAGAAGGTTGAAATCAAAATAGACATAGCCTGGATATGATTCATGCTAACATTGAACTGATCCTGCAACATCCTAGCCCTTTCATCACACATGCTTGCAAGAGTCTCTTTCCTCTTCTCCATGGCTAGGGAGCTCATGTACCAGAAAATCCAACAAGAAACTAGGCTCCCAAATACTATCCATGCCACCAAAAGCTTCTTCCACCAATTTCTCCTCACTCTCTTGGGCCCAATATACTGGGAGTAGTGATGATGGATCTTGAAACTCTTCCCTGAGATCAGGTATACATTCTCCCTCAATTTCACCCACAGCTGCTCTCCATCAGCAAGAAAACCAGTCTTTGTGGTCATTACTCCACCATTACTTATCCAATTAATGGAAAATAAAGATACAAACCAGCAACATAGCATCAAAATTAGATGCCCCACCTTCAATCCAAATCCAATAACATGGAGCAGACTCATTCAAGACAGTAACTTTGGTAAAACAAAAAAATTCCACCTTCAAACAGTACCCAATAGAAACTTTCTCAAATCTTGTCTAATCCTGGAAGAAACTAGAGAACTTCCCCTGTACCCCAAACCCAACTGTCAAATCTACAGAAACTGTCTAGCTAGACCTACTGAGAGCATAAAAATTCAAACTTTGGAAGAAAATAACAAGAAAATCAGCCCACTAACCTCATAAATCAGGAGACACTTAGATTGATAAGAACTAAGAAGCCTAAAAAGGATTCTATCTTATCCAACGCAAATTGCTGGCTTGACAGAGGGAGGACCCAGAATTAGAATATTGAAGGAAGATAAGAAATCCCAAAACACCCATATCAAGAATGAAGGAATCCCCCAAGATTCCAACTTTTTTCCAATACAGAACAGAATTTTGATTTCTATCCTGTCTACTACTATCAAGTACCAACCAAAACCAAGATGGAGAAATGGGCTGAAACAAACCAAACTAGATTCCCTCAAACTCTATAGCAATCAAATCAGAAAAACAAGAACAGCCCAGAAACCATAACAAAAAGTCTGACAGCAAGAGCTTAGTAATAGTTCACAAGAATGGGTTATTTATTTGGAATAGTTCGACTCTCAAGACACATCCAAGCTAGCTGAACTTTTCTGTATAGTTTTGGAGACAAGGGGAAGGCAATAATTCAGAGAAGATTAATGATAGAATAGTAACTCATGTACCAGATTGAATAAAGGCAACAAAACAGCTTAAAAAAAAAAAGAAAAAGAAAAAAAAAAGAGGACTCAATGGACACTATGCTACAAGAATCTGTGAAAGCAAAGATTCGAGAATAATAATATGGTGGTAGAAAATGTCAGCTAGCTCAGGCCATTATCTCTATCCATTCTATCCCCATCCAACCCATAAAAATAAAAATAAAAATAATTTAGTATATTATTCAAGAAAAAAATTTCAATCTTTTACTACTACTAGTACTACTATTTTATTCATTTCAGAAAAGTAGTGATAAAATAATAAATACTAGTCTAACACATTCCCAAAACTCAATCTCCTACAATTTTACACACAGTAATAAGTTAAAAAAAAAGGAGTATCAACTAAACAAGAAAAAAAAAATGACTGCTTTTTTTTGGAGTACCAAAATAGTATGGAGTATTACAGCTGCCCACTTTTGCTTTTTTTTGTGTTCACATTTCTATCCAACCAAACTTTTTTTTTTTTTTTTTTTTTCTTTTTTTCAGTACACAACTCCTACACGTTAACCTTTTTAACTCCATTACTTAACTGACTTTTTCTCTTCTTTTTTTTTCTTTTTTGTTTACAAATCAATTGGCAAGTGCTTTAAAGGCAATATTACACTTGTGATTAATCTTGAGGTTCCCATTTGACGAATTTTTATCAATTGCTGGCAAATGGGGTGGAATTGTGGGTAATGGGAGAATAAAAAACATGAGAAAGAAAAGTTAAAAAAAAGGAAAAGCAGGTGGAAATTAGGCCCCATGATAGCTACCCTCAAGGTGTTATTATGTTTTTTTGCTTAATTACCCCTATTTTGGAATCTAAAGTACTAGTGATGTTGCCTGGTTACAGGTTCACCAGCACTAACTTTTGATTAGTACAACATCATTAACTTCACATTATTAATCCATTTACCTACCAATTATGTAATGACACATTATTTGAGGCGTTATTATTTATAATATTATTCTCGATATTGTTTAACATAATATTATAATAATTTTTAAAATGTTATAAATTTGTTAAAAAATGTATAAAAAAATTGAAATAATAATGACAAAAATACCCTTATAAATAATTAGCCATCCAAGGAGACTTGATTGGCATCTCATCTCAATGTGTATAATATACACTCCCAAAGGTAGAAAAAAAAAGAAAAAAAAAATGACCCACCAATCAAGAATTAACGTCTAAAGAATTCAACACGGTTGTGACAAACCCCCAATCTATATGGTTCCTAAGTATAGGCTTGTCATCTTAATTTTTATAGGTTGGTCTTCTAAATTTTATAAGCATTTATTTAATTTAATTGTTTACAGGGAACATAGGAAGCAACCAGGTAAGAAAAGACAAAAGCAAGGAATGGAGTCTCTGAAATTGTACTAAAGACTTTGATGGGGTAATATAAGTTAATTAATCTTCCCCAAAATTCCTAGAAGTTGAGATACTTGACACGTTTTCTATTTTAGACAATGAAAATTTAAATAATTCTATACAATATTGAATTTTAAAAACTTAATGTATTAATATAAAAAAAAAAGAAGTCAAAAAGTAATAATATTTCTTTAAAAAAATCTACTTATTCGAAACTCATGCTCGTTTTCGTTATTCTTGAACGGGTTTGAGTTGAAATCAATATACTCATCCATGATGAATGAATTCGAGTTCCATTTTATATACTTAAAGAACTTGAAATCAAACTTAAATTTAGGTAATATTTGTTGTGCTAGGTTCATTTACACCTAATGATGTGGACATCGATTGAGAAGTTTTATTTTGAAAAAAAGTAACTACTTTATACTCTTGTTTAGTAATTGTTTCGAGATTAATTTAAAACTTAGATGTAGAATAAAAAATTTATTTTCTAAAAAATATAAGAACTATTTTTTAATACAGAAGGATGTCAAGAGCGGTATTAGATATACCGAATAATTATTTCAGTCCAAAATAAAAACTGTGACACTATTTTAATTACACCGAAAAATTTAGTGTACGTAAAAGTTTAGAAATGATGGTAAACATAATTAAAGAATGGCCAAATTGTGTTTCGGATAAAAAGTAAGGGTATAGATGTAAAGTGGAGTTTTGTCCAGGCTTTGTCATGGAGTGATTAGGTCATCACTACACTACTATGCCTGATTTTTCCCTATAGTAGATTTTTTAATTATTTTTAATATTAATGGCAACCGGGGTAAGGTAAACTGAACCCTTTGACAGTGACGTACCACGTCAGCAGTGCACCGGTTCTCTGGTAAATGCCCAATGGCATTGTCCGACGTGTAATATCCATAATGGTTTTAATTTGCTACGTGTCAGCATCGAAGTGGCAGAAAGGATCATAAGCATCTGCCTGCGTGGCCGATATTTGGACAACTTGCCAAGCTTTCTACAACTTTAATGTCCAAAAAGTGCTTAGTGCTTGTCAAATTCTCAATTACTTGTTCGAGTGTCCTAGCATTTCAAATCATGGTCATGCCTTCACTAATAATTTGTTTCTTTCACTAATATTTTTATTTTAAAATAATTGTTACGTGAAATAATTTATTTTATTTTAAATTATTTATCACGTTAAGAAATTAAAAAAAGATTAAATAATATTTTTAAAATTTTTATTTTTAGTATTTCATTAATAGAAAAATAATTGTATAATTAGGATATAAATATAGAAAGATATTTTAGTCATTTTGAATTAATTTTTTTTAAAAATAATGCAATTAAATGACTTTTTAATTTATGCACACTAACTAAATGTGACAATTATTTTAAAAGAAAAGAATAGTATGTGAAAAAAATTTATATTAACGACATACAATCAAAAAATTATTGTATGGATTCAACTTACTAACTCTACTTATAATTTATGTAATTTAAATAGGAAGTTGTATAATTTTTTATTATAATTTTTTTACATCAGTATAAATCATTTACTTGATGCATCATTGACACGATTTACTGGCAAAATTATCTATTAAATTTATTTAAAAATCGTCGTATAGAGTGATATAAAGATGAATAGGTTGTCTTCTTTCTTTTTATCCAAAAAGCATGTAATATTACATGAAAGAGAATACTACAAAAAATAAAAATTCTTATCACCATGACATGATTCACACCATCGGATGTAACTTGTCAGGACACGAATGGTTCCCCAGTTTCAGGTTAATAAAATTAGACACATTAGAGGAATATTATCTACATAAGAATAAGATTAAGGAATTTTATTGAACTGACAAAAATTGATGCCCTGAAAAGAAAATTAATTCCAAGAAAAATAACCAAATAAGTGTTCACGGTAAAAAAAAAAAAAACCTCCGCCGGCGACCTTAGTCGGGCCTCCTCTTAAACTTGGACGAGTCGAATTAATTAAGGACACTTTCACTATTATTAATTATATATTAATTATGTACCTTGTACATGGTATATGTCCTAAATTACACTCTTTCAAGTACAAAGCATATTATTTCATATGCTCCTTCTAAATTTCCTTTATTCTGATTCTTTCCATTTCAATTCTCAAGTCCATCTGTCTATAAATGATTACCCTATACTAATTCTCCCCCCACATCAGAGTCTTTGAACATAATTATTAATAAAAGTGTATTTGTACAAATTGACAAATAAAAATTGTTAATGTGTTACCAAATTCGAAGAAAAAGAAAAGAAATCCAATTGATAATATAAAATTAGGAGGGTCGTGATTTGATAGCATTTTGAGATATAGAGTGATTTTTGACAAGTCGTTATGAATTTACGATTTTATAAATAATTTAGATTACTAATAATACAATTATCTTTTTTACCTAATTAGAAAATTCTTTTATTTGTGAAAGTAATATAGAACCAGGAATATAATGTTCATCACCAGGTCAGAATAATCATCAATGTTACTCAAATTGTACGTAATAAATCAAAAGTTGTCTAGGTGCATGGAAACTAAATTAATTAATTACTTCAAAAAAGTCAAATATGTGAAGGCAATTCTTTAATTAAAAACTAGGTGAGTTCTGATAACTAACGTCGAGTAAGGGGAAAAAAAAAACAATATAAACACTCCAATTCTTGACCAAGCAATGTATGAAACTGAATGCTGTACTTTTCTCACTCAAACTTTCCCTTACCTTATTTGCATTAATTAATTTAATTTAGGTTGAACTTGTGTATGAATGTGTATTGTATATTCATGAATGTATATATTGTGTGCCTATCAAACTTGTCACCAAGTTAATTATAGATAAGTGTATACACGTAATTGTATGTGTTTCACATTCAATAAAATTAAATAGAACTTAGCTTTTGTAAAGAACTTCACGACAACTCGACTCTTCATGATCCCATCCAGGAGGGTCCTCGAAGCCCCCTCACGGATTGCCACCGCATAGATGACAGCAGGATTTTTTTTTTTTTACGGTAATTAAAATAGGATTTTATATAATATTATATCGTGAGATTAAATACTTTATGAAATATTACATGCATATTAGATTGAGTACGTATCTTTACTTAATACGTAAAAAAATTAAAACTACGATTAATCTTTCATATAACGTCTGTGAAATTGAAAGATTAACCCTTACGAATCTTGTTGAGAAACACAATGCACTTTTGCAGTAAAGATCATTAGTATTAAAAATTACTCAGATTACATAGTAGTATTATTTTCTAAAAGTGAACTCCGTCTACGCTGCCGCGACCGAGAACAAATAGTGCCGACATTGAAGTTGAAACTGCTTAAAATGTCATTAGAAAGCTCGACAATTTTTCAATCAAAACAAACTCTTTTTCTTTTTGGCTACAAATAAAGAATAAATTAAAGTCATTTGTCTAGACGAAGGAATTTCATGATATTCCCCTCAATTTATTCAACTGCGCAAGCAATTCATGTCTTCTACTTTAAAAGTCTTTCATAACCTCTCTTTTTATTTATTTATTTACCTTTGGGTTCCTCCCAAGTCCCAAAACGTAACCAAGGGAAATGGAAAAGAAAAGGTGAAGAGAAACTAAAAATAAATAAATAATTCTCAATAAATCATAGCAAATTTAAGATACTAAGATAGATTGAATACCGGGGTTTGGAAGTACAGATTTTTATAAACAAAAAATAATTAAATTAATGTTTTATAGTACATAATAGTTTGCTTATCCTTAATCAGAAAAAAAAAATTAACAAGAAAGACATTAACTTAAGCGATAACAAGATTATCCTTACAAAAGCATTAAGATGATTTATCTCGCATTCTATCCCCTCTCCGTCCCATTACTAAATGAACTGTCAAGAGTTATCCACAAAAAATTATAATTATATTTAAAAAGAATTTTAGCAGTTCATTTAACAGTGGGATAGAGAATATGATAGAAAGTGAGATAGAAGAGCGGAACTATATACGAAAAATATTCATTAGATCATTAATTCAAATAAATAAGGTCCAAACTAGCTTACTAACATTAGTATTATACTATATTTAAGGAATTATTCTAATTAGATTGAATAAGACTTTGCACCCAACACCATATAGAGAAGGGCTGACGAGCTGCTGACAAGAAGGTGATCTAGGAGGGTATGAATATGTATAAAAGGAGCAAAAAAAAGAGGTGGGGTTTAAGATCTCAAATTACAATTAATCTCTGTAATATATATTCAGCTTCTTTTATTAATACTGCCAAATTAAAGAGATTTTTTAATGTCAAAACTTTTTTGTTGATACTCTCTGGGATTGTTTTCCGGTTCTCTTATTGCAAGTCATTTCAAGATTCTTGCTGCCGTTAATTATGTCGCAACATACATCACTTATTATGGACTTTGTCCTGTTAGATGTGGACGTGAAAATTTATTATTGAAGCAAAATTTAGAGGAAAGAATAGAGGATTATTAATTGCGTGAGGGATTAATTAGACATGATTAGAGAGAAGAGGGAAAAATATAAAAAGTATGTTCGATATTTTTTCTACAAATTTATTTGTGAAAATGTATGTCATGTAATGTTATTGTGTATATTAATTTGAAAAATAAAATTTGGAACACGTCAAAAGCATTATATATTCTAATAATAAATATAATTATTATGTATTTTATTTGAAAAATCACAAAATCATACATCGAAAAAAATTAAAATGAACATTTGATTATAGTATTTTTAATCAAATTATTTACAAATATATATATATATATATGTATATATATATAAATATATATATATATATATGTATGAGTGGACTAGAAAATTCTTGTACATGCTACATTGAACAAAAATTTAGAACACATAAAAATGTTATTGTAAAAAAAACACTATATGTTATAATGAAAATGTTATTCTGTTTAGTAAATCACAACTCGTAAAATGGAAAACAAATAAAATGGAGTATTTTTTATATTAATAACATTACGTTGTAACTCAATATTTGTTAATAATTTTATTTACACCTTTCTATTTTTCTTTTTATTTTTTCTCAAACCATGCACTTAAATAAATTAAAATTTTGTTACTAAGGGTAAAATTAAAATAAAAATACTCTCTCTTCTTAAATTAGTTTTTTAATCATTTGGCTGAAAATATTACAACAAAAATAAAATTAAGAGAGGTAAGTTATATTTTTGAAAGTTTGAGAGTGTAAAGTAATATTAACATAACTCTCAAAAGAGGTTTATGAAATTATCCTTAAGTATTATATATAATCAATTGCTTAAACTAATTGAGATTTTTGTCATTAAAAAACATTTTTCATGGAATATGGGTCAATAAACCCATTAAACGATTGTGATAGCGATTCATCCACGTGATTGATGGTGGGAACTCGCCAACCCCATTCTTTTTTTTTTTAACCTAACCACTAAATAATATGCCTAACAAGACGATAGAGTTTTTTTTTTTTTTTTAAAAAGAACTATAGACTTTTTAGGATTTATTTATCCTATAATTAACCTGGCTATTCTCTTATTTAAAGTCTAACCCTGTATATGGGTTGAAACATTTACTACTAATTTTCTGAAAAATGTACGACTCAACACGTTTTTCTTTTTAAGTGAAGGGAGTACTCTTGACAGTTAAATAATTAAAAAGTAATGAATTTTTTTTATTTTTCAATTAATTTAATCTAATCCGTGTTGAGTAGTGAGTAAAAAATTAATCTTTTAAGACGGCATGCACAGCCAAGATGTGGGCGGCCAGACACAGTCAATCAAATAGGAAAGAAAATTTTGGTAATTAATTGTTCAGGATAGTATTTGTTTAATCTGTTTTTTGTTTTTGTTTAAATGAAAATTTGATGAACACAAAAGTCAGCTGCAGCTACCAGCTTTTCACTAAATGCGAATATCATATCATATGTTTAAAACTTCTTGTAATGTTTAATTAAACGAATTATCCAACTAACATCGAAAGTTAATTAAAACAACTTTAAAATGTTTAATGCTTTCTAGCTGATTCATGGGAAATTAATTTGGAGTCTGAGTACTCTTTAAAGTTGGAACGCTATTATTTCTCTTGTAGAGTTAATTTGAAACTATTGACATCGAAGTAGTGTAGTCTAAATGATAAAACGTTTTTTTTAAAATTGTTAGTCGTGAATTCGAATCACTAAAATGTAAGAAGAAAAGTGGTTATTTTTAAAAAAGAAAATAAACACATTAACATTATTTTTCGTGACCCAAAAAAATAAATAAAAAGGAATTGCCTCCATCCTTGACTTAAAAACACTGGCAGATCGAAATGAATACCAAATGGTTAATTATTTTAATAATTCCATCCTTGTTAACATTAAACCAAACAAGCTAAACATCCAATGGAGGCAATGCACCAGCTGACCAGCAACAAATATATAAACACTATGAATGGGACCATCATTTGGTAGCTAATGCTACAATATTACTCTTGATTCACCGCAGTTAGTCATGTTAATTAAACACATAATTAATAATTCCCATTAAACATTTTTTTTTTCTTTCTCTATGGTCAATTATATTGGTATTTACAACTCTGCAATCATTTGAGTCCTTAACGTCGGGCATTCTTTCAGTCCCACAACAACTATATATGCATCATTCACTCATTTTCAACATTTAATGTCTAGATCTTTTCGATCCATCTTTTTGCATCAAAGTAACCCGAAGCATTAAACTACGCATCAATCAAAGATATCTCATATATATATATATATATATATATATATAGAATTTTACAATTATTTTAGGAACCATTCCCTTAGATTTAAAAACTTATACAGTATAAGTTTTTAAACTACATGATGTTGTACTGTACAAGTTATTTTAAGCAAAAGAAAATAGTTCCTTAAAATGAATTATACAATTTTCATATATATATATATATATATATATATATATATAGTTAGTTAGTTAGCTAATCATACAAAACATAAATTATTAATTTATAATTATTATGGCTTAGGACTAAAAGGTTATTGTGTTTGGATTGATGAATTTTGAGAAATATTTGATGTTTACCCATTTGTTGAAGAGATTTACAATGTCAAAATTAATAATTTTTAAGTTTATTCAAATTAAAAAGTTATTTGAAAATTTTCATTTCATACTTTTTAATTTGGGTGAATTTAAAATTCATCCATTTTAAACTTATAAATCCCTATAAAAGATAGATGAATTTTAATTTTTTTCCACATTTATTGATCCAAACACAACTAAAACTTGTAATTTCAACGTGTGTTGCATAAATTTCTTACGCTTAATAAGGCTGGCTAAGCATCAAGTTAGTCCACTTCACAATTATATAAATCACGCATCAATTTAAGAATAAGGAAAATGGTTTATACATACTACCACAAATTCAACATTACTTTTTCAAATCCAATAAATATGACAAAATTATAATAATAATCAGCAACTTATTTGTGGATTTTATATATGTAGTCTTTTTTTTTTTTTTGTGAATTTAGCGACAAATTTGTCACTTTGTATAAATATATTTTTAAAGAAAAACGGTAGAGGGATGTCAAATGTGTCCAGGAAGTTCCTCCCCAAAAAAAAAATGTTGGGGAAGTTGATGAAGTTGAACTTTAATATAAGATTAATTATATAATTTATACTTACAAAAAGAATTTAAGTAGTAATAAATTAGTTCCTATAAAAATATTATAAACATATAAAATATCACACATCGATCATTTTAAAAATTTTAAACTAATTAATAAATTTCTGAATCTTAATATTTATTATCGATTGATTTTGAAACGAAATCCATATTCTTTTATCAAATATATAGCATGTCATCAAACCATAAATGTGGATAAAAGAGGGACGAAAGACTCAAAACTCGATCGTACCAATAATCAAATCATTGAAAGTTGCAAAATGCGGCAACCATGCGCAATCAAATAATAATGTAGAGAGAGAAGAAAGCTTTTCCATTTTAACATAACACTAATTGGTCCTTCTTTCGTTTTCTTTTAAGTATCATTTTAATCTTTAATATAAAGATTAAAATTGTTATTATATAGCATAAATTTTAGATAAAATTGATCATATATGATTAAATTACTCTTTTGACTAGTAATAAATTAAAAGAGTCTTAATATTAATTACAAGATGGATAATTAATGGAATTGGATAGAGATAAGAGTAAAATATGTTGAAAAAAAATAATTAATACTCCTATTTGTCCTATTTTATTTAGCATGATCAATCTTACATACAGTTTAAGAATAATTGATATTTGACCAACTAGTAAAATAGTTTTTTTATTATTCTCCTTCAATTAAAATTCAAAATCCATTAGTTGATTTTTAATTATTAAAATTTGAAATGATATATGAGGTTGAGTAATTAATATTAAAATATAACATTAATACTCTTTTTTTTGAAACTTGCATGAAGGATAAATCAAGTAAATTAACATTTATTTATTTATTTATCTTTTTAGAAATTACAAATAATCTAAAACAAACTATAAAAAAAAAAAAGACAAACAAAATGAAATAGAAAATATATTTTATTAAATTTTTAAAATGATATTTAAAATAAAATTAAAATTAAAACTAAAATAACACTTAAAACGAAAACGACAAACAATAGTTGGGAGTATAGGCCATGGGCATTGTGATTGAGGAGGGAAGCAATATGTGATTGATTCCCAACTTTTTAATGATGAAGAGGGTATTCATCCATCACTACATCTTTTTGAAAAATGGTTGAAACGTCAAGGGGTCCGCCAAGCTTAGCTGGTCACAATCTGCAAGCCAGGCAAATGGTAATTTCAGATAAAGGAAAAAGACACACACATAATCGTCCAATATCCAACACCGTTAATCATAAAGTACTTTCAAGAATAAATCTTTTTATCAAATTATCCTCTATACAATTCATCTATTTAGTTCCGCAAACATGACTTAAAATAAGGTTTAGGTGGTTAACAAGGTCTCCTATTTTTTTTATTTATTTTTTGATCTTTTGGGATTTTTGCCATATGTATAATATGTTTTTTTTGTTTGTTTGTTAATTATGGTGCAAACTTGAATCTACTAGTACTTATTGAAAGTGTTCCAAATAGAAGGATGTTTTTTTTTTTTTTTGGTAATAAAAAAGTTTAGGAGGTGAATAGATTGTCGGTATCCCTCTTTTTCCAAAGTTAGATCACGAGTGCATATTTCAGCAATTTAGAGTAATTTTTACATATCGCCCATCATCATCAATCCGGAGATTGAGAACACTAAGAGTTGAACTTTGGACATTTTGATTGTCTAGTAGCCATATCTACTATTATTAGGTGAACCGCATCTATACAGTAGTATATGGACTATTTGATTCCAAATCAACTACATCACTAAATTAGATAATACAAGTAAGATTTTTAATTGATTAAGGATCGAAAAATCTATAATATAATATTATGCATCGAATCTATTTAAAAAATGTTCTCCCAACCTTAACCTTATGGTACGAAAGAGTCTCTCCAGTTCATCATCTGTACCCTTTCTGAATTTTCTTTTGTTTATTATTTTTTCTGACAAAGCTGAATTTTCTTTTGTTTATCAGCTACACCTAAATTTTAAGTAGGAAGAGGAAAAGTACCACTATTCTAAAAACCCAAATTGGTTGAAGGGCCAATTCTTCTTTGCTTCATAAATCACCCCTTGATGGTATGATCATTTTCTTGGGAGATGGGAGATTTGTTTGGTTGGGCCCAATTGCCCATTTGATGCCAATAGATTTCATTCATGGCCCATAGGAAACTAAAGAGAGTTTAAAGTTTGAAACTCCACCGCTGTTACATCTTTGGCCCATGTATGTTGGACTTGGTCTATTAAAACCGTGTGGTGTGATGTGCCATCTAAATTGTCAGAGTCAGACCACGTCTTCTACAGCTCATCTTTGACTTTCAAAATGTTTTACAAAATTGCTTTTGCTTTAATTACTATTTATATTTCCCCCTCTTTTACAATCTAATTAAAAGAGACAAAACAAAGGCAAAATTGAAAGTTCCCAAAGGGAATAATTGGTTTTTATTAGTTGATTTCTACTCAAAAATCACCAAGCATCATTACAAACATTTTTAATATTCTAATAATATTTTTAAAATGATTTCTATATATAAAATTAAAAAAAAGAAAAAGAAAGAAAGCCATCTGATGGCAAATACATCATCGAACACTCTAATAATATTCTATCTTCGGATATAAAGTACATTTTACCATTACAAACATTTTTAATGCATAATATTGTACCGTAATATACTTTAAAGCAGGACAAAAAAAAGGGTTAAATTATCCCATATTTTTTCCTATTACAACAAATATGAAAGGTGAACCAAAATTTTCGTCATTTCGAAATCTGTATCAGCAACATTATTAAAATAAATAAATAGAATAGTAAATAAAAAGGACTAATCAATAAATTTTTACAGTCTCTTTTAAGAAATCAATCCATTAATTTTAAAAATTTATACAATATAAAATTTTAAAATATTTATATTATATTATATAAATATTTAAAATATAAAAAAATAATTTCTAAAAATGATCGTAAAACTTTTCAATTATATTTCTATTTTTCAATTGGGATACCATCAACTCCGTAATGAGTGAATAATCACAAATTTTTATCTGTTTTTTAATCTTTTTTGGTTTTTAGATAAATTCTAATCCGCTCTTTTCATTACTAAGATTTTTCCTTCTACGCTCACCACTAAATAGCTGACGGGGCATGTAACGACCAGTCACATATTGCCACGTACACAATAAACGTGTTTGATCCAATTACAAGCAGGACTGTGACGCGCCATTGGTGAACTCTATCAATATCTCAAATCCCATTCCTCTTCTGAGCTGTATATATAAGCTTGAGAAAACAGTTATAAATATTTCCACATTATAATTATAATAAATCGTGAATTTAAAAATTAAAAAAAAAGCTGATCTTCGTCGCCGGAGAACTGATCATCTGAGAAAAATCTCCGGCGTATTTTTTGCTTGTTTCAATTGTTATTTTGGCAGTCCGATCTCCCTGCAATAATGGTAATTCTTGATTTAATTTCTTTCACTCTTCCATTGTATTTAATCTCGTTAATTACAGATTTTATTTATTTTTTCTTTTTTCTTTTATTCTTTTGTGCATATATTTGTATTTTTGTTTTTTTTTTTATTTATTTAAATTGAAATTTGATTTAGGGTAAAATAAGGTTGAAAAATCGAATGAATTTATGTTTCGGATTATAGATCTTTTGCATAATATGGTGATTAGATCTAAATAACTGAAAGGTGCTATGCATGACTTATTTGGATAAAGTTTTAACAGATCCAAGTTTCTGGATTTATTTTTTTTTTGTGTTTTTTTGGGAGGGGGTGGGTGGGGTGGGGAAAGGGGTGGTTGGGAAGAGAAAGACGGATTTTTTTGTTATCTTCTCAAATTGATTCTGGAATTAGGAACTTTTAGCTGAATTTGTTAATTATGCAATAGAAAGGAAAAATCTTTTTTTTTTTTGTGAGATGTATGTTTTTTGCGCACCCCGGGGGGTGTTTCAAGGTTCAATTTTTAAATGTTCTTTTGTTACTGAACTATTGGGAAGATTCGGTTATCTGTTAAGCATTAAAAGTAGTGATTGTGGTGTGTCACCGGGGAAGAGGGATGTTCAATGAATACTTATATAATGCATGGATTTATTTGGAGTCTGGTCTGGTCCTAACAAGAAAATAATGATATCGGGTATACAGGGGAGTAATTTAACTGGACGAGGTTTGAAAAATATCTGGAAATTTGCGACAAGCAGGGGAAAATTTGGTGAGGGATTTTTGCTACAGATAGGAGAAGTTGACGGTTCCGGGCAATTTTACAAGACATATGTCAAAATTAACAGGGCAGTTTTACATGTCTGTATCATGATTTTAGCAAGCTTAAGAGCATCTTTGTGGGATTTGCAATACATATATTGTCCTGTGTGATCATCTGTCCAATAGGTATTGCTGTTAATGCGTGCCGATCGGGTAGTGAAAAAACGATATCTCTGGTTTAATACAATAAATCTCTATGCAGTCTCAGGGCAGCTGGTTTTTGCCCAATTTCACACATTTGAATCTGTTAGTTTTCCAGAATTGAGCTTGTTATTGTCATCCAAAATTAGGCTGACTTCACTTTGAGGTCCTGTAGTCTAGCAGCAAAAAAGGTTACTATGTTATTGATGGGTCTTGATACTGTATTATCTCTTTTATGCATTGCTGGATCTGGTCGGTTGTCTGGATCAAAACACAACTTTTAACAGTATAAAAGACGTATTGAGTAAGCCATAATTATTGTTTGTTTGCAGACTACATCAAGGCGTCTTGCTGACAGGAAGGTGGAGAAGTTCGAGAAGAACATTACTAAACGAGGAGCTGTTCCAGAAACTACTACAAATGTGAAGGGAAGCAGCTATCCTGTTGGTCCTATTTTGATTGGTTTCTTCGTCTTTGTTGTCATTGGATCATCTCTTTTCCAGATAATCAGGACAGCAACAAGTGGAGGCATGGCTTAAACACCATGGTCAATTCACCGAGGAGTGGCTGCTTCTTGTAGTGTTTTTTGTTTTCTTTTTTTCTTTTTTGCCTGTTAGATGGCCAAATGTAGAAATTAAAGTGAAGATAAACTTTGTGTGCGTTTCAAAGGCTGATGGAACACAAATAGTTTCTCTCTTAATAGCTGAAACTTTTCATTGAATCCTTGTGGATTGAAGCATAATTGAATCTAGTTTCATTTCGTTTCTAAAGGTCCGTGGCGTTCCATAATTTATGTCGATTGCTTTAGTAGTAGATAGCAGGCTGGTATGCAAATAGCTTTAATAGTACTGCATGCTATATTTTTAGCTTCTCTTCTGATGAAGAAGTCCATGTTATCTCTCAAGTATATGGTAGGATTTTGAGAGCAATGTTAGTCTTATGGTTGGCGGTTTTTTTCATTGACATAAAGATGTCCTGGTTCCTGTTGCCAAACACTGAACAGCAAAAGATTTTGACCAAATTTTCCGAATTGGCATTTCCTCCGTGAGTAAACTATGGTGCAAAACATGGCCAAAGCTTAGCATAGTCCACAAGGAACTAAAAAAGAAAGAAAAAGATTGTCTTGAAATCTCAAACCAAAAGATAAGGACGGCCTTGAAATCATATGGAGCACTAATGTACTACATTTATTCTAACCATGCCTTCATCACATCTATTAGGTGCTAAATCGTAACTTTAAACGCTGGTAAGGAATGTAGGAGAGTGTTGGAAAACCAGACAATGCATGCAAATTGACTGCTTTTCCAGGTGCTCTGGTTCGAATTCTACTAATCAGCTTGGAATTTCAGGCAAAACCAATCATATTTCGCTTGGTCCGGCAAAATGAAGCTGAAACAAGAAAGAGCTGGTCTTCCCTGAAGTCAAAGGGGCTTATCTAGATGTTACACAGGAGTCCTTTATTTTGACACTTCTTTCGAATGAATTTAAACCTTCTATGTTGCCGTTAAACCAAAAAGACTAAAAGAGTACTAATTGGAATCAGTGTTGCCTTTTGTAGGTATGTTACAGACTAGATATACCGAGTCCCTTCCCCATGCAGATGTAGCAAGAACATTGCCAGCATTTTCCAAACAGTGACCGACTTGGCTATTTTAGCAAGTCGCGAATCCTGAACTTAAGGAAATTTGTACCGAAGTAGAAAGCAAGGGAAGTATTGAGACGTAGCCAAGAAGCCTAACTGAAAATAACATTGGATTCCAGAGACCATTAGAGAATATGTACAAACCCACACCTGGCATAACATGCAGAGCAGGCTGAAGCCACTCTCAAAGTCATTTTAATTGATTCTTAACCAGCTGAGATAACAATAAGGTCATTGCCAAGATGTTTATACAGATGAAAATTACAAATAATTTGAAGTCCTGAAAGATGATGTTCATCTGCTCAGTATCATGGAATGTAGGCTGCAGATGGCAGTGGCAAAAAGTTTGCAGCCCCCAGATGGATTTCAAATTCAAACAGCTTTTACTTTTGACTTGATGCTATCAAGAAGTGACGAGTAATCAAGCAAGAGCTGTCAAACACGGATGAAATGCAGTGCCACACGCAATCCATTGCTTCTTTCTGCCACGTGGCAAGACGCAGCCAGGAACCTTCAGCCATTCCCTGCTTGATAAATCATAGGTAACAAGCCGGTTCATTTGTCTTGATCTCAGGGATAACATAAGCAAACCTTTGTTACCCAAGCATGTCATCCTAACGTGCTTTCCATAAAAGTCCAAGCACCATATGTTTGGCATTCTGTCAACCTCCTTCCACAAGAGAGTCATCTTTTGCAGCTCCCATATGCAGACGCATGTGGCAGCATTCTTTGTGAGCAATCCAACAAGCATGATTCTTCCCTCAGACTGAGCAAGTGTGTGGTCACTCAGGTGTAGAGGGGCGGAAGGATTATGAACTGCTTCCATCTTCCAGAAACTGTGTCATAGGACACAATCCCATCAGGGTCTGATCGCATGAAGTAAAGTGTGCTATCAATAGACACAGCCTGGGACCTGAAGTTCAGTGCAAGTGGAAGCTTAATATTTGAGGGCATGCTTCCCGGACGGGTCCAACTGTTAGGAGTGGAATCATAAACTTCATACTCCCCATCACAACCGACCCAAAGAATCTTATAACCCCCACTGGTGGATTTTCCATTCAGAGTCATGCCAACAGCCACGCGGGACCAGACCTTAACAGATCTAGCTGGCAACTCCCTGAAAGATCTTGTAAGAGGATTGCATATATAGAAACTGCGGTGTCCGATATCAAGGAAACATACTAGACCCCCTGCTGAAGCAACTGGCAAGACAATCAGCTTAGTAGGCAATGCAGGAACAGTTGGGTGGTGCCATTTCTTTGATGTTGGGTCATACATTGCTCCAGTGTTCACATTTTCATGAGTAATATGAGTATAAAACCAAGGTTGGGCAGGAGGAACCATAGCACATTGTTGAGAGAAACTTTCAGAGGTAAGCAATGAGTTCCACTTTCGACAAACTGATCGACACCGGAAAAATGCGGCAATAGGTAGCCTTGCAATGACAGCTTCAAAAAGGTCCTCTGGAAATTCTTTCCAAATAATCTGCTCCATAATCTCAGTAGAACTTGTAGTTTCGGTCAGTTTTCCACAATTCCGCTCTTTTCGAGCTTTCTTGGAAGGTGGTGGCTTAACGGGCTCCAACATTTTGAGGTTTTCAGATTTTCCAGCTGTCATTATAAGATTGTAGCAGTTATCTTTTATGGAGTTATCATTGAGATTCAAAAGGCACCAGCTGCACATTCAGAGAGTTCTTGTTAAGAGACTTTAGACAGGATTGAACAATCACAGACGGTCGTCCAGGATAAGATAGTGCAGAAACATCATATGAAGATGAAATCCACTCACAAATGTTAACAAGAAACAGCTTATATTGTTTGTTGCACTATATGACCAATACAAATTCAGTCACTGTGACTGCATGCTTAATTATGACTTTTACCAGTACAAATTAGCGGTGAACTAGGACCGGAGGTCTATGGAAAAATATTTACAATTTGGTGTAACTAAAGAATTTATAATGCAAGAGAGGTTTGCTAAGATGGCTTGGACATGACCCAAGGAAATGATAGGCATAGGCAGCAAAGAAAGGTGCAAAAGTATCCTTGGAAAGGTGGGTGGTGAAGAGCAAAAGTAAACCACAGTCAAAGAGTACACCAGCACAGGCACTAGAAAAACAGAATCTACAAGCTTCAACCAGTCACCATAGACATAAAATCATACCTTGATTGCAGCAAGATTAGTAGTTACACTGATCTCAACAGTATTGCTGGAATAAATTTAGGCCACATAAACTATCAAATGATTAACTAAAAAGATTTTGTCTGATCCCATCTTTCAACTTTGTAGAGCATAGTAGTGGTCATTCATTCAAACTATGACGTTTGACTCGTCATATAAGTAGTAATGGATGCAAATGATAGGGGAAAAATCCACAAACAAGAGGACGGAATTTCTATTCAGGATTATGCGATGCCATGAAACCTGCGAAGACATTCCGTATAAATTCTATACACATTTCAAAATCTAAAACTCCACTAGGCTAGACCAATTTTTCATTACATCAGCAAAAGTTGTCTTTTGGCATATTCCCATCCCAGGATGTCACGACAGAACATCTTCAACTATGTCTCAGAGGAGGAAAGTCATTATAATTTCAGTAACTACTAAAGGTTGGTAATAAAAAATTTTGACATTCAAAGCTATCTCGGTATATAGGATGACGGAAATTAAAAAACTTGACCAGTAAAGGAGAGAGGAAACCTAGACATGCAACTCCAAAACAAATCCAGGTGGTTTTGGTAGATTCATTCAAGAGACCACAGAAAAAAAATTGATGCACATCAAAAAAAGAGAGGTAAACAATGACTAAGAGTTAGCTTTGAAGGTTACCAAAGATCATGCTTAATTTCTCTCAATAATGATTTGGAATGGTTATCCATTCTTTGAAAATACTAAGTTGAGTTTGTTTCTATTGCCAAATAAAGTATTTGTTAAATGCTGATAAATACCTCCATCCAAAAGCTCTTCCAATTCAAACTCGGCAAAGGTTTCTTTACCTTTTCAGTTTAGTTGAGTACAAATGTGTTTCATGCCATTCCAAACATCACTGTCAAACATTTTCTGGAAAGTGAAAACAAAGACCACTTATTATGATTTCCCAGAAAGTAATTATCGCATTGAACAAGTTAAACCGTAAAACAATGTTGTTGTTGTTGTTGTTGCTAAATATAGGAATTTACAACCAAAAAAAGTATAATTGACATCACAATCTGCACACTCATCTAGAGCTTGTATTTTGCTAAAGAAACAACAGGACATGGAGAAATGTTCATAGCACAAAAATAACAGGAACTCCTGTCACTAAATGTAGTAGTAACCAACACAATAACATAAAAAATAAATTACAAAAGCAATTACTTTCTACTAATATTGTATGAAAAAAAATAATAATAATCTCGAACAAGTGTGGCAAGAATAGAAATGTTAGAATCGGCAGTATTATTCAATCAGATCCTTAGCCTTACCACTTAACTAAAGATGTTTAGAATAAAAACAACTTTATAAAATTCTTTTAAGAATAATCAAAAACCGAAACAGCATACAGAATGACCATTTTGAACCTTCATCTTCCCTCGAATGATTTTATAACTAAATCTTGAAACCAGGCAGGAAATGAACTCAGAAACCACATATTAATATCCATCAAATCGGTACAAAAAGTTTTTTTTTCCTTTCCTCACCTTTTTGCGCTGTTGAAATAAATTAAGCACAAAACTGAGCTAATCAAAGGCAGAATTGATACAAAATGGGAAAAGGGGTTTTAATCAATTAATATGCAAATACAATAAAATTCAGAAAATGCCACATCCAAAATCAATTTCCTCACTGAAAGGTACAATCTTTTTAGGTAATAATAAAAAATATTGATCATTTCTAAGAATAAATAAATAAGCAAGTAAATCAGCCTTTCTTTAATATCTAATCTAATCTAATCTAATCACCCATTTTCAGCTAAAAGCAAAACCATTACAACTTACAATCATACAGACCTTCGGTGGTGCTGGTGATACGGCGGTGGTGGAAAGCGGAGAAAGTAGTTAGTAGTAGGAGGAGGAGGAGAACCATAGAGGTCTATCAGCTGTTGAAGCTGGCCGATGAGCTGCCTGAACATGGCCAGCCCACCACCACCACCACCACCACCTTCCATTCCCCCACCCTTTTCCTCTCCAGCTCTCTCTCTATATATATATATATATTTTTTTTTTTTTTTTTTTTTGCTGTATCTATAGTTTGTATGTATCTGTCATTCTCCTACTAGCCATAGCAATCACTGGTATTTTGCCAAACATTTCCAAACATTTCATCCATCCATCCATTTATTTATTAATTCTTATTACCCACTCCTGTGGCTTATAAGCCACGTCATCTGACCCCATGCGATTAATTGAGTAGTATTGACCGTGTACGCAACTTTTGTCCCTCTTTCTTTACTTTCTTTTTCTTTTTCTTTCTTTTCATTCTCAACCCTCCTAACATTGCTTGATTATTTTTAATGAATTTGTAATGTTTATTTAAACTTTTTTTTTTTTTTTAAAGAATGTTTATTTAAACTTAACTTATTTATTTTTGAATAAAAGTTGAATAGACCTTAAAAATTTTTATATAAAATTTAAATTTTTTTAATTTATTGGATCAAGTTCAAGTCAAAACACTAAATTCTGTTTAAATTTAATTTCATACTAAATCACCCGTCATCACTATATTTAGGAGGTATGTGGTTTATATGTATGAAGAGAAGAAATAGAAATCAAGATTATTGATATTAATAAATGTCATTTGGTTAATCACTATAAAAATGAAAGTATTAATATATATTTATTTTCATTCTCTACTTGTGATATGTGTTTCAAATTTATTAACATTACAATAAAAATCATTTCATATTCAAATTAAACAAATAAAGAGAAATGATTTAAACCTATTTCATTATAATTCTGATTTTCGAATATAAACCAAACATCTCGTTAATATTGGGATTAATTACATTAAAGTACTGTGTTTTGGCATAATGGCCGAAGGCCTATTCTGTGGTTTTCATAACTACTGTTGTTTTTTCTGTCAACCCTTTATAAGAAACAAGTAGAAATAGCAATGGATACGCTATTTTGATTTAATAAGAGTTACAATTTGGCTATATTAGATCCTTAAAGATTTTAAGTTTCTTTTACTATTTTTACTTATATAGTATTAATGCATTAGAATCTTCAAAATGTTTTGCGATGACAATAACAGTTAAGGAAGATTTCATGTATTTAACCATAACACAAAGACATGATATGAAGTACAAAGGTAATTGCAATTTTCTAAATAACACAAAATGTATCTTTATTGTTATGAGAAACTTCAATGGATGTCAAAAGTAATTGATATTCTTATTAGTTACACCTTTTCAATTGTTACTTTACTAGTTTTTAGTTCAAATGGATTTTCACCAAAAAAGATAAATTGCTTTAGCAGTTTGTTTCTTCATTTTTATGGTTTGTCACATGGGATGTGTTTTCTCCTGAGTTAGTACATTAGTACAAGTTCTTGAATCTTGATGGGCTGCCTTGCATTTATTTTCATATATATATATATATATATATATATATATATATATATATATATTGAGTTTGTCTGACCATTACACTTATAAACTATTTTAAGTGTTAATTCTTTATTTTTTTTAGGAAACCAGTGAATTCTTTATAAAATAAAATAAAATAAGCAAGCGTCTGAATATAATGCTATAATAAATGAGTATGTATCATATAACTATATTAGTTTGAAAAAAAAAACCCAAAAGTGGTTTTTTATTATAAGCCAAGGCGCAGTCTAGAAACAATTAAATACTTGTTGCTGCATGAATCAAGCCTAATAAACAATTTGGTGATGTTGCAGATAATGGTCTCATGGACATGGCTGCTTGGCAGGAACAGAACTAAATTTAATTGCAAAGAGAGAAAACTTTTTTACTATTCCCAAATAATACCAAATAATTCTTTAATACGTTTGTAGATATATTAGATATCAAAGCTGAAAATATAAAATAACACTAAAGATTGAAAATATTGTTCGGACCAGATAAAATGTTTTGAAAGTTATAGAAAGTGTAATGCAGAGACAAAAGTAGGTATCTAATGCAATGATTCAAAGGAAATTTTCTTTTCTATTCTCTTCTTTAATTATTATTACCAGAACCTTTATTTGATTGGACTCGATCGAGGGCATCTATCACCATCTGAGGGCTTACATTTTGTTGACCAGGCTGAGCTGAAAAATTGGAATATTGAAATATTTCAAGAAAAAAGAACTACTAGAGTAAAGTTCAAAAAGAATAAAATATAGTAAAAGGTAATTTTTCTTTGGATATATTAATAGTTCATATACATATGATTTGAGAAAAATTCCCACTAGAAAATCATCACACTTTAAAGATTTATACTATATAAATTGTTAAAATTAACGGAATATTTCTCAACGAAACTGTAAAATTATATGTAAAAAATAAATGTGCGATCTCACTTTCCTAATTACATCTAAAAAATAAGGGTACTTCATGACCATAAGAAATGCTTGCCTCGTAAGCAAATTCATGGAACTCTCCGGACAATGGATGTTGAGAGATGAGATGCCACTCAAGCGAAGAAATTCTCAGCACATTAACCACCTTAAAGGACAGTAGCCGACTCCTCCAAACAACATTCTAGAGAGCCTTCTGATGAATAAATATTTTTATTAACATAGAATAAAACAACCCTTTTCAACAACCTAATTAATTAATATAACAACTCTGATTTTGGAAAATGAACTGTAATCCTAGTAAATATCACAATTAGATAAATTTTATATCATGAATCTCTCAATTCAAAAAATAATACGAATTCATTTTAAAATTTTCCTGGGAACAGCAACTCAACTATAGAATGATGATGAAAGATGCACCCGTGGCATCATTCATTCTCATGGCTAATGAGTACGTAGATAATATATTCCCTTCGTGTCCAAAATACCTAACCAACATGCTATGGTGTTGGGCAACAACCGAAACTGTATTATATAAAATGATCTAAGTAAGTCTAAAACATTTGGGTAGAGGGAACAATTAATACTTCCTCTCTAATGGAATTTTAGAGGCTAACAAGTCTAATAGTAAAAATGTCACTACTACTTTAAATTAGAAGTCAAGGGCTTATTAAAAGAAGGGAATTTATGTACAAAAACAAAAAAAAAAAAAAATGTTGGTTGAAAGAAGTGGACAATCTATTATTTATGGGGAGAGTGATGATGATAGTAAATGGAAAGGATAATAATATTCAAAAGATAAGGCAAGGCAAGGCAAGGCAAAGAGAGATGGTTAATTGATGATTATGTTTCTCATCAAAAACCAAGAGCATGGAGTTGCGGTGAGTAATACATTTCTGTTTCTAGGGAAGAGAACAGAGAGGCTTTTTTGTGGGAAATTTTATCATTGCTCATTATGCTCTTCAGTCTTCACCATCATCATATAAGGCTTCTTTTACGTGCACATTTGTTTATTTATTTATATTTTTTTGAATCTCTAAGGTTTAGGATGTGTACTTGGAGAAGATTCATGCTTGTGAATTGTGACATTATTCTTCTAACTTGCTCTATATAACCGGTAGGAATTAGCCACTATGAAAATAACATAAAATGTTATCACGAAATCCAAAAAACAAGATACAAGTACGAGAGAGAACAAAAATATATATATACATGTATAGAAATCACATAATAGAATTATTAGATAAAAAGATATAAATTTTTTTGTAAATAAATCTAATTAATGATACTAAAATTTTGTAATTTAAAATTAATTATATTATTCGTACCAACAATATAACCAAATATAAAATTCGATAACACTGTACCGTAAATCCAGTAATGCCGCGGGGACAGCCCCATCTCAATATAATCAAGCCCCCACCACTAAACAAAGAAGAATTCTTCCAGATTTACATTATTTAAATCGACAACAATAGAAGTATTAATATATGGGTTCCTTCATTAGCTCTTCGAGAATTGGGCCTAGAGGAGTAGAGAACTAATCTTCACGTATCCATGGAAGCCAGTTGTTGGGCTCGCATATATACAGGCCCTCATGAATTGTATTATAGATCTGGACTACACTCCCGAATGTTTACTCTCAACACTTAGCCCAAACGAGAAACATCTCAGTAGTACGGTCCAAGATTCTCTTTCTTTTATTTTGGGCCTATAGGCCGACTTCATTTTCATTACTATCTCCCTTCTCTTTTAAGTATCACTTTAACCTTTAACACAAAAATTAAAATTATTATTAAATAGCCTAAATTTTAGGCAAAATTGATGACCAAATTGTCATTTTGCCTAATAATAAATTAAAAGTTTAGTAATTAATGGAGTTAGAAAGAGATAAAGGTAAAATGTAGTAAAAAATAATTAATGCTTCATTGAACTTCTAAAATGACACTTAAAGTGACACAAATTTTTTTAACTTAAATGACATTTAAAATGGAACGGAAGTTAAATATGGTTTTGTCCCCTAAACTTTTCGTTCTGAAAACTTGTTCAAAATTGTAACTATATAATAGTTAAGAATAGTGCATCTATACAAAATGATAAATAAAAATTATTAATGTGTCACTAAATCCGAAAAAGAAGAAAAAAATCAGAATGAGGATAAAAAGTTAGGGACGGTCATGATTTAATAAAAAATTTATTATCGTAAAATAATTTTAACAAGTGATTATGAATTTGTAATTTTGTAAATAATTTTTCGCATGAGAAATATACATAATCATGGAGTTGTAACTACAAACTAGTGTCAGTTTGAATGGGAGGAGAAAGGCTGTAGAACGAAGATACACTCACGTGGTTACCTTAATTAATTAAGAGAATGAGATATTGCACTTGGGAGTTCGGAATCAACGTTCTTAATTAATACGTTGCGAATGTTAAACTACACAAACCACTGTTCCATGTGATTAGACAAAGTATTAGAAAATAAACAATCTATTATACTACTCTAATGGTACTTTTAAGTGAGATTAACCACTACTACAAGTTGTTCATCCTTGGATTTGTAAACTAATAAATCCACAATCCGACAAGCCTATTCATATAATCCACTTACCCATTTGCGTGCGGAATTTTCTTATTAATTTAATTCTATCTTTAACTACTTAATAGTTAGTACTATAAATTAATATTAATTATACTTTAACTTGCATCAATTAGTCAACTCGTCCAGGACTCAAATTTGCTTGATGAATTCTAAGTAAGAATGCTTGGATCTGAACCTTATTTGAGATTTTTGGAAAATTTTAATATAGACCAAATCCACGATATGCGAAATGAACTCCTTGATTTACATTCATTCACATCATTTTAACTCATTAAAAATAAAATTTTTCAGGGTAATGTGAATAAATATGAATATTCTCTCAGTGGTCCCCTCAGTCACCGAAGGCTTTCTTCTCAATCGTCGAGAACTTGAAAAGTCCTCTGTCCTACTACATGCAACTCGAACTCGGATATTTATTTCTCGTAAAGAAAAGTATCTATTATATTTACCGTAAATCGAATTTATATATATATTTTTTGAAATTTTATATGGAACAGAGGTGATTACTACAATATATATTCCTTTTTCTTAAATATCTACATTAAACAAAAAAAGCACAAAATAAAGAAAAAGGAAAAATAATTATAAAAAAAAAAAAGAAAAAAAAAAAAAAGGTTAACTCAGTCCACTACTTTTCATTGCCTCTTTTGTTTCCGCCCATTTCCAATTATTCTGAGGCATAGTAAAAATTCACCTTTCTGTTCTGATTTCTGTCCTTTCTCATAACTCCATCGAAGCTGCCAAAAAAATCAAAAGCGGCTGCAAAGCTGTCATTTTAGTGGGGTCCAATATTCCATCAGTCCATCCACGTGTCCATATGATCCACTCCTCCCCCAAATCACATAACCCCCATCCCTCCTTTTCGCCCACTCCATCACCACCGTCATGCTCACTCGCCACTTTATCTCTTCCCACCTAAAACACACATCTATATCCGGTCTACTCCTATGTTCCTAAACCATTGATCACGGTTGACTCAAATTACCTTTATGTCCTCCCAATCAACAAATAACCTAACGTTTAGCATATTTTCATAAAGAAAATACTTTATAAAATCACTTTTTAAAATTAGTATATCTGTTAAAATTTTATTAAGTATTTAATCCTTAATTTTAGATTATTAATCAAATTTTATTTATATTTTTTTGAATATAATAACACATTAATAACTTTTGTGTATCACTTTTCATGGACAACTGAGTTAAGATTAAATCAAATCACCTCTAATGTAGTCCCCGTAGGAGAATAATTACAATATCCAATATTGAACCCAATTTTACATATGATCCGATCCAATAAAAAAATGGCATATTATTCATTTTGCAAGAATGATGAAAATTACTTATATTAAACAGTTTTATGATTGAGCACATGATAGCGATATCGACAATTATAAATTAACTTTTTTTATATGCAATCTATAAATAGAAACTATATAGACAAGTATTTGTCTTTATTGGTAAGTCATAGAAAGAATATCCGACACAAATAAAAGTTTCTTAAATTATTTGACAAGGTTTAATTTGCACGATTCACAAATAGAACAATATAAGTGCAAGCAAGGATAAATTCCACAATCTCATTCATGAACCTATTTTCACTAGTTTTGAATGTCTATATAATATAAATTTTTTGAATGTTTATTTAATATAAATATTTGGAGAATTTTACAATTTTTTTATCGAATTATTTTCTTAATTTTAAAAGTTTGTACAGTATAAATTTTTAAAATATATAATATTATATTGTATAAATATTTAAAATATAAAAAAATAATTATTTAAGAGGAATTATAAAATTTTTCTAAATTTTTAATTATATTGTATAAATTTGTATAATTTAACATAATGTACAAGAGATTATAGAATGTTTCGTCAACATTTGCATTCAATTGTGTGCCTTAATTTGGACGGTACATAACAACAAAAGGTTGTAAACGGACTTGGTTGGATTCTTTCCATCATCTCTCTTTTCAAAATTTTTTCAATAACTATTTATATTTTAACAACTAAATTTTTAAAAAATAATCAGTTACATAAGTAATTTTACTTTGATGAGTGTATAAAAAAAAAAAAATACTTTAAAACCGAATATCTTAAAAAATATTTTATTATTCAATTTATCTGAAACATTTAAATAATATAAAATATCAAATTCAAAATAAAAATTTAAAAATTTAATTAGATAGAAAAATTAATTTATTTGTTCATAAATTTTATATACAGAAGTATAGGTAATAAATTATATTTTTATGAGATATATTAAAAATAAATTCTCCCAAATTGATGAGAAGAACCTAGTCCTTCTAATCTCTTCCAGTCAGGGTCCCACACTTCCACCGGCCAATTAAAATCAATCCTACTGTATTATTATACGCTTCTCTCTTCTTCATACTTTCCCTTCCTTTGTCCTCTCTTTTATTATTCTCTCTCTCTCTCTCTAAAAGAACTTTCTTCATTTGGTAAAAGTAAAATTTCCATTCTCTTCGCTCAGTCCCCTGATCGGTAAGCTCTCTTTCTTCCCAAACTAGTAAATTTATTTTCCGTCTTTTTTTGTTATTTACCGTTTATTTTTCTCGAAAAAATACAGAGGAAATCATTTGAATCAGGCTCAGTTTTGCTGCGGTAGTTACGGTGAAAAAGTAGTTTTATGATTATTTTTTTTGTTTCTTACTATTTATGGAAAAACAGCAGAGGAATTTTGGAGAAATGGAATGAGATGAGATCATTATTACCAATGTTTGGGTAAAAATGGAAAATTTTCAGCTCTGCTTTATTACTGCTTTGGAAAAGTAAAAATGAAAATAAAAATAAAAAATAAATATCAGAAGATGCTTTTTTCTTTTTTTTCCTAACACCCTCATGATTCTTCTGTAGTTCTGCTCTTCTTTGAAAACAAAAAAATAAATAAAAAATTGATTGGTGGCTTGGCTTTGTTAGTTTTTTTTAGTGGAAGTATATGGTGGTGCGTTTCCACGTCAAGGAGCATGGGTTTGAGAAGGGAAGGTCAGTGGGTGAGGTGGAAAAACGATGTCGTTTTCAACCATCTTTATCGGGAAAGACCTTTTTTTTTTTATTTGATTTTTAATACAGAGAAAAAAGTTTGCTCTTCAATTCTATATTTTTATGCTTTGGTAATTTGGTTTGTTGTGTAGTCCAAAAAACAATGGGGGACCATTTATTTTCCCATTAAATAATCTGTTTTTTTTTTAATAAAAAAATGGTTTGTTAGAATGAAGTTTTCCACTATTTTTTTGGAGTTTGATATTGTTTTTAAGCATAAGAATGATAAATTTATGGAAGCAAAATGGTTTTGGTTCGGATCATTTTTCTTTTTTATTTAATGGTTTTGGAGTAAATGGATTGGAGATGTAAATGACTTCGAAAGTGATTTTAGTGAGAATTCCAAGGTGAGAAATGGAAGTAGGATTTATACCCAAATGTGATTTGGGTTGAAGCTAAAGAACTTTGAGTAGTATATTTTCATCGTGTTTTTTTTTTTTTTTTTTGGTTTTGGAAAGTGGGTTTTTATTAAGGTACTCATTAGAGGTTTTCTATTATTGGAAATGAAAAAAAGCTCATATAGAGGTGAGAAAGACTTGTACAGTATTTTTGTAAGGGGTAATAATATTTTTGGTGGGGTTGCAATTGCGTGAGTAATAGTAGTAGTAACTTCTTTCACATCTAAGATTTTGCCCAATAATTTTGGGTAGAGGTGGGAAGTATAATAATTTCCTCCACGGTTGGTTGCAGGATGTTAGGAAACATTTCCTTGTAATTTTTATTTTCTAAATTTATTTACTAGCTTTGAATATTTCTTTTATTTGGGTGTCTGAATTTTCCGAGTGTTGAAATTCTTCAATAGTGTATTTCTTGGAGGAGGAGATAGTAAGTCTGATATTGAGCTGTTTCTGGCTTTGTGGCTCGTAGATGGGAAATTGTGGAACCTGAAGAAGCTGAGACTATTGGGTTTTGATGGATTTAGCTACTTTTGATTTCAGTTTTGTTTAGGAGTAGATGCTTGACTTGTCCTGGTAGGGTGGAGGAATGCTTTTTTATGCTGTCAGAAGCTTAGTTGAGTTGACTTAGGTCTGGAATTGGAATTGGAATTGGAATTAGTATTACTTTTAAAAGGATATGGTTATGAGTATGACTACCTTCAATCTTCTACAACAGTGATTCTGGAGCTGTTTCGGAGGGTGAGTTATTGAGGTGAGGCTTGGATGATTGATTACTGTTTTTGCTCTGTTACTTTTGTTGAATAAGCTCCTTATCCTCCTTTCGTCTGTTCATGTTTTGCTCAATGAATTCTGCTTTTTTAAATGACCTCCTGTTTCGGAGTTATTGGGCTGATATATTGTGTATGGCTGTAGTGTCAACTTAATAATGATCTGATGCCAAGTTTCTTGTGCTTTGGATGCAGGAGAAGATTGATTGAAACTATTTGATCAAATAATCTTCTGAGATGGAGCGGAATACTATGTGGGACTGGGAAAATTTAATTGCGTTTAATTCAAAAGCAAGTAAAAGCATTACAAAGCTGCAATTAACGGAATGGGGGATTGAAGACGAGGGGGAGATTGATGCTGGATCCTTCGATCTGTCAGGAATTGGAGGTAGTAGTGGTGGATCTGGGTCTGATTTGGGACATGGTTCTTCTGTGAAGAGCTCAAAGTCAGTTTCTACAGGCTCTTCGCCGAAAGAGGGGATGAAGAGGTCCAGTTTAACATTTGAAGCTGAGGACCGTCCTGGTGCTATTATCAAGGAAACAGTTCCAGCAAGGGCTGACCTATCAAGAACTCCTTCACCTTTGGAAGCTTCTGTGATTTCTGTTGAACCACTAACTGGGCTGAAACTTGGGATCGAGAACAACAGTTCTGGGAATTCCAGAAAAGTAGCATTAAGCGCCCTTGCTTCTCTGCTCTTCCTGTATCATCCATTTCTGCAGTAAAGAAAACCAAACCATCTTGTCAGAAAGCGAATATCCCTCGCTGCCAGGTTGAAGGATGCAACCTTGATCTCTCTTCAGCTAAAGACTACCATCGTAAGCATAGAGTATGTGATAACCACTCCAAATGGCCAAAGGTTACTGTAGGAGGTCTAGAGCGACGATTTTGTCAACAGTGTAGCAGGTAAGTTTTATGCTTATCACTTTCAATGTTGTAAAGAATAAAATTCTGACCGATATTTTAGAAGTCTGGATTCATTGACTTGCAGCAGTGTGGTTTTATCAGATAATGATTTCTTTCTTTCTATTGGAGTTAATATTCAAATACTCATGGGTTGTCTATTTAATATTGAAGGTTTCACAGCTTGTCAGAGTTTGATGAAAAAAAGCGAAGCTGTCGCCGAAGGCTTTCTGATCACAATGCTAGGCGCCGTAAGCCTCCGCAGGACAAGAAACAATCCAGTTTAACTCAGCAAATCTCTCTTCATCATATTATGGTATTGGCTGTTATTCAAATTCTTCCAAGTTCAACTTGTTACTGTGTTGGCTACAACTGAACTACTAATAGTTCCCGTGCTATACTCTTATGTCGTACGCATTCAAGAATAATTCCCAACCTATAGATTTTCTGAGTTTTATGTCTGATGATCTATATTACTTGGTTGTTTGTTCTGTAATCAAGCAGAACATAAGCTGGATGCTTAACTATCCTGTTTAGGGTTTTTACCACATTAAAATATGCAACTCACTGCAAAATGGGAGTATTTTTTCAAGAATTTGTTATTAATGGGACTGCTTATTGGGTAGGGAGGACTAAATACAACTTATAGGGATAAAGAAACAGGACGAATGCTAAGATTGGCTATCATAGGATCTCTGTCATACTTAAGTTTTAAAGCAGTTAATAAATTGCTTTTCAAGTTCTAGGCTGTTCTGCTCCACCCCTTGTTGGTGGCCTCCATAGTTGCCATTAGCTTGTTATATCTTCCTTTATGGACTCTTTGGTCTCTTTTAGTGGGTTAATGAATTAATTATGCGTATCTTATTCAGCCCTTGACTCAGTTGTGTGTTTTGCCTGGTGTGCTTCCACATCTACAGATGGCAAGCAAGCAATGAATTTTTCACTGAACAGCAGGGGAAGTATTGGAAACCCAACCTGGGAAAACATATGTAGTTCAAAGTTCACACTGACAAAATGCTTTCCTTTGAAACCCGAGAAAGTTGGGCAGCCACTTTTTCCAAGGATTGAACTGCCTTATGCTATTACTATGCATAGTAATTCATCTGAGCTCTTGACATCCAAGCGCAGTGCAGCTGATGTTTTCAAACAAGGTTTGTTTCTTGCATCTAGAACACACTGGAAATTAGATGAACATCATTTATTTCCCTTCCTTTTTAGATAGCTTAGCACCAGACATGAATTTCTGCCATCCTACATGAGCTTTTTTGAGTGGTTATTTGATGAGCATTTAACACATTAATAAGCTTCTTGCTCATTATTTGATAGGGATTTCTTCTTATATGAGGTACAACGAGCATAAACAATTGCATGATTAGCAAGTGCTTTTGCTTGTTCTTTATGCCACTTATTAGCTAGAGATTCTGCTTTTCTATTATTTTCTGTCTTTAAGATGTGTTTTTCTATGATTTTCTCCTCAACGACCAGCCGCCCCAACCCAACTCAATAACAGAAATGTCTGATGTATTATAAGTTAGCTACTATTTCAGAAAAGGTTAGGAGCCGGAAGAACATAAAGTCCTCCAGAAACATCAAAATTTCTAAAACACTACTGAGTTTTGACAGGAAAATCGGATCTCAAAAGCTTTCCATGATTAACTGACGCCAACTGTCTTTGGTATTTGATCTTGGTGTCTATATGATCAGATTTACGTTTTGGTCCATTCCAGGTGTGAAGCTTGAAAGTGCTACAAGCTTGCACTATTGAAATTTTGTTCCGAATTTACATCTTTCTTTTAGTCCTGTTTTGATTCATTCCAGATGTGAAGCTTTGATAGTGCAACAAGCTCACGTTGTACTTTTGATCCCTTCATTTTGACTTTTTCTCTTAATCTTTTTTGTGGGATTGTAAGCACACCGTAATTGTGTTATTTCTTTAATTTTGTATTCCAGGGTACAAGGAATCCATTTCCGCCAATTTAGATGCAGCACCCTGTGCTCTCTCTCTTCTGTCAACGAACACGTGGGGTTCATCTGAACCAGAATTGAATTCAGTTGACCACCCCTTGCATGCAAATCCTTCAGCTATACCTCTTTCTGTGATCCCCCGAGGATTACCACTTGCTTCTTCAGAATATTGGCAGATTGAACAGCAGTCAAGTAGTCATTGCAATGCCTTCACTGGTATGAGTAACACTGGCAGTCACTTCCAAGAAATTCAGCTTTTCAAACCGCAGTATGAGAATGACATTTACTCAAACGCGTGGAGCTGAGAGCTAAAGTTTTCTATGTCCACCGCTCAATCTTCTAGACTTTTCTGGCAGGATTGAGTTAGTTTTCATGTTGTCTTTTGAAAATACCTCTTTTTTAAGTTTCAGACTGGGAGTAATTAGTAGTCGTCCAAGTATATATAGAAGGCTAGATGATAAAAGTCTTGCTTGACGATTCATCAACTAAATCCTAATTATTCGATCATTTCAACAGGAGTCTTGCTCGTTGTTGATCGATATCGATCTTTAGAACATTTGAGGGTACTTGCTTTCGTAGTTAGTCAGCGCTGTGGAATATCTCAAGTAGGTGGGCGCCTGTGAAGTTTTTCTGTTAAAGAACTTCTGAAATTTAACAGATTTCCAAGCATATTTCATTTTGGAAGTTGAGTTGTTAAAATTCTGATATTCGGAACTGAACTTCAATTTTGCCAACAAAATGAGCTTCCGTACCCACAGATCCTCCAACTTGTGATGTCAGTACTGCTGATAATTTTGTGTTATTTATTTCGCAATACAGAGTGGATATTACGTACTGTTGAATGATTAAAAAATTATAAGGTTTATTTACTTTTCAATTGTCATTCCAGTTATCATATTCACTCTAGCAAATACTTCAATAATGCAGAGGAAAACCCTAAAAAATGAATGCTTAACTCGAGGGGAAGAGAATGGAATTACCAAGCAGCTTTTAATGTATAGAAAACGATTTAGATGGTCGCTTGGATGTTGGAAGTGATGCAGAAATGTTGTTTATTTCTCTTGTTCCCATTTCCATACATGTCTTGGACGATTTTTTTTTTTTTTTGGTTAGTATTGACCTGACACCAAAAAATTTCCAAAACGAACTTCTTATGACAAATCACGATCAAGTTGTTATTTTTGGAAGCTCAAGTTCAATGAAAACAAAACTCTAATTATTTTTTTTTACAAATTTGCAGAAACCCGTTGACTAAAAATTCTTCTGTTAAGTCCTCCCAAAGTTATATTATATTGGTAGTTTTACAAAAGTTATTTTATGTCAAATTATATGTCGTTTTAAAAAAATTTAAGGCACTAATAATAAATGAGTTTTTTTTTTTTTTTAATTTTACTCTTAGTGGTCCATTAATAAAAAGAGAATTATGTACTTAAATAATTTTAATGTAAAATGATGATTTATACATTTTTTTTTTTGTGTGTATAAAATTAATGAAACTTATTAGTTTCCTGAATTGTTGTACATCACCCAAACCATAATTAAAATAAAAGGGAGGGGTACTTATTTGCGTTTCCCATGGGTTAAGAACATTTTACATCTTCAAATTATCTCACTTTTGAATTTTATACCTTAAAGTATTAATTTTTTACAATTAACTACCTTCAATTTCTAATATTTTGCATTTTGAGTAATCACCCAAGATTGAAAACTAAAAAGACCGAGGTATTTCCATTGTATTGCCCAACCTCCCAAATTAACCATTCTTCGCCACCAATACACTACTAAGTACTAGGGGTGTTCATCGATCGGTGTTCGATTATTTGATGTACAAAGTTTCGTTAATATTTGATTATTTACCAAAAAATTAACATGATATCTAATTCCAATTCATTTTAAACTTTGGTCGGTTATATAATTAAATTTTAGAATAGATTTGGATATTGACATAAATTATTTTATCAGAAATTTATCCCTGTAAATTAAAATGATAATAAAAATGTCTTATGATAATAAGTGTAAGGGTTTAATGACTTATGATAATTAAAAGAGTCTAAAGAATATTTTTCAGAATGATAAGTGTAACGGCTAAATGAGTAATAGTAAGTAATAATTAAAGAATTAACTTGTTATATTTATTCGCCCAATTATAATCAATGACCGAATAAAATTTTGATCGATTATTTGGTATTTCGATTTTTTAAATTCAAAATCTAATTTCAAACAATTTACCTAATATTTGAATATGAATGTTAAATGAATAAATCGATATCTAATTTATCAAACACCTAATCCAAATTAAAATAGTTCGATCAATTTATTCAGTTTATCGAAACTGTGAACACCCTACCCAGTACTTACTCGGTGGGTTGGAGATAGTCTTGGGGAGTGAGCGATGGAAGGGGATGGGCACAATAGGGAGAGAAAAAGCGTAGGTAATATAGTGTCCCAAATGAGTGTATTAGTGAATGATTAATATAGTAAAGTAAGGATTATTTTGGTAAGTTAAGTAAAATAAAAGAGATAAGTCCTTTGATTTTGATCTTCACTCTATGGGTGCATGAATATTATGATCCGCACATCAAAGTCTTACAACAAAACTAGTTCTCCTGTTTTTATTAATTACTTTGTACGAAATATGTTGATTACAGTCAAAAGTTGTAATGTGAAATTTTTCTGTTTATAGGGCGGGCCAAGGAAAAGAAGTTAACAGCTTTGTCTCTTTCATTGATTATATATTTTTATCTCATCTTCTTTGTGCTTCATGTTTCCCTACATCTCCTTCTTCCTTTAGAAGCATGGTTGTATAATTACCAAACAACTGATAGACCTGATTCATGAAACTCACCCAGGACAGGAGGCCATCAATTGAAACTGCAAGTCACCAGCGACTGAAGGATTCTGAACCCCATTGGTCGATGAGGGTGGAGGGTTTGGTGATGTGATGTGATGTGATGTGTGGAAGATATTTGTTGGAGGCTTCAGAGTCGGAGTAATAGCTTAGTGGGCTTTTGGGTGGCGTGGGGATTTTGTCTTGTGCTACACCATTCACACCCCCCGCCCAAAAAATATATATATTTTTTTTCGCTCTTCAAAAATTTTGTTAATTATTTTCAGTTAGGAGAGAAAAAAATTTTACATCAAAAAATATTTTTCATGTTTTGGACTAAGAAAATTTCTGAAATATATTTTAAAAAAAATAGTTTTAACCCAACCAAACAGGCCCTTATGTCCGTTTGGTAACAAATCCAAAGATTAGAGATTTTAAGCGGATGATAGAAACGTCAGTTTGTCATCTTCCGGACAATTTTATTTTTTATACATTAAAAAACTTCTTCACTATTCCTCTCATACTTAATCTTTTCATTCTCTCCTTGTGGTTTTGAGTTTAAAAATCTGAGATTAATTAAGTAAATTTGCGTTAGTTGTCTGCTATAAGATGGCCAGTTTTGAGGGTCAATTTTTTAAAGCTGTTTTTTTGCAGTATTAACATCACACGTTGGATGACTTCTCGTTGAAAAGCATATTTTGTTGACAAAATTGAAGTTCAGTTCTTAGTATTGGAAATTTTAATAACTAATCTTCCGTTAGGTGAAATGCATTGGAGACGTGCAACTTTCAAAAGTGTTTTGCCCAAAAAAAATTCAAACAGTAACATTAGATGATTTTAACCAGCAATGCTCTTGTTCTCCGGTCCATCCATCACAAATATAGCTACAACATACAAGGAGATAACTTCATTCATAGCACCTGTAGCTCCACCTAAAAAGAAGCAGAAGAAGAAACAACACAAAGGAGAGCAATGCTACATGCTCTCAGAGTCAAGAGGGTATTGCCTTCCGGAACGTTTTACATTGCATATTCCCCAATGTAGTCAGAAAGGTTATTATAAAAAATTGAAACTAACTAGCCAAATAAACATTCAACTCCCAAGGAAAGTCATATCTCTTCATCTTTAAGAGTCGAGAACAAGCAATAGAATGTTAAAATAGTGAAGACGGATCGCATACTATGCATAAGCAATTGAATGCATATTACCGCAAATTATTAGAGGAGCTTCACTTTAAAAGATTCACAAGGTGAGGATTCCAGAGTCCACAAATAGACACCGTCATGTTTTAACTTGTCTGAAGGTGAGTATTCCACAGTGAATTATTTTAAGCTTCGACTGATCTAACGTTTCTTATCACAAGCAACTCCAAAAGAAAGCATCTTCAATTTTGACAATCTTCCTATTTTAAAAATCTAATAACGACCCAAATTTAAGAAATGCAGTGTTCTACGTGGAGAAATTATCTAGCCACACTGAGACAACGTTTAAAATAAAAGACACTGCAAAGATTTTGGTGCTACGGTAGTAGAGCAGAAAGTGCAATTTACCCATAGACGACATACCAAACAAGTACAAACTCCTATTATAGGATAACCATAACCATGCTAACAAATCTTGCTAGAATAAGCTGGCAGACGCTGATGCAACTAAACAAAAATCCATGAAGAGTTGAAGACCACAAGATTCGATCTCAGATAATACAACACATTAACACGGTAAAAAGGCAGAGTAACTCGACAACCGCTGCAACAGGAAGACGACATGACTGACTTTCAGACACCCAAACTGAGCAATGCTTGACGACAACTCTCTGGACCTTCTCAACCCTCAAACATGGCTAGTACTCACTGGAACACAGACAACTGCAAATTAATAAGTGCAAAAATACAATGGAAGTAAAATACAATACAAACAAAAAACCAATGCAAAATCCATCAAAGAATGAGAAACTGAAGGACAAAAAAACCAAAAAAAGTGGAAGCAACAATGAATGAAAAAAGGGATTCGCGTCCTCAAATTGGTAGGTACAAATTTATAGCCATCAAGACAAAATCTCAAGTTTGGAACTACGTACATAGATGGTGAACCGACATATGTATAGCAGATAACACCTCAAACTAACATAAAACAGCACCCAACCGACCTGATCATTCTCCTCAGCTGCCTCGCCTGGTGACTTTTTTGATTCAGATGGTTTATCAGCACCACAATTCTGTCTGTTACATTTTGTCCTGAAAGGATAATTGATGTTGTTGCATTTCTCACACTTCCAGCTCCCCTCTGGCATGTCTGGTTCTGAAGGATGATAACAATTAGTAAATGATATTTACAGCTTAAGTAAATTATAACACAAAATTTGGACTTACTTGTGCTCTTCCCTGGTTTTGCACCCTGCATTCACAAAGAGATAATTCCAACTCAATAAAAACTTGAAAATTTTGAAGTCTATCATATTATCAAACAGATTTATTTAAAAAAAAAAAAAAACTCAGAATGTTCTTTTCAGCATTCCAAGTAGGAGATGCTGCAACTTGCAAAGAATACAGTTTTAAACCTTTTTTTCCCGATATTAAACCAGTTAACAACTTTCATCTTTTGTGGGTTCAAAAATTTTCTTTAGAACATAAAGTAATTCATACTTGGGATCCAGGCTTTGGTGTGTCGCACTTCCTCATATTACAAACGGTCCTGAATGAGAAGTTCAAATTGCCGCACTTGGGGCATGCCCAGTCATTATCACGTGTTCCATCTGAAAGTTAACAGAATTGAAGAAGAAGAAGTAATTACTTCAACAAAAAATGCCTAAATATCAGTCAAGTATTCGATAAACGTCATGGATATACCCACCCATTTTTTGTGACTGGTCGTCCGGAAAAAATCCTGGTCTTGGACCCTGCATCACAGTTCCTATTTTCAATATGAGGTAACTAAAGGTTTCGATTAAAGAAAAGTACTCAGAGAAAGCAAGAAAACAGATGTCAGCTATTCAGGAAAATTCCACCAATGTGATCACAGACAGGTGGAGAATATTGCATATGCAAACATAAAAACTCAGGGAGCATCATAAAATAACATTTAAGACTTTGCTATTACCATCCCAGAAGGGCCAACAGGCAAACCCAGACCATAGCGGTTCATTAATGGCGGTGGCACACCATACATCCCACCTGCAAAAGAGAAACGTATAAAGAACTTCATAACTGGGACCAAACAGTAGGAGATGAAACTCTAAGATCTAAGACTGTCTAAAGATGAATACAAGAAAGTAAACGAGGTTCAACAATATGGTTCATTATTCGGTGAGAATCATTTTGCATGACATAGGTTCACTACAACTTGGAAGGAGATGGAGAGAACAATAAGAAAAATGGAAACATATTAGTTGATAAAGACAATATCGTGGAACACAAAATGAGAGGAAAATCTCAGTCTTAGTGTACTCAGGGAAGGAACCACTGAACAGGAGAACAAAACAGAATACCATTTCCAATAATGGAGCCACCAGAGTAAGGAGCTGGACCAGGTAAATGCAAGGGTCGATATGGGCTGCCTCCAGAAAAGCGGCTGCCGTAGTTATAATGATAAAGGGTGATCCTCCAGAAAATGGAACATCATAAGGAGGCATAGATGTCCCATTGAAGTGAGAAGATCCATAAGGAGGTACACCCATATACATCGAGGATGGTGCACCAGAACCTACATATGGGGCTGAGGCCGGGTAGCTTTGTACTACTTGGAGAGGCCTTATAGCAGACTTCTGCAAGAACAAAATGGAAAGATAGAGAGACCAAAGCTGGCACAATTTTCTAGAAATAAATGATGCAGTAGATAACAAGTGGAAAATTAAACCAGAGGATTAAAAGAGAAATCTTTAGTTAAAAGCAAAATACATGACTAAAAAATAGAAGAGGAAAATAAAGTAGCCCTACCTCATGCACCAATAAGGATCAAATTTGATTTTGCTTTTTTTGGGTTCACCTATAACTTTCAGAAATAAATTATAATTTGTTGAACTTTATATACGAAGAAAGAAGAAAGTTGAAAGGATGCCGCTAGAAATCAGGATTCTGGGGATTAATCTTGTTTAGGGCATGTGGATTTGCACAATAATCTTTATGAAGACACAAAAAGTAACCTAACATGCAGGCAACTGATCATTCACATAAAACATTAAAACAACAACAAATATATGTCCTCTAATCCTCAAGAATAGAAAAGGGGTAAAATAGTTGTATCTTACGGAGTTATGATCAGCAGGCCTAGGCTGAGTACAGTTGCGCATGTTACAAGTTGTCCTGAAAGAGAAATTAACATTGCCACAACTGGGACATGTCCAGTCATCTTCTCTGCGGCCACCTGTAAACAGATGAAGCCCAACACTAAAAGCAATTAGAATTAGTAGAGCACTTGATGAAGATGAAAATATGAAGAAAAGGTACTTGCTTAGTCCCACTGTCACCTTCCTCTTTTAACCAAAAAGGGAAAAAGAATAAAAGAGGGTATTAGTTTTCACAGTTGCAGAATGAAGTTTTTGAGAGGATAATGCCCATAAAGTGAAGACGTTCATAAGACTACTTTTAAGTCATGACATCTCCTGCAAAGGAAAGGTGAAAGACCAAAGCTTTAAACTTGTAATAGTCCATCTACCAAGCTCTATGCCTGTTATTCACTTTAAACATTTTCTGCGACTTTCTGTTTCAAGGATGAAGCATCTTGAAAACAAAAATTAACCATTTTCTCCTTATACTTCCATAAGCAATTATCTTCTCTACTCTACATGCTATAGCTACTCATTTTCACGCTATGTAACAACTCATCTGTTTTTCAAACTCCAATTTAGGTGCACACCTTGAACTCTGCTAACACTCTAATCTTCACCTTACAAAGTAACAATGGGCTGAAAACTCATGATCCGTAGTAAGAAAACATAGCAACATCGGAGAAGAGGTCAATTTGTTGTTTTGAAACTCCTTATCATGTTTTGAATGTCTATTTTTTTACCATGCATTTTGTTGTCCTATGGCATCATTAAGAAACTATACGAGCATAAAGGCACATTTATGCTTAGAATAAACTACTTTACTCCATGTTTCTATGACGTGCATTTCTTCAATATCCGGTAAATTTGCCATAAGATATACACATATATACACCTATTCCATAAATTTACAGTAAAAAATGGTGGCAGAATAAACCAAAGAAATACTACACCATCAGTTCGGGCGCGTTTGGCTGCCGAGGAATTTCTGCTATCAACCTATACAGAATTAAACCATAAATTAAAAAAAGAAATAATCAACGAAAAAAGCTCCCAAACCCTAGATCAGTTACCAAAATCGCATTCAAACTTCCAACGAACAATTAAAAAATGATGTAATTGAGAAAATAAATAAAGGAAAAATCAATTTAAATTTTAACCTGAGACATATTTGACGGTGAACC
Source organism: Cinchona pubescens (assembly GCA_025175665.1). NCBI lineage: Eukaryota > Viridiplantae > Streptophyta > Magnoliopsida > Gentianales > Rubiaceae > Cinchona > Cinchona pubescens. The sequence goes on from JANKKI010000141.1 coordinate 1,604,848, forward strand.
GGAGAGAGAAGTTGAGAGATACTCTATCGGAGAGAATTTTGCTCCGGTCAGAAAAGAGTCTCCGGCTGGCGGGTGTATACGACAGAGGGAATTATAGAGGGGATTTTTGGCGAATAAATAAAGAATGGGGCTTTAGTATAACGTAGAGTGATACAAATTGGGCCAACCCAAGTTGGATTTAAGATTATTATCCGAGACCACCCATGACCCAACCCAACCTTTTATTTTAGTTTCCTGGCAAGGGTCATAGTCCACGGAGGAAAAAGCTTTTGCTATTCACTCTACATTAATTAGATAATTTTATATTATTGGATAATTAAGAAGTTATAAAATACTCTCATTTTTTTAGTTATCTAAATGATTGTTAGGTTTGTTTGTTGTTGTAGTTTCTCATTTTTTCCATTTTCTTGTCTGAATGATTTTTTCTTTTTTCTTTTTTATATGGATCTCACGTCTCCAATGTTTTGAAAACCGGATCGGCCATTGAATCGGTGGCCTGTCCGGTTCGAGGTTCAATCGGTCCGACCAGTTCACTAATTTAGGTTTTTTTTTAATATTTTTTTATTACCAAAGTATGATAAATTTAAAATGAGATAAAATATATTTATATAAAATCTAAAATATAAGTGAAACACTATTTTTAGATAATTATAGTCCTAATATCAAAAAATACTAATAAAATTTCTAATAAGAAAAGTGAAATTTATACAAAAATAAGTATAAAAAAGATGAAAAAAATAATAACTTAATAGTTTAGACTTTGGTGTGTTCAATATTTTGCTATTTTGGAGTTTATTTTCAAGATTTTTTAATTTTTCTCTTTATTTAAATCATTTTTTATTATGAAATTTAACAAATTAATTTTTTACCGATTTCTGATTTTTATCAGTTCTGTCCGATTTTTTAGACAGACCGGATATATAATTGGACTGGTTCTTCCTGTTCGCGGTCCGACCGGTCGAACAGGCCGGTCCGGTCCGACTTTCAAAACACTGCACATAGAGGTAGATTTTTTGATTTTTTAATTTTTTTTTTATCATCGCAGGTAGATCTGAGTTGCCACAGAGAAGATCTTGAGAAAAAATAAAAATATTTTTTTCATCGTCAATCTCGCCGAGTATTCTTTTTTTCTTTTTTGTTTATTCAATATTTAGTTTGAGTTATTATGATCTTTATATATTATTTTTTTTTTTCTTGTCGAAGGATATGCACAACCTGACTGAAAGTTTATGTTTTTTTTTTTTCTTCTTTTAGATAGGAACTTTGAGCATAATATGGAGGGTGATAATGACTTGAGTGTAAGTTTCAGGCCTCTCCAATTTTACTTTAGAAATACTAAATTTTCCATTTATCTACCTTATATTTTATTTTTCTATTTTCTTGTCAATGTAGAAATAAGTGTCTTATTAGAAAAAGTTTGTGAAAGAGATTTGATTTGGAGAAACAGTAAGTGTATTTAAGTTTTATTTAACAACTGTTAGGAAATAATACAATTTGCAAATTAAGGATTTTAAAGTTTGTAAATATGGATAGATTGTTAAGTTGCATTTGAAATCCTTTCCTGTTCTTGCAGATTTAAGAGACAAATAAATGAGTCAATTTAAATACAGTAGTTGTTTGCTTATCTTGTATATTTCTATAGTTTTTTTTTGCATCTCTCAAATATATTTATATGCTTTATTGCTTTTCTATAAGGCTTGGTTATGATTAATTAAACATACAATAGGCTTAGTGCCCATATTTTCATTTAAGCAACATCCAAGTTGCTTTCAAAATGAAATTTTAACTCTCTGAACTTATGCAGTATATATACTCATAGATGATGTATGTGTTCGAGGGCATGTGTTTTGAACATGTTTATGTGTCTATTTTTTTAGCAATAAATTATTTGCATTTGTGTTAGATTAATTTAGATTACAACTGTAAGAATCAGATGAGATGAATGAGCGATTGAAGGAAACTGAAGAAGAACCTACAGGTCTATACGAGATGGAAACTGAAGTTTAATTCCTTCACTTTGTTTTTCTAATTTATTTTTTTCAGTTTCTGTTATGAGGATTAAAGTAGGATTCCAGTTTCTGTTATGAGTAGCAGTCTACTTCTCATTCCTTTTTCTTTTGGTATTTGTTAATTTTTTCTGAGTTCACTATTTTTGTGAAAAATAATTTTTGTGGACCAAAGTTATTGGTTAGAGTTGGTATATCTGTAGTATTGATACAGCACATTTGAAGTTGAAAGTGCTAAAACTTTGAAAGTTAGCTGTATATCAATATAAAAAGATTAAATAATGAGAAGAAATTATAATTTTAGTTACGAAATTGTCTTATTTGGTAATTTTTAAGAATGTACTTTTAAATGTTAGAGAAAAGTTTCTCAATTGGAAAAATCGAAGTGTCTCGAGTATGGTCATGATATTTGCCATGTGACTAGCTGATAAACTTTTTATCCTTTTCTTTTAAAATGTTGACTTCATGCCTTTTATATATATATATATAATCTTTGTTGAAATTTTTTAAGAATATATGCATCTCAAATAAAATGATCATGAAGTGACTACCATGGAGAAGCCTTGTAGGTAAATCTTGATTAGCTCACTGTCAATCTTTCTTTTTTATTTGATTTGACTCTCTAGACCTTATTTACTATTATGCTTTTTTTTTTCCTCTTCTTTTCCTTGTGGGGTTTTATATGTTGTTGAAAAAGGAGTCGTAAAAATAGAACCTCCAGCATTATCAACTGGGATTTTCTCTTCAATTTTTCCCCATCTATTGTATATTGGTTCTTTATTCAGTTCTTTATGTTGTTTTTTTTTTAATTACTCTCCTTTCTTTATTCTATACAATGTGATCATCCTACGTTCCATTAGTCCATTGTTTTCTGTTGAATCATGCTTTCGATTTGGTTTCAAATGAAGAATTTTTTTTGTATTACATGTTACACGGGATTTAATCGAAGCTATTATCTGTTAAATTGAGGCTTTGAAGGCACTGACTTTGAAAATTGGGAGATATATGGATGAAAGTACTTTGATTTGCATAATATTGATGAATGGGAAAAGAGTATTCAATTTGATGACAACAATGTTGATGCTGGGAATATTGTTTTTTTTTTCTTCTTTGGCTAATTTCTAACAAGTTATTCTTCAATATAAACTATTATATATTGACTTCTAACATTTCATTTCATTTCATTTTGCACCCTTTCTCAACCGTCCCTCCTTACCTTATCTCAGTTGACAAAGGTCACTTTTTATAAAATGCACAGTCACAGGTAAGATTTTATATGCTGCACTTTGTTGTGCATTTGACGCAGGGACGATAACAAAAGTTATCTTTTTCTAACTTCTAGACTAACTTTTCTACTTTTGGTGGTCTCCAAATCTGTAAGATTGGTAGAATATTTGATGCTTTAAGGAAACTAGATACTAATATTCCTTTGGTTTTTATGAAGAATTAGAAAGCCAATGGTATTTTACTGATTCTTGTGTTAGGTGGTGTTTAAGAACTTGATTGTGAATGGAAGATGAATCTTGATTGAGCAAACTTGCCTGATTAATTTGACTTTGAATAAAGATTTTTTAATGTTACTTTGTCTTTTAATTTTCGTAAGTTCTTGTTATGTTATCAGGTTTAGATTTTAATTTGTTTAGTTTTATTGGACATTTATAATTATTTATTTTTTCACCGCGCAACGTGCGGATATGTTACCTAGTATTATGTAAAGTTGGGGCATGGATACACCAGACAACAGAAGCCAATTGATATGCATATGTAATTTGGTAACTAGAACTTCTCCCTGAAGTTTTTAGCGTGTTTGGGGTGAAAGGAAAACTTATACGAACTTCAAAGTGCCAGAACATATATATTAGGAAATTTTTAAAAAAGTGGTGATACAGAAAATTACTGCAAAAAATAAGTTAGAAAACACAGAGCGCCCAAATACAAAGCCAATTTTTATCCTCAGAGGTTTGATAACATCTCTCTCAAAGTAAATGTTGACGCAATGTGGAAAATTTGACATGATATTTATTTTAAACAAGTCAAATTATGAAGTAATTTAATCCAGATTAGACATATTAGAATAGTAAGGTCCACTAAGAAAACGCACGTAGCATAATTAATAATATCAAAATATAGGTAATCTCATAGGAAAAGTTCGATCTACCTATGATCTTGCAGCAACTAATTGCCGTGGACAAATTAAAAAAAAGACGAGATACACACATGCATACTACCCAAAAAAAAAAAAAGTAACAGGAAAGTAGTAAATTTAAAGTTGGTCTCATGTGGAAAATGAGGACAGAAGCTTAAGCCCAGTTGGAAATGACCAGAAGAAGATGGCCACAGCAATTGCAAGAGGTCCAGCTAGTTGAGGCCCATGTTTGAGTCCACTGGACCCACCATCTGGTTTTGTTGGTGAGGATTTCTCAGGTGTTGCGGTTGATGAGGTAGTCGTGTTCGCGAAAATGGCAACATCAGGAGAACTTGGAGAAAGGTTGAGTAGCTCTACCAAGAAAATTGATCAGAAAAAAAATAGGCAAAGACTTAGGTAGATCTGGTACTTGACCGCACTTGTAGATCTTGTGGTGTGAATTAAATTTTAGAGAATCTATAACATCAGTTGATGTAAGCAAGATTTTTTAACATTTAATCCTGACTACAGGATTTACAAATGGGGTCAAAGACCGAGTCTACATAAGTATTTTCTTAAAAAAAAAAATAATAACATAATTAATTATTATTTTAAAGAGTGATAAATATACCAGATAATTTAAAATAAAAATAAGAACATATAAAATAAGATGAAAAGAGCAAATAATAGTTGAGAAAATCATTTTCTTGGTTGTAAGGACTCGTATAGTACAAATTTTTTAAAATATATAATATTATAATGTATAAACTCTTAAAATACAAAAAAATAATTCCCTACAAAAAAATTAGAATTTTCCAATAATAAATCACGTTTCGTGTGAATATGTATTCCAAGACTCGATTTGACTTGCAAAAGTATCAATTAATTAATTGATGTAAACAGAAAATGGACATTTGTTGTGTCAAAGGTTTAGGTAGATTCGGTCTTTACCTCACTTGTTAATCCTATATGATATAGATTAAATCTTAGATGACATCAATTGATGTAAATAAAATTTTTTAAATTTTAATTCTAACCACAATATCAAAATAAAATCAAAAATTAGATCTAACTAAATATTTTCATTTGCGGTAAATGGAATGAAGACCGCAGAAGACACGGATGCATTCACGTGCTAATATAAGTAGGAGTACTTCCATTATTTTTGCTATAATTTTTCCTATAGTTAAAAAAAATGAAGTATTTTCAAATGTACATGTGTGTAACAGAAATCTACATATAGTCATGGGAAAATCGTTGTCTACCGAAAAAGTTCTTGGAAACCTTTAAGCTAGCTAGAATGCATATTGAAGGACGAGAACGAAATTAACATGACGACAAATTAATACTATAACAACTAAGCCAGGTTACACTGAGAAAAATCGAGAAACAACACAGATGTTTTTTAAGTCTTTTTCCTTATCCTAATAATATGGTTCAAAAGCTCGAGGAACTCGTATTTGAAATGGCCCTCGTCGATTAGATATTGTTTCGCTCTAATTAATTATGGATTAATTTTTGATGTACCGTCAATCTAGAAAATTTGTTACTCATGTGTAGGTGTGGATGTATGCCATTATTTAAATTTCAAATATCATTTTTATACATGTATCATGCACCTACACTCGATGTTGTATAAAATTTTATACGGACCAACCAACGATATATGTAAGATTAAGTTATTAATTATTTAAAACAATTTAAAAATAACTCGACGATGTGTTATTTTTAGAAAATTTTATAATTTCGTTAATAAATCATTCTGTTGATTTATGTGATAATTTGTTACGAGACCGTAAAACTTTCCTTTAATTTTACTACAAATTTATTTTTCCATACTAGCATATATTTCTATGTACACGATCACCACCACGACCGCAACCGTGATCGAAAGTACGAACAGAAAAGGGAAAAGGGAAAAGGGAAAAGGGAAAAGGCCAGGTTCTGCTATATATTAGTATGTTTTGCATGAAAGTTGAAGATAAGTAATTACTTACTGGGACACTCGCTGCTGCTGGCGTTAGTCAACTTGCAAGCAGAAGGCAACTGAAGCAAACGGGCTTCTTGAATACCCATATTCTTGATCTGCGAATTACTTCCAGCGTGGATCTGTTGAATGATGTAGCACAAACAAACGGGGTTCTTATTTTTTAACAAGTCGGCGACGGAAGTGCAACACTCTTTTGTTGGTGTGTCCGCCTTGCCAGTTGCGTAGCTTAAGCACGTCATCACCTTAGGAAGCTCGCTGGTACATTGATCTCCTATTGCATCTCCGGCAACCATCCCACAACCCACCACCAACACCAAAAAAACACTAATTTGAGCCCTCATTTTCATCACTTTTTTTTTTGGGGTAGGCAATTTCGGACAGCTGAGAGATCGATACGTGTGAAATGAAATTGAAGTGGTAGAGTAATAAAGAGGTGTGAATTAGGAAGAAGTGGACGGTTGGGGTGATATAGTAGTAGTTGGGGTGGAGTTAAGAGTAATATTAATGGGCTATCTACTTGTCTGTTTCTTGCTCTTTAATGAACTTGAGCTGTAACGGTTTGACAACAATACGTAATTTCCATACAGATGGAGCTTCGCTGTGCTTTAGGAATTAGGCTTTTCTTTATCCATACAAGGAAAATTCTAATCTTATACGTAAATAAAAAAATTAATTAAAAAATAAAAAATGGTTGAGTTATTTGCCAGATATCAATTTGCAATTTTTTTATTTTATGTGATCAGAATTTAATTTTATAAAATTTTACTTATATTTGTCAGATATCAACTATTTATGTGTCAATTATTATTGGTGATACCAAATTAATATTTGGTAATTGATCCTAGAGAACATATACGTCATCCGATTTGCGTGCACCACAAACTTTATCTTAAATATCAATGGAAAATTTTAAAATTCCTTTTAAGAAATTATTTTTTTAATTTTAAAAATTTATACAGTACAAGTTTTTAAAACAAATAGTATTTTACTATGTAACTATTTAAAGTACAAGAGAATGATTTTCTAAAAGAGATCGTAAAATTTTCCAATATCAATAGATATTAAACTATTAGGTTACTATATACAATGTCATTGAAGTAATGAACTATTAGTTTTGCAAATTTGATCATTTAACTACCTTAAGTATATATCTAGAGTCACGTTTTTTATTTTCATGGTAACTCTATAGACACACACATTTAAAGTAATTCAATGACTAAATTTACAAATAAAGTGATTCCAAATACACATGTAATTTAGTGATCAAATTTTCAAAACAAATAATTCAACAATCTTGTATATAATAACCTAATAATTTAGTGAGCATTAACACATTTTACTCTTCTTTTTTTTTTTTTGAGTAATTATTATTCTTCAATAGTTTCTCAGCAAACTTTTTTTCGTGTCCATCATAGCTAAGAAGAATATTATGTTGCTTTTTTGCTTTTAATTAGGAGCCAACTAATTCATCACGAAAAAGAAATTAGATGAGCCTGCGGAATTTCTTATATGTCTTCCAATGTGATGTCCTGTCCCTCTCACTATTTTTCATCAACTGAGGTAACTTCGAAATTAGTACATTTCTCATTCAGAAAATATTAATATAGATTAGATTTTCAAATCAACTTATGGATCTTATGATTAAAATTAAATCTTGTATAATCTTATTTACATCAACTGATATCATATGTAGATATTTTATAACATTTAATTCATACTACAGAATTTACAAGTAGAATAAAAAATCAAGTCTACATAAATACTTCCCTTCTCATTCGCTTGGATAAATTATAAACAGTTAAATATTCTTATCAATTGCATGCTAACCGAAGTTTCACTTGGGAATTGAAGGGTAATCTATATGTGGAAAAAAATTTTGCTATTCCTTTTGTATTAGTATTATATACAGTTAAATAATTAAAAAATAATGAAACTTACATATTTTTTTAATCATTTCAACTACTGTTATATTTAATTTACATTACAGAATAATTAATCAAAACTTAGTCCTATTTGTGAGGGTTCAAATTACACCTACACATGTTACCCCAATTAATTGTTGAATAGTGGGCGAAATCATTCCCTTATTCCGATGTCGTCATTAATGAGTATCCACAAAGGCCCACAAGGGACAAGGATAGTTGGAATTTGCTGTTAGCTTTCATTATTCAGTACTGACTATTACATTCAGACTTTAGCTGCAATGTGTATGAGCTTTGTCAGGTTCAAATACTAGACTCTCTCAGTTTCTCCTATCATTTGAAATTGATATTGGGCCTTAAATTGTAGGTAGCAGATTCAACAAACAATACACATTCTCTCTTTCAGATGCATTAAGGGCCCATACTCGTTTTCTTTGTAAAATCCGGCCCTAAGAGACATTGGATTGAAGTGGGTGTGGACTTGACTTCAACCACCAGTAGTTGTTATTCGACCATTAGGAGTCTGCCATTAAAATATACGACATATTTTTTGAATAGAATGATTCTCTTATTTTTCAAAAATATGAACTCTTCACTCCAGATATAAGACTCCCATTAGTTGAGTAGGAATAACTAGACACCAATAGATACTTCTCACCGACATAAAATGTCTCTTTGAAACAAGTAAACTTTCTTGGATGATGTTAGAACTCAAATTGTCTTTTGGGTCTAGAAGCAGTGGACATTCTCACAGGTCGAATGGCCCTGACCCACATTACACTATTAAAGGTTCATTCTCTTCTAAGCTGATCAAACTAAGAGTAGTCCACAATTTAGAGCCCAATTATATAGTTTTTGCCTTTCGAAATACTTTATTATAGGAAGGTCCTACTAAATGACACGTTAAGTGATATATTCAAATTAATAAAATTTTAGTATTTTAAATAGTGACTCACTAATTCATTTTATTTTTAAATGCATTACTTTAAATATTAGAATTTCATTAGTTTGAAGATACTACTTGACGTGCCATTTGATAGAATATTTCCATAATAAAGTTTTTCCTATTTCTCACATATACATTTGTTTTGACATATTGAAGGTTAAGAAATACAAAACTTGAAAAGTAAAACGAAGTTTTCCAGCTCCACTTATGCATGGCATTGATAATTAATTAAATTGTATGCGCTATTTATTTTTAGTCATCTCAATCCTAATATTCATTTTCTATTACAGAATGAATAGTGTATCACTTACATTTTCTTTGTTCTCTGGCTATAAATTAAGTATGAGTGTATGGTGTGTGAGAACAGAAGAATATGTAAGAGCTAAGGGGATTGAACTCTCTCCCATTTAAACCTAGACTAGACACGGGTTCGTTACTACTCGGGCAAAACCTACTGCAGACCTACTCGACCAAACTACCCGTGGTAGGCCATGTTCTTTATTGATCGATGCACTAAGCCACCAACATTAATTAGACATGGAAATTTGAAACTCAGTCTTTCAGTCAATGGGAGATAATTCCACCAACAATATGTCTAATATTTAATTTTCTTGATTAATTTTTGTGGTTACGTACAACTCGGACTTGACATAGGCAAAAGTAATATGCATAACTAATTTGCCAGATTTTTTTTTTTTTTTTTGTGATGAACATTTTGGATGTAACTAAAGGATTCTTTTATTACTTGACTTTGAAGTCAAATGTTTAAGGGGTAAAATAATAGTATTTTAGACAAAATTTAGTATGTTTAGCTAGACACAATTAACTACAAAACAAGCTTTTAAATTTAAGATATTTTTATAATAGCCAAATGGTTCATGTATCATGTTAACACATACAATTATATTAGTTAAATTTCAAATATTTAAGCGATAACAATATATCTCCTTCGGGGCAAGGAATGTGTGTTAGCTATGAATTTGATTTTTTAATAATCAAGTTAAATTTAAATAAATTTTCTATTTATTAATTTTTGTATTTAATTTAAACTCGATTTGATAAAGTATAAATTTTAAATTTACCTATAAAAATTTTAATATATTCGAAATTGGCTTGAGTTCAACTTAACAAAATGTCGTTTGAGTTTAACTTGAATGATAAAATGTCAAAGTTGAACAAAATTTCAACTTTGGATGGGTGGATTTGATTTTAAAAAGAATTTGAAATGCATGATTTGAATTGGGTGAATTTCAAATTCATTAATTTAACCATTAAAATTACTCTATCACTTGTTAGTGGATTTCAAATCTATAACTAAATCAATTACTTTGTTTAAATAACTTATTATAGATTAAAATTTCAAACAGAATAAAATCTACCCAAATCCCTTCGTTCAAACACAATGCAAAATAATTAAACAAATTTGAACATTTTATAAAATAATAGAAAAGTAACTTAAAAGAGACAAAAATATTGTGAGAGAAATAAAACTATTATTCTATTCTTCAAGTGTATTCAATATGAATTATAATGTCTTTATTTATAGGCATACATGAGATACTTGATAGTTGAGTATGGATAGGTACATAAAATAGTATGGTATATTGATTTCATAAGTAGATACATTGAAAGTTTATCGACCCATAAATAAATTAAAATGTATGTGAATTGAGAGTACAAATAAATATCCACATCTAATGTAAATTTTTTAAATTTATTTATATTCATTTACACCTGTAATTGGCTACACTCGTAATCTTCCTTAAATTCCAATGCTCAAATTACATATTCCACTCTTTTTCTTGCATATCAATGCTCTCCATGGGAGAGATCATGGAAAAAACTAGTAAAAAACGCTATTGCAATCCAGCACAATCGATTGTTCCAAAGTGCAGCAGTAATCGGCTTATTAGGTGGGGCTCTATTTCTTGCAGCTTATATTGGAATCTCCAAAACACCCTTCTTCGGCTTGAGCTCAAAAGCTCGAGTCTTCACAAGAAGTTCTTCAAACTCAGCCGATGACCGGCTCCAACTCGACTCCATTCTTCACTACGCCACATCGCGCGTGGTCCCACAACAAACACTCAACGAGATCCGGGTTTCCTTCGACGTCCTCAAAGCCCAATCCCCATGCAACTTCTTAGTATTTGGATTGGGCCACGATTCCCTCATGTGGGCCTCGCTCAATCCAGGCGGCACAACATTATTTCTAGAAGAATCTTCCGATTGGGTCGATAAAGTTTTCAAGGTCGCCCCGTATCTTCAGGCCCACACGGTTAATTACCGGACGAAACTCTCCGATTCCGACGATCTCCTTAAACTGTACGAAACCGAACCGGATTGCTTCGCTGAAAACTCGTTCCTGCGTGGATACCAATGAGAAATGCAAGCTGGCGCTGAATGTGTTACCGGAGGAAGTTTATAGTAAAGAGTGGGATTTGATAATGATCGATGCTCCGAGAGCCTATTTTCCGGAGGCGCCGGGGCGGATGGCTGCGATTTATTCGGCGGCTGTGATGGCGAGGAACAGGAAGGGATCCGGTGCAACGCATGTGTTCTTGCATGAGACAATTCTTATGGAGAGAGTTTATGCGGAAACTTTTTTGTGTAGGAAAAATCTGGCAAAGTCCGTTGGGAGGCTTTGGCATTTTAAGATACCGCCTAGCACAGATTCTAAGAAACACTTCTGCTAGAATTACATGAGTACGTCTTGTATATTCACTCTCGAATAGTCGTTAAAACGATCAAAAAATAAAAAACTCATTTATGAGATAGATATATAAAGCGGGAGAATTAGATAATGTTTATTAGTACAATAATTTATATATATATATATATATTTTTATAGATTCACAAGTAATATAAATATGTCTAAATAAACTTAGAAACTAATATACATAATTACATGTTACATGATATGATGAATCTAGATTAATGAATTTAATATTTATCATCTAATTTATATAAATCAATCAATATTACTTTTGAAATTGTATAAATCAAATATTTTACTTCCTAAAATATATGCTGAGATTATTATTTTTTAATAATCTAACTGTATGAAATATTCACTTGATAAATGTCGGTAGATAGTAAAGAATTTTGTGTAATTGTGATGTAAGATTTATCTTCCACTCACGCAATAAAATGGTAATCCTTTGTAGAAATTATTTTACCAGTTGGCTATGCAGATACACATGCAAAAATAACATTAAAAATTCAAAAAAATACTTACATAATATGCATGCATCTACGTAAAAAAAAAAAGAAAAGAAAAAAGAAAATTACATTGTCGGTATAATAAAGATTAATTCTTAAAGTTATTTTGTAAACTCGCATGATCTTCTTTTAAGTCATTCTAATGATAATTGGTAGCATATAACCGAATTGGCTTTAAGTGGTATTTGATTCTTACTTGTGCTTCACAATTTGACATATATCTTGCTCTTGGGAAGTAAAAGGAAATGGAAAGAAAAAGTATGATTTAATTGCGTTAAAATTTTATCTAGATAATTTTCATACGTTTAGTTTACATGCCGGTTGCTTTTCTAGCAACGAATAGAGCCTATACGATATATATTTTCAGGCACGCCAAGGACAATCCAAAGATCAGTTAATGTGATCCCATTAGGCAATTTCGAATATAGTCAATAATTATAATAGTAATGAGATTGCTAATTTTCTCTTCCATGTAATCAAGGTTTTCCTATGCAACTGGCTTAAATGTTCAAGTCAAAACTCTAAATAGGTGAAGCTAAAATAGGAATAGCTTGTAATTTCAGTGCCATTCTATGGATGGTCCCCCGACGTCTCCATCTATTCAGATTAAAGACTACCATAATAAATGAATTCCAAGTTTCCAACAAAGTTTGGTGCTTATTTTCCCTTTTTTTTTACTTTTTTTTTTCTCATTTTTTTGGCTCTTTTTCAGGCCACTGTCACTGCAATGACGATGTTATTAAGTTTTTTATTTTTTTTCTTAAGACAATGAAATGTAACTCAAATAATAAGATGTTTTTTCTATAAATTATTAATCGTATATTCGATTTACCAGAAGGTATTAGAACTTATTATAATTTTCAAAACCTATCTACCGTCTAAAAATAAAACTTAAAAGGGATATAAAAAAAAAACACTTAGAAATATGTAGCAATAGCTAGGAGCTCTGGTTTCAGTTCGCTGGTCTTGATCGAGATCATTTTTCGAATATTCGTTAACTTCATATTCATTTTAACACAACAAATTTGAGATAAGCACCAGATAATTAAAACAATTAATTTTAGTCAAAAGTTTTAAGGAAGTTTTACTTTTGCCATATGTTAGTTGTCCTAATACAGTGGATGGTTCTCCATATTTCCAACAATTAACGACGTCGACTTTTAATAATATATGTTTTGCAACGTAACACTTGACTTAGAAGAACATGACAGCCGATGAGACAATTAGCTAATTTTAAACTCCTTTTTCCTACAAAATCAAGGGAACTACTGTTTTAAAAGTTAAAGCATAATTCAAGAGATAAGAAATCATGTGAAATAAGGAAAATCTAATATTAACTCCAAAAGGGATTGATCATGAAATCTCGATACATAGGATTGTTTGAAAATATTGTGTTTTTTTTTTTTGTCTTGCAAGTAATCCTAATTGAACGCATCTAATCATAAGACAGGCAATTAATAGAACAAGAAACTGCTCTTTATTTTCGCCTGTAATTAAAGACAGAGTAAATAATCTAAAAATTTTACAAAATGTCATCATAATTTTCAAAAAAAAAAAAAGGTACATAACTGGTTCTGCCTTGCTAAGCTGAAATTGATGAAGTGTCAAATGATTTTTTTCTCACTAAAAGGCAAGTGATTTTGGAAGGTTGAGAAAGAGGATGTGTATTCTCAACTGTACACAACACAAACATCAGGCCTGTGAAGTGCCAATGTCAGCCGATCATTCCCAAAATCCAATCCAGTTGCATCAAGAAGAACATGCCAAGAATTCCTATGTGCTTCAGAGATCCAATGCATCGAATAACGAGTATCGTTTACACAAGCTGGATAAGCAAAAAGACCCTTTGGACTGTATTTACACTTCCTCCTGAAATACTGGCTAAGCTGTGAACCCTTAATCCTCAAATCCAACCAAGTTTCTGGTGCTACAATTGTCTTCGAGTCCTTCGAAACCACAAATCCCCGTATGGAATCAGATTCCTCTCCAAGAATTGTCATATAATAGTTCCCTTTAAAGAAAGGGTAAGATTCTCCAATCAGCAGAGTAGCTTCTTTGACAGTATGAGCGAAAATAACCAAGTATTCTTCCTCTATTAGCCCACAATGTTGCAATGCTCGATTACGAACTTGTATTTCAGGGATTGAAATGAAGTTTCCTCGAGGAGAAGTCTTTTTAGTGAGGATGTCAAACAATTTAGTAATCTTGAGGCCTCCAATTGAGTCCTGTCCAAATCATGAGAGGTAGTAGAACTTCCGAAGGACGGCGAAGATGCAAGAATATTATTCTTGGGGGATTTTCCCTTGTTGTCATGATCAAGAATGGTATTATCTGAAGATGATTCTTCATTGATGCAGAGTTTGTATAGATCAATATTATTCTTGTTTTCTTCTTCTTCTTCTTCTTCCACCAGGCCATTGCAGTATTCAGGATATTTTGCAAACACATATTGTTGTACATATTGCATCTCAGAAGGAGTAATTGGTCCTGACCATCTCAGATCAAGGCCATGGAGTGTAGATATTGCTTCTGCTACCAAGTGTGCTGGAATTACTGTGTGCACTTTCTGTTTTTATCATTAGATCCATTTCAAAAATCATGAGAATTTATCAAATTCATTCGCAAATAAAACACTTAAAAAACACAAGAAATTCTGCGATATCGTAACGGAATCACCTCGTTATATTTTAAAAATTTATACAACACAATATCATGTATTTTAAAAATTTATACTGTACAATCCTTTAAAACAAACGAAATTGTCGGACTATAAAATTTTTCAAAAATTACTTATATTAGATTGAAAAAATAAAAAAGAATTAGAGCTTAATTAAACTTGCCTTGATCACCATGCTGACTGGTCTGCTTTGATTTGGTGACCTTGTTTCTCCAAGTTCATTTTCTAACGTACCCTGGTGTAGCATAGTATTATTGTACAAAAACAGCATGTGAATAAAATTTTAAATAACTTCTTACGAAGTTTGTTTTGGAAAAATGAGAAAAAAGAAGTAACTAATTCTACCTTGTAATCTCCATTTAGACGACTAAGAGTTCCTTGATCTTCAAAGCTTCCCATGTTTATTTTGCTCAACATGTACAATAAAACTTGGGTTTTAGAAAATTAAGGAAGTTAAAAAGGAAGAAAATGAAGGGAATGGGGAGGCAATCAAGCAAATAAGCAAGTTTTAATTTACATAAACATGTTCTCTTGATGCGTAATTAGTCATAAAAATATTCACAAACAACGCGACAAATAGAGAAAAGCCGACACTGACGACAACAATGACCCATCTCCTCTGAAACAGTGACTTGACATAAATTTGATTATTGTTTTTGTGCATAAATTATTGCTAAAAATGAGCTAAACTACCAAGTCTCGGCACATCAAATTACACAAGAATTTAATCATCTTTTGCAACTAAGATTTAAAATATCAAACCTCTATTTTACATTTCTTTTAAGCTAAAAAATAGCAAGCAAATTAATTACTTATTTGATACACCCTTATTTTTGAGAAATTTTAAATAATTTCGCTATTTGAATTGGACGCGGATGGTTATTATTTTTTTTCACTATTAAATTTTTTTAAATGTGAATTTAGTTATATTTGATTTAATTTCACGACAAATCGAACCAATTATTGGATGGATTAGGATATAAAAATGGGATTTATCATACTAAATCATTGATCTAGACATGTTGCCTAATTTACTCCTTCAATTTACATATAGTAATTTCATATTGGAAAAGATGAGCCACCAACAATAAAAAAAATATTGGAGCGATGGTGACCATTAAAGCATTTCAATACGTTAGAAGGCATAACAATGAACAGGTACCACTTGGTGGGAGCAGGTCGGAATCTTTTGATGCTGACGACAATTTCCAAGTCGCTTTGATTAAGCCAGATTTGGCAATAAAACAATAATATTAGCAATATGATTAATTATAGAAGTACTGTAATTTTAACCTTATCACAAAAAAATATTATTATAAAATATAAAAGAATTCTATAATCATGTTAAGAAACCATTTTATTATATTTGGAAAATTTGCACCTTAAAATTTTTAAATGACGTTACTATACAAGTCACGAAAATATAACTATTTTCTATCACGAAATCGTAAAATTTTTCAGGATTGATTTTGTTGGTTCAACTCCACTTTATTATCATACACTTATTTGTGTACTAAAACCTTATTTAGAGAGCCATTATAAAATTCACCACGGAGGGTTTCATATTACTCCAAATACCAGCTAGTTAGATGCTATTGACCTTCTTGTTGGTATTCGGGTATTTGCATTGCAGAAAAAGCAAACTGGCTTAATGATAATTCAAAGGTTTTATTACATAATATTTCCTGGTTTGATATAGTTAAAAAGACCTCCAATGTAATTTTTAAAAATAAATTACGTTAACTTCCCTTGTTCGTGATATAATCATATACCATCACAATTAAAAACTATATACACTCTCTCCATTGCGGATGAGAATTATTGAAGTGAGAAGAATCAAACAATTCTACAGCGAGTCAATTCTGTTAGTTAAAGCAGCTTATTTTTACTCATTTGTATTTATGTTAGACAGCATCTAAGCCCTTTTACAGTCTCACAACCTTCACCGTCAAATGCCAATGCGTTGCTGCATGGAAGCTACATTAAAAAAATCGACACTCTAGTGGTTAAATTTATTTGATTATTTTAATAAGAATAAATTGCTGGCTTATTTAAATTTGACAAATTCAAATGAACTTTTTTATCGAACCAAACTCACATCAAACTCGAATAACTTGAAAATTTTACATGTAAATTTAACATTTTTAACTTATTGAGTCCAGTTTAAGCCAAATACAAAAAAATAACAAAAGCTAAATTTAGTTCAAATTTGCTTGATTATTAACAAATCAAATTCCAAAGAATTGTTAACAAGTCGAGTTCCATTCGAGTATAGATAAGTTTTAAATCATTTTTAAAACCCCACTGGTTACATATCTGTTGTCATCACTCACAAAGCAGATTTGAAGTGTTACCTTCTTCGCATTTCAAGATGCAAAAGAAGTACAAATAAATCAGATCATTAACGACGTGTTCTCGCTTTGTAACTTGTAAGTAGTATTATATATTCATATGACGACCAACATGAAAATGATGTATCTTTCTACTAAAGCGACAATTTTGACTAAAGCATTTATCAGGTTCAAAAGCCATAAATAAAGAGTCCTGTCTATATGTCCATTGTCGTTTCACGAATGCTTGAAAAGAAGACAAGTATTTCATGCCAAAATGGAAGTGCATGCTTTTACGATCAGAAGATTAAGAATCAGACACCAACACTGAAGTTTTAAGCACTCAGCAAACCTGATTTCTTTTTTATCTTTTTTTTCTTCTTGTTTTTCACCCCAATTGCCCTTTGATTTGCATAACGCGTTACTTCAAATTTATCCAAATCTTGGGTGCTATTTATGATTTTTAACATATTATGTACCAAATGATGCTAACCTCATCACTTACTGAAAAGCCATCTCTGTAGGCTAATCAATAACTCACTGTGAAAACGAAACAAAGGGTGAGGGTGCAAGTTTAATGATGATTAGTACTATATACATAGTACCAAATGTACGATTTGAAACCAATCTACAAAAAGTATTTCATCCTGTCATCTCTCCTCATGGCATTGTACACAGCTTGAACCTGGATGCACAAGCAAATCAAGTCAAAGCATGTCACCCTTCTTTTTTTAGCAATTACTGGGTAAACATGTAGGATTGCATATATCCTCACAAGGCAAATACAATTGCTAAGTTCTTTCTTTGGCCTACTATAAGTTATATTGTAGAGCAATATCTGCATTTCTTTCGGGTAATTGTGTATATCCAATTTGTTTATTATAAGGTTACCATATTACTAAATCTGGGAAAACAAAACATATCTACATGCTTAGCGTCCAAATCAATGACCAATCCTCAATGACACCATAAAACTAAAACAGGACATAGGAGCCCTGACACGTGCATGCACCACACACGCTCACACAGAGAGAGAGAGAGAGAGAGAGAGACCTGCTCACTTGAAACAACTTGGACAGGTCCAATATTTACTGATACGTATTTGCCTCGAGAAGATAGTTTCTGCTTTACCTGACCCTGAATACAGCAGGCCAAAATCAATTGATAACGAGAAATAATAACTAGAGAAATTTAGCAAAATGACGTAAAATCTTAGATAAAAGTAAAAGCATATAAAGCAATTCAAATGACTTGGCTATTCTGGCTAATGTCTTCTAAATTGGACACATCAATTCGCAGTCCATTGTAAGGGCCCTCATATGTTCCCAAGAAAGATGAGAAGCTAGCCCAACCAACTATTGAAGCATAATGGAAATGCCGAGTTATCCTATAATTTCAAACATCCTCACCATAAACCACTAGAAAAGATGATTAAACAAAAAATAATGGCAGTGATGAATGGATAATTCAGGACTGCACTGAGAAAAGATGATAAATTCTAATATCCAACGCTAAACCCAAAAGCAATAAACTTTTCAGTCTTTACCTTTGGTTTATTTGGTTTGGCTATTTCTTGAGTTGTAGGTAGCAGTCAAATTTAAAAGGACACAGTGCAAAATGAACAAATAACAGAAAGAAAGAAAGAACTAGCACATCAAGGTAATACATATAGGACTCATCTCTACAAGCTCCGTTTTTTCATAAAACTCCAGTTGTGACGCATCTATTGGGTTTCTTCTCTAAAAGCATTACTTTGTATGATTGTTTTTCTTTCATTTAACTTATAAGCATGTTTGTAGTGAGAATATCCTGTTATCTGTGATTTTCCTGTCCTGACTAGAAGGTGATTGTACACAATGGTAGAATAATAGAATAACGTGGAAGCTTGAGAACAGAAAAAGTGGCAAGATTTGAACCAATGACTTATTGGCAACAAACATCTCCTAAACAGCCTAAAATGTTAAGTCTAGAGTAGGCATTTTGTTAATTTTTATAGAAAAGAGTTGGCAAGCCACTTTGAGCATTTTAGCTATTCAGACACTCCTGACCTTCATACCTTTGCCCCAACTTTCGAATTTAACTACAATTTGCGTTTGATATACCCCAAGGAAAAATGAGAGCTTTTAATGCAAATATCACCTGAGGGAATATTTTAAGAACTACAACTCTATACAAAAAATCCTGCACAAGATTAAATGCAAGAAAGCATAATTATAAGACAATAGAGCACCATTTGTTCAACTGCATTGTTGTGGTTTAGGGTAAATATATCAAGAACCAACCCCAGACATTTACGTATCAAGTTTTGTCTACCAAAACCTAACTCCAAATCCAATCAAATGGTCCAATATCAGAAGAAACATTTGACACTACTCCAAGACAAAAGGTCAAAAAAATTAAAGTTTCAAATTGATTCAACAGTGCGTGGAGCCCCAACAAGGAAGGTGTTAGTGGTTTATCATTGGGTCAATAAAACTAATCCCTATTTTTGTACTATTCCTACTCCTAGGGTGGGAAGAAGATAAGAAAGGTGAAGTGTTCTCTTGGTTTCCCAACTTCTTGTTTCTAAAGACTCTCCTCTCTCGGCTGGATGTTGGTCCAGCCTACTACGAGGATCCTGGATCCAGCAACCCAACCTATACAAAGGGCATCAAAGCCCCTTTACTAGGTTGCAGCTATGAAGCTTACTTTATTATTAAAAAGGGAATCTTTATGATCTCTAGCAGATTACACATCCTATTACCTCAGGTGATTGGCTGCTGAAGTACTGATTCTACAGCAACAACCATAGCTTGTACAAAATCATCACCTCCAGTTCCAATTGCCGTAAACCCGCGGACAGTTGGGTAAGAGTTCACCTGTAAAGCAGGAAAATAGCATCATACTGATTTCCAGAATAGATATCTGCAACCAGAGCTCTGAAACCTAACGTTCAAGTACAACGAGTACCCATGGTCTAGCCTTTTCACAATCATCATCTTGTAATAGAGCTCGTGAAACTATAAATCCTCTATTGTCTACACTTACAAGTCCTTGCATTACATAAGAATGAGCTCACAGACATCTTAGCTAATATCCATCAGCTTCCCAGAAAGGCATTCATTGTAAATGATACAATGAGATATAACTCAAAGGCACAATTTAATACAATATAGTATAAGAAAGCAGTAAGGATAACATACCTTCTTATCCAGAGCAAGCCACTCATTAGTTGAATCATCTGTTACTGTACCTCCAATAACCACATTTGCTATATTTTTGATTGGTACTTGTTTGTCCTACCCTCCCTTCTGCCTTTGAAACTTCTGAACAGAATTGGACAAACTTAGTAAGAAATTCTTCACACACTACTAAATCTTCTAACAACTAGTAGTATCCACTAATGCCTCATGATTCAGTCGAGTGGAGGAAAGTGAAGTTAACAATTGGAGCAAAATAGGCAAGCTTTATCCGGCCCCCAAGAAACTTAGCAACAAAAAACACTCAGCTCTTAAAGGGAATGGCGTTCCAATCTCAAGGGAAGTGACTCACCATAGAACATGAACACGGTACTAAAACAACAAAACAGTGAAATCGAAACTTCATGTGAATAGCAGTCCTTAAACACCATCTCAAGCCAAAACCACACTAGCTATTATCCCAATTACAAACTCCTAAAAGACGCACAAGAGTGCAACACACATCTATTTATGATTATATTTCCATCAAATATTAAAAGCTCTAAGATTGCATATACATGCTACTCTCATCTAACAAAAAAATGCATTACTCAATTTCAATTCTATCCAAAATTTGATCTTTATTGCATAACAACAATATTATCCACAGTTTTACACTTTTACATACAAAATCAAATTTTGAAATTTGAACAATGCATAATATAAGAACTAATTGAAATTAAAGACAAGAATATTAGGGAAAAGAGGAGAAATTTTATCATTAACTGTACCTGAAATAGCCTTAAGAACAGCTTCTTGAGGGGGGCCTTGTTCTTGGTCATCTAAAGATGAAGATGAAGGGTTTCCATTATTGGAGCAATTGAGATGATGGGTTCTCATCATCTTGAGAATTTTACAGCCACATCTCAAATGGGGTGTAGAAACTTTGTTGGGTGGAAGGGAAAAAGATGTGATTTTTGCAGGTAAAGGTCTCCATGCTTCAATTAATACACTTGTGCGTAGAGTATTGCAACCCATTTCTGAACTTTGATTGAATTCTTCTTATCCTAAATAAGATTGATAGTATATTCTTCTGGATTTGCTGAATTATTGTAGTAGAGTAATATTTTGGTGGGCTCAAGCATCAAAGCTCAAACAGTTGCCTTGGTTCCTGAGATTAAGGAAAAATGAGGCGCTTCTTTCTTCAATGGCTCTATTCTATATGCAAGCAATGCTGATTTTTGTTTTGGGTTAATTGTAATTCACCCCCTTAAATTATCATTGATTTACAGTTGGCACCCTAATTACCTATTGCATCACTCAAATATCTTACTACAATATTATTATTGAAAAATTTTACATTTCTTTTAAAAAATATTATTGTATACTTTACATACTTATACAGAACATTATCATGTAATTTAAAAGTTTACACTATATAAACTTTTAAAATTAAGAGAATGATTTTTTAAAAGGTAGAGAAAAATTTCCCATTATTATTAGTAGTATTAATGGGGTTAATTGCAATATACACCCATGTACTATCATTGATTTGCATTTTGCTTTCTAAATTATCATTTTTTAGCACTTTAATACTCTATATTATAATTTTTTGTAAATTGCTCAATAATCAATTGGAAAATAGTGAATTATGATAGATATTTTCTCATAAAAAGACTTTAATATTGATAGCTAAATAAAAGTATTTAAGTAATTAAATACAAATTATAAATATTAAGATCTTTTTCATTCAAACAATGCTTAAAAAAATTTATTGATTTTGAACTACTTTGAGCAATGTGCAAAAAATTGATAGCATAATGTACTAAAGTATTAAAATTAATGATTATAGGGGATAAACTGCAAATCGATAATAATTTAAGCATGCATATTACAATTAACCTTTATTAATTTGTAACACTTAGCTCAAATTAATTGAAATATATATAAATTTTGATAATTAATTTTTTTAATGAATATACTTTAGTACCTGTAAATGAAGAAGGCCATTTTAGCAAACATATGTAGACTATAGTATTGAAAGCTATTTCATTCAAAATTAGTTAGAAAATTTTATTAATTTTTATCTAATTTAAATAATGTATGAATTGATAGTATAAAGTATCTAAGTGATAATAAAGTTGATAACAAAGTGAAAAGAGCAAAATACTATCTGAATTTGTCACTTAATTTATTTATATATAAAAAAAAGAGAATACACAACACTGCACGTGGAGATGGCCGAGTTGGTCTAAGGCGCCGGATTAATATTTTTGGCCATTAATGGAACTTTGATTTGTCATCAAATTCATGATTCCGTAACTTAAATTTCTTGTCTGCTATCTGTTAGTTTAGTTTAGTGACTAAACATGTGAAGTAAATATTTAGAAAGTTAAAAAATCAGAAAAGTTTGTATAGACAATGAAATTTTATTTTAATTAAAATTATAATTTGTCTATAAATAAATTTAATTGGCATATTTATGGTCCAATTAAATAATGTCATATGTCATATATATTTTGCAACATTAGTTAATTTAAAACCAATTATATTGTTCCACATGTCAAAATGAGGTAATTCGACCAATTAAATGTATTTGTGTCGCTCTTCCAATTAAATTATGCCATGTCATATGTCTGCAAGAAATTGGCCAATAAGGATATATGTACTCTAGTATTTATCTCTTTATTAATAAATTAAAATAAGAAGATAATATCAAAATAGTACAATCTCTACGTATTGATACCTCTTATGTGTGTAAAAAGATAAGAATTTATTTATTGGTATGCAAGTAAGAAGTTATACATGTACTACAAGTCTTCTAACTTGCTCCCCTCCCATACATGTATAAATAGAGATCATCCCTCAAAGGTTGAGGGGACACACACGGACACATATACACATATTTCTGAAGTTTGAAAGTTGTGAAAAGTCTAAATTTTCAAATTTTCTCTTCAAGTCTTCCATATATCAAGATTTGAAGATCTTCATCAAGTATTTTTCAAATCTTCCATATCAAGATTTGAAGAATTCAATACTTGGTTCGGGAATAAGCTGTGAAACTCTCGAATCGTGTCTGAAGCAAAGAATCGAAGGAATTTTCTCCACATATTGAGAATATCCTAGAGATTGTAACATTTTATTTCACAGATTCAGGTATATTTTTATCGCTATATTTCTTGTTTGTTCAATTTTTTTTTTTTTACAGACTTAGAATATTTTGTTGCGCACAATTTTGGCACGCCCGGTGGGACCATCTCTACCTTCCATCTCTTTACTTCATATATATTCAACTGCAAATCTTACATCAATGGCTCCAAAGAACGACAAATCCATGCCTGCTCGTTCTAATGCTGCTGACTCAAAAATTACTGTGGGATCTGCATATGATTCTGCGAATCCACAAATTGTTGGTCTAACCACAAGAAGTATGACGAGAGCCCTCTCTCAAAGTAATCCAGAGACGCAATCCGCATCAGCTCCCGTGTTTGGCTCGACACCACCCAAAATCACTTCTCTTGTGTTGGGGCTCAAAGATATTGGAGCTTCAATCGAGAAAACCCTCGCGATGCTCAAAGCAAGTTCTAATTCCAGAGCTTCGAAATATGATGATGACATATCAAGTAATAATTCTACATCTTCTCAAGGGACTCCGCATACGAGATCTCCCTATCCTATTCGAGAAGATTGAGCAACTTCTACAGCATTTTCTGTTATGCCTGCTATGGTAACGCAAACACCAACTCTGGAGGATCAAATGGCAAGTCTAACTAAAATGATGGAAACAATGATAAAGTGCATGCAAGGTCAAGATGCCGTCATCACTCAACTCATCAACAAGAAAGACAATGCCGCGGAAGGAAGTCAAATTGATTCAAAAGCACCTGACGGACATCAAGAAGCTGAAATTTCACAACAAGGAAAGGCGAAAGAAGTACACGTGACTTCTGATGGAATGATTCATGCCTTTCAATTGAAGAAGTTAGTTGAAGGTATGATCAAGGTGAAATATGAAGGTGGATCGAAATCGAACCCTATATACGCTAAGCCTTATTCCGTAAGAATTGACAGCTTGATGATGCTTTGTGGATATCAACCACCGAAGTTTCAACAGTTTGACGGCAAAGAAAATCCGAAATAGCATATGGCACACTTTGTCGAGACATGTAATAATGCCGGTGTATAACTTATGGTGATTTGTTGGTCAAGCTATTTCTCCGCTCACTGAAAGGTAACGCATTCGACTGGTACACTGATTTTGATGCTGGTTCGATTGATAGTTGGGAGCATTGGAGCAAAAATTTCTCAATCGGTTCTACAGCACTAAGAGGACTGTTTCTATGACTGAACTTTCCAACGCCCATCAGTGGAAAGACGAACCAATTGTTGATTATATTGATCGATGGAGGACTTTAAGCCTTAATTGTAGAGACCGACTCTCTGAGACGTCCACCATTGAAATGTGCATTCAAGGCATGAAGTGGGGATTTCATTATATCCTACAAGGCATCCAACCTTCGACATTTGAGAAATTGGCAACAAAAGCTCATAGTCTTGAAATTGGCCTTGGAAATTAAGAACCGCCTGTTCTTGATCCTCGCAATAATAAAGAAAAATAGGACTTTAAGAAATAGGGTAAGCCTTCTCCCAAGTCTGGAAACAAAGAAACTATGACAATAAATACTGCAGAGGCCTATTAAGATCGTGACAAAAGTCAGTCAAAAGCTGCCCGAGAATGTAGAGCCTGCGCAAGGTAGGCCACAAAGAAAACTGACACTCTGGGAGATGCAAGAGAAAGAATATCATTTCCTCAATCTGATCTTCGAGGCCATAGTTGGTAGAATCGCGATCCTGGATCGTAGGATCGTACGATCCTACGATCCTAGCAAGGTAAAACGATCCGGATCGTTCACAAAGTCGTAAATCTAGTAAAATCGTGTAGGATCGTGGGATCGTAGGATCGTGCGATCCTACACGATCCCACGATCCTACATTTGCAAGCTTTTTTAGACTTTCAGGCCTTTTGGGCTTTTTTTTCCCTTTAATGGGCTATTTAATTTTGCTCAAGTTTTTGAAGTCCAACTCGCCAACTCTCCCATGATCCAATAAATAGAAAGAATGACATGTGAAATGGGATAAATTGTCTCTGTCGGCCCATTCCATCTTTGGAGTTTAGTTGTAGTTAGGGATGGTTGGTGGCTTAATCTATTAAGGCCTTGACTTTTCCCCTACGCATCAGATCCTAACTTGTTTTCTTGCTTGAGGGTCCGGCCAGGGATGCATGAGTTCCCAATCATCCAAATCCAATTTCCAAATTCCAACTCCAATTCTCCAAGTCCAACTATACAACTGTCCCACTGTCCAAGTCCAACTCTTCAAGAATAAGATTCAACTTCAAGACTCCAATACTCCAGTGTCCAGTCCACTGTCGTCTACTGCCGTTCACTTTGCAGTTTGTTAGGGCAAAATTCTTCTAACTCCCTCTCTTGCGCTTCCACTGGTGCTGTTTGGGAAAAATCCAATTGATCGTGTCCCAAGAAAATCCATTTTAGACGTTGAAGACTTTGAAGGATAACAATCTTCCTGGTGTCGTTTGGACTGAAGACTTTGAACTTTGAAGGATCCGGTTTGGACTTGTCTTGGGATAAGCTGCAAATTAAAAATTTTAAGGAATTCATTTGATTGACTTTTGAGTGTTTTTTTTTTTTTTAATAATTTCTTTTAGCCAACATTATTATTTGTGTTTGTTAGCATTTTTAGCTGATTTATTTGTGACTTTTTATAATTGATATTTGGTAGTTGCAAAATTATTTAGATTAGTGTCTGTCATTAACTAATAGATAAAAAAGAAATATTACTACTATTGTAGTACTGTATGTTCTTTTTTCATTTTTTTCCTAAGCATTTTTGTGTAATTCTATAATTTTTTTTGAGAGAAATTGAGAACATACTGCTGATGATTATGAGAGTACTGCGTTGGTGACTTTGGTCCAAAGTGTAGTACTGTGACCATAGATACAAAACAAAAATTCTATTTTCAAATTTACAGCTGAAATACTGGAAATGAACATAAATTGTACGAATTATTGGAAAGGATAATAATTTACAAAATTATAAATTCAGATCTACTTGTCAAATTCAATTTACGTGTTAAAATTATATACAATCACTAATCCTGATTTTAGATATTCGGTCAAATTTCGTTCATTTTTTAATAGATTTAAAAATACATCAGTAATTTTGTTACTTTATCATTTTGTATAATTAAACTGTATTAGAAAAGTAAGAACACTTTCAATGGTAGCAATGGCTAAGGACACTTTCAATGGTAGCAATGGTTACAGCACAACTTTCTATTGCTTACAATCTTAAGTCCTACCTAAGACGATTGTACTTACGTACTATAAGGCTAATTTAGTAGTACAATTGTACAACTTTGCTTCTTTCACTTGCAGAGGTGAAATGGGAAAAAAAAAATTACATTTTTAGCTGCACAAGTTTAGTGTCAAATTAGTCATGTTACAAAATTTAGTTGTGGTAAATCAATTTCGATCTTATATGCTTATGATTAGGAAGACTTTTTTGCTCAAGTTTTGGCGTATTAGGTTGGTCAAGAACTTCACAAGGTAGTTGCATTACTATAGTTTTATAATTACCAGGGAAGTTTCTCACCATCCCTTTGCCAATCAAGTAATGAGGTAGCCTTTTTGAAATGTATACTGGTAGAAGTTATTCTAACCTTGTACTAATTTCTTTATTTTTTTTCACTTTTATATGCATGCACTGCTTTTTTTTTTTCTTTTTTCTTTTAATATGTAGTGTACATGAACTTCTACTAGATGATTACTTTTCAATGTGATTGTTAAAAACTTTTGTAATATGTTTTTATATTAATGTTATTAAATACTATATTTTTTTCCTTTTCTTCAGTTTTATCATGTCAACTTCCGGAAAAGGAAAATGCAGGAGAAAAAATGCTCCTGGTAGTCTAACGGATCCTGGATGGTTACATGGAATTGAAATTGATTCTATTTCCAAGAAAGTGCAATGTAAGTATTGTAAAGTCATTCGATCACCGTGGCATTTTTAGATTTAAGCATCATTTAGCTTGCACCCATCAAAATGTTGAACCATGTACTAAGGTTCCTGATGATGTTAGGCAAGAAATGTTTGATTTACTTAGTGCCAATTCTGAAGAATCAAGAAAAAAGAAGAATAAATTCTATGATGTTGGGGATTCCTCGTATGAACATGAACAAGAATGTGAGCAAATGTTTAATGAGGAAAAAGGGGCAATGGATAAATTTATTAAGAGACCCGGGGGACAGGGGCCTAGACAAACTACCATAAATGAAAAGTGGAGGAAAGATGAAAGGGATCAAATTTGTCAACTTATGGCTCGTTGGTTCTATACAAGTGCAATTCCTTTTAATGCAGTAAATAATCCTTTATTTCCTCTAATTATTAAAAGAATGGGAGAATTTGGAAAAGGATTGAAGCCACCTTCATACTATGAAGTAAGAGTGACTTTTTTGAAAAGGAAAGTGTATAGGCCCCTGTCCCCCGGGCTGTCTAAAAACTTACACCACAGATCTAGATGTGTATAAGACTTTTTCCACCTGTCTCTTATACACATCTAGATGTGTATAAGAGGAGGCGTTGTTGTGTATAATAGTCAGCAACTGGAACCATATCTCTAAGTTCTATGGATTCTTACTGAGTTTTTCTTGGACTGTGGAAAAGTTGCATTGGGCTGTCTCTTATACACATCTAGATGTGTATAAGAGACAGACTGTTGCTCACTAAGCCTTCTATTTCATAAGCTTATAACTATAAACAACTGTTTTAAATTCCAAATCTAGATTGTAAAAGATACTTATTTTGGACCCCTTGTGCTGCACATTGCATAGACCTAATGTTAGAAGACTTAGAAAAGAAAGATATGGTCCATAAAGTCACAATTGCCCAAGCTAGAAAGGTTGTTTCTTATATCTATTCATGGGATACTGTTGTTAATTGGATGAAACAATTCACAAAAGGTAAGGAGCTTATTAGACCGGGAGTTACACAGTTTGCCACAACATACCTAACAATGAGAAGGCTTAGTGAGCAAGGAGGTGCCTTATATAACTTTTTTACATCTGACAAGTGGAAAGGAAGTGTGTATGCAAGAAGAAAAAAAGGAAAACAGGTTTATGAAATTGTTTTCGACAATCAAGGCTTTTGGGCAAACTTAGATATATGTTTAAAGGTTTCTTCACCTCTTATTAAAGTTCTAAGGATGGTAGATTCTGATGATAAACCTGCAATGGGTTTTCTCTTCAAGGCAATTGACCATGCTAAGGAAGAAATCAAGAAAAATGTAGATAACAACCGAAGAAGGTAATTTTTAATTATTGTTTCTCTATTATGGTTAGAATTGTAGTATTTTTATATTGTTATGTATATGTGTCATGCTTTTATTCATTAAAATTCAACATGATTGTTTTTGTAGATATGAGCATGTATTTGAAATCATTGACAAAAGATGGGAAGATCAACTTGGTCAACCCTTACATGCTACTGGTTATTTTTTGAATCCTCAATATCAATATAGCTCAGATTTCCAATCTGATGTAAATGTCAAGCGTGGTCTTTACGATTGTATTGCCCGAATGGTTGAAGATCCTAATGAGAGACTAAAGATTGACATGCAATTGGACACATATTAGATGTATACAATCTAGGATGATTGGCATTCAAATATTCTATACTTAGAGAAATATGAAGTCTCCAGGTACATTCATACTTATTTTGCTTCATTAGTGTAATAGTCTAGAACATTTTTATTCTGTAAACTTGTGTTAACTTTTGTCTTCTCACTTTTTTTTTTTTTATTATAACTATAGCTGATTGGTGGGAATCTTATGGAGATGAATGCCCAGAGTTGAAAATCTTTGCTGTTAGAATATTGAGTTTAACTTGTAGCTCTTCAGGGTGCGAACGTAATTGGAGTGCATTTGAATTGGTAAGATTTTTTTCCTTTATTTTTTAATATATTAGTAGTCTTGTTAAGTCGTATTAGACTTTTCAACATATGACAAATATATTCGTATAAATCAGATTTTTTTTAATTTAATACTCATTGACAGGTACATGCGAAAAGAAGAAATCGTTTGGCTCAAAAACGAATGAATGATCTAGTTTTTGTCATGTATAATCTAAAATTGCAAAAAAGACAAAGGCAAAGGCAAACTCCTTGTGATGAAATTCCTTTTGAAGAGTTGCCTTCAGATGATGAATGGTTGATAGAAAAAGAAAATCCAGCTCTTCCTGAAGGAAATAATTGATTGAAGATATTAGATGACAATCCGGAAGATGACACCTCAGATGAAGGGGGAAATGAAAATGAAGTCGATGTGATTACAAGGAATATAAAAAGAGCTCGTAAGTTATATTATCTTTCTTTAAATAGTTTTGATTAATTGTTAGTTTTTTCTTTTTGAATGTAACTTTTATATTGATTGTACAGCTTTGGATAAAACATTATGTAGTTTTGAGCAAGTAGCCTTTTTATTTCAGTATATGGTATTAAAGTTGTTTATCTATGATTATGTAGTTGATCATGAATATGGTGAGTCTCGTGGCTATAAGATAAACTTAAGACAATCTAATCAAGTGAAAGAGGTTCATGTTGTTGATGACAATGAAGAGTCTTCAAGAGAGCTTCACCGTTGGGATGATGATTACCTAGACATGGTTCCCGAGGATGACACTGAAGAGAGAAACAACGCAGGTGATGAAAATGATGCCCAAGAAGGTTCTGAAATGAATACTATTGATTTTATAGATCTTTTGGTTTTGAGAATGACTACAACAATGAAAGTGATCAAAATTTGGATTTGAATAACTTGGGTAATGGAGATGATGAGAATTTGGACAACTTTTATTATGGAAATTATGAAGATGAAGATGAAAATTAGGATGATTATTGAACAATTTTCTATCTTTTCTTTTATTGTTGTTGTGGACTTTGATTTACTACTGTGTCAGTGTATGTTAAGCCAATTATGATTAGATTCTTTGTAATACTTGTGAATGGTGAACTTAATCACTTTGTCATGTTCTAAATTTAAATTTGGTACTCTTTTATGAGTAGTATTTTGTTAACTCTTGTTTGGTATTCAAAATCGTACTTGACTTGTGTTATTCAATTAGTTATTCTTGGTTTCATTACTTAGTAATTAATATTCTTGTATATATTATAACATAGGAAAAAAAATATAAATTTTCATACTTAATTCAAATGTAATGTAATTTTTATCACTATTGTAGTGATTTATCAGTCCAATAAGTATGAATTTAGCTATTTTGTGTAATTTTGGTAGGATCTTACGATCCGATCCTACGATTCGATTCTAATTGTCTCAAATCGATCCTAGTTAGAATCCCGATTTTACAAACTATGTTCGAGGCCTGTTCGATGATCTACTCAAAGCCAAATTCATTGAACTCCCCGAGATGAAACGGCCGTAGGAAGTTAGGCGAGTTAATGATCCAAACTATTGTTGCTACCATAGCTTGGTTGGTCATCCCCTCACAAAGTGTTTTGTTTTTAAAGGTAAGGTGATGGATTAGCCCGCCAAGGTAAGATTTTGCTTGAGGAAGAAAAAGCAAGTGCAAATCAGATTACTATAATTTTCGACTCCCACAATTTGTTGAAGAATGATAAAGTATCTCGTCTTCCATTGAAGATAAGAACAATACAGCCCACGATAAAATTTGAAAATTTCAATCCCGTTCCATTATATGACAACTTCTTTCCACAAGATGAAGTACCTTTTGAAAGGCAAACTGAAAAATTGTTGATGGATGATGATGCCACAAATGATCAGTCAGACGAAGGATGGACACTCGTCACTCTCAAAAGAAGCCGAAAAGTTAAAGAGCAAAAGACTAATCTGCTGCCAAAATTTGGGATGGTAAAAATGCGGTTGCAAAAAGAAAGTCCAGAAGAAGAACAATTTCGTCATCAATCCCTCCGAGTGGTGTGATGTTTCAAAATATCCGTCGACCTATTACTGTGAAAGAATTCATGCCAAGAGGATACTTGAAAGATGACGATGTCCTTGCATCTTGCCATGTTGTGAACATCAATAAAGTTGATGAAGAATTTCATTGCCCTGAAAAGAAACTCACTGTTGCTGATAAAGTCCTTGAGGAATGTGCAACAATGATTATTTTTTATGATGAAGATTTATTGCTTGGGACAAAAGCTCACAATCGACCCTTGTTTGTAAATGGCTATGTACGTGAGCAAAAAGTGAATCGGATACTTCTCGATGAAGGATCTGCTGTGAATATAATGCCTTTACGTGCAATGAAGGAGCTTAGAATCACAAGTGATGAACTCTCACAAAGCCATCTCATGATCCAAGGATTCAATCAAGGGGGCAAAGAGCCATTGGTCTTATAAGACTTGATTTATTAATTGACGATTTATCCTCAAGTGCACTATTTTATGTTATTGATGCAAAAATATCTTATAATATACTTCTTGGGAGACCATGGATTCACGAAAATAGTGTTATACCGTCAACTCTTCATCAATATTTCAAGTACTGCCATAACGGTGTCATAAAGAAAGTAGTTGCTGATGAAAAGCCATTCACTAAAGTCGAGAGTTATATAACTTTGCTGATGCTAAATTCTACCTGCAGGGTAACACAAAGAAAGAGTTAACACAGGAAGATGGTCGAAAATCTAAAATACATGTCTTACGCTATGTTCCAAAGTCAAAGAGAAAAGAAGGTCGATCTCTTTTTGTTGGATGCGATAAATTAACTGTACCACTCACCAAAATTGAGGTGGTCAAGTATAGCGAAACTCTTCTTCAATGCTTTGTTCGGCCAAAGGTGAAGTCCAAAATAGAGCACAATTAATTACCTACAACACGAATCGACGAGAGATTTGGTCCAAATGCATACAAGTTGCTCGTAAATGCTGCTTACAATCCTAAGGAAGAAGGAACTTTGGGTAAGCTTCCTGCAGAGATAATTGGAGAAGAAACACATGGCATGACTTCTACCCAAAAGATGTTGAAAGACAAAGGATATGTTGTCAACAACCTGTCAATGGGACTTGGGTATAGACCACCTTCTCCTATGCGTATAGCAATTAAAAGGGCTAATACGCAGATCATATTACTATCAAAGAAGAAACTGCGTTGAAAGGTTCAAGGCGATCAGTCTTTGAATGATTGAGAAAAGTTACACCACGTGTTTTGGTGTTTGATAGGCTTGGCCCATGAGGAAGAGTTTGGATGAAGCAACCTATTCATGAAAGGTTGAGTTTTCCAAAGGCACAAGAGTATATTTTTAATACGAAAGGAAACAATGCTTCCTGCAATGATGGTAGTTTAAGAAGACAAGTTACTAACCTTTTCATACATTACGGCGATTTGTTAAATGTGAGAAAGGAAACCATCATTGATATATGCATCAAGGAGGAAGACAAAGAAAGCATTGCCTCCTGCAACCATATCACTGTTCGAAACGAAGAGCCTTTGGAAGAAGAAGATGCCGGAGATGCTCCTCCTGAATTGGAAGAAGGCATGAAGGCAACCGTTGATGAGTTGAGGAAAATCAACCTTGGCACAAGTGATGATCCTCGCCCAATCTACATAGGTACTTGGCTAACCGCCTGAAGAGGAACAAGCATATGTTGAACTATTGCTCGAATTTAAGGATGTTTTTGCTTGGAATTACAAAGAGATGCCTGGCTTGGATCCGAAAATTGCTGTTCATCACTTGGCCATTAAGTGAGGTGCAAGACTCGTTAAACAAGCCCAAAGACGTTTTCGGCCTGATTTGATCCCATTAATTGAAAAAGAGGTAAACAAGCTCATAGAAGCTGGTTTCATCCGAGAAGTAAAATACCCAACGTGAATTTCAAGTATAGTCCCCGTGAGAAAAAAGAATGGACAGATCCGTATTTGCGTTGATTTTTGAGATCTCAATAAAATTTATTCGAAAGATGACTTTCCTCTCCTTATTACTGAATTGATGATCAATGCCACAACTGGTTATGAAACCTTGTCCTTTATGGATGGAATTCTCGAGATACAACCAGATCCGAATGGTACCGATGGATGAAGAACTTACTGCTTTTCAAACTCTCAAAGGCATTTATTGCTACAAAGTCAGACTTCATGCCTTTTGGCTTAAAGAATGCGGGAGCCACATATCAAAAGGCCATTCAAAAGATCTTCGATGACGTGCTTCATAAGAATGTAGAGTGCTATGTTGACGATCTCGTTGTCAAATCAAATAAACAAATTAACCATGTCCAAAATCTTAGAATGGTGTTCGAAAGATTTCGAAGATACCAACTCAAGATGAATCCTTTGAAGTGCGCTTTTGGAGTTACCTCTGAAAAGTTTCTTGGGTTTATCGCACATAGCCGAGGAATTGAAATTGATCAATCCAAAATTGATACTATCTTGAGGATGCCCGAACCGCTCAACATTCATGAGTTGAAAAGTTTGCAAGGAAGACTGGCTTATCTTCGAAGATTTATCTCCAATTTGGCTGGGAGATGTCAACCATTTAGCCATTTGATGAAGAAGGGTGTACCTTTTGAGTGGGATGAAGCATGTAGTAATGCTTTCAAAAGCATAAAAATATATCTCATGAAGCCACCCGTATTAGCTGATACACCTATTCCTGGTAAGCCTTTAATTCTTTATATTGCTGCACAAGAACGGTCTGTAGGAGCATTACTTGCCCAAGAATAAAGAAAATACACTATATTATTTAAGCCGGATGATGACACCAAATGAGTTAAATTATTCGCCGATTGAGAAGTTGTGCTTGGCTCTCATATTTGCCATTCAAAAGTTAAAGCATTACTTTCAAGCTCATACTATCTGTTTGATATCCAAGGCAAATTCGATCAAGTATGTTATGATTAAGCCTGTGCTGTCAGATCGTCTCGCAAGGTGGTACCTTCAAATTCAACAATTTGAAATTGTTTACCTTCCTGCGAAGGCTGTCAAAGGACAAGTGTTGGCCGACTTCTTGGCCGATCATCCCATACTTGCTGAGTGGAAATTGATTGATAAACTTCCAAATGAAGATATTTTCGTGGTCAAAGTTCTTCCGCCTTGGACAATGTACTTTGATGGTGTCGCACATCAAGGAGGGCTGGAGCTGGAGTAGTGGTTCATCACTTCCGAAGGAGATGTGTTGCCATATTCATTCACTTTAACACATCAATGTTCAAATAATGTCGCTGAATATCAAGCACTTATCCTTGGTCTCGAAATGACGGTTGATATGAAGCAACTACAACTTAGAATTTTTGGAGATTCCAAGTTGGTAGTCAATCAGCTTCTTGGTAAATATGAAGTCAAGAAACCCGAGCTGTAGCCATATTATAATTATGCTAGACAACTAATGGGGTGGCTAGGTGATATGACTATAGAGCATGTTTCAAGGAGGGACAATCGACAAGCTGACTCCTTAGCAAAATTAGCTTCAATGCTCATCCTGCCTAATTAACAAGTTCAAATCCCCATATGTCAAAGTTGGGTTGTGCCACCTCATTTTGAAGAAGACGATGATGTGAAAGAGGAAAATACTCTCGCAGTTTCCATCTATGAAGTGGAGAAGGAAGATTGGAGACAACCAATAATTGATTATCTCAGTTATGAAAAGTTACCTGATGACGCAAAAAGAAGAATTGAAATTCGTCGTCGTGCATCTCACTTCATCTACTATAAGGAGACTCTTTATCGGCGATCGTTTGATAGAGTTTTCCTGCGATGTCTCGGTGAGGATGAAGCTATGCAAGCGATGGAAGAGGCTCACTCAGGAATATGTGGCGCTTATCAATCTGGCTCTCAGTTGTATTTTCGCATTAAAATGATGGGTACTACTGGCCGACCATGGTGAAGGATTGCATAGACTATGTAAGAAGATGTCAAGCTTGTCAGCTGCATGCCAATTTCATCCATCAACCACCAGAGCCGTTGCATCCTACTGTTTCCTCTTGGCCATTTGATACTTGGGGATTAGACATAGTAAGACCATTGTCAAGGTCTTCTGGTGGACATATTTTTATCCTGGCTGTAATTGATTATTTTTCGATATGGGCTGAAGCGATTGCACTAAGAGAGATAAAGAAAAAAAATGTGATCAATTTTATTCGTGTGAATATTATCTATCGATACGGAGAGCATTGACATTTCCACGATATATCATCACTAATAATGGAAAACCTTTTTGCAATGCAGCAATGAACAAGCTTTGTGAGAAGTTCTGTTTTAAGCAACATAATTCTTCTATGTACTATGCTGCTGTGAATGGACTTGCTTAGGTTTTTAACAAAACTCTATGCAATTTGCTAAAAAAAGTTATTGACAAGTCAAAAAGAGATTGACATAAAAGGATTGGTAAAGCTCTTTGGGCATATAAGACAACTTTTTGAACTCCTACTCAAGCGATTCCATACGCGCTTGTCTACGGTGTTGAAGCAGTTCTTCCACTCGAATGTCAAATACCTTCTTTAAGGATTGCTGTGCAAGAAGGGCTTAATGAAAAAGACAATGCCCGCCTTCGTCTTGAAGAGTTGGAAGCACTTGATGAGCAACGACTTGAGTGTTACCAAGCTCGCCTTTCTAAAGCATTCAATACGCTAGTTCGGCCGCGCTCTTTTCAAATTGGTGATATCGTCCTTGCAGTTCGAAAACTTCACCAATCATCATTTCACATGGAGGTCAAAGGAAGTTTGTCTCAAAATGGGATGGTCCTTATGTTGTCCAAGAAATCTATACAAATGGCTCGTAGAAATTGATCGCTGAAGATGGATTAAAGATTGGCCCCATCAATGACAAATATTTGAAGCTATATTACGCATGATTTAGATGCTCCTTGACGCACGAACCTAAACTGCATGTTGCTCCTGGCCCGCATGAGCTAAAACTGTGGACGGCATCCACCAATAGTGTAGTATGTGGTTAAACTACTGAAACACTCCACCAAGTCTAAGGTGGTAAACAAATAGATACTCCTAACCCGCAAGAGGTTAAACTGTGAACGGTAAAGCTCCCAAAAAAAAAAAAAACTACGTGTGACTTGATTCCCTTCTGGGATACGTAGGCAGCTTAGAAGACAACTTCTAAGTTCAGTTACACCCCCTTAAAACCAACTAATTTTTCTTAAAGAAAAATATGATGGAAACAATATTTCAAATTAAATTCAGCCCCTAGATGTTAGTTACTTTACTTGTTTAAAAAAAAAAAAATCACAAGATAAAGAAAAGTAATTAATGTCTTTATTATTGAAAGAAAAGTTTCCAAACAAATGAAAAGAATAAAAAAGAAAAGGGGTTTGATGTAATTCAAATATCAAACTTGAGGTCCACTACAGCTGTCTTGCTTGCTTCAAGAATGTTTCTCATCTCCTCAAGCTCCCTAGCGTCTTCATTTGTCAGGAAGGTAGTGCTTTTGATGGAAGAGATTTGATCTTGTATTCTTAATACTTCAACTTGCATTTTCTTGAGATTTTCATATTCTCGGTCAATGGTCGAGCTAACTTCCATGTTTTGCTTCTCCAAATCATCAAAATCTTTTTGAAGAATGATCTTTCTACTTCAATAGATTTCCGTTTTCCTAGAAGACTTTGTAGATGGTTGGTTACCTTTTCCTCCATTGCTTTGACTTCCAAAGGGTGTGCATTTGCCTTGGAGAGAATTTCTGCATATGCTTCTCTTTGAAATCTTCTCCGATGCTAAAGCTCTTGAAAAGTCATACTTCTTGGCCTTCGTGAGCAAGCCTGGTAAAGAGTCTCTTAGAGGAAGGGCAATTGAAGAATTTATCCTTGTGATTTCTTCAACTACATCATTTATACATTCCTCTAAAGAAGAGATTTGGTCCACGGAAGTGTTTCAGATATCATTGCAACGTTCTTCTCACAGGTTTTGTATATATTTTTGTTGGCATGCTTTTATCACCTTGCAGTCATGAAATTCAGAAATTGGTGTTCTGACTTGCTAGTGGAGACTTCCATAATGATTCAATGGTATTTGTGATGGAGCATAATCATCTACCGGCTTGTCAATTATTGATCCAAACATATTTGGATTTCCAGTAACATTCTCATGTAATTCTCTACCCGTGTTCGTCTCATTAATGATAATGTCTTGATTATTGAATAAATGGTCTCTAACTTTTTCCACAGGTGCCTCAATGGTAGTGAACTAAAAAAAATGGGAGAGTTTAAAGAGTAATGTTAAGATACATGAAAAAGGGAAAGAAAATATATGAAGTATATTTACGTATTCAGCCAATTATTTTGGTGATATATTTGAGACAGGTGTGATTTTGGAAAATAATGAGTTAATAGAAATGTTCTTCAAACTTACACAAGGTTTTGACTTATTTTTCGGTAGATTCCAGTGATGATCTTTATTGCTGCTTTCTCCAGAATGTTTACCCTCTATTTGAAAAAGATTCTCTATCATCCAATATCTCGATCGTATTATTTTTTGATGCTTCCTAAGAAGTTGAGTTCGAGAGGATCTCTAATTTATCTCCATGTCCTCGATGCCTTTCAATAAAGGTGTTTCGATAACCTATGGAGCCTCAACATTTGTGGGTTTGACCAACGTTGGTTGTCCCATCTCCGTTACTTGCTCTCCTCTCAAGCTAGTTGATGCATGATTTTGTCCTTTTTGCCTCATCGAAGGAGGCTCGTCTACGGCTATGAGTTTTTGGGAAGCCTTGTCCATCATGCCGACTCATTGTCTCTGCAATCTTCTTAGGATTCATCCTGGCTTGT
Source organism: Cinchona pubescens (assembly GCA_025175665.1). Taxonomy (NCBI): domain Eukaryota; kingdom Viridiplantae; phylum Streptophyta; class Magnoliopsida; order Gentianales; family Rubiaceae; genus Cinchona; species Cinchona pubescens. The sequence continues at coordinate 1,643,040 of JANKKI010000141.1, forward strand.
TTTCCCTTAATTGTATTATGGTCATTTTTTCCATACTTTAAACACTTTGGAGAGGCATCGTGCTTGGATCTTTTTGATGGGGGTGTTCTCGTTCTCGCGTCTTCAGCTTCATCTTCGTTTGCTCTCTTGACGCTAAGTTTGATGATTGTGCTTGGAACGCTATTCGATCGCATCGACCACCAAGTGTCATACTCTTTTGTAACTAATGGATGTCTTCTTTGCGGGGGTATGGTCAGGATAGAATGAGTTGATGTACAAATTGAGGATTCCCACAACTGAACAATTTCTCTTAAGGTGTGAGTGTGAGTTATCTCCTTCAACTTGTTTGGGATATCTTGGCAAAAGCCGATTTGTCTGCTGAATTTGCATGGGTCATACCGATAGATGATGAAAATGTAGTCCCGTCGAAGGGTCAAGAAACATGATCGTTGATTGATAAAATATTTCGTGCATTGCGTTGATAGATTATTCATCATCTATGAGGACTTTTTCCTCTTCTTGGGTCATGCATAGTCTAGGAAAGGTTGATGGGTTCACATTCTTAATGATATCTTCCGCATCTGTTGTGTTGAAGAATTGCATCATCTTTTTTCGACTAAACTTGGTCGTTCGAGCAAGACAGCTTGTTCGATCATTTATGTGATAAGTGTCAAAGTATTGACCAATCCATACATAGACATAGTGAAATGGGAAGACGGCTGGACACTCTCGTAAGTTTGGACCTTGAACAGCTTTTCTCAAGCCGTCGTAAATGCTGGCGAGTACTGGGATTGCAAGAGAGAACTTCACTCCCGTTGCCATTAAGCTTGCCACCTTGAAGACACTTGGACATATGTGATCCATCTCCCTACTTGACAAGAGGAATTTGCAAATCCAGCATGCTAGCAAGGCTCCCACATATACTTCGCCCCTTAGAGAGTCTTCGATGTTCAACATATCAAAAGGGATGTGTTCGTTATTGATTTTTAGTAAATAATATGTGGAGAATTGTCCACACTTTCACATGGGTTAAATGTCTTCTTGGACTTTGTGTTGGTGCTTCGTCTTTGATCCCTTGGAGGTGGAGTTCGATATATGGATTGTCCTCAGAACCAAAACTGCACCCATTCCTTAATATGGATTTCTTCAGGATCATTTTTGGTGAGCCTGTAGTACGCCGCAAATAAATATCTACAACTGTGCTGGAAGTAAAGATTTTCCATCCCCGTTAAGGAGTTCTTTGGTTGTTGGCACGACCTCATCGTAAAATAAGCCGCAGATAGGAAGACCTCCGAGTTTATAAAGATTCCAAAGGGAAATTGATAGCTCGCCTGCCGAAGTATGAAGGCTGTTAGTCAAGGAGCACTAATATTTGCAAAAGGCACGCAAGATGTTATTGCAACGATCATATGAGTAACGTGACGCGTAAACAGTATCATAGACATGAGCCCTCAAGAGTGTCTCTTTGTATCGCACAAGCACATCTTTCGACCATTCCCAGCAGTTGGAAGTCGCTCACATGTCTTGTTTCACGAAAGTATGAGGAAGGACCATTCCACGTGGTCTTTTCGAGGTTAGAACTCAAAAAGGGAAGTGAGAACTTGGCAGCACTCGGCTCCTTGATATGAAGGGAGAAATTTAGTATGAGCACTTCTTCACTCCTTGTTGCAGTAGAAAATGACGATGCAGCGATTGTTTCTTTGTTTGACTTGGTTGTCCAATCTTTAAGATGTAGGGACTCATCAAGAGGAATATAAGGTTGTGCTAAGGAACCGATGGCTGGCTTGTAGATATACAACGACAAGCTCTTGGACCGAGATCCTTCTCTTTCATCGAAAAGGGAGATATGTGGCATTGGCGTCTCATAATTCTTGATTTGCATGGTTGTTTGGAAGATGTGGCTACCTAACAAACAAAATTTAGACATGAAACATAAAATCCTTTTGGTTGAAAAAACCTTTATAGAGCTTAAATCTTGAGATATCTGGATAAAATACTACATACATGGATTTGTGATGTTAACAAGTTTAGTACTCATGAAAAGTTTGTGCATATGCTCGCTATTGTGTTCTAATAGTCAATTCATGATTCATAAGTTCAGTCAATATGATATTATGGACTGAATTTCTCATTGATCAGACATGTTGGCACGGTAAAAAAAAAATTAAAAAAAGGGAAAAAAGAGGTACTTGTGTTTTTATGAGGTCGGTCGGCGAATCAAAGAAAAAGAAATCAGCAACACCGGCAACGTAGTTGCAATAGTAATGGACAGTTGCGACGCAAGAGAAAAATGGCAGCGAACGCAGCATGAGCGGCAGCAAAATAGCAGCAGAGCGCAAAGATCAAAATAGCAGCAGAGCGCAAAGATCAAAATAGCAGCAGCAACGACATCAGCAAAACAGCAGCGGTAGCGGCAACAATAACAGGCTGCAGTGACGCCAAGGGAAAAATCAGCGGTAACGACAGTTGCAACGTGAATTGAAAATTGTCTCGCAGATAGCAGCATAATTTGGGCAGAGGCACCAAGGAAAAAAAATCATCAAAGCGACGGCAACAATAGTGGCTGCATGCAGCATGGATTGCAAATTGTCTCACAAATACACCGAGTTGAAATAAAGTAATTCTTGGCCTTTTCTAGCTATCCAAGCCTTACAACATGAAGAAGACCAACTCTGATTTAGTTGACAATATTTCGTTCTAGTGTTGGAAAAGATTAGAGCATCTGTTCGCAAACAAAGTCTAAAGGTTGATTTGCTCAAGCTTTTATTGAAGAGAAATAATGCAAGTTAAGGTTGAAGCTAGGTTTTTTTTATAGACAGTAAGGATCATATTAAATCAGATTCAATCCTGATTGAAGTCATGTTTTCCTAACTAGATTGAGTTTAATCTCCTTTTGTGAAAGAAGATATTCAGTTTGTTAAGGCATGAATTAGACTTTAGTATCGATCGAATTCTATTCCAACTACAAGTCCGTTATCTGATTTCTTTTTGGCTTAGAATTTAATTATTTCAAATGGCAGTTTCAATCCTAAGAAGAATGGGTTTCTGACTTCTGTCTTGGAGGATCACACAAAGTTTATTTGATTTCAGGATTCGGCAGAACTCAGTTTCCAATTTATAAAGAGTCCCTTGCTGCAATTCAAGAAGGGAATTTGTGTTTTCCAAATCTATTTGAATAAGTTAGGAGCGATTTGAAGAAGTCAATTTCGGTGGAGGTTGCCTTTTTCGGTGAATGCTTAATTCTTTTTGGGATGATAACTCATGAACGGGTATGCAAGAGGAGAAGAAAATAAGGAAGTCAGTTTTAATTTGTCAGCTTGATTGCGCAAGTATGTCCGTATACATGAATAAGTTTAAAGGATTGAGTTCAAGACCGGATAATCCATCGAAAACAATGGGCTTCGCTTGGGCAAAGTTCTTGTTTAATTTGTTTTACAAAGTTCACGCATATTCGAAAGTTAGAAATTCATGTGGTTTGCTTGCATGGGGATTGAAACTTGAATAGTGCTTTGGTTGAATTGTTTTTGTCAGACGATCAGTTTGGTGGTGGTGGAATCACTTTAGGCTCCAGTACATTGAGTTAGAATTAGTTTTGGATTTGGAATGAGCTACTTGCTAATTAAGCGTTTTCGTGATCAGCATGGTGAAGTTTATGCTCAAGTTTATCCACGAGGCTTTTATTTGGTTTTATGTGAATTCCAGAATCAGGTTCATACATTGGTTCTACACTTAGCAAATTGGTGACATATGCCCTGAATTACACAAGATCAAATTAAATCAGAGACTATCGATACTTGTTCGCTCAAACTACAATTCGAAGGTCGGCGTTCGCAAACAAGTTTCGACGGGTATTTGTAGACAATGAAATTTTATTTTAATTAAAATTATCATTTGTCTATAAATAAATTTAATTGGCATATTTATGGTCCAATTAAATAATGCCATATGTCATATATATTTTGGAACATTGGTTAATTTAAAACCAATTATATTGCTCCACATGTCAAAATAAGGTAGTTCGACCAATTAAATGTATTTGTGTCGCTCTTCCAATTAAATTTGCATGTGCCATGTCACATGTCTGCAACTCTAATATTTATCTCTTTATTAATAAATTAAAATAAGGAGATAATATCAAAGTAGTACAATCCCTATGTATTGATACATCTTATGTGTGTGAAAAGATAAGAATTTATTTCTAGGTATGCAAGTAAGAAGTTACACATATACTACAAGTTTTCTAACTTGCTCCCCTTCCATACATGTATAAATAGGGATCATCCGTCAAAGGTTGAGGGGACACACAGACACATATACACATATTTCTGAAGTCTGAAAGTTGTGGTAGCTCTAAGTTTTCAAATTTTCTCTTCAAGTCTTCCATATATCAAAGTTTTCAAATTTTCTCTTCAAGTCTTCCATATATCAAAGTTTGAAGATCTTCATCAAGTGTTTTTCAAGTTTTCCATATCAAGATTTGAATAATTCAATACTTGGTCGGGAATAAGCTGTGAAGCCCTCGAATCGTGTCTAAAGTAAAGAATCGAAAGAATTTTCTCCATATATTGAGAATATTCCTAGAGATTGTAACATTTTATTTCATATATTCATATTTTTATCGCTATATTTCTTATTTGTTCAATTTTTTTTTTTTACAGACTTTGAAATATTTTGTTGCGCACAGTTTGAACAAACTTCTTGAGGTTGCTTGAACTACTCAGAGCTACTACTTGTATTTGTATATTCGAACTCGACCTAATTATATATTAAAATCTTCAATATGTGAAGTAAAATGTATTCCCAAGTTATGCAATATGAAAGATGAATGAATACTTTGGTTCATTTGTTACCTTACGTGGAAAAACAAAAACAAAAAACTCAAGAAGGGCTCCAAAAATAATAATAATAAAAAAATACGAAGTACATAGTAAATTTTTTTTATAAAAGACTAAATTTTGATTTTTTATTTTAAATAAATATAATATTTATTAAAATAATTAAAAAAATAAATATACGTCTTTTATTAAAATAATTAAAAAGTAAAATCCGATACAAATAAGACTATCAAGCTCCACTGTCAAGGTCTCAAGCAACAAACGGCGCCCACAATCACGCCAGGACAAACAAAGCAGCCCTCCACAGAAACATCTCGCACACCCAACCAGATTCACTCTCATTTACGTGTACAACTCCTCCTCCACCACTCTCCTCATCATCCCAAAAAAATCACATTTTTTACACCATCTTATATTTCTACTACTAATAAATAAACGAGAAAAAAAAAAAAAACACACGTAAACACAACCACACCTTCTCTGCTCCTCCATTTCAGCAGCCAAAGGAAAATTCAGGGAATAATTTCAAATGGGTCCAATCGTATTGACCCAATTAGCAACCGGGTTGAGCGTTTTAGCCGGGGCGGTTCTGGTGAAGTCAGTAATGGATTCCAAGACCATGTTCGGGTCCGGCCAGTTTTCAAGGTGTTCGTCTTGCAACGGAACCGGCCGGGTCGCCTGCCTCTGTTCTCGCTGGTCGGACGGAGATATTGGGTGTCGGACATGTGCTGGCTCGGGTCGTATGGCTTGTAATGCTCCTCAGCTGTGGAGGTTCAGGGACCGGTCGCCCTATTCCGGTTCAGCTATCTGCTCGTCCTCCTCCTAACCGGCCTTCTTCTTGAAAATCGGTTTGTAATATAATGTTTGATTATGAAATACCATTTTCTCTCTTTTGTACTTACATTGAAAGTTTGATTCTTTTTGGAAAGAGAAGAAAAGTTATAGTACTGCTTTGTATCATCTCGTATTGATACTTGAGAGATGGGGGGAAAGATGGGATTTTTATTCGGTTGTAATTAATTACGATAATAATTATAATTTGTCAGTTTTGTACTACTACAAGTCTGTGTTTAGATTATTTAATTGCTTGTTTAAATTGCGGAAATGTTTTTGGATTTTTGGGTGGTTATTTTGACGATAGTTACCAATGGTACAGGTATAGGAATGTAGTACGATACTTTGTTTTGGAAAAAAATACATGTACATGTACATTCCGGACGGTGAACCGGTACGTTCGCACGGAAGGTGACGCAGTGAATCTCATAGAACTATGATTCTAATGAAGAAATGAGTGAAATGCTAGTTGTAGAGTCTAATGATGGCAGTTTGGATGGTGGAATCTAACGGTGTTTACTGAATGCTACATAAGTTACTAAAGTGGATAGCTACGTTTATTTATATTGTTCATCTTGTTTAGAACAAGTTCATTATTTGTGTGCTAGGACATGCTCAGAAATGGTTGCCGTATGGAATGAATGGATAGTGGATGATGTTTTTACAGCCTTGTTTATATTTGGGATTTAATGTTTTGTTAAGATAGCTGTGGATTTCAATTATAGTCTTGTTTTAAGTATTTTCTCCTGTTATACTCTGCACATATCTTAGGTCCTGATTGAACTTTTCTGAATGTTGGATGCTTCTTGGTTTATGCAATTCCTAGGCCTAAAGTCTAACCTAAATCCTGCTAGGGAATATGCTTTATGCTATGTTCTTTCATTATCTTGTTGAACCTTCACATAGAATTTCATAAACAATAGGAATAAAATCCTGTTTAGTAACTTGAAAACTTTTCCTTTCCTAATGTCATCTAATCTAATCAAAATCTGTTTTTCCATCATTGTAGTATATACCATTCTATTTCTAGGTTGGTTGGCATATGGAACCGGCGGTTTTGCTGGTTTTAATGAATTTTTTAAATACTTGGGTGGCTGAAAAATCACAGAATCTCCATGAAGGATGCAGTGTTTCCCTTTCACTGAAACTTTTGACTTACTGAAGTCAAGATGGTTTGATTTTCTTGTTTTTCTTTTTTAGGTGATATGTTGAAAACATTAAAAATGACAAGAGTTCTGTGGTAAAAGATTTAACATGTGGATTGGCTTCACAAAGTAAGCATGAAGTGTGGTTATTGAGCTTTAAACTGACAAAAAATATCTGGTAAGGTGAAGTCTAATTCTCCATGAACAGTAAAGAGGTAACTGCTTAGTTGATCATGGATCTTTTTTTCTGATGAAATGAAATGAAATGAATTTTACCACATCCATATTACTAGCTTAGTGAATTTAATTTCAAATGGGAATTATTTACTTGATGCCATCCCTAAATCACTAAGCTGCTATACTGGTTCGCTGGTATGCCCTGTACTTGGGTTTTGAAGTGCCGACTGCAAGTGCTTCCCCTTAGCCTTGTTATTCGGGTGCAAGACTAGTTGCTGCCCAAGTCTTTCTTCCATTTGTGTTCTGTCCTGTATAGAGTCATATGCTGGTTACTCCTTGAAAGACTTGAAGTTCTCGTGTCTGCTAATCTTGGCCTTGTTTTATTGACTTGATGGTCCCAGCTTCACAATGGCTTATTGCTCAGGCCAAACACTATATGTCCAATCTTCTATTTAAACTAGTTTCTTTCTATCTTGTGCGATGTGCAAGGTTGGTTACCTGTCTAAATTATACCATAAAATGTAATGGTCCCAGCTTCACAATGGCTTATTGCTCAGGCCAAACACTATATGTCCAATCTTCTATTTAAACTAGTTTCTTTCTATCTTGTGCAATAATAATACCCAAAGCGCAAAGTTAGTTTCGTGTCTAAATTATACCATAAAAGGTAAGGATAGAGTTTTAGAAAATTAAATATAATTTTTTTTTAAGGCTAAACACTTATATTTACAACTACTTATGCAAATTAAACATACTTATATTTACAACCTTAGTCATTATGACATTTTTATGATGATTTGTTCTAAAATTCAATAATTGTCCCGAGAAAAATGAAGAGAAAAACCCAAAAAATTACAATTTCGTCGTCTCCTTTGCTTTTTCTAGGATTTGGCCAATTAGTAATTGTTAATTCTCCATCATTTTTCACTTATATTTTCTCTTTCTCTTTTATATTTTTTCGAGTTCGTTTTTTATACTTAATCTTTACTATTTTGATAATATTACAAGAATATGTAGAAAGTTGCAAAAAAGAATATGAAAAGCGAAATTTCAACAATTAATTGAAAGACAATACATGAAGATGCAACATAGGTGAAATACAAACAAAAATACGAGAAGTAAAATCTCGACAATTCATAAATTTATAGTTCATTATCGAATACAATCAATTGACCAACTATTTAATTAAGAATGTAGAGAAATTGTTAATGAAAAACAAACGTGAATAAATGAGGCTATTGAATAGTTTGAGGATTGAAAAGTCAGAGAAAAATAGTGCAACCAAAAGTCATACATAAAAAGGAATGAAATTCCAATACTACCATAGACCAACCACCAAACCAAAACTCAAACATCCAACTCCTTATCTATATAGTAGGATTATTGATCAATTATTGTTGTACTGACATGTTGGATTGGTTCATTGTTTGTTTCTATTTTCATGCTCATTTTTACTTCTATGTCTTATATCTGTTAGTTGGATACTACAATTATTTTGAGTTACAAAATAATGAGACTGTCATGGTTTTGAGGTTTGGAATTTGAATTGGTCTTGTGTGAAAATTGCCTCAAGTTTTGTTTCTGTGATCCCTTGCTTCCTCTGTAGTTGTTGATCATGGATCTCTTTCTCCAACGAACTTCATTATAAGAGACATCAATTAATTTTGCCACATACATATCGACTGCTTTGTGAATTTAACTTCAAATGGGAATTATTTACTTGATGCCATCCCTAATTCACTAGGCCGCTTTACTGTTGCATTGGTATTCCCTGTACTTGGGTTTTGAAGTGCCAATTGCAAGTGGGAGGGTATGCAGGTTTCAGCTGAATTTGTCTTTTGTGGTGCTCAGGATGTATGTATGGAGCATCTTTTCTTTGATTGCTCCAAAACTTATAAGGTTTGGGATAAGTTGCTCATGATATGGCTTATTAGCAGAGGGAAACACTCTTTTGTTGATGATCTGCAATGGATGTGTAAGAAGTGGAAGGCTGTCTCGTTTTAAAATCAGTTGAGGAAGCTAGTGCTTGCTGCTTCTGTCTACCATATTTAGAAGAAAATGGCATTGTTTTCAGCATTTGCATACATCATCAACTGCTATTGTTGTTGCTATAGTGGATGCTGTGAAGAAAGTCGTTTTTTCATGGAGGAATGTTGTGGTCCTTTAACCAAAACAAACTGGGATTTGGTTATGGAATGGGGATTAACTCACAAATGCTTTGAGAAGGCTTGATTGTTTGACTGCTGCCTTTCTTGTTTCAGTTGATAGATTTGTTATTTCCTGGATGTATTGATTCTGTCCTATGTTTTGGCTGTTTTCGTCATGTATGTTGAGCTTGGCTCTTGTACAAACTTCTTCTTCCAACATTATTCAATAAAATCTCTTATTTTGCTCCAAATTTTTTTTATATTTTTTTTTATTCAGTTTTAGCATTGATCTTCATAAATTTAAATTTTGCTTGAGATGTTTCTTTCTTCAAGCCTTTAGGCATATTACATGAATCTAGTTATAGTTGATGTTTCCCATTTTCCCATGGATTCATGTTCCTCTTTCAAAGTTTGGTCATAGTACTTGTGGGTTCCATTTATGATTAATTCATTAGAGGTTGCTTTATATCTTTCAGCATTTTATGTGAATCCTATTATGGTTAATGCTTCCCAGTTCTTTCAGTGGATTTCTGTGGTCACTATCAAAGTTTGGTCATAGTAATTGTTCTGTAATACCGTGTTTTTGATACACATGCATCACTATTTATGTGTTTACCTTAGTACTAAGGAGCAATAACTGGCACTGAATCCACATAACTTCAGACTAAGAAACTTGTTCTGGTAGTGATGTTATAAAATTGGTGAAATGTTGTTACTTATAGTGGCTGTGTTGATTTATGATGGTAATCTTAAGCTTTAGTGCCTCATGCTAATTTATCTGGTGCCTATATCTGCAGCTCTTTTAGTGTGGCAATTTTCTCTATTATGCAAATGGGTGCATCTATTGGCACTTTTCCTAAGAACTTGTGTTCATAATGATGGGCTTGAAGGAGTTTGTTGAGGTATTTGTACACTGCATTAGGTATTCTCTACAGCAGAAATAGACAAAGAAAATACGAGATTTCCAATTATAGATCATCAATTAGAAAACAAACTTCTAAAATGTTTTCCATGATGCCATCATTTCTCCATTGTTTCTTCAGCACTTGAATCCCGTAAGCTCTTCCTTCCTTCTATCACTTGGAGGTGAAAGCCTGGAGGGTGAAAAAAACAGCTTGCATTAGTTATGAGCATTTGACTTTGGTTCTAGTGTAATACTATTCAACGTCACTATCTTGTGCTATCTATAATTTAATTTCATTAGTGTAGTAAATTTCTCGAGCATGGGAACATGATGACTCTTAATTCTCATCAATGCAATAGTTCTTTCTCTAACAATGTTCTTTGTACATAATTTCAGGTGTATGTTTTATGAACTCTGGGTATTGCACTTACGGCAAAAACAGTGGCATGACCGGGATCAGCAAGGTGAGCGAAGAGGTTGTCAATTGGTCCTGTACCGGTATAGATGTGTTGGAACCACGCACCCATTACAGCCAACATTGCTAACCTGCCATTCTTGATTTCTTTTGTCCTCAATTCCTTGACTTTCTCAGGAGAACCACTTCCCCAACCAAGAGGATCACCAACCACAGACCACCTGGGTAGCCAACATCAGTACCGGTGAGCTTGTTGTTTGGGAAGATGGGGTCAGTATTCACAGATCCAGGTTTTATGATGTCTGCCCACCGTCTTCCCTCGGCCCAGCCAATGAGAATCATCTCGATGATGAAGAGAGTAGTTGTATCAGTGAAGTATTCTAGTTCCCCAGCAGTGTACCATGAAGGTGTATTCAGGATCCCAATCTTGGTCAAGAATTCGGGGATAAAAATACCTGCTGCACCCAACATGGCCCATCGACAGTGTACAACTTCTGACTGCACATTCCATTTCAAGGTCTCTGGATCAGATCCTGTTGTCAACAAGCCCTTCAAAGTTTTAATTGATGGGGGAAAAGTATATCCTTATAATGCCCAACTTAAATCCTGTTCCTCAAGAATGAAGATCAACTTACCAAGACCCAGAGGATCGAATCCAAAGTCTCCTGGGAGGCTGCATTTCAGTTTTATAAGAAGAATTAGTGAAACTATGAAACCATAATACGCATCATGACGGTAATGATGGAAACGTGCTCTTAATTCAAACCTGCCATCAAGCCACGGAGGAGGGGTGCTGCCAGGGAACCAGAGGGGCCTGTTTGGATCAGCTGCAGCGCAGACGGTCACTGATCTTTCTCCAGCGGGAGAAACATACTTGCTTACTCTCAGCTTCCTCCCACCGAGGAAAGAAGCTTTTGTCGCTCCCATGACGAATCCATTCTTCTGAGAGCTGCTGCATATGTTTCATGCACAACATTACTTATAAACAGAAAACAGTCTCATCTATAGCTATGTAAGTTATCCCTTATTAACTGAATGTACTGCGTGGTTTCCTGAACTTATGACCCTGACTGATTATACTACGTTGTGGGATCTCATTATGTTTGATATGGAGAGAGCAGAGGGGGTACGAGAACACTTGCCTTGGGGAAGAAGAGAAGGCCACAGCAGCAATCGTGGAAGAAGCACACGCAGAGGCCATGTTGGCAAATCTTTTGTTGAATGTAGTGATATGTTTGATTGGATTTTAGCAGAAAGTATATACACATCTAGATGTATATAAGTGACAAGTAGCTTATCTTGAATCCATAGGAATTTGAATGGCTGATTGGCTGCTGAAGTTGCCATGTGGCTTCAAGAATCTGTAACTTGGCTCTCAACCTTCAGTTACTTGCACTTAGCTGGAAAAATCTAAATCTAGTGGTCGACATTGCTTGCTATATTATGATTTTCCATTCGACTAAAAGGTTTTGTGCATGCATAGACATTTTTTTGTGGCTGTTGGGCTTGTCTAGGCCTTTGAAAAACTTGGACCTCGTTAAAAGTTCAAAATATAGCACCTATTTCTTTGGATTGGACATTGTACCTACTTGGCTATACTACCAATCATACCTTTGGGATTCAGGCAAGGTTAATGGGATATTTTGGTAACAGGTCATAAATTTGTTTCGGGCTGCTCTAGGTGAGCCCAGACATCTGATGGAGTATCCTGTGAGAATTATACAAGTTTGCATATTTAGAATATCTTCTCTTAAAATTACTCCAATTAGACAATTAACAAACTGAGCAAATAATCATCCAATTTGATACTACTTTGATGACTTGTTTAATTGACAGCATGTGACAAAAATACTAGATAGTTAGGATTGTAAACTGCAATTATCATCATTCTCTCTCTTTTTTGCATTTTTTTTTGTGGAGAATTTTATAGTTCTGTTAGAATATAATACCGTTGTGTTTAATATTTGTACTGTATAAATATTCAAAATATATAATATTGTACTATATAACATTCAAAATACAGCAGTAAAATACCTAATCGAACCATATAATTTTTCTATATTTTTATCTGTTTCTGGGGGTGTCAGAACACAGGAAACCCGTTTATTAAGTCAGAACCATCAAGTATAGCTAGATGCAATATGTATAATGATTTGAAGCCTAGAACTAGTTGACCACGCCATAGTATAAGAGAATGGTGGGCTCTTAGGCCCCTGATTTTATCTAGTTGATTCCAGAAAAAAAAAAATATATATATATATAAAAGTAGAAGAAGAGAGACGCAAAGTTTGGTGAGAATATTGATGATAATATGAAAGCAATATTAAAGAATAGCAGCCTCCTTTGTTTGGTGAGTGACGAAAAAGAATGAAAGAAAACAATCCCATTTCACATATTTGATCTTATCTAGTTACAATTGATCTCCAATTCTACATTCCTTGGTCCTTCATGGAGTCTCAAAGTAGATAATCATTTTAGCCATATGCTAGATTCTAATGGTCGTCGTACCCCACACAAACACCAACAAGCAATTGTTCCTTTATCCATCAATTTGCACTTCTCGTTGTGCGACTTTGTGAGTTGTGACCCCATCAAAAGAAATCTAAGAGTTTGCATTCAGACCATGGAATATAAACTCATATGTATGCTACAACTCTAATACAGTATAATTTTGACACTTCTCTACAGTGCACGAGTAAGTTTTGGTTATTTATTCTGTAATACATAGTATATTAAAGTATGATTGACAATTATTGAAATGACTGTAAAGTATGAAATTTTATTATTTTTCAATTATTCTACATTGCAGAATGAGTAATAAAATTTTTTTCATAACCCACCTCTCTCTTTGAAAATAGATATAGCTACGCAAATGTCATGCTTGTGAAATGCATGCCAAGTATTCTGCAAAGACTAACACACATAATTTGACGCAAAAACACCACATTTTTTAAAATATTACTGCTATACTTTTCCGTTTTCTAAGGTTCTGATTATTGCGTGGTAAGTAATACATACTCTTAATTTTCAGGGGTGCCAATTAATGAAACCTAAGTCCAATAACAAAGTATAAACATGTTAATTGCACAAATAGTGAATTCATTCTAGTATTTGATTACTAGGTTCAGATAATTAATACGAATGTTTTAAGTACATAATATGCATGTTTCTCAAGACATTTTGAATATTTATTATGTAGTTCAAATTCTCAATCATTGTGCCAAATGAATGATGAAGAATGTTTATGAGTTATGGTCACTCAATTTAAACACTCATGCTAATGGTCCGAGATTAATTAGCAACAGCTAAGCATGTTTGGATTAAATTTAGCTTAGCTAGCATAAGTCCTGGGGAACATGTCATAATTCCTATGTTTACCCTATCAAATCATGCACATGCTGGGAAATCCTTGGCCGCTTTGATTTTCTTCTTTTAATTCATGTGTACCTGCAGGCATGTGCTATCTATTACTACTGTAATCATGAGTTTAGCAAGCAGACACAGCTCTTACGAGAATTTGATAGCGTATTCATCTCGAATTGATTTTTTTTGCCTTGTAAATCATGAGATATAATAGCATCAATCAACATTTTTCGAATTTTCTCCTTGGAGTATTATCATTACCGTCATGACTCTCATGAATATGAGATATAAAGTGACAAAGTAATAAATGCATCGACGTATTCTTAAATTCATGATTAAATATCTAAAATCAAGAATTAGTAATTCGACGTGATTTTATTATGAATAAATTGAGTTTGACAGTTGATCCCGTAAATAATTTTCCATATTAAAAAGCTATTGCATCCATATATTCTTGTAATATTCATTTTAAAAAAAAATAATAATAAGTATCTTACTATTACCATCTGGTCCTTTTTTTTTTTTTTGTTTCCTAATTAGTTGCGGAGTCAACAAGCAAATACTCAGCGTTTGACATAATGAGATTGTGTGGACGATAATAATAAGAGTTAAGAGTTTTTTTTTTTTTTTTTTTTTGAGGTCTGAATTAAAGCAGTAAATAATGCAGCATTTGGTTGTTATGATGACAAGCCATGGCTCCTGCCCTTTGAAAACTAGTACTTGTAAAGACAAATTATATGATCATGTTCTATGCTCTATCAAATCTGGGCCCATATTTATATGTATAATTAATGGTGTTTTTGTGCGTTTGTGTGTTTATCTAAGCACAGAAGAGTTCAATTATATGTTTCACATGCAAACAGGATTATTACTAATGTGTTAGTACTAATACAACTGTCTCTTATATCGTAATCATGCCTTCAATGACCAGTCCTCAATTGATTCATGCGTAGGTTGCAAGTTAGCTAGTAGCTATTTGGAATATGGCAAATTTTTGTACGTAATACATAGAGTTATTTATGTCAAAAGGTCCTAAATTTAGAGAAATGGTAGTATTGGCCCCTAAAACTTTAAAAATTTACATAAATAAAAGTTTTAATTAAATTTTAAATGGTCAGTTTTATCATAATCTTGGACAATACCTGATTGATTGCCTTAAGATTTTAGACTTCAATAGATTTAAAGTTTGATTTCTGCAAATGTTTTAAAAAAAAAAAGAAAAAGAAATGAGTTGTCAAATATTTATTACTACAATTCTTGGACATAGAAACATTTCAAAGAAAGCTAATCCAGCCGCATGAAAATGGACAATATTATCAAGAATTACCGTAATTAATTGCTTTATCTATAACGACAAGCCGACACAACTACTTCACAACGCAATACTATTCAATCGTACCCAATTATTGTCCACGTACCCTAGACATATAATTGCATGGGAAAATATTTACCTAGACCTGGTCCACGGGTGGGACCGTGGATCCCTTGGTCCAGGTAAGTCCACATCTGTTTTCTCTTTCAAAAAAATTAATTTATTTTAGAGGAGAGAATTAGAAAAGACAGATTCCCAATCCCACCCGTGAACGGCATCCAGGTAAATATCTCCCTAATTGCATGTAGTATACATATTTCACTCCCCATATATCGATATCATCCTCTAGAAAGACTAGAATCTATAATATGCATTGATAATTTATCTTGATAAGAGTAACATATCCTTCTCAATTTTTTAATATCAAAAGGAAAAAATTTTTTTAGAATACACAACATTAAAATTACTAATATTGTTGATCAGTAGTATGTGTATATTGCGGCTGAAAAAGTCCTTTAAATACAATTTCCTGATTGACAAGTACAACAATTTTTATTTTGGGTGTTTGGATTTAGTTATTGGGGAGAAGTACAAGCACAACTAGTCACCAATTAATATTAATTAAAGCTTGAAAATTCTAACATTAAATTACCTTTTCCCCTCTAGGGTAGTTCGAAATGGCTAATAAAAATTAAAGGCATATTACAAAAAGAGTAGATTAAGAGACATCATCTAAATTGATGTTAAATTAGGGTTAGACACCGACCTAACATCAGGATGTTTGCTTTACAACTTAAATACACATGTAATGATGCAATTGTTGCTTGCTAAATAATACCAACTAATCTTAAACCTCTTTCTACCTTTTCACAAGAGGGGTCAACATTGCATGTCTGTTTTTTGGACGGCAATTTAGAATTATTTATCATGTACTATTTGTTTTTCTTTCATCATATATAGTCAAACCTTATCATTAAAAATATTGTTAATATTCATATCATTGATATTATTATTGTGATAAGCATGTTCCAAAGGCATTACGTGATTGCTACTACCTTAATTTCCATGTCAAGACAATATTGAAACAAATCAAAGTAGATAAGAAGGAGCTCGCTCAACAACGACGTTTCACCACTTGCTGGTCAAACACCGCATGCACATTGAAATACATTAATAAAATTCTTAATTTTACTATTGTTGAGGATGATCTGTTAGCATATAATCATCAATTATCTCAGACAAATATATGAACTATCTAGCAAAATTAATTAATTTGTTCAAAATCACTAAAAATTCAAACTCGAGCACTCTAAGAAATTGATAAAAACGAACTTTTTACTCACTATTTCTTTACCTTGCAGGATTACGAAAAACTCAAAGGTCAAAATCTATAGATATATAAATATTAGTGGTGATGTAAGATAGAGGGCTCAAAAATTTCACATTAGTAGATAGTTAAAAAGGAGTCTAACTTATAAGATAGGGGTTTACCTGTCATGCCCCCAAAACGGGACAATGACACGCCGCACCTCGTGATCACCCCAAGCATGCAAGGCACAGTACAAGAGTAATATACAAACCATAATACCTGTCATTTAACCTCCAGATCAACCAATACAGCGTATAAGACCACAAAATATATTCAACAGTCATATCCATAACAATCCATGGTTAACCAAATCACATTCATATACAAACAACAAACCACAATCCCACAACAGTCAAAAATTTGATCACAAGACAAATCTAACAAGTCCATAGACGCACATGCCTAAGTTTAAAAACCAACCTCACACTAGGATGATAAACAGAAAAATATTATCCCCAATAACTGGTGTCTGTACTATAATCCCCTCCTTGATCAGCACTCGACTCAAGACCTGCTAACGTCTCCTGTTGGTCCTCGACTGCAAACAAAGGGGAAATAATAACGGAGTAAGCACATCGTGCTTAGTAAATAACATTTAAACCTAATTACAGATAACATGTATACAATCAGTACAGGAAATAATATACGAGACATTATCATTATTTAAAACGCAAATGTCAATCAATGAGCTCAAGGTTCACCAAAGTCTTCCCAGCACTGGATCCAGGTCTACCTATTATCCGCCCGAGTAGACAAGGCATGCTTATAAACGGAGTGTCTATCACTTGTCTTCCCGATAGATTGGGTATAACATTTACAAAGTACAGTACTCAGTATATCATTTCATTCACTCACTCATAGCCAAGTCCACTAAAGTGACCCATTGAGCTCTCAACAGTAATCATTCATTAACACATAGTACAATAACGAACAATTGATACATTACATAACAAACATATAATTTACAAACGTACTTACCTTATAAATATTAATCAAAATAAATATACTTACCTTAATGTTGGTCCCAAAGCAACCTAAGAGGGGGGGGGTGAATTAGGTTTCTTAAAAATTACTTTAAGTGATATTGATATTTTCAAGATGAAATCAGTTATAACAAAATCAGTTATAATAATATCAATAGAACAGTAAATTAAAGAGAGATTAAATTGAACAATAAGAACTACTTCCAAGCTAGCAAGCTTGAAATATCAAATTTGAATGCTTCACACACTTGGTGAAGCCAACAATCTTTACAAAGCTGGGAACATCTTGCTCACGTTTTCGTTTGGGGGTTTTACGTTGTAAGGTTTGTATGCGTCCGATGAAGCGTCCGATCACATGTCAGTTTGTTGAGATGCTTCGTTCGGACGCTTTTGCCTGGCGTCCGGTCCTTCGTCCGACAGAGGTTTCGGACGGTCCTGAGCGTCCGTAGAAAAGGCAGAGAGTTCCATTCTTTTCTGCCGGTTTGTTCGGACGATACAATGCGTCCGAGAGTTTTTGACTGAGTTCGGACGCTAATCCTGTGCGTCCGAAATATCTGTTCCTGCAAAAGCTTGTTTTACACAGTTAAGTGTTTATGTCATCATCAAAATAAGGTTTGGGAAACATCAATCTCCCCCTTTTTGATGATGACAAACCTCAATTGGATAAGACTAATCCATTTGCAATATTGGATATCAATTTGTCAACACATTATATCAAAACAAAATAATATAACAATTTTTCCGATCATCACAAAGACATAGCATAGTCTCCCTTAGAATATGCAGGCAACAAATTATATCGAATATCACAAAGATGTTCTTTGCATAGTAACTACTCCCCCTTTTGACATCAATCAAAAAGACTCCCCCTTTTACAAATCTAGGTAGTTTTTTATAGAATTGAAAGCTAAAGGATTGAAGTGAATATATTCAAGCTACATAAGTTGCTGAAAATGCTAAAATGTTCCAATAATCAGAGAACGGCTGAAAAACAACAAAACCGAAGGAAACTAAACTAATGAGAGTCATTTTTCTTTTTTGAGCGTTTTTCTGTCTTTTGACGTTTGCATGGAGCATCGTCGTCGGTAGCTAGATGTGTATAAGAGACATCCCCAGTACGACGTTGCATGATATACTCAAATGTGTCGTCAACATCTTCATTGTCTTCGTCCATCGTCATCGCATCGTCCATCGTCCATTTGCTTGATCACCGCTGCAGTTGTCGCCACGTGTCGGGTCATCTTCGATATCATCACCTAGAAGATGACTCCAGTGGATGTTGGGACTGAAGCTCAGCAAACTGGACTTGAGCCGACGCAGACATGCCGAGACTGAGGGCCTCTTGGATGATTGTTTGGCGAGTCTCAAGTCGTCTGAACTTGCGATTTGTGCAGCGTTGAAAAGAACTGAGCCGAGTGCTCGAGATTGGAGAAGTCCACCGATATGGGAAAGGGATGGTTCGAAGATGGTGCGAAGTAGACGGTGCGGATGGGAATGGGGGTGGTTGAGGAGTGGGAGAGGAGGGATAGCAAAATCGATGTGGAAGCATGGTTGGACCAGGTCATTAAAAAGTTTTGTGAGAAATTTCCCAAACGGAATATTTCTTCGAGTATCAGTTAGAAAAAGTTCCCATAGGGAACAAAAAAGATACCCAAAGTCTAGAGAAATACCCTTAAAAACACAGAAAAATAAGTACAGTTGCATTTTGCGGGCTCAGTGCGATGCCCGTCAGTTGGCAACAAAAGATTTGTTACAAGGGTATTCAAAATGTTGTTTTTAAGGGTATTTCTCAGAGTAGTCTTATAGACATCTTTCCTGTGTACAAATGGACACCGAAAATGGCTCGAACTTCGTTGATATCAAACTGAGTATCCTCAGCAGGCCATTTTCCAAGGAAAAGAAGTAAGAAAAATCGGAGGGGTCCTTATTTCACATTCAAACTACCTCTTTGGTTTTTCTACCGCGAACCGCCGAAGAGGAACCGCCACGGGCTTTCACCATTGTTTTTGGAAGAAAAAAAGAGAGAAAAAAATGAAGATTTGTGAGATTTTTAGGGAATTTGGATGGTGAAAGGGAGAAATAAGATGTGATTTAGGAAGGCTAAGGATTATGGGTAGGATGATTCTTTGATCAATTTTGGAAGGGAGAGTGTTAATTTTGATCAAGGTAGGGAAGGGGACCAAAATCGCCAGATATTCATAAAGGTAAGTCCGAAAGAAGGAATTTGGATGGTTTTAATGGAACAGGGTACCGTTCGGACGGCCGAACGTTTGGCCTGCGTCCGACAGAGCGTCCGAACGCTGAAGAACGGACGGCCGAAATTGAGTTAGTGCGTCCGAAGGTTCTGTCGGACGAGCTAGTGCGTCCGGAAAAATTCCAGAGAGTTTAAGGAAAAATAGAATATCGTTCGGACGACTATGAGCGTCCGAGAAGGAACACATGCTTTCGGACGATCCATAGCGTCCGAGAGGAAATATGTTCGGACGAATAAGAGCGTCCGAACAAGGAACTTATGCCAAATTGATCTGTAAAATCCCCAAGCATTTTCTGAGTGATTCAAAACGATCTAGAGCTAAGGGTTTTGTAAAAATATCAGCCAATTTAGAATCTGGTCTAAAGTAGGCACATAATCAACACGAATTTCCTTTTTACAAACAAGATCTCTAATGAAATGATGCTTAACATCAATGTGTTTAGTTCTAGAGTGCAAAACAGGATTTTTTGTGAGATTAATTGCACTAGTGTTGTCACATAGTATTGGAACACAATCAAAAATGACACCAAAATCCTTTAAAGTATGTTTCATCCAAAGAAGTTGAGCACAACAATTTCCGGCAAGAATGTATTCTGTTTTGCACTCTAGAACCTGTCTCTTATGAAATTTTGTTTTTTGCTAAACCAAGACATGAAGATCAATTTTCCAAAAAAGAACACATTCCACTTGACTTTTTCTATCAAAGATTTAAATCCAGCTGTCTTAGCTCAGAATAGCTAATTAGATGTGTATAAGAGACAGATCCAAAGAAACAACAAACATGATATCCGGTACACATCTAGATGTGTAGTAAACTCCCGATCATACCTCTATAGTGTTTTTCATCAACACTATTACCTTCTTCGTCTTTATCAAGTTTGGTTGAAGTACACATTGGTGTACCAACTTGTTTGCAATCTTCCATGCCAAAGCGTTTGAGCAGCTCTTTTGTGTACTTGATTTGTGTAATAAATGTTCCTTCCTTGGTTTGATGAATTTGCATGAATGTCTTCCAATGACAAAAATCATGTTACTGATCTGAAGCTTTCATTTTGAAATTGTGAAAAATCCTTGCACGACTTTCATTAGTTGCTCCAAAATAATATCATCAACATAAATTTGAACAATTAACAATCCTTTTAAATCTGTTTTTGTAAAAAGTGTAGTGTCAACAATACCTCTTTTGAAACCATTTTCTAACAAGAAACCACTTAATCTTTCGTACCAAGCTCTTGGAGCTTGTTTCAAACCATATAAAGCTTTGGAGTATACACATCTAGATGTGTATAAGAGACTTGGTCAATATGGTTTGCTAAAAAAGCACTTTTGACATCCATTTGAAATAATTGCAAATTATTGAAACATGCAAATGCAAGAAACATGCGGATAGATTCTAATCTAGCCACGGGTGCAAAGGTTTCATCGAAGTCAATACCTTCTTCTTGAGCGTAACCTTTTGCAACAAGTCTAGCTTTGTTTCTTATGATCTCACCTTTGTCATTTAATTTGTTTCTAAACACCCATTTAGTACCAATAACGGGATGAGAAGATGGTCTTTCAACTAAGGTCCATACATTATTTTTCTCAAATTGACTAAGTTCATCTTTCATAGCAATAACCCATGATTCATCACTCAAGGCAACATCTATATGTTTGGGTTCAATGTGAGAAAGTAATGCACAATTATTATTCAAAGGTTTATGAGAGCGAGTAGTTACCCCCTTGGATAGATCAGTTAAACCTATAATTAAATCTTGAGGATGATTAGAAACGAATCTCCAAGCTTTCGGAAGATCGTTTTGAGCATCCTCATTCTTTTCATCATCAACTTGATGGTTGTTGATATCAACGCTTGATGTAACCTCTTGATAATCTTTATGAATATCTAGCTTTTCGAGCTCCTTTAGAATACCTGTGTCTTCATCTTCACACAAATTCTTTGAGATAACATCATTAGATTCATCAAATGTAACATGCACAACTTCTTCAATTAAAAGCGTTCTTCTATTGTAAACTCGGTATGCTTTCTTGTCACTAGAATATCCTAGAAAAATTCCTTCATCAGATTTTTTGTCAAATTTTCCAAGATTCTCTTTGATTTTTAAAATAAAGCATTTGCAACCAAAAACTTTGAAATAGCTTACAACGGGTTTTTTACAAAAAATGAGTTCATAAGGAGTTTTATTTAAAGAAAATCTTAATAAAACTCGATTCATGACATAACAAGCCGTGTTAACCGCTTCGGACGTCCGAAAAACCCAACGGCAATCTCGGTCAAATGCTTCATTTTTGTGAACGAGAAATAACACTCAAGTAAACCTAGAATAGTCATCTACAATAACAAATGCATATTTGCAACCACCTAGACTAGCATATTGAGTAGGTCCAAATAAGTCTAAATGCAACAATTCTAAAGGTTTATGAGTAGACACAAAATTCTTTGGTTTAAAAGAAACTTTGACTTGTTTACCAAATTGACAAGCATCACAAATTTTATTTTTCAGAAATTTCAGTTTTGGCAAGCCCTGATCTTACCAAATCTTTCTTGGCTAATTTTTCAATCAAATCCATATTAAAATGACAAAGTCTTCTATGCCAAAGCCAAGGATCATCTATAGAAGCGGTAAGACATTTTACATTGCTATTGCTAATTTTATCAAGATAAATCACATAAACGTCATTGTGCCTAGTGCCTTTTAACAAAACAACATGATTTTTGTCAAGTATAAGACATTCATGCTTGGTAAAGAAAACATATAAATCTTTGTCACAAAGTTGACTAACACTTAATAGATTATAGTTTAAATTATCAACGAGAAGTACATTCTTAATCAAGGTTTCACCATTTTTACCTACATCACCAATGCCGATTGATTTTGCTTTGTTGTTGTCACCAAAAGTGACTTTTCCACTGTTTTTGGATGTAAGGTTTGTGAAGAGAGAGGCATCACCCGTCATGTGCCTTGAACATCCACTATCTATGAACCACTTAGCATTGTTGGCGATGTTAAGTACCTACACAATAAATCAATTGATAACTTTTGGTACCCATGTGATTTTGGGTCCATGAGTGTTAGTGAGATTGCTTACTATCCATGCAACTTTCATTCCAAGTTTTTCATTTTTCTTGACATAACACATATTCTTAGTATGTCCATGTTGTTGGCAATATCTACAAACAATGCTTTTGTTTCCATATAAAGAAGATTTTGGTTTTACAATACATAAATCATCTCTTCTATATATGACAAAATTTTTGTTGATTGCTACATTTCTATTTCTTTTCATATCAACAACATTTTCTTTCTTTCTAGCTAAGAGAGTATTTAAATCATCCATTCTTTTCTTCAAGGAGGCTTGTTCTTCCTTGACCTTTGATCTCTCATGCATTATTTTCTTCAAATCACAATTTTCTTGTGATAGCCTAAATCAAGAAAACAACAAGTTTAGAGTTAGCATTCAATAAAGCATTTGACTTTTGAACTAAAGAATTTCTAGCATATGATTCTTTTAAGCTATCATGCAATTTACAAAATGAAAGCTTCAAGATCATCTTCATCATTTTCATCATTGGAGTCATAGTTAGAATTTACCTCATTGTCTCCAATAGCCATAAAGGCCATTTGTGCCGACTCCATTTCTT
Source organism: Cinchona pubescens (assembly GCA_025175665.1). Lineage (NCBI taxonomy): Eukaryota > Viridiplantae > Streptophyta > Magnoliopsida > Gentianales > Rubiaceae > Cinchona > Cinchona pubescens. Next base: position 1,666,400 of record JANKKI010000141.1, read on the forward strand.
CTTCAACTTCTCCTTCGGAGTTGCAATCGTCCCAAGTGACTTGAAAGTTGTTGAATCTTGGTTTTCTTCCTTCCTTCTTTTTCTTGGAGGGACATTCATTTGCAAAATGCCCGAGTTGACCGCACTCAAAGCATTTATCATTTTGCTTCCTTAGCTCAAGTCTTGACTTCCCTTTGAAATTATTTGAGTTTGCAGCTCCGCCTCTTCTTATTCTTCTTTTGTTGATGTAATGTTTGAGAAATCCTTTGGTGATAAGTGCAAGATCTCCTTCATCAAGATCTTCATCTTCTAGATTGATGGAGCTGTTTTCATCTTCCTCTTGAGAGGTCTTTAGAGCAATTCCCTTTTTGGCCATCAAGGGAGATCATCCACAACCTTGGCTTTTGCAAAACTTTCAACCCTTTGCGCGAGTTGAGTTCATTTGCATCCAAGGCATTGTATAGCACATTCATGGCTTTTGCGTTTAACGTCAAATTTGCCTTGTCTTGTGGAGTGAGCTCAATCCTCGTCTTTTCTCTTCTTCTATTTGTGTGATCATCAATGATATAAGCATCAAATGGACCTTTGACATTCTACTCATAAACCATTTAGAATAACAGCAGTTTAAGCAATAAAATGAGACCAAGCTCTTATACCAATTGTTGGTCCCAAAGACAACCTAAGAGGGGGGGTGAATTAGGTTTCTTAAAAATTACTTTAAGAGATATTGATATTTTCAAGATGAAATCAGTTATTTCAAAATCAGTTATAATAAGACAAGAAATATTCATACCGAGTTTATCAATAGAAGAACGCTTCAAGCGTTGATAAGTTGTGCATGCTAGCAAGTTTGATGAATCAAATTTGAATGCTTCACACACTTGGTGTCTCCATACAATCTTTACAATAGCAATGGGAAGTTCTTGCTCACACTAATAGAGAATTAGTTGAGCAAAGAATCTTTACTTTCAACCACAGATTCTCTTGTACAAGATTATCACTCTAGATCAATGTTGAATTACACTCACAAAAACTCACTCTAATACAACAATCGTCTAAAGTCAATTTGCACTTCAAATTACTTTCTTTTGGACTTGTATTCAATGTATTAGATAATTTATTCAAGTTCTTAAAGCATCTATTTATAATAGCAATTAATAGAGCTTTCAACTACTTCCTAACGGCTAAGTAATAAATGCACAAAAAATAGCCGTTGGGGGTTCGGACGTCCGAGGAGGTTTGTATGCGTCCGAGGAAGCGTCCGATCTACATTCAGTTTGTTGAGATGCTTCGTTCGGACGTCCGTGCCTGCGTCCGGTCCTTCGTCCGACAGAGGTTTCGGACGGTCCTGAGCGTCCGTAGAAAAGGCAGAGAGTTCCATTCTTTTCTGCCGGTTTGTTCGGACGATACAATGCGTCCGAGAGTTTTTGACTGAGTTCGGACGATCCTGTGCGTCCGAAATATCTGTTCCTGCAAAAGCTTGTTTTATTACACAGTTAAGTGTTTATGTCATCATCAAAATAAGGTTTGGGAAACATCACTTAGTACCACTTATTCTATGATTACAATACCAATCATATACAGGGTATCGATAAAAAGGAGTAAACGTTACTTACCTCAAAAATCGATGTCGTAGACGTATTCTAATTTCGACGGTCTAAAACTCTAATTCTAAATCATCTAAATCAGGAGAGTGTTATATCATTAGGATAAATATCGAGATAGGGATTCACTTTTGGGCATCACTCAAAATTTCAAATTAGTCATTAATTGAACGCAATTAAATAAAGATTGACTTAAATTTGTGAAAATAAGATAAAAATCTAAGAATTAGGGTTTATAATTTCAAATATCTCACTAGGTTAAGAATTGTCAAAACCCTAATTCAAATCTCACAAAAATAATAGTTAAAAAGTCATTTCGAACCATAAATTCAGTCCCAATAGCTCATAAATATATTTGATAATCAAATCAAATTCATAAACAACAAAATTAAATCAAATTAATTTCCTGAAGAACTTGGAATTTAACATAAAAATCATACAGATCTGAAAGTAAAACTTACTTTTGAAGTTGGATTAAAGGTTTACGAAGAATCCTGAATCACCAATTTGATTTGTGAGTAAATTTTCAAACCAAATATGGAATTCGAAGAATTGGTTGATTGGATTTTTCAAAGTAAACTTAATTCTGAAGGTTACTTGGAGAAGCAGAAGGAAAATGAATCAGGAGACTTCGAGACGGCGTTTTAATAAACTTTTAATATTTCCACTTTAGTCCCTGAAGTTTTGTAAAATTATACTTTGACCCGAAAATTTTAAAAAATATTTAAAAAGGGTAAAACGATTATTTAATATTTGAAAGGGATATTAATGAATATTTAAAAGTATAAAATCAAATGCAAAAATGTGTGAAATGATCAGAAAAAAATCGGGTATTACACTCTCCCCTCCTTAAGAAAAGTTTCGACCTCGAAACTTAATGTACCTACGGGACAAACAAGTAAGGGTACTGGTACTTGTTTCGCATGTCAATTTCGGATTCCCATGTTGCTTTCCTTTCTGAATGATTAGACCACTGGACTTTAACAAATGGAATAGACCGATGTCGAAGGACTTGTTCTTTGGTATCAATAATGCGAACCGGTACCTCTTCATAAACCAATTCTTCCTTACCACTGAGAGATTGGTACTCAATCACGTGGCTTGGATCGGATATGTATTTTCGGAGCTGTGAAACATGAAATATATTGTGCACTCGAGCCAACTCTGGAGGTAAAGCCAACTGATACGCTAGGTTTCCAACTCTTTTCAGTATCTCAAAGGGTCCCACAATTCTTGGGCTCAATTTTTCACTTTTTCCAAATCTCATAACTCCTCTAGTCGGTGAAACCTTTAAATATACCTTGTCTCCAACCTGAAACTCCAATGGTCTTCTTTTCATATCTGCCCAACTCTTTTGCCTATCCTGAGCAGCTTTGAGTTTGTCTCGGATGATGGTTATCTTGTCCACTGTAATTTGAATCAACTCTGGCTTGTTAATCTTCTTGTGTATAACTTCATCCCAATATAAAGGTGAACGATATTTTCTTCCGTACAGAGCTTCATAGGGAGCCATGATGAAAAGCTGTGGTAACTATTATTATAGGAAAATTCTATCAACATCAAATGTTCTTATCAACACCTTTAAAATCAATGGCACAAGCTCTTAACATATCTTCTAAAGTCTGAATTGTCCTTTCTGATTGTCCATCTGTCTGGGGATGAAATGCAGAACTCAGAACTACTTCTGTACCCATGGCTTGTTGATAAGCTGTCCAAAACCTAGAAGTGAACCGTGGATCCCGATCTAAAATAATACTAACAGATACACTATGTAATTTTACAATATTATCCATATAGATCCGTTCTAACCTATCCATAGGAGTAGAAACCTTCAATGGTAAGAAATGAGCAGATTTGGTTAATCTGTCTACAATAACCCAAATGCAATCATGTCCCAATCTGGTTCTGGGCAACCCACTAACACATTGTTGAAATCCATTGTGATATGCTCCCATTTCCACTCTAGAATAGGCAATGGATTCAATAAATCACTGGGCTTTTGGTGCTCGACCTTTACCTGTTGACAAACCAAACACTTGGATACAAAATCAGCAATTTCTCTTTTCATGTTGTTCCACCAAAAATGTTGTTTCAAATCTTTGTACATTTTAGTACTACCAGGATGAATAGAAAATCTGGAACTGTGAGCTTCAGCCATGACTTCTTTCTTCAAGTCTGCATTTGCAGGTACACAAAGCCGACTTTGCATCCAAACAATGCCACTATCAACTCAAAATTCTCCTGGATCTCCACTTTCTACTTTGTTCCTGACTTTTATTAACTCTGGATCTGTAACCTGAGCTTGTTTAATCCTGTCTATCAAAGTGTTTTGTTTGCTGCAAAAATATTCATCTTGGACTCCACAATCTCTAAATTTAATTCCTCCATTTGCCTTATCAACATGTTAGCTGTGACCTCTGAAGATTTCCTAATGTATACACATGAAGGATTGCATTAGTACACAACCCAAACCATTCTTAGAAGCATCACTGTAGATCACATACCCTCCAATCCCGGATGGCAAGGTTAATACTGGTGCTGATATCAGTCTCTTCTTCAACTCCTGGAAACTAGCTTCACAATCTGCATCCCACACAAACTTGGTCTTCTTCTGTGTAAGTCTGGTCAATGGCACAGCTATCAAGGAAAATCCTTCTACAAACTTAGTCGGTAGTAACCTGCCAAACCCAAGAAACTGCGAACCTCTGTCACATTCGTCGGTCTGGCCCAGTCAACAATTGCCTCAATTTTCTTGGGATCCACTGATACTCCACTCTCCGATATGATATGGCCAAGAAATGTTACATTTTTCAGCCAAAATTCACATTTACTGAACTTTGCATACAACTTCTGCTCCCTTAACTTCTGTAAGGCCAGTCTGAGATGGGTTTCATGCTCTTCCGTTGAAGGTGAGTAAACCAAGATATCATCAATAAATACTATCACGAACCTGTCTAAATAAGGTTGGAATACCCTATTCATCAAGTCCATGAAAGCTGCAGGTGCATTAGTTAATCCAAAAGGCATCACCAAGAATTCATAGTGGCCGTATCTCGTTCGAAAGGCACTCTTTGGAACATCTGTTGACTTGATTCTCAACTGATGGTACTCGGATCTCAGATCTATTTTGGAAAATACCCTGGCACCTTTCAATTGGTCAAACAAATCATCGATCCTGTGGTAAAGGATATTTATTCTTGATGGTAACTTTGTTCAATTCTCGGTAGTCAACACACAATCTTAGGCTACCATCTTTTTTTTTCACGAACAATACTGGAGCTCCCCAAGGAGATACACTGGGTCTGATGAATTTCTTATCTAATAACTCTTACAATTGCGTCTTCAGTTCTTTAAGCTCTGTTGGAGCCATTCTGTAGGAAGCCTTAGAGATTTGGGCAGTCTCTGGTGGTAAATTAATTTCAAACTCTATTTCTCGCTCTAGTGGCAAGCCCGATAAATCAGAAGAAAAGATATCTGAAAACTCTCGGACTATTGGAATTTCTTCTAGTTTAGCACCTTCTTTTTCTGTATTGATCACGTAAACCAAGAATGCTTCATAACCTTTTCTCAATGCCCTTTGTGCCTGTAATGCTGACAGTAGTGGTATAGGTTGTCTCTCTGGTTTCTTTATACCACCTTGATACATAATTTCTTCTTTCTCTGGAAAACAAAACCTAACTTTCTTCTCTCCCTACAGTCTAAGTGAGCATAATTACGAGACAACCAATTCATACCCAATATCACATCAAAATCAGACATATTAAGTTGCACTAAATTAGCATCGGAGTCATAATCACCCAATGATACCTTACAACTAGGATATACCCATCTAGATTCAAAAATCCTATCCCCTGGTGTACTCACTCTATAAGGGGTATCAAGCCAATCAAGTGTAACGTTTAACTTTCTACCGAGTCTTCCAGAAATGAAGGAATGCGTGGCACCACTATCAAATAGAGCATTCGCAGACACGCTATTAATTAATATCATACCTGTCACAACTTGACCCGATCTAGAAACTTCTTGCTGGGTCAAAGCATAAACTCGAGCTGTAGCTGGTCCTGTGTTGTTACCGCTCCTCTCCTATGGCATCTACCGCTGTGATGGTCCTGGCCTGGCAGTAGGGCAGTTTCTGATCCTGTGCTCAAAACTGCCACAGGCTAAGCATGCTCCGGATATCCACCTACACTCTCCCACGTGATAACGATGATGACAATAACTACACTCTAGAATACGTGGGCATGCCTGAAGTGGGACTGGTGCTGATACTGTCCCTCCCCTCTTGTCAATAACCCGAGAGGGTCCAGCGATAGCTAAAGGTGGTCGTGGTCTGATAAGTGGCTGGGGTCTGAAACCACGAAATTGTGAAAATGATGGCTTTGGTGGTCGTACACTGCGGACTGGAGGTACTACAGGTCTATAAATTGGTCTCTGCGGAGGAACATATAGACCTCGGTCATCCCTCTCTTTCGCTACCTGTCGTCTCAGGTATGTATCTACACGGGCACTAGCATCGTACACTTTTACTGTATCTGTGTCTACAGGTAGACAAAGTCAGGAATGTCTCTTATACACATTCCTCCGCAGAGACAGCATTTTGCCACCTGTAGCTCATGAGACCTTATACACATCCCATGTGTATAAGAGGGTCTCGTAAGGAAGATCTAGATGTGTACAGACAGGCCTGGAGTCTGTCTAAATGAATTAAATTCATCTCTCCGCTCAAATAATTCTGAGATGCGATGGGTAAAAGTGCTCTAAAAATGCCTCCTTGAAAACCATCCATGCAATCTGTCCTGTAGGGGCAAATACAGGTCTTACCCCCTTCCACCATCTGGATGCATCTCCAACCAAATAAGGTTTAATTATCGGGACTCTATACTCATCAGGCACCTTCAACAATTCTAAATTTTCTTCAATTTGACCCAACCATTTTTCTGCTTCATCTGGATCGTGTCTACCTTCAAAGGTAGGAATATTGATCTTTGTGATGGCCCGATAATAGTAATCAACATCCTTAACCTCTGGTTGTGGTTGTGGATTAGATGCAGGAGTCATAGGATTAGTATGAAGAGCTGCATGCACTGCTTGCCCTACAATCGCCGCAATTGTGGAGTAATCTATCACCGGCACAGGTGTTTGTGACGGTTGAGACTATTGTAATTGCTGTACCTGTTGGGTCTGTGACTCAGTCTCAATCTGTCCTCTTGCCCCTTGATCGATTCCAACAGATTCCTCATGCTATATGTTTGTGTTTGATTGATCCCCGTTTCTTGCCTAGGTGCCCCCTCCTGAGATATAACAATCTGTGTGTGTCTATTCAATTCAGATTCCATTTCCTGCATATTTCACATAGGGTAAGTATTACAGTCAATTCTTATTTAGACATTAACCCTGAAATAATACACTTACACACTTCAACCACTCCCCACCTAAGCATTACAAACAAGAAATTGCAGTAACTCCTGGTTTAGGTTGGCCAATCCTAAACCCTGAGTTATATACAAGTCCAAGTCCCCAATACTGCACTCATAACCATTACAGTTCACCTTAATACTAGACACATGATTGAATAACCTATGCTCTGATACCACTCAATGTCACGCCCCCAAAACGGGACAATGACACGCCGCACCTCGGGATCACCCCAAGCATGCAAGGCACAGTACAAGAGTAATATACAAACCATAATACCTGTCATTTAACCTCCAGATCAACCAATACAAGACCACAAAATATATTCAACAGTCATATCCATCTTAACAATCCACAATAACCAAATCACAGTCATATACAAACAACAAACCACAATCCCACAACAGTCAAAAATTTGATCACAAGACAAATCTAACAAGTCCATAGACGCACATGCCTAAGTTTAAAAACCAACCTCACACTAGGATGATAAACAGAAAAATATTATCCCCAATAACTGGTGTCTGTACTATAATTCCCTCCTTGATCAGCACTCGACTCAAGACCTGCTAACGTCTCCTGTTGGTCCTCGACTGCAAACAAAGGGGAAATAATAACGGAGTAAGCACATCGTGCTTAGTAAATAACATTTAAACCTAATTACAGATAACATGTATACAATCAGTACAGGAAATAATATACGAGACATTATCATTATTTAAAACGCAAATGTCAATCAATGAGCTCAAGGTTCACCAAAGTCTTCCCAGCACTGGATCCAGGTCTACCTATTATCCGCCCGAGTAGACAAGGCATAACGGAGTGTCTATCACTTGTCTTCCGATAGATTTATGACTCCGACTGTCTCTTATTGACATTTGCGTTTTAAATAGTGATATCATTTCATTCACTCACTCATAGCCAAGTCCACTAAAGTGACCCATTGAGCTCTTCACAGTAATCATTCATTAACACATAGTACAATAACGAACAATTGATACATTACATAACAAACATATAATTTATAAACGTACTTACCTTATAAATATTATTCGAAATAAATATACTTACCTTAATACCACTTATTCTATGATTACAATACCAATCATATACAGGGTATCGATAAAAAGGAGTAAACGTTACTTACCTCAAAAATCGATGTCGTAGACGTATTCTAATTTCGACGGTCTAAAACTCTAATTCTAAATCACCTAAATCAGGAGAGTGTTATACCATTAGGATAAATATCGAGATAGGGATTCACTTTTGGGCATCACTCAAAATTTCAAATTAGTCATTAATTGAACGCAATTAAATAAAGATTGACTTAAATTTGTGAAAATAAGATAAAAATCTAAGAATTAGGGTCTCTTATAATTTCAAATATCTCACTAGGTTAAGAATTGTCAAAACCCTAATTCAAATCTCACAAAAATAATAGTTAAAAAGTCATTTCGAATCATAAATTCAGTCCCAATAGCTCATAAATATATTTGATAATCAAATCAAATTCATAAACAACAAAATTAAACAAATTAATTTCCTGAAGAACTTGGAATTTAACATAAAAATCATATAGATCTGATAGTAAAACTTACTTTTGAAGTTGGATTAAAGGTTTACGAAGATTTCTGAATCACCAATTTGATTTGTGAGTAAATTTTCAAACCAAATATGGAATTTGAAGAATTGGTTGATTGGATTTTTCAAAGTAAACTTAATTATGAAGGTTACTTGGAGAAGCAGAAGGAAAATGAATCAGGAGACTTCGAGACGTGATTTTAATAAACTTTTAATATTTGCACTTTAGTCCCTGAAGTTTTGTAAAATTATACTTTGATCCGAAAATTTTAAAAAATATTTAAAAAGGGTAAAACGATTATTTAATATTTGAAAGTGATATTAATGAGTATTTAAAAGTATAAAATCAAATGCAAAAATGTGTGAAATGATCAGAAAAAAATCAGGTATTACATTACCCCTCCCATGTGAGGCGTCTTTTCAAGAGTAAAACCATGATATTGCGGCCAAAACGGATATTATCTCACATGAGCGCACTGTAAATTCTAGCATCAATATTATAGCACTGTCTGTGAAAATCTCGGGCCATACATAAGACTCTTCCTTAGTTGAGCAGCTTGTGATGATGCAAGGTGAAAGGATCAAAAATCTCACACTGATTGATAGCTAAGAAAGAATTTAAATTATACGGTAGGGGCAATCCTTCTCATTTGAGATACCTTTTTCAAAATAAAATTATAAAATTTCGATCAAAATAGATAATATCTAACGAACACATGACAAATTCTAACATCAACAACTAGCAATAATACTAAACAAGAATGTGACGGATTTAGCTGGGCTAACTCAGGTTATGGTCTTCTATATTGATCATCTACGCAATAATAACCGGCCTAGGATTACGTTTGGTGAACTTAATTTTTCAGTTTTATATGCTATAATGCAGTAATTTTTTACATTATTCAGTGGTGATAAAAATTAATATAACTTTAGCTAGCTTGGCAAACAATGTACATGTAAGAAAAAAAAACTCATTCTAGAAGGGGATTACATCAATATCTTGATTTGAATAGTTTACACTGTTACATACAAGTCCAAGTGGCTACAGTTTCGAAAATTTAGCAGAGAAAAAAGGGAAAAAAAAAAAAAAAAAAAAAAAAGAAGAAGAAAAAGAGGACAGAAGCTCTTTGGTCAAATTATTCTTTATTTATTGACCAGTCAACCAGAAAAGAAAAGAAATGAAATCTTTGGATGCTATTACCGCATGCACTATGTGGATGAAATTGCCGATGTAATAAAGGTGGAGGAATGAAAAATTTTCGTTTGTACATTATAGCATTATTTATTGAATAATATTTTTTAATTATTTTTTAATATATGTTTTTCAATCACAATTTTATTTTACATTCATTACATTTCAAAAGATACTATAATAATTATTCTAATATTTAGAATAATAATTGTCTATACTGATTTTTTTTCTTTCTTTCTCTGCAATGGGTTAGTAAACCGTCTCTTCAAACCAGATGATTCACCATGAACATTTTTTTTTTTCTTTTTAAGGCAATTCACCACGAACTTTATATTGAAGCATAGAGAAAATATTATTAATTCATCCCATGAGAAATACACATTTGACTTTGACCGAAACATGGCCGCCGAGTTTTCCGTACAAAGGTCTAAGAAGCTTTACGCTTTCTTCTTTATCAGACCAAAGGCTTTAACGTTAATTAAATAAAATATTAATATATTAGCACTAAAATTAAATAATTATAGTGTGTTTTGAGGAAATTTAGGCCATAAAAAGGAAGAGGAATAAGGAACAAAAGAATGTTAGATGGCTTGGAAATTACTCAAGGCTTTTTAACTCAGCACGTGTGTGATTTCCCGTAACTCCACTGGGATTCTACACCATTCACGAGGTGCAGAAATATCCCATTAAATTAAATTAAATTAGGAGACCAAATGCGTTAAGCAACGTCCTTTGTTTCCTATTGATTGTTTTATCTCTGTATTCTCATTTATGATTCGTTACGCTTAATCCTCACAAATCCCCATTAACTAACAAATCCATTACACTAATTTAATTATTAGGCTTAAGACAAATCCCACATTAAACTATCTTAGTTTTGAGAAATTCAGGGAATGAAAATGGTGGAATTTTACGTTACCGAGGACTGACTGCATTCAAGCATTAATAATAATAACGCACTTTTATCGGTATTAGTATTATTTAATTCATCTTTATTGGACTTGTGTTGCTGTCATTTCTTTTTTTGATTTCTAGCAAAACGTTATTCAAAATTTCGTAGCAACATACATTTGTATTTTGGAGAGTTAATTCTTTTTATATTATCGGTTTAATTTTTTTTTTAAATTATCGAATATAGATATATTAGATATATGTGTAAAATTAATATTTAAAATTTAAAGTAATTATTACGTTATATATATTAATATTCAATGGTATAAAAAAATTCTTCTATACTCACGATATAAAAAAAAAATTAATTTATTTCGGAGTTCAGATTAGCTAGACTCTTTCAACATTCACTCGGTCATGATAATCCATTAGTGATTATGAATCGAAACACTTAAAATCAGCCAAGATATAAGTCGGGTGGAATGAATCCAAATTATACCGATTGCATAATCTTTTTCTCTAAAGATAATGAGTTAATTTAATTAGCATGTAATACTAAAATGATCATTTCACAAAATTGCCAGCAGAATTAATCCAAAACAATTCACTAGTAGTATTGCAGGCTTCCTAAAGCAACAACATATCCGCATGCATTTATCCAAAAGCCGTTCTTCATGATGTTACCATCTTCTTGTTAATTTTTCTGATTAATCCAGTCATTAACCATGAAAATCCTACTTTGTCACTTCAAATTTTGTCCTATTAATTGCTGGGATTACTCATTCAAATAATAATCTTACCAATTCAACCCAGCTAACATGCATATTATTATTGATCAGGGATTATGTCTTCCGCTAATTGACAGCATGAAGATGATTAGGAGACAAACTGCAGCATCCAACATAAACTTATTACAAGAAAAAAAACAATAATCTTTTTCTCAATGCTTCCAAATTTACAAAAGTTTTCGTTTGTTCGGCACGGTTAATAGAGATATATACTCTAAACACATACTTACTAAAGATAAATTGTTCCAAATTAATTATTAATTAGCTGTTACATATAAAAAAATATAAGTAATTTTCTCCAGCAGTTCTTCTTTTGTTATTTTTGTTAATCCGATTCCTACCTTTACAATGGTCCTTTGAGGACAAAGAAGAGCCAACTGTATATATCCACTAGTGGACCGAGTGAAAACTTACTAATGTTGGTGTTATGACAGCAATATATATCTTCATGTGATCACAATAATAATAGTATAAAAACTAATTAATATACAACAGAAAGCATCTTAATGTTTTGGATTTTTTTTAGTAGTTTGTCTCGTTGAGAGAATCATTTTATTAAGTGTTAAAGACTTGTTTAAAACGGAATCATTTTATTAATGTTAAAGACTTGTTTAAAACGGGATAATTTCTTGAAGGGATTATGGAATTTTTTTAAAATATCCAAATCCCCCAAAAAAAAAAAATATCCACTCGAATTTTATGGTTTTACTTGCTGATGTCTGTCTTGGAGAATACCATCACTAATGAACGTTCTTGAATAAAAGGCCGGCACCAACCCTCAAGACCTACCTTAATTTGTCAATCTTATTTATGGCTAATTATTTTGTGTTCTTATCATTAATAACAGTAATAGTTCAGCGATGGGGATGGCTGGTAGGTGTATCTATCATAGCCCATGCCAAAACTGCATTTTCAATTTCCATTTGCTAAGAGATAAAAATAAATGTTATGTACTGTTCATGACTTGAATGATCGATGCTGTGGAAATATTCTAGCAACAATTAATATATTGACCGAATCAATGCTTCGCCAAAAGGAGCAGCAGTCTAGTGAATGTTCCAACATTGCTATATGGTTCATTTAGTTTCTCTCCTTTTTCTTTTCTTTTTAATGAAAAGTCATGTTTAATCAATCCTATTTACAAATTAAAATTAAAGAATAAAAATACAGCAATGTTATCCAAAAATTAGGAAATAGTTAACTACCCAAATTCGCTTTTTGTACAAAAAGCGAGAAATGGAAGTTTTTTCCAGTATTTGCTACCCACTTCTTCAAGTTGCAGCATGCAGATTAGGTTTGGTGAGGAAGGGCAACAATCCATGCATGTTGATCCATATTTCATCATTATGCAATTCTTTAATATTTGTACGCTTATTAAGCATTGTGATTAAAAGATACTTCCTTAGATAACAAAAACCTTGATTAATTCAAGGTTAATAAAAAACCTTAATTAATTTGTAGCCCTTAATTTCATTGGTTTTATAATCAAATTAGCATATATCTGTACCCAAAATATCTTTAACGTTTCTTTGGCACAAAATATAACAACTCAAAGAGAAGAAAAACACTCAGAATTTTTTGTTTCATTACCTGTCTCATATCTTGAATGTTTGTTATTTATATTCTAACTTTATAAGTATTACTATCCTAGAATATACGGGGTAGGCAAAAGGAAAAGGGTATGATTTTTGTTGCACATTATAAAACCCATTTGGCCCCTCTCAAAGGGGTAGTAGGACATACAAGAATAAGAAAGATAAGAATGCAATTGGGTCAACCTCAGTCTATTTGCATACATTTTCTTTCATTTCTTGACATTTAAGCAAGCACAATTTATGAGAAGCACGCGTTGCCTCAGCACACATACTTTCATTCCAATAGTGAAATAGTAGTAAAGCTTAAAATATCTACATTTCCTTTTCCCTCACCATTTAAACTAGTAATTGCCATATTTATATGAATTCCTCATGAATCATATCATTTTCTACCATCTAACCAACTCAAGTTGAGAACAACTTAAGGGATATGTGTTCCACCCACTCCCACATCTTGAACCTTATCTCCAATTGGTGCAATTTTTGTTTTTTGATTTTTTTTTTTTTTAAAATTAGATAAATCTAATTTTAAATCTCAATGTAATCTTATAATATATATTAAATTATATATAAGTTTAATTACATCTGCGAATATATTATTTATTTTATAAAATTTAATGCACAACACAATATTTACAAGTAGAGTTAAAAATTGAATATGTTTAAGTATCATTAATTATTTATAATTGTTTTTGAAGTTGGACCTAGTCGCCATGACTTGCTGGCTGATATTTGTCGACGATATAAATAAAGAATAGCTAATCAAAATTTATCACTTCGTCCACAACAGGAGATGAGGGGAAAGATGATTGTAATATAAAGAGGTGTCTGGTTTGTATTTGAGAATCGGAATTGAAATGAGAATTATAAATTTTATGATTGATATGGATTTATATCATTTTCAATTTAGTATTTTTAAATTTGATTTGAATAAGGAATTATTTCATTATATTAATAAATTAATAAATTTGAAATGTATATTATAAGTGAAGAATAAAAGTAGATATTTTTTAACACTTTCATTCCCATAAATTTATTCCCATAATAATTAACCAAACCAGATCTATAAGTATCATTAATTTTAATTTTCATTCATTCCATTCATACTCATAAATCAAACCCCTCCTAAGTTTGCCTGAAGTTGTAAACGAAAATGACGGTAACAGCCCCCGGTCAGTTTGAACCTCACTTACCATGTACGTAAAGTCAAGCAGTGCAAGCTACCGTTTGTCCCTGATCAAGGAGGCAAAAAGCAAACTCACTCTTGCTTACACGGCCAAGCAGTGAAAAAATCATACAGGGTTGAGAAGCTAAATTGGCCACGAAACCCGAACAAATCATTCATGCATCACCTGCATCTTCAACGCTTTCTTTCACTAGCATTTTGTTTTATCTAGCAATTGAATTGAGTCTCTTACGTTTTTTTTTTTCTAAAGATAATTGAATAGAGTCTTATTCCTTGATCAGTAAATGTGTGACAGATGGAGGCTTTTTCTCTGACTTATAATTCACGAGTTCGAGTTATCAATAATTCTTTTGCTTGAAAAAAATAATTACATTTTAAATTAAGTAATTTATGCACAAAACAAATGACAAGTACTCAGACAATTAATTTTGTAGTATAATTAATCAACCTTTCTAGTTATCCACTTTATATGAATGGTTTACAATTAAATTACTCAATAACTTACATATAGTATATAACATGGCACACCAAAAATTTAATTTTATCCATCATGGAGAAGGAGAGAAAGATGTTAAAAAAGGCAAAATAACTTAAAGAAATGTTACAGTTAAGGGTGGCAAAGAGACAACATCACAACATTGTATTGTGAAGGAGGCAAAGTGCAATTACAATCACAGGCGTGGCCTTAGCGACTTGGCGTGCCAAACTTCACTCTTGCTAAAAGCAAAACTCATTATGTCACAAGAAATTACACTACTTGTCAAAATTCAGAACCAATCAACCTCGGCACCCTCTCTTTTTCCAATCACATGCGATCATCATGATAACGAAATAAGATGGACGATTAAGATTACACACTGGGATATTGTAACCCACAATCTACGGCATATAGATAATCGCAGATTGTATCAGAAAACTATTTATTTCGTATGGTGGAATGAGTATTGTATCTTACATCTTGTGTCACTTTTTATCACATTACTTAATGAATTGTTAAGATTATGTATAGTAATTTTAGTGAAGTAATCTTGACGGTTCATTAGATAGTGTGATAGGGAATAGTACAAAATATGAGACAGAAGATCCTGTGCGGTATTGCATGCCGTTGGATGAAGAAAAAAGTAGTAGGACCCTCCTACTTTTCAGTCATTTCAACTACTGTCAATACCCACTCCACATTGTAGAGCGAGTAGCCAATGTTAACTCGAAAAGAAGATACTCGTAGACCCCAGGGGCATTGATGACCTCATTTCGCATGGGATTTCCACTTTTTGGTATAAATTTCCTAGGAACAGTAGCTGTACATAATTGGATTCTTTGGATCCTGAAGATATTCTTTTTCTATGCTAGCTAGATATTGTATGGACTGACTTGCCAATCAACCGGATTTGACCAGAATCCGACTCTTGTACTAATTCCCAGATATTCATATAATCCGGTTTTAGCAAAATAATTTAGTAGTAAAATAGATTAACTATCATTAGTGGTCACATTTTTGAGCAATAATTCTATTAAATTAAATTGTTAAAATCAAGAAAAACCTGGCTTGGACCATACTCAATAGAAGTGGGTGCAACATCACGTGCACAGGCGTGTGGTACTTCGAAATCTGACTCTGTTTTCGAAGTAGTAGTTCCAATTTTGAATGGTAAAAGCGTTAAGCAACATCCTCTGCCCTATTAGTGATTTAATTAATTGGTAATTAAGTAAAGATCCAAGTAAGATTGAGGGATGAGTGAGTTGATCAGTTAATCGATCCTCACGTCCCGACAAAAACAAGGGATAAGAATTAAGCAATGTGATTTGATATTTTATATTTACGTTAACCAGTCTTTCTTGACACAAAGCGAACGACTTCTAAGCATGTCCCCATCTTTTCTTCTTCTTTTTTTTTTTTTTTTTTTGTTACAAAAATTCCCATCATTTTTTTTTTTGGTCAAGTAATCAGATGCTGCTTTGTGTAGCCGTCGAAATTGAGGAAATTTTTTATCTCAACTTGGTAGTAGTATAATGGGACATTTAGCATATTAAAGTTGTACCCCTTAATTAATGGGTAAATTGACGATACAAATATTGATTATTTACGTGTCATCAGTTATTATGTAAAGTGGAATCAAATTATTCGGACATTCTATCAAAATTTAAAAAAGAAAGTCATAATATGATACTTTTACTTTCATTAATACAAAAGTATTGTCTTGATTTTCTTCTCTCTGATTTTTATATTCATCATAATTTTTTCACAAAGACACGTTATCGATATTAAAAACTTTTTTAAAAAAGAAGTAAATACATGTCGCATAATCCAAATTTTGTATGTTATATGTTTGTAATCAGTGACTAAAATTATGTAGTATTGCAATGAATGTTTTGAGAAGTTAATTTGAGTCACCAATCCACATTTTGCAAGGTTGCATGCAACAATTTCTGGTGGTTCAAAAATCTAGTCAAAATGCATGAAAACTTTCAGTTAACGCATCAATATCTGAGAAATTCGTCATGAACAATCTACGAAGTTGAAAGAACACTTGCTTCATCAATACTACATGCATGGCATGGGATGGCTGCAAAATTGAGCCGGATCGGAGGATGAATCACGTCAGCCAATGTGAGGTGATGGACATGGACCTCCTCCTCCGCTACTCCTATTTGCCGGCTCTCCGTGCTGCGCAAGTCAACCCAACTTTTCTGCTAATTAAGTACTAGTCTTTGTTTATACTAACATTGTCCCAAGTGACCTAAAAAAAATTATTTGTCATAAATTGTGGTTCACAAGCTAATAATTAATCGTTACTTCTTATCTTCTTTTAATTTTTTTTCTCAAATTTATTTCCTTACTTTGGATTATTTTTTTGATTTCATTTTAGTTTTTTTGAAAAAAATTAATACACGGACTCCTAGTTAATGGAGTATTCGAGTGTCCTGCGAAGCACAAAGAAATCCAACAAATAAATAAGGAGAAGGAAAACTAAAGACTTTTTCACGACAAATATACTTAAATAGAGACCCATCTATAAACATTAATTTAAGATTAAATTTTATAAAATTTACTTATATATAATTTAATTAATCTACTAATAGAATAAAATCTTGAGTGTACCAAAATATTTTTCTTTCTCACAGTGTAGGATAGATGAAATCTACTAGTACTATTATTAGGAAAATATTTAAATAGATTTGATCTTAAATTTTATTTATATATCTTATAATAATAATTAAATATTATAAAATTTTATTTATATCAATTGATGTCATTTATTTTATAAAATTTAATCAACATTATAACTAAATATATAAATAAAATCGTAAATCAAATTTATTTAAAAAATTTCCATCCTACTATTATGCCGTAATGTTTGTTATGACTTGCCTCACTCTGTGGATTTATCACTCAGCTCGCACGTGGAACGCCCCAATACATGCCACCAGACCACTGCATGGCATAGGCCTTCTAGTTATTTGCCACGTGTTAATACATGACGCACAGCCGTGCTCCATTCGGAGAAACAACTCATCTGTCAGAAAAACTTCCAACAAATTACATGTGGGTCCCCTCACTGTTCATCCTTCAACAAAATTCTCTGTGCCCATCTATATTTAGCATCCGGACATATAAACTCGAGTTATCGGAGTTTGGCAGGTGAGGTTATGATTTGGATGTAATTATATGTGTAATGAATTTTTACAATATTTGATGTATTTATAAAATCCAGTTATATTCATATATACATACATTAATTTGTTTCAGTCAAACAAATTTGAAATGTACAAGATTTTCATATATAAAAATGTATAATTCCAAATCATGTAATAAATGGTAGTGGATCACAATTGTAACCGTACTTGTCTCAGTTCTGAGCTCACCCAATACTTGTGTGATTAATGTGTATGAATCTAAATTACGAGGTTTGATAATACAAAGAATAATAAAGTAAAGAGGCATTCGAGAAGCCACTAGTCGCTTCTAGCGAAACTTCTAGGTGATTCGAATCTTTATTTAGGTTTGAAATTCTATATTTTTTCTACTTTCACTTCTCATTCTTTGCAACAGCTTATTTGAATACTGATGTAAAGGTAAACTCTTGAAATAGCATTTGATCCCTTCACGTCAAGATTATGAGCCAGCTAGCTCTTATTAATAATAAACGGATATGTAGCAGTAATTGTAAACTTTAATAATTCTTATATAATTATGCAAATAAAATTATTATTGCATAAGAGAGTTGCTCAAGATCGTTAGAGCAATATAATCTTGTTTTGAAAAGTGGACATATCTGATGCAGTGTTAGAATCAATCTATATAGAATCATTCATATTTGTGATTACTGAACGAACTGCAGACGAAAATTGATTTCTCCTTCCTGGCCTTATGTTTGTCACACACTCTAATATGATGGATTTTTTTTTGTTTTTTTTTTGTTTACGTATGTTTCTGTATGACCTTAATAGGTGAAGGGAGGATCATTTATATGTATCTGGTTTTGATCCGGTACGTCTATCAAGTAACCAAACAGATAAGTAATTTTACAGTTATTGAGATAAAACCAAATACCTAAAATCGGACCACTTGATTTTATCTTTAATTTTGATCCCTTAATTATAGTTAAAATCTTATAGTAATTGGTCCATTAAGAGATAATATATAATTATCATACAGTAGTTTGGATCTCACGGGTCGGATTTGATTTAGTGGAGGTTGGTCGGCACAAGTAATTGTGTTCAAATAAGTGCAGGTTGATATAAATAAGTCACATATATAGTTCAGATATGTATGAACTCCTCAAGGTCGATCGATTGGACATGGTGCATGTAACTCATTGTCCAAATCCCTATAAATAAGAAACTTACCTCCAATTTGTAAACAATAAGAACACAAGTCATCTTGGCCTAAAGTAAAATATATCACTCTATTTCTACAAATTATTCCTTTTTCTCCTCTTAACTTAAAATTTGTTTCATCAAAGTCCATTAGTATACTATCTTATATCGATCCAACCAATAATAACATGGTGAGGTAAATGAGTAGCGTAATGGTGGGTGGAGATGTAGAGTAAAAGAATATTTGGTACTAAGCATTGAGCCCTTGCATGTGAAGTTTACGCTTGAAATTTACTCAGCAAAATATCAGCACAGCACATGTGGAGTAAAAATTAATCTACTACTTCTAAGATAGATGTTAATTTGATGTGTTTAACTTTTAACTGAATCTAATTTAATAAGAAGTTAACTTTGTTTTCCCACTCATTAAACTTTTTTGACATTTTTCATCCATTTAATTTGTCCTTGCGCTAAATAATAATAATAAGTTACAAGATTCTATTGCTCCGTACTCTACAATTCTGTACGTATCAAAACATTATTTTAATTTTTAAAATAATCGTTACATTTTCATGACATTAAAGAATTTTTGGGCAAAAGATACTGTAAAAATATATAGTTGGATCACAGATGCAAGTGGAGCCTTTCATCGACTTCGAAAATGAAAAGGATGTGGCAATGAGTAGGAATCAACTAACTTATTCGATGCATTCTTTTGTTGATAAGTTTTGTTATTTAGTAAAGACAGATATTTCTGTTTTTTATTCCTTCTGCCTGCTTTTATCTCTTTGCATCAAGAAATTATCACAAATTCACTGGGAAGAAGAAAGCCAGCCACTTGACATTATTCTCTACCATTGCTTCCAAATCCAAAATTACCCTGTATTTTATCTTCGTTAGAGACTTGAGAGAACAACAATTCACGATAGTCCTCCACGTGGCGTTACATCAAAAACCTAATCCGGATTGGCCTTAAAATATATACCTAGTATTCACCTAGATCAGACTCCTTCAGATTATTTTCATGCATGAATGTATAGATATTTTATGTAGTGTATTTATTTCAATTTGAAGTAAATCAAGTTCGGTCAAATAAATGGTTTGTTCGAACAATCACTCAATACTTATTACATACACCACTTTAATAAGAAATATTAAGAGAAACAAAATTTAAATTTAATTGATAGTAAGTAAAACACATCTAATAACATCTATATAAAGAATTAATTCGGACATAAGTGACAAACATTAAAACGAATTTATTTTAATATACAAACATACAACAATCCAAACATCTCTTTCAACGGGCCCATGTCAATTCAGAAGATCTTAACTACTAGAACAAACCTCGCACTCGCGCCTAAACATGGAACTAATTAATACAGAATTAGTTGATACTAATTTACATGCTTCAATCAAATTATTCAAGGAATCAAAGGTAGATAAGAGCATTCACCTAAGGGTATTTATTCTGATGGCATCATTTTAAATTTAAATATTTGGGTCAGCTGGAAACGAAAACCCTTCTCTTCTCAATGTAATAGTTCAGCTAATTAATCTTTTTATTGCTCGTCTGTCACCTTCCGGTTATTTTACAACACTTCTGATCCTTTTCCTTTTCCTTTTCTCTGGCCATTTTTGAATCGTTAGTTATTATTCAAACACATTTTATATGAAAATAATGCTGCATTATTCATGAAAAAAAGCAATTATTGATCAAAGTTGGCAAGGACTACTAGTGTAGTATTGTCCCTTTTAAGCAAGAGTGTGTGTGTGTGTGTGTGTGTGTTTATTTTTTTACAACAAGGGTTGATGGAATTGTAGAAGCATAATTGTTAAATTAACAAACTAAGAATCAATAGCCATCCAATCAAGGGGATAAATAACTACTAAAATACAATCAAAGAAAGATACATTTTCCACTTAATTGGATGGAGATAAAAGAAATATTGAAAAGGGGGGAGGAGGAAGGAAGCTAGTAGTGGTACGTCTTTGACTCGTTGGAGAGATTGAGACATGTTGAAGTGAAACTTCCCAGCTTTTAAGTTAAGGAACCAACTACCAAAACTAAAGCAGCTGGCTAAATCACGAATTATTACCACATAAACGTGGTCAACTTCATTAATTTAGTATTAATTTATACGCCAATCAATTGATTCAGAATAGTAGTTAATGACTTAAAATGTCAGAATCATGCTAGCCAAAAAATGCCGACCAGACCAACTGGAAAGTTTGATTTGATCGGTGTTTTATCGTGAATTTAGTTTAATTAAGGTTCATTAACCAAATCTGAATTAGTCCATTTAACTATGATTAAATTAGTGCTTGTCAAACAATTGGGTGGAACTTGGGAGAGGGTCGGAAGTAAACAATTGCTAAACTTTCAGATATATAGTTGATACATGAATTTAAACAATAAATTAAAGAAAAAGAAGACGTATCTTCTACAAATTTGCCATTTAATTAATTATGGTAATTCCAGAATAGAGAGATTAATTATTTATTTGAAAAAAGTTGTATCAATTATTTCAATGGTGACATCTGTAATTTATGGTACGATGGATAGTGCCTTGCAAGTTGCAAATGTCTTTATCTTCTATCATATTGGCACGACTTTTGCATTGAAAATTATAAACAGCATAAAATGCAACTTCTTATTGCGGCTAAAAATGCTTGGATTAGACAGCATTGAAGCCAATAAATTTCGTTCCAGATAAACCAATTCCTATTATTATTCGAATCATATTCCACTTCTTATTCTTTGTTTAGTATAATTCGATTTAAATAGTATGTGTATTATCTTATAAGTATCAAGTGCTTTAAACATTTAAATCATAGAAAAATTTTACAATTTTATTGAAAAAATATCTCGTTATATTTTAAAAATTTATATAATATAATATATATAATTTAAATGTGTATATTTTACAATATTTTAAAACTAGTAAAACGATTCTCGCAACGTAACCTTATAATTTCTCTAAATCATAGAAATACCGATAAGAAACACCATATGGTTCCATGGCTCGTATCTTTGCTCTCTCAACTGGGTTCTTATCTTTGCTCTCTCAACATTTATTATATAAATCATTTTTATCATTTAGCACTATTATTGTTTCAAATAATTGACGATAAGGGAATTGGAACCTAGCAATATTTGGTCTCCCAAATTAATAAATTTTAACAAATTAATTGATAATGACTAGATATTTTATTTGACAACCAAATTTTAACCTATTCGTCACACTCCTTGATAATGTAATTTTAATCATAGTATAATTACTTTATTCGATTTCTTGAAATGATCAATTATGGAGTGTTTTTGTTTATGACCATAGTATAATTGCAAACATCATTTTCATATATTTTTTTTTAAAAATCCTCTCTAAGCAATTACTGCCCAATCAAACTTGAACATCTAGTATTTTATTAAAAAAAAAAAAAACTAGACATAGAAAATTGATCATCCAAAAAAAAAAAAAAAAAGTAGTGGGTCCCGCCACTGAAGCTGCCCTACATGTTTGTTTGTTGTAAAAGCCATGGCAAAGGAAAAGACATGGAGGTCCCATATGGTTTGACATGAGTGGTGGAAATCACAGCTCGAGATCCATGTCATCCGCTAACTTATCCACGCCATCACTTCTGACTCTTCTAAATAGTTTCCCTTAACTTGTTCACGCCTTCACGGCATCGTCATTGAATTGAAATTCTTTTCTTTGCAATCATTTTGGAATCAAAATGTAGAAGCCCGGTGCCCCAATCTTACCGCTACAAATCTACAACTTCGTCCAATCTTGATTTTTCAACATTGTTCTTGCTTTCTTACACTCCAAAAGAGGTTTAGGAGGTTCAACGGAGAAAAGAGAAGTAATTAAATAGCAAGTAAATAGTAAATTTGGAGTAGGGTAGGTAATATATTTATAAGTTTATAATTCCACCAGATATGAGTTTAGTTGTAACGAAATACTTATATTTATTCCGTCAAGTGTGTGTCTTTGTGTTTTAGTTGTATTTAATTTTACAATTACGGATATAATATATAACCATTATTTTTTTAAAAAAAAAGAAATTTAGAAATCAAAGAAATTTGAATGTGAAGAAATTTGATAAAAGCTTTAGAGTTAATACAAAAATGATTAATTTCATCTTAATAAAGCTTCTAGCATTTGAAGGTGAACTCATATTTAAAAACCCAAATACTATTGATTTCAACAAAAGATCTTTTCTATGTTTTAGCTTCGACTAATATATTTTGGTGTATAAATTTGACACTAAATACCCGTGTAAAAATTCCCAATACCTATTTGTACAATAGATCACAAGAACCAAATAAGTTATACTCAAACAAGACGAATTACTCAAGTTTTTTTAGTGAATTCGTTGGCAAGAAATGTGCATTTTCAAAATTCACTAGTAGGGTGCTAAATATAAGATTAGGCTTGTAAACGGGGCGGATCCGGATCGGATCTAGCATATTCAGGTCCGGATCCAATTAATGTAACCGGATTCGAATTCGGATCTCCGAGAGTCTACAAAAGTAGATCCATACTCCAGGATTCGTCGGGTCTTATCGGATCCGGATCTACCAAAGTAGATTCACAATTTTTTTTTATTTTTTATTTTTTTATTTTTTTATTTTTTGCAAAAATGATAAGAGTACTAAATCCACATAATAGCAGCTCTGTTAGATAGTCATTATTAATAACATAATTTTAATTATTTTTTAAATATTATATACAACAATTTTTGAAATGTGAAATGAAAAATATTAAAAAATAATTATAAACTATTACTAATTGAAGAATAATGGATAAAAGATGCAATTTAGTTATCTAGTTACTTCCAAATTGTTTGGGTAACCGTCCATCTCGCTGACAATGGATCATAGCATGCATGAGATCATTGAGACGAGTAAAAATTATGATTAATAAATCTTTTTATTTACTAAAGAAAAAACTAATGATGTGGGGCGAGTATTATATTGTCAACCACGTCAGTAATTGATGTGACCGGAATTGTTAATTTTACGGCGACGTGACATCCGGCCGGCGTTTCCACGTATAATCTCTTACGCGACTGCGATGGATTCAATTTTTTTAATTCTTTCTTTAAACGCCTAATACTTCTCAGGGGCCAAAGGGCCACAAATCTTTTTGTTGCAGCAGCGAGCACTAGCACTGGCACTGGCACTCGCACCAGAACAATTGAATTGTTATTTAACATAACAGCTAAATTCTTGTATCGATTAGGATAAAATTATATATTTTATAATTTATATTATTTTATATTTATTAATTTGTATTATATATTTTATAATTTATATTATTTTATATTTATTAATTTGTTAATTTTTTTAAAAATTGACAGATGTAAAATAATATAAATCACAAGATGTACGATACCAACATATATCTTGATCTATATAAAAATTTTATAATATAACCATTAGTATGAATAATTTATGAAGTCATAAAGTCGTGATTATTTTTTAAAATCAGTTTACATATTAATTCAATCATTAATTTTTTAATTTTAAAAATTTGGTCGAATTTTATTTTTTAACTGAAAATTTTAGTTACGTAGTTTTATCATTTTATCAATTTATATAAATGTAAAAATATCTAGTACTCGTATTCAACAAAAGAAAGCGAAAGGTTTGACCTCAATAATTCATCATTTTGGCTGTCATTAACACTTGTAATATTTAACCAACTAAATGGGTAATGCCATTATCTTGTCCAAAATGAATGGATTAATAAGAAGGTTTAGAAAACGTGTTATGACCGTTCTTAAGTGGTCGATGTCTTTAAGGTGCCCACATTTTAACATGTTCTTTTGGTAATTTTATGATGTTGTTTTCCCACATATTTTCTTCCTTTTAAGTTACCAACATGATTTCATTGTCGCGATGGTGTGTTAAAGTTAGAATCTTTACAATTTCTTGATAAATTAACAACCCCAATCAATTAATGGCTAGTTTAATCCAATACTAGAAGTTATCATTTTTGCAAGGAAACCTATAAAGAATAGAGAAAAAATTCGGTCCACTCCATCTCCATTTTAGTTGTTAATTGAAATGGAAAGAACGAATAATTTATGAAATCAAAGTCCCATTTGGCTTTGAATTCTATGATGACAAGATGGATAAAAGACGATGAGATAAATAAAAGACCTATTTGTTATTGAGTTCTAATTTTATACTAATAGTTTAAAGTGGCTCCAAGATCTTCTATCTCACATTTTATTTTATTTTATATCACACTATTAAATGAATTGTCAAGATTTTATAGAATAATTTTAGTGAGTAATTTTGATAATTTATTTAATAATGTGACAAAGATTAGAATAGAATGAAAGACAAAATACCCTTAACACTCAAAAATGCAATCAATTTCAAAACACTATAAATACGTAAGAGTATTAGACTATTTTATCGAGTCGTTGTTTATTGATGTCAGAAAAGGAAGGGGGGAATGAAGTGCTTTTGAAATACTTCTACTAATTCGTAGCAAAACCAGCCAAGAGAATGCAAAAATAAAAAATGGGAAATACATAAATAATTATATATTACGTACAATTTGTTTGTTGTTATATGGTCTTGAATTTTTTTTTTAAAAAAAGTAAACAAAATGATGTTTCAAGAAAGTTAATTTACTAAATCATTATACTTCTCAGTCAAATTATTTCTTTCAAACAAAGTTCAAGCTTTGTCTTTAATCAGTTTGCAATCTTGATGGTGTTGGTTCAATACCGATTCTTATCTTAACGGACAAAGAATTAGCTTTATTCTCTGTTTGGATTGCATTTTTTGATGAAATTTTAGAAAAATAGTAATGTATCACTTTTTTAAATATGAAACGAAAAATGACAGGAAACGTATTAGGAGAATCCTCAGAAAAAAATGAGTACATTTTATATATCATTCCAATTGTGTTAGAAATCAACACTTCACTTTATAGTTTACACGCAAATGAATAGTTTAATTGCAGTCAATTATTTATTTTGAAAAAAAATAAAAATAATAATTGACTTTTATTTGCTTTCTTCTTTGGTTCCAATTGGCTGAATTTATAGTTTCAAAGCAAGAAACTGTGAATGATAAATTTCTTACCCCCATCTGACTATAACCTCAAGGACCTTAACTGGTCATGAATGAATTCTCAAAGGATAGACTTGACATTAAAAGTCATTGAATATACCCAATAGTTATTTCTAGTTTCAAAATTGTTATTCTTTTAGTTATTGCATGAAACAGAAACGTAATTACGATCCATAATTTAAAAAGAAAGAAAACAAAATAAGGAAACGAGATTTTTTTTTTTTTTCTTTTTTTTAAAGTAGAGGAAAGAAAGGTAAAAGGAAAGGAAACAGAAAGAAAAAGGAAAACTGGGGAAGCAAGGAAACAACAAAAGAGAAAAATATTCATCATTCTCTAAATAATATTTTTTGTAATTATTTCATACACGTTTTCTAATTATATTTTTATCTCAAATATATTTTATAAAAAAAATTATTGCAATAATTTTAAAAATAATTATTATTTAAAATTCAAACGGAGCCAATTTGCAATCATGCATACGTCGCATTTTAAAAAGTTGATATAATAGATAATTATTCTAAATAATATGTGTAATTGTCAAACAATTGTTTAGGGTTCAGCAAAATTGTTGTTTTGTGGAACGAAAGAAGCTTACGGCAACTGAACAAAAACAAAAGCAAACACAAACTATAAGTTATAACAGCACAGAAAAGAAGCAAAAAATATGTACAAAATTAGCAACAAAACAAACTTAAGTAACTGAACCTCAGTTAATGCTGAATCACTCGTTTGACCTGAAATTTGCTACCTGAATTTGTGAAATAAATAAGTTCGTCATTTTCCCTACTCTCACGGACCACCCGTTACTTATAAACTCCCCACGTAAAAATTAGAATTATTAATATATTATTAACATTTTTTTTCTTGTAATCTCAACTAATCTCATTAGATTTGATTAACAGCGAAAATATTGTAGTAGATATTCATTTTTGTAATATTTGTGCAAGAATTATAACTCCAAAATTAGGAGAAAAGCTCCGGCAAAAAAAATAAATTATTTAAATAAATTGAATACTTAAACCATTCGGATATACATTATGGTTAATATTATTATTATGAAATTTTAGTTACAATAATAATTTATTTTATAAAATTTAATTTATATTTAAATATATATAAATAAGATCAAATATCAAATTTATAATTAATGTTAAAAAATCGCTTTTATTTCAGAATTTCTTTAAGGTGAAAATCGTGCCTGGTCCCAAATCCCAATCTGGAAAATTGGCAAATCTATTAGTCAAAACTTTACGCAGGGTTGATATGACATTTGTACAAAAATTCTTCCTCTAAAAATTAACTGAAGTTTGTTGGTTTCTGATAACAAAATTAACTGCTTTTAAAACAAACCCGGCAGAATTAAGAGAAAATAACTACTGAAAAACAGAAATTGAACAGCAACAGCTGACCCGTTCTCTTCTCCCAACTATGCAATTTTAGAAATGGCATTAATATATTTGTGTAATTCAGTTTTTGGTACCCACAATAATTTGTTGTTTTGCCACGTCAAAAAAAAAATCTAAAAATTAACTATTGTGTTACAGTAAAAAATAGGAAACAACGGCATTGTAACAGTATATTGCATTATTAACCCGAGAAATATTTATGTAGACCTGATTTTTTATCCTATTTATAAATCATGTAATGTAAATTAAATGTTATGGAATCTATGACATCAGTTGATGTAAGAAATATTTTATAATATTTAATTTTGATCGTAAACTCTGCAAGTGGAGTTAAAAACCGAGTTTATGTAAATATTTTTCTATTAACCTTTATTAAGAAATTTCACTAGATTGCGCTTGTTTGTTTCAATTTTTTTTTTTAAAAAGGAAGTCATTGCTATTTACTTTAGATACGAAATAAATATTGTAAATCGTTAGATAATTAAAGGAAAAATTGTTGAAATAGTCTTTCAATTTTTTTACTTTAGTCGAAATAGTCTCTCAACTTTTTTTGTAGTCAGAATGGTCCTTCAACTTTTATTTTTTAGCCAAAATAGTCTTTTTATGTGAATTTATCAAAAAAAAAAAAAAAATTTATAGTGGCTCCACCATAAAAGGACTTTTTTGGCTAAAAAATAAAAGTCGAAGAACTATTCTGGTTAAAAAAAAGGTTGAGGGACTATTCTGGCTAAAAAAAAAGTTAAAGGATTATTTTGATTAAAATAAAAAAGTTGAGAGACTATTTTGACGATTTTCCCTTAATTAAAAAATAATGAATCATCTTTATTTTTTTAGTCATCTCAAATACAGCAAAGTGAGTAGACCAAAAATTTGCTCTACAATGTAAAGTAAGTCTCGCTTACTAGTTAAAGACACTAATATTTACTTCATATTATGAAATAAATAACATAAATTTAGTCGTTAAAGACTGTAATATTTACTTTATATTACGAAATAAATAACCTAAATTTATTCGAATAACACGTAGTTTATTTTGGTTGCTTTTTTTTTTTTTTTTTCTCCACTTACTTTCTCGTATGTATAAATGTACGTAAAGTAAGGTACAGAGCAGTGTGGATGAACAGAAATGGAAGAAAAAGCACAAACAAGCGTCCTGAAAGACGAGCGTGCGGATCTGGTCAGCGGTGTTTGACCAAATTGTTCCTCAAAACCAAAGCAAATACGGTACTACAACTTGATTAATACTCGTACGTTATAAATACAACAAAGTTAGAAGAGGAGGGATATTTTGGTAAATCTAAAAATGGTGTCAGTTTTGGTCAATAAGACTAGTATTTAAGATTCGGCCTTGTCTTTGTTGTTGTTGCTCTACCAGCCTTATTTATCTTTTTCTTCCATTTTTTTTTTGGTGTTTGTTGGAAGTATTATATAAACTCCTCGTTTCCCTTTTATCTCTTTCAACATATCTCCTTTATAATCAACAAACACAAGAAGGAGGAAGAGGAGGAGGAGGAGGAATATTATGAGAACTAGAAGAGGACTTTGTTACCCCAAAGTTATTAGTAAGATGTGTTTGGATGAAGAGCAGTTACATAGTAGAACGAGTACGAGGACGAGGACGACGACGACCAAAGCGGTGCTGGTGCTTATAGAAGAAGAGGGGACGAAATGGGAGGTGTTTGGGAGAAAGAACGAGTGGGAGAAAAAAGATTAAGTTGTTGTTGCCTTGTCTAAGAACAAGTAGCTGATGATTGCGACTATTTTGATGCATTACCGGATGATATAGTTGTCTCTATACTCTGCAAACTCAGCTCCACCGCAACTTGTCCTTCTGATTTTACCAACGTTTTAATTACGTATGTCTCCCTTTGAGTATCCTTAATTTTTTTTTTTTTGATTTGGAGTAAGTGAGATTTATTATTGATGGTTTTGAATTAAAAAAAAAAAATTACAGATGCAAAAGATTGAATGGATTAGGACTGCATTCGATGGTATTATCCAAATCATCACAAGCGATGTTAACTGTAAAAGCTTGCAATTGGTCGGAATCCGCTCACCGTTTTCTTAAACTTTGTGCTGATGCCGGAAATGTTGAAGCTTGTTATACCCTCGGCATGGTAGGTGTATATATATTATTTTGAAATTTTATATTTTTTTCAATACAGATGTGGATAATAAATGTAGTCTCGTGCAATTTTAATTTTTTTGATCGTTGCAGATTCGGTTCTATTGTTTGCATAACCGGGGGAGCGGAGCGGCGTTGATGGCTAAAGCAGCGATTAGCTCACACGCGCCGGCTCTTTATTCGCTTTCCGTTATTCAGTTCAACGGCAGCGGAGGCTCCAAGACCGATAAGGATCTCCGAGCTGGTGTTGCTCTTTGCGCCCGAGCCGCTTTCCTTGGCCATATTGATGCGCTCCGGGTATCGGTCACTGCCTTCAGGACGGTTACGGCGTTAAGCAAAACATAGCCGAAGGTCGCCGGTTTCTCGTTCAAGCCAACGCGCGCGAGCTGGCCGCCGTGCTTGTGTATAAGATAACCCCCGCGGCTTTAATCTCCCGCAATTTTCTGATTCCTCTCTCGAACCACCGACACGGCGCCGTCTCGGGAGGATGTCCGCTTTTGAGTGATTTTGGGTGTAATGTTCCGGCGCCGGAGGCTCATCCAGCCAGCCGGTCTTTTTTGACGGAGTGGTTTGCTGCCCGGGACGGGAGTCCGGGTCCGGGTCTGAGATTGTGCTCGCATACGGGTTGTGGACGACCGGAAACTAGAAAGCATGAGTTTCGGAGGTGCTCCGTTTGCGGAGCTGTCAACTATTGCTCACGCGCTTGTCAAGCGCTTGATTGGAAGATGCGACATAAGGCGGAGTGTGCACCGGTGGAGAGATGGCTCGACGAGGATGGTGAAAATGAAGGAAACGTTAACATTAACGGAAATGTTAACGGTGACGTAGGAGTTAACGGAGGTGGTAACGAGGAACATATTGATGAAGTGATGGTGGAGAGCTGAAGTGATAGCGTGGGTTGACGGTGTGAGGGGATGACTGTGAAGGTGACGGTAACGGCACGTGAGTCTAATGAAAATGGGAGCGGAGTGGATGGAAAAGTTAACAGAAGAGGAAAATATACAATTTTGTTGGGTGGAAAAAAAAATGAAACTACCGTAATGTATAGAGGAAATCGAAGTTCGGACGTTTTGATTTCAGATGGAATTTTTATTTTTTGTCAGCAGTATTTAATATGCAATTATAAATTTAGTTTCATTCCAACAAAAAAAAAATAAAAAAATTCTAATATTTTGAATTATATATTTAGTTTAAAATTTTGGAACCTTAATTTCGGTTAAAATAATCTCAATTGCTAAACATGATGATGCCTTGTGCTATTGAGAATGAATCTTGATGTCTCCTCCTTTTCTGACCAAATGATCGAGGGTTGTTCATGTTGCTGCTCTTTTTATCCTTTGTCCAGTATAACAGAATCACATGAGATGTGGGTCATACATATATATATATATATATATACTCACCATTATAACTTGTTTTAATCTTTTCTCTAAAGGGAAAAATGGTAGGTAATGATAGTAGGATGAATAGCCATACGACAATTATCGTTAACAGTTGTAATCTTCCTTAACTTTAGGGTAAAGACTAAAGACTGCTAATACTACTAGTCTTATACAAGAAAAGGTCACCCAAAACTTGTATCTGAGAGAAAGTGATAACAGCTCATAATCGATAGTAACTTCATTTACGTTGAATCTCAGTTTTGAGTTGAGAATCCTCGTATAGGTCCCAACATAACCCAGTAGTCGTAATCAGATTATATGAAAGATTTTGATTCGATTCTAATTACTTTTAATTTTTGATTCATGGATGATCGATTCGACTTTAATTATTTTTAAGATTTAATTGATGTATGATTTATTAATAATTATTATAAATTATTAAAATTTACGTTTATTATTTGCATTGTCCTTCCTGAAAGAAGGAAATACGGAATTAGGGTTATTACTTGTGTACAATATGATTCGTGGTACTGGCTTTATAGAAAAATAAAAAAATAATAATAATAATAAAATAAAATAAAAAGATTAGAAGTGATGGGATGGGATATGGAATCCTAGGTGGTAGTTGTATTATCATTGAAATCACTATGAATTCCGACCAGGAAAAACAATGAATCACTCTCTATATTTTGCCGGTAAAATGGTAGCGCTCCTTTTCTCTGTTTAGGCCATTATGTTGGTCAAAAAAGGCCATGCCAAAGCTGGGAAGTGTAATTGACCAAGAAAAAGAGAAGGGTCAATAACACTTTGCCCCCCTCAATTCGGTAGGTAATTATATTTTACCTTCCTAAATTAAAAAAAAAATTATATTTTATCCCTTATTTACATTATTCATCGTTTACAAATTTTAAAACATCAAGAAAAATCTAATTAAATGATTGAAATAGCCTTAGTATTATATTTTAATTTTTCATATATTTAATTTTGATTTTCAATAGTTATAAAATAATTTTAAAAAAATAAACTAAAATAACAAATTGATATATAAGAAAATATTGAGTTAAATTATATCCTACATTACAATTTACACAACTTAAGCTAAATATTAAAAGTGTAATATATTAAGAGATGTCAAAAAAATCACAAAAGTTTTATAGAAAATATATTGTCACACAATATCCTCTTGAAGAAAAAATCAATAGAAAATAAGTTTATTTGGAAATTGTTCCACCAATATAGTTAAACATTCTTCAAAATACTATCCAATGAAATCCAAATATTAAAAAAAAAAAAAACAATGACTAAGAAATATATTGAAATATTAGGTAGTTTTCTTCCTTATTTTTAAATAATTATCACATCACTATCAAATTTAAATATATAAAAAATCAAAATATAGTATTAAGGGTATTTTAGTCATTTAACTAGAATTTTTTTTAATGTTTTAAAATTTTAAATGGATGAATAATGTGAATGGACGGTAAAAAAAAATTTTTTTGTTTAGGGGAGTAAAGTTTAATTACTTAGTTCAGGCGATAAAGTGTTATTAACCCAAAAAAAAGGAAGCAAAAGAAAGAAAGAAAAAGAATAGATGAAAAAGAAGAGGTAAAGGAATTGTGTGGGGAAGAGGGTAGGCAGTGAAGAGAGGCGCATTATTGGTAGTGGCGAATGTGGTTTGCTTGTTCGTTTGGGGAGCCTACTTTATGCACCGTAAGGAAAAAATTTTATATAGAACTGATCTACAGTAGTATATGAAATGAATTTCTTAATTTATATTCATCTATATTATTTTAATTTATTAAAAATAAATTTTTTTAAAGTAATATTTGATGAACTCCTTGATCCATACTCATTAAAAAGAAGTTTATCCCACTTAATGTGCATCTATCAATGTAAGAATTTTCCATACTCATTAAAAAAAGAAATTTATCTATCTCATTTATTGTAAACCGATCTATGTAAAACTTTTCCCACTATAAATAGCCCCTCTGTAAAGCATGTCAAATATTGAAAATGCAAGTAATCCATAAAAGGACCCGATTGATGCTCTACTAATGTACTGCTTATTCTTCTTTCGTAATGGTAATTATCTCATTATCATTATTATTATTATTATTATTAGTGGCTATCCTAATTCCCAATTCCCAATTCCCAATTCCCAACTCAAATAGGTATAAAAACCAAAGGCCACAGTGACAAAAGTGGTTCAAAGTCTTGCCCATTTAAAGCCGTTTTTGTTGGTTGGAACTTGGAAGTCCATCCAACTAATGTGGTTAATTTGATTTTGAGTACCACACTAAACATGGGGAGACAGTGTGAGCTGATGTGTTTGCTAACCACTTCAGGTTTCTTCTTTTTGAGGGTAACTGAAATCTTGAATGAGATTTGTGCCCATCTGCGGAAGCAAGCTATTGAAATTGGTCAATTTTCGAAAATTAAATACATTCAAGATAATAAAATGATTCAAATTCACAAATTCAGTATCACCGGTTAAAGTTAATACACGCAACAAAATGATATTGGATTAACAATCTAAATTTTAAGTACTTATTCAAATTTTATTTCTTATTTTACGAATTTAATAATACGTGAGTAATTTTATCATTTTATTATTTTGTATAGATGTACTATTGAAATAGTCATTAACAAAAAGTAACATTAAAAGATGTCCAAACGTTATTCTCATATAGTATATGAGTATTGTCAAACAGAAAAGGAAGTAATGCAAAACTTAATTAGTGTAATTCTTGGCTGAAGTTGATGTCTAAACAATTAAGAGTTCTAATTTGTCAGCATAATTATCAATGTAGCGTAACGTACCACTAATCTATTAGTAAATGGTAGTGTTATTGAATGCGAACATGTGCTTGTTTAATGGGATTTAATTTGTAATTGGTTACGTTCGCCTGCGTTTGAGGAGCTGTAAAACACTAAAATCTTGCAATATTTAGGAAGAATTTGTCTCACCGATCTAACTTCTGACAAGGCTTAAATGCAAATAGTTGTCTCAAATGTATGAACCCATAAATATATGAAATCTCACGATCCCAATCGCCATCAGCATTTAGAATTCTATCATGATACAACATAATTGGTGAATTTTAGCTGCTTTTTCTGTAACTAAAGGGACCGTAGTGCATTGTTTGGTTCTTTACAAGAGAAAATTGATAATGAAATATTGAGAATCCCACAACCACCTCATTATTCGCATCACAACTTTATTGTTCCACGATTCCAGCTAATTGCTTGATGCCTCCTCTTCTAGGGGCAAGGGTAGTGAAGTGGTGCACTAGTGCTCCAAAAGAAATTCCTTCTAGGTTAGACGACAGCCTACATGACTGAATTAGACAAGGATGGGCATCAAAAGATCGATATAAAATATAATTAAATTTACGAAAATATATAAATTGAGATGATACTTTAATTTGATACGTGTATGACACAAAAATCTAATCTTTGTGTTAATTTTCTTTCTTTTATATCGTTCTTACTACAAAAACTATCACCGTATACAAAACTTCTATCTCGTCTCTAACTCGAGACAATTATTAATGCAGGTTTATCGTAATTTTTAATGTTAGCAACAAATTAAATCACTACTAGTAATGGTTATGAGGTAAGCCAATCTTCTTTCTCTACGTAAGGTATTTGGTAGAATGCAACAAGTACACTAGTGTGTCATTCCACAAACGAAAGAGGAGTAGTATCTAGATAGGGTTCTGCTTTTGCCAAATCTCAAGTGATTGCTTATTGTATACGACTATTATTTAATAACCGCTGACTTCTCACCAAAAATATTAGGTGGGCATTTGTTCTTTCGCATGCTGCATGATCAAACATGTACAAATATCCAACTCTGATTTTCTTTCCTTTTTTAAAAAATTAATTAATTACTACTAGTCTTGGTTAATAATTTTATAGTGCTAGGACACATTTACAAGTTTTAGTTTAGACTTTTAGTTGGGATTAATTAAGCATTTCTAAATCCTAGTAGTGCTAGAGAACAACTTCTAAGTGATTGAGTAGGGACCCTCTATGACTATGATAGCTGCAAAGTAATACTATTCAACAGCTGTTGTTGTTCAGCGAGCAATAAAAGAGGAGTGTCACGCATGCAACTCTGTATATTTCCTTGGAAAATTGGGTGCAACATGTGCCCATGTATATAGTCTCTACTAGATTTGTAGACGTAGTTCTTGATAGATGACACAATACTACAAACTGTGGTGCACAGAAAATTCTAAAATGACCCAATTTACAGTTTATATAGTATATTTTTTGGTTTAAAATTGACTAACAAATTTACAACACGTTAAAGAATATCAAAAAAAAAAAAAAAAAAATAGTCATGATTATGCCGTATTTAGGCACTCAAAAATTCCAACCTTAGGTAGTTAAATAACTGCTATTTAGTGGAAATAGTTATGCTGACTTTTATTTGGTCGAAATCACAAGAAATCAAAATATGAATTAGTCAAGGATATCACCTAATTTTTTCTCCTCTAAAAAATATGAATTAGTCAAGGATAGAGACCTAATTTTTTCTCCTCTAATTCCACTTTCAGTCCCATTCCATCACTTCCATCAAATATTCAAATGATATTCTCTTTTTGTCAAATTTTCATTGTTTCCTCAATTTCTTTCCTTCGTACAAATGAAATTCAATATCTTCTAGATTATCCCATGATTATGTCATGCATATGCATTACAACACAATGCATAGTTAATAAAATACAACCAAAAAGTCTTTTTCTTTTCCTGCCAAAAGAAAATTTGATTCCTTGTGTCTACACCCTAAGTAATGAGAAGAACTAATATTCTCTGTATTAGCCTAACTGGGCCCAGAAAAAGGTTAAATCCCCTCAATTCTCCATTCCATGGGCCCTATCTGGGCCTAAAGTGTTTCAACCTTTGTTTTTTCACATTTGTTTTTTTTTTTTTTTCTCGAAGTTTCCGATGTTAGAACTTTTGATAGTAATTTTATTGTTGGAATCAGATTAACAACTATGCATAATAATCAACGTCACTCGAAGTACGGCAGCTATGAAGAAAAAGCGATCAAACATCCCAAAGCCCAATTTTATCAACCGGCCCAATTCATGCTTCCACTAAACTAGATTCTTTCTAATGCCTTGGAAACAGATCGCCAGATCACGTTACTAATTTCTGCACAATCCACTTCTAATACTGGATTATTTGGCCCAAATAACTATTTGCAGAATTGGTTAGCAAACCAGGCCCATATTAATTCACGTAAAAGGCCTAATAAATAGCCCAGTAATTAGAATATTAGCCGAGTGAGCTCCGAAGCTTCGCGGTTAACAACGTTGGCAACTCAGCTCTCAGCTCTCGACGACTGCTAAATTTACGATCGTCATCAGGTACTCAAATCTGTTAGCTAATTTTCATCTCTTTTTTGTTAATTTATTTTCTCATTTAATATTTTCATAAAAAACACCTTGAATTTTATTTTCTTTAAATATTTAAGCCTCATCAAATTGTTCCACCTAGGGTTCCAATTGTAATTATGAATTTCCAATTTTATCTAAGATTTCTCTCTTATCTTGATTTAAATTTGAAAATTCCAGAATTAAAATTATCATTAGTATCAAGAAAACATAATCTGGGACTTAACTTCTTAATTTTTATTTTTTTTTATGGGAGGGGGTTTTAATTCCACTCTGGATTTGTGTGTGTGTGTGTGGCTGTGGCTAATAAAGGCAGGAGAAAAAGGGGGAAATGCAAGACAATGAAATTTATAATGGAATTTGCTGAGAATTTAATACTGAGGTTGATGGAAGATCCGAAGGAGAGGGATAGGAAGTTTAGGGAGCATGTGTACCATTTGAAAGACAGGTGCAAGAAGACAAAGGAAATGTGGAGCCTGCCTCTGCGTCCGTATGGATTTTGGACATTCGAACGCCATAATTCCCAGATTTTCTGGGATTCTCAGATCAGCCAAGTTCCTGGACGCCGTGATCCCTATGATGACCTCCTTCAGGATGCCTACAATGCCGATGCTGCCTCCACCGCTTCCTCCTCCAAGAAATAGTATGTAAAAAGCTTTGACTTATGCAATGTGTCAATATGTATGTACATATTGCTGTGTGAATTCTTATAATGTCTTATTGTTTGTCTGCGTTGGCAGGGGTGAGGATGGTGGGGGAATTTCTTGTGGTTTGGAAGCTTAATTGATTTATAAGCTGTCCGAGTAGAAGAGAGTGTTAATTTAACTTCAGGCTTTTTGACACGATGCTTTGTTTTTTTAAAGCTTGAGTATATGTGAAACACTATATCTTGTACTGCTGCATTCAAATCTATAATCTTGTGTATATGATTTGTGACAAACAATCTGACGGTTACTCGTGTGACTCGCGTCTCTGAGACATCATGACATTAACTTTTCTAAAAAAAGCTATTTTTATCTTTTTGATGCACTATCCTTTCGTGGTTTACTCCATTTTTCTATTTTTTCTCTTAATTTAGATTTAGATATGTGCAGTATTTTCCACTCCATTTTGAAATGATTATAAGTGCTACCTCTCAACTTACAAGCCCTTTTTTCTGGCAGAGAAGGTTGTATGCTGCCTCCCTTCTTCTTCTAACAGGGATCTGCATCTTCTGCTCTGTCTAGCATGTTCTTGCGTGGTCACAAAGTGCATCACTTTTTTGTCCCCTTGCTCTACATGCGTCAAGATGCAGATTTTTGTTTTAATTTGGATTAAGATCACCACTTGCATCATCCTGGGAGGTGTTTCTAGAAACATAGTTATGTTTCTCAGCCACATCATGCAGCCTTCTAGATTATAGTGTTGCTATCATTGTTATATCATTGTTATCGTTTGATGTTAAGGTGGTTATTCTTGAGGAATATTTCTCAAAACAGTCAAAGACAGGCTGCTTACTCATTTTATTGATATTTTTTGTTTGCAGATGCTGGGAAATCGACCAAAAAGCAAAAGGGAAAAGTGCTTTAGAGCTTTATTGAGTCTTGGTGCTTCCTTTGGTGATAATTTGTAGTTAAATGCCGAATACTTTTGCTGCTGCTATTTTGAACTTCAAATAAAGATGTTCAAATTGTATTGATGTCACTTCTCAATGCATTGTTTGCTTGTTTGCCTCTTAAGTGCGTAATGTTTTGTGACTGTTAAATTGGAGCAATAACCATTACATGCGGTGCCATGGCCTTGTAGTTGAGCTCGTTATGACTTCTTTTTTTTTTTTTAAAGATGAGTTGTCGCATGTTATTTGTTTGAAGATATGAATTAAGAAAACAAAGGTTGAAACACTTTAGGCCCAAATAATCATATACAGATGATAAACTGCTAGTGATTACGCTTACGGACACTCTCTAGAGATTTGTTGTTTATGAAACAATGGTATTCTCATTATCTGTGCTTTTCTAAATCCAATTTGCCTCTGAAAAAGCTAAAATTTGTCCATCAAATAATTGTGAAATGTCCCTTTTCTTTGGTAAGAAAATAGAAAAGTGATTTCTAAGATGTCCGTCAAATAATTCTGAAAGGTCCCTTTTTCTTTGGTAAGAAAATAGAAAAGTGATTTCTAAGGTGTCCTTGATCCTCGTGAAATGGTTTGTATACTTCGTGGTTAAATTCATGCTAGGAAATGCTGAATGCTCATACACGAGGCTTCCTAGTCTCTGCGATCTCTCTGCCATTCTGATGAACAAAGGATGCTTGGCTGGGTATCACGCAAATTCTTCTGAAAGAGGAATTAGAAAAGTAAAACAGCATAGCTTGCATTTGCAGCACACCCAAGCAAATGCGTCTGCAGCATGGGTATATGAAACACTTCATGAGAAGCAGCCACGTTTAGAAAATTATAAGGGTCCATGGATCTCTTCTCTGTAAACCTAGACTAGCATGGTTCACACCACTATCCTCCTAAATCTCCTTCAAGGCATGACTGATACCAACATGATTAGCACAGAACTGAAGATGTCCATAGATTCACAGATGTATTAAGAAGAATCTTATTTAGAGAATCACCAATGATTTATAACAAAAAAAAAAGCCAGAAGAATGCAAGAGGTATGAGGTGGAAGGTTAAAACCATCTAAAAAGTTCGAACAAACTCACACACATCATATTTCACATGAATATTCAGAGAAACTTTATACAGAGATTCAGTGACCACTCCAGCAGAAATTACTTAAACCAGAGTCTCCATAGCTCACTTATAAACTACTTCATTGGAAACACAATCCTTCTAATCTGAATCACTAGAACTAGTACCATCATCCTTTTTTGCTGCAGCTCCCTCCACTTGTTTATACGCCTGTACGACGTCTTCAATTATCAGGAATTGACGGGAAATAGCTGAAGCTATGATAACCCCTGGCATCCATCTTTGCAATAAATCCGTTATACTTCCTGGACCAACAAGCAACAGTCGGGATGGCTCTCTCTCCCACTGCATGCAGAGGCGGATAGCGATCGAGTCCATACCATACCACTGCTATTTGGCTCACAGCAAAGTTCTTGAACAGTGAAGCAGCATGACAAATGGCTGCACAAGGACCACTAACTTGAGCTTCCTGCACCAACTTTTGGGCAACATGCGAACCCTTCTTGACTAGATCCTCTGTTTTATTGACAATCTTTTTGGCCACTGGTGGAGCATGCTCATCAAATTTCTTCGTTACATCATCAACCTAGTACCACAGAACAAAACCGAAGAATAAGACAGCATTTGTAGGTTTATATACACGTGTACAAATATAATTCTATTAACAAAGGAAGAATTACGAAAGCACATGAGCCGCATCACACAATTACCAAAAATTGGAAGAAAAAACCCAATTTTAAAAAAAAAAACCAAACACACACAGACACACACACAAAAAAAAAAAGACCATTCTATTTGCTATCACTTAAAGAAATACACAGAGAAGAAAACCTTAGTTCAACTCGGACAAGAAAAACTCCACGGAAATCTGGAGCATTTCGCGATGTAGTCAAAACATAGTCAAGGATTGTCAATAAGAAGATGACCCTGAAAAACAGT
Source organism: Cinchona pubescens (assembly GCA_025175665.1). Classification (NCBI taxonomy): domain Eukaryota; kingdom Viridiplantae; phylum Streptophyta; class Magnoliopsida; order Gentianales; family Rubiaceae; genus Cinchona; species Cinchona pubescens. The sequence continues at coordinate 1,706,488 of JANKKI010000141.1, forward strand.
ATTAAACAAAAACTACATGCCTAAAATGCATCAAGAACATTACAGCAAATATCACCACATCAATGAATCAATCATTTCCGACAAAAGAACTTATATCCCAAAATTTTCAGCCTGTAATACAACTATCTGATCAAAACTTCCAACTTAACCATCCAACGGTGTTCGCTATTAAGAATCACTACGAACATTTCAAAATAACAATAAATCGTCACCAATATTAACAAGTAGCCGCAAATATTCTCTACTTAAACTGGAAATTAAAATTGCAATATAATGAAAATTCCCCTATTAATTTACATTAATCTCCAATAATTTCTATCAAATCTAACTAATTAACAAGAAATAAGATAATAATAGATCAAATAAATGATAAATTATACAACCTTCAAAATAACAATAAATCGTCACAATATTAACAAGTAGCCCCAAATATTCTCTACTTAAACTGGAAATTAAAATTGCAATATCATGAAAATTCCCCTATTAATTTACATTAATCTCCAATAATTTCTATCGAATCTAACTAATTAACAAGAAATAAGATAATAATATATCAAATAAATGATAAATTATACAACCTTGTTATCCAGGAAAACAAGGAGATCATCAGGAAGTCCTTTGAATCTCTCGTAAACGGGGCCCACGACAGTTGTAACGGCGTTCTCTACCGACTCCACGGTTGATTTTAACGGTCCAGAATTTTGCTTAGCGTAATTTGTGTCCGTACAAGTGCGAAACCAAAACGACGGCGTTGATCAACCGATGACACTGACGAATCCTAAATGCTTTAATTCCCCTTCACTTTTCTCCATCTCAACCTACAAATTCCCACACGAAATTTTCGCATAATTAAATAAAAACAAAATCGAGAGTTTAGTTTTTTTTTTTTTTTTTTTTACAGCAGAAAAATTAATTTATATAGAAATTTGTACCTGATTGGAAATAATTTTTGATCGCCTGCTAAAAGTAGGTGCTGAGTGAGCGGATAGAAATGATCAAAAAGGGATTTATAACTTTTTTTTCCAAGGCAAAGAAGGTTTGGATAGGGTGTATATATTAGGATGGAGCTTTGGGTGTGAATCAGGATTTATGTATAATCGACGGTGTAGATTGTTCCACGTGGTGGACAATGTGGGCTTTGTGCAAGATTCCTTGCTTCGAATCACAATGAGGAGTTAAAGAGCAATGATGATTCGGTTTTCTTTGTCAAAGAAATGGCTTCCGATATGCCACGTGGCACTTGTAAGAAATATCTTCGCAGAGTAATTAATTTTTTGTTTTATTTTTTTTTCCAATAATCTTTTCTTTTGACGATATCGAAAGTTCGAGAGAAGGTCATGAAGGGTCGGTCCATTGCATTAATGACGTGACACCACTGGCCATAGTCTATTATAATGAAGAAATTCCAGATGATACTTCGCTTGTGTTGTCTTCATCAACAATTGCACTTGTCATAATCAAAAATTTTACTATTAATTTGCAACTTAGTTTCCTTGTTTCTTCTCTAACATTTGTTTTATTATTCCCCACATTCCTTTTAAATATTACTTTAAACTTTACTACAGAGAATTAGAATGTTATTAAATAATATAAATTTTAAACAAAATAAATTTTATATAATTAATAATAAAAGAAAAGAGTTCTAATATTAATGTCTTTCATCATACTAATTAATAAAATAAAAATAAAATTAGTAAGAAAAAATTAATATTTAAAATGAAATAAAAAAATTCTAAAATGACACTAGAAAGAAAACGAGCAAATTTTATAATTTTTTTTAAATATTATTTTTTTATGCTTTAAATATTTTTTTTACACAGTATAATATTATATACTTAAATAATTTATATTATATAAATTTTTAATATTAAAGAAATAATATTTTAAAAAAAGTTGTAAAATTTCCTAATAATTCGTTAGTAGGCAATCTACTAAAAAATACTAAAAATATTGACACTATCTGAACAACAAGAGTTACTAGTTATTCTTGCCATCATTTTCGACACATTTTACGACCCAAGACCGCTAACGTGGTCTCTAGAAGGCACGGAGCCAGGGAACAATAACAGTGACGTTCTGGTTATCCATATTAACAGTAACAGGAGTAGCAGATATACAGGCTATCCAGGAGATTTACAACATTCAAAATCTACTTAATCAATTGCTGTAGCATATGACGTGACGATATTCCTACCATTTCTAGCCTCTGAACTGCAAATAAAAGGGTAAGGAACCGAAAAAAGTTGTACCAGGAATTGGAATATGAACAAAAAAGTTATCTAATGTGTAAACTAACCGAGTGCACCTAATAAACGATCAATGTACGTGAAAACAGAATCAGGCATGTATAAATGGAAGTACATCTGAAAAAACATGATTCAAGAGCTTTCACTGAGCTTGAGATTTCTGGCGCTTTCTGTACTGAAGGATGGGCTCTTTGACCTGTGAAACAAAAATGGTATTAGGAAGACAAGATTTATACAGTTTATGCCAATGACAGAGGATCACAAACACCAAATTGCAATCAGGAAGATGGAAAATTTGGATTGTACCGTGCTTGCTTTCCTAACACGTTTGCCCTGGGTGGACCTGCTACAGATAACTGTGTCAATTTCTTCGCGGTCATTTGTGTTTGCTTTATCCCTGCCATTTTTGGCTACTAGGGCAAAACTCTCAATAGAAGCTAGAGGCTGCATAACGCCAAAATGTTTGAAATCAAACCCCTGAACAAAACTGCATTTTAAGATATGTCAGGTTTTTATCATTTTACGACCAAACAAACCTCAGCTCTGCTCATGGGTGTGTTTCCATGCCCCTTTCTCTTTGAGACAGTCTGTTCACTTCTAATAGACCCGTTGTTGTACAGATCAGATCTTCCTCTGGTACGCGTGAGATCTGATCCGATAGAGTGAAGGGCGCCGCAGGTGGACAAGTCCTCAGGATTTTTGCCTATTAAGCCAGCAGCGACCTTGTTAGTTTCTTACCATATAAAAAAGCTAGCACTTTCTCCACAAGTATTAGCCTATTAGGAGGTAGGATCAAGTACCAATTGCCTCTATTTCTGGATGGTTGAACTCTTTAGCTGATCCATTCACATCCATATACTGGCAAACAAAACATAAAAGAAACAGATTAACTAGGAGATTATGAAGTGGGAAATTATGCTTCTTAAGTAAAACTATGACTTCACCATGACATCTATGTCAAGGGCTCTCTTGACTTCCAACATCTTTTTCTCTGTCAGATCTGAGTATATGTATAACACGCCTCCCTAACGATAAAAAATGAGAAATGTAAGTGACAGCATGCTAGATTTTTCCAAGCATAACCATGAGATGCATGTTTAAACTGAATATACCTAATCTGCGGTAATTCTTGGCCTCAACAAAACCATCTCGAGTCATTTTATCAATTAACTTGCGTACAGTAGTCAGGTTGGCTTCTCCTTCAAGCTTATTCTGCAGCTTCGTAACAGTGGTGTAGTTCATTGGGAGAGCATGATACAGAGCCTGGAGAAAGACAATGATATCATACACCATGCAGAAAAGCAGGAAAGCATAATAAGGATATTGTTAAGACAGGAAAAGAGCAACTTGATACTCTTACCATGATCTTCTGAGATTCAATGCAGAAATAAGACAAAGCTTTGGAGTCCAAGGTGTTCACTCTTTAGATAAACAATCTTCCACAAAGACTGAACTATCGGGTTTTGCTTTAAACTTCTAATGAACACATAATGAAGAACCTATTAGCTCTGAACAGCTATAGTTTCCAAAGTATGTGCACTAGCTGCATTTCAACAACTCTGGTCTCTGGTTGAAACAATAGCTGCAATAGTTGCACTTTAGAAGGATGTGAAATGCAATAGTTGCATTTCCATAATAAAGTAGTCTTCTCTCAACAATAAATCACACTCAACAAATTAAGCTTTACTGGGCAATGTAAAATCTAATGCAATTTTTCTTTCTTGTTATATAAACTAATAGCACCTCATACTGCACATTCATGTGCTCAATAATATACGGCAACGAATGTTCAATTGACTTCACATGTTTTATCCAGGAAAGGAATTAAGATTGACAAGATTAAATGCTAACTAGCTCAAATTTCATCCAGGGAATTCCAATATTCCTTACCTTCATGTACATGTGATCTTCACCTCTATTGTACTTGCGATGTTGTAACATTTGTGCATCAGTCTCTTCTTTCACAACATCGAACTCGTATTCAAGTTTCTGCAGCTAATATTTCATCAAGGACATCAAGGCAAATAAATAAGATACAATAACAGCTACGAGTCAAATTACTAAACAAACAAAAAAAATTCAACCTTCTGTTTGTTGATATCATAACCATCTGCACCAGATTTTGATAATAAACCCTCTTTAGAGAGCTTGTCCATGATTTCTGATACGAATAAAACCAGGCCACAGTTATCAAAAATTTGTAAACTAAATTTCTTGTGATATCAGCTTTATGACGAAACAGGTCTCCAAAACTACCTTCAATCAAGACCTGCAATTGAAAATTTACAGTAAGAGCATAAACCATTATTATGAAGTTGAGAGTAATTGACAAAATTCGAAAAACTTGCAGAGGAAAGAATTTTATTATACACAATTCAACATCCAAACCATTGCTTACCACTGAGATGTCAGGAAAGCTTGACAGAATGTCAGTAAGTTCAAATGTTTCAAGGTGGTAAGAGTTGATCCAGTCCTTCACCCGCCCTAATTGTTGTTCATCCTCTTCCAGATCCTGAGTAGTATCATCTGGACAAATATCATGTCATGCATCAGATCATGATCCTGAAGGCCAGTACAATCTGTTAAACTAGAGCATGTATACCTTCATTAACCATGGTGCTATTGTCAGGACCCTGTTGCTTTTCTGCCAAGGGAGTCATTGTTTAGAGAAGTTTAAATTCTGAAATCCTGTCAAATGTGAATGTGTCAGAGTTACGAAGCATAATGAATAGCATCCATTTACCAACAGGCGCAACTATGTATTGTTCTTCATCTGATAGACTTGCCTGAAATGAGTTATAATTCACAAATATTAGTCCGTTTCAAAAATCTCCAACTACTTGCAAATGTGGGAAATAGGTAAACAGAAAGTGCTTAGAACATAGTATTACATCACTATCAGAATTACTATCCCCATCTCTCTGGAGAGAATCAGCTCCCAAGCTCACATCATCAAGGTTGTCTTCATTTTCATCATCACAAGGATCAAGTACGCTCTTAACCTGCACAAGTTCCCCATGGCCTTTGCACGTTAACTATGGCTCTTGAACTGAATACCATTCTAATTCCAGCAGCTCTATTACTTACCTTCAGAGCTAATATCAAATGCTTGCTGTTGACCTTTCCAACTTCCATCTTGAGAGGACTCTTAATCCAAGTATTATGAGCTTCCTCTTCGGTGCAGCCTCGAAAGAAGGGAGGCTCATAATCAGCAGGCTGCAAGATCAAAAGGCTTTCGCTTTTTATTGTTTAATTGGAAAATCTGGGAAACCAACAATGAAACTTGTAAAATTCTTAATTTGACAGTTTCTGCATATGGAGCTCTATAAAAGGTCAATTAATCCATGAGATACCTGCCATAACCAAGACCAGAACAACTTCAGTCCTAACAGAACACTAAACCATCACCTACACATATCAATTTTGTGCCAGACTTTTCCTATGGTGAAGCTAAGAACAATAGAAAGAATATGATTCTATTGGATCACATTCTTAAACCTTTACGTTACTACGTCACGGACGCCAGCATTTACACAAGAAAAACAGAAAGCCTAGCTATGCATACATACAAATTGACTACTAGAACTTCGATGAAATGTGTTAAGAGTTGAGACATCTTCACAAACTCTTGTTCATCTAACGAGTGATGAGAAATCAAAGAAAATAATTGGAATGTCCAACTTAAGTGAAGCACATACCGTGATATCATCATAGTATAGGAGCTTCATCAATATAGTACGCTGAAACAAAAGAAAGCATGTGAAGGTTAACATCATGAAAGAAGGGGAAAAAAATTCAAGTATCAGTAGCAGATGCAAATGCAATTCAGCTTTTTGGGAAGGGAAAAAAAAAGAGAGCGAGAGAGAGAGAGAGAGAGAAAGAAAGGGACCTCTTCTGGCATCTTGTCCAGAGTTCTCATCAGTTGAACCAATGTTCGGACCATCTTACAAGCAGAACTCCTGAAAATAATGTTTCGATATAAACTCCAAATATTGTAGTCAAGTAACTTCCAACATAATGAAAAGGGGAATCCAAGACCTGCGCAACTTTTCTTTCTTAAACTACCTCATTTGATTGGGAGTTATTTCTGTAGTAGAATTATACTTGAAAGTTCCTCCCTTCTTAGTTCCAGCACGATTAACGTTCATTGAAACTTCTTGAGATTCAGAATTTGAATAACTGAAAGAAACTGAGGGAGCAAAAGTCTTAGCATATGCCAAATATTATAAAACACAAAATCAGAAAGCTTCATCTATGTTCTGCTTTATGCAATCAGTTCATCACTAAACTTTTATTCCCAGCATGGATGTTGCAACTGGGATGAGCCTCACAAATGTATTACCTCAAGGATGAAAATGACATGAAATTGGCTCTAATTCTACATTTCCTTCTTTATCTAGAGTTGTTCTATGAATATCACAGGTCAAATTCTCAAGAGAATTATCTAGCAGCATCTTACACGCATATTCTTCAATCATTGGCCCTTCGATTGCTTCACACACACAGAAGAGAAGTGTTTTCAGATACTTCTTCTGTAATGCATCTTATAAACACCTACAAACATAAAGAAACAACACTACCAATTAATGCAAAGAGAAGAAAATTTTCTGAGTGATAAGTCCAGCAGATAAGTAGATAGACATACCTTTCTCCATCCAGTCAATGAGTCTGCGTGACTCAGCATCCATTGGCATTAGTTTTTTAATCTTCATCTCTGATTATGAGACAAGAAATACCAAAATCAATCCTAAAAATTTATGTTAGCTCGTACGGGAAAGTGTCTGGTAAAACAATACCTAAGGCTGGAACCAATTTATCATTGAAATACTTCTCAGGAAAAAGACCTCTGATGTAACTAATGTTGAATATGGCAATTCGCAGCAAATTCCTGGTCTGAACCAATCAAGAACATTAGATGAATAGGATGCAAAGTTTAGTTGATGCAGACATCTCATATTTTCTTAGCTCCTATAGGTGTCCAACAAACAGTAGAAATTCTAAATGAAATTTCAAACAAAAAATTGGCTGAGATTAAAAAAAAAAAAAAAGCTAACAACAACAACAATCAGATTAATCAATAATTTCAGTTTGGTGCGAGATTTACTGTTGTCACCAGTAGTTAAGCTGGTAAATCAGATTTACATGATTAATATAAAGGACCTGTAGCACATAATTAATCAGAAAAAGGCAAGTGAATCACATAACTCAACGTGAAAATTCGATCAACTTTAAATTTGAATGCAATGGTAATAACAAATGGCAAATCAAGAGAGAAACAACAGAAATATATCCAGTACTCTCTCAGATCTACTAATATAGATATCATGAAACTAATCAGACCAACAGAGAAACTAAAATTCAAACATCAAGCATCTTATATCACTATAATGAGATCAACAAGCATAACAGAATTCCTGAGTTGAAAACGCAGCTGTTTACTCCAAAAATTCACCAATGAAATTCTAATACACTTGGATTATTCAAGTAAACCTCGACATAAAACATAGTTGACAGAATCTCACGATACCGACACTGGAATCATCCAAACTAGCCACAATTTAAAAAAAAAAAAAAAGAGTAGTAAGATGATTAGAGCGAGAAAATTTTCAATTAAATCACTGAAACATAATGTAGAGAAACTAAGTTATATATCTCCTGATTAAAATCTTTACAACAACTCCAGAAAATACACAATCTGGAACAATTATAGCTGAAAATGAGCTGGTACCTTCATAAATTCACTCGATCAACATTTCACAGAAGATCAAAAGATATCTAAAAAAAATTTACTAAAAAACATGAAATTAATTCATGAATAAAATTACTAGGAGAAGCGAGTCCTGCTCTGTGATCTCCGATTCCTTCACTTTTTGCACCACAACCTGAAAATTGAAGAGCAAAATTTATAGTGATTTCTCGAATTTTAAACTAGAATTTTCGGAATTAGAAACGGAATTGAAATTCGAGAACTAATGAAACCGAAGAATTCACCATTTTTTTGCGAGATTGTGATTTCTGATAGACTTCAAAACTTGCGGAGGAAGACAGTCGTCAAAATTTAAAATGCGTTTGGAGAAATAATGGAATGAGGAAACTGGCGGAACTTAGAAAGACGGAATGGGGAGGGTGTATATGCGTGGAAGTTAACCGTGGTTAGGTTAAAAATTAATTCGGTTAAATTGATAGTGTAAACTGTACTTACAAGTTACAGTACACAATATAAGTTTATAAAATACAGTATTATGATACGAGCAAACAATCTCACAATCCTTCAACTTTTATGTTGGTGTGTTTTTAGCTATCAAACTATTATTTGTATTATCTACTTAATTTTTTAAAATATATATTTTTGGTCATTCTGTTAAAATTTATAGTTAATTTTAACAGCAGTAAGGATAAATTTGTCATTTCACTATTTTATATTTTTTTCTAAATAATTTTGTTTTGATTTTTTTTTGCTGGTGCTTTTTGTGACGATAAAAAATAATAATAATAATGTATAAGATTGTATTTCGTTGAATAACACCATAAAAATAAAATAAAACATAGAAGAAAACCACATTAAATTACAAAGTTGGCCCTTGTGTTGTTAGTTTTAATGATAAATTTTGACGGAATTGTCACAAATATATTTTTTAAAAAGTTTAGTAGGTAAATTAATATGTTTTATAATTCAATGGCCAAAAGTATACAAATATAAAAGTTTAGATGGGCTATGAGGTTATTTGCCCAAAAAAAATCAAAACAAAATAATTTAGAAAATATATAAAACAGTGAAATGACAAATTTATCCTTACTGCCGTTAAACTTAACTATAAATTTTAACAGAATCACCAAAAATATACATTTTAAAAAGTTGAGTGGATAAAACAATATAAATAATAGTTTGATGATTAAAATTATACAAACATAAAAATTCAGGAGGCTGTGGGTTGTTTGTCCTATAAATAATTAAAATACAACGAGATGATTATAAAAATTTTGACAAATATATATTAATATATCTATGATATAATGTCATAGACAGAACCATACCATAGTCGTCCAAAAATAACTTATGAATATAAAGACACATTGACATTGTAGGCTATGTGTATCATTCAAGAGTGTAATTGTTCTTGCCACAAAATTCTTTAGACGTAGGGGAACACCCAGGCGTTAGAATGTACTATTATTCACCACAAATCTCTTTGAGTTCATTTTATTTGTTTGGTTTTCTTCTTCGCATCAACGAAAATCTCTCATCTTAAGTTGTTGCCATTTTTAAACTCTTTTTTCCTGGTCATCCACCTTGTTTGCCCTTTTTTTTTGGCTGTCTGATTGTTCACCATGCTAGCTATTTGCTGTTTCTAAGATTGCATATTCTGTTGAATATGGCATTTCTCAATTTGCTGATTTGATAGTATACTGTTATTGTTATGTTTGTAGAACTTGAATGTCCATCAGTTGTTCATAGCATCTTCACGAGGCATGATGTGCTAATTGGCCTTCAAAAATTCTCACTGTGAATAATTTTCTTCAACTTCCGCAATGTGTCTCTTGCTTCTTTCAAGTTAGGCAAGAAAAATATGTTGAATGATAATATTCTTCTTCTTTTTTTCCCTGTGCCTGTATGTTGTGCAGTGCTTCTGCTCTTGACCACTTTGAGTTGCTGACATCCTGTCATTCACTGCTTTTGATGTATGCTAATAACGGTTGTAGCAATTGGACCAATGGGAATGCAATTCACGACGTTCTCAAACATAAAAAGAAATTCAGTCTGTTTTAGCAATCCCACCAACGTAATAGGGAGCATCAAATTACTTGAATGTAGCAAGCAGTACAGATCAGGTCCCGTTATCTACCAAGAAATCATACTCCGTTCTCTACCAATCCTAGTTTATCTAATAACAACCAAAATTCTGTATATACACATTTAAAATCAGTAATGGTAAATACAATACTCCCCCCATAACAGGACGAGGAGAACCCAGAACAAAAACAAAAGCAAAATGCAGACTAAATAGGAGATTGTGGATATTAAAAGGAAATGAACGCATGGAGTGTCAATACCCAATAGGCATGTCATAAAATGCAGATAACGGACGCTGCAATGAAATGAGTTCAAATCTGCAAAAAGTGCCACGGCAAACATTCTAACGTTTCTCAAGAATGCAATGAAAATCAGCATAATTTATTCCTTCATTTGAGACTTTAAACAAGCATCTGTATCACGTTTGTAACTTAACCTTCCACCTAGTTCTGAAGAATACCAGATCTAACTCGAGTCAACAATTAAACAGCAGAAAGTTATTTAAAAGAAAACGAAAAACCTAACCCGAGTCCAAGAGTGAATCTCTGGTACTTAGGTCAACCGGAAAATGGCCTGTAAGAAGCATGTTTTTCTTCTCTTGAACTAATGTTGTTTCAAGATCATTTCTTACATGCTCACACATGCTATTTCCAATTCTGAAATACAGTATAACCTGATCTATGTGCTCATCTTTCAAGAGGATCTCCTCTATTAGAGCTTAAAGGACAAACTGCTGCAGCTATTTTCTCTCGAAGGTTAAATTTCTTGGCAATCAGTGGCCGTACATCCTCAACTTTCCGTCATCCGACTAAACTTTCCAAGAATGGAAGCAATGTAAGCAATTCTGTATCTGAACGATCATCAAACCAGCTCTCTATTGGTATTCCATTGTCTATCTGAAACCCAAATACCTGAAAATAATATTATTGTGTCAATCGAACGAAAGACAAAATCTTATAGATATTCCAACAAATCCATGAATTTTTAAATGTTAGAACAATCATAAGTTAATTTTAACTTCCTACCAAAGTTGGATGGTCAAACTTATATTAGAACATATGCAGACCAATTACGCATTGATGCATTTGGTTCTTAGTCAGAAAATGCCTATGGTGAAACCTTGCATAACCTAATGAGCAGACTTAATTACCACACTACCAGATAAAGAAAGTAGTCAACACAATTATCAGGAAGCAAGGGAGTAATAAGAATCCTCTCTGTGTAACTTAAACCAACTAAACAGGACAGAAACTATAGTTTCCATGGCTAAGATTCCTGTAAAATTGACGACTGCATAGGTATCTATCTTTACACAGAAATGAAACATTTAAAGTAAAGAATCTTCGCATATTTTCAACATACATTATCAGAACAAAAGGGAAAAGAGACATTAGCAAATCACAATTCTTTAGCTATCTGCAAAGGGCAAGAATGTGGCAGCATTACCTGGGGAGAGTTATCAACTATAATCACATGTGCTAAGTCACGGCCAAGAACTGACAGATCTTTGAGATAATTTCCATCAACAAGCACACAGGACTCACGGAAAACACGGTGGCGAAATATTTTCCTCTTTGGGTCTAGTACGTTCAGAAGCTGCTCAGCATAAATGCTCTGGCTGGCTGTGAAAATGATAATCTCAAAAAGGCCAGATACCCTATCCATGAAATTTCGAAGATGAGGACGGCATCTAACAAATACAGTATGCTCCTTCATGTTGAAATTGACAGAAAAGGTAAAATCTGCATCATCACAAGGTTCAAGTGTGGAGTGCACCAAGGTCTCTGTCAATTAATATAATTTGTATTAGCAACCATAAATTACATAACTACTTTGATAATTGTCCATGAAAGTTATCAACAGTACACCAAATGTAGTAACTTAGAGCTAAAAATGTAGGCACAGCCAGCATCCCCATATGAATTCAGATGTAGGTAGGTAACTATCTAGTTGAATAGCTATAGCTGCAAATGGACAATTTAGATTGTGGGATAAAAGAAGAATTATCAGTCATTCATTTTCACTTTTAACCTGAGTGCAACTTTTTCTGTTTCTTATGGGCAAGTATTAAAATGTTTAAATGGACAAAAACCGAAAGTCTAAAAGCCAAACTATAGCGGTTCCAAAGTCAACAGGTTTGCTCTAAAATATATGCACATAACTGCCTCTGTTCAGTAGATATAAACTATCAACACAACTAAAAAATGTTAAAGAATCCTTACCATCCAAGTCCAAAACAAGAGTGGTCGAAGGGCAGCTCCGTGTCTGCTTGGGCAGTAGCATAGGCCGAAATTTTGGGACAACAGACTGTCATATAAAGGTCTGGTAAATTCTTTACGAAAAAATATGGATCAAAGTCATCAAAGTCTTCCACATCCTCATCGTCATAACAGATATCTGCAGACAACTGTTCTTGATTATATTCATCAACACATTCCAACTTTGAACTTTTCATGGAAAGATATACAGCAGAAATTTCAGATGAGAAACCACCTCCAAAGTCTGTATAGCAGTGTTACAATATCAGCAAAATTGGGAAAAGCTTCAGGAACCATTCTTACGTTGTGTAAAAAATTTACGTGCACTCTTTATTACCCGGGCATGTAAGATCCGTTGAAGTGAAATCTTCCTGATCGGATTTTCTTTCTTGCATAACATGTGCACTCAGTAAATCAACCTGCTGGCTTTCTTTCCCATGGTCCTGAACATGCTGCCCTCCATGCTGGAAGAACTTCAAGAAGTCTGATAGTCGGAGTGCAGAAGTGATGGAAAGAAACCATATGAGAGATATAACTAGAGATCTTGCTCAATGATAATGGATTTCATATCAGAGCCATTAGATATCTTACTCGTAGAGGATGAAAAGGCCATAATACAATAAAAGCATCAAGCTTTTTACCTACCTCCATTTGCAAGTCCCCCACCAACGTTTCTTGAAATGTGAAAGGCAGGAGAAAATATAGTGTCGACCACCTGCTGAACTGCTACATCATCATATCCCTGCCATATGCAAAGTAAACACAGTCCCAAAACCATCACAAAGAGTTGATATCTCTTTAGTACTTGTGAGAAATGCTTTTATCGCATTACTTTTATCTTGAAAAATCATCTAGCTAAACAAATCTTGTAATAAAAAATTTTGGTAGCAAAACACTATGCTACTTACTATACAGCATCATTAAAACATACAATTGAAATCCACAAAAGGAACTTAGGTAACACCTTGTCAAATATCAGTATACCTTACTATTCATCAGAACATTTGTGTTGTCATGGTCATCATCGTAGCACAAACACTCACTGGAATTCTCACCGTTCACCAACCCAAATGCAGTATCCAAATTTGTTGCAGCAACACACTCCTCAATATTTTTTGAAAGAGTTCTAGCTGAAGTAGCAACATAGGTAAGCCCACCTAACTACACAAAACATAACAGCATAAACAAGTGGGTGAATACAGAAATTTACTGGTTTTTTGCTTCCTGGCAGAAGAAGTGATCAGCTCTGTAACTTTCTTTGCTTGAACCTGCATATTTTCAGACACCTTCTTCTGGAGTCTTGAAACTTTTGGACTAGCAAGCTCTCCAGAAGTTCGTCCACCAACTTTCTTCCTGTTTTGCATCCTTAACGTATCCCTGGTCCCAGAAATGTCTTACGAACTGAATATAGGTGTACCAAGTTAAAGCATGTACATTTCAAAAAATAAAAATAAAAGCTTGTATGAGTACAATTTCCTTTTATACTTTCTGTTATGACTGTCTAAGCAAAATCATACCAGGCAAACACCAAACACAGCAGGACTAATACGAACATGCACTAATATAAGTAAGCTTTCAAATTAAGTATCTCCTTTCTCTGACTCCACCTCTGGTCAACCAAGGTGGGGAGAACATCTGAAGTCGGAAATCACAAAAACAATATTACCATTGCAAAATAAAATTAAAAAAGTTAGAAATAAAATGCTTCAATTGGATTGAAATATTTGAACTCAGATATTTTCTGTATTATTTGGATAATTTCAGAGTTTAATATTCTCAAATACCATATGGATCAAATCATTGTTATCTAAGATTCTGGAAATGCTTTCCCGTTCACATTAAGTACTCTCAAAGTCGGTGCAATTTCAACACATAATCATTCCTAAAGCAGTCTCTTTATCTAAGAAATGCCCATTTTAAGTTCCAATTACTGCAGTTTATTCAGACAACAGCCGAATATTGCATTGAGAAGCTCACATCCGTACTTCCTAAAGCCCTTTCCGTATTTCCAAACGCTATATCCCGAAGTCCTTTCTGTAATAACTCACAAATTCGTATAACTAAATTCAGCTGGTATAATAGTAAGCAACTATCATATAAATTGCTGGAAAACCAAACTTCCATTCCTATCAACACAATCATTTGCAGCTCCAACTGCTAAATTCCGAAACAAAAACACATTTCTGAATAGTCAACACACAACTTAAAAAGAAAAACCCTAACATTTAGGCGAAATTAAATTAAGAGCAAAGTAGCAAGAACAGCACGAAAGACAACTAAATTAAGTTCAAAAAACAGTTCAAAACTCGCCTCAAACTTAAAAAATCGAAAAGATCGCAAAGCTGAAGCTCATATCAGTTCACAGCAGTCTTCCGCCGGAGCAAACCACCGGTTTCCCCCGTTGAAGCCCGATTTTGAGAGACGAAATCGCATAAATTGCATGCAAAAAGTTAGGGTTAGCTGCAGAACTCGAGAGGAAGCGATAATCCAGGGTTTTTGTTCGGGAGATTGAAATGAGAGAAATGAGAGGGAAAAATTTGGGGGAAAAAATAGTTTTGGGAGAGAGAAAAAATAGATAAATAAATAGAGTAATAAATTATTATTTGTGTGGAAATTTTTGTGCAGATAATCTATCGGCTTTCGTAAATTTCGGAGTCTGTGTTAAATTGTAACTCGCGCGAGTAGAATTTGTAGGTTACTCGCTTAGTTTGGTGAACATCTGTGCTGAAAATAGTGTGTGTGGAAATTTGGAGGGTGGAGGACGCGAGTAGCCTACTAGTGCTTGGACTCTTTTTGTGGACCTTTTTTTTTGTGCTTTTTCTCTACAATTATTTGTTCTTGTGTAAGTGTTTGGAGGAGTATTTATTAGTAATTGAAATGGAACCCTTCTACTTCCCTGATTTAGATTGGATGCCTTTTTGTTCAATTATTTTGCAGCTTTTCCAAACTTTATTGCAATTCTTTTACCTTTGAAACCCGACGTAAAGAATTTAAGATGATTGATATACTTTGTTTTGAAATTCAATTATATATAGAGAGGTGATAAACAACGAAGTTGTTTCGTTGTATTAATATAAATATTGACTATTACATTTTTTTTTTAAAAAAAACATAAATATTGTTTATAGTTATTCGTTTAACAATATATGAGAAGTTTTTAATATTAACATCTCATCAAAATAAAAAAATAAGATGAAAGTGGATAAAGTTGCTTTTCATCAAATTGAACTTCATCCATGATTAAATTAAATTTTGTTTATTGTAATTTTGATAAATAAATTTATTCATAAGTTATACAAACTTTTATTATATAGTAAGATGGAATCACTTTGAGCACAATTATTTGGATAAGAATCATTTAAAACAAACATTATTGCAAATTTGTCATACCAACAATATAAGCTATTATTAAGTAGTATTATGAAAAAATCACACCTAATTATTAGTATTAAAAATGTAATTCTCATAAACTAACTCATTGCCTTAAACCTGTTAAACAACTCAAGCATATAACAAAGATTTAGTAATGATCCCATGATGACTTTTGTCTATTTGCATGCAAAATTAGTCATTCTATTCAAAATACGAATATTGTAATATTTGTTTTAGATTGTAACTTATTTGATATGAATTTTTAAGATATAAATTAATATGGGAAATATAGAGTGAGGAGACAAGACAAATTTGTGAAAAGTTGAAGGACCTGTGGGCAATACACTGCAAACCGCGGCCCTAATTAGTTCGTCTTTAATGAGGTTTCCTCGTGGGGGAATCTTTCATATTTAAAAATTTTTGGAAGTTAAGAGACAGCCATCCAACAAAAATTTCACTCAGTACGGGTGCGTGACGTACCAAAGCTTTGTCCCCCGGTGAATTGAAATTTGAATTTGAATTACAGGTATCCAATGTACATAGCGCCAAGGTATTTTTTTTCCAAATTACAACGTGTTGGGCTGCCTATGAAAGGAAGAGAGCAACTAGGCTAATAACGTTGGCATTCTTGGGCTTTACAAACCTCGTTCCCTGGCTCGTGTGCCCAAGTGGGCAAGTCGGCCCTAAACTCTTAAGGACTAAACAAGTTAAAGCCTAGTTGATTCACTAGGAGGTACTTGACATTTAGTATTTCGGAATCAAAGTAAAAATTGGAATCATACATAAATTTTATGTATGAGATTTGACTACTAGAATCATTAAAAGTATTAGTGCTTGGTTGATATGCTTAGAAATGAGTATTAGAAATATATATATTTATTATTTCTCTACTATTTTACCTACAACTTTCCTAAACCTACCCAATCTACCTAAGTACCGATCAACCCTCCCAAAGCAGTAACCCTAAACCCACCCAATCTACCTAGGTACCGATCAACCCTTCCAAAGCAATCAAATTTATCAACGGGAACATCATTGTCTAAAAAATTCTAATGTGGCTCTTGGTTTCCCCATCATCACAATTAAGACCATAGATTTCAGAAACATCATTTATTGATAAGTATTTTAAAGAATCGTCAAATGTTGTTGCTGAAAGAGATGATGAAGGAGAGAAGGAAGGGGTGACGACTTCAGGAGGAGGAGGGAGTTGGGATGGAGAGCTGCAATAGGGAAGAAGGAGCCGAGAAAGGGAGGAAGGTAAGAGGGCTTCGGGAAAAATGAGGAAAAGAAGGGAGGAAGAAAAAGAGGGCTATTAGGGTGGAGAAAAGAGAGAAAAATATATTTTTTTTACCCCACATTTAGGAATCAATACAAAACCTCCTAATTCACTTGAATATAGGGAGTGGTTGATTTTTCAAGTATTATTCCAAAATTTCAATTTCTATACCCATTAACCAAGCAATAAGTATAAGTTTTACTCTCATTCTTGATTTTGATACTCTCTAACCGAGCACCCATAGGTTTTGTTTGACATCACTAAGCCCTTAAAACACAAAAACCAAGTCTAGAAAAGAATCGTATACATATACGATAAACACAAGTATGATTTACACGTAAGTATGATTTACAGTGAATCTTTCACTTACTTTCTTAGTAATTCGAACCCATAACCTAAGTGACAAGAGAAGCGTAGTATTATTATTTGGACTGTATTTCGTTGCCACCTATAAACATACTAAATGTCAATGCACGCGAATGAGAAGAACCTCAATTGAGCAAAAACTGTAGATATCTTGAAAACATAAGCGAAAAAATGGAGAAGGAGAAACCAGGTAAATCAGCATGAAAACAGCATGTAAACATAGTATGCATATTCCTTGCATGTCTCGGTACAGGCACAAGTCCTTGTGTATATGACACCAATGTAAGGCACCCTAATAATGTCAACACCCCACTAAACTTTTCTTTAGCTAAACAGAAGAAAAGTAACAACAGAACAGATCAATCCCCCTGACCCGCCCCCTCTCTCAATGGAATAATTCTTCCAAATGAACTTAATTGCCTACACTTGAAACAACATTCCTAAGACAACTTAAACTGCAAGAAAGGTCTTAGCAGTGCATGGCATTCTGATACTTCTAGCTCATACTACTTCCAGTTTCAAATGCTGTCGCAGAATCACAGAGCAGTTGATGCAAGAAACGATCTGATGCGTTGTAACAGCTCTGCCTTCACTGAATCAGGAATAGATGCTGCACAAGTGGAAAAGGACGAACAAACAATTTGTAACGTTCAAAAAAGAGAGTTTAAATGCAGATCTCCTCTCTAGTTCTTCATGAAAGCTACACAGTGGCATTCAAGTAAACATGTGCACAGTTGATTATTACAAGAAGCTACCAGGAACTAACCTATCATCATCTGCCTTAAGTATGTCCATCCCACAAAATGCAAAACATTTCAACTCTGTTATCACCCCCCTCGTTATCAGCTCAAAGAGGAGGATGATAACCACGCATAACGGTAACAATCAGCAGACTACTCTTAGTTTAGAAACTTCAACCTAGAGAGTTGCTGCAGATAAAGCTGGTTATTTAAGCCATTGACAGGATTAGATTGGTTATGAAAATATCTCATAAGCAGTAAAAGTCCAATTTGGAGGTTCCATGAACAAATGACATAAGAGCTGTCTTTGAAAATAAGTGCACTATACATCGGTCAATACTTTCAGGATGATAGCCATTTGTGGTCACTTCTTTTGCATGTTTCCCATTCTACCAACTTTCCATATCAGAGAACCCAGCTCTACACATCCACCAACCTCCACCCTCCCAGAAACAAATTAAGTACATAAACACACCAAGAGGAAGAGAGAATGTAGATAAAAACTGAGACAAAGTTTTCATTTTGTGGACATTGGGGAATGAAAACCCCTAATAGTTGTGAGAGATTTTTCTTTCTTTTCTTTCTGTTTTGTGTTTTATTTTTTCCTTTTAATGAGCTTTTCTTTGATTGCAAGAGGATGAATTAAATGTGATCAGAACTAATAATGGAAACAGAAATAGGATTTTAGGGGAACACATTGCCCAAGAAGAAGGAGGCCAACCGCTGAACAAAAAGCAATTTATTTGACAAGATGGTGCAATTATTCACCAGCAATATTTTTTCAGCAAGTATTCAATATAATAGTGAATAGATTAAAAACAGAGCCTACTGCAACATGGAAGCAAACTACGACATCTTGAGGAATGAACTAATTGACAGAATAACCAAAATATATGCAATAAACAGGTTGAGGATTACATTTTTCTAAACAATTATACTAAGTAAATGAAATTTAAGGTCAAAATAGAATCAAAAGTTCAAGAATAAACAAGTAAATCAACCCACCTCTTCCCTTTGGGGTTATGACATGCACAAGATCATCCACAGTTACATTATTCCTTCCTCTCTTCCTTGCAAAGCCCTTGTGGAAGAAATTGCAGAAAGGGTTTCAAGTATGGAGGTAAATATTAGTGCAAGAGAAATCTAAATACCTGGACATGGACTCCAACTAAATATGAAATGCAAACACTCACATCCAGCTAAGTTTAGGACATTGATCTTGAGAAAATTCATCATGATTCACGAGCATTTTAATCAAAGTTCAAAGAACTTTACCAGTTAATCAGAAAAATGGTTGCCTCCAGTTTTATACAGGACATGTAAACTTCAGTACCTAATTGAATAACATTTCATCACCAAGTAGTAATGGGTTGATTCTAACACCTCAATCGCTCAATTTTTCATGCAAGACCCATTGGGCTTGCCATGCCAGGATATACAAGGTAGAGATAATGTACTGCAAACGGTTTTAAGTTCAACAAGTTAATGGTTTCTCTCTCTGATCACTTCCTGCACATTCATCTGTTTATCTAAAAGACAATAAAGACCCTCTTCTTTTTTTTCCCAATACACAGCAAAAGAGGTAGTAGGCTTTGATCCCTGCCATATTCCAGTAAACAACAAGGGACGCAACCTCCAAACCACTCAACCAGTGGCAAAAGACAATAGACTTTCACAAATGATCAAAGTCAGGAACGGGTTCTTTATTTTAATATATTTTCAATTAAGTTTGAAATCTATCCAAACCACCATGGAAATGCAAATTAATATGCCATCATGATAAACGAAAAGCATAAAAGAGGCTCCTTTAATTCAGTTACTAGCACTCAAACAGCTGCAAGAACTGCAAATTCGATGTATAAATATGCCAACATGATAAATGAAAAGCATAAAAGAGGCTCCTTTGATTCAGTTACTAGCACTCAAACAGCTACAAGAACTGCAAATTAATCTGAAAAAGAGAAAATTGGGAAGAGGGGATGGCCCAACAAACCTGCAAAGAGCTTTCATTTCCTCCTTCCAACCACATTCTACAAGCCTTTCCCTCAAAAGCTCCTTCAATCTTTCTTTTTCTCCACTCTCTATTAACTACAAAAATTTACCAATTTAATTCACACATAACCATAATCCCTTTTCTTTAAATCAATAACCTCGTACCAATAATTATGGAAAAAAAATTAAATAGATAAAAAATAATAATAATAATTACCTTGATGTTGATAATTTCTTGAAGGGTAGGTTCTCGATCTTTCTCTTCTTCATCTGCATCTGGTGTTGGTGGACGTTTAACTGAAGACCTCCTTCAATTTAAGCACCAATTAAATTGCCAAAAAAAAAAGTCAATTTGACAGTGCCAAAAAAAAAAAGAATTTTTGTAATGAAAATTCTGATTAATTACATAGTTCCAGAGCTAAAATGATAAAATGAATTACTAGCATCTACCTTTAAAAGAGAGAAAAACATATATCTATGCGGTCGTAAAATGAACTTTAACAAATAGCTAGCGATGTATAATTGAAATTAATCACAGAATAAATCATCAAAATTAAAATAATAATGTTAATTCTTATAATAAAATAGCTTGCTTTTATAGTCCGGACACGTTGAATAATATGCTCCTACTTTTATGGGTTAGTATGATATTTCTTTCTCAAAATATAACGAATTCAGAGTAAGTTTTGATACAGAAGAACATTACTTATGAACTGAATATGCTATTATACTATTTATTTGGAGATATAATTTATTTATGTAATTATAGGAATATTATAAGAATATGAATGTGGATAAGAAAAGAAGTAACATAATATAGTTTGTAATAATGTATTTTTTGTTAATGTTTTTTTTTTAAGAGGAGAAAGACTCTTAGGTGTTTTAGAGTATTAAAAAAAGTAGCTGTTGGAGTTACGGTAACATTTCTCATTCTCAATCTCAGCCCCAAGAGTGAAACTAACCACATAGTAATAGTACATTTGATAGCTATTTGTTCTAAATGTCTGATTGATTTTGCCATTTTCACAGTCTTTCCATCACCTGGCAATGAGTTAATTGGACTTGAACTTCCATACCACACAGTGCCACTATAGGACCAGCCGGGGATCGTGTTGGCTCATACAGTATGCCGGAAAACAGTGGAGGAGTTGGTGTTTGTTGCCATCATGTTGGTTGGTGGAGAATTCGAAATCTGGATTTTGAAGTATGTTTGGCCATGGGGATTTATGTTGAAAGAAGTTGGTAGTAAATTTGTCAAGAATGATATAATACTACTTATTATGTGAAGTTTATGATGGAAAATAAGATTATACCTGCGGATGAGTATATTGCCATGCTTATGAAGAACAATGACAATATAGGAGCATTCTGAAATGAGCCATGAAATGCAGCATGCTGACTTCTACCACTTGCATAGCGACATGATGTTACATTACATGCTTCTTTTGTTTAAATGGTTATCAATTGATTCGAAGGTCAATGGATATTGATTTCAATTAAAAAATACACATACAAATGCTTAATTTCTGAATCCCAATTAGGGCTGTAAACGAACCGAGCTGCTCTAATTAGGGCGGTAAACGAACCGACCTGCTTATGAAACTCAACTCGAGACCGAGCTCGAGTCGAGCCTACTCGAATTCGAAACTCTTGAAGAGTCGATCTTGAGTATATGTATGATATGTTTGAGTGCTCGTCGAGCTTTTCGAGCATTATATAATTTTTTTATTATATATAAAATTACTAAAATATTTATAATTTTTTAAAAAATTACATCTTTTACCTACAAAAAAGTCGAACTACTCGAGTTCGATATCGTTTTACTTATTTTCGAGCGAATTCAAATAAAGCTCAAACTATATCAAAATTTTCGAACTAGAGCTCAAATTTTGAATCTCGTTCGAGCTCGAGTTCGAGTGTCAGAGAAAAATTTCAAGTTCGAGTTCGAGTAAGACACTATTCGTGCTCAATTTGACTCGTTTACATCCCTAATCCCAATCACCAAATTTCCATAAGATCGTAGCTTTATAGTTCAATTCCTGTTGATAATCTTGTTTAATCTTATTTGACCAAGGGAACACTTCAATACCTGTGAACAATCTTGTTTCATCTTATTTGACCAAGGGAACTGACAATATGAGATCTAGTCGCTCGCTTGCTACTGTCTAAACGCCAATTCCGGGAAATTCAAGGAAATGGAAGGGGAAAAAAACAAAAAAAAAGGCTCGAATTTGACAAGTTGCTGAATTATTATTCTGATAGCATGACAAGCCACATGCCATACATCATGTTTTCTTTCACTTGTTGCACTTGCATCGTTCGGTGCACGAATTATTTTGTAGTTGGGATCCTTGTTTGTCAATAATTTCCTTTCGCAATTTTCTTTCTTTTCTTCAGAAAATGGAGAAACTAGCGAGGAATGCTGTTATCGAGTAGGAACTGGGAAGACTAATCCGATGATGAGTCTATTGAAATATATCAGTAATAACTTAGAATAAAAAAATTCCAAAATTTTCACGTCAGTTACAAATCAAGAGAGAAGGTTATATGAAGGCATGTCCTCGATTCGGAGAACGTCGTCCATTAACAGTTCTTTTTCCAGCTGAGACCGAGTGGATCTTAAGACATCCTGCCAAATACATAGAATTAGCACAAGGAAAGAATCTTGTAGGGAAAAACATAACAAATTAGCATTAACATGGACTGTAAAACCTAAAATGCAGATGTGATGCATGTAATTAATGGAAAATATGAGGTCAATTTGGATGCTTACATTGAATTCCATGTATGTTGCATTCCTTTCCAACCACTGCTTATCCATAACCACAAATGCCACGCAGTAAAGTAGGTCAAAGGCCCATTCGTTTTCTGCAAATGCGTAGAACCTTCTACTCAGTTGTAAAGATCTTATCTGCTAAACCTCTGTTTTCTCATTTCATTTTTTATGAAGCAGCAGTCGATGTATCTTTAGCACACAACATTGTATATAAGAGTCAAGGATGCCACTTCTCTTACCTGACAACATTTGTAGGAAAACAGCTCTCACAAATGTTCTCCGTTTTACTGCATACAGTTTATGAGCTAAGTTAACCAGTGGCCTAATTTGCAATAATCAGTCAGATTTAATTTCCTATGACATATGATCCATTATGTTATTCGAATTTCACTAAATTGCAATATATTTGTTCTTACAGGCGTCCAGATCAAGCATCTGCATTATCATGAATGTTATATTTACACCAGCAACAGCAAATGGATACTCCCAGGCAGCTCTTTTCCCCCCTTGCTTCTTCAATAGACGCTGAAATGATGTCTGCGGAAATAAATACAGTAAAATTTTTAATTCATCAACGCATAAGGTTCTCAAACAAAGCACAAAGTCATAACAGTAATGGTATTTGTATGCTACTCAATGCAGGAAAGACTTGTTTCCCGCTTCTAAAGCAAGGTAAGACTTCCTCAACGTACAGGTTTGTTAAGGCAGCTTAAAGAAAATCTAAAGCCACATGATAGAACTCTGCTAGACAATATCAAATAGTAATAATATCTATTGCCCAAACCAATGCAAGATTAGAACCTTACAGAAAATGTCTTGGCGAAGAAAAGCAAGTTCTCCAAAGATATGAATCCAGCTCCCCTAGGCAACAGAAATGCCAGCAACATCATTTGAATGAGAAAGAATGATAAAAGGCATAAATGAGAAGTAGACTAGTTATGAAAGAGAGAGAGAGAGATAGACCTGAAATCAGTTGATGGATCTCTACCCTGCCATCCCATTTCTTTCCTTATATCAGATACCAAACTATGTAGCTCCTGACTGGGGTATGTGGCATGCCATAGAGCCCTTAAAGCGTCCTACAAATGTCAAAGATATAATGATATGTGATTCACGATTGTTTTGATCCACTAACTTGGACTACCAAGGACCCTTGTTGAACTATTCATGTATCAAGATTCAGTGGGATAAGTAAATGATCAGGTTCAGTTGAATGAAATCCCATATAGACTTGGTTATGCGGAAACTCCTATCACACTAGACCTATTGGCTATAAAACATGGGTAACTGCTATATCGGTTACAGAAATACTAAAACATGAACGCACCTGATGTTCTGGTTTTGAACCATCAAAACAGATCCTCATCCGATGTTTTAATCTTCTCAATCTCTCTTCCTGCTAACTCCAGCATCAGATAATGACTATGACAATTTAACATTATTACCAGAATCAACAATTATTATCCTTCTATCACTTGCAACCTTAGATTGAGATTCAAAATAAAAATTATAATTAGCAGAATGGTATAGGAAGCAGAGTGCTCATACCCAACCAACATAAGGAAACATCAAGCAAAATAAGATTTAGCAGTAATTTCCATCAGTTGTCAATAAACTTACCTGTTGGGGTGTCAAATTGAAAAATATTCGTTCAAAAGCTCCCTTCCGCTTGTAATAAGATAAGCAAACACAAGTGAGGCCTTTCCCCATCCAGACAGGTGCCCCGCAAGTTGCATTATCTGCAGTCAATAGAAGGATTTTTCACATTTAATCTACAAGACTCAGCTCTCACAATCAACGCTAACATTATGAGATATAAAGCCATTTGAGCACGAAATAACAGTATTAGGGATTAACACATACTGAAACCCAAAATCTTGTTTTGTTTTGATACATGAAAAGGTTTACCCTTTCTGTTACAGCAGATCAAACTCAACACAGGCCACACGATAGTGGCAAGAAATCAACTCAAAGTTCATCAAAACGGTGTCTGATTCGATGCAAAGCAATAGCTTGGAAGCCACAATTCAATGCAAAGTTTAAACAAAAGAAAAGTTTAGCTGAGTACAGTGCTTCACCATTAATTTTTTCCTTCATGATTTTTATCGATTGCAAGGCAGGGTGTGGGTTGTATTGATAGCCCTCATCATTGTGCAAGACTGATTCTTTTACACAAGTACAATCTATCGTTTTCCTTAAAGACAGTATCAAACAATGACAAAAGACATCACCTTAAACAGAATGGGGATAAAAGCAGACAGGGCAAGTGACAAAATAGTTGTGTTTGAAAGAGTCACTCGTTACCACCAAGAAACATCAAGTCTTAAAAGTATATTCATCAGCATTTATCACCTTCAAATGCACTAAATATTTTTCTCAATAACTCGGTCTAAGTTCCAAGCAGATGATTTAAAATTTAAATTACAAACAAAATATCTGCTTGTCAAAATATGGGACAAACTAATCTCTTCCTCTTTTTCTTCACATACTTTTTTGCTAAGGCATCTCGTTAAATTTTTCCCCAAAAAAAAATGCCTCTTCTAATTCCTAGAATAAATTCTAATTAAACATTCTTGAGCACTGGGAGCCTAAGGTATATACTACTTGTCAGTTGCAATGCAAAATCAAATGACTCTAACAAGAGATTAAGCTAAAATTTCCATAAAAAATAAAAATCCTAAATTTTCATGGATATCAACTCGACAACACTTACCAGGATGCTAAAAAACCACAAAAAGGATTTTTTTTTTTTATTAATTTAAACAATGACTTCGAAAAAAAAAAATTCTATATATTAATAATCTAATAAGCAGAAACAAATTTAAAAAAAAAAAAAAATCATTGCACTAAAATGATCAATGATCAATTTTCAAGCAACCTTTAATTGAATCCAGCCAAAAATCTCAGTCTCAGAGAGGCTCACACACACACAATCACACACTCAACTATAAGCATTACACCACAATATCCTACATCATAAGCACATTAATATACCAACATATGAAGTAGTACAAGATAACTAAACATATATGTGAAGCGACGTCGAAGGGTGCGATTGATAATCGATATTGTAAGAGTATACCTGAAGAAGCAGAGGAATTAGAGAGAGAGCATCTGAAAACCGACGAAGCCGCCGGCGACCGGACGGAGACACCAATGCAGCTTCCGTGACTTCGCATTACACTCTTTTTTTTACTAGTACGTATTATTTTCATGTTCTTAAACTTAATATCACGCGCTTCGCTTTCACCTACATTTACCGCAAGCAAAATCTCACACACACTAACTACACACAGTCGGAGAAATGAGATGAAGGGAAGGGTGGTGTGGAGGAGGAAGGAGGGAGAAGAAACTAGAAATGAAGCGTCGTTTGGCTGGCCAGTTATAGGAATTTGAGTGACGGAAATACCCCTATCTATTGATTTATTTTACTATTATGTCCTAGGTTTGGCCGCAATAAGTCCTTAATTAGCGGTTTGACTTTGTCTTCCCAGTTGACTAGGTTGCCTGTAATTGATTAATTGGCGACGATATTTTCTAGAGTTGGAACATTTTTTAAAATAAAGAAAAGATGGATTGGGGTTTGTAATTACAGAAAATTTTACAGTCCCAGTTAAGAGAATTATTTTTTTATATTTTAAAAATTTATACATTATAATATCATGTGATTTAAAAATTTATACTGTATAAATTTTTAAAACCAACGAATTAATTTTCTCGAAAAGAATTATAAAATTCCCCATTAAGTATATATGAAAGGAAATCATAATGAAGATATTGGAACATTATTATACTAGTACTTTATTCATATAACCGATATGTTTGGTTTCAAGTTAATTTATGTTTTTTTTCATGGATAATTAAGTATAATTTAAATAGTAAATTGATTGTTTTATAAACTGTTAGTCATAGATTAGAATTATTAAATAATAGGAGAGATCAAATTCAATTGTCTCTCATCTTCTACGTCTGAAATTTATCGTTGATCCATCAATGGACGTGTGAGAGTTAAAATAACTAGTGATTTTATATGCAGATCATTTTGCGAGAAAAATGACAAGGAATCACTAAACAAAATAATGCAAAAGTGAATAAAAACCTTGTAAATTAATGTACAAGATGAGGAACCACAAATTAAATTATTGATTAAAAAAGTTATGATAATTAGATTGCAAGGATTTTTCATATATTTTATCTAATGATCTATGGTGGACCGTGCAGCGTAATCCATGAAATTAAGTAGTATATTTTGATGTTATCCACAACGTGCACATAAAATTAGAAATTTTTTTTTTATTTTGATAAGGAGTAATTACTAGATTTATCTAATAGTAATTCTTTAATTAATAGAAATTTTTTTATTTAGAATAAAAACCTATTTTTTTTAAATAAAATAACTTTTTATTTGTTAATAATACAAATTCGCTCCAAATGAGACTCCCATTCATTGAAATAAAATTTCTCATCAAACTATATATGATGGTAGTGTATTCTTATGAACACATTTTGTTTGTTAGTTGAAGAATTGGTGGGAGAATTAAACGACCTAATTAATGTGGCGGAGTGGTTGAGCAATAGGAGGTAGATTAATACAATTAAAAAAAAGCCAAAGAGGGGTAGCCTGCACTCGAAATAAAGATGTAAAGCGAGGTCTGGCTGGCGTAATTTTAATATTTATTTTTTTTAATATGAAATGAGTATAATAATTATTAAAATAAATTTTTAAAAAATATATTAATTTTTAATTATTTAATAATTTATAATATTTAATCTATAATTTAAAATAAATAAAAAAGAATTTTTTTCACAAATTATATAAGAAAAATAATTATATAGAATCGATTTTTGATTTTACCTGTAAACTCTGTAATTAAAGAAAATTTTATTTATATTAATTTATGTAATAAATTTTATAATATTTAATTTATATTATAAAATTTATAAATGCAATCAAAGATCAACTCTACTTAAATCTTTGTCATCGTATAAAAGCGATCGAAGCTAAGGTGGAGTTCAATAAGTGATACGTGTGCGTTGTGTGTGTGCATGGGGACAAGAAGAAGTTCACGGACAGTCATCAGTTGATCCACATGGCAGTCGGCTGATCGGCTCTCCCAAACCCGACCAGTCGACCACTTGACATTCTTTAATCAAAACTCCCGTCTATCCAACAACATCGTGAGTAGTGTAGAATTCATTTCAATAGTAGCATCTGCCAATAATGCCATAGTTAATCTCACTATTTGACCAAAATATTATCATAAATTTAATTTTAAATTTTACTCATAAATTTTAAAATAGATATTAAATTTTAAAAAATTTTATTTATGTTACTTGATATCATAAAATTCATAACATTTAATATATCTCACAAAATTTATAAGTGAGATCATAGATCTAATTTACTTAAATATTTCAGTAATTTCTATATTTTATGTAGGGAAAATTGCCAAAATAGTCCCTCAATTTTTTTATTTTAATTAAAATAGTCCCTCAATTTTTTTACTTTAATTAAAATAGTCCCTCAAACTTTTTTTTAACCAGAATAGTTCTTCAACTTTTATTTTTTAGCTAAGAAAGTCCTTTTATAGTGGTGCCACCATAAAAACTTTTTTCTTTTTTTTGATAAATTTCACATACACCCCCTAAAGTTTACTTATTGTCTACATAACCACTGTATAGTTTAAATTGGAAAAAACAAGAAAGAAATTAATTTGAAGGGGTGAAAAAAACTTCAAAACAATTTTTTAAAAAAATGACAACTTTATTTTTTACCAAAAAAAATCTTAAAATCTATAATTCTTCCCTCTTCTCCTTTTCCTAGTCGAAACTATCAACCACCCAATTCTAGAACCACCCCTTCAGCCACCCAAGCGCCTCCCCCACCCACGAGATACCAACTGCCACCCACTTACGCTACTGCTAGATCCCCTCAGTCAACCACTAGGCATTTTTTTAAAAAAGTTGGCTATAAAATTTTGTAAAATTTTAAATTAGTTCAATGTAAAAAATTAAACCACAAGGGGTGTATGTAGAATTTATAAATAAATAAAAAAAATGAAAAAGATTTTTGTGGTGGGTCCACCACAAAAGCATTATCTTGGATAAAAAATAAAAGTTGAAGGACCATTCTGGTTACAAAAAAAGTTGAGGGACTATTTCGACTAAAGTAAAAAAATTGAAGGACTATTTCGGCAATTTTTCCTTTTATGTACTAGCATACTGTGGAGTACTAATTTGTTGAAATATTGAAGAAGCAAAACAAAGAAACCCCTTGAAGATGAAACTTAACGAGGTGTGGCACTCATTAAAGATTTGATTCTTCAACAAGATTGGCTTAAAGCACAACTAAAGCACCAAAAAAAAAAAAGGAAATATTAAGCTATAATTAATTACTAATTATTTTTTTGCCTCAACGTTTACTAATTCGTCTTGTATTTTTATAAGACGTTCAAATTCTCACTGATAAATAAAAAAATTTCAATGTTACGTAAAGCGTCAATATAAAATGACTTTATATTCAAAATCTCTTTCATATTTAATTATATTTTATATGAAAATCTTGAACCGTTCTCGTTTAATTATGTTGGTGTTTGTTTCAGTCGTCTAAATATAGAATAACCTAACGTTTGGTCATTGCACATTTTTGAATAGTTTGCGACGAGAGTTTATATCTTCAAAGATCAATCTTAAGAATTTTATCAACGACTAAGTGCTCCTTTGGGCAGCATAATCACGCAAATGCAATAAATGTGTCCTTGGACTTTATGTCTTACTTTATCATCCTAATATTTCTTTCAAGTTTGCCTCCGTACAAAGAAAGTGAAAAATGCATACATTCGTGTATTTATAGCCAAAAGACAATTATGTAAAATCAGCTCTATTACATGTGACACTGAAAATCCCACTCATGACTCACGACCACTCAAATATTATTACAAAAAAAAAAAAAAAAACTATAAATATATTAAAAATAACATACTCCTCTCGTTTTAAAATAATTGTCATTTTAAATAATTTGTATTGTGCCATATTATCTGTCACTTTAAAAAATCAAGAAAGTATTCAATGATATTTTTTTAATTTTTATCGTTAGCGCCACATTAATGAATAGAGAATTATGTAGTTAGAATATTAATACAAAAGGGTAATTTAGTCACTTTAAACTATCTTTATATAAAATTAATGTAATTTAATAATTTTTTAATCCATGTGCATCAATCAAATGTAACCATTATTTTGAAACGAAAAAAGTAATTAAGAACAATTTAGGATCCATAAATACTATTTATTGCGTTAACGCCAATAGAAAGACTGCAATAAGGACATTAATTAAGATTAAACTCATTCAAATACACATCAAGCTAGTCTACAAAACCATGCAATTAAGATTAATAATAATTCATTGGGGAAAATACTTAGGTATATCCGATTTTTTACCCTACCTGTAGACCCTGTGGTCAAGATTAAATATTAAAAAATCTTGTTTACATCAGCTGATGTCATAAATTCTCTAAAATTTAATCCAAATTTACAAGTGGACCGAATCTACCTAAGTATTTGCCATTCATTGGGGGCCGAGATAATATATAAGCAACCTCAAGCTTTATTTATGGGCAATGTTATTGCCAGAGCAAATTGTATCTACACAAAGCAAATTTGCTTTGAAAGACAAATTTGCCCATTACAACTTAACAAAATTATTACTAATTCATATCCCTGTTGTCGTTCTCTCTCACACCTTCCTCTGTCAAAACACTCTCTCTCCCTCAGGTTTCACTCTAAGCAGCTACATACTCACCAATCTCTCCCACTCTAATAGAATACATCTTACTCCTTTTTCTTTCTTCATTCACTCCTCCTTTCTATTCTTTCTTCTTTCCACAATCACACAATCAAACACACATTGAACCGCCCTTTCTTCTGTCACGTCCCTGACTCGCACATATTAGGCACGTGTCATTCGTCGTATCCATGAGACCGTACTCCCACAAATACAAGGTATCATTCATATATAGTAACCTCAAATATAAATTACGCGGCGAAAATATCTACTCACAAATGATATCTAATTTAATGCGGTACTTATTCAAATAATAAATTTTAAAATAAATAAAAATATAGTGTCATGAGCACACATGCTCTACTTATTCCAATAGATAGACTACGCAAAATCAAATAACTATAGTAGAATCCTATTACTAAATAACAATCTTCTTTGTCCGATTGCGTCTATACTTCGTCCTCTATGATGACATACTCGTACTCATCATCTGTACAAAAATATAAGAAATAAAGTAAGCGACAAGTCTCCCAGTAGATAGTACTTACACTGTATCCTGCTGGATCATGCAGTTACATATACATATACTTTTCACAAAGACAAGCCATACTATAACGCGCATATGCTTTTATCAAAATCATCTTTCTAAATTGTATGTCATTTTCATTACATATAGTCATGTAATTCAACATGCATTTCAAAATTTATGTATCATTAATCTATATCAAGTCATATAACACATACTTTTCAAATAATTTATGATATATCATAAATTCATTTCCAAATTATGTACACTTTTTTTAGAGGCTCGAACAATACATGCTTTCATCGGCTCTGAATACTTAGCCTAGTGATAGATCTCATTAGGAAAGGTTGTCAAGAAATTTCCATGGAACCACTTGACCTATCGTATATCGTATATCGTTTATCAGTATATCAATATATCAGTATAAATCAGGACTATAATCCCTACCAACGATTTCATGTCCGTTTAGAGCCTTTGTCCATTAATATTTCCCCATTCGTCACATGCATTTCATATATATCAAAAATCATGCAGCATATATATTGCGTTTTTATAACTTGAAAATCAAGCAAGTCAAATAGTCATACATGATCCAGATTTTCATAATCAAATAATCATTTCGTAAAACACATTTCATAAAATAATTTAGAAAAACATGCAAATTCATAAAATCATTTAAGAAAATATATGGGTTCGTAAAACAATTCACAAATCAGAGGGTAAGCACCACCTACCATGGTATGCCAAAAAATCACGTTGCTCTTGTACTTGCTTCTTTTTAGTATTTTCTATCAAAAATTCATGTTTCTATAATTTAATATGTCCTTATATTTACTTAAATATCCTATAGACAATTTCCTAAATACTCAACCTTTATAATACATCTATAATTGTCCTAATATTCACAAAAATAATATTTATTATAATATAATATAATTTTCTTGTAGTGAAAAAAAGTACTTTGAAATCATTATTATAACCTTATAAGACTTAGTATGATTAATAAAACTCATTTATAATATTTGAAAAACTTTTTGGACTCAATATCCTATTTGAGCTAAACAAAATATTTTAGAATAGTTTACAAACATAGAAATCTATTTGGCGTATTTTCGTAACTTTAAAAAACTAATTTGGGCTTTTATGTAACTTTTAAAATACTTGAGAGTATTTTGGTCATTTACAAGCTCATTAGGGGTCTGTATATATTCTATAGAACCTTTTGGGGTTAAATATTTATTTCATTTAAACTTTTAGGGGTCAATTTATTATTTATAGAAACTTTTAGGGACCTAAGTGAAATATGAACAAACTATAAGTGTCTTTTGGTAATTCCATAAGGCTACTATGGACTAGATGGGATCCTTTGAAAAATCATCCAGTCTTATCTATAATTTCAGAAGCTCAAAAGAACTCAATCTGTAGCTATAAAAGTTTCTTTGAATCTTTGTAAAAATTGTATAAAACTTTGGAGGTTAAGATGCAATTTCAAAAACTTTTGTCAAATCCCATCTTCATCCTCCTCCTGACAAGCCGTCTTGCAACTAAAATGATCTTGTTTTCTTCCCTTTCTTTTTATTTTTATTTTTTATTCTAATCTAAATCAAATCCTTCTCACTCAAATTCCTCTTCCTTCCATTCTCTCTACAATTAGATGATTCTTTCATCTTTTTTTTTCCTTAAAATAAAAAATTCTAGCAATAATAAAATGTATTATAATTTAAAAAAAAAAAAGAAATATAATTTTCTTATACACAAATCCGATTTTAATCCAAAAAAAAATAATTTTATAAATTAACTACCAATAATAATTTTTGCATTAGTTGAACTAACTTTATAAGTAAATAATCTAATAAAGTGAATAACTAATATTTAAAATAATTAAGCATCTAATTATTCTAAAATTAAAAACAAAAATAATTAATTAAAACTAAATAAGAAGAAGACTAATTGTTGAAATTTTCTCCAATATTTGTATTACGTAAAAAAAATCAAATACTCTAGCCTATAGTATATATATAACCTAATAGTTATGCGTAGATATGTGTATCGTTATTTACAGATATCTTTATACTATCGAAATAATTATATTAGGAGTAGGATAGCACTATTTTAATTTTTTCATCCCGTAGGATTCTTACAGATTTTTATCATCTACCTGACTTAATTTTTTTTTTTTTTTAAACTATAATACTAAAACAAAACTAAAAAACTTCGTGGGTATTACATTCCCTCGGCCGCAACCCCTCACTCTAAATTCCTTTCCCTCTAAGCGAAAGAAATAGAATCATTAAACTAATACATATTTAAGAAACAAAATTTAGAAAGTAAGGCACCTAGAAACTGGAAATTGACTAATCCAGCCAGGAAATTAATGCTTTAACAAATGCATGCACGGTACAATTGCAACTGATCGGGAAAATGGCAAACATAATCCGGTGCAATCAATAGCGAAATTCAGGAAGGTTTGGACTTGATTTGAGTAGATGATGCTTTTCAGTAACATGTCGGTCTATTCTTCGTTTTATACTGTTGAAGGAGATGCAAGTTGTTGCCAGTTTTGGTTTGATTTACACGAGCATGAACAAGAGAAAAGCCGCTATGGCTGTCGAAGCCCGTTTGGCAGCTTCCGGGTCATAGGGTGCAATTTTCTACTCATGGGAGGCGCAAAAACATTCCCGGCCGACTGACGCTCTTATTTTATCCGCCATTGCTGCTAGCCGAAAAGCTCTGGGAAGAGATGCTAATATGGGTCTCGATTAATTGACTAATTAATGTTTTATTTACTGGAGGGTAATTTTGATATTTGAATAAATTTGCTCTGACTGGATACAAATTGCTTTGAGAATAACAGCCGCCTCTATTTATTTAGTTTGAAACTTTGCTAGTAGAGGCGCCTGCAGAGAGTGAGGCCACCGCCAATTGAAAGAAGAGAGATTTCAATGCGAGCATCAGTGGCTAAAAAACTATTCAACTTCACAAAGCATCGCTTCAGTGTCCTAAAATGTCCGGCGAGATCATCATCATTAGGTTGCGCCACCGTCCCGAACCATAAGGTGTCGTCGTAGGCAATCACCATCATACCTCCAACCTTAACCAATTTCAACAATAGTTCATGATAATTTTGGTAGTTTTCCTTGTCACCATCCATGAATATGAAATCAAATGTCCCTTCTTCTACACCCTGGAATTTAATTCATATTGCTAATCAATATTATTATTAAGTGACTCGGTTTGGATGGGAATATTATTCGTTATTTTTAAATAATATTTTGTAATCACTAATTAAATTAAATATATTTTAAACATTTTTTTTTAAATCTCACATACCTCAAATTTCAAAATATTGTTATAGTACTTTTTGTCAAATAATATTATAAATAATGTATATAGGGGCTTTCCTATTCCTTCTTAAAACCAAAATATAGTTGTTGTTTTTCTCGACTACGTTGATAAAACCTTATAAGAGAAATATTTAAACAAATTCGATTTTTGACCAATTCATAGATATTATAGTATAGATTAAATCATATAAAATAAACGATATCTGCGAATTTTATAAAAAAAAATTATAAAATTTTAAAAGATGTCTGTTTCATAAGATTTAATTCAAACAAAAAAGTTTACAGGCGATATTTAAAATTGGATCTATTTTTTTGTTTATGTATAATAGTATTTTGATTTAATTGTCAAAAATTTCGGTAATGTTAGATGTTGGTAAGCGGAGACTTGAAAGAATACCACAAGATTATATACATACACTGTTGATCCACTCCTTAATAATGGTCATGGCATCCGACTGAATGAATTGAACCTTATGGTCCACACCCGCTTTCCTGATAAAAGGGAAACCGATCTCATATGCTTCTTTATCTGGATCAATTGCTATTATCTGTCCATAAAATCAAATTAACATGAGTATATAACTAAATTCCATGTTATATATATTCTGATATTTCTTGTGGTGCCCACAAGATAATACTAGATATTTTAGTTTATGTTGGACGAAAATTTTATAATGCTGTTAAGGAATCATTTCATCGTATTTAAATATTTTGTATTGTATAAATTATTAAATTCTTTTAAAGTATAACACTGAACGTTCCCTACAGAAAATGTAGAATTTTCTTCCTATATTATAAGATTTGTTGGAACTTACTTTGCCATCATGAGGCAGAGAAAGAGCAGTTGATAGAAGAGAGTAACCAGTAAAGACTCCAATCTCTAATGTCTTCTTTGCATTCATGATCTTTAAAAGCATAGAGAGAAACTGAGCTTCATCAGCAGGCAGATTCATCAAGCTCCTGGAAACCCAATCAAGAATCAAGTTCATAGAGTGAAGAAATTTGAACGCTTTCATTTTATATTAATTTTATTTAATTTGTACTTTGATCAAAGATAATTACCAGAATTTATACTTTTCAACTGTAGCCTTCTTGAGTTCTTTTAGCTGCTCATGCTCTCTGGGAAAAGCACTAGTTTCCAGAATGTACTGCATTACAAAAAAAATAAATAACCATCAAACATCTAATTAATCGGTAAAATCTTGTAATTAATTAGACACAAAATACTTGTTTAACTTGTAAATACAGATTCAATAGAAAGAAATTAATAACATACTTGTTTAAGAGCTTCACTTTGCAGAATGGTTTTTGTCTGCGACTCTCCCATTGTAACAACACCCTAATGATCAGGAGCCCCGGGACTATAAAAATTAAAGCAAAAGATACTTAAGATCAAATTAAATGAAGGATGGGTTGAGGTTGAAAAGAATAAATGAACTATATTTATAATCGACGTTAAGGTCCTTGTTAGTACTCTTTGCATGGAACTCGTGACTACAAAAATTAAAGCAAAAATTAAGATATTTATGATCAAAATGAAAAATGAGTTGAGGTTGAAAAAGAAAAAATGAACTATATATATATTCGACCTTGAGTTCCTTGCTAGTATTCTTTGCATGGATCCCGTGACAACAAAAATTAAAGCAAAATGATACTTATGATTAAAATGAAGGACGGATTGAGGTTGAAAAGAAAAAATGAACTGTATTAGTATTTGGTCTTGGGGTCCTTGCTAGTAGTCTTTGCATGGGTCTCATGACCACTACAAAAATTAAACCAAAAAGATACTTATGATCAAACTGAAGGATCGGTTGAGGTTAAAAAGAAGAAATGAGGTCCTTGCTAGTACTTGCATGGAGTCCGTGACAACAAAAATTAAAGCGAAATGATATTTATGATCAAAATGAAGGATGGGTTGAGGTTGAAAAGAAAAAATGAATTGTATTTATAATCGACCTTGAGATCCTTGCTAGTACTCTTTGCATGGCCTGTATACGGGTTGAATTTAGCATATCTAGACCCAGATCCGATTAATATAACCGAATTCGGGTCCGGATCTATAAAAGTAGATCCATACCTGGATCTGCCGGGTCTTGTCGAATCCAGATCCGGGACTTAAATTATTTTTTATAACTTTTACAATTATATATAAAACTATTTTATCTTATTGAATTTTTTCTTTTTTTAATTATAAAAAAATATTTAGATCATAATTAATATTTATGCATGTATTCTACATTAACTATAAATTACATGGGCAATTTATACAAACTCTGATATATATGCATATATACATATAAAATATACTACTATACAATAATTTTATTATATATTAAATGTTTTAATCGGATCCGAGTTTTAATCCGGTCGGAACACCAAGATTCCGATTCGACCCGTTTATTGTAATAGCTCAACGAGTCCGGATCAGATTTGGGTAATCAAAATTTGTTATAGATCCAAATCCGGATAAACGAGTCCGGATCGGGTCGAGTCCCGGTATAGACCCGACCCATCGACAGGCCTTGAGCCCATGACTACAAAGATTAAAGCAAAAATACACTTATGATCAAAATGAATGATAGGAATACACTTATGATCAAAATGAATGACAGGTTGAGGTTAAAAAATGAACCAGATTCAAAGGAAGGAGGCTTGAGATTTTAGGGTTCCCAGAAGGCGCAGGCTGCCCTTCTTTGATTGTGGTATAGTGTAATCAGAGCTAAAAAATGAATTGTATTTATAATCGACCTTGAGATCTTTGCTTGTACTCTTTGCATGACCCCATGACCATGTAAAAATTAAAGTAAAAATATATTTACGATCAAAATGAAGGATGGTTGAGGTTGAAAAGAAAAAATGAATTGTTTTTATAATTGACCTTGAGATCCTTCCTAGTACTCTTTGCACGGGACTGTGACTACAAAAATTAAAGCAAAAAGATACTTACGATCAAAATAAGGATGAGTTGACGTTGAAAAAGAAAAAAAGAAAAAAAGAAAAAAAAAACTAAAATATATTTGTAATTGACCTTGAGATCCTTGCTAGGACTCTTCGCATGGGCTCCCATAACTACAAAAATTAAAGCAAAATGATACTTATGATCAAAATAAAGGATGGGTTGAGATTAAAAAGAAAATATGAACTGTATTCAAAATCGACCTTGAGGTCCTTGCTAGTACTCTTTGCATGGTTCTCGTGGCTACAAAAAATAAATGAAAAAGATACATATGATCAGGGCGGATTTAGGGAATTATAAATTTTATCATTTAAAATTTTAAAAATTTAATTTGTATCCTTATGGAAATTTATATTTCGTCCCCCTAAATTTTTGAGAAAAATATAAATTAACCTTAATAAATATGTGGCTATTAAGTTTTGTCTCCTCAAAGTACAATTCCTGCGTCCGCCCCTGCATATGATCAAAATGAAAAAATGAGTTGAGGTTGAAAAAGAAAAAATGAACTATATTTATACTCAACCTTGAGTTCCTTGCTAGTATTCTTTGCATGGATCCCGTGAAAACAATAATTAAGGCAAAATGATACTTATGATCAAAATGAAGGACGGATTGAGGTTGAAAAGAAAAAATGAACTGAATTCATAATCATCCTTGACGTCTTTGCTAGTACTCTTTGCATGGATCTCGAGACTACAAAAATGAAAGCAAAAAGACACTTATGATCAAAATGAAGGATGGGTCGAGATTGAAAAGAAAAAATGAACTATGTTTATAATTGACCTTGAGGTCCTCGCTAGTACTCTTTGGATGGGCCGAATATGAGATTGTTAAATTTTGCAAAGACCGTATTAATTGATTAAGAATATGTTTGGTTTGCATTCAGGAATTGGAATTGAAATTCAAATAAAAATAGTAAATCTTACTATCAGTATGAGTATGTACCATTCACCCTTATTTGTTTGATTTGAAATTGTGATAAATTTTATTATGATAAGTATAGAAAACTAGAGAGAGAAAGAAGATAAAATAGGTTGAATTAAGTATTATTTATAATGGTTAGATACAAATTTGGCATAAGACCCCTTATTTATACGTATCAATGAGAGGTGCTTTGGCTATCTTAAGTTAGTTAAGCATATTGACTAATTATGTAAATGTATTTAATGAGTTATGCTGCATAGGCGGCACATATTTTGTATCATCAATAGTCACCTCAATTCGATGCTGAATTTCAAGACCATGCTGATATATGTGTCGAGAGTCCCAGGCTAAGGTTCACCATTTGCGTTCATTGGAGTCCCATCTGAAGCCCATTTTTGTTGGAAGTCCCATTCTTACGAAAACACTTTTGTTTGTTAGTTGAAGAATTGGTATGAAAATTAAACGACCTGATTAACGTGGCGGCGTGGTTGAGCAGTAGGGGGTACAATAATACAATTAAAAAAAAAAAAAAAAGCCAAAGTGGGTAACCTGCACCTGAAATAAAGATGTAAAGCCAGTATGATTGGGAGGTCTGGGGACGCCCGACCACTTGACATTCTTTAATCAAACTCCCTTCAATCCAACAACATCGTGAGTAGTATAGAATTCGTTTCCATAATAGCATATGCTGTTAGTTAAACTCGTTGAAATATTAAATAAACAAAACAAAGATGGCCTTGAGATTGCGTTTTACCATACAAAATTCAATTCACAAGGTAGTAAAAATTGCAACAAGACTTGCTTAAAGCACCAAAAAAGAAAAAAAGAAAAATTCTGCTATAATTATTTACAAATTAATGATTTTGCTGTTCAAGTTGAGGAATTTATATGCTTTAGTTACTGTTTTATTAGCATTATTGTATGTATCATCTATTACATCCTTTTGTTTCAAGTTTGCCTTCGGAGTTCGGACAAAGTGAAAAAATTGGTAAATTCTTATATACATTTTAATGTTTATATGCTAAAACACATAAATTGTAAGTTTTATGTGAGTTTCAGCATAAACTCGTATGAGACTCACAATTTTGTATCTTAATACATGTGCTTCAAAATGTACAAATGAATTTATAGAAAAAATGTATTACCTCCTTTGCTCTCTCTCCCACATTAAAAGTATATTTATAGCCAAAATTCCATATAACACTAAAAATTGTTATAGGATTTTTTGTCTCATTCTTTGTCACACTACTAAATAAACTCTCAAGATTTTATGAAATAATTTTAATGAAGTAATCTTAATTCGTTTGATAACGTAACAATAAATGATACAGAATATAAGATAGAATGTGCTTAGCGTTAACACCCCACTCACTACTGATGAGTCATGACCACGCAAATATTACTACCGAAAAAGGAAAAAGCCTACAAATATATTGTAAATAACATAATTAAAAACAATAGCTAGGATCCACAAAGTAATAAGTAGATACTCGTTGGTTAACAAATGGGAAGATTACAATAAGGACATTAATTAAGATTAAACTCATACAAATACAGAAAACCATGCAATTAAGATGATAATTCATTGCAGGCCGAGATTATACATACAGGAAAATACTATCATAAATTCGGTCTTGAATTCCACTTGTAAACCTCGCAATCAAGATTAAATTTTAAAATCTTATTTACATCAATTGATGTCCATAATATTTAATCTACACAGGATCTATAAGTGTAACCATAAAGTCAGTCTATTTAAATATTTCTCATATATATATATATATATATAGATAAATGCAACCTCCAGCTTTATTTATTTAGTTTGATGATTGATTGATTGATGTGTTCCACCCTTTCGACTGAAGCTTTGCTAGTAGAGGCGCCTGCAGAGAGTGAGGCCATCGCCAATTGAAAGGAGAGAAATTTCAACACGAGGATCCTGACAGTGGCCAAGAAACTATTCAACTTCACAAAGCATCGCTTCAGTGTCCTAAAATGTTCGGCGAGATCATCATCATTAGGTTCCACCACCGTCCCGAACCATAAGGTGTTGTCGTAGGCTATCACCCCTCCCACCTTGACCAATTTCAGCAATATTTCGTGATAATTTTGGTAGTTTTCCTTGTCACCATCCACGAATATGAAATCAAATGTCCCTTCTTCTTTACCCTGCAGGTTGTTCATAGTGCTAATCAATACTAGTAGTTTTCGTTTGGATAGATATTATTCTATTTTTTTTTACAAAATATATGTAAGATAAACTGATGATAAGAAAACATGCATGAAATGTACATCTGCATAAACGAAAAATAGTTTCATGAGCATAATAAAGGGGAGTTAGCCTTACTTAATTCGAGAATAATTTCACCATCTTATTAGACTCTTTTTATTATTTTATAAATAATATTTTATAATTATTATGTAAATATTTTTTTGGATAATTTTTTATTATTTCACATATATTTAATTCAAAAAAATTACTACAGTATTTTTTTCAATAATATTCTAAATAATGTATAAATATTGGGCTTCCCTATTCCTTTTTTGAAACCAAAATATAGTTGTCCTTCTTACGTGTTAATAAGGGGAAATATTTAGATAGATTAGATTTTTGACTCATTAGTAAATTTTGTGATATGAAATAAATGATAAAATTTTATAATATTTAATTTTAATAATGAGATTTACAAGTAAAATTTAAAATCGAATCTGTCTAAATATGTTTTTGTATGTATAAAGTATTTTTATTTAATTGTAATAATTTCGGTCATTTTAGATGTTGTTGATCGGGGACTTGAAAGAATGCCACAAGATTATATACATACACTGTCGATCAACTCCTTAATAATGGTCATGGCATCCGACTGAATGAATTGAACCTTGTGGTCCACACCCGCTTTCCTGATAAAAGGCAGCCCGGTCTCATATGCTTCTTTATCTGGATCAATGGCTATTATCTCTACGCCCATAAAGTCAAATTAACATGAGTACATAGTTGAATTTCATGTTATGTATATTTTGATATTCTTATGGTGCCTATATACAAGTTAATAATGAATATTTTAGTTTATATTACAAAAAAGTATTTTTTCAATTCCGTTAAAAAACTATTTCGTTGTACTTAAAAATTTAAACAGTATAAATTATTAAATCCCTTTAAAGTACAACGGAGATATTCTATATATGTCAAAAATATAAAATTTGCCTAGCGTATTGTAAGATTTGTTTGGACTTACTTTGCCATCATGAGGCAGAGCAAGAGCAGTTGACAGAAGAGAGTAACCAGTAAAGACTCCAATCTCTAACGTCTTCTTTGCATTCATTATCTTTAAAAGCATAGAGAGAAACTGAGCTTCATCAGCTGGCACATTCATCAAGCTCCTGGAAACCCAATCAAGAATCAAGTTCATAGAGTGAAGAAATTTAAACACCTTTATTTTGTATTAATTTTATATTTAACTACTTAGTTAATTACAGTACTTTGATAGAAGATATTTACCAGTATTTATATTTTTCAATTGTAGCCTTCTTGAGTTCTTTTAGTTGCTCATGCTCTCTGGGAAAAGCACTGGTTTCCAAAATGTACTGCAGCACAAAAAATTAAATAACCAAAAACATCTAATTATTTAGTAAAATCTGAATGATTAATTTACGTAATAATATAATTTGTAAATACAGATTCAAGAAATTAATTAGAAACAACATACTTGTTTAAGAGCTTCACTTTGCAGAATGGTTTGTCTGTGTGGCTCTCCCATTATAACAACACCCTACTGATCAGTAGCCCGTGACTACAAAAACTAAAGTAAAAGATGCTTATGCTCAAAATGAAGGATGGGTTTGAGGTTGCAAAGAAGAAATGAACTATATTTATAATAGACCTTGAACCCCTTGCTGGTACTCTTGGCATGGGCCCAATATGAGATTGTTAGGTTTGCAAAGACCACTAATTAAAGCAAGGAAATGTTTGGATTTTGGTATTCGGAAATTAAATCTGAATGAAAATTATAAATCTGATTACAGTATGTGTATGTGTTCTTCATATTATCCTTCATTTGTTTGGTTTGAAAGTGTGATAGATTTTATTATATTAATAAAATAATCAATTTTTTTTAACACTTTTATTACTATAATATAATTCTTATACTGATCAATCAAACATGTATAGATATAATTTGTGAAGACCCGTATAAAATAATAATAATAATAGAACTTTATATATGATAAGACCTAAGCGTCCTATTCTTATCTGAAATGTGAGAATTTAAAACTATCAGGAGTTTGTACTACTCCTATAAATATCTCTTAGCACAGCAAAAAAAAGTTCACCTTACGCCCACAGATTTCTCAGGCATCCAAATAAAATAATGCTCTATTTTCTATATTAAATAAATTATTTTATTTTTGAATTTATTCATTTGTCTATTTATTTAATTATTTATTGTTTCTCCGTTTTTATTATATGGTTTTCAAAGAAAAAAAAAAAAAATTAGATGATGATGTTGCTAACAAAGCTTTAAGCTCACATCTAGCGGCTTGTACGAGCCAGTCTTGGTCCGGACGAGAAGGTCATAATATTTTGTTTGTGTTTTTGTAAAATGGGTTTACTAGTTTGTTGTTACATTGATATTTAACCCAAAAGGTTTTATAATGTTATGGATTAGGTTCAAATATATTTTTTTAAATTTTGAATTTGACTCATATGATTATGTGAGTAACTAAGTCCGTCCCGAATTGTTTAAAATTTCTTTTAAGTCCAAAGTAGTTTTTGAAAATTTCAGTTTGACCCCTGATACTTTTCTAAAGTTACCATATGCTTTTAAAAGTTTCTTAAATTATTTTATGTGTATAAGACTTTTATAAAAATCCCAAAAAAAGTTTTCAAAAATTTATTTAAGGACCCTAATGTTTCAAGAAAGTATCTAGAAGTTAAGAAAGATATTTTACGCTTATGGATGCTTAGTGCTAGACTATTATAGTACTTGGGATAAGACTTAGGGTATGTTTATAAGACTAAGGGCGAATAGATTATGGGGGAATAGGTTGGATATATTTCATAGGATAAAATATGTAAATTTAGAGTAAGG
The DNA here is from genome assembly GCA_025175665.1 of Cinchona pubescens. Lineage (NCBI taxonomy): Eukaryota > Viridiplantae > Streptophyta > Magnoliopsida > Gentianales > Rubiaceae > Cinchona > Cinchona pubescens. The sequence goes on from JANKKI010000141.1 coordinate 1,749,926, forward strand.
AAATTTTGACTCGTATGATTTTGTGAATTGTTAATAGGAGCATACGAAGAGATACGACGGAAGGATAATTGACTTCTTGACATTCGAGGTAGGTGGTTCTTACCTTCTGATTTTCGAAAATTGTTTTGTAAAATGTCAATCCACTTATTTTTGTACCACTTTAATTTTTGTTAAATGTTTGAAAGTTTATTTCGAAAGTTATGATTTTTATGTTATACAAAAGTATAAGTGACATTTCTTGGTTGCATGTATATGTGAAAAGTATGAGATATCTATATATATTAACAGAGCTCAGTCGTCTAACGACGGTCTAATTGTGTCGAGTGGGTTAGGCCGATCCCTTGGCATCGTGCCTAGTAGGGGTCTGCACTAGACTGAGTATTCAGAACTGATGAAATGAAATATAGTTGATATATATGATAGTTATTCAGAACTGATAAAAAAATATAGTTGATATATATGAGTCAATGTATTATGTGGGTTGGTCACACGAAATCAACCGTACCGGATACTAAAACTCATGTGGTGAATTGTCAAATCTGACTATGACAAGAATATCACTATATGTATGTATGTGCTTGTGAAATGTGAAAAATTCTTATGAAAACTAAGAATGATTTATGATGTGATTGATAAAAAAATATACGTATTATAATTGCATGATCCAACAGAAGATATTTGCTAACTGTTGGGCGATTTATCGCTCATTCCACGATTATTAATGTTTTTACGCAGATAGAGAAGTGAAGTATATTATAGTGGAGGATGGTGATTCGGCGGACAAGAACAAAGAAAGAGATTAAGATGGAGCCTAGAACTAAATAGATAATGCACTTAGTTGAATTTTCCAAGTTTTTCGTTAGAAAAACTTGAGGATATTTTCGTTATTCGTTTTAATTTGCCATCTAGCACAATTGATAGTATTTATAAGCAACGTTTCTGTGTTATCATTCTTACTATTTTTATTTATTTGTATGTGGTTGTGGTTGCTGTGTGAGCCTTATATTCTTGAATAAGAGTACGGCGAATAACATGTGCCCAGTGTGTGCTGGGTGGGAACGTGACATAATTACCTTGCATTTTTTTCTTTCATATTCATAAACCAAAAAATCCTAAATTATAACTTCCCGTTTTTTTAGCTTTTACTCTCGTCTCTTTATTCTGGTGAAGAAATTATCAAAAGAGGACTGCTACTACACGGACACAGACTCTGTTGTACTAGGATAGCCACTTCCAAGCGATGTGATTTCTTCTTCTGTATTAGGTAAGTTTAAGCTAGAGGATGAAATAATGAAAGGATACTTTTTAGCACCGAAATCATACTTCTACGCAGCTTTTACTCTCTTGTCTCTTTATTCTGGTGAAGAAATTATCGCAAATACGACAGGGACGAGATCTATAAGAAGGAAATAACTCTTGTACTGGCCCATGTTCGATCTGGGCCGGCATGTAGATGGTGCAATAGGTGTCATTTTATGTTTGCTATATGTATTCAATTAGTTGAAGAATTGGGATGTTTGTCACTTTCAACTTCGGTCCAACTTGGGTCCAAAATCAAATGGAAGTGAACAATTAATAGATGAAGTATCTGTTGTCGGCAAATATTTAGGTAGGTTTTTGACCTCACTTGTAGACCATGTAGTGTGGATTAAATTTTAGAGAATCTAATATAAGCAAAAATTTTTAAGATTTAATCCTGACCATAAGATCTACAAGTGAAACTAAAAATCGAGTCTACCTAAGTATTTTCCTCTATAGAAGGAATATGCAACTACCACCACCAACCATTCTTTTAGCTAACATTGACAAGGATTAAATGAAGTGGGAGCAACTCATAAAACCCGGATTAAATGCAACATTTTCCACCTAAGTTTCTTTGTATATTTTATGAAGATATAAGTGAAAAATTTCACGTTTGTTGATCACATCACAATCATGGGTTCGTTGGGCTACACAAACTATATGAGGCCTTTTTGCGTTTTTTCTTTGTAGGTGAGCTGGACGGTGTCGTCGATCCATTTGGAAATTTTCTGACTCAACCCAATTCTACTGGGTCAGGAAAATGGACCCATTAACTGATACACGTACACAAGGTACCGGTCATTCTTTGTAGGTGAGGCCTTTTTGCTTTTTTTCTTTGTAGGTGAGCTGGATGGTGTAGTCGATCCATTTGGTAATTTACCGACTCAACGCAATTATACTGGGTCAGGAAAATGGACCCATTAACTGATCCACGTACACTCTTTACCGGTCATTCCGATACACATATAATGGGCTCATTGGGCTGAAAAAATTACGTGGGGCCTTTTCTCCTTATTTATTTATTTTTTTTTTTTTTTGTAGGAGCTAATGATGAATTAGTTCAACAAAATCACAGAGAAAAGAAGAGGAGCACGAAAGCCTTCAATGAGCTCATAATGATTGATTTTACTCGTTAACTTTGTTGTACAAAATCCCGCACGGAAAAAAATAGTGCCAAATGTACACCTTACAAGGCTGCATGTAAACTATCAAAGGACTAGAAATCATACTACAATGAGCTGCTATATGTATACCCTAATCTGTAGACAGACAAGATCATCGTACAAAAAAGCCCAGAGAAAAGTTATTGAACTAGGAAACAGTTTTCTATAACATCTCTGTCTGATTCCTAAATTTCGACAATCTCTTCTAAATCATTATCCTTCAATTACTGCAATGTACAAAACAAATAATGGTCATGTTGAACTATCGCCACCAATCAGGCACTTTTAATCTCCTGCCTCTGTGTACAGCAAGATTTGCTGCAGGAATTTTATGCTTCACCTGTCTCCATATCATATTGACTGCGTCTTCCTTCCTTGGAGGGTACTGGTATTCAAAGTGATGGGAAACGACTTTTAGCCACTTCCACATTTCAACCCATTTTACTTTTGAAATTTTGCGGAGCTTAGAAACATCATGTAGTCTGGTTCTAGAGCCTCTTTGACAGAAAAGAAAATTGAGAACTTGCTGTAGTCCAACTCATCCTCAAAGGGAAGCTCAATGTGGTCACTCACAATGACAGGAACGCAATGGCTAACAATAGCGTCAAAAAGGCGGCAAGATGATGGAGTGTCTCCAGCTGGATCTAAGCAGAACTTTGATGAATGCATTCCTTGGATAGACTGGTTTAACAAATTGGAAATAAATATTAGACATGGCATGGTTTAATATGCTTGCACACCTGTAACATAAAGGATCTGGTATAGACAACATCAACTGGGATATTAAAGGAAAGGACAAGCTCTAATGTTAATGGCCTCCAAATATGCTATTTCATTGTAGTTGCTTTCCACTATATCATGCACACTGAGCAAAGTAAAGGTAAAAAGAACAGTAAAAAGAAAGCTCATATATCTTTTTCCACTTCCAATTTTTCCCAAATATGAATGAGAATTAGCCAAACCACAGACTCTCATATAACAGAAGTAACAAAGAACTATATCCAAGATCATCCAATCAAAGTGCCACATGCAATTAGCCACCGCCATAAAACAAGAGTTGGAAATGTTGAAAAGCAAATAAAAGTTATTAAGGCTGCAAAATGTACAAGAAAGGACAAGAAGCATTCGTGATAAAATAAGGAACTAATAACTATCATTGACTATTTATGCATAATTGCCATAGTTATTGAAGTTTAAAGGAGACTGAACTGCATGCAGCATATATGTACAGTACAGTTATTAGGAAACTTTAATCATTTTAAAACTTCCAACAAATGAGACAATGTCTCTCAAAAACACCAAATATAAGAGCATAACACTTACAGCATTTACACCTTCCCCTGTTGCATCACCCTTTTCATAAATGACATCCTCACGGCCAACCAATACTCGTTCAAGTTTAGCACGGACCTTTCCCTCCTGTCATAAGCACAAACATACATTATTCTTCTTTCCCCAAAAAGCAAACTAATAATGTTCACTCCTGCTATCACGCAGACATACATCTTTCCTTCTTGTCTTTCCCCTAAAGAAAAGAAGCGTTTTACGAGATGCATAGGGATCAGAAGAGTTGTCATCTACAAAAGAATCCACTATGTGTACATAAGGAGCCACAACATCTTTCCTCAGATTAGCCAAGCTTTTTTTATAGCGGCCAAAATCAGCCACAATGAGAATTGTATCATTCAGCTGACCTCGATGATATCTGAAAGCATTCGGATGATGCAGTGGAATAACATGGTCCCTACCTGCTGATCTCTGCCAGTATTTGGATTCCCTCAACATATCAAGAAGGTCAGCCTGGAAGCCGAAAAAATTGCAATCAGACGGTAATTTTAGTGGCAAATATGGGGAAACAAGGAAAACAGTGAGAAAGCTTACCCACAGCATATATAAGCACGAAGAAAAACAGAATTTCCATTTTGATCGTAATGCAAACACATTTCAGGGAATTAATTCCACATTATACAATAGGAAATGCATCCAAAGACTATTACAGTAATAATAAAAAGCTTAAAGTTTGATCTCCCAATCTATTTCAGAAAAGCATCAAACTAGCATTTCCGATTGGATCAATTATTCAATCATCAAACTACAAAACATTTGCCAAGACATTAAACACTGAACTTAATAATTGAACTTAAGCTAATCAACTTACAAAAAAAAAAAAAATCAATAATCAAATTAATTCACCAAATTAAACAGATAAGTCACATTTCCAAGACTTACTATTTTTTTTTTTTTTTTTTTAAAAGAAAATTTGAATTAGCCACCTGCAATTGCTTATCAATTTCCGTTTCCGGATCAGTCATGGTACGGCCATGAGTATTAAAGCTCAACGAAGAAAAAAACGGCACAAAGAATACGTCAGCAGAGTCCGGATCCAAAACCCTAACAGCCTCCTGATACGACGTCGTCGTCGTAATAGTCGCATTCTCCTCACCACCACCAGCAGTTCCATTATACAACAAGGAAGCCATCATCCAATACTCCACACTATGCTGCTTCCTGAGCCCCGACCTCCCCGGCCACGGCGGAAGATTCTCTGCCGTCACGGCGGAATTATCATCAATATCCTCCCGTTTATCCATCATTCCGAGGTGGAACCTCCTCGGCAGCTCGTACATGTAAACTTTTAAAGGCTGTGATGGTGATGGTGATGGTGATGGTGGTGATGATGATCCAGTGAGGCAGGGTGCACCGTAAATTGACCGGAGATCGAGTAACGGTAATCTTGATTTATAATCGAATTCTATCGTCTTCGTGTATATCAAAAATGCGAAGCCGATTGCGAAAAATATTACTAAACAAGTAACTGTTGAGTTTGTAGTAAATGCTGGCTTCTTCATTTTTTTTAGCTACTACGAAATGTGTTTTGCTTTTGAAGAATGAAGAGGAGAGATCGGAAAAATGAATATATTTACTATAAAGATTTGGTAAAAAATAAATTTCTTGTGCTATTAGCTCGATTTTTTAGCCGTGATTTTGGGAATTGGATATTATTATAATTACTAGGAAATTCAATAGTTCCATTTCTTTGCAATTAGCTGTGTTTATGGCTTATGGAGTCGTCAATAAGGTTATTATTCAACCCGACCCGGACTTGATTATATCAGGCTTTTAAAAAAAAAAAATGAGTAATGAGATATTAAGTTTATATGTATAGGATACACGGTTAAAGAAATATTCATTAGAAGCTAATCGGATATTTGATGTGTACCAAGTATTATATTTTTTCAGTATCTAAATATTAAAAAATAAAAAGAATTACTGCTAATTATTCAAGTACCTATGTGAATGAGAATATGAAGAGAAAAAATTCATTAATATTATATTATAGTAGGCAAAATAATAAAATTACTTTTATATACGGACCAAGTCGAATGCACCTCGTGTATCAAAATTTTTAACCGCTACTAGACCTAATAATATTAATTCCCGACCAGTGACCTAATTCAGTAGTGTTTATCGGTTTGAATATCCTACTTTTATGGTTCAAAATTGAACGATTCATTATAATTTTTTAAATCGATTGGTCAAGATAAACACTCTATACCGTTGGATAATTGGTAAAATAAGAGGATCTGGCTTTTGAATGGGACCTCTACTTCATGAATGATCCAATTGCTGCTCATAAGTAAATGGGATCAATATTTAAAAAGTCAAAATTTGAATTTGACTTGAAAAGTTAATGAATTTAGTATATTTAAAAATTTAATTGAGCTTGACTGAGTTAAAAATTTAAAACTCGTAATAATAAGTTATGTGCATTTATTATTTTGTCTATTAAGAATATAATTATGCTAACGATTAGGTTAAATATTTAAAACTTTATGTTTCTTATATAATTAGTTTACATATTATTAGTAGTTTATAAAATTTAAGTTTCAAAATTTTGGTTAATAATTATCTATTTTAAAGTGTTAAATAAACTCGATTTAGATAAAAATTCGTGATTATTCTGTGAGTGCATTAAGTTTTGTATAGAACAAGATATTCATCAAATTTTTTATCGAAGTCATAATTTATAATTTTATCAAATCGAATCAACTCGGTACAATTCAACAAATTTTTTTTTCTTTTTATATGTGTGATTAATATGTTTAATTCTACCTATTATGGCAACATTATTTGCATGCACCTTTCTATTGTCAAGATCAAGATATTTATCTGCTGTATGCACTTTCAAGAGAGTAAATTTGTGGGGTTTTTTCATGAAACTTATTTTGAATTCCACACGAGACTCGCAACCTTTATCTCTTAGTACACATTATATACAAAGATATTGATCTATAGTTTATTAAACTCAATCCTGTTGGGTGGTTCAACTAGTGAATTTAGTGAACCAATTCGTAAGACCGAATTGATTTGTTTTAATGACTATAAAATGAATGAATGCGTCAAGTTTCATGCAACTTGTCGGTTCAATCGATAATCCTAAGAATCCGGTGGGGTTTAGAAAAATCTTGAACTAACGGATTTGTTTATTCGAGGAAAAAAAGTTTTTGTTCATTATACGTTTTTTTTGCGTTAATATTTTATTTACTCTCAAAATTCTACTTTATGCATTAACTCATTTTTAGCCCGTCATATGAGAAGACTATGTAATATTCATTAGCAACATATAAATTGTCAAATTCATTCCTCCATACAAAATCTTTTTACAAATAAAATTAAAAATTATAAGAAATAAATTAAGTCAAGAAAATTTTTGTTGGACATCCATTAACAACAAATTATTATATTGTTTTCACAAGAACAATCTCGTTCTCAAATAATAATAAGATATTATACATTTTATTGTACAAGTTCACGTATCTATCTAAAATATAATAAAATACCATTATATCACTACGTAATATAAGAAATATTTAAAAAAATAATTTCTCGTGCATTGGAATATATCATTATATATTTTTAAATTATATATATACAATAATTTGAAGTCAACTACTTTGTTCTATTTTATTAAATTTATTTAGATAAATGAATTATTATTTTAAATTCATTTATACTTAAAATTTTTTAATAACAATATGTTTTATTAATATTTCACTTGTATTTAATAATTTGTACGTAAGAAAATATTTAAGTATAATTGGTCTACCGTCCCTTATAAATTCTGTAATATATATTAAATGTTATAAAATTTATGATATTAATTAATATAAATAAAATTTTATAACATTTAATATGTCTCTTAAAATTTCTAGATGTGTATCAAGAGAATTTATAATAAATATCTTTCTTGTATGTATAATATATTAATAAAAAATATATATTTAAATGACTCGCAGATTAAATTAAATTAGTAAGACATGAATCGAATTAGTAATTCGATGGTGTACAGAAGAAATTTCCACAGTAGAGTACTCCAGTTTCGTCTTATTCACCGTATTCGGTGACCATCCCCTCGACGGCTTTTGTTTTTGTTTTTGTTTTCGAACCCTCAGACGAAACAGCGCGTATTCTCAAGTAAATTATGGTGCTAATGCAATTGCGATCTCAGTTTCAAGCTCGGAATTAAGACACTCCACCACTAGAATTGTAAAACCTGAAATGCCGTTGTTCAGGCCAAGCGCCGGCGACGTCGCCGGCTTCAAAGTTTTGTTCTGTTTAGGAATTATGTATGGACTTATTTCCTTGTTAGTTTATGCCGTCATCCACATGAAGTTTATTACGCCTCTCGGCATGGACGCTCCACTGGATCGCTTCTCCGAAGCCAGAGCCGTCGAACACGTCCGCGTCTTGTCGAAAGATATCGGCGGTCGCCAGGTCTTTATTCGCCTCAATTCTCCCTCTCTATAAATCTACGCAATCAAATCACGTGTTGGAATCTGCATTTATTGCTTTTTTTAGATGAATTTTTGTTGGAATTTATTATTATTTTTTGTTTGTTTGAAGTGAAATTACTACTTATTAATCTACAACTGGAGTAATTCATATAGAACACATTATGCTGGGACGAAATTAACTTTTGTTTGCCCCAGGGAAATGAACCTAAAGACTTCATTGTCAATTTGAGTTTTTTAGAACAATTCGTGGGGGATACTAATTAGAATGAAAATAAATACGACTATTGAAAAAACTTGAATGCTTTGGAGATGTAGGACTGCATTTTTTTTTTTATATATATATTTATTAAAAATTTATAACGAGCTCTTATTTTTTATTGAGGGGGAGGGCTCATTGTTTGCTTCTTGTTATGTTTGTAATTATTCATTTGTTTAGCTACGAAGTAGTTATTTACTTGTTTGTAGGAAGGACGACCTGGTTTGAGACAAGCTGCCATCTATATTAAGACACAGTTGGAAATGATGAAGGAGCGAGCTGGACCAAATGTTAGGTTTGTATGCAAAAATTATACAGGTTATTTATTTATTGATGAGTAACTGTCATTTTCCTCGAGACACATTGGGTTTGCTTGTAATGCTAACTATTTGTTTGGAACTACTGTTGTCGCAGGATAGATATCGAAGAAACAACTGTGAATGGATCGTTCAATATGGTCTTCTTAGGACATAGCATCTCCTTGGCTTATAGAAATTCACACAAATATTCTCATGAGGTAAAAACAAACCATAATTGTATGTTTTTCCCTCTATTTGGGCTGCTTTTGTTGAATACAAATCTAGTCTAACGACAGAATCAATATCTTCTTTAATTCTAGCTTGCACAATATATGTCATACTGCACATCTTAGGAGAGGATCCTGGTTATATGATATTTCATTCTGTAATGATAAAAATAAAGTGTAAATTGTGCCAAAAATGTAATTGTTACTTTTTCCAGTCTTTAGCTGCATGCTGTTTACTAGGATCTATTTGCGTGCTTACATTTCTTGATTTTTATTTTTTGATGAACTGTGTAGTCTGTGTTAATTAGAGATAGCTATAGGGCAGTTGTAGATGATGACATTCGAAAAGTTACTTTTCTATTTCTGTTTATTACTACTTGAAGAAGATAATAATCTTGCTCTGTTGTTTTCTAAATTTTCAAAGTAGTCCTAAAGGATTATGGATGTGAACAAGATTAAGTGTGAAAGGGCTTTTTGAGAAGTTAATAAAGAATTGTTATCTAGTCGTAATATGTTACATTCTGGCTATAGTTTGAATATTAAGTGAGGATCAACACGGAGTTCGGTAATAACTTGCAGTGGACTTAAACCTATTTGCTTCTTCGACTGCCACTAACTTTTTGTATAATTTTGTAACTGAGAGCGAAGGCCTTAGTATGTGAGCTAATTTAAAATTAAAAAAAAAAATGCTTACGTATATCTTTTAACATGCATAGAAAAGGCACTTTAAGATATTTTAATTGAGTTGCAGGATTTCTTCTGTAGATTCACGAGAAAATGACCCATCGGTTTTGGTGAATGGCCATTTTGACGCTCCACCTGGTTCTCCTGGAGCTGGTGATTGTGGGTCATGTGTTGGTGGGTTTCATACACCATAATTCTATATCATAATATGATTCTCGGTTATCTTTACCTTGATTGAGTTGTTTCTTCCCTCTCCCCGAACCAATAAACAGCATCTATGCTTGAACTTGCTCGACTATGCGTTGATGCTGCTTGGATTCCTCCTCGACCAGTTATTTTTCTCTTTAACGGAGCAGAAGAGCTTTTTATGCTGGTAAGAAATCTGCCATGATTGACTCCGTGGCCAGAAAGTTAATGGATTTTTCTTAATGGATGTTAAGATTGATAAAAGAAAAACTTACAGGGGATGCATAAACAAAACATTGATGTGAAATACTTTAGCGAACGTGCTAACAGATACTCTAGTGTGTCAGGACAATCATATGTGCATCCTGCATTTTGAGCTATCTTGCCAATTAATTGATTCAAATTTACAGACAATGTCCTTCAGTATGCTGCTTTACTGGTATTTCAGGGCTCACATGGTTTCATGACGACACATAGATGGCGCAATACTGTTGGAGCTTTTATAGATGTTGAAGCTTCTGGTACAGGAGGAACAGGTTAGTGCTTGCTGCTGTTTGTTAACAAAATGCATATCTTTTAAATTGTTTGAACTTCTATTCATCAAACTCTTTCTACGTGAATATCCAGATTATGTCCCGTTCGAGTTAGAGTAACCTCCTGCTCAAGTAGAAAGACGTGTACTGATTCATAACAATTTGCATACTCCCATCCTTAGAAACAAAGTTAACATGTTCAATATTTAATTCATGTGTGGAGCAAATGTACTCATAAACGTCATACAAAGTATGTAACAGAAATTGATAGTTGAGTAATTACAGGATGCCAGTAAAGTGTAGTGAAGAAGCTAAATTTTCCTTGCTGGAGTTTTGTGAATTTACAAGAAATGAAAGAGAAATGTAAACTTGCTATGTCGTAGTAAACTATTGGTAGATCCATTTAGTTCTGATGTCAAAGATGAAATATTAAGAACGTAACATATCAATGGCTACTTTTAGCAGTTTATTCGAGAGAGATTAACTGTTATTTGAAATGCATTAACATGCATACTCTATAAGTATTGCTGAATGTTCCATGTGCTACTGGTGGCAACTTTAGGATGCTTGAAATTATCTGTTATTGTCATACAGTAGATTTCTATCATCCTTGATCATATGTTTAGCATTTAGGCCAATCTTACCTAAGGATAACTTACCAAAGCTATTTTAACTGGGACATTAGTTGTTTGCATATTTAGTCAGGCACCATGCGAAAGTTCATGGCTTGGATGTCTGTTGCTAGCTGAATTGATTTGTCTATTATGTTGTATGTTAAATTACAAGTCATCATACTTAACATAGAGGTTTCACGCTTGAGTTTCTATTCCTAGCATGCTATGCATTTTTTCTAGAGCTGAATTAATTGTTGATTTCCGTAGAGCTAAATCATCATTTGCATTACTTGATTAACAGATCTAGTATGCCAATCTGGACCTGGATCTTGGCCTTCATACATATATGCTCAGTCAGCTTTGCATCCCATGGCAAATAGCGCTGCTCAGGTGTTCATGTTACTTCTCTCTCTCTCTCTCTCTCTCTCTCTTTTATGTTTTTCCTCCTCCATCCCGTTCCAAGTGTTCTCCACTCCTGGTGAATCAGATGAAACAATTGAAGCTTATATAAATTTTCCATGTTGTGTTTTCGGCCTGTCCGTACAGATTTTGTGGGTCAAAAGGGCAGCATTCTAATGGATTTGTGATTCAAGTGGTCTTGAATGTACAAACTTTTAATTGCTTGTCCTGTTTCAGTCGCATTTGTGCAATTTTCCCTTTTTCTTGGTCGATAATCTTTTCAGTTTTCTCCCATTGGATATTGTGTGACTTTTTTCTGCAAATTCATCTTCAGGACTTTTTTGGTTCTATACCTGGTGATACGGATTACAGAATATAAGAGCAAAAGACTATGGGGATATTCCTGGACTGGACATCATCTTTCTCTTTGGGGGTTATTTTTATCATACCTCCTCCGATACTGTGGAAAGACTACTGTATGAATTAAAATTGTTATTTTGGTATAAGTTCACTTAAATTGAAAGTTAATGTCTTTTTGGTTATTTATATGTGTGCTCTGATACATGCAATTTTGGTGAATCTAAGACCTGGAAGCATCCAAGCACGTGGGGATAATTTATTTAGTTTAGTCAAAGCCTTCACTAACTCCTCTATGCTACAAAATGCCTATGAAAGGGAATCTCTTAGACATACTGCAAATCGGTCTCGTGAGGAACGGGCAGTTTTCTTTGACTACTTCTCATGGTTCTTGGTGTGTTTATACTCTTCAGTTCTGATTAATTTTGGTTCTGTATTTTGATGTATATCACTGAGTACAACTTAATTAATTCAGGAGCGATACCCATTTCATTTTTTTTCTTCCCTGTTGGAGGACCGGGTGGGTGGCCAAGTAAGACCTCACTGTCTTTGGAATTGATTTTTAAATCCTTCTCAGGTATACTATCCTAGACGGCTAGCTGTGCTGCTCCATAGTATTCCTCTTGCCATCTACCTTCTCATGCCAATATTCTTACGATTTCCAAATGGAGTGATTTCCTGTTTCTTCACGACTCTCTTTGACTTTATCAAAGGTAATGGAAATGCTGCTGAATTAGAAGGTACTCTCTCAGTCTCTTGCAGGAAAACATAGTCTTCTATTGTGCTTAATTGTTACTGTCATCTACAGGAATGTTACACCATGCTTTAGGGATTGTACTGGCAATTATTTTTCCAGTCATTTTTTCGATCTTGCGCCTGCTATTTTCTAGACATTCAATGAACTGGTATGGTTTATTGCTATATACTTATAGAGTATTTGTCTGTAAATCTCTAGTCTTCATTTAACCTACAGTATAGAATTTGGGGACATCACTTTCTTTCCTTGATGTAGGTTTTCTAATTCATACTTGGCTTTTATGATGTTCATACCCTGTTCACTTGTTGGTCTGTTAATACCAAGATTCTTTTGGAGAAGTTTTCCTCTCTCACAAAATGTTTCAGTTGTGAAGTCAACAACAGAGGTATGCTTTTTTGTACTGACCATTATGATTTTCTACTCCACTCACCTCTGTTTATGTTGGAGTTTCCTTTACTGAAAGTTGTAGTGCATTGACTGTTGATAGAAGCTAATTGTACTGTTTAATCGAGGGTAAGGTAATTACCTTTTGTCATAAACTGACTTTATCTTGTGGGAATGATGAAACTAGAGTCACTGTATGGTATCTAGTACTGATTTTGTTTTGTATGTTAACATATGGATATCTTGTTCTTTTTCTTGTGCTTAAAAGATCACTTATTTGTCAATATTGAATTCATTCAAATGGGAAAAATGAAAGCTAATTGAAAATTTATTCTACAGCAGATCTGGGATTTAAGAAATTGGAGTTCTATTGGTAGAATAGCATTTCTGTGATATCCTATTTTGATCTTATCCCAGCTAATTTCCGGTATTACTTGGGGCTATCTTCAAGTGTGATCAAAGTTTTTGTGCCTGAGCTTTTTGCTTGCTTTAATTCTGATTTTAAGCTGCCACACAATCCATTGCTTTTGCCTCGTGTAATTAGCACACTTTGTTGGGAAAGAAAAGTGTTGCACAGGGGGAGGGTGTTGTGACACTCAGGTTATCTCTAGCTTGTTAGATCAATACATGAGAGAGAGAGAGAGAGAGAGAGAGAGAGAGAGGAGGGAGGAAGCGAGGTTGTTGCAATAGTATATGTTCTATCTCTAGATAGTCTCCTAGTTCCGGTTTACATAATCTATATTTTCAACTTGAATCCTGAGGACTGTAATTACTTCTTCCGACATAATAAAAGTTATGCAGGAACTGGCAGGCGAAGCAAGGTTTTGGGGAGCATTTGGGTTGTATTCCTTTATGACATTGGTACGTGATACATATTGATTTAACAGTGTAATCTTCTGCACTTCTTGGCATTCTGTGGTTGTTAAGTGGTTTTTAATACATTGAAGTTTATGTATACAAACTCACCCCCCCTCCCCCCATATATATATATAAAAGAGAAAAGCCAAGCCAACCCCAAAAAAGAGACACTCAGAAGAAAGAAAATGAAATATTTCGATGATTTCAGTTTGTAACATGACCTTCTGAAAAGCAGGGGTAGAGATAAACATCTTATGGCTGGGTTGAATGGAGGTTTTGTGACCTTTTTGTTGGCAGTCTTCATGCTTCCTGCATGGATCTCCTTTCGCGTATCTACCAAGTCGTTTGGTCATGAATCTCTCAGGTGAAAATTGAACTATTTATGGTACTTTGTATTGGAACTTATTGTGTTGGATATAACAGCAGTTGGCAGTCTTTGTGTTAAATATTTATGAGCTCAACCTTGAATAAAAATTCCTTCTGTCAGGTCAACTGCATTTTATGTGATTCCTTTAATCCCTTGCTTGATGTATTCTGTCTACTTTGGTGGGTTCCTTGCTGCATTTGTGATAGAGAAAATGGGCATGACAGGGTCTATTCCACCTCCTTATGGTAAGTCTCACTTGAATATGTTTCCAGTGGTTGTTCACAATTATGCTTGTCGGAGATCCGTTTGCAAATAGTCTTCACATTCTTTCAATGATATTGGTACAAGAATTGGAAGGTTCAGTTTGAAATGCTGATGCTCGCTGTTATTGGTGGTTTATTTTTAGTGTTGGAAATACCTTCAAGATACATAATGAATCTGAGTTTTGTTTCCAGGATATTTCGTTCCAGATGTTGTAGTTGCAGCTATTGTTGGACTTGTGACTGGTTGGTGTACTGGACCTCTTTTACCTGTTGTTGGTCATTGGTTAGCCAGGTCATCCATCATGCAATTCTTGCTGCATGGAAGCATAGTAGCTTTGGCTCTGTCATCACAATTCTTTCCATACAGCACAGATGCACCAAAAAGGCTGGTCTTCCAGCATACAGTTAGAACTGCAGGTATGAAAGACCGAAAGGTATTCAAGCATAAGAGTGAAAGCAGTTAATTACGTGAAAATAATAGCAGTTATGAAAACGTGAAGTAATCTGGAGCAGTAGGATGAGATCGGTAGTCAGCCATAACAACAGTATGTTTTGGTCACCTTTTCATTCTAGGTCTTTACAGTACATTTATTCTGGCTGAATGTACTGAAAAGGTTATCTTTATGTCCCTCTCTCTCTCACTCTCTCTCTTTTTTTTTTTTTTTCTTTTTGTTGTTGTTGGGTTGGGAGGGGGGGTGTTGCGGCTTAGTAGAGTATGTATTTGTCACTCAACTAGCTTGCTTAACAGCTTCATTTACATGATAAAGACTGTTACAAGTTATGATTTAGCATTCTGAATTTTTCGGTAAAACTTTCTGGCACATTACAATTAGCAGATTGAATATGGTCGAATATTCTAATATGTGTTGTTATTTTGTCATTAACAGGTGGAAGTTATATTGAGGACTCCAGTTATGATTTTTCTGTAGTCGACTCAAACTCGCTACTTTTTGTCTTTAAACATGCTCCTGAAGTGGCAAGAGAACTGCACATTGATTCAGAATTATCCTTTGATACTGTTAATCAGTCACTGCAAGAGACTTGGATGGTACGTACAAACGCATATTAACCATTTGCGTATCTCATGTTTCCTTTTGCCTGTATTTTGCAGTCTGATTTTGAATGAGAATGAACATATTTTCTTCATTTAAATGGTGAAATTTTCTGTAAACATGGAGCAACTTTTGTAATCATTATCTTTAAAAAAAAAAAAAAAAACATCTGTAATCCTTTGGCCTGCATGACAAACTGAATGGTTCACATCATATTGTTTTCTGTAAACTCTAAGATGACTGGGTTTCTTGACATGTTTCTGCTAAAAACTGCTGCAGTTTTGGGTTTTAATTCTAATTCCTCTGTGCCTGAAAAGCACATTGGGCAAATGCTAAGAACTGGGAGCAAGGGCTATTTGTTTAATTTTGTTTAACAATAAAGTGGTCTAATGTACCTGAAAGTATGTTACTAGTTCTTTTCTTTGATAGGCCATGATTGATGATAATGAGGATTCTGCTTTGCTGGATATCTGGTACAGGCTGGTTTGATACCATAGAAACATATGTTCACTAATTTCACTTTTCCTCACAAAGAGATGAAGGAAAAGGTTGTGAACATGGTGCAGAAGCAAACACACAGTGAGATTACCAGTGAGAACTTTGGTTTTGAACCTTTAGATCCCAATTTTATAAGTAAGAGGAAAGGAAAAACAAAAGAAAAAGATACTAGTTTAGAGGGCTGAATCAGACTACTTTAGTGTTGTAAGTTGTAACTACATGGACAGCATTGTATTGACATTTTATAGAGCAAAACCTCCATCAACTCTTCTCTGACCATGAAAGAAAACGAGAAGAAAGTATGTATGACATTATCGTCCTCCCTGTTAAAAGCAAAAAAGGAAGAGAGGAAGTTAGAAAATTACCTAGAAGAGAGAATTTTCTTATTGTTGATTTTTTTTTTTTTTTTTAATTTTTAGATTCTAACATTTAAGTTGTGCTGCAAAGGATCTATCTTCTTTTATTGCCTGTTGAAGTAACACAGTGACAAACTTTTTGATGATTTATGTACTTATAATTGCTCTAAATTTTGTGATTTGCATAATGTAATATTTAACTTCAGATATGTTGCTTTTACAGGGAACCTTCCCAATATCTTTCTTGCTTTGTGGAAGCTTGAAGTTCTCAGCAGAGAAAGATGATGTCTCCAAGGAATACAGAAATTTTCCATATCTAACAACTTATAGGCCGCAAGCTCTACTTGATGGAGGGTCCCGCAGAATCCACCTGGAATTTTCCCTGGGGTAAAATTACTTACTACATGGAATATCTGAGTCAAGTGTTTGTAATGCATTTTTTTCCCTGTTCATCATAATATTGTTTAGTCCAATCTGTAATTTGTGGCACATAGTATAAAATATCACTGTTTTTCTTGTAAGTCCAACTTAGTGGGAGTTGTATAGACATCAATGCCTAAATTAGTGGTCTTCAGAATGCAGGATATCAGTATTTACTCTATATCATTGAGCATAACTTTAAGCTGCATAAAGCTGTCTTAATGTATTTCTGTGTACATACATATTGCTCTCAGGTGAATCACATTTGGGATTGTATGAAGCTGGTCTTATAATAACTGAGTCTTGATTTGTTTGGGGAAATATAGGTTGGAGGTCTGAAATTCCATTCCCTGCTTAAGGTTGAAATCAGGAAATGCTTTTAGACCATAATTTGATACTAGAATATCTAAGAGCAAGTTGCATAGTAGTTCGGGCTTGGTTATTTGATCATTTTATTGTAATTTTCATTGGGAGATGGACCATAACAGGCATTATTATACTTACAGGTTTACACCTTTGTATCCATTAAGTTAGTGCTTTTGCATTAGAACTTCATTTATCTCACTTTTCCTTTCAGTTCCTTAAAAGAGGTATGGGTTGCGGTGCTTAACATAACAGGCCCATTATCCAGTTGGTCATTTGCTAATAATATACTGCCAGGTGACCTATATTTCTTGGTCTTAGGTTGGGGTTTAGATATGTATTTATCTGCATATTGATCCTTGTGCAAATGCTTGCAGCTCCTGAAACTGTTGATAATGGACCACCATCATACATTTGTAGATTAAGTGGTGCAAGCCATGAGAACTGGACTTTTTGGTTGGAGGTAAAACTTACTAACCATTTTCTGTTTCATTGTCCTATCTTTGTTGTTGCTTCCTATTTTTAATGTTTTATGTATTTATTTATTGGTCAGAAGAAAAATCTTTTTGATCTTTTATGTTTCTCTGTCTCTTATGATTTGAGATTAATAGGGTTAAAAATTTTAAATAGAAGGGCAAATGGATAATGGTTGGTTACTTTATGCTGGCTCTACTCAGCTTGCAGAAGGGCCATATATAACATCAGATGGATTCATTTAACAAAACACAATTGCACTCTGTTATGACAAATTCAGAGATGAATTAATTATACAATTCTTTGTTAATTTGAAATGTTTCATTGGAGTTTACATGTTATTGACTTCCTCCAACCCCATATCTCCCTCCAGTCTCCTCTGAATACTTGTAAATGGTTAAGAAAGTGAGAATGCCACCTCTATTTTCAACTATGCAGCGATTCTACCCAATAAACATTACAGATTGATAAAAATTCTTAAAATCCTTGACTCACTTTGTTGGCAGATCAAGGATTAACATTCTGCATGAGGAACAGATATGATGGTGCTTGAAGCTTATTTCCATCTTCCTTTACGGCACCTATAATACCTATAGAATCATTAATGAAAGTAGTCAGGACATTCATTACCGTAATTACTGTCTATAACATTTTTTTGTAGATGCATATCACATACTGGGTTCTGTTTTAGCACGGCTTTGCTCATGCTTGGTTTTGGCTTTAATTGCAGGCAAGAAGTTCTGAACCTGTGAGGATTGAAGTTGCTGTAGTGGACCAGCATTTGACAGAATCTGCAACCAAGTTGAAAGGCCTTTTCCCCAACTGGATAGATGTTACTGCCTTTTCCAGCTTTATGTCCAGCTATGTCTTCTAGCTTGCCAGTACAAACCTCCCTTTTTCCTTGGGCAGATGCTGTAGCTGCAACTGTTATTCAGAATAATTTTCACTTTGAGATGTATCATATGTCCAAAATGGATCAATCTTGTGTTTCATATCATTCTTTGATGCAACTCATCACTTTTCCATCTAGTTGGTTGATTGGAGTTGAATTATAAAAAGTTTTGCATTCAATTCAATTTGATAAGCGGGTCAGCTGCAGGACAGCAATTAGGGACATTTTTTCTCTCAATCTCACAGGGACCAAGAACAATTCTAGTGACAAGTTTTTTTTCTCCGCTTGATTGTGCTGCATGAAAATAGCGACTAGAAATGATTATTACTGTAATGTATTAGACATTAGTATTTTGAACAACAAAATACTATAGTGAAAAAGGATTAATTGTTTTTATGTTTTTTCATTTATTCACTAGTTTCTTGGTATATGCTTGTTCATGAGCATATTTATTGGACCATATGTTTGTTTGACAATAAAAATATTTGAGAAAAAAAAAAATGAAGTTCGTGATATTGATAGATCTTTTCCTTCATAATATTGATGAATTGTGCAAACTTGCTCAATATTTGAACTAACTGATTAAAATTAAATAAAACCTCAGGGATTAAAGTAGAAGTTCATTTTCTCCTAGGGTGAAAATATTTTCAAAAAAATATTTTTGAGAAATTTTTTTGGTGCCAAATATTGGAAAATATTTTTCAGTGTAAAATATTTTTCAATTTTCTTCCTCTGGCTAAAAATAATTTACAGAATTTTTTAGCGTAAGTTATTTTTCGGATAATTCAAGAATGACATTAAATTTCAAATACTTACTTTTATAATTTCATTTGCTAAACTTATTTTCATTTTTAATTATTTTTTATTCGTTTTTCTCTTAATCATGGATCCCACACTAATATAACTATCATTATGCATATTTTACTATATACATTGTACTTTCATTTAATTTTAAACAAAATCAATTTTTATTAACTACAATTACTTGTAAGGTATTTATTACCATTGTTATAAGTTTTTTTAACTTGTTTTCATAAAATTAAAGATGAAACAGTTAAAAAATTTTATTTTAAAATATTTTCATTTTATTAACCGAACACCGAAAAATTATATGAAAATTAAACTTTTTTGATATAGAAATATTTTTCAAGAAAATTTTTTTAATCTAAACGAACACGCCCCTAGTTTTACCTTTCAAGTTTCAAGTCCAACGGTGAATATTACTTTAACTCTCGTCATCATTAACACTTGATCGATAGCGTAAATAAATAAGATTATATTTATATAAAATGATAAATAAAAATTATTAATATATTGTTAAATTAGAAAAATAAGTATTAAAATTTAAAATTATTGAATAGAATATTTAATAAAATTTTGATACATAAATTAATTTTTAATAAATAAATTTAAATAATGACTTTATAAAATATTATCAACCAAACAATTGGTACCCTCTTACTTTCTTTCCCAACAAAAAACCAAAAATAGCAGCGGGTGGGTTTTCTTTCGACACAGCTGCAATTGCATTTCTCTTCGCACCTTCGAAGATCGTCATTCGATTTTTTGCTTGAATCGCTTCCTCAGGCTAGTCTCTTTTTCTTAAAATTGCGGTTAAATTTGTAGTTTTTGAAGAGATCTTTTAAGCTTGTTTGCTCCAATGTTTAAATGGAGGAATAATATTTGTGTAATTCTATTTCGTTTCTTGTGTTTTGTAGGTTTCGAGGTGGAAAAAATATCCACAAATTAACAAGAGGATAATTTAATTATGGTAAATTAAATTTTGAAATATGAGTAATTAGTTGCCTTTAATTTTTTTTTTTTTAGTTACTGAATTTGTAATAGCATAAAATTTGCAGTCGGCGCTCTTCAATTTCCACTCGTTTCTTACGGTAGTGTTACTAGGGATTTGTACTTGCACTTTTGTAAAGATGCATTTTCCTGCACTTCTGGAACATAGGACTGGGTAAGTCTTCGATTTCACTAATGCTTATTGATTTTGTATTTGATTACTTGACGAGTATTTAATAATTGCATCTGGTCGAACTATACACGAATTTGATATGATTTCTGTGGATAATGGTTCGTAAACTTTGTCTTGTGAATACTTTCACGGGTTGCTGAACTGAAACATTGCATGAATTTGGTGCATCAAGTGTTTTTGTGAAATAGGTGAAAGGAGTATTGGTAGAGAATATGATGATAGTGGGCTAAGAAAAGATTTACAGAGAATGTCAAAAAAATTGTTATTTTTCTATCTTTCTGCATTTTTATGAATCCTAAGACATTAGATGGCCTGAAAGAAAAGGGAGGAAGAGAATTTTAGGGTATGCAAATGCTTTGGTGCTAATAGGTGTTAAAAATCCTGTTGTTCTTAATCTTACATGACACTTGTTCGTTGATGATGAAGGGTGAAGTATATGTTTCCTTAGAAACATAAATGTCGAGTATATAATCAATCTAAGAGCCTGTAAAGTTATTCGTTGTTCTAGTGGACTGCATTTGCTGATTTGATGTGCTTTTCTAATTATGTTTCTTGAGATTAAAAAACTTCGGACTAGGGATAAGTACTTGATCCCAACTTCACTTATATCCAGAGGAAGGACTCTAACTTATATGTGAATGAACAAAAAATATGCATTGTTCATTTGACTTGATGAATGTCTCTTGAGTTTGGTAATTTGGTTCATCTTGCTCTTTTTTTCTCACAATAATTTGTCAACGTGTGTGTAACTGTGTATCACTCTCATTTTTATGTTTTTAGAATTGGCATCACAGGATGTGGGGGAATCTATTAGGTTTTGTTTATTAAGGAATGCCAAGGGTCTAAAAGATTTGGGCTTCATGCTTGAAAGAGAAAAACTTGCACTTAGGTTAAGTCCATTTTAGTTGGTGCCTGAATCTTGAAGCCATTAACTCTGTTGCAGAAATTGCTTTTCAGTATTTAATAGCTTCTCTATTACTGTGTTATTAATATATACATGTATTTCAGTGAGTACTTTCTTGTTGTTACATTGTTGGATTGGATAATGCAACAAGTATCTTCAGTCTTCACTATGTGATTTAACTGATTTCTTCCTTCCGCTTTCATGTAACTATTATTTCAACTTGAATTTCTCTTTGAGTATCCAAGTCACTTACTGATGAGGCTCAAATATTCCAGGTTTCGAGGTTTCTTTTGGAAGGCTGCAAGAATAGGTGAGACTCACTATTCCAATGCAAGCGGGGCATGTAGTAGTCAAAAGCTACTTTATCTTATCACGATTAATGATATTATGTGTTGCTATATTACTGAATATTTCAACATTCAGACCACTGCAAGTCCCTATTTGCTCGATTGCAAGCATAGAAAAGGATGACAACAAAGAATCCCATGGATATGTTTAGGATTTCCCATTGCTCGAAAACAAGAAAAAAGAATAATTTCTTTTAGCAAAATTCTGTAGATTGGTTGCTGACTTGTTACAGTTATGATATTATATGCACACTAAATTGTTGCCTTGAACTCTTGAAAATATGATGTTTACCACTGCGTTTTTGTGCAGGTGAGCGGTTGAGCCCTTGGGTTGCCGTGGGATGCTTCACTATGGGCGTATCAATAATATTCTTCTGAGAGAGAATTGTTTGTGTACTTGCAAGTTATTGTTAAATGCTGTATTATTGAATTGATCGAAAAAGGTTAGGTGGCAAATCAGGAGTTTTGTAATCTCTTTTACACAAGTGGAGTTTTTTATTCTTCAAAATGTGTTTGCTTAGATCAATCAATTGTTTTCTCATTTGTTTTCAGGCTAGAAGAATTTAGTATTTTACCTTTTGTTTAAATATGTTCATTTGATGTCCTTTTCCCATATATATATTTTTTTGCCTGGCAAATATAGGCTTCATCAGGTATAATGGCCTTTGTATGGATGAGTTAAAATACCTTAAGATTTTTGGCTCTGAAAATTTGATTTATGACAAGACAAGAAATACACTCTCTAGTCTCTTCCATAGCTGCATAAAGCTCAAGTTATATAAATCTGAGAAATTTTAAACTAAATTTTTAGCCAATTTAGAGCAAGTCTTGCTATTCAAGTACGATAATTGTTAATATGATTAAAAAGTAGGTGAATAATATAATTTTTTAATCATTCAACGAATTGTAATATCCACTTTACAGTGAAGTGAGTAACAAAAGTACTAGAATTTTTAACTTAAGTTGATATTTGTTGTAGCTTTGCTAGACACATGAGCTCGATCTTCAGAAGTCCCTCCGTTAATGAGATGCAAAGTCAAGACCTTGAGCTCTCATTATTACATTGACAAAGTATGGGCCATTATAGTATTTTTCAGCCCAGGAACATTTCAGGCCTAGCCAAAAATGATGTTAAGACAATAGGTTTTTACCCTGGATTTTAATAGGCTATAGCCCAGGAGCTTTTCCAATAACACAGCAGGCCCAGTCCAGTCCAAGTGCAACTCCGCCCTCATCCTTCTCCCGCACTCGCGGGCTCATTGTGTCATTTACAACACCGGAAAATGACCGGAAGTTCATGACGGAACAGAAGCAGGATTAAACCGGCGGCAGAATCCGGCGATGATCAGCCAGCCCGTAGTTCACAAGCGAAGGCGGCGAGACCTCGAAGTCAAAGAGGCAAAGATGAAAGTCTCATCCGCGTAATAAATTTGAATAGCAAAGCTTTCTCCGGCTAGGGTTCGAAATTATGGCTTCATTGGTAGGCCTCTTTTTTATTTTCCGATTGGTAAACGCCGTTGAAGAGCCTGAAAAGCCTAGGGTTATCACTCCATTTCCCGCTCCAAAACTCGTGGATCTTCCCATAGTAAAAAAATCGTTCGAATTAGCAATTAGTTATTTTTTATTTATTTATCTATGCGATTGTATAAATTTAATTTAGCAATGAGGATGAACTTTATGTTGGGCACAAGGAGAGATTTTTTATTTTTTTTCAAATTGGGGAATTTATAGACCTACTGTTTATTTCGGAATTCGTGCCGGTATCGACTCCTTCCGGCATTATTTGCTGCTTTGAATGTGTGTTTGTCTGCATTTTCTTTTGTAGTAGAATATAAATGAAAAACTGAGTGTAAATGAGTCTAATTGATTTAAATGCTGTACTGTTCGAAAGGGAAAATCGTCAAAATAGTCCTTCAATTTTTTCAGTTGGGCTAAAATAGTCTCTCAACTTTTTTTTAGTCAGAATAGTCCTTCAATTTTTATTTTTTAGCCAAGAAAGTCTTTTTATGGTGAAGTCACCATAAAATTTTTTTCTTTTTTTGATAAATTCACATAAAAGAACTTGGCTAAAAAATAAAAGTTGAAGGACTATTCTGGCTACAAAAAAAGTTGAGGGATTATTTCGGTTAAAGTAAAAAAGTTGAAGGACTATTTCAGCGATTTCCCCTGTTCGAAATTGTTATATCAAGTTTTTCACTTATGGAACTGAGCTTGTGCTGAGTTTCAGAACTTAAAAAAAGAACACCAATCTTGTTTGACAAACCTATCTCGAGTGAACTCTTATCGAGCTGGGTTTAATTTACATATGAATGTATTGGTTCACCTTTCAGCCTTTGTGAAAAGAGAATGACTCCCAAATTGTTGTAAAGTTTCAATGCAGGACATGTTAACTTCAAATTGTGGCTTCCCTATAATTTATGATGTTTTTGTAAAACTTGCATTTTGTGGATCGGGATTGATGTAGTCAAGTATTATCTTGTTGGTGATAATTGGTAGGATTCCACAGTCTTTGGTTGCTGGTTTGATGTGGATTGGTATTACGAATGGAAGATATTTCATGTGGCATATCTGCCAGGATTCAGACGAGCTCAAGACATATGGATGGACAGAACACAATGGACGGGATTATGGACATCAAATTTGGTTGATCAAGAAATGACCTTGAAAACAAGTTTCCTCAAGTTGAAGGAGCGGGGGAGCAGCTATGGTGGAGACTGGGCAGTTCGAATTGAAGTGGAAAATGATGAGTAATCCCTGTTAATTCTTATCTTCTGTTCACTTCCTTAAACCAACGGCGGGTGCACGCTTTTATTGTATATCCTCGAATCTGAAAGATCTTCTGGAATGGTACTCTTTCAAATGGAAGTAGTGGATTCGAATTTTATTGAATCATATGCTACAAACTTTTCTGTTTCTTTTCCTTTGGCCAAAATTTTTGGACACTCTTTTATCAACATATCGATTTAATCAAGTAGAAATCTTATAACATTGCAGTGTTCAAAATTTTCCTTTTGCTCTCACTAAGCAACTGCTTTGCCAGTTATTTTTGAGCATGGAAAAACTTCTATTGCTGAAATGAATTTTCATCACTAATAAGCTAGTACTATGTTTTATGTTATGCCTACCTTTCATGTTCTATAATTTCTTTTTTCCTAACTTTCAAATTATTAACAGAGCCAAACTTAGCGAATAAATGTCAAAACCTCTGCACGTATCCTTTTATGTGGCCGATGAAAGTGGAAATGCACTAAATTTGGGTAGTGGAGCGGTGGATGCGGATGATGAATCTATCCTAGCTTCAGCATATCAAAGTGATGTTGGGAATTGGCAGCTACATTTAAGTACTCAGGTATTTTCACCTCTGTCAAGTTACAGTAGGATGCCACTCTGAGTACCAGTAACCTGGTATCCACAATTGGGGGATTACTGCTCAAATAAATGTTCTTGGAGCTATGGAATGATTCTTGAATTGCTTCCCATAAGGGAAAATTTTTTGTACATCACTATGAGAGTGCTTTTTCATATGTTTGAATTTTTGCAGGATGAAATTGAATTTCACTATTCGGGGTTCAAGACACCTTTCGTCCACAATTTATCTGATCTTGTCCAAGCAAATCTAGGAACCCAAGTACGCGAGCTTTAGATCTAGATTTCTACCTTGGCTATGTTAAGAGCTTTGTTTCAAGAAAGCTTTGTAGTGGCAAAAATTTGCAGTGCTTCGTGGCTTTGGCACTTCTGTTGATTATAAGCATCTTAATCTTTCAGGTCTCTTTCCTTTTCTTGAACTCCTTTTTGTTTCTTTTGTCAGGCAAGAAAGGTGGGTCGCTTGCAGCTTTCAAATACATCAGATGATTCTTCAAATGTTTTAGTGTTTCAGGTGCATTTAAGCAAGTTTATCGGCTGCTGTTTCATCATATATCAATGTGTAAAATATGATTTTGGTAAAATCTTCTTTGTATCTACAATTTGTCCAGTAACTCCTTATATATAGTATATATATATATATTCAGCTCTCTGCTAGAATTCCGTTCAAGGCAGATATTATTTTTCTGACTGGAACTCTTGTGCAAAAAGAGCGTGCCATCAGCCTTGCAGGTGCCTTCCGATGTTGACCTTTTACGATCTTTGCTTTTTTTTTTTTAAAAAAAAAAAAGTGTTATTGGATAAAATACAGACAGAACATGGTGTTTAAATCCCAATAATCTGAGGAAGCATAGCATGATTTAAAGGAGGATATGGTCATAAGGCAGAACTGAAGAATTTGACATTGAGCAAGTTACTAGTCTAGTGTATTGCTCACTGTTCTGAAGTATGTCAACTTAAATCTGGTTAAGGAAACCAAACTTTATACTTTATATGCTCTCCTTGTTCAAGGTGGTTGTAAAGGTCAACTTGGTTGTTGGGATCACGCTTAAGCACTTTAGGTTTTTGCCTCACTCTAGTAGTTGGAAATCTTCCTAATTCTTTGTAGGTACCTCATTGACCAATAGATTGAGATATAAACTGTCTCTTATACAAGAGAAGCAAAAGGATTATACTGACAAATTTCAACAGTGCTTCAATCTGTCTGATGAGGTACCAATCTTTCTTTCTTAGGCTTCATTATGCTTAAGATTACTTAATTTGGACATCAAAATCTCTCTTAGTCCAGTTTTTGGTTGTCCTAACTTGGCATCAACAACTCCATGCATACGCATTGTCCTTACCTTCCCATCTCAGATTGCACTATGCATCACATTAATATATGCTGCAGAACGAAAAAGAGTTGCTAGCTGGAGGGGATAGATGAAATTATGTGCTTTGGCATGTCGTATTATGAATCTCATTCTTTCCAATCATTGATGCCAACTTTTAGAACTGAAGATACAGATATTGTAGGATGTTATTATTATTATTATCATAGAGTGATTTGTGATATGTTGTTTGTTACTTAAATGTGGAGTCATTTGCTGTATTCTATTCCACAGAGTTCGTTGGTGCTTGAATATATGCATGAATATACACTCTGCAATGTTACATAAGACTGTGTTTTGTGCTTCTGATGCCATTAATGTTGTTAATTGAGAGATTGTAGGGGCAGTATGCAGTGTGATACAATTAAATCTTTTCAGCCAGTTCAAATAGTAAATTAGAAGTTCACGAATTTTTAGATGTTAAGGTAATTTACATCAAAGTGCTAACTCCTTTCATGTGACCATTTTTGCACATGGAAATAGTCATCCTCATTTTTTTCCCCTAGTTTGAAAGCACTAACATATTCTGAATAAGTTGAAGTGTTTCTGAAACTTCCATTTGGTCTTCTCAGCTTGATTCTGAATCTGTGACAGTGGGTAAAGTTGCACTTGGCAATTTGCTTGGTGGAATTGACTACTTTTATGGACAGTCGAAAATTTCACTTCCAAATCACCCTGATGTAAGTTGCTCTAGTTCTTACTGTTCATGTGATGCAAATGTCCTTCTTAAGCTTATATGGTGCACATCTGATTGTCTTTGTGACTACTGTACTGTTACAACTTACAACCTCTGCTTGTACCATAATGCATAACCTATTTAAGCTTTATATACTCTTTTGTGGTTTATGAGTATTTTACTGTAACAACCTCTGGTTTGTATGGAATATTCATCGACATCCTGGTACATGCATTGAATTATTTTCACTCTTAACCTGTCTCTAGTTATTGGGTTTAAACTAGTTTGTCTCATTTCTCATGCTTCAAATTTTATGATGTGACAAATACAACTCAAGGGAGGATTAAATTATGAGATTTTGCCTTAAAGTCTTCAAAATTTTCAAAATACAATATGAAGTAATTAATGTTGGTAGTGATACATGGTTACTGATTACTTGCTGCAATCAATGTTAATTGTGAGATCCTCTAAGTGTTATGTTGCACACTCAGATTGATGGGACCTGCCTTAAGGTTAAACTGGTTTGTTGTCTTCCTGTTTGCTTCGAAGTAAGCCTACTGCTTCTAGCAGCCATATATTCTCCAATCTCAGTTGTATGCTGTAGTGTCTGATTACCTGTAAATAAATTTTGAGCAAGTATTCACTTGCTTGAATGAACTTAAACTGATGTCAATGTAATAGTGATTTCTGTCTGAAAGTTTTTGGAACGATCATTTGCATTCAAAGTGAAACCACCATAGAATAACCAAAACATATACAGGCAGTAGCACAGCATAATTCTGTTTTCCTTTTGCTATTAACATCGTAGAAGGATAATCATCTAATATAAGTAGGCATGATTTCTGCCATCTTCTATACCCTTTTGAAGTATCTGGTGCATGGACTGTTAGAAGTATCACAAACAGTCGCTTAGATTAAAGAAAAAAAACAAAACTAAAAAAAGATATACTGGGTCGTATTGTCTCATTTGCTTTTATTGTAGAATATTATCAGAAAAATTTAGTAGTTAAATTACACGTGGTATGCATTCTTAGCCTGATTATTTCATGTTGACTGAACCATTAACATTTTTCTGGTACAAATATCACTACTTGGACGTCTGACAAAGTCATATAGTGGGCTATGTTCTGAACATCTGCAGATAAAACATGGCAGTTAACTTTGTTTCATATTGGCTAGCTGAGCTCTATACAGCAGTTCCAAGTCGTCCCTTTTTTCCCAGGGAATTTTTATGGGATGAAGGTTTCCATCAACTACTCATCTGGTAGGTTGCTTTCTGTAGCTTAAATTTTCTTTTATTTGTAGTTGGATGGTTTCCCTTTTTATTTTTGAAGATCAACGTTATTTATATTCATGCTTTTGCTACTTTGATGTTTTATGTCTTCTTAACAATGATCAGGTGTTGTGATATCCACATTTGCTTGGATATTATTGGACACTGGCTAAACCTAATGAATGTTGACGGATGGATTCCGCGTGAGCAAATTTTAGGTGCTGAAGCTTTAAGGTGATCTATACTGTCTTCTTCTAGTGTGCACAGTCATCAGTTCAAATGTCGTATGTTATTAATCTCTGTTGCAGACTATTTCTTGAATTTGTAGTAAGGTTCCAGAGGAATTTGTTCGTCAGCATCCAACATAAACTGGAATCCCCCAACACTATTCCTAGTTTTACGTGGTAAAATTTCCTGTCAACAGTTTTAGTCTCTTTGAGTACTTTAAGAATCAGGCTAATCACTTTTTGATAGTCAATAATTAGCTTCTTTCTTCTTTGTTGAATTTATGTGAAAAAAAAATCATATTATTGTGTTACCACCGAGCAGAGTTATAAACAGTCGCTATGCAACTTTCCTAACCAAAGGATAGGAGAACACCCCTTCTCAGAAGTTATGAGGTCATTTTGCTGAGTTCCTTCGACATGTTTCTCGCTATTTTACTAAAAGTGGAACGGAATTATGTCTTGAGCAATTGGAGAAGCACAGTTTCTTGATTTAAAAAAAGGGATTTCAAAATAAATGGAGTTTCAAGAAGTGATGTTTGTAGAGCTTTGTTTTCTGTTTTGTTTGACTTTTGTTATCCATTCATATTCAAATGAACTTTTGCGATTCAATTCATGTAGTATAGCAGATTTACTTTTTAACTGTTCTTGGATATGCCAGAGTTATAATTTAGTATTGATTATGAGGATTTGCTTTGTGCAGATGTTATTTGCAGCATTAAGACCAAGAAGTTTGCTGCTGCTGAGAGCAATGAGATTTCTGTCTTCTTGGATCGAGCATTTGTCCATCTTGAAGGATAGTTTAAATGGTTCAATAGCACACAATCAGGTAACTACGTTTATTTCCCTTGATTCACATTGTTGCAGGTCTGTGATGTATTGTGCTGGTTAGTCCACATAACAAACTCAAAGTAAAGATGTTTGTGGGTTTTTAAGTTCCCTGTATTCCGTTAACTTGGAGAGTCTGAATACTGGAATTGGATATCCCTTTTATGTGAAACTGAAAGTGCATGTTTGGCTTAAATTGGCAGTTTAAGGCTTAGTTTGCTAGTTACCTAAGCAACTATATGTGTTTAAATTCAATTTTAACTTTCACATTCTGTAGCTTCCATCATGTGTGTGGATTTTGTTGAGAAGTTATACCTATAAGCACTTCATTCACAGGAAAGGCTGTGAGCAGCTACTTTTGGCATGGAAGAGACAATACCACCCCTTGTCAACTAAATCCAAAGGTTTTGTGCTTACTTGTTTATAACTAAAATGATTAGACAAATTTCTTTTATCATTGCTTTTGGCATTTGATGTATCTCTGATATGCATGCTTATGATGCTTCTACTTCAGATCTTTTAAACTGTGTGAAATAATTGCTTAGTTTACTTGAATATGGCTTCATTGACAAGCAAACAAACAAACAAACAAACCAAGCCTTAATCCCATTAAGTAGGGTCGGTTGTATGAATCCTGTTAAGGCATTGTGCTCTGTAATGGACCATATCCTCCTCAATTCCTAGATGGGCTATATCTTTCTTACGAGTTACCCACCAAGTCTTTTTCGGTCTTCCTCTACCCCTCTTATGTTGACTACTCTCTCTAAACTCTACTCGTCTGACACGCGCTTCTACTGGTCGTCTTAACACATGACCTAACTACCTTGCCAAAGCGTGTTTCTCTCATCTTCTCGTCAATAGATTGTACTCAAATCTTCTCACGAATATGCTCATTCCGTATCTTGTCCATTCTAGTGTACCCACACATCCATCTTAACATTCGCATTTCTGCTACTCTCATCTTCTATTCATGCGTGTAATTCACTACCCAACATTCAGACTCATAAAGCATCGCTGGCCTAATATGGCTTCATTGACATTCTAAGATTTGTATTAGAATGCAAATGCAAGAAAATTTTATTGCATCTGCCTGCCTATTCCACATCACAACAAATTTGAAATAAAAATCATATGGAAGAAAGAGACAATTTTATAGAGAATAGCAGCAATGATCTTTGCTAAGTCTTCTTAGATTTCATGTATTGAGGAATATTTTTTGTTCATGACTCCAAGCATATGAATAATTAGAGACCCACTAGAGAATGATTAGCAACATTGTGGAAGCTTTATTATAAGCTAAAAAGGGGATAAAAGTGGTAGAAAATGGTATATGTTCTTGTCATTGTCACGATGCAGGTTGCCCTTTCATATGCAATCCTTTAGATTATTCATAAAAAGCATTATGTGTAATAAATTCTTGTTTAAGTAAATAATATTGAGTTCATCCTGAGATTATTATTAAATTTTGCCATTCATGAATGTCCATGTTAGAATAACAAACAAACAAACAAACCAACCCTTAATCCCACTAAGTAGGGTCGGCTGTATGAATCCTACTACGCCATTGCGCTCTGTCACGGACCATATCCTCCTCAATTCCTAGATGGGCTATATCTTTCTTACAAGTTACCCACCAAATCTTTTTCGGTCTTCCTCTACCCCTCTTATGTTGACTACTCTCTCTAAACTCTACTCGTCTGACTGGCGCTTCTACTGGTCGTCTTAACACATGACCTAACCACCTTAAGCGTGTTTCTCTCATTTTCTTATCAATAGATGCTATTCCAATCTTCTCACGAATATGCTCATTCTGTATCTTGTCCATTCTAGTGTACCCCACACATCCATCTTAACATTTGCATTTCTGCTACTCTCATCTTTTACTCATGTGTGTGATTCACTGCCTAACACTCAGACCTATAGAGCATCGCTGGTCTAATTGCCGTTTTATAGAATTTGCCCTTAAGTCGTAAAGGAATTTTGCGGTCACATAATATTCCCGATGCCATTCTCCTTTTAGTCCATCCCGCTTTTAGTCCATCCATGTTAGAATATTTGAAAAAATTGTTTCATCTGTTACACAAGAAATAACAGACCTTGCTTGGCTTCTCTGGACTCTATCTGCTGGATTAGATGATTATCCCTGTGCATCACACCCTAGTGAAGATGAACGTCACTTGGATCTTAGATGTTGGATGCATCTTTCAGCAGCTTGCTTGAACTCGATTTGGAACTTCGTGAGAAGGAAAATGAATGTGGAAAGGTACATATTACAACACAGAACTATTTCTTAAAATACTGAGGTTCATCTGCAACATAGTTTAAAGTCTATGATAAAGCTGATGCAGGAGTACAGGTCCACAGCGAAGCTGCTCTCAGATTTTGAACTTCTAAAAGAAGTCTGCTGTAATTTTACTGCAGATATCAACTTTCTTCATAACTAGGCTTCAGTCTCATTTGGACTATCCATCAGAAAGCTATTGTGCTTGTTTAGGTTAAAGATCTAAGATTTGCTGATTTCTTTCCAGATGCACTTTGATGATGTATATGGAGCTTATTTTGATTATGGGAACCATACAGAGAAGGTGCCTTTAGTTGGTTTTTTTGGTGATTGCATCCACTTTTCTAGCCTTATGGGTACTTCTATTTGCGTGAAGATACAAATGCATTTTTTGCTTGGGAGTACACTAAGGTTGGTTTTTTTCTTTTTTTTTGTGTGTGTGTGTGTGTTGGGGGAGGGGTGTTCTATATGTGAAGTGTCATATATGCTTTGTATCGATAAAGGTTGAAATTGGAGGATACCTAAGAAACTTAATTCTAGTCATAAGGTTGAGAAGAACACCAGAGATGTTTATTGGAATAAGCAACCCCAAAGATTTGGGATGAAAAGTGGTTAGCCGGGACCACTGAATAAGTTTCTTCAGCTTGAGTTGGGGTTCTGTACCTGATGCATTAAAGTCACTAGTTAGGATTTTATCCTAACTGTAGTCTCTTCTATTCCAGGGTTGCTTAAGGTGGCAAGTTGTGGAGACGATCAATGGTTACCCAAGTCGATAGCTTGTACGAGAAGTTTTAGAGAAGCCTGTGCTGAGACTGGTTCCTTGTATTGGATATGTCAGCCTTTTCCCATTGACGGGTAGGCTTATTCCACCTGTAAGTTACTTGGAGGTTCCTTTCTATCACAATTCATCTTTCTTGTTATCATTCTCTTTGCTTTTGCTTAGCTTTTTTCTCTTTTTATCTGGAGTTTTAACTCATGGTCCATTGCGAGTAGGTATCGCGTATACTAGAAAAACAGCTTGACCTTATTTCAAACTGAAGCACTTTCTGGACAAACTTTGGGCTGAGAGTCTCTTTCCAAAACAAGGTTAGGATGAGATTCTAACCTATTAGTTTAACGGCCACTACTTTCTTATTTATGAGGAATAGTATGGCATATTTTTGAAATTCAGTTTCATAAAGAACTAATGTGAATGCAACCTTCTACCACAGCTCAATATACATGAAACGCAGCACCGAGCATGATCCACCCTACTGGAGGGGTCCTATTTGGATGAACATTAATTACAGTATTCTCTCTGCACTTCAGTATTACTCCAGAGGTACACTTGAAATAAGAAATTAAAATCTCTTCTACATTTTTTCCTTAGCACAATGTTTTCTTGGTTTTTATTACCGTAGAGGATGGACCATATAGAGAACGAGCGAAGACCAGATATGATGATCTGAGGAACAACTTGATCAGGTAAATTGTTATTAGGCACGCTCATAATCACACATTCACAAAACATAAATATTGCAAAAGCTACCTTTCTATCATTACCTAGAGCATTTTTCTGCAGAAGAAAGGGCTCAATGTTCTACTTGGTTAAATAGAAAATGAAATATATCGGAGCAGTATGATCAGAAGAATGGAAAAGGGAAAGGCGCACGTATGTTCACTGGTCGGACATCTTTAGTGCTATTGATCATGGCTGAAAAATACAATGAATGTTGAGGATATTCTTCGTAGGGAACATTAATAGGAAAATCCAGTTGGTGTCTCGTGAAGAATTCTCTAAGATGGAACTACCTGTTGTTCCATAATTGGGGGAGCTCCAATTCGGTGAAAGTTTACACAGTATTATTCATGCATCAAAAGGAACTAAAGTGGGAAGGTGAGTTATGCCCTGCTTTTATTGCTGATTGATTTGCATGTAATGATAAAGTGTAATTTTTCCAGTAAAAAGTAGCAAAGAAATCTGCTGGACTGTTGCATTTACACTACTATCATTGATGCCTAAAATGTGAAAGTGTTAGATTGGAAAAACGGGTATATGAGATTTTGTTTGATTTTTAACTTCACAGACAACATCACTAGCCAGTACTCCACATATTTGTAGCAAAACTTTCATTCCCTCGGGCACGTAGATGTGTTAAGTGCAACTTATATAATTGCTAGTGTTCTACAGTCTCAAAGCCACTGGTTGGCCAACAATTGGGCTTGACATTAGGTGAATGATTTGCCAAATGAGAACAAAAATATGTATGCTGGATGGAAGATATGCTTCCTTCTCAATATGTTTACCTTTTAATACTAAAAATTGCATCCAAGTGGAGATCGGATTCTAGTCTCTCCTTCAAAAAAAATTTCGGGTCAAAAGCAAAGATAGCAGTGATGTGGCAACCGGATTCACCATTTCTTGCTCATTGTTGCCAATAAAATTCATTTGAACTAAGAAAAACTTTTACCCAACAAATTGGAAGTGAACAGAGAAAACCTCAAATGAATCAAAAAGAAAATAACTCTAAACAAGCTTTACTGGTCCTCTGACATCTCTGTTTCCTCAGCCATGATGATCTCCATATCCCGCATATCTCTCTTTAAATACACACATTGCCAAGCCTACCAATGGCCTCCGTCTGCTGTTGCAAGACCTGTGTCCAAAAAAAATAATGAAGTTTTACTATTTGAGTTATTATTAACAGCAAATCATTCAATTACTATGATTAATCTGATTTATTTTCGGCTATGACTGCTTTACATGAAGCACTTTTGCATGTTTCCTAAAATTGCATCCTAAGGTAAGGAACATGCCAGGACAGGCATACAAAATATGAGATAACTTACACAGGGTGCAAGAAAGTATAGAACTTGAAATGATGCACAATATGATTCTATTTTTTCTTCCTTATTTTCTCTGCATTTTCTGGGTGATTCTATCTACTTTACTGGTAGAACAACACAAGTTATGCACCACCACCGTCTGAGCAATGTTTGTAGTAAATGACATTTGACAATACCTCCTGCATGTCCATAAGACTTTGCTCGTGTATTTTAGTTGATCCTGGTATATACAGAGAACCACCACCAAGGCCATTTGCTTGAACACGAGATAGGGTCAGTAGATTTTGAACCCTTCTGGAAAGTTCTGCTCCAGATCCTTTTAACTGTCATTTTTTACGAGTTAATACAATCCTCAGCACAAGCTACAAAGGAAAACATCTTAAACAGAGATAGAAAGACCTGGACCAAGTACCTGTCGAGTTATTGCAACCAATTTCTCTGCCAATTCAGCTTCTCCCTTCATTAAAGGTAAACGAAAACCTTTGCCTTCCAATGCCTCTATAATTCTCATTACCTGTTCATGTTCGCATACCAAACATAACAGTACAAAGATTAACGATTTGTTTTAATGTACAAAAGTTGTACAAAAATCATCTAGCATGGCAACCCGTAACCGTTTTTCTAAACCAAAGAGAGACGAGGAATAGAGGACTTTACACAAACAAAACTAATTCTCATCACCACTTGTATTACAGCAGAAAATGCTAACTAACTTGATTAAACCTAGCATCTAGCACAATAGAAAGAACGAAAGCATAATACAAGACACAATCTGATGTCCCACCCTTAAGAGGCGCCTTTGGAGACCCTGCTCCTTTTGTCTCATCCTCTGAATCCAAGGAAAAGTGTCAGCTTGGAAATGTCTTTGAAGCTGCAGAAATGTAGGTTATGAATAAGTGTGCCAATGAAAAGTTCAGTACAAAGAATCAGAACAAGAGGGTACCAATTTCACATTGCTCTGTGTTATCCGCAGTCTCTCAAAATCTGAGAGTATGACTTCGTCTTGTAACTATATAATCCCAAGTAAAATAAAATAAAGAAAATGTCAATCAGTAATTCCAAGCTACAACCACATAATGTAGGTAGAGAAAAAAGGATACGATGGCAAGTATCTCAAAGAATAAAATGAAATTATCAATGCAGTATGAAAAATGATTAACAAAATAAATTCTAGATGGAGATAATGATATATGACATTATGAACACCAAGCTCTTGATGAAGAAAATATAAAATATACATAGCATGAGAAGTAGTTGCCCCATACAAAGATCTCTACATTGTAGTTGATATAAAAGACAGCTTAGATTAATGATAAAAGAATTGCCTTGTTCAACATATATATATTTGGCACATCAGGATGGATCAAATTTGAGTTAAGAGAGGATTAGGCAATCATATTTTTAAATAGTATTCCAGACATTTAACCCATCCTCATTTTAGAAAGAAAGGTAATATCATCCATTTGGTACCTTGAGGCGCTGGGACAGATCTTTAAATCCATGAATAAGCTGGGGCCATAGCCGTTCTCTATCAGAACTCTCCATGCCTTCAAGCTTCCCCATAGCCTCTGCCCACATCATCTGACAATCCAAACTAACTTAACAGATTTACTAAAAAGTCTCTACTATTGAATGAAAAGCAACAGAACAAGAACTTCAGAACTCAAAAAGTAGAACATGACCACATTGAACTCACATCTGATACACCAGCGGGCTTCATTCTATACTGAGGCTCAGTCACACTGAACAGTAAATGCTGCAAAACCAACACAAACATCTATGTATAAAAACTTCAAGATCAGGGAATGCAGAAAAAAATTAGGGAACTAAAATAAGAGGGCTCTCTGATCAGTAAATTCCAGATTTGAGAAATGAAAATTCCACCAATGATACAACTTTTCAACCATAAATAACAAATCTAAGTTAACAAACTGGGTAATTCTTTCATGGTTCATGTCAGAAATTTTTGTCAGTCACAGCATAATTAATTTCATCAAACACCCACCCTCACCACCCCCCCAAAAAAAATAGTCAATGAAATAAATAATAGAAACAGTTAAACTAGCTGATAATGACCAAAACAAGTTTGAATTAGCTAACGGAACTCAAATTGTAAATATCCTGAGATTTTATTTTTCTTCCCCAAATTAAACTAAGAATTGATCATCATGCGATTCAAAATCCTCAAATGCGAAAGAAAAATAATGAATAGTCGAACCTTAAATGAATATTTAGGGTTTCCATGCTCCTCTTTGTACGCATCAACAATCGCCTACAACAATTTACATATAATCGAAACCATTAAACCAACAGAAAAATCACCAAAATAAATATCAGTGTACAAGTCAGGGTTTCCACACATTTTATAGAGGGCTTACTTGAATATCGCGATCGGCGAGAGAAAAAGGGAGAGGAGCAACTGGAGCCATCTGAGTGGTCAATTGAGCATTTCCGAACGGCAACGCCGGCGTCGCAATTGACTGACCAAATGGCGACGACTGAGCTTGCGCTGCACCGAACGGCGTCGAGAGGCCGAAAGGACTAGAGCTTTGAGGCGTCTGGAAGAAAGAACTTTGCGGCTGCGATTGCGGCTGAGAGAATGGAGTAGAGAATAGTGAGGTTCCGAAGCCGGTGGCGAAAGACGGAGTCGACGGTGTTCCAAAGGCTGGGGTTGAAGAAGGAGTGCCGAAAGCGGGAGTCGAAGAGGGAGTAGCGAAAGCGGGGGCTGAAGCGGGGGTTCCAAAGGCGGGGGTTGAGGATGGGGTGCCGAAGGCAGGGGTTGAGGGCGGGTGTGCCGAACATTTCTAGTGGTTGTTGGCGGAGCAAAGAGAATTGAATAGTTTTGGGGACGGCGGAACCCTAAACCGTAGTAAAGAGTAGAGAGAGAGTGTGTGTGGTGGTGGAGTTTAACTTTCAAGGTGTTGCCGCCATTTTTATTAACAATCGGAGTGTTTGATTGAAGGCTTAATATTTAAGCTAAAACTCAGATTGAGTTCCTTGCTTTTCTTTTCTAATTGATTGGTAAAAAATCCAAGTCAATTTTTTATTTTTTTTATTTTTATTTTTTCAAATCGTGAACATCATAACCAATATGACACCTGTCTAAACTTTTATAGTATGTGATTAAACTTTAAATCTCACAACAAATAATATCTTATAAAACATTTTTTCTAGTTAATTGAAAAAAAATTTATATCAGTTAAGAACAGTTAATGAAAGTTTTCTATTTAGAATAGAAGACCTATATCTATAAACAATAAAAATATTATTCTATTTAAAAAAATAAACCCTACAATTTTAAATAATAAATTTTTATTAATTGAGGAGTAACCAAAATAAAAATTTCCGTGGAGTTGATTACCCAAGTAACAATCTTTGAATACTTGTTTTCTTCTTACTTTGTTTGGCAATAAAAAAGTCTAAACGGAGAGTAAAAAGACAACTAGAGTCTGTATTTTTTGTAGTTCGAGCTCAATAATTGAAAGTTAGTTTAATTTTCATAAATATAAAATTTTATGGTTTGAAATTATCCAATTATAATTTGAAAATTTGTTTGTTATACAATACAAATGATTCAAATCATAACAGTATAATTATCATAGAATTTTCCTAAATTCAATTGAATACTAACCTATAAAGTTAATATCACTCATTTGTCATTCAACATCCTAATTACTCACTCAACTAATTTTTAATGTTCTTACCAAATTGTTTTGGAAGTTGAAACTTATCAGTTAGTATTAGAGATTATTCCCTTTTCTATTCGCGTTTGTGCAAACAAGACTCAGTTATTCAGTATGTTAATCTCTACTACAAATTTGGATCTAGTTCTAACACACATGCGAGTAGTAAAATTCTTTGTTTCTTGTGCAACTGAAAACAAATAATAATTCAAAATTCATGGGTGAAAAGATGGATTTGAAATTGGAAAATAGGTGTCAATTTTGTTTCTGGAGGTCAAGTATTAGCATAGACTTAAATTAATGATATATTGACTTTAATAATTTGTACGAGAAGGATTCTTGACCAAATGAACCCCCCCCAAAAAAAAAAATAAATTGGGAATACCCACGTACTTGCTACTTGCTGTCATTAATTCGAAATCCATCATGCCACCATTTCAGAGAATTATGGCCAGAAGTTTTTTTGATATAGTACTCGAGTAAAATTAATATTGATTGAACTTTCATAAAGGAAATTAGCCTTGCAAGCGAACATAATCACATTAGTCTTAAAACGAGAGACCATAGTACACTCCTCTAAATGGACAACAAATCTCACATGAAACCACAGGAGTCAAGGAAGAATACAATGAAAGAAACACACTGAAATCATCAT
This sequence comes from Cinchona pubescens, assembly GCA_025175665.1. NCBI lineage: Eukaryota > Viridiplantae > Streptophyta > Magnoliopsida > Gentianales > Rubiaceae > Cinchona > Cinchona pubescens. The sequence goes on from JANKKI010000141.1 coordinate 1,788,839, forward strand.
TGTGAGAATGACAAGTTTATGCCTTGATTGTGACAGTGCACATGCACAATCCGGAGGGCTTTACACCTGATGTTTGCCACTCCGAGCCGGGCGTTGCGTTTGGATCATACAGAAGGGTAATGTAACCAGGATCCTCCTGCAGTGAAAATAACAGAAGTTTTCCATCCAGTATGCCAAACTGGAATCGGATGCGTGAGCTTCCAGTTACCGGAACTGGCACCATATTCCATGAATTATTCTGAGCGTCAAATATAGCCAGTTTACGCTGGTTTTTCCACTCAATGCAAAAGAGTTTCTTTCCGAGCACAGCATGAGCAGTGACCATGACACAACCATTTTTCATCTCACACCAGCAGTGCTTCTCAGTGTTGTAAATGTCAACAAACTTTGAATTTCCAATTGAAAAACTCGATCTACCTCCCATTATGTAGAGATTTCCTTCAAATCCCCAAGCAAAACATCCCCACCTTGGCCGGTGACTGAATTGTTCGAAGACTCTCAATTACAGTCCACTTGTTAGTATCAGGGTCATACACTTCAGCACATGAGAGAGATTCACCATCCAACCCATAGCCACCAACTGCATAGACCATGCCATTTACTTCCGCACAAGCAAAATCATAGCGTGCAACATTCATGTCTGCTAGCTTAGTCCAGCTGCACAGAAGTATTACAGCCTAGATTAGTTCATTGTGAGAAAACAGACATTTTTGTACAAAACCAATTGTTATCATTTCCAGGCTGCTTAACAGCAGAAAATACTGCAGACAAAATGAGGTCAGACCATCTCGCAGTGCTGTTAATAAAGCAACTGCGAAAATTCCATCATAGAAATCAATTGCCTAGTTTAGCAAGTATCAAAAAAATCACAATTCCAAAATACCATTCCAATAGACCCCGAAACTTCAGAATAAACTAAGAAATAGATGAGTAATGGATGCAGTGGAAACCAACGAATGAAACTGGAACAGAAGGTAAAAGAAAGCTAACCTCTTGAGGCAAGAATCAGACTGATAAACATCAGCTGAGGGAGATCTATTCCCATCAGTAACGACATAACCAGCAAGTATGAGAAGCTTTCCATTGACACCTACCACACCAAAACCAACTTTCTCAGGACCAGGCATCGCGGGGAGTACACTGTGTTTCTGTCCCAGACAATCTAAAACCTCCCAGTGGCTCCCAATTCCTTCAGGGTCTACAGTCAGGACATAAAGCCACTCCTCAAGCATGCCAGCTAGTTTTCTAACCATGATAAATTCCTTACTTTGAATGAAAGACCTCCATCGTTTGCAAACAACACCCATAGCAGGAAAAAAAGATCGAGGTACAAGAGCAAGACAGTACATTGCCACATCATCAGGTAATCCAGGTAAGATGGGACATTGGATATCATCAGCAAACTTAGAAGCTAAGCAGGAACCCCCTTTCAAATGAGCTGGAGTACCCTGCTCAACTGCGTTGGCGAAACACATATTCAACTCGGTAGCTCTACCTTCTTTCCACTAATGAAACAAAGCATTTTCGGAACCGCAAATTATGAAACAGGAGGATGACGGAAGCAGTATCAGTTTTCCTTCTATGTCTCTAAACTACAAAGATAAACTTAACAGAACAATAAGCTTCTTATTAAAGAAATTCGTGAAATCCTTCACTTCTTGATATTTTACAAGACCAAGGCATAAAAGATGTAGCAGAATGGATGGCTTGAGCAGTGAAGGCTGATGACTTTCGATGCTTTGTCCAATCAGACTCAAATTCCATTCCACCTCTTCCGATCCTACTATCCTTTTGCTTGACTTTACTACCCAAGCTGCTACTTTCTGTTCTGTTACTCTTCCCACACATTGCCCAAATATCTACATAGAACAGTTCAAAATTTAAATAACAGAGTCCAAATTAAAACAAAAAGATATCATTAGTTTAAAAAAAAAAAAAAAAAGAACTGAGCTCGGGAAGAACAGGGGTGGGTTAGGGCCTTGTAGATGTGGACACATGAAAAGAGTACCTGGCAAGGCCATAAAAGTTAATAAACTTAGCCTCCTGTAACATTCCATTTTGCTTTGGCAAAAAATGGTTTATCTGCAGTATATCATACTACCAATATGACTTTATGAATAAGGAAATAATTCTGAAATGCAGAAGATAATCTAAATTGCCAGTGATATCATGGAGCCTCGTATAATTGATATCCAAAGAAAGTCAAATGATCCATCAAAGTCCATGGCTCAAACAGAGAAAAGAAATAGAATTATAGTTGTACTGTTTAAGTGGTGCCCGATTATTAATATGATCATTTGACAAAGTAGACATTCCGAAGAGACAAAAGCAATTTATTAAACCTCCAAACATATATTGTACCACTAATTTTGCTAATCCACCGCTACTTTCCGACCCCCACCAAAACCAAAACAATTAAAAACATAAAAAAAAAAAAAAAAAAAAAGAATGGTTAAAGAAGATCTTCATCTTCCACATAAAATATGAAAAACTGATTTTCTGTCATACAAAGTAATGTACTAATTTTTAGCACTCTAAACAACATAATAATCAGATCTAACAACTCCAGCTTCCAACAACAACTAGAAACCTCAACAACCAAAAATCAAAACAAATAGATGTTGTTAATTTACTAGATTATAAAACTAAAAAATTTTATAAAAAAAAAAAAAAGATGTTTCAACGGTAAAGAAGCTATCTTCTCATAAACTACATCCTATCTGAATCAAGGAAACTGAATACAAGTTTCAACAAATATATTGTTGAGCAAGCTCGATATTAATTAGACATCATAAACAGCTCAAACAAGCTCCATATTATTGTAATTCACGAAAAAAAAAAATCCAAAATATAAGAAATCCTTAAATATTACTAGAACACACGAATCAGCTAAGCTCAATTCACACACTAAATAGCTCAAATAAGCTCCTCAACTTACACATTAATTTATTTTATTTTATTTTTTATTTTTAAAAAACATATCCCGAATTAATAAAATTCAATGAGCTGAATGAAAGACTAAATTTTGATCAGTTTTCCGCAAATTTAGATGTCATTTATTCCTTGAAACTATATATATATATATATATATATATATATATATAAAAGAAACAGATGAGAAGCAAGTGGAAGAAGATTTACCAGAGAGAATTGGAAATCTGAGGCAGGCAAGAGTAATGTGGGTGAAATATATACTCCGTGTATATATATATATGTAAGAGAGACATCCGGTTTTGGATAAGGAAGGAAGTTTCCGAAGAAATTGCGAAAACGGAAAGTTTCAGAAATACTAATATATAAACATTAGAAAGAAAAAAAAAGTAATGGGCGTGAGTGAGAAATGTAGTGAGAGAGAGGGAATACTGGATCCGCATAATCACTGTAATAATACTAAGTAACTGAAATAGATAGGAAGAGGAGAAGGAGGAGAAAGATAGAATTGCCTGCGCCGAATTACGTCACTTTTGTGTGTGTGAAAATTTTACCTAAATTTAACGAGTTTTACTTATAAAAAAAAATAAAAAAAAAAATTACATATATTAATAATAGTAAAGTTCGAAAGATAATACTATTAACTTGAAATTAACTTAAATTTGAATAGCTCGAACATTTTATTTATTATTTATTATTTATTATTTATTTTATAACTATAAGTATATATTATTCATTTAATTCAAAAGTAAAAAAGTTGTGAAAACTTATAAATTCGGAGAGGGGTGATATTGGTAATCTGAAAATTTCCTTAAAGCCAAATTAGGGGTGGTACCATGGAAATGAAAATTTTCTTTGCATTTTTGTAGGGTTGGAATCTAATTTGAGACCGCACCAAATGTCTTAATCAACCCAACAAAAGTCTGATATAGACCAACCCATTAATTCGGATCAATGGCTTGTGGAACGTAACATCAATTTGACTCATAAATCCCTTTCCAATTTCTTCACCAAAATTCCAAATCTGTCATAACCTTTGTATATCAGCTGAATTAACATTGGTTTAGACGACTTGTGATTCCAATTGTTGTCCACAGGATACCAAACTCAAACTGTGTGGTGCTTCAACTTCATTCATCAATAATCAAAGATTCCATGAATCATCCACAATATAAATTGAAAACTCAGACGCAAAAGATCCTCAAATAAATGAAATTTTGTGCCTCGTATTTTTCAAAATGAAAATACGCGAGAGGTCATACATACACAATTGTAAATATCATCAGTTTTGTGGCTGACTCGGAACCATGCTATCCGGGGAAGTTTGGATCTGTAAGAAAAAGATATCAATGTAAGAAAAAAAAATTTTCTATTCATTTCGTATTTTGAAATGAATATTACATGTAATTGAATAATTAAAAAATAAAAAATTTCACTATTTTTTTATATAATATTAACGACTATCATATATATTCTATATTATAGAGTAAATAACCAGACTTATTCCAATATAAGTGCATGGCTTCAAATCCATATAGTGACATTCATAGTCCAAAGCATTTGTAGAGTGTAGACGTTATTCTTTCATTTTCTACGTTATCTATATCAAATGATCCAGATTTGTGTCTTCCAAAGCAAAGCTTTTTACCTTTTGACTTTTTAAACCGTTAATTCTCATCATTTTCTGGATTATTAATGAACTGAGAATGCAAGATATACATGCATCATCATGTATGTTTAGCAAAACTAATCATCAGCACCCATTTTCTCGGTTGACTTTTTGTATTTGAAATGTTTGTAACACATAGGGCTGATTATCAATGATTAAAAAAACAAGCTAAGAACACTCTCTGATAATTTGACTTTTTTTTTTGTGATTAAAACTATTATTATGATTAAAAAGGCCAAAATACAAAATTCTCTTTTTAATTGAAACTGTCTAACGAACCATTTTCCGCCCTTTTATTGATGGAGGAGGCACAATAAGTTGAAGAACTCTTGAGGAAGCGTCCTCTTGACTTCTTGCCATGATAAGACTCCAAATCAGCCTGTACGTGGAAAGATAATAAAGATTACATATTCCTATTGCCGTACCTCATAAATAAATTCCAAAGACAAACAGCCTTTTAGTTATAATAATACTTTCGTTGACTCGATTTCAAATCTTAATTATAAAATTGTAATTAAGATTAAATTTTATAAAATTTTATTTACATCAATTAATGTTATTTATTTTATTTGATTTAATTTACATTACAAAATTTATAAATAAGATATAAATCGAATCTATTTAAATATTTCCAAAGACGTTCTTTGCAACACAATACAAATACCCTATATTTCAACCCAATTAGAAAGATAGGGTAGCAATGGTTTACCCCGAAAATAACCAACAAGTTAGTGGTGGCCCATTACAACAGATAAAAAAGCTTATATGAAACTGGATTTAGATGCAGCCTCCAACGGCCCAGCCCACATTGGCAAGCAATAGGAATCCATGATCCACATCAACGTGACACACAGAAGAAGTCTGCTCAGCCCCTTTCAATTCTCGAAAGAGAAATCCAGAAGATGAAACCCCCAGAACAGAACAAGAATTTCGCACACTTCAGCACAAAACTTCCAGTAAAAGAAAATTTACTGTACGACAAAATGGTTAAAATTCAGATACATTCATGAACGTGTGTGATATTAGTTATATTCTCCTTTGCTTTCATTTTCTCACCAAAATATATATATATATATATATATATTTATTTATTTATTTATTTATTTATTTATTTCCCAACTCAAGACAGTTCCAACTATAAATATGACAGAAACTTGATGCTCAGAGAAAAGTTCATCAGAAATCTTAAAAAATCAAGCTATACTTGGACAACTCTTACACGGTAACAAACTTAATAAGCTTGAACACAATGTCTTCCAATCCTTCATCTTTTTTCCGTTTCCTTTATTTGTAGATGACTGAATTTCTACATTTTACAGGCATAAATACCTGTTATGCTCCGATGAAGATTGACAAAATAAGCTAGTTTCAAAAGCAGTCAAAGAGAGGCCACAAATGCTTCATCTCATATATTCACTTACTGCAAAGCCCATTGAAGCAGTTTTCCAATTGTAATCAGAAACTGAAAGGTGATAGTATGCCAAATAACGAGTAGTCTTTGCTGTAAATTGTTAAGAACGTACAACATTTGGTGGCAACCATTATGTAATCAATCAGCAATAGATTCACATACATATGAGCAGAAATACTAGCATTCACTTTTACAAATATATCATCTAACATATTACAAAGAACTCACATCACAGACGAACCAAAACTATCATTCCCGAATAGATGAGATAAAGAACTGCAATGGCTGCTTTATATTCTCATGTTCTTCTTAATGCATAGGCAGGGCAAATTTCAGGACTCACTAGAGATGCATGAACCCAAGGTCAATTCTAAGTAACATTCATCAAAGTTGGGGCAAAAATGTTACTTTATTCTATTTATTCACTTGGATATGGTCTAAATACCATATCCCTGATTAAAATTCAAAACATGGTCGTTCGTCTTTATAACATTATGATTATCAAAGCAACGTATAGTTGATGTCAAAGCAAGTTATACCTCAGTCAAAAAAGACATTTTAAGGTCAAGTAGCATAGAAATGAATGGTTCATCTGTAATGAACAATCAAAATACTTTGTCACCGTGTATCCCAATACAAAACAAATCCACATGGGCAAATCCATACGGATTATGCAAGCCTTGAGGAAATCAAACCTGGTGATCTTCTATGTGTTTTCACCATGAAAAACCAGATTGTAACAGGAAACATTCATAAATGATTTAACAAGTAAATGCGAAAGCAATGCACTAACCCACCACAAACAACAATATGCTTCAATGCACTAAGAAGATCCTGAATATGCATAAGAAGATACATAGAATATAAGATAAAAGCAATGTGAAAACTAGATTTCTTTTTGACACTGTTGAAAGTATGATGTAGGTTACGTTCAGCAAAAAGTTAGTTCATACGACAAAAGAAGGTTTAACATGTAGCTAATACACCATCATGAATATCCCGAGCAAATTGCTAATGCAAAACCAGTCAAGTTGACCTACTTCTTGCCTCGTATGGTCTTCTTCTTTGAACTAGTAATAGTAGAAACAGGTTTGGGATGCTTCTCGGCTTCACTCGGGTCCAACCATTTAAGAGGGTGGCAATTGAAGAAAGGCCAATTGGGAACGGTTATCAGAGTAGTCAATACAACACCTCCAGCATATATAAGCAGCATTTTCTGAAACGAGCCCAAAACATATCCTGAAATAAACGCCACCACAGCAAAACTCACCAGCAGTATCTGCATGAGTTGCTCCGCTAGCTTCTGCCCTTGCCAATCCATCTATCAATAGATACCACAAAACATATACTATATCACACAAAAAATCAACAAAATTTAAGAACAACAGCAATAAAAATACATTAAGGCTGTGTTTGGTTCCCTTTCAATATCGGAATTATATCAAACAGAAATGTAGTTTAATGTCAATATAATACAATTCGAATACTCATAGAGAACCAAACAACAACAACAACAGCTAGAAAATTTAGTTCATTTCAGGCTCTAATGTCAAAAGAATGCGGAGTAAGTATTACATGCCGTAAATTAAAAAGTAAGAGATCTTATTGCCTTTTCAGTAATTTCAATGGTTGTCGCTCCGTAATAGGCAAGACTTACACCTAATGTCAATTTACTCAAATGCTTGGACTAAAATTGGAAATATTTCCATGAACATAAAAGTAACTGAAAATAAATCAGGAAAAAAAAAATATAGTAATTCATGTGAACAAAATTCAATTACAGGTAAAAAAAAAAAAAAAAAGTAACTCTAAAAGTCGTGAATTGGACGGAGCATATATGGATATAAATAATGAATCTACAATAAAGCATATAAAAAATTGGGGAGAAATTGATAAATTAGAATTCAGATCTGCGATTAATTATGAGGAGTATAATACAAAGAGATGGATAAAGAGAGAGAGATCACCTGAGGAAGCGAACACGATAGAGAAGAAGACTGTCGGAAGAAAGTAAGGGACTGCTGAACAGATCAAAGCGGCCGTAACCTTTTAGAGGGAGAGCCAGTAAGACTACTGAAAGCCGAAAAATAAAGGATGGTTTGTTTATATATTGAACATGGTGGGATTAATGGGAACCGTTGGATTGGGATAAAAAGTGAATTATGACCAAGGATCCCCTATTGTTTGCCGTAGGATTAGGCCATGAGTGAATTTTGAGCTTTTTTTTTGGTAAATAGGCTCCAAATTGGTAATTGGTAAATCACAAAATTCATAAATTTTACATTATATTTAGATGGATGAATTTAAATTAAAAGAATAATTTAAAATAAATATATTTAAAATAAACTTGACATTTATGTAAATTTAAATTTATTTAATTAACTATTAAAATTTTATTTTTTATTTGTTAATGAATTTTAAAATTAATTAATTTGTTTAAATAATTTATTATAAAATACCCAAATTCCGGCCTCTTCAACCTGAGGCTTGAGTTAAGTGTTAAAGATGGAAAATGGATTGTCGAGTGAAATCTGTACAGGGGAAAGGGTAAAGGGTAAAGGGTCTTGGAACAGGGATGAAATCAGTCACAGCTGGGCTGGATCTTGACATAAACTTATGGAAACCTGGTATGATATAATAGACTGGTTTGCTAATTCTCTCCTTTTTCTACTTAGGACCCGATTGTTTATAGACCAGACCGATGGTCGTTTTTACGGCCTCTTTTAAAAATTATTTTTTTGTATTTTAAATATTTATATAATATTATATTATATATTTTAAAAACTTAATGTAAAATTCTCCTATATTTTAATGAATGATTTCCGTCACTTTATTTTTATTTTTTTAAAAAAAAAGACTACCCCTCCTCTTACCTATAAATGATAAGAATTCATGATTAGAAAGTTATAGAAAAAAGTCTTACCACTAAACTCTACTTGTAGTAATTTCCGTCATTGTTGATTGCATTAACAACTTTTGACGGAGTTCTTGATGACAACATGCAAGACAAAATTCCTTTTTTGGCTTTCCTAGAAAAAGTGAGATAATACATACGTAGCCAGATGATGATGTGCTTGTGCATTGTGATCATAATACGCTCTGGAATCCTTTTTTTGGCCTTCAACTAACCTTATAGCGGCCCTCTTCATCTACAAAGTAAGCCAAATGGTTGAAATTGGGATAATCCATAAATAATGATCGCGAATCTTTTTCTAAAAATTTGGCTTTTGTTTAAATCTCAAATAAGCTATCAAAACCACTTAATAAAGGACTTTATTATTACAGAATCCTGTGCTCCTACATAATAGCAGAACTTGTTATGATAGGGTTGTATGTAAAAAGAGGGAATGCCACCCAAAACCGCAAATTATGTTTCCTTAGCATGTCCAGCACAACTACAACCGCTAGACATAGAATATTGTGTACATAGAATTGCGCCGGGAGCCTGGGATAACTTGTACTCCTTACCATGATAATTAATTAACATACCTTTTAAACTTAAGGATGTACTCTCTGATTGTGTAAATTTCTTGCTGTTCATGATGATCTGATGGTATACAATTACACAGTTTACCTTTAAAAAAAAAAACGCCTACCTGGAAAAGCTCCACCTGATTTATATATGAATTCGACAATACTCCTGACATCTTGGTAATTCCAGCATCCATAACAGATTTATAGTTTTCCTGTAGCTCCGGTATCCTTGAAATGTGTTGCAAAACCTACCATGCAAAGATTCAGAGCCTAAACAACTTCTCCAGCAAACACTGCAACAGAGAACCATTAAAGGGAAAGGCATTTTCTGTAGTTCTAGCTCTGCAGGTGACCAGCCAGCCTCCAGATCATACCCTCTGAAATTTCATGCACCTAACCAATCTACAATCTACATTGTCATCAAACATATTGCAAGTACCAGATCCCAAGGCTGGAAGGAAATTTGGAATATCAACACTGGGAATGACAGGTGGAAGAATGACAAACTAGTGCCTAGTCCATGCAACAAAGATTAATCAACAATGACCATTACCAGTGATATCCAACCCAAAAGCCAAGACATTCAAGAACAAAAAGCTGCGTCTATAAATCAAGTATGTCTTAGATTCTTTCAAATGAACTATTATGAATTTAATCACTTAGCAAAACTTGTCTGTAACCTCTAATGTCATAAAGTAACAACACGCCTCAAAACTAGTAGTAAATCCGCTAAAAGACACTGCCAAAGAAACCAACAATACATATAGCTTAAGCCTTCCTAGATTTGCTGGTGGCCAACTGTGATTCAGGCTGCAAAAAAAAAGTAGCACCAAGAAAGATTAACAATGACAATTTTTTCTGGATTCAAACAAAATTGACTAATATATCCTTCTTGTCCTAAATACTTTCAAAAGAAAAGAATTTCATGTCTTACCTCCTTTTTAACGGACTCTTCCTTCTCGGACAAAGTCAACTCAATATGGCATGGAGAAGACATGTAGGCTGGAAAAGAATAACAAATTCCAGTTAATGGATATAGAGGAGGTGGAGAGAATAGGAAAAACTGTAACATGTCATCTATCTAACATACGGTTAATTCTTCCATGGGCACGGTAAGTGCGGCGCCTTTGCTTCAGTATGTGCCTGATTAACCTGAATGTGAGAAATGAACAGCGAATCCACATCCAAGCCTTTCACCTGCAGGACAAACCACCAGCTGTCAAACTCAAGCAAAACAAAATATTAGATTAAGATTTTTGGAGAAAGGCCATAAATGACAATACCTCTGCATTACTTTCAGCATTCTTAAGCAAATCCAAAATGAACCTAGCAGATTTAACAGGCCAGCGACCCTGTCCATTAGAATGCCTGTTCTTGGCCTGGGCAGTACGCCCAACACCTCCACAGAAGCGTGTAAAGGGAATCGCCTGCTTATGGGCCAAAACATCCTCCAAGTACCTCTTAGCCTTGGCCAAAGGCAGCTTCCGGATGGCATGTGCTGTTTCCCTTGTGTTCTGTATAAGAACATAAGCATCCAGGGTCATTCTGATTGTAATAATTAAAAAACTAGCTAGGGATTTTGAACAAAATGTCAGAATAGTTGAGGGGTATATCACATTTAACACCCATACACCAAATACAAGGAAACAAAAATAATAAACAACTTTGATAATACAAGCATGGATTGTGCACATCTCTAGGCCTCAAATTACAAAGACAAAGTAAAGATACAAGTATTCATTCCAAAACCAGTTCAAGTTTAGCTTCATTCCCCAACAGACAAACCAGGCAACAAAACTGCTAATCAATTATCCCAAATAGTTTACTGAACTTAGATTTTCAAACTCACGAGGCTTAATTCTTGTCATCATACAAAATTGTGGGATGTGATTAAAAAGATGGACATAGCAAAATATTGGGAAAATGATTGTTGATGGTTTCCAACAAGAAAATGAAATACAACTGCCCACCTTCCCAAATATTTAATATAGCAGAGAACTCTTTCGAGCAATGTGCACTGACAAATTAGCACAACGTCGATACACACAATCCCTGCTTTTCTCTAACTGCAGAATGCACAAGCTAAAGCCTCAAACAAAATCATGCAAAAAGCAAATAGACAAAAAGACAACATAAACCATACTGAATCATATAAACTTTCCCATTTGCCCCCTTTTCTCTCCTTTGAGATGAATACTTTGTGAACCTGTAAATAAAGATAGACCCTTCACCAATTTAAGAAATTACTACATTTTGCACCCATACAGAAGAGATTCGATAAGCAAAACCTCATGAACCAGATAAGCTCAACTAATTTTAGACCAATTATAAGGAAGCAGCAAGGAAATGTGTAATTTAACCAACATCAATTTGACAATCTAAGACAATACCGACACAAATAAGCCATCACATAGAAAAGGTAGACGAGGACAGCGGCAGACACGAATAAACTTAAATACCTAGGACATCCATGACAGACAAAAGTAAATTAAAGTAAATTAAAACCATTAGAAAACACAAATTGTGCTCTATTTATTCTTGTGCATTTACATTTATAAAAGACAGACTAGCTAATCAAAATGTATCATCATTTACTGAACCTTCGATCATAAACAGCTCAAGAGGTTCACCCAATAACAATAGCAATATTTTATTTCCCTGAAGTTTACGAGAGACCCGTTCACATTAAACGGCAACAGGCCCCTGCTTTTTTCATCAGGTTATTACTACTACAAACCAATCAAATCGAAAAAACCGAAACGAATTTAAAGAATTAATAAATAGCAAAAAAAAATGAAAGATACTGCAAGTAGATCCAAACATCCTCATTTGCTAATAAACGAATAATAAAACACAAAAAAAGATCGAAAAATAATCAATACCTTGAAATGAACACGCAGATCAGATCCCCTAGCTTTGCAGGCTGCATATTTAAATAAATAAATAAACAGAATTTGCATTAAAAGCCTATAAAATTGAAGATAAGATTCTCCAAAACAAATCTAAAAATAACAAAATCGAGTCAACAAAGTGAAATTACACTTAGTAGGGTTATCGGGCTCCTTTGAGTACTTCACCTGAAAAAAATTATCCCAAAAAAAAGTGTTAAAAATGCGATCAACGTGAAAAATCAAAACGGATGAATTAAGATTATAAGCTATCGAGTATGAAGAAAAACCATTTTTTCAGCTTCAGAGGCGGCTGGGAGTGAAGCGGGCAGAACTAGGGTTTTTTTTCAGCAGAAGAAGAATTGGTGTCTAGCTGGTTTTTCCCACTCTTTATACAACGCTGTCGGAAAACCCTACTTACTTAATAAACGGTGTGGGCTTTGGTTTTTGCTGGGTCGGCCCATTTATTTTTTAAAATCTTAATGTGTTGTAGGCTTGATGGGCTATCTTATTCTCTTGCAATTGTTGACCATAAGCCTATGACGAATTTTACCTCATACATGTTTAGTATTATCAGTTTGGGATTGTTTTTAAAATTGAAAGAAATCACCTTTTCAAATGAATTTGTGGCAAAAATTTTAAAAATATTTCTACTTTTTATATTTAAATAAGTTAATGAAAAATTCTACGGTCCTTTTTAGGGAATCATTTCTTGTACTTTAGATGCTGGTACAGTACAATACTATGTACTTTAAGAGCTTGTATTGTACACTCTAAGTTTTCAAAACCAAAGGAATGATTCCCTAAAAGTGACTTTAGAATTCTCCAAAGGTAATATATGTTTTTAAAAGTAACTCTCCACTTGCTTCTTTAAAAGTGCTTGTTTCAATTATAAAAAAAAAAAAAAAGCTTATGATCTTTCATGAACGGCTAAGAACAAGGCCTTAGTGGTAGCATCAATTTGCATTTGCCTGCTAAATAATCTGGAATGCTAATGAATTAGAGTATTTTCTTTTTCAATAAATCTTTTGTGTACCGTTAGATGAATGTCAATTTTAAAAATTATTTTTACACATGTAATATATATCTAAATCCGATGATATAAAAATTTTTATACACTAACACACAATGCATGAAAGATTTACTCTTTGTTTTTTACCCTGTGAAAAAAGTTAATTGCTTTATCTTGCTTATTGTTAACTTCCATTTAAGGTAAATACGTCTCTTGTACAGATTTGGAACTCATAATCCGATTGGAAATTACGTACTAAAGACCCGGAGGCCTAGTCTGTTTCCTGGATTATCTTTGCTCGTTACATCAACTTAAGCTAGAGAACTCGCACGCCTAGCTTCTGCGGTCTGTCAAATGAATATAGGAGCTTAAACTACAGCCAGAACTCACATCTAGCAGAGCCAGAGACTACAGCCAACTCATAGTGGAGAAGTACTGATGATTAAGCTATAAAACCAAATTCCAAACTGAATGTTGATGATTGTTAAATAACCTACATTGACCAACGCAAAGCCAAGGGGTGATATCGGGAGGCGAAAAATGAAGCAAAATATGAGAAAATAAATAATGCAATTCTTGAATCTTACAGTCCGAAGAAAAAAGAAAAAACCAGAAGACCATATGGATGGAAGGTCTCCTACGAATTGTTTGGAAGATCGAGATCAAGTACAAAATGTAGAAATATATGAAGGTAAAAATCCATCCCATAGTGTCTTTCAAGAGATTGATACTTCAGCCATTTCCTGTTCAACTGATGTTCGTTCAACCGGGGGGTATCTAATATGTATAATGGAGTTCCCCAACATCATCACCGGAGAGCTTCTTCCACCCATTAGGTCCCACGTGATAAACTAAAAAACGAAAAGTCAAAAAGAAAAGTAAAAACCATGCTCGTGAACAGAACAGAGACAAATTTTCAGGTATAGAATCGGATAGAAAGCAAGGGAGAGAGAGGAAGCATACCACTGACAACACCACCGCTGGCACCATCTCTGAATGTAGCATGGTAAATCGCACGCCTGGCCAACTCTGCAGCTTCTTCCACAGACATATCATAATGGTACCTAGACAAATGACCGAGACAAGTGAAGTTTCAGCAAAAATAGCAACCAAATAGGCATTAAAGGAATTACAGAGAGAGGAAAGTCCAGGAAAACCCAAGCATTTACTAACTAATTATGTTAAAGAATCATGGCAAGCAGACACCAGTATTTGTGTGCACCTCAGACCCACTAAAACAACAAACAAGTGCTAATACAGAAATTAGCCAAAGGAAAAGATCTTCCTGGAACATACCCACTATCAAGAACACCATAAGCATACGGTGAACCAGATCCAACAGAGAATCTAGTTCCTTTTAGCCGCCCCCCTTCACTGTCTACATAGTATAGGCCAGGACCCTACAGAAACAGACAAACAATGCTCTGTAAGTCCATGAAGTTGATGCTAAATCCACACCCAAATCCATAACAAATTCCTGCAAATTGCAAAATAACAAATGGTACCTTTTCATCCCACCCAGCAATCATTGTTCCCACTGACAAACCCATTCCACGATAAGAGTACAGTATGTTGGCTAGCAACTTTGATGCCCCCGTAACAGAAATTCTTCTCTTGTTTGCAAGTTCATGTAGGCGGCACTGGAATATGGAACAAGAATAATCAATTTCTTTTCTCATAGCCAGATATAATAGCACAAATAACAAACTTTTTAGCACATAGAAACCAACTTCAAAAGAAAAAAGTGTTTAGTTTGTGATACAAAACTGGCATGTCAGACCCAAAATATTACCCATTTACACAGATGAAATGTTACAAAGTTGCAGAAATGAACAGTTAATCGACCAATTCTGGAACAAGATGAGATCTTCACCAGTTAAGAGTCCAATTTTTCTAAATTTAGCAACCATCTCGAAGAAAAATTATAAGATAAAGGAAATACTCCACAACTTAAGCTTTCCCCTTAATCCATGACTCTGTATTTTTTGTTCCCTCAACTACTAAATCTTGATAAGGCCATGTATCTAATGCATGAACCATGTGAAAGGTTCAGGCAATTAACATGCAAGTTGACCAACATTGATGCAAAATCATCTTATTCTTTGGTCAACACCTCAACTCTCTCTCTCTCTCTCTCCCTCTCCCTCTTCATTTATCTGGTTTCTATTTTTGTGTGCTGGCATATGAGATGAGAAGAAATGGTCAAGAAGGAGCATCCAGAGCCAAGTTCACCAAAATGTATCAGCTCTGAGTCCCTACTGACCTCACACTACCCGAGTAATAGATCAAGTAAACAGATTGTGAGGCATGCTCGATATTTCTGCATATGTATATTAACCCCGACCACCAAATGTTGGAACTGCTACTAAGAAAAGAATAACCAGTACCCATATATATTAACATCATTCAGCAGAATGAACCCAAAATAAAGAAAAAAAGGACCCACACTGTGCCCGCTATATGGGATATAACAGTATAATGAAGAAAAAGAACCTGCATAGTGCGTGCTCTATGGAAATAACAGTATTACAAAGTGATGCAAATTAGAGGAAAGGATAGCATAGATAAAAGTACCTTAATTCCTAAATTTCTGTGCCAAAACTGGCAATCAGCAGCACCTCCAGCCATTGTGCCCAGCATGTAGGGATTAATTTCAATGATTTTCTTAACAGATTGCGATGCTGTAAATTTAATTCAGAGTTAATGGCTAATACACATTTAATTCCTTAAAGGCCATGGAACATATGGTAAAACAGGTTGAACTAACCAAAGGACACTAAGCTACTAGGCTCAACATTGTGGCATTAATTTTCACTGCAAATTTTCATTTTGTACAATAAGCAATTTGAAGATCTCAGAAAGAATACAAACCGTAAATACGGACAAATGTAAAGCAACATATTTTCTTTTGAGCTTTACCAATCTTTAGTTCAGTAGTTGCGTATGCATATACATGTACTGGACCGAATTTACTTTGGACTAAAAAAAAATTATTTATTAAATACAAAAAAAAAAAAAAAAAAAAATCAGAAATTGCTTCAGTAAAAAGGCTATGTTTACGTTCTCAAGATCAAATGCCTCAGCTGAATCCCTCAATTCTTCGGACAGCTAAAAGCTCCTGGCATGGAGTAAAAACTTAAGGGGAGCTTCACATGGCACAACATATCAGCAAATGTGGGAAAAGACAGGCCCACATCACCAATACGAATTTGACAAATAGTGACATCCAACTATGACATATATCAGCCATTCCAAGGGTTAAATCTTAAACCCTAAGTCCACTAACCAGGGCAAGCATAATCACATTGATACACTCAATCCAACTGAAACTCCACTCGAACCTTTCCAATGCAGACCCCTAATGCAGAAGATCATGATAAAGACATACTGGCAAAACAAAGGCATCTCCACCATTCAATGTGACCAGCATAAACCTACAACTAGCCTAGCTTGGGGTATGACCTACATACTCCTACAGTGACAAACCCAAAGATATGCAGCTTCTGCTACTCTGTTGTGAAGGAACATTCCAAATGGACATGCTGCTAGATACGTCCAAAGTTACTGACTAGCTAGCCTGAGGAAATCATCAACTCTCTTAAGAAATTCTGATCTTTATAAGCCAGTTCTAAGAGCAAATCCTTGTTATAGTGCTAACTTTTAACAAAAAACTACACCATGAACTAACAGTAAGAGAGAAAGAGAGAGCATAAAATCAACTATACTTACTTTGTTACATCACCTCTCTCTTGCTCATTCAAGGTACTTTTCTCGTATATCCTCATTCGCAAGTCGCAACATGTGACAACATGTGACAATCGGTGCTAATAGAGCTTTGAAAATAAGTATACATATGTTTCCAAGATAGTTAAATTGTTTAGTTTACACGTCCCTGCTTCAAATCACAAGACATTTCTTTCGACAAAGGACACTCGTACAAAGCTACATCAGTAACTACATTCCTCCTCAAATACAGTTCAGCCATTGCTAATTGATAGTTGGGAAGATAGAAACAAAGTAGGAATATTCATAACCAAATGAAGCTTGTCAAACTTACATATATAACCACCCATGCTAGCACGAGAATCGGCAGCTACCATAACACCTCCTTTGAATATGAAAGCCAGTGTTGTCGTCCCCTTCGCTGGCTTCACCATTTGAATCGATTCTTTCTGAAACCCATCAAACTAGACGACACACCCAACCACTTTCCTCATTTTTTCTTTTAAAAAAAAACAATATTTAAAATTAAAAAAAAAACCTTACGTCATTGGTATTAGGAATCTGGAATTCAGGGGCAGTTGAAAGGCCGCTCAGAAATTCATTAAGATTTCCCCACAACGGCGAAGTATTCGGTTCAAGTCCACTAAAGTCAATCTTCATCATTCTCACCTTCAATATTTATTTAAAAAAAAAAAAGCAGCAATCAAACAGCATACCAAAGTTGAAATAAAATCTTCAATTTTTTTAATTAGCTTGATTTTCGGCTAAAATTACAGCAATTACCTCAGCCAAATAATCTCTCGAATTCGATTAAGAAATCAAATCGAAAAACTAATTGCAATTAATAACTTGTAAAAAGAGAGAAAATTTTAAAGCTTTACCTTTTTTTTCCTGCTGAGAGATGATGATTACGAGATCAAAATTTGAAGATTGAAAATTTGCGAATGTTGTAAGGTTTTTTTGCGAAAAAACCCATTGTCTTTTAAATTTTTAATTTTTATGTGTGCACGGCTGACCCGGGTTCGGTTTGACAAAGAGCGGGCTTGAGGAGGATCGAATCTGGCGATCCAGTTGAGCTCTAGAGGTTTATCTATTTGGCCCACTGGGAGTAGAGACACAGGCTTTAAGCCTTGGGCTGGCTGGTTCTAGGAACATTTAAATTACAGTGAATTTTTTTTGTTTTTTGGAAACCAAGTTAAATTGAAATGATATTACTAAAAAATGAAGTTAAAATAATTATTACCAAGTCCAGTTTTATTCAATTATCATGTAGTATTGGCTAGCCCTTTAACACAAAATGCAAATTCAATTTTTTTTTAAATAGAAGTTTTATTTCTAAATGTTGTGTTAGTTTACAATTATCTTTTGTTAATATTAGCTTACTGTCCAAATCGTTATGAGAAACCAAACTATTTGGCAATATCAGTCCCTCCACGAAATGGTTTTCCTTGTCATTGAAATGTTTGAATTTTTGAGTATTACTTGTAGAAAGTACTCCATCAAAGAGTTCCAATTGTTTTGAGTTATATAGTTATATATATATTGATAGATAGGTAGATACAGACAGATATATTCAATAATTTAGGAATTAATTGTTTAAGTTGTTAAGATATATTGTGCTGATATTTCCTTTATTTCAGATTAACAGTCAGAGCTTGAGGGAAAAGGAAAATTAAAGTAGTTATACCTTACTAAAAAAAAAAAAAGAGTTACATCTTTTGGTAAAAATTTAAATAAATCAGAATTTGCTGGCTATGGGGTTCGAACCCATGCGCACTTGTGTGCAGAAGATCTTAAGTCTTCCCCCTTAACCTCTCGGGCAAACCAGCTTTGCATGTTCTTGTGATCTGACATTAATTAATTTAACTAAAACAGATCTGTCTGAGGGAAATAATTTCACATAAGAAAAGAAATTAATAAACAAGTATTGTGGAAATTAAGGAGACCCTGTTTTCAGGAAATTCGTTTGGCGTAGAACAAAAGATTATTATAGGGGAGTAACTAAGATTTCTATCGATTCCGACAAAAGATTTTGCTTTAATTTAAAGAAAAAATACTTTTATTAACATAAAGAAACAGTGCAACTTAAATTGTTTCTAACAAATTATAGTTTAGGAGAAACTAGTTTTTATTTACAAAAAAGAATCGAGCAATGGAAAAAATACATGACATCTAGTTATATACCTAATAGTGTAAAAAATATACATTGTCGATATAAAAAAGATTAATAAAAAACTTTATTCATGGCAAACTGATAAGAGTAATTCTGAGTAATTTTTTTTTTTCAATCACCGACGTCATTAAATCATCTTTACCATGGGTCAACAAATGAGCTTGATTGATTATTGAGGTCGATTTCATGCAAAGAAGGTGCATGAAACCGACTTTTGTCGATCAAAATTCACATGCATTTGCTGAATCTACATTATTGCCCTATATCCTTGGACAGCCACACACACACACACACACACATATATATATATATATATATATATGAAAATTCTATAATCTCGTTGAAAGAATTATTCTTTTAACTTTAAAAATTTATACCGTACAAAATACAAAATTTTAAAGTACAAGAGAATAATTCTCTAAAAAGGATTGTAAAATGTTATATATATATAGGAAAATACTTAGGTGAAGATCAGATTTTTTGTCCCACCCGTAGACCTTGTGGTCAGGATTAAATATTAAAGAATCTTACTTACATCAGCTGATGTCATAGATTCTCTAAAATTTAATACACACTATAGGATTTACAAATGAGACCAAAGATCGGATCTACCTAAATATTTGACATATATATATATACCCCCAGTCGAAAAATTCTTGCATGGACCCTGCTGCTCCACATCATCCATTTAAATGATGTGGAGTAACATAGACTAAGAAGTCCATGACACTATGCCATTAACCCGATCCATGGAAGAATCTCCTGACTCCAATCTACACACCACGAATTTATTACCCGACCAATCCAAATGTTGACAACCTTTGGCAGTTGTTGAGATCAATCATTCACAAATATTCATCAGGGGGCTCCGAATTTATACTAAAAAAAAAAAAAAAAAAAAAACATAGGAATGGAAATTGTTAGATCGTACGGACACCACCTTCTTTGTTCGATCAATAATGTCAAAATGAAATTAATAGCCACAAATAAAAAAGATTACTATATTTAAATGTCAAGGGCGGCTTGAAAATATAGTTCATAGTATAAATGTTCCTAAAGAAATATATAACTCTTGATCAAATTGTATTGGTTCAAGTTTTGGGTAAGTTTCAAACGCAATTTCACATTTGATCAGGTCTTTTTGCTGCCTAGAGTTCTTAAGCATAACGTATGAGTGGCAGAAATGAATTAATTTACTCTCTACACAAGTTAGCCAAAGATATTCAAAATCATTCGCTAGCATATCTTTTAACTAACTTTTTTACCTTATATATACGCATTACATTACTTATTTCATATAATATTCTAAATAATCTATTTAGATAATTATTATTCAGAAAAAAATTATTTACAAAGTCATAAATATTAGATTCCTTGTCAAAATTAATCTATATAACAAAATTATATTAAATCATCAATTATTTATTTTTTAAATTTTTTATCGAATTTCATTTATTTTTTTTTTCTAAATCAAATAACACATCAACCATTTTTTTTTATTTTTGGTATTAAACACATCGATTAAAATATCACTTTTTATATACACACTTTATTTAGAATAAGGAAGTTCCACTGTATTTTGAGCGAAAAAATGAAAATTCAAGATGTTTACAGAGACAATTTGACGTTAGTTGGCTTCAATTGGAAATCACCTACATGTTTTGAAGATTTTTATTATAACTACTCGAAATTGGAGGGCCACTGATTTCAAATATGAAACTAGTCAAAACCGGGAATGGGGCATATCCTCAATTACGCAATTCTAGGATAGTGTAGTTGGAAAATTTGTAAACGAATCAAATTCAAAGCAGATTTTTTTATTTATATTTATTTATGTTATTATACTTAATTAAAATAATTATTTTTAACATAATATAATTAAATATAAATTAAAAAATTTATAATATTTAATATGAACTCGAACCATTTAAAAATTATGCGTTGTGATTCTTGGTCATGGTCAGTGGAGAGGTCTCTCCGTGAGAACTTGAATTTACATTTTGATGCTTGTAGGTAAATAGGAATGGCAATACCAATATAGTAAGCATTGTAGTACCTGGTAAAGTTGCATGGTGGTGTGCCAATTCTCATCATGACAATTATTGCATTAATTGAGCAGTAAGTTTTGTGATATGACATTCACATGATCACGCCTTCCCTCATTTTGCTTTTCCATCTTCAAAGAGTTTGGAATCCCAAAAATACACAGGAGAAGACAAAAATTGCTCATGGTAAATATCTCCCTGAAGTTGAGGCTTTTCTCTTTTTTTTTAATTTTTTTTTTTTTGAAAGAATAGTTGCATAATTTGAATAATAGTAGAAAAAAGAGTCCATTGCTTGGACTTTGGTGATGCTTCTTTCATGCACTAATTTACGGCGAAGCTATGTCCATATATGATGGACGTTTGTATTATTGTGTTCGTTGTGGTCCTTTTGGGTAGTCAATCCAAATTTCAAAGACTCTAAAATTTTCAACAAGAAATAAACGCCCACGTTTCTTTTCAAATAAATACTCACCGATACGTGTATGAAAGGGAATTTTATGTTTCACTTAAGGTATCATATTATTGTATTTTTAAATTTATATTATATAAATATTTTAAATATATTATTGTACAAACATTCAAAATATAATCGTACGAAAATAGTAGAATTTTCCACTAACGTAAGCAGACCATCAGCTTAAAATGCAGATAATTGTGCTATCGAAACCTGCGATGATTTACGACTTCTCATTATATTCATCTAATTAATGGATTTCAATTATTACGTATGTTTTTATTTTTGCCCCTACTTGCATTTGGATTTTGAGGTCACAAGCAAGCGGTCATGCATCCACGTCGCCAATACTATTTCAGATAAAGGTTAAATACACTAAATTTGTTAACCTTTATTTGAACTGTTTTGTATTAAATTTTTTAACATTATTTTTTATTTATTTATCTTTTTAATTAACAGCCAAATATAATTTCATCATTAATTTTTTCAAAAAGACAAATTTACAGCTAAAAGTTAGTTTTTGTACCTCTTAAAATTTAAAAGTGAAATTTCACTTTAGTCCCTCATATAAGTTTTGTACCATTGAATACTTTGAGATAAATAATATTGTCAATATTATTAAAAATATAAATATGCTCTAATTAATTAATATTCTAATTCTCGAATTATGCTTTTTTCAATATTTAAAACTTAAAAATACAATAAAATAATTAATTTAAAATATTTTGATGAATTATGAAAGCTATTTCATCTAAATTATTTTAATTTGAGTTTTGGTTTATATATATAAAGTTATTTCATATAATTTAAGTGATAGTTGAATTATATTAATAAACTAAAAAAAAATTATTTTAAATAAACATAAAGAAAAGTAAAAAAAAAAAAACTCATATAACTTTAATAGATGATTATGGGTCTCGTATATTAAAAATTTTACATTTACATGAAAATAAAATATAATGAAAATACTGAAAAAATCGATAGTGTTAAGGAATTTTTTAATTTAAATTTTTTTCTCAAGTATTTTAAAATTTCAATGGTGTTGGCAGGCATCATTATATTTTTAGTTGTTATGACAATATTTTTATATTGATTAATGACTAAAGTAAGTTAATTTGACACAAAATTAGAATTAGGAACTAAAATGACAAATACAATAAATTTTAAAACTAACTAATATTATAGTACTATATTAAAACTGTAGAAAATTCTACAATTCTTTTTAAGAAATTATTTTTTTTTATTTTAAAATTTTATATAATATAATATTATGTATTTATATTGTATAAATTCTTAAAGTTAAAAGAACTGATTACTCAACGGAAGCATAGAATTCCCTTGAAACTATAATTAATCGACTTCCATGTTCCGAATGTCGGGAATATGAAAGCGTTGGACTCCCATGTTCCGAGTTCATTTGAAATGTAAAGTTGTAAACATGAATTAAACACTATCATCATGGTAAGCATATATAATCATTGTTTTGACCCCTCGATTATTCTCCCAAGCCTACTTTTGTTTGTCCATTAGACTCCATGCTTGTTTACTACTCGTTAGTAGTTCGTGTAATTATTTGGAGAATATATTCCTGAGCATGACCAAATTATGGGGACGAAATAGAAAAGAAACAAGACTTTGAAACACTAGTCACTCAAGATTTTGTTACTTTTCAATTGTGTGTAATAAAAAATAAAGTCTACGTGTTCTTGGACGGTCATTATTTAAAATATTATTTTAAATAGTATTTGAAATAATAATATATTTATATATTTTCTCCATTTCATTTATTTTGTTACATTTTCTATTTTGGAATAATCCAATATAAATATCACATTACTTAAAATAGATAATTTATTTTGTTAAATTTTTTAATTTACCCTTCTAAACAATCAAAATATTCCAAATTCCAATAACCAATGGCCATCATAATTAATGCATCAACTCTCATTTCTATTTTCTCTCTTATCCCTCTTCCCAACTAAACCTCTTTAATTCAAATATTTATCATTTAATGATATCAAATCAATTCAACTTAATAATGGCATTTGTGGACATTTAGTAAATATTTATAGTTACCTAAAAATTTATGTAAATATCTAATGTGACAAGGAGTACTTCTTGAAATGTGTGTATATATACATAAAGGGAAAATAACTTTAATAATTCTTTACATTTTATATTTATATGATGGCCATTAGTCTCTCATATTTAAAATGATATATTTTAGTCCCTTACAAATTTAAAATGCACCATTTTTGTCTCTCAATGTAATTACGAATATATTTTAATATGAAATACTTATATGCCTATCACATATTACATTTTTTATAGACAAAATTGACAATTCACAAATTCTTAACACTGAATGACACTATCTAAAACTTTCACCATCCCCCTTCCCAAAAAAAAAAGTTCACCTATAATCGCCACTCCTATCCTCCTCCCTAGTCGCTTCTCCACTGCCACCCCTTACTCCAGCAGCCTCAACCCCATTCCTTTTAGGATAATTTAATATTTAAAGTTATGTATTACCAATTTTATCCTTAAAAATATTACATGTGCGAATACACATATAACTATTTCAGACTAAAAATATCCGTAATTATGTCAAAAAATTAAAATGGTACGCTTTGAATTTGTGATGGTCTAAAATACATCATTTTAAATGTGAATAATTAAATAAGTACAAATATAAAATGTAAGGGACTATTAAGTATTAAGATCATTTTTCCCAAGATAAAAAATGGTTAAAAAATGAGAGTGCAACAACATGTTAAAATCATAAGAATCACCCATTCTGATTTACTAATTCCTCCTTTAAAATAGCCCATGTAAAAAAATTTGAGAGAGTTGACACTAGATCTTGTCCTGATAGATATACATGACTGTTTTGCTCCCTAGAACGGCGACCATGGCGCCCTCTGTCGGTCGTCGCCTGTATGGGTTGCGACCCACCCCATGCATTACGCTACAAAACATGACAAGCACTCTTGCTCGACACTTCCACAAAATAATCCAAGCTTTGCTGTTAATTCAATTACTCTTTATTGCAAAAGCATGTGCACATTAAAAGAATATCATCAAAACTTGTTTCCAGTGTATTGTCCAATATATCACCCATAGTAGTACTTGAGGAAGCAAAAATTTTTATTCTTTTTTTTTCTGTGCAATAAGAAGAAATAAGTTAAAGTGGGAATTCTAATTCATTTACAAATTGAAATGTTGATTGGTGTCAAATTAAGGTGATCCCACAAAAAGAAAATGAAAAAATGAATAATTTGGTCTTGTTTGGTTTGAAAGGATTTCTGTATGAATCATATGAATATGTTATGAGGTAGTAGTGTATGTTATGATCTGTTTAATATTTCATACGTGAGTTATCGGTTTACACAGTATTAATTTAATTTTTATAGGGATTGAGGGTCGCTAATCACCTTAGTTTTGCACTATTACTTAGACCTGGCATATTTTATCCCAAAAAAAATAAAAAAGATGTACTTTATGATTGTCTAGTAGATATACACGAGCAAAAAAAAAAAAAAACCACCTTTTATTGCACCCAAAAAAAGAAAATGAGCAACAAAAAGCAAAATGACTACAAAAAAAAAAGAAGAAGTGCATTTTAATGCATTCATGATAATTAATTGAAAGGCTAAAAAATGCACCGTGTTGTACTTGTACACAACTAACATTAATTTATTCTTCCACAAATTCTTTTTTTTTTGTTCACATATTAAATCGGTTAATATACAATTTTTATTTTTTTTTTTCTGCTAGGAGGTTAATGTACAAATCTTGCAAGTGATTTTAGAGAAACTTCTTTTAAATTGCTTGTTGAGTATAAATTAGGTATATAACAGAAACCTCATACCTAAAATCTTCCGAAAACAACTTAGAAATCTTTGAAAAATCAGTATGACTATGATGTTAATTAATTAGAATCACATTTTGTTTTGAGATCACGGAGTTTCTCGTATCTACAAAGTCGTAGACCCGTAGTCGCAGGGCAAGCAAATTATTGGTTATTTGGTGGGTGTGAGGTGTCCTTATCCGCGACTTTCATAATATCTAGTTATAGAGTAAGTCTTATTATATCTCTTTAGGGAAAATCGTCTAAATATTCCCTCAATTTTTTCACTTTAGTCAAAATAGTTTCTTAAACTTTTTTTTAGTCAGAATAGTCTCTCAACTTTTTTTTTAGCCAAAATAGTCCTTTAACTTTTATTTTTTAGCCAAGAAAGTCATTTTATGGTAGAGTCACCATAAAAAAAAATTCTTTTTTTTTATAAATTTCACATAAAAAGACTATCTTGGCCAAAAAATAAAAGTTGAAGGACCATTCTAGATACAAAATAATTTAAGAGACTATTTTAGCTAAAGTAAAAAAATTGAAAAATTATTTCAACAATTTTTCCTATTATTGACTTCACGTCTAAAAGGTGTATAATAATAGTTGAGATTATTAAAAAATTAATAAATTTTTTTAATTTTTAATTATCTAACAAATTATCATATTCGCGCAACAATTAGTATCAAAGAATTTTTCCAAACCATATGCCCTTTCATAGAATGGTTTAGCCAAAAAAACTATGGCTTAGGGCATTAGGCAACTGAGAATAGGGATGTTCCACCGGACTCATAGCCTTTAGGCTACATAGACACTTGAGGTGGCTGCCATCATTAATGAGTCCGGTGGAACATGATTACTGATTTGTTTAGTCATCATCACACATCATTAGTGCACATAATTTTATTAACGATAGAAAAAAAAAATTTCTTTCATCTCCAGAAAATGATTCGATTTTTTATTCAGTTTATAAATTTTATTGTCAAAATTTAATTTTATAATCTAGATACTTATATCACATGATATCATATATTTTGTATATTTTATAAAATTTAATCCACATTATAAAATATTTTGTGTATATTTTGTAAAATTTAATCCACACTACAAAATATCCCGTGTACCTAAATATTTACGTCCATCTCTAACGATCAACAATTATCAATGCATTGTCAGAAAAAAAAAATCACTTATTAATTAATAATTCGCTAGTTTATCGAATTTTTTGCCTAACTTATAAATTTTGTGGTTAGAATTTAATTTTATAGAATTTTGTTTATATAAGATGATATTATATATTTTTATAAAATTTAATTTACACTATAAAATTTACAAGTAATATAAAGTATCAAATTTACCTAAGTATTTACCTCCATGTCCAACTATCAACATTTATTAATGCATTTTCAGGAAAAAAGAAATCACTTATTAATTAACAATTCGCCAATTATTTTATGGATTCTACTGCTGAAAAAAAGAGAAAATGTACTAGTATTTCCAAACAAGGAAAAATTATTATATGGATTCGTCTTGGATAAATCCTTTGATCTACATTACTATAACTCATTAAAAAATAATTTGGATCCACATTCATCCACATTACTATAACTCATTAAAAATAAATTTTTTCAGGTGATGTAGATGAATATGAATCAAAAGTATATCCCATCTACCATTAACTGGTTTCATATAAGAATTTTCCTCTAACAGGTGTTATAGTCTTATACACTTCTTGTATCTTTGTAATAAAATACCATTTACTTAATTTAAATTGTTTGATTATTATTCTAAAATGAAAACATGTATCCTATCAACACAAAGTTTTCGACATGTTCTCGAAAATCAGTTTTATTTAGAAAATTATTTAGTACGTTTTTTTTTTTTGTGGTGTAGAAAAACTGCGCAAAATATTACTTGCCCGTCACATAGTGTTGAAAAATAGTAAAAAAAATAATTATCGACCTATCATACCACTCAAAAAATAAAAAATAAATTCAGAGAAAAACTAATTTGGAGGACATTTTCACCATATATTAGGATAATTACAGAAAACACCGCTAATTACGGATCTGGCTTTGGCAATTTTAATTTTCCTTATTTTTTGGGTTAATTAGTTGGCAAGTTTAAATGCGAGGCAAAATAATTGTGTGAAAATCGATGGTGAAGACTGTGCCCACGTGGACTGGTTGTGATGTAATACTAAATTAATCAGACAAATTTGTTGCAGTTTGCCGTACACCTCAATGGCGACATCAGCGGGTCAGAAAAAATATCAAATGAAATACGAATTTACTTTTTTGCCCAATCCGTAGTCCTTATATCCAACGTCGTACATGCCTATGATTATGACGGACATGGTCCTGTATTTTCTTTTACATTTGCCTTTTGTCCTCATTTATGGAGTTAAACAAATTTTTTTTTTTTTAAAAAAAAAAATTATATTTGGATGGATAGACCTGAATCGAAAAAAATATTTAAAATAAATTAATTTGATTTTGATAGGTTTTAAATAATATGAAATTTGAGTAAATTTTAAATTTATTTATTTAATTATTAAAATCATACAAAATTCTACTGTTCTTCTTACTTTAAATGGTTGTAAAGTACAATACTATGTATTTTAAAACTTATACTGCACAAGTTTTTAAAATTAAAGGAATGATTTCTTTTCCCCTAAAATCATACCTCCTCTTATTAGTAAATTTTAAATTTACAACTAAATCAATTAACTTGTTTGTATAACTTATTATAGAATAAAATTCAAATTAAATCCATTCAAATTTCGCTATCTCCACACAATGAAAAGAAAAATTACAGAATAATAAGAAACACAACAAAACATTTATGTGATGCATAAAAAATTGAATTCTTCTAGTAACTTGTTAATAATCCTCTACCGTAGAACTTCTACAATGTTAGGATGGATATGATGAAGAATATTCCAACTTGGGAAAATATTTACTTAGATCTAGTTTTTACCCCTACCTGTAGACCCTGTGATTATGATTAAATCTTAAAAAATCCTACTTACATGAGTTGATGTCACAAATTATCTAAAATTTAATCCACATCACAAGATTTATAAATAGAGTAAAAAACTGAATCTACCTAAATATTTACCTTCCAACTTATATCGACCAACTCGTAAATTGTATTATATCAGTGTGTTACTACATAATTAATTGCCACTATAATACTAAGCCAACTGAAAAAAAAAAAAAAACTGCACACACACAATTAACGAAAGCACTCTCTTGTATAACTTAAAAAAGGGAAAAAGAGGATGTCAATGCATTGGCAAAGATTTAGGTAGTTTCAATTTTTGACCTTACTTGTAAATTTTGTGGTGTGGATAATTAAATTTTAAAGAATCTATGACATCAGTTGATATAAGCAAGATTCTTTAACGTTTAATCTTGATCATAGGGTCTATAGGTGGGATCAAAGATCGGGTCTATTTAAATATTTTTTCAATGCATTAGGATGTGATGTCCCATCTTAAATTAAAAATAGGAAAAAATATCGTATTATTTATAATATGTTAGATTTTGAGTTATTAACAAATTAGTTTAAATATTTTGAATATGTTATTTTCGTTCGAAAGTTATTGGATCGAAGACCCAAAGTGTTACAGTTAGTATCAGAGTGAATTTCCTGTAATTTCTGTAAGGAATGAGATTGGATTTCGAAAGTTGTTAGACCAGTTCAAAACTCATAGCGTTACCATTGGTATTAGAGAGAATTTTGTATAATTTATGCATGAGATGAGATTAGACCAATAATATTAAGTTGCACTACGTTATATATGTTATATGTTATTTGGCATCAAGAAAGGGTGAATGTAATACTTCATTCAATATTCAGAATTGAGAAGGAATATTGTGGGCAAGGCGCACATATCCCCATATTGTGTGTGGTTTAAAAAATGCTTGATAGTCAAAGTAGATGGTTAGATTTTCTCAAATGGTAAAAGGTTTAAATGCAAAAAATCTCCCTAAATTTATACTTCAGTTCTACTTTACCTCTCTCGATTTATTTAATAAGCACTTTATACCCTCTTTTATGTTTTGAAACAAAATTATTCATATTATTTTAATTATTATTTTTTTCTATTTTTTTCCTTTTATTTATTTTTCTATATCTTTTTTTTCTTTTTCATTATTCTGTCTTGCTACTACTAAATAATTACTTTACTTTTAATAATTAATTAATTAATTAAAGTTCTAAATTTTTACATGTGTCTAAATAATTTAATTTATAGATTAATCTTCCTTTAATGCATTAAATATAATACAATAAATATACCTTGTTGTAATATAAAGTTTGTGATTAACTATTAATAGTAAAATTAATAAATAAAAAATAAAATTGCTTGAGCTAGAGGAAATTAAAAAAAATTATAGTATACAAATAAAATTATAGAATGAAAAAATATGTACAATATTTTATTTACGATGTAATATCAAAAAAATATAATAAGAAAATATTATGGCTGCCTAATATAAGAGATTTTGGAGTTACGGTAAATTCAACCAAAATATGACCCGTGAATGATTTGGCACCAAAAAAAATTTTGTTTGCATTGAAAATTTATTTTATTTTTTTATAGTTTGTTTATTTGTTAATTATAGCACTTATAAAACTCATAAAATCTATATTATACTATTTAATATATGTTGCTTGTATTAAAAAAAAATAATTTAATCTATAAATTATTTATAAATATGTAAAAAAAACAAGAGCTTTTAACAAACCAATTACTTTTATTATAATAATTTAATAGTAGTAAGAAATAATGGATAAAAAGATAAAAGGAAAAATATGAGAGAGGAAATAAATAAATTGGTAAGAAGAGAAAAAAATGAAAAAATATTAAAATAGTATTTAAGGGTAATTTTGTCTCAAAACATAAAGAAGTAAGGGATAGGAGGTAAAGTACTTATTAAATAAGTTGAGGGGGCAGAGTGCAACTGAGGTTTAAGTTCAAAGAGGGTTTTTTGCATTTAACCCATAGTAAAATTCATGTAATAGAGGGTTAGTGTTATTTTTTTTTTCAAATTTTACTTTTAAAATTGAAAAAGAAACCAAAAAAAAAAAAAAAAAAAAAAAAGAGTCCGTCAAATCCCTTTATATATTATATTAAAGATAATTGAAAGCAAAATTATAAACATCAAAATATCTATGGCTTGCATATTAAATTTCTTAATAGCAATTGTTTGGCAAGGGTTCTTATTAGCTAGTGGTTTCCCTTTATCTTTAAGGTGGCCATATAGTATTCCACAGTCATAAATCCATAAGCAAAGTTGCAACAAAAGTACAACTTGTTTAATTCGGGATGGTTTACACGTCAGATTATATTCACGGTGCACTAATGCAGATTTTATTAGACAATTAATATAAATAAAAAAGCACTAAGATGCTCCATCCCACCTTAATTAGGTTATTTTAGAAAGTGCTTGATCATTTGTTACTTGAGCACCCACCATAAATATCATCCATTATTAATAACTGGACTATTAAGTTTTCACCATTAGTTGGTGTTTTCAACTTAATTAATTTTTACTAGGAGTTTAAGGATTATATTGATAGATAGATACAACTCTATTTGTTTTAAAATAAATGTTACTTTAAATAATTTGTCTTGTTTTATATTATTAGTCACTCCAGAAAATCAGGTAAGTATTAAATGATATTTTTTCAACTTTTAACTTTAGTGCCACATTAATAAAGGGAGAATTATGTAATTGGGATATTAATACAAAAGGTAATTTCGTTACTTTGAATTATCTTTTTATAAAATTGATGCAATTTAATAATTTTTTTTATGTGTGTATACTAACCAAAAGTGACAATTATTTTGAAATGAAAAGAGTAATTAGTTTGGATAATATCCTTGACACAAATAATTTCCATGTTAAGACCATCCTCCATTAAAGTTGTTGAAGTTGAGGCCCAAAATAATGTTAAGTTGTGTTTGAATGAAAGACTTTTGGTGGATTTAAATTTTAAATTTAAATCTAATTTAGGTTATTCAAAAAGTTAAAAAAAAATTAATTAAAATTTTAAAATTCACATATAGGTGAGATTTTAATAATAAAAATAAATACATTTTAAATCCACAATTATTTCAGCTCCACTCATTCAGGTCTATTTATTTCATTATTTCGACAACTAAAATCAGTCATCCAAACACAAGTTTAGTGAAATAAAAATTAATTGAAAAAAAAAAGTTTATAACCAAAAAATTAGCCAAAAAAGGGTGGCAAAATGGACATTCACTTTCACATTTAAGACTTCATGCATATATTTGCCAGCGACAAACCCGGAAGTTGGCAACTGTCGGCCGGTGAACTTGGGAGACAAAATCGGCCTTTAAAATTCCCATAGCCTCTCCAAAATCAATTTTAAATCCACAAAAAAGGCATAATTTAATCTTCACTCTTGATCCCCAGATTTGATATCAATCATTTTAATTTCCCACCCCCTATTTAAATAATAATTCAAAATATTCCCATACTATTTACTTCCCTCACCCCTACTCTCCCCACCCTCATTTCATCTCCATCATCAGCATTTCTCTCTCAAGTACAAATCTAAAAGCAACCCTTTTTCTGTCTTCATATATGGTCTCACAAACATCTATTTTCTTTAAAAAAAAAAAAACAAGTAAAAAAAATTAGCTAAGCTGGTCAAAGAAAGCCATTAAAGTTTGTTGTGATAAGGCCAATCTGTACCTGGTCCATTAATTCCCGTTCAAGAAGCGTCCTTCAATCATTTTTTACAGTTTTTATATTTGTGGTATGTGATAAATTTGCCAACCCTTTTGGAATTTCTTTTGCTTCACCAAGTTTGTACATCATTTTGATAAAAATTAATGCTTTTTGTTGGATTTTCTACTTGGGTTTTGCTTTCCTATTTTATCTTTTTATTCTACATTTGTTAAATTTGTTTCGTTTTCCTGTTTTGGTTGAATATTTACTTCATGAAAAAGTTCGTATTTTTACTCATTTGTAGTTAGGAATTATGTTTTTGAAGTGATTGTTTTTAGTTAAAGAATTGAGATTTTTTAGCATATCTTCATTTCCATAATCTGGATGAGGATTTGATATTTTTTCTCTTTTCCATTATTGAGCAGTTATAGCCTATCATTGTTGTATTAGCATATTCGATGAGTCTGATTATTTTTAGTTGTGTTATATATTTTTTTTTCAGGTGATATAAAGTTGAATTCTTGTTGATGTAAATCATGGAAACGGCTGAAGTTGAAGAAAATTTGCTCTCAATTGGGGAGCCAAAGGTATGGTTACACGGTATATTCTGTTATTTTAGGCTGTTGGGTAGTTTTATATTGGAGATTTGGAGGCTTCTGGTGCAATTGTTTGTTTTACTTGTGTTGGTTGTTTTTGCTTTAATACTTGGTATGGGACAATGCTGCTGTTTTTTTTAAATAAATCTTTTTCGTACAACGGAATATTGATGATTAGACCATTTGGTGCACGTTGATTTTTTTTAGAAAGATTCAACTTTTATTAATATTAGGAGTTGAGCCATGTTTGGTAGCAAGAATTAATTTGATTTACATTCAAGGAAAAAATATGATTCACCGGCCACTGACTTTTTGGAGGTTCTTGCAAAGGCTGAATGCAATTGGTTGCAGTGTATTTGATGGTTTAGCTCTTTAGGTGTATTATGTAACATAAATGACTACTTTCTGGAGGTCTTTGTTAACATTTATAATTATTGCAAGTAATTGACAAAAAAATTTGGTTGGTTTTGCAGTTACATGGTGGGATGTGTAAGAGTTTATCTGCAGTTTATGCTAGAGTATTGGGGATATTTCCTGATTTGGAAGCTGCAAGGCCAAGAAGCACATCAGGCATTCAAGCATTGTGCACTTTGCACATCGCCCTTGAGAAGACTAAGAATATTCTTCAGCACACAATAGTGTGCAGAATGTAGTAAACTTTACTTGGTATGATTATCTACTTGGTTGTGCTCTGGTGTTTATCGAAGTTAATTTTCTTGAATATTATTCTGGATTTTCATTCCAATTATCATCTCAAATCTAACGTGACTTCTCAGTTTTCGTACCAATGTTTTTATTATGGCCATGTACTAATACACCATGAAAACCTTGGGGACTTTTGTCATTTAATGAAGCAACAATTATGATTTTGTATCTAACCTGCATTCTCAATTTTCGTACAAAAATGCTTTTCTTTAGGACGTGTACTAATACGCTGTGAACTTTTGGGGGTTTTTGTAATTTAGTGAACCAATTCAAGTTTTCTGGTTTTATCCAGTGTACAATTTGGTACCTGAGGATATGGTTTATTTCTGGATTTTCAGTTCTTTGGATGGACAACTGCTAGGAATATAATGATTGCATGACAAATATGATTACTTAGCTGTTTGTCTGTTTCTGTGGATTGTTAGCAACAAGAAAGCATGATGAGCTGCATGTTAATCTTCTCAGATGGTTTTTTTGGACTTTATTATACTGAAAGCCTTCAAAATTTGTTTTTTTCTTCTTTTCCATTTGTCACTAACACATTCTTTCTGCCAGGCTATAACGGGTGATTCTGTTGTTCTAAAGTTTGAGAAGGCAAGATGTGCTCTTGATGATGGTCTGCGGCGTGTTGAAGATATTGTTCCACAAGCTATTGGATACCAGGTAACTTTTATCTTACTTCTTGCTTTAATTATTTAATTTGATCCAGCTTCTCGTTAACAGTGTTAGTCTTCAATGTGGTTCAGTACGGTACAACGTGTACTGTTGACTCATAATACTGTGTATTTAATAGTTGACATTGGAGCTTTGGAGTATTTATGTGTTGTCAAAACAATATTTTGAATCAAGACAAGTATTTGCTTCTGCTACTTTTACATTACTTACAAAAAATAATTATTTTTAGTCTTAGGTGAGTTAATAAATGAATCTTTCGGATTTGTCTTGGTTTGTTTGAATTTTATCAATAGTTGCTAGTCTTTTAAAGAGTTATCCTATAAATGGTCTGTTAATGTTTTATTCATTTCTTCCTCACCTTTATTTTACATTTATCTTGAGTTCTTAACCTGCATCAGCATAATGTTAGTTAGTAGATTGGTATGCATTCTCCTTTTAAATTTCACTGATGCTTCATGAACGGAGCGATATTGATTATGCTTCAAACTTTTCTAATGCCAGATCTCGGAAATTCTGAGCGATCTTGTGGGAATTGAATTCTCACTTGATCCATTGGAGAAACAAGTTGGTGATGAGATAATTGCATTGCTCCAGCAAGGTCGAAAATTCAACAACTCTAATGACAGTAGCGAACTTGAATCTTTTCACCAGGCTGCTTCTAGACTTGGTATCACATCTTCGAGAGCTGCACTTAGAGAGAGGCGGGCTTTGAAGAAACTTATAGAAAGAGCTCGTGCTGAGGAAGACAAAAGGAAGGAGTCAATTGTCTAGCTTATCTTTTGCATCTCATGAGAAAATACTCAAAGTTATTTAGAAATGAATTTTCAGATGATAATGACTCACAGGGATCAACTCCCTGTTCTCCAACTGTTCAGGGATCGTTTGAGGATGGCAGCGGGCCTGGAATTAATGGCCAGGCTTTTGACCGACAGCTCTCAAAACTCAGTTCTTTTAATTTCAAGCCAAATTTCAGGAGATCTGGGCAGATGCCTGTCCCTCCGGAAGAACTTAGGTGTCCAATATCATTGCAGCTCATGCATGACCCTGTAATTATTGCTTCTGGACAAACGTATGAAAGGATCTGCATAGAGAAATGGTTCAGCGATGGGCACAACACGTGCCCAAAAAGTCAACAGCAGCTCTGTCATCTTGTATTGACTCCTAACTATTGCGTCAAGGGACTAGTTGCTAGTTGGTGTGAACAGAATGGAGTTCCTGTTCCAGATGGCCCTCCAGAATCTCTTGATCTTAATTACTGGAGATTGGCACTGTGAAATAACTAGATTGTCGGAAAGTGATACTGCAAAATCAAAGTTATCAGAGAGCGTCGGGTCGTGCAAATTCAAGGGTGTTAAGGTGGTTCCCTTGGAGGATAGTGGTATTATTGAGGAGGCTGAAGAAAATGAAGGTGAAGATGTTTCTGCACTGGAGAATGAATGTGGAGTCAATGTGTTTGGAAGATATGAGGACTTCTTGACTATCTTAGAAAAAGAAGACGATTTGAGAAAACAGTGCAAGGTGGTTGAACAGATAAGGCACTTGCTAAAGGATGATGAAGAAGCCAGAATATATATGGGGGCAAATGGTTTTGTTGAAGCGTTATTGCGGTTTTTGGACTCAGCTTTGCAAGGAAGGAATGAGAGAGCTCAGGAAATCGGAGCTATGGCTCTTTTTAATCTTGCTGTGAACAATAACAGGTATTCTCGTCATATATTTTGGAGTCTTGGATCCTAAATATTCCTATTGTTGAGAGAGGCTGATATTGCAGTTTCAGATGTGTGTGTATGAGTTTTCTTTTTTGGGCTCAGAACAGATCACTGCAATTACCAACAATTTTATCGTATCTTTCTTCTACCCAACAGTTCAGATACGGCTCGAAGTCCTTTATGTTTTGTATCGTTTGTTTTCTGTGAGGGTTCTTGGATTTGTGTGTCTTGTCCCTGCAGGGATTTGTCCTGTCATTATTAGATGAATGTTTGTTGACTTTGTATCAATGTCATATAGTGAAATCTTAAGCTGGATAAAATGCCTTCCTATTGGAAGTGCTGGGTGCCTGATTAGTTGCTGACTTGCTGTTGGCGAATAGCACTAAATTTTGGTTTCTGGTTACATATATCACTATGATTATTACAGATCGTAATAAATTTCACTGTCTTGCTCTTCAGAAACAAGGAAATGATGTTGGAAGGAGAAGTGCTTGAATTGCTTGGGAAAATGATTGACAGTCGCACCTGTGCTGGAGCAGCAACAGCCCTTTACCTGAACCTGTCCTGCCTTGAAGGGGCTAAGCAGAAACCATTATTGGATCCAGCATTGCTGTCCCTTTCTTGATTCGGGTCCTTCAGCATCAACCTGATTTACAATGTAACACAGATTCGCTCCATGCCCTCTATAATCTCTCTGGCCACCCAGCCAATATCCCCAACCTTCTAGCAGCTGGTGTCATCGACCGTCTCCAAGCCCTTGTTACCAATTCGGGTGACCATTCTTGGACGGAGAAATGCATTGCTGTTATCATAAACTTGGCTTCAAGTAGATCAGGACGGGAGAAAATCACATCTTCTCCTGGCCTTGTCAGTGGGCTTGCAACTATTTTGGACGTTGGTGAGCCTGTAGAGCAGGAGCAAGGTGCTGCATGTCTTTTGATATTATGCACTGGAAATGACGAGTGCTGTCAAATGGTCCTCCAAGAAGGAGTGATTCCTTCTTTGGTTTCTATTTCAGTAAACGGGACGATGAGAGGGAAACAGAAAGCTCAGAAGCTCTTAATGTTGTTTCGTGAGCAGAGGCAGCGGCATTTCTGAGCCATCACCTGTTCATACTCTTCCGCAGCCTGAATGTAAAGAGTTCCCAATAACCCTTGAAGGTACAAAACCACTTGGCAAATCAGTTTCAACAAGACAAGTTGGAAAAGTCTGGAGTTTTTGGAAAAAGAACAACAGTTTTTCAGTTCACCAGTATTAAGACTCTACTTAGTTTTTTCTCTCCGAGTCTTGTACATTAATTTATCATCTCCCCTTTGTATTAATTGTGTAGTTTCCCACGGAAGAGATGTACAGGCCCCTATAACCCCTGAATTTTGCTTTCCTTTTCTTCCTAATATTGGATAATATACAAGTACTATTACTCTGCTAGAAGTAAACATCTAGTTGAAGTTTAAATCTCCGGTACAAAAAAGGGTATTGTGTAAATGCTGTCAACTTGGTGTCTTGACCAAGTAAATCTTAGAAGGCTTACTTAGCTAGCATATGCTATGTATAAAAATCTTGATCTTTTTAATATTTCCTCTGTTAATTATTACTTAGACCTCCTTCCTCATTAACATATATTGTCGTTGCCCTCGTTAACATATATTGTCGTTGCGTTTTGATTAATTATGCATGAAATGGCACTTAGTTGTTAGTACATTCTTTAATGAGTTTGATTTGATGGTGGGATCAGTTCCTTTGTTTGGGGTCTCCAATGCCTTGTTATTTCCCTAGCAATGGCAAGACAACTCTTCAGTCTTAGTTGACTCATTTGTTGAAAGGTTGAGTAATAGATGATGAAAGATCGGACACTTGACTTTCTCCAACAAGCCCATCTAGCTCAGTCGGTAGAGCGCAAGGCTCTTAACCTTGTGGTCGTGGGCGTTTTTAATATTTTGGACAATCTCAATGTTATTTTTACAATTTTCCTTATCTGCACTTTGCATATCGTCTTCTGTTTCTGGTGGCTTCTTGGTGGATTTCCTCTGCTTCTTCCTTAACTTTTTATTTCATTCAAGACCAATCACATTTGTTTTCTTCTTTTCAAGCATGCAATTGTCATTTGATGTTAGGGAAATGTTGTTTTCCCAAAACTTCTTTGCTACTCACGGAGTGAGTATTTTAGACGATAAGAAAGTAACGAATTTCTTATTTTTTAATCATTTCAACGATTATATCACCCATCCACAATTATCGTTGGATGATAAGAAAATAACGAGACACTATTTTTCAGTCATTTCAATGACTATAATGCTCACTTCATATTGCGGAGTGAGTAGCACGAACTTACCCCTATTTTTCAATTTTTATTAGCTCTTTATTTCACAGATTCTGTCATTTAGAAGCACAGAGAATAATCAATTCTACAACTTTTCTGCAAAAACTTATATTTCATACTACACAAATCACACAATTCTGTATATAAGTCCAAATATTGTGGAAGTTCCTATAATAAAGTACTATTACATTACAGGTTTGAGCTCTGTACAAATACATGCAACAGATAACGGTGCTGTATTCTGCGGCTGCTGATCAATTATAAGTTAGAACAGGACAACTACCATTCTCTCAATCGTATATGTATTAGTTATGGGTTCAAGTTACCAAGGATAGGTGCAACACCGTCTTTGAATTTAAAAAAAAAAAAAAACTCTAGTTGGATTTATTTCAGGTGCCAGCTTGCTTCATATAGTTCCAGAATTGGATCATTCAGGACGACGCCTACAATGTTTTCCTTCTGCACTTCTTTCTCTGTGTCTATTTCAGTTTCAGCTCCTTCACTGGTCGTGCTTCGAGGGGTTTCATATCGTGAGTTATTATTACTATCATTCTCCTCTTCATTTTCAGCATTTTCCTTTGTTCCCTTTTCAAGCATTTCCTTGTAACTGCACCTCATTGAATCTTGGAAAGGTTTGTTTAGAGCACCTGTAGTAGTAGAAGATTCTGCAGGTGATTCTACACTTTCAGCCGCCTTTGTTTCACCTTCCGTTGAATCCAACCCAGCACATAATATTTCCTTGTCTTGACATTGCGTGTTTTTGGACATTTCAGCACAACCCTCTTCTTTTCTAACTTCCTGTTCGATCTTTTCTGACAAAGGATATGATACAGATATTGAAGGAAAATCATCTGCCTTATGGCCCTTATCTATCGAAATTTGTAGTCTGTCCCTCGGATTATTGCAGATAGTATCAATCATTATGTCCTTTTCTTGTTTACTCTTCGATCCCCAAAAGTGCATTAGAGTAGAGATCAAGAAATTTAGCCACGATATCATCTGGATGATTACCAAATCAATAAACGGAATTTGGTGCATAATTTTAGGCAATGTGTTCAATGCATCATCAAATCTTCCCGGTAGACATTCTGCTTTGTAGACAAGCTTGTCAATCCCATTGAATAAATGAATGGCTGGTGGTAAAATGGATTCTACCATGTTTTCAATTGTTAGAATATGATCATCTGCAAAGGACAAGATTGCTAGCCATTGATATTGCATGGAATATATAAATGGAAATGTAGAGCTGATAAATGTGGCTGTTTTTCTTGTTAATATTCCCATAGGTCCATTTATTCCTTGCTCACTGCTTTTGTGCAGGCATTTTGCACAATGGCTAAGATTGAAGCTCCACAAGTATGTAATGGACGACGTCTCGACATTTTTTCTTGCTGATTTTGTTGATTCCTGGGAAGAATATTACTAGTTTTATTTAGCTTTCTAGTAAAATGTAGGATGATTTTACATGCTATATAGGACAATGGTTAAAGGTCTTAATTAACAGGAAGATTTGACCATATCTGTTGGAATTACTCTTGGAAAAGGCTGAAAAAGAACTATTCAAAAGTTTATAGTTTGTCTGTTGATGGTCTTATTCGATTCGTGAGGAATTAATCGAGGAAAATGGGAGGTTGTCATTGATCTTCTTGTCTTAAATCACCACTATTTTGGGACAATAAAATATGCAACAACACATTTAGTTATATTTAAGTTATTAATTTTTGTTAAAGAGCAAAAAGAATACCAAAACTTTTACTCGAAAAGTCACAAATTTTTATATTTCTTCTTCTTTACAAGAAAAATTGACCATTTGTCTTTTTTGAGATTTTTTTTTTGGTAGAGACAGAAGAGCCAACGATGGATGGTTGGTTACTTTAAAAAAAAAAATAAAAAAAAATCTACAATAGCTCATGGCTTCACAATATTAATGGTCATAAAATAAAGTTATTGTCAATGCAATTGGAGGCAAATGTGTAAACAAATATTCACACATGTGCAATCTTCACAACCAAATCTTTTATTCTATTCATGCTACAAGGCAATGACTTTCGTGTCCCCCTACTAGCTAGAAATTCTCTTTATTTATTTTTTCTGTCAAGTAAAATTACATACAACGCTTCAAATTTAAAAAAATTTATACGAAGAATATATAGACCATAAGACATTGTTGAGATATTTCACATAAATTTTACATTTTGATTCATACAAGATTCTGTCAAAAGAAATTAAAAATTTGAACAAAAAAAAGGCCAAACATACTATAAGCCTGTAACTCTAGGCTTTTTTTTGTTGGATAACCAAAGTTACAATAGGGGTCTCGCTGTAATCAGATGGATCAAACTCGATAATTTTCTATTAAGCCCTATTTCAGCCCAAAACAGCTATATCAATTTCCACACATAAAAGCCCAGTCATTTCATTGATTCAGCCCAATCATGGTTCCCGAGTCACGACTCAGTTAACTCCCACATCCTACCATCAAAAGAAGGCCGAGTCAAAAACTCATCACTGAGTTGAGTCCATTCTTCTTCCCGCATGCGTCGAATCGAATTTGATTCTCTTCCGATTATCTCCTTCCACACTTTACAGTTTTCAGAATCAGAATCATGAAAAAGGTAATTCCAAAATAAATTTAAGTATTTAAATTGCAAAAATAATTGGAATAATTTATACGCCATTTGTTTTTTTTAGCTCATTGAACAATGCCGAAACGAGATACCTCGCTCGGTAACCATTTCCGCACTATTCGTATGTGTTGTTTATTATTATTAATATTTTTTTCTCATTTTTGCGGTTGTAAAATGCATTGATTACCGCATTTACCAAATTTGTGATGACGTCATATGCTGGTATGAATTGGATGCTTTACTTGAACTCATTGGCATGGCTTTAAGATTGATTCTTTTTCTTGGATTGCGGTTTTTCTTTTTTGCTTAATCAAGTTTTGTTGTAATTTTTTATTTATTTATTTTTGAGTTACAAGAAAAAGTAAAAGGATATATACTAAATATTTAGATTGTTTATTGTTATAATTTCCAAGGAGTTAGAAAAATCTGGTAATTTTAATGGATTTGGGTTTAGGTGTGTGAAGGCTTCTATACTTTTAATTTTGTTAATTTCTTGTAATTTTTTTTTATTTATTTGGTTATTTTATCTCTGCGTTTTTCATGCATAGATATGATGAGTATAATATTTATGTTTTCATTAATTTCTTCCTGAATAATTGGAATTTAGCATTAGAATATCAGGAAGTAATTTATTTGGTGAGAATGAGGGAGGGTGTTCTCGTGCCCATGCACACATACACACATCACACATGGCATGTTTTTAAGACTATAAATTGAAATTTGAAGTTTAACTTTTCAGTTTGAGGAAGAATTAGTTTTTTGCTGCAATATCATGCTTTAAAATATGGATGAAATATTAAGAATGAATGTGCTACTGTTGTGCACCTCTTGGGTTCTCATGTTTTTAGGTTTGAATTGTGGAACATTGGGATTGCTTCCATCCTGCCTGATAAAAATCAGTCCAATTCGAAATCTATGATGGTTATAATGCTTGAGGTTTTGTGCCTGTAGTTTTGGAGAAAGAATATGTTCTAATGTTGTTGTATAAGCTGGCCCAAATCATTAAAGTCAACAAGGGCAAATTATTTTTGTACCACGTCATGAATTATTAAGATGACAGAGTGAGCCTAATTTGCTGCAGGGATACCTGGAGATGGGAGATGCTTATTCAGGTCCGTGGTGCATGGTGCTTCTTTGAGAGCAGGAAAGCCATCTCCAAATGAAACCTCTGAGAGAGAGCTGGCTGACGAGCTCAGAGCCAAAGTATATTAATATAGTTTTCTTCTACTTTTGCTGGATTTCGAACTCTAGTGCTTTAGTATCAAATTACTGTTGTCAATCTAAATTCAAGGTAAAACCTGTATGGAATTCCTTTTCCTCCAGTTTGGATTCAATCTTAACCCCAGATTTAGTCTATTGCTGCTCTACAGTTGAATTATGCCCTGATGATGCTTTCTTATTGGTACCTAGTATGTACTACATGATTGAATTGGCCTAGCTAAATTGTAGAATGTTGAGGGGATTGACCTTTCACCCCCGTAAATTCTGAAAATTTTCACAGTTTCCTTCAAAAAAATACTCGTTTGTCTTGACTAAGTTTTTTGAACATTCTGTGGTGCACTCTCTTATATCTATGATCAATTCTTGCCCCCCTCAAAGTTGTATACGGCTGAAGAACCAAAAGTTAGTAATGATCTGACTAAACTTTTTGGTTATAATCATTTCTCTTGACTAGCAAATGCAATTCTGTTTTAGCAGGTGACAGATGAATTTATCAAATGTGTGATAAGGCGAGCAGATACGGAGTGGTACATGTTTATATAACCTTGGGATGATATTCTTTCGCTTGGATTACTTTACTTGACCAAGTCCGTAGCAACTTCGTACATATCTTCCCAAAACTTGACCCTTGTGAGATCATCCTAACCAGTCCATCGTTCAGCTTGACATTTGAAGTTTGTTTCATCTTTGAAGTCATTCTTGCACAACATTAAAGTGTAATCCGAGTTCAATTGCCCTTGAACATATCCAGGATGAGCTGAGCTAAAAAAAATGTTTTATCTATCATTTACCTCAAGCATGTTTACCAGTACAAACATCAAAACTTTGTTCTAAAGCAAAAATCATTGCTTTTCAGGTTTGTTGAAGGTGATTTTGACACATATGTTACACAAATGAGGCTGCCCCACATTTGGGGAGGGGAGCCTGAGCTGCTAATGTCTTCCCACGTTTTACAGTAGGTTTACTGCATTTATATTTTGATTACCTATCTGCACTCACCCTATAGGAGCAAATTAACTCAACTGTTATGATATACCTGTCCAGTTGAAAGTTGCTTGTGCCATTGCCCTAAGACATTCTGCTGGTATTGATACCTGAAAAGCTATTTTTAAATTTTGTTTCAGGGTTCCTATCACAGTGCACATGTTGGATAAGAAGACAAATTGCCTCAAAACAATAGCTGAGTATGGTCAAGAGTATGGAAATGAAAACCCAATACGTGTTCTATATCATGGTTATGGGCATTATGATGCATTACAGAACCAGTTTGGGAATCTGCATTCAAAAATGTAAATTTTCTATCTTATTCTACTTGCTCTTTCTTGATAAGGTGCATCATTTGTTGATATTCATGGTATGCCGTGTCAACAGCCACAAAATGCTAAAGATTTTCTATTCCAGTTGGTAAATTCTAATATTTGTTGCAGTTTTCATCATGCATATCACACTGAGGTTGCTAACATGTGGTTCATATAATATCTATTCTGAGTCCCTGTTCTGAGCAATTATAGTGGAAGTCAGAAACTCAAACGTGGTTTAGCAATTAGGATGTTATGATGTGCCTTTTCACCAAGGGCACATGCAGTATGTGTATAACTCCATCATTATTGTAACTCCTACGTTTTCCCAGCGGAAGCTAATAATGCTCTGTATAGCTAAGAAAGCTATGCAGAAGTTGATTTGCCCTCACCATTTTACCCTTTTCTTTTTGACAGGAAAAGCAGATGGTGAGATGCTCGACTATGAACAGGAACAAATGATTTGGAACTGAATTTTATTCTGGTTTAAGTAGAGCAAGATTATGCTGCAGTTAACCACTCATTGCACTGTGTTTACTGGATGATATTTGTTCAATGTAATTAAATCCAAATAAATGGAAGTGATCTTTTACATTTGCTCGGTGTATATTTGGGATTCCCGAACTTTGGATGTTGAATTTGAAGGCCATGGCAATTTGTTGGGGTCAAGCTCAATTAATTGCTACATTTTTATTTAATGAACTAACATATGGAACAAATTAACTTTGCATTTGCTTAGGACAATAACTTGAATTATTGTCTCATCAACATGCGGATGGAAAGGGTAACATATGCCTTTTTTTAGCTATCCAATTTAGCCAAATACCGAAATTTTAGCTTTAAATAAGATTTATGTTACAGTAAATCGTATAGTAAAGGACATGCATGTAAATTTGCAAGACGAATAACTTGTGGATCAAGGAGGATCCTTGTGATAATGCCGTACCTAATAATAATAGAGTAAATGAATTGAAAGGATAAACCCTTCTTAAAACCCTACATATCCTCGAGTATTACTAATAAAAAGAAAACTGCAACTCAATATTTGCATGAATCCATCTGTAATATACCATTCTTTCTCTAGCACTGGTGCACCGATCTTCACTCAGTAAGGTTTGCCTGTTTCTTTTCTTCATTTACTTATTTAATCTCCATACGCTTTAGTAGCATGTTTTCCATAGTAGTGCTTCATAAATGCATGAATTGAATCCTTAAATCTTTGATTTTAAGAAATTTTTTTTACTACTCGTCATGCA
The DNA here is from genome assembly GCA_025175665.1 of Cinchona pubescens. NCBI lineage: Eukaryota > Viridiplantae > Streptophyta > Magnoliopsida > Gentianales > Rubiaceae > Cinchona > Cinchona pubescens. The sequence continues at coordinate 1,833,580 of JANKKI010000141.1, forward strand.
TGAGTCATCAAACCCTTGGATGAATGAAAGATACGGTTTTCTTATTTGTTCGTAATGTTATTCTCACTATACATTGCGGAATGAATAGTTAAAATTTACCATTGATTTACTTTCCACTTAAAACTATTATGCAAGCCGTCCAAATCCTATTTTCATTATATCACATGCTTGTACAAACATACATTTAAAACAAAAGGTCCATTTTCATTATATCTATCTGTGTTTTTTTTTTTAAAAACATTCTGGATGTCTAATTGAATCTTGCATGATGCAATTTCATGTATTTTTACTACTTTCTCCTTCTTTTTTTTTTTGCCCCCCATATGAGCACTGATTTCCTCTTGCCCAATTATATACTACATACTACTAGTTGTTCTATAGCAATTTTTTGGTCCAATCTCATTTTCAGGGGTTTACAAAGAATCCAGAATCTCAGTGACAAAAGAATCAGCAAAATGAGTGTTGCAACTCTTAGGTGCGCTGATCAGCAACTCACAAGATTCACCATTTACAGCGACGCCTTATGTGCAATCTCAGCAGCAGCAACATCACAAACAACAACATTTCAGTGAGTGATCCACCACCCCTTCCACTTCTTGGCCCCCCTGAAATCTACCTGACTGCACCTCTTGTCAATGCAAAATTAGTTACTGAAAAGGAAAATGCCAGTAATAATAACACAGCTGGAAATGATCATCATCAAGAACCACCAAAAACAGATGATCCCTTTAAGAATTTAATGGTCTCCAACTATAATACTCCGTCTTATTATTCACCTCCTCCTGGAAAATACATGGGCTGCACTGAAAATAACTCCCCTACATTCTTGTGTAGTGGAAACCATTGTCTTGATTTTTTCTTCCATGTAGTCCCTGATACGCCCCGGGACTCGGTTACTCGCCGCCTGGAATTAGCATGGCAACAGGATCCCTTAACTGCATTGAAACTGATATGTAACTTGAGGGGTGTTAGGGGTACAGGGAAAGCAAGGTGATAGGGAGGGGTTTTATTCATCAGCTCTTTGGCTGCATCAGAAACATCCGAAGACTTTGGCTTGTAACGCTCCTGCAATAGCTGAATTCGGGTATTTTAAGGATTTGCCTGAGATTCTGCATAGGCTTCTTGAAGGTCCTGATGTTAGGGAGAAGGTAAAGAGAGAGATTGAAAGAAGGAAGACGTATCACGGAGAAGAATGGTACAAGGATGTTAAATCACTTAGATTACCAAGAATTGCGACGGAGGAACAGAGGATTGCTTCAGGCAAGAAATGTGTTGAGAGATATTATAGTGATCCAGTTTTCAGGTTCTTACACAATCAGGTTACACATCTTTTTGCTGAGGCCTTAAAGATTGATATGGAGAATGTGAAGACTGGAAGGCTGAAAAATATAAGCTTTGCAGCAAAATGGTGTCCCTCCTTTTATGCTGAATATGATAGGTCCACACTCCTTTGCGAGGGGATTGCAAGGAGATTGTTTCCTCCTGATTTGAAATCCTGAATATGAAGGAGTTGAAGATGCTCATTATGCCTATATAGGGTTCGGAATAGATTACGAAAAGAAGTCCTCGTACCAGTCCGGAAAGCCCTCAAGATACCGGAGATTTACATGTCAGCTTGCAGATGGAATGAGCTTCCTTATGGCAGAGTTCCCTCAGTTGCAATGAAGAATTATAAAGAGTTGTTCCTTACACATGAAAAGGATCGGTTTGAGGAATATCTTGATAATGTCAAGACTGGAAAGCGAAAGATTGCAGCTGGTGCTTTACTTCCTCATGATGTCATTAAGTCTTTAAAATCATATGGTGATAACCAAGTTGCTGAGTTGCAGTGGCAGAGAATTGTTGATGATCTTTCTGCAATTGGGAAGTTAAGAAACTGCCTTGCAATTTGTGATGTCTCAGGAAGCATGGATGGAATCCCATTGGATGTTTCTGTTGCACTTGGATTACTTGTTTCGGAGTTGAGTGAAGAGCCTTGGAAAGGGAAGCTTATCACCATCCAGTTCTTTTAGCACAAATCCTCAGCTTCAGCTGATTAAAGGAGACGGTCTTTGGGCCAAGGTGAGATCTGTACAACGCATGGATTGGCAATTCAGCACGAATTTTCAAAAGGTTTTCGACAAAATTCTTGAAGTGGCCAAAGCTGGAAATCTTAGTGAAGATCAGATGATAAAGAGGCTGTTTGTGTTCAGTGACATGGAATTCAATCAGGCATCGATAAATCCATGGGAAACTGATTATGAAGCAATTTGCAGAAAGTTCAAGGAGAGTGGATACGCATCTGTGCCAGAGATTGTATTCTGGAACTTGAGAGATTCCAAAGCAACTCCAGTCCCCAGCCATCAGAAGGGAGTTGCACTGGTCAGTGGCTTTTCGAAGAATATATTAAAAGTGTTCTTAGAGAATGGTGGAGAACTGAACCCCGAGGATACCATGCAGAAGGCTCTTGCTGGAGAAGAATACAAGACAGTCGTCGTGGTAGATTGATTGATCATCAATTTTCTTGAAATTATCTGCAATTTCTCAGCAGCCATTTCTCTGCAATGTCTGGCTAAATAAGTCAAGTTTGTAGATAGTCGTAAAAGAAACTTGCTCTGACACGGTTCTTGGTTCTTCTGATGGAGTCTTTTAGTTATATTTGAAGTGAAACTTAGTAGTCAATGCTTTATTTTCAGTTACAAAAGAATGCTAGTTAACTGCACCTTTAATATCATATTGTTTATTCCTTGTGCATGGTTGAAGCTAGATGCATCTTTCTGTTCAAACCATGCCTACGTGAAAGTGAACTTTTGCTTTTCAATCATCGTAATGTCTATAATATCCCACCCGCACTGAGTAGCACATACTTAGTCATAGTATAGGGGCCAAGAATTCTTTCCATTTCATGGCATTTGCAGATTACGCACTCAAGTATAAAGATTTCCAGCTTTTTCTAAAGGAATCAATGACTGATTCCGTGTTCAGTTATGCAATAAGTTGAATGTAAAAAGAAAGGCAGCTGATACCATTACGATGAAAAATAAATAGTATAGGCGGTCAAAAAAGAAAATAGTTTTGATTTCTCGAAAAACATTTTGACATGCCCCATAGGACCAAAATCACATTAACTTAATGCACAGGAATGCACACAGGAATGCACCCCAGAGTTTTGACAAGTTAAATAGTATAAAGGAACTCGTTGCTCTCTGTCTGTCTCTCTCTCTATATATATACATAATAATGCTTTACAAGTGGGTTTCAGTCTTCATAACCTTTCCAAACTTCTCGAAGCAGCTGGTACCTGGAGACCTTTCCACTGCCATTTCCTCTTGGTATCCACTTAAGTTGTCTTGTAGAAGAACTCTGGAAGCCATCAGCAATTATACTAGTCAAGCGTGTGTCGAGTTCATCAAGCTCATCATCGCTTGTGTATGATTTTTTCAGTAAAGACGACCCGCTTCTTTGTACAGTGTGGTTTCCAACCTCTTTCATAGAACGTGAAAAAGATGTTGCTGGCGGGGGTGAATATACTGTAGGGAGTGGCGATGCATGGGTGGCTTGAGACTGTCTCTATTGAAACATCAGAAGCATCCTGAATCAAATAATATGCAAATATGTTAGAAAAGATAGGCTGGCATAACAAGAAGTCATAATCGACCCGATGCATGATATCCACCGCACTATTCAACCAGCTGTCAGGAGCAAGTTCTACATGATTGAAAATATGAATGCTAAAATGGAGGACAAACCTCGTAATCCAGTGCATGAATAACACTAAGTGGAATCGGGTTTGGACAAAACTCATCTGGAACAAAATTACTGAGCACCTTTTTGATCATCATTGGACCAAATACTGGGCAAACCTAAAAGAAGAAAGAACAGAAAATTAGATAAAGTAACATTATCAATGGGAACAAGAATTTCTTCAAACCAAATTTCTGTAACAGTCAGTCACCTCTTTTCTTGTTGGTATATCCGTAAGCATTTCTAATGGAAGCATCATTAAATCACTCAAAGCATTAAGGAGACAGAAAGCAGACTTGAAACATTCAGGTCCCTTGTCATCACTGGGAGAGTCATTGTCGTCAAGTGACTCACTATCTTCGATGCCAAAGAGATCTGAAAGCCATCTGGACCAGTTTCCAATCTACGAGTAAACCCAAAATTTAAAAAAAAAAAAAAGAAGAAGAAGAAGAGAAAAGTCTTCTGTTATCCCAATTAATGTCTAAAAGGATTTGATATTTTATAAAGAAAATAAAAAGAGAGAGAGAGAGAGAGAGAGAACAAAAAAGAAAAGTGACTCAAGCAAATGTTCTAAGAGAACTTAGACAGAGAACAGCTTCAACTACTATCTTAAATAAACACTTAAAATGATGGCATGAATTGCCAAACTTCAATGTTAAAGTGGTTGCTAAAAATTTCTAGAAGCTACATGTTAGTAAAAGAGGCTCCCTTATAAGATTCTGTTGGCCTTTGATATACTAATTCTTCTGTTTCAGATCTAATGTTCTGAATTTGAAATATATGCTTTAGCCTGTAAAAGGATATTTGCAGAAAACAAAGTTACTAATCATTTTTGCTTAAAAGTAAAAACAACTGCACAAAAGAAGAAAATATTGCATGAGAAAATAAGATATGCAGACTTCTTGTACATGAATGTGGAACAGAGTAGCTCAGGTCCTCCAATTGAGGCAATATACCAATAATAACAATATAACCTAGAATTAGTGTTTCACAATAACTCTTCTATAGAGCTTCTTCACTACTTACAGCATTTTTCAGTTGTGCACCAGCACCAAAACTCAATTTTCCAGCTGGAATTGGGAGAACCCTAGAATCACTAATGGGGTCAGACACAGGATCAGAAGGCAGTTCTTCCGATGATTCACGAAGGATGGCATTGAACATTGCCACATCCAATCGACTCACTAATTGCTCCATTACCTACAAGTCAGAGAAGAAATAACACTAGTATAATATCTTTCCTTATTATAACGGAAAATATTGATGTAGTCAAATTACAACCATATTATTATTGTAAACCAGACTAAAACACAGTAAATCAAGCAATGAAAATGTGCACTCAGATAGAGTATGAGATTAATCACGGAAAATATTGATCTAGTCAAATTACAACCATATCCTGCAAAATCATTCTTGTACACCCAAATAAAACAAAGTAAATCAAGCAATGAAAATGTGGCACTCAGATAGAGTATGAGATTAATCACAGCGCATTGGACGACATGAAGAAAATTGTATATTGTGACCATATGATACTCACGACCCACTAAACATACTTAACAACCAACATACTTAAAAGTATGACTCATAGACCAACTAAAAGTAGAAATCGTTGTCTTCAGCAGGAGTTCTCTGTGACTATGGAATGCACATTAAGCACTAGATTTGAATGTAAAAGCATACCAATCTTGCCATCACAGGCAAACAGCCACATTCATGTCCTCCTGCCCGAATTGGGCAAAGCCTTTCACAGGCATCTTTGAAAGCCTTCTTCCAAAGTTCTATAGAGAAGTTACCCTGCTCTAAATGTGTGATCACCCAAACAATATCTACTTGTGTTAGTCTTCTTTGTACTTGAACCCCTGGTTCTACCACTAGTTTTTGCAACTGTAGTCTGCATATGTGGAGTTAGAGTCTGCATGGGCAAAATAAGGACAGGGTTGATTTAGAAAACAGTTTAACTAATTAGAAACAAGATAAGTGAAGCACAATAAAAAAATTAGGAATCTAACCTGCCACCAAATAGACTCAACAATCCGAGAAAAAACCCAAGATTCAGTTTTCTCCAATGCAAAGATAAATGTTTCTATATCCTCCCAGTCATCAGATTCTTCAACCGAATTCCTATTTCTTTCCTCAACAGAAGCGAAATTGACTTGTCTCTTTGGAAGGCTTGAATCCAACCGAGATACAGAACTATCACTTTTTGCCGCACGCCTAGAGTCCAAATCTGATATTTCTGTGGCAGCCTGGGCGACAATGGCTCTCAACATGATTGCATTTGACAACCAGAAAGTCAGCCTGTATGGAGGATGACAGATGTAAAAGTGTGTTTCCAAAATATAAGGGTGCCTTACACAAAAATTTTGGAAGTTGTGCATTCAAAATTAAAAGTTTTACAATTCCCTCACATCAATACCTTTACATAAGGGCTTATTTTCTACATAGAAAATAGTAGCCTTTCTTCCTTTCTTTTCATACTTGGTCTTGCTTCCCATTCACCAAGTCCTGGCTTTCTCATTTTTCTATACTAACAAAAAATAATGTGTTTCACTGATGAAAAAATAGTCATGGAAATAACATGTACCTTGGAACATCATTCCCACATGCTTTTGAGACCAAAACTAAACCCGAGATAGCAGCTCTTGCAGCACTTGCCTGTTTAGTTCGGGATTTTTCTTTGCATGCATGAAGATAGAATCTAGAAAGGCGGCGAGCCGGAGCATGGACCTTGTTAACGGAACTCCCATGCTCAGCAACTACAGAGTAAAGGCCAATCTCAAGAGTTGCAGCTTCCCTTAACTCGTCCTCCAGCATATGTTCTGAATTCTGGAATCCGATTCAACTTTGTAATCATAAGATTCATTTCTAAGCTCTTTCATTTGATCTTTTGCACCACTTTTACCATTAGCATTGAAAACTACATCTACAATTTCTTGGTCAGCTGTTTCTTGGGTAGTTTTAGCATCATTACCAGCATTCTTAAACATATGTACTTTGGTTGCCATTTTTGTGTTGAGAATGTTTCCCGTATATCCATTTCTTCCAGTTGAGTCGTATAACTGTGACTTGACATGCTTTAGTCTACCATTTGAAATCTGATCTCCAAGTGCTTTCCTAGTGGAAGTAGCAACCCCCATCGTATCTAGCCTTCTGAAACCACCCTGTGGGAATTTATGAACTGATTCATAGTCTGAAATTAGTCTCTTTTCACCCGGGAACTGTTCATCCTGTCCAAAACTTCGTCCTCCCTTTTCCCCATTCCGTTCTGTTACAGCAACATCTATGCCCTTAAAAGTTGGAGCTTGTGCTTCAATGTATTCTTCCCTCTAGTGATGCTCGAGGTAACCTAACAATTGGCTCATCCTTACTATATTCTGGATTATTTTCTTCAGTCTTTCCCTCTTTGCTGACACAATGGGTCTCAAGTTCCTGCTCAAGGTACTCTGAGTAGTTTTTGGTTCTACCATGTATATTGCGATAACCAATGAATGAGGAAGAAGAATTGATTGAGGGGTTATAAGAATTTTTCTGCACTGATGTCATGCTTCTCTCTTGGAATTTGGACTTGGATGTATGGCTATTTACTGGGTATCTCATATCTGATGATAAGCTAGTGGATTGCAATGGTGGCAAACTTCCATTTGATTGTTGATTATCCATTCCTGTAATTTCGTTCACTGACTCCTGTGCATTCTGTACACCCACTAATGTTAGATGCAAGACCTTTCTCACTCAAACATACAGAGGGAAAATGGACGATGCATAGCAAAAAAGATCATAAAATTCAAAGTGTGAAATGAGCTACCTTATCACTTTGAGATAAGGGTGAAGCCCTGGCAGTCTCCAAGGCAGAAGAGGCAACTGTCTGGGATGAATGTGAGGAAATATCGTCATCAGTGAAAGAAGCAATCTCAGAGTCATCACCATCGACATCAGCAAGGGATTCTTCACCATCCTGGTCCAGTGATGTTCTTGAGGATCTCACATTGGGTGATGACTTCGAACTACCCTTATCAAGGGGCTCTATTTGAACAAACAGGGCTGGCTGTGGTGAGCTTTTACAACTTTTCTTGAAGTTCAGTGGAGCAATGATGGGTAAAACCTCATCGATTACTCCAAAATCTGCTAGATTTATAATGGCCGTCCCCATGAATTGCTCTTTAGTGGCCTTTTCTTTACGAGGCTCATACAAAGAGAACTCCAAGTAATTCTTCTGAAACTTATCGCTGGACTTTTTATCTGGATGCATAGTTACAGGAAGCGTGAAGGACTCATTGAACACAATGTTTGCATCTCCAGCAACGGAAAGGAAAGAACCAGAACTCACTGATCACCATTCTGCCACTGAAGCAATACCGACTGAACAGATCTCAAAGACTGAGATGGGGGCCAAGGCTTAATCTCCACTACATTCACAAGATAATCGATTTGAACAGAAGTACCCCTTTTCTTCTTTGACCTCAATCCGAGTACCATAGCTTTATACTATTAAAACACAAATGAATGCTCTTCCCAAAGCTTCTAATCAACTAGACTTCTTTCTAATAAAATCAAGAAAACAAATCACCCACAAAGCAGACCAAAAAAAAAAAAAAATCGGCTTTATTTCAGTCCACTTATTAATGCACTTTATCCTAAAGAATGTTGAGAGGTGTATAACATATTCCCATCTTAATTCAACTTATTTCCTGAGATAATTAAATTATGCTACTAATGTTTATATATTCAAAGTTTCCTTAACCATTTAAAGACAAGATTTTTATCATTAAATAAACACCAAAATAAAAAGGAAAAAAGGGATCTAAATGTACCATTCCAGCAGAAATCATAACTCAACCATAAAAAATCAGGAAATATGCAGATAATGCAGCCCTTTTAATATTCCAAAAATGAACTAGCAAGAAAAAGGAAAAAAAAAAAGGGAAGGAGGAATTGTATTTACCTTTGGTAGATAGAGTAAAGAAGCCACCAAATACATGTCCACCCACTACTTCGATGGCATAATAATAATAATAATAATAATAATATCCCATTATTGTTTTGGCCAAAATTTCTCCAATTTTAGCTTGTTTTGTTTCTGAAACAAGAGCAAAAGGTCAGGGAAAAAAAAAAAAAAGAGTAAAAAAGTAGAAAGCAATCAAGAAAACAAAAAGTCCCAGAAGTAGAAGGAGAAGGTGCAACACCACACACCAATTTGCCGAGTCCCTTGACTTTTCTTTATGCAGTAGTAGTAAATAGAAAGTAACGTGTTATAATGTAAAAGGAATTCTTTACATTCTGGGATTGGTATCCCACTAACAACTGTTAAGTACTTTTCTCTCTTTTAATCATTCTTAACATTTTTTTCTTTCCTTTTTCTCTTCTTTTTCTTTCTTGCATTACCTCCACTTTTGCAGGAATAAATATTATCTTTTAAAAAAAAAAGATAAGATAATTACCCTTTTAATTTGATGCACGTATATTTTTAAATTCACTTGAAGTACGTAATTGTACTAAAAATTGAAATACGTAGTAAAAATTGATATTTTAAAGTCACTTGAAATACATAATCGTACTACAGATTAAAAAATTTTAATATTTGATCGAGAGAATTATCCTGTCATATTTTGAAGAATTGTTATCATATATTTTAAAAATTTATATAAACTTTTGAAATAGTTACTATAGAGTTATCTAAAAAGATTTATTTCTTTATTTTTTTTTTTTTTTTTGAACGAATGTCCAAAATATCTGTACGCACAAAGCAACAATATGCATGATTAATAAATTTGAGCTGTGGAAACTGAAGGGCTTCTTTCAGTGATTTGGATGGATTTCCTATAAGGTGGTAGTAATGTACTAGTAAGTACCTCATCATTGTTGTTTTTTTCCCTGAACTTTCTATAATATTTTTACCTTTGTTTTTTGGTGGTTATTGTTAGACCTTATGAATTCTTCATTTGCATTACATAATGTATATGAACCAATAATCCATAAATATAGCTCAAGTGACTCATTTAATGGAGAAAATTTAATGCCAACCACTAATTAGTTGAGCAAAATTATTCGTGTATCTTATATTAAGTAGTGACCAAATGACCCTAAATTCACGCAAAAAAAAAATAAAATCGGTTTAAACATCTAAAAATTCAATATAATTTCATTAAGTCTCACGACAAGTGATTTTGAATTTGTAATATTGTATTACAAAATATCTCTAGACTATTGGTACTGCTTAATTGAAACCATCCTTTCCGCCACTTACTCCGCCATTTTAGAGATGTACAATAGTATACCTTCTAGCCACTTTTTATATTTGTGTAAAGGTTTGACCAATGGCTCTAACTAATCTCCATGCAGTTTAAAGAAGCTACCAAGAGATTACGTTAAAGGAAAAATAGAATAAGCACTATTAATTGTCAATGGATGATTAAAGCAACCACGTCTGATTTGGTTGTCCAATATGAAGAATATGTTTGCCTGATCCAGATGTTGACACTCCACAGTCAAGGTTATATCCATTTTCTATGAGAGAGACACAAGATAAACTCCAATATTGAAAAGAAAGAAAGCATCAAGCCCCTCTTTCAAGGTTAGATCCATTTTCTATGAGGGAGACACAAGATAATACTAATATTGAAAAGAAAGCAACAAACCCTTCTTTCACCTCGGGGAACCGAAAAAGAGATCAAAGGAAAAACAACAGTAACAATCAAAGAGAATCACAACGCATCTTTTTGCCAGGTACGAATCTTCACCAAACAAAGCAACACTAGAGTTAACTTACAATAGCAACTAAGCCATATATAGTCATGTTATTCAACTAAGCAATAGTCTTTGAGAACATTGAAACAATGTTTACTTTATTGACGAATCAAATATCACAGGTTTTTGAATCAACAAAACCATGATAGATGACTTAGAACCACCTTGTAAGTATTTTAAAAGAAAAAAATCATAATGTAGGCAGCAAATCATAGTCTGATATAAGCACAAAAATAAGACATCCTGCTCTGCCGGACAGACTGCAGACTGGCTTGCATGGCCATACATTTGTCAAAGGTACTTGAATGGTTTATTACATGGACTCTAGCTGGAGAAGGCCTCACCTGCAACGGAAAAACCAAAAATGACTTTCACATGAAAAGCTGTGAACATAAAGGCTGAGAGAATTTGTATGGACTAAACTTGCAAGTCCTAATACAGAAGAAAAGCATGCTAAATACAGAATAAGTAGAATATAAAGATGTCGAGGCTGCCTATCCAAACAGTAAAATACTGCAAAGATGAAGCTGGTGCACCAAACACCAAGGCCCTTGTGCTACTCATTACCAAATTAGATTATAAGCAGTTTTCCGGAGTGCTTAACCCTACTGTACAATTAACTGTCGCCAGTCCAGTTGTGTATACTCATCCCGGATTCTTTTTACCAGTTAATGCTACATCAACACACACAAAACAAAATCAGACCAAAAGGAATCCACATGACGATATGGTTGCCTGAAACCAGAATGAGATCACATTGCATATCACTAGCAAACTTGACACCAGCAAGGAAACTAAATTTCAGAAACTGCTGTAAATCCATCCCAAAACCCCCACACCTCCAAAAAACAAAAAACGAGAAGAGTAAGGGAAACAACATTACAGGGCCTTGGTTCAAGAACCAACCTGAACAAAAATGTCAAGCAGCAGCAGCTTGTTGTAGCTCCCTTTCTGCGCGTTCTCTAATCCTCCTCTCAAGCTCTGGTCTGAAGTGCCGGATCAGACCCTGAACTGGCCAAGCAGCAGCATCACCCAACGCACAGATTGTGTGCCCTTCGATCTGCTTCGTCACCTCCTGAAGCATGTCAATCTCTTCCAGTTTTGCATTGCCCACCTTTAATCTTTCCATGATCTGATCCAAAGCCATCCTGTACCTTCCCTGCAAGGTGTACACTGGCCACAACTCTCATGCTTATAGAAGTAAGAGAGCCTTGCAATTGCATCTACAACATCTGTTGACTTATCCATTACAATCACAGCAGCAGTCCCCAACCCTGACTGTACAGCTTTAAGAGCATCAAAATCCATTAGCACATCCTCACACATATGCTTGGGAATCAATGGGACAGATGAACCTCCTGGTATAATAGCAAGTAAATTGTCCCACCCGCCACGAACACCACCACAGTGCCTCTCTATAAGCTCCTTTAGAGGTATACTCATTTCCTCCTCAACTGTGCAAGGCTTGTTCACATGTCCCGAGATGCAAAAAAGTTTTGTTCCAGAATTGTTTTTCCTACCAAAACTAGCGAACCACTCTGGGCCACGCCTCAAAATGGTAGGAGAAACAGCTACTGTTTCCACATTTGTGACAGTAGTGGGACAACCATACAGCCCAGCATTAGCAGGAAATGGACACAGGCTTCAATCTGGGTTTTCCTTGTTTTCCCTCAAGGCTCTCTAGAAGAGCTGTCTCCTCACCACAAATATAGGCACCAGCACCAAAGTGGATATGCACATCAAAGTCATAACCAGATCCACATGCATTTTTCCCCAGGAAGCCAGCTTCATAAGCTTCTCTTCTGGCCTTCTCCAGATTCTTCCGCTCATTGACATACTCACCCCTGATGTAAATATAGGCAGCAGTAGCTCTCATACCCACTCCAGCAATTAGACAACCTTCTAATAATTTGTGTGGATCATGACGCATTATCTCCCTATCTTTACATGTCCCAGGTTCACTCTCATCAGCATTCACAACAAGATACGAAGGACGACCATCAGAAACCTTTGGCATGAAGGACCATTTAAGACCAGATGGAAAGCCAGCACCACCACGCCCACGAAGGCCAGATTTCTTCATTTCATTGACAATCCAATCAGTGCCCTTGAGCACTAGGTCTTTCGTTCTATACCAGTCTCCTGGCATTCCTCGTTTCATAGCACCTTTGAGGAAAGGGTCATGCAGACCATATACATTTGTGAAAATGCGGTCCTCATCTTTGAGGCCACCAAAATGGGTTTTCTCTGGAGGTGGTGGAGGTGGTGGAGGCTGTGGAGTACTAGCAGTTGATGCAGCCTGAGTGCTGAACAATCTACTGCCAAGGACCCAACGCTCAGACTGCTTGAAGAAAGCTAATCTTCGTGAAGAAATAATGCTCTTCACGGGTGCCTACAAAATAAAGTATAGACCAAACTTGATGCCAAATAATACACTACATACACATTTTTCAAGCATTAACAAGCATACTTAGAATGTATGATGGCACGTTCCGCTCCCTTGTTTTCTTTCCCTTTTTCCACTTAACATTCCATTATTTGTTCGTCTTTCTAGGTTTGTTAGACTAATGTTACATTATAGCCTAATGGAAAAAAGAAGATGCCCATAAGACAAAAATGTAATCTAGTAAAATACAGTCCTCAATTGGAATTGACAAAACCATTCATGCATAAAGTACATATATCCCGATTATCTGCAAGTGATTAAAACAGGTTCTCTCCACCTTGATCTGAGGGTAAACTCTTTTTGGAGGCTTTATTAAGTACCATCTCAAATTAAATCACATTTAACGGAACCATACAGTTTCTATTGATTGCATTAATGAGGTGGGGCAGTTAGCCAAAACGGTCTGCTGGAATGTAAGGCTATCAAACTAACTTGAGCTCAAGGAACAACAGAACTTTTTACAATTAAGTCCAAGTTAAACATAACATGCAATTGCTCAGCCCATTAGAATTATTTTTTCACTGTCAAACTTGAAGGCAGCATACAGTATGCAATGGCTGAAACAGCTCCATCAAAAGTAGAAAGCCATCAAAAAAGGCTAAAGCCGGACTAAAGACAGCTGCAGGTAAAAGAAAAACTCTACCAATGATCCCAACCAAGTCATATCCAATTTACTAATATTTTCTACAAATAAGATAGTCTCAATTTTTAAGAGGGTAAACTTTCCACAAGTTTCCGAGGGTGTGTATCTTAAACTTTTTAAACGGCTTTATGCAGACTTAGTTTTATAGGCACAACCCCTCTCACCCCACCCTAGACCTCCTCTCAGTATAATAACCGAAACCCATGATCAACTAATACATAGCTAGAACTTTAGTCTGCACTCACACATTTTTGTGAAAACTAAAGATATGACCAGCCAACTCACTGATCTGAAAGCTCACTCACATCATAGAAATGCGTCAATTTTGTGCATTTGAGTCATAATCACATCAATCCAGTATTGGGTAAAGTATATCTGTCGAGCATCCTTACACTTCCAACGATCCAGAATTCATATCTACACTTCCCAAAGATCCTACCTTTTTCCCCTGAACACTACTTAAAGCCCAAAAAATGGCAATTTAAAACACAAAGCTCGAATTACCCAACCAGGCATTAGCCCAATACGCATATACAGCTATAACACTCACCGAAAACATAAAACAAAATAATGAATAAATAACCACAAACGCTCGTCTTCCCTCATTTCATTTCCTCAACAGAATAATCCTTTTCTTGATTACATTTCCGTCAGCAATAAACAATGAAAGCTATTAGAAAAACAAAATTCAATAAAAACATCCACACAAAAAAAAAAAAAAAGTGAAAATGGTTGTCAGGGTTCCTTTTCATTCTTTTTATTTTATTTTTTAACTGATCTCAAAATTTTAACCATAAATAAGTAAAACCCACATCAAATTTCTACCCTAAACTCGAAAATTTTATCACAAAAATTAGGATTTCTTGCTGCCATGGATCTATCTATCTATCTATCTCTATCAGGAATTCAGCATTTCATAAAAAAACATAAAATAAAAATAAAAAATTTTAATTACTGAAATTCGAGATGCGTACCATAAGAGCTTTGACAACGATTTTGAGCTGGCTTTCGAGCTTTGATTCAATAATGAAAACGAAAATTTGGGGGAGAAAGAAAACTGAATACTAGTATTGCTATGTCGTAGTGAAGAAAAATTGACGGTGAGGATGGGAGTTTGAGAGAATTTTTCTTCAAAAGTAGTCTCATAGGACGATTCAGATGAATCTCAGGCCATAAAGATGATTAAATCGAGAACGTGGTGAGTATATGGGAGTTTAATTTTGGGCCTCAAGTGAATAAGTGCAAACCCACTTAAGAGGTGGAGAATTTAATAGGCCCTCTAAAGAGCCCAATAAACAAAACTGAGCCTGGCAAGTTGTGATTAATTTCATGCAACAACTCTGTTGGACACATTAGCCCAAAAAAGTAATGGGTACAATGAAGTCCAGTTTTTTGGGCTTCCATTTTCAGAAGCCTATTTCATTTTCTCCATGCCCACAATTCTGCCATTTCAAAAACATCCTCACGCACGAAACGCACTTCCTAGGTGTTTTTTTTTTAAAGTGATCACTCGAAAATTTTAAAATAGACTCACTTTATAACATTATATTCTATAGTTCATAAATGATTATATATTTCATACGAAATAATAATGTGATTAATTTTGAATTACGAAATTTACATTAAATTGACATAAATCGTATCTATCTAATAATGATGTGCTCGGACCAACTTCCGCGCCGCTTGCGTCAAGCATTTATGTTCGGAGTTTTGCTAATGCATTCTGATAACACAATTAAACGCACTTTAACAAAGCCTAATAAACAATTAACCACCAACAAGCAGTACCATCTTAGGTCTCAGCTTTGCATCACTACACTAAGCATCATACATTTAAACATTTTATTAGTCAAACCCTGAGAAATATGGTAGTATTACTTTTTCTTTTTTCTTGAATAATCCCAAGGGTTGATGAATGAAAATGAAAATTTTCTTATATGCACCGATAGTTTATAAAAATTTATATATTATCGAATTTAAATATATGTTATATATATAAAAAATTAAATTAAATTAAAATTTAAACAATATATAAA
The DNA here is from genome assembly GCA_025175665.1 of Cinchona pubescens. NCBI lineage: Eukaryota > Viridiplantae > Streptophyta > Magnoliopsida > Gentianales > Rubiaceae > Cinchona > Cinchona pubescens. The sequence goes on from JANKKI010000141.1 coordinate 1,849,175, forward strand.
TATATTATTCATTTAAACTCGATAATATAAAAAATTTTATATGTCGATTTATGAGGTCTATTTGGTTTATAATCAGTAATCGGAATCAAAATGGGAATCATAAACTTCACTATTGGTATGAATTTATATCATTCTCTTTACTTATAAAGTTTGAAATAGGAATGAATTTCATTATATTAATGACTTATTCAATTTGAAACCTATGTCACAAGTAGAGAATGAAAGTAGGTATTTTTTAATACTTTCATTTCCATAGAATGATTATCATAGTATTCAATCAAATAATATTTTTGAAGATCATTAATTTTAATTCGCATTCCCCTCTCATACCCATAAACCGAACACCTCCTTAATCTTTTAAGTTATGGTAGTAGATTGTGACGCCCAGTCCCACATCAGAAGTGGGAGGGGGATATTGTATTGTTTATAAGACATTAGGTTGTGAGTTATTAATAACTTGGTTTAAATATTTTGAACCCATTGATTTCGCTCAAAAATTATTGGGCCACCTCAAAACCCGAGGTGTTACACTTGGACTAAGTGCTACGTCATCCTAAGAGCCGGAGCCACCTCATTTCGAGGTGTTACAAGCAGCTCAAGTAAGGCGTTATTCGAGTTGATTCGCTTTTTGTTTGTCTGCTTTCTCATATTTCTGATTCCCCCAATAAAAACAGTAGAGTAACTGACGGCAATCAAGAAATACTGGTACTAGAATACAGCAGAGAGAGAGGAAGAGGACTGCGAGTACTTAGCAAGAATACGACGTCGTCCGGTTCATTTTCACCATACCTCCTTCCGCGACACTCTGCTTTGAGCTGCTGCTCATTGTTCTTCTACTGCTGATAACAACAGTATATATCAGTAGACCCCAAAATCCAATTTTTTTTTGAATTTAAATGCCAAAATCAAAACTTTTGAATCCTTTTTCCCAATCATAAGTTCCTATCATTTATTTCTTTAAAAAAAAAAAAAAAAATCCGAAAGGCGGCCTCACAAAGGTGAGAAGGTTGACTTTTGAGTATTTCTTCATCACTCTTTTTCAGATTCATTAATTTTTCAATTCACATATTAGATTAAATACTACACAGAATAAATTATATATACTCTCTTATTGTAGAAGAAACATCGGAATATTCACAAAAAAAGATGAAGCTGGTGCCGAGAGAGATAGAGAAGTTGATGCTCCACAATGCAGGGCAGCTTGCCCAGAAGCGTCTCGCTCGCGGACAGAGGCTCAATTACACTGAAGCCGTTGCTCTCATAGCTACTCAGGTATCTTTGCCCTTTTCACTACAGTTTTTTTATTTTTTTTTTCAAGAAAAATGAAAGATTCCACCTTTACCAGTTATACAACTACTTTTTACTGTCCTCTGTGTGTGTGTGTGTGTTTTTTTTTTTGAATGATTGTAGTGATCTTTTTATAGGTTGTTTTGATTAAGTGGTGTTTATTTGTGATTGACTAGATTCTTGAGTTTGTCCGTGATGGTGAAAAGAGTGTGGCTGAATTGATGAACCTCGGAAGACAGTTCTTAGGAAGGTAAGGTACTTTTAGCAAATCGAGTACTCACCACTTTCTTTCGTGTTGTCTACATGATTCGATGTATCAGTTCTTTCTGTTGATTGCATGGATGATGATCATTTACGAGTAGCAACTTATGAGTCATACAAAAAGATGGCTTTTTTTTTCCCCAACTTACAAGTGCACATTTACATTCTGGTTTGCTAGGCTATAAGTTCATATTTCAAACTGTTTCATTTGTTCGTTTTTTTTTCCTTATATCATCAATGCTGAAAACTTATACCCATGTTTGCTATTCTTGACAAAGAATCATGAATCTAATAGTTGCCCTAATCATTTTTCCTTTCCAATGTGGCAGGAGGCAAGTTCTTCAAGCTGTTCCTTATCTCTTGCACACTGTACAGGTAATGGCATCGTCTAGATTCTGGTTTGATGTTAATGCTTCTCTTTTCCCTGGTCACTGGTGCTCTGAAGAAAAAAGAAAACGCTTCTATGAGTCATAACCTCCTTTTTAATTCAAGTTCAGGTTGAGGGAACCTTTCCTGATGGGACAAAGCTAATCACCATTCACGACCCAATTGTGTTGTGAAAATGGAAATCTGGAACTCGCATTACATGGTTCCTTTCTTCCAGGTGATTGTATTGCATGAATCACGGGGAACTCTTTGTGAATATTATCTATGTTGGTGACCCCACGCTCCTCTGAAACAACTTAATTTGGGAAGTGAATACAATCTTAAGAATATATTTCGTGAAACATGAGGTTAAAATTCTGCAATTGAACTCAACATGGAACCCCACCATAAGTTGTACTTGTACATTGTCGGGCACCTTACCTGTTGCTTAACATTCATATAAGTTCTTTGCATGGTTTTAAGTTTTAACACAGGAATTATACGAGTCTTGTTTTTTCCATCTTGCTACTCAAGAGATCCGTTCATTTTACGAATTATCTACTCTATTAGGGGCATTATTTGAAAGCCTTTGGTTTTGCAGTTCCTTCACTAGACAAGTTTCCTCCCGTAGAAGCTGGCAAGATTCCTGGTGAGATAATATTTGGAGGTGGTCGCATTACGCTTAATTGTGGGGAGGAGAGCAGTTAAGCTTCAAGTCACTAACACTGGAGACAGGCCAATTCAGGTGATGGCTTAAGCATATAATAAATCATTTTCTTACATCCTACAAGACTCTCCTGAAAATCTATAGTTGCTCTATGGAGCAATGTGACAATGTCTATTCTTTCAACATCATGTTTTCATTTACTCTAGCCTCTTCTTTCTTGATCAAAAATTGCTACTTCAATGTTGCAGAATATTCGAAGTTAATTAAGAAATATTGATAAATATAGTTGTTCTTATATTTGCAGATTGGAAGCCACTATCATTTTATTGAGGCAAACCCATACTTAGTTTTTGACCGAAGGAAAGCCCATGCTATGCGGTTGAATATACCAGCCGGGACAGCTACTAGATTTGAGGTGAGGTTAAATATAGAATTGAAATTACAGTTTCTGAGATTTCTTTTTGAAGTTACAGCACCAGAATCGACAAGCGCATATTTTTACTCTTTAACATCAGTGTTCCCCGTGGTCTAACTAACCTGACAACATCTATTCTACATAGAGTGCGTAATTCAGGGTGTAAGGAACTCCACATGATGTTTTTAACCACTAGCTAACTAGTACGTGACTTTCTAGGAGCAAGTAAGTTCACATTAGTAGTTGTTGATACACTATGTGACCTGTCTCTGCTGCTAAGCAAGAGTTTTCTGCTTCAATTTTTCAATCTGGCACATGATAGAGAGAGCAGATATTATTTTCAATCCTTAATGACTGAATTTGTGCAAATGATTTTTGGAGAACTTCTTTCCACTTGAATAAGCTTATTCATCTCCTTTCATTAGTTAGTGTGATGGTGTTTATTGGTTTAGTTGCCCAGGTGCATCCTACTGATCATCACGTATTTTATGTCATTTCTGGAATTTGTGTCCATCTCTAGTGTGATTGTAATAGCAAATAATCTACTTTTGCTAGCCAGGAGACACAAAAACTGTTACCCTTGTCAGAATTGAAGGCAACCAAGTTATCAGGGGAGGAAATGGGATTGCTGGACGGTCCAGTTCATAATGCCAACATTACATCATTGATGGAAGCTGTACAAGAGAGATCATGTAAGCATCTTGAAGAACCAACTGCAAGGTTTGGAAAGCTTCCCAAATTTCATTTCTCTTTTGAAGCATCAGTATGCATTGGACAAAGTTAATTTGCTCACTTGACTTCTACTGCTTCACTAAGATGCATGATAGAATTTCCCTATTTGCTGAATTGCTTGATTGAGTTATTATAACTGATCGTAATTGTTTAGATTAGTAGAGATGGTACATTTTGAAAATTGAATCTGGTTTTGCAGTGAATGCCTTATTGAAGAAGGATCCCCTTTTTCTTATGAAGTATCACATGAGACCTATGCCAATATGTATGGGCCCACAGTAGGTGACAAAATTAGGCTGGGTGACACTGACTTATTTGCAGAAATAGAAAGAGATTTTTCTGTTTATGGTGATGAATGTGTATTTGGGGGTGGAAAAGTTCTGCGAGATGGATTGGGGCATGTATAACCTAAGGCTTGTGGTTATTCAGCCGTTGACTGTTTGGATACTGTCATAACGAATGCAGTAATCATTGACTACTCTGGTATTTTTAAAGCTGACATCGGAATTAAAGACGGTCTTATTATATCAATTGGGAAAGCTGGCAACCCAGATATCATGCACGGTGTGTATCCCAATATGATTATTGGGGTGAGTTCAATCTCTCATCTTTTCAGCATTGTTCAAGGTAAAATTAACTTTATGTTTGAGACTCCTAACAATTTTCATCTGTTGGATCATTAACACTGAAGTTATTTCTGGTGAAGGATTTATTGTAACAGCTGGAGCTATAGATTGTCATGTGCACTTTATATGCCCTCAACTGGCATTTGAGGCAATATCAAGTGGTGAGTTTTATGCAGTATAAGCATATTCACTGGTCTTTCGCTTGATAAAATCGGAACTTTTAGGAGGATGATGAATACGGGCACCAAACTGCTTAAAGTTGTACGACTTTCTTTTGCTTTTTTTATTGTCTATCAATGTTTTCTGTAATATTGTATCTGCTTTACTTCATAAATTCTTAAATCTTTGCAGATCCTGCTTGCTATCAAGAGCTTTATGTATTTTCTTTTGCTTAATTGCTACTTTTGAATGTAAAATCTGGTCTTAAAAGAAAGAAACTCTGGGAGATCTCTTTAAGGTTATCTTTAGAAAGGAGGAGAATGGTTCTTACATTGTGTTCACTGCTACTCTTTACCACATCTGTAGGTATCACAACATTGGTAGGAGGTGGAACAGGACCTGCAGATGGGACACGAGCAACAACTTGTACACCAGCACCACCACATATGAAATTAATGTTGCAATCAACGGATGATTTACCTCTTAATTTTGGTTTCACTGGAAAGGTGCGTGTTCTTTTTCAGTTCTCTTTTATCAGTTTGCGAATTTTTCTGCACATTTTATTGCACATGCAATGTAACTCTCAAAGCATCCATGCTTTTCAAGGAATTATCTAACTGCCTATATATGTTATGCTGAATCTCGATCCTTCTTCCCTCACTTATTTGTCAGACATGCATGCTGCTGATGAATAGAAAGTCATGTGTCGATTATGCATATCATCTTCTTCCTTGTATAGGGGATGTTTGTGCTTATCTGAGAATGCATTATTCTGTTCATGGCATGGTTTTGAAACTGTAGGGAAACAGTTCAAAGGAAGATGGCCTACATGAAATAATCAAGGCTGGAGCAATGGGATTAAAGCTTCATGAGGATTGGGGAACCACTCCTGCTGCAATAGACAATTGTTTGACTGTTGCAGAGAAACATGACATTCAGGTCTCTCTCTCTCTTCCCCTCCAGTTACACATCTATGTGTGTATAGACAAGTTAAAATTCTCCTGGCTAGTTACTAGTTTTCAGTTATTAAACTTAACAGGTGAATATCCACACTGATACATTGAATGAATCTGGTTTTGTGGAGCACTCAATTGCTGCTTTTAAAGATAGAACAATTCATGCTTACCACGAGGTAGAAGATTCCCATTGGGGCATGTTTGGCAATCTCTAGTTAAGACTAAGAAAATGATGCATTCAAGCATAAACATTCATAGACTATCAATGTTTGTGCAGTGAAGGTGCAGGTGGTGGACATGCTCCAGATATTATCAGAGTCTGTGGTGTCAAAAATGTTCTCCCTTCGTCAACTAATCCAACACGTCCTTACACTAAAAATACTGTCGACGAACACCTTGATATGCTGGTAAGAAAAGATAAAGATTGGTGATTCTTTTACTGGGAGAGAATGCAATAGATAACTCATCTTTTGAAAGTGAATTTACATACAGATGGTTTGCCATCACCTTGATAAGGATATTCGAGAGGATGTTGCTTTTGCCGAATCACGAATTCGTGCAGAAACAATAGCTGCAGAAGACATTTTGCATGATATGGGGGCAATAAGCATTATATCATCTGATTCACAAGCTATGGGTCGCATAGGCGAGGTTCTTGCTCAGCTTTTCCCCTATTGTATTCTGAATGGTTCTGTTCATTAACTGCTTTTTCACTATATGCTTAGCGATATATTTTATGTGATTAGAATTAATGACAAAAGGTTCAACTTCAAGATAACGAGTCTCCAGCACCATGAACATATGGTCTCATAATTTAGTGCCTCATTTCAGCATTTAAGTTATGAATTTCTTATAGTGTCATATGTTTATATTCAATATTGTGCTACCAGCATTGCCATTTGTGTTTCGGAACATAATGAAATATAAATGATAAATGTATACATATATGTTTGAACGTGTGTATGTGTCTCTAAACTCTCTGGTTAAAGCCTGTTCATGGATATTTGCCCAATTCCAGACTGGAATTTGCATATTGGCCCATCATCTCCATATATAGTCTTCTTGATCTCTCCACTTGGTTATCAAGATAAGATATACGACGGTGAGACAAAGGAAAAGTATGAAGCTGATAAACCACAGCTTTTTGCTTCTTAGTGGAAATGCAATTGCTTCACTTGAACAAGGAACTTAATATAGGCTTGGGACTAACTGTTGAGGCTTGGCTTTCTCAGAGTGCATGATTGATTTCATTAGCTATGATTTTCCAGAGATTTCTTTTGGATTTTGATACTCATCATATGCCAAATTTTTCTTTGCAGGTAATTTGCAGGACATGGCAAACTGGACATAAGATGAAGTTAGTAAGAGGACCCCTTGAGGGTAACGAATCAAACAATGACAATTTGCGGATCAAAAGATACATTGCCAAGTACACCATAAATCCTGCAATAGCAAATGGCTTTTCTCAGCATGTTGGGTCAGTTGAGGTATGGTGACTGTATTCTTTCTGTAGAATAATTCACAGTAAAAAGGTGAAGCTTTTGAGAGAATGATATGCCTGATAATCTTGGATATGCCTTCCGATTAGCCTAATGGAAAATTTTCTTAAGCTCAAGTACTTGACATAAACTTTTAAGATATCACCTTATTGATCAATTTATACACCTTAACTTACTAGGTTCTTTTAATTGCAGCATTTCTTTTATTCTAATCTTGGTGATATGACTTTGAGTTTGGGATATCAATGTGGTGCAGGTGGGTAAATTTGCCGACCTTGTTGTTTGGAAGCCATCCTTTTTTGGAGCAAAACCAGAAATGGTGATCAAAGGTGGCACAATCGCATGGTCTAATATGGGCGATCCAAATGCCAGCATTCCTACTCCCGAACCGGTAAATATCATCACAATCATTTGTATTAATATGTATGTCTAAGCTTTTTTGGGTCTATTTTTCTGATAATGCGTCTTGTATTGATTTATTTTCTGTGAGCATGAATGAAAATTTTAGTCGGTGAAAATTCATATTAACCTCGAGTCTGTCATTCCATGTTATATTTGGAAGCTTGAATTTTGCACTTATGACTGCTGGGATTTTGTTCTAGTTTGTCTCTCACAAAAGAACCTGTTATATTTGTTTCATTAACAAGTTGTACAGGTGATGATGAGGCCGATGTTTGGAGCATTTGGACCCATGGCTGGAAGTGACAACTCAATTGCTTTTGTTAGTAAGGTACATATTTCTCCCACTGTTTGTGTAGCTATTCAACTGCATTTATTTTATTTATTCCATTCTGTTATATTCATGCTAACTCCGTTGTTCTGGCAATCAGGCAGCTTTAGATTCTGGAGTGAAAGACCAATATGGACTGAAGAAGAGGGTGATAGCTGTAAGTGGTGTCCGGAAGCTCACAAAACTTGACATGAAGCTTAACGATGCCCTTCCAGACATCACAGTGTATCCAGAGACTTACATAGTAACTGCTGATGGTGTACATCTCACATGCCCAGCAGCTAATACAGTTCCTCTTTCTCGGAATTATTTTCTTTTCTAGGTAGTCTGTTAAATCCTAGTTTTGCTATCTTCAATAATATATGAAAGAAGTCTGGCATACTCCCTCATTTTATGTTCCATTGTCTTTTGAGTTGATGGGCAACCAAGGGCATTGAAAACCAATAAACAATAAATTTTGTCTTTGGTGCCCTGTGGTGTGAAACTTGTGACTGAACATTGCCCTTATGCAGCAGATGGACTTCTTATTTGAAGCCTATGTGATCCAGGTGCCATCACATCTGATGTTGAGCTCCAAGCCCTGGTGGAATGAGATTAAGAACAAGGGCTCTCCTGGTGCTTCTTTTACTCTGGATAATTGTTTTAGATTTGGATGCTTAATGATCAATTGATTGTACCTATTACAGAAAGAAAATTTATTGCTAATTTTTTTACTTTCTTTCTTTACTGACAAAAGAGAGAAATGATAACTTTTCATGTGGACACATGCAAAATAAGGTTGAATAAAATACGAAACAAATGATTAATTTGGACACATGCAAATGGTTACAATACAGGACAAACCAACCATTTGAAGATTCTCCTACATAATACCAATGATCAATTGGGCCTTGATGGCAGCCCAAAAAAAAGTCAACAGTAGTTTGGACATAAATATATCTCATTATTGTCTGACTAATATTTTGGATAATTATTTTATAGCACATTTTTTAATAATTTTTTTATTCTATATATATCAAATCGAAAAAATTGTTATCATAATTATTTAAATAATATTTTAAATAATAGTTATTCAAATTAAACTCAGACTAATAAAATTATCTTTTCTCATTGGCCACTTTCATTTTGACTTAAAACTATATATGTATGTATGTATTGACCTGATTTAAACTTCAAAAACCTTTCTTTGTAGAAAAAATTATTCAAACTGTGATTTTCCGTTAGGTAGCATGATTTGGTAAAATTCAAAATAAACAAAAATGTCATTATTGTTACTTTACCAAACTCCCCTAAAAACTCTCAAAGAATATCCCAAAAGAATCACATACCAAATATATAATCATTTGCTCCCACATTTCAATTTTCAACTCCCCTTCTTATACTACTTGCAATCTTCAAATTTCAATATTTTAAGATTGTTTAATCCAAGGTACGTGTAGAAAATCATTGATGTAAAAGAATTTTTTTTTTATATATTTTAAAAATGACATTTAAAATTTAAATAATATACACTTAATATGTATTTATTTTTAATATAAAATTTTTTTTGGGTGTCTTTTAAGATTAATCCATAGTCAATTGTGTCAAACTCAAATAGACAAAAAAATACATTTATTGCCCATAAAATATTCTTAATAAAATACTATGAAAATGGTTACTACCAAATGATCTGTCAGTTTTGATTAATAGACACTTTTCTTCTTTCCCAAATATGTTGAAACCATCTCACTAAATAAGGATTTCAAGCTATCTTTTTTAACTTTTTTTGGTTTGCTTAATGTAAAGTTAGTATACACTTTTTTGATGATCAAATGGCTGAAACTCATATGGTACAAGTGGCTGAGGTCCCAGAAGGGGAGGAATCATCATATTCTCAGCAGCCACAAGAACAGACTCCCTTGCTCAAAACAGAACAACCCCATCAAGAAAATGGAGAAGAAGATCAAGAAGCTGATGATCAAACTCCTCTGGATAAGACCCTTCTAAGAGATTAGATTCTTTTCTTGCTATCCTAGGCTTCAAACAAAATTCCATCTTGAATGTTGGGCTGTCTTGGATGGTTTTCTTGGTGATTGGTTTGTTGTTGCCAGTGGTCATTCTTCAACTTTCTAATTGCCCAGGTTGTGAGAAAGGTCAAATTAAAAGCTTTGAGATGGATATTGTGGTTTCTCAGGCTAGTTTGGCTGCTGCCTCTCTCATTTGTGTGTCCCACAATTTGAGGAAATATGGGATTAGGAAGTTTCTGTTTGTTGATAGGTATACTGGTCATGTGGAGAGGTTCAGTGACCAATATATTCACAAGATTTCTGTGAGTAATTTTCTTTTGAACTTTATAAATTGCATGATATGCAGGCTTGTTATGGCTCTGATATTTCTTGTGTTTGTTAGAAGAACTAAAACTATGGTCAAATGATTAGTTAAAGCAAATGTATATCATGAGATAATTCTTCTGCTTGTATTCTTGGGATCAATGGTAAAGAACCTGTTGTTGTGTGAAAAATAAGTGATTGGTTTGGAAAAGAAGAATTGTACGGCGTTCGGATTGTACATTTTGGTGACTAAGGTTTGTTATTGTAAATGCTAAACAAAAATGAGATTCTAAAGAGATGAATGTAGTATATGATTTGAAATTATTCTAGCATATATGGTGTATCTCTTTCCTTTCAAGTGTGTTGCTTCAATATATTGTTCCCTTGATATATTCAGTCCTTGAAGTCACCTTTATTTTGGACTCGAGTATGTTTCCCCTTAATAATTGATGTAGGCAAAATTTTGGTTATTTGGCGTATTTGTTATGGTATATGACCGCAAGAGTATAGGACTCAGGGGGAATCTCTGACTGCAGGAATCTGTCCGGTTGCTGGTGTTATGGGTGCTGCCATGTTTCATTCTCAAGACTGCTCGTGAAGTCATCCGCATGTTATACGTGCATCATGAAACATGGTGGCAAACTGTCGTTATTTTATTAACATTTGTTTTATCCTCAACTTCAGTCAATGTGACTGTAATGTTTCTATCCTCCTGCATATTGTTCCATCTGGTCTGCAATTTGCAGATTATACACTTTGATGACTATGGAAAGCTCTTGGAAAGGCAATCCGATGTTTTGGTATTGATACAAGAGCATATTCGCCTTCGGCATTATCTATCAAAAATAAGCCACAGATTTAGAATTTATCTTATTCTGGTGTTTTTGATTGTCACTGTGAGCCAGTTTGTGACTCTATTTCAAACTACTGGATATACTGGGATGATCTCATTTATAAATGGAGGTGATTTTGCCGTAAGTTTGAACTTCATTGCACACTATATCTACTTTGTCGTGTCTCAAATGTTGTCCATGGGTTTGAATACTGGATTTCAGTGTATCATCTGAATTTATCTAGAATAAAATTGGCACCTTTGCTTAACTTAAGATATCCTTATAGATATCATATAACGTATTAGGATGGGCTTGATTTCCAGAAGCAGAAATTTGGACTTCGTTGTCAGTCTAGCTTGTGCAAATTATAAAGTTCATGAGAATAACCACAGGCTGACCTTAACTTGGTTTGAGTAGAGATTAAGATGGATATATTTATGCTTTTCTTAGCAGCATAACTCGGTTCTTACATGCACTTCTGTTCTATTATTGTGTAGTTGACATTGAAAGTTTGTGGTTAATTTTGCTTGTGTTCTTTACTCTGGTTTTTAGGTCTCATCCATTGTCCAAGTAGCTGGAATAACTCTTTGCTTGAATGCTGCTGCAAAAATATCCCACAGAGCTCAAAGCATTGGATCACTAGCTAGTCAGTGGCATGCTTTAAGGACATGCACTCCTACTGATGCATCTCAACTGAGACTTTCTAGTAGCACTGGAAGCCTGGAGGTAGATAATATGATAGGTTCTCTCTACATAAACTACTCGGAAAGTGATTTGGAGTCTCTGGATTTCATCCCATCCAGCCGAAGTACACCACTGGCTTCTTATGCATCTTCATACCACAAGAGGCAAGCCCTAGGTATATATGTGAATCACATCCTGTTTCCTATTTATTATACTTTTTCGGAGATAAATAGAGAATTGAAACCAGGAGAATTCTTGCTCAATATACTTTAGATCAAGTCGGTTAACTCTATATTTCAATTTAGTTGCACTCTCTTGACCTTCTAGAAGGTGTGTATATTTGAGGTGCTTAGCATGAGGAAGAGATAAGGTGAACTGCCTGTCTCCAGTCAACTTTACCATGTGACTTTCGACAAATCCTCTAAGGGGACTTGTTTATTTATATGACAGACAAAGCTACCCAAAAAATGACATCCATGGCCATTGGACAAAATGGTATAACCTGGATTTTATTTTCAATATAAACCAGTTGACAAATTAGGTGAACTTTACATAATTTCTTACACCATTATAGAGGTATTTTCAAGGTAGCACACCTACTCTGTCATGCCATGTTTGTCTTCCACTTTACCCTTCATAATATAAGACATTTGCTAATCTGGATAGAGTTGTAATTCTTGCCATAAGTCAGGAGCAATTAGTGGAAGGGTAGAATTACATTTAGGTAGCCTTATAGCACCTTAATCAATTTGCCAAGAGTTATGAAAGCGTATTTCATGCTAGCACATGCAGTATACAAAAAACGAATCTGGTTCTAAGAATATTTTCCTAAAGTAAAACATAGAAATATCATGAAAATGGTATAGAATCATAGAATCATTAATTTAGGAAGTAACAGGTATAGTTACTTCTAGTGTTGCTGTTTGTTCACTTTTTGCCCTAAAAAAGATTCAACTCTTCAATTTGTCCTTTTTCACTGAAATTTATGACATTAGCCTAAAAGACAGATTCTAAGTGATTGCTCGGAATTTCTGCTCATGAAAAGACACTCCCCACACAGTAACACAATCATATTAACATCTCCAATAACTTATGCTTTTCAAGTGAAAAAATAGGGATACTTTGCCTTATGTTTATGTGTGTCAATAATTAGCACACTTAGGAATAAAACAGTCATCCTTACACATTGTCTGAAAAGATAACCATTGTAAATCTTAGGATTCGACTCACTGATAGCTGATGGCAATGAGTTTGTACACTTAACATGCTCAACTTTCATTTCTCAGCTTGTCTCAACCACTGAAAGGTTTCAAGGCATAGTTGTACTTTCGTCATGTGGATAAACTTAGGTAGCTAAGACATTCCTGTGAAAATCTGCATGCATGGATACCCATGGCCTAGAAGCATGATCCTTTGTCTTTAACCACAATAATGAAACATGGCAAAAGATCAAGAAGAATATGTTCTCTTACCAAACAAAATACCCTCAAACAGAGAGACACGTACAGAACTTGCGAAGGGGTAGGAAATGTAAACCGGTTACCATTTTTTAAGTGCAACTACAAGTTTTGGGCAGATTTATTTGCCAATGTGTGCAGTTTTTTTGTTGTCCAGCTATGTGGAAGTTACATGACCAATAAATGAGTATCACCATAGTGACACCTGGAATTATATGCTTTTAACATATTACTTGTTTCGACTCCATGTCTATATAAAATAGTTTGTTCGTGTCTACAAAACCCCTAAGACTGGTATCTTAGTAATTCCTCTGTTTCAAATGCACGATGTATAGTTAATCTTAATATGGCTTTACAGTGACATATTTGCAGTCAAATCCCGGGGGAATTACAATTTACGGATGGACAGTTGATAGAGGCCTAATCAACACAATTTTCTTCATTGAACTATCGCTGGTGCTCTTTGTGCTAGGAAAGACCATAGTTTTCACCTCAAAGTAACTACATGGTCCATCACTTCAGCAGATTGTACAGGCCCTGAATTGCCTCGAATACGTATTAAATGGGATGCAAGGTTTCATGCAGATCTTCCCCTTCCTATTGCATCTCATATTGTACTCAGGTGGACCATATTTGGATGTACAGCATACCCACCCGATGGTCATAATGCAAGAGTAGGATACCCACGTTCATTTTTTGTGGTAATCTGATTCAACCACTATATATATCCACAGTAATATTCTAACTCATGATCTCTCTCCAATGCATTTTTATTGATCGTCACCGATCAACATTTTTTTGTACCGACCGAAATTTAATACTACTTAAAATTTGTATTATGGCATCCAGAGTCATTTCCTTTTGTTATCAGTAAGTGTAGATTAGTCAAACATTGCGTAGCAATGTTGAGAAGGAAAAAAGATAAACAACAGAGACATCAATTTTCCTCTTTTAACTTTCTTATTATACTTGATAAAATCAGATTTCCCTATTGATTTTGACTTTTAATGGGCCAGCGTAAAACTTAATCACGAATCTTCCCGAATCCAAAGTCTCGGGCAACACTGCCAGTCCTGCAGCCTCACCTCCCACAAATTGGGGCACTAGTTGTCAACATTTAAAAGGCCCACCTGGAAAAAAGCAAAAGCAAGCTAAGAACAGACCTTAGTTGAGGCAGCTTACTAACACAAACTTTAAACGACCACAGCAACCATGAGAACCACAAAGCTAAACTAGGCTTGAACTACTTGCCTATGAGTTTGAAGTGAATACAGGCCCAATGACAGTCCTATGAGTTTAAAGCGAATACAGGGCAACTCAGGCAATTGAACATATTTCCTGTAACTGGTCAGATACAGCATCAGAAAACGAATATGGAGAAAGACAGATTGCCAGAACACACATGCTGTTGTGTCCGGCACCCCCAGAACGTAGACTAAATGTTTTTCATGCCCACTACTTAATGATATATCCAAATACCCAACACTATCATCTATTGAATCCAACCATTGCAGTAAAGCTATGAAATTAATTCACACAAAAAGTTCAGCGTATATAAATCTGGTAGACCACTAGAAGCAAGGAAAACTGAACAATAACTAGGTAAAAATACACAAAACAACAATCAAAAAGCTCTTAATATTCTAGTGAACATACATACATAACCTAAGCATAAGAAACGGCAAATTCATTACAAGAAATAAGAGAAGGAAACACCAGGACAAAAGCTGCAAATATAATCCACAAAGAGTACCGTACTTAAAAGATGATAATCAATTTCTTCATGTCATCAATAATCTCTCACCTACTTACTGCATGGTATTCATTCCAGAAACTACAGTGATCAGCTTTACATTCAATCTCTTTCAGTTATTTTTGTTTTAAACTCCAAAAGTCCTTGCCCTGTATAAGACTTCGAGCCACAAGACAGAAACGAGCAACAAAGAATACAAAACCAGCAGCAAGCATATATCTTAAAAGCAAGTTTCTCGTCAAGAATGACAGCTTTATATGCAATTTTACCGGGAATCTAATAGTATGAAATCATATCCTCCAATACGTGTATCGTTTACATACAACAATCAGCACCCCAGGATGCAACTCCTTATGACGAACAACCAGTGTCACACTACAACTTCTGAATGACCTCAATATTGCCCCCACTTCCCCCTGCTAATAATGTTACCCATACCTTTCACTGTGTAGTAATAATCACACCCAAGTTGTCAGCTGCTTTAACTCAAAGACTGCCTCACTGCTGCAGTAGAAACAATAGCACCTTGAATCCACCATCCTACAAGATAGATAACAAGACCAACTTA
Source organism: Cinchona pubescens (assembly GCA_025175665.1). Taxonomy (NCBI): domain Eukaryota; kingdom Viridiplantae; phylum Streptophyta; class Magnoliopsida; order Gentianales; family Rubiaceae; genus Cinchona; species Cinchona pubescens. The sequence goes on from JANKKI010000141.1 coordinate 1,864,477, forward strand.
TAATTCATACATCTTGAGGAAGCCCATTTAATGAAAAGCTTCAAGAAGATGCAGCAGCGCAAACTTGGATCTTTGGTCCCATTATTATAATCTGTTAAACCGATACGCAAGCAATTTAAAACATCAATATTCACCAATGCATACCAAAGGAAGACATGATCACTTAACATCTAAGAACTAATCGTAGTGATAAACTCAAAAACCATACGTCATAAATGCAAAACTAGATAGTATAGGAACAACAGAATCTCAATGTTATGTCCTACCCAGTTAGTTTTCCTATCCGCACTCCCATATACATGCACTTCATTCTTTGTGATTCTAATGATCTTACCAACAAACTAGACTATTTCGTCACTCAAAACAGTCATATCATGAATCAAGTTTTAGGTAAACGCCCCAACATCCACAAGCTTTTAGCAATGAAGTGTTGGACTCTTGGCATATTATTACTTGAAATGTCATAAAAACACCTCAACCAATCCCACTGCTGCCAAGACACATTCGCCAATTTCTCTTGCAGAACTCCCCAAAAAAAATGTACAACAAAATACCTAAAAACACACTGGAGGCAAAACTCAAATTAAAATTAAACAGGTACATACACTTAAGTAAATAAAGGGTGCAGAGTACCTCCACAGAGCTTGAAGAGGAAAAAAAGAATATCTGAATCATAAAATAATTCGAAAATCTATATGCCAGGTTGTGCAGGTTAACTCCCCTAACCTGCTTGCTTTGATACTGCAGTAACATTTGCAGATGAATGTCACAAAAGTCCAAAAATAGAAGAGTTAAAGGGTCATTAACACCAAAAAAGTCGACAAGAACAAAACATAAGAAAACCTCATCTTGGTTGCTTAAATAACACAAAAAACATAAGAAAACCTCATCTTGGTTGCTTAAATAACACAAACACCAAACAGTAAGCGCCTATATTCCCAGGAGAAAAAATTATAAAAAAAGCAAAGGGAAACTACACACAGACATAAAACAAAGATAACCACTTCATCACCAAAAGCTTTGACAAAATGAGCTACCCATCCCATAGTAGAGCAATGTAAACTGAAACCTAATTACGACTCATGTTGCTGTTCTCCTATTAATATCAAATAAAGGAGGGATTACCACATTACTTCAAGAAGACATATCTTTCCGTGAAAAGCAGCACAAAAAATACATGAATCGAGAGAAATGACTGTTTGTGATTTGCAGTCTTGTGGAAAGGGACTTCAGATGTAGTCTATGCCAATATTTATGTAAGCAAAAAAAACTACTAGCTTAATTAATAATCGTTAAGCAACATTTCCCAATTCATTAAAATGACCCAGGTAACACAATTAGCAGAAAACTGAAGTTTCACCCTATATTTCATCCAAATGGTCTCTGAACGTCCTCTCAAATAAAAATATGAACGAATCACAGCAACTGAAAAAGAACAGTCCAAATGCTAACAAACAGAGGCCAATTAAACCGCAATAGCACTATCAGAGTAATATCTTCACATTTCCACATGCTACATCAAATGCATTATGGTTTCAGAATCCGAAAAGACATCTAAATTGGAAGTATGAACCTAAATGATAATTCATCACATCCATACAACAAATTGCCAAAAAAAAAAAATCCTTCAAGACGAATGATTCTCTGACTAAACTGTGTCAAGTAGCTTAGAGCTCCAGATTGGAAACACGGGATATGGCACATTCTAGCAGGAACACAGAGGAAGTATTTTTCCTAAGAGGCTATCACCCTAACACAAGAATGGCACAAAGCACGGATCCCATATGGGCAGAAAGCAGATTCTGATCCTTGATTACACCCATGTATTCAGACTTAACATTACCTCCAAAGTGCAATACTTGTCATTTCTTCATCAATCAAAAGCTAAGAAAGCCTGCTCCGCTTTACACCAGTGTCTCTTGCAAAGACCAATGTGAAAATTAAAATTGATAGAACAAAGATTGTGACCAAGAAACACCATAGTGTTCTGATATTCAAAACATATTCAATAGAAATTCTTACAGTGTACCAATGGAAAATATGAAAATATGTTACACAAGTTTCAACTGAAACAATTTCTTAACAAGAAAGGCACTATGCAGCACCTTGGCATGCAAGCAGTGTCAAAGATGGAATTCTTCATAATAACAGATCTCCCCACCATATCTGATTCAAAAGCTTAGACAAAGAATTGATTCTCCATCTACTTCATCAAGGGTGCCTGCTAAAAAACAGCACGAATGATCTTCTCAAATAAGTGTGTGCAACTTCCTTTCAATACATCCTCACCTCAACCACATCAATCATGAGAACAGAACTGATGCATAAATAGAACTTCAAGGCACTAATGACTTCCCTTAACCAAACAAACCACCGGTTCCTAGTTCCCCTTGCTGCAACTCCTTCCGGCGCTGCTCTTCCAAAGGATCTGGGCTCTTCATGACCCTTCGCAAACGCCTACACATGACCTAGCATTGAAATATCTTTATTCACTAAACCAATGTAATAAATGAAATAACAAATAGGAGGAGGCTAAAGTACCTGTCTTGAGCATGCTGAGCAGGAAAAGTAGGCATAAATTCTTTCGACTTCGGTAGAGGTACTTCACGAAACCAAGGATGATTCAGAGCATCTTCAGCAGTTATTCGCTGTACAGAGACGAGAATTAGGAAAGAAAATATTGTCTTACAAACTTTAAATAGCTATAATCATATGATAAACAATATCCAGACCTCACAATGACATACCTTCTCGGGGTCATAAGTTAAAAGTCTGTTCAATAAGTCGAATCCAGCATCAGAGAGTACTGGTGATCCTCTGAAAGATGTAGGTGGAAATTTGGTACGCAATTGATTATACCTGAAACGAACAAGGCACCAGTTAATAGAAACATGACATTTATTTGGGAACTGAAACTGTCACCAATGGAGGCCAGAAAGCCAGACCAGAATCACCCAAAGCTGGAAGCCTGGCAGAAAACAGTAGGAAACATGAAAACCATAAATCACACATTCAATTTATACTGAACTACGATAAACACGAAATGGATACTTACTGATGCTTGACAAAGTTAACCTTGACACCAGGAAGCTTTGGGAATCCAGGCCAAATCGTCTCATTAGGTGTGCCAAGGATTTTGAATATCTGCAGATTGAAATATCAAGGAACTTCAATAAGGCAACATGGAAAGCAAATTAGCTTACAATCCATTCAAAATTCAACAGTGACATTAGAAATGGAAAGTTATCAAATGTTAACCTTGTCAAGTTGATCGAATTCTGTTTTCCCATTGAATAATGGCTGCTTTGCTAGCAGCTCAGCCATAATACAACCCAAGGACCACATATCGATTGCTGTAGAGTACTGCTTAGCTCCTAAAAGCAGTTCAGGCGCCCTGGAAAAACATAAAGCATCCAATCACTCACAATTAGCAAAAAAACAACATACCCAAGCATGCACCTACATATGAAACAAGAATTAAGAGATGTATACTGCAAGCCAGAAGCTCAAGTTTCAAAATACATCTAGTCCAGAACAAAAGTGTGCCACCAAGAAAATGAAAATTTTGTCCATGGAAGTGTACGATACCATAACAAAAATACTATGTTACACCTTCACAAGGAATACCAAATACAGTAACCAAAATAGAGATTACCATTAGCATGTTCTGCATAACCAAACTAAAATTAACATGATTTTACATTCATAGAAGAAACAGCATTAGCAATAAGAAAATATTAGTACGGCCCAGGTGGTCGTTCTAGATTCTTATAACAAGACACTGGCATTTGATTTGCAACTAAAGCATTTATACTATTTTGACAAACACCAAAACATCACATGTAAAAATATCAGATATGAAAAAACAGAAATGAATCAGACAAAACTTTTAACTCTCTCAACAAGAAAAGACATTAAGTGCATGAAATAATGCTCACCTGTACCACAAAGTAACCACCAAGTGAGTATATGGTTTCAACGTATCTAGGGCTTCCATATTGACGTGCTAATCCAAAATCACAAATCTTCAATTCACCACGATTGTTTAAAAGTATATTTGATGTCTTTAAATCTCGGTGCAAAACCCAGTTATCATGAAGATACTTAACACCCTCAAGAAGCTGAAGCATGAGGCACTTAACTTCACTTTGGCTAAAAGGTTGTTTCATTGTCTCCATTAACCCCTTCAAATCATGTTCCATATACTCCATTACCATAAAAATGCTGTCAAGACTGCTACCTACAACTACTTCTTTGACATCTACAATTGACGAGTGATGAAAAGAAAGAAGAATGTTTATTTCCCGCAACGAAGTCAAAGGGAATCCTTCTCTTTCTCTGTCCATCTTCACCTTCTTCAAAGCAACTATCTCTCCTGTTTTCTTATCCCTAGCTCTGTAAACCACACCATAAGTACCTTCATCTATCTTGTTCAGCCTCTCGAACTCATCAACACTTCTACAACTCTGAAGCATGTTCACAGTCCTTGTGGTGGAGGAACTGCATGTTCTGGTGTCCCGTGGGAATTGAGTTCTTCATCAGATTCAGTGTCTGAATGGCTTCCACTGGTTCCACCATAACCGCGATCTTCATCAACCTCCATGTACTCATTCTTGTCCAGTTCATCAGGATAACTCTCTCTACTAGAAGATCTAACACGCTCATCAGAAGACCTGACCCTATTTCCTTCTGAACCTTCTCTCCTCAGTTCCCCAAGCTCCGGAGTCACCGACTTCCTCTGTCCCCTCCTTTCAGTTGATTCATTAACAGATTTCTTCTTCTTCTTCAATTTGATCATCTCCTCATCATCAGAAATTTCACCTTCATCAGCCGACGATTCCGCCTCATTTGCCCAGCGAGAGGCTTTTATAGTACGAGTTGACATATAGTCATCATCATCATCACCCAGTGTCTCTGCTCCCTGATTTTTACCCCAGCGAGCTTCCTCTCCCTCTGCCTCAGGAGCCGAGGGAGATAAACCCATTGGAGACAGTCAGAAGCAATATTCATTTGAGAAGTGAGGCCCCCAGAAACCTTTTCCAGGGGCATTCCTGAATTGTGAACCACATAATCTTTACTAGGTGAAATATGTACACGACCATCAGGGTTATGATCAGGTGACACACGGTTAGAATTAGGCATGGGGAGCAGAGGTGGAAGAGCAGCAGCTGCTGGGGAAGTCCTGGACTTTACTATTCGATTCATTTTCTTTTCATCTCCATCTCTATCCCAAATGATGGGCGAAAATTTTCGCTTTCCATTCTCTGTCTTCTTAAGCTCACCGCCATCCTTCTTATTTGCTTCAGAATCAATAACACCATCAGAACCACTTTCACTGGACAATTCCCCAGGCTCTCGGTCAACGGGCCTCACTGGAACACTATACCTCTCGGGTCCACCCCCACCCCCACCCCCAGCCCCAGCACTACCACTACTGTCTCTTATACACCTCTAGATGTGGCTCGATACCCATTTATCACCTCCCTCTCCTTAAATATCCTTCTGCCTAACCCTCCCCCTATCTCGACTATCCTGATCTCGAACCCTAGCCCCCCTCTCATAGTCACCCCCACCATTCCTCATCCGGTCATAATCACCATTTGAATAGCCAATTTCCCTCCTTGCTACCTCATAGTCAGACTCACGATCCCTGAATTCATTATCCCTATAACCTCCATGTCTTCCAGTTGCCATATATCTATAAGTAATTTTATCCCTCTGAATACAGCCAAAAGAACCCTAAATTCACCCGCTGAACTCCCCTAAAACCGGGTTTAAGAGAAAACCCTAGCCCTAATTTCACCGAATTTCACGAAATAAAACAGAATAACCTTTTTCCCCAATTTACCCTAATTCCACCCAGCACAATTTCAACGCGAAACAATCAAAGCACAGATCTTTCTGCGATAAACAAATTCAAGCCCGCAAGAAATCGCGAATAGCCAACTGATTTTTCTTTCAATCTTTATCACAACAATACCCGAAAAAAAAAAAAAAAAAAATGAAGAAATTGTACAAAAAATAGAACAAAAAACCCTAGATATTGAAATGATAGATACTCTCTCGATGATAATTGAGATTCGATGGGCTTACCGACAAACGGAACCGGCGAGATTCAATCGGATGAGAGAGAGAGAGAGAGAGAGAGAGAGAGAGAGAGAGAGAGATTGGTGAAGGCGGCGGCGAGAGAGGCAGCTTTGTGGAGAGAGAAAGTAAAATAAATGGTTCTCTCTAGATGTGTAGAAAAGTCTCGACCGCGTAGAATGATAGTCTCTTGTTAGTGCTATCTGTTTGATCATGGATGCCTCGAGATTTTCCTTATTTGTTTAATGTGTATTGAATTTTTCCATAAACCCCTTATGTTTGTCTTTATTTTGTTTTGCTCCCCAATAAAAAAATTTGCTTCCAATCAAATACCAAAAGCTTAAAACTGTCGGCCTAGTCCAAATCTTGCCCAGCTCATCTAATTACATAAACATAATTGGTTTTTTGATATTGATAAATGATGTGTCATTATATTACACTAATTATATGTTGAGTACATCCGGTTTAAATGTTATGTTTCATAAAATACTTAATTTATAAATTTTCAATTTCGAATGATATTATAATTTATTTTTTTCCTTATTGAATGCAATCTTTGTTTCCCTATTATGTTTAACAAAAGTGGAAAAAAACTTTGTTACTCACCCTCCAACAACATGTATTGAATATCATTCTAAATTATTGAACAATTAAAAAATAATAAAATCTCCTTATTTTCAATTATTGTGGATAATACAGACTTATTCAACAAAACTAATCTAACTTTGGCAATATACTTCCCATGTAATTTTCTTTTTTTATTTGTAGTATATGTTCCCCAATTTGCTCTCTATCAGTTTAGTTGCTTATTTCCAAGTTAACAAAGATACATTTTAATTTCAACGTCCATAGAATTAGGAAGATTAAGAATATGTAAACTTATGTATCCACAAAATTAAGAAGATTTGGCAGTTAAATATGTGAATAAATAGATTAGATTAGTCTTTACACTAATGAAACCATAGTCTTAAACTCTTGATGTAAAGAAGTCATTAACTTGCCACACAAAGTTTAGGCTCAATAAGATCACATTAATGACTACATAGCAGCCATTTATCCACCTAAAAATTGATGGTTAATAATTGTTCAGCAGCCATGAGAACTGGTTATCAAATCTATGGCTTCTGTCTTTACAAGGTAAAAGTAGCAAGCAACTTACATAAAACTACGTACAGGTGATCAATATCACCTGTGAGATGAAAAAACAACATAGTATTACACAGACAACATTATAATAATACTAGCTGCTACCAGCAGAAAGAAGGCAATTTGAAAGAAAATGACGAAGGCATATGGCCAGTTCTCCTTATGTAATCTGCCTTTTCAGAAGTCTTCACAGCTTTCTCACTTAGTTTTGACTCTGCATTTGCGCGCTTTTCCTCTGCTATTCTCTTGGTTGCTGCAAGTTTGTTCGTGTACTTCTCTTGTGCTCGAGACTTTACAAGCCGTTCAGCTTTCACCTTCAAAGTGAAAATTTGTTTGTACTAATACGTAAAGAAACTACCTACAATATTTGTTTTCTGAAGAACATTTTGCATCGATGGATAGACGTTTCTCTCATAAATCATCACATTTTTGTCAATAATTTCTCAGGTCCTTTCTTTTTCCTTGAAAAATTTGTGTCACGCTGTTTAGTTTTCTGACTCAAAATGATTGCAATTGTACCTATGATTTTAGTATCCCAGTGGTAATGGTCTTGCTCATATCATCCAAACTAACTTATCAGAAAATTTCTTCATAATGTTCAAGAACAGTTGCAAATTAAGCTACAGTTTCTCATTAATTTTCACTCTTTGACTACTCCAGCCATTTAATAGTTAATATACATCTATGGATTCATCATTTGGTATAGAACATTAGGTACTTCATAGAGATCATCCAATCAGGCTTAATTAATTTGTAGAAGATACTCTGAATTGATGACAGACAACAATATAGTATTGGTTGAGACTGTGAGGGTGTATTACCTCCATTCTTCGCATTTCCATTTCAGCTTTCCTTTTCTCATGATTTTCCCACGCTTGAATCTTCACCTCTTCGCGCTTATACCTTCAAACCAAGTCAATCAAATTAGTACAATCCCATTTCATAGAAAAGAAAAAACAGCAGTCCTTTTAATGCGTCACTTTAAGAAAGTTGCGAATTTTATTTTTACCTTGCCAAGTACTTGGCTCGTTCTGCCTCATCCCAAGCCATTGCTCTAGTTTCTAGAGGATTTAACTTTTTAGGTTGATCAGAATTTGCACTTTCATTCATATTTCCAGCATTCAATACTTCTCCTTCTCGAGCAAATCGGCTCGTTGATGATCCATTTCCCTTACTAGCCTCACCCCTGTGATCAGCAGATGTTATACCACCTATCTGATTCTGACCATCCTCAGTAACCTGCATTCCATTTTGATACCTTATTGGGGTCGAAGATCCTGAGGCTATCGGACTTCTTGCTGCTTTGGAGTTGTGGCCTTAAGAGGGGTGGCAGTTCTTGAAGGCTCTTGGCTTGCGATTGGAGTCATTTCTGTTCCCATGTCCCTCACACAAATCGATCGAACAACTGAAACCGATCCACCTGAAGGCTTATTGATTCTCCACACTGATTGATCATCACAGTCCATATCCTTTGTTTCCACTTCATAGTGAACACTACTTTCAGTTCCATGAAAACCACTTCCTCCTTCATCCTCACTGCTTGAATACTCCTCTTTTGGTACGGGAGCTGCTATCAATCTCCTGTCATCTGCATTCGAATTCCGGGGTGTGGCCTTTGACTGGCTTTTCTCTCCATTTCTTGACAGATGATTGCCTAGCCACTTTTGTGCATCATCCCATTTCAGAGGAGTTGGCTTTCCTAAGCTCATTCTTCGATGTGAATGTGAAGTTCGATTTCCACCACCATTTCCCTTGTGAAACTCAAATATTTCTTGTCCTCTTCCATAGTTCAAACATCCTTTATGGATCCTCTATCGACCTCATACTTTCTCCCCTACCAGAAAACGTTTCTAGTAGAATTTATACTGACATTAGAAGTTCGGTCGAGCTCGAGCTTGATAAAAGAAATACACATTAAGTTGCTGGAAAAATATGTTTCATAGCCAAGATACGAACTGGGAATAATGCAGTGTCGCTATTAACTGGCCCATGATACTTAGATTGATCACTGGTCGACTTCTCTGAAGAAACAGAGGAAATGTGCAGAATGCAGAGAATAAGACCTCGAAACTATGGATTTTTGAGATATGCAGAGTTGATGAGGCTGAGATGAAGGGAAGTTCAGATCCACTCAATAGATGCTAAATAGTTAAAAATAGTTGCATCTACATTGTTAACAACTGCATGTGGGCAGTGACAGTAAAAATATATATTTTACTAGTAAAATATTACTACTGCATTTGCTACACATTGAAACAAGTGCGCTTTACTGCTTAAAATGTAGAGTGTGCAAACTCATCTTCATAGCTCCATCACTCACTCACAGAATCTAGGGAAGAGTTTCTGTGTGACACCCATATAAATGTGAATGCTACTGCATTGCTAACGTACATATAGCTCTGTCCATAGTTACTGAATTTACTGATAACTTTTCATAACGTGTGTTATTTAGTAGCCAATTCATCGGATTGATCTATTGAACCGTCGAGTCAAATCAAATTTCATAACTACGGTGTGACACCCATATAAATGTGAATACTACTGCATTGCTAACGTACATATAGCTCTGCCCCATAATTTCTGGATTTACTGGTATTCTTCCGTATCGCGTATTAATTTACATATATCAATATATTAAAATGGGTACTATATACTAAATATATGTATTTTTTTATAAAAAAATAATATATTACATTTCGATATTCACACTACATAGCAGAAAGTATTACGTATTTAGTAACTATGCTATGAGCCCCATATATATTAATCCAATAAGATATTGTCCTCTCTCTTTTTGTTCCTAATATTATTGGTCACTGTGAATGTAAGATTAAAATGTTCTAATTCATGAAATGTGATGAAAAAAAGGAAAGAGACACGCTTACTTAAAATTGCACTCATGCTTTGCTTTGAAGTCTATGCTTCAGAGTTGCAGGTCGCGGTGGTAACCTTTCCACATCGGTTATCGTAATATCGAAATAAAATTAAGTGATAAATTTGATAAAAAAACATAAAAATCTAGGAGATAATTAAAAAATGTTTTTCTTATGTATTCCCTTTTTTTTCCTTATAGATTCTTTTGAAAAAATAATTAGTCAAAAATAAATTTTAAAGATATAATTTTTATTCAAATTTTAATATTTGAGTCGAGCTACATATCATTATCAAATGAGGAAACAGTTCATATGTGACTTGGGTAATATTTGAACCATAACTTAAGTTTTGAGTAAGACTCAAGGAATTTATTAATAATATGTTACCCTTTTAGTGGCTTAATCACTTGCATCGAGTAAAAGCTTCATCTTTGGTAACGGTTATAAGATGGACTGAAGAATCCAAGAAGCGTTACGGCCATGTGGAAGGTTCATTGTCAGCTTGCCAATTGAAGTCTGGGGGCTAATATTAGAGAACGCTGGCAAAATGCCTGCGGTTTTCCACATGGCCAGGATGGGCAAGAAAATTTGTCGTCTGTTATCAAGAATTACACAAACTTAATTCAATTGGTTGATGGATGACTCGTATAAATTTTTGTACATTATACATGAGTACTAATACTATAGTGTAGAAAATTTTTATCTCAGTCTCCTCAATTAACGGGAGTTTTCATTTGAAACGAGGGTTCTTATTTTGAAAAATAAGAAATCATTACTTTAAAGAAAAAATAAGTTCTCCATTTAAATAAAAGATTGTTATTGATTGAAGCGTAACTAATCAAAAAAAATTTCCCAAAGTATAGTAGGACTAGTGCTTCGATTGTGGACCCAAGTTTCATCAGAAGTACAGTAATTAACTCAGAAAGGAATACTTGCTTTCAATGAGCCTAAGAGGCGTCCTCTTAAATCTCAATTATTGTGAGGTACCGCTGAATTCATTATACTATTTGCGTTAATGTATTTGTCTGCAAAGACTAGGCCATGCTACTTGCAAGCCCATGTGCAATTGGCATATGCCTCCAAGGATCGCATTAATTTCTTGATTAATTCATGTAGGATAGAGAAATTATCTTTATTTTCTTAGAAAAAAAAATTATGTAGATTCGATACTGAACCTTGCTGTATATCTTATAGTCAGTATTATATCTTAGTAAATATTATTTGTATTAATTGACGCCATTTATAAAAAAATTTATTTTTAAATCTAAAATAAAATCAAAGATCGGAACTACTTACGTATTTTTCATTTTCTAACTAAAATTTTTGGATGTTGCCAAACTTTGAAACAATAGTAACACAAGGGCCCAGCAAAATTATCAATGAACCAAATATAACAAAAAGGACCACTTCCAAATTAGAGAAAATTTTTGCAGGGATGTGAAAAAGATTTATATCCCTTAATTCCTTTGAAGTGGAAAGTGGCCGATGGAGTCAAAATATTCCTTTCTTGTGTTGAAATTTGTGATGTCATATTAAGGATAGCGACTCACCATTCAATAAGTTCATGTACTTGTGTACTCTTTTTTTCTTTTCTTTTTTTAAAATTTTTTATGTATTTGGCAGATGAAAACTGAAAACCAAGTTTATTTTTGTCATTTATTATGCATGTCTTCTCTTGGGTGGATCATTGATTAGGCCGAGTTTATAAAACTGGTCTATTCCGGCCCATTTATAGTCAGTTACGCATAGTATGGAGGTCCAATCCAGGTTAGTGGGTCCAATTGAAATCCAAAACCCTGCCCAATTAAGGTGTTCTTACAATCCCACAAAAGGATTAAAAACAGAAGTGAGAACAAAGGGGATCAAATGTTCAATAATGTGAACAGGAGGATCTATCAACAGCTTACATAGTAAAATTGAGACTATATATTCACGGAAAATTTTATAGTATCGTTAAATATTACACATCATTATATTTTAAAACTTGTAATGTATAAATATTTAAAATATATATTGTACGTATTAACATTCAAAGTATGGTATAGTGGAATAAAATGAGACTATATAGGGACCAAAGTGCAACTACTAAAAATTTCTTTTTTTAATTTTTTTTTTTGAAGTTTCTCAAATCGTAACCAAATTACACAAATAAATAAAGCAAATCGATCCTCTCCCAATGCAAATATAACGAAAATGAAACCCTATTGAGTGTATTAATGTGCAAGAGAAACAAATGATGAAATATTTTAAACTATTCTTAATGTCAAAATAAATAAATAAAGAACAACGTTTCAGTTAAGAATTTGAACAAAATTTATTGCAAGTTATTTACTATATTTAACTTGGACTTGCATTACAAAATATAATTATTGTATAAAAGAATTTCTCATGTTATGTTTATAGGAATATTTTCTGACAAGTCTAAAAAAATATACAATACATTGGACTATGAATTTAGAACGTTTGTGTCAAAATTCCTGAGAATATCCAAACATGATAATGAAACATTCCAAAGAAATCATATTCGGAATTAATATTACTTTCCTGCCAACCATACGAGACCGGAGATAATAATAATATTTGCCTTTGCATGTTATAGGCAACATTAAGTTGAATGGAACACCAAAGCAATCTTGTGACAAGCATTGCAGCCTTACATAATTGCACAGTTACACTTGGATTCCAGCTTTGGAGGCTTCATATTATCACCCTTACTATGAACCCCAACAATACGAGTGGTAGAAATCTCACTTTCCTCTTCAGGTGCAGGTATGGTGTTGCCAGGAGGGGGTTTTGAGTCTGTTTCTGAGCGCCTTTGCCTAGCTTTTTGGGGCTTATTATTCCGCTTGGAGACAGATCTGGCACGCGAATCCCTTCTGTCAGGATTTGATTTTCCAACGAGAGTTACTACTGGTACTTTAACTTTCGAACCCTCCAACAGGACAGTGTTTTCTTTTTCTATTGCTATATTTGCTGCCTCATAGGCCAGATTGTGGACAATGGAGCTGCAGAAGAGTATGCTGTCCGTTGCTTCTTCCAGTGTCAAGTAATTCTCGTATGGGTGCCTCCTCGGCCTTCTAGCATGACAGTTGATTCCTCTGTAACCACCAAGAACATTTCAGCATTTTTAATGCAACAATAAATTGCGAAGAAAGGAAAAGAGGTCATCCAGGAGAAAATAATACACAGAGATATATCTACAATTTCTACACATTACTAAAACCTGACATGCATGTACATGTGCAAAGGAAAGCCAATTTAGTTGAATAAAGTGTTTGAGCACCAATATATGAAGCAAACCAATGCTTGTGCACCGAAATAGAGATTTTGTGGAACAATTAATCCAATATTTGCAGTATACCGAAGTGTACTAAACCCATTAATATGTATGGAGAGCAAGGCGAAAATAGAGAAAACAAGAGGCTTGCCGCTGTAGGACTAAGTCAGATGCTCCAGGGTACAATAAACAGACTGTAGGAAGATTATCTATGGCAAAGCAACGACATAATCAAAAAATTCTGATGAAATGTGATTGACGGATCAATTTCACATTTGGCAAAATAGGTGCAATGTAGTGTGGCCAATGAAACATGTCAGATACAATATACTGCACCACTTCAGAAGTAGTTCAAGAGTTTAGCTCAGAAATTGTAGTTCTGAACTTTGGCTTTCATTTATTCTTTGGATGCTACAAGCACAAAGATTTATAAAAATGTGAACTTCATTACAATCTAAAAGACACCCAAAGTCCAAATCCATTCTAGCAGGAGCAATTCCCTATGATACACCTTCAATCACTAGACCTAGATAAGAAGACATTTAATCAGTCATCAAACATAATTCAGTAATATGTCAACCTAATACTTATCGAACATATATACTGTCTCAAGAATCAAACTTCAGAGTTTAAATCAACAATGCAAGTATAAAATGTCTCTTTTCCGATCCTAAATGCAAAAGTACAAAAAAACAGTTGCCATTTCAGGCAAAAAGACGATCCTTTTTCTTCACAAACATCATAATTCAGTTAAACAAGGAAACAGAAACTTAATGAAAGTTCAGGAAATTAATGTGCATCGTCTTAGCTTAGTAGCGGATCAATTGTAAAAAGTGATGCAAGTAGCAATATGGGCATCTGGAAAGCAACACATCCTCGGAAAGATTCATGGGAAAATTCAGAGGCATGGTGTACGAGGCCAATATCTGCATTACAATTTAGGTCAGTCTACAGAGTTTGAAAAAGCAATTTTGGAATAGTTATCTTCAAAAAGTTGAAGACACACTATTAAACTAGTTCCAGGCTCCCAGGTATTAAGCTGTCGCTGCACAATTGCATACAATTCCACAATTACCCAACACAAAAACCTAGAATTTAAAAAATGCTATTCATACTACATTCTAGTTAGAATAGTCTTTCAGATTAACAAGAATAATGACGACCTTTATAATAAAATCAGACTCTGATAACCAAAAGCATGAATTCTTGAAAGCAATAAATCAAAAGACACCAAAAAAAAAAAATTGATAAATAAATAAATAAATCAAAAGACATGAATAGTGAACAAATGAAAAGGAGAAGATTAAACTGTTTAAAGCAGTATACGTACCAATAATTCTGTGTACATGATCTTGGTTGATAGATTCTTCAACAGAAGTTGCTATGTCATGAGAGGGTGCAACCCGGTGAGAAGAATCCTTCAAGTCATCCATGCTGCTTTTTGAATTCTGGGAATCAACATCAAATACTGAATCAGGAGAAACCACATTGCCCTTCTCAGGTTCCAACTCTGATATAGCATCCAAAGAGCTCAAGTTAAGAGCCTCTGCAACATCCTGCCTGTCAGTAGAAGCATTTGACATAGGATCTTCCTCCCAACAAGTCTCCGGATGTGTAGATGATGCTTCTACACTGATGCCACTCCGATCATCATTTCCCACGTGGTCTTCAACATACTCATGCAAAGCAGGATCTTCATTGTTTGAAACTGATGCCATAGTAGTATCTCCTGGATGGATGTTCGTTTTGTGGTTGGACAGCTCTGAAACTGTTCTCCAATTACTATCACTTTCAATACCAATGCTCACATTGTCCAACTCTATACTTTCTGAAGCTAGTGGAGGGTCTTGAAGAGCAACTCGAATCACCTCCAGATTACCTTTTTCAACACGAACTGCAGATACCTCGAGACTTTCTTCATGAGAACTTGTTGTGAAACTTGAAACTTGGAAACCATGAGTTGAAGTTCCAGATAAAGATGAGACAGAGCGTTGGTGTTTTGTACACATCTCATATCGGTAATTTTCTGCGTCTAACTTCCTGCTACTTAATTGCCTTTGAGCACGAACCTCCGTTTGTCTACTGGAACCTAAGTCAAGAGAAGAGGATGCAGAGGCAGTATTATGCCCAAAGGAGCTTCTTGTGCTTGTTGCACTGTCTCTCATTGTCTCTAATGTAGGAAAAGTCATCGCAAGTTATACTGGTGGCAGTAAAAGTCCTACTCCTAACAATAGGCCCCTTGACACTGCTTGGTGTCAACAATAGAGAAATACCTGCCCCTTCTGAAACACCAGCCTTTAAATTTGAATAGCCACCATTTTGTTGCAATTGCTGATCAGCAATCTCAACATTAAGTGTTGTGTTGCTGCTTAAAGGTGGTTGACCACCCACTAGCTGACTGAAAAGAATCTGCTCACCTTGTACACCAGTGCTCTCTGGCAAGAGATTCCTATTTGGCTTGTTATAGCAATTAGTCCCAGATTCACCGATAGTTTCAGCTAAAGATACAGGGGTTGCAGCACATGGAGTAAAAGCGTCTGCTGATCCATGATCTAAAATATTTGCAGAGACGCCTGGTGAGTTCTCATCAGCAATCATTGTTTCGGGTGGACTTGTTAAAACAGAAAGTATTTCTGCACTTCTGCAATTTTTGCAAAGTTTTAGGTCCGCACTAAATTTCTTCAACGGCATGATACCTATAACCACATCTGGAGCACAGTAAAGTATCCACAAAACTATCTGCATCTTGAAGATTGACTTTCACATCCGAGACTTCAGGAGCTACTGAAATTTCCATTCCTTCATCCTGGTGACTAGAACTCTCATCACCGACCGCATGAGAATCCAATCTACGATGGCCATCATATTCATCACGACCATCTATCAATTTCTCATGCTCCTTATCTACAGATTTTTCATCAATAGAATCAGCCTTGTCGAAGACAAATACTTCTTCTTGCCTGTCATGGTATGGTTCCTTTACGCAGTCACTGGTGATATCCTCTTGATTATGTTCATTACCTTCACTATCATGTGCACCACTTGCTCCCGGATCAGAGCTTGCATTACTGCTAGTTGTGACAGAAGAATTTCTAGATATAATAGAGCAATGAGCAGCACTTGATTTACCAGCATAGAAGGTTGAACTGGGGACACTGGATAAAAGAGGCCTGAACTGATATTGTCTAATTCTGCGGAGGACCTTTTCTCTGATCCTACAAAAATACCCAAAAGAAAGGACAAAGGTCGTTACCACTTCTACAGTGGATAATCAGATTATGGATGCCACAAATCACAAAATGCAAATTCAAATGCAAGTCATGCATAAGTAGAACCATTAAAACTCACACGTCAGACAAGTACAAAGTGCAATTAATGCATGACAAGTGGCATAATAGTGCAAGCATCAGTTTTATCTCAAGTTCAGAGATCAACAGTGGATGCTGGGTTCATCAACCCGTGACCATTTTAACAGTACTAATATGTTGTGCTAATCTCTACATCTCACTTGAACTTTTCCTCATTAGCAAAGCAAAGAATATCTTGTTTAAAGTTTTAAAAAGAAACTATAGAATTAAAACTCATCATGTGGCAAAGCAAAGTACTTTTGTACTTAGGTCCAAAGGTGGTAGTAACTCCACATTCAGGCCTATCATGTGTTATTGGCACTTACAGCTCCATATTTATGATATCAGCCTAAGTCGTGAGACAAACTAAATTAGCTGTATGCATTTTCACAACTTTGAATGTTGGGGTATAAAGATGTTACATAAGTATTTTGGGATTGAGACCTACTTATCTATTATGAGCAAGTCAAACAACTTTTTGAAAGCTAAGCTCTATGATTTCAGGCATACAATGTTTATTGATGTTTGATACCGATGATCTCCATAAAGAATTGGCACACAACGATTGCCTTGCATTGTGATGTCAAACTGCATGTATCACAGCAATGGTGATTCTTCCTATTTCTTTTATTTAATTTGTCACACCATATATGACATTATTGGACATATATTGCTTGTATTACTTCATAATGACATGTTAAAGCATTTGTATGGAGCCAAAGCAGCTCAGCTAATTGTCTCCATTAAGATTTTACATGTCTGCGTATCAAAATGGATATCAATATTAGCAGCCAGTGAAAGCCAAATGTTTACCCAACAGCAGAACAGGAAAGTAAGATACCACTTGTTGAACCGAAATGTCAAAGGATCTTTTTGGGGCAGAGCTGGAAGTTACTATTGTGGTAGGCTTCTTTGAAGAGCTTAGACCCCTACTATTTGAGAATGTGCTGATACTCCTAGGAGCTGAATGGTCTGAGCTGCTAACAGGAATTGATTGTAAAGAGTCTACGTCATCATCACCAGAAGATGCAACTGAACCTCTACTGTGGGAGCTAAATCTGTCCCTGTCATGACTATATGATGAACAAATGCTTCGGGAAGCCGTTGGAGACATTGATTGTCTGCCAGATGCGAAGCCATTTTTAGATGCTGGTGAAGATCCCCGCACATATGAGGCAGGCCGATCAGCCAATGATGTCCGAAGGTTGGGAGGTGCCTCTGAGGAAAAGCCTGGAATGTTGGCTTGCCATCCTTTTATTTTTGGTGAAGCAGAACTGCCCCTGCCTGTCTTCACGGGGGAGTTACCCCTTACTCTGGATGGGGCTACAGGGCCACTAGAGATCAGATCTAGACTCCTCTGAGGAGTTGGGGAAGAAGACCTCAGAGCAGGAGTCGAGGGTTTGCTTGGTGGTGGAGATGCTCTCCTTGTCGGGGTAGACGGTCGTAAACCAGCAGGTGGACTTGAATGCTGTCCTGGAGATTGCCTGCCTCTAGATTGATATGTGCTATGACTAGACCGAGGAGATGTACTAAGACGATTTGGACTTGCACTACCTCTACTACTTCTATTACTCCTTTCCATCTGAAAGTTAAGTGTCGAGTATAACATCAGAAAAGGGTGAAAATAATGCTCTCGGCACATTTTCTTAACAAGAAATGCAAGCATACCGATGAACTACACTTACCGTAGATGATCTTGAAATTGAAATGGGTTGGCTTCGAGGCCTGCCCCTCTGTGCACGGTAAACTGGTAGTGTCTCGTCATCCAGAGATGGAAAGAGTGGAGTCTCAGGAGGAGTTAACAACCTTAAATCAATAACACCACCTATTAAACCATTAATACCTATAGCAGAGTACTAAACCATCCTAAAGTGTCAAAATTCTACATGTTATCTGCAACTAATTTGTCTCAACACTCAAAATATTTCCTTTTGGAAACTAAATAGTTTTCAATAATTTTTTTCACCGTTTTGAGATTTAACCGCCAAAAAAATTTGTCACATAACTGAATTAAAATGTAAAAGAGGAAAACGAAAAAGAAAACAACTGTGTCAAGAATCGCAACTGACCAATCATAATCATTCTTATCTCCTCCTGCATTGAGAAGGTCACTACTCTCCCCGCGAGGAGGAACGGTGATGCCAAGCTTACAATCCGAGAAGTATCTTACTTTGTTTGCTATGAAATGCACACCAACAAAAAAATAAATAAATAAAAATAATGCCAACAATTGTAAGCCAAAGTAAATCAAACAAAATGAAAAAAAGGAAGGTTCTTTAACTCATATCTAAATGAAGACTGAGACTAAAATAAAATCCAAGCAACGAAAAATTAAACAAGTTCATGAAATTACAGAATAAGTTTCTTCAAATTCATCGTTTGACTGAAGCAAGAAATTGTCTCTTTCCCTGCTTTGAACCTCATTGAATAGAGCAAGATCATCATCATCCTCCTCCCTTTCTGTGAAGAGAATCCCACCTTCAAGACTACGCCCTCTCTTGTGTTTTTCTGCCCTCCCATTCCCAGGGGAGCATCTCATTGCTGGCGAAGGAGCCATCTTTATCAGTCAAACTCCTCCGAATTCCCTCAACTCCAAATAGCCCATCTTGACATTCCACAAACCAACCAAAAATCCCACCTTTAACTGAAATATTCTCCAACTTTATCAATTCATTAACCTAAATTGTTCCGAATTGCCTCTAAAACTGAAAACCCACCTCGTAAATGAGCACCAAAACAATCTCCACTACCTAGTATTGATCGAAACAAAAGTGCCCCCCTTGGAATTCCACGCTAAAACAGCTACTAGTAAACTATCATACAACCAATAAACCAAATAAAATGCCACAAAATCAGCTATTATTCGTAGAAATCAACTGCCCCACATAAAAATAAATAACTAAAAAATAAAAAAATCAGCCCCCCTTAAGTTTTAAAAAAAAAAACCTTTGAGGCCAAGTCAAAACTCTGTTCTGAGTTCTAACAGAATAAACCCTGAAACTGCAAAATGGTGAAGTGGGATCTGGTGGATCCGGAATGGGAAGGATCGGGTGGTGGATCCAAATTTGGAAGACCCGAAAAGCAACACCTAAAAGAAGTGAAGAAAAAGCAAAAATAAAATAAGATATGGGTGGTGGTGGTGGTGGTGGCAGTAATGGACAGGGGACACGTGAAAGATGGATTGCCGAAGAGGGAAAGTAAAATGGTGGTGCAGTCAGCACAGCAGTGTTAGTTTGTTCTTGTCTTCTTCGATAGTTTAAATGAAAGAAAGCTTGCTTTCACAACAACTTCACTCTATTCTACTCTATTGAGTGGTGGTGGTGCTAGTGGTGAACCTGCAGCTTTTCTTTCCAGCAAGCTTGCTTGAGAAATCTAAGCTGTTTCTTTCTTTCTTTCCGTTTAGTTGCTCTTTTTCTACCTGATATGCATAGGCAAAATTTATACTAGTTATTGAGCAATTACTTGACATGAAAGGCTGTCGGATAAAATTTGACTTTCTAATTTGTAATAAAATAAGTTACTTTATATAAATTTTTTTTTTCTATTGATTATTAAAAAATTATTAGGATATTATTAATTACTCAATAATTATAATAAATTTTCTCGATATGCATATATAAGTGCATTTTGTAGAGAAAATATAAAGTGATAAATAAAAATTAATAATGTATAGTTAGATCTCAAAAAAAAAAAATGAAACATGATCGATAACCTGAAATTAGGTTGTGATTTAATAATATCTTACCATTTGGAGTAATTTTCACAAGTAATTATGAATGTGTAATTTTGTATATATATATATTATTTTTAATTTATGTTTATTTTAATTATTACATTTCTAGTGACACATAAAGTTATTCATGTGATACTATATTAAAAATTCATTAATAAAAAGAAATAAATTTGGTTGAAAATCTATAATTAGAAGGTGATGATTTGATAATATTTTGTCATGTAAAGTAGTTTTAATAGATGAATATGAATTTATAACTTTATAAATAATTTTTCATATATATATATATATATAATGTCTTTTATTTTTAATTTCTATTTATTTTAAAAATAATATTTTTTTTATTAAAAAAAAAATTAGAAGGTAGATAGTTATCATGTCTCAACTGAGATTATTGTACTAAATGATTGTCGGTTAAATAAATTGCGAACTTATATTGAGTCAATTTTAATTTATCATAACATGTTACGTAATTAGAAGAATCAATGTGTTATTATTGTATAATAGACTACTCACGAACTTATATGTTTCGAAATTGAATAAACTTACGTCGAGTTAAAATTGAATTAGAAGACAGCTAATTTAATTTGTGAGAGTTTTTTTTTGGTCAAAATAATTTGTGAGAGGTAGATATAACAAATAATAAAAAATATTTAAATAGATCCGATTTTTGATTTCACGTGTAGATTCTATGGTCAGAATTAATTTTTAAAGAATTTTACTTATATAAGCTAATGTTATAAATTTTTTAAAATTTAATTCATATTACAAAATTTACAAGTGAAGTCAAAAATTGAATCTACCAAATAATAGTACTACGTAGGAATAAAAGTGATGGGAAAAAGACATAAGTACGACAAACATAGGGAAAGTTATGATTAGTTCGGAAGTTTTAACGTTAAACACTTTTTAGGCATCTTTTTAGACCTATGTGCACATCAGCTACTTAGAGTTGCAAATACTAGCCTACTAGGGATTTAATTTGATAAGACAGTTTTTATCTAGATATAGAAGTAATTATTATTCCCTAATTATCCAGCTGGAAACAAGGAAATATACTTTTTTCTTCAATACAATACTATATTAATTTTCATGGAAAAAAGATGATTAGGGAATGATTAGAATTTTTCTAAGTATTCCGTTGTATAAGAAGTTGGTGGTTCGAATCGAACCCAACAAAAAAAAAAAAATGTTGAAGAATATTGTCCAAGAATGAAATTAATTATACCCAACAAGGAAGCAAATGAAATAATTAATTGAGTAATTTTTTTTATCTTAGTTCAAACTCTAAATTAAGTATTAAACGTGATTAGTAATTGATTCAAACTAGAAGTCATAATGGTTCTGTCAAAATTATGCCTGCTTTGAGAAATTTTGTATCAGCATCTACTATCTGTTTATGCATATTATTTTTTATTTAACTAATTTTTTTGAATTATATAAATTCTAAAGTATTACTTTTTTCTTTGAAAATAGGACCCGTAATCTATTTTTACATATGTTTTAGTAACTCGAATTCATTAATTTTATAAATAGTGACTTACCAACTAAATTACACTTCTTTATTAAAACTTACATCAACATTTTATTTGACTACTTATATACCTTCTAGCAGCAAATAAAATCTTATCTTTTTTAAGGAATGTAATTACTAATTAACATTAGGTTTAAGCAATCTCTAAAGTTCGTGGATAGAAGTACATACTATTTATCACACAATTAAACAAAGCCAAAAAGTTAAACAATAAACAACTTTTTGGTTTTTTTCCACCATGCAATCATGCAAACTGACAAATAGAAGTAATGATAACAACTGTTAGATTAGAACCTCAATTCATCCATAGATAGAGAGTTTTAGTTATGCCCTTTCGAAGTCGAAGTTAATTAAAATTACAACTTTGCTTAATCCGATCCCATCAACCAGCAATGTAGGGGTGGATGTAGAAGTTGAATTTTGGAGAGTAAAAATTATAGATACATTTTTGGATACACAATTTTATAATTTTTGTAAAATTTTATAGGGGAAAGTCTAATTTTTTTAGGGAAAGTTATTGAAATTTTTCAAAAAATATCAAGAAAAATAAAGTATTTTTGAAACTCTTGGGAAATAAGATTGTATAAATAGATACATAGATAATACTTTTTTATATCCTCTAAAATTTTTGGGGAAGCAAAATCTAATTTCTAAATTTATAATAGTATAATAATAATTTTAAAAATTTTAAAAGGTAAAAACGTAATTTTAAAAATCTTATAACTTGCCGCCCCTCCCCACCTCCTATTAAGATTAAGACAAAGGAATTATACCTTGAGAGAGCGCCCTTAATAATCACATAATTATTAATGCTAATTTATATTTGTCTCAAAAATTTAGGGGTGCGAAATATAAATTTTATAAATATATAAATTAAATTTTTAAAATTTTAAAAAATAAAATTTATAATTTCTAGAATTTTAGAGACGTGGCCCCACCCGCACCCCTAAATCCGCCCCTGCAGCAATGCATACTTAATACTACTGTATTAATATTCTTGACAAATAAAATAACTAGAAATTGGAGTCTGATTAATTAATTAGTAATCTTTGTTCAAATGCTACCTTGATTTGAAGGCTGGGAGTCCCCCGGGGTGGTTAGTGACCTAATTGATCATTATATCGTTTCCTTTGACAAACAGCTATCACCAGATAATTAGATTAAATCTAGCTGGTTATATCGATTATTAATTAATGTACTAAACTTAGCTTTATTGCAACAACAGAGGAAGATTATATATACTCTCTTTGTCTAAAAATATCTGTCACTTTTGATTAGTACACATAAATTAAAAAGATTATTAAATTATATTAATTTTGTAAAAAGATAGTTTAAAGTGACTAAATTATTTTTTTGCATTAATCCTCCTTTTATTAATGTAATATTAAGGGTAAAAATTGAAAAAATATCATTCAATACTTTATTAATTTTTTAAAATAACAGATAATATAAAATAAGAAAAATGATGTAAAATGACAGTTTTTTAAAATAGAGGGAATAGTAGTTAGGACGTAATGATTAATTTGGTTCGTCCAGATAGTTGAGGCATTTAATTATTGGCCAGACAAATTATAAAAATAAAATAAAATTGTGCCATTTTAATTAGTAGGTGTTAAAGGAATAGATCTCCTCTCTTCTCATAAAGGGCAAGTCAGTGGGCTTTCTCCATCCACAGTTGTGATATATTAAGCCGAAGTTATTGCTCAAGGCGACATTGACAAATAGTCTTACCATCAATGCTATTCCTTCCTTCCTTCCTATTTTGGGTAACTTGTAGTGTCAAAGTACATTTTGTCAAAATTACATATTAACCATAAAACACAATAATTCATGTACTAGTGAAGAAATAAAAAATAAAAATGTTTAAATAGTTACTAGATTTGAGGAAGAAAAATAAATAAATTTTAATTAAATATTTAAAATCAAGAATTGATAATTTAATATTATAATTTATTGTGTGAATTAGTTTTATCAAGTGATATGAATTTGCATATTTATAAATCATTTTTTTTGTTCATATTATGGTTCATAATTCTACTTGTTTTCATAGATAAACTTAAGAGGTATTTGTTTATAAGTATAAGAGGACAGAATGAAAATCAAGGTCAATAATATCCATAGATCTTATTTGATTAATCATTATGAGAATTATTTATAGGAATGAAAGTGTTAAAAAATACTCACTTCTGTTATTCACCATTTGTGACATGTGTTTCAATTTTATTAACTTATCAATATAATAAAATACATTCCTTATTCAAACCAAACAATAATGAAATTTATAATTTTCATTCCGATTCCAATTCCTGGATGCGAAACAAACACCTTAGAAAAAGGAAAAAAAAATTGAGTTAAAAAAGTTTGTAGTAGTTTAGATGACATTTTGATCATTGGGCTCCACTGTTAATAACATAAGGCATTGGGTTAAGCCCACTGAAGCAATCAAGGCATAATAATAAAGGCCTATATCAGGTTCATTCAAGAGGGACAGATCAAGGCCCAAAGGTTGGACCTTCAATTCCTCGCATCTTTTCTAAAGGGCTGAAGGCCAAAATATTTTACGATATGATTAAGACTCGAGACCAAAGCATTAGCAAGGTAAGATGCTGATCCAATGTGGTCGGCTTTAAGATATCGGACGTTCTCCTCCGCCGTCAAGCAGCCGCCGTGGCTAGGGCGGTCGATACTCAACCGGCGCTCTCTACTCTTCTTCATTAGTATCCGAAGAACAACCTCATAATAATAATAATAGTCGGAGCACCACCACCAGCCGGAGGGAGTTGTTGAATTTGGAAGAAGTGGAGAAAATCCTGATCGACGTCAAAGCAGACAACGTCCAAGTTATTCCCGTTCCCAAACACTACGATTTCGCCGATTATATGATCGTCGCCACCGGCCGCTCCGATTGGCACGTCCGTAACATTGCTCAAGCCCTCATTTATAGGCAGGTTCCCTAATTCCCTTTTTTTTTTTTTTTTAATGGTAAATATTTTGTAAGTAATATTTTTCGTGGTTTATTATAGTTGTATCATTTTGAATAATGAATAAATTGGTAGCATTTAGATTCTGAATATAATATGACTACAAAAATGAGTTTCATTTAGGAATTAAGACTGTGGAAGTGAAAATCTGAGTAATGTGGTGGTACTTTTAGGTGAATTATGTGTTTTTAGCATGTGATTTTATCACGAAGAGTGTACATTTTTATTTTTTATTTTTCCAATTTAGGGAGGTTATTTGGTATTGTTTGGATGTGTAGGTTAAGCAAAAGCAAAAAGGAGCAAAGAGGATGTTGTTGCCGAGTGTGGAAGGACAGGAAGGAGGGAAATGGATTGTTATTGATTCGGGTATACCTCCTTTCTTTTCTTGCTCACCCCTATTTTGTGGTATTCGGTTACTGAATTAAGCCAGGCCAAGTTTGTCTGGAATTGGATTCATGTGATATGTTACCTAATCTTTATGGTATTTTCTTAAAGTTCGAACCTTTACGCAAGGCTGTAAGGGCAACTTACTTGAGAAGTTGATTTGATGGGTTCCTTTTGCAATAGGACAATGGTAAAGGCAGTGGTTTTTTGTCAATTATAGTTTGACTGTCAAATTGAGTTGCTTTTGTAATGTTATGCTAACCTGTGGAAAAGATTGCTCTTCTTAAAACAGTCACAATGCCGTTTTAACCGGCTTAATTTGAACTTTCGTATTCTTCTTGAGACTTGTAATCAAGAATACAGCACCTGTGACCAAATCTTGCTGCCATGTTAGTGGGTTAACTTGTGTCTCAAGTGTTTCTATGAGCTAAGCCAAAGCTGATAAAAAGCGAAAAGCTGTGCTAGTAGGTTAGTGTATGCATTGCTGTGCCATAATGAATAAATAGCTCTTTAAAAATTTGATAGCAATTCATAAATAAGAACCAGTTTGATGT
Organism: Cinchona pubescens; assembly: GCA_025175665.1. Taxonomy (NCBI): domain Eukaryota; kingdom Viridiplantae; phylum Streptophyta; class Magnoliopsida; order Gentianales; family Rubiaceae; genus Cinchona; species Cinchona pubescens. The sequence continues at coordinate 1,890,390 of JANKKI010000141.1, forward strand.
TCTTAAGGACGAGTAGAAAGTTTCCAAGCAATTTATAGCCATGAAAATGGGAATAGTATTACATATTCGATTTATGATTTATAAACTTGGTTTGATTTTCTTTTTCTTTTTAGAGAACTAAAACTTGTTTTTATATTTAGATCATAAGTTTTGTTTGCTTGGGTATTTAGTCTTCCTTTTCAACCGAAAAACTCGGCATGCAAACATAACTCAAGGATGGGTTACCTTAATTGCACATATGTCTGTGACATACACGCTAACATACTATATACTACGTTACAAAGAAATCTGCTCCAGCAGAAAAGGTGCACTACTCTACTAGGATATTGTTATGTGACCGCAAAGGAAGTTGATTTCTAAGGATTTATAATTATTACAGATTATTAGCCTATTGAATACTAAGTTTCGGAGTTACAAGCTACTATTGTTCAAGCTTTGAACCGCTTGCAGTTGGCAGTATAATACATCAACAATGTTATGTAAGCAGCAACAATGTGCAGCAAGTCCAGTGACTTTACACCTTAAAAGGGTCTTACTATGTATTTTATTCCTTCTGCTTTATGGTGCTGTAATTGGTTTTCCGATTTAGTACCTCGTTGTGGATGAAAGCTTGTTAAGCCTACACCATGCCCATGGATAGTTTTTGAGGTGTTGGCTGTAGATTTGTATATGATGTGCTTTAAACATAATTACAGTTTCAGTTAACTCTTTCTATTGGCCCTTTAGTTAACACTTCCAACCACTTTACACTTCCAACCACAACTTTATGTAGGTTCATTGATAATTCAATGCTCTTGATGAGAAAGTAAGAGCATATTACAATTTGGAGAAGCTTTGGTCCTCGGGGACATCCAATGATGAACAGACACAGGTAACATCTTTTCCTTTGCAATTTGGAAATAAATGACTAGGAGAACTTAGTTTCTTCTCATAACATTTTAAACTCGCATAACCATGTTAATGAATAACTTTGTCAAGATTTGCTTTCAAGTTGTCCAAGATCTCAACCTACTGTATTTATTTTTGGGTTCAGGATTTGGACAAGGCCTTTATGAAGATCCGCCCGAAGAATAATTCTAAAAGGCCGTCCCAAGCAAGTGCCTGAATAATGGTGTTTGAAGTCATTGTCCATCACACCAGCAAATCTTTTTGAGGCTCCTAAGAGCTGCAATTCAAATAGTTTGGCTCTTTTTCTTGCAGTGCGGGGATATCCAATCGGATCTCATCCTATTATATGTAGCAATGATGGAGTACTTGTTTTAAATTGGGCATCTGCAAAACAGTTGATGTTACATCCATGTCTTGTACAAGGGCGAGTTTCCCTTCAGAATATGATTCATTTGAAAATCATCGTTCAATTGAGTTGTTTTTCTTTTTTGCTGCATTAGGATCTTTGCATTACCAAAATGCAAACTTGTATATTTTTTCACACATAATTCGCATTTGCAAAGTGCAAAGTGTTTATTTTTTTTTTAAAACAACAAACAAAGTTTTTGCGCGTTGTGTATATCCGCGTCATTTTGGGACTTAAATATTTCTCACATATTTTTCATTTAATGTATTTTCGGTCTTAGATATTACACAAAATTTTGCAAAATATCACCTTCAACCAAAAGAAAATGCTAGACTATCAACTTTAAAATAAATAAATAAACGAAATAACTTGTAAATTTAAAAATAAAAATAAAAATAAAAAGATTAGCCACGTAGTGGCGCACCAAGAAAGTCCCAACTCCCCCACCAAGAAAGCCTTAATTATATCGCCCCACTCTCACTCACTCACAGTATCGACTCTGCAAACTTCGGAAATTTCAAAGCACAGCAACAAAAAAGACCAAATCGTAGACTTCCTATAAAAAAAAACGACAACTTTTTCTGCGTTTCTTCTCTCAATTCATTTTCCAGTGGCGAGCTTAACAACCGCCGTCATTTCTTCTCGTTTCTCTCTCTCGTCGATTTCCTTAATTCGCAGAAATCTCATGGCTGCCTCTGCCGCTGGATCGGCTATTCTAGCTTTCAATTCCTCCTCCGCCGCCGCCTCCAGGGGAGTTTCCGATCGAAAATTCGCTCATTTTAAGCACCTTTCGTCTCCGCTTCATCTCCGACATTCCTTAACCTCGCAATGTCGATCGATTAGATCCTTCGCCCCCTCAGGTAACTCTTTCTTTCACATATTAATCCTTTTTTTTTTTTTTCCTTCTGCGTATCTGCTTTTATATGTTTGTTTGTATAACAGTAACAGGCTTCGTCATATATGTGTTTATGTGAGAAATGATTCATAGTTGTAAATTAATGTAAGTGAGGGAAGTCATTTAGCGAAGACGAGGATAAATAGAGGTAAAATAGAGGAGGTTTCTTTAGCTAATTTTTATCTTTAGTTATTTTTTGTTTGCGTATATATTTGATTTTGTCGTGCATGTTTATGTTCGCGTGTATATACGAGGCAATGATTCATGGTTTAAATACATATACAAAAAAAGAAGATTTTGAGGAAAATAGAAGAAGTTTGGGCATGATCAGTAATTACTTTACAAATTTAATTTGAATTCTTGTGTACAAGTTTTATAACAAATTTGAGAGATATTTATATATCTGGAGTAAGAAGTGAGCATATTAGATAAATGTATAAATGATCAAGAAAATTGCTTTTTGAATGCTAAGTAGCTGTAGTAGGAAATATATCGATTCTGTTAATGGGTCGATAAAGATTTTAAGTGACCAGAGTTTCTTGACAGAAATTAGTCACTTGAATTTGAGAGGGGTAAGCAATGTGGAAAGTAAATATCATTTATTATGACTTTTACTTTGTTTAGCCCTGCAAAGGAATGACAAAGAGAGATAAAAGTGTTATGCTTTATGAGCTTGTTGGTAGCATCTACCAAGTACATCACTAATTTGTAGTTACTTTTGGATATAATTGTTTGTGCAGGCATAAAAGCCCAAGTTGCTAGTGTTGAACAAGCAAGTGTTGAAGCTGCACAGAAGGTGGAATCTCCAGTTGTTATTGTCACCGGAGCCTCTAGAGGAATTGGCAAAGCAATTGCATTGGGGCTGGGAAAAGCAGGGTGTAAGGTGAGTTTATGTTAATTTATTCACTTCGATTATGTAAATTTGCTAGGATTGTAGGACGTAATTTAAATAGCACCACTAGGCTGCGTATGCTATTGTATGTAGTATCTCTGACAGCATGCTTGTGGTTATGGCCTATATAACTTCATGTGCTTGGTGAATGTAATAAATACAGTTTTTCATTGCCAAAGAACTGCTAGTTAGGTGCTACACCATTTGTCTTGGAACTTATCCAACATGCCTGTGGCTGGACACTGAGATTTGCTTTTCTGTTTTGTCAGTTTCCAACACTTTCTTTTTAACTGTATCTTTTCTTTGATAAGTATGGAATACCTTTCTCTAAAACCAGATAACAAAATGCAAACAGAATAATACTTGTTTATGCTAAGGTGTATTTAAGCTGAAGACAGCTTGTGAAAGTAGTTTCTCCAGATGATTTGTTATTGTATTCTAAGCGATAGCTGACTAGTAAGCTTGTGATGTTTTCTGCAAGAGATACATTATATTTCAAAAAATGACAACTGGTCTCTTTTCTGTTTATCAAGAATAAAAGTCGATTGAGTTGTTTTATGTTTTTAAACTAAGTTTTCTCCTAAGGCATCTCATAGGCTTATGTATCATGTGAAAGAAATGCCTCGCATCATACAGTATGCTGCATTGGAATTTCATGGGCACGAATGTAAATGTGCTTGTAGTCTTTATCTTGCCTTCTGAAAAACTGATCTGTTGCCAATTGTGCTACAGGTACTTCTGGTTAATTATGCAAGGTCATCAAAGGAGGCAGAGGAAGTTTGCAAAGAGGTTCTTGTGCTCTCTATATAATTTTCAGAAAGTAACATATTTCACAGAGTATGAATCTGTATTTTGTAGAGTGCTGGTGTATGTGTTCTCCATTACTTACTTTTCCTTCAGTATAGTGTTGTTTCTCTTCTACATACAATTTCTTTTCTTGGGAAAGCTACCTTCTGTTTCTCTTACAGAAGTCCTGGATTTGTTTGGACCAAATTTTGGGAAGAATCGGATTAAAAAATTGGCACTTACTATAGTTTCCATTATTCACTCGCACATGAATCTAGTTAAGTTCAATTTTAGGGTTAAAGTCTGGAGCGTAGAATTCTTGAATGTAGCATTTTAAAAAGGTTTACCTTTAATCTGGGGGCATGCCAAAATAGGTATGAAGTTGTTCAACTTGGAATGGAGTTAGAACTTCTTAATGGTAAGAAATATCTCAAGCTTACGACCGCATGCTTTCATCTTCTGGTTGCCCTTTTCCATTCTCCTGAATGATTTACTGAAGGTGCAACATTTTCTTTCCTTTATGATCGTGTGCCATAGTTGTTTGCTAAACAATACTTGACGTGGGCGAATTAAGGATAATTATTGCTACGACAACCTCAGTCGTTCCTATCTTAGTCGTTCTTTTCCTGTTATCACTTTAGTACATATTGGTGTTAATATTTAGTAGCAAGTATTGGTAATTGTCATCATGCTTTCTCTTTGCAGATTGAGGCATGTGGAGGTCAGGCATTGACTTTTGGTGGGGATGTTTCAAAAGAAGCAGATGTAGAATCTATGATAAAAACGGTAATTCCAGAATGAAGTCAATTTTGCTGGTTTTCCTGTTTGTAAAGGTTTTAGCTAATTGTAGTTGACTGGCACATTCACAGGCAGTTGATGCGTGGGGAACTGTAGATATCTTGGTAAACAATGCAGGTAATGAAATCTTCAACTACTCAATAGCACATGCAAAAGAAAATTAGAGAATGTAGAATACTAACAGGTATGCTATATTTTCAGGTATTACACGTGATGGTTTGTTGATGAGAATGAAGACTACCCAGTGGCAGGAGGTTATTGATCTAAATCTCACAGGTGTATTCCTGTGTACACAGGTCAGCTTTTAAAGCTCTTGCCTTGTGCATAGTTGATGGTCCAACTTTCTGGATCTAAATCTTGTCTTCCTGCAGGCTGCAGCTAAGCTAATGATGAAGAAGAAAAAGGTACTCTCATCTGAAAGTTTCAAATTTTATCAATCTACTGTTCTTTTCTTCTAGTTAGACCAATTTCTATCCAATAAGTTCATCTGGTTTTTCTTGTTCCCCTCTTCATCGTCTAGCTCGACCCTTTTCTTACACTTCCCCACTCCCCTCTTGTTTTCCAATCTCGTTCTCTTTATTTGCATGAGATAAGGAAAATGTTGATGTGCTTTGTTCGAGAGACGTCGGCATATTGTGATAATGGAAGAATGCGAAGGGGTTGGGAGAGCCTTGGAGAGTTTTAGCTATGTGACAACATTCCATTAGCTTGGTGAATTTTCAGTGTTATAGATATCTATTTTTAGTTACTTATCCAGATACATCAAACAGATTCATGTGAAAAAGTGATGGATCTTTATCTGGTCATTGGCATATTAGTAGTTTTACTATGTCTTGTTGTCTTCATTATTCATTCATTCTTTTTTTTCGTTGCTTCATTCTTTCATTTCACACTTCTGATGTAACCCGGTGGTTGGTTGCAGGGAAGGATAATTAACATAGCATCAGTTGTTGGTCTTGTTGGTAATAGTGGACAGGCCAATTACAGTGCAGCAAAAGCTGGGGTAATTGGCCTGACAAAATCTGTGGCAAAGGAATATGCAAGCAGAAACATCAATGTGAGTTCTGCTTAGTTCTACTCTTGATCAATAAGGACTGGAAAATGCTAAGATGCTGATCATAAGTAACTCGCTCACAGGTGAATGCTGTTGCTCCTGGATTCATTGCTTCTGATAATATGACTGCCAAGCTTGGAGCAGACATTGAGAAAAAAATATTGGAGACTATCCCATTAGGTAATTTATTATCTTTGTGCTGATCTCTCTCTCTGTCTCTCTCTCTCTAATCACCAAAACAATTGTAGTCAGTTGTTACATATGCTACTTTTCATCCTTTTTGAAGTTCTGTTTCCACATTTGTGTTGTTTCTGCGATAATCCGATTGTTAGGTTCTTGTCTTTGTATGCTTTAGGTGTAGTTGCTTTTATTTCCAGAGTTAATAATCATCTGCAAACATAGGAAATCATTTTCTTGTCCTGGCATCTTATATTTTAAGTGGTGGTTGTACTCCTTAATGGTACAAGTATGTCTGCGGCCTTATTATTTTAGTATTTCAAATGAGACAAAGACTACTTTGCCTTCTTTGCCTGTAGTGACTTGCATTAAAAAAACTTCAATGGAAGTTGGAAGTTATTATGAAAATGATCCAAAGGAAAAGTTTCAAGACCCTTTCTGCTCATCCATTATCTCCAATAATCAATATCTTTTTTCTGCTGATCAATATATACTTAACTGATTGAGTGGAAACCTATCACCACTTATGATGTTTATAGATTATTTGTAAGTCTTTTAGTTCTCATGTTCGTGATGGCATTGCCATTCACTATTATGTGGTGAAATAATTTTAATTATTTAGTCCAATCATTTTTGATAACTGGTGATCTCAGGGAGATATGGTCAACCAGAAGAAGTTGCTGGACTGGTGGAATTCTTGGCCTTAAATCCTGCAGCCAGTTATATTACAGGACAGGTGTGCCTAGATTATAATATCATTTGTAACTAGTTTCTGATAATGCACATTGTGTTTATCTCAAGGAGGCTTTACGTTCCACATTTACGTGCCATTGATATCCAAAGATGTTGCAATCTTGTTTTCCTGTTTATCATGTATGTCAACTGTACATTACCGTGAGCTGTAGCATTTATATGTTATGCTGGTCTTGCTAAGGCCCTTTTTACAGTTAATTATCCTTGATGATGACTAGTTCTTCTTTTCCTCGTCTCTCATATGTTCTCGTTCTTCAGGTTTTCACCATTGACGGAGGTATGGTAATGTAAGAGGCTATTGTGCCTGCCTTGCTTACCACCCACCTATAAAGACTTGAGTGTTGCATGTCTCAACTCACCTCGTATTTTGGAGTTTTTGCTTAAGTTAAATAGAATAATGTTAGCTTTTAAGGTAAAGTTTTTGGATGTATTGTTGATTCAATGTTTAGTTTGTCATGTAGAGGACAAGTCCTGCTAGCTCCTTGAATTTGTAGCTTAAAAGCTTGGTGCAGTATTTTTGGAGTTGCTTTCATTGGTAAAGGTTATACTAATTGCAATGTTCAATTCAGCCTGCTTTGTAGCACTTCGAAAACTCGTTTGGGCCTTGATATGATAGTTTTGTTAAAACTTATAACGCTCTTATCTTATTCGGGGGACCGCGTTGGAGAAATTTGGTGAAATTCACATTCAGGAGAAATGGATGGGCACCGTGTTAAGAAAAATGTCGGCCTAGACGAGTTGTTGCAGTCTTGTATGACATAGTGTCATAGATTGTTGTCGTGAATTTGATCTATGTAATAATTTTTTACCATATAGCCCTTCTTTTGCCTGAGCAATGAATAGGATAATCTGGTTACTAATAACTAATAAGACAAACGACAAAGGTTATCAATTAATGTGATATTTATCGTACATAAGGTTCGACTACTTAGATCTTGTGTTAAGTACTACAGTCAAAAAGAACTCTCAAAAGATGTTTTCCACGAAATAAATTTTTGATGAAAATTAATTGGTTTTATTTTTTTTTTTTGTGGGTAGGAAAATTTAGTGGTTTTCAGTTTTTACTACTATGAAAATCAATGAGTGTTCTATTCAGTAAGAGAAACGACTTTGTATTCGTTAAGGATTAATATTGTATCAATTAAGTAATTGTAAAATAGATATTTATGTCTTCGTTAAGGATTAATATTGTATCAATTAAGTAATTGTAAAATCAGATATTTATGTCCAAGGTGTAAAATAGATATTTATGGACGCATATGAATATATGGAAGCCATTGGTCACTAGGATTAGGATAACAACTTCGATCTACTCTTTATAAATGATGGAAACTAGGAAACCTTCTTTAACACCCACAATTGACAAGAGATAGTTGATATTTTCCCAACTCGGAGGTGTATGTTACATTATTTGTGATTGCTTCTTTTTATCTATGATTAGAATATTCTGTCAGCACAAGGTATAACACGTGAGTTTGATTCATAGTTTATATACATAGAAATTTCCTACCTCTCTTTTCTCCTCTAGTTTACTTACTCATCTATCATCTGTGACAATGGAAATTGAATCCCTTTTACTATTTAATTCACCTCTTCTTTCATTCGCTTTGATGTTCTCTGCCATTTATTGCTTTGGATATTTTGTACTTTTCAAGAATTGGGGTTCAAGTAGGTATGAAGCTTCAAGTTGTTTAATCTCTTCGTTCCACGGCACACCAGCAGTAATCTTGGCAATATTCTCATTGATCAAATCTCAAAACAATTTATTCCCACTTGATTTTCCAGCTCAGAACACATCTTTTCACAATTTGGTTCTTGAATTCAGCATGGGTTATTTCATAATTGACCTTTTACACTACATAATTTTCTTCCCAAAAGATTTTCTCTTCATGGCTCATCACTTGGCTACCCTTTATGTTTTGGCAACTTGTAGATATATTGTCCATCATGGTGCAGTTTCAATTCTTGGGCTTCTTGTTCTTGCTGAAATAACAAGCCCATTTCAGAATACTTGGACTTTAGCCGGATTTAGAAAAGTGGATTTACCTGAGGCTGCAAGATTTTATGAGTTCTTGTCTCCCTAATTTTTCACTTTCTATTCGGTGGTTAGAGGGATTCTTGGGCCTCTTTATGTGATCAAGATGGGGGCAGCTTTTGCAAGTGGAGAAGCTGATGTTTTGATTCCTAGGTGGGCTTGGATTTCTTGGATGGTTGTCAATTGATTGTTGCTGCTATCTGGGTAAGCATGTTGTGGGTTCTGAATCTTTGGATTGGTTTGTACAAAACTAGAGCTAATCTGCTAAAAAAGGAAATTTTTCTTGGAATCGAAAGAAATTACTGAATTCTTCTTGCTGTAATATAGGGAAAATTAAATTTAATAGAGAATGAACTTGTATATTTTTATCTCTTTAATACTGAAAACATTTAGCGAAGGATTTGGTAGTTGCCTATTTCTTCATATAGGTATGTACTATAGGTTCGAAAAGAAAAAACTTAGATAGATTGTTGTGGTTTGTAAAGATTGTTCAAAAATAATAATTCAATGGCATTGTTATCCTCAAAGGATTATTGTGATAATCTCTTTGAATTCAATTAGTCCCATCAAAAAGATTGGGTCATATATTTTGAGTGAACCACAGTGCATGTATCACTATGTCACATAATAGTTTTTTACTTTTTCTGAAAAAATATAAATTAAATAAACCATCTTACTTAGATGTTAACTCATTAAACAATCTATGTAAATTATAGTTTTGTGAATACTCTAACTAAAGGTTGTTGAAAACTTTTCGAAATTGTCTTAAATAGCAATAAAGGACACTTATTTAAAGTTGCAGGAAATTGTCTTTTACAACTGCTGAGAAGAACCACTTTGTGTGCATTATATGCATCTGAAACCTAACTTAACAATTCTGTGATAGAACTAAAACTAGTCATGGGTTCAAACAGGGGAGGGAAGCTGGAGAATATTGCCCATGAACAAACTTCAGCTAGCAAGCAACAATCGTATCTCCCTCCGCCACGAGATAGATAAATATAACCATTTTATTTAGGAGAAATTAAGGTCAAACTCCGATTGAAATCTTCATCATCACCTGTTCTTGGACCATTCATTAATTAATTACTTGAATATTTAAATTGTTTCAAGAGAACATTTTGTATTTCTTGGCTGATAGGATGATGGACCTTAGACCACCAATAGGTGATAGAACCATCAAAAGAAGGCCAACTGTATTATGCAGACCTGAAATAATTATGAAAAAATAAATGCAAATTAGCTAAATATAAAGAAGAAGAAAGAAGGACAAGAAAATTAAGGAAGTATATATAGTAGTATAAAGTTGTAGAAATTTGGTGTAATTTCGATCTAAACGTACCCAATTTGCACACCAAGACAAGCTAAATCTCTTTGGTTTGTAAAGAATGAGCCACATAATGCACGGAAGCTGCCAAAAGTTAACAAGAAAAAGTAGTAGTATTAAGTTGAATATGTACTAGTAATATTTAGCCAAATAGATGCAAGTGTTCACAAAATGCAATGGCATGAAAAAAAATGAAATAAGTTCACTTACATAGTATGTTGTTGGGGCCAAAGCAAGGCCACCAAAGAATCCCATTAGGCCTCCAAAGAAGGGGATTGCAAGGCCAATAAACATGGTCACACCTACATATATATATATATATTGGACAAGGAAGTTTAAGGTTCATTGAACAAAAGTTGCATGAAATGATCATAGTTAGTTTTGAAAGAATTAATTATATTGGAAACCAATTTGAACATGACCATCAACTGAATGCTTGCACTTACCAACATATAGAGTACGTGTGGTAAACCGAAGTGCAGTTGATGGTTTGAAGCGTAATTTCTTCACCAAGAATGTTTCTGCCATGTCAAAAACTGGCATAGCATACACCTGCAATGTTTAATTTGACGAATAAAGAGAAAGTTTTAACAAAATAATGGTAATGCTTCATGACCCATAAAGGGTAATTCTTATATATCGCGGCTTCACAATATTAGTGGGTTCCATAGTTAAGGTTTAAATCTTTTGTGAGACAGTTGTGCATGCACGTCTATAGAAGAATTTACCCCTACAAAGAGGTCGAAACATGCATGCAGAAAGTAAATGAACAAATTAATATGACCTACATTAAAGTGAGAATTTATGTTAATTAGAAGTAATTAATGAACCTGATAGCTTCCAATGACATGGACTACAACAAACATGTTAGCAGTTGCTGACAATGAGCCATGAAGGTTTTTGTAGGGTAACCAAAATGTTGTCATCAACTTTATTCCCAAATGTGTAATATCCACATAATGCAACTGGGAAGTAACACAAGGCAACAATAAAGTAAGCAAGCATTACTCCCTTCCACATTGGTTTCTTTGAAGGTTTATCTGGAGTTGAAGGAATTGTTGCTTGAATTTCCAACACCACATTATGACCAGCAAATGCAAAACCTATATCTCCCAATGCATTGAGAAAATTGAAAACATTTCCTGATGTACTTGTCTCTCTTGGAGCATAGCTCACATCTTCTATTTGTCCCTGTTTGACTGAAGCCACCCAAGCAACAGTAGAGTAACTGCAGCCAAAATATTAGAAATTATATATTTTTTTCTTTTCCGTTTCATTATAGATGCAATACATCCAGCTTAATTATTTGATATTGCTCAAAGTTAATCTATTTTAATTAGCTAAAAAATGTTAATTTTCACAAGCATTTTCAAACGACTTTTGCTATTTAAAAAAAAAAAAACCCTTTTTAAAAGGTTAAAGTTGTTCAATTGTAGATAGGCAGTTTTTTCAAAAATAATTTCATAAAAATGAAAAAGTTGAAACAAAGAATTGTAGAAATTAGAATTGACCCTATTCATATATATCTTTTCCCCTTTGAATTAATTTTGAATAGTTCAATTTACCTCAGAGACATTATAGCTGCTGACAAAGAGATGATAGATAGTGAATGGAAATTGGGAAGATGAGAGATGATAAAATGAACTGAGGCAAAAATCATGATGAAGTAAGTGAGCTTAATTTCTTGGCACTTGGGAGGTGGACAAATAATATCATGGAACTTCTTGAGTGATCTTCCTCCAGTAACCATGTAAACAATGCATGTACTAACTTCGACTACAATTTGTTGAGGTACAACAATCCAAAGTCCAAGCTTTTCACCAAAAGCATGCTGACCTAGTTCATGATACCTATCAAACCTCTTACCAGGAACCATTTCGTGCATCTCAAACCATTTGCCATAAGGTGTACAAGGTGATTATCCATGAAATAATGAGTATGGTTACACCAGGACCCCTACATTAATTTTGATAACAATTATAAAGATAATCAATTAATTTAAATATTAAGATAATAATTTATCTGCATCAACATGTGTAAATAATAAGTGCTATGCATATCCAATAAAATTTGAATACAACATTAGGAATGTTTATGGAAAGAATTTGCACGGAGTCCCAACTCACAAGTCACAACCGATGATTGAACTGAAAATTGGGCGACCAACAATAATAGGGTTTAGCTACTCACTTCGCATTTGGAAGTTACTGGATCGTATTTATGTGATAAAATTGATACTGTTTTATAATTTTATCATAAAAGTTTATCCTTGTATCACTGCCTTTTGATTTTCTCTTGATTGTCTAAAATATACTCTCTGGTCGCTTCATTTTAATTGTCGTTTTGGATTAGTGTACAAGAATTAAAAAATTTATTAATTTTTATAAATTTTGACAAAAAAATTGTTAAAAATTACTGAATTATTCTTTTACAATAATATCACCAACTACATATTTTTCTATCCATTAATATTATACTAAGGGTCAAAGATGAAAAAAATATCATTTAATGTTTAATTTTCTAAAACGACAGCTAATTGAACACAATACAAATTGTCTAAATCAAAAAATAAAATGAAAAAGGAGGGAGCATATGCTATGGAAAATACATATTGTTGCTTAAACTATTTGAATCTTTGGATGGCGTCAATTATTGGAAATTGCCAACCTTTGGCCATTCGGAAATACTAGCGTGTATCAATCTTAAATTGCAAAAGGAAACTATTGCAAAAGGAAACTATCTAAGAAAATATCCTTAAAATCATACAAATTGCAAAAGATTAGCTGGATATCGAAAGGAAATTAAAAAGAAACACCGACTAAACTGGCTAATTAAAACCATTCCTTTTACGTTTTAATAGATGCTCCTCAACCAATAGGAGCCTGCTATTTGAAATAGAAGTAGTACCTATTTTTTTACCCTTTTATTTTTCAGAAATATAGGTCCACTGCAAATGAAAAGTTTCCATTGATTGAGAAGGAACTCCTGACCGACATAAAATTTGTCGTGACGTGACTAGATAAGTTTAACCGATTTTTAATTCCATCAATTTTTTGTTGTCCATTAAATATGCCATTTCCAAATTAAACATGTAGAATTAAAGATCGAAAGGACAAATTAAAGAAAATAATAGTGTCATCTTGAACAAAATAAATAATCAAATATCTCCCATTGATTAATTAGCAATATTATGTCGATTTCCATTTAAGAATAACTACAATAATTACTCTTATTATGTGGAATAATAACGTCTCTATACATTGTATCCAACAATTAAAAAGTGAAAAAGATTTTTTTCTTGTAAAATCGAATAGAATCATATCATTTCTCATTAAAATCATTAAGCTACTAAATATATATCAGTAAATTCCAATAAATGATAATATTCATATTAATGTTTCACAAAAACATACTGGTATATGTAGCATTAATTTTGCTTTGTTAAATGACATGTGCTAATATACAGTTTAAGTACAGTATGCACCTAGTGTATTCCTACTGTGCATAGGATAAATATTAATCAAAAAAATCAGAAAAAAAAAAGGTCTGTTTTAGTATATCAATTTTGTGGACTCTCGACAAGGTATTTGGACCTTACAAAACATAATTATGAAATGGACTTATTTAACTTTGCACTAGTTTATCCGATTTTCACTTTACACTACATCAATTTTGGACATATTGCACATCGTCATACTCTCACATTTATTCCATTTCATTCAAATTTTAAATACTGTTATCAAAGTTAACAGATATTCCATCTATTCATACCACGCATCTAAAGTAGAATATTCATCAAATTTTTTAACACTATTAAAAAATGGACCAAAGTGAGATGGATCTAAAATTAAGGGTGTAATGTATCCAATGATTTAGAATTGGGAATGTAAAATAACAATTGATCATGAATTAGAGGTGCTAATGTCGTGAAATTAGTCATGACTATCTTAGATTGAACAATATTGAACAAGTGTGTGATATACACACATTTAAACATCTGTCAGTCCTAATAATAGTATTAAAAATTAAATCAAAATATGATAAATCTAATAATTTAGAGTATAATATATTTAAAATCAAAATATAAAATACAAAACTACAATCGAATACAAATTAATGGTACAAAGTCGAGTAAGTCTTTATAAAATTTACATGTTATTATATACAAATATTTACTAGTGTTGTATGTGCGTATTCATGCATGATGATTGTTTGGAAATGATCGTATTAGAGTAACTCTTGGCTATTCACTCCGTAATGTGGAGTGAGTATGGTAGTCGTTGAAATAACTAAAAAACAAAGAGTCTCGCTATTTTTCAATTATTCAACGACATGAAATATTCACTAGATATTACGGAATGTATAGTTAAAAAAATTTCGGTATTGTAATCAACCAGATCAGAGCTAAAATTAGGGAAATTAACATACCATTATTTTTTCCAAGTTCCGACATGGCGTAAGGAAGACCGAGGACACCGGCTCCAACCATGGCGGTGACATTGTGAAATGCCGAATACCACCACTTGGCTTTCCGGGCAGAAGTGATCGGAAGCCAGTCGTCGATGGCTTTCTCTTCTGCAGTTCTTCCATCATTCTGTGGTTGATTAACGCTTTCCATTATATTTGATCTTATTGATATACTATTATAGAGGTTAATTAATTTGCTTGTGAAAGTTGGCGGCTTAGCTTTATTTTTTGCATGGTTATGAAATTCGATGCACTAATTTATAACAAGAGAAGGATTTGGTTTGTAAAGAAGTGCTGTGCATGAAATGTCCAATTTACCCTCTTTTTTTTGGAGGGATAAAACGGTTTTTGGATAATTTAGAATTCGCGTATCAATTTAGACGCTAAGAATTCTCTATCTCACTTTCTATTCCATCATCTAATGAACAACTAATATTTCACTACTAAAATTCATAATCATATTCAAAAGGAAACTTATAGAAGATCTTTTTCCCAATTTAGATTACATATCATAAACTCAAAATAGAAAAATAGAAAGACTTGCCTAATATTAAGGAAAAGGTGAATAATTATTACGACACTCCTCACCATTTTTTTTAATTTTTGGAGCACTCACCAGATTTTTCATTTTTGGCTTTTTTATTTATTTATTTTGCTTTTGTCCGCGGACACTAATAAATAGTATTACAATTTACACATTGGTCGATACCATTTTTATCAACAATAATTGAAATTAAATATATATATATATATTTTTTTTATGGAATTCATGGTGATCCAATTCATTGGAAACGTATTTATCTCTTAAATTGCGGTATATTTTCTTTTCTCTTCTGTACCCCATTCTTGATTTTACTTTATGACAAAAATAATCGAGTAGGGACCTGGATGAAAAGCTTAATGTAATGAGCCAAGCAGAGAAGAATTTGTACTTCACCTGAAAAAAAGAAAAAAAAGAAAAAAATAATTTCTACTTCATACTAGACCTGTGGTAAGCTATAACTACATCTAGATGTGTATAATTTAGGGACGATTGGTGATGTAAATGGGGAGAGAATTCAAGTATGAATGAATAATTGTCAACGGCCTTCCATGACAGAAAGTTGGTAAGCTTTCCTATTAATGTGAAAACAACACATCCAAAATGAAAACAAGACGGCAAAATCATCAAAATAGTCTTTTAATGTTTTTTTATTAGAGTCGAAATAGTCTCTTAATTTAAATTTTAATTAATTTAGTCATCCAGCTAAATATTTGTAGATAATTTAGTCCTTATTTGATTGTGTTGTCCAAAACATAAGTTATTTTATATTTTTCCTCGTGGTGACGGGGTAGATGCGTTAAATTCACACCAATCACTATGCATGGTCACCCCTACAAAAAGTACAAAAAACTTATGATTTGACGACACAACTAAATTAGGATCAAATTGGTTATAAATATTTATTTAAGGTACTAAATCAACTAAAATTTAACTTGAGGGACTAATTTTATTCATTAATGGCAAAAGTTGGAGAATTATTCAAGTGATTTAGCCAAATAATGGGTTGCTTATTCAGCATTGTGACCATAAATACTGTGAATTTAACTCAATTATTTCATATTCATATTTATTGGAGAAAACAAAAAGGAGTTGCAAATTGGAGGTAGTTATATAAATATCACAAACAAAAAATCTAGTAATTCGACGATGATTATAATATCGGGTAATTCTATCATACATTTAATCCTGCCCAGATATGTTTGCAAACGAGATAATTATCTTTTCAATATAGCTGTATTTCTTTTTGGAAGACGATTAAGTCTCCTTATTTTTTGTTCCATTCAAGTCCCCGAACTTATGAAGTCTCATTTCTGTAGTGGACCAATTCGTTAACATATCACCAAACTATTTTTTATTACCCATGCTATTTGTACCAACAATTAAGAATTATTTTCCTTTACTTGTTGCATCAAAAACCAAATCACAAGATTCTGATAGTGATTTAAAAATGTCGCACGAATTATAGTTTCCAAGTCAAGGGTTCGAGGACCTAGAATTTATAAGGCTAGTGATTCCCTATGTGTATGAGTCAGGTAAAAGGGCAAAAGAAAGTCATAAAAAAATTGGAAAAAAAGAAATACTGAACCCCAGCAACTGAATAAGATAAATAATGTTATATTGTACAAATTTTTAAAGTATAATGAAATGATTTCATCACAGAATTCTTCGTAGACATTTGAATATAGGTAATATTATGGGTATGTTTTTTTTTTTTCTTCTTTTTCTTTTTTATAACTGAAGTATATATATATTTCTCATTCTTTATACACAAATATATATATATATATATATATATATATATATATATATATATATTTCTAATTCCAATGACACTCGTGAAAAGACAATCCTATGAGTCTATGACTATTCTTTTTCTTAAGTCGGTCAATTTGTTATTGGGGTGTAAAAATGCAAATGACTATGTCAAATTTGGGCTTCACGGTCCCAACGCCCATTCAACGGTAAACTGGAGGCGAACTTTTAATTAACCCTACAAGAATTCCCCGCCATATCCCCTGTTCTTCCTCGAAGACTTGTAAATTGAAACTTTTTCCACATAAAATGAACGCATTTACAGGGTGAAATGTAATTTTCTGACTTCAAAACCAAAAGGGTCCTCTAGAGAAACAATTGTACAAAGAACAAATTCATCAACGAATTGGGTTCTTGCAATTCTGACTTTGTTCTGCAGAGCAGCTCACTGAATCGTCCATAGCTAGACTTTGAGCTCCGAAACACAAATATTGGTTCATCAACTTCATGTTAAACGACGAATGATCGCGCTTCATTTTCATTTTATCCACCTTAGGTGAATGGTTGAAGCCGGACAAAGGTGAACGACCATGTCCGCGGCCTAACTCCCTTTCTCCATCAGTAGATATTGGAGACGCCCAAGATGATTGAGAATGAGGACTTGAAGGTGCTCCAAAAGATGAGTGTCTCTTTACTTGTAGGACACCATGCATTAGCCCCGCGGCAGAACTTCTTCTTAGTTGATGGACTTGGAAGATTATTTGGCAGGGCAACGATTCTCCTGTTTGTTGACAAGGAAGAAGTCATCTTTGAAAATCTCTGCCTGAGTGAGATGGGATTTACTTCCGGGCTTGAAATTCTGTATGATTCTACAGAATTATTCTCATCCATGTTGGCATTGTTTTCCATTTTTCTCTCTTTCTTCTTAAGAAAGTAGAGAAGAAGCTTCAAGCGCCTTGCTGCGCTGTTTACAGAACCAAACTTCATCTTATGCGAGTCGGATCCAGGAGCTAAACCACAATAACTTAGTTCACCTGAGTGCATATCATAATCTGTGCTTTCGATGTCAGTTCCTCCATCTGATGCATTTTCATTTCCAGTGCACAGAAATATTTCTGCATCAGGGATTCCGAAAGATGTTCCTGGACTGCCTCCTATACCCTGCATTTTCAAATGAGTAACAAGGACACTTCTTGTCTTATGGTCTTGACAATTTGAAATTCCTCCAGCAGCAGAAGCTGTCTTTGAAATCAGCCTTTTAATTAATATCTCAGAAGATGCTGATTGCGGTCGTTGTTTGAGGAGATCCAATGGGGTATTGCCGTCAGCATCCCGGATATTCAAATTTATTCCAGTAACAGACATAAGGAGTTCCACCAAATCAGAATGAATATTCTCAATAACTGCCATGTGAAGAGCAGTTCTACCATCATTGTTCCTGACATTGATGATATCTTCTATGTTTGCAATTTTACCACGTACCAACTGCCTCATAAGCTCTATCTGTCGGTCCAGTCTCCGAAATCCAGGGCTTCTGAAGCCTGCCACTGCCATGTGAAGAAAAGTGTCCCCATAATTATTATGCAGTGAGGTGGTTGAGGGAGATGAGGATATAAGAACCTCCACAACAGCCAAGTGACCCCGGTAAGCAGCCACATTTAGTGCTGTATTCCCTTGATTATCAGTGGACTTGATGATTTCATAGGATGCTAGTAAACTTTTAACCACCTGCATTAGGAAAAAAGAAGAATGATCTCAACAACTGACATCTTGAGATCATGTAACTTGCAGATTAACAATAAAGGTTCAAACTGAAATGACAGATTTAAAGTTGATTTAAATCTAGATTCAACAAGATCCATAGTAGATGTTGTCCATGACAATGTTATGCTTTTCAAGTGGCAAGGTAAAGAAATGCAAGAGGCTCAAATAAGATTCATCATACTAGTGCTCAAATTCATACATCTCTTGACAGTCAATTGGTACCCTTCCTATCCTTACATGTATGTCTCGTAAGCGGTTGCTTTTTGTCTTCTCAGAACCCATGTCAATGTAACTATAGTTTCCATTGGCAATCATGAGAACCACAGGAAGACAAAGCAAAAGAAGATAACAATATTTACGAGTCTCAGCTGAAAAAAAAATAAAAATTATCTGCTTCCGGCCTGATTTTGCCTTGACATCTTGCTGTGATTGCAACGAAACCAAAGCCTAGATATATCAGAGTTGCGCTTAACGACATTAATTTGATAGCAATAGGAATGCAAACTACAGTGAGCTTTTCAGGGAGTGACAGAGGGAGCCTTATAGCCCTATTAAACATTTCAACTCTCTTGAAAAGAAACTAAATTACTCATGAAATCTGAAGTCATGACATGATGGCATTGCTATTACTATTAAAAGAAGCATGCTACTCAAAGCCACACGACATCTTATAATAGGCATTGACACCACTAAAAAGTTCAACCAAAATGATGTATAGAGCAAGATTTCACCAATGGGAATCAAAATTTTACCTTTTTCCCTGTGATATGAATTTGGGCTCATCTAACTTCAGCCATACTTAATCTAACAGTCTAACTTCCACTACAGGCACATATCAATCTTAGAAACGGTAAAAAGCAACTATTGGGGGAAAAAACTATCTTTTATCAACATCGCTATTCACTACAATTGATTAAGTTGAACGTGGTTATCTTTGCAACCTAAGAAAATGCCAGTCCATCATACAAAATTTGACCGTAGAAGTTACCCAAATTAACTCGAGTTCATTGCCATCGGTCTTGCTTGTTAGAAGTTTCACATGAGCACCATGGAAAAATCCAGACCAATATAACACAGAACTATTTTGATCAAATTGTAGTTCACATTTTATCATACAGGTAATGCTAATGATGAGCTATTTAGGGGATTCAGTAGCATAAAGCAACAGATACAAAATAAGAAGCATAAAGCTACACTAACACTTCTAGAACAAGATGACAGATGTGAGACATAATAAACAAACTGACCTCAACTTGGCCTCTGCCAGAAGCTGTATTCAGTAGAGTAGATCCCTGACCATCTCTATAAGCCAAAACGTCTGAGCAATCCCCAAGAAGTTCTCTCAACATCTCGACATTCCCTCCTCTTGCAGCAGCATGAACAGCTCTATTCATCATTTCCCACCTAAAAACAGACGAAACATCCTGTGATTGCACCTCCACTTCCTCCCCACCATTCGCAGAATCCTTTCGAGAGAGTGAAGAATCCAAAAGTAGCCATATAAAAACCTCACAGTTCTTGCTCCTGGCACCAGCATAGAGAATATCAGTAACACCATACTCTCCTTCTCCAAACACCAAAAAGGGATCTCTATCCAACAATTCTTTAACAAATCCCACATCTCCAGCTGAGGCAGCCGTGTAAAGAAGCCAACCACCATAGCCAGCTCTTATCAGGGAATTATGGCCTTTCTTGGTTTCACACTCAAGCAGTAGTTGTCTAGCAACTTGAGACCTACATTTTGCAACATCATCAAACTGTTCCTCATCATCCCAGACAGTTTCAAGGCGTCGAATTCGACGAAGAGATGTGAGTTTGATGAGCAGATTGGTGTCAAGATGAAGCAGCTCTCTGACCAGATCATAGTGGCCATTGGCAGCTGCCCAATCAATAGGAGATGCAAACCACCACTGATCTCCAGTGCTCTCCCACCTCAAAGGGAAGTATGTAGGAGGCATTTCATCAATCAAAGAAAGCTAAAAAATCACACCATATGATGCAAAATGAGCGAACATAAAAGCAATGAAATGCACAGAAAGTTGGGAATCTCGGTATAATAAGTTGCTAGATTCAAGAACAACTTTTCTTGAAGAGGTCAAGCAGGCAAATTTATGGGGAAAGATGAAAAGGGGTGGGACAATTTGTACTAAGATTAGTTAAAAAGGGGAAAAACACAGACTTTCACAAGAATTATTGTAGTATCAAGTATGTGCTATAATGCCAAGAACAGAGGAAAAGCAGGGGCAGCTGGTGCTCAGTAAGAAAGAGGGAAAATGAGGGAAAGGTTAGTAGTTTGGAGTGAAAAAGATTCCAACTTCATTCTGCAGTTTGTAGATGAGAACAAAAGGAAAAAGACCACATGTTTAAGAGTAGATTTTTTTTAGGGGTTTTCTTATTTCCGTGGTAAAAAATAAGAGGATAATCTATAGGTATTTTAATAAAATTTTAAAATAAACTGAACTCATAATTATGTTATATTTTATTATTCAAATTTTGATCACTTTTATAAATAATACGTCGAGACAGATGTAAATCAATAACGTAGGTACAATCTAAGTCATCTCAATATGTTTAAAGGAAAATAATTAGATAAATTTAGTATATAATTTTATTTGTAAATTTTGTAATTTAAATTAAATATTATAAAATTTTTAAATCAAATTTAAAATTAAATTTCTATTAATATTTTCTATGTTCAAATACTGCACCCAAATTTTAGTAGTAGTCAAGATTCCATTTTTTATCGGTGTAAATCCACTGTATGGTATGTGCGTGTCTACGTGTAAGATGAACAGCTTCTGAATTTCAGTTCCTTGGCATAAGTGATAACTCCGTTCTTTGTGCTTTCAGCCTCTTGGTTTTGGCTTATCTGCCAACATGAACAGGTAGAGAAAGGTTGAGAAATTTTTACTCGATGAATTTATCATATAATGTTATAAGATTCTTTAATTTAAGATATTTTATATCAATACATATCGCATTATTTATTTTTGTAGAATATTTTAAATCAAGATATTCATAATATTTCTATATCATAAATTTGATTCCAACAAAAATTTTTGAGAAAGGTTATCCGCTAAGTGATAACAGATAACTGATGAGAATTTGACAATGATTTGAAGCGGATTGAGACCCCCAAGCGATCTCAATTGTTGCTTCACAAGTCAATTTTGTGTGGATGTAATCTAATTCTTTATTTAACTAAGGTTTTGAAACATTCATCGGTAGATTAGCACCGTGCAAGACGTTCGTAATATAGTATTATAGATTTAATTAATTTTATAAATAATTATAATCACTCTTGTAGTTGGATTATGCTTGAAGATATAGTCATTTAATTTAACTCTCCACAAAAGATTTATATAAATTCACAATCCAAGCAATGTTGTGAGTTGTGATATGTCAATCATAGACCACTTTCACGCGTTATTATTAAAATTCTGCATATTCTGGCTGATTTGAATAGATATCATTTTTTTATTTCGCTTTGCGGTGTTGAATATTTCTCGCCACCGCCACTACTGTAAATGCTCAAAATAAATCCGTAAACAAACCACACCAATATCTCTTACTATTATTATTATTTTAAAGGGTAAAATGTACCGGTCATATACAGGTTATTAATTTGTATTTTAACCCGTAATATCTTTTATAAATCAATAATTAATCAAAGATTATGGTAATCTAACTATATCGTAAAATGTCCTATTGTATTTTATTAGCTATAAGTACGAATAGATAATTTTGTTTCCGAAAACGTTTTCAAACCCACCAAGCAATGATCAACATGTTTTGTTCTAAATGTAGAGTGGTTTTTTTTGTTTAGTCATATAACTAGGAGATTTATACGTAAAAATAAAATTAAATCTTATGAAATCTTATTCATATTGATTGATGTCCTTTATTCATGAGATTTAATTTACACGACAGAATAAGTGAAGTAAAAAATCGATATTATTCCTTAAATATATAGATAGGGTACTGTCTTTTTGTCTATTTAAATTATTATGTTGTTTTGGAGTCTAGTGTTTTAGTGAATGTGTAGATGCATGGATATGTGACTATAGAGACAGACATTGAAAGGTGACCCATTGCTTCACATGGCATTAATTTGTTTTGGTCACGAGGTGCTTTAACCTTAATCATTTATTATTCTATTAGTACAAATTAGCCAACAACTAGGTTCTGGTTCTTTAATTTTAACCAACATTGGATCGTGAGCTCCGATTCTTTAAATTCATTTCCACTTTTGTCCGATCCCGTGATCACATGAAGCCCCACATCCCTATTTACTGCTCTGAAATACTACTACTTACAAATTAATAAAAACCCATTTAGTATACAGCTTAGTATTTAGTATCATGCTGCTACTCAGTGAGGAAGAAAATGCGATTTTATCCAGCTTTTGAACTTATTATTATGTTGTACAATTGTTATTACAAGGTAAAATGTGTGAGGGGTAGATTTCTTTGTAGATGGTACGAGTTCTAAGGTGAATGAAGAGGTAGAATTATTGATACATGTCGAGAATCAAGTTCCCTTTCTACAACTTGTGTAATTAAGTTCGTTATTACGAGTAATTCCTATAAAAAATCTTGAGTAAGTAAAAAAAAAATACGAGTGTAATAGAAACATTAGTCGACAAAAAATAGAAGTAATCAACGTTCTCATAATTGGATACCTTTTCTAATATGTATCTTCTACAAAAAACGCACATATGGATATGCATGCATCTCTCAATGATAGCCCAACGAAGACAACATCAAACAGTCATTCCGCGAAACAAGTTAGTGTGCTATCTTGCCAAAACTGGAATTGATCTTTTGGAAGAATTTATACATTTATTATGTAATAGTTGTTGGATAATGAGAACTACGGAAAATTTTTCATTTATTTCGCTCAAACAGGAACTATTGAAAACCTCTATTAGTTGTCCATGAACTAACGAGAAATGAATCATTTTTCTAAAATAGAGAGAGTTAATTGGTTCAAAAACAAATATTAAACATATTCGATAGTTAGTTATGATCAAAATAAAACCCACAAATCTCAAAACTCTGGTGTTAGATGACTTGCAAAACGAGGAGAGTTAATGTCCCTCGTTTTGTATTTGAATGGTTTATTTAGTAATGCAATTTCCAGATTTTCTACGAAATTTTTTTTTTTTTGTGGAGGCAGGAGAAGGCGTGAAAAGAAGACTTTCTAAAGAACTGACGATAATACCACGCATTTAACTGAAGGTGGGTTGGGCCGCGGTGACGACGTTGCATCGGAGCTAAAGGCTGTTCCATTCAAATAACTAAGACAAAGATTACCCACAATAACACAATTTTCACCACAGACATCTTTAGCCTCGACTTCCGACTTGAGGTTTATGGGTCTGAGTCAAATTGTAGGATATCTGGGCCTTCGGCCCTTTAGAAAAGGTGAGAGGAATTAAAGGTCCAATCATTGGGCCTTGATCTGTCCCTTTAGAACAACCTTGATAGTGGCCTTTGCTGATGCCTTGATTTCTTTGAGTGGGCTTCACCGAATGCCTATTGTTATTCAGATCAGTGTTGGAGCACAATAAAGGACCACAAACTTTTTTGTAACTCAAATATTTTGATCTTTTTTCTTGAACTAACTAGGAAAATATTTAAATAAACTCGATTTTAGACTCCATCAATAGACATTGTGACAAGATTAAATTTTAAGAAATATTGTTATATCAACTATTGTCATATGTTTCATAAAATTTAATTCACATCACATGATTTAAAGTGATACCAAAGACCAAATTTATTCAAATATTTTCTAGCTAACTTTACCTATGATAGCGAGTAGAATTATGAACCATAATACATAAATGGAAAATGATTTACAAATATAAAAATTTAGAATAATTTGTTAAAAGCTAATTCACTAGACAAAATTATATTAAATCATCAATTATTGATTTTAGATACTTTGTAAGATTTTATTATTTCGTTCCTATATCTAATAACATATAAGTGATTTTGTCATATTGTCATTATATATATATATGGGCATTAATACATATAAATATAGGCATTAGAATCTTAATGTTGTTTTGTAAGACTTGCATGGAGAGTAAAACGGATAAATTAGCCTTTATTTAATTACTTTTTTAAGAAGTGATAAATAATTTAGGATAAATCAAAATAGAAATAGTGACAAATAAAAATGGGACGAAGGACGCATGTATTATGAATATACTTTTATGAACAATTAGCATCTTTTGTCTATAAAATATTTATAATTGCTCTATGACAAAAGGAGAATTAAGCATATTTGTAACTTTTTAGGGGTCAATGCTTTACAAGAAATCAATTTTAAGAAATTTAAAAGGAACAATTGTAAAACAATTATAAAAATTTTAAAATTTTCTGGGCTATTTTACAATTTTTCCAAAATTGCTCACCTGAATTGCGTGTAGCTTCGCCAGTGTCTTAAAAAAAAAAAAAAAAGAATTTAATTTTTCATTTGAATCTCTTATAAAAGTCTGATTGTATAACTTATATTAAATAAACTTTTTCCATTAATATCTATCTAAAACTTTCTTATACGTACTTATGATGTAATTCTTACACAAGGACAAGACAAATCATTCAATAACTAAAACAATTAAAAGTATAACAAATTTACAATAGATTCACTTTTAGTGATTAATAAATTCATTAAGGAAAATAATTAAATAACACTTCAAAACATATGAAAATTTTATAATCTTGTCAGGAATTATACATTATATTTTGAAAACTTATTCATTACAACTTTTTTAAAGTTAACGAGATTATTTTCTTGATCGAAGTAAAGAACATCCTTTAACACTATGCAATTTTTACAGGGGAAGGGGAACAAGAAAGAAATGTTAGCAAGTGATGATGGCTATTAATCAGAAGTGATAATATATGGATTTCAAACAGATACAACATCAGCAACATTAACAGTTTCACATTTATAAACGAAAGATTTACTACCTAACGATTTTCATAATATTAACAGTTTCAAAACTTCTAAATACTGAAGTGATGAACACTTCAAGCCATGTAAACGCAAACCATGAAGAAGATACAGGACTTCAAGAACACATTAAAAATATCCATTCACATACTCTCAACTCCAAATCTAAGAAACCATAAAACCAAATTAACAAAATATAAGATCTTCCAAATCGGTGCATTTCAATCACAGAATTTTTTCACATTGAACCTCAGAATTATATCTACTGTATAAGTTAGAGAGAAGACAATAATTCTAGGAGTTAGGACGACTTGTCCCCAATATATGACAAACTGAATATGTGAATCAACAATACATTATTTCTATAATTAAACTCAAGTTGGAAAAAAGATTTGTTTCTAGCTAGTAGAATCAAAAGCGTGAAAGTCACGATCCAAGTATATGGAGACAACAAGAGAAATTTTTAGGTGACTTGAATTTATAATAAGGGTGTGTTCGTTCGGAATGAAAATATTTTCCATGAAAGGTATTTTCCTGGAAAATATGTGTTTTTTCTATCATTCTTCGGTGTTTGGTTAGCAGATGGAAAATATTTTCTAAATTATTTTCTAGTGTATTTGGTTGAGAATATGAAAATATTTTTTTAGCAAAAAGTGTCATCTCAAAGAGAAATTGTGATATCTATTTTAGACTCATTTATATCTAATTTCGATTACTAGGATCCGATATCTGTTTAGCGATTAGAATAAATAGATCGAATATGATCTTATTATTCTAACTCGATTAGAATTGAATCTAATTAAAATATCTAATAATGGAGTTTTTTTATATAGTACATATATATATGTTATGCAACTTATCAATATAAATTATATTTTTATTGTAAAACACATGCATAAATATTAATTATGAATTAAATCTTTTATTATAATCACAAAAAATATATAAGAATATAAAGTTTCTACATAAAAATTTTAAATTTATAAAAATAATATCAAATTTCAGATTTGATAATATGGATTCAAATATAGAAATAATATAGATCTAGTCTTAAAGACCTATCAAATATTCGGATGTGAATACACATATACTAATATCCAATCCAGATCAGATGAGTTCACATACCTTATTCAAAACCAATAATATTTCAACAATATTTGTTATGTAAATGAAGGGTAATATATATATATATATATATATATATATATATATATATGTATGTATATATATATATATATGTATGTATATATTGATTGGATAGTAGTAGTAATGTTAATAATACAGTAACTCTTTGAGGAATAAAAGACCAGCAAGAACCAATTAAATAGCCTGTAAAACAAAGAAAGATAAATAAAGAGCACTATAATCCCATATAAAAGAGCAATATTGCCTATAGATCCATTCAAATATGTACAGTAGCAGTAGACACTAATAAAAATAAAAGTCACCCCCAAGAAAACAAAGACAATGTGGGAGACAAATGCATTCCCAACCTCATCTAAAACAAGCACAATTGATTCAAAAATAGTTGAATATATAAGCAAACAAAACAATCTCATCAATCATCCATAGAAGCTCAATTCACAAGTGCTTTAGCCAGAATTACAGATGTCCAGGCAGAATATCTATTAAAAAATGGTTCAAAACAGTCAAACAAGAAGTCTTTCCATAATGTGAATTAGTTATCATATTCTAATACTAAGCACAAAATGCTAAATCCTTTTATTTCTTGAAATTATACGAAACTTTTCACTTTTTGCTATAAACGCCATTGCAAGCATCTCATTTTGTACCAAATGATCAAAGACAACTGCAAGAAATTCATCATCATAGCCTTTCATCTTCATTAATTCAGTATATTAATTTACAATCAACCGGTTGTTACTCAGCTTAGTTAATGCAGCAGCTACTTCACCAAATTTTTCTGAAATTTTTTCAATTTCATTGTTTCTTCAATTTCTTTTACGATGCTGTTTTGTGCCAGATGTCGAATCAGCTGAACTTGGTATGTCTTTCTCCGTAAGAACTTCCTCTGTGTTGTCCATAGTATCATCCAAAGTGATTAGAGTGTCCAACCTCACATCTGTAAATCCCTTGGCAAAACTTCCGGTTGCTAGATCCTTGCCAACCACACATGTAAAAGCCATCTCATTGTACATATTAATTTTCTTATTAATGTACTTGTCATAAGTCGGATTTTTTTTTAGAAGAAGGGAAAGATAGAAGAGACAAACATATTTAGCCACACATCCAGGTGAATATAAATAAATCATATAAAGCCATGTTCATATACCTCAAAAGTAATAAAGTTGTACAAGGAAGAGGATGAATACAAACCATAGAATTTTGTTCTTACTCAGGCATTGCCTTATCCAACTCCTTCAGAATAGTGTTATGGTGGCAAATGGTGTACTAACATAAGAGTTAAGTCAAAAGAAATTAATTATCAGACTTCTAACTATGCTGCCACATCAATGAAGTGCTTGAACCATCATAGAAACCATATTAAATATGGTCATGATAAACAAACTCTCATAACGAAATAGAATCCCTTATGCCAAACCCCACTACAGAAATAATGGACTTCTCAGATAAAAAAGTCTACACTTTTCATCCTTCAATATCCTCTAAAGCTCATTCTAGTGTTTTGATTCTTAAAGCATGAAATAATAGCGTTTCCACAAAGCAAGGAGTGAAGCAGAAAACGTAAATTGGAGCAAACATAGAAGCACTTTAGCATTATAGATCGGAACTCCAATAATTCATCAATGAATTAAAACACGACTTAGAAAACGAAAACAACGCTTAAATATATAATTGAGATCAAACAGAAAGAAATAGCTGTAAGTCTATATATATCAGACACTGAGATTGCGAAAAATGTGAATAGATGCTCCAAACATAAAGGAGGATAAAGAAAAGTTAAAAGGCCATAAGCACAAAAGCAAGCTGAACCAGCAGCAAAACAGGCAGCAATGCAAAAGTCTGATTTGCATTATCCCTAAACACATAGCCATAATCACATCTGTATAGAAGCACAGTTTGCACGAAGGCTCCAGAATAGACATACAGAAGAAATTCATATTTATTTTTCAAAATTAATAAATAAATAAATTAAGAGAAGAATAAGAATATTGATGAAAATACTCGAACCCGAGCAGTGTGATTAGCCGCATTGCCAGGGTAACCTTATTACTCGGATGATGAATAAAATTATTAGAACCATCCCCTTGGGTTTAAAAGTTTGTACAGTACAAGATTTTTAAGTACATGGTGTTATACTGTACAAGCATTTAAAATACAAAAAAATAATTCCCTAAAAGCAACCGTACAATTTCCCAAAGTTATTAATTAATAATAGCTCCAAAGAAATATTATCTTTTTCTTTGATTCTTTATTTCTTCCTATTTATATTATGGGGAAGGTGGTAGCAAATAGTCGGGTTGGGCAGGGATTTGGGTTACAATTCGACCCGCTGAAGATATTGTTGAACTTGGATTGGACCTCCATAATGACAAATGGGGCCGGAATAGGCCCACATATGCTCAATTTAATCAAATAGACTACTATTTCAAATAAATAAACTACTACTATTACCACAATTATATATTTCTTCCTTTTTTTTCTTTTTTTTTTATATAAAACTATGGTAAATTGACTAATAATTGCTTTGATTAGTGTGATTTTAAAATAATAATTAACTCAAAATAGGAAGAAATTTTGTAGAGTATTAACAAGTGGAAGTTTTAAAACTATCTAAAGCAGGGTAAAATAGGAATAGACGAAAATAATATCAATCAAATAGGGGATCTTGTTTTATTATATAGTACTAGCATATAAACTTGTGCTATGCACGAGTGAAATATATTTAACTTGTAAAATAGAAGTATATTTAACTTGTAAAATAAAATAATATTAGTAAAATCATGATGATGGCATCTTATTTTTAATAACTAAAATAAATTAAATAAACGGAATTAAGTAATAATATTTGTAAGTTATGCAATATAAAAAATTAAAATTAAAATACAATTAAGGAAAATGATTATATATTTAAAGCCTTTATATTTTTATCCTATAAAAAGTGATTAAAAAGTAATTTTATAAATTAATTATACTGTAGCTTGTTCTATGAATTATTTATTACAATATAAACAATTAAAAATAATAGGACGAATTAAAGAAAATGATTGTTGGGTATATATTTAAAGTTTTTATCCCAAAAAAAATTATTAAGAAATATTTTGTCAAAGTATTTATTTAGTTTATATTTATTTTTTAATAAAAAAACTACTTGTTAGTTATGAAGATAAAGTCGTTTTTTTTTTAATATTCGAAGAGTTATCCAGTTTGTTTAATTTGTTTTAAGTTAATACATGATGAATACAAATAATTAAAAAGGAGGTGAGATGGCATTTTCTTGTGTACTTTCACTAAGAGTGGGTTTGCTTCTATAGATAGGTATTTGTAGGATTTGTTTTGGACCTCGTATTAATTAATTAAAAATATTAAGCATCAAAATTTTAGAAAAAGAAGGGCAAGTCAACTGACACGTTCGCTTTAGGGTAATAATTATAAAATGGTATTTTTAGAAAAAATATAATCGAGACTCCGTATTAATTCATTAAAAATATTAGGCATCAAAATTTTAGAAAAATAAATTTTGCGTTAGGGTTTATGTTGTATTTTATTAAGAAAATTACAAAAGTCTCATGTTAAAATTTGGCTTTAATTCCAAAATTATTGAGTTGCCCTAACCCATGTAACAAAGGAAAGTTAGAGACAAGTCTGCCCTGGACAAGAATGTCATACTATTACCAGCCTCAAGTGCAAGGTCAAATGGAGGTATGGATAGAGGCTGGGTTGTTGCCTGTTGGAGTCCAAATAAGAGTACAGTGTTTGAGGTACATAGAGATCACGAGTATTGGGATTTGTGATTTCGGCAAAGGAAACTCTGTCATGAAGTAGATCTTGATTATTTACTTTATAATATAGAATAGGTATGACAGTCGTTGAAATGATTGAAAAGTATATATTGATTATTCACTACTTTTTAATCATTCAACACTTACAATACTTATTTCACAATACGAAATGAATAACAAAATTTTTTTTCCTCTCCTTGTGAAGGGAGAAGGAAGCCATCAAATACAAGCCAACACCAACACCAACACATACACAAACACAACAACAAGACAAGCCTTGTAAAAGCATAAAGTTGGCTAGCGATGTGAAGTTGTTGCACTATCAAGGTTATACTAAATTTGGTACCTAAGTTTCCAAGCTAATGTTATACTATCAAAGTTATAAATTGAAATTTCATGGTCCATAACAGTTTACAAACAATCCCATTACACATAAATGCCCATTTTAATTAGAAAACTAAGCACACAAATACAGGCATAAGAAATTTTGAAATGATATCCACCATTTCTCATTTCAACAATTCCAAGAATTCAAATACTCTTAATTCATAATAAAATGATTGAACAAGATTAACACTAATAATATTCCAAACAATCCAACAATCACTCTGATTCATTAGCTCAATGTACAAGAAAGGTGCAGGTCACCATAAGAAAAGTTTTCTGAGAACAAAATCAGATCACACTATAACAGGGTGCGTTCAACAAAATTATCACATCATGCGATTACACAAACAACCAGAGCAAGTGGAATGACATTTCAAATTGTGTCTTAAATACTAGGTAAGTGGCATACAACCCTCAACATAATTCCTCCATTTCCCCAATAAATCAGTACCATCTTCTAGCCTTGACATTATAAATTACTATTATTTTGTTCAAGGGGAACAAAACTCGTTGGGACCAAGCTTTCTGTCTTGCCTGCCATGGCTCTTGGGTAGATATTGAAAACAATCTGAGCAAACATAGTCCAGACAAAATGTTTCTTCATATTCACCATCATTGATACACCTGCCACACTGAGCACAACGGGAAATACAGAGCGCACATGCCCTGCACAACTGAGTATCATGTTCTTTCAACTGACAACCCTCAGATGGACAATCATAGACCAGCCTCATTTTTTGGCATATTGGGCATACTTCAACATCAACAGTACGCTCATCATCACACAAGATATAAAATTTTCCCCTAAGATAAAAATGTGGCTTGCGAGCCTTTTCCTGTGGCTTTTTATCTGCACTCAGCAAGAGCTTCAAATCTTCAACATGTTCGTGTTTGTGTAACACCATAAAGTCCACCAATCCGCAGGTACCTTATACCCTGGGAACCTTTGTTAAGGTTGAAGCCTTTCAAAATATTAACAATACCCTCAATGCTCAGTCGTGTACATCCAGGAACACATAACTGCATGAATCGATAAACAAGCTTAGAAACTTAAAAAATCTCTGGCAAAATAGTAACACGAGGATAGGAAGAATATGAAGTTCCAGACAGAAGAAAAGGGCTGCAAATATACCAATCATGACATGATCAAGAGGAATGATATGTTTAGATTCCTCAAACTGAAATCTAGATCCATATAAGAACCTTCTCATCGATAGATATAAACATCTTTGTGATTTTCGTTAAACACCTCAGCATAATGCATTACAAAGCAGTTATCCATTTCCCATTTTACAAGTCAGGTGCTAATGTTTTAATGATTAATGAAGTTGATATAATATTCTACAGGAAATTATTCAAAATCAACAAAGGAAATTTTCTTTACAATCTTAACCTTCAAACAATATTACAGCTTCAGCACCTTTCAATTGGTAATTAGCAAACAAGCATGAGTGGGATTTGGGCTCTCAAATTCTTACTTTCAAATAAGATTGAACATTTGCCTTTATACACTATGCTCTGATAGAGATGTACGCAGATAGAAACTGGC
Source organism: Cinchona pubescens (assembly GCA_025175665.1). Lineage (NCBI taxonomy): Eukaryota > Viridiplantae > Streptophyta > Magnoliopsida > Gentianales > Rubiaceae > Cinchona > Cinchona pubescens. Next base: position 1,922,755 of record JANKKI010000141.1, read on the forward strand.
CGTGTGTTCGTCAATGTTTCAGAATTCTCATAAAATCAATGTGCAATATCTATGTTTTAACTTTAGTTAATATATTTGATTTTCTTATGCAGGAAAGAACAAAAAGTATCAAAAGAAAAGGGAAAAAAAAAAAAAAAGCAACTTGGTCAATTCTAAGTACATAAATTTCATCAACAAAATGCATGGGGAAACCATCATGGCACTTATTCAACCAGATTTAGCTAAGCAAAGGTTACTGGCCAAAGGCATGATTTGCCTGGCATGACATTCATACAGATAAATCTGCAAGTGCCATTAAACAAAGTCAGATGTAATGTATCAAAGTATTCACCATTAATGTGACACTAATGTCTCTCAACCACATAACAATATGCAAATAAATAATTAGTTGGATTAAGAAGTAGCTAAAACCCCAAAAGAAAAATGAAAGGAAAGATAACCTTATTCAGCCGCGGATTAAATTCAAGTACACGCCTTAGACCACCATCAGTGATCCTTGGACACTCCACCAAACTCAGGCATTCCAAGTTACCTTGTGCCCTGCTTGTCAATTGTAGAAGAATATCATCAGTTATCCTCTCATTCAAGGGCTGCTCAATGTGGATGTTCCTCCATAATAGGGGATCACTTCGAACTGTATAACACAAGGACCTACAGACCCTTTCCACTGATAGCAGATCCTTAACTCCCAGATAACCAAGAGAGAAAAACAATGCTTCATGAGGAGATCCATTATCACAAACAGGACTACATGCAGAAACCTCAGCTTCCCCTTCAATCTTAGGTGAAGATGTACCAACACCCCCATTGTCGAATCCAACAATATTCCCCTCAAAATTGGTAGAATCAAAACTGGACAACATAAAGTGTGGGGCTGATGCATTCCCCGCATCTCTCTCCTCAGTATACTGATTAATCTTGCCAGCCGATTTAGGCTTCCAGTTAGCCTGAAAATTGCCAGGAATCGACTGGAATCTCATCGCACTTTTCCATAGAAAACTAAAACCTGCAAATAAACCATAATCCTCATTGCCCACGCCAACATTGTTCTTTGTCCCATGACCACCGTAATCCCCTTCAAGATCCTCAAGCCAACCAGTAAGGGCTGTGAAGGTGGAGCTTATGTCCATTCCAAATGGATCAGAAGGTAAAAGGTCAATAATATCCTCAGCAACTGATTCTCCCGAGCTACAACCATCAATTCCATCCCTTGCACAATCAATGAACTCCTCAATTTCACGACTTCCATTCTGTGGTATAGCAAAACCCTCGCAATTCCTCTCAGGGATACCCTCGACAAGATACCCATTAACAATCCTCAAAGGAGATATCAAATTATCCTCAGCTATATGAGCCGGGAAAATGGGCCGAAATGAGAATAATTCAAGGCCATTCTTAATTCTCTTCCACAAAAAACGATATTTACTTCCTACTTTTCCCCAAATAAACTCAAAAGATACAAATCTAAACAACAGGAGCCAAAGAAAAGAAGCTACAAAGCCAAGATTCTTTTTTTTTTTCCCCTCCTTTGTTTTTTTTTTCAGATTTTTTTTTTTTTTTTTGGTGGGGAAAAAATAATAATACTACCTAGTATTAACAAAATTAAGGTTCAAAATCTAGGAGGATTTAACAAGAAGACCCTCAATTTATCTATGACAAACTAAAACAACGCACCAAAAATTTCACTGAGTTTCTTGTATCGAACCCTAAGAATTGTTCTTTTTTTTCCTAGATTAGCTTAACAAAACTAATTCTGAAGGAGTCAATTCAAACAAATAAAATTATTTATATACAAAACGATTAATGAATTCACTCAAAAAAATTATCAACCTAGGATTTTCCGAGAAAAATCAATTAAACCAAAACCCAAAAAAAAGATCTAATTTTGTCTCTTTTAAAATAATAATAATAATATTACAATCTATTTTTTTAAAAAAAAATTAGGGTAGAGCAAATAACCTAACTTGGAGCTCGTCGAGAACCCAATCGGCAGAGGAATCCAGCGACTTTTGTTCAAATTATATCAATTAATTAATTTAATTTCCCCGTGGAAATTGATTTTGAAAAATAGATGGACAAAAATCTGTCGATCGAGCTCGACAGAGCCAAAAGAAAATGGAGAAGAAATGGTAAATACGGAAATTGGAGATAATAAAATGAAAAAAAAAATAAAAAAGTGGGGAAATTTCTACAGGATGAGATGGTGGCGGCGGCGGAGGAGGAGGAGCGAGGTGGAAGAGAGGAGGGGGCGATAGAAAAAAGTAAAATTTGGAATTTATTTTAATTTGCACAATAGGGAAGTTGATAGATGGGAATAGACACGTGTATGGAAAGAAAACAGTTGCGGTAAAAGTCGTGGCGGGAATTGGATTCCTGTGTTTTAGAGAACCCGTAATTGTCGATCATTACTCACGTTTGAGTTTTGTGTTGTGGGAATGGAAAAATAAAAATTACTACTGTTACTGTAACTGTAACTGTAATCAATTATTAATTTATTTTTGTTATAAGTAAATACTGTATTCGTTTTAATATATTTATCACATTTAATTTTTTTTATCAATATGTCAAGTTTTTAAAACTTATTTTTTTATAAAATTTTAAATTTTTTATAAATTTTAAATTTGATGTCATAATATTTTATACAAATTTCATATTTGTTGAAAAAATTTTATTAAAAATTAAATAAATCTATATGAATTATTGATTACGAAATTGATCCACTTGATCAAAAAAATTAAACTGTAATAACATAAGAAAATTCTATGGTTCCATCCCGTTGACTTTATGAACTTATGTTGCACAAACTTGTAAAACACATTATTTTGTACTATATAAATGCTTAAAATATAAGACCATAATTTTCTTAACAGAATTTTAAAATTTTTCAATAAAATAAGGGGATGGAGAGACTGGAATTATTTTTGTTATAAATGGCTCCGTTCCGGTTGATGAATTATTATTTTTGCATATTACTATTTAGATAGTTACTGTAGTATTTTTTATGAAATATACTGGAGATAAAAAAGATAATTAAAAATATATTTAAAATAATTATAAAATATTATTTAAAAAATAATAAAAAATTTCTACATCCAAACAGTTACGTCGGGCGTAAGATTCAAACTATTCATTCATTTTTTGTTTTTTTCCATTATAAAAGTCTTCGAAGCTCATTTTAAAAGGCTATCATTAACTTGCTTGTTATATTAGTATATATATAAAAATTGGATATTTATAAGTAAATTAAATGTTCTATATTAAATTTTGTAACTAATACAACTAACTGAATCTCTCTTAACCGTTCTCGCTCGATCCTTGAGTTTTTAACTCCTTGTTGGAGTTTTTGAACTTTGAGAAGTAGAAAAAAGTATTGGGGAATTCTACAGTTTCCGTTGAGGAAATCATTTTCTTGATTTTAAAAATTCTTGTACAGTACAAATTTTTAAAATATATAGTATTATACTGTACAAACTCTTAAAGTATAAGAAAATTATTCCCTAAAAAGACAGTAGAATTTTCCAAAAATATTTTACATGGTCAAAGGATTATCATTACATTAGTTTTCAATTACTATAGTTTTACTTTTATCTTGATTTTATGATGGAAGTTTTAATAATACGAGTACTATGAAATATTCTCAGCGGTTTAGGTTGTGAGATAATGTGGTTCAATTATGGGATGAAACATTTACTTTTCTAATTTTATTTTTTGATTTATTAATGGTTTGAACACTATACCATCTTGTAGGAGAATATCCTACTAGATGTTGGTGTATATATACATATGTATTTTAGTTTGTAATATAAGTGAAATTTTAAAATAGATTTAATTTAAGATATTATTTCGTGAATTCTATAATCTATATTTAATCATATGAGTAATTATCTAAATTTAAACTGTGAGTTTTTTAACTATATTGTGAATTAGAATGATTGTATAAATCCACCTAAAAATGTCTTCTAACATATGTATTCGATATAAAACAATAAATAAATGTTTATGTGTGTACATGTTTGATATATCTAGTTCAATTAGCGTCACCAAATAAGAGCTTAAACTCAATTGACAATGGTCATGGTATACATCTTGGTTTGTTACACAAATGTGCTTCAAGTTTTCACCTTGAGCTGGAATGAAGTATTGTAATGGAACTCTATAAGGTTATGTTGTTAAACTGGACCAGAAGGTGACCTAGTGTATTGTTGGATTTGCGATCTAATCGATTCAACTAATTTAATCGCGATTCACTGATTTGTTTTTCCTTAAATTTTTACTTGGACTTTTATTTATAGATAAAAATTATGAAGTTAATGTGTACAAATCGAGAAGTGGAGATGACTTTTTGATGGAACTCAATTTTTTTCCACATTATAGATTACGTGTTCAAAACCCATCAACTACAAATTTCTCCATCCTTTTATTTTTACATATTACAAAACATGCAACAAAATATATATATATATATATTAAGAACCTTCATCTTTTCTATCTTTTTTACCGCCACCACTCCTCTTTGCACACCAACTCATCCTTCCCCTCTATTTCATCAATCACCTCTCCTCTCTTACTTTCCCTATCTGTCTCTCCCCTCTACCTCCTTCTCACTAGGCTTGTAAAACAGGTCGGATCGGAGTTGGATCTAGTATATCCAGACCTAAATCCGATTAATATAATTCGAATCCAGATCTCCGAAGGGTCTACAAAAGTAGATCCGGATCTGGATCTTAATAATTTTTATAACTTTTAAAATTATATATAAAACTATTACAACTTATCGAATTTTATTTTATTTTTAATTATACAAAAGTATTGACTTCATAATTAATATTTATGCATGTATTCTACATTAAATATAAATTAGATGGACAATTTACACAACATATATGTATATATGCATATAAAATAATACTAATATGCAATAATTTTATTATATATTAAATATTTTAATATCGGATCTGGGTCTTAAACGAGTCGGAACACCAAGATCCAGATCTGACCCGTTTATTATAATAGTTAAATGGGTCTGGATCGGATTCGATTAATCAAAATTTGCTATAAATCAAAACCCGAATAAATGGATCTGGATTGGGTCGGGTCCGAATTTAGACCCAACCCATTGACAGGCCTACTCCTCACCCTTTCCTTTCCCATCTACCCCACCCTCTTTCTCTTGCTTTATGCCTCCCCTATCCCGCCTCCCTCTCCCATTCGTCCCCTCACCTCTTCATCTTTCCCTTTGCCTCCCTCGTTACCCTTCCCTACCTCTCCTCCCCTCTCTCCTCTCCCCTTATAATAGATCTAATTTTTTTAGGCTCTTTGAATCTTTTTTTTTTTTTGGTGAAATTTGTCTTAGATATGATTAGATTAGTGGTGAGTGTGATGAGATTGGAATGGATTGGTGGTGATTTTGAGAAAATTTTGTTGATTTTGCTATGAATTCTTTGAAAAACTCAAAATCAAATTTGACCAGAAAAGAGATTCAAATAATTTTTATCAATTTTTCAGATTTATCGACTTTCGCTGATTTTTTTATAATTTATTATTTTAATACTCAATCGAACTAGTATTATGTTTGGTTTGCGATTCAACCGATTGAATTGATCGGGCCGATCCGATTTTAAAAGCACTGGTTAAGGTAAGTAAATCTTACATGGAAAGGAAAATTGTAATGGTAGTAAGTTGACTGTATGGTGTGGTGGCTTCTTTGAGGGGAAGAACTAGGCGAGACAGTCATTGCCCTTTGAAGATCTAACAAGTTAAGTGGGTAGGCAAAAATAATATGAGTTATGTAACAAAGAGCCAAGAAAAAACAAAACAAATTTGAAACTTTTCCTGCAAGTATTTTGGACTGGATTTAATTAATTAATTAATTAATAATTTGGAACACGCATGACCACGAGGGATGGATGTTGACCTTAGTAAAAGTAATGATAATTGTTTGGTGAACCATTGACCAACCATTTCTTCCTTTTCTTATTGTGTATATATTTTAAATTTCTGGAAATTATATACAAAATTACAATATTGTACTTGCTAAGGAAAATATGTCCCTTTTATTTACTATAAAGTTTAGGAAATAAAGCAACCACTTTTAAGTTGTCACATAACATATTCGCAACCTTCATACATGCGTGGAAGGCTCTCCAAATACAAGGAAGTTTAGGTGAGATCAAGTTGCACTAGAAATAATTATTAAAAAAAAAAAAAAGAAAGATTCAAGCTCATTTTCATTTCACCTACCATTTATCAAACCTACAACAAATGTGACATAATGTCCCCTCAAAGTTTCTAACTAAATCATTAAAAGCGAATGAAAGAGCATGTAGTAGTGTATTCTAGTACTATCATACAAATTAGCTTGGTTTGGACAACCAATAATATTTTTTTTAAATAGTATTTTAAAATATTTTTTGAATGTATTTTTTAATTATCTTATTATTTTATAATGTTAAATTTTAAAAAGTTATACAATACTTATTTTAAGTAGTGTTGCCCAAAAACCAATAATTTAGTATTTAGAGGATTAGACCATTTAAATATTCAATTTTTCAATTGTATACTTATCGTGTTTACATGAATAAAATATTGACATCTGCACTATTTTACAATACATATGATCATATTAAAAGTGTGATTCATGCCAAAAAAGTAATAAAAGTATGACATATCCAAAACCCAAATTATGAGAAAAATATTTATTAATCTTCAACTGTATAACAATTAACAACTAAAAATTAACCAGCCCAACATTGCTTTGATTACCCATTAATCCCCAACAACAATCATAATACTAGCATAAAAAATTTAGGTGTAGGGTATATTAAAATTTTCACCCATAAAGTTATTTCTTATTTCCACTTTGGATGTTAAGTTTTCTACTTCACATCACAACTAGATTCTAGGTTGTTGAATCCCAATTATAATTAACATGTTTTGATAATGACCAAATCGCACTAACAGTTTGAAAATAAGTGTGCAGAAAAATAGGGACACATTTTGGACGTAAATGATTGTCCGAACACAATTAAGAAAACAATCAGTAAAACTTTACGGACGTTGATGATTGTCCGAAAGAAAGTCAATTCGGACGATGATAATCGTCTGACACAAAGGACCTGAAGTCTCGGACAAAAAATAGCGTCTGATCATACTTTCAGAAGATATCGCATGGACCGGACGCAAGTTCGGACGCATTCTCGGACGTCCGAACAAATACCCTCAGAGACCAGACACAGAGGCCATGCATCGGACGTCCGAAAGATCCAACGGCTAGTTTGTTCGGACGCACACTCACAACATCGGTCGTCCGAAGACCAAATGGCTAGTTTCTCAGGAAACAAAAAATAGCCGTTCCAGAACTGTTGGAAGCAATTTTTGAGCTTTCTATAAATGCCCCCCAGATCTATAAATGTAAATCATGAAGAATATAACTATTGTATTCAATACAAACACTTGTAAGAGTTATTTGGGAAGAAATAGGCTAAAATATCGTGAGTTGTATTGGTTTGATCTAGTAATGTAGTTTTCTTGGCTCAACTAGAAGGAATTAATGTGAGCAAGAGTAGACTAGTGAATGATCTTCAAGTGTGAGAGTGGAGGGATAACAGTGTACGAAAGTGAGGTTGTTGTGTAAAACCCTTTGGCTCAACTAAAGGGATTTAGTTGGTGTGAGCCTATTTTGTGTACAAGAAGGTTATTGTCTCACCTTCTTTGAGGAGGCACTACTAGTAGAAATACTCCAAACTTGAGAAGGTTAGGAGTTTGGTTTGATACTCTCTATCTCTATCTTTATATTTGTTTTCTAAGTTTTAATTGTTGAATATATATTATATTCATTTGTGCTGAAGTGTTTATTTGTTGCATTTCCATTAAACACATTAAAAAGGTTTATTTTTGAAACAACCTAATTCACCCTCCTCTTAGATTGCTTTTGGGGTCAACAATTGGTATTAGAGCATTGGTCTCTTTATTTTGCTTAAATTGTATTAGAGTAAAGATCATGACAACAAATAATGAGTTTTATTTTTAGAGGGACATTCTATTTCTAAACTTCCCATATTTAATGAAATTAATTTTGTTTTGGATGGATAGAATAAATTTTTTTGTTCAATCTATTAACATTGATTTGTAGTATATTATTTATGAAGGTCCTTTTGAGGCCAATATTTTTTATGAAAATACTTATAGATTAAGGCCTAAGATTATATTTGAATTAAATGCACAACATAAAGTAAATTTATCTTTAAATGTTAAAATCATAAATATTTTGTATAATACTTTGGATGCAAATACATTTTCTAAAGTAAAAGGTTACAAATCGGCCAAGGAGATATGGGATAAATTAAAAGAAATCCATGAAGAAAATGAAAATATGAGAGAGCAAAAGAAATCATTTCTTGTGGCTAAATATGAATTCTTCAAAATAAAATCTCATGAGAACATTGACAAGATGTACTGTAAGTTCAATGATATTCTAAAGGATTTGAAAGGTTTGGGTAAAGAATATTCCTTAGGTGAACTAAAGAATATAATTTTTTTGAATGTTTTACCTAAGGAATGGGAATTTAAATCCATTGCCATAGAAGAATCTAAAAATTTGAATTATATACCTATTGATTCTTTGATCAATTTTCTTACCTCATTTGAATTGAAAATGAAATACAAGGTACAAGATGAGGAGGAAGCAAGGGCCAATAGGAGCATACCATTAAAAGTTTCTCAAAATAATAGATGCTTCAAGTTTGGCCAAGAGGGACATTTTGCAAATGAAAGCCCATCCAAGAAGAAGAAAGGATCAAGGAAGCCTCACTTTAACCACTTTCAAATTACATGGGATGATTGTAATTCGGATGAAAAAGTTGAAGAAGAATATAAGGACGATCAAATAGCTTTTATGGCACTTGGCAATAACGAGGTATTCTTTAGTTGTGATTATTGTGATGATTCATGTGATAATGATGATGATCATGTTGAATAATTTATTTTTAAAATGCATGAATGTTTGAAAGAATCGTATGCTAAGAATAAATAGTTAAAAATTAAAGTTAATACTTGTGCATGAAAATAACTCATTAACAAAAGAAATGATATTTTGAAGAAAAAATTTGATGGAAAAACCAAGATCTTGGAAGAACAAGTTTCATTGAAGAAGAGATTATATGATCTTTATAATATTTTGAGAAAGAAGAAAGAAAATTTTTTTGAAAAGAAAAGAATTAGAAATATGTTTTTGAACAAAAATTTTATCACCTTTAGAAAAAATGATTTGTGTTATGTTAAATCTAAATTTTCTTTTTATGGCAATAAAAATATTATTTGTAATTATTGTCATCAATATGACCATATAAAAAAAAAATTTGTTATGTTAAAAGAAATGAAATATTAGGAATAAATTTTATTTGGGTGATTAAGCATATTATTAACCCAATTGGATCCAAAAAAGTTTGGGTACCAAAAGTTGTTGCTTAACTTTGCATGTAGGTATGTTTGAAAGAACACCAAGGAATTCAAAACAGATTATCAATGGAGTCCAGGTGTTTAAGGCATATGAGTTAAGGTGACATTGAAATGGGTAACCTCTAAAATTTTGTGTTAATAATGTGCTTTCATTTATTAAGTTGAACTATATTCTCTTGAATGTTACTCATCTATGTGATGATAGGAAATATGTATCCCCAATTTTTGTCTATAATAAGTCACTACTTGCAAACGCAAAGGGAAGCATTCTATTTTTTAAATGGATTATTTTGCAAGAAATTGCATCACACTTGTTTCATTGTTTTGATTATACTTTTTGGTAAGTAATGAGCGAAAATTATTTTGATCCTAATTCTTTGCATAAATTCTCTCATATCTTATTGAATACATATTCTTGAAAGAAATAATTGTTTTGCATAACTTAACTTATTCTCCGTGTACTCATGTGAATTATATTCATATTTTATGGGGGAGAATAAACTTAGGGGGAGTTTAAATTGTATTATTTTTCTTATGTTTTGATGATGCCAAAAGGTGGAGAAATAACGGATAAATTCTCCATCTTCGTTTGTCTTGTACTTCATATTTTATGGTTATTTTTTGAATTAGTCCAATTAATTTGTCATAATCAAAAAGGGGAGAGATTGTTGAACCTTAGTTATGATAATCATGTTTTGATAATGACCAAATCACACTAACAGTTTGAAAACAAGTATGCAGAAAAATAGAGAGTTTCGAACGTAAATGATTGTCCGAACACAATCAGAAAAACAACCAATAAAACTCTACGGACGTTGATGATTGTTTGAAAGGAAGTCAATTCGTCCGACACAAATGACTTGAAGTCTCGGACGAAAAATAGCGTCCGATCATACTTCTAGAAGACATCGCATGGACTGGATGCAGGTTCGGACGCATTCTCGAATGTCCGAACAAATACCCTCAGAGACCGGTCGCAAAGGCCATGGATCGGACGTCCAAAAGGTCCAACGGCTAGTTCGTTCGGACGCACACTCACAACATCGACTGTCCGAAATACTAAACGGCTAATTTCTCATGAAACAAAAAATAGAGAAGCCGTTAGAGAACTGTTGAAAGAAATTTTTGAGTTTCTATAAATACCCCTAACTATGTAAATGTAAATGATGAAGAGTAGAACTACTGCATTCAATACAAATACTTGTAAGAGTTATTTGGGAAGAAATAGGCTAAAATACCGTGGGTTGTATTGGTTTGAGTAGTGTAGTTCTCTTGGCTCAACTAGAAGGAATTAGTGTGAGCAATAGTAGACTAGTGAGTGATCTTCAAGTGTAAGAGTGGAGGGATAACAATGTACGAAAGTGAGGTTATTGTGTAAAACCCTTTGACTCAACTATAGGGATTTAGTTGGTGTGGGTCTACTTTGTGTACAAGAAGGTGATTGCCTTACGTTCTTTGAAGAGGCACTACTAGTGGCAATACTCTAAGGTTGAGAAGGTTGGGAGTTTGGTTTGATACTCTCTATCTCTATCTTTATATTTGTTTTTTAAGGTTTAATTGTTGAATATTTATTATATTCATTTGTGCTTAAGTGTTTATTTTGTTGCATTTCCATTAAACACATTAAAAATGTTTGTTATTTGGGTTGCTTTTGGGGCCAACATAGGTCTGCAAAAGTTTTAGTATTATATGCACATGAAAATTAATCCAACTAAACACAATCATAATATTTGAAATATACAAAAAAAAAAAAAAAAAAGTCATTCGACTATTAATAATAACTCAGATCTACACAAATTGATTATAATGTTCACGAACTAACTTTAATTTGGTAGACACTGCTAGGTGGGTAAGATAAAACTTTAAATAACTATATCTAGAATAAACGTAAAAACAAAATGTTCAAAATAAAACATTGGTGTATAAAATGTAAAGTGAAATTTTTTTAAAGCTGCAAACAGGGATTATTAGTCAAATAATTAAGTACTACACATTTGCGTTGTTAAGTGAAAATTCTTTGTTACTCACTATGCAATGTGGTATATGTATTATAAACCGTTAAATAATTAAAAAATGATAAAATTCATATTTTTTTTCAATCCGATTATTATATCCATTTTATATTGTAAATGAGTAACCAAAACTAATTTCAAGCCTTAGCATCAAACACTAGGAAAAATTCTTTGTTATTCACTCTGTAATGTGAGATGTGTATTACAAATCGTTAAATAATTAAAAAATAATAAAATTCATATTTTTTTTCAATAATTTTAACAATTATTATATCTATTTTATATTATAAATGAGTAACCAAAACTTATCCAAGCCTTAGCACTAAACGCTAGGGAATCCGTCAAGCCCAAACATTTTAAATTCATTTTAAATTCATATCAATTAATATTGCTGACCTGGCGTTTTTTGTCAGACGTTGAAACCTCAATCCCTTTAGCTTTCTTTCTTCACCAAAAAATTTCCCTCGCATTTGCCGTTTGCTCAGAAAAAGCCAAAAAAAATAAAAAATTAAAATTCAGCAGCACACGCAGTACACGCTGAAAAACACAGTGAAAATGGCGGCGAACGAAGAGAAGAGAGAACGCAAAAATGGTAACCTACTATAGTTGCTCTAACCGGAGCCGCTGCTCTTCTGGCTATTGCGGTCAACTTCGCCGTATCTGCTATGTTATCACATAAAAGGTATGTAAAAAAGGTTTATTCAATTTTTATTTCTGCCTAAAATAAAAGCTTTAAAAATCGTAGTACATATTTTCTGTTTGAGAAATTTCTGAAATTTAATTTGTTTATTTTTTTTATGCGTTACACATTTTGGTGGTGTATTAGAGGTTCGAGGATCGAAAGTACTAATAAATCTGTCTGCTTCGGAGATTTTGAGATTAGCTGATAGAGTAATTGCAAAATCGAAGGCTGTTCATGATGCAGTCGCTTCTGTGCCTCTCGACAAGGTCATAATTTTGTGTGTGTGTGTGTGTGTGTGTTTTTTTTTTTAATTCTTATCATTCTTTTTTTTGGAAATTATTTGGCATTATGTGAATGGAATAGTTCAATTGACTTGAATTGACCTAATATTTTTCATCAGTTTATTCAAAATTTCAATTTCATGTCACACTATCATTCGACATATTTAGTTGGTGCTCGAATCACGATTGCTATTAGGAAGGCTCTAGGTTCGGCTACTTGTTTATGCTTGAAAGGATAGACCATTGAGTTGTTTTGTGTAAATGTGTGCATGCACGATCATAGTGGGTGAAGTTTTGCGTGTGCTTCGTGGAGGAAATTGTGCAACAAAATTTTAACTTTGTAATGCTATTTGAATTAGTCAGTTTGTGTGTCTAGATTTCACTAATATTTGTAACTACAATCATCTTTTCGTTGGTAAATTCCTTACCATTTTTTTGCAGGCCACTTATGCAAATGTTGTATTACCATTAGCTGAATTGGAAGCACAACAATTTCCCCTTGTGCAATCTTGTGTCTTTCCAAAATTGGTATCCACTTTTGAAGATGTACGAAAAGCAAGTGCTGAGGCTGAGCGAAGGATCGATGCTCATGTTTCTGCATGCAGGTTTGACGATAAATATTTGTTTTTGTTTCATGGCTTGTTTCCCACATGCCATTTAAGACAATCTTGATTTTGGAAGTACAGAATCTGGAACAACCAGCTTCTCAGTCAATTTTCATTTTAATTTTGCATCAAAATGTCATTCAGTTGGAATTGCCAACTGGAGGATAGCCGTACTTGGAGCCTAAACACTGTCAAACCGCTGCAGTAAAGGGGCCCTTAGGCTCTCAATTTGTTTACTTGTTTAATTTTATCGAAGTTTCTATTTCCTTATTAGTTTCTCCCCACCTTCAGGTGTTCTTAATTGGTATGGGATTCATGTTCTTCTAAATTGGCCTGCCATTTTATGCACCATCTAGACCGATCAGAAAAGAATATTAAATTTGTTTCTGAAAATAATACTTATGTGTGGAATCATTTTTATTTCACCCATATCTTATTTCTCACACATTTATAAAACAAATTTTTGTTGACCAAAAACACGGTTATAAGAAAATCATCTTGTACCAAAGATATGACACAAATTTTCTACTCACAATATTAACTGAAATCTTATAAAGATTTGGTAATTTCATAATGTTTTGTATAGTAGATTGCTGCATTCATATCACGATTCAAATCATAGCATGTGATTCATGTTTCTCATGGAACTCGTATCCCTAATTTATACTTTTTCTGGTGATGGGTTTCCTGATATTGACACCTCCTCTATCATGCTTTGAGGTGCCAAAATTTTTCAGTGGTTAATCTCAGACGATGTGATTGGCAGGAGATATCAGATCTTTTCATAATTAATCTTCTGATTGTATTTTTAGATGATGATTGCGATGGAATGCATTCATATCATACATTCTTTATGTATCCTTGCAGTAAGCGGGAGGACATTTACCGTGTTATTAAAGCTTTGATGGCTAGAGGTGACTGGATGAGCTCTGAAGCTAAACGCTTTACTCAATCTCTGGTATGGGATTGCTATCTACTCGAGTGTTATGATTGGATTGTTATCTTTCCGAGTGATATGATGTCGAGTTGATGGCAAATAACTCTTGTTGTATCTTTCTTAGAAAGTGACTGGTAGCCCCTGAAGTTAGAAGCCTATCTGTTACTTCTTAAAATTAAGTGCGCATTCTCTTCCTTTGTTGGAGTCTGTTAACATTGAAAATTGTCCTGTGGATGACATGAATTCTTATTATCTACTAGATTAGTAGTGCTAGGAGTTCTAACAGGAGAGCACATTTCGCAAAAACATAGGGCGTGTTGGGATTCCCTGCTTGAGATTAATTGCTCTGTTACTAAATGTTTGGAACTTCTGGTTGAAGCATGTCATTTTTCCAACGGATATATTTATTTGTTTAATATTCAGTGACAGGTTCAAGATTTTGAGAGGAACGGCTTACATCTCACCTTGACCAAGAGAGAGGAACTTCAGCGCTTGAAGACTCAACTAGATGAGCTGAGCATGCGCTACATCCGCAATTTGGATGATGATAGAGCATGTATGTATTTTAGTGAGATTGAGTTAGCTGGGTTACCACGGGAGTTCCTCAAGGTTAATATGATTAGAACTCATTTTGCACGTGCCTTTCTTGTGGATACAAATTAAAGTCATGATCTTTGGTAGATTTATTTTGAGGATTTCAAACTACGTATTTCTTTTGTATGGAGTAATTGCTACTTACCAAGTGATAATGTACTGGTCCCATCATATTGCTTTCATATTTCTGTGCAGACGTTAGATGAAGCTGAAAATGGTAAATACAAGATCATTTTGAGAAGCCATTATGTATCACCAATCTTGGAGCTCTGCAAAGTAAGTCTATCATGAAATCTGCATTTTAGTCCACTAACCCCGCCTTTTATCATTTACAGCTGTGGTAGTTGTCCTCTGTTCTTTTAGAACATAATCTTCTGTTGGAATCAGATCCTCACAAAGGATTCATGACATGCATAATATATGTTTTCCATGATTAGCAGATTAAAAACTGGAGATATGTCTGTGTTTCTCAAATACAGTTGACCAATTCCATCTCTGCTAGTCATTTTTCTTGAACTTTAAAATCGTCACAACCCACGGAATATTCTAAATGATTAAGAAAAAGGAGATAAAAGTGAACTGTACAGTGAGGCAAATTATGTATCAGTAGCGGTTTTCTCCAAAAACATAAGTTGAACTAAATACAAATTTCTCCATACCTGTAACCACAAATGATAGGGGGGCCTTTGAAATTTACATTCTTATGGGCCTTGGATCACGTGTAAAGTTTCAGCCTTCGTGCTTTTGTGCTTTTGTCCTCCACTTGATAGCTTTGAAGTTCTCGTTTACTGCTGCCATAACATATCCCAGTATGTCACTGACTCACTGTAACCACAATTCCAATAGGATGATAATAGAATATATATATATATATCGACATTTTGGATGACTGAATAGAGCATTTGATATTCCTAGCTCCTCGAGTGTTATGTTTATTGCACTTGGATTTTGACTATAGCAACCAAATGCTTCATAACATATTTGATAGGTAGGATTGACGAGGAAAGCTGTGGCTATGGCTTATGGGAGGAGATCTGCCATAGAAGCCAATTTTGGCATCTTAGAGAAACTGGTAAAAAGACCACATACTTTTCATTGCATGACTACTTTCATGGCATTCCTTGTTTTTAGTAACTTAGCTATTCAATAATACATGATTTTCTAAAAGCAACTACTACTGCCATTGCATATAAAGAATTCTTCATAGCAAAGTTGCTTAGATGACATCAAAATTCTTGTGTGTCCAACAGAATAAACAATTACCTCAGGCCAAAGAAGTGTTAGAATCAAGATTATCAATTTTGAAGGAGTTGTTTATAGCTTTTTCTCTTGTTTCCTGTAATTCCATCCTTCTCTTTTCTGTTTCTGTTGAATATATAAAGGAAAATATTCAGAATGCAAAAAATAGATTGGGATATTACATATGTGAAAAATCATTTTTCTCATGGTATTTGGGTTTTGTGCGTTAATCCTTCCTTATAAATATTTCATTTGTACATTTGTATGTGTATAAATGTATTTCTAGTGAACTCCTTTGATA
Source organism: Cinchona pubescens (assembly GCA_025175665.1). NCBI lineage: Eukaryota > Viridiplantae > Streptophyta > Magnoliopsida > Gentianales > Rubiaceae > Cinchona > Cinchona pubescens. The sequence goes on from JANKKI010000141.1 coordinate 1,938,862, forward strand.
CTTCGCATTTAATTTTTATGACTAGTATGAATATTTGTAGTTAATTTCATCTTCAAATGTATAGCTTTTTATGTGATTAAAATTAGACGATAACCGCTATCGTCTACAGCATATATACATCACCTATCTCCTTTCTGCTTATATAAGCCAGTAATTGAATCTAAAACTTTCCTATCTGTAACTAGAAGCACCATTTGTCTTTGTAATTGTCAGATTCAATTAAGGCACAAACTTGCCAGATTGCTTGGATATTCAAATTATGCAGATTATGCTATTGATCATGGTATGGCAGATTCGTCCGCGAAGGTCTGTAGACTATATAGCATTTCTCTATTTGATAATTGTGTTACCTTGGGTGGATTTTATGATCTTTTTTCTTTTGGGGGATTAAACTGAAACTTCGTTTCCAAGTTAATATTTAAATATTAAATGATATTTTAGCTGGAATATTGATAGAGTTTTCATTTCTAGTATTTTGGTTAAAGTATTGGATACCTTTCACAAAAATTAGTTTCTCATGCATGGAGGAATGTGAAGTAATTGCCTTTTCAAACCTTTCTTTGTGTACATAAAGATCTCGCATCCTTGATTTCTGTAGTTGTTTGTTTGGCTAATTCTTCTCCTTAAATTTGATGAATCTTATACAGAAGAATATAATTGCAACCAACTTCTGCAAGGAGATGTCAATCCCAAATATTATTTAGTATCTTTTGGCTGCTAGATTGCTATGCATCGCCAGAATATAATATTATCCTGCACCTGATTGGAAAATTTGAGCACAAGTTATGGACTGACATAGTATTCTCATGCTTTTGTTCCATGCTGGTATGTGCAATGTTGCCGATGGTTTCTGATGTCTGAACTATTTCCCTGTAGGTGTTTGAGTTCTTGGAGGATATCTCTGGAAACCTAACTGAACAGGCCTCCAGCGAACTTGCTATCTTAAGAGAATTGAAGGTTTGTTTCAGATCTATCTATACTTGAGGTGATGGTTGGCCTCTCTGTTTTGCTGGCAGAGTTATTTAGGTCTATGATTCTATAATGCGGTTGCATTTCATCACTGATCGTCTCGAGTTTCTTATGATTCAGAAGCAGGAGGAAGGAGATTTAACCTTTGGAATTGAGGATCTACCATACTATGTCAAGAGGGCCAGAGATCAACAGCTTGATTTGGACATTGGAGTTGTTAAGCAGTATTTTCCAGTCAGTTTGGTTTTGTCGGGGATCTTCAAGATATGCCAAGATTTGTTTGGTATTGTGAATTGTGATATCCTTGGATAATGATTTCCTTTTGAGGTTATTTGCCTCACCTATGATACCATAACCTATTGTTTTGGTCGTTCAATGAAGGGTTAAGATTTGAGATAATTGAAGGTGTAGATGTTTGGAACAGCGATGTGCAGCTTTTTTCAGTTTCCGATTTAAGTTCTGGGGAACTCATGGGTTACTTCTATCTTGATATTTATTCCAGGTTCAAATTACAATTCTAGAATTGCTTTTATCTGGTTGCTTCTTTCTATCTGTATATGTCATTAACTCACATTCATCTAACACTAAAATCTTCTACCCTTGAGCAGGGAGGGAAAATATGCTCATACATGTGTTGTGGCTCTTCAAAATGGCTCATCACTTAGTTGTGGGAGACTGGTATTCTGAGAAATGATATTTTTTTCCTTACAGTTCAAATGTCTAATTTTTTGATTTTGTTATGTTGTTGGCACCTAGATTACATGCTTATTTGAAGCAAAAAGACGCCAAAAATTGTTATGTTTGATAATGGTCTCTCTTGCAATCCCCTTGACACACCCTTTCTCTCTCACACACACGCAGACAAACTCTCTCTCTCTCTCTCTCTCTCTCACCCACCCACACCCCCGTGCGTGATCCATTTTGTTTTTGTCATATCATCATTATATATATATATATATATATGCTTTCCTGATGAGATTTGCCTACCGTATATTAGTATGCACCCATGTCTTTGAGTTGGAATTAAGTCATTATATGATGCACGTGATAAACATATTCCCAATCCTGTTTTGTAGCTTAGACCCCTTTTCTTTGGTTGATTTCTAGTCGTCTTTTATATGTATTAGTAAAGCATCATGTTTGATGGATTGTTCCTCTTCTTGTTTGGTTATACCTGGAGCTTTACTTATCTATATATTTTTCAGTTGTTATCTGCTCAGTATCCTTTATTGGTGTATGACACGAATGTAACTTATGATTTTGATACATATCTTGTTTAACATCATTTTAACGTATCCAGATTCCCGTAGCACTGCTTATTTCACAGCTTGAAAAGGAGGTGGAGGGTCATCCTGGGTTATTGAGATTTTCTGAAGTGGTTAATCTTTTCCATGAGTTTGGTCATGTGGTACATATTTTCAATTGATGGAATTGTTTGCGTTCGCTACTTCTATGTTGCGGTTCATTACTTCTATGTTTCGAAACTAGATTCCGCTACATGTTATTTGGTCATATGCTATGCTATCCTCGAAACATTATTAATGTGTCCTAATCCACATTAATTTTTTCGTTATTTGTTGAAATGATACTCTAGCAAAAATTTTCTGGTTATTAATATTATTCTGAGAAATTACCTTTTTCTACACTGCATCCCAAAAAAGCCATTTCATGTTTACTATGGCTCACCTGAATATGGTCATTAGACAATCCTGCGGCTATTTCGCCATTTGTTTAACCAAAATTTGAACCTATATCTCTGCTATTGTGAAGCACATGGTTTAAAGGGTTTACTATGGCTTTTGGATCAAGACAGAGAACTATTTTCCCTAAAGTGGCTATTAGAGGTAGTCCCTGTTTGAATTAGAGGTGCAGAGAGCTTTTGGGACTGCAGTTTTTTTAATAGGTCTAGGGAACTTAAATGATTCTACTCATTCTGTCGAGAATGATTTTTTGAAAATTTAGGTAATAAATTTCACCATAGGATTGATATGCATGGACAAAGTCCGATGTTTCTGTTAAACTATCTTTCCACCTTTTATGTATTCTTAGCTTTGAATCCATGTTTCCTACAGTAGGTGATTAAATTTCTAATCAAGATTGATGCTAACACTCTTTTAGGTTCATACTATCTGCAATCGTGCAACATTTGCTAGATTTTCAGGGTTGCGTTTAGATCCTGATTTTGTGGAGATCCCTGCCCGGTTGTTGGAGAACTGGTATGCGGTTAATTGAACTAAATCAAATTATTTTTATTAGGTAAAACTGTTAGCTTATCTTTGCCTATTTTGAAAAATTTTGTGGCCAGGTGTTTTGAGAGCCTCTCTTTGAAACTAATATCTGGTTTTCATCAGGTGCTACATTCTATTCATGTCTCTCCATCTGTCATTCTATAGATTTCTACTTTTTACTTCTGAGCCAGTTGTCTGAATAAATCTACCCTATTCTCAAGGCTTTTTTGCTTTCTTCTGAAACTTGATATATCTTACGAGTCTTGGCCATCCTTCCACCTGTCTTCTCTCATACTTCCATGGCTGTAAATATGGCTGCCATAATCACTTCAAGAATCGGTTGGAGATCAAGATTGTTTCCCTCTTTTAAATGCTATTAGGTTCATTTAGTGAGTACTTTGTGTAGGATTATATGCAACGATTCTCATTTTGTAACCTTTCGTAGGATATTTCAAAGCCCATAGATGATAAAATTTGTGAATCACTGAAGCAATGGCGATGCTCCTTCTCGGCATTGAAATTGAAACAAGAAATCCTTTATTGTAAGTACTATATTTACTTTTCCATCATGCTGAAAAGTTTCTCTAATTCTCTGCACTGTGAAGTACATCCATCCTTGTTATGTTAGCATTTAATATATTGACGCTTTATATAAATATCAAGTTCTCTCCCTTACTCTATTCCCCTAGAAAGGAAGATTCTGCTACTTTCCATGTTTCAGCATGGTGGCTGGTGGAACTATGAGCTTTCTTGGAATATTTATTACATTACCATGTTCGAATGTTGAAAGGTCCTGGGCATATGGCATTCACCAAATGAGTTACAATGAAAAGAAACAGAATACATAGATCAGAAAATTGGCTGCAAAAGGATCTTTTTTTTTTCTTTTCCTTTTTTGGGGCTGAGGGGGGTTGCGAGTTGGTGCAACTGTGCAATGGAAAGGTAGGTTTGTATTGTGGTTATGATTATACAATCATATAGTGCTTTTAAAAGCTTTCCAGCTTATGTGATTCTTAGAGGTTGTTAAATGGTAAGCTTTCCATCGGATGAGGTCCTCTAAAGATCTCCATGGCCTGCTGAACTGTGGTTGTTAGCACAAGTAATCACTTAACAGTCGGGAGATTTGAACATATGTTGGATGTTTTCCTTTCCTTTGGAGAAAACTCACACAATCTGTCATATGTGTTGCTTCTTATTCACTCCTTTTGTTTGGTCTAGAATTTCATTCGGCAGATATTTCAACTTGTATTTCTATCTAAGGACTACATATTCTAATGGCATTATAGTGATAAGTAGTTATTAACACTGTTTGAGACTACTTTATGAATCTCTCAGAAGTTGTCTTCCAGGTCTTTTTGACTCAAATTATACATTCAGCTGAAAATGTTGACATGGTCGGACTATATAAGCATCTTCATCCAAAAGTAAGAGTTGTCAATGTAGTTCAGTTTTGTAGGAATCCTTTGCCAGGGTATGCTTAGCATTGGCTGCCTTTCTTTCAGGTTATGCTAGGATTGCCTGCACTGGAGGGAACAAATCCAGCCTCATGTTTTCCTGGTTCTGCTATTGGCTATGAAGCTACTTGCTACCGTCGCATTTGGAGTGAGGTCTGAGTCAATCCTTTGTATTATCCTACTGTTCAATTAGTGAAATAACACGATTGCACTTAAGTTATTCGTATTTTTGGTCCACAATGGTAATGTTCTGTGTGTAGCACATTTGCCGAGATATTGCCATCATCATCTGATGCTAAATTATTAGAAGGTTTTGCTCTAGATATCCTGGACTTGCATAGTGACATAGTTGCACATCCTTAGGTGCAGGACTTAGGTTTAGAAATCTGTCATTTGTGGGTTGCTGTCTCTCTGATTGTGCCACATTTGCGGCAGACTGGCAATATAACAGCTCATCAAACCTAATTATAACACTGAACATGTTGACCTCAAGAATAGTTGGGGAGATTCATGCTTTGGTGTTTCCTTTGGAGTTTGGACATGGTCTACTTGGAGCATTGAACTATAGCTTCTTCGTTAATAACAAAAGTTCCTCTAAATGCATATTTTGGAAAGCAAGATACTATTAAAGCTATAAATTTTACATGGGTGCTGTACCCGTCTTGCAAACCTTAAAACCTTCACAACCAGAGGTCTCATGCTCTTGCTTTCACTTATGAGTTGGTCATTCAGGTTTTGCTAATAGTAGATAGACTCTGAATATGATGATACTGCCTATTAATTTCATCAATAGTCTGATGTTCTGTTGCCTTGATAGGTTTTTGCTGCTGATATTTTTGCCTCAAAATTCAGCGGTGATCTTTTCAACCAGTACACAGGCATGCAATTCAGGAGTAAGGTAATTGAGATGAAATGAATTTGCCACTCTACAAAAAATGTTAGCCTAGAAATTTGTGTTTTAGTAAGTTTTCAAGCACAGCTGTTCAGAAACAGATTTTACAATTGGCCTTGGATTGGCGTTTTCTTCCACCAAAAAAAAGGGGAAAAAAAAATCTGCTCAACATTTAGCAATTGATTGCTTAAATTTTCGTTGAAAACTGATGACAGGTATTCGCTCCAGGAGGGGAAAAGGATTCTCTGCAAACACTTTCAGATTTTCTTGGGAGGGAGCCATCGATGCAAGCCTTTCTTGACACCAAAGCTGATACAAGCTAGTTTTGGATGACCTTTTGATTTTCTTCATGTAAAATTGGCCAAGGTCCAGAAATTTTGTATAATTTCCAGTACGTTTTATCTATTACCCTTTCGGCTTTTGTAGAGAGGATCTTTAATGGATTCGGTACCCTCCCATGGCAACATAACCATATGAAATCTATGATCCTCTTTTGTCAAAAGATGATGATAGTATTATTATCACATGAATTTATTGACACTTTTACCATATCAACATCAGTGCAATTAAAACTAGCTGAGCTGGTAAAAATTTGTTTGCTTGATACCCCCTTGTCTGATGTAAAGAAAGTATGGTTGTGGATACTTATCAATGGTCCTCGCGGATGATGCAGATGTTTCATAGGAAAGAACTACAGGAAACATAATTATTGTGAGAAGTTGGAGAATTCGAGAATTGGAGAATCATATGGTAATACAATTCTTTCAGAATCATCTTCATAGATTGGTTGGTGGTTCCAGAAGCAGGCCTGGGAAGTCACAATCAAGCAGAAACAATTTCATAGCCATTCAGACACGTCATGTTGACTGATTTGCTTTTAGGTTTAGACATCAAAGTACAGGTTCATGTGTTTTATATCCGTTTAGATGGTAATTTTTTTAAAATTATTTTTTAAATAATATTTTATGATTATTTTATACTCATTTTTAATTACTTTTTTTATCTATATATATCACTTCAAAAAATTTAGCTTACAATATTTTTAAAAATAATTACTATCCAAACGGATTTGATCGGCACCACTGTTCCAAAGTTGAATCGTTTTTGCTTACTAACAATTAACAATGTACCACTTTTTTTTTAAAGCTTTAAAAACAGACTAGCATTTTTTACTTTCAAGCTTACTGTTCTCCTTCAATAAGTGAAGACAGGACTCCTTCAATAAGTGATTTTCTTTCCTTTGTACACTCGTTTTTTTTTTTTTGGACTTTTCCGTCGGCAAAAGATTAAGGATAAATTGTCACTACATTCTATTAACATGCACTCTTTCTTGCTTGGTTATACAGAATAGAGAAAACCATTGACTATAGTTTTCTATTGTAATTAAATTATGAAAATAACATCTCAATTTGATTAATCAGATGTCGTAACTACAGTAGTGTCCCAATTTTAATTTATTTTTCATCATTTGGTATGTTACATCCAAATTAAAAGTTATTTAAAATTATTTTTTTATATTATTAATTTGATAAATTTATTCGAAAGTATTAATTAATTTCACCAACAACTTGACAGATTTTAAATATTTCATCAAATTCTCCATCCAACCGCAACTATAAGAATTTTCTTAGTCTTGTGGTAATATTATTCATTATACTATAATTAATTTTTTCCCATTGGGAAAAAAGAATAGGGCAAGGCTGAATAATTTTATGTTATTAACCGGGGCCTACATGCAAAGGACTGGATTTTGGTTGGAGTATTAATTAATTTACTTTGACTGGGCACAATTTATTTTGGAATGTATATATTCCCAATATTTTTTTTTTTTTTTTTTGTCCAAGACCAAGTAGTGCAGTATTACTCGGTCCATGAAATAAAATAAATGAAAAGGAAAATTTAAGGGGTCAACAAACAACAACAAAGAAAAAGGAAAGAAAATTCAAGAACAAGGAAAAGATTTCAAGCTGCCTTTTACATGCTCTTTCTTAACTTCTTCCGAGTAAGCAATCCCCACCTTTGTCTCACTCTTTTTCCTTTTTCCTCATTGCTTTCATATTTGGGTTTTTTCTTTTCTTGCATTTTTTTTTTTTTTTGTTCCCAATTATTTTTTTCTTAATTTCTTCCATACTAAATATTACAGCTATTACTATTTGTGAGAAAAGTGTGCAGAAGGTATAAAATATATTGCTAGTTTCTTAAGGGCCCATTACTTTGATTATCAAGCAAAAAGTGGAGAAGGAAAAAAAAGGTGTTTTTTTTTGGGAATAAAAATTGAAACTTGCAAGTTGTTGCTGGTTTTTCTAGGTCTCAAGTGGCTTTTTCCATCTGGGTTTTTGGGTTCAAGTCAAAAAGATTCAAACTTGAACTTGGGTTTTTGTGAAAAGTGTACAGTTTTGAGAGGGTATGCTTTTTGAGTTAGGTCTTCTGTGTTCTTTAGTTGATTGAGACATTGGTGGGTTGTTGATCAGTGACTATATAGAAGAAAAAGGGATTTCTTGGCCACTTTTTTTGGAAAGAGAGTGAGGAAGATGGAGGCTTTGCTTGGCTGAAGAATGGATGTAAATTAATTTACTCCCTTCTGGGTAAGTCCAAGTTTTTGTTTTGCTGCAATTGATTATTCATAAATGTTGTTTCTTGTTTGAATCTGATTTTTTTTTTTTTTTGTAACTGTAGATTAAGGTTTCATTATATCTAGCTTTGGTCGGTTTTGACTTTTGAGGTTGAATTTTAGTACCTTAATTGGGTTTTGTTGAGGTTATGTGGTAATTTTAGAAATATGATCAAACAAATTTTTGGTAAAATTCCCCGTAAGCAGTCAAAATCAGCTGGAAATTCTACAACTGTGAGTTCTTCAACTACTTCAAAAAGAAGGGCTGAAGGTGTAAAGAAGTTGGGGGAATCAGTTGATACCGTTTTATCGGTGCATCATTCTGTTTCAAGTAATGGATATAAGACATTGGACAAGTTTTACCGAGATGAGAATTTAGAAGCCAATGGGAATGTGGTGACTGCTTTATATGAAGCGTTGCCAAGCTTTAGAGATGTTCCTAGTTCTGAGAAGCAGAACTTGTTTATCAAAATGAAAGCTTAAAATGTGTTGTGTTGTCTTTGACTTTGCTGATCCAACGAAGTGCCTCAAGGAGAAGGAGATTAAGCGACAGACATTATTGGAGCTAGTTGAGTTCATCACTTCAGCAAATGTGAAATTTACTGAAACTGTCATGCAGGAAGCTGTTAAGATGGTATCTGCCAATTTGTTTAGAGCACACAGTCCTCAGCCACGGGAGAATATGGTAATAGAAGCCCTTGACGTGGAAGAAGAGGAACCTGCTATGGATCCTGCATGGCCGCATTTGCAGATTGTGTATGAATTTCTACTAAGGTTTGTCGCATCTCCTGAAACTGATGCAAAAGTAGCAAAAAGATACATCGATCACTCATTTGTTCGCAAGTTGCTTGATCTTTTTGATTCTGAAGATCCTAGGGAGCGAGAGTACTTGAAAACCATACTACATCGCATCTATGGGAAGTTTATGGTACACAGGCCCTATATCAGGAAAGCTATCAACAACATATTCTACCCCATTTTATCTTTGAAACTGAAAAGCATAATGGGATTGCTGAGCTTTTAGAAATTTTAGGCAGCATCATCAATGGGTTTGCCTTGCCACTGAAAGAAGAGCACAAGCTCTTTCTCGTTAGGGTGTTGATTCCTCTGCATAAGCCAAAATGCTTAGCCATGTATCACCAGCAGCTATCTTACTCTATCACACAGTTTGTGGAGAAGGACTGCAAGCTTGCCGATATTATTATTAGGGGATTGCTAAAGTACTGGCCAGTCACCAATAGCTCAAAGGAAGTTATGTTCCTCAATGAGTTGGAGGAAGTTTTGGAAGCAACTCAGTCACCAGAATTTCAGCGATGTATGGTGCCTTTGTTTCGCCAAATTGCTCAATGCATGAACAGTTTGCACTTTCAGGTATGAGAGATGATCTGCACTTCAGTGTTTCCTTTCTTTTCTTTCTGCCAACATTTCCATTTTAGATATATAGATTGCAAATCATTTTGAATGGTTTTCATATGCTCTAATGAGGATATTTATAATGTAATCTAATTGCTGTGGGTGTGAAATGGCCATAAAATTCTATAGTCAACCGTGTTATGGAAGCATGGGTAATGTCCTTGGCCTGTGAGATAGTATGGCACGCTTCCAGATGTAGTAGCTAGACTCGATTTGGGGGATCTTATAGATTTATGAAAAACAATTAGGAAGAAATTAATTGTCAATGATAGTATTGGCAGCACTAATAGTGGATGTGGAGGTAAAAACAATTTAGTTAATTGTGCTGATATGATCTCAGATTGGAGATCCTGTATCCCATAATGGTATTAATGGAAAGTGTAGATATTGCAAGAATGATACTTTGATATTATGTTGTTTGCAGGTAACAACTTATTTTGCAATCCTGAAGTATACAATAAAACTTGCTTTGAATTGAAGATAGAAATTAAACAGTATTCACAAGTGATAAAATTGAATTGGTCCAATGGAAACAGATTTTACTTTGCCACGGCGCTGACTTCTTAATGGAAAGTAGCAAAGAATGTACATCACATATTTGATTTGTCACTAGTGTCACTAGTCCACCATTTCATGAATCAAGATTTAAGCATTTATTCTGTGGCAATTAAGCAGGCTATATGCTATCTCACTCTCTCCAAGAGCTTCTAAATTATGGGGATCTTAACCTCTCACGGAATTTAGAGTTGCTTTATGTACTTAATTTTTTAAGCTAATTTGGCATGATTTTTATGCAACCATGAAATTTCCTGACATATATGAACCTGTTTCAGAACTCTTGTTGTTCATTGTATCTGTGAAGCTCTTGTAAATTATGAAAGAAAGAGTAGTGCTAGGATTAATGAAGTACTGTTTTTCTGCTTAATGCAATAAGTGACATTTATGAAAACTGAAAGAAATACTTAAATTGGAGTGCAGTGTGAAGTTTCCTACTGACATGTCAAAATAACAAGTTTTGTTGAAATGGATATTTGGTACAAGTAAAATAAGGAGAAGACGGGTAAAGATAAATATTGGGTTTGATCCTTAGGTGGCACTTCTAGGAGGCAAATACTGGAATGAATGTATCTTGAAAAAGACAAATAGCTTCATAATTTACCATGAGCTATTGGATAATGCTCATGATAATGCTAAAGGAAGAGGTGCAGCAAATGAGTACAATTGAATGAGGTAAGGGAAAGGCATAATAGTATAGAACATGTCTTTGAATGAAGTAGAATGGGCTAAGCAGTTTTATATTACCATCCAAAATGGTTCACAAGATGAGACTGTTTTAATTGATGTAGGCTGAAGATCATAGTTATCAAATACGTGGTACCCTCTGGTACATGATATGGGTACCGGAACGTGATACGTCACTTTTTAAAAAAAAATACATGTAAATGGTATACCAGTACCCGAAACAGTGTACCAGTACACAAATTGGTGGTACACAGTACGGAGGGTTATCTAGTGAATCCGGCAACTTTGCTGAAGATCCCTGAGCCAATGCTGGTTGAAAGAGGAAAATTCTTACTAGACATTGACCGGGTCTTATGGCATAGTGCCTTGGACCTCTTGGTCCATGTTGCTCCACATCACCCATTTAAGTGATGTGGAACAACATGGATCAAGGGGTCCATAGTACTATGCTATGGATCGGGTCCATGCAAGAATTTTTCGTTGAAAAAAACGTCTTTTGCTATTAGATTGTACATTTGGTGCCTATTGGTTTTGGAAAAGTTTTACTGATAAGATCATTGCATGTCTTTTTTATTTCACTAAGTTGTAAGCCAGAAAATATGTGATTACTTGTCCGGTCTTTGAATATGATTGTCGAGTGACTAATGCTTGCTTGCATTCTAGGTGGCTGAGAGAGCTTTGTTCTTATGGAACAACGAGCATATTGACAATCTGATTAAACAGAACCGCAAGGTTATACTTCCTATTATCTTCCCTGCATTGGAGAGAAACTCTAGACATCACTGGAATCAGGCAGTTTATGGATTGACCCTCAATATTCGCAAGATATTCTACGATCTACTGATCCCGAACTATACAAGGAGTGCTTGCTTAAGTTTGAGGAAGACGAGTCAAAGCAAGAAGAGATTAAAGCAAAACGGGAAGCTACATGGAATCGCTTAGAACAACTCGCAGCAGAAAAAGCTGCTAGTAATGAAGCTGTGCTTGTTCCTCAGTCAGGTTTCCCTCGTCTTACTTGAAGAAGTTAGAGAGGGATAGATGCTTTTCTTCCTCCTTTTGCTGCTTTTCTTTTGGGTGGATCAACGAGGCCGTTACCCCGGTTGCAAAGTGGACTATGAAGTTGACCTCAGATTTTTTTTTTTTTTGTTGGGGCACACCTGGTTGGGGGTGTTAAGCTGGGGGTATGAGGGGATCTCAAGGATTCAATTGCATATCAGTGTGATTGTCTTGAAGGTTTATTGTTGATTCATTTATTGTATCCTATTCAACTAGGCAATTGGAGAGGAAATTTTTTAGCCCCCAAAAGAAAAGGACCAAGCATTCTATTAAACTAGTAGATATAAAATTAAAACAGTTTGTTTAATTTCTGTGATGGGAAAAAAGGCCCATTTAATCTCTTATATTTGATGTATCGATTAATCTGATCTCTTATCTATCACAACAGATTGAGATCTTTTATCTTTGAAAAAATTAACTAGGTTTTCGATAAAAATCATAGACAAATTAAAAGAGCAATTCACATTATGTGTTATTAATAGTTTCGTTAATTTGTCTACAATATTCATTATAAATCATAAATTGGTTAATCTTTTTAAGAATGAACAACTTAATTGATTTTTGTAATATGTAAGAGATCAAATTAGTTGACAACTTAAAAATAAGGAATGAAATTGGTTTTTTTCCCCTTTCTGTAATTTGATGGAAAACTTCTTCATAATTTGGGCTTCTACAATAACTCAGATTTGCTTAAAGATTACAGAGTAAATCCCGATGAGCAATGACAGGATAAACGGGCCTCAGAGTATGAGGCTATGAGCCCAGCCCAGAAGTCCGATGCCGGGGGTTGACACCCCGGTTCAAATGATGTTCTCCGCTTCTATATCTGTGTCTGTTCTGGGCCTTTCTCATGTCTAATGCCCAAGACCAATAGAACACTAGTGGGCTTTATAACTGTCTGCAGTCTGGCCCTATTATTTATCCAGTTAATAAAAATATACCGTGCAACAAAGTTTGCTACTAAATGATTTTGCATAGTTTAAGCGAACAAATACGAGGAAAAATAATAAATTAGAATATCAATGCCACGTAGTACATTAAGATATTTTGGTATATAATGATTCATATAAATATATAATGCTTTAATGACCATAAAACGTTGCATCTAAAACACCAAATAGTATATTTTTAGCAAACGGTTTATTTGGTGAGTAAACTGTGTTTTGATTATCAAATTAGTATTTTGATAGTAAAAAAGATTACTTAATTTCTAAAAATGCGTTTATGGGATCACTCTGTCTATTAGTAGTTAAGTGTTCGGTTTTGACTTTGTCTGTTCACATTTTTTAAGTACATAATTGGTTCTCTCTTTTTTTGGGTTATAGAATCATCTATCATACTTTTTATATTACTTTCATCTCACTATTAAATGAACTTTCAATGTTGTTTTTAAAAATAATTAAAATTTTTAATAAAAATATGTTGATCTTTTATTAAGTAATAAGATAAAAAGTGAGATAAAAAATGAGATAGAGGATCCGTAACGTTTTTTTTGGTCATTCATGTAACATTTCAAACCAGACCATAGAAATCCTAACGTAAGCTTTTTCCCAAGTGAGAGGAATAAAGGAAAATAAAAAAGCAATACAAATGCATTGAAACCTGTTTCCACGTTGAAACTTAACTTGGCGGCGCGTTTTCAATTGATGTTTGAAGTTGAAACACTACAATAATGTAGAATCTAGTAAACCGACCTGTTTAAAAACTCGTATGTACAATTTTCATAAGAATAATGTGAACAACCAAAGGATTTTAATTACTTGTTTGATTCTTGCAATAATTACGAAAAAACTTTGTAGTAATTAACCAAAAGATTAAGAATTGCTAGTTTAATTCTCACTACAAGTGTAAATTAGAGTCTTAATTGATTGAAAATGATGAAATCTCAAGTTGATTGAAAAACAAAAACTACCCCAAAAAAAAAAAAAAAAAGTAGAAAAGATAAAGACTCTGCGTTTCCAATGATTCCATTTCTAATAGTGGTTTGCATTATGAAGGACTCGACATGACTTTCCGAAATTACAAAAAGAAATGTAGACTGAAACATTCATTTATTTCCAAAAGTCATGCTCAGGCGGGGGCTGTTTGTTAGTATTTGTCTAGAAGTGAATGGATTCAAAGGTATGCTAATCCTTTCATACTAAATCAAAGTGAATAAAATTAGAGTTTTTTATTTTATTTTATTTATTTTTGTTTATTTTTTTGGGCAAGAAAAAGATACATCGTAACCTAATTCTTGACTTGAGTCGCATAAAAAAAAAACCCTTGATAAGTCAGTGTCTTTATCTCTAATAGATTTCGAACACGCGTTCACTTCTAAACATAGTTCTGTCTCAGAAATCAACCACTTCTCTATTTCTAGCTTTATTCGTTAGTAGACAAAAAGAAACTACAAACACGTGATTGAGACCATTGTGTTTGGTAAAATCACAAGTGGAACAAGGGTTTGGCTTGGAAATCTAGAAAGTAAAGAATGAGTTTTGTAATTATTTGTAGGCTGGTCATTGATAGGGAATTAAGCTGTTTTGGTCTAGGTTCTGAAGGAAAACTTTTGTAAAATGCAAGTACTCTATATATTTTGTATTGTAAACTATGCAATGCGTGTTTTATTGGTGAAGATTGGAATTTTGGGGACATCATTCTCATTAGTACATGAAAAGTTTCGGATAAGCATATAGAAAACTCGTATAAGTCGTATTCTCTATCTCAATCGCACACGCATCTAAAGTATAATTCATTTTTCATTTTTTTCTTGTGGCTGCCCTCAAATCTCAATATCAATTAATGGACGTTTCTAAACTTGAAGGTCCCAAGTTATTTATATAAACTGTCTAGCAGCACAAAGCCGAGGCTATCCTCGAAATTTTAAGACAATTCAATACGATGTTGTGATGCAAAAGAAATAAAGCCGTAAGGCTATAGAACCAAAACAACAATCTAAAGAGCAAATTGGGAACAAGATAAATTAGGATGACAACACGGAGGTTGGAGGCAAAAATAAAACTACATACATGAAACGTAGCAGCAGCAATATATAGTACTTTTGCATATTGGCTGCCTAAACCAATCAAATATAGGAAGTCAAATCAAACTATAATTTAGTCAGCTCACAATTAAAAATAACTTAGGAAACTAGTTAACCAATTACTCTAATACTAAAACTCCTAATTAAATTATACTTTGGTTTAATTTCCTACATTGTTTCCCTAAAACCAAAGTCTTCAAATTTGACCATTCCAAGCATCTTCTTCAATTTCATGAATGACTCTACTTTCAATGATTTTGTGAAAATGTCCGTAACTTGATTCTCAATCTTACAATAATCAATTGTAATCTCTTTTTTGTCTTGAACCAACTTTAAAATAAAATGATATTTGATATCAATGTGCTTGATCCGTCCATGAAATACTGGATTCTTTGACAATTCAATTGCGAACTTGTTATCACACAAAATTTTGGTAAGTCCATCTTGCTTGTATTGCAAAAAGCCAAGTATCCTTCTCAACCATAATGCTTGCATAGCACTATTTGCCGCCACCATGCATTCGGCTTCAGTTATGGACAATGCCACAACTTGTTGCTTTTTGGATGACCAAGAAAATGCACCACTTCCCAAGTGAAAAGCATATTCGGAAGTACTTCTTCTTTGCATCATGTTACCAACCCAATCACTATCTGTATATCCAACAAGTTTAGAATCATTAGAATATGAATAAAAAATACCATCAGATTGTGTACCTTTAATATATCTCAAGATCCTCTTAGATATTTGGAAATGTGACTGACGCAGAGACTTCATGAATGTACTAATTAATCCAACACCAAAAGTAAGGTTGGGTCTTGTAGCCTAAAAGTCAAGTATCTTAAACTTCCAACCAATCTTCTAAATTTGTTTCATCCACGAACTCACCAGTGCCATATTTTGTCAACTTCAACTTTTCTTCAACTGGAGTCATTATTGGCTTAGCAATGTCCATCTTGAACGTCTTCAAAATATCACCGACATACTTATTTTGTAAAATAAATATTTCACTATCTGTTTGAGTAACCTCAATGCCAAGAAAATATGACATTAATCCCAAATCAGTCATCTCAAAATGACTAATCATAGCCTCCTTAAATTCACAAATCAACTTGAGATTATTGCCAGTAAAAATTAGATCATCCACGTATAAGCATACAATAAGAATATCACCACCAGGATTAAATTTAATATACAAAGTATGCTCATATGGACATCTAACAAAACCATGTTCAACAAAATAAGAATCAATACGAGTATACCAAGCTCGAGGAGCTTGCTTCAAACCATAAAATGTTTTCTTCAATTTGTAAACTTTATTTTCTTAGTCTCAACTTTTGATGTAACCTGCAGGTTGCTCAACATATATCTCCTCTTCAAAGACACCATTTAAAAAGGTAAACTTCACATCCATTTGATAAATTTTTCAAGAATTATTTGCAGTAAGCGAAATAATCATCCTAACAATTTCAAAATTTGCAACCGATGCAAATATCTCAAAATAGTTAATACTTGCCTTTTGTTTGTATCCTTTGACTACCAATTTTAAAAGGATCCACCTTTTCAGTTGGTTTGTATTTCGTCTTGTACACCTATTTGACTTCAATGGCCTTTTTTTCCAGTTGGTAGATTTGTTAATTCCCATGTGTTATTCTTCTTAATGGGTTGAATTTCATCATCCACTGCTTGGCTCTAATGATAATTTTGGACAGCCTCCTCAAAAAAAAACTGGATCACTATCTGCAAACAAAACAAAATTTATTCCATCGTCATTAGATAAATCATTGTCATCGTTAACAACATAATCTTGCAAGTTGGCTAGCAATGTCGTTGTCGGTGTAGGGCGACTAGACAACTCTCCAAGAGTAGGTTGTGAACTAGATGATTGTTCATTACTCTTTTCTTCCATACTTGTTGGCATAAATAGAAGTACTGGTGAAAATTTTGACTTTTTCTTAGACCAATCCCAAGAACCTTACTCATCAAAGGTGACATCCCTACTAAAAATCATCTTTCCAGTATTCAAATTGAACAACTTGTACCCCTTTATCTCATGACCATAGCCAACAAATACACTTTTTTTTTTGTTTTGTCATCCAACTTCTTTCTTATTGCACATGAAACATGAGCAAAAGCAAGACAACCAAAATACCTTTAAATGAGAAATATTTGTTTTCTTACCAGTCCAAATCTATTGCGGTGTCTCCCATTATTACACTGTGGGACACCTATTAGATACATAAACTGCACAAGAAATAGCTTCTGCCCAAAAATCTTTAGGCATATTTTTAGCATGCATCATGGATCTCACCATATCCATCACAGTTCTATTTTTTCTCTTAACCAGCTTGATAATGGCACCATTTTGCTAGGAGTGTATCTAGCTGTCATTTGGTGTCTAATACCATGTTTCTCCAAAAAATTATCACAGACAACAAATTCAGAACGTCTATCAATTTTCAAAATTTTAATTAAGTATCCACTTTGTTTTTCCACATAGACTTTAAAACTTTTAAAAACATCACATGCATCAGATTTATTCTTCAAAAAATAAACACAAGTTTTTCTGCTAAAATTATCAATAAAAGTTACAAAATATCTGCTACCACCATTTGAAGGAATCTCAACTGAATACAAATTTGAATGAATTAATTCCAAAGATTTCTTAACCCTCCAAGCCTTGCCTTTAGGAAAAGAATATCTATGTTTCTTTTCCAAAATACAAGACTCACAATATTTTTCTGAAAAATTAATGGTGGGCAAACCATAAACCATTTTTCTCCTAACAAGAAAATTTAGACTATCAAAATTCAAATGACCAAAACGCATGTGCCACAACCAAGTATAATCAAAATTCACGGAACTGCCAAAGCAAGGTAAATCACCATTTGATACCAGTTTGATAGCGCCAAAAAATCACCACAATTTAAAGAAATAGGCCATAAGTGACTGTGATTTATTTTTACTTTTGCAATTAGTCTCAATCGATCATCACTAATAGTATCAACACCATATTTAAAACGCAAATCATATCCTTTTCAGAAAGTTATCCCAAACTCAACAAATTATGATAAAGGCTTGGTACATAATAACATCAGATATGAAATTAGCAGATCCATTCTTCAAAAGAATACCAATTATTTCTTTACAAGAACATGCACCTTCTCATTATTTCCAAATTTGACATAAGATCAGAAAGACTCATCCAATTCAGAAATATATCCTTATTTTTACACATATGATTGCTACAACCAGAGTCTATGAACCAATTATTCTTTTTATTTTCCTCAAATCTAGAACTGCAAAACAAAATTGTCTTATCTTACCATTATTTTCAGCCACTTTAGCATACACATCTCTATTATCATATTTATGAAATTGACCAACATTCAAATTGGTGATGACCAAATTTTTGACAATTATGGTATTGAAATCTATGTCAGTCAACATTATAATTTTGCTCATTATTCGAACCATGATTATTATTTCTTTGCTGATAATAAAAATTACCTCTACCACGACCTCTAAAATTACCTCTACCTCCACGATCTCTTCCATGTCCTCGGAAGTTTTGATTCCACTAGTTTGAATTTTTACTCTTCGTTTTTGCCTTGTTTGTTTCCATTTGCAATGCCTTTTCAACTGTTTCTTTTTCTACACCATCATCCAACTTCTCGTTAATTTTGTATTCGTGAAGAATCAACGAACCCTGCAAATCTTCAGAACTCAAATTTAACAAATCTTTTGTCTCTTGAATCACCGCTACCACATGATCAAATTTCATGGGTAATGTATTGAGAATTTTCTCAACAAACATCTCATCACTAAGATCATGGCCATTTAAAACCATCTTGTTCTTGCTGTCCGTCACCCTAAAAAAATGGAATGCAAAGATTCAATCGTTTCAGATTTTTCTATGGTGATAAGTTCAAATTTTCTCATCAACATCAATAAATTATTTTGCTGGATTCGGTCAACTTCACGGTATGTTTTTGCCAAAATATGCCATGCTTGTTTTGCAGTTTTGGCATTTGCAATTTTTCTAAAAATTGACACATCAACTGCTTGATGAATTTGATACAACGCCAAACTTGTCCTTCTTTTTGTATTGGCATTGGCGTTTTCTTCAATTTCTTGGGAAGCATACCCATATAAAGTATGTGCTTGAAGATGGGTTTCCATATGAGTTCTTCAAAAATTGTAACTTTTTTTTTTTCTGTGAGTTTGGAATTACACAGATAACATTATTATTATTTTCTGACACGACTGCTCAAACAAATCTAGGTCTGATTCCAATTTGAAGGTCCCAAAATATTTATATAAACTGTCTAACAAAGTCGAGGCTACCCTCGAAATTTTAAAACAATTGAATACGATGTTGTGATGCAAAAGGATAATAAAGCTGTAAGGCTATTGAACCAAAACAACAATCTAAAGAGCAAATTGGAAACAAGGCAAATTAGGATGACAACACGGAGGTTGGAGGCAAAAATAAAATTTATTGACTATTTTTTCCACACATGAAACGTAGTAGCAGCAACAATATATAGTACTTTTACATATTGACTTCCTAAACCAATCGAATATAGGAAATTAAATCAAAACAAATTAAAATTTAATCAATTCACAATTAAAAATAACTTAAAAAACTAATTAATCAATTACTCTAATATTAAAACTCTTAATTAAATTATACTTGGTTTAATTTCCTACAAAACTCAACAATAAATTTGATAAAGTTGACAAATGGTTGGGTGCGAAAATGATATATATAGATGAATTCACAATCTATTTGTCATACACACACCCGCCTAAAGTCTATCAAGTGGTGGAGTTTATGTCTTCATTTGTGATAGTGAAATTTACTTACGTGCAACATTCCAAAATTAAATAATTGAGACATCCATGTAGTCATTTTACTAACTCTATTAGATCCATTTCGTCCCATGGTATTATTTCTCGTACGTTGGATGTAGTCATGTACGTGTAAACTATGGTCTTGGAGGACTAATCAAGCAATTATTATCTGAAGGGAAAAAGCAAAAGGGAAAAATCTTGAGCATGAAAAAAGTGACGTATAATTCTTATCAGCATGTATATGCAAAGCTAGCAAACTGAAGGTTCATAATCAACTTCAAGTCATTACTTATTAGTCATCAGAAATCTAAAGAGATGTAACAGTATATACTAGTGTTTAACATTTCCAGAACAAGAATTTTTTATGCCTAACGGCTAACAAATTACACAACTCTTACAAGGAAGCAAAAAAAAAATAAAAATTGTAGTACTATAATTTTTTCTATAGACACAAACTTGTTCCCAATGGATAGGGTTCATGGCACTATCCAGAAGCATCTACATCATGGATGACGTGATTTTTGTTGAATCAAAGAGTTAACGTTATCTGATCTTATGTTACAGATCGAGTTGAAGTAAGAATGTTCAGAAACCTAATAAACTGAAACTTTACCATCAGGGGTGGAGGAAACATAAGAAAGAAACTCCTTATCAGCTTCAAGTTTAGCCAAGTCTTCCAACTTCATATTAATCCAAGCCTCAATGCCATCACCAGATGGTGTATCCAAGAAAACAACGAGGTTTTTGAAGGTAAGACTTGCCGATCCAACCCAAACTGGCTTCCCCCATCCAAAATCAGCTTCATACGATGGAAATCTACACAAACTTGTAAAGCTAACCGAAACCATCTCACCTTTCTTTACAAGTTTTGCTTTCTCCTTCATAGAATTCAATGCCTTATTATCTCCACTCACATTTCTTATTGCATCTCTCACTTGATTCACAATTTCATAGCCCTTTTCCTCATCATTTATATTGTCCAATGAAGGTATTGTTATCGCCGGCCGGCTGATATTCCCAAAATAATACCCCGACAAAGGCGGATCCATTCTTGATTTTCTTAGATTAACTGCATGATTCAACATGTACATTTTATCGTGATTATCTTCATTCCCACCATTTGCATTCACAAAACGAGTCCAAATGAAAGCCGATAAGGCCTCAATTCGAGTAGGACATCGTCGTTGATATTCATGATTAACAGTGTTTGTATATTTGCCTCGAAGCGCAGCGAGTTTCGAGGCTGTAAACACAAACCTTTTGGTAACAATATCATTCCTGTTTAAATCCCAAGTTTGTGATTGTAGTCGGCCAAATCTCTCGGTGGAAAGAGATTGGCCGACTCGAACTTCGGGGACTGTATATTTTCCCCTTCCCCGCGTGAAACAGCAGCCCAACTGGTTATAAATAAGAAAAAGGACAAAGCATCCGCAATCTTGTGAGAAATGCCAACTGCAACAGCCATTCCACCGCATTCGAAGAAGGTAACTTGGATGATCATTCCAATATCTTTCACATCATCCAATTCATAAGGGAGAAATTTGTTCATTTCTTGATAGATTTGGATTGGGATTGCTAAGAACGTCCGAAAGTTTGCAGTTGGCTCGAGCTTCGAAGTAGGGAATGCCTTCATCATTGCAGTTCACATAGGTGTTGTTAATGAGCCGGCCTGCTAGAGGATAGTACCTTGTTAAGGCTTCTGATAGAGATTGTTTAAGCTGGTTTGATTTATATGTGTTGGTGAGATGGTTATCAGATGGATAGAAGAGCACAAGAGGCATGAAAACAGGTGGGCTTACTTGATCAAGAAAAGAAAGTTCGTAATTTTGAAGATCATTTGGGGTTTGAGAAGATGGCTTCATGGTACATGAGGAAATGATTTGTATATCAACCTTCATTTTTTTTAGCTTAATTAGCTAAGTGCTATTTTGATGATATGTACTCTTTTGAGTTTTGCTGCTCACAAGGTTATATGTCGAAATGTGTTGGGAGGATACCAACTTAAATAGGGCTAAAATCACATAAAAGTCAAGTTTGGTTGATATTCTGAAATTGGAATAAAAAACAATATCTCTATTATAGTTATAAGTTTGTGTTATATATTCCCCTCAATTATTTGGTTTGAAATCGAAATGAGTTTCATTATATTAATGAGTTAATTAATTTGATACTCAAATCACATATTGAGAATGAAATTAGGTGATGTTTTCTAACATTCATTTCTATAATTAAAATGATTCCCATAATACTTAATTAAAAAAATAAATGAATATGATCATTGTTAATTTTTTATTCTCAAAATTCATTATCTATAATTCTTGTACTTTTCCCTCCTACTCATAAATCAAACAACCCCATTAATTTCCTCCCAATTGGCCAATTGGCCTTGGCATCACAAATGAAAACAAGCCATATCTCCATAAAGGTGAAAGCCGATTTTCAATATGACCAAATAATTTAATTTTCTACGTGTGAAATCGTGCAGCTTCTTCAACCATATTAGCTTGCATGGAGTAGGTATGGAGGGTTGACATGGAATAATGACAAAATATGTATGGATATCTCTGAAATGAAGTTTCAATTTTCAACTTTGTATAGAAACTTTACTCAAGTGGCTAATTCATTTGATGTCGATAGAACACGAAATATTTAAGATTGCGTATTTTTATGACAAGAAAATTATTGATTAATATAATTAACAGTTGACATCGTTTCTATTCTATTAATTATGAGTAGGAGTGTAAACGAGTCGAATCGAGCACGAATAGTACCCTACTTGAACTCGAAATTTTTTCTGATACTTGAACGAGTTTCAAAATTTGAACTCTAGCTCGAGTTCGAAAAATTTGACATAGTTCGAGCTCGCTCAAAAATAAGTAAAACGAGTTCGAACTCGAGTAGTTCGACTTTTTTGTAGGTAAAAGATGTAATTTTTTAAAAAAGTATGGACATTTTAATAATTTTACATATAAAAAAAATTTTAAAAATTTTTAAAAAAATTATATAATACTCGAAAAGGTCGACGAGTACTTGAGCATATTATACATATGCTCGATATCGACTCGTCAAGAGTTTCGAACTCGAAGTAGCTCGAGTCGAGTTTTTGACCGAGTTGTTCGCGAGCTGCTATCGAACAGCTCGATTCGTTTACAGCCCTAATTATGAGACACTTTCATTACAATTATTATGTTGAATATGCAACCATTAGACAAAAAGGTGATTTTATGTATAGAATGTTTTTAATAGCCAAGTGGGCATAGATTTGAACTTGATATCCTTTGCATATTTTGTCAATTGATGTGAAAATCTATAATTAACTTCTGTTCAATTCTAATTCCTGATATGTGTAATGAACAACAAAAATTCAAGAACTCCATTTGAAAAATGGTGCTAAACTATTGATTATGAGTATGGTATATTTTCGAATAGCATATCTAAATTTAGTCCAAAATAGACTAAAATAAATTTTTTCATCCATTTTTAGTGCATGAAAATTTCATTGTCGTCTTTATGATAGTACTTAATCAATCGACTGAATGTTTTTAACATGAATTGAATCTTCAAGCTCTTAACTTTTATAAAGTAATGAGTGCAAAATGAATGGAATTTTCGGCTATGGTCAACTGAATACTGGTAGCTACTTTAATATTATACTTTTCAAAAACCTCGCTTCATGTTCAAGGTACGTACGTAGCACATCCCCTCACACGTAATTGACCAATAGTTTGTCTAATAATATTAATTGCATGTATGTACATATTTATACCTAATCTACTGAAGATTAGAGGCAAAATTAATTACTATTTTAATTAAGATAGTAATATTTAATGAAGATTCATTTAGAAAAGTACTACTATTAGTTGGCAAAGTCTTCTAGAGTTCAAGAAACTACGAGGATACTTTCTTATGGATTAATTTGTGTAAAAAATTTCTATACTATTAGATATAAATACATATTACGTATATATTATTTAAATTTTAAATATTATTTTACACATATAACATATATTCAAATTCGATAATATAAAAACAATTTCACAACAACTATGCATAAAAAACTTTCCCCTTTCATAATATTGTTAACCAAATACTTACCTACAATTTTCTAAATATTACGGGGGCCGCACTTTTTACATCGACCTGCGAGTCCAATTCAGGGATATATACTGAAACCCAGTGGAACTGTGCCTAATTGAGGAATTGTACCTGCTGATTCAGCCCAATAAAACAGGTGCATTGTTGCTCAGCCATCATGAACAATACTTTCTCATTAATTTAACAGCAGTAAAACCTGTGTTATACACAAAAATATAAATATATTAATTTTATATAACGAAATAATGTTACATTATGTATGTATGGATAGATTTGATGAATGATTAGAAATTCATCCATTTGTAAGAGAAATTTATGAGGTTGAAATAGATCAATTTCAAATATACTAAAACTACAAAGTGTAAAATAAAATATTTCAAATAATTTTATAATTTGAATAAATTTGAAATTCATTTATTTTGATTTTATAAATCTCTCAAACAAATGGTGGATTTGAAATTCTTTCACAAATCCATCCATCCAAACACAACTTTACTGATACGATACACCAGACGTGCAATTTTTAGTAAATCTTTTCTTTACGATCTTAGCTCGTCTACATTGTCTGGCCTTCAATGAAACTCTCGTGGCCCTTCTTGTGTTGAATGTAAGACACATTCACCTCAAATCTTCTAGATATGCATATTTGGAAAAATCCTAGCATGGCCTTTTCTCCAAATTTGTTCACCTTATTATCTTTTTGCTTAATATTAAATTAGTAGCCAAACAATTGTCATAAAAAAAAAAAAAATTTACAATCTCAATAAACAATAATAAACATGTTTTAAAGGTTTACATGACATAATATTTCATGCTTTGAAATATTGTATCATATAAATCTTTAAAATTATAATATAATTCGTTCAACGAGATTTTAAAATTACTTTAAAAAAGATTATCTAAATTATCGGTCCTCAATATTCAGTTCGTTTGTTTGCTGTATTCATTCAACTATATTCCTGTAAAAGAAGGAAACTTCTCTTTCTTTTTCTAAAGATTTGATTCAATTTTTGGAATTGATTTTCGTGGAATTTCAACACGTAGAATCCACTCGTTCTCAAAGACAAATTCAATGATATTGAGTCGTAATTAGTCCATAATCTAGAAGTGTATAAAAGTGTGAAGTGTGGTCCACTAGCACTACCTTGTCGGTTGAACCCAATGGACCATAAAATGGATTGTAATTTTTGGAATGGTACCAGAAAATTGTCTTCCAGTTCATGTCGATCAGAGAGATAGTATTAGAATCAAGGAATGAGAACGAAAGTTAATGGTATATATATAAATATTATTTAGTTAATTATTTTGGAAATTTTTTTATAAAAATAAAAATATTAGAAAATAGTTATTTTTATTTTTTATTTGTAATTTTAATTTTAAATTTATTAACATATCAATATAATACAATTCATTATTTATTCAAATTAAACAAACAAAGGAAAATGACATAAACACTACTAATAGTAAAATTTATGAGTTCCATTCTAATTTTGATTCCCGAATATGAGCTAAATACCATTTATTTCCTTAACTTCAATAAATTTCTAAATTCCCCCATTATATACATGAACTTTTCAATCTTGATATAGAATTATGGTAAAATTTTAATTTCTATAGTGATAATATAAAGAATAATGAGAATTTTAAAAAATTTATGGAGACAATGTGGAGAAGAAAAGGAAAATTTAAAAATTTTGGGGAGCAAATGTAAAATAAATTCTGAAAGTTACAAATTTTACTAGCCTAATTTGTAGTTTTTAAAAATTGAGGGAGACAATTACTGAAAAAAATTTATATAAACCCGATTTCCAGTAGGTGGGATAGACCTCTTGATTAACATTTATCCATATCACTCTAATTTATTAAAATAAACTATTTTAGTGTGATATGAATAAGTATGAATCAAAAAATCTATCTCACCTAACATAGATGGGAAATACTTAAGTAGATCTGGTCTATGACCCCACTTGTAAACTTTGTGGTGTAGATTAAATGTTATCTATAATATCAACTGATGTAAGTAAAATATTTTAAAATTTAATTTTGATCGTAAAATCTACATGTGGAATGCAAAATTAAGTTTATGATAGTATTTTCAAACATAGATTTGGTTCATATAAAAATTTTCGATAGCCCACCCCTAATATTGGCTTCACCAAATGGATTATTATTATTATTATTTTTTGGTAAATAAAAGATTAGATCGGGAGAAGTCGATGTGACTACCCAACTAAGAGAATCTAATCGCCACATAATGTTACTTTCGTCATAACTCGTTGGGACAAACCCAATTTGGTTACCTCAGCCCTACCAATATACCAATGGACCAAGCACCACCTCTTGCAGTCTATAATACCCCCAAATAATTGATAAGGCCTATATCCTCAGTGAGGTTTGAACCTTGAATATTCAGGTGGGAGTGATGAAACTTAACCACTAAAACACCATGTTGGTGGTAAGTGGATTATTAATTTGATGTTGGGTTAAATGCAGAAAACCCCCCGACCTAACATCTCAATTAAACTTTGCCCCCCTCAACTTATTTAATAATGAGCACTTTACCCCCTATCCTTTACTTTTTCATGTTTTGAGATAAAATTGCCTTTACTATTTTAATAGTTTTTCTTTTTTTTTTTTCTTCTTACCAATTTATTTATTCTCTCTCACATTTTTCTTTTTATCTTCTTACCCATTCTTTTTTTGCCAATGTTAAATTATTATACTAAAAGTAAGTGGTTAGTAAAATGTGCTAATTTTTTTACATATGCATAAATAATTTATAGAATAAATAAGTTTTTTCTAATACAAGCAACATATATTTAATAGTATAATATATATTTTATAAGTTTTACAAATCCTATAATTAACAAATAAATAAACTATAAAAAGATAAAATAAGTTTTCAACAAAAAAATAAAATATATACTCTAAGTGTGCAAAGAAAATTTTTTTTGGTGTCATATCATTAACGAGATATATTTTGATTGAATTTACCATAATTCTAAAATTCTTTATATTAAGCAGTCATAATATTTTCTTATTTTTATATTATAAATTTTGAGAAATTTCCTCTAACTCAAAAATTTTATTTTTTATTTGTTAATCTTATTATTAATAATTAATCACAAATTTTATATTACAACATGGTATATTTATTGTATTAAAGGATGATTAATTTATAAATTAAATTATTTAGATATATGTGAAAATTTAAAACTTTAATTAATTAATTATTAAAAGTAATGCAATTGTTTAGTAATAACAAGAAGGAATAATGAAAATTATTTATCTTGTTGTATCTAAATAATGTAATAAGAATAATTTTATCTCAAAATATTAAAAAAAATATAAATTACTTATTAATTAAATTGAGGGAATAAATTATAATTAAGGTGTAAGTTTGCCTTTTACCCTTTGATGTTAATAGAACATGTCGAATAAAAGATTGCGTATCTTTATGACAAGGAACATTATTGACAGCTTACAGTGTCTTCTATTGAGAGAGACTTCCATTACAATAATTGTTGGATATGCATTCATAATAAGACAAAATGTCATGATTTTGGCTTTTCTGCTAATGGCAATAATATAGTACACGAAAACTTAATGAAATGGGACTATGTGCTGCATGATTAGACTTTCATTTGGTCATTTTCGAACTATATATATATATATATATATATATATATATATTTTTTGCAAATATATTAAGTAAAATAATTTTATTCGTCTAACATATTTTTTAATTTTTTATACTTAAATAATATATTTTTATCCATTGATCGTTCAATATAATTATTAATATATTTTGGTTAAAATATTTATATATATATCGAATGGTATAATTTTTATTGACAATATTGTCAACACATAAATTTTAAATATTGCAAGACACTATCTAAAATCTTTATCACCGTCACCCCAGAATTTTCATCTTCCATCACTATCCTTAATACCCTCCTTGTGACTTTTCCTCCGCCAATTCTATTCTAACACCTTCAATTTTCTTTTTTGGATTAATTTATTATTTAAAATTATATATTATCAATTTTATATTTAAATATATTATATTGATTGTACATATATAAATATTTCAAATTAAAATATACTCATAATTATATTAATAGACTAAAATAATATATTTTAAATTTTTAAAAAATTAAAATATATTATTTTAAATATAAAAATTTAAAAAAATATAAAATATAAAAAATTATTGAAGTCATTTTCCCAATATATTAATTCCAATTTCCAACCTAATCTCTTTTGAAAAAATCTTTTCTTTTCTCTCTAAGGTCGACTGTATTGTCTTGCTTTTTGTAGACCCACGCCTTTAATGAGACTCTCGTGGCTTTCCTGCTGTTGAACGCAGTACACATTCACCTCAAATTTCCGATATGTGCATCTTTGGAAAATCGAAATACGGATTCGAAAAATATTTATATGGATTGAATTTATGATATAATATTATGTATCATTTATTTTGTATAAGTCCAAGTTATTTCACAAAAAATTCTTGAAATAATATATGTAATATAGATATATATATAGATCAAAAAATCGATAATATTCTATAACAAATTAAATCTATATAAATATTTCTCGTAGTATCTGTACTCTAAAAAATTCTATTTTAGAGAGTGAATATATGCCTAAGTGTCATTTCTTCAACCACAAATTTTGTAAATATAATTAAATGAGTTTACTACCTCATTGTGAATCTCTGTACAAAAAAAAAAAAAAAAAAAAAGAGTTTGTGGTTGAAGAAGTACCTTTTTAAAAATGTTCTTGAATTTCTTCGCATCTTCAAACTTTGAGGTTGAATCCGACGTGTGTGCCAGTCATTTTGTACGCAAGTAGGACCCAAGACTTTATTTTCCCCCAAAATTTTCAATCCTTAGAAAACGAAAGCTATGTACATATCGCTCTTCAATCATTCACTAAGAAAGTAAT
Organism: Cinchona pubescens; assembly: GCA_025175665.1. Classification (NCBI taxonomy): domain Eukaryota; kingdom Viridiplantae; phylum Streptophyta; class Magnoliopsida; order Gentianales; family Rubiaceae; genus Cinchona; species Cinchona pubescens. The sequence goes on from JANKKI010000141.1 coordinate 1,967,654, forward strand.
TGTGATAGGTACATATTTGTCCCAAAAAAACAAAAAAATTAGGTACATATTTCATGCTATTATACACACGATAATCTACTAGTAGGAAAGTAGTATTAAGTAATACATACTAGATTAAAAAAAAGAAACCACATAATATGTAAAGAGAGGGTGACCAATGCTTCGGGTGTTTAATATGTATAAATGAATCGAATTAAATTTTAATAAGTTGTTTGAATTTGATTGAATTTTTAATATCAAACTCGAATTCAAATTCAGTAAAATGTTAGTATACTCCAGCCCACTGAACTCGATTTCAAGTTCAATTGAATATGAGTAATAAAAAGATGAGTCACATTGAATCTTTTTGCTCAATATTAGTTAGAAGATTAATAGCCATACAATTATAATTTCCTTAAGGAAAACATCCTACATATTTTAAAAATTAACGTATCTATATAAAAAGACAAACTTATTAATGTATTTTTGATCCAAATTCAAAAAAAAAAAGTACTAAAATTGAATCGAATATCCAAAATCGGTGATTCAGTATTTTATTCTTTTATCTCTGAACACATTATATATCGAAGAAGATCACAAACTAACTCATTTTTATTTATCTTTTTGGCTAAACATTCACTAATTCATCAGCATTTAATTGTTTCCCCCACCGAAGTCATGTGATGAGTAGATAAATTACATAATTGTGATGATTTATTTCCAGTCGATTATAGAGATCCAAGTATGCTACAGCCTACAAGTTTCTCAGTAAAGGATCAGAAACTTTATTGGATTTACTTTTGAAGGGAAACAATAAAAATGCCTTATATTAATTATTTTCCCGTTCGTTCCCTACAAGTAGTAAAACATCATTTAACACACTAAATCCCATAAAACCCATACAAGGTGCAATAACTAGAATAAAACTAATTGTTCTTATTAAAAAAAAAAACATCATCTCCCATCTCTCCTTATTTCGAACCCATAACAAATACTTTTCCAGTTATAGAAGAGAGAAACTCACACCTAAACTGCACTTGGTTGATCATCATCGCATAGAAATTCGAACAACTAATGATAAATCTCAACATCAATTTGGGGACGAAACAAGTGAAAGAAACACCTTATCAACTTCAAATTTAGCCATATCTTCCCCGATCAAGTTCACCACAAACCTCTACACCATCTTCATTACCATCCATCAAAATCACAGCATTTTTAACAGGAAATGTAGCCGATGCCACCCATATTGGTTTCCCCCATCCAAAATCAGCTTCGTACAGCCCAAATCCACAAAAACTAGAAGTCACGCATGCAACATTACTAGGATTGCTGAACTTTGCATATGTTTCTTTAAATACATCAAAATCACTTTCCTTAAGTTTTGCTACAATTCCAGCATTAGCAACATCCTTAACTGCCTCTCTCATTTTTATCACCAACCCAAAACCACCCTTTTCAAGATCCTTTCCTGATGCCATAGTCATTGAAATCCAACCCATATTACCAAAAATATATTCCGAGATGGGGGGATCAGTGATTTTTTGCAAATCCATAGCATTCGCTAGAAGAAACATCTTACCTGGATTTGTTGGCTTATGATCAACAACATTAATTTCTTCAATAGAAGCCATTAAACGACTCCAGACAAAAGCTGACACCGCCTCAACCTCATTAGTTGGAGGAGATATATCATGATCATCATCATCAATGTTTGTGTCGGCATACTTCTTTTTGAGATCACGAATGCTGGAGGGACCGAAGACAAACCTCTTGGTCACAATGTCTAACTTTTGTACACCACCGTGGCTCGTGTTAGAGGATAAATCTTTAGGTGGAAAAAGGGTTGCAGAATCAAACTTCGGAGGATGTAAATCAATTTTGTCATACCTCTCATTTCGTGCAATCGCGGCGAAATAGTGAATAAACCTCATGAATGAGGGTACATCCCCGATTTTGTGAGAAAAGCCTAAACCAATAGCCAATCCACGACATTTGAAAAAATTGGCTTGGATAACTAGTGGCAAACCTGAAGGAACATCCCATCCAGATGGAAGAAAATTGTTCACGATTTCTCCAACTTCTGAGTCCTTAATAATTTCTAAAAGTTCGGATTGAACTCGAGTTTCCACTAGGGGTACACCCGAGTCGTCGCAATTGACGTGAGAGTTGTCTAGAGATTGATTCGTCCTGCTAGGGGATAATAAAGGGTCAAGGCCTTTGATAAAGATTCTTGAAGATGATTGAATGTATCTGAATTGGTGCATTGATTATTGGATGGATAGCAAAGTATTATTGGGATTACTAAGGTGGAACTTGTGAGATCCGTGAATGAAAGCTGATAATTTTGGAGGTGATTGGGAGTTGGAGAAGATGGTTTGATGGTTTCTGTGCGGATGATTTCAATTTCTACTTTCATTTTCAGGAGAGGTTTCTTGGTTAATTTCTTTGAATTTTGACTCCAAGGACACAACAAATCCAGGGCAGAAGCCTTTATATATATTTGTGGACCTATGTTACTATATGGGAGTAGAAATATTTAATGTGAATACAATTAATGTGTTGGTAGATACAGGTGATATTTTAGATGATGAATTAATTGCTTGTTGGTCAGATATTCTTAGGATACTATCTATAAGAAAATTTGTGAAATTTTCTTAATAAATACTTAACAACCACAGCGAGAAAAATAAAATAATAAAAGAGACACAAAATTTTATAAGATTTAACCAATTCAATGTATGTTTACAGATAAAAAGAGAAAAACTTACTAATTCAATAAAAAAAAATACAAATTGAAAAACTTTCCACAAAATCAAACAAACTCCTACAAAATATCAAATGTCTCGAACCGAAATATATACTAAACAAAGAGTTTGCAAAAGAATTACTCTCTGTTCGTCAAATGTTTGGCATTTCCTTTGCTTCTTATTCACATGCAAACCCCCTCATAAGATTCCAAAATAAAAAAATAAAAAAAATAAAAAATCATTGCTAAGCAAACATATTGTACAAGGGATATGTCTGCAAAAGCTTTACACAATCCCGTATGCAAATGGAAATAAGATTGTTGGCATGTGACATTGGAAGATGGAAAGCGATGCACACACCATTTAATTTGGTTTATAAACTTTTATCTTCATTTTCCATATGACACAAACAAATTCTTCAATTTTATAAATGACAGAATTTCTATTTATCTTCACATCACAATGTCCATCAACGGGTAAAATCAACGATTGGAGGAATAAATCAAATCCAAATAACACCCGAACTTGTTCATTAGATCAACACCTATAATAGTAAAATCTTGCCAAATATACAAACCACCAAATCTACAAGCTTTTAAAACTACATAATCAATTTCATGAACCTTTATGACTCAGCCTTCAATTGTATGTTTAAACCCAATACAAATGTAGAGAACCTTCCACAAATCCAAAAGAACCTAATAACAAAATATTCAAATTTCTCAAAAATCTAAGAAAGCCATAATATACTAAAAACCCTAAAAGACCCAATTTTTTCCCTTGGTTAATACCATACAATACACTAAAGGTGTTATACGAAAATACAAAATGAGTTCACAAAGAAAATAAAATGGGTCACTCTAACAACAAGGCCCAAAATATTACAAAAGGCTTACCTAATCCAATAATGGGATTAATGAGTAGCTCCACCTTCTTTACCAAAGTCGATTGAATTTATACTCAACATAAGCCAACTTTATATTGACAAAATAGGCCCTACAAATCTCTTCAAAATACCAAACAGACCTTTTGGAAACTTAAAGATCTAACACATAAAAAAGAGAGTAACAAAATGGCATAACATATAAAAAAAAAAAAAAAAAAAAAAATACTTGTCAATGAGTAGCCCAAGATTCACACAGGAGTTTGATTTTCCTTAAAATTTCTCAAATTCAAAAATTCGTTATTGTAAAGAAATTCTACTTGAACTTAATTGGATCCTTAACTTTGATACTAATTTGTTAAGATCGGAGATTTGAGAATTTGTAAAAATTTCTTAACAAGTATTTAACAACGATAACGAATATAAATGAAGAGAATATAGTAATAAAAGAGACACACAAAATTTTACTTGATTTAGTCAACCCAACCTACGTCTACGGGCGAAGGAAGAAAAATCTATTAACTCAATAAGAGATATACAAATTAGAGAGATTTGTACAAAATATCAAATATCCTCTCGAACCAAGATATATACTAATCAAAGAGTTTACAAAAAAATTACTCGCTGTTCGTCAAATGTTTGGTGCCTTAGAAGCATTTCCTTGTTTCTTATTTATAGACAAACCCCCTCATAAAATTGCAAAATGAAAAATAAAATCATTGCAAAGCAAATGTATTGTACAAGGGATATGCCTGCAAAAGCTTTACACAATCCCGTATGCAAATGAAATTAAGATTGTAGGCATACTACACTAGAAGATGAAAAGTATATCTGTTTGCCCCACACCATTTATAGCTTACAGTTGTAATTATTTAGGTGAAGCATAACAAATACTTACAATTTGTTACCATGCACAAGATCTTTAGTTGGTTTTTTGCCCTATATGATGAGGCTAATTTAGAAGTTAACAAAAGTCAAATGATCGAAAAATTAATTATTATTTACTTTACAATATAAAATATATATTTAAATTATTAAATAAATAAAAAATAATTAATTTTTTATTTTTTAATTATATCGTAATATCCTACGTTATGAAGAAGTAAATAATGCAAACTTACTTGGATGGCCAACGTTAACGATTGTGTATGTGACTTTTTTTTTGAGTGGATGAGATTTTTATGTTGTCAAGTACGATGCTCGATCAACCATGCACGCACAGAAATGAAACATCATAGTTCTCTTTGTTGAAATACTTTTAAGATGCATTTTGATTTATTTTAGAATCAAAACTTTTTAAAATTAATATATCTTGATCTTTGATGTAGTCGTTTTCAGTATCAAATGTTAAGCTAAAGAACTAAATATGAATTTGGGGATTGAGAAATCTCAAATAAAAAATTTTAATTTTCTTGATTTCCCAAAAAAATACTGCACTGACTGGCCAGTCTGTTAAATCTAAAAAAGGGAATCCGATATCTAACTTTTTGAGCCTCGCATTTAATAAAGAAGGAAATTAAATAAAATGGCTCTACTGACATAATCACATGTTTCACGTTGTCTACGAATTTTCCTTGGTATAATATACTTCCACAGAGAAACAGGAGTTGGTAAAAGGGATCTATCCAAGCAAATTCTAAGGAAATTTTTAGATAGATCCCATAGATGATAGGTGATATAAAATTCAAATTTATACATCTTATTCATAAAAATAATTATTTTAAAATAATAGAATAATGTATATGAATTTGAACAAAAAAATCTATGTCATCTAACTATAAATCGAATTTAGTTAAAAAGAGGTTGCGGAAATTCTTAATTACGAGGTCTATTGTGTTCAACATCTTGACAATGTAAATGTGTAAAAGCAAAAGAAGAAGAAGGAAAAAAATAATAATAATAAGGAAATGGGGAAAATACATTTTTTGTCCCTCTTGTTTAGAGTATTAACTAAACTAGTTCCTAAAGTTTATGATAAAACAAATTTAGTTTTTAATGTTCTGAAATTTGAACAAAATTAAAATAATTAATGGAAAGTTAACGTTGTTAACAGAAAGTGGCTACATGCTTGTCACGTGGCCCTTAAGTTTTAAAATATTAAAATTAATAAAAAATATAAATATTAAAAGAATTGCACAAAATTGGTCCCTAAAATTTGTCAGAAATACAAAAGTGGTCCCCAAAGACAAAAAACTAACAAAATTTTCTTTTAATGTAAAAATTCTAAATGTTTAAATGTTAGAACAACCCACACCATTGGGGGTTGAGGAGAGAGGAAAATATTTGTAAATGTTAAAAATAATCTCAACTAAATAATGATCACATCCAAGAAACATTACGTAAAATAGGATTTAGGGCTGGTCGTGTTGAATGATTATATTTGAAATAATTTTGAAAATAAATGATATTTGAACTTCTCGAATGATAAAATATATATTTCTTAATAAACTAATCTTCCACATCTATTATAAAATTTTATCCGTAGAAATTAAATTTTCACAATATTATAGTAATAAATTTGTCCTTCATATTATTATCATTATTTTATCATAAGAAATGTAGCATTAATGTTAATTAAACTTGGAGTCGATTATTATCATTATTTTTTATCATAAGAAATGTAGCATTAATGTTAATTAAACTTGGAGTCGATCAACCAGATTTGGAGACACAAATTCTAGAAAATTAACAATATCAAGTGTTATATCACAAGTTCTTTCTAACTCCTTATAAATATTTCTTTCTTACCCTAGTAAAAGAAATATTATCATATAAAACGGTAACACAATTTCATCATATGTATAATTATTTTGGGTTCAAAAAATAGCAATTTCGACCTGTGGGAATATGATGATTTAATATGTATTCTGTTGATATTAGTTTATTAGATTTGATAATTAAATGTGGTTCATTTTATAAATTATAATGTCTAGCAAAATTTAGTTATTATCGACATGTTTATTCACCCTGATAATATTAGATATTTTTATAATATCACTATAATACTATGTGAATTTAATTTCTACTAATAATATTTTACAGTATATGTATATAATTAATTTCTTAACAAATATGTATTTTATCAGTTAAAAATTCAAACGTTATCCGTTCAAAGTTTTTATTTCAATTCTAATTAATCATTCACTATAAACATTCTTTGTTAGATGTGATCATTATTTAGTTGCAATTATTTTTAATACTTACAAATCTTTTCCCCGCTTCTCAAATATCTAATGGTGTGGGTTGTTTTGACATTGAAACTTTTAGAATTTTGCATTAAAAAATTTTTTTATTAGTTTTTTGGCCTTTGGGGACTAATTTTACGTTTCTGACAAACTTTGGTGACCAGTTTTGTACAATTTTTTAATATTTAAAAATTTTATTAATTTTTTTAAAAAACTTAACGGTCACGTGACATGCACATGGCCATTTTCTATTAAAAATTTTAATTTTCTATCAATAGTCCTAATTTTGTTCAAATTCTGAAACACTAGAGACTAAATTTATTTTGTCCAAAACTTTAAAGACTAGTTTAGTACGTAAATACCCCAAACAAGAGGGACCAAAATACATTTTTCCTCAAGGAAACGGAACCAAAGTAGAAAGGAAAAATAGTCATAAAAACTATATATCTGGAGCAATTTTATCTGGGTGTAAATAAATATAAACAAGACGAACACTCTAGTGTTCAGCCTTATTTGATTACTTTAACAAGGTTGAAATTTTGTTAAGTTTAATTTATTTATATTTCGAGTCAAATTTAAACGAATTTTTATTTAGTCGAACTCTAGTCATGCTCGAGTAGTTTGGGATTTTTATATGTAAATTTATATTTTTTAACTTATCGAGTCAAATTTGATCCAAATACAAATTCAACAAATGTTAAATTTCGTTCAAACTTTATTTGATTATTGACGAAACAAGTTGATCGAACTCATATCGAGTCGACTTAAATTTGAATACTGAATAGTTTAAATTTATTTACAAAACTATTTTTTTTTTTTTTTTTTAAGTAACATAGTACTAATACTTGGTAGCATATTATCTTAGAGGAAGGGGTTATAAATAAAGCGTCAAGTAGACAAGTAAATTACTAAGAGTCAAATCGAATTTAAACACAATTTTCAATTTGAATACAGTGTTTGGTGTGATTTATCCCAAGTTAGTAGCATCCCTAATTCTTCTTGATTTTTTTTTTCTCTTGAGTCTAATACTTGCTAATTTAATTGAGAATGTTGTATTGCATTCGTTGAATGTGAAATATCAATACGAATGAGAGCTCATTTATTTTGTTTGCAAATATGAAAGCGAATGCGAGATCGATCATTTTGCGTTCATTAGGTATGAAAATTGAGAAGAAATTCAATAGAGGATTTGAGTCAAATAGAGCTATCAATCAGACATAATAGACTATTACTTAAAATTCTCTCAATAAATTATGAGTGATTATTTTTTGGTATCCAAATTTGAAACAATCATACTGTCTTTTTCACGGTGAATTAGTGCTGACGGAAATGTCATTATGCTACTAATTCCTGCATTATCTAATTGAGTAAATCTTTCTTATATGGTCGGTGTTTAAAAATTATTATATCATCACATCTAAATATATAACACATATAAATTATTTAAAATTTAAACACAATTATTTATATATATATGTCACGCATCTAAATTCGATAATATAAAATTTTTTATAAAACGAGTGTAAATATAAGAATTAGTGATTTATTCAATCAAAATTAGTAGCACTAGAATATGGAAGTGGAACTATTATTTCTGGTCAAATCCAATACAAAAGTCAAAACGCAGCCTGAAATACAAGAAGATCGTTGGCTTGGATCACATCGGACGATTGATATTCCATCAGCCACCTCATCACCGCGTACGCCCAGCTCATGCCATTATTGACACAACCAAATGACTCTCTGCTCCACAACCTATATTCTAAACTTACACCATCCTTCCTCCACCGCTCGATTTTTTTTCCTTACAAAATGAATGCAGAATGCTAAATACAAGTATTGAAGTATACAAACCCAAGCAAAAGTTAAATAGGGTAAACAGTGATTTTGGAGAACTTATTAGATAAATCACCAAAATAATCTCTTAACTTCTTTAACTAAAAAGATAATCGATTCGTATTCATTTAAATTTTAATTTTAATTTATTAGATTTTTTAAATACTTCTTTGTAGTCAATTTCATCTATAAGTGATCACGTCATTTAAAAATTAATTTTCTCTATCTCAAAGATTTATACAGATCTAATTAAGATAACATTAAAAATTCAAGATGTCAGCCTTACTTAAACTAAATAATAATAATAATTATTATTATTATTCTTACAAATAATCCTTTAAAATTTGGTTCAGATTTTGTCCTAAAATTAAGTCTTTTAATTTGATGTTCTTTATCTTTTGTCCAAAAAGGTGTTACTAAAACTCAAAAATTCATTGTGCCCTTGATCATACTGATTAAATGCGAAGGAAGTTTAGACATTGTGTTTTTTTTTTTTTTCAATTTGAAAAAATAATTCTTAATTATATTTTTATCATTATCACTCTTTCAAATAAAGTACAACAGACACTTTTGGTGACGCTACTAATTAATGGTTAAATTAGTTAAAATAAATAGAGGACTTAATCAATTAAAAATAACAGTTAAGACACTACTATTATCCTTCTAGTAAAAGAAATTAAAAGACTATTTTGATAATAAGGTCAAAAATATTTTTTTTTTCTTTTTGTAATTATAAAACTTAAAAGTTTTCAATTATATCAACAAAAATATTACGAATACATCATAGATCATGACCCTCGGATGAAACATCATCACGCGCATCTGTGAGGTTATCAGGTGATCAGTTTCATCTACTTCGTTGCAGAAGATCATCTCCCAAATGCCAGCTCAGCATCATCATACATTATAGTCATATAAATACAGCAATCATTCAAACAGGAAGAAATTTCTCCTGGGTCTAGAATAAGAAGAGAAAAGACCCCTAAAAAAAAAAAGTCCACAAATTCACCCCCAAAATTATAAAATTTGGATTTGAATTAGTCCTCATTAGCAATTTCTCGCTGCTTCCTCCCAATAGAAATCAATTCCATTTCCCATTTTCATCTATTTATATCTTTCCCCTATGAAATACTAGAAATTTTTATCCAATTATTCCCCCAAAAAACAAGAAAATGCCGAGTGTAAAGGTGAAGATTTACAGCGTTCTCAGCAAATTCTACCTCAATCGCCGATTACAGACTTTAATTGAGAATCCCATCTCCGATTCGAATTCCTACGGTGTCGTTTCACGCCGGCACGAGACTGTCGCCCCCGCCGTTCCTACTTTCTCCGACGTCGACGGCGTGGCCACCAAGGACCTTCATATCGATCCCTTAACGTCTCTTTCGTTGAGAATTTTCCTCCCGGACTCGGCGATCATTTCCCCCAATTCTCTTCCCAAGCTTAGGGTTAGGGTTTCGAGCAAGACTAGAATTGGTAGTGGTAATAGTAGTAGTAAGCCGGAAAATGGGGTTTATGGAGGGTATTTGCCGGATAAAAACGGGAGGAATTGTAAGAGATTGCCGGTGATTTTGCAGTTTCATGGAGGGGGGTGGGTGAGTGGGGGGATTGATACGGTGGCAAATGATGCGTTTTGTCGGCGGATTGCGAAAATTGTGTGATGCTGTAGTGGTGGCAGTTGGGTATAGATTGGCGCCGGAGAGTAAGTATCCGGCTGCTTTTGAGGATGGGTTGAAGGTTTTGAAGTGGTTGGCGAAGCAGGCAAATTTGGCGGAGTGTAGTCAGTCATTTGGGAATTGGAAAGTTGGCAGCTATGATGGAGAGGGAGTTGGTAGGAGGAGGCAGATTGTTGATGGTTTTGGGACCTTGATGGTTGAGCCGTGGTTGGCAGCTCACGGGGACCCTTCTAGGTATAATTCCGATATCCTTAATGCTTCCAATACCAACATGTTAATGTCTCTTTGTTGTTCTTTAACTTGGGCGGAGTTTAGTTTATTTAAAGTTTGAGGTTGTTGGAAAATGCTGATGAATTTGGTGTGTGAATGAAGAATTTAAATACTCTGTTATATGATTGTGATTTTGAAATCTGTGGTTTTGCAAGCCAAGTTTTTGTGCATCTCTGTTACGTAAGCTTTTATTTTGGGGTCTTATACCTAGTATTCACATGTTGTTGTTAAACAAAATTGGATGCTCCTTTGTGATTTAATGTTTTTGAGTTAGTGATTTGTGTTTGAGTCTTAGATCTATCATTTTCGAAAATATGTGTTGGAAGCTTTCTGATAAACCTTATGAACTTTCGGACATCTCATACACCTACAAGGAGGTCATTGCTTTCACATGTTGTTACGTTACTTATTGCTAGCAAAAACTGCTACAGGAGCTTGTCCAATACATTTAACCATCTGCTAACTTTCACAACCTTGCAATTGCACCACAATTGCTTTGTGTTCTCAACAATCCAAAAAGTTTCAATTCAGGTGCTTCCGGTATCATTTCCAATCTTGTCTGTTTGCGTGGTGAAATGTATCTCTTAGTATATTCTGGTAGTATCTATGTTTGTTTTCTTTTATGGAGTTCATATTTGTGATGGAAACTAATAAAAGGAATGTGCTTTAGGGTATAGTATCATTATGTTTTACACTTACCAATCAGTTTGTACTTGTGGGTGTATCATGTGTACTTGTTTTAGGAAAAGGGAAACAGAAAAGGCTGAACATAATGAAATATCACATTTATGCGGAAGTGTCTTCTGAGTGCTAGTTAGAATAAAGATAAAATATCTGCAAAATTGTCTTTCGAAAAACTGTACTTATGTAATGTAAGTCTATGTCTATCTACATCAACTCTATCTGCAAAACTGGCAAGGCATCCTTTGAAGATAGGTGCCTCATCCCCCTCCCAAAACAAGAATAGAGAATCACCCACACTGTAGAATAATGCCCATCCTCTGATTTTCTGGTTTCATGCTAGGTGGCCTCATTGTTGTTTCATTCTTCTGTGTTATTTTTGAATTCTAGAATATTTGTCTTCTTTTTCTTTACTTAATTATTTGGTATAAAGCTACTAACTTGCTTGTCATTTAATAGATGTGTTCTACTTGGAGTTAGTTGTGGTGGCAATATCGCAAATTATGTTGCACAAAAAGCAGTTGAGGCAGGCTTTGAAAGCTTTTGGATCCTGTAAGAGTTGTTGCACAAGTCCTTATGTACCCTTTCTTCATTGGAAACATTCCAACAAAATCTGAGATTAAGCTGGCAAATTCTTACCTATATGACAAAGCTATGTCCGTGCTTGCATGGAAACTCTTCCTACCAGAAGACGGATTTAATCTGGATCATCCAGCTGCCAACCCGCTTTCTACCTGGGGAGATGTTCCCCTTAAATACATGCCCCCAACTCTCACCGTTGTTGCAGAACATGACTGGATGCGGGACCGGGCTATTGCATACTCACAGGAACTCCGAAAGGTCAACGTAGACGCCCCCCTTCTCGATTATAAGGATGCTGTGCATGAGTTTGCCACCCTTGATTTACTCCTCGGGACACCTGAAGCCCGGGCTTGTTCAGAGGATATAGCTATATGGGTAAAGAAGTATATATCACTCCGTGGCCATGAGTTCTCTTACTAATATACATTGGACTGGAAGCAATCAGTTCTGCCTAGAGCGGCACTGGGGGACTACTGCTGTCGTCGTGGTTATAGTGAACTCTGCTCTTTTCACCCTTCTAATGATAGTCGGGAGAAAGTATAGAAGAAAAGTGAAAGAGTTGCATGAGCTGTATAGTGGACCTGCCAAGTTAACTTCTGAGAAGGAGCTTCATACGGAAGGGAGGACTCGGGTGACAACTTGAGGTTGTACATTATTCTTTTATGCCGTTATTCTTTTTGTAAGATATTGGTGTTGTTGTATGCTGGAAATAGGTGTCATCAGACGCTGAGATTTATTTTTCTCGATATCAAAGGTAGATCACTTGTTCTTTATTGATTATCCATTAATAAGATGCCCTTGTGTACAGGAACAAAGGAATTACACTTTGTTAATTATTAAAATGAGGTATAATTGTCCTCTTCTGTTTGATCACTTGTGATCTTGATATTTTAGAAATAGGAGTGCTGAAAGATTGAGTTAATTGCTCTCTTCACTGTTGCCCTTGGTTGACCTTTCTAGAGGGTTTTTCTTTCAGTTCACAATTTTGAGTTCTGAAAAATTACTCAAATGGTGCCGAATGCGAGATTAAAACAATTAAACTACTATACATAGTGAAACAGTGGTATATCCTTTGCAGGCTGCTGGATACTTGCACTTCCATCTACATATAGCTAAAATTATTTTTAGACGGTCCTGATGTATATTTTTGCCAGCGCCAATTGATATGCACATAATGTATAAGGACAAATTTCCCAATTTAGACATGATACATATCAACCTAGGCATTAAGACTTGAGTTTGTTGCAGAATTTCCTCTTTAGGCGAAGAATGAAGATTTTGATTCTTTCAGCCTTATGACCAAGTGTAAGACCTTGTATACTGCCAGTGAAAAACTTTCTTCACACAAGCGGTTCTAGATTAAGAATTGAGATAAAAGATTAACACTTATATGCTAAAGATGCAAAATCCTGGATCAGTTGCTATTTGGCCAAAACAATATAAGAAAAGGAACCTTTTCAAATTTGTAAGGGTATATTAACAGAGCATCATGAGATATACACTTTCTTCTACTTTTTCTTCTTTTTCCAATTACAATTTTTGCAGTCCATGATAAAAACATATTATAATCTGGCTGGTGACATAATAATTAGCATAAAGCATTACGACCAAAATGAGCTGGTGGAAAGCTTAGTTAATCTCATAGTATAATATCTTCGACTCCAAGAAACAAGGGATTTCATGACAACGATGGAAATGGGGGTGTTTGATTGCTCTATGGCTTCTTGGAAATAGACTATTTTTCATCCATTTCTTAGTATTGCTGCATGAGTTTCATTTTTTGGTTTTAGTAGACCTAGTTATTATCACCCCACGAGGAGAACCTGTTCATATATAGCTGTTCCCTTTCAATGGTCTACATTCGATTCATGCTGATATTTTCAGTACCCAACAGTATACTTGTGATCTCCTTATGGAACCCAAGTGGTGCAATTATGATGAAAGTAATGCTTCAAATGGTTTTGATAACTAAATGCATCTGCTGCTTCTTTCTATATTATGCCTTACCAGGACTCCTATGACTTGGACGAAGGAAGAAATTCTAAACGGTTAAAACAGATGGATAACTTTGACCCGAATGTTGTACATGAGTATAATCATTTGTATAGCAGGGATATTGTGTACGATGGCAGCATCACAGGAAGCACAGAAGGAAAGCAAAATTCACCAAGGACTCTGTTTCGGGACCATATATGGGCTTACGCGCAGAAATATATGGCTGCTTCGGCAATGGAAGGAGCGGATGGTGCCTTGATTATCGATGATAAAGAGTGCGTCATGAAAGAGGAGGAAGAAGGTCATGGAATGAGACTAGTCCAGCTACTCGTAGCTTGTGCTGAGGCTGTGGCGTATCGCGATAAGTGCCGTGCGTCAACTCTCATAACTGATCTTCAAGCTGATGCCCTGGTTTTTGGAACCTCGTTTCAGAGAGTTGCTTCCTGCTTCGTTCAAGGTCTTTCTGATCGCCTTAGCACTGGTTCAACCACATGGAGCAGTTGGAGATATAGGGGCAATTCCCAAGACTATAGCCATCTCATTAGAGAAAGAGCAGGCTTTAAGTCTTGTCTATGAGATTTGCCCACAAATTCAATTTGGTCATTATGTGGCCAATGCTTCCATCCTACAAGCCTTTGAGGGAGAAAGTTCAATTCATGTTGTGGACTTGGGCATGAGCCTAGGTCTGCTCCATGGTTACCAATGGCGGGGTTTGATATTCAACCTCGCCATTCGTGCAGGCCGACCTTGTCGCCTTCGTGTTACCGGAGTAGGAAGCTGTTCTGATCGGCTTCTAGTCATCGGTGATGAGCTAGAGGAATATGCACAGAACTTGGGAGTCAAATTTGAGTTTTCAGTGGTGGAAAGCAATTTAGAAAACTTGCGCTGCGAAGATCTCAAGATTCTTGATGACGAGGTTCTGGTTATCAACAGCATACTTGAGTTGCATTCTGTGGTAAAAGAGAGCCGAGGAGCACACTCATTGAACTCTGTCCTGCAGAGTCTAAACAACTTATCACCAAAGGTTTTCATGTTGGTTGAGCAGGAGTCGAGCCACAACGGACCTTTCTTTCTTGGAAGATTTATGGAGGCACTGCATTACTATTCTGCAATATTTGATTCACTTGATGCAATGCTTCCGAAATACGATACAAGGAGAGCTAAAATGGAGCAATTTTTCTTTGGAGAAGAGATCAAGAACATAGTGAGCTGTGAGGGACCAGCCAGGGTGGAGAGACATGAAAGATTAGATCAGTGGAGGCGGCGAATGGGCCGAGCGGGGTTTCAACCTGCTCCAATCAAGATGCTTACACAAGCCAGGCAATGGTTAGAGAGTATCCAAGCCTGTGAAGGTTACACGGTTGCTGAAGAGAAGGGATGTTTGGTTCTTGGATGGAAATCAAAGCCAATTATTGCAGCATCATCCTGGAAATGCACCTAGTTTTGTACTTGTGTTCGCCTACATACTTCAACTCCTTTTCCCGTTGGGTTGTGCTGTTGGGACTTGGGAGCAAGAATAAAGAACAAAACATTGGGTTTCGAAGAAGAATAAGTGGTCATGCATCTGAATGTATTTACATTCTCAGATTTTTGATAGAAACCTTCCATTTTATTGTGATGTTGTCTTCTTCTTCTTCTTGTATTAGTTTGATTACTTTTGTCGCTTTTATCTCTGTAATCTGTATACTTTAATTTATGGAAACAGAGAATACTCAGGATGTTGTTTTGTTGTGTAGATTACTAGATTATCAATCTATGATGTATTGTGAAGAGTGAAACAACAATGCATTATATGCTCGTTATGCCTTTAATAACCTTTCTAAATTAGCCTCGGAAAAAATGGATGGATAAACCAAAATTTAGAATCCTGTCCACTTGGTGGGGCCAAGTACTCTGATAGTGTTTTATGATGCCAAAATTATAAGCCCATTAAAAATATATACATGGCATCACGTTTGTCTTTGGTAGAAATTTTTTTGAATATTCTTGATGTAGTGCATGCATTTTGTGGTCGGAAATTAGTCATATAGCTCAAGTAAAAAATTTATCTTAGAATTTTAAAAGAAAATAAGTTACGTGAATAAGTAAAAACTATAAAGCCATGCACATTTGTCAGTCCAAGAATTTTTCACTGTGTTAGGGACATTTTGGTAGTGAAAGTAGGATTAAATGGATGAAATAAATATTTATAAAATACGTAAATCGACCCGACCGATCAATTACAAGTATAAATATCAAAATAGCAGATATGATTCAAGACCTTCACTCTCTCAATCTCAAAAGCGCTAAATTCTTATTGAATTATTCTCTCTGGTCAAAGTACGAACTTGAACGTCAAAAACTTACTCTAGAGACAAAACTTCGCCTTTTTTCTTTTTAAGTAATTTCGACGTAGAAACTATGTGCAGCGCTTAACTTAAATTTGAATTACTTTGCATTTGGTATATAGCTAGCTTAATTTTTTGCATCACCTTTTTTTTTTTTTTAGATCCATGTACTCTAATAGTGCAGTAAATTGCAAGAATTTCTAAAGATAATAAGGCCATGGTCTAGATTACTTGCATTTCTCTACAATAAACAAATCTTATACACATGGCATGAACATTTACAGTTATAATTTTGATAACCATACTTTATATCTATGTCTTGTCTTGACTAATTGTGCTAGTCTTTGTACACCATCCTTTAACACACAAAAAAAAAAAAAAAAAAAATCATCAAAAAATAGTCCATTTATAACATAATAAAAAAAAAATAGAAAACTATATGGCTGACAAAAGATAGATAGTACTCAAAAACATGTTTAATCACACTGTCGTTAAGGTGATATTTGCCCCCACTACTGTTGCAGGGTATTAACAAATTACCCCTAGGATTAATTCTAAACACTCAAGAATTTACGAACAGCAATTTCTCTAAATTCTTCTGATAAACTCTTCAGAACATAAAGGAAGCAAATACACCATGTGATCGTTCACAAAACTTGCCATCAAATGCCAATAGATACTATACATTGCATACATTCAGTTGCTCAAATTGAATATGGAAGTGTTATTGGTAGTTTAATGTATGCAATGTATAGTACAAGGCCATATATCTCTTTTACAGTTTGCAAATTATCTAGATTTACTAGTTGTCCTATTAAAGAACATTGGAAGGCAATTACAAGAGTTCTAGGATATCTGAAGAAGACAAAACATTTAGGATTATTTTATAACAATTTTCCATCAATTTTGGAAGGTTATGTTGATGTTAGTTGGATAACTAGTGCAAGTAATAATAAGTCAACTTCAGGTTGGATTTTTACACTTGCAAGAGGAGCTGTTTCATGGGCTTTTAAGAAACAAACATGTATAACTCATTCCACAACGGAATCAGAGTTTGTTGCCTTAGCAGCAGTCGGTAAAGAGGCAGAATGGCTGATGAATTTATTGTTGGACATTGATTTGTGGCCATGTCCAATGCCAGCTATTTCTTTACACTACGATAGTGAAACTAATGTGTCAAGAGCTTTAATGGGGTATACAATACATAAGAAAGTCTAGACATTAGTTTAAGGCATGATTATGTTAGATACTTGATTTGTAATGGAGTAATTACAATTCAATATGTGAAAACAAGTAATAACTTGGCTGATTCTTTTACAAAAGGACTCACTAAGGAGTTAGTGAGGAAAACAACAGAAGGAATGGGATTGAAACCCTTTAACTAACTAGAGTCATCAGTAATAAGAACCCAACCTTTATCTAGACTAAATTTAGTTTAAAGGTTTAATGGGTAATAACAAGTTGCTGATAAGTGGCTGTGGGCACTAGAAAATAATATGTTGCCATTCCAAGTCTAGTGCATATTATAAGGTATAAGATTCCAAGGGTGAGGTAAAAAAAAAAATTAAAAAAATTAATTAAAAAAAAACTCTTAATGGATACAAGAAAGCCTATGTTAGTAAGGTTTAAAGGACATAAACCTATATGAACATAAGAAGTGGTGTCACATCTATCAAAAGTTTGGGGTTAACTTTTGTACATGTTTATGAAAAGCCTTAGGGTGAAGCACTTGGCCATATGAGTGCTAAAATATTGAGAAGTTTTTGGGAGTTATAGAAAATTTTATGTGTAGCATTTACAGTTTTAACATAAGAATTTGTAGTTTAATGCTATAAGCAACCAATAATTAGCTAGAATTTTGAAATGCTTACACTAAAGATAGGTTTAAGTTGAAAGATACCTGTTTTTATGCAAAAATTTATGATATAGAGAAAAATACTTAGTTATTCAAACTAAGTGGGGGATTGTTAGAAATATTTAGTTTGGAAAAACTAAGTTAGTTGGTATATGATAAATTGTGACTTTGCAGATAATAATAACGATATCTGATAAGTTGTTTCTCTTCAAGAACGTTATGTTTTATGCAATTATACTTGTTATTTTAATTAAAAGACATGATTTCTGATTGGATTGTGACTTTTGGTTAATTATTGCGGTTGTAATTAACTAACGTATTCTTCAGAAGAATTGTGACTTTATAAAAAGTTATGTTTGCTCAAGACTTCTATTAAACTCGTCCACAGTTTTCTCAATATAATGAATTTGATTCAAAACAAGACAAATATGATACTATGTTTTTTAATTTTTATGCCTTTTCTTAATTTCATTCACAGCAATCATATTTGTCCCAATAATTAGCATATCATCAACGTATAAGCATATAATAACACCATAATCATGTGTAAATTTTGAGTAAACACATTTGTCAGCATTATTATGCTTAAAACTACGAGACAAAATGACAGAATTGAATTTTTCGTGCCATTATTTTGGTGTTTGTTTCAAACCATATAAAGATCTGACTAATTTACAAACTTTCTTTTCATTTCTAGGAAGAACAAAACCTTCAGGCTATTCCATGTAGACCTCTTCTTCCAATACACTATTTAAAAATGCAGTTTTAACATTCATTTGATGTACAAATAAATCGTAAATAGATGCCAAAGATAATAATAACACTCTTATGGAAGTTATTTTTGCTACTGGTGTATAAGTATTAAAATAATCAAGCCTTTCCTTACTTTTGTTTAAAGCCTTTTGCTACTAATATGGCTTTAAAGGTTTGAATTGAACCATTCGTATTGTATTTTCATTTAAATACTCATTTGCACCCTATAGATTTTGAATCTGGACGTAAGTCTACTAACACCCATGTGTTATTTGACAAAAGAGAATCCATTTCATCATTTATAGCTTCCTCCCAGAAATCAACATCTCTAGATGTCATAGCCTCTTTACAGGTTTTTGGATCTTCTTCAATATTAAATAAAATAGGCATTTGACTGAAAACACATTCTCTATTACCTTCAACTAAGAATACAAGAGCTTCAGAAGAAATAAAATCAGAGTCTAAATATTTTTCTTTTCTTGTTCTTTGACTTCTTCTAGACTTCTTCTAGGTTCAATGAAAGTATCAATATTTTTTCTTTTGCTACTAGAAGTAAGTTTGTCATTATTTTCTAAACTAAGCATATGAGAATTTGAATTCATAGATTCATGAATGAACTTATTTGCTGATAAAGAGAATTCAACATTTCTTGATTCTACAATAACATTAGACTCCACATCCAATAACCTATAGGCCTTGGAATTTTCTGCATATCCTACAAACACACTTCTCTCATCCTTAACACCTCAGCAATGAATCTTCATCTTCTCCTCCCACTATCAGTTCAATTAGATATCTCCAATTTCTCTCTTTCCTATTCTTCCATTCAATTCTTTACCAAAACTACTAAAACCAGTTAGATCACTCCTATTACCAGGCCTCCAAATTTTTTTTTGTCTATCACTTTTCCACAACACTACATTCCCTATTTAAAAGAGTGAGAAGAAGACGGCCAGAATAAGAAGAAGGAGAACAAAAAGAATCCATACTTGTAAGTTTTTTCCCCTTTTCATTTTTTCTTTATTTTCTAATTGGTTTTTTTTCCCTTTACATGTTTTTATCTGTAATTTTTTTCGTGGTCCTAGCTTGGCTAAATGAAGCAAAACCCTTTTTTATTTGTAGAAACTTTCTTTCTTTGAACATATCTGTCTTGTTGTTGTTGTTTTTTTTTTTCGAGACAGATGATAATTTTTGTTTTATTGCTTTGCTATGGATCTCTCATAATCATATGATGGATTTGGGTTAACTTTGAATAAATACTTCTCCATTTTGGTGTCTAACTATTGATTTGCAATATATGTTTTAGCAAAAAAATCATAATAAATAAAAAATCACAAGGATCTTAAATCTCCGATAGAGTTGTCAACGGTAGAAATTATTGTCATTGCTCAAAAGTTATTTGAACTTTTATCTTTTTGAAGTATTTACATTTTATAACTAATGAAAGAGTTTTCAGTCTTTATTTTCTTGACATTGTAAAATTTTTTACCTTCTTCAGCTGTGATGCTTCTAATCATTTATTATGTATGCTAAAAATGAAACAGTAGATTGAGAAACATGGATAAGAATGAGAAATGCCGGAAGAGAGATGCTGAAATGGTAGATAGTTCAAATAAGGTACTTTTACAGAAATGCAGAGAAATGTATGCCAGAAAAATACAAAGCTCGAGAAAAAGAGATCATTGATCATTATGAGTCTGGACTGGATAATAGCATTAAAGAGAATTGGATGATTTTAGAAGGTGGAAACTTAGATTCTCAGTCAGAATTACCATCTATACATGGTGAATCTTCTTTCTTGATGACTTCTCCATCACATTTCTCTTCGACGATGGATAAGAATGAGGAGCGCAGGAAGAAACACATTGACATGCCAGAAAATTTGAAACAACAGTTTTAAAGAAACGTAGAAAAGCGTATGCTAGCGAAATAGCTCAAGCAAGGATTGTCTTCATCGGTTACAAGTCTGCAATCAGCAAAACAATGGAAAACTTACAAAAGAAAACATAGGAACTACCTTGTTAGAAAGAGCAAGAAACAACTAGAAAATAAAACAACAGGAAACACATGTGCATCATGATTATGATGTTTGGAGATTGAGATTTGAAAAGCATTTTGTTATGTAGTTACTAGAATATTATCTATGTTATTTATAATTTTTCCTGCACATGTTCTATAATTTGCTTAGACCCAGCACACATTACTATAGCTCAACCTGTGTGCTTTAAGAAGAGTATTAATATTTGTATATAACATGAATTGGATCATGTCATAATTGAACCTAACTCTTACTGTCGTTAACAGTTTGGAATTGGAGCTTGCTGTGAAACACAGAAGGAGAAATTTTATCAACGAGTGCTTGGAACTCACATAAGGAATCTGAAGATAGTTTTTGCAAGAAGGGATGTGAATGAAGTAGCAAATAGATTAACTAAAATGCGTGCAGCAGGAATGTTTTGGATTATGCAATATTTTGACATATATAACGAAGATGGTCTTGATTTTTTGCAAAATGAATGTAATAGGTGGTATAAGAAACATGATATAAATATTGTTTAAAAGTTATGAAATGTTTCTATGATTGTTCAAAAAAAAAATTTTCTTTGCTCAACATTACTAATTTACTATCCACTATATACATATAAAATCAATTATATTGGGCATTATATATGTAAGATATATATATCTAATATGTACGGTATTGTCAAACAGTACTATTATTACACGTTAAAAGTATTGTTGTAAATAAATGAAATTTGGTAGGTCTCTTCTTTATAACCTATACATTCTAATTACCAAAGTTTTCATAGTAGTACTACTTCCTTCCAGAGTTCTAAGTTTTTTCCATTTCTCACTTCCAAATCCATTAAAATTTTGTAAGTATATATTTTCTTCATTTCCCATCAGATTAGCTATCAAAGCAAAAATAAAATGGAGAATTTTACAGTTGAAATCCTCTGCATGCTTTATCTAAAGATAATAAGGCCATGGTCTAGATTACTTGTATTTCTCTACCATAAACAAATCTTATACACATAGCATGAATATTTACAGTTATAATTTTGATAAACATACTTTGTATCTATGTCTTGTCTTGACTAATTGTGCTAGTATTTGTACACCATCCTTTAAAAAAAAAATCGAAAAATCATCCATTTATAACATAATTAAAAAAAAAAACCAAAATTCAATCTTTTTTACTTCAAGTCTGCCACGTGTGTGGTCAATATAATATCTCCAATTCCTTATTTTTATTTTTATTTTTATTTTATAATAGTGAATGCTGGATAAGGTAAGCTTCAAGCCAAAACTACAGCTTCTCCATAGACTGGTGATTCGTCCCTCCTTCGACCTAGCAATTTCTTCAAGAAAGCAGGAAAAGAACTTCTCCCCACTTCCATTCAAGAAGAAGAAAGACATAAAAAAAAATTCAGAGGTAAATCTAGGAACTAAATGGAGGCTACAATGTCTCTGAATCCACTAATTAGACTTCCAATTTCCAGTTCAAGAAATGCTGAAGATTCACTTGTGAGGCACTCTTTGTTGTCCACAAGAAAATCCCACATGGAGCAGCAGAGGCAAAAGCAGCTCCAACTGCTGGTTGTTGAAGCCAAAGGCAAGAAAGGGATGGCAGCTCGTCAGTATCAGAGGACACCTCCCCCTCCTCTTCCTAAAATTGAGGATGATGGTCTCAATCCTCGTTTTGTCATCTTCATTCGCATGGCCAACGTTAGCAACTCCCCTTTATCCCCCCATGCTTCTCTATTCAAGAAAGATTTTTTTTTTTTTTTTTGGCACAAATTTTGTTTTTTTTGCTAATTTTCAGCCGATGGGCTAATGAGATTTGCATATATCTGTTTCAAGATTTAATTTTTATTCACCTTAGATGAAAAATTTTGCATTTTTATACTATTTGCATATAATTCTTGTGTGAAAGTTCTGATGTTGTTTGGTTTTTGTTCTTGAGCAGGTTTATCTTTGGTATCCTATTAATCTTATAACAGGTGGAACTACTGCAAAAATCATGGTGGCTGCAAAAGACAATTTCTTGGGGAAATACATTTATAAAGATACTCTTGATAGGAATCTTGCTTCAGTTATATACAGAGTGAGTTGTGTGACCTTATAGATGTTAATTGCGTCTTGTTTTTGTTATACGATGTTAATGTTTATTTTCCCTTATTTTCTTGCTCTTAATATGGGATACCACAGCTTTTGATTGGACAAATATATTGTTTGCCGCATACTTATGGAAGACTCAGAAGCTGTTTAAGCTTTTGATGTTTTCAATTCAAATTTTCAGTGCAAATCCTATGTACTTATTATAGTTTCTAAACATTTATAGGTAGTTGTTGTATGTATAGCACTGCTCTTGCATCGCTGCTTTTGATCTTATTTGTTTTCTGTTCATCTGCGGAAGTTAGTTGCAATAATATCTGAGTGAAACACATCTCTAATCGATCAAATAATATAGGATGAGAAGGAAATACAGAAGACGGCAATGAAACAACATCGTGTGTTGCGGTCAGCTACAGAATTTAAATATGGTTACAAGCTTGTGGTAATGTTACAAGTCTCTTTTCCTTGTCTTGTTCTGTGCAATGTGCACTAATAGATTGTTGCTTCTTGTTTTTGTATTTATGAATATGGAAATTCGCAAGACTAATTTTCTACTTATAACATGTAGGAGAATAACAATTTGAGAGCAGCACTTTCTAGCAATGATGTTATTGAGGTAACTTTTTTATTGTTATCATTTGTCTCTATACTATTTCTTTTTAGCTGCTAAGCAAGAAAAGCTGTAAACTTTCATTATGGAATATCTACTGGTAGTTCTACTCCGGGATTTCGCAAGATATCTTGATTTATCGTCATAGCATAAAAAGGTAGACCTTCCTTTTGCTTACAGGTCGCATGATAGAAACCATATGCTATGAAGCAAAATCAGGGTACATTGCCTGTTCTGGAAACAACTAAAACATTCTCCTATAATAGAGTATATATTGGGAATGGTTGAAATCGATACTAATCTAAAAGTAAAATTGGTAGGTTTAACTTCACAACAGAGTAGATGAGATTTCAAAATTTAGACTGTCTGTTAATCTAGTTGTTGAAAGTAGATTATGTTGGTGCAATACTACTAATTGTGGGGACCTACTGGTTCCACCTCTCCAATCATTGGACAGGTTCTCGCGTTATAGATAGTATGCAAGAAATGTGGCAATGGCATGAAAGGAACAGCAATAATTTCTGGAGAAGAGCCAAGGAAAACTATGCATTAAATATCATGTCTTCATAGTAGCAATTACAAAATTTTGCATCTTGTTTAATGATCTTTAGTTATGTTTTGCAAGAACCTTCCACATATTGATGAAGGGTTGACACAAGGAGGATGTAGATCGAGTTCTAGACTAACATTACTCTGTGTTAGTGAATGCACTCAAGTCTTAACAACCCTTTCTTATTTGATCTCTTTAATTCCTGTATGCTTAGTTAAGGTCAATTATCGTGCTCTAGATTCATTTAGGTGATGTGGTATCTAATAACTATCTATTATCCGTGGAACATTAGTTCTTATTCATTTGCTTTTATTTATCTTCATTCCTAAAAATGTCAACTTTTTCCAGCTTCCAAGGAAAGAAGAGCTTAAAACAGTTTTGGACAAAGTTAAGGATTTCTTTGGGGATGCTAAGGAGTCTTTTGGGAAGCTCACTTCATTAAATGGAGCCAATGAGTCATCGGAGGAAGATTCTAAAGAACGAGCCAACAAAAAATCTGCTTGAGTCCTATGGTTAAACCTTCAAATTGTTTGATGTGAATATCCTTCTCTGTTTTATCTCATCTCAACAACCATTTAATTGATTCACTAGGGTGAAAGGCTGAAAGCTTACCTGCAACTGCTGAAGGATTGCCCAAGCAAAGGAAATATTTAATATGTTGAATAGCTGTTGACAACCAAAGCTTCTTTTGTATCGTTAGCGGGTAAAAAACAGTAGTATAAAAAATTCCTTGAACTGTTATAGTTTGTAAATGTGCTCATTTGACAAAAGATTTTGCATTTCCTTGCAATGTTAGTTAGTTTGTTCTCAATTTCTTGAATTTTGAATGAATGTTGCCAACTAATGGGAATGTATATTTTGTCTTCAAGAGAGAAGCAAACGTCTAATTTCTGTTAGAAAATAAATTATATAAAACGCAGTAGAAGTTAAAATTTTTATTTTCTTTTTCGTATCATGATTAATATGTAGTGAAAGAAGAGTATAGAAATTATATTTTAAAAATGCGGTAGAATCTTTAATCTGATAGGATTGTCAATCTACAAGTTGCAAAAACATCCAACTTCTAATGGTATTTACACAAATACTTACTTTGAAATCTTTACAAGATTAATTTACCCATGCCACAGAATGTCAATTCCTTAATACTAAAAACCTAATTCTATAGATCTTGTTATAGGTGTAATATAATTTTTGTCCAAATTATATCCTAAATACATAATTTGAATTTGGAATAAAATCATCTTTTTGAATTTGGAATAAAATCATCTTTTTTTCTGAAATTACTATGCCATTTTTTAATGCAATACTGATAAAGATATTTATATGTTTGTAAAAATGTTGATCTATATTTTTAGAAAATATTAAAATATTATCTATGTTTACAATAATAGATGGATATGAAGAAAATATATCATTTATCATATTTTGGAACTAAGATGATACGTTCTTTAACCCAAAAGACATGACATTCCATTCATAAAGTCCAAATAGGACTATAAATGCAGTTTTACATCTATTTTCTTCTGCAATTTGAATTTGCCAAAATCCTGATTTTAAATCAAATTTTGAATAAATTTGAGAATGTATTGTTCTGTTCAAAAAAAATCTTTTTTATTAGGAATAGGATACCTAATCTATTGCAAAACTTTATTTAAAGGTTTATAATTTATAACCAATTTAGGTGCTCTTCTTTCAATTTTTGAATTCTTATTTACATATAATGCAGAACAACTCCATAGAGAAGAGGATTTTCTTATTATACATTTGTTTAGTAAATCATTTATTTTTTCTGCAATATTCAACTATTTCTTTAATCAATTGCGATGGTCTTGCTTCTAGTTGGTACATTTTTCTCATCAAAATTTTTTTTCAGGTAGATGTACTATATGGTTTTTATTATTATTATTATTATTATGCCAGAATACTATTGGAAGATCACTACAAATTTGTGAAATTATTTTACCAGAAACTTGTCTTATTTTTACTTGTATTTCTAGTGATTTCAATTGTTCTTCTATAGTTTTTCCTTTTATTTCATTTTGTAAAAACTCAATTTGTTTTGTTTTCAAATTTATATTTTCTTTTATTGAATTTATAGAAAATGTATTTAAATTATGTGGTTGTTCTTTGGTAACAAAATTAAATGTCACAATTTTCTCTTTATTTAAAATTATTTTTTCATCACAATAGTATGGATGCATTTGAACAATAAATGGTGTTCTTAAAATAACATGTTCTTGAATAATTTTTGTCAGAACAAATGGTAAATAAATATAATTATTTTCTTGAGAAAATATGCAAATTTTTGAAAGTTTATATCTAACTTTTATTTTTGATCCTTCAGCTAAAATATATCTTAAAATAGTCAATTTTTTTTAAAAAAAAATCTTGAAGGTATTAGTCCTTATCTCATAGTACAAATATTAGCATCCGAATCTATCATTACTATAGTAGAAAATTTATAATCATTAATTACCAATGTAAGATATGTAAAATATTTTTGAGATAAATATATTAGTTGAAGGCTAAGGAATTGGCTATTTTGATTTTCATGATTTATAACCTCTTGATCGACATTTAATTGTGATGTAGAAGTTATTTGTTTATTTTCTTCTAATTCGTTTGTGTCAAGTCTAAATTCTAAAAGAGTTAATTTTTTATTTAAACTTTTAACTTCCTTTTTTAATTGATTAATTTCTTATTTTAAAATTGGTATGGTGACATGTTTGTTATATGACATAAATCCTATTTCATCTATAATTTCTTTCATGGAAAACGGTTGTTCTAAAGTAATCATTTTTCTTTAAGATTCTGAGGGTGTGATGAATATTTCTCTTGTTTTTCTTTATGAGATTGTTCCAGGTTTATCAAAATTTCTTTATATTGTTCTAAAGATTGTCTTTTTAATTCTTTGTCCTGTATGTTTTCTATTAATTCAAAAAAACATATTTTGACTTTCAATTAATGTAAATATGTCATGACATGCACAATTATTATCAAATGAATTAGAATTTATTTCATCTATACTATCTTCTATTTCAGATTCTGAATAAATATTTAATATAGTTGCTATAATGTCTTCTTTTTCTTCATCATTTATAGATTATTTATTTTTTCTAGAAAATTGGTGGTAGTTTTTGACTTACATTGATTTGCATAATTACCTTTCTTGCCACATTTCTTACAAGTAATATTTCCTTTTATTCATTGTTTAACTTCTTTATCTATTTTCCTATCCTCATTTCTTTTTCTTTTAAAGAATTTCTTTCTATTTTTCTTTGAATATGATGGATATGTAACATCTTTTGTTTGTTTTCTTTTCTTACTAAACTTTTTAACTTTGTTTTTTGCTTTATGATATGGTATACACGGTTGGTTTTTTAACAGCAAATTGTGTACATAATTGTTTATATTTTTTTATTTGTGCTTTTAATTTTGTATCGTTACATAATTTTAATCTTTTTTCTGTACAAACTGATATAATATCTCTATAAGAAATTTTATCATAAAGAACAGTATGACCATCATGATAATTTTTTAATGTGGTAAAATTTCTTTGAGCAAATAAATTTGGTAAGACATAAATGAATTTTTCTTTCTAAAAATGTGAATTACAGTACGAACCATAACTCTTGCTAAAAATGTATCCTTATACCATTTAAAATATGAAAGAGTTGGACATTTTAAATTTATTAAAAGTTTTTTTTTAATACTATCAATAATTTTAACGTCACCAATGAAATGTCTGAAAATACTGGTAATTAAAGATAAAACCATATTAGGAATAGTAGTAGTCTTTTGACTAGTAGATATACCTTCGTACTTAATTTCTGTAATTATTTTTGTAAAATACAAAATATCATCTCTTTGCTGTGAGGTTAGGAATAATTATTCTACCAACCATTTAATGCACCTGCAAATTCATTGACTACAGTATAAACAGCCTTTTGTTCCCTAGTTCCTGTAACTTTATGCAAATCTTATACATCATTATATTTTTTAAAACTGCAATTTGATGTGAACTAAGACCATCAATCTTCCATTCTTATATTGAATTATGGTTTAAATGATCTATTTGTACACTTGTTTCTAACTCTAAATTTTTAGGATTTGGCCTTTGATAATACCTATTTCTTTTAGGATATTCACTTCCAAATTATTTAGAATTTTCATATTTTTTATATTTTCTTTTTATTGAAAACAATTTTCCTTCAACGTTATCATTATTTTGAAACATTTCTATTAAATCTTCTATATCATTATTTCGTTCTATTTCTTCATATATATCTTCATTTTATTATTCTTCTTCTAAATTTAATTCTATTAGTTCTTGTTCTGAATTTTGTTCTAAATTATTATTATATTTTTCAATTAATATATTTATTTTGATTAATCCTCATAAAGTTTTCTCAAGTTTTAAAAGGCATTCTTCTATATTTGTATTAAATACTTTTGTAGGTAAATGTATTTCTGTTGGTCTAATAATAGATGGCAATATATTATTAGTGGATGGTATAATTGGAATATTAAACTTACTTTCATCTTTGACTGGTAATTTTTCATAATTAAAACATTGTGTATTAGCACTAATTTTCTTTTTTATATCAATTTTATTTTTCATATTTCTAAAATCCTGTGATTATGTACATATTTCTTTTAATTGTTTTGATGTAGTATGTAGACTTAAAGATATAAATTATTTTGTTGTGTTATACTTCCTATTGTGGTACGATCTTGATGAATAAAAGATGTAGCTAAAACTCCTTCATTACCTATTCTTATGACAGTTGATAAGGGTGGATATATACATCTATGATTTTTATAATTTTCATTGGAATCTTTTCATTTAAGATAAATTCAATATACTTATCTTCCAAAATTAAAATATCTTTATGCTTGTTGATCTATCAATGAAACTCTGTATTCAATATAAAATCATTTAAAAAATTCTATATAATATGTAGTTCTTCTTATGAAATTATAATAATTATTTTAAATTTCCTTTTGTTGCTCAATAGAATAATTTTTAAAAATCATTTTTTGAATTTTTCATATTTTTCTTGATTAAAATCTTTAACTGTTTGTTTTAAAATTTCTTTTAATTTTTCATCAGATAAAATATCTTTTTATTATAACTGAAACTCCATATGATGCAATAGATTTGGATATTCTACTTGATATCCTATTTCTGATCTTACATCTAGTTCTTTTTCAGAATTTATGGTATACACTTCATGCATAGTTTGGTTTTTCTCTTCAAGAATTAGATCTAAGAATTGGACATAATTAAAACTAGTTGATAAGCACCATGGAAGGATTAGATATAAGAATTAGCTTTAAACAAATTAAACTCATAATATGTGTTCATATTTTTACCTAAATCAGATCTTATTGAGCAATATAACTTTAAGAATTGATCATAGTGATTACTCTCAATATTCTTCACGTATTGACTAATCAATTAACAGATCTTTCATTACTATAAGATATTATAATTTACTTACTCGACTGTCAAGAGTCTAACGCTAGATTTACACTTCAATCTGACTACTGGACTTATGTCGACCCACAAGTAAATCATAAATTTTTATAATAATTTAGTATCTGTTAATTAATGTCTTATTGTCAAGAATCTTGAAAATATTCATTATTCCAGAAATCACAAGTCTTATTGATCAGATTTGTTATATCAGAGCCGTGGAAGCTTAAATTGGTATCTTAGGATTAGTTTTATTCAAATATATTCATAATATATATGGAGAATTCTACTATTCCTTTTAGAAAATCATTTCCTTGATTTTAAAAGTTTGTACAATACAAGTTTTTAAAATATAAGATAATAGAAGAGACTGTAAAAAAATTTTATGTATATATATAGGAGAATTCTACAGTCTCTTTTAAAGAACCATTCCCTTAACTTTAAAAGTTTGTTTGTACAGTACAAGTATTTAAAGCAAATGGTGTTGTACTATACAAACGTTTAAAGTACAAGGGAATGGTTTCCTAAAAGGGATTGTCAAATTTTTCATATATATATATATATACGGGAAATTCAACAATCCCGTTGAGGGAATCATTCCCTTAATTTTAAGGACTTGTACAGTACAAATTTTTAAAGCACATAATATTATACTATACAAACTCTTAAAATACAAAGAAATGATTCCCTATATATGTATATATGAAAATTTTATAATCCCTTTATATATATATATATATATGATACTCCAAGCCAAATAGCTGTGGAATTGCATTAGGGAAGAGAAAGATTCAAGGCTATTCCTTTTACACCGCTGGGAAATTCAACCATTTCCCCAACTTGAATCTCGTTCAATCCATAAACAAAAAAATACGTTTTAGAAATGTTTCAAAAAAGTTGAAAAATAATAGAGGAATTAACATTCTGTGGTATGGGTAATTCCTCTATTATTTCATGGCATGGGTAAATTAATTTTGAGAAGATAAAGATTTCAAAGTAAGTATTTGTGTAAATACCATTAGAAGTTGGATGTTTTTGCAACTTGTAGATTGACAATCCTATCAGATTAAAGATTCTACCGCATTTTTAAAATATAATTTCTATACTCTTCTTTCACTACATATTAATCAAGGTGATACGTGAAAGAAAATAAAAATTTTAACTTCTACTGCGTTTTATATAATTTATTTTCTAACAGAAATTAGACGTTTGCTTCTCTCTTGAAGACAAAATATACATTCCCATTAGTTGGCAACATTCCAAAATTCAAGAAATTGAGAACAAACTAACTAACATTGCAAGGAAATGCAAAATCTTTTGTCAAATGAGCACATTTACAAACTATAACAGTTCAAGGAATTTTTTATACTACTGTTTTTTACCCGCTAACGATACAAAAGAAGCTTTGGTTGTCAACAGCTATTCAACATATTAAATATTTCCTTTGCTTGGGCAATCCTTCAGCAGTTGCAGGTAAGCTTTCAGTACCTTTCACCCTAGTGAATCAATTAAATGGTTGTTGAGATGAGATAAAACAGAGAAGGATATTCACATCAAACAATTTGAAGGTTTAACCATAGGACTCAAGCAGATTTTTTGTTGGCTCGTTCTTTAGAATCTTCCTCCGATGACTCATTGGCTCCATTTAATGAAGTGAGCTTCCCAAAAGACTCCTTAGCATCCCCAAAGAAATCCTTAACTTTGTCCAAAACTGTTTTAAGCTCTTCTTTCCTTGGAAGCTGGAAAAAGTTGACATTTTTAGGAATAAATAAAAGCAAATGAATAAGAACTAATGTTCCACGGATAATAGATAGTTATTAGATACCACATCACCTAAATGAATCTAGAGCACGATAATTGACCTTAACTAAGCATACAGGAATTAAAGAGATCAAATAAGAAAGGGTTGTTAAGACTTGAGTGCATTCACTAACACAGAGTAATGTTAGTCTAGAACTCGATCTACATCCTCCTTGTGTCAACCCTTCTCACATACATTTGATCAATATGTGGAAGGTTCTTGCAAAACATAACTAAAGATCATTAAACAAGATGCAAAATTTTGTAATTGCTACTATGAAGACATGATATTTAATGCATAGTTTTCCTTGGCTCTTCTCCAGAAATTATTGCTGTTCCTTTCATGCCATTGCCACATTTCTTGCATACTATCTATAACGCGAGAACCTGTCCAATGATTGGAGAGGTGGAACCAGTAGGTCCCCACAATTAGTAGTATTGCACCAACATAATCTACTTTCAACAACTAGATTAACAGCTAAATTTTGAAATCTCATCTACTCTGTTGTGAAGTTAAACCTACCAATTTTACTTTTAGATTAGTATCGATTTCAACCATTCCCAATATATACTCTATTATAGGAGAATGTTTTAGTTGTTTCCAGAACAGGCAATGTACCCTGATTTTGCTTCATAGCATATGGTTTCTATCATGCGACCTGTAAGCAAAAGGAAGGTCTACCTTTTTATGCTATGACGATAAATCAAGATATCTTGCGAAAGCCGGAGTAGAACTACCAGTAGATATTCCATAATGAAAGTTTACAGCTTTTCTTGCTTAGCAGCTAAAAAGAAATAGTATAGAGACAAATGATAACAATAAAAAAGTTACCTCAATAACATCATTGCTAGAAAGTGCTGCTCTCAAATTGTTATTCTCCTACATGTTATAAGTAGAAAATTAGTCTTGCGAATTTCCATATTCATAAATACAAAAACAAGAAGCAACAATCTATTAGTGCACATTGCACAGAACAAACAAGGAAAAGAGACTTGTAACATTACCACAAGCTTGTAACCATATTTAAATTCTGTAGCTGACCGCAACACACGATGTTGTTTCATTGCCGTCTTCTGTATTTCCTTCTCATCCTATATTATTTGATCGATTAGAGATGTGTTTCACTCAGATATTATTGCAACTAACTTCCGCAGATGAACAGAAAACAAATAAGATCAAAAGCAGCGATGCAAGAGCAGTGTCTATACATACAACAACTACCTATAAATGTTTAGAAACTATAATAAGTACATAGGATTTGCACTGAAAATTTGAATTGAAAACATCAAAAGCTTAAACAGCTTCTGAGTCTTCCATAAGTATGCGGCAAACAATATATTTGTCCAATCAAAAGCTGTGGCAAAAAGACATTTTAATATTCAGAAGGCAGGAAATCATGAAATGTTGGAGAACATCCACAATTTTACCACTCAAAGTAAGGGAAAGCTAGAATTTCTATGATTACTGAGAAAAAATGTACATTAAGAGCAAGAAAATAAGGGAAAATAAACATTAACATCGTATAACAAAAACAAGACGCAATTAACATCTATAAGGTCACACAACTCACTCTGTATATAACTGAAGCAAGATTCCTATCAAGAGTATCTTTATAAATGTATTTCCCCAAGAAATTGTCTTTTGCAGCCACCATGATTTTTGCAGTAGTTCCACCTGTTATAAGATTAATAGGATACCAAAGAATAAACCTGCTCAAGAACAAAAACCAAACAACATCAGAACTTTCACACAAGAATTATATGCAAATAGTATAAAAATGCAAAATTTTTCATCTAAGGTGAATAAAAATGAAATCTTGAAACAGATATATGCAAATCTCATTAGCCCATCGGCTGAAAATTAGCAAAAAAAACAAAAATTGTGCCAAAAAAAAAAAAAAATCTTTCTTGAATAGAGAAGCATGGGGGGATAAAGGGGAGTTGCTAACGTTGGCCATGCGAATGAAGATGACAAAACGAGGATTGCCATCATCCTCAATTTTAGGAAGAGGAGGGGGAGGTGTCCTCTGATACTGACGAGCTGCCATCCCTTTCTTGCCTTTGGCTTCAACAACCAGCAGTTGGAGCTGCTTTTTCCTCTGCTGCTCCATGTGGGATTTTCTTGTGGACAACAAAGAGTGCCTCACAAGTGAATCTTCAGCATTTCTAGAACTGGAAATTGGTAGTCTAATTAGTGTATTCAGAGACATTATTTGGATTCAGCAGCCTCCATTTAGTTCCTAGATTTACCTCTCAATTTTTTTTGTCTTTCTTCTTCTTGAATGGAAGTGGGGAGAAGTTCTTTTCCTGCTTTCTTGAAGAAATTGCGAGGTCGAAGGAGGGACGAATCACCGGTCTATGGAGAAGCTGTAGTTTTGGCTTGAAGCTTACCTTATCCAGCATTCACTGAAAAAAAAAAAAGGAATTGGAGATATTATATTCAATGTTTTGAAAAGACCGGCCATTGAAACGGTTGAATGTCTGGTTCACGGGTCAACCATGTAGATTCATTAATTTAAGTATTTTTTTAATTAAAGTGTGATATAATTTAAAATAATTTAAAATATATTTGTATAAAATCAAAATAGAAGTGAAACATTATTTTTGGATAATTATAGTCATAATACTCAAAAATACTAATCAAATTTCTAATAAGAAAAGTGAAATTTATACAAAAATAAGTATAAAAAAGATGAAAAAAATAATAATTTAATAGTTTAGGCTTTGTTGTGTGTGTTCAATGTTTTGCCATTTTGGAGTTTATTTCACGATTTTTAAATTTTTCTCTTTATTTAAATCATTTTTTATTCTGAAATTTAAAAAATCGTATTTTTACCGGTTCCCAATTTTTACCGATTCTGTTCGGTTTTTTTGAACAGACTGGATATATAGTTGGACCGGACCGGTGGTTCTTACGGTAGGCGGTCCGACCGGTCGAACCGACCTGTTCAGTCCGATTTTCAAAACACTAATTATATTTGGCAAATACTTAGGTAGAACTGATTTTTTGTTTCACCTATAGATCTTGTGGTGTGGATTAAATTTTAGAGAATTTATGACATCGGCCGATGTAAGCAAAATTTTTTAACATTTAATCACGACCACAGAGTCTACAGGTGGGACTAAATACCGAATCTACTGAAGTATTTTCCATTATATTTACCATACACGTGACAGACTTGAAATAAAAAAGATTAAATTTTGTTTTTTTTTTTTAATTATGTTATAAATGGATTATTTTTCAAACTTTTTTTTTAAAGGATAGGTGTAGAAATACTAGCACAATTAGTCAAGACAAGACATAGATATAAAGTAATCTAGACCATGGCCTTATTATCTTTAGATAAAGCATGCAGGGACTTCAAGTGTAAAATTCTCCATTTTATTTTTGCTTTGATAGTTAATCTGATAGGAAATGAAGAAAATATATACTTACAAAATTTTAATGGATTTGGAAGTGAGAAATGGAAAAATCTTTGAACTCAGGAAGGAAGTAGTACTACTATGAATACTTTGGTAATTGGAATGCATAGGTTATAAAGGAGAGACTTACCAAATTTCATTTATTTACAACATCATTTTTAACGTGTAATAATAGTATTAACGTGCAGTGAAAAATTAGATATATATACATATATAATACCCAATATAATTGATTTGATATGTATATAGTGGATAGTAAATTAGCAATGTTGAACAAAGAAATTTTTTTTTTTGAACAATCACAGAAACATTTCATAACTTTTAAACAATATTTATATCATGTTATCTTATACCACCTATTACATTCATTTTGCAAAGAATCAAGACTATATTTTGGTGATATATGTCAAAATACTACATAATCCAAAACATTCCTGCTGCGCGCATTTTAGTTAATCTATTTGCTACTTCATTCCCATCCCTTCCTGCAAAAACTATCTTCAAATTCCTTATCTTACAGTGAGTTCTAAGCACTCATTGATCAAATTTCTCCTTGTGTGTTTCACTGCAAGCTCCAATTTCAAATTGTTAACGACAGTAAGAGTTAGGTTCAATAACATGATCCAATTCATGTTATATACAAATATTAATACTCTCCTTAAAGCACACAGGTTGACCGATAGTAGTATGTGCTGGGCCTACATGGATAATATTCCAGCAACTACGTAACAAAATGGTTTTCAAATCTCAATCTCCAAACATCATAATCATGGGACACGTGTTTTCTGTTGTTTCATTTTGTAGTTGTTTTTTGCTCTTTCTAACAAGGTAGTTCCTGTGTTTTCTTAATTTGTAAGTTTCCATTGCTTTGCTGATTGCAGACTTGTTACCGATGCAGCCAATCTTTGCTTGAGCTCTTTTGCTAGCATACGCTTTTCTGCGTTTCTTCAAAAGCTATTGTTTCAAATTTTCTGCCATTTCAGTGTATTTCTTCCTGCGCTCCTCATTCTTATCCATCGTCGAAGAGAAATGGGATGGAGAAGGCATCAAGAAAGATGATTCACCATGTATAGATGGTAATTCTGACTGAGAATCTAAGTTTTCACTTCTAAAATTATCCAATTCTCTTTAATGCTATTGTTCGACTCATAATGATCAAGGATCTCTTTTTCTCGAGTTTTTTTTCCTGGCATACATTTCTCTGCGTTTCTGTAAAAATACCTTCTTTGAACTATCTATCATTTCAGCATATGTCTTCCGGCATTTCCCATTTTTATCCATGATTCTCAATCTACTGTTTCATTTTTAACATACATAATAAATGATTAAAAGCATCAAAGCTGAAGAAAGTAAAATTTGTTACAATGTCGAGAAAATGAAGACTGAAAACTCTTTCATTAGTTATAAAATGTATATACTTCAAAAAGATAAAAGTTCAAATAACTTTTGAGCAACGACAATAATTTCTAACATTGACAACTCTAATGGAGATTTAAGATTCTTGTGATTTGTTATTTATTATGACTTTCTTGCTAAAACATATATTGCAAATCAAGATTTAGACACCAAAATGGAGAACTATTTATTCAAATTTAACCCAAAGGTCCATAACCTTTTTTTATTTGTTTCAATTCTTAGTTTTTCATGTAAGATAAGAAAAGCACATAGCACTGCAATAAAGAAATCTAACATGGTAATCCAAATTAATCAAGCAAGAAATCCTACACCAACCAGAAAATTGAAACCAATTACTTCACTAAAAAGAGAAAGAAAAATGATGTTGATCTTATTATCAAAATAAGTCATAGATCAAGACTGGCAGATTTGTTACTTATAGTCCATTGGTTCTGTAGTTATCATCATCAAAAGTACTTAATGTCCAACATCAATCCCATCCAAAGAATAAGGAAACTCTACCAAATTATGAACAGATTCATCTCTAACCAACTTAACTGTTAGATTAGATTAGATTTGTCACGTAACATTCACACCTAAACAAAGAAAACTATTTGATTTTCACCAATCAAGAATATATTAAACATATACTTTTCAGTTCTATATAATCTACTATTGTTCACCACACAAAGTGACTCTTAGAGTGACTTGATAATAAAAATCTTCAATATTTGTACCAGTAACAGTGGAAAACTAAATTAATAAAATAACGAAAAGAAAATCAGAGAAATTATAAAAATGGTAGTTCAAAACAGAGTGATATTTGCATCTTTTGCTATTTTTTGCTTAAAAATTTTGTATAGAAGGTATTGATTGTATCAACTTTATTGCTTCTACAAGAACGTGACCTCACAAAGTAGAAGTGAAAAAATCAACTTAATTCAAATTTTTTGAAATTAATCTTCAATGAGATTAATCATAACCATGGGTCAAAAATATACAAGATCTAAGAGATCTCACCAATAATACCAAGAGGATGAATGTTTGTTTTTCACTCCTTACGCGTAGCAGAGAAAAAAGGGTTGTCGAAAGTGAAAAATTAGAAACATGTACAAGAAGCGGAATGTATACAAGGAAAATCCCTCAATAGTTAAACCTTTGAAAAATTACAAGGAAAAAAATGCATTTTAAATACCATGGTAGACAGAAAACTTAACTCTTTCATGAACAAAATAATCTAGATTAGATTAGATTTGCTTCAAATTTTCCAAAACATTTGTTTTATGTTCATCATTCGCACTGTGATCTTATTAGCCATTAGCTCACCCAACTGATATTTCATCCACAAGCAAGAAAATCATAGCAAAAGAGTAAGAAGGCAAAAAAAAAAAAAACATAATAACCTAAAAGTTTCACCCAAAAATATAACAGCATATGTTTTTGTCACTTGATAACTTTTAGATAAAAAAAAAAAAAAAAAAAAAAAAACTTTGAACACATGAAGAGGTTAACAACAAAATGAGCATCTAAATAAGCTAATTAGGCTTCATGATAACTTACCATTTATGAGTTGGAGTTCAGAAAATATCAATACCTAAAGCAAACACCCAAAAAAAAAAAAAAAAAAAAATCCATCATATGATTATGAGAGATCCATAGCAAAGCAATAAAACAAAAATTATCATCTGTATCGAAAAAAAAAACAACAAAAAAAGAAAGTTTCTACAAATAGAAAAGGATTTTGCTTCATCTAGCCAAGCTAGAACCAAGAAAAAAAATTATAGATAAAAACGTGTAAAGGTAAAAAAAAAAACAATTAGAAAATAAAGAAAAAATGAAAAGGGGAAAAAAGTTACAAGTATGGATTCTTTTTTTCTCTTTCTTCTTAATCTGGAGTCTTCTCCTCACTCTTTTAAATAGGGAGCGTAGTGTTGTGGAAAAGTGATAGACAAATTTTTTTTTGTAGAATTGGTAATAGGAGTGATCTAACTGGTCTGGTTTTAGTAGTTTTGGTAAAGAATTGGATGGAAGAATAGGAAAGAGAGAAATCGAAGATCTTTAATTGAATTGATAATGGGAGGAAAAGATGAAGATTCATTGCTGAGGTGTTGAGGATGAGAGAAGGAAGAAAGAAAGGAAGAAAGGAAGGAAGGAAGGGGGGAGGGAGAGCAGCCTTGAAGAGGAAGAAAGAAATGAGGAGAATAGTGTGAGGTTTGAATAATCTCATCAAACCCTAGTAATTGAAATTCCAAATCTATCCCTCAAAAGTCATTATATTTACAAAAAAAATTTGGACAAATCATGTGAGAGATTACGAGACTACCAAAGACTACCAAACTACAAAACTTTGACAAATGGTAGTGGCTCTTTATACTATATGTTAATAATGTGATGAGACTTCGTGCGTAAACAAAAGATGTACTATATGTATATTTAGTCAATATATGAAATTCTTTAGTTGTGTGTTAAAATTTTTATAATATACATTTTAAAAGATGAATAATTTATAATGTATAAATTTTTAAAACAACGAAATAGTTTACAAATGAGGGATTATAGAATTTTTTTCATATTTTATTTATATATCTTTAAATTTGTATTTTTCTTTACTACGAAATGAAGGATTTCTTTACATTTTTGCTGGTTCTGGAAAAATATATTATTAGTACTTAGTTTAATTAAGACACAACGTGATAAAATACAAGCATGTATGATGTCAGACTTCTAATTTCAAGAAACGTTGCATTTTCTTTTGGGTGCGCGCAGTGCACGTAACCCTAAATATTGTTTATAGTGATTTATTTAGATGTATAACTTTAAATTAATTAATCTTAAAAGTCCGCATCAATTACAATTTATGTGTCTGTGTACGTAATTCCCTAAAAATTGTTTTATGTGTCAGTTGACCTATCACAACCGGTAAAAGGAGAGATAATCTAAAAAAAACAAATTTATAATTTGCAATAAGTGTCTCATTTATTGTTCTATGATTTTGTAAGCTTACATTTTCAATAAATTATTATGTCGGATTTGATCCCAAATATGGACTTTCACTTATCCATTACGTATATACGTCTACCTTAACGCTCATCAACTTTGTGACTGAAGTCTTATTAAAGTTCTTGGATTTTTGTACATAAAAATGGACAGTTGTCTGAAACGCTAGTAGAAGACGAAGTTGAAATTGGTAGGCAGTGTAGGTAAGACTAATCAATGGAGTCATATGAGTTGAGTTTTAATATATTTGAGCTCAACTCATTTAAAAAAAAAAAGAAAAAAAATCATTGTTCAACTCGAACTCAACCTATAAAGCTCAAAAGAGAAATTTTCATACCCAGTTCAT
Source organism: Cinchona pubescens (assembly GCA_025175665.1). Lineage (NCBI taxonomy): Eukaryota > Viridiplantae > Streptophyta > Magnoliopsida > Gentianales > Rubiaceae > Cinchona > Cinchona pubescens. The sequence continues at coordinate 2,007,145 of JANKKI010000141.1, forward strand.
AGACATTGTTGAACTCGAATTCAACTCATAGAACTCATAAGAGAATTTTTCTTACCCATTTCACAAAAATAAACAGGCTTTGGGTTAAGATCGAGTCTGGCCGACCTCACACAAATATGAATAAAAAAAAAAACTTATTTTTTCAATGCATAAATTTGAGAGAATAAAAAACTTAAGGTGGTAAGGCTTGAGAAAAGAGAAGAGAGCAGTGGGAACGATTTAGATTTCGAGAGCAAATAACTATCTTTTCTTTTATAACCAGTAAGTATTATACAGTTTTTAGTATTCTAATTAGTACTAATATCTAATTAGTCTTTTTTTTTTCTTTTTCTGAAACAAAAGATCTTCATAACATTTAAGTCGAGGAAGCACAATCTGACATGCTATCGTGTGACAATTCATTGCCTTGTTTACTCCATCGTGGAAGGTAACGCAAATATATTTTATTTTATTTATGTATTATTGGTATATATTTAATCAGGACACAATCTACATCAATAATATTTTAGGAAGTAAATCTATATCAGTAATTAGAGATAACGAAATGCATGTTTTTCCTATAACGTATGAGTCATAGGTTCGAGTTATTTGTGTATAAAGAAAGGAAGTAGTTTTTTTTTTAAAAAAAAAAAAAAGGAAAAATGCATAATTACAATAAGAAGGATGGGTGAAAAATAGAGAAGAGAGAAAAAGTATTGAGGAAATTATTTTTTTAAGCTGGAAAATGGTAATTTCAAGAGTCTTGGGTTATTGTGACGAGACCATTTGTTTCTGAAAATAGACCCAAAAACGAAGCACGCACTCCTCGATTGAGTTTCTCAGGCTCCAAGGTCCAGGAAAAAACCAAGCGTTATGCTACATGCCTACAAGGTAACATTGGACTACAAAATGGAGTTGGGCTACAATTGATAAACATGATGGGTATGATAATACCATGTAATGTAACAATACTTGGGTTGATAGTGCCCAGTAGGCCCATAACATTATCATTTCAATTTTTTTGCAATCATCATCAAAAAGGGCTCGTCATTACCAAGCTTTACATACGCTGATCCATTTAGAATACTGGATTTATTGTTCTGTGTAATGACAGAAAAAGCCGTATATTAATGAGATTAAAATTAAAAATATCTTCAACGGTTTAACCCAGTAGGAAAATGTACACGAGTGGGGTCACCCTTTTGTCGACCTGCTATTAGGCCAACAAATCAAATCCTTGCTCGTGTTTATCTATTTGACAAACAGACAGTTGGTTATTAGTATTAGATATTGAACTCTTAAAGGGTGATTGGTTTACGGGTATGAAAGGAATGAATAATGATATGCATAGATTGTATTTGATAAATTATTATAAGAATCATTTTATGAATATGAAAGTTTAAAAAAATACTCACTTTTATGTCCCATGACTTCGTCTTCAAATTCATTAATTTACAAGTATGATGAAATTTATTTTTTGTTCAAATCAAATAATTAAGGGGAGATGACATAAACTATAATTATTAAACTCGATTTGGTCTCCCCAAAGGTTTAACCAGTTAACCCACTAAATTGGCCACAGATCGAATTGGGTTTCATATTCGACCGGATAAGAAACAGACCCAATTAAACTGTGTCATCCGCCGGTTAAACCGTCTGAACCGGGAATCTAGCCGATTTTTTGTGCAACCCGTGGTCCTAAAATATTAAGGAAAATGGGCTGCGATGGTTGCCATCTCTTGCGCCAACCAACTCAGCACCTGCTTGCTTGTGGAATTTGCATTCCTTTATATCTTTTATATCCGATTAATTCGTATTTATTATTATTATTATTTTTTGGCTTTCTTTTCAAAAAAAATGGCTAATATAATATAACATTATGACAACTTTACTTTTCAAAAAATAAATTGAAATATTTTTAAAACAATAAAAAAATATTTATTTTTTAAAAGAACTTTTTGAAGACATAAATTATCAAATCATGACAAATTTTATGTTTTTTTACAACAAGAAAGTACTCCCGTAATACTATATAGTTAAAGTTTTGTAAATTAAAATATAATAAGAACCTAAACAAATAGACATATTTTGTAAATTAAAATACAATAAGAACCTAAACAAATAGACATATTTTGTAAATTAAAATATAATAAGAACCTAAACAAATAGACATATTTTATATGAAAATACTGTGACAACAAAGTAATCCTCTAATAAATGATGAAAATATAATTTTTATACATTTGTGTTTCTTGTGTATGGATTATATATCTCATATTAACTATACTCATAACTATATATGTACAAAAACTTAAATTAAATATTCCATGTAAATTTTCTTGTAATTTTTATGCATTTGTTTATATATCATTATATACCTTATTGACTATAACTATTATTAAATTACATTGTACAAGAATTTAAAGTCAACTAGTCCAATATTTGTTGTTGTTTTTAGAGAAAATGATTATCACAGAATTCATTTATAACTAATTGAAAATTTGATACAACATAGTTAATCAATATGTTCATTCTATGTATTGTATATAATAATTTGAAAATATTATATACAAAAAAAATAATATATTTTAATAACCAACCTGTTGACCAGTGATCCACTGGTTGAACCAGTAACCCGTTGATCCACCTCTCTTGTCGGGTTCCTTTTCGGACCGGATTTAATAATTATGATATAAACGATAGTGAGATTTATGATTTTTATTCCGATTTTGATTCCTAAATACGAACTAAATATGATGACTTACTCCTTAATTTAGCTATAAATTGCTTCAAAGAAATCATGCGAAGATGAAATAAATGGTGGATCACAAATACCTATCTTTTCAAATACGCATATTTTTTGTTACATGGTAGTAGTAAAAAAACGAAAAATAGCTAAGGATGAAAAAGGGAAAGGAAGAAGAGGTCATAGCAGGATGTGTATAAGAGACAGTCCTTCACCGACTATATGTTATTTCGCTTGTATTAAATTACTCATCTTTGCAGTGTATGTATATATAAGATACCAAATTTTTTTGTCATAATTAGGTGCAACAAGATAAAGTGAACAACAAGTACATTAAATATGTTAGACTTGAACGGATTTCAATACTAAATATTTAAATATGATTGTAAAATAGAATTATGTACCGTTGTAAGAAATGTCTAAAAATATTATGAGGATATTCAACAAATACATTGAATATGGCAGAATTAAGAAGATGCACAGAGGCATTATGATGATATTCAACACAATAAATTGGCTTGAAATTCTGTTATAGGATATTAGTCTGAATAAAGTAATATGTGACTAATATATTTCAGAATAATCACACAATTAGATTGGAGATGATACACTATTAATTAACAAAGATTTGACACTTTCGTTGGCTTATATTTGAAATCAAAAGTAAAGAAGACTTTAATAACAAAACAAACTCAAGAGAGTTTAATTTGAGGTAGGTGCCCCATGAATGAAACTAGCTTGGACAAAATGGACCAAAAAAGGAATCTCTCAATAACTTTAATAATTAATGATTTACTTTCTTGAAATTCAATGTATAAAACATGTCAACTACAAGGAACTCACGTCTGTTTCTCTCATTTATTGCACAATCATTTGGAAATAATGCATGATGGTTATTGGCAATACATAAACATAAATGCAAAGAAACCACTAATTTATTAGATATGAAGATTGATTATTGATCATACAAGGAATAGTCCACCAATAGAATGTATTTATGTGACATGTAATTAATAGCTTATTAAGGACATAAATGTAAATCTTACTTTTAGGGTATAATTGGTGTTAAACTATCTAATGATGGGAGTTCAAAGCTCTTAACATTTTGGAAAGCATTAAAATACAATTACTAGAAATCAACGGTGGCTCAGTTGATCAATGTTCTGCAGAGTTGCGGACATAACCATCAAGTCTTGATCATTGTAGGAACCAATTTTAGTGCTGATCTTTTCCTAGTAGCAAGTCCGAAAATCTCTGTAAGATCAACATCATCTGCTCCAACCCCTTGAGGCAATTTCCAGTCAAAATGATACAGTAAACGGGCTAGCGAAATCTCAACACTTGCCAACCCAAAGGAGAAACCAGGGCAACCTCTTCTTCCACCTCCAAATGGCAAAAACCTAAAATCTTGACCCTTAAAATCAATACCATCTTTCCCTACAAACCTTTCAGGATTGTATTCCAAAGGGTTCTCCCATGAATCAGCATCCCTCCCAATAGCATAAGTGTTGATCAAAACCCGAGTATTCGGTATTTCATACTTACCAATCGTACATTTGGCAAGAGATTCGCGTGGAACGAGAAGAGGGACTGGTGGATGAAGTCTCATGGTTTCTTTGATCACAGCTCTCAAGTAATGAAGATGCTGAAGGTCAGTTTCTTCTACTGTTCCTTTGCTTGCTGCAATTTGCCTTACTTCTTCTTGTGCTCTTTTCATTATATTAGGATGCCTTGCCAGTTCTGTCATTGTCCACTCTAATGTTGCTGATGTTGTATCTGTCCCAGCTACAAACATGTCCTGTTTGATATCCAAACATTAACTATCACTTCTAATTAGTAGCCATCGTCACTCACCGTATTTGGTTTTTTTTTTCCCTAGAAAAATTCATACACAGCATGTACAGAAATTTTATCACCCAACATTAAAATGCTTACAAACTATCCCATTAGTTTTAAAATCTTGTAGTGTACAATATTTTAAATATACGAGGACAATTTTTTTAGGAATTAAATAATTTCCTTACGTTTTGAAGTGTTATATTAATGTTCGTTTCCTTAATGATTTTGTTTAACTAAAACTGAATCTTTTGTAAATTGGTTATCAAAAAATGTTTGTCACGGTAAATTTGATAAAACCTTTGTTCGGATACTTGTTTTATATTACTAATTTTGATTTTCTTGAATCTCTTTATTTTACGTAAACGGAAATTACAATTTTTTTGAGGACAATTATAGATTGTTGTAAGAGAGTTATAGATTGTGGTCTTCTCATTACATGACAGTGGAGTTAAAATATTTATACAGTAAATTTTGATTAGTCATCAGAACAAATCTTTCATCATGCTTATCCTAATTTACTTTAAACTTAATAGTTATACATTTAGAAGGTGTTTGATTTACATTCGAGAATCGGAATCGGAATGGGAATCATAAACCCCATTATCGGTATGGGTTTATATCATTCCCCCTTACTTGTTTGGTTTAAAATAGGAATGTGTTTCATTATATTAATAAGTTACTCAACCTAAAATTCATGTCACAAGTGAAGAATGAAAGTAGGTATTTTCTAACACTTTCATTCTTATATAATGATTCCCATAGTGTTCAACTATAAGAGACATTAAGTATTAACCATAAAAACAGTCATATGCCATTAAGTATTAACCATAAAAACAGTCATATACATTGTTGGAAACTTTTACGGTCTCTTTTAGAGAATTATTTTTTTGTATTTTAAATACTTGTATAGTATAACATTATATATTTTAAATATTTGTACTATACAATATTTAAAAATTAAAGGAATAATTTTTAAAAAAAAGACTATAACATTCTCGTACATTATTTAGAAGTAACTAAATATCAAGAAACATGAGCACTGTCTTTTAGATTTGTACTCAATCATTCATCACGTATAGAATGTGTTACTCTTATAGTATCAACTATATTAAAAGTTATGCTCTAAACCATTTGTAAATTGGTTATATCTATAGTTGATACTCAATGAACACTACGAAAATAAAGTGCCATCATCTCAAAACTTTTATTGTTAGTTTGTGGACCAATAGAAATGGAATCACATTCCATCCCAATAGTCTCACTATTCTAGTCACACCTTGTACACCTCAAGTTCTTCACCAAACGTATATGTTGTTAAAGCTTCTTTTTTATCCCTTCGGAGAGAAGAATATTGTATCAGTGTCAGGAAAATTTTCATATAAATCTTCTTAATTCTGCCATAATCAATTTATGTTATTTATATTATAAATCCTGTATTTGTAAATTTTTTATTAATATCATACATTATTTTATTGATCTATGTACCTTTATTATCCATTAATAAGACCAGAAAGTGATCATCCCCGACCAGCCGACTGACTTGACTAAGAACTCTGCGTGTGATCCACGTCTCTATATATAATATTTAAATAAATCTAATTTTTTATCTCACTTATAAATTTTATAATATCAATTAATAAAATTTTTTTTTTATAAAAGTTAACTTTAACTATAAAATTTACCGATAAAATTAAAAATAATAAATATTTTCTTATATACATATGCTCTTTTGTCGTAATACTACTAAGCATTCATTCAACATCAAAAATCTCAATCATTACCTATAATAACTCCATAATCAAGCTGTACGTTAGTCATTTATTCCGTCTTATTTATATTGTCACGTTTCTTATTTTAAAATATTCTAATAAAAATATCATATTATTTATAATAAATAATTTACTTTGTTAAAATTTTAAATTTATTTTTTTAAATATTCAAAATATTTTCAACTTTAATAAGCTAACAATCAATACACCATCTCTTATCAATCTGCTATCCTTTTTCCTCTCATTAAAACTCTCTAATTGCTGATATTTGTTATTTAATAATATCAAATTAATTCAACTTATTAAGGACATTTGTTGACATTTAATAAAAATTTATAATTAATTAAAAATTCGTATAAATATATAATGTGACAATTGTATTGGAACGACGAGACTATGATTTAATTTTACGAGTATAATTAAAAAATGATTGAATGTACATACAATTGTGATAAATTTTTTTTTATATTATTAGATATGGATGGACGACATATAAATATTTTTATTTTAAATACACATTCTTTATACGTGTAACATGTATTAATACCTGATATTGTAAAAAAATACACATATTAAAAAAAAATTTCCATAACGATGTTGTATACAAGATTAATTCATTAAAAATATATATATATATATATATATATATTTGTGATATTTGTTATTAAAAATAATCTTAGTTTTGGCGTTGTTATTAAAAATAATCTTAGTACGTGGCGTTGTTAAAAACACTTCGGGCCAGGCTGTGTAGATACACATCTACTGGCGTATAAGAGTATTCACTAGATTACTTCCAAGTCTGGATTATTTAAATCTATTCTTAATTCTAATCTATCTGTATTATTTCTTCTTAATTCTATTCTTTGTATTTTATGATCTATAAATTGTAAAACTAAATTACTAAGTTGGATCTTGTTTTCTTCTTCTTTTCTACTATAATAAACTTCGTACTGTTCTAAGTCTATTCTGCTTAAATATTAACCAAATTTCTTATATTTAATCTACTATTAGCTCTTATATTAATAAAAACTTGTTTTAAATTATTTAAATCTCCTAAATCTTTAAAAGGAAGTAATAAAAATATTTCTTCTAAAGTATTATAATTATTGTTCATAAAAATAAAAACGTTAAACCTTTAATTTAAATAATTCCTACTCGGTACTAACCCACAAACAAATATTCATAGTACATATGAAAATTTCAAATAAATTTAATAATCTTTTCAGTTCATTAACATATAATAATTTTATCAAACATCAACTATGATTTTTATTTATAGAAGGACAGGTCTTCAGATTACTCAATAATAATTAAATACATATTTTTACATTAAAGACTGTTACGACACCTAAAGTCTCCTGTTATTCTTTTTACTGTATTTTCCCCTTCTGGTTTTTTGTCCTTAACAGGCTTCACATGCCATAAACGGACTACCTATAGGGTCACTCATACAAGAATAACAAGCGTCTGGGTTTTATAACAGCTTTAATAATAAGTATTTAATTACTAAAGCATAATACTTATAAATATTAACCATAGAGTGGAAAATTTACATATATTATTGAACTAAAGAGATTACATAATTATATAAGAAACTTACATATGTGAACAAGAGTTTGGGGTGTTCCCTTTCGGAAACCCCGAAGAGGGCTAAACTGCTATGCCCAAAGGCTTCTTGGATTTTTACAAAGGAAAATTAAAATATTTTATAAAGGATATTTATTCAAAGAGAGGAAAGAGAGACATTTACTTGTGTTTGCTCTCAGCTTATGTTTTTTCGATAATCCCTGAATAAACTAAACTACTCTATTTATAGGAGAGTCTGGACTTCAAAATCCGGACTTCAAAACTTCTGAAGGAATCTTTTATCTTCACGTGATTTTTATTGACTTCTGAGTACTCTTGTCTGCCATTTTTTCTTTGCTGATTTTGTCTTCCATTGACTTCTTTGTGTGCCTTTTTGCTGATTTTGTCTTCTATTGACTTCTTTGTCGGCCATTTTGCTTTGCTGATTTTGTCTTCTATTGACTTTTGAACACTTTTGTCTGTCATTCTTGTTTTTGCTGATTTCTTCTTATCTTTCACGTGATTGTTTTTAAAAGTAACCATCTTGTCTATCTTGATAAACCAGGAAAGAAGGTGGGACACTAGATCCACTTAAATACCTCCTCCTTAGACATTTATCAGATTCAAGGATTTAGTTACTTTTTTATCTTGAATTATCAGCCTCTTTCTTGACTTTTATTATCTGATTACTCCACTTTCTTCTTGAATGCTATGATGTCTTATCTTCTTTATTTCTGACAGAGCCTTATCTTCAAAAAATCTTTAATATTCTGAAAATCTTTATCCTTTCTACTTAGGTATCTAAATTATGTCTATAGAATTCAAATGACTCTCCTATTTATCTGACTTTACTGAAATTATATTATTTGGATAATAAAGATGTACATAGACTGTCTCTTATACACATCTAGATGTGTATATTAGACAGTTCAAAGGTAATTCAAAGTGTTTTTTCAATCTTAATAGAAAAAATTTCTGAGTTAGAAAAAGAATATACAAAAATTAATAGTTGTAAAGAGATTATTATAAGATCTGTATATGAAAGGAAGTATCTGAATCTTATAAGAGACTGTTCTGTGCTATAATTTTCCTAGTCTAATTAATTCCAAAAATCTAATATATTCATTATAGTCTGGAATAACTGGTTCTATTGGAATTTTTGGCAAACTCCCAGCCATTAACGGGCTTGATTTGTCTTTACCAGCTGCCGTTTGAACTGGACTAGCTGAAGTTTCTCCTACTTCAGAAGGTTTCTTGAAATTCAAAGAGGAATTTCCACTCATCTCACCCAAATTTTTACTTGCTTGGGAACAAGACTTATTATAAGCATTCTTATAAGAATCTCTTTCAACACTTAATTTTTGTATTTCTTTTTCTAACTCAGAAATTTTTTCTATTAAAACACTTTTTTCTCCCTCAACTATACTACAATGCTCATTAGTCTTTTTTATGGTCTGGGATAAAATCTGACAGCATCTATGATCACAAAAAAGGATTTTGTCCGAATCATGGACAACTTTGTACTATAGATGTGCATATGAGACAGTATCATAGAAAATAAAGAATGTAATCATAGGCCTCATTTGAGCTCTCGATCTGTTGGTGGCCTCATTCGCATATTTAAAAATTAGTTTTGAACTAGATTCTAATATTGATCTACTCAACTGATCCGCTAAACTATTAGAATCGGATCTCTAAGATTCTCATAATTAATATTATAACTACTTATAGAATCTAAAAAGTTTAACCATCTTCTTCTATTACAACTTTTATCTTTTAATTTATTAGATCATCTTACAAAAACTTGTAAGCTGAGAGCAAACTTTCTTAGAGATTATGTCTAACTTTCCTCTCTTTAATAGCAATATAGACTGCTAATATATTTAAGAGACAGGAATCTTATAAACATCTATTGTTAGTATAGAGAATAATATTATAATAAAAGAAGTATTATTTGAAAGTGAAATAGATGTCTATTACAACCATTTAGATTCAAAATCAGCTTTTTCTATTATAATATAATCGAATCTAATGGTAAATTTAAATCGTAGTTTTTAACTAATTCTTTAATCTTTTGAACTATTTTTATATCTTCTTGATTAAAAACTTCACCAAATCACGTGAAGATAAACTAGATATGTTAAGAGACTGAAGTAGATTATTAAAGTAACAGACTCTCTTATACAGAGTAGATGTTTATTAAGGGGTTAGGCATAAAAGAAATCCATAAGCTGCTTGAATAACCACAAATTACTTCTTCTTTTTTATCTAAATATTTATTGGGTTTAGCTTTTAAAACAGCTCCCCAACCTTTAGATCACATTAACACTTTTATAGTTTATAACCAATCTGATTCTAATCTAACTAAATCATTATTTTTTCTTATTATAGAATCTCTAAGAAAGATATTCTGATGAAATTCTTCTAACAACTCTGCATAAATTAGAAATAATTGGAAGATAATTTCTAAATTTTCCACTTGAATAACCACAAGATGTGTATAAGAGACAGCCTTTAAAATATTGGGGATTTTTAATGTCTAAGTAAGCATAGATCTTATTATTTTCCCAATATTTTAAAGGATTATCACCCATTATTTCTAATTTATCAAGTTTTAAAAGAATTTCATCATATATCTTTTTGATTCTTAATTATATTAGATTCAGATTATATTATAATAGAAACAGATGGATGTGAAAAAGGTTGGGGAGCTGTCTTTATAACATCTAAACCCAATAAAGATTTAGATAAAAAAGAAGAAGTAAATTCTGGTTTTCAATGGAATGCTTAGAAAAATGGGTGATAATCCTTTACAATAGATGCAGAAATGTTATAAGTAATCTATGGCTTACTTAGACCTGTCTCTTATCAATAATCTCTAAGAAAGAATTTACAGTAAGAACGGATTGTGAAGCAATAGTAAGATTTTATAATAAATTAAAAGATAAAAGTTGTAATAGAAGAAGATGGTTAAACTTTTTAGATTCTATAAGTAGTTATAATATTAATTTAACCACATATTAAAGGATTAAGATATCCTATAAGCAGATCATGCTTACTTAGATAATTAAAAATCCAGAACATATAATTAAAACTGCAAATATAGAAGCTTCAATTCTTTTAAAACTTGATAAATTAGAAATGAGGCCTTTATAGACCTCAAGGTTCTTCTAGTCAAGGTAATAATCCAAGTAGTTCAGGTAATAATTATCTAGAATACCCTCAAGCGCGATACCATATATTTGTGATGTTTGAGAAGCAAAAGATACAATCTTAGTAACGTAGGCGTTGTTAAAAACACCTCGGGCCAACTATATCTTTTAAAATTTTGCCGCATATTTCAAGAGATAAAGAATGTGTCTTTTAGATAATCTTTGGATTGCATTTAATAAACCTCGAAAGATCAAAAATATTTTTAGCTAGCATGAACGCTCTTTCGAATATCTAGATGTGTATAAGAGACAGGCTTGAGGGTATTCCAGCCGATATACTAGATTACCTCTTAGTCTGGATTGTTTAAATCTAATCTTAATTCCATTAACCAAGTTAAAAATCCAGTTTTTAAAGGATTTAATAATTTGAGTGAAGCTTATGATTTTGCAAGAAAAATATTGGGCCAAATTATTTTGTAAGCCCAAGCCTTAGAACAGCTTCGATATTCGACCAGACAAAGTTGTCCATGATTCGGACAAAATCCTTTTTGTGATCATTGTCGATTTTATCCCGACCATAAAAAAGACTAATGAGCATTGTAGTATAGTTGAGGGAGAAAAAAGTGTTTTAATAGAAAAAATTTCTGAGTTAGAAAAAGAAATACAAAAATTAAGTGTTGAAAGAGATTCTTATAAGAATGCTTATAATAAGTCTTGTTCCCAAGCAAGTAAAAATTTGGGTGAGATGAGTGGAAATTCCTCTTTGAATTTCAAGAAACCTTCTGAAGTAGGAGAAACTTCAGTATAAGAGACTGGTAAAGACAAATCAAGCCCGTTAATGGCTGGGAGTTTGCCAAAAATTCCAATAGAACCAGTTATTCCAGACTATAATGAATATATTAGATTTTTGGAATTAATTAGAAAAGGAAAATTAAAGCAAGAAGAACAGTCTTTAATAGATTTAGATACTCCAGACTTCAAAGAAGAAAAGAAAGGAGTAAAATTAGACAAGAAAAAGAAAAAGAAAAATTTGAAAAAGAATCAAAAATAGAAGAGATCATGAAAAATTTTAAAAGAATACTTTGAAAAGAATAATATAAAAGAAGAAAGCAGAGAAAGTAGTAGTAAAGAAGGTCCAAATAATATAATTTCAAGAATTCGATAGTGGAATGTCATTTGATTCTATAGCCGACATAATTTAGATACCTAAGTAGAAAGGATAAAGATTTTCGAATATTAAAGATTTTTGAAGATAAGGCTCAAAATAAAGAAGATAAGACATCATAGCATTCAAGAAGAAAGTGGAGTAATCGATAATAAAAGTCAAGAAAGAGGTGATAATTCAAGATAAAAAGTAACTAAATCCTTGAATCGATAAATGTCTAAGGAGGAGGTATTTAAGTGGATCTAGTGTCCCACCTTCTTTCCCGGTTTATAAAGATAGACAAGATGGTGTCTTTTAAAAACAATCATGTCTAGATAAGAAGACATATGCATCTGATTTCAAGAATGATCATTTTTTATTCAAAGATCTGTCTCTTAGGAACACCCCAAACTCTTGTTCACATATGTAAGTTTCTTATATAATTATGTAATCTCTTTAGTTCAATAATATATGTAAATTTTCCACTCTATGGTTAATATACTGTCTCTTAAAAATATGTATTTAATTATTATTGAGTAATCTGAAGACCTGTCCTTCTATAAATAAAAATCATAGTTGATGTTTGATAAAATTATTATATGTTAATGAACTGAAAAGATTATTAAATTTATTTGAAATTTTCATATGTACTATGAATATTTGTTTGTGGGTTAGTACCGAGTAGGAATTATTTAAATTAAAGGTTTAACGTTTTTATTTTTATGAACAATAATTATAATACTTTAGAAGAAATATTTTTATTACTTCCTTTTAAAGATTTAGGAGATTTAAATAATTTAAAACAAGTTTTTATTAATATAAGAGCTAGTGATAGTAGATTAAATATAAGAAATTTGTTAAGCAGAATAGACTTAGAACAGTACGAAGTTTATTATAGTAGAAAAGAAGAAGAAAACAAGATCCAACTTAGTAATTTAGTTTTACAATTTATAGATCATAAAATACAAAGAATAGAATTAAGAAGAAATAATACAGATAGATTAGAATTAAGAATAGATTTAAATAATCCAGACTAAAAAGTAATCTAGTGAATACCCTCAAGCGCCAGTATTCTAGATCTAATCTAGTTGGCCCGAGGTGTTTTTAACAACGCCACGTACTAAGATTATTTTTAATAACAACGCCACGTACTAAGATTATTTTTAATAACAAACATCACAAATATATGGTATCAGAGCTTTTTCCTTCTTTTCTAGATATTAATGCTAGATCTTAAACAGACTATTTTCTTAATAAAAATACATAGAAAATACTGTATAAGTCAACTAAATATACATAAAAAGAATAGAGATAAGATTTTAAGAAAAATTAAAGAAATTTAAAAATTTTAAAGAAAAAATTTTAGTATATAAAGGAGATCCAGAAGACTTAGATTGTTATCTATACACTAAAGCAGATTATTTTAAAGAATTAATATTAAGATTTAAAGAAGAAGAAGAAAGTATTAATTTTATAAAAATAATATAAAAATAGATAATAGTGAATTATCATTATTAGCAGCATAGATTATTCACGATTAGAATATTTAGATCTTAGGATAAATTTATATTCTAAGATAAGAACTTTTGAAAATAATCAGATTAAGTGTCGAGATATTAATCATACACACTCGTTATGTTCAGAAAATTCACAAGTTAATTTATTAGTAGATTTAATAATAAATTTAGGAGAAAAGTTAGAATTTAAAGAAAAAGAGATAAGAGAAGAACTAAGACAAAAAGATTTAATTATTAAAAACATAATTAAAAACCAAAATAAAATTTTAGAAAATTTAGACTATATTAAAAATCAACATATAGAAAAAGTAAAACAAAAAGATATAATAATTAGAGATAAAACAATTACTAACAGAAATAAAAAGAATTACTCTTTCATGACAGATAAAAATAACAATGATGAATATGATTTAAACTATTTAGAAGCTCTAAAATATTTAGAAAAATATCATTTAGATCCTAAAGGTTTTAGTAATATAAATCCATCTTCTCAAAGTGATCAGATAATAATTAGACAAAATAATTTAATTATTAGACTTTTATTAACATTACATATTAAAATAGATAATCTTTCAAAAAAGGAAGAAAAATATATAAGTCCTGAGTTTCCTGATATTACTAATTTAATAAATAAATTACAAAAAGTAGAAATAAATAAAGACAAAAGTAAAGGAAAAAATAAATCAAAAGAATGGCAATTTTTTCAGGAAGAAGCAGAACCCTCTCAGAAATAGGAGAATCTAGTAGACCAAGTATATCTGAAAGACCAAGGAATTTATTAGATAGAATTTTAATGAGAAGAAATGATTAATTAGGAGAAAATTTCCAATTAGATGAAGTTATTGATATAGATAAAGATATAGAAATATTTAGTAATAATCAGCTTAGTTTATTAAAACCAAAGACTTTATATGTTAAAGGAAATAGATCAGAAAGCTGTCTCTTATACACACTCTAGATCTAACATCTAGATTGTATAAAGACAGCTTAGAATTTCTTATAGTTTTAATTGTTCAATAATATTACACAATTAAAAAGTGAAAAATTAAGTTTAATGCATATGGGATTAATAGTTATAGGAGTTAAAGGATTAACAAGAAAGTTTTTAGGAACTAAAGTATTATTAGTAATATATGATGATAGATGGTCAGATACAAAGAAATCTATAATAGGAGTTATCAAATAGATATGTCATTAGATCTTGAGATGTGTATAAGAGACAGATCTTATATTTCACATAGTTCTAAATTCTCATCATAAAGATATTAATTCAGACTAAAGGATAGTAAGAAATCTATATTAATAATTTCTAATTGAAACTTAGGTACATTAGATGTATACTTATTCTTCTAGAGTTTAATGTATACAAACAATAAAGGAGAAGTTTCAATTAGATTTAATGAATATAAAAATGAAACTAAGTCAGAAGATGTTAATGAAGAAAATGATGAGAATTTAGAACTATGTGAAATAGAAGAAATTAAAGATAAAGAATTTATGATAAAAGAAGATTTAGATAAAAATCAATATAGAATAATTTATCCAGTAGAATTAGGTATAAATTTAAATAAAAGAGAATTGTCAGATTTAGGAGATCATTTATATTTACAAAAACAAATAGAAGATTATGAAGTTTTAATTTATGATAATAATAGAAATATTATTGCAATATCAGAAGATTTAGTACTGAAGAAAAATTAGATAAAAAATTAGAATATTATGGATTAATAGATATAAAAAAGAAAAATAAGATTGAAGAATTAGAAAGTAATATTTCTAATTTACTAGAAGAACAATCAGTTATATCATTCCCCCTTACTTGTTTGGTTTAAAATAGGAATGTGTTTCATTATATTAATAAGTTACTCAACCTAAAATTCATGTCACAAGTGAGGAATGAAAGTAGGTATTTTCTAACACTTTCATTCTTATATAACGATTCCCATAGTGTTCAACTACCTTGCCATTAAGTATTAACCATAAAAACAGTCATATGCCATTAAGTATTAACCATAAAAACAGTCATATACATTGTTGGAAATTTTTACGGTCTCTTTTAGAGAATTATTTTTTTGTATTTTAAATATTTGTATAGTATAACATTATATATTTTAAATATTTGTATTATACAATATTTTAAAATTAAAGGAATAATTTTTAAAAAAAAGACTATAACATTCTCGTACATTATTTAGTAATTATTAAGAAGTAACTAAATATCAAGAAACATGAGCACTGTCTTTTAGATTTGTACTCAATCATTCATCACGTATAGAATGGTTACTTTATAGCAGTGACTAAATCCTTTTTATGCATTCAACCATTTTTAAATTGGTTATATCTATAGTTGATACTCAATGAACACTACGAAAATAAAGTGCCATCATCTCAAAACTTTTATTGTTAGTTTGGACCAATAGAAATGGAATCACATTCCATCCCAATAGTCTCACTATTCTAGTCACACCTTGTACACCTCAAGTTCTTCACCAAACGTATATGTTGTTAAAGCTTCTTTTTTATCCCTTCGGAGAGAAGAATATTGTATCAGTGTCAGGAAAATTTTCATATAAATGTGCCCTCACATACATAAAAAAAAAATTTATGTTATTATATTATAAATGGAGTATTTGTAAATTTTTTTATTAATATCATACATTATTTTATTGATCTATGTACCTTTATTATCCATTAATAAGACCAGAAAGTGGGAATAAATGAATAACTCCATAATCAAGCTGTACGTTAGTCATTTATTCCGTCTTATTTATATTGTCAGTTTCTTATTTTAAAATATTCTAATAAAAATATCATATTATTTATAATAAATAATTTACTTTGTTAAAATTTTAAATTTATTTTTTTAAATATTCAAAATATTTTCAACTTTAATAAGCTAACAATCAATACACCATCTCTTATCAATCTGCTATCCTTTTTCCTCTCATTAAAACTCTCTATCTCATTGCTGATATTTGTTATTTAATAATATCAAATTAATTCAACTTATTAAGGACATTTGTTGACATTTAATAAAAATTTATAATTAATTAAAAATTCGTATAAATATATAATGTGACAATTGTATTGAAACGACTAGACTATGATTTAATTTTACGAGTATAATTAAAAAATGATTGATCTTACATACAGTATTGGTATAAATTTTTTTTTATATTATTAGATATGGATGGACGACATATAAATATTTTTATTTTAAATATCATTTTTTATACGTGTAACATGTATTAATACCTGATATTATAAAAAAATTTCCATATTATAAAAAAATTTCCATAACGATGTTGTATACAAGATTAATTCATTAAAATATATATATATATATATATATATATATATATATATATATAATGACGTACCAGAACAAGAGCTTTGAGATTATCATCAGTAATAGGAACAAGATCATCTTGCTTTTGAACTCTGAGCAAAACATCCACAAAATCTTCTTTCTCTCCGAAGCGACGCCGCTTGAGCCTGTATGCTCTATCTTTCTCAAATGCTCATTAATTATTTCATCACAAACCATTCTCAAATCCTTCAAATTATTCATCAACCTTCTCTTCATCCCACTCACTGAGTTAACCCACTTCCAACTCGGAAAAAAGTCTCCGATGCAAAACCCAGCTAGCAAAGCCTGCGTTTCCGTCAAGACTCGGACCAACTCGTTCTTCTTCCCTCCTTCATGACTCGCCTCGTCCATAAACCTCTTCCCGAATGCTACGCGGCAGAGGATGTCGTTCGCGAGTTTGAAGAACAACTCGCTCACGTCGATTTCCGAGTTTGCATGAGCTGACTCGGAAACGGTGCGCAACGTGCGATTCACTTCCTCATCTCGAACGAGTTGGAACGAGTTGACTCGTTTCGAATTCAGTAACTCGGTGACGCAGACCTTTCTCGCTTGCCGCCAGTAAGGGCCGTAAGGGGAGAAAGTGACGTCGGAGCAGCCGAATGGAGAGGTACTGAGCGGCAATGATTTGGGGCCGATTCGCCATTATGTGATCGTGAGTTTTGAGAACGAGTTCGGCGAGTTTAGCCGACGAGATAACCACGGTGGGGACTTGACCGAGTTGCAGGTAGATGATTGGGCCGAGTTTTTCAGCGAGTTGAGCCATGTCAACGTGGGGCATGTCTCTGAGGAGGTGTAGGTGACCGATGATGGGGAGTTTTGAGGGTGACGGTGGTAGAGTCACAGGCTGTGACCGAGTCCGTGCATCAATTTTGCAACAATAGTAGTAACAAAAGGTAGCAAAAGAGAGAAAAAAGATGCAGAGGATTTCAACTGTAAAATTCTCCATTTTATTTTTGCTTTGATAGTTAATCTGATGGGACATGAAGAAAATATATATACTGACAAAATTTTAATGGATTTGGAAGTGAGAAATGGAAAAACTTTGAACTCAGGAAGGAAGTAGTACTACTATGAAAACTTTGGTAATAGGAATGCATAGGTTATCAAACGAGAGACCTACTAAATTTTATTTATTCACACACATTTTTAACGTGGTTGATAATATCGTACAACGTTATAAAAGAGAGATCTATCATATTTCATTTATTTATAACAAAACTTTTTACGTATAATAATAGTACTGATTGATAATACTGTACAACGTTATAAATGTGAGACCTATCAATTTTTATTTATTTACACATATTTTTAATGTGTAATAATAGTACTGGTTGACAATATCGAGCGTTACGCAGTTAAAGATTAGATATATATACATATATAATACTCAATATAATTGATTTGATATGTATATAGTGAATACAAAATTAGTAATGTTGAGCAAAAATTTTTTTTTTTATTATTTTTAACAATCATAAAAACATTTCATAGCTTTTAAACAATATATATATATCATGTTTCTTATACCACTTATTACATTCATTTTGCAAAAAATCAAGACTATATTTTAGTGATATATGTCAAAATATTACATAATCCAAAACACTTCTACTGCACGCATTTTAGATAATCTATTTGCTACTTCATTCCCATCCCTTCTTGCAAAAACTATCTTTAGATTCCTTATCTTGCAGCGAGTTCCGAACACTCATTGATCAAATTTCACCTTGTGTCAAGCTCCAATTTTAAACTGTTAGTGATAGTAAAAGTTAAGTTCAATTATAACACATGATCCAAATTCATGTTATATAAAAATTTTAATACTCTCCTTAAGCACATAGGTTGAGCTATAGTAGTGTGTGCTGGGTCTAACCAAATTTTAGAACAAAAATTTATAAATAACATGAATAATATTCCAGTAACTACATAACAAAATGCTTTTCAAATCTCAATATCCAAACATCAGAATCATGAGGCACATGTGTTTCCTGTTGTTTCATTTTCTAGTTGTTTCTTGCTCTTTCTAACAAGGTAGTTCCTGTGTTTTCTTTTGTAAGTTTTCATTGTTTTGCTGATTGCAGACTTGTAACCGATGAAACCAATCTTTGCTCGAACAATCTTTTGCTAGCATACGCCTCTCTGCGTTTCTTCAAAAGCTGTTGTTTCAAATTTTCTGGCATCTCAGTGTATTTCTCCTTATAGTCCTTTGGTTCTGTAATCATCATCAAAAGTACTTAATGTCCAACGCCAATCCCATATAAAGAATAAGGAAACTCTACCAAAGTATGAACAGATTCATCTCTAACCCAACTTAATTGTTATATTAGATTAGATTTGTCACGTTTTAAGAACATCCCACAAAAATAATACTAACACATATGATATACTTTTATTAGTACACAACAACATATATATTTAACTTGAATTAATTATATAAGTGCATGCAATAACACATTTTATTCGCGATGGCATATACTACTCCATCAATGTAACCAATATCACAACTCAAATATATCCCTTAATTACCATTTATTGAATATTCCGACATACGGTGCATCCTGTGAACCAATGAACAACGTTCCTCCATTGACATTGTATTCTTGGAGCACATTAACTTGAGAATAATATTATTGTATTGTACTTGAAGAGCCTTTGCTGTCAGCACCTGTGAATTGGTTGAACAATAATGTTGGCTGCTACCTAAAAGTCTCCAAATTTTGGGCCTTTTAATTTGGACTGGATTCGCTGGTAAATCTAATATAACTTCTCTCGCACGTGCTTTTAACCCTTGGAGCCAATAGTTTTATGATTCTTTTGTTACTGTTCTCTGAATATAGCAAAAATGTGCCATCATGGCTATTGGCAGATCCTACCGGGACAGGGAGCCCATCCAGCACAACCTCCACCTCCTTTGTTGTAAGATTGTATTTGATTAGCCTTCCGCTTGAATCGGGAACAGCATTCCCTTGTATAATATTTCTGCATCAATTGGTTAAAACCCTTTTCTTTTTTTGGTTCACAGGGATATGTTATTAAATAGGTGGGGATAATTTTTTTGGGGGTTAAATAAATAATTAATTGTAAAAACAAATATGGTATTCAATGATTAGTCAAGTTAAATTATCCTTATTTAATTGAATAAGAAAAAAATTTACTTCACTGGTTCCACTTTTAATTTGATTTTTATGTGAACTCAATTAAATAATATACACTTAAATTTGATTTTAATTTTAACTTTCAAATTTATTTACTAACCAAATAGTATTTTAGTCGTATTAGAATTATATATTAGCATCTCGTTTTTTTAAGAGGATTAACAGTGGACAACGACATTGCCACAGCAAATATCTTATTGTCACAATAATTTTTAATTAAATAACATGACTATCCTCTCAACTATTATCACTTGTTCGGTATTTCTCCGGTAACGTTGGCCCATGAATTTTTCCAAGCCAACAAATCTTTTTGCAACGTAGTACACTATCAATTCTTGAAATTGGCTAAGCAGTTGAAGTCAAGAGATTTGGACAGGGTGAAGACCGAATTTTTCAGGATTTTTTCCTCTTATTTTTGTTCTTCAAAGATGGGGCATTTTGTTGGAGACAGAAATTGGCTAAAAAATTTTCATTATAGAAGAGGAGTACTACTCTAAAAATATATTTCTTTTCCATCCTTTGACCTGGCCAGTATATCCACAAATAAATTGAGGTTGAATCATAGTAATAGTTCTTGCTGGTGATAATTTATGGATTTGAATTCTTATGAGAGTTCTTGATCAAGATAAGCAATTTGACTGGCAATTCCGACATTAAGGACATTGCTGAAAAACAAAAAGAAAACCAGAAGAGGACGAGGGCAGGGCCGTCTAGATCTTAAAAGGAACAGTGAGAATGAGGGAGGAACACTTTGCGGGTGGGGTTGGGAAGTCAAACAATTGGTGAAGGGCTTTTATGTCATTCTACTAAAAAAGTTATGTGCAATAAGATTTTTGCTGTGACAATATCATTGTCCATTAATAGTGGATCTCTACCTAACTATCTTTATGGTGACTCGATCCTATTATCTAAATCACAAAAGAAGTGTAGTTTTAATATTTAAGTTGCACTTAATTGTCAATGTTATCATGAATTTGCTTATTGCATATTTTGGGGTCCATTCTAATGTATCAATACATCTCTATTAACATTTGCATTTTTGTTACTCTCATCTTTTGCTCATTTATATAATTCACTCCCTAACGTTCAGACCCATAAAGCATCACTGGCCAGATTGTCGTTCTATAATATTTACCCTTAAGTCGTAAAGGAATTTCACGATCGCATAATATTTCCAATGTCATTCTCTATTTAGTCGAACCCACTTGTATTCGATGTATCATATATCTCGATCTATACTACCAAAGAAAACTATTTGTTTTTCACCAATCAAGAATATGCATAACATATACTTTTCAGTTCTATATAATCTACTATTGTTCGCCACACAAAGTGACTCTTAGAGTGACTTGAAAAAAAAAATCTTCAGTATTTGTACTAGCAACACTGGAAAACTAAATTAATAAAATAACTAAAAGAAAATCAGAGAAATTATAAAAATGTGAGCTCAAAATAGAGTGATATTTGCATCTTTTGCGGTTTTTTGCTTAAAAATTTTGTATAGATACCTAAGGTATTGATTGTATCAACTTTATTGCTTCTACAAGAACGTGACTCACAAAGTAGAATTGAAAAATCAACTTAATTCAAATTTTTGGGAATTAATCAATGAGATTAATCATAATCATGGGTAAAAAATATACAAGATCAAAGAGAGCTCACCAATAATACCAACAAAATAATCTAGATTAGATTTGCTTCAAATTTTCTAGAACATTTGTTTTATGTCCATCATTCGCACTGTGATCATATCAGCCATTAGCTCACCCAACTGATAATTCATCCACAAGCAAGAAAATCATAGCAAAAGAGTAAGAAGGCAAAAAAAAATACATATTAACCTAAAAGTTTCTCAGAAAAATATAACAGCATATGTTTTTGTCACTTGATAACTTTTAGATATCTAAAAAAAAAAAAAAAAAACTTTTAACACATGAAGAGGTTAACAACAAAATAAGCATCTAAATAAGCTAATTAGGCTTCATGATAACTTACCATTTCCGAGTTGGATTTCAGAAATGACATCTACCTAAAGCAAACACCAAAAAAAAAAAAAAATCCATCATATGATTATGAGAGATCCATAGCAAAGCAATAAAACAAAAATTATCATCTGTCACAAAAAAAAAAAAAAAAACACAAAAAAAGAAAGTTTCTACAAATAAAAAAGGGTTTTGCTTCATGTAGCCAAGCTAGAACCACGAAAAAAGTTACAGATAAAAACATGTAAAGCAAAAAAAAAAAAAAAAAGCAATTAGAAAATAAAGAAAAAATGAAAAAGGGAAAAAACTTACAGGTATGGATTCTTTTTGTTCTCCTTCTTCTTAATCTGGCCGTATTCTTCTCACTCTTTTAAATAGGGAGTGTAGTGTTGTGGAAAAGTGATAGACAAAATTTTTTTTGGAAGACTAGTAATAGGAGTGATCTAACTGGTTTTAGTATTTTGGGTAAAAAATTTGACGGGAGAATTGGAAAGGGAGAAATCGGAGATCTCTAATTGAACTGATAGTGGGAGAAGAAGATGAAGATTCATTGCTGTATAAGATTGCTGAGGTGTTGAGGATGAGAGAAGGAAGAAAGGAAGGAAGGTGGGAGGGAGAGCGGCGTTGAAGAGGAAGAAAGAAATGAGGAGAATAGTGTGAGGTTTGAATAATCTCATCAAATCCTACTAATTAAAATTCCAAATCTATCCCTCAGAAGTCATTATATTTACAAAAAAATTGGACAAATCATGTGAGAGGCACATGATGAGACTACGAAACTTTTGACAAATGGTAGTGGCTTTTTATACTATATGTTAATAATGTGATGAGACTTCTCGCGTAAACAAAAGATGTTCTATATGTATATTTTAGTTAAGATATGGAATTATTTCGTTATGCGTTAAAATTTTTATAATATAAAATTTAAAAGATTTATAATGTATAATTTTTTAAAGCAACGAAATAGTTTACAAATGATGGATTATAGAATTTTTTTATATGTTATTTATATATCTTTAAATTTGTATTTTTCTTTGCTACAAAATGAAGGATTTCTTTACATAAGATTTTGTTGGTTCTAGAAAAATATATTATTAGTACTTAGTTTAATTAAGACAGAACGTGATAAAATACAATCATGTACGATGTTAGACTTCTAATTTTAAGAAACGTTGCATTTTCTTTCAGGTGTGCGTAATGCACATAACCCTAAATATTGTTTTTATAATGATTTATTTAGATGTATAAATTTAAATTAATTAATCTAAAAGTCCGCATCAATTACAATTTATGTATATGTGTACGTAATTCCCTAAAATTGTTTTATGTGTCGGTTGGCCTATCATAACTAGAACTGTATAGAGATAATCTCTAAAAAAAAGCAAATTTACAATTTGCAATAAGTATCTCCTTTATTGTTCCATGATTTTGTAAGCTTAAATTTGCCATAAATTATTATGTCGGATTTGGTCCCAAATATGGACTTTCAACTTATCCATTACGTATATACATCTACCCCAACGCTCATCAACTTTGTGACTGAAATCTTATTAAAGTTCTTGGATTTTTGTACAATAAAAATGGACAGTTGTTCGAAGCGCTAGTAGAAGACGAAGTTGAAATTCATAGGTAGTGTAGGTAAGACTAATCAATAGAGTCATATGAGTTGAGTTTTAATATATTTGAGCTCAACTCATTTAAAAAAAGAAAAAAAAAACTATTGTTGAACTCGAACTGAACCCATAAAGCTCATAAGAGAAATTTTCATATCCAGTTCATAGACATTAATTAATACTCTAACATGACTTTAATGTCATTTTTTGGGATGTATGAAGGGTAAAATAGGTAAAATTAGTATTTATTTAATTGCTTTTTAAGAAGTGATAAATAGTTTGAGGCAAATAAAAATAGAAAAAGTGATTAATAAAATAGAATGGAGAGAATATTTTTTAAGCAATTATATAGTTGGCATTTTGTCTTGTGGTATAGGCCAAGAAAGTCACCGTCCCTTACCTGGCAAAGACGAGTAAGAACTCTGCATATGTTCCACGTTTCTTTATACATATGTTGTCGTAAAACTACTCTGTGGCATTAATTCAACATCAAAAATCCCAATCATGACTTATAATAACTGCATAATCAAACTGTAAATTATAATTTAGGAGGTGTTCAGTTTATGATCATGAAAGTAAGGAATAAGAATTAAAATTAATGATATTTATAGATATTCATCATTTTATAATAATAAAAGTGTCAAAAAATATCTATCTTTTTCACTTGTGACATAAATTTTAAATTTATTAACTTATCAAAAATCTATTTTTTATTCAAACCAAACAAGTAAAAAAAATAACATAAATCTATATCGATAATAAAATTTATAATTCTCTTTTCGTTTCTGATTTCGATTTCAGAATACAAACCAAACACCTATTTGATTTTGCAAGTATAATTATATATATATATATATATATATATATATATATATATATATACATCCTCTCCTTACTAAGCATGAGCCGTGAGAAACGTTATATTGAGGTGAAGCACTCAATCGCGGGTGTGCAGTCCTCATCAAGGAGGAAAACAAATCAAGTTCAGAAGTCGGTGTATTATATCAGTAAGGTACTGAGTGATCCTGAAACCAGATATCCCACAATTGAAAGGTTGGCTTTGACCCTGGTGATGGTGGCAAGAAAACTCAGGCCGTATTTCTTAAGTCATCCTATAGTGATACTGACTAACCATCAGCTTAAGACTGTTCTCATGAAATTAAAAGTTTCAGGGAGGTTAGTTAAGTGGTCCATTAAACTAAGTGAGTATGACATCCATTTCCAGTCGAGAACAGCAATCAAGACTCAGACCTTAGCAGATTTCATCATTGAAGGAGTAGAGGAAGAAGAACAACAAGGGAAGACTACCTCTCCAGGAGATCAAGTCAAGGAATCTTGTTAATGGATTATGCATGTAGATGGGGCAAGCAATACTAAAAGTTATGGTGCAGACATAATTCTTACATCTCAGGAGGGATTTAAGACAAGCTATGGCTAAGATTTGAGTTTCATGTAAGTAACAATGAAGTAGAATATGAGGCCTTGTAGTCTCCGGACTTAGGCTAGCCAAAGAGTTAGGAATGAAGAACTTAATAGTGAATATGGACTCCAACTTGGTAGTGCAGCAAGTCAAAGGAGAATTTGAGGCAAGAGAATTCTCACTGCAATTCTACCTGACTAAAGTGAAAATTTTGATCTCACACTTTGACAAACTTGAGATAACTCACATAACTAGGGAAGAAAATAGGGATAGAGATGGCCTGTCCAAAATAGCTAGCTTAGTACACTCTAATATTTTAAAGGAAGTATTTCTTATAGTGCTAAAGGAAAATAGTGTTGAACAGGCAAAAGTAATGGACATGGACATAACTCTGAATTGGATGACCCCAGTCATTCAATATCTTAAGGAAGGCAAACTGCCAGAAGACAAGGTAGAATCCCAAAGGGTTGAGAGGAGACAAAAACTTGATACGTTAAATATCTAGTTACAAAATTTATAATCTCTTAATCCGACTATTGACTAGATAACGCACCGCAAGTGTACGACATCAGGTACGTATAGTATATAGCGAAAGTAGGGGTCGAACCCACAAGGATTGGTTTAGCAATTACCGATTATTTGACTCGAACACTATTTGAAGAAATCATTATGGAAGAGATTTGAATAAATTAATCTAAGAACTAAAATTATAATTAACCTACGAAAGCAAATAAACTACTCTAACCATTAATCTACGAAAGCAAGTAAAGAAAGCATTAAGTTTGAAAGTAAGGAAAAATATGTAACCCTAGAAACATTAAACAATAAAAAAATCATAAAACAAGAACTAAATAACATAAGAAAAGGTTTAAGAATGCTTCTCTAATGAAGAATCACAAGTTCTTGGTCCAAGGTTGTCAATCTTGAACCTCCTCTTCAATCCTTCTTAAAAATAAAGAAAACCCTAGTTTAATCAAATAAATTTCTATTCTAATGGCTAATTTAACAACTAGCTGACGTCCCTCCTTCAACTCTCCTCATAAGGGGTATTTATAGGTGTTTGGGGTTTCGAGATGATAAGATTACATGTTTTTCCACCTAACCGGGCCCAGGGAGACTTTTCTTGCAAAATAAGTCGCTTAACACGAGCTACCAGCTGACCCACACCTGGGCGCTACACTTTTGCAGTGCCTGGGCGCGATTTCCAGGGAGCAACAACTTTCTTACTGGACTTCGCCTGGGCATGACTTCCAGTGAGTTCTTTCACTTCATCTTCAATTTTCTTCATGATGCAAGCAGAATTTGGGAAAACTCAAAACATGAAAGTTGTAGATCTATGTCTTAGCTTTCTATAACATTTTTAATCACCTTAATTAGACATTGGACAATAAAGTTATGCTCAATCTACAAAACTATATTAGAATCGCTCATCGCCGGTGCATATTTTCCAACAATATGGTGATCCATTTTAAGTCATTCTTCACTCAAACCCTAAAAAACTCAAAATAAACTATTTTATCTCATAATTACTCAATTATTACTCAAATTATATTAAAATGGAGGTAAACAACACATAAAATATATGACATGTTTATGAGCTTATCAAGGTGGTCAGCAAAATACCTGATCTTTGGAGAGACTCTGTACCAAAGGTCTTATTCAATGCCTTATCTCTAGTGCCTAAATCTAAATAAAGCCAAGTATATCCTGGCGAAAGTGCATGAAGGAGGTGGCGGACACCACGTTGGCAACAGAGCACTTGCTCAGAAAGTAAAGAGGCAGGGCTACTACTGGCCAAAGATGCTAGAGGATGCCATGGACTATGTGCGAAAGTGTAAAAAATGTCAACTCTATTCCAGCCCACCCTGAGTCCCAGCTAAGCAGCTTGTCCCTATCCTCACCCCTTGGCCTTTTGCTCAATAGACACATTGACATCTTGGAACCTTTCTTATACACATTTAGCTAAGAAAAAATTTGTAGTGGTTACAATTGATTATTTTACCAAGTGGGTTGAAGCGTATATAGCTTTAGCAACAATCACTCCTCAGCAAATCATTAATTTCTTTTGGAAAAACATGATATGGCGCTTTGGCATTCCCAAGACACTTATACCTCAAACAATGGACTGCAATTCTAGGCAAAAACTTTCAAAAAGTTCTGTAGAGGTTTGGGGATAGAGCAGTGCTTCACCTCAATAGGTCATTCCCAAAGTAATGGCTTGACAGAAATCACCAATCGGTCTATCTTAGAAAGGATCAAGAAAATGTTAGACGGTGGTAAAGGAAATTGGGTAGTGGAACTCCCCAATGTACTTTGGTCATACCGCACCACATACAAGAAAGCAACTGGAGAGACCCTTTTCAATCTTACCAACGGTACTGAGGAGCATATTCCAATAGAAGTCAGAATGTCAGGGTTCCGAGTCTACAACTTTAACTTAGAAAATAATGACGAAGGCTTGAAATCTAACTTCGATCTACTTGAGGAGGAAAGGGATAAAGTGTTCTTCAGAATGCAGGCAGACAAGCAGCGAGTAGCTCGGTACTACAACCGGCAAGTCCGGAGTAGAAGGTTCAAAGTAGGTGATTGGGTTACCAGGAAAGCGGAGATCAGTCACTTTGACCCAATCTCGAGGAAAGCTTTCACTAAATTGGGAAGGACCCTATGAAATCAATTGAAGCATTTACTCATGGGGATTATAAACTCATAACCAACGACGAAAAAATCCAGCCTCGCACTTGGAATGTTCAAAAGCTCAAAAAAATTTATACACATCTATTCACTATATTTAGTTTAAATTCTTTAGTTGTAATTCATAAAGTCAAGTATCATTTTTCACAGTGAAGTAAAACTTGTGCAGTTTTTAATTTTTCAATTTCATTGAATAAAATTTCCTAAGGGTTGGGAACATATAGTCAAGTAGTTAATTTTTTGCAAGAACAACACCTTCTAACAGAGTTTAGACTATACCAAAGTTTTTCGGGACTCTACTGCCCTCCGGGGTCAACTACACCTTTTGGTAGAAAGCACTAATGCCTACTCTCCGGAGTAGGAATAACCCTTCCAAGGGCCAAAAAAAAAAAAAACTTAAGTCTTCTAACACTAAGACTAACCCCTCCGGAGGGCAATGTTAAGGTCATAATTCCAAGAGTGAAGTACCTACACCATATTTACCCCTAAGAGTAGGACTTATGACTCTAAGGGCAATTCTAAGGACTCCCTAATGTGATATACCTAGACCATAACTACTCTCCGGAGTAGGACTTACCTCTTCGGAGACATTTTCAAGAACTTCCAAAAGTGAAGTATTTATGCCATACCTACTCTCCGAAATAGGACTTAGCCCTCTGAGAATAATGTCAAAGTCTCTCCAATGTGATGTACACAGGTCATATCCACTGACCGGAGTAGGATACACCCCTTCGAGGCAATACCTGACTTCCCAAAGTGAAGTACCCATACTGCACCTACTCTTCGGAGTAGGACATACCCCTCCGGGAGAAAAGGTAAGATCTTCCTAACGTGAAGTACCTAGATCGTACCTACTCCTCAGAGTAGGACTTGATAAGAAAAAATAAATCTAAGTCTGTTACAATCAATAATAGCACTTAGTCACTTCAACTGAAGGTAAATGACTAAGGAGGGTAGGTGTGCCTTAAGACTACATAGTTCTAAACTTAATATATTGCGAACAAGAGGTAAAAAGAAATGCATACTACAATAGAAGATAAAAATATATGACGTCTGAGGAGTTGGTATAGGGAGAGGCCCCAACTCAAAGCCCGACCAAGCATGGTATTGGTAATAATTGGAAAAAGATAATATATATAAAAAAGTGCATAACAAAGTTCAAGAGTTCATACAAAAGGAAGGCCCTAAGCTCTACGGTCGCGAAAGCAAACAACTAAGAAACTATGTGCTAGTCTAAATTAGTAAATCAACTGAAATGAAAGCCTAATCTACTCATATTCTTTAGTAGTTCCCGAAGCTATATCATTGGCACCATCACCTGGTGCACCTCCATCAATCAGAGTATCTGATGTACTGGGATGAGTAGGAGTAGTCGAAGTGTTACCCCAGATCAGATCTTTAAGGTTTAGGTGGGGGCGAGCTTTCTTCATGACCCGCAATGCATAAATATATACCTCATTGTAGTAGTCAGAACTATTCGATCAATCACAAGTTCATCAAACTCCTTACTGACGCAATAGTCTTCCAAGTGTTTTTGCAAGCGTTCTCGTAGTCTTGGGAATCAAGAAATTAACGTACTACCTGTTGTCTGCTCTTATTCTCTATGGATGTGACCTCCTCCTTATGGGCATCTACCATTTTCTTTTCCTTAGCCCTCAGTTGTGAGAATTCTACAGTAAGAGAATCAACACGAGCCGAAACCTTTTCTAAGGACTCAGTTGCTTGATCTTTTATCTTCATTATTTCATCCATCTTCCTGGTTATTTCTTTGCATTTCCTATTCGCCTCGTTACGTTTCTTGGTCTCTTCCTCATACAACTTGGTCGTCCAGTTGAGTTTGTCCTCAAGTTTAGAAATACAAGAGAAATGTAAGTCCTCAGTTGCTTCAGGTAGTAGTAAAAAGAACCAATCTGAGGAGGAGTACAATCTCGAACTACTTTCTGGACAGCTAGCACCAAAGTCTAGGACACTTAACCAGGTGGTTCACCTCGTAGCAGGGGTCGACTCAGTAGGTTCCTCAGCAGGAGATCTAAGAAGCAGAGTAGGGGTCGGATGAATTCTAATTTTCTTTCCTCCAACAGGTACTGGTGGGAGAGGTGGAGAATATCTCTTCTTTTTCTTCCCTGTGTCGCAAGTTTCGCCCACGAGGTTAAGGATATCAAGATCCATGTCCTTTATTCATGTTAGTGCTCGTTTTCGGACAACATCTGATCTGGTAGCCACTGCACACAAGAAAAAAATAATAATTTATTTTCCAAAATAATCAATAAATAAATGTCGAATAGATAAAGAAAGAATGAAACGTGATGAAAGAAATTTTTTCTAAGGATAACCTATAGGACTAAGTTCGTCAAGAGGAGCAAGGCTCAACCCCGCAGAATCCAACACTTGGTCATTGCTCATTACTTTCCAAGAGACTTTTTCTATGTCCCTAAGGGTCTCAATGGCTTCTCGATCTTGGTCTCTCAATTTGACTGACTTGTTAACCTCAAGGCCTCTACCTTTCAAAATTTCAATACGAATATTTTCAGTCTGGACTCTTCTCTAATAAGAAGTATTTTTTTCTCCATATCTTCTTTTGGGATTGTGAACCCTCAAGTAAACTCATCTTAGATCTAAAACTAAAGATGATACCGAATACAGTAGACAAGATCCGAAAGTAGTGATTATATAAGGCTAAGGAAGGGATCACTCCCCAAGTTCAGCAGGTGAGAATAAATGCATTAATGCATCCAAAAGACTTGGCAAAAATCTGTACAAATATGACTTGACAATGATTCAAGACTTCCAAAAAGAATGGGTGTAATAGAAACCTCAAACCTGCCTCCAATTTAACCAGATAAATAGATACGTAATCCTTGTAATTCAAACAAGGTCTATGCTTTGGTCTCGTTGCCTTGACCTTCATGTCATCAAAAATATGATATTGGTCAAGCCATTTCTCAATCGAATCCACATGGCGCAGGTCGCTGGGAGTAAATGTTCTTGTCTTCATTCGAAGTCTTTTTAATTTTGTGTATTCCTTAGGGAAGATGAGAGGCATCACCCCTACTTGATTCACCACACTCTACTTCCGTCTCAGCTACTACGTTAGAATTACAGTGTGGCTGTTCCCTGTCACGACGAGGGTATGTAGGCGAAAGTGGCATACCTGCACAGGAAGTAGTGATACTAGACAAGTTCACTCTAGGTCTACGTGGTGGAAAACCACACCCCTTGGGTGTATACGGTGGAAAACTACTCCCCTTGCGTTTATCTGGTAGAAGTGCTAGGACACCCCTATGCACAGGTTGTTGTGCCTCGTCAGACTCAAGGACATTCCCTGTATCAATTATGGCTTTCTCACTACCCCAACCGATTTCTTCGTCATTGTCAAAAAAATCTAAAGTATCGATGGTTTCGGGTGCAAGGTTATTATTAATATCCTAGTCATCTTCAAAGTCATGGTCGTCATCAATTTCTGCATGATCATCCCCTACATCATTATCGGAACCACGGTTGATTGGGGAAGCGGAAGTACCACATTCATGTTTGAGGAAGAACCATGGTCGGCCAAGGAGAAGGATGCATCAATGTCATAAGGAAATTCGTGGTTTACTTTGGATGTTGTGGAGTTGGAATTTGTTATTGTAGAATTTTTCATGGCATTGTTTTTCTCCATGGTGGGTTTTAAGCCTAAGGATTATACCATTGAAGTGATATTTTATTTGACCGTGGACTAATCATTTGAAGCTTAGACCTTGAAGTGTGTTTAAGTACTATTATGCGTTGGTAGGGATAAAATTATGGCAGGGTACAAAAGTCCTAGTTATATGCAAATTTTATTTTGCAATAAAAAAAAAAAGACTACTAAGGAACTTACTTGCGTTGCATGCGCAAGTCCTTAATTAAGCCAAGAATTGATGCAAAGAAGAGATGACCTCTTGTGCAAAGCTTACGGGACCACTTGACATGTATTAAAAAAAAGGTTAAGGTAAATTCTTCAAATAGATTAAGTTGAAGTAATAATATAGTAGTATTACTTAGTCTCGATTTGGAAGAGTTGTGGAATAAGATTAATCAAAGAATTTTTCTGTGGCCGAGGTACTTGTAGTACTGTGGTCCTGTGGATAAGCCTAGTAGTTATGGACGTGGACTTGTAATAGTACTGAAACAATCCAAAATCCTTAAATTATGGGATATTCAAGTAAAGAGTTCCACAATAACAGGGAATTTCACAGCAATAGGGAGTTCCACAACAATAATGAGTTTCACAGAAGTACTCAATAGCAGTAAGGAAGTCCACAGTAATAGGGAATTCTGCAGCACTACTCCACAGCACTGCTTCGTAACACTACTCCGCAGCAATAAGGAAGTCTGCAGCAATATTGGTACCAGTGACAGAGAAATTTCAATGATAGTTTACTCCAAGAAAAGTTTTATATAGCAATTTAAGCCTTGCTCAGGTACACTCCAGTGTAATTAAAATTTTTTTTTCTACTCTGGTAGATAAATTTTTTAAAATAATTCTCAAATAAATATTAAAAAATATTTTTCTCCCTAAATATGTGAATAATTTTCTAAGTCATGAAATTGGCTCCGGTCAATACTACGGCTCCGGCTAGGGTGCGAACACAGCATCAAATGCTCGGCACTCTCAACCCGAAAAGTTTCAACTTGAGACCGAGGGGCAAATGATGATGTCAAAATAATACACTCAATGACAATATTACACGTGCCTCCGATTCCGAGTCTACTAAAGGTATTTTAGTAATTTTACCCATCTGGTTCAAATAGACCCGAATGGGTAAAGTATTATTTATTCGACCCACCTATTGATCCTACTCACGGATCGATCCGACCCACTGGTTTCAGGTATAAACATTAAAGTGAAAGGTCAGATTCAATTAATTACTTTTCTAATTATTCAACATCTGAATTCTTATTGAATTTTACTCTCTAGTCTAAGTACTGACTTGAGTGTCGAAACGTATCCTGGGGGACAAAGCCCCGATTATTTTATTTTCAGGTGATCCGGACGTGGGTACTACGCGTGTGCCCAACTTTCACTTTGACAATTACCACACAGGGCTAACTCTAACTCAAATTTTTTGTATCAACAATATTCATAGATTGTGTTTGGTAAATTACTATAAAAATCATTTTATGAAAATGAAAATTTAAAACAATACTCACTTTCATGTCCCATGACTAAATTTACGTGTATGATGAAACTTATTTTTTGTTCAAATCAAATAATCAAGGGGAAATGACATATAAACTATAGTTATTAAATCCGGCCCGACTCGACGGTTCAACCGGTTAACCTGGTGAACTGTAATCAAGGGGAAATGACATATAAACTATAGTTATTAAATCTGGCCCGACTCGATGGTTCAACCGGTTAACTTGGTGAATTGGCCACTAGACCGAACTGGGATTCATATTCGACCAGATAAAAAACAGACCCAATCAAATCCGTGTATAATGAAACTTATTTTTTGTTCAAATCAAATAATCAAGGGGAAATGACATATAAATTATAGTTATTAAATCCAGCCAGATCGACGGTTCAACCGGTTAACCTGGTGAACTATAATGCCACAAGGGGAAATCACATATAAACTATAATTATTAAATCTGGCCCGACTCGACGGTTCAACCAGTTAATTTGATGAAATAGCCACTAGACCGA
Source organism: Cinchona pubescens (assembly GCA_025175665.1). Taxonomy (NCBI): domain Eukaryota; kingdom Viridiplantae; phylum Streptophyta; class Magnoliopsida; order Gentianales; family Rubiaceae; genus Cinchona; species Cinchona pubescens. The sequence continues at coordinate 2,040,762 of JANKKI010000141.1, forward strand.
ACTGGGATTCATATTCGACCAGATAAAAAACAGACCCAATCAAATCCGTGTCCTCGTCTGAAAATCTAGCCGATTTTTTGTTCAACCCATGGGTCCTAAAATATTAAGGAAAAATGGAGACAAGTTTCGAACAACCAGCGCCATAGCAGGCTAAAGCACTTGCGCCAACCAACCCAGCTACTGCTTGCTTCCGGTATTTAACTTCTTTTATACTTATTATATGCCTTTAATTCGTTTTTTTTTTTTGGCTTTCTTTTTCAAATAAAATGGCAAATATAGTATAACATTATGACAACTTTAAACAATAAAAAAACTATTTATTTTTTAAAAGAACTTTTGAAGACATAAATGACCAAATCATGACAAATTTTATGTTTTTTTACAACAAAAAAGTACTTCCGTAATACTACATAGTTAAACTGTTTTGTAAATTAGATACATAAGAAGAACCTAAAGAAATAGACATATTTTATATGAAAGTACTGTGACAACAAAGTAATCCTCTAATAAGTGATGAAAATATAATTTTTCTACATGTGTTTGTGTATGGATTATATATCTCATATTAACTATACTTATAACTCTATATGTACAAAAACTTAAATTAAATATTCCATATAAATTTTCTTGAAATTTTTATGCATTTGTTTATATATCATTATTTACCTTATTGACTGTAACTATTATTAAATTACATATATACAAGAATTTAAAGTCAACTATTCCAATATATTTCTTGTAGTTTTTAGAGAAAATGATTGTTACAGAATTCATTTATAACTAATTGAAAATTTGATACAACATATTTAATCAATATGTTCATTACATGTATTGTATATAATAATTTGAAAATAATATATACTAAAAAATAATATATTTTAATAACTAACCGGTTTAACAGTGACCCACTGGTTGAACCAGTAACCTGTTGATCCACCTGTTTTGCTGGGTTCTTTCCCGAACCGGGTTTAATAATTATGATATAAACGATAGTGAGATTTATGATTTTCATTCCGATTTTGATTCCTAAATACGAACTAAATATCTCCTTAATTTAGCTATAAATTGCTTCAAAGAAATCATGCAAAGATGAAATAAATGGTGGATTACAAATACCTATCTTTTCAAATACGCATATTTTTTGTTACATGGTAGTAGTAAAAAAATGAAAAATAGCTAAGGATGAAAAAGGGAGAGGAAGAAGAGTTCTTGGTGGAAAAAAAAAATGAGGGTCTTTCACCGATTGTATGTGATTTCGCTTGTATTAAATTACTCATCTTTGCAGTGTATGTAAATAAGATACCAATTTTTTTTTGTCATAATTAGGTGCAATGAGATAAAGTAAACAACAAATACATTGAATATGTTAGACTTGAACGAATTTCAATATTAAATATTTAAATATAATTATAAAATAGAATTATGTACCGTTAGTGTAAGAAACGTCTACAAATATTATGAGTATATTCAACAAATACATTGAATATGGCAGAATTAAGAAGATGCCCAGAAGCATTATGATGATATTCAACACTATAAATTGCCTTGTTTTGTTATGGGATATTAGTCTGAATAAAGTAATACGGGATTAATATATTTCAGAATAATCACACAATTAGATTGGAGATGATACACTCTTAATTAACAAAGATTTGACACTTTCCTAGGCTTATATTTGGAATCAAAAGTAAAGAAGACTTCAATAACAAAACAAACTCGGGAGAGTTTAATTTGAGGTAGGTGCCCCATGAATGAAACTAGCTTATACAAAATGGAGCAAAAAGGAATCTCTCAAAAACTTTAATAATTAATGTTTTACTTTCTTGAAATTCAATATATAAAACATATCAACGACAAGGAACTCACGTCTGTTTCTCTCCTTTATTGCACAATCATTTGGAAATAATGCATGGTGGTTATTGGCAATACATAAACATAAGACATGCAAAGAAACCACTAATTTATTAGAGATGAAGATTCATTATTGATCATACAAGGAATGGTCTACCAATAGAATGTATTTATGTGACATGTAATTAATAGATCATTAAGGACATAAATGTGAATCTTACTTTTAGGGTGTAATTGGTGTTTAACTATTTAAATTGTAATTAAGAAAAGAAATGCGTTCAACTTCTTGTAAAAAAATTAAATACTACAAAAACAGCATTTGAAAGTTTAAACTAGTCTGTTGCAGGAAAAGATTGATTTATTTTAACAATTTAGACAACCCTCCAATTTGTTATTTTCTACTATTTTCACCGCATTGTATTTAAAACATTAAAAATTGATTATTCGGAGGATATTTAGAAACGTACAAATCCTAAAACAAGAAAAATCTTGATAATGATGGGAGTTCAAAGCTCTTAACATTTTGGAAAGCATTAAAATACGAGTTACTAGAAATCAATGGTGGCTCAGTTGATCAGTGTTCTGCAGAGTTGCGGACATAACCATTAATTCTTGATCATTGTAGGAACCAATTTTAGTGCTGATCTTTTCCTAGTAGCAAGTCCGAAAATCTCTGTAAGATCAACATCATCTGCTCCAACCCCTTGAGGCAATTTCCAGTCAAAATGATACAGTAAACGGGCTAGCGAAATCTCAACACTTGCCAACCCAAAGGAGAAACCAGGGCAACCTCTTCTTCCACCTCCAAATGGCAAAAACCTGAAATCTTGACCCTTAAAATCAATACCATCTTTCCCTACAAACCTTTCAGGATTGTATTTCAAAGGGTTCTCCCATGAATCTGTGATCAGTGAATACCATGATGTTGAATCGGCACCAGTATTCGCTGGTATTTCATACTTATCAATAGTACATTTGGCAAGAGATTCGCGTGGAACGAGAAGAGGACTGGTGGATGAAGTCTCATGGTTTCTTTGATCACAGCTCCCAAGTAATGAAGATCTTGAAGGTCAGTTTCTTCTACTTTTCCTTTGACTTGTCTGCTTATTGCCTTACTTCTTCTTGTGCTCTTTTCATTATATTAGGATGCCTTGCCAGTTCTGTCATTGTCCACTCTAATGTTGCTGATGTTGTATCTGTCCCAGCTACAAACATGTCCTGTTTGATATCCAAACATTAACTATTACTTCTAATTAGTAGCCATCATCACTCACTGTATTTGGTTTTTTTTTCCCTAGAAAAATTCATACACAGCATGTACAGAAATTTTATCACCCAACATTAAAATGCTCCTTAATTATAAGTTTCCTTGCGCGAAATATCTTGTTAATTTTAAAAATTTGTATTGTTTAACATTTTCAAATATAACAAGGCAGTTTTTATTCTCTAAAAGTCAAGTCCGGATCCTTCAGGACATCCAATTGTCAATTCTCATCATTATAGATAGTTTTAAAGTCCAACAATATTTCGTATCTTCTTTTTAATCACGTCTAAATCCTAAAACTTTCAATTAAGAGTATAATTATTCCTCCGTTTCATTTTATTTGATATGGTCAAATCCGGTACACAATTTGAGAGAAGTTGATAGTTGACCAACTAATAATACACTTTTTTTCATTATTGTCCTTATATTCAAAATCAAAATTTGTTAGTTGGTGTTGAAATTTTAAGATTTGAAATGATTTGTAAAATTAATTAATACTATAACATGACTTTAATGTCATTTTTAGCATGACTTTAATGTCATTTTTAGCGATGTATGAAGGGTAAAATAGATAAATTAATATTTGTTTAATTACTTTTTAAGAAATAATAAATAATTTGAGATAAATAAAAATAAAAAAATAATTAATAAAATAAAACGGAGAGTATTTTTTAAGAAATTATTTAGTCGGCATTTTGTCCTGTAGTATAGGACAAGGAAGTGACCGTTCCTTACCTGCCGAAGACATGAGTAAGAACTCTTGCATATGTTCCACGTTTCTCTATACGTTACATATGTTGTCATAAAACTACTTAGCATTAATTCAACATCAAAAATTCCAATCATTACTTATAATAACTAATGTATAATTAAACTGTAAATTATAATTTAGGAGATATTTAGTTTATGACTGTAAATTATAATTTAGGAGATATTTAGTTTATGAGTATGAAAATAAAGAATAATAATTAATATTAATGATATTTATAAATATTTATTATTTTATAATAATAAAAATATTAAAAAATGTTTATTTTTATTTTTCACATAAATTTTAAATTTATTAATTTATTAAAAATTTAATTTTTTATTCAATTAAAAAAAATACAAACAAAAACATCTTCAATTTTCCAAAGTATAATTAAAAAATATATATATATTTATAATGACGTACCAGAACAAGAGCTTTGAGATTATCATCGGTAATAGGAACTTCAAGATCATCTTGCTTTTGAACTCTGAGCAAAACATCCACAAAATCTTCTTTCTCCGAAGCGACGCCGCTTGAACATGTATGCTCTATCTTTCTCAAATGCTCATTAATTATTTCATCACAAACCATTCTCAAATCCTTCAAATTATTCATACACAACCTTCTCTTCATCCCACTCACTGAGTTAACCCACTTCCAACTCGGAAAAAAGTCTCCGATGCAAAACCCAGCTCTTAGCAAATCTAGATGTTTCCGTCAAGACTCGGACCAAGTCGTTCTTCTTCCCTCCTTCATCACTCGCCTCGTCCATAAACCTCTTCCCGAATGCCACGCGGCAGAGGATGTCGTTCGCGAGTTTGAAGAACAACTCGCTCAAGTCGATTTCCGAGTTTGCATGAGCTGACTCGGAAACGGTGCGTAACGTGCGATTCACTTCCTCATCTCGAACGAGTTGGAACGAGTTGACTCGTTTCGAATTCAGTAACTCGGTGACGCAGACCTTTCTCGCTTGCCGCCAGTACATCGTAAGGGGAGAAAGTGACGTCGGAGCAGCCGAATGAGAGGTACTGTGCGGCAATGAGTTGGGGCCGATTCGCCATTATGTGATCGTGAGTTTTGAGAACGAGTTCGACTAGTTTAGCCGACGAGATAACCACGGTGGGGACTTGACCGAGTTGGAGGTAGATGATTGGGCCGAGTTTTTCTGCGAGTTGAGCCATGTCAACGTGGGGCATGTCTCTCAGGAGGTGTAGGTGACCGATGATGGGGAGTTTTGAGGGTGACGGTGGTAGAGTCACAGGCTGTGATCGAGTCCGTGCATGAATTTTGCAACGATAGTAGTAACAAAAGGTGGCAAAAGAGAGAAAAAACATGCAGAGGACTTCAACTGTAAAATTCTCCATTTTATTTTTGCTTTGATAGTTAATCTGATGGGAAATGAAGAAAATATATATACTGACAAAATTTTAATGGATTTGGAAGTGAGAAATGGAAAAACTATGAACTCAGGAAGGAAGTAGTACTACTATGAAAACTTTGGTAATTGGAAGCATAGGTTATAAAGGAGAGATCTACTAAATTTCATTTATTCACACACATTTTTAACGTGATTAATAATACCGTACAACGTTATAAAAGAGAGACCTACCATATTTCATTTATGCTTATAACAAAACTTTTTACGTGTAATAGTAGTACTGATTGACAATACTGTACAACGTTATAAATGAGAGACCTACCAAATTTCATTTATTTACACATATTTTTAATGTGTAATAATAGTACTGGTTGACAATATTGCGCGTTGCGCAGTTAAAGATTAGATATATATATACATATATAATACTCAATATAATTGATTTGATATGTATATAGTGAATACTAAATTAGTAATGTTGAGCAAAAAAAATTTTTTTTATTATTTTTAACAATCATAAAAACATTTCATAGCTTTTAAACAATATATATATCATGTTTCTTATACCACTTATTACATTCATTTTGCAAAAAATCAAGACTATATTTTAGTGATATATGTCAAAATATTACATAATCCAAAACACTTCTACTGCACGCATTTTAGATAATCTATTTGCTACTTCATTCCCATCCCTTCTTGCAAAAACTATCTTTAGATTCCTTATCTTGCAGCGAGTTCCGAACACTCCATATTGATCAAATTTCACCTTGTGTCAAGCTCCAATTTTAAACTGTTAGTGATAGTAAAAGTTAAGTTCAATTATAACACATGATCCAAATTCATGTTATATAAAAATTTTAATACTCTCCTTAAGCACATAGGTTGAGCTATAGTAGTGTGTGCTGGGTCTAACCAAATTTTAGAACAACAATGTGTATAAATAACATGAATAATATTCCAGTAACTACATAACAAAATGCTTTTCAAATCTCAATATCCAAACATCAGAATCATGAGGCACATGTGTTTCCTGTTGTTTCATTTTCTAGTTGTTTCTTGCTCTTTCTAACAAGGTAGTTCCTGTGTTTTCTTTTGTAAGTTTTCATTGTTTTGCTGATTGCAGACTTGTAACCGATGAAACCAATCTTTGCTCGAACTCTTTTGCTAGCATACGCCTCTCTGCGTTTCTTCAAAAACTGTTGTTTCAAATTTTCTGGCATCTCAGTGTATTTCTCCTTATAGTCCATTGGTTCGTTATGTAATCATCATCAAAAGTACTTAATGTCCAACGCCAATCCCATATAAAGAATAAGGAAACTCTACCAAAGTATGAACAGATTCATCTCTAACCCAACTTAATTGTTATATTAGATTAGATTTGTCACGTTTTGAGAACATCTCACAGAAATAATACTAACACATATGATATGCTTTTATTATTACACAACAACATATATTTAACTTGAATTAATTATATAAGTGCATGCAATAACACATTTTATTCGCGATGGCATATACTACTCCATCAATGTAACCAATATCACAATTCAAATATATCCCTTAATTACCATTTATTGAATATTTAGACATACGGTGCATCCTGTGAACCAATGAACAACGTTCCTCCACTGACATCGTTTTCTTGGACCACATTAACTTGAATATTATAGTATTGTCCTTGAAGAGCCTTTGTTGTCAGCACCAGACCATGTGAATTGGTTGAACAATAATGTTGGCTGCTACCTAAAAGTCTCCGAGAGTTTGGGGCCTTTAATTTGGACTGGATTCGCTGGTAAACTTCGCACGTGCTTTTAACCCTTGGAGCCAATAGTTTATGATTCTTTTGTTACTGTTCCCTGAATATAGCAAAAATGTGCCATCATGGCTATTGGCAGATCCTACCGGGACAGGGAGCCCATCCAGCACAACCTCCACCTCCTTTGTTGTAAGATTGTATTTGATTAGCCTTCCGCTTGAATCGGGAACAGCATTCCCTTATAATATTTCTGCATCAATTGGTTAAAACCCTTTTCTTTTTTTGGTTCACAGGGATATGTAATTAAATAGGTGGGGATAATTTTTTTGGGGGTTAAATAAATAATTAATTGTAAAAACAAATATGGTATTCAATGATTAGTCAAGTTAAATTATCGAATCGAATTGAATAAGAAAAAAATTTACTTCACTGGTTCCACTTTTAATTTGATTTTTATGTGAACTCAATTAAATAATATACACTTAAATTTGATTTTAATTTTAACGCTTTCAAATTTATTTACTAACCAAATAGTATTTTAGTCGTATTAGAATTATATATTAGCATCTCGTTTTTTTAAGAGGATTAACAGTGGAGAACGACATTGCCACAGCAAATATCTTATTATCACAACAATTTTTAATTAAATAACATGACTATCCTCTCAACTATTATCACTTGTTCGGTATTTCTCCGGCAACGTTGGCCCATGAATTTTTCCAAGCCAACAAATCTTTTTGCAACGTAGTACACTATCAATTCTTGAAATTGGCTAAGCAGTTGAAGCCAAGAGATTTGGACAGGGTGAAGACCGAATTTTTTCAGGATTTTTTCCTCTTATTTTTGTTCTTCAAAGATGGGGCATTTTGTTGGAGACAGAAATTGGCTAAAAAATTTTCATTCATCAAGATAAGCAATTTAACTGGCAATTTTGGCATTAAGGACATTGCTGAAAAAAAGAAAACCAGAAGAGGAGGAGGGGAGGCCGGGCCGTCTAGATCTTAAAAGGAATTACAGAATGAGGGAGGAAGACTTTGTGGGTAGGGTTGGGAAGTCAAACCAGTGGTAAAGGACTTTTATGTCATTTACTAAAAAAGTGATGTGCAATAAGATATTTGCTGTGGCAATATCATTGCCCATTAATAGTGGATCTTTACCTAACTATTTTTTATGGTAACTCGATCCTATGATCTAAATCATAGGAGAAGTGTAGTTTTAATATTTAAGTTGCACTTAATTATCAATTTATCATGAATATGCTCATTGCATATTTTGTCCATCCTAATGTACCCATACATCTCTCTTAACATTTACATTTTTGTTACTCTTATTTTTTGCTCATGTGTGTGATTCACTCCTTAACGTTCAGACCCGTAAAACATCACTGGCCTGATTGTCGTTTTATAATATTTACCTTTAGGAATTTTGCGGTGGATAATATTCCCAATGCCATTCTCTATTTGGTCAAACTCGCTTGTATTCGATGTGTCATATCTCGATCTATACTACCAAAGTAAAACTATTTGTTTTTCACCAATCAAGAATATGCATAACATATACTTTTCAGTTCTATATAATCTATTATTGTTCGCCACAGAAAGTGATTCTTAGAGTGACTTGAGAAAAAAAATCTTCAGTATTTGTACTAGCAACACTGGAAAAGTAAATTAATAAAATAACTAAAAGAAAATCAGAGAAATTATAAAAATGGGAGCTCAAAACAGAGTAATATTTGCATCTTTAGCTATTTTTTGCTTAAAAATTTTGTATAGAAGGTATTGATTGTATCAACTTTATTGCTTCTACGAGAACATGACCTCACAAAGTAGAAATGAAAAAATCAACTTAATTCAAATTTTTGGAAATCAATCAACGAGATTAATCATAATCATGGGTAAAAAATATACAAGATCTAAGAAAGCTCACCATTAATACCAAGAGGATGAATGTTTGTTTTTCACTCCTTACATGTAGAAGAGAAAAAAGGGCTATCGAAAGTGAAAAATTAGAAACATGTACAAGCAACTTAAGCGGAATGGATACAAGGAAAATCCCTCAATAGTTAAACCCTTGAAAAGTTACAAGGAAAAAAAATGCATTTTAAGTACCATGGTAGACAAAAAACTTAAACTCTTTCATGAACAAAATAATCTAGGTTAGATTAGATTTGCTTCAAATTTTCCAGAACATTTGTTTTATGTTCATCATTCGCACTGTGATAATATCAGCCAGTAGCTCACCCAACTCATAATTCACCCACAAGCAAGAAAATCATAGCAAAAGAGTAAGAAGGCAAAAAAAATACATAATAACCTAAAAGTTTCTCCCAAAAATATAAAAACATATGTTTTTGTCACTTGATAAGTTTTAGATATCTAAAAAAAAAAAAATACTTTTAACACATGAAGAGGTTAACAACAAAATAAGCATCTAAATAAGCTAATTAAGCTTCATGATAACGTACCATTTCTGAGTTGGAGTTCAGAAATTATCTATACCCAAAGTAAACACCCAAAAAAAAAAAAAATCCATCATATGATTCTCTTATGAGAAATCCGTAGTAAAGCAATAAAACAAAAATTATCATTTGTCTCGAAAAAAAAAACAAAAAAAAGAAGAAAGTTTCTACAAATAAAAAAGGGTTTTGCTTCATCTAGCCAAGCTAGAACCACGAAAAAAATTACAGATAAAAACATGTAAAGGGAAAAAGAAAAAGCAATTAGAAAATATAGAAAAAATGAAAAGGGGAAAAAACTTACAGGTGTGGATTCTTTTTGTTCTCCTTCTTCTTAATCTGCCCGTCTTCTTCTCACTCTTTTAAATAGGGAGTGTAGTGTTGTGGAAAAGTGATAGACAAAAAAATTTTTGGAGGACTGGTAATAGGAGTGATCTAACTGGTTTTAGTAGCTTTGGTAAAGAATTGGATGGAATAATAGGAAAGAGAGAAATCGAAGATCTCTAATTGAATTGATAGTGGGAGAAGAAGATTAAGATTCATTGCTGAGGTATTGAGGATGAGAGAAGGAAGAAATTGGGAGAAGAAGATGAAGATTCTAAGTCTATATTGCTGAGGTATTGAGGATGAGAGAAGGAAGAAATTAAGGAAGGAAGGGGGGAGGGAGAGCAACATTGAAGAGGAAGAAAGAAATGAGGAGAATAGCGTGAGGTTTGAATAATCTCATCAAACCCTAGTAATTGAAATTCTAAATCTATACCTCAAAAGTCATTATATTTAACAAAAAAATTGGACAAATCATGTGAGAGGCACATTATGAGACTACCAAAGACTACCAAACTGCCAAACTTTTGACAAATGGTAGTGGCTCTTTATACTATATGTTAATAATGTGATGAGACTTCGTGCGTAAACAAAAGATGTACTATATGTATAGTTTAGTCAATATATGAAATTATTTAGTTGTGAGTTAAAATTTTTATAATATAAATTTTAAAAGATTTATAATGTATAAATTTTTAGAGCAACGAAATAGTTTACAAATGAGGGATTATAGAATTTTTTTTCATATTTTATTTATATATATTTAAATTTGTATTTTTCTTTACTACTAGAATGAAGGGTTTCTTTACATTTTTGCTGGTTCTGGAAAAATATATTATTAGTACTTAGTTTAATTAAGACACAACGTGACAAAATACAATCATGTATGATGTCAGACTTCTAATTTGAAGAAATGTTGCATTTTCTTTCGGGTGCACCAGTGCATGTAACCCTAAATATTGTTTTTATAGTGATTTATTTAGATGTATAACTTTAAATTAATTAATCTTAAAAGTCCGCATCAGTTACAATTTATGTGTCCGTGTACGTAATATTTTAGGAAGTAAATCTGTCTGCAGAAACTTTGTACCGAAGGTCTTATTCAATGTCTTATCTCCGGTGCCTAAATCCGAATGAAGCCAAGTATGTCCTGGTAGAAATGCATGAAGGAGTTTGCAGACACCACGTTGGCTGCAGAGCACTTGCTCAGAAAGTGTAGAGGCAGGACTACTACTGACCAAAGATGCCAGAGGATGCCATGGACTATGTGCGAAAGTGTGAAAAATGTCAACTCTATAGTTCCAACCAACCCCGAGTCCCAGTTGAGCAGGTTGTCCCAATACTCACCCCTTGGCCTTTTTGCCCAGTGGGGTATTGATATCTTGGGACATTTTCCACTAGTTTTAGCTAAGAAAAAATTTATTGCGGTTACAATTGATTATTTTATCAAGTGTGTTGAAACGGAAGCTTTAGCAACAATCACTTCTCAATAAATCATTAACTTCTTTTGGAAAAAAGTGATATGCCGTTTTGGCATTCCCAAGACACTTACCTCAGACAATGGAATGTAATTCCAGGCAGAAACTTTCAAAAAGTTCTGTAGGGGTTTGGGAACAGAGTAGTGCTTCACTTCAATAGGTCATCTCTAAAGTAATGGCTTGGAAGAAGTCACTAATCGCTCTATCTTAAAAGGGATTAAGAAAATGTTAAAGAAAATTGGGTAGTGGAACTCCCCAACGTACTTTGGTCATACCGCACCACATACAAGAATGTAACTGGAAAGACCCCTTTCAATCTTACCTATTCGAAGTAGAAATCGGAATGCCAGGGTTCCGAATCTACAACTTTAACTTAGTAAATAATGATGAAGGATTGAAATCTCACCTCGATCTACTTCAGGAGGAAAGGCGTAAAGCGTTCTTCAGAATGCAGGTAGACAAGCAGCGAGTAGCTCAGTACTATAACCGGAAAATCTAGAGTAGAAGGTTCAAAGTAGGTGATTTGGTTACCAGAAAATCGAAGATCAGTCAGTCTCAATCTCGAGGAAAGCTTTCACCAAATTGGGAAGGACCCTGTGAAATCATCGAAACATCTTCTCATGGGGCTTACAAACTCAGAACCAAGGACAAAAAAATCCTGCCTCACACTTGGAATGTTCAAAATCTCAAAAAAATTATTTTTAAGTTCACTATATTTAGTTTAAGTTCTTTGGTTGTAGTTCCTAAAGCCAAGTTTCATCTTCCACAGTGAAGTAAAACTTTTGCAGTTTGTAATTTTTTCAATTTCATTGAATAAAATTTCCTAAGGGTTGGGAACATACAGATAATTTCAAGTAGTTAATTTTTTGCAAAAACAGCACATTCTAACCGAGTTTAGACAACACCAAAGTTCTCCGGGACTCTACTGCCCTCCAGGGTCAACTACACCCTTTGGGAGAAAGCACTAATGCCTACTCTCCAGAGTAGGAATAACCCTTCCGAGGGCAAAAAGAAAAAAAAAACTTAAGTCTTCTAACACCAAGACTAACCCCTCTGGAGGGCAATGTTAAGGTCTTCCAAGATTGAAGTAACGACACCACATTTACTTCCCAGAGAAGGACTTATCACTATAAGGGCAAGTCAAGGACTCCCTAATGTGAAATACCTAGACCATAACTACTCCCCGGAGTAGGACTTACCCCTTCGGAGACAGTTTCAAGAACTTCCAAAAGTGAAGTATTTATGTCGAACCTACTCCCCGGAATAGGACTTAGCCCTCTGAGAATAATGTCAAAGTCTCCCAATGTGAAGTACATAGGTCATACCTACTCACCGGAATAGGATACACACCTTCCGGGGCAATGATCCACTCATGACTTCCCAGAGTGAAGTACCCATACTACACCTACTCTCCGGAGTAGGACGTACCCCTTCGGGGACAAAGTTAAGGTCTTCCTAATGTGAAATACCTAGGTTGTACCTACTCTTCGGAGTAGGACTTGCTAAGGAAAAATAAAATTTAAGTCTGTTAAGATCAATAATAACACTTAGTCACTTCAACTGAAGTTAAATGACTAAGGGTGTAGGAGGACTACATAGTTCTAAACTTAATATACTACAGACAAATGGTAAAAAGAAATGTATACTACCATAGAAAAATAGAAAATATGACGTCTGAGGAGTTGGTATAGGGAGAGGTCTCAAAGCCCGACCAAACATGGTAGTGGCAATTATTGGAAAAAGAGAATATATAAAAAAAAAATGCATAACAAAGTTCAAGAGCTCATACAAAAGGAAGACCCTGAGCTCTACGGCCGCGAAAAGCAAACAACTAAGAAACTATGTGCTAGTCTAAATTAGTAAATCAATTGAAATGATAGGTATAATGCCTAATCTACTACTATTCATTAGTAGTTCTCGAAACTATGTCTTTGGCAACATCACCTGGTGCACCTCCATCAGTCGGAGCATCTGTTGTACTAGGATGAGTAGGGGTAGTTGAAGTGTTACCCCAGATTAAATCTTTAAGGTTTAGGTGGGGATGAGCTTTCTTCATGACCCGCAATGCATCAATGTACCCCTCATTGTAATAGTCAGAATTTCGATCAATCACTAGTTCATCACACTCTTTACTAGCGCGATAGTCTTCCAAATGTTTTTGCAAGCGATCCTGGTAGTCTTGGAATCAAGAAATTCACGCACTACTTGTTGTCTGCTCTTCTTCTCTATGAATACGAGTTCCTCCTTATGGGCATCTAACATCTTCTTTTCCTTAACCCTCAGTTGTGACAATTCTACAGTAAGAGAATCAACACGAGTCGTAACCTTTTCTAAGGACTCAGTTGCTTGATCTTTGAACTTCATTATTTCATCCATCTTCCTGGTTATTTCTTTGCATTTCCTATTCACCTCGTTATATTTCTTGGTCTCTTCATCATACAACTTGGTCGTCCAGTTGAGTTTGTTCTCAAGTTTAGAAATACAAGAGGAATGTAAGTCCTCAGTTTGCTTCAGGTAGTAGTAAAAAGAACCAATCTGAGGAGGAGTACAATCTCGAACTACTTTCTGGACAGCTGGCACCAAAGTCTCGGACACTTGACCCGGGGGTTCCATAGCAGGGGTCGACTCAGTAGGTTCCTCAGCAGGAGATCTAAGAAGCAGAGTAGGGGTAGGATGAATCCTGATTTTCTTTCCTCCAACAGGTACTGGTGGGGGAGGTGGAGAAGATATCTTCTTTTTCTTAACTGTGTTGCAAGTTTCGTCTACAAGGTCAAGGATATCAAAATCCATGTCCTTTCTTCGGGTCAGTGCTCGTTCCCGGACAGCTTTGATCTGGTAGTCACTTCACACAAGAAAGAAAAAATAATTTATTTTTCAAAATAATCAATAAATAAATGTCAAATAGATAAAGATATTGTCTAAGAATGCAACGTGATGAAAGAAATTTTTTCCAAGGATAACCTATGGGACTAAGATGGTCAAGAGGAGCAAATCTCAACCCCGCAAAAGCCAACGCTTGGTCATCACTCACTACTTTCCAAGGGATTTTTTCTACGTCCCTATGGGTCTCAATGGCTTCTGATCATGGTCTCTCAATTTGACTAACTTGTTTAACCTCGAGGCATCTCTTTCAAAATTCCAATTCAATAATTTCCAGTTCAGACTCTTATCTAATAAGAAATATTTTTTCCTCTATATCTTCTTCTGGGGAAGACGAGTAAAATGTTCCTATGATTAATTTCTAATACTAATCATTCACAAATTAGAATAACATTCCCTATGCAAACACATAAAATGTCCTAATTTTGTTCAATTCCATTTAACCCAATATTTCCAAAAGATAAATCGACCGACAAAGTCATAATTATGATTTGAATAAAAATAATATTTCAAGTGAATTCCCCCCAAAATTCTAGTAGCTATTTGCATTTGAAAATGGTAATTCCAAGTTTTTTTTTTTCAAATCTTATGTAGCAAAAGAACTACTCACACACACTTAAATTCATGAAATAGCCAATTCAAATAGTTCAATCACATAGTATTGATAGTCAAATATCACCATCGAGTGCCCAATTGATTAATTTTCTATCCAAGAGTCATCAAACACACATACAAACAAAAAATGACCATTCTTGAGACAAGAAACGAACACCGCCAAACTTTACTCTTTTATTCCATTCGAATGAACCCTCAAGTAAACTCATCTTAGATCTGAAACAAAAGATGATACCGAGTACAGTAGACGAAATCCGAAAGTAGTGATTAAATAAGATTAAGGAAGGGATTACTCCCCGTGTCCAGCAGGTGAGAATAAATACATTAATGCATCCAAAAGACTTGGCAAAAATCTGTCCAAATCTGACTTGATAATGATTCAAGACTTCCAAAAGGAAGGGGTGTAATAGAAAGCTCAAACCTGCGTCCAATTGAACTAGATAGATCTAATATATACGTAATCCTTGTAATTCAAACAAGGTCTATGCGTTTGTCCCGATGCCTTGACCTTTATGTCATTAGGAATATGATATTGTTCAAGCCATGTCTCAATTGAATCCACATCGTGCAGGTAGCTAGGAGTAAATGTTCTTGTCTTCATTCGAAGTCTCTTTAATTTTTCCTTGGGGAAGACATATTCATCACGCTCTACTTCCCTCTCAGCTACTACGTTAGAATTACGGTGTGATTGTTCTCTGCCACAACCAGGGTATGTGGGCAAAGGTGGCATACCACACAGGAAGTAGAAGTACTAGACAAGTTCACTCTAGATCTACGCTGTGAAAAACAGCACCCCTTGGGTGTATATGGTGAAAAACCACTCTCCCTGCATCTATATAGTGGAAGTGCTTGGACACCCCTATGCACAGGTTGTTGTGCCTCGTCAGACTCAAGGACACTCCCAATATCAGTTATACCTTTCTCACTACCCCAACCGATTTCGTCGTCACAGTCAAAAAAATAATCTAAGGCATCGATGGTTTTGTGTGCAGGGTTATTATTAATATCTTGGTCATCTTCAAAATCTTAGTCGTCATCAATTTCTGCATGGTCATCCCTGACGTCATTATCGAAGCCACAGTTGACTAAGGAAGCGGAGGTACCCGTGTTTGAAGAGGAACCATGGTCAACCAAGTAGAAGGGTGCATCAATGTCACAAGGAAATTCGTGATTTACTAATTTGTGGTTTACTTTGGATGTTGTGGAGTTGGGATTTGTTATTATAGAATTTTTTATGGTATTGTTTATCTCCATGGTGGGTTTTAAGCCTAAGGATTATACCATTGAAGTGAAATTTTATTTGACCATGGACCAATTATTTGAAGCTTAGACCTTGAAGTGTGTTCAAGTACTATTATGTGTTGGTAGGGATAAACTATGGCTGGGTACAAAAATCCTAGTTATATGCAAATTTTAGTTTGCAATAAAAAAAATAAAAAAAAAAAGAAGACTATTGAGGAACTTATCTTGAGTTGCGTGCGCAAGTCCTTAGTTAAGCCAAGAATTGGTGCAAAGAAGAGATGACCACTTGTGTAAATCTAACGGACCACTTGACGTGTATTAAAAAAAAAAGTTAAGGTGAATTCTTCAAATAGATTAAGTTGAAGTAATAATGCAGTAGTATTACTTAGTCACCTGGAAGAGTTGTGGAATAAGATTAATCCAAGAATTTTTCTATGGCCGAGGTACTTCCAGTACTATGGTCCTGTGGATAAGCCCAGTGGTTATGGACGTGGACTTGTAGTAGTACTCAAACAATTCAAAATTTTAAAATTATGGGATATTCAAGTAAGGAGCTCCACAACAAACAATAGGGAATTCAACTGCAATAAGGAGTTCCATAGTAATAGGGAGTTTCACAGCAATAAGGAGTTCTACAGCAGTAAAGAAGTCTATAGTGATAGAGAATTCTGTAGCACTACTCCACATCACTGCTCCGTAACACTAATCCGTAGCAATAGGGAAGTCTACTAAATAATATTGGTACTAGTGACAAAGAAATTCCAATGATATTTTACTCCAAGAAAAGTGTTATATAGCAATTTAAGCCTTGCTCAGGTACACTCTAGTGTAATTAAATTTTTATTTTTCTATTCCGATAGATAAATTTTTTTAAATAATTCTCAAATAAATATTAAAAAATATTTTTCTCCGAAAAATAATTTTCTAAGTCATGAAATTGGCTCCGGTCAATACTACTGCTCCGGCTGGGGTACGAACACAACTTCAAATGCTCGACATTCTTAACCCGAAAAGTTTCGACTTGAGAGCGGAGGTAAATGATGATGTCAAAATAATATAACCAATGACAATATTACATGTGACTCCGATCCCTGGTCTGCTAAGGGTATTTTAGTAATTTTACCATCTCGTTCAAATAGACCGGAATGGGTCAAGTATTATTTATTCGACATACGGATTGATCAAACCCACCAGTTTCAGGTATAAGTATTAAAGTGATTGGTCAGATTCAATTAATTACTTTTTAATTATTCAAGTTTTGAATTTTTATTGAACTTTACTCTCTGTCTGAGTACTGACTTGACCGTCGGAGCGTACTCTGGGGGGCAAAACCCCACTTATTTTATTTTCAAGTGATCCAGACGTGGGTAATATGCATGGAGCCTAACTTTTACTTTGGACGATACTGCACACGGGCTTACCCTAATTGAAAATTTTCGTATCAACAATACTCATAGATTGTATTCGGTAAATTACTATAAGAATTATTTTATGAAAGTGAAAGTTTAAAAAAATACTCACTTTCATGTCCCATGACTTCGTCTTCAAATTAATTAATTTACGAGTCTGATGAAACTTATTTTTTATTCAAATCAAATAATTAAGGAGAAATGACATATAAACTATAGTTATTAAATTCGGCCCAACTCGACGGTTCAACCGGTTAATCCGGTGAACTGGCCACTAGACCGGACTGGGTTTCATATTCTACCCGATAAGAAACTGACCCAATCAAACTCGTGTACCCTGTCGGTTAAACATGTCTGAATAGGGAATCCGGTTGATTTTTTGTTCAACTCGTGGGTCGCGCCAACCAACTCAGCTACTGCTTCCTTGTGGTATTTACCTTCTTTTTTATCTATTATATCCCTTTAATTCGTATTTTTTTTTTTTGGCCTTTCTTTTTCAAATAAAATGGCTAATATAATATAACATTATGACAACTTTACTTTTCAAAAATAAATTGAAAGTTTTTTAAAATAATAAAAAAATTTATTTTAAAAAAAGACATATTTTATATAAAAATATGATATATAATAAGTACCTAAACAAATAGACATATTTTATATAAAAATACTGCGATAACAAAATAATCCTCTAATAGATGATGAAAATGTAATTTTTATACATTTGTTTGTATAAGGATTATATATCTCATATTAACTATACTTATAAATATATATGTACAAAAACTTAAATTAAATATTCCATGTAAATTTTTTTGTAATTTTTATGCATTTGTTTATATATCATTATGTACCTTATGGACTGTAACTATTATTTGTAAGACATATGTAAAAGAATTTATAGTTAACTATTCTAATATATTTCTTGTTGTTTTTAAAGAAAATAATTATTACAGAATTCATTTATAATTAATTGAAAATTTGATGCAACATATTTAATCAATATGTTCATTATATGTATTGTATATAATAATTTGAAAATATTATTTACTAAAAAAGTAATATGTTTTAATAACCAACCATTTGAACTAGTGATCCATTGGTTGAACCAGTAACCCGTTGATCCACCTCTCTTACCGGGTTCCTTCCCGGACCGGGTTTAATAATTATGATATAAAAGATAGTGAGATTTATGATTTTCATTCCGATTTTGATTGCTAAATACGAACTAATTATCTCCTTAATTTAGCTATAAATTGCTTCAAAGAAATCATGCCAAGATGAAATAAAAGGTGGATTACAAATACCTATCTTTTCAAATACGCATATTTTTTGTTACATGGTAGTAGTAAAAAAAATGAAAAATAGCTAATGGATGAAAAAGGGAGAGGAAGAAGAGTTCTTAGCCAAAAAAAAAAAAAAAATGAGGGTCCTTCACCGACTGTATATGATTTCGCTTGTGTTAAATTACTCATCTTTGCAGTGTATGTATATATAAGATACCAAATTTTTTTGTCATAATTAGGTGCAACAAGATAAAGTAAACAACAAGTACATTGAATATGTTAGACTTGAACGGATTTCAATATTAAACATTTAAATATGATTGTAAAATAGAATTATGTACCGTTGTAAGAAATGTCTAAAAATATTATGAGGATATTCAACAAATACATTGAATATGACAGACTTAAGAAGATGCCCAGAAGCATAATGATGATATTCAACACTATAAATTGACTTGTTCTGTTATAGGATATTAATCTGAATAAAGTAATACGGGACTAATATATTTCAGACTTGATCATACAAGGAATGGTCCACCAATAGAAATATATTTAGGTGATATGTAATTAATAGTTCATTAAGGAGATAAATGTAAAAAAATTTACTTTTAGGGTGTAATTGGTGTTTAACTATTTAAATTGTAATTAAGAAAAGAATGCGTTCGACTTCTTGTAAAAAATTTAAATACTACAAAAACAGCATTGAAAGTTTAAACTAGTCTGTTGTAGGAGAAGATTGATTTATTTTAACACTTTAGACAACCCTCCAATTTGTTATTTTCTGCTATTTTCGCCACATTGTATTTAAAACATTGAAAATTGATTATTCGGAGGATATTTAGGAACGTAAAAATCCCAAAACAAGAAAAATCTTGATACTGATGGGAGTTCAAAGCTCTTAACATTTTGGAAAGCATTAAAATACGAATTACTAGAAATCAATGGTGGCTCAGTTGATCAATGTTCTGCAGAGTTGCGGACATAACCATCAAGTCTTGATCATTGCAGGAACCAATTTTATCATATCTGATCTTTTCCTAGTAGCAAGTCCGAAAATCTCTGTAAGATCAACATCATCTGCTCCAACCCCTTGAGGCAATTTCCAAGTCAAAATGATACAGTAAACGGGCTAGCGAAATCTCAACACTTGCCAACCCAAAGGAGAAACCAGGGCAACTTCTTCTTCCACCTCCAAATGGTAAAATTAGCATTCTTCGGAGTTGACAATCTTATACCATCTTTCCCCACAAACCTTTCAGGATTGTATTCCAAATAAGTTCTCCCATGAATCAGCATCCCTCCCAATAGCATAAGTGTTGATCAAAATCCGAGTATTCGCTGGTATTTCATACTTATCAATCGTACATTTGGCAAGAGATTCGCGTGGAACGAGAAGAGGGACTGATGGATGAAGTCTCATGGTTTCTTTGATCACAGCTCTCAAGTAATGAAGATGCTGAAGGTCAGTTTCTTCTATTCTTCCTTTGCTTGGTGCAATTTACCTTACTTCTTCTTGTGCTCTTTTCATTATATTAGGATGCCTTGCCAGTTCTATCATTGTCCACTCTAATGTTGCTGATGTTGTATCTGTCCCAGCTACAAACATGTCCTGTTTGATATTTCCAAACATTAACTATCACTTCTAATTAATAGCCATCATCACTCACTGCATTTGATTTTATTTTCTTTTTCCTAGAAAAATTGCATTTGATCATAATTAAATGTACACTACAGCTTTAAATACTTGTACTTTTGTACAAGATATTGATTAAATGATACGATATCTTGGATATTTGTAAGAATTTCTCATTTTGATTATGTCCCAAGGATTAAAACTTTTATCATCTTATTTCAGGAAAAAAAGAAGTAAAAAAAAAGAATTTATACACACCATGTACAGAAATTTTATCACCAAGCATTAAATGTGATGTTTTCCAAACCTTATTTTGATGATGACATAAACACTTAACTCTGTAAAACAAGCTTTTGCAGGAACAGCTCTTTCGGACGCACAGGACCGTCCGAACTAGGTCAAAAGCACCTCGGACGCATTGCAACGTCCGAACAAACTAGCAGAAAGAATGGGATTCTACTGCCTTTTCTTCGGACGCTTAGGACCGTCCGAAACCTCTGTCGGACGAATGACCGGACGCATGCACGGACGTCCGAACGAAGCATCTCAACAAACTGAAAGAAGATCGGACGCTTCCTCGGACGCATTCCAACCTCCTCAGACGTCCGAACCCCCAACGGCTATTTTTTGTGCATTTATTACTTAGCCGTTAGGAAGTAGTTGAAAGCTCTATTTATTGCTATTATAAATAGGTGCTTTAAGAACCTGAATAAATCATCTAATACATTGTATACAAGCCTAAGAAAAGAGTAATTTGAGTGCAAATTGACTATAGTGCTTTGTTGTATTAGTGTGAAGTTGTGAGTGCAAATTCAACCTTGAGTGGAGTGATAATCCTGTACAAGAGTGTGGTTGTAAGTAAGATTCTTGGCTCAACTAAAAGAGTTTTAGTGTGATCAAGAACTTCCCAACTTTGTAAAGATTATTGGCTCACCAAGTGTGTGAAGCATTCAAGAAATTTGATACTTCAAGCTTGTTAGCTTGGAAGTATTGTTTGTTCAATTTTTCTCTCTTTACTTTACCTGTTTTATTAAATTTATTATCTCTGCATTTAAATTTAAAAATACTCACTGCTTTGTGAAAGCATAAATTTTAGAAACCTAATTCACCCCCCCTCTTAGGTTGCTTTGGGACCAACAATTGGTATCAGAGCTTGGTCTCACAATATTGCTTAAACTGCTATTGAGAAAAGAACTATGGCAACTAACAATGCTCTGTTTTTTGAAGGCCAATCAACAATTAGGTATCCCATGTTACATATGGGGCAAATTTTATTAGTTGGAGAGATAGAATGAAAATATTTCTGCAATCTATTGATATTGAGTTGTGGTATGTTGTCAATGAAGGTCCATTTGAAGCATCTATCATTGATGATCAAACAAATAGAAGAAGAGAAAAGACAAGGAATGAGCTCACTCCACAAGATAAGGCAAACTTGACGTTGAATGCAAAAGCCATGAATGTGCTATATAATGCCTTGGATGCAAATGAATCAACTCGCGTGAAGGGTTGCACCCCATTCTGCTAAGATCATATGGGATTCTTTGAATACATCAGATGTGATAGGTTGTTGATATCAACGCTTGATGTAACCTCTTGATGATCTTTGTGAATATCGAGCTTTTCAAGCTCCACATGAGAACATAGACAAAATGTACTGCAGTTCAATGACATATAAAAGATCTTGAAGCCTTGAGTAAGGAGTACTCTTTGGGTGAGAAAACAGAAAAATTCTGAATGCTCTATCCAAAGAATGGGATGCCAAAACAATTGCCATAGAGGAAGCTAAGAATTTAAATTTAATGCCTATTGAATCACTAATCAATTCTCTTACCTCTTATGAACTCAAGCTAAAGGCCAAGGTTGTGGATGATGAAGAAGCAAGGCCAAGAAGGGGCATTGCTCTAAAGACCTCTCAAGAGGAAGATGAGAACAGCTCCATCAATCTAGAAGATGAAGATCTTGATGAAGGAGATCTTGCACTCATCACCAAAGGATTTCTTAAACATTACATCAACAAACAGTCGAAGAATGAGAAGAGGCGGAGCTGCAAACACAAATAATTTCAAAGGGAAGTCAAGACTTGAAATTAAGAAGCAAAATGATAAATGCTTTGAGTGCGGTCAACTCGGGCATTTTGCAAATGAGTGTCCCTCCAAGAAAAAGAAGGAAGGAAGAAAACCAAGATTCAACAACTTTCAAATCACATGGGACGATTGCAACTCCGAAGGAGAAGTTGAAGAAGAAATGGAGTCGGCACAAATGGCCTTTATGGCTATTGGAGACAATGAGGTAAATTCTAACTATGACTCCAATGATGAAAATGATGAAGATGATCTTGAAGCTTTCATTTTGAAATTGCATAATAGCTTAAAAGAATCATATGCTAGAAATAAGGAGTTAGTAAAAAAGTCAAATGCTTTATTGAATGCTAACTCTAAACTTGTGAATGAAAACAGATTAGGCTATCACAAGAAAATTGTGATTTGAAGAAAAGAATGCATGAGAGATCAAAGATCAAGGAAGAACAAGCCTCCTTGAAGAAAAGAATGGATGATTTAAATACTCTCTTAGCTAGAAAGAAAGAAAATGTTGTTGATATGAAAAGAAATAGAAATGTAGCAATCAACAAAAATTTTGTCATATTTAGAAGAGATGACTTATGTATTGTAAAACCAAAATCTTCTTTATATGGAAATAAAATCATTGTTTGTAGATATTGCCAACAACATGGACATACTAAGAATATGTGTTATGTCAAGAAAAATGAAAAACTTGGAATGAAAGTTGCATGGATAGTAAGCAATCTCACTAACACCCATGGACCCAAAAAGACATGGGTACCAAAAGTTATCAATTGATTTATTGTGTAGGTACTTAACATCGCCAACAATGCTAAGTGGTTCATAGATAGTGGATGTTCAAGGCACATGACGGGTGATGCCTCTCTCTTCACAAACCTTACATCCAAAAACAGTGGAAAAGTCACTTTTGGTGACAACAACAAAGCAAAATCAATCGGCATTGGAATAATGTATACATGATGTAGGTAAAAATGGTGAAACCTTGATTAAGAATGTACTTCTTGTTGATAATTTAAACTATAATCTATTAAGTGTTAGTCAACTTTGTGACAAAAATTTATATGTTTTCCTTACCAAGCATGAATGTCTTATACTTGACAAAAATCATGTTGTTTTGTTCAAAGGCACTAGGCACAATGACGTTTATGTGATTTATCTTGATAAAATTAGTAATAGTAATGTAAAATGTCTTACCGCTTCTATAGATGATCCTTGGCTTTGGCATAGAAGACTTTGTCATTTTAATATGGATTTGATTGAAAAATTAGCCAAGAAAGATTTGGTAAGAGGTTTGCCAAAACTAAAATTTCTGAAAAATAAAATTTGTGATGCTTGTCAATTTGGTAAACAAGTCAAAGTTTCTTCTTAAACCATAAGAATTTAAGAGTGTCTACTCATAAACCTTTAGAATTGTTGCATTTAGACTTATTTGGACCCACTCAATATGCTAGTCTAGGTGGTTTATTAGTATGCAAATATGCATTTGTTATCGTAGATGACTATTCAAGGTTTACTTGGGTATTATTTCTTGTTTACAAAAACGAAACATTTGAAAAATTTGTAAAATTGTTTTCCAAAATTCAAAATTTATTGGATACAAAAATTGTTCGTTTAAGAAGTGACAATGGTACCGAATTTAAATTTGGGGGTTTTCCCGACTTTTGTGATCACAACGGTATCTTTCATGAGTTTTCGGTTGTTAGAGTTCCTCAACAAAATGGTGTCGTTGAAAGAAAAAATAATTTTCTTCAAGAAATGGCTAGAACTATGATTAGTGAGTGTGACCTACCTCAATACTTTTGGGCCGAAGCGGTTAACACGGCTTGTTATGTCATGACTCGAGTTTTATTAAGATCTTCTTTAAATAAAACTCCTTATGAACTCATTTTTTGTAGAAAACCCGTTGTGAGCTATTTCAAAATTTTTGGTTGCAAATGCTTTATTTCAAAAATCAAAGAGAACCTTGGAAAATTTGTGACAAAAAATCGGATGAAGGAATTTTTCTAGGATATTCTAGTGACAAGAAAGCATACCGAGTTTACAATAGAAGAACGCTTTTAATTGAAGAAGTTGTGCATGTTACATTTGATGAATCTAATGATGTTATCTCAACGAATTTATGTGAAGATGAAGACACAGGTATTTTAAAAGAGCTCGAAAAGCTCGATATTCATAAAGATCATCAAGAGGTTACATCAAGCGTTGATATCAACAACCATCAAGTTGATGATGAAAAGAATGAGGATGCTCAAAACGATCTTCCGAAAGCTTGGAGATTCGTCTCTAATCATCCTCAAGATTTAATCATAGGTGATCTATCCAATGGGGTAACTACTCGTTCTCATAAACCTTTGAACAATAATTGTGCATTACTTTCTCACATTGAACCCAAACATATAGATGTTGCCTTAAGTGATGAATCATGGGTTAATGCTATGCAAGATGAACTTAGTCAATTTGAGAAAAATAATGTATGGTGATTGATCTAACTTTAGTTGAAAGACCATCTTCTCATCCCGTTATTGGTACTAAATGGGTGTTTAGAAACAAATTAAATGACAAAGGTGAGATCATAAGAAACAAAGCTAGACTTGTTGCAAAAGGTTACGCTCAAGAAGAAGGTATTGACTTTGATGAAACCTTTGCACCCGTGGCTAGATTAGAATCTATCCGCATGTTTCTTGCATTTGCATGTTTCAATAATTTAAAATTATTTCAAATGGATGTCAAAAGTGCTTTTTTAAATGGTTTTATCGACCAAGAAGTTTTCGTTGAACAACCTCCGGGCTTTGAAAATAAGAATTTTTCAAATCATGTTTTCAAACTTTCCAAAGCTTTATATGGTTTGAAACAAGCTCCAAGAGCTTGGTATGAAAGATTAAGTGGATTCTTGTTGGAAAATGGTTTCAAAAGAGGTATTGTTGACACCACACTTTTTACAAAAACAGACTTAAAAGGATTGTTAATTGTTCAAATTTATGTTGATGATATTCTTCTTGCATTAGTAGTGAAAAATCCTTTTTCTTTTTTTCATTAGAAGAGTATGAGATGACATGATCATCAAGTTGCTTTTTTTCAAGGAGGCTACAAATTCATCAAACTAAGGAAGGAACATTTATTACACAAATCAAGTACACAAAGGAGCTGCTCAAACGATTTGGTATGGAAGATTGCAAACAAGTTGGTACACCAATGTGTACTTCAACCAAACTTGATAAAGACGAAGAAGGTAATAGTGTTGATGAAAAACACTATAGAGGTATGATCGGAAGTCTCCTTTACTTAACCGCGAGACCGGATATCATGTTTACTTGTTTGTTTATGTGCTAGATTTCAATCTTGTCCTAAAGAATCACATTTGATGGCAGTCAAAAGAATTTTTAGATATCTAAAATGTGCCTTGAACATCCACTATCTATGAACCACTTAGCATTGTTGGCGATGTTAAGTACCTACACAATAAATCAATTGATAACTCAATGGTACACCATAGAATTATACCATCTGGAATGTTATTTTCTGGGAAATTGTCTTGTGTCTTGGTTCAGTAAAAAACAAAATTCCATTTCTTTTTTGCTGCCGGAAATTGTTGTGCTCAACTTCTTTGGATGAAACATACTTTGAAAGATTTTGGTGTCATTTTTGATTGTGTTCCTATATTATGTGACAACACTAGTGCAATCAATCTCACAAAAAATCCTGTTTTGCACTCTAGAACCAAACACATTGATGTTAAGCATCACTTCATTAGAGACCTCGTTTGTAAAAAGGAAATTCGTGTTGATTATGTGCCTACTTTAGAACAACATTCTATTAAACAACAAAACTCCAATTTACCAATCTTTTGACACGCTAATATTCGTCTTAACAACTGTCTCTTATTCACATTAGACTGTGTGGAAATCTTTCGGTATTATGCGCTGTCTCTTATAAACTTCTAAATGTGTATAAGAGACAGTCCGTTCTTCAGCTTTCGGATGCTTTATTCAATGACGCAGGCCAAACGTTCGGCCGTCCGAACGGCACCTGTTCTAGCCAAAAACCATCCAAGAAGCTTTAAGTATCAAATGCTCAAAAAATAGCTTAAGGCAACTTCGGATATGTTCCCTGGGTTCAATGCTAGAGGTAGTTCAAGAGAAGTTTAAGTAGCATTGAGGGTGAAATGGGATGTGATTTAGGTGATAGGGGTTATCCCATTTGTCTCTTATACACATCTAGATGTGTATAAGAAAACAGATCTTATCTTTTTAAATTTTTTGGGGTTTTCTTCTCTTCCACTACAATGGTGAAATCTCGTGGCGGTTCCTCTACAACGACGTAAGGAAATTATTTATGTAAAGCAGGTTGTTTTAAGGATCTTGATTTATGTTTATCACGATATGGTGCTTCAATTCACGGCCAATCTTCGGAAAGGTCCTACTATTCGCATCCTTATTTCTCGTGTTAATCACATTGATATTGAGATTTCTTCAAACATAATTAATACCATTTTTGAATGTGAGATCTCCAACCCCTCTGAGTTTTCCTACTTCTTTTCATTGGATAAATGGCCCTCTGAGGATACTCAGTTTGATATCGATGAAATTCGAGCCATTTTCAATGTCCATTTTAAACAGGCTTCTCAGTACGATGCCCGTCAGTTGGAATAAAACTAAATATTATGTATACCCTTGGAACAAATCTTTTATTGCCAACTGACGGGCATCGACTGAGCCCGGAAAAATGCAACTGTACTTATTTTTCTGTGTCTTCAAAGGTATCTTTCTTGACTTTGGGTATCTTTTTTGTTCCCTATGTGAACTTTTTCTAACCGATACTCGAAAAAATATTCCTTTTGGGAAATTTCTCACAAAAATTTTTGGTGTCCTCAACGTTCCCTTTACAGGAAATAAACAATATCCTCCATATTTTAATAAATCATACATTGAAAGAAAAGGTCTCAGGTTTTTTAATGATCAATGGCTTACTAAGGCAGCCTTTGATATTGCCAAATCTCAATCCCATGCCTCCACATTTGGTTTTACTATCCCTCCTTCGCCCACTCCTCAACCACCTCCATTCACATCTGCACCATCTACTTCTGCGCCATCTTCTGAACCATCCCTTTCAGCATATCTGCCTTTTAGATATCTAAAAATTCTTTTGACTGCCATCAAATGTGATTCTTTTTACAGCCAGCAAAGTTAGGACAAGATTGAAATCTAGCACATCTGACAGTGATGAACCTGAAGATGAATCTACACGAGAAGACACTGCAGAAGCTGCTCAAGGAGCTGCAAATGACGATAACGATGACGATGACGACGAGGATGAAGATATTGACTCTACATTTGACTTCATCATGCAACGTCGTCAAATATAAAGGATGACAGTGACGCCACTGCAGAAGACATTCCATCCAAGCGCCAAAAAACCGAAAAGCGCTCCAAAAAGCACCATGACTCTAATTAGTTCTTTTACCTTTGTATTTGCTTTCAGCTACTCTGTAGCTTGGTTATGTATTCGACTCTTGCATTTTTTTTTGAATTGAATTGTTTCAAATTCTATCAAATATACCTACCTGCATAATCTAAGGGGGAGTCCTTTCCTTTGATTAATGTCATATTGCTATGCTTTGATATGTCTTGATATTGCATGATCTAAGGGGGAGTATTTTTTGATTGATGTCAAAAGGGGGAGTAGTTATATTGATATGCTTTGGTATGCTTTGATATGCCTTGATATGATTGATATTCAATAGAGGTTTGTCATCATCAAAAAGGGGGAGATTGATGTTTTCCAAACCTTATTTTGATGATGACATAAATACTTAACTCTGTAAAACAAGCTTTTGCAGGAACAGCTCTTTCGGACGCACAGGACCGTCCGAACTAGGTCAAAAGCACCTCGGACGCATTGCAACGTCCGAACAAACTGGCAGAAAGAATGGGATTCTACTGCCTTTTCTTCGGACGCTTAGGACCGTCCGAAACCTCTGTCGGACGAAGGACCGGACGCATGCACGGACGTCCGAACGAAGCATCTCAACAAACTGAAAGAAGATCGGGCGATTCCTTGGACGCATTCCATGAGTACACCTCCTTGGACATCCGAACCCCCAACGGCTATTTTTTGTACATTTATTACTTAGCCGTTAGAAAGTAGTTGAAATCTCTATTTATTGCTATTATAAATAGGTGCTTTAAGAACCTGAATAAATCATCTAATACATTGTATACAAGCCTAAGAAAAGAGTAATTTGAGTGCAAATTGACTATAGTGCTTTGTTGTATTAGTGTGAAGTTGTGAGTGCAAATTCAACCTTGAGTGGAGTGATAATCCTGTACAAGAGTGTGGTTGTAAGTAAGATTCTTGGCTCAACTAAAAGAGTTTTAGTGTGAGCAAGAACTTCCCAACTTTGTAAAGATTATTGGCTCACCAAGTGTGTGAAGCATTCAAGAAATTTGATACTTCAAGCTTGCTAGTTTGGAAGTATTGTTTGTTCAATTTTTCTCTCTTTACTTTACTATTTTATTAAATTTATTATCTCTGCATTTAAATTTAAAAATACTCACTGCTTTGTGAAAGCATAAATTTTATGAAACCTAATTCACCCCCCTCTTAGGTTGCTTTGGGACCAACAAAATGCTTGTAAACTATCCCGTTAGTTTTAAAATCTTGTAGTGTACAATATTTTAAAATATAATAGGACAATTTTTTTAGGAATTAAATAATTTCCTTACGTTTTGAATGTTATATTAATTCGTTTCCTTAATGATTTTGTTTAACTAAAACTGAATCTTTTGTGAATTGGTTATCAAAAATATGTTTGTGAGGCTAAACTTGATAAAACCTTTGTTCGGATACTTGTTCTATATATTACTAATTTTAATTTTCTTGAATCTCTTTATTTCACGTGAGAAAAAAAAGAGAGCTTACAAATTTTTAAAAACAATTATAAATTGTTATAAGAGAGTTATAGATTGGGTTCTTCTCATTACAAGACAGTGGAGTTAAAATAATTATACAGTAAATTTTGATTAGTCATCGAAATAAATCTTTTATCATACTTATCCTAATTTACTTTAAACTGGATAGTTATACAATTTAATTGTTGTAGCAAGTCAATGATTTATCGTGTCCTTGTGTAAGAATTATATCACAAGTGCGTATAAGACAGTTTTAGATAGACAACAATAGAAAAGGCTTAATATAGTCAACATGATTCCAACAGTGAACTCAGTCTAAAATTAAATTCTTTTTAACATCGTATCGTATGACTTCAAGACATTCATTTGTCAATTGTCATCATTATATACGGTTTTAAAGTTTTTAATCACATCTAAATTTTAAAACTTATCAATTAAGAACATAATTATTTTTTAAGCAATTATTTAGTTGGCATTTTGTGCAATAGGACAAGAAAGTGATCATCCCCGACCAGCCGACTGACTTGACCAAGAACTCTGTGTGATCATATATATTATATGAGAAATATTCAAATAAATTCTGATTTTTTATTCTATTTATAGATCATATAATATAAATTAAATATTATGAAATTTATAATATCAATTGATATAAAAAAATTTATAAAATTTAATTTTAATCTATAAAATTTACAAATAAAATTAAAAATCAAATATATATAAATATTTCCTTATATACATACGTTGTCGTAATACTGCTAAGCATTAATTCAACATCAAAAATCTCAATCATTACATATAATAACTGTATAATCAAGCTGTACGTCACTCATTTATTCCGTTTCTTGTCACACTTTTAATTTTAAAATATTTCAATAAAAATATTACATTACTTAAAATAGATAATTTATTTCGTTAAAATTTTAAATTTATCCTTCTTATTCAAAATATTCTCAACTTTAATAACCAATAGTCTCTAACAATCAATACACCATCTCTTTTCAATCTGCTCTCTTTTTTCCTCTCATTAAAACTCTCTAATTGCTAATATTTGTTATTTAATAATGTCAAATTAATTCAACTTACTAAGGGCATTTATTGATATTTAATAAAATTTTATAATTATTTAAAAATTTGTGCAAATAGATAATGTGACAATTATACAGAAACCGAAAAAATTTGATTATAATTTTATAAGTATAATTAAAAAAATGATTAATCATACATACAATGTTGGTATAAAAAAAAAATTACACAGTCAGATGTAAATGAGCCATATATATATTATTTAAATTTTAAATATTATTTTTATATGTATGAGATGTATCCATCCCCGATATTATAAAAAAAAATTTTATGTAGGTAAGATTAATTTATTAAAAAAATTTATATATTTATAATGACGTACCGGAACAAGAGCTGTGAGATTATCATCAATAATAGGAACTTCAAGATCATCTTGCTTTTGAACTCTGAGCAAAACATCCACAAAATCTTCTTTCTCCGAAGCGACGCCGCTTGAGCCTGTATGCTCTATCTTTCTCAAATGCTCATTAATTATTTCATCACAAACCATTCTCAAATCCTTCAAATTATTCATCAACCTTCTCTTCATCCCACTCACTGAGTTAACCCACTTCCAACTCGGAAAAAAGTCTCCCATGCAAAACCCAGCTAGCAAAGCCTGCGTTTCCGTCAAGACTCGGACCAACTCGTTCCTCTTCCCTCCTTCATGACTCGCCTCGTCCATAAACCTCTTCCCGAATGCCACGCGGCAGAGGATGTCGTTCGCGAGTATGAAGAACAACTCGCTCACGTCCATTTCCGAGTTTGCATGAGCTGACTCGGAAACGGTGCGTAACGTGCGATTCACTTCCTCATCTCGAACGAGTTGGAACCAGTTGACTCGTTTCGAATTCAGTAACTCGGTGACGCAGACCTTTCTCGCTTGCCGCCAGTAAGGGCCGTAAGGGGAGAAAGTGACGTCGGAGCAGCCGAATGAGAGGTACTGAGCGGCAATGAGTTGGGGCCGATTCGCCATTATGTGATCGTGAGTTTTGAGAACGAGTTCGGCGAGTTTAGCCGACGAGATAACCACGGTGGGGACTTGACCGAGTTGCAGGTAGATGATTGGGCCGAGTTTTTCAGCGAGTTGAGCCATGTCAACGTGGGGCATGTCTCTGAGGAGGTGTAGATTCGGTGACCGATGATGGGGAGTTTTGAGGGTGACGGCGGTAGAGTCACAGGCTGTGATCGAGTCCGTGCATGAATTTTGCAACGATAGTTGTAACAAAAGGTAGCAAAAGAGAGAAAAAACATGCAGAGGACTTCAACTGTAAAATTCTCCATTTTATTTTTGCTTTGATTGTTAATCTGATGGGAAATGAAGAAAATATATATACTGACAAAATTTTAATGGATTTGGAAGTGAGAAATGGAAAAACTTTGAACTCAGGAAGGAAGTAGTACTACTATGAAAACTTTGGTAATTGGAATGCATAGGTTATAAAGGAGAGACCTACTAAATTTCATTTATTCACACACATTTTTAACGTGGTTGATAATACCGTACAACGTTATAAAAGAGAGACCTACCATATTTCATTTATTTATAACAAAATTTTTTACGTATAATAATAGAATTGATTGACAATACTGTACAACGTTATAAATGAGAGACCTACCAAATTTCATTTATTTACTGACATATTTTTAATGTATAATAATAGTAATGGTTGACAATATCGCACGTTGCGCAGTTAAAGATTAGATATATATACATATATAATACTCAAAATAATTGATTTGATATGTATATAGTGAATAGTAAATTAGTAATGTTGAGCAAAGAATTTTTTTTTTTATTATTTTTAACAATCACAAAAACATTTCATAGCTTTTAAACAATATTTATATCATGTTTCTTATACCACTTATTCCATTCAGTTTGCAAAAATCAAGACTATATTTTGGTGATATATGTCAAAATATTACATAATCCAAAACACTTCTACTGCACGCATTTTAGATAATCTATTTGCTACTTCATTCTCAAAAACTATCTTTAGATTCCTTATCTTGCAGTGAGTTCCAAACACTCATTGATCAAATTTCACCTTGTGTGTTTCACTGCAAGCTCCAATTTTAAACTGTTAGTGAAAGTAAAAGTTAAGTTCAATTATAACATGATCCAAATTCATGTTATACTTTACAAATTTTAATCCTCTCCTTAAAGCACACAGGTTGAGCTATAGTAGTGTGTGCTGGGTCTAACCAAATTTTAGAACAAAAAATTATAAATAACATGAATAATATTCCTGTAACTACATAACAAAATGCTTTTCAAATCTCAATCACCAAACATTAGAATCATGAGGCACCTGTGTTTCCCGTTGTTTCATTTTTTAGTTGTTTCTTACTTTTTCTAACAAGGTAGTTCCTGTGTTTTCTTTTGTAAATTTCCATTGTTTTGTTGATTGCAGACCTGTAATCGATGAAACCAATCTTTGCTTGAGCTCTTTTGCTAGCATAAGCTTCTCTGTGTTTCTTCAAAAGCTGTTGTTTCAAATTTTCTGGCATCTCAGTGTATTTCTCCTTATAGTCAACTGGTTCTGTAATCATCATCAAAAGTATTTAATGTCCAACGCCAATCCTATCCAAAGAATAAGGAAACTCTACTAAACTATGTACAGATTCATTTCTAACAAATTTCTTATAATTGTTATATCAGATTAGATTTGTCACGTCGTAAGAACATCCCACAAAAATAATATTAACACATGTGATATGCTTTTATTATTACACAACAACATATGCTAAACTTGAATAAATTGTACAAGTGCATGCAATAACACATTTTATTCGCGACGGCGTATGCTACTCCATCAATGAAACCAATATCATAATTCAAATATATCCCTTAATTACCATTTATTGAATATTTAGAGTGCATCCTGTGAACCAATAAACAACGTTCCTCCATTGACATCGTTTTCTTGGACCACATTAACTTGAATATTATTGTATCGTCCCTGAAGAGCCTTTATTATCAGCACCAGACCATGTGAATTGAATTTGTATCCACTGTTCAACAATGATGTTGGCTGCTACCTAAAAGTCTCCAAATTTTGGGGCCTTCTAATTTGGAGTGGATTTGCTGGTAAATCTAATATAACTTCCCTCGCATGTGCTTTTAACCCTTGGAGCCAATACTTTATGATTCTTTTGTTACTGTTCTCTGAATATAGCAAAAATGTGCCATCATGGCTATTGGCAGGTCCTACTGGGACAGGGAGTCCGTCTAGTACAACCTTAACTTCCTTTGTTGTAGGATTGTATTTGATTAGCCTTCCAGTTGAATCGGGAACAGCATTCCCTTGTATAATATTTCTGCATCAATTGGTTAAAACCCTTTTCTTTTTTTGGTTCACAAGGATATGTAATGATATAGGTGGGAGTAAATTTTTTTTTTTTGGGGTTAAAAAAATAATTAATTGTACAAACAAATGAAGTATTCAATGATTAATCAAGTTAAATTATCGAATCGATTTGAATAAAAAAAAATTTATTTAACTTGTTTCACTTTTAATTTGATTTTTATTTGAACTCAATTAAATAATAGACACTTAGATTCGATTTTAATTTCAACTTTCAAATTTATTTACTAACCAAATAGTATTTTAGTCATATTAGAATTATATATTAGTATCTTGTTTTTTTAAGAGGATTAACAGTGGACAACGACATTGCCACAGCAAATATCTTATTGTCACAACAATTTTTAATTAAATAACATGACTATCCTCTCAACTATTATCACTTGTTAGGTATTTCTCCGGTAACGTTGGCCCATGAAGTTTTCCAAGCCAACAAATCTTTTTGCAACGTAGTACACGATCAATTCTTGAAATTGGCTAAGCAGTTGTCTCCAAGAGATTTGGACAGGGTGAAGAACGAATTTTTCAGGATTTTTTCCTCTTATTTGTTCTTCAAAGATGGGGCATTTTGTTGGAGGCAGAAATTGGCTAAAAAATTTTCATTCCTCTAAAAATATATTTCTTTTCCATCCTTGGATCTGGCCAGTATATCCACAAATAAATTGAGGCTGAATCATAGTAATAGTTCTTGCTGCTGAATATTTATGGATTTGAATTTTTATGAGAGTTCTTGATCAAGATAAGCAATTTAACTGGCAATTTCGGCATTAAGGACATTGCTGAAAAAAAGAAAACCAGAAGAGGAGGAGGGGAGGCCGGGCCGTCTAGATCTTAAAAGGAACAATGAGAATGAGGGAGGAACACTTTGTGGGTAGGGTTGGGAAGTCAAACCAGTGGTAAAGGACTTTTATGTCATTTTGCTAAAAAAGTGATGTGCAATAAGATATTTGCTGTGGCAATATCATTGCCCATTAATAGTGGATCTTTACCTAATTATTTCTCTGGTAACTCGATCCTATGATCTAAATCATAGGAGAAGTGTAGTTTTAATATTTAAGTTGCACTTAATTATCAATTTATCACGAATATGCTCATTGCATATTTTGTCCATCCTAATGTATCAATACATCTCTCTTAACATTTGTATTTTTGTTACTCTAATCTTTTGCTCATGTGTATAATTCACTCCCTAACGTTTAGACCCATAAAGCATCACTGACCAGATTGTCGTTCTATAATATTTACCCTTAAGTCGTAAAGGAATTTTACGATCACATAATATTTCCAATGCAATGCATTTTGGTAGTATCTCTATTTAGTCGAATCCGCTTGTATTCGATGTGTCATATCTCGATCTATACTACCAAAGAAAACTATTTGTTTTTCACCAATCAAGAATATGCATAACATATACTTTTCAGTTCTATATAATCTACTATTGTTCCCCACACAAAGTGACTCTTAGAGTGACTTGAAAAAAAAAAAATCTTCAGTATTTGTACTAGCAACACTGGAAAACTTAATTAATAAAACAACTAAAAGAAAATCAGAAAAATTATAAAAATGTGAGCTCAAAACAGAGTGATATTTGCATCTTTTGCAGTTTTTTGCTTAAAAATTTTGTATAGAAGGTATTGATTGTATCAACTTTATTGCTTCTACAAGAACGTGACTCACAAAGTAGAAGTGAAAAATCAACTTAATTCAAATTTTTGGGAATTAATCAATGAGATTAATCATAATCATGGGTAAAAAATATACAAGATCTAAGAGAGCTCACCAATAATACCAACAAAATAATCCAGATTAGATTGCAATGCTTCAAATTTTCTTGAACATTTATTTTATGTCCATCATTCGCACTGTGATCATATCAGCCATTAGTTCACCCAACTGATAATTCATCCACAAGCAAGAAAATCATAGCAAAAGAGTAAGAAGCAACAAAAAAAAAAAAAAAATACATATTAACCTAAAAGTTTCTCCGAAAAATATAACAGCAAATGTTTTTGTCACTTGATAACTTTTAGATATCTAAAAAAAAAAAAAACTTTTAACACATGAAGAGGTTAACAACAAAATAAGCATCGAAATAAGCTAATTAGGCTTCATGATAACTTACCATTTCCGAGTTGGAGTTTAGAAATATCTATACCTAAAGCAAACACCAAAAAAAAAAAAAAAAAAAATCCATCATATGATTATGAGAGATCCATAGCAAAGCAATAAAACAAAAATTATCATCTGTCACAAAAAAAAAAAAAAAAAAACAACAAAAAAAGAAAGTTTCTACAAATAAAAAAGGGTTTTGCTTCATGTAGCCAAGCTAGAACCTTCAATACAAAAAAATTTACAGATAAAAACATGTAAAGGAAAAAAAAAAAAGCAATTAGAAAATAAAGAAAAAATGAAAAAGGCAAAAAACTTACAGGTATGGATTCTTTTTGTTCTCCTTCTTCTTAAACTGGCCGTCTTCTTCTCACTCTTTTAAATAGGGAGTGTAGTGTTGTGGAAAAGTGATAGACAAATTTTTTTTGGAAGACTAGTAATAGGAGTGATCTAACTGGTTTTAGTATTTTTGGTAAAAAATTGGACGGGAGAATTAGAAAGAGAGAAATCGGAGATCTCTAATTGAACTGATAGTGGGAGAAGAAGATGAAGATTCATTGCTGAGGTTGCTGAGGTGTTGAGGATGAGAGAAGGAAGGAAGGAAGGAAGGAAGGAAGAAATGAAGGAAGGTGGGAGGGAGAGCGACGTTGAAGAGAAAGAAAGAAATGAGGAGAATAGTGTGAGGTTTGAATAATCTCATCAAATCCTACTAATTAAAATTCCAAATCTATCCCTCAAAAGTCATTAGTATTTACAAAAAAATTGGACAAATCATGTGGGAGG
The DNA here is from genome assembly GCA_025175665.1 of Cinchona pubescens. Classification (NCBI taxonomy): domain Eukaryota; kingdom Viridiplantae; phylum Streptophyta; class Magnoliopsida; order Gentianales; family Rubiaceae; genus Cinchona; species Cinchona pubescens. Next base: position 2,077,404 of record JANKKI010000141.1, read on the forward strand.
CACATGATGAGACTACCAAAGACTACCAAACTTTTGACAAATGGTAGTGGCTTTTTATACTATATGTTAATAATGTGATGAGACTTCTTACGTAAACAAAAGATGTACTATATGTATATTTTAGTTAAGATATGGAATTATTTAGTTATGCGTTAAAATTTTTATAATATAAATTTTAAAAGATTTATAATGTATAATTTTTTAAATCAACGAAATAGTTTACAAATGATGGATTATAGAATTTTTTTATACTTTATTTATATATTTTAAATTTGTATTTTTCTTTGCTACAAAATGAAGGGTTTCTTTACATTTTTGCTGGTTCTGGAAAAATATATTATTAGTACTTAGTTTAATTAAGACACAACGTGATAAAATACAATCATGTACGATGTTAGACTTCTAATTTTAAGAAACGTTGCATTTTCTTTCAGGTGTGCGCAGTGCACGTAACCCTAAATATTGTTTTATTATAATGATTTATTTAGATGTATAAATTTAAATTAATTAATCTAAAAGTCCGCATCAATTATAATTTATGTATTTGTGTACGTAATTCCCTAAAAATTGTTTTATGTGTCGGTTGGCCTATCATAACCAGTAAAAGGAGAGATAATCTAAAAAAAAGCAAATTTACAATTTGCAATAAGTGTCTCCTTTGTTGTTCCATGATTTTGTAAGCTTAAATTTTCCATAAATTATTATGTCGGATTTGATCCCAAATTTGGACTTTCAACTTATCCATTACGTATATACATCTACCCCAACGCTCATCAACTTTGTGACTGAAGTCTTATTAAAGTTCTTGGATTTTTGTACATTAAAATGGACAGTTGTTCGAAGTGCTAGTAGAAGACGAAGTTGAAATTCATAGGTAGTGTAGGTAAGACTAATCAATGGAGTCATATGAGTTGAGTTTTAATATATTTGAGCTCAACTCATTTAAAAAAAGAAAAAGAAAAAAAAAACCATTGTTGAACTACAAACTGAACCCATAAAGCTCATAAGAGAAATTTTCATACCCAGTTCACAGACATCGTTGAACTTGAATTCAACTCATAAAACTCATAAGAAAAATTTCATGCCCAATTCACAAAAATAAACGGGCTTTGGGTTAAGATCGAGCTTGCCCGACCTCACAGAAATATGAATAAAAAAAACTTATTTTTTCAATGCATAAATTTGAGAGAATAAAAAACTTAAGGTAAAGGCTTGAGAAAAGAGAAGAGAACAATCGGAACGATTTAGATTTTGAGAGCAAGTAAATATCTTTTCTTTTATAACTAGTAAGTATTATACAGTTTTTAGTATTCTAATTAGTACTAATATCTGATTATTCTTTTTTTTTTTTTTTTTTTCTGAAACAAAAGATGTTCTTATCATTTAAGTAGGGGAAACACAATCTGACATGCTATCGTGTGACAACTCATTGCCTTGTTTATTCCGTCATGGAAGGTAACGGAAATATATTTTATTTTATTTATGTATTTTGGATTTTAAATGGTATATATTTAATCAGTGACAAAATCTACATCAATAATATTTTAGGAAGTAAATCTATATCAGTAATTAGAGATAACGAAGTGCATGTTTTTCCTATAATGTATTAGTCATAGGTTCGAGTTATTAGAGGATAAAGAAAGGAAGTAGTTTTTTTTTTTAAACAAAAAAGGAAAAATGCATAATTATAATAAGAAGGATGGGTGAAAAATATAAGAGGGAGAAAAAGTATAGGACATTATTTTTTAAGTTGGAAAATGGTAATTTCAAGAGTCTTGGGTTATTGTGACGAGACAATTTGTTTGTGAAAATAGATTCAAAAACGAAACACATACCCCTCGATTGAGTTTCTCAGGCTATAAGGTCCAGCAAAAATCAAGCGTTATGCTACAAGCTAACAAGGTAACATTGGACTACAAAATGGAGCTTGGATACAATTGGTAAACATGATGGGTACGATAATACCATTTAATGTAACAATACTTGGGTTGATAGTGCCCAGTAGGCCCCTAATAACATTATCATTTCAATTTTTTTGCAATCATCTTTAAAATGGGCTCGTTATTACCAAGCTTTATATATGCCGATCCATTCAGAATACTGGACTTGTTGGTCTGTGTAATGAAGGAAAAAGCCCTATGTTAATGAGATTAAAATTGAAAATACCTTCAACGGTTTAACCCAGTAGAAAGATGTACATAAGTGGGGTGACCCTTTTGTCGACTTGCTATTAGGCCCAAATCCTTGCTTGTGTTTATCTATTTGACAAACAGACCGTTGGTTATTAGTATTAGATGTTGAATTCTTAACGGGCGATTGGTTTACGGGTGGTGTGAATTAATATGCTCTTGAGTTGCAATGTTATCGTAAGCACCCAAAATTAACAACAATCAATATGTAGTAGCGGTGATACACGTCGTCCCACAGAGAACGGAGTTTATTCTTGTGCTAAATGAAAAATGGAGTTTTTGAATGCTTTTGAACTCAAAATTAAAACAATAAAAGATAATTCAATTAAGCAAAGGTCTTGATCTTGGTCATATCCACCATGGCAATTTCATTAGTCGATCTTTGACACACAAGATAATTCAAATTTATATCAAGCACTAATTGAAGAATTAACCCGAACAAATACCAATTCAAAGTTGATTCTTATTTATTTCTAAAGTTGGTTCATTTTCAACATGCGATCCAATTAACCCTAACTATTAATTTAACCCAGACACGCGCCAAAGATTAATTTAATAGAAGCTTTAAAATCAATAAGAACAATTAGACTAATTAAACATAAACACACGCCAATTAGTTGATTAATTTTCCTAACTTCAGTAACACTAATCGAGCAATTATCAAATTTAGTTGCTTCACAGATTGAATTAAACACATGCGGTTAAAACAATCTAGCAGTAGATTAATTCTAATAACTTAGTATTCTGCAACAATAATAAGTAAAAAGAAAAATCATAAAATTAATCACAGAAGAATAATCAATACTTGAGATATAATTGAATAAATTCAAGCACTAAGAAGTCTCACAATTTTGTAGAATTGACCATGGCTTCAAATTCCTCTACCAAGAAAAGGTTTAGGCACAAAGTTCCATGAAAGAATAAAAAAGAATTTTCTACTGCTGAAACCCTAGATAAAACTAGAAAATAAAATGTCAATCCCCCTTTTCTCACCCTAATTGGAGTATTTATAATGAGTACTTAGAGTTACAATTAAGGTCTACGGATAAGAACGTGAAATCGGGTGAAAAAGAGTCCAACCGATCGAATAATCATGCCAAGAATCCAACTTATGTCAACCTCTCTTTGCTCTTTTGTCTTCCGCCCACATGCGCGGAGTTCCTAGAGCACATGTGCGTGCGAACTTAACCTGGAACACTTTCTTTTGGACGTAGCGCACATGCGCTGCCCAGCTCTAGTGCATGTGCGCTGGCTTTACAATTGTGCTCCGTCTTCATCTTCAATTTTCACTTTGATGCTTTTGGAATTTGAAAAAGTGTAAAACACGAAAGTTATAGCTGCCTTAATACCTATCCCTTAGCTTTCCAATACATCTTAAATAACTTCAATTAGAGCTTGGACTCAAAAGTTATGCTTGAAACACGCAATAGCATCCGAAATGGCTTCATACTCGTGCATGTTCAGCCCTTAGCATTTTCTTTCATCTTTTCCATCTTTTTAAGCTCTTTTTCACTTTATCCCAACAAAAACTAAGAATAACCAAATTAATCTCAATAATAACTCAAATCTTGTTTGCAACACATAAAAACGTGATAATTGACACATAAAATATAGCATAATTATGAATTTATCAAATTATCCCACACTTAGCCTTTGATCATCCTCGATCAAACATAAAATTAGAACATTTAAACTTAACAGATTTGCTCAACATATTCCTTCACATATCCACAAGTAATCAACAATCAATCCACCAGTCAAAGTAGTCAAAGAATTCAAGCGCTCAAATGCCTAATAAAAGCTAAAACATGAAATTCGTGTGTATGTGTGTATAGCCATTCAAAAACTTAGATGGTTGAAAATATCTAGATTAAATCATGAAAACCCTCAATATTTTCTAAACACCCCATAGCTCACTCTTCTTACACCCCTCCACTAATTCAAACAACCGATTTTATTTAAATTCGGTAGGACTTTTAGCTCGAACTATAGGTTAGGATATTTGTTAGCCAAAGAAGGGAAAGGATATAGGAAATAAGAACAAGAGCTTTATAGTAATAGTGGCCACACATTAAAATAAAACTTTTCTTCCCATGCGAAATATCAAACATCCACAACCCCACAGTTGAGTAACAAATACCAACGAAAAATTCTAAACAACCAAACATGCCAACTTCTCTCGGACATAGATAAATCACATCATCATTTTATTTTTCTATGTCTGCTCACAGTACGGGTATCAGTGGTAGACATTACCCATAACAAATAAACAAGCAAGTACTAGAGATAGGCACTACCTGCAAATATAGGTACCAGTGATAAGCACTACCTGTAAATATAAAAAATATGGAGGTACCAGTGCCAATATGGGCACTACCTGCAACTACAAAAGCTTCCATATTTATTTTTTTCAACAATTTTTTTTCCAATACCCTATTTCGCTACAAAAATGTACATCACTCACTTCTCACAAACTTCTACCCTTATATCCCCTTAACAAATAATGTGCATCATAAGCTCTAAAAGGGAAAACTTAAGGATAAAACAATGAAAAGAATATTAAGTTCAATAAGGGTAGGTCATTTGAGTTTATGTGAAAGAAGGAGAATAATGTTTCTCTTCACAAGAATAAGGCTCAAATAAGGTACTTAGAATAAATTGTTAAAATGGCTGGTTAGAAGGCTCAACAAACGGAAAATGCATTACCCTCATTTTTAAACTAAATCGGGTCGTCTAAAAATTAGTTTCGAAAATGTAATAAAGTGAGTTTTTGGGATGCAACATAATTGAGTCTACATAAATTTCTCTAAATATCCCCAATCAAAAATTAAAGTATGGCTTAGTGCTCAAAAATCTTGAAAATCATGAATGAGGAGAAAATATTAACACTGACTAATCATTCATACATGGTTCAACTAATGATTTATTATGCAGAAAAATGGAAAAAAATACGTTAAGCAAAATCTTTTGAAAATTGTTAACAAAATGGTCAACTAATCCACAAAATTTTCAAAAATTTTGACCAGCTCTCAGATCAAAGGAAAAGTCAAAATATTGCAGCAAAATTCGAGCAAAATACACCAAACAACTTAAAAATCCAAATAACTCTCCCACCCCACACTTAAAATGAAGCATTGTCCTCAATGCAAAAAATAAAAGCATAAAATATGAAAAGAAAAGTTTTTCTGGATTTAAGTCGCGTTTGGAGCAGTATCCGCTATAAATAACCCCTTGTCACAAAAGAAAGCTAAATTAACACTAAACAAAACAGAACAAAAAAATAAATAATTCCCTTGAGACAATAAGAAAAACAAGAAAATTGTAGAAAAGAATCCTATAAAATCAAGAAAAACTTACTCCCTTAAGGGAATACACAACAAAAATTGAGAAATAAACGAAACACACGATTACGTAAATAAAACCTAACTAAAAGGAAACTAACTAACTAAAATGAAACCTAACTAACAAGAATGAATGGTAATATAGTCTAGGAAATCAATGACGATAAATATCAAACAAAGAAAACGGCCCAACATATAGGCATAAATAAAGCAAGGCGCATGGGGTCCCAAATCTTGTGAAAAATGAGGAAAGGGAGGAAATGTATAAGGGTCTTCTCCCCACTCTTTGGCCATCTGACGAGCCTCCATGGTTTACTGCCACATAAACTAATATTGCATAAAAGAATCAAAACGTTGGCCCATCCGCTGTTGTTCTGCCAAGATTTAATATAGAAGCTCCTCTTGCGATTGTTGTGGATTAGGTACCGGTTCATCATCTGAATCATCAGCTTCCTCTACGTGTGACGTAGAAGCTTGGGACCGAGTGCGTTTAACCGGAGCTTGTATACCCTCCATTGCAATCATCTGGCCTGGCCTCAATTTTTCTTCAGAAGGATGCTCAATAACCACACCACTTTCCAAACATAGAGTCATAATCAGATGGGAAAACTATAATCCCAGTTGCCTACTGGTAGCGGAGTAGCATATTTTTTGACGTATGAGCTGACCGACATCTATGGCTTTCCCTGTAGCAATACAATACAACAATTTGGCAATTTCTATAGTGACATGGGTGAGATGGTTTACCGGTAAGAAGCGGCCACAGAGGAATTTAAACCAGACAAACCATGCTGGCTTAAGTTTATTCGTGTGGAAATGCCGAGCCGTAATGCCATCTATCGTAAAATTCCAGTCCACGTCTTCGTCACAAAGAACGCTTGTGATCTATTAAAGCTCTACGTTGGCATTACGGATGTCGGGCCATTTTATCATTACGAACACGAGTGACCTTCAAAACTCTGTTGATTTCATTGGCAGAGGCATCCATTTCTTTTCCCCGTACATATATTCTAGTGGAGCTATAATGATCAAAATTAGAATAAAACTCACGCACCACCGAAAGGACGGCATCTATGGGAGTTGAAGTGAAAAGTTCCTATCCACGATTGCGAATGGCTAACTTGATTGCTGGCACCCCTGCCACTGGAACTTGTATGCCTCTTTACTTAATTGCAGCCCGTTTTGAGATATCATTGTCATATTTCTGTTTGGTTGCCGCAGTTAAAAACCGTAACCCGCCACCGATTCTTGGTTGTGGAGCCCCGAATGATGCGGATTCTCCTGTACCCTTACCTGTGGCTGTTTTCTTTGCTGTTCTTTCCATTCCTGTAACACATAAACATGCATCATGACCCCCAAACAAACAATTACAACACCCCACACTTAAATAAAAACCCATTCCCCCAAATCATAACCCTTAGATTACACATGAAAATCCAAGCAAAATAATGCCTAAAACCAAGGCTTATATACAATGCATGAACATTCCTATGCATGAAAACTAATTAGAAAGAATTCACATGACATAATCAATGGTCAGGGAAATAAATTCGTGCACCAATGCCTAATGTGTTTGAACATTTTATTCATTGAGACATTTTATCGAACACATGGCATGCATAAAGAAAGAGGAATTTTTTGTGTATATTATAAACATGCAATCCATCCTCAATCAACAATACAAACAATAATTACACCAAATTTATGGTTTAAATTCAATCCATATGAGATTTCATCAATCAAAGCATAAAAAGACTCAAAATATTCTTGAAAATTAATTGAAACCCAAAAAGAAAAATTGTAGAAAGAGAGAGAAATTCATACCTTGATTTGATTTTCCCTTAAGGAATAAGAAATTTGGGTGTAAAATTGATGGAATTGGGGGTGAGTTTTGGAAAACTTGGAGTGGGGGATTTGAGAGTTTGAGAAGAATTTGAAAGAGAAGAGGAATGTGAAGAAACAAATGGGATTTGGAATGGTTAAGTTCCTTATTTCCGTTCGAGCACACATGCGCTGCTTCCTCAGCGTGTATGTGCGCACGAGACAGTGTACCCTTATGCTAATCGGCCCCTGCGCACATGCGCTGGGATTTTAGCGAGCATGTGCGTGCGAGGCAGAAGCCAAAATTCTAAGCGGTCTCAGCGAACATGCATTGGGCTTTTAGCGCACATGTGCGCTTGAGGTAGAACAAAAATTACTTTTTTTTTTCAACACATAAACATTCTATCCTAAATCACTCACATAAAACACATAAACTTCAAAGGACCATTCTTATCATTTTAGCCTCTTAATGCAATCGATTTCCCAATTAAAAACGAAATTAAAATATGCTATCCCCTTAAATTAAAATAAGCAAAAATAATGTTGCAAAATATTAAATAATGGAACGAAATTCAAATAGACATGGGTTGCCTCCCATGCAGCGCCTTTTTTTACTGTTGTTGGCTCGGCTTGATGATCTTTCACACAATTCAAGTAACTCTCATGTTAAGGAGTCCAAGGATCTTCCACTTCACTGTTTTCACAAATGATGGATTCAATCTCCTTTGCTCTTTTAGAACCTGAACAAGTTGTTCTAACCGTCTTGCGAGTTGCTAAGTTGACTTGAGATTATCACCCTTTCTTTATCCTTCAAACATATGTATTTAGTTGACCAGGAAGGCAATTGTAATCCGAAATTGTTCCCTACACAACAGATAACTTCAATTTCTCATTAAAAAGTGGTAAAGCATTAGGACCTCCCTTACTTGTTTCCTGAAACAAGTCCTTATTCTTTTCCTCTAGATGTTCTTCACGATTCGTGTCGACCTCCTGATTATTGGTATTTTTATAAATTTCCTGTATTGGAGGCTTACACGCATCAATTACAGAAACAAGTTTAGTATGGTCAGTCGATTCAACATCATCATAAATGCTAAATTGAACACTTATATCACCAAATTCCATACTAAGAGTTCCATTAAGAACATCTATCTTAATTTGAGAAGTAGCTAGAAATGGTCTTCCTAATAAAATAGGAGCATTGGAATCACTTTGTTCCATTTCTAGAACATAAAAATCAGCAGAAAAAACTAGACTTCCTACTTGAACAGGTAAGATATTCTCAACAATTCCCTTAGGATAGGCTAAAGATCTATCAGCCAACTGAATTACCACACCAATTTTACTAAATGGTTTGATTTTTAATGCATCATAGACAGAATATGGCATTAAATTAATAGATGCACCTAAGTCCAGCATGGCTTTTTCAAAATGTGTATTTCCTATCTTACAAGGAACAGAGAACATATCTGGTCCTTACGCTTTTCAGGTAGGAATTTTTGAATAATAGACGAGACATTCCTCCCAACCTCTACCGTTCTAACCTTCTTCTCTTTTTGCTTTCATTTGTGGGTGCACCATTTCTTCAAAAACTTAGCATAACGAGGTATTTGTTTAATAGCGTCTAATAAAGAAATATCTACCTCGCACTTACGAAATGTATCGTACAACTCTTTGTCGAGATCCTCCTTTAAAAACACTTTCAATGCCTCAAAAAATAGGGGTTCGGGCTTATCTTCGGGCCATACAGAAACACTTTTATCTTTACTGCTACTGCTTTTCTTCTCGCTTGGGCCAACCTTTTTTCAGCTTTGGTCTCCTTTTTCTCAACCTTAACACGTTCATGGACTATATTGCGTTGAACTTCAACCTCTTTACCACTCTTCAACATAATTTCACTCACGTTTTCCTTGGGGTTGATGATTATTTGAGACGGTAATTTTTTAGAATTCTGTGATTCTAACCGGCTAATTACAGTTGCTATTTGTCCCATTTAATGCTGCAACTTCTAAATACTGACCTTGGTATCCAGCTAAAATTGAATAGTATTATCGGTTAAAAGATTCAGTCATTCCTCTAAAGACTTACCATATTGATTATTCAAATTGGCTTGCTGTCTTTGAGCGAATGGCAGCCTGTATGGTTGAAAGTTCTGCCGATTCTATTGAGGCTGAGGTTGTGCTGGATTTTCATATCTCAGATTAGGATGATTCCTCCATCCAAGATTATACGTATTCGATTAGGGATCGTAATTTGGTCGTGGTTGCCCTGGGAATCCTCCCGCTGTATTTACTAGTGCCCACAGTTCACGGCCATCGTCTGGTAATGTGGGGCACGTATCTGTTGAGTGTCCCTCATTTGAGCATATACTATATGATTGTGCAGTCGGTGCGGTACCTGAAGCCAACTGTCGAACAAAACAACTCAAACTAGCCATTTGTTGTTCTAGAGATGAAACATTTACCTTATTAACGCGCTTCAGAGGTTGACCGCGTCGTGTCCCGAACTTTTGAGAACGCGCAACCATATTCGATATAAGCTCACGAGCAGCGTCTATGGTCAAATTGTCTAACACCCCTCCACTTGCGGCGTCGATCATGTTTCTTTCATTCGACAACAAACCTTCATAGAAATATTGAATTAATAAGGAGTCACTTATCTGATGATGTGGACAGCTTGCACACAATTTCTTGAAGCGTTCCCAATACTCATACAAGGATTCGTCATTGAACTGTCTGATGCCACAAATTTTTTTGCGAATATTTGCAGTTCGAGATGCTGGAAAGTATTTAGCCAAGAATAGTCTGTTCATCTGCTTCAAGGGCTGTCTTAAGTTGTGATACTTGTCGCGCCCTCCTTTACCGCGCGCTTAAGACCCGCGGTCTGATGGGCACCGGTGGGACCGGCATCGTCGCCAAAGTGTGGTGCTCGTGAAATAGGTGATTGAATGCAAAAATCCTACTTACAATTTACAAACATAAATTACCTACTTACTATTACAAATTTAAATGAATCACCTATTTACTATTACATAACGGGGCCTTTAATGCGACTATGAATTGTATAAAAACGATCTAAACTAGGAAAAATAAGACTGGAGTCGCTACCCTGTGTGTTGGTACGCCGGGACACAAAAATTCATCAAAATTTAAAAAGAAAATAAACCCTAGTTTAGATTGATTCCTGGTCCACGTAACTCAAGAAAATGAGTTCGGGAATCCTGTTGTAAAATGGGAAGGTGTATTGGGATGGATTTGAATTTCCCTCGGCACCCACTTTATCCGACGTTGGACCGGTTGCGTGATTTTATCGTGTTTCCCTTTTCAATTTTTGTATTCATTATTGTCGCGGCTTTGTAGCATACGTGTGCTTTGAGATAGTTTAAAAGTAATAAAATATGTACATGTTAATGAGAAAACAAAAATTAATGATAAATATTAATATTGACAGGTAGATTTGTCTCTTATACATTAAAAGTCGCACATATTGAGCTTGTAGTGCCCTTTATACTCCCAAGGGGCTAGAAATAGTAATGTGTCATGCACGACAGATGTCTATTTCTCTTATCCTGAATTTTATATTATTGATACAATTATTAAGTCCTGGGCTAAATTGATTTGATTCAAATATTTAATGTCTAGTTGTGCAACTAATCCAAAATTTGAGGGCAAAAAGGTAAATTCACATAATTTAACAAGTAAGATAAGGCATAAATATTATATTGAGACCAATAAACATTAAAATAAAGCACCAATCATCACAAAATCAATTAATCAAAAAATGTGCAAAGATCAAAGTCTATTTACAATTAAATACTCATAAGGGCAAAACAGTAATTTCACAATCAAAGGGTAATTAAAAAGCTCATATTAAAATGCCAAACAGAAATCAAAGTAAAAATTGGTGGTTATTGACATAAAACATGTAATTTGGAAGAAATTTGAAGAGAAAAAAAAACAGAAATATTAAAGAAAATTCCTTAAGGGCCTAAATGTAAATAAAAAAAATTATTTGAGGGCTAAAAATGCAGAAGTCTGAAATTTGGAGGGCCAAAACACAAATAAAATTTTTTCTGAAATTTTGGAATTTTTTTTTGAATGCCACGTCATCGATGACGTGGGGCAATCAGGCGGTGCCACGCCATCGATGATGTGGCACCAAGTGGACCCTATCAGAAGGGCCTAAATGTAATTTAAGAAAATATTCTCGAGCCAAAATGAAAAAAACTGAAATTTGGAGGAGTAAAATGGAAATACAATTTTTCTAACCTTTCTTTTTTGTGCAGATTTTTGTGGGCTACCATCCTTCTTCCACCACGCTTTTGACCCACCGGATTGACGATTTTGATTCGGGTTTGAAATTAAAAGTTGTAGCTCCAGGAACCTGTCTTATACAATCTCTACAACTTTTATTCTTTGAGTTTACTCTAGTTCCTCCTCCATCGCTTGCAATCTTCACTCAAATTTGGTTGTCTGGAAAATTTTCCAAACTTAAAAATTTTTCTGCAGATCCTCTAGACCAACAACCTTTTTCTACCACATTTTTGACCCTCCAAATGGACGATTTTTCTTAAGATTTACAAAGAGAAGTTTTAGACTCAGGAACCCTTTACAATTTTTCTTCTTTGAGTTTAGTCTAATTCCTCTCCGATCGTATGGAATTTTGGCTCAAAGTTGGCTATTTGGCAGATTTTTTTTTTGGCTTAAGAAAATTCTCTGCAGAAAATTTTTTTCTCCTCCTTTAGACTGATTTTTTGTGCTTTTAATGAATTGGATTGAGTGTAATTCCACAAAGACCATTCCTTGTCATGTGGAGAGTATGGACATCTGAAATTTTTGTGAAAAATGGGTCAAAAATGCAGAGAAAACGTACAAAAAAATTGTCGAGATGATCGTTTGAACAAGACGTGGTTCATGCGCTGAACTCTTTTTTTTTTTTTTTTATAATTTTTTAACCAATTAATTAATTTAATTAATAATTAATTAATTAATAATAATTAAAATTTTTTAAATTTTTTTTTTTTAAAAATTGATTTTTTTTAAAATCTAAAAATTCAATAATATTAGAACTCATTCTTAGTATTTCAAAAGCATAAAACGCATAATTAAACATCATAACATAAATTAAGAAGGAATTAAAGGGTAAATTAAAAGAAATTTGAATAATCAATATGGTAAGTCTTTAGAGGAATGACTGAATCTTTAATTTGTATAACACGCATGGAACAGTACCGCGCGTACTGTTCACCAGAGGAAAAGTCCTTATTAGGGAAAGAAATGAACAAAAAGACGCATGAATTGAACCATAAAAGACATAACCGAAACTTGGAAACAAGAACGAAATCTCGATCTGGTGTCATTGGGAGCACAGAGACTCAGAATGAAACGTAGCCGTGAATGACAAAGAAACTAACTTGACATAACATGTAAACGCCACTGGTAATGAAACTCTACAAGCAATGTGAATTAAGAGCCCGACTTTGTATCATCAAGGCCAGGGTATGTAAACACAAATGAAAAACCCGACTTTATGTTATCGGGGTAAAGACATGTAAGTTAAAATAAAAACCGGAATGGTCAGTTTGTCGGCTAATGCAAACTTGAAATGAAAGCCAAAATTCGTTTATCGGCCAATGGAGAAATGCAAACTTGAAATTCGTTTATCAGGTTAATAGCATGGAAACCCGAAATTTGTTTATCGGGGATGAAAATGCGTAACCTGACATTCGTTATCAGGTTAATGAAAATGGAAATGAGCACCCGAAATTTGTTTATCGGGTAAAAAATACAAACCTGAAATTCGTTTATCAGGTTAAATAAAAATGAAAATGAGAAACCGAAATTCGTTTATCGGGTGAAAATGCAAACCTAAAATTCGTTTATCAGGTTGATGAAAATGAGAACCCGAAATTTTTATAAATTTCCTGTATTTGAGGCTTACACGCATCAATTACAGAAATAAGTTTAGTATTGTCAGTCGATTCAACATCATCATAAATGCTAAATTGAACACTTATATCACCAAATTCCATACTAAGAGTGTCATTAAGAACATCTATCTTAATTTGGGAAGTAGCTAGAAATGGTCTTCCTAATAAAATAGGAGCATTGAAATCACCTTGTTCCATTTCTAGAACATAAAAATCAGTAGGAAAAACTAGACTTCCTACTTGAACTAAGATATTCTCAACAATTCCCTTAGGATAGGCTAAAGATCTATCAGCCAATTCATACTGAATTACCACACCAATTTTACTCAAAGGTTCGATTTTCAATGCATCATAGACAGAATATGGCATTACATTAATAGATGCACCTAAGTTCAGCATGGCTTTTTCAAAATGTGTATTTCCTATCTTACAAGGAACAGAGAACATACCTGGTCCTTACGCTTTTCAAATAGGGATTTTTGAATAATAGACGAGACATTCCTCCCAACCTCTGCCTTTCTAACCTTCTTCTCTTTTTGCTTTCATTTGTGGGTGCAAAATTTCTTCAAAAACTTAGCATAATGAGGTATTTGTTTAATAGCGTCTAATAAAGAAATATATTTACCTCGCACTTACGAAATGTATCGTACAACTCTTTGTCGGGATCCTTCTTTAAAAACACTTTCAATGCCTCGGGAAATAGGGGTTCGGGCTTATCTTCGAGCCATACAGAAACACTTGTATCTTCACTGCTACTGCTTTTCTTCTTGCTTGGGCCAACCTCTTTTTCAGCTTTAGTCTCCTTTTCCTCAGCGGGCCTTAACACGTTCATGGACTATATTGCATTGTACTTCAACCTCTTTACCACTCTTCAACATAATTGCACTCACGTTCTCCTTGGGGTTGATGATTATTTGAGACGGTAATTTTTCAAAATTCTGTGATTCTAACCGGCTAATTATAGTCACTATTTGTCCCATTTAATGTTGCACTTCTAAATACTGACCTTGGTATCCAGGTGAAATTGAATAGTATTATCGGTTGAAATATTCAGTCATTCCTCTAAAGACTTACTAGATTGATTATTCAAATTGGCTTGCTGTCTTTGAGCGAATGGCGGCCTGTATGGTTGGAAGTTCTGTCGATTCTATTGAGGCTGAGGTTGTGCTGGATTTCCATATCTCAAATTAGGATGATCCATCCATCCAAGATTATACGTATTCGATTAGGGATCGTAATTTGGTCGTGGTTGCCCTGGGAATCCTCCCGCTGTATTTACTTGTTCATGGCCATCATCTGGTAATGTGGGGCATATATCATTTATATCGAGTGTCTCTCATTTGAGCATATACCACATGGTTATGCAGTCGGTGTGGTACCTGAAGCCAACTATCGAACAAAACAACTCAAACTAGCCATTTGTTGTTCTAGAGATGAAACATTTACCTTATTAACACGCTTGAGAGGTTGACCGCGTCGTGTCCCGAACTTTTGAGAACGCGCGACCATATTCGATATAAACTCACGAGCAGCGTCTATGGTCAAATTGTCTAACACCCCTCCACTTGCGGCATCGATCGTGTTCCTTTCATTCGACAACAAACCTTCATAGAAATATTGAATTAATAAGGAGTCACTTATCTAATGATGTGGACAGCTTGCACACAATTTCTTGAAGCGCTCCCAATACTCATACAAGGATTCGTCATTGAACTGTCTGATGCCACAAATTTTCTTGTGAATATTTACAGTTCGAGATGCTGGAAAGTATTTAGCCAAGAATAGTCTGTTCATCTGCTTTCAAGTTGTGATACTACCCGAAGGTACATAGTGAATGAAGTCAATCATTTGCTTCATCCTTAAGTGAGAATGGGAATGCTTTCAACTTAATATGCTCCTCTGACACCCCGGTGGGTCATATACTTGTGCAAACCGCATCAAACTCCTTAAGATACTTGTTCGGATCTTCACCTGGTAATCTATGAAAAGAAAGTAATAAATGAATTAGTCCAGATTTTAATTTAAATGTAACATTAACATCTAATTCTGGATATGTAATGCATAAAAGTTGTTTGATTTAGTGTGGGCGCTGCTAATTCTCTCAAAGTTTGTTGCGCAATGGTCATCTCTTCCTGTTGTTCCTGATCACCTGTAAAGATAAAATTAAACAATTGTTCTTTCCCTAACTGTCGTTTTCTTAATTCTTTTCCCAATCTGCGTAACGTTCTTTGTATTTTTGGATCAAATTGGAATTCAACTTATCTAGCAAACCGAGTCACAGGCATACACAATTAGCAAACAAATAATAATAAAAAGAAAGAAAAGAAAAAATGAAATAAATAACTTCTACAACAAAAATAATTCAAACCGTTCCCCGGCAACTGTGCCAAAATTTTGGTGTGAAATAATATACTGCTGAGTTGCAATGCTGTCGTAAGCACCCAAAATTAACAACAATCAATATGTAGTAGCGATGAGTATAGATCGTCCCAAAGAGAACGGAGTTTATTCTTGTGCTAAATGAAAAATAGGATTTTTGAATGCTTTTGAACACAAAATTAAAATAATAAAATAGTAAAGATAATTCATTTAAGAAAGGTCTTGGTCTTGGTCTTGGTCATATCCACCATACCAATTTCACTAGTCGATCCTTGACACACAAGATAATTTAATTTTATATCAAACACTAATTGAAGAATTAACCCGAACGAATACCAATTCAAAGTTTATTCTTATTTCTTTCTAAAGTTGGTTGATTTTCAACACGTGATCCAATTAACCCTAACTATTAATTTAACCCAGACACACGCCAAAGATTAATTTAATAGAAGCCTTAAAATGAATACAAACAATTAGACTAATTAGAATTAAACATAAACACAGGCGGTTATGCCAATTAGTTGATTAATTTTCCTAAATTCAATAACACTAATCGAGCAATTATCAAATTTAGATGCTACACATATTGAATTAAACACACAAGGTTAAAACAATCTAGCAGCAGATTAATTCTAATAACTTAGTATTCTACAGCAATAATAAGTTAAAAAGAACGATCATAAAATTAATCGCAGAAAAATAATCAATACTTGAGATATAATTGAATAAATTCAAGCACAAGAAGTCTCACAATTTTGTAGAATTAACCATGGCTTCAAATCTCTCTAGCAAGAAAAGGTTTAGGCACAAAGTGCCATGAAAGAATAAAAAAGAATTGTCTACTGCTGAAACCCTAGATAAAACTAGAAAATAAAGTGTCAATCCCCCTTTTCTCACCCTAATTGGGGTATTTTTAATGAGTACTTAGGGTTACAATTAAGGTCTACGGATAAGAACGTAAAATCGGGTGAAAAAAAGTCCAACCAATCTGGATACCCAATAATCATGCCAAGAATCCAATTTACGTCATCCCACCGCCTCGGGCACACATGCGTTGGAAGCTTTCCGCGCATGTGCGCGCAAGTATAGAACCTCTTTTGTCTTCTGCACACAGTTGAACTTAAACTGGAACTCTTTCTTCTGGACGCAGCACACATGTGCTGGCTTTACAATTGTGCTCCGCCTTCGGCTTCCATTTTCACCTTGATGCTTTTGGAACTTGGAAAAGTGTAAAACACAAAAGTTTTAGCTCTATCCCTTAGCTTTCCAATGCATCTCAAATCACTTCTATTGGATCTTGGACTCAAAATTTATGCTTGAAACACACAACAGCATCCGAAATGACTTCATACTCGTGCATGTTCCGTTCTTAGCATTTTCTTTCACATTTTCTATCTTTCTCAACTCTTTTTCACTTTAACCCTACAAAAACTAAGAATAACCAAATTAAGCTCAATAATAACTCAAATCTTGTTTACAACACATAAGAACATGGTAATTAGATGACACATAAAATATAGTATAATTATGAACTTATCAACGGGTATGAAGGGAATGAATAATGAAACTTGATGATGCCAAAATAATACACCCAATAACAATATTACACATGGCTCTGAGCTCGGGTCTACTAAAGGTATTTCAATAATTATACCCATCTGGTTCAAATAGACCCGAATGGGTCAAGTATTATTTATTCGACCCACGATTCGATCCGACCCACCGGTTTCAAGTACAACTATTAAAGTGACAGGTCAGGTTCAATTTATTACTTTCCTAATTATTCAACCTCTGAATTCTTATTGAATTTTACTTTCTATTCTAAGTATTGACTTGAGCGTCGGAGCGTACTCCGGAGGAAAAAGCCCCCTTTTTTTATTTTTAGGTGATCCGGAAGTAGGTACTACGTATGGTGACCTACTTTCACTTTGAACGATACCACATACGGGCTAACCCTAACTCAAATTTTTTGTATCAATATTTGGCGCCGTCTGTGGGAACATTGAACTAAAATAAGTAATCACTAAAACATGGCACCTAACACGCGTAACACTCACAGGAGCAATGTTGGCAAAGGAAACGAAATTTCAACTCAACATTACTCCGGTCGATCCCACAGGGAGAAGGATCAGTAAAGGGAACACAAAGGGGATTTCGGTTCTCGGGTTGTGGACAAGGATGAATAGATTCACAAGTTGTGGCAGCAAAATGCTCAATTGAAAGAAATGCTCATTAGGCACCAATTGGAGCAACACCTCTCTCAAGGCGAATAACACCCTCACCGTTCGGGTGGAAATTCCCGGATTGTTCACCCCATAACTTCGTGTTGGGTTGGGAGAAATGGGAACTCAAGGAGAAAGAAACAGAGGACCAGGGAACTAACTCCTGTGGGGTTTGTCCTGCCTGTGGGGTTTGTCCTGCAGGAGCACCCTCATCAATCTACCAGGCAAGAGCGAACTGGCCAAACTGCCAAGCTAGATTCCAGAAGAGAGGCCTCATCAAGGCCAAGTGGTTCTAGGGAACGGATCTCACGCATTATGAAGTAGCATCTATAGCTCATGAGAGAAAATGACACTAAGAGAAGGACCGTATTGTGTTAGTATTCCCAGAAAGGAAAGAAGGCCTAAGAAAAAGGTTGGAAGAGTTACAGGCTAGGGTGTATAGAATGGACGATAGAGAAAGAATGAATACTTGATACAAGTATTCCCTTCCCTTCACTGATGATATCATCCAAGAACCTCTTCCTAGAAGATGGCAAACTTCCCATTTTGACTCTTATGGTGGGAATACTGATCCATGACAGCACCTGAATACCTATCATTCCAAAATGTGTCTCAAAGGAGCATCTGATGCTATCCTCTATCGAGGGTTTCCCAGAACCCTTAAGGGTGCTGCCTCAGATTGGTTTAGAGGATATAAGAAGGGCAACAATAAAAATTTTGATGAACTAGTAGACTTGAGCAAAAATTTTAAATAAGTTTGGGAATCAAAAGAGGATCCCAAAAACGAAAACACACTTGCTTACACTTGAGCAAAAATCTAATGATATCGCTCATGGATTATGTGGATAGGTTTAAAAAGAAGACTATTGGAATGTAAGGAGCTACAAAAAATATGCAAATCATGGCCTTCTAGATTAGGGTGAGGCCAAGAAAATTCTCCTTCAACCTCAACTTCAAACCTTCGACTACTCTCAGTGATCTTTTTTCGTAGGGTTGAAAAGTTTGCCCAAGAAGATGAAGGTGAGAAGAAATAGAGAGAGACTGGAGTAGGTGGAGCTCATGGCAAGAAGAGGAAGGCTAATGGTCTGGCTAATGCAGCAGGGCCTTCAAAGAAGAGTAATGTGAGATACCGACTATCCATAGCCGTACCCCATAGGAAGAGTCCCTAGCTTCCTAAGGCCTACACTCCACTTAATACCTCACCTTCACGAATTTTAGTAGTGATTGAGAAGAAGTCATATGTGAAGTGGCCAGGAATGATCCGGAGCGTCGCAACAAAAACAAGTGGTGCTACTTCCATAAAGACCACAACCATAATACTAATGATTGCATCTCCTTATGAAATGTAAACGAAAACTTGATCCGAAGAGGATATTTGAAACAATTCATCTGAGGAATGAATAGAAAAAGGTCACCCCAACAACAGGCCTGTCTCTTATACACAGAAATATGTGTATCCGCCTCGGGGAGACGGAGTGGCCGGGGTAGAGAATCAAGTCAATAGTTATCAACACCATTTCTGGTGGAGCAGTAAGTGGTGACTCCATGACATCTCACAAGGCGTATGCTCGTCAGGTGAACTTAGTCCAATATGACTTGAAGCGACCCAAATTGTGTCAAGATATTATCTTTACAGCGGAGAAGGTACAACAAGTACTCCATCCTCACAGTGACCTGTTAGTGGTAACTTTACCGGTGACAAACTATGATGTAATGAGAACACTTATTGACAATGGCAGCTTTACTGATATACTATTCTATTCTATATTCAAGGAGATGAAGTTGGAGGAAAAAGATCTCAAACCTGTGACCACACCCTTGGTAGGCTTTTCTAGAGAGAAACGGTCATTTCGCTTGGGTATATCACTCTTCCTGTGATGTTTGGTACACCTCCGCGGAACGCCCGAGTGATGGTGGATTTTGTAGTGACTAAAGCATCATCTTTTTTCGGGAACATTGAAGGAAAAAATCATCTCCCTACTTAAGAAATTTAAAGACCTCTTTGCTTGGAATCCATCAGACATGCCGGGAATTGACCCCAAGGTTACCATACAGCCCCTAGATACGGATCCAAGATATAAGCCAACAATTCAGAAGAAAAAGAACTTTGGTAGGGAAAGGGGGCAAGCAGTAGAGGTAGAAGTAAATAAATTACTAGAAGTCGAGACAATGGAAAAAATCCAGTATCGAGAGTGGCTTAGCAATATTATAATGGTGCCCAAGCCTGGGGCCAAGTGGAGAATGTATGTTGACTTCACTAGCCTGAATAAGGCTTGTCCAAAGGATTGTTACCCTACCCCCTGTATGGACCAAGTAGTAGATTCAACCTTCGGGTTTGAGGTCATGTCTTTCTGTAGATGCCTATAAGGGTTATTATCAAATTTGGCTAAATCTTAAGGACCAGGCCAAGACAGCTTTTGTCACTGACTCCGACACTTACTGTTTCAAGGTGATGCCCTTTGGATTTAAGAATGCTAGAGCGACTTATCAGTGAATTGTAGATAAAATATTTGTCAATCAGTTGGGGCATAACATGGAAGTTTATATTGATGACATACTAGTCAAGAGCAAAAAGAACATTGATCATGTGGAGGGCCTGTGGGAAACCTCACCACTATGAGAAAATTCAAAATGAGACTTAACCCAAAAAAGTGTGCCCTCGGAGTGACAGGGGGCAAGTTCTTGGGATCATGGTGACTCAACGAGGAATTGAGGCAAACCCAACTAAAATAAAAGCAATTCAAGACATGAAACCTCTTAAAGGAGTAAAGGACGTGCAAAGATTGACCGGTCACCTTGCAGCCTTAAGTCGATTCTTGTCCAAATTTGGGGATAAGAATTAACCCTGTTTCAAGGCTGGTATTGAGGAGTGTTAAAAATTTTTAGTGGACTGAAGAATGCCAAAGATCCTTTGAGGAATTGCAGATTTACTTAATCTTACCTCCTCTCCTTACTAAGCATGAGCCGAGAGAAGCGTTATACTTGTACTTGACTTGCTCAACTGCGGCAGTGTGTGCAGTCCTCTTCAAGGAGGAAAACAAAGTTAAGAAGTCAGTGTATTATGTCAATAAGGTACTAAGTGATCCTGAAACCAGATATCCGACTATTGAAAGGTTGGCTATGACCCCGGTGATGGCGGCAAGAAAACTCAGGCCGTATTTCTTAAGTCATCCTATAGTGGTACTCTTTCACTTAGTTTAATGGACACTTCTCACCTCCCTAAAACTTCTAACTTCATGAGTTAAGTGGTCCATTAAGCTGATGGTTAGACCTGTCTCTTATACACACAGAATGACAATCAAGGCTCGTGCATCTAGATGTGTATAAGAGACAGGTCCATGTCCATGAGAACAACAAGTTCAATTTCTTTAGTCTACAAGATCAACTTCCTCCTTGGAGAGGCTGGACCTGTCTCTTATACACATAGTTATGTGTATAAGAGACAAGTTAAGGTGCAGACATAAGATCTTATTCTCAAGATCTTTAAGACAAGCTATGCCTAAGATTCTTGTTTCAAACTTTAACAATGAAGCAGAATATGAGGCCTTGGTCTCCGGACTTAGGCTAGCCAAAGAGTTTGGAGTGCAAAACTTAATAGTGAACATGGACTCCAACTTGGTAGTGCAGCAAGTCAAAGAAGAATTTGCGGCAAGAGAATCGTCGCTACAATTCTACTTGACTAAAGTGAAAAGTTTGATCTCACACTTTGACAAACTTGAGATAACTCACATAACTAGGGAAGAAAATAGGGAGGGAAATGGCCTGTCCAAAGGAAGTTTTTCTTGTAGTGCTAAAGAAATTGAACAGGAAAAAGTCATGGACATGGACACAGCTCTGAATTGGGTGACCCCGGTCATTCAATATCTTAAGAAAGGCAAACTGCCATCGGAAAGGACAAGGTAGAATCCAAAGGGTTGAGAGGAGACAAAAACATGATACGTTAAATATCTAGTTATAAAATTTATAATCTCCTAATCCAACTATTGACTAGATAACACACAGCAAGTGTACGGCATCAATAGTATATAGCGGAAGTAGGGGTCGAACCCACAAGGATTGGTTTAGCAATTATCGGTTATTTGACTCGAACACTATCTGAAGAAACCATTATGGAAGAGATTTGAATAAATTAATCTAAGAACTAAAATTATAATTAATCTATGAAAGCAAATAAACTACTCTAACCATTAATCTACGAAAGCAAGTAAAGGAAGCATTAAATTTGAAAGTAAGGAAAAATATGTAACCCTAGAAAGCATTAAACAATAAAAGAATCATAAAACAAGAACTAAATAACATAAGAAAAGGTTTAAGAATACTTCTCTAATGAAGAATCACAAGTTCTTGGTCCAAGGTTGTCAATCTTCAACCTCCTCTTCAATCCTTCTTACAAAAAATAAAGAAAAACCTAGTTTAATAAAATAAATTTCTATTATAATGCTAATTTAACAACTAGCTGACGTCCCTCCTTCAACTCCCCTCATAATGGGGTATTTATAGGTGTTTGTAGGGTTTTGGGGTTCCGAAATGATAAGTACATGTTTTCCACGTAACCGGGCCTAGGGGGACTTTTCTTACAAAATAAGTCACTTAACACGAGCTACCTGTTGACCCACGCTTGGGCGCTGCACTTTTGCAGTGTCTGGGCGCGGTTTCCAGTGAGCAACAACTTCCTTACTGGACTTCGCCTGGGCGCGACTTCCAGTGAGTTCCTTCACTTCATCTTCAATTTCTTCATGATGCAGGCAGAATTTGGGAAAACTCAAAACATGAAAGTTGTAGATCTATGTCTTAGCTTTCTATAACATTTTTAATCACCTCAATTAGACATTGGATAATAAAGTTATGCTCAATCTACAAACTATATTAGAATCACTCCTCGGCGGTGCATATTTCAAATTTGCCATCCAATTTGAATGAGATTCCTATAGAATCCTGGAAAACTCAAAACATAAAAGTTGTGGAACTCTTACTTGGATTTCCAAATCATCCAAAATCACATCATTCAGAGCTCAAACAAGAGAGTTATGCTTGATCTTCCAAACTATATTCGATTTGCACCACGCCAGTGAACGTTTTCCTCCAATATTTTGATCCATTTTAAGTCATTCTTCACTCAAACCCTAAAAAACTCAAAATAAACTTATTTAGCTCATAATTACTCAATTATATTAAAATGGAGGTAAACAACACCTAAAATATATGACATTTACGAGCTTATCAAGGAGGTCAGCAAAATACCTGATCTTTGGAGAGACTCTGTACCAAAGGTCTTATTCAATGCCTTATCTCTGGTGCCTAAATCCAAAAAAAGCCAAGTATATCCTGGCAAAAGTGCATGAAGGAGGTGGCGGACACCACGTTAGCAGCAGAGCACTTGCTTAGAAAGTAAAGAGGCAGGGCTACTACTGGCCAAAGACTGCTAGAGGATGCCATGGACTATGTGCGAAAGTGTGAAAAATGTCAACTCTATTCCAACCCACCCCGAGTCCCAGCTAAGCAGCTTGTCCCTATCCTCACCCCTTAGCCTTTTGCTCAATAGGGTATTGACATCTTGGAACCTTTTCCACTAGCTTTAGCTAAGAAAAAATTTGTAGTGGTTACAATTGATTATTTTACCAAGTGGGTTGAAGCGGAAGCTTTAGCAACAATCACTCCTCAGCAAATCATTAATTTGTTTTGGAAAAACATGATATGGCGCTATGGCATTCCCAAGACACTTACCTCAGACAATGGACTGCAAGTCTAGGCAAAAACTTTCAAAAAGTTCTGTAGAGGTTTGGGGATAGAGAAGTGCTTCACCTCAATAGGTCATCCGCTCTATCTTAGAAAGGATCAAGAAAATGTTAGACGGTGGTAAAGGAAATTGGGTAGTGGAACTCCCCAATGTACTTTGGTCATACCGTACCACATACAAGAATGCACTTTCACTAGAGAGACCCTTTTCAATCTTACCAACGGTACTAAGGCGCTTATTCCAATAGAAGTCAGAATGTCAGGGTTCCGAGTCTTCAACTTTAACTTAGAAAATAATGACGAAGGCTTGAAATCTAACTTCGATCTACTTGAGGAGGAAAGGGATAAAGCGTTCTTCAGAATGCGGGTAGACAAGCAGCGAGTAGCTCGGTACTACAACCGGAAAGTCCGGAGCAGAAGGTTCAAAGTAGGTGATTGGGTTACCAGGAAAGCGGAGATCAGTCAGTCTCAATCTCGAGGAAAGCTTTCACCAAACATAGTAGCTCGGTAATTTTTTTTTTTTTGGCTTTCTTTTTTCAAATAAAATGGCAAATATAGTATAACATTATGACAACTTTACTTTTCAAAAATAAATTGAAAGCTTTTTAAAACAATAAAAAATATTTATTTTTTAAAAAAACTTTTGAAGACATAAATTACCAAATCATGACA
The DNA here is from genome assembly GCA_025175665.1 of Cinchona pubescens. Taxonomy (NCBI): domain Eukaryota; kingdom Viridiplantae; phylum Streptophyta; class Magnoliopsida; order Gentianales; family Rubiaceae; genus Cinchona; species Cinchona pubescens. The sequence continues at coordinate 2,101,693 of JANKKI010000141.1, forward strand.
AATTTTATGTTTTTTTACAACAAAAAGTACTTCCGTAATTTACTAAATAGTTAAAGTTTTGTAAATTAGATATATAAGAAGAACCTAAAGAAATAGACATATTTTATATGAAAATACTGTGACAACAAAGTAATCCTCTAATAAGTGATGAAAATATAATTTTTCTACATTTGTTTGTGTATGGATTATATATCTCATATTAACTATACTTATAACTCTATATGTACAAAAACTTAAATTAAATATTCCATGTAAATTTTCTAGAAATTTTTATGCATTTGTTTATATATCATTATATAACTTATTGACTGTAACTATTATTATATTACATATATACAAGAATTTAAAGTCAACTATTCCAATATATTTCTTGTTGTTTTTAGAGAAAATGATTGTTACAGAATTCATTTATAACTAATTGAAAATTTAATACAACATATTTAATCAATATGTTCATTATATGTATTGAATATAATAATTTGAAAATATTATATAGTAAAAAATAATATATTTTAATAACTAACCGGTTTAACAGTGAGCCCACTGGTTGAACCAGTAATCCGTTGATCCACTTCTCTTGCCGGGATCCTTGCCGGGCTGGATTTAATAACTATGATATAAACGATAGCAAGATTTATGATTTTTATTCCGATTTTGATTCCTAAATAGAACTAAATATCTCTGTAATTTAGCTATAAATTGCTTCAAAGAAATCATGGGAAGATGAAATAAATAATGGATTACAAATACCTATCTTTTCAAATACGCATATTTTTTGTTAGATGGTAGTAGTAAAAAAACGAAAAATAGCTAAGGGTGAAAAAGGGAGAGGAAGAAGAGGTCTTAGCGGGGGGGGGGGGAAATGAGGGTCCTGCACCGACTGTATATGATTTCGCTTGTATTAAATTACTCATCTTTGTAGTGTATGTACATATAAGACACCAAAATTTTTTTTTTTTTTTTTGTCATAATTAGGTGCTATGAGATAAAGTAAACAACAAATACATTGAATATGTTAGACTTGAACAGATTTTAATATTAAATATTTAAATATGATTGTGGAAAATAGAATTATGTACCGTTGTAAGAAATGTCTAAAAATATTATGAGGATATTTAACAAATACATTGAATATGGCAGAATTAAGAAGATGCCCAGAAGCATTATGATGATATTCAACACTATAAATTGGCTTGTTCTGTTATAGGATATTAGTCGGAATAAAGTAATACGTGACTAATATATTTAAGAATAATCACACAATTAGATTGGAGATGATACACTCTTAATTAACAAAGATTTGACACTTTCGTTGGCTTATATTTGGAATCAAAAGTAAAGAAGACTTTAATAACAAAACAAACTCAAGAGAGTTTAATTTGAGGTAGGTGCCCCATGAATGAAACTAGCTTGGACAAAATGGACCAAAAAGGAATCTCTCAAAAACTTTAATAATTAATGTTTTACTTTCTAGAAATTCAATATATAAAACATATCAACAAGAAGGAACTCACGTTTGTTTCTCTCCTTTATTGCACAATCATTTCTTTATAATGCATGGTGGTTTATTGGCAATACATAAACATAAATGTGTTATAAATCATTAATTTATTAGATATGAAGATTCATTATTGATCATACAACGAATGGTCTACTAATAGAATGTATTTATGTGACATGTAATTAATAGATCATTAAGGACATAACTGTAAATCTTACTTTTAGGGTGTAATTGGTGTTTAACTATTTAAATTGTAATTAAGAAAAGAAATGCATTCGACTTCTTGTAAAAAAATTAAATACAACAAAAACAGCATTTGAAAGTTTAAACTAGTCTGTTGCAGGATAAGATTGATTTATTTTGACACTTTAGACAACCCTCCAATTTGTTATTTTCTACTATTTTCACCATATTGCATTTAAAACATTAAAAATTGATTATTCGGAGGATATTTAGAAACGTACAAATCCCAAAACAAGAAAAATCTTGATAATGATAGGAGTTCAAAGCTCTTAACATTTTGGAAAGCATTAAAATACGAGTTAATAGAAATCAATGGTGGCTCAGTCTGATCAGTGTTCTGCAAAGTTGCAGACATAACCATTGATCATTGTAGGTACCAATTTTAGTGTTGATCTTTTCCTAGTAGCAAGACCGAAAATCTCTGTAAGATCAACATCATCTGCTCCAACCCCTTGAGGCAATTTCCAGTCAAACTGATACAGTAAACGGGCTAGCGAAATCTCAACACTTGCCAACCCAAAGGAGAAACTAGGGCAACCTCTTCTTCCACCTCCAAATGGCAAAAACCTGAAATCTTGACCCTTAAAATCAATACCATTTTCCCCACAAACCTTTCAGGATTGTATTCCAAAGGGTTCTCCCATGAATCAGCATCCCTCCCAATAGCATCAGTGTTGATCTCTGAGTATTCCCTGGTATGTCATACTTATACACATGTTATCATTTGGCAAGAGATTCGCGTGGAACGAGAAGAGGGACTGGTGGATGAAGTCTCAAAGTTTCTTTGATATGATCCAGACTGAAGATGCTGAAGGTCAGTTTCTTCTACTCTAACTTTAACTATGTAGTATTACGGCTGTCTCTTATACACATCTAGATGTCCTGTTTGATATCCAAACATTAACTATCACTTCTAATTGATAGCCATCATCACTCACTGCATTTGATTTTATTTTCTTTTTCCTAGAAAAATTGCATTTGATCATAGTTAAATGTACACTACAGCTTTAAATACTTGTACTTTTGTACAAGATATTGATTAAATGATACGATCACCTGGATATTTGTAAGAATTTCTCATTTTGATTATGTCCCAAGGATTAAAACTTTTATCATCTTATTTTAGGAAAAAAAAAAGAAGCAAAAATAAAAGAATCTATACACACCATGTACAGAAATTTTATCACCCAGCATTAAATGCTTGTAAACTCTCCCGTTAGTTTTAAAATCTTGTAGTGTACAATATTTTAAAATATAAGAAGACAATTTTTTTAGGAATTAAATAATTTCCTTACGTTTTGAAGTGTTACATTAATTCATTTCCTTAATGATTTTGTTTAACTAAAACTGAATCTTTTGTAAATTGGTTATCAGAAAATTGTTTGTCAGCTAAACTTTTTTTTCCCTAGAAAAATTTATATACAGCATGTACAGAAATTTTATCACTCAACACTAAATGCTCCTTAATTATAAGTCCCCTTGTGCGAAATATCTTGTTAAATTTAAAAATTTGTATTGTATAACATTTTCAAATAGGGAAAATCGTCAAAATAGTCCCTCAATCTTTCACTGTAGCCAAAATAGTCCCTCAATCTTTTTTTAGCCAGAATAGTCCCTCGACTTTTTTTTTAGCCAGAATAGTCCTTTAACTTTTATTTTTTAGCCAAGAAAGTCCTTTTATGGTGGAGTCACCATAAAAAAAATTTCTTTTTTTTTTATAAATTTCACATAAAAGGACTATCTTGGCTAAAAAATAAAAGTTGGAGGACCATTCTGGCTACAAAAAAAGTTGAGGGACGATTTTGGCTAAACTTATAATTAAGGAGCATTTAGTGTTGAGTGATAAAATTTCTGTACTTGGACTGACAATAAAAGTCAAGTGAATCGAATACCATCAAGACATCCATTTGTCAATTGTAATCATTATAGACAGTTTTAATGTCCAACAATATTTCGTTTCTTTTTTTTAATCATGTCTAAATCCTAAAACTTTCAATTAAGAATATAATTACTCTCTCCATTCTATTTTATTTGATATGCTCAATCTGAACACAATTTAAGATAGTTGATATTTGACCAACTAATAATATATTTTTTTCATTATTGTCCCTATATTCAAATTTAAAATTTGTTAGTTGGTGTTAGAGTTTTAAAATTGAAATGGTTTGTGAAATTAATTAATACTCTAACATGACTTTAATGTCATTTTTAGGGATGTATGAAGGGTAAAATAGGTAAATTAGTATTTGTTTAATTACTTTTTAAGAATTGATAAATAATTTGAGACAAATAAAAATCTAAAAAAAGTGATTAATAAAATAGAATGGAGAGAGTAATTTTTAAGCAATTATTTAGTTGGCATTTTGTCTTGTGGTATAGGACAAGAAAGTCACCGTGCCTTACCTGGGAAAGACGAGTAAGAACTCTGCATATGTTTCACGTTTCTCTATACATATGTTGTCGTAAAACTACTTAGCATTAATTCAACATAAAAAATCCCAATCATTACTTATAATAACTGCATAATCAAACTGTAAATTATAATTTAGGAGGTGTTTGGTTTATGAGTATGAAAGTAAGGAATAAGAATTAAGATTAAAGATATTTATAGATATTCATCATTTTATGATAATAAAAGTGTTAGAAAATAACTATCTTTATTCTCCACTCGTGACATAAATTTTAAATTTATTAACTTATCAAAAATCTATTTTTTATTCAAACCAAACAAGTAAAAAAAATAACATAAATCTATACCGATAATAAAATTCTGATTTCGATTTCACAATACAAACTAAACACCTCTAGTATGTCAATTTTCCAAGTATAATTATATATATATATATGTATATATATATATATATATATCAGAGTTCAAAAGCAAGATGATCTTAAAGTTCCTATTACTGATGATAATCTCAAAGTTCTTGTTCACATCGTATGTATAGGACAAGATATATATATATATATATGGAAGGCATGCACGAGAAGCAAGTCTCTTTTGTTTGGATGCTTCTTCTATAATCCATTGTCATAAAACTTTGTTGAGGGGTTTGTAATTGATGACCAAGCGAGGAACACCTCGTTCAATCTCAGAATTTGCTTCAAAGACATAAGGAGACTTGGAAGGACTGATAATCTTCTTAAAAAGAGGATCATCACACATCTGTACCTGTCTCTTATACAAGATCTTGATTCATTTGAATAGCACGAGCTCCAATTGGAATATCCTTTTCTGAAAATTCTTTTTCATATGGTAAAGTTACCACATGTTACTTTCTATTCCAGAAAGCAGTTGGGATATCCGCACAAACTTGAGATTCCTATGAATATTGAATTTTATTTTGCAAATCATGAATCTTTGTTTTGAAAACTGGATCATTTAATTGATTTTGAAGACGTTCAAATTTAAGATCTTTTTTCAAAAAATTGATTTGATTCATTTTCATTTGCAAAGGATTGAGAGTTTTTTCAAAAGTTGGAAATTTGAAAGGAATGAATTGATTTCTTCCTAAGGAATTGACTATGATACCTTGAAACGTAGTCGTATAAGGTATTAGATAGGCAATGAATGGAACACCAAGAATCACAGGAGTAGTGATATTCTTAGCAAGTAAAAAAGTATTGTTAGGAAAATTGCAATTAGAATATCTGACATCTACATCAGATATTTTGAATTTGACTTCCAAAGATTCACCATTAGCACTGCTAATGCGTTCTTTGGTTTTCTGAAAATACTTCACAGGGATTAAACCTTCATGAATGCCTCTGAAATTCCGTTTGAACAAGTGAATCCACCTGATCAGATTATTGAAAAATCAAAAGAACAGTTTTTAAATAAGAAATTTGAGAACAGTAACTCTATTTAAAATATTTAAAAACTGTTCTTTTGATTTTTCAATAATCTGATCAGGTGGATTCACTTGTTCAAACGGAATTTCAGAGGTTGAAGGAGTTTCAACACAATTTTCAAAAATTTGTTTTGAACATTGGGAAAGTTGAAGAGAATGAATGATCATTTGGTCAATCTGTTGTTGAGCCTTAATCTCTCTAACTTCTTGTTTTAAAATGGCAATTTCAGATTGTAAATCTTGAATTGAAACCTTTTTAAAACTTTGATTCGGAAATCTATTTAAAATATCCGTGAGATTGTAAGTATTTAAAACTTTGGGGTGCTTAACCAAAGGATTTGAAGAAGAAGCTTGATTTTGAAAATCACTTGTTTCAAGAGTTTGTTTATACCTTTGTAAATACAAATGGCGAAGTTCAGAATCAGGAAATTTTTCAATCATATCAAGAATAAAATCATGTTCTCTAGTTAAAACATTGATTTGAGGGGTTTCAGAATTAAAACTGTCTATAATCTGTCTCTTATACATAATTGGAGTCAGAATAACTGACATCTAAAAGAAGATTGTTCAACTGATTGACAACTGAATCTTCTAAATTCAGTAAATTGAGCTTTTTTACAAACTTAAAAAACCTAGCAATATGTCTAGGTTTCTCACATTTGTAACAAACAGTTGAATTAGAATTTGGTAAAGCAGGAATAGGTTTTTTGGTAGGAAGGTTTGATCTCCTAAATTTGTACTTGGGTTTCCTATAAGGTTTGCTATACGAAGGTTTAGAAGATTTGTGAATCTTATGTTTTTTTTTGTTTAAATTATGAGTGCTTTCTTCAGATCTAGTTCTAGATCTTCTCAAGCCTCTTCCTCTTCTTCAAATCCTTCTCTTAGGCATTGAGAATAAGAGACAGGGAACCTCTTAAAATAGCTTGGAGAGAGTAATTACTGTCTCTTATACACATCTAGATGTGTAGAATACAAACAAATACTAATTTGATTTTACCCCTGTCTAATTAAACATATCTAGATTTGTATAAGTATCTGTAAATTATATACTTAAATGATATATAAGAGACAGTCTCTTATTACCGGTATAGATTTATGTTATTTAATTTATTTGTTTAACAAATCAAAATAGATTAATAATATGCTGTAATAAATTATAAAATTTATTGCACGAGTGGAGAATAAAGATAGTTATTTTCTAACACTTTTATTATCATAAAATGATGAATATCTATAAATATCTTTAATCTTAATTCTTATTCCTTACTTTCATTACTCATAAACCAAACACTTCCTAAATTATAAGAGACAGGCCTTACCTGGGAATTATAAGTAATGATTGGGATTTTTTATGTTGAATTAATGCTAAGTAGTTTTATGACAACATATGTATAGAGAAACGTGGAACATATGCAGAGTTCTTACTCGTCTTAGATGTAAGGCAAGGTGACTTATCTTGTCCTATACCGCAAGAAGATATCTGCCAACTAAATAATTGCTTAAAATTACTCTCTCCATTCTATTTTATTAATCACTTTTTTTATTTTTATTTGTCTCAAATTATTTATCAATTCTTAAAAAGTAATTAAACAAATACTAATTTACCTATTTTACCCTTCATACATCCCTAAAAATGACATTAAAGTCATGTTAGAGTATTAATTAATTTCACAAACCATTTCAAATTTTAAAACTCTAACACCAACTAACAAATTTTAAATTTGAATATAGGGACAATAATGAAAAAAATATATTATTAGTTGGTCAAATATCAACTTCTCTTAAATTGTGTTCCAGATTGAGCATATCAAATAAAATAGAATGGAGAGAGTAATTATATTCTTAATTGAAAGTTTTAGGATTTAGACATGATTAAAAAAAAGAAACGAAATATTGTTGGACATTAAAACTGTCTATAATGATGACAATTGACAAATGGATGTCTTGACAGGATTCGGACTTGACTTTTAGAGAATAAAAACTGTCTTGTACCTATATTTGAAAGGAAAATTCACTGAAATAGTCCTTCAACTTTTTTACTTTAGCCAAAATAGTCCCTCAACTTTTTTTGTAGGCAGAATGGTTCTCCAACTTTTATTTTTTAGCCAAGATAGTCCTTTTATGTGAAATTTATAAAAAAAAAGAAATTTTTTTTATGGTGACTCCACCATAAAAGGACTTTCTTGGCTAAAAAATAAAAGTTAAAGGACTATTCTGGCTAAAAAAAAGTCGAGGGACTATTCTGGCTAAAAAAAGATTGAGGGACTATTTTGGCTAAAGTGAAAAAATTGAGGGACTATTGCTTCTGTCTCTTTTCCATATTTGAAAATGTATAATACAATACAAATTTTAAAGTTAACAAGATATTTCGCACAAGGGGACTTATAATTAAGGAGCATTTAGTGTTGAGTGATAAAATTTCTGTACATGCTGTGTATGAATTTTTCTAGGGAAAAAAAAGTTTAGCTGACAAACAATTTTCTGATAACCAATTTACAAAAGATTCAATTTTAGTTAAACAAAATGATCATTAAGGAAATGAATTAATATAACACTTCAAAACGTAAGGAAATTATTTAATTCCTAAAAAAATTGTCTTCTTATATTTTAAAATATTGTACACTACAAGATTTTAAAACTAACGGGAGAGTTTACAAGCATTTAATGCTGGGTGATAAAATTTCTGTACATGGTGTGTATAGATTCTTTTATTTTTACTTCTTTTTTTTTCCTGAAATAAGATGATAAAAGTTTTAATCCTTGGGACATAATCAAAATGAGAAATTCTTACAAATATCCAAGTGATCGTATCATTTAATCAATATCTTGTACAAAAGTACAAGTATTTAAAGCTGTAGTGTACATTTAACTATGATCAAATACAATTTTTCTAGGAAAAAGAAAATAAAATCAAATGCAGTGAGTGATGATGGCTATCAATTAGAAGTGATAGTTAATGTTTGGATATTAAACAGGACATATGTAAGGGACAGATACAACATCAGCAACATTAGAGTGGACAATGACAAAACTGGCAAGGCACTCCTAATATAATGAAAAGAGCAAAAGAAGAAGTAATGCAAATTGCAGCAAGCAAAGGAAGAGTAGAAGAAACTGACCTTCAGCATCTTCATTACTTGAGAGCTGTGATCAAAGAAACCATGAGACTTCATCCACCAGTCCCTCTTCTCGTTCCACGCGAATCTCTTGCCAAATGTAACATTGATAAGTATGAAATACCAACGAATACTCGGGGTTTGATCAACACTTATGCTATTGGGAGGGATGTTGATTCATGAGAGAACCCTTTGGAATACAATCCTGAAAGGTTTGTGGGCAAAATGGTATTGATTTTAAGGGTCAAGATTTCAGGTTTTTGCCATTTGGAGGTGGAAGAAGAGGTTGCCCTAGTTTCTCCTTTGGGTTGGCAAGTGTTGAGATTTCGCTTTACTGTATCAGTTTGACTGGAAATTGCCTCAAGGGGTTGGAGCTCTGATGTTGATCTTACAGAGATATTCGGACTTGCTACTAGGAAAAGATCAACACTAAAATTGCTGTGCCTACAATGATCAAGAATTAATGGTTATGTCTTATACTCTGCAGAACATTGATCAACTGAACCACCATTGATTTCTAGTAACTCGTATTTTAATGCTTTCCAAAACTTTAAGAGCTTTGAACTCCCATCATTATCAAGATTTTTCTTGTTTTGGGATTTTTACGTTCCTAAATATCCTCCAAATAATCAATTTTCAATGTTTTAAATACAATGGGGTGAAAATAGCAAAAAATAACAAATTGGAGGGTCGTCTAAAGCATTAAAATAAATCAATCTTCTCCTACAATAGGCTAGGTTAAACTTTCAATGCTGTTTTTGTAGGATTTAATTTTTTTACAAGAAGTCGAACGCATTTGTTTTCTTAATTACAATTTAGATAGTTAAACACCAATTACACCCTAAAAGTAAGATTTACAGTTATGTCCTTAATGAGCTATTAATTACATGTCACATAAATACATTTCTATTGGTGGACATTCCTTGTATGATCAAGTCTGAAATATATTTAGATAGTCTCGTATTACTTTATTCAAACTAATATCCTATAACAGAACAAGTCAATTTATAGTGTTGAATATCATCATTATGCTTCTGGGCATCTTCTTAATTCTGCCATATTCAATGTATTTGTTGAATATCCTCATAATATTTTTAGACATTTCTTACAACGGAACATAATTGTATTTTACAATCATATTTAAATATTTAATATTGAAATCCGTTCAAGTCTAACATATTCAATGTACTTGTTGTTTACTTTATCTTGTTGCACCTAATTATGGCAAAAAAAATTTGGTATCTTATATGTACATACACTGCAAAGATGAGTAATTTAACACAAGCGAAATCATATACAGTCGGTAAAGGACCCTCATTTTTTTTTTTCCGCTAAGAACTCTTCTTCCTCTCCCTTTTTCATCCTTAGCTATTTTTCGTTTTTTTTACTACTATCATGTAACAAAAAATATGCGTATTTGAAAAGATAGGTATTTGTAATCCACCATTTATTTCATCTTCGCATGATTTCTTTAAAGCAATTTATAGCTAAATTAAGGAGATAATTAGTTCGTATTTAGGAATCAAAATCAGAATGAAAATAAAAAATCTCACTATCGTTTATATCATAATTATTAAACCCGGTCCGGAAAGGAACCCGGTAAAAGAGGTGGATCAACGGGTTACTAGTTCAACCAATGGATCACTGGTTCAAACGGTTGGTTATTAAAATATATTACTTTTTTAGTAAATAATATTTTCAAATTATTATATACAATACATATAATGAACATATTGATTAAATATGTTGCATCAAATTTTCAATTAATTATAAATGAATTCTGTAATAATTATTTTCTTTAAAAACAACAAGAAATATATTAGAATAGTTAACTATAAATTCTTTTACATATGTAATTTAATAATAGTTACAGTCCATAAGGTACATAATGATATATAAACAAATGCATAAAAATTACAAAAAAATTTACATGGAATATGTAATTTAAGTTTTTGTACATATATATTATGAACTATAAGTATAGTTAATATGAGATATATAATCATACACAAACAAATGTATAAAAATTACATTTTCATCATTTATTAGAGGATTATTTTGTTGTCACAGTATTTTTATATAAAATATGTCTATTTGTTTAGGTACTTATTATATAAGAGATATTTTTATATAAAATATGTCTTTTTAAAAATAAATATTTTTTTATTGTTTTAAAAAGCTTTCAATTTATTTTTGAAAAGTAAAGTTGTCATAATGTTATATTATATTAGCCATTTTATTTGAAAAAGAAAGGCAAATAAAATAAAATAAATAAATCCGAATTAAAGGGATTAAAATATTAAAAAAGAAGATAAATACCACAAGGTGATCAGTAGCTGAGTTGGTATGGCGCAACCCATGAGTTGAACAAAAAATCAGTTGGATTCTCGATTCAGATAGTTTAACCTGCAGGGTACACAATTTTGATTGGGTCTGTTTCTTATCGGGTCGAATATGAAACCCAGTTCGGTCTAGTGGCCAGTTCACCGGATTCTCTTATACACAACCGTCGAGTTAGGCTTTGATTTGAACAAAAATAAGTTTCATCATACCCGTAAATTAATTAATTTGAATGAGATGATAAAATTACTAAAATATAGACCCGGGATTGGAGTCACATATAATGTTGTCATTAGTTATATTATTTTGACATCGTACCAGCTTTGAGATTATCATCAGTAATAGGAACTTCAAGATCATCTTGCTTTTGAACTCTGAGCAAAACATCCACAAAATCTTCTTTCTCCGAAGCGACGCCGCTTGAACCTGTATGCTCTATCTTTCTCAAATGCTCATTAATTATTTCATCACAAACCATTCTCAAATCCTTCAAATTATTCATCAACCTTCTCTTCATCCCACTCACTGATTTGTTAACCCACTTCCTTATACACATGTAGATGTGTATAAGAGAAAACTTATACACTATCAAAATGTTCCGTCAAGACTCGGACCAACTCGTTCTTCTTCCCTACTTCATCACTTCGCCTCGTCCATAAACCTCTTCCCGGATGCCACGCGGCAGAGGATGTCGTTCGCGAGTTTGAAGAACAACTCGCTCACGTCGATTTCCGAGTTTGCATGAGCTGACTCGGAAACGGTGCGTAACGTGCGATTCACTTCCTCATCTCGAACGAGTTGGAACCAGTTGACTCGTTTCGAATTCAGTAACTCGGTGACGCAGACCTTTCTCGCTTACCGCCAGTAAGGGCCGTAAGGGGAGAAAGTGACGTCGGAGCAGCCGAATGAGAGGTACTGAGCGGCAATGAGTTGGGGCCGATTCGCCATTATGTGATCGTGAGTTTTGAGAACGAGTTCGGCGAGTTTAGCCGACGAGATAACCACGGTGGGGACTTGACCGAGTTGGAGGTAGATGATTGGGCCGAGATTTTCAGCGAGTTGAGCAATTCCAACGTGGGGCATGTCGGTGAGGAGGTGTAGGTGACCGATGATGGGGAGTTTTGAGGGTGACGGTGGTAGAGTCAGTCAGGCTGTGACTGAGTCCGTGCATGAATTTTGCAACAATAGTAGTAACAAAAGGTAGCAAAAGAGAGAAAAAACATGCAAAGGACTTCAAGTGTAAAATTCTCCATTTTATTTTTGCTTTGATAGTTAATCTGATGGGAAATGAAGAAAATATATACTTACAAAATTTTAATGGATTTGGAAGTGAGAAATGGGAAAAACTTTGAACTCAGGAAGGAAGTAGTACTACTATGAAAACTTTGGTAATTGGAATGTATAGGTTATAAAGGAGAGACCTACTAAATTCATTTATTCACACACATTTTTAACGTGATTGATAATATCGTACAACGTTATAAAAGAGAGACCTACCATATTTCATTTATTTATAACAAAACTTTTTACGTGTAATAATAAGGAGAGTATTAAAATTTGCAACGTTATAAATGGTAGATCTACCAAATTTCATTTATTTACACATTTTTTTAATGTGTAATAATAGTACTGGTTGACAATATCGCGCGTTGCGCAGTTAATTAAAGATTAGATATATATACATATATAATCTCAATATAATTGATTTGATATGTATATAGTGAATACTATATTAGTAATGTTGAGCAAAGAATTTTTTTTTATTATTTTTAACAATCATAAAAACATTTCAAGCTTTTAAACAATATATATAGATCATGTTTCTTATACCACTTATTACAATCATTTTGCAAAAAATCAAGACTATATTTTGGTGATATATGTCAAAATATTACATAATCTAAAACACTTCTACTGCACGCATTTTAGATAATCTATTTGCTACTTCATTCCCATCCCTTCTTGCAAAAACTATCTTTAGATTCCTTATCTTGCAGTGAGTTCCGAACACTCATTGATCAAATTTCACCTTGTGTGTTTCACTACAAGCTCCAATTTTAAACTGTTAGTGATAGTAAAAGTTAAGTTGAATTATAACATGATCCAAATTCATGTTATATACAAATTTTAATACTCTCCTTAAAGCACACAGGTTGAGCTATTACAGTAGTGTGTGATGGGCCTAAGCAAATTTTAGAACAAAAAATTATAAATAACTTGAATAATATTCCAGTAACTACATAACAAAATGCTTTTATTTTTCAATCTCCAAACATCAGAATCATGAGGCACACATGTAGATGTGTATAAGATTTTCTAGTTGTTTCTTGCTCTTTCTAACAAGATAGTTCCTGTGTTTTCTTTTGTAAGTTTTCATTGTTTTGCTGATTGCAGACTTGTAACCGATGAAACCAATCTTTGCTGGAACTCTTTTGCTAGCATACGTTTCTCTGCGTTTCTTCAAAAGCTGTTGTTTCAAATTTTCTGACATCTCAGTGTATTTCTCCTTATAGTCCATTGGTTCTGTAATCATCATCAAAAGTACTTAATGTCCAACGTCAATCCCATCCAAAGAATAAGGAAACTCTACCAAACTATGAATAGATTCATCTCTAACCAACTTAATTGTTATATCAGATTAGGTTTGTCACGTCGTAAGAACGTCTACCACAAAAATAATACTAACACATGTGATATGCTTTTATTATTACACAACAACATATATTAAACTTGAATAAATTGTACAAGTGCACGCAATAACACATTTTATTCGCGATGGCATATACTACTCCATCAATGTAACCAATATCACAACTCAAATATATCCCTTAATTACCATTTATTGAATATTCCGACATACGGTGCATCCCGTGAACCAACGAACAACGTTCCTCCATTGACATTGTATTCTTGGAGCACATTAACTTGAATATTATTGTATTGTCAATCACCAATTCTTGGACCACATCAACTCGAATATTATAAATAACATAGATAATATTCTAGTAACTACATAACAAAATACTTTTCAAATCTCAATCACCAAACATCAGAATCATGAGGCACATGTGTTTCCCGTTGTTTCATTTTTTAGTTGTTTCTTACTTTTTCTAACAAGGTAGTTCCTGTGTTTTCTTTTGTAAATTTTCATTGTTTTGTTGATTGCAGTTGACCTGTAATCTATGAAACCAATCTTTGCTTGAGCTCTTTTGCTAGCATAAGCTTCTCTGTGTTTCTTCAAAAGTTGTTGTTTCACATTTTCTGGCATCTCAGTGTATTTCTCCTTATAGTCAACTGGTTCTGTAATCATCATCAAGAGTACTTAATGTCCAACGCCAATCCCATCCAAAGAATAAGGAAACTCTACTAAACTATGTACAGATTCATTTCTAACAAACTTAATTGTTATATCAGATTAGATTTGTCACGTCGTAAGAACATCCCACAAAAATAATATTAACACATGTGATATGTTTTTATTATTACACAACAACATATGCTAAACTTGAATAAATTGTACAAGTGCATGCAATAACACATTTTGTTCGCGACGGCGTATGCTACTCCATCAATGAAACCAATATCATAATTCAAATATATCCCTTAATTACCATTTATTGAATATCCGACATACAGTGCATCCCGTGAACCAACGAACAACGTTCCTCCATTGACTTCAATGTATTCTTGGAGCACATTAACTTGAGTACTATTTTATTGTCCCTGAAGAGCCTTTATTATCAGCACCAGACCATGTGAATTGGTTGAACAATGATGTTGGCTGCTTCCGAAAAGTCTCCAACTTTTTGGGGCCCTTTTAATTTGGACTGGATTTGCAGGTAAATCTAATATAACTTCCCTCGTACGTGCTTTTAACTCCTGGAGTCAATAGTTTATGATTCTTTTGTTACTGTTCTCTGAATATAGCAAAAATGTGCCATCATGGCTATTGGCAGGTCCTACCGGGACAGGGAGCTCGTCCAGCACTACAAATCATAAGAGAAGTGTAGTTTTAATAAAAAAGTGGTTAAAAAATATTTATGAGTAATAATTATTAAATATTATGGAGAGAATAACAAATAATAAACAGAGTACGTAATTCAAAAAAATCAAAAGAGTTCTTCTGGATTCACATGCAGCTACTAACGGGATTTTTCTTTTTCCTAGATGGTCCATTTTCGAATGGGGGCCTTTTACCGAGTGGTCATCAATACAAACAACTGTCTCCTATCCCCAAATGTCATGTGGCCTTAGATATCGAGAAAAAAATTAAAAATCAGGTGGCCTTTCTCAAGTCCAAAATATTCTATTGGACTAGTACTCAAAAATTGGGATAATTAACCATTATCTGTCACATTAATGTTGTTACCTAAAAAAATTGGAATGATCCCTAATAAGAATGGTAATGTTATCTGGCTCTATATATCTGGCCTAATGGAAGTGTAACCAAGTATGAGGTCTATATCTACCACTCAAAACCACACACCTGTTTCGTCAAATTTATAAGGAAATATACACTGTCGGTACAAAAATATTTTTGTATTATTAGATCTAGATGCATGTCAAATATACATAATTAATTTTTAAAATTTAAATAATATACAAATGACATGTATTCAAATTCGATAATGTAAAAAATTTTACACACGTACAGTGTATGAAATATTTACTCTTAATATATATAGATATGGTACCACATTGGTTAATTAATCTCTATATATATGCCCATTATTAGTGGATCTCTACCTAACTATCTTTGTGGTGACTCGATCCTATGATCTAAATCATAGGAGAAGTGTAGTTTTAATATTTAAGTTGCACTTAATTGTCAATGTTATCAAGAATATGCTCATTGCATATTTTATCCAACCTAGTGCACCCACACATCTCTCTTAACATTTGTATTTTTGTTACTTTCATCTTTTTCTCATGTGTGTAATTCACTCCCTAACATTCAGACCCATAAATCATCACTGGCCTAATTGTCGTTCTATAAAATTTACCCCTAAGTCGTAAAGGAATTTTGCAGTTGCATAATATTCTCAATGCTATTCTCCATTTAGTTAAACCCGCTTGTATCCGATGTGTCATATCTCGATCTATACCACCAAAGAAAACAATTTGTTTTTCACCAGTCCAGAATATATATATATATATATATATATATATAACATATACTTTTCAGTTCTATATAATCTACCTTATTGTTCGCCACTCAAAGTGACTCTTAGAGTGGCTTGAGAAAAAAAATCTTCAATATTTGTACCGGCAACACTGGAAAATTTGTATAGAAGGTATTGATTGTATCAACTTTATTGCTTCCACAAGAACGTGACCTCACAAAGTAGAAGTGAAAAAATCAACTTAATTCAAATTTTTGGAAATTAATCAATGAGATTAATCATAATCATGGGTAAAAAATATACAAGATCTAAGAGAGCTCACTAATAATACCAAGAGGATGAATGTTGGTTTTTCACTCCTTACGTGTAGTAGAGAAAAAAAGGCTATCGAAAGTGAAAAATTAGAAACATGTACAAGAAACGGAATGGATACAAGTAAAATCCCTCAATAGTTAAACCATTGAAAAATTACAAGGAAAAAAATGCATTTTAAGTACCATGGTAAATAGAAAACTTAACTCTTTCATGAACAAAATAATCTAGATTAGATTAGATTTTGCTTCAAATTTTCCAGAACATTTGTTTTATGTTCATCTTTCGCACTGTGATCATATCAGTCATTAGCTCACCTAACTGATATTTCATCCTGTCTCTTATACACATCTAGATGTGTATAAGAAGACAAAAAAAATACATAATAACCTAAAAGTTTCTCCCAAAAATATAACAGCATATGTTTTTGTCACTTGATAACTTTTGGATATCTACAAAAAAAAAAATACTTTTAACACGTGAAGAGGTTAACAACAAAATAAGCATCTAAATAAGCTAATTAGGCTTCATGACGACTTACCATTTCTGAGTTGGAGTTCAGAAAATATCTATACCTAAAGCAAACACTAAAAAAAAAAAAATCCATCATATGATTATGAGAGATCCATAACAAAGCAATAAAACAAAAATTATCATCTATCTCAAGAAAAAAAAAACAACAAAAAAAGAAATTTTCTACAAATAAAAAAGGGTTTTGCTTCATGTAGCCAAGCTAGAACCATGAAAAAAGTTACAGATAAAAAAATGTAAAGGAAAAAAAAAAAATAGCAATTAGAAAATAAAGACAAAGTGAAAAAGGGAAAAAACTTACAGGTATGGATTCTTTTTGTTCTCCTTCTTCTTAATCTGCTCCGTCTTCTTCTGACTCATTTTAATGTAGGGAGTGACAGTGTAGTTCACAAAGTGATAGATTTTGTTTATAAATTTTTTTTGGAAGACTAGTAATAGGAGTGATCTAACTGGTTTTAGTATTTTGGGTAAAAAATTGGACGGGAGAATTGGAAAGGGAGAAATCGGAGATCTCTAATTGAACTGATAGTGGGAGAAGAAGATGAAGATTCATTGCTGAGATGTTGAGGATGAAAAAAGGAAGAAAGGAAGGAAGGTGGGAGGGAGAGCAGCGTTGAAGAGGAAGAAAGAAATGAGAAGAATAGTGTGAGGTTTGAATAATCTCAGCAAACCTTAGTAATTGAAATTCCAAATCTATCCCTCAAAAGTCATTATAATTACAAAAAAATTAGACAAATCATGTGAGAGGCACATGATGAGACTACCAAAGACTACCAAACTACCAAACTTTTGACAAATGGTAGTGGCTCTTTATAATATATCTTAACAATGTGAAGAGACTTAGTGCGTAAACAAAAGATGTACTATATGTACATTTTAGTCAAGATATGAAATTATTTAGTTGTGGGTTAAATTTTTTATAATATAAATTTTAAAAGACTTATAATGTATAAATTTTTAAAGCAACGAAATAGTTTACAAATGAGGGATTATAGAATTTTTTTTATATTTTATTTATATATCTTTAAATTTGTATTTTTCTTTACTACGAAATGAAGGGTTTCTTTGCATTTTTGCTGGTTCTAGAAAAATATATTGTTAGTGCTTAGTTTAATTAAGACACAACGTGATAAAATACAATCCTGTATGATGTCAAACTTCTAATTTTAAGAAACGTTGCATTTTCTTTCAGGTGTGCGCAGTGCACGTAACCCTAAATATTGTTTTTATAATGATTTATTTAGTTGTATAAATTTAAATTAATTAATCTAAAAGTTCAATTACAATGTTTGATGTATATGTGTACGTAATTCCCTAAAAATTGTTTTATGTGTCGGTTGGCCTATCATAACTAGTAAAAGGAGAGATAATCTAAAAAAAAGCAAATTTACAATTTGCAATAAGTGTCTCCTTTATTGTTCCATGATTTTGTAAGCTTAAATTTGCCATAAATTATTATGTTGGATTTGATCCCAAATATGGACTTTCAACTTATCCATTACGTATATACATCTAGCCCAACGCTCATCAACTTTGTGACTGAAGTCTTATTAAAGTTCTTGGATTTTTGTAGATAAAAATGGATAGTTGTTCGAAGCGCTAGTAGAAGACGAAGTTGAAATTCATAGGTAGTGTAGGTAAGACTAATCAATGGAGTCATATGAGTTGAGTTTTAATATATTTGAGCTCAACTCATTTAAAAAAAAGAAAAAGAAAAAAAAATGATTGTTGAACTCGAACTCAACCCATAAAGCTCATACGAGAAATTTTCATACCCAATTCACTGACATTGTTGGAACTTGAATTCAACTCATAAAACTCATAAGAGAAATTTTCATGCCCAGTTCACAAAAATAAATGGGCTTTGGGTTAAGATCGAGCTTGCCCGACCTCACAGAAATGTGAATAAAAAAAACTTATTTTTTCAATGCATAAATTTGAGAGAATAAAAAACTTAAGGTAAAGGCCTGAGAAAAGATAAGAGAGCAGTCGGAACGATTTAGATTTTGCGAGGAAGTAACTATCTTTTCTTTTATAACTAGTAAGTATTATACAGTTTTTAGTATTCTAATTAGTAATAATATCTAATTAGTCTTTTTTTTTTTTTCTGAAACAAAAGATCTTCATATCATTTAAGTAGGCGAAACACAATCTGACATGCTATCGTGTGACAACTCATTGCCTTGTTTACTCCGTCATGGAAGGTAACGCAAATATATTTTATTTTATTGATATACATTTGGCATATATTTAAGAGTGACAAAATCTACATCAATAATATTTTAGGAAGTAAATCTATATGCTCAGTAATTAGAGATAACGAAGTGCATGTTTTTCCTATAACGTATTAGTCATAGGTTCGAGTTATTAGAGAATGAAGAAAGGAAGTAGTTTTTTTTTTTTAAACAAAAAAGAAAAAATGCATAATTATAATAAGAAGGATGGGTGAAAAATAGAGGAGGGAGAAAAAGTATACGACGTTATTTTTTAAGTTGGAAAATGGTAATTTCAAGAGTCTTGGGTTATTGTGACGAGACCATTTGTTTGTGAAAATAGACTCAAAAACGAAACACACACCCCTCGATCGAGTTTCTTAGGCTATAAGGTCCAGCAAAAATCAAGCGTTATGCTACAAGCTAACAAGGTTACATTGCAATTTTTTTGCAATCATCTTTAAAATGGGCTCGTTATTACCAAGCTTTATATAGGCCGATCCATTCAGAATACTGGACTTGCTGGTCTGTGTAATGAAGGAAAAAGCCCTATGTTAATGAGATTAAAATTGAAAATACCTTCAACGGTTTATCCTAGTGTTAACAAAGATGTACATAAGTGGGGTGACCCTTTTGTCGACCTGCTATTAGGCCCAAATCCTTGCTTGTGTTTATCTATTTGACAAACAGACCGTTGGTTATTAGTATTAGATGTTGAACTCTTACGGGGGGGATTGGTTTACGGGTGGTGTGAATTAATATGCTATTGAGTTGCAATGTTGTCGTAAGCATCCAAAATTAACAACAATCAATATGTAGTAGCGGTGAGTACAGGTCGTCCCACAGAGAACGGAGTTTATTCTTGTGCTAAGTGAAAAATGGAGTTTTTGAATGCTTTTGAACTCAACCCTTAAAACAATAAAAGATAATTCAATTAAGAAAGGTCTTGATCTTGGTCATATCCACCATGGCAATTTCATTAGTCGATCTTTGACACACAAGATAATTCAATTATATCAAGCACTAATTGAAGAATTAACCCGAACGAATACCAATTCAAAGTTGATTCTTATTTTTTTTCTAAAGTTGGTTCATTTTCAACACGCGATCCAATTAACCCTAACTATTAATTTAACCCAGACATGTGCCAAAGATTAATTTAATAGAAGCTTTAAAATGAATAAGAACAGTTAGACTAATTAAACATAAACGCATTGTTATGTTTAATTAGTCTAACTATTGATTTTCCTAAATTCAGTAACATTAATCGAGCAATTATCAATTTTAGTTGTTTCACAGATTGAATTAAACACACGCGGTTAAAAAAATCTAGCAGTAGATTAATTCCAATAACTTAGTATTCAGCAACAATAATAAGTAAAAGGAACAATTATAAAATTAATTGCAGAAAAATAATCTAATACTTGAGATATAATTGAATAAATTCAAGCACAAGAATTCTCACAATTTTGTAGAATTGACCATGGCTTCAAATCCCTCTACCAAAAAAAGGTTTAGGCACAAAGTTCCATGAAAGAATGAAAAAGAATTTTCTACTGCTGAAACCCTAGATAAAACTAGAAAATAAAGTGTCGATCCCCCTTTTCTCACCCTAATTGGGGATATTTATAATGAGTACTTAGGGTTACAATTAAGGTCTACGGATAAGAATGTGAAATCGGGTGAAAAAAAGTCCAACCAGTCGAATAATCATGCCAAGAATCCAACTTATGTCAAACTTTCTTTGCTCTTTTGTCTTCCGCCCACATGAGTAGAGTTCCTAGCGCACATGTGCGCGCGAACTTAACCTGGAACACTTTCTTCTGGATGCAGCGCACGTGTGCTGCCCAGCTCTAGTGCATGTGCGCTGGCTTTACAATTGTGCTCCGTCTTCATCTTCAATTTTCACCTTGATACTTTTGGAATTTGAAAAAGTGTAAAACACAAAAGTTATAGCTCTATCCCTTAGCTTTCCAATGCATCTCAAATAACTTCAATTAGAGCTTGGACTCAAAAGTTATGCTTGAAACGCGCAACAGCATCCAAATGGCTTCATACTCGTGCATGTTCCGCCCTTAGCATTTTCTTTCATCTTTTCCATCTTTTTCAGCTCTTTTTCACTTAACCAAAATAACTTTTAACAAAAACTAAGAATAACCAAGTTAATCTCAATAATAACTCAAATCTTATTTACAACACATAAAAACGTGATAATTGACACATAAAACATAGCACAATTATGAATTTATCAAATTTTCCCACACTTAGCCTTTGATCGTCCTCGATCAAACATAAAATTAGAACATTTAAATTTAACACATTCTACTCAATATATTCCTTCGCATATCCACATAAGTAATCAACAATCAATCCACCAGTCAGAGTAGTCATTCTAGATGAGCTCAAATGCTAATAGGCATCAAAACATGAAATTCCTGTGTATGTGTGTATAGCCATTCAAAAACTTAGATTTGAAATATCAAGATTAAATCATGAAAACCCTCAATATTTTTTCTAAACACCCCATAACTCACTCTTCTTACACCCCTCCACTAATTCAAACAACCAATTTTATTTAAATTCGATAGGACTTTTAGCTCGAACTATAGGTTAGGATATTTGTTAGCTAAAGAAAGGAAATCGATATAGCAAATAAGAACAAGAGTTATTATAATGGTGGCCACACATTAAAATAAACTTTTCTTCACATGCGAAATATCGAACATCCACAACCCCACACTTGAGTAACAAATACCAACGAAAAATTCTAAACAACCGAACATGCCAACTTCTCTCGGACATATATAAATCACATCATCATTTTATATTTCTATGTTAGCTCACAGTACGAGTACCAGTGGTAGACACTACCCATAACAAATAAACACGCAGGTACCAGAGATAGGCAGATTCCTATCAAATATAGGTATCAGTGATAGGCACAACCTGGAAATATAAAAAATATTGAGGTACCAGTGATGGGCACTACCTGCAACTACAAAAGCTCCCATATTTATTTTTTTCAACAATTTTTTTTCCAATACCCTATTTCGCTACAAAAATGTACATCACTCACTTCTCACAAACTTCTACCCTTATATCCCCTTAACAAATAATGTGCATCATAAGCTCTAAAAGGGAAAACTTAACTGGATAAAACAATGAAAAGAATATTAAGTTCAATAAGGGTAGGTAAATTGAGTTTATGTGAAAGAAGGAGAATGATGTTTCTCTTCACAAGAATAAGGCTTGAATAAGGTACTTAGAATAAATTGTTAAAATGGTTGGCTAGAAAGGCTGCTCAACAAACGGAAAAGGCATTACCCTCATTTTTAAACTAAATCGGGTAGTCTAAAAATTAATTTCAAAAATGTCTTTTAAAGTGAGTTTTGGGATGCAACATAATTGAGTCTACATAAATTTTTCTAAATATCCCCAATCAAAAATTAAAGTATGGCTTAGTACTCAAAAATCTTGAAAATCATGAATGGAAAATAGTAACACTGACTAATCATTCATGCATGGTTTAACTAATGATTTATTATGCAGAAAAATGGAAAAAAATACGTTAAGCAAAATTTTTTGAAAATTGTAAACAAAATGGTCAACTAATCCACAAAATTTTCAAAAATTTTGACCAACTCTCAGATCAAAGGTAAAAGTCAAAATATTGCAGCAAAATTCGAGCAAAATACACCAAAAAACTTAAAAATCCAAATAACTCTCCCACCCCACACTTAAAATGAAGCATTGTCCTCAATGCAAAAAATAAAAGCATAAAATGGAAAAGAAAAGTTTCTCTGGATTTAAGTCGCGTTTGGAGCAGTATCCGCTATAAATAACCCCTTGTCATAAAAGAAAGCTGAATTAACATTAAACAAAAAAGAACAAAAAAATAAATAATTCCCTGGAGACAATAAGAAAAACAAGAAAATTGTAGAAAAGAATCCTACAATAATCAATAAAAATCTACACCCTTAAGGGAATACACAACTAAAAATAAACGAAACACACGATTACGAAAATAAAAACTAACTAAAAGGAAACTAACTAACTAAAATGAAACCTAATTAACAAGAATGAATGGTTATATAGTCTAGGAAATCAATGACAATAAATATCAAACAATGAAAATGGCCCAACACACAGGCACAAACAAATGTCAAGGCGCATGGGGTCCCAAATCTTGTGGAAAATGAGGAAATGGAGCAAATGTAGAAGGGTCTTCTCCCCGCTCTTTGGCCATCTGATGAGCCTCCATGGTCTACTGCAAGATAAACTAATATTGCATAAACGAATCAAAACGTCGGCCCATCCGCTGCTGTTCTGCCAAGATTTAATGTAGATGCTCCTCCTGCGATTGTTGTGGATTAGGTACCGGCTCATTATCTGAATCATTAGCTTCCTCTACGTGTGACGTAGAAGCTTGTGACCGAGTGCGTTTAACCGGAGCTCGTATACCCTCCATTGCAATCATCTGGCCTGGCCTCAATTTTTCTTCAGGAGGCTCAATCACCATACCACTTTCCAAACATAGAGTCGTAATCAGATGGGAAAGCTATAATCCCAGTTGCCTACTGGTAGCGGAGTAGCATATTTGTTGACGAATGAGCTGACCGACATCTATGGCTTTCCCGGTAGCAATACAATACAGCAATTTGGCAATTTCTATAAGTGACATGGGTGAGATGGTTTACCTGTAAGAGGTGGCCACAAAGAAATTTAAACCAGACAAACCATGCTGGCTTAAGTTTATTCGTGTGGAAATGCCGAGCCGTCATGCCATCTGTCGTAAAAGTCCAGTCCACATCTCCGTCACAAAGAACGCTTGTAATCTGTTAAAGCTCTACGTTGGCATTACGGGTGTCGGCCCATTTTATCATTAGGAACATGAGTAACCTTCAAAACTTTGTTGATTTCATTGGCAGAGATATCCACTTCTTTTCCCCGTACATATATTCTAGTGGAGCTATAATGATCAAAATTAGAATAAAACTCACGCACCACCGAAAGGACGGCATCTGTGGGAGTTGAAGTGAAAATCTCCTATCCACGATTGCGAATGGCTAACTTGATTGCTGGCACCCCTGCCAATGGAACTTGTATGCCTCTTTCCTTAATTGCAGCCCGTTTTGAGATATCATTGTCATATTTCTGTTTGGTTGCCGCAGTTAAAAACTGTGAACCCGCCACTGACTCTTGGTTGTGGAGCCCCCAATGATGAGGATTCTCTGGTACCCTTGCCTATGGCTG
The DNA here is from genome assembly GCA_025175665.1 of Cinchona pubescens. Lineage (NCBI taxonomy): Eukaryota > Viridiplantae > Streptophyta > Magnoliopsida > Gentianales > Rubiaceae > Cinchona > Cinchona pubescens. The sequence continues at coordinate 2,126,176 of JANKKI010000141.1, forward strand.
TTTTCTTTGCTGTTCTTTCCATTCCTATAACACATAAACATGCATCATGACCCCCAAACAAACAATTACAACACCCCACACTTGAATAAAAATCCATTCTCCCAAATCATAAGCCTTAGATTACACATGAAAATCAAAGCAAAATAATGCCTAAAACCAAGGCTTGTATACAATGCATGAAAACTAATTAGAAAGAATTCACATGACATAATCAATGGTCTAGGAAATAAATTCATGCACCAATGCCTTGTGTTTGAACATTTATATTCATTGAGACATTTTATTAACAGATGGCATGCATAAAGAAAGAGGAATTTTTTGTGTATTTTATAAACATGCAATCCATCCTCAATCAACAATCCAAACAATAATCACATCAAATTTATGTTTTAAATTCAATCCATATGAGATTTCATCAATCAAAGCATAAAACTGAGACTCAAAATATTCTTGAAAATTAATTGAAACCCAAAAAGAAAAATTGTAGAAAGAGAGAGAAATTCATACCTTGATTTGATTTTCCCTTAAGGAATAGCGCATTTAGGTGTAAATTTGATGGAATTGGGGGTAAGTTTTGGAAAACTTGGAGTGGGGGATTTGAGAGTTTGAGAGGAATTTGAAAGAGAAGAGGAATGTGAAGAAACAAATGGGATTTGGAATGGTTAAGTTCCATATTTCTGTTCGTGCGCACATGCGCTACTTCCTCAGAGCGCATGTGCGCACGAGACAGTGTACTCGTATGCTAATCAGCCCCGCGCACATGCGCTGGGATTTTAGATCGCATGTGCGCGCGAGGCAGAAGCCAAAATTCTAAGTGGTCTCAGCACAGATGCATTGGGCTTTTAGCGTGCATGTGCACTTGAGGCAGAACAAAAATTACTTTTTTTTTTTCAACACATAAACATTCTACCCTAAATCACTCACATAAAACACATAAACTTTCCGCAAAGGACCATTCTTATCATTTTAGCCTCTTAATGCAATCGATTTCCCAATTAAAAATGAAATTAAAATATGCTATCCTCTTAAATTAAAATAAGCAAAAATAAAGTTGCAAAATATTAAATAATGGAACGAAATTCAAATAGACATAGGTTGCCTCCCATGCAGCGCCTTAGTTTACTGTTGTTGGCTCGTCTTGATGATCTTTCACATAATTCAAGTAACTCTCATATTAAGGAGTCCAAGGATCTTCCACTTCACTGTTTTCACAAATGATGGATTCAATCTCCTTTGCCCTTTTAGAACCCGAACAAGTTGTTCTTCATGTGAGTTGCTAAGTTGACTTGAGATTATCACCCTTTCTTTATCCTTCAAACATATGTATTTAAGTTGACTAGGAAGTCAATTGTAATCTGAAATTGTTCCCTGCACAACAGATAACTTCAATTTCTCATTAGAAAGTGGTAAAGCATTAGGACCTCCCTTACTTGTTTCCTGAAATAAGTACCTTATTATTTTCCTCTAGATGTTCTTCACGGTTCGTGTCGACCTCCTGATTATTGGTATTTCTATGAATTTCCTGTATTGGAGGCTTACACACATCAATTACAGAAACAAGTTTAGTATGGTCAATCAATTCAACATCATCATAAATGCTAAATTGAACACTTATATCACCAAATTCCATACTAAGAGTGCCATTAAGAACATCTATCTTAATTTGGGAAGTAGCTAGAAATGGTCTTTCTAATAAAATAGGAGTATTGGAATCACCTTGTTCCATTTCTAGAACATAAAAATCAGCAGGAAAAACTAGACTTCCTACTTGAACTAAGATATTCTCAACAATTCCCTTAGGATAGGCTAAAGATCTATCAGCCAACTGAATTACCACACCAATTTTACTCAATGGTTCGATTTTCAGTGCATCATAGACAGAATATGGCATTACATTAATAGATGCACCTAAGTCCAGCATGGCTTTTTCAAAATATTTATTTCCTATCTTACTACATAAGGAACAGAGAACATACCTGGTCCTTACGCTTTTCAGGTAGGGATTTTTGAATAATAGACGAGACATTCCTCCCAACCTCTGCCTTTCTAACCTTCTTCTCTTTTTGCTTTCATTTGTGGGAGCAAAATCTCTTCAAAAACTTAGCATAACGAGGTATTTGTTTAATGGCGTCTAATAAAGAAATATATTTACCTCGTACTTACAAAATGTATCGTACAACTCTTTGTCGGGATCCTTCTATAAAAACACTTTCAATGCCTCGGGAAATGGGGGTTCGGGCTTATCTTCGAGCCATACAGAAACACTTGTATCTTCACTGCTACTGCTTTTCTTCTCGCTTGGGCCAACCTCTTTTTCAGCTTTAGTCTCCTTTTCCTCGTCCTTAACACGTTCATGGACTATATTGCGTTGCACTTCAACCTCTTTACCATTCTTCAACATAATTGCACTCACGTTCTCCTTGGGGTTGATGATTATTTGAGACGGTAATTTTTCAAAATTCTGTCTGATTCTAACCGGCTAATTACAGTCGCTATTTGTCCCATTTAATGCTGCAACTTCTAAATACTGACCTTGGTATCCTGGTGAAATTGAATAGTATTATCGGTTGAAATATTCAGTCATTCCTCTAAAGACTTACCATATTGATTATTCAAATTGGCTTGCTGTCTTTGAGCGAATGGCGGCCTGTATGGTTGGAAGTTCTGCCGATTCTATTGAGGCTGAGGTTGTGCTGGGTTCTCATATCTCAAATTAGGATGATCCCTCCATCCAAGATTATACGTATTCGATTAGGGATCGTAATTTGGTCGTGGTTGCCCTGGGAATCCTCCCGCTGTATTTACTAGTTCATGGCCATCGTCTGGTAATGTGGGGCACATATCTGTCGGTGTCCCTCATTTGAGCATATACCACATGGTTGTGCAGTTGGTGTGGTACCTGAATCCAACTATCGAACAAAACAACTCAAACTAGCCATTTGTTATTTTAGAGATGAAATATTTACCTTATTAACACGCTTGAGAGGTTGACCGCGTCGTGTCCCGAACTTTTGAGAACGCGCGACCATATTCGATATAAACTCACGAGCAGCGTCTATGGTCAAATTGTCTAACACCCCTCCACTTGCGGCATCGATCGTGTTCCTTTCATTCGACAACAAACCTTCATAGAAATATTGAATTAATAAGGAGTCACTTATCTAATGATGTGGACAGCTTGCACACAATTTCTTGAAGCGCTCCCAATACTCATACAAGAATTCGTCATTGAACTGTCTGATGCCACAAATTTCCTTGCGAATATTTACAGTTCGAGATGCTGGAAAATATTTAGCCAAGAATAGTCTGTTCGTCTGCTCTCAAGTTGTGATACTACTCGAAGGTACATTGAACAGTCAATCATTTGCTTCATCCTTAAGTGAGAATGGGAATGCTTTCAACTTCTTATGCTCTTCTGACACGCCGGTGGGTCTCATACTTGTGCAAATCACATGAAACTCCTTAAAATACTTGTTCTATGACGGATCTTCACCTGGTAATCTATGAAAAGAAAGTAATAAATGAATTAGTCCAGATTTTAATTTAAATGTAACATTAACATCTAATTCTGGATATGTAATGCATAAAAGTTGTTTGATTTAGTGTGGGCGCTGCTAATTCTCTCAAAGTTTGTTGCACCATGTTCGTCTCTTCCTGTTGTTCCTGATCACCTGTAAAGATAAAATTAAACAATTGTTCTTTCCCTAACTGTCGTTCTCTTAATTCTTAAGAGACAATCTGCGTAACGTTCTCTGTATTTTTGGATCAAATTGGAATTCAACTTATCTAACAAACCAAGTCACAGGCATACACAATTAGCAAACAAATAATAATAAAAAGAAAGAAAAGAAAAAATGAAATAAATAACACAAAAATAATTCAAACCGTTCACCGGCAACGGTGCCAAAATTTTGGTGTGAAATAATATACTGTTGAGTTACAATGCTGTCGTAAGCACCCAAAATTAACAACAATCAATATGTAGTAGCGATGAGTATGTAGATCGTCCCACAGAGAACGGAGTTTATTCTTGTACTAAATGAAAAATGGGATCTTTGAATGTTTTTGAACACAAAATTAAAATAATAAAATAGTAAAGATAATTCATTTAAGAAAGGTCTTGGTCTTGGTCATATCCACCATGGCAATTTCACTAGTCGATCCTTGACACAGAAGATAATTTAATTTTATATCAAACACTAATTGAAGAATTAACCCGAACGAATACCAATTCAAAGTTTATTCTTATTTCTTTCTAAAGTTGGTTAATTTTTAACACGCGATCCAATTAACCCTAACTATTAATTTAACCCAGACATGTGCCAAAGATTAATTTAATAGAAGCTTTAAAATGAATAAGAACAGTTAGACTAATTAAACATAAACGCACGCGGTTATGCCAATTAGTTGATTAATTTTCCCTTTCAATAACATTAATTGAGCAATTATCAAATTTAGTTGCTTCACAGATTGAATTAAACACACGAGATTAAAACAATCTAGAGGTGTGTATATTACTTCTAATAACTTAGTATTCTGCAGCAATAATAAGTTAAAAAGAACGATCATAAAATTAATCACAGAAAAATAATCAATACTTGAGATATAATTGAATAAATTCAAGCACAAGAAGTCTCACAATTTTGTAGAATTAACCATGGCTACAAAGCTCTCTAGCAAGAAAAGGTTTAGGCACAAAGTGCCATGAAAGAATAAAAAAGAATTGTCTACTGCTGAAACCCTAGATAAAACTAGAAAATAAAGTGTCAATCCCCATTTTCTCACCCTAATTGGGGTATTTTTAATGAGTACTTAGGGTTACAATTAAGGTCTACGGAACGTAAAATCGGGTGAAAAAGAGTCCAACCGATCGAATAATCATGCCAAGAATCCAACTTACGTCATCCCACCGCCTCGGGCGCATAAGCGCTGGAAGCTTTGCGTGCATGTGCGCACAAGGCAGAACCTCTTTTGTCTTCTGCGCACATGCGCGGAGTTGAACTTAAACTGGAGACTTTTTCTTTTGGACGCAGCACACATGTGCTGGCTTTACAAATGTGCTCCGCCTTCGGCTTCAATTTTCACCTTGATGCTTTTGGAATTTGGAAAAGTGTAAAACATGAAAGTTTTAGCTCTATCCCTTAGCTTTCCAATGCATCTCAAATCACTTCAATTGGATCTTGGGCTCAAAATTTATGCTTGAAACACGCAACAGCATCCGAAATGACTTCATACTCGTGCATGTTCCGCTCTTAGCATTTTCTTTCACATTTTCTATCTTTTTCAGCTCTTTTTCACTTTAAACCTACAAAAACTAAGAATAACCAAATTAAGCTCCATAATAACTCAAATCTTGTTTACAACACATAAGAACGTGGTAATTGACACATAAAATAAGTATAATTATGAACTTATCAACGGGTATGAAAGGAATAAATAATGAAACTTGATGATGCCAAAATAATACACTCAATTACAATATTACACATGGCTCTGAGCTCGGGTCTACTAAAGGCTTATTTCAATAATTATACCCATCTGGTTCAGATAGACCCGAATGGGTCAAGTATTATTTATTCGACCCACGAATCGAACCGACCCAACGGTTTCAAGTACAAATATTAAAGTGACAGGTCATGTTCAATTTATTACTTTCCTAATTATTCAAGCTCTGAATTCTTATTGAATTTTACTTTCTATTCTAAGTACTGACTTGAGCGTCGGAGCGTACTCTGGAGGAAAAAGCCCCCTCTTTTTATTTTCAAGTGATCCGTACGTGGGTATTACGTATGGTGCCCTACTTTCACTTTGGACGATACCACATACAGGCTAACCCTAACTCAAATTTTTAAGTATCAACATTTGGCGCCGTCTGTGGGAACATTGAACTAAAAGTAATCACTAAAACATGGCACCTAACACGCGTAACACTCACAGGAGCAATGTTGGCAAAGGAAACGAAATTTTAACTCAACATTACTCCGGTCGATCCCACAGGGAGACGGATCAGTAAAGGGAACACAAAGTGTGGGATTTCGGTTCCCGGGTTGTGGACAAGGATGAATAGATTCACAAGTTGTGGCAGCAAAATGCTCAGTTGAAAGAAATGCTCATTAGGCACCAATTGGAGCAACACCTCTCTCAAGGCAAACAACATCCTCACCGTTCGGGTGAAAATTCCCGGATTGTTCACCCCCTAACTTCGTGTTGGGTTGGGACAAATGGGAACTCAAAGAGAAAGGAAAAGAGGACCAGGGAACTAACTCCTGTGAGGTTTGTCCTGCAGGAGCACCCTCATCAATCTACCAGGCAAGAGCGAACTGGCCAAACTGCCAGGCTAGAATCCAGAAGAGAGGCCTCATCAAGGCCAAGTGGTTTTAGGGAACGGATCCCACGTGACGTAGCATCTATAGCTCATGAGAGAAAAGGACACCAAGAGAAGGACCGTATTGTGTTAGTATTCCCAGAAAGGAAAGAAGGCCTAAGAAAAAGGTTGGAAGAGTTACAGGCTAGGGTGTATAGAATGGACGATAGAGAGCGAAGAATGAATACTTGATACAAGTATTCCCTTCCCTTCACTGATGATATCATCCAAGAACCTCTTCCTAGAAGATGGCAAACTCCCCATTTTGACTCTTATGATTCTATTATACTGATCCATGACAGCACCTGAATACCTATCATTCCAAAATGTGTCTCAAAGGAGCATCTGATGCTATCCTCTATCGAGGGTTTCCCGGAACCCTTAAGGGTGCTACCTCAGATTGGTTTAGAGGATATAAGAAGGGCAACATTAAATATTTTGATGAACTAGTAGACTTAAGCAAAAATTTTAAATAAGTCTGGGAATCAAAAGAGGATCCCAAAAACGAAAACACACTTGCTTACACTTGAGCAAAAATCCAATGAATCGCTCATCGATTATGTGGATAGGTTTAAAAAGGAGACTATTGGAATGTAAGGAGCTACAGAAAATATGCAAATCATGTCCTTCCAGATTAGGGTAAGGCCAAGAAAATTCTCCTTCAACCTTAACTTCAAACCTCCTTGACTACTCTCAATGATCTTTTTTCGTAGGGTTGAAAAGTTTGCCCAAGCAGATGAAGGTGAGAAGAAATAGAGAGAGACTGGAGTAGGTGGAGCTCATGGCAAGAAGAGGAAGGCTAATGGTCTGGCTAATGCAGCAGGGCCTTCAAAGAAGAGTAATGTGAGATACCGACTATCCATAGCCGTACCCCATAGGAAGAGTCCCTAGCTTCCTAAGGCCTACGCTCCACTTAATACCTCACCTTCACGAATTTTAGTAGTGATTGAGAAGAAGTCATATGTGAAGTGGCCAGGAATGATCCGGAGCGTCGCAACAAAAACAAGTGGTGCTACTTCCATAAAGACCACAACCATAATACTAATGATTGCATCTCCTTATGAAATGTAAACGAAAACTTGATCCGAAGAGGATATTTGAAACAATTCATCTGAGGAATGAATAGAAAAAGGTCACCCCAACAACAGGCCAAGAGCCCAAACAGGAGAAATAGAGGTCCGCCTCGGGGAGATGTGTATAAGAGACGGAGTGGCCGGGGTAGAGAATCAAGAAAGAATAGTTATCAACACCATTTCTGGTGGAGCAGCAAGTGGTGACTCCATGACATCTCACAAGGCGTATGCTCGTCAGGTGAACTTAGTCCAATATGACTTGAAGCGACCCAAATTGTGTCAAGATATTATCTTTACAGCGGAGAAGGTACAACAAGTACTCCATCCTCACAGTGACCCGTTAGTGGTAACTTTACCGGTGACAAACTATGATGTAATGAGAACACTTATTGACAATGGTAGCTTTACTGATATACTATTCTATTCTATATTCAAGGAGATGAAGTTGGAGGAAAAAGATCTCAAACCTGTGACCACATCCTTGGTAGGCTTTTCTAGAGAAACGGTCATTTCGCTTGTGTACATCACTCTTCCTGTGATGTTTGGTACACCTCCGTAGAACGCCCAAGTGATGGTGGATTTTGTAGTGACTAAAGCATCATCTTCTTCCGGAAAAATTGAAGGAAAAAATCATCTCTCCCTACTTAGGAAATTTAAAGACCTCTTTGCTTGGAATCCATCAGACATGCCGGGAATTGACCCCAAGGTTACCATACAGCCCCTAGATACGGATCCAAGATATAAGCCAACAATTCAGAAGAAAAAGAACTTTGGTAGGGAAAGGGGGCAAGCAGTAGAGGTAGAAGTAAATAAATTACTAGAAGTCGAGACAATGGAAAAAATCCAGTATCGAGAGTGGCTTAGCAATATTATAATGGTGCCCAAGCCTGGGGCCAAGTGGAGAATGTATGTTGACTTCACTAGCCTGAATAAGGCTTGTCCAAAGGATTGTTACCCTACCCCCTGTATGGACCAAGTAGTAGATTCAACCTTCGGGTTTGAGGTCATGTCTTTCTTAGATGCCTATAAGGATTATTATCAAATTTGGCTAAATCCTAAGGACCAGGCCAAGACAGCTTTTGTCACTGACTCCAACACTTACTATTTCAAGGTGATGCCCTTTGGATTTAAGAATGCTAGAGCGAACTTATCAGTGAATTATAGATAAAATGTTTGCTAATCAGATGGGGCATAACATGGAAGTTTATATTGATCAACATGTTTGTCAAGAGCAAAAAGAACATTGATCATTTGGAGGGCCTATGGGAAACCTCACCACTATGAGAAAATTCAAAATGAGACTTAACCCAAAAAAGTGTGCCCTCGGAGTGACAGGGGGCAAGTTCTTGGGATCATGGTGACTCAACGAGGAATTGAGGCAAACCCAACTAAAATAAAAGCAATTCAAGACATGGAACCTCTTAAAGGAGTAAAGGACGTGCAAAGATTGACCGGTCACCTTGCAGCCTTAAGTCGATTCTTGTCCAAATTTGGGGATAAGAATTAACCCTGTTTCAAGGCTTCAAGAAGTGTTAAAAATTTTCAGCGGACTGAAGAATGCCAATTATCCTTTGAGGAATTGAAGATTTACTTAACCTTACCTCCTCTCCTTACTAAGCATGAGCCGAGAGAAGCGTCATACTTGTACAGCTATTGACTTGCTCAACTGCGGCAGTGTGTGCAGTCCTCTTCAAGGAGGAAAACAAAGTTAAGAAGTCAGTGTATTATGTCAGTAAGGTACTAAGTGATCCTGAAACCAGATATCCGACTATTGAAAGGTTGGCTATGACCCTGGTGATGGCGGCAAGAAAACTCAGGCCGTATTTCTTAAGTCATCCTATAGTGGTACTGACTAACCATCAGCTTAAGACTGTTCTCATGAAGTTAGAAGTTTTAGGGAGGTTAGTTAAGTGGTCCATTAAACTAAGGGAGTATGACATCCATTTCTAGTCAAGAACAGCAATCAAGGCTCAGGCCTTTGCAGATTTCATTATTGAAGGAGTAGAGGAAGAAGAACAACAAGGGAAGACTACCTCTCCAGGAGATCAAGTCAAGGAATCTCGTTAGTGGATTATGCATGTAGACGGGGCAAGCAATACTAAAAGTTATGGTGCAGACATAATTCTTATATCTCAAGAAGGTTTAAGACAAGCTATGCCCTAAGATTTGAGTTTCATGCAAGCAACAATGAAGCAGAATATGAGGCCTTGGTCTCCGGACTTAGGCTAGCCAAAGAGTTTGGAGTGAAAAACTTAATAGTGAACATGGACTCCAACTTGGTAGTGCAGCAAGTCAAAGAAGAATTTGCGGCAAGAGATTCGTCGCTACAATTCTACTTGACTAAAGTGAAAAGTTTGATCTCACACTTTGACAAACTTGAGATAACTCACATAACTAGGGAAGAAAATAGGGAGGGAAATGGCCTGTCCAAAATAGCCAGCTTAGTACACTCCAATATTTTAAAGGAAGTTTTTCTTGTAGTGCTAAAGAAAAATAGTGTTGAACAGGCAAAAGTCATGGACATGGACACAACTCTGAATTGGATGACCCCGGTCATTCAATATCTTAAGAAAGGCAAACTGCCAAAGGACAAGGTAGAATCCAAAGGGTTGAGAGGAGACAAAAACTTGATACGTTAAATATCTAGTTATAAAATTTATAATCTCCTGAATCCAACTATTGACTAGATAACACACCGCAAGTGTACGGCATCAATAGTATATAGCGGAAGTAGGGGTCGAACCCACAAGGATTGGTTTAGCAATTATCGGTTATTTGACTCGAACACTATCTGAAGAAACCATTATGGAAGAGATTTGAATAAATTAATCTAAGAACTAAAATTATAATTAATCTACGAAAGCAAATAAACTACTCTAACCATTAATCTACGAAAGGAAGTAAAGAAAGCATTAAATTTGAAAGTAAGGAAAAATATGTAACCCTAGAAAGCATTAAACAATAAAAGAATCATAAAACAAGAACTAAATAACAAAAGAAAAGGTTTAAGAATGCTTCTCTAATGAAGAATCACAAGTTCTTAGTCCAAGGTTGTCAATCTTCAACCTCCTCTTCAATCCTTCTTAAAAATAAAGAAAAACCTAGTTCAATCAAATAAATTCTATTCTAATGCCTAATTTAACAACTAGCTGACGTCCCTCCTTCAACTCCCATCTCATAATGGGTATTTATAGGAGTTTGTAGGCTTTTGGGGTTCCGAAATGATAAGTACATGTTTTTCCAAGTAACCGGGCCCAGGGGGACTTTTCTTGCAAAATAAGTCACTTAACACGAGCTACCTATTGACCCACTCCTGGGCACAGGCACTTTTGCAGTGCCTGGGCGCGGTTCCAATGAGCAACAACTTCCTTGTGGACTTCGACTGGGCGCGAAATCCAGTATACAGTCGGTTCATGGGGCACATCTTCAATTTTCTCCATGATGCAGGCATAAATTTGGGAAAACTCAAATGTTGAAAGTTGTAGATCTATGTCTTAGCTTTCTATTACATTTTTAATCACCTCAATTAGACATTGGATAATAAAGTTATGCTCAATCTACAAAACTATATTAGAATCACTCCTCGCCGGTGCATATTTCAAATTTGCAATTTTGAATGAGATTCCTATAGAATTCTGGAAAACTCAAAACATAAAAGTTGTGGAACTCTTACTTGGATTTCCAAATCATCCATCTAAAATCACATCATTCGGAGCTCAAACAAGATAATTATGCCTGATCTTCCAAACTATATACGATTTGCACCACGCCAGTGAACGTTTTCCTCCAATATTGTGATCCATTTTAAGTCATTCTTCACTCAAACCCTAAAAAACTCAAAATAAACTTATTTAGCTCATAATTACTCAATTATAATAAAATGGAGATAAACGACACCTAAAATATATGACATTTACGAGCTTATCAAGGAGGTCAGCAAAATACCTGATCTTTGGAGAGATTCTGTACCAAAGGTCTTATTCAATGCCTTATCTCTGGTGCCTAAATCCAAAAAAAGCCAAGTATATCCTGGCGAAAGTGCATGAAGGAGGTGGCGGACACCACGTTGGCAGTAGAGCACTTGCTTAGAAAGTAAAGAGGCAGGGCTACTACTGGCCAAAGATGCTAGAGGATGCCAGTCAATACTATGTGCGAAAGTGTGAAAAATGTCAACTCTATTCCAACCCATCCCGAGTCCCAGCTAAGCAGCTAAGGCTGTCCCTATCCTCATCCCTTGGCCTTTTGCTCAATAGGGTATTGACATCTGGGAACCTTTTCCACTGGCTTTAGCTAAGAAAAAATTTGTAGTGGTTACAATTGATTATTTTACCAAGTGGGTTGAAGCGGAAGCTTAAGCAACAATCACTCCTCAGCAAATCATTAAATTTTTTTGGAAAAACATGATATGGCGCTTTGGCATTCCCAAGACACTTACCTCAGACAATGGACTGCAATTCTAGGCAAAAACTTTCAAAAAGTTTGTAGAGGTTTGGGGATAGAGCAGTGCTTCACCTCAATAGGTCATCCGCTCTATCTTAGAAAGGATCAAGAAAATGTTAGACGGTGGTAAAGGAAATTGGGTAGTGGAACTCCCCAATGTACTTTGGTCATACCGCACCACATAAAAGAATGCAATTGGAGAGACGCTTTTCAATCTTACCAACAGTACTACGGCGCTTATTCCAATAGAAGTCAGAATGTCAGGGTTCCGATTCTACAGTCAAGTAGTTTTCTCTCAAGCCTTAGACTTTAACTTAAAAATAATGACGAAGGCTTGAAATCTAACTTCGATCTACTTGAGGAGGAAAGGGATAAAGCGTTCTTCAGAATGCGGGTAGACAAGCAGCGAGTAGCTCGGTACTACAACCGGAAAGTCCGGAGCAGAAGGTTCAAAGTAGGTGATTGGGTTACCAGGAAAGCGGAGATCAGTCAGTCTCAATCTCGAGGAAAGCTTTCACCAAACATAGTAGCTCGGTATTTTTTTTTTTTTTGGCTTTCTTTTTTCAAATAAAATGGCAAATATAGTATGACATTATGACAACTTTACTTTTCAAAAATAAATTGAAAGTTTTTTAAAACAATAAAAAAATATTTATTTTTTAAAAAAACTTTTGAAGACATAAATTACCAAATCATGACAAATTTTATATTTTTTTACAACAAAAAAGTACTTCCGTAATACTACATAGTTAAAGTTTTGTAAATTAGATATATAAGAAGAACCTAAAGAAATAGACATATTTTATATGAAAATACTGTGACAACAAAGTAATCCTCTAATAAGTGATGAAAATATAATTTTTCTACATTTGTTTGTGTATGGATTATATATCTCATATTAACTACACTTATAACTCTATATGTACAAAAACTTAAATTAAATATTCCATGTAAATTTTCTTGTAATTTTTATGCATTTGTTTATATATCATTATATACCTTATTGACTGTAACTATTATTATATTACATATATACAAGAATTTAAAGTCAACTATTCCAATATATTTCTTGTTGTTTTTAGAGAAAATGATTGTTACAGAATTCATTTATAACTAATTGAAAATTTGATACAACATATTTAATCAATATGTTCATTATATGTATTGTATATAATAATTTGAAAATATTATATGCTAAAAAATAATATATTTTATTAACTAACCGGTTTAACAGTGACCCACTGGTTGAACCAGTAATCCGTTGATCCACTTCTCTTGCCGGGATCCTTCCCGGGCTGGATTTAATAACTATGATATAAACGATAGCTAAGAAGATTTATGATTTTTATTCCGATTTTGATTCCTAAATAGAACTAAATATCTCCGTAATTTGGCTATAAATTGCTTCAAAGAAATCATGCGAAGATGAAATAAATAATGGATTACAAATACCTATCTTTTCAAATACGCATATTTTTTGTTAGATGGTAGTAGTAAAAAAATGAAAAATAGCTAAGGATGAAAAATTCTTAGGAAGAAGAGGTCTTAGCGGGGGAAAAAAAATGAGTGTCCTGCACCGACTGTATATGATTTCGCTTGTATTAAATTACTCATCTTTGTAGTGTATGTATATAAGACACCAAATTTTTTTTTTTTTTGTCATAATTAGGTGCTATGAGATAAAGTAAACAACAAATACATTGAATATGTTAGACTTGAACAGATTTTAATATTAAATATTTAAATATGATTGTAAAATAGAATTATGTACCATTGTAAGAAATGTCTAAAAATATTATGAGGATAAAAAACAAATACATTATATATGGCAGAATTAAACTAGGACACCAGAAACATTTTGCAGACCCGCTAAGAATCATATCCAGGCCTGTCTCTTATAGGATATCTAGTCGGAATAAACTAATACGTGACTAATATATTTAAGAATAATCACACAATTAGATTGGAGATGATACACTCTTAATTAACAAAGATTTGACACTTTCGTTGGCTTATATTTGGAATCAAAAGTAAAGAAGACTTTAATAACAAAACAAACTCAAGAGAGTTTAATTTGAGGTAGGTGCCCCATGAATGAAACTAGATGTGTATGGACAAAATGGACCAAAAAGGAATCTCTCAAAAACTTTAATAATTAATGTTTTACTTTCTTGAAATTCAATATATAAAACATATCAACAAGAAGGAACTCACGTTTGTTTCTCTCCTTTATTGCACGATCATTTGGAAATAATGCATGGTGGTTATTGGCAATACATAAACATAAATACAAAGAAACCACTAATTTATTAGATATGAAGATTCATTATTGATCATACAAGGAATGATAGTCTATCAATAGAATGTATTTATGTGACATGTAATTAATGGATCATTAAGGACATAAATGTAATCTTACTTTTAGGGTGTAATTGGTGTTTAACCATCTAAATTGTAATTAAGAAAAGAAATGCGTTCGACTTCTTGTAAAAAAATTAAATCCTACAAAAACAGTGTTGAAAGTTTAAACTAGCCTATTGTAGGAGAAGATTGATTTATTTTAACGCTTTAGACGACCCTCCAATTTGTTATTTTCTGCTATTTTCACCCCATTGTATTTAAAACATTGAAAATTGATTATTCGGAGGATATTTAGGAACGTAAAAATCCCAAAACAATAAAAATCCTGATAATGATAGGAGTTCAAAGCTCTTAACATTTTGGAAAGCATTAAAATAAGAGTTACTAGAAATCAATGGTGGCTCAGTTGATCAATGTTCTGCAGAGTTGCGGACATAACCATTAATTCTTGATCATTGTAGGAACCAATTTTAGTGCTGATCTTTTCCTAGTACATGCATGTCCAAAAATCTCTATAAGATCAACATCATCTGCTCCAACCCCTTGAGGCAATTTCCAGTCAAAATGATATAGTAAACGGGCTAGCGAAATCTCAACACTTGCCAACCCAAAGGAGAAACCAGGGCAACCTCTTCTTCCACCTCCAAATGGCAAAAACCTGAAATCTTGACCCTTAAAATCAAAACCATCTTTCCCCACAAACCTTTCAGGATTGTATTCCAAAGGGTTCTCCCATGAATCAACATCCCTCCCAATAGCATAAGTGTTGATCAAAATCCGAGTATTCGCTGGTATTTCATACTTATCAATAGTACATTTGGCAAGAGATTCGCGTGGAACGAGAAGAGGGACTGGTGGATTAAGTCTCACGGTTTCTTTGATCACAGCTCTCAAGTAATGAAGATGCTGAAGGTCAGTTTCCTCTACTCTTCCTTTAACCAAGCAGCAATTTGCCTTACTTCTTCTTGTGCTCTTTTCATTATATTAGGATGCCTTTATAACCTGTCATAGATCCACTCTAATGTAAGCTGATGTTGTATCTGTCCCAGCTACAAACATGTCCTGTTTGATATCCAAACATTAACTATCACTTCTAATTATTAGCCATCATCACTCACTGTATTCGGTTTTTTTTTTTTCCTAGAAAAATTCATACACAGCATGTACAGAAATTTTATCACCCAACATTAAAATGCTCCTTAATTATAAGTTTCCTTGTGCGAAATATCTTGTTAATTTTAAAAATTTGTATTGTTTAACATTTTCAAATATAACAAGACAGTTTTTATTCTCTAAAAGTGAAGTCCGGATCCTTGAGGACATCCATTTGTCAATTGTCATCATTATAGCCAGTTTTAAAGTCCAACAATATTTCGTATCTTCTTTTTAATCAAGTCTACATTCTAAAACTTTCAATTAAGAATATAATTACTTTTTTCGTTTTATTTTATTTGGCATGGTCAATTTCGCACACAATTTAAGAGAAGTTGATATTTGACCAACTAATAATACATTTTTTTCATTATTATCCTTATAGTGTTCAAATTTAAAATCTATTTGTTTGTGTTAGAATTTTAAAATTTGAAATAAAGAATTTTAAAATTTGAAATAGTTTGTGAAATTAATTAATATTCTAACATGAATTTAATGTCATTTTTAGGAATATATGAAGAATAAAATAGATAAATTAGTATTTATTTTTTTAACAAATGATAAATAATTTAAGATAAATAAAAATAAAAAATAATAATTAATAAAATAAGACGGATAGAATATTTTTTAAGTAATTATTTAGTCGACATTTTGTCCTGTGGTATAGGACAAGGAAGTGACCGTTCCTTACCTGCCAAAGACATGAGTAAGAACTCTTGCATATGTTCCACGTTTCTCTATACGTTACATATGTTGTCGTAAAACTACTTAGCATTAATTCAACATCAAAAATATCAATCATTACTTATAATAACTGCATAATTAAACTGTACATTATAATTTAGGATTTGTTTAGTTTATGAGTATGAAAATAAAGAATAAAAATTAAAATTAATGATATTTATAGATATTTATTATTTTATAATAATATAAATATTTATCAAAAATTTAATTTTTATTCAAACTAAATAAATAAAAAATAATAATATAAATCTAATTCTATTCCGATTTCGATTTCTAATACAAACAAAACACCACTTTAATTTTTCTAGTATAATTAAAAATATATATATATTATAATGACGTACCAGAACAAGAGCTTTGAGATTATCATCAGTAATATGAACTTCAAGATCTTCTTGCTTTTGAACTCTGAGCAAAACATCCACAAAATCTTCTTTCTCCGAAGCGACGCCGCTTGAACCTGTATGCTCTATCTTTCTCAAATGCTCATTAATTATTTCATCACAAACCATTCTCAAATCCTTCAAATTATTCATCAACCTTCTCTTCATCCCACTCACTGAGTTAACCCACTTCCAACTCGGAAAAAAGTCTCCAATGCAAAACCCAGCTAGCAAAGCCTGCGTTTCCGTCAAGACTCTGGACCAACTCGTTCCTCTTCCCTCCTTCATCACTCGCCTCGTCCATAAACCTCTTCCCGAATGCCACGCGGCAGAGGATGTCGTTCGCGAGTTTGAAGAACAACTCGCTCACGTCGATTTCCGAGTTTGCATGAGCTGACTCGGAAACGGTGCGTAACGTGCGATTCACTTCCTCATCTCAAACGAGTTGGAACGAGTTGACTCGTTTCGAATTCAGTAACTCGGTGACGCAGACCTTTCTCGCTTGCCGCCAGTAAGGGCCGTAAGGGGAGAAAGTGACGTCGGAGCAGCCGAATGAGAGGTACTGAGCGGCAATGAGTTGGGGCCGATTCGCCATTATGTGATCGTGAGTTTTGAGAACGAGTTCGACGAGTTTAGCCGACGAGATAACCACGGTGGGAACTTGACCGAGTTGGCCGAGTTTTTCTGCGAGTTGAGCCATGTCAACGTGGGGCATGTCTCTCAGGAGGTGTAGGTGAACGATGATGGGGAGTTTTGAGAGGTGACGGCGGTAGAGTCACAGGCTGTGATCGAGTCCGTGCATGAATTTTGCAACGATAGTAGTAACAAAAGGTAGCAAAAGAGAGAAAAAACATGCAGAGGACTTCAACTGTAAAATTCTCCATTTTATTTTTGCTTTGATTGTTAATCTGATGGGAAATGAAGAAAATATATATACTGACAAAATTTTAATGGATTTGGAAGTGA
Organism: Cinchona pubescens; assembly: GCA_025175665.1. NCBI lineage: Eukaryota > Viridiplantae > Streptophyta > Magnoliopsida > Gentianales > Rubiaceae > Cinchona > Cinchona pubescens. Next base: position 2,143,659 of record JANKKI010000141.1, read on the forward strand.
GAAATGGAAAAACTTTGAACTCAGGAAGGAAGTAGTACTACTATGAAAACTTTGGTAATTGGAATGCACAGGTTATAAAGGAGAGACCTGCTAAATTTCATTTATTCACACACATTTTTAACGTGGTTGATAATATCGTACAACGTTATAAAAGAGAGACCTACCATATTTCATTTATTTATAACAAAACTTTTTTTATTTATAATAATAGAACTGATTGACAATACTGTACAACGTTATAAATGACAGATCTACCAAATTTCATTTATTTACACATACTTTTAATGTGTAATAATAGTATGCTACTGATTGACAATATCGCGCGTTGCGCAGTTAAAGATTAGATATATATACATATATAATACTCAATATAATTGATTTGATATGTATATAGTGAATAGTAAATTAGTAATGTTGAGCAAAGAATTTTTTTTTTATTATTTTTAACAATCACAAAAACATTTCATAGCTTTTAAACAATATTTATATCATGTTTCTTATGCCACTTATTACATTCATTTTGCAAAAAATCAAGACTATATTTTGGTGATATATGTCAAAATATTACATAATCCAAAACACTTCTACTGCACGCATTTTAGATAATCTATTTGCTACTTCATTCCCATCCCTTCTTGCAAAAACTATCTTTAGATTCCTTATCTTGCAGTGAGTTCCGAACACTCGTTGATCAAATTTCACCTTGTGTGTTTCACTGCAAGCTCCAATTTTAAACTGTTAGTGATAGTAAAAGTTAAGTTCAATTATAACATGATCCAAATTCATGTTATATACAAATTTTAATACTCTCTCTTAAAGCACACAGGTTGAGCTATAGTAGTGTGTGATGGGCCTAAGCAAATTTTAGAACAAAAAATTATAAATAACATGAATAATATTCCAGTAACTACATAACAAAATGCTTTTCAAATTTCAATCTCCAAACATCAGAATCATGAGGCACATGTGTTTCCTGTTATTTCATTTTCTAGTTATTTCTTGCTCTTTCTAACAAGGTAGTTCTTGTGTTTTCTTTTGTAAGTTTCCATTGTTTTGCTGATTGCAGACTTAAATAAATTGTACAAGTGCATGCAATAACACATTTTATTCGCGATGGCATATACTACTCCATCAATGTAACCAATATCATAATTAAAATATATCCCTTAATTACCATTTATTGAATATTTCGATATACGGTGCATCCTGTGAACCAATGAACAACGTTCCTCGAATATTATAGTATTGTCCTTGAAGAGCGTTTGTTGTCAGCACCAGACCATGTGAATTGGTTGAACAATAATGTTGGTTGCCAACAGTACCTAATATAACTTCCCTCGCACGTGCTTTTAACCCTTGGAGCCAATAGTTTATGATTCTTTTGTAACTGTTCTCTGAATATAGCAAAAATGTGCCATCATGGCTATTGGCAGATCCTACCGGGACAGGGAGCCCATCCAGCACAACCTCCACCTCCTTTGTTGTAAGATTGTATTTGATTAGCCTTCCGCTTGAATCGGGAACAGCATTCCCTTATAATATTTCTGCATCAATTGGTTAAAACCCTTTTCTTTTTTTGGTTCAATGGGATATGTAATCAAATAGGTGGGGATAATTTTTTTTGGGGGTTAAATAAATAATTAATTGTTCAAACAAATATGGTATTCAATGATTAGTCAAGTAAAATTATCGAATCGAATTGAATAAGAAAAAAATTTACTTCACTGGTTCCACTTTTAATTTGATTTTTATGTGAACTCAATTAAATAATATACACTTAGATTCGATTTTAATTTTAACTTTCAAATTTATTTACTAACCAAGCATAGTATTTTAGTCATATTAGAATTATATATTAGCATCTCGTTTTTTTAAGAGGATTAACAGTGGATAACGACATTGCTACAGCAAATATCTTATTGTCACAACAATTTTTAATTAAATAACATGACTATCCTCTCGACTATTATCACTTGTTCGGTATTTCTCCGGTAACGTTGGCCCATGAATTTTTCCAAGCCAACAAATCTTTTTGCAACGTAGTACACTATCAATTCTTGAAATTGGCTAAGCAGTTGAAGCCAAGAGATTTGGACAGGGTGAAGACCGAATTCTTTGTGTTTTTCCTCTTATTTTTGTTCTTCAAAGATGGGGCATTTTGTTGGAGACAGAAATTGGCTAAAAAATTTTCATTCCTCTAAAAATATATTTCTTTTCCATCCTTTGACCTGGCCAGTATATCCACAAACAAATTGAGGTTGAATCATAGTAATAGTTCTTGCTGGTGATAATTTATGGATTTGAATTCTTATGAGAGTTCTTGATCAATGATAAGCAATTTGACTGGCAATTCCGACATTAAGGACATTGCTGAAAAACAAAAAGAAAACCAGAAGAGGACGAGGGGAGGCAGGGCCGTCTAGATCTTAAAAGGAACAGTGAGAATGAGGGAGGAAGACTTTGCGGGTGGGGTTGGGAAGTCAAACAAGTGGTGAAGGGCTTTTATGTCATTTCACTAAAAAAGTGATGTGCAATAAGATTTTTGCTGTGACAATATCATTGCCCATTAATAGTGGATCTCTACCTAACTATCTTTATGGTGACTCGATCCTATTATCTAAATCACAGGAGAAGTGTAGTTTTAATATTTAAGTTGCACTTAATTGTCAATGTTATCACGAATTTGCTCATTGCATATTTTGTCCATTCTAATGTACCAATACATCTCTTTTAACATTTACATTTTTGTTACTCTCATCTTTTACTCATGTGTATAATTCACTCCCTAACGTTCAGACCCATAAAGCATCACTGGCCAGATTGTCGTTCTATACTAATAATATTTACCCTTAAGTCGTAAAGGAATTTCACGATCGCATAATATTTCCAATGTCATTCTCTATTTAGTCGAACCCGCTTGTATTCGATGTGTCATATATCTCGATCTATACTACCAAAGAAAACTATTTGTTTTTCACCAATCAAGAATATGCATAACATATACTTTTCAGTTCTATATAATCTACTATTGTTCGCCACACAAAGTGACTCTTAGAGTGACTTGAAAAAAAAAAAACTTCAGTATTTGTACTAGCAACACTGGAAAACTAAATTAATAAAATAACTAAAAGAAAATCAGAGAAATTATAAAAATGTGAGCTCAAAACAGAGTGATATTTGCATCTTTTGCGGTTTTTTGCTTAAAAATTTTGTATAGAAGGTATTGATTGTATCAACTTTATTGCTTCTACAAGAACGTGACTCATAAAGTAGAAGTGAAAAATCAACTTAATTCAAATTTTTGGGAATTAATCAATGGGATTAATCATAATCATGGGTAAAAAATATACAAGATCTAAGAGAGCTAACCAATAATACCAACAAAATAATCTAGATTAGATTTGCTTCAAATTTTCTAGAACATTTGTTTTATGTCCATTCGCACTGTGATCATATCAGCCATTAGCTCACCTAACTGATAATTCATCCACAAGCAAGAAAATCATAGCAAAATAGTAAGAAAGCAAAAAAAATACATATTAACCTAAAAGTTTCTCAGAAAAATATAACAGCATATGTTTTTGTCAATTGATAACTTTTAGATATCTAAAAAAAAAAAAAAAAAACTTTTAACACATGAAGAGGTTAACAACAAAATAAGCATCTAAATAAGCTAATTAGGCTTCATGATAACTTACCATTTCTGAGTTGGATTTCAGAAATATCTATACCTAAAGCAAACACCAAAAAAAAAAAAAAAAATCCATCATATGATTATGAGACATCCATAGCAAAGCAATAAAACAAAAATTATCATCTGTCACAAAAAAAAAAAAAACAACAAAAAAAGAAAGTTTATACTACAAATAAAAAAGGGTTTTGCTTCATGTAGCCAAGCTAGAACCACGAAAAAAGTTACAGATAAAAACATGTAAAGGAAAAAAAAAAAAGCAATTAGAAAATAAAGAAAAAATGAAAAAGGGAAAAAACTTATAGGTATGGATTCTTTTTGTTCTCCTTCTTCTTAATCTGGCCGTATTCTTCTCACTCTTTTAAATAGGGAGTGTAGTGTTGTGGAAAAGTGATAGACAAAATTTTTTTTGGGAGACTAGTAATAGGAGTGATCTAACTGGTTTTAGTATTTTTGGTAAAAAATTTGACGGGAGAATTGGAAAGGGAGAAATCGGAGATCTCTAATTGAACTGATAGTGGGAGAAGAAGATGAAGATTCATTGCTGAGGTTGCTGAGGTGTTGAGGATGAGAGAAGGAAGAAAGGAAGGAAGGTGGGAGGGAGAGCGGCGTCGAAGAGGAAGAAAGAAATGAGGAGAATAGTGTCAGTTTTGAATAATCTCATCAAATCCTACTAAATTATTAAAATTCCAAATCTATCCCTCAGAAGTCATTATATTTACAAAAAAATTGCACAAATCATGTGAGAGGCACATGATGAGACTACCAAACTTTTGACAAATGGTAGTGGCTTTTTATACTATATGTTAATAAGGTGATGAGACTTCTCGCGTAAACAAAAGATGTTCTATATGTATATTTTAGTTAAGATATGGAATTATTTAGTTATGCGTTAAAATTTTTATAATATAAATTTTAAAAGATTTATAATGTATAATTTTTTAAAGCAACGAAATAGTTTACAAATGATGGATTATAGAATTTTTTTATATTTTATTTATATATCTTTAAATTTGTATTTTTCTTTGCTACAAAATGAAGGCTTTCTTTACATTTTTGCTGGTTCTGGAAAAATATATTATTAGTACTTAGTTTAATTAAGACACAACGTGATAAAATACAATCATGTACGATGTTAGACTTCTAATTTTAAGAAACGTTGCATTTTCTTTCAGGTGTGCGTAATCCATTGACACATAACCCTAAATATTGTTTTTATAATGATTTATTTAGATGTATAAATTTAAATTAATTAATCTAAAAGTCCGCATCAATTACAATTTATGTATTTGTGTACGTAATTCCCTAAAATTGTTTTATGTGTCGGTTGGCCTATCATAACCAGTAAAAGGAGAGATAATCTAAAAAAAAAGCAAATTTACAATTTGCAATAAGTGTCTCCTTTATTGTTCCATGATTTTGTAAGCTTAAATTTGCCATAAATTATTATGTCGGATTTGATCCCAAATATGGACTTTCAACTTATCCATTACGTATGTACATCTACCCCAACGCTCATCAACTTTGTGACTGAATTCTTATTAAAGTTCTTGGATTTTTGTACATAAAAATGGACAGTTGTTCGAAGCGCTAGTAGAAGACGAAGTTGAAATTCATAGGTAGTGTAGGTACAACTAATCAATGGATTCATATGAGTTGAGTTTTAATATATTTGAGCTCAACTCATTTAAAAAAAGTAAAAAAGAAAAAAAAACTATTGTTGAACTCGAACTGAACCCATAAAGCTCATAAGAGAAATTTTCATACCCAGTTCATAGACATTAATTAATACTCTAACATGACTTTAATGTCATTTTTAGGGATGTATGAAGGGTAAAATAGGTAAAATTAGTATTTATTTAATTGCTTTTTAAGAAGTGATAAATAGTTTGAGGCAAATAAAAATAGAAAAAGTGATTAATAAAATAGAATGGAGAGAATATTTTTTAAGCAATTATTTAGTTGGCATTTTGTCTTGTGGTATAGGCCAAGAAAGTCACCGTCCCTTACCTGGCAAAGACGAGTAAGAACTCTGCATATGTTCCACGTTTCTTTATACATATGTTGTCGTAAAACTACTTGGCATTAATTCAACATCAAAAATCCCAATCATTACTTATAATAACTGCATAATCAAACTGTAAATTATAATTTAGGAGGTGTTTAGTTTATGATCATGAAAGTAAGGAATAAGAATTAAAATTCCAATGATATTTATAGATATTCATCATTTTATAATAATAAAAGTGTCCAAAAATATCTATCTTTTTCACTTGTGACATAAATTTTAAATTTATTAACTTATCAAAAATCTATTTTTTATTCAAACCAAACAAGTAAAAAAAATAACATAAATCTATATCGATAATAAAATTTATAATTCTCTTTTCGTTTCTGATTTCGATTTCAGAATACAAACCAAACACCTCTTTGATTTTGCAAGTATAATTATATATATATATACATCCTCTCCTTACTAAGCATGAGCCGTGAGAAACGTTATACTTGTACTTGACTTGCTCAACTGCGACAGTGTGTGCAGTCCTCATCAAGGAGGAAAACAAAGTTCAGAAGTCGGTGTATTATATCAGTAAGGTACTGAGTGATCCTGAAACCAGATATCCCACAATCGAAAGGTTGACTTTGACCCTGGTGATGGTGGCAAGAAAACTCAGGTCGTATTTCTTAAGTCATCCTATAGTGATACTGACTAACCCATCAGCTTAAGACTGTTCTCGTGAAATTAGAAGTTTCAGGGAGGTTAGTTAAGTGGTCCATTAAACTAAGTGAGTATGACATCCATTTTCAGTCGAGAACAGCAATCAAGACTCTAGGCCTTAGCAGATTTCATCATTGAAGGAGTAGAGGAAGAAGAACAACAAGGGAAGACTACCTCTCCAGGAGATCAAGTCAAGGAATCTTGTTAATGGATTATGCATGTAGATGGGGCAAGCAATACTAAAAGTTATGGTGCAGACATAATTCTTACATCTCAGGAGGGATTTAAGACAAGCTATGGCTAAGATTTGAGTTTCATGTAAGTAACAATGAAGTAGAATATGAGGCCTTGGTCTCCGGACTTAGGCTAGCCAAAGAGTTAGGAATGAAGAACTTAATAGTGAACACGGACTCCAACTTGGTAGTGCAGCAAGTCAAAGGAGAATTTGAGGCAAGAGAATTCTCACAGCAATTCTACTTGACTAAAGTGAAAATTTTGATGTCACTCACACTTTGACAAACTTGAGATAACTCACATAACTAGGGAAGAAAATAGGGATAGAGATGGCCTGTCCAAAATAGCCAGCTTAGTACACTCCAATATTTTAAAGGAAGTATTTCTTATAGTGCTAAAGGAAAATAGTGTTGAACAGGCAAAAGTCATGGACATGGACATAACTCTAAATTGGATGACCCCAGTCATTCAATATCTTAAGGAAGGCAAACTGCCAGAGGACAAGGTAGAATCCCAAAGGGTTGAGAGGAGACAAAAACTTGATACGTTAAATATCTAGTTACAAAATTTATAATCTCCTAATCCGACTATTGACTAGATAACGCACCGCAAGTGTACGGCATCAATAGTATATAGCGAAAGTAGGGGTCGAACCCACAAGGATTGGTTTAGCAATTACCGGTTATTTGACTCGAACACTATTTGAAGAAATCATTATGGAAGAGATTTGAATAAATTAATCTAAGAACTAAAATTATAATTAACCTACGAAAGTTCATCAAATAAACTACTCTAACCATTAATCTACGAAAGCAAGTAAAGAAAGCATTAAGTTTGAAAGAAAGGAAAAATATGTAACCCTAGAAACATTAAACAATAAAAAAATCATAAAACAAGAACTAAATAACATAAGAAAAGGTTTAAGAATGCTTCTCTAATGAAGAATCACAAGTTCTTGGTCCAAGGTTGTCAATCTTGAACCTCCTCTTCAATCCTTCTTAAAAATAAAGAAAACCCTAGTTTAATCAAATAAATTTCTATTCTAATGGCTAATTTAACAACTAGCTGATGTCCCTCCTTCAACTCTCCTCATAATGGGGTATTTATAGGTGTTTGTAGGGTTTTGGGGTTTCGAGATGATAAGTACATGTTTTTCCACCTAACCGGGCCCAGGGAGACTTTTCTTGCAAAGTAAGTCACTTAACACGAGCTACCAGCTGACCCACACCTGGGCGCTACACTTTTGCAGTGCCTGGGTGCGGTTTCCAGTGAGCAACAACTTTCACTTACTGGACTTCGCCTGGGCATGACTTCCAATGAGTTCTTTCACTTCATCTTCAATTTTCTTCATGATGCATGCAGAATTTCAGAAAACTCAAAACATGAAAGTTGTAGATCTATGTCTTAGCTTTCTATAACATTTTTAATCACCTCAATTAGACATCGGACAATAAAGTTATGCTCAATCTACAAAACTATATTAGAATCGCTCCTAGCCGGTGCATATTTTCCAAATTTGCAATTTTGAATGAGATTCCTATAGAATCCTGGAAAACTCAAAACATAAAAGTTGTGGAAATCTTACTTGGATTTCCAAATCATCCAAAATCACATCATTCGGAGCTCAAACAAGATAATTATGCCTGATCTTCCAAACTATATACGATTTGCACCACGCCAGTGAACGTTTTCCTCCAATATTGTGATCCATTTTAAGTCATTCTTCACTCTAACCCTAAAAAACTCAAAATAAACTATTTTATCTCATAATTACTCAATTATTACTCAAAGTAGCTTATATTAAAATGGAGGTAAACGACACATAAAATATATGACATTTACGAGCTTATCAAGGAGGTCAGCAAAATACCTGATCTTTGGAGAGACTCTGTAGCAAAGGTCTTATTCAATGTCTTATCTCTGGTGCCTAAATCTGAATAAAGCCAAGTATATCCTGGCGAAAGTGCATGAAGGAGGTGGTGGACACCACGTTGGCAACAGAGCACTTGCTCAGAAAGTAAAGAGGCAGGGCTACTACTGGCCAAAGATACTAGAGGATGCCATGGACTATGTGCGAAAGTGTATAAAATGTCAACTCTATTCTAGCCCACCCTGAGTCCCAGCTAAGCAGCTTGTCCCTATCCTCACCCCTTGGCCTTTTGCTCAATAGGGTATTGACTTCTTGGAACCTTTTCCACTGGCTTTAGCTAAGAAAAAATTTGTAGTGGTTACAATTGATTATTTTACCAAGTGGGTTGAAGCGGAAGCTTTAGCAACAATCACTCCTCAGCAAATCATACGAGGACATCTAATTTCTTTTGGAAAAACATGATATGGCGCTTTGGCATTCCCAAGACACTTACCTCAAACAATGGACTGCAATTCTAGGCAAAAACTTTCAAAAAGTTCTGTAGAGGTTTGGGGATAGAGCAGTGCTTCACCTCAATAGGTCATCCCCAAAGTAATGGCTTGACAGAAATCACCAATCGCTCTATCTTAGAAAGGATCAAGAAAATGTTAGACGTTGGTAAAGGAAATTGGGTAGTGGAACTCCCCAATGTACTTTGGTCATACCGCACCACATACAAGAAAGCAACTGGAGAGACCCTTTTCAATCTTACCAACGGTACTGAGGAGCATATTCCAATAGAAGTCAGAATGTCAGGGTTTCGAGTCTACAACTTTAACTTAGAAAATAATGACGAAGCTTGAAATCTAACTTCGATCTACTTGAGGAGGAAAGGGATAAAGCGTTCTTCAGAATGCAGGTAGACAAGCAGCGAGTAGCTCATACTACAACTGGCAAGTCCGGAGTAGAAGGATGATAGATCATTTCAAAGTAGGTGATTGGGTTACCAGGAAAGCGGAGATCAGTCACTTTCAATCTCGAGGAAAGCTTTCACCAAATTGGGAAGGACCCTATGAAATCAATTGAAGCATTTACTCATGGGGATTATAAACTCATAACCAACGACAAAAAAATCTAGCCTCGCACTTGGAATGTTCAAAAGCTCAAAAAAATTTATTTTTAAATTCACTATATTTAGTTTAAGTTCTTTAGTTGTAATTCATAAAGTCAAGTATCATCTTTCACAGTGAAGTAAAACTTGTGCAGTTTTAATTTTTCAATTTCATTGAATAAAATTTCCTAAGGTTTGGGAACATAGAGTCAAGTAGTTAATTTTTTGCAAGAACAACACCTTCTAACTGAGTTTAGACTATACTAAAGTTTTTCGGGACTCTACTGCCCTCCGGGGTCAACTACACCTTTTGGTAGAAAACACTAATGCCTACTCTCCGGAGTAGGAATAACCCTTCCGAGGGCCAAAAAAAAAAAAACTTAAGTAATGAAGTCTTCTAACACCAAGACTAACCCCTCCAGAGGGCAATGTTAAGGTCTTCCAAGAGTGAAGTACCTACACCATATTTACCCCCAAGAGTAGGACTTATGACTCTAAGGGCAATTCTAAGGACTCCCTAATGTGATATACCTAGACCATAACTACTCTCCGGAGTAGGACTTACCTCTTTGGAGACATTTTCAAGAACTTCCAAAAGTGAAGTATTTATGCCATACCTACTCTCCGAAATAGGACTTAGCCCTCTGAGAATAAAGTCAAAGTCTCTTCAATGTGATGTACACAGGTCATATCCACTGACCGGAGTAGGATACACCCCTTCGAGGCAATACCTGACTTCCCAAAGTGAAGTACCCATACTGCACCTACTCTTCGGAGTAGGACATACCCCTCCGGGAGAAAAGGTAAGATCTTCCTAACGTGAAGTACCTAGATCGTACCTACTCCTCAGAGTAGGACTTGATAAGAAAAAATAAATCTAAGTCTGTTACAATCAATGTAGGAGAATAGCACTTAGTCACTTCAACTGAAGCTAAATAACTAAGGAGGGTAGGAAGACTACATAGTTCTAAACTTAATATATTGCGAACAAGTGGTAAAAAGAAATGCATACTACAATAGAAGATAAAAAATATGACGTCTGAGGAGTTGGTATAGGGAGAGGCCCCAACTCAAAGCCCGACCAAGCATGGTATTGGCAATTATTGGAAAAAGATAATATATATAAAAAAGTGCATAACAAAGTTCAAGAGTTCATACAAAAGGAAGACCCTAAGCTCTACGGTCGCGAAAGCAAACAACTAAGAAACTATGTGCTAGTCTAAATTAGTAAATCAACTGAAATGAAAGCCTAATCTACTCATATTCTTTAGTAGTTCCCGAAGCTATGTCATTGTCACCATCACCTGGTGCACCTCCATCAATCAGAGTATCTGATGTACTGGGATGAGTAGGAGTAGTCGAAGTGTTACCCCAGATCAGATCTTTAAGGTTTAGGTGGGGCGAGCTTTCTTCTAGAATGACCCGCAATGCATAAATATATACCTCATTGTAGTAGTCAGAACTTCGATCAATCACAAGTTCATCAAACTCTTTACTGACGCAATAGTCTTCCAAGTGTTTTTGCAGGCGTTCTCGTAGTCTTGGGAATCAAGAAATTCACGTACTACCTATTGTCTGCTCTTATTCTCTATGGATGTGACCTCCTCCTTATGGGCATCTACCATTTTCTTTTCTTTAGCCCTCAGTTGTGATAATTCTGTAGTAAGAGAATCAACACGAGCCGAAACCTTTTCTAAGGACTCAGTTGCTTGATCTTTTATCTTCATTATTTCATCCATCTTCCTGGTTATTTCTTTGCATTTCTTATTCACCTCGTTACGTTTCTTGGTCTCTTCCTCATACAACCTGGTCGTCCAGTTGAGTTTGTCCTCAAGTTTAGAAATACAAGAGAAATGTAAGTCCTCAGTTTGCTTCAGGTAGTAGTAAAAAGAAACCAATCTGAGGAGGAGTACAATCTTGAATGTAGCCTACTTTCTGGACACCTAGCACCAAAGTCTAGGACACTTAACCAGGTGGTTCCGTAGCAGGGGTCGACTCAGTAGGTTCCTCAGCAGGATATCTAAGAAGCAGAGTAGGGGTTGGATGAATTCTAATTTTCTTTCCTCCAACAGGTATGGTGGGAGAGGTGGAGAATATCTCTTCTTTTTCTTCCCTGTGTCGTAAGTTTCGCCCACGAGGTCAAGGATATCAAGATCCATGTCCTTTATTCATGTTAGTGCTCATTTTCGGACAACATCTGATCTGGTAGCCACTGCACACAAGAAAAAAATAATAATTTATTTTCCAAAATAATCAATAAATAAATGTCGAATAGATAAAGAAAGAATGAAACGTGATGAAAGAAATTTTTTCTAAGGATAACCTATAGGACTAAGTTGGTCAAGAGGAGCAAGGCTCAACCCCGCAGAATCCAACACTTGGTCATCGCTCACTACTTTCCAAGAGACTTTTTCTGGGTCCCTAAGGGTCTCAATGGCTTCTCGATCTTGGTCTCTCAATTTGACTAACTTGTTAACTTCAAGGCCTCTACTTCAAAATTTCAATACGAAAATTTTCAGTCTGGACTCTTCTCTAATAAGAAGTATTTTTTTCTCCATATCTTCTTTTGGGATTGTGAACCCTCAATTAAACTCATCTTAGATCTAAAACTAAAGATGATACCGAATACAGTAGACAAATCCGAAAGTAGTGATTATATAAGGCTAAGGAAGGGATCACTCCCCAAGTTTAGCAGGTGAGAATAAATGCATTAATGCATCCAAAAGACTTGGCAAAAATCTGTCCAAATATGACTTGACAATGATTCAAGACTTCCAAAAACAATGGGTGTAATAGAAACCTCAAACCTGCCTCCAATTTAACCAGATAAATAGATACGTAATCCTTGTAATTCAAACAAGGTCTATGCTTTGGTCTCGTTGCCTTGACCTTCATGTCATCAAGAATATGATATTATTCAAGCCATTTCTCAATCGAATCCACATGCGCGCAGGTCGCTGGGAGTAAATGTTCTTGTCTTCATTCGAAGTCTTTTTAATTTTTCCTTAGGGAAGATGAGAGGCTCGTACCCCTACTTGATTCACCACACTCTACTTCCGTCTCAGCTACTACGTTAGAATTACAGTGTGGCTGTTCCCTGTCACGACCAGGGTATGTAGGCAAAAGTGGCATACCTGCACAGGAAGTAGTGATACTAGACAAGTTCACTCTAGGTCTACGTGGTGGAAAACCATACCCCTTGGGTGTATACGGTGGAAAACTACTCCCCTTGCATTTATCTGGTAAAAGTGCTAGCACACCCCTATGCACAGGTTGTTGTGCCTCGTCAGACTCAAGGACATTCCCTGTATCAATTATGGCTTTCTCACTACCCCAACCGATTTCTTCGTCATTGTCAAAAAAATCTAAAGTATCGATGGTTTTGGGTGCAAGGTTATTATTAATATCCTAGTCATCTTCAAAGTCATGGTCGTCATCAATTTCTGCATGATCATCACCCCTACATCATTATCGGAACCACGGTTGACTGGGGAAGCGGAAGTACCCATGTTTGAGGAAGAACCATGGTCGGCCAAGGAGAAGGATGCATCAATGTCATAAGGAAATTCGTGGTTTACTTTGGATGTTGTGGAGTTGGAATTTGTTATTGTAGAATTTTTCATGGCATTGTTTTTCTCCATGGTGGGTTTTAAGCCTAAGGATTATACCATTGAAGTGATATTTTATTTGATCGTGGACTAATTATTTGAAGCTTAGACCTTGAAGTGTGTTTAAGTACTATTATGCGTTGGTAGGGATAAAATTATGGCAGGGTACAAAAGTCCAAGTTATATGCAAATTTTATTTTGCAATAAAAAAAAATAAGACTACTAAGGAACTTACTTGCGTTGCATGCGCAAGTCCTTAATTAGGCCAAGAATTGATGCAAAGAAGAGATGACCTCTTGTGCAAAGCTTACGGGACCACTTGACATGTATTAAAAAAAAGGTTAAGGTAAATTCTAAGATGTCAAATAGATTAAGTTGAAGAAATAATGTAGTAGTATTACTTAGTCTCGTGGAAGAGTTGTGGAATAAGATTAATCAAAGAATTTTTCTGTGGCCGAGGTACTTGTAGTACTGTGGTCCTATGGATAAGCCTAGTAGTTATGGACGTGGACTTGTAATAGTACTGAAACAATCCAAAATCCTTAAATTATGGGATATTCAAGTAAAGAGTTCCACAATAATAGGGAATTTCACAGCAATAGGGAGTTCCACAACAATAATGAGTATACAGAAGTACTCAATAGCAGTAAGGAAGTACATAGTAATCCCATATTCTGCAGCACTACTTCACAGCACTGCTTCGTAACACTATTCCGCAGCAATAAGGAAGTCTGCAGCAATATTGGTACCAGTGACAGAGAAATTTCAATGATATTTTACTCCAAGAAAAGTTTTATATAGCAATTTAAGCCTTGCTCAGGTACACTCCAGTGTAATTGAATTTTTTTTCCTACTCTGGTAGATAAAATTTGTTTAAATAATTCTCAAATAAATATTAAAAAATATTTTTCTCCCTAAAAATAATTTTCTAAGTCATGAAATTGGCTCCGGTCAATACTACGGCTCCGGCTAGGGTGCGAACACAGCATCAAATGCTCGGCACTCTTAACCCGAAAATTTTCAACTTGAGACCGAGGGGCAAATGATGATGTCAAAATAATACACTCAATGACAATATTACACGTGCCTCCGATTCTGAGTCTACTAAAGGTATTTAAGTAATTTTACCCATATGGTTCAAATAGACCCGAATGGGTAAAGTATTATTTATTCGACCCACCTATCGATCCGACCCACTGGTTTCAGGTATAAATATTAAAGTGACAGGTCAGATTCAATTAATTACTTTTCTAATTATTCAACATCTGAATTCTTATTGAATTTTACTCTCTAGTCTAAGTACTGACTTGAGTGTCGAAACGTATCCCGGGGGACAAAGCCCCGATTATTTTGTTTTCAGGTGATCCGGACGTGGGTACTACACGCGTGTGCCCAACTTTCACTTTAGACAATACCACACACGGGCTAACTCTAACTCAAATTTTTCGTATCAACAATATTCATAGATTGTGTTTGGTAAATTACTATAAAAATCATTTTATGAAAATGAAAATTTAAAACAATACTCACTTTCATGTCCCATGACTAAATTTACGTGTATGATGAAACTTATTTTTTGTTCAAATCAAATAATCAAGGGGAAATGACATATAAACTATAGTTATTAAATCTGGCCCGACTCGACGGTTCAACCGATTAACCTGGTGAACTGTAATCAAGGGGAAATGACATATAAACTATAGTTATTAAATCCGGCCCGACTCGATGGTTCAACCGGTTAACTTGGTGTACTGGCCACTAGACCGAACTGGGATTCATATTCGACCAGATAAAAAACAGACCCAATCAAATTCGTGTATGATGAAACTTATTTTTTGTTCAAATCAAATAATCAAGGGGAAATGACAACTTTACTTTTCAAAAATAAATTGAAAGCTTTAAATTAAAACAATAAAAAAAATATTTATTTTTTAAAAGAACTTTTGAAGACATAAATTACCAAATCATGACAAATTTTATGTTTTTTTACAACAAAAAAGTACTTCCGTAATACTACATAGTTAAAGTTTTGTAAATTAGATATATAAGAAGAACCTAAAGAAATAGACATATTTTATATGAAAATACTGTGACAACAAAGTAATCCTCTAATAAGTGATGAAAATATAATTTTTCTACATGTGTTTGTGTACGGATTATATATCTCATATTACATATACTTATAACTCTATATGTACAAAAACTTAAATTAAATATTCCATGTAAATTTTCTTGAAATTTTTATGCATTTGTTTATATATCATTATATATCTTATTGACTGTAACTATTATTAAATTACATATATACAAGAATTTAAAGTCAACTATTCCAATATATTTCTTGTAGTTTTTAGAGAAAATGATTGTTACAGAAACATTTATAACTAATTGAAAATTTGATACAATCTCATATTTAATCAATATGTTCATTACATGTATTGTATATAATAATTTGAAAATATTATACACTAAAAAATAATAGCTGTTTAATAACTAACCGGTTTAACAGTGACCCACTGGTTGAACCAGTAATTCGTTGATCCACTTCTTTTGCCGAGATCCTTCCCGGGCTGGATTTAATAACTATGATATAAACGATAGCGAGATTTATGATTTTTATTCCGATTTTGATTCCTAAATAGAACTAAATATCTCCGTAATTTAGCTATAAATTGCTTCAAAGAAATCATAGATGAAATAAATAATGGATTACAAATACCTATCTTTTCAAATACGAATATTTTTTGTTAGATGGTAGTAGTAAAAAAACGAAAAATAGCTAAGGATGAAAAAGGGAGAGGAAGAAGAGGTCTTAGCGGGGGAAAAAAATGAGGGTCCTTCACCGACTGTATATGATTTCGCTTGTATTAAATTACTCATCTTTGCAGTGTATGTATATAAAACACCAAAATTTTTTTTTTTTTGGTCATAATTAGGTGCTATGAGATAAAGTAAACAACAAATACATTGAATATGTTAGACTTGAACAGATTTTAATATTAAATATTTAAATATGATTGTAAAATAGAATTATGTACCGTTGTAAGAAATGTCTAAAAATATTATGAGGATATTTAACAAATACATTGAATATGGCAGAATTAAGAAGATGCCCAGAAGCATTATGATGATATTCAACAATATAAATTGGCTTGTTCTGTTATAGGATATTAGTCTGAATAAAGTAATACGTGACTAATATATTTAAGAACAATCACACAATTAGATTGGAGATGATACACTCTTAATTAACAAAGATTTGACACTTTCGTTGACTTATACTTGGAATCAAAAGTAAAGAAGACTTTAATAACAAAACAAACTCAAGAGAGTTTAATTTGAGGTAGGTGCCCCATGAATGAAACTAGCTTGGACAAAATGGACCAAAAAGGAATCTCTCAAAAACTTTAATAATTAATGTTTTACTTTCTTGAAATTCAATATATAAAACATATCAACAACAAGGAACTCACGTTTGTTTCTCTCCTTTATTGCACAATCATTTGGAAATAATGCATGGTGGTTATTGGCAATACATAAACATAAACACAAAGAAACCACTAATTTATTAGATATGAAGATTCATTATTGATCATACAAGGAATTTCCACCAATAGAAATGTATTTATGTGACATGTAATTAATAGCTCATTAAGGACATAAATGTAAATCTTACTTTTAGGGTGTAATTGGTGTTTAACTATCTAAATTGTAATTAAGAAAAGAAATGCGTTCGACTTCTTGTAAAAAAATTAAATCCTACAAAAACAGCGTTGAAAGTTTAACCTAGCCTATTGTAGGAGAAGATTGATTTATTTTAACGCTTTAGACGACCCTCCAATTTGTTATTTTCTGCTATTTTCACCCCATTGTATTTAAAACATTGAAAATTGATTATTTGGAGGATATTTAGGAACGTAAAAATGCCCAAAACAAGAAAAATCTTGATAATGATGGGAGTTCAAAGCTCTTAACATTTTGGAAAGCATTAAAATACGAATTACTAGAAATCAATGGTGGCTCAATTGATCACTGTTCTGCAGAGTTGCGGACATAACCATTAATTCTTGATCATTGTAGGAACCAATTTTAGTGCTGATCTTTTCCTAGTAGCATGTCCGAAAATCTCTGTAAGATCAACATCATCTGCTCCAACCCCTTGAGGCAATTTCCAGTCAAAATGATACAGTAAACGGGCTAGCGAAATCTCAACACTTGCCAACCCAAAGGAGAAACCAGGGCAACTTCTTCTTCCACCTCCAAATGGCAAAAACCTGAAATCTTGACCCTTAAAATCAATACCATCTTTCCCCACAAACCTTTCAGGATTGTATTCCAAAGGGTTCTCCCATGAATCAGCATCCCTCCCAATAGCATAAGTGTTGATCAAAACCCGAGTATTCGCTGGTATTTCATACTTATCAATCGTACACAATATTTGGCAAGAGATTCGCGTGGAACGAGAAGAGGGACTGGTGGATGAAGTCTCACGGTTTCTTTGATCACAGCTCTCAAGTAATGAAGATGCTGAAGGTCAGTTTCTTCTACTCTTCCTTTGCTTGCTGCAATTTGCCTTACTTCTTCTTGTGCTCTTTTCATTATATTAGGATGCCTTGCCAGTTCTGTCATTGTCCACTCTAATGTTGCTGATGTTGTATCTGTCCCAGCTACAAACATGTCCTGTTTGATATCCAAACATTAACTATCACTTCTAATTGATAGCCATCATCACTCACTGCATTTGATTTTATTTTCTTTTTCCTAGAAAAATTGCATTTGATCATAGTTAAATGTACACTACAGCTTTAAATACTTGTACTTTTGTACAAGATATTGATTAAATAATACGATCACTTGGATATTTGTAAGAATTTCTCATTTTGATAATGTCCCAAGGATTAAAACTTTTATCATCTTATTTCAGGCAAAAAAAAAGCACAGCTACACACTTAGAATCTATACACACCATGTACAGAAATTTTATCACCCAGCATACTCTCCCGTTAGTTTTAAAATCTTGTAGTGTACAATATTTTAAAATATAAGAAGACAATTTTTTTAGGAATTAAATAATTTCCTTACGTTTTGAAGTGTTATATTAATTCATTTCCTTAATGATTTTGTTTAACTAAAACTGAATCTCTTGTAAATTGGTTATCAGAAAATTGTTTGTCAGCTAAACTTTTTTTTTCCCTAGAAAAATTCATACACAGCATGTACAGAAATTTTATCACTCAACATTAAATGCTCCTTAATTATAAGTCCTCTTGTGCGAAATATCTTGTTAACTTTAAAAATTTGTACTGTATAACATTTTCAAATAGGGAAAATCGTCAAAATAGTCCCTCAATTTTTTCACTTTAGCCAAAATAGTACCTCAATCTTTTTTTAGCCAGAATAGTCCCTCAACTTTTTTTTTAGCCAGAATAGTCCTTTAACTTTTATTTTTTAGCCAGGAAAGTCCTTTTATGGTGGAGTCACCATAAAAAAAATTTCTTTTTTTTTTATAAATTTCACATAAAAGGACTATATTGGCTAAAAAATAAAAGTTGGAAGACCATTCTGGTTACAAAAAAAGTTGAGGGACTATTTTAGCTAAAGTAAAAAAGTTGAACGACTATTTCAGCGAGTTTGCCTTTCAAATATAACAAGACAGTTTTTATTCTCTAAAAGTCAAGTCCGGATCCTTCAAGACATCCATTTGTCAATTGTCATCATTATAGACAGTTTTAAAGTCCAACAATATTTCGTTTCTTCTTTTTAATCATGTCTAAATCCTAAAACTTTCAATTGAGAATATAATTATTCTCTCCGTTCTATTTTATTTGATATGCTCAATCTGACTCACAATTTAAGAGAAGTTGATATTTGACCGACTAATAATACATTTTTTTCATTATTGTCCCTATATTCAAATTTAAAATTTGTTAGTTGGTGTTAGAGTTTTAAAATTTGAAATGGTTTGTGAAATTAATTAATACTCTACAAAAATACATGACTTTAATGTCTTTTTTAGGGAAGTATGAAGGGTAAGTAGGTACATTAGTATTTGTTTAATTACTTTTTAAGAAGTAATAAATAATTTGAGACAAGTAAAAATAAAAAAAGTGATTAATAAAATAGAATGGAGAGAGTAATTTTTAAGCAATTATTTAGTTGGCATTTTGTTGAACTTGAATTCAACTCATAAAACTCATAAGAGAAATTTTCATGCCCAGTTCACAAAAATAAACGGGCATTGGGTTAAGATCGAGCTTGCCCGACCTCACAGAAATATGAATAAAAAAAACTTATTTTTTCAATGCATAAATTTGAGAGAATAAAAAACTTAAGGTAAAGGCTTGAGAAAAGAGAAGAGAGCAGTCGGAACGATTTAGATTTTGAGAGCAAGTAACTATCTTTTCTTTTATAACTAGTAAGTATTATACAGTTTTTAGTATTCTAATTAGTACTAATATCTAATTAGTCTTTTTTTTTTCTGAAACAAAAGATCTTCATATGTGACATTTAAGTAGGGGAAACACAATCTGACATGCTATCGTGTGACAACTCATTGCCTTGTTTACTCCGTCATAGAAGGCAACGGAAATATATTTTATTTTATTTATGTATTTTTGGTATATATTTAATCAGTGGCAAAATCTACATCAATAATATTTTAGGAAGTAAATCTATATCAGTAATTAGAGATAATGAAGTGCATGTTTTTCCTATAACGTATTAGTCATAGGTTCGAGTTATTAGAGGATAAAGAAAGGAAGTAGTTTTTTTTTTTAAACAAAAAAGGAAAAATGCATAATTAAAATAAGAAGGATGGGTGAAAAATAGAGGAGGGAGAAAAGGTAGAGGACATTATTTTTTAAGTTGGAAAATGGTAATTTCAAGAGTCTTGGGTTATTGTGACGAGACCATTTGTTTGTGAAAATAGACTCAAAAACGAAACACACACCCCTCGATTGAGTTTCTCAGGCTATAAGGTCCAACAAAAATCAAGCGTTATGCTACAAGCTAACACAAAGGTAACATTGGACTACAAAATGGAGCTGGGATACAATTGGTAAACATGATGGGTACGATAATACCATTTAATGTAACAATACTTGGGTTTATAGTGCCCAGTAGGCCCATAACATTATCATTCCAATTTTTTTGCAATCATCTTTAAAATGGGCTCGTTATTACCAAGCTTTATATAGGCCGATCCATTCAGAATACTGGACTTGCTGGTCTGTGTAATGAAGGAAAAAGCCCTATGTTAATGAGATTAAAATTGAAAATACCTTCAACGGTTTATCCTAGTACAAAGATGTACATAAGTGGGGTGACCCTTTTGTTACCTGCTATTAGGCCCAAATCCAAGTATTGTTCTTATTATTTGACATGTGTATAAGAGACATTAGTATTAGATGTTGTACTCTTACGGGGGGGATTGGTTTACGGGTGGTGTGAATTAATATGCTATTGAGTTGCAATGTTGTCGTAAGCATCCAAAATTAACAACAATCAATATGTAGTAGCGGTGAGCCACATACAGGTCGTCCCACAGAGAACGGAGTTTATTCTTGTGCTAAGTGAAAAATGGAGTTTTTGAATGCTTTTGAACTCAAAATTAAAACAATAAAAGATAATTCAATTAAGAAAGGTCTTAATCTTGGTCATATCCACCATGGCAATTTCATTAGTCGATCTTTGACACAAAAGATAATTCAATTTTATATCAAGCACTAATTGAAGAATTAACCCGAACGAATACCAATTCAAAGTTGATTCTTATTTATTTCTAAAGTTGGTTCATTTTCAACACGCGATCCAATTAACCATAACTATTAATTTAAATGCAGACACGCGCCAAAGATTAATTTAATAGAAGCTTTAAAATTAATAAGAACAATTAGACTAATTAAACATAAACACACGCTGTTATGCCAATTAGTTGATTAATTTTCCTAAATTCAGTAACACTAATCGAGCAATTATCAAATTTAGTTGCTTCACAGATTGAATTAAACACACGCGGTTAAAACAATCTAGCAAAGTAGATTAATTCCAATAACTTAGTATTCAGCAACAATAATAAGCAACAAGAACAATCATAAAATTAATCGCAGAAAAATAATCAATACTTGAGATATAATTGAATAAATTCAAGCACAAGAAGTCTCACAATTTTTTAGAATTCACCATGGCTTCAAATTCCTCTACCAAGAAAAGGTTTAGGCACAAAGTTCCATGAAAGAATAAAAAAAAATTTTCTACTGCTGAAACCCTAGATAAAACTAGAAAATAAAGTGTCGATCCGCCTTTTCTCACCCTAATTGGGGTATTTATAATGAGTACTTAGGGTTACAATTAAGGTCTACGGATAAGAATGTGAAATCGAGTGAAAAAGAGTCCAACCGGTCGAATAATCATGCCAAGAATCCAACTTATGTCAACCTTTCTTTGCTCTTTTGTCTTCCGCCCACATGCGCGGAGTTCCTAGCGCACATTTGCGTGCGAACTTAACCTGGAACACTTTCTTCTGGATGCAGCGCACATGTATAAAGCCGCGCAGCTGCCCAGCTCTAGTGTGCGCTGGCTTTACAATTGTGCTCCGTCTTCATCTTCAATTTTCACCTTGATGCTTTTAGAATTTGAAAAAGTGTAAAACACGAAAGTTATAGATCTATCCCTTAGCTTTCCAATCCATCTCAAATAACTTCAATTAGAGCTTGGACTCAAAAGTTATGCTTGAAACACGCAACAGCATCCGAAATGGCTTCATACTCGTGCATGTTCCGCCCTTAGCATTTTCTTTCATCTTTTCCATCTTTTTTAGCTCTTTTTCGCTTTAACCCAACAAAAACTAAGAATAACCAAATTAATCTCAATAATAACTGAAATCTTGTTTACAACACATAAAAATGTGGTAATTGACACATAAAATATAGCACAATTATGAATTTGTCAAATTATCCCACACTTAGCCTTTAATCGTCCTCGATCAAACATAAAATTAGAACATTTAAACTTAACACATTCTACTCAACATATTCCTTCACATATCCACATAAGTATTATGTATAATCAACAATCAATCCACCAGTCAGAGTAGTGAAAGAATTCAAGAGCTCAAATGCTAATAAAAACCAAAACATGAAATTCGTGTGTATGTGTGTATAGCCATTCAAAAACTTAGATTTGAAAATATCCTGATTAAATCATGAAAACCCTCAATATTTTTTCTAAACACCCCATAGCTCACTCTTCTTACACCCCTCCACTAATTCAAACAACAAATTTTTTTAAATTCGGTAGGACTTTTAGCTCGAACTATAGGTTAGGATATTTGTTAGCCAAAGAAGGGAAAGGATATAGCAAATAAGAACAAGAGCTTTATAGTAATGGTGGCCACACATTAAAATAAAATTTTTCTTCACATGTGAAATATCAAACATCCACAACCCCACACTTGAGTAACAAATACCAACGAAAAGTTCTAAACAACCAAACATGCCAAATTCTCTCGGACATATATAAATCACATCATCATTTTATTTTTCTATGTCCGCTCACAGTACGGGTACCGTTAATACGAGTGGTAGACACTACCCATAACAAATAAACACGCAGGTACCAGAGATAGGCACTACCTGCAAATATAGGTACCAATGATAGGCACTACCTGTAAATATAAAAAATATGAAGGTACCAGTGATGGGCACTACCGCAACTACAAAAACTTCCATATTTATTTTTTTCAACAATTTTTTTTCCAATACCCTAATTCGCTACAAAAATGTACATCACTCACTTCTCACAAACTTCTACCCTTATATCCCCTTAACAAATAATGTGCATCATAAGCTCTAAAAGGGAAAACTTAAGGATAAAACAATGAAAAGAATATTAAGTCCAATAAGGGTAGGTAAATTGAGTTTATGTGAAAGAAGGAGAATGATGTTTCTCTTCACAAGAATAAGGCTCAAATAAGGTATTTAGAATAAATTGTTAAAATGGCTGGCTAGAAAGGCTCAACAAACGGAAAAGGCATTACCCTCATTTTTAAAATAAATTGGGTCGTCTAAAAATTAGTTTCGAAACATGTAATAAAGTGAGTTTTTGGGATGCAACATAATTGAGTCTACATAAATTTCTCTAAATATCCCCAATCAAAAATTAAAGTATGGCTTAGTGCTCAAAAATCTTGAAAATGATGAATGGAAAATATTACCACTGACTAATCATTCATGCATGGTTCAACTAATGATTTATTATGCAGAAAAATGGAAAAAAAATACGTTAAGCAAATTTTTTTGAAAATTGTAAACAAAATGGTCAACTAATCCACAAAAATTTCAAAAATTTCAACCAGCTCTCAGATCAAAGGAAAAGTCAAAATATTGTAGCAAAATTTGAGCAAAATACACCAAACAACTTAAAAATCCAAATAAGTCTCCCACCCCACACTTAAAATGAAGCATTGTCCTCAATGCAAAAAATAAAAGCATAAAACCACAAATTTCCTTGCGAATATTTACAGTTCGAGATGCTGGAAAATATTTAGCCAAAAATAGTTTGTTCATCTGCTCTCAAGTTGTGATACTAGTTCTTACCCGAAGGTAAATTGAACAGTCAATCATTTGCTTCATCCTTAAGTGAGAATGGGAATGCTTTCAACTTAATATGCTCCTCTTACACCCCGGTGGTTCTCATACTTGTGCAAACCACATGAAACTCCTTAAGATACTTGTTCGGATCTTCACCTGGAAATCTATGAAATGAATGTAATAAATGAATTAGTCCAGATTTTAATTCAAATGTAACATTAACATCTAATTCTGGATATGTAATGCATAAAAATTGTTGATTTAGTGTGGGCACTGCTAATTCTCTCAAAGTTTGTTGCGCCATGTTCGTCTCTTCCTATTGTTCCTGATCACCTGTAAAGATAAAATTAAACAATTGTTCTTTCCCTAACTGTCGTTCCCTTAATTCTTTTCCCAATCTGCGTAACGTTCTCTGTATTTTCGGATCAAATTGGAATTCAACTTATCTAGCAGACCGAGTCACAGGCATACACAATTAGCAAACAAATAATAATGAAAAGAAAGAAAAGAATCTCTATCTAAAAATGAAATAAATAACACAAAAATAATTCAAACCGTTCCCCGGCAACGGTGCCAAAATTTTGGTGTGAAATAATATACTGCTGAGTTGCAATGCTGTCGTAAGCACCCAAAATTAACAACAATCAATATGTAGTAGCGATGAGTATAGGTCGTCCCACAGAGAACGGAGTTTATTCTTGTGCTAAATGAAAAATGGGATTTTTGAATGCTTTTGAACTCAAAAATAAAATAATAAAATAGTAAAGATAATTCATTTAAGAAAGGTCTTGGTCTTGGTCTTGGTCTTGGTCATATCCACCATGGCAATTTCACTAATCGATCCTTGACACACAAGATAATTCAATTTTATATCAAACACTAATTGAAGAATTAACCCGAACGAATACCAATTCAAAGTTGATTCTTATTTCTTTCTAAAGTTGGTTAATTTTCAACACGTGATCCAATTAACCATAACTATTAATTTAACCCAGACACACGCTAAAGATTAATTTAATAGAAGCTTTGTTAACAACAAATAAGAACAATTAGACTAATTAAACATAAACACACACGGTTATGCCAATTAGTTGATTAATTTTTCTAAATTCAATAACACTAATCGAGCAATTATCAAATTTAGATGTTTCACATATTGAATTAAACACATGAGGTTAAAACAATCTAGCAGTAGATTAATTCTAATAACTTAGTATTGTGCAGCAATAATAAGTTAAAAAGAACGATCATAAAATTAATCGCAGAAAAATAATCAATACTTGAGATATAATTGAATAAATTCCAGCACAAGAAGTCTCACAATTTTGTAGAATTGACCATGGCTTCAAATCTCTCTAGCAAGAAAAGGTTTAGGCACAAAGTGCCATGAAAGAATAAAAAAGAATTGTCTACTGCTGAAACCCTAGATAAAACTAGAAAATAAAGTGTCAATCCCCCTTTTCTCACCCTAATTGAGGTATTTTTAATGAGTACTTAGGGTTACAATTAAGGTCTACGGATAAGAACGTAAATAGACATCGAGTGAAAAAGAGTCCAACCGATCGAATAATCATGCCAAGAAACCAACTTACGTCATCCCACCGCCTCGGGCGCACATGCGCTGGAAGATTAGCGCGCATGTGCGCGCAAGGCAGAACCTCTCTTTGCTCTTTTGTCTTCCGCGCACATGCGCGGAGTTGAACTTAAACTGGAACTCTTTCTTCTGGACGCAGCGCACATGCGCTGGCTTTACAATTGTGCTCTGCCTTCGGCTTCAATTTTCACCTTGATGCTTTTGGAATTTGGGAAAGTGTAAAACACGAAAGTTGTAGCTCTATCCCTTAGCTTTCCAATGCATCTCAAATCACTTCAATTGGATCTTGGACTCAAAATTTATGCTTGAAACACGCAACAGCATCCGAAATGACTTCATACTCGTGCATGTTCCGCTCTTAGCATTTTCTTTCACATTTTCTATCTTTTTCAGCTCTTTTTCACTTTAACCCTACAAAAACTAAGAATAACCAAATTAAGCTCGATACTTTCATATAACTCAAATCTTGTTTACAACACATAAGAACGTGGTAATTGACACATAAAATATAGCATAAGTACGAACTTATCAACGGGTATGAAGGGAATGAATAATGACTTGATGATGCCAAAATAATACTCCCAATAACAATATTACACATGGCTCTGAGCTCGGATCTACCAAAGATATTTCAATAATTATACCCATCTGGTTCAAATAGACCCGAATGGGTCAAGTATTATTTATTCGACCCACGAATCGATCCAACCCACCGGTTTCAAGTACAAATATTAAAGTGATAGGTCAGGTTCAATTTATTACTTTTCTAATTATTCAAGCTCTGAATTCTTATTGAATTTTACTTTCTGTTCTAAGTACTGACTTGAGAGTCGGAGTGTACTCCGGAGGAAAAAGCCCCCTCTTTTTGTTTCAGGTGATCTGGATGTGGGTACTACGTGTGGCACCCTACTTTCACTTTGGACGATACCACACTCAGGCTAACCCTAACTCAAATTTTTTGTATCGAACATTTGGCGCCGTCTGTGGGAACATTGAACTAAAAGTAATCACTAAAACATGGCACCTAACACGCGTAACACTCACAGGAGCAATGCTGGCAAAGGAAACAAAATTTCAACTCAACGTTACTCCAGTCGATCCCACAGGGAGACGGATCGGTAAAGGAAACACGAAGGGGATTCCGGTTCCCGGGTTGTGGACAAGGATGAAGAGATTCACAAGTTGAGGCTGCAAAATGCTCAGTTGAAATAAATGCTCATTAGGCATCAATTGGAGCAACACCTTTCTCAAGCCGGACAACACCCTTACCGTTCGGGTGGCAATCCCGGATTGTTCACCCCTTAACTTCGTGTTGGCTTGGGAGAAATGGGAACTCAAGGAGAAAGGAACAGAGGACCAAGGAACTAACTCCTGTGGGGTCTGTCCTGCAGGAACACCCTCATCAATCTACCAGGCAAGAGCGAACTGGCCAAACTGCCAGGCTAGAATCCAGAAGAGCGGCCTCATCAAGTCCACTAAGTGGTGCTATGGAACGGATCCCACGTGAAGCAGCATATATAGCTCATGAGAGAAAACGACACCAAGAGAAGGACCGTATTGTGTTGGTAGTCCCAGAAAGGGAAGAAGACCTAAGAAAAAGGTTGGAAGAGTTACTGGCTAGGGTGGATAGAATGGACGATAGAGAAAGAATGAATACTTGATACAAGTAGTACCTTCCCTTCACTGATGATATCATCTAAGAACCTCTTCCTAGAAGATGTGACTCTTATGATGGGAGTACTGATCCATGGCAGCACCTGAATGCCTATCATTCCAAAATGTGTCTCAAAAGAGCGTCTGATGCTATCCTCTGTCGAGGGTTTCCTGGAATTCTTAAGGGTGCTACCTCAGATTGGTTTAGAGGATATAAGAAGGGCAACATTAAAAATTTTGATGAACTAGTAGACTTAAGCAAAAATTTTAAATAAGTTTGGGAATCAAAAGAGGATCCCAAAAACGAGAACACACTTGCTTACACTTAAGCCAAAATCCAATGAATCGCTCATGGATTATGTGGATAGGTTTAAAAAGTAGACTATTGGAATGTAAGGAGCTACAGAAAATATGCAAATCATAGCCTTCCAGATTAGGGTGAGACCAAGAAAATTCTCCTTCAACCTCCACTTCAAACCTCCGACTACTCTTAGTGATCTTTTTTCGTAGGGTTCAAAAGTTTGCCCAAGCAGATGAAGGTGAGAAGAAATAGAGAGAGACTGGAGCAGGTGGAGCTGATGGCAAGAAGTGGAAGGCTAATGGTATGGCTAATGCAGCAGGGCCTTCAAAGAAGAGTAATGTGAGATACCGACTATCTATAGCCGTGCCCCATAGGAGGAGTCCCGAGCCTCCTAAGGCCTACACTCCACTTAATACCTCGCCTTCATGAATTTTAGTAGCGATTGAGAAGAAGTCATATGTGAAGTGGCCAGGAACGATCCGGAGTGTCGCAACAAAAACAAGTGGTGCTACTTCCATAAAGACCACAACCATGATCTATACTAATGATTGCATCTCCTTATAAAATGTAAACGAAAACTTGATCCGAAGAGGATATTTGAAACAATTCTAAGGAATGAATAGAAGAAGGTCACCCCAACAACAGGCCAGAAGCCCAAACAGGAGAAATCGAGGTCTGTCTCGGGATACGGAGTGGCCGAGGTAGAGAATCAAGAAAGAATAGTTATCAACACCATTTCTGGTGGAGCAGCAAGTGGTGACTCCGTGACATCTCACAAGGCGTATGCTCGTCAGGTGAACTTAGTCCAATATGACTTGAAGCGATCCAAATTGTGTCAAGATATTATCTTTACAGCGGAGGAGGTACATCAAGTACTCGATCCTCACACTGACCCGTTAGTGGTAACTTTTTTGGTGACAAACTATAATGTAAGGAGAACACTTATTGACAATGGCAGCTTTACTAATATACTATTCTATTCTACTTTCAAGGAGATGAAGTTGGAGGAAAAAGATCTCAAGCCTGGGACCACACCCTTGGTTGTATAGACTTTGCTAGAGAAACGGTCATTTCGCTTAGGTACATCAGTATTCATGTGATGTTTGGTACAGCTTCGAGAAACGCCCAAGTGATGGTGGATTTTGTAGTGACTAAAGCATCATCTTCTTTCGGGAAAATTGAAGGAAAAAATCATCTCCCTAGTTAGGAAATTTAAAGATCTCTTTGCTTGGAATCCATCAGACATGAATTGACCCCAAGGTTGCCATACAGTCCCTAGATGTGGATCCAAGATATAAGCCAATAATTCAGAAGAAAAAGAACTTTGGCAGGGAGAAGGGGCAAGCAGTAGAGGTAGAAGTAAATAAATTACTAGAAGTCGAGACAATAGAAAAAATCCAGTATCAGGAGTGGCTTAGCAATATTATAATGGTGCCCAAGCCTGGGGCCAAGTGGAGAATGTATGTTGACTTCACAAGCCTGAATAAGGCTTGTCCAAAGGATTGTTACCCTACCCCCTGTATTGACCAAGTAGTTGATTCAACCTTCGGGTTTGACGTCATGTCTTTCTTAGATGCCTATAAGGGTTATTATCAAATTTGGCTAAATCCTAAGGAACGGGCCAAGACAGCTTTTGTCACTGACTCCAACACTTTCTGTTTCAAGGTGATGCCCTTTGGATTTAAGAATGCTAGAGTGACTTATCAGCGAATTGTAGACAAAATGTTTGCCAATCAGTTGGGGCATAACATGAAAGCTTATATTGATGACATGCTTGTCAAGAGCAAACAGAACGTTGATCATGTGGAGGACCTGTGGGAAACCTCACCACTATGAGAAAATTCAAAATGAGACTTAACCAGAAAAAGTGTGTCTTCGGAGTGACAGGGGGTAAGTTCTTAGGATTCATCGTGACTCAACGAGGAATTGAGGCAAACCCAACTAAAATAAAAGCAATTCAAGACATGGAACCTCCTAAAGGAGTAAAGGACGTGCAAAGATTGATCTGTCGCTTTGCAGCCTTAAGTCGATTCTTGTCCAAATTTGGGGATAAGAATTTACCCTTGAATTTCAAGGCTTTGAGGAGTGCTAAAAATTTTCAGTGGATTGAAGAATGCAAAAGATCCTTTGAGGAATTGAAGATTTACTTAGCCTCACCTCCTCTTCTTACTAAGCATGAGCCGTGAGAAACGTTATACTTATACTTGACTTGCTCAACTGCGACAGTGTGTGCAGTCCTCATCAAGGAGGAAAATAAAGTTCAGAAGTCGGTGTATTATATCAGTAAGGTACTGAGTGATCCTAAAACCAGATATCCCACTATAGAAAGGTTGGCTTTGACCCTGGTGATGGCGGCAAGAAAACTCAGGCCGTATTTCTTAAGTCATCCTATAGTGATACTGACTAACCATCAGCTTAAGACTGTTCTCATGAAGTTAGAAGTTTCAAGAAGGTTAGTTAAATGGTCCATTAAACTAAGTAAGTATGATATCCATTTCCAGTCGAGAACAGCAATCAAGGCTCAGGCCTTAGCAGATTTATCATTGAATGAGTAGAGGAAGAAGAGCAACAATAGGGGAAGACTACCTCTCCAGGAGATCAAGTCAAGGAATCTCGTTAGTGGATTATGCATGTAGACGGGGCAAGCAATACTAAAAGTTATGGTGCAGACACAATTCTTACATCTCAGGAGGGATTTAAGACAAGCTATGGCTAAGATTTGAGTTTCATGCAAGTAACAATGAAGCAGAATATGAGGCCTTAGTCTCCGGACTTCGGCTAGCCAAAGAGTTAGAAGTGAAGAACTTAATAGTGAACATGGACTCCAACTTGGTAGTGCAGCAAGTCAAAGGAGAATTTGAGGCAAGAGAATCCTCACTGCAATTCTACTTGACAAAAGTGAAAAGTATGATCTCACACTTTGACAAACTTGAGATAACTCACATAACTAGGGAAGAAAATAGCCTGTCCAAAATAGCCAGCTTAGTACACTCCAATACTTTAAAGGGAGTATTTCTTATAGTGCTAAAGGAAAATAGTGTTGAACAGGCAAAAGTCATGGACATGGACACAACTCAGAAGAATTGGATGACTCCGGTCATTCAATATCTTAAGGAAGGCAAACTGCCAGAGGACAAGGTAGAATACCAAAGGGTTGAGAGGAGACAAAAACTTGATACGTTAAATATCTAGTTATAAAATTTATAATCTCCTAATCCAACTATTGACTAGATAACGCACCGCAAGTGTACAGCATCAATAGTATATAGCGGAAGTAGGGGTCGAACCCACAAGGATTGGTTTAGCAATTACCGGTTATTTGACTCGAACACTATTTGAAGAAATCATTATGGGAGAGATTTGAATAAATTAATCTAAGAACTAAAATTATAATTAATCTACGAAAGCAAATAAACTGCTCTAACCATTAATCTATGAAAGCAAGTACAGAAAGCATTAAATTTGAAAGCAAGAAAAAATATGTAACCCTAGAAAGTATTAAACAATAAAAGAATCATAAAACAAGAACTAAATAACATAAGAAAAGGTTTAAGAATGCTTCTCTAATGAAGAATCACAAGTTCTTCTTGGTCCAAGGTTGTCAATCTTGAACCTCCTCTTCAATCCTTCTTAAAAATAAAGAAAACCCTAGTTTAATCAAATAAATTTCTATTCTAATGGCTAATTTAACAACTAGCTGATGTCCCTCCTTCAACTCCTCTCATAATGGGGTATTTATAGGTGTTTGTAGGGTTTTGGAGTTTCGAGATGATAAGTACATGTTTTTCCACGTAACCGGGCCCAGGGATACTTTTCTTACAAAATAAGTCACTTAACACGAGCTACCTGTTGACCCACTCCTGGGCGCAGCACTTTTGCAGTGCCTGGGCGCGGTTTCCAGTGAGCAATAACTTCCTTACTGGACTTCGATTGGGCGGGACTTCCAGTGAGTTCCTTCACTTCATCTTCAATTTTCTCCATGATGCAGGCAGAATTTGGAAAAACTCAAAACATGAAAGTTGTAGATATATGTCTTAGCTTTCTATAACATTTTTAATCACCTCAATTAGACAATGGACAATAAAGTTATGTTTGTACAATCTACAAAACTATATTAGAATCACTCCTCGCTGGTGCATATTTTTCAAATTTGCAATTTTGAATGACATTCCTATAGAATCCTGGAACACTCAAAACATAAAAGTTATGGACCTCTTACTTGGATTTCCAAATCATCAAAAATCACATCATTCGGAGCTCAAACAAGAGAGTTATGCTTGATCTTCCAAATTATATTTGATTTGCACCTCGCCAGTGAACGTTTTCCTCCAATGTTGTGATCCATTTTAAGCCATTCTTCACTCAAACCCTACAAAACTCAAAATAAACTATTTTAGCTCATAATTACTCAATTATTACACAAATTATATTAAAATGAAGGTAAATGACACATAAAATATATGACATTTACGAGCTTATCAAGGAGGTCAGCAAAATACCTGATCTTTGGAGAGACTCTGTACCAAAGGTCTTATTCAATGCCTTATCTCTGGAGCCTAAATCCAAATAAAGCCAAGTATATCCTGGCGAAAGTGCATCGACAGACGGAGTTGGCGGACACCACGTTGGCAGCAGAGCACTTGCACAGAAAGTAAAGAGGTAGGGCTACTACTGGCCAAAGATGCAAGAGGATGCCATGGATAATGTGCGAAAGTGTGAAAAATGTCAACTCTATTCCAACCCATCCCGAGTCCCAGCTAAGCAGCTTGTCCCTATCCTCACCCCTTGGCCTTTTGCTCAATAGGGTATTGACATCTTGGAACCTTTTCCACTGGCTTTAGCTAAGAAAAAATTTGTAGTGGTTACAATTGATTATTTTACCAACTGGGTTGAAGCGGAAGCTTTAGCAACAATCACTCCTCAGCAAATCATTAATTTCTTTTGGAAAAACATGATATGGCGCTTTGGCATTCCCAAGATGCTTACCTCAGACAATGGACTGCAATTCTAGGCAAAAACTTTCAAAAAGTTCTGTAGAGGTTTGGGGATAGAGCAGTGCTTCACCTCAATATGTCATCCCCAAAGTAATGGCTTGACAGAAATCATCAAATCGCTCTATCTTAGAAAGGATCAAGAAAAGGTTAGACGGTGGTAAAGGAAATTGGGTAGTGGAACTCCCTAATGTACTTTGGTCATACCATACCACATATAAGAAAACAACTGGAAAGACGCTTTTCAATCTTACCAACAGTACTGAGGCGCTTATTCCAATAGAAGTCAGAATGTCAGGGTTCCGAGTCTACAACTTTAACTTAAAAAATAATGACGAAGGCTTGAAATCTAACTTCGATCTACTTGAGGAGGAAAGGGATAAAGCGTTCTTCAGAATGTAGGTAGATAAGCAGCGAGTAGCTCGGTACTACAACCGGCAAGTCTGGAGCAGAAGGTTCAATGTAGGTGATTGGGTTACCAGGAAAGCGGAGATCAATCAGTCTCAATCTCGAGGAAAACTTTCACCAAATTGGGAAGGACCCAATGAAATCAATTGAAGCATTTACTCATGGGGATTATAAACTCATAACCAACGACGGAAAAATCCAGCCTCGCACTTGGAAGATCATTGTTGTTCAAAAGCTCAAAAAAATTTATTTTTAAATTCACTATATTTAGTTTAAGTTCTTCAGTTGTAATTCATAAAGTCAAGTATCATCTTTCGCAGTGAAGTAAAACTTGTGCAGTTTTTAATTTTTCAATTTCATTGAATAAAATTTCCTAAGGGTTGGGAACATAAAGTCAAGTAGTTAATTTTTTGCAAGAATAGCACCTTCTAACTGAGTTTAGACTATACCAAAGTTTTTCGGGACTCTACTGCCCTCTGGGGTCAACTACACCTTTTGGTAGAAAGCACCAATGCCTACTCTCTGGAGTAGGAATAACCCTTCTGAGGGCAAAAAAAAAAAAAACTTAAGTCTTCTAACACCAAGACTAACCCCTCCGGAGGGCAATGTTAATGTCTTCCAAGAGTGAAGTACCTACACCATATTTACCCCCCAGAGTAGGACTTATGACTCTAAGGGCAATTCTAAGGACTCCCTAATGTGAAATACCTAGACCATAACTACTCTCCGGAGTAGGACTGTGTTTTTCACCCCTTCAGAGATATTTTCAAGAACTTCCAAAAGTGAAGTATTTATGCCATACCTACTCTCCGAAATAGGACTTAGCCCTCTGAGAATAAAGTCAAAGTCTCCCCAATGTGATGTACACAGGTCATATCTACTGACCGGAGTAGGATACACCCCTCTGGGGCAATGCCTGACTTCCCAAAGTGAAGTACCCATACTGCACCTACTCTTTGGAGTAGGACATACCCCTCCGGGAGAAAAGCTAAGATATTCCTAATGTGAAGTACCTATATCGTACCTACTCCTCAGAGTAGGACTTGATAAGAAAAAATAAGTCTAAGTCTGTTACGATCACACTTAGTCACTTCAACTGAAGCTAAATGACTAAGGAGGGCAGGAAGACTACATAGTTCTAAACTTAATATATTGCGGACAAGTGGTAAAAAGAAATGCATACTACAATAGAAAGATAAAAAATACGACTTCTGAGGAGTTGGTACAGGGAGAGGCCCCAACTCAAAGTCCGACCAAGTGCCTGCCATGGTATTGGCAATTATTGGAAAAAGATAATATATAAAAAAAAATGCATAACAAAGTTCAAGAGTTCATACAAAAGGGAGACCCTAAGCTCTACGGGCGCGAAAGCAAACAACTAAGAAACTATGTGCTAGTCTAAATTAGTAAATCAACTGAAATGAAAGCCTAATCTACTCATATTCTTTAGTAGTTCCCGAAGCTATATCATTGGCACCATCACCTGGTGCACCTCCATCAATCAGAGTATCTGATGTACTAGGATGAGTAGGAGTAGTCGAAGTGTTACCCCAGATCAGATCTTTAAGGTTTAGGTGGGGACGAGCTTTCTTCATGACCCGCAATGCATAAATATATACCTCATTGTAGTAGTTAGAACTTCGATCAATCACTAGTTCATCAAACTCCTTACTGGCGCGATAGTCTTCCAAGTGTTTTTGCAGGCGTTCTCGTAGTCTTGGGAATCAAGAAATTCACGTACTACCTGTTGTCTGCTCTTATTCTCTATGGATGCTGACCTCCTTCTTATGGGCATCTACCATTTTCTTTTCCTTAGCCCTCAGTTGTGACAATTCTGCAGTAAGAGAATCAACACGAGCCGAAACCTTTTCTAAGGACTTAGTTGCTTGATCTTTTATCTTCATTATTTCATCCATTTTCCTGGTTATTTCTTTGCATTTTCTATTCGCCTCGTTACGTTTCTTGGTCTCTTCCTCATACAACCTGGTCGTCCAGTTGAGTTTGTCCTCAAGTTTAGAAATACAAGAGAAATGTAAGTCCTCAGTTTGCTTCAGGTAGTAGTAAAAAGAAACCAATCTGAGGAGTACAATCTCGAACTACTTTTGGACAGCTAGCACCAAAGTCTCAGACACTTAACCAGGTGGTTCCGTAGCAGGGGTCGACTCAGTAGGTTCCTCAGCAGGAGATCTAAGAAGCAGAGTAAGGGTCAGATGAATCCTAATTTTCTTTCCTCCAACAGGTACTGGTGGGAGAGGTGGAGAATATCTCTTCTTTTTCTTTCCTGTGTTATTCGCAAGTTTCGTCCACAGGGTCAAGGATATCAAGATTCATGTCCTTTCTTCATGTTAGTGCTCATTTCCGGACAACATCTGATCTGGTAGTCACTGCACACAAGAAAAACATCTATAATTTATATTCCAAAATAATCAATAAATAAATGTCGGATAGATAAAGAAAGAATGAAACGTGATGAAAGAAATTTTTTCTAAGGATAACCTATAGGACTAAGTTGGTCAAGAGGAGCAAGGCTCAACCCCGCAGAATCCAACACTTGGTCATCGCTCACTACTTTCCAAGTGACTTTTTCTGCGTCCCTAAGGGTCTCAATGGCTTCTCGATCATGGTCTCTCAATTTGACTAACTTGTTAACCTCAAGGCTTCTACTTCAAAATTTCAATACGAAAATTTTCAGTCTGGACTCTTCTCTAATAAGAAGTATTTTTTTCTCCATATCTTCTTTTGGGATTGTGAACCCTCAAGTAAACTCATCTTAGATCTAAAACTAAAGATGATACCGAATACAGTAGACAAAATCCGAAAGTAGTGATTATATAAGGCTAAGGAAGGGATCACTCCCCGAGTTCAGCAGGTGAGAATAAATGCATAAATGCATCCAAAAGACTTGGCAAAAATCTGTACAAATCTGACTTGACAATGAGTCAAGACTTCCAAAAAGAATGGGCGTAATAGAAACCTCAAACCTGCCTCCAATTTAACCAGATAAATAGATACGTAATCCTTGTAATTCAAACAAGGTCTATGCTTTGGTCTCGTTGCCTTGACCTTCATGTCATCAGGAATATGATATTGTTGAAGCCATTTCTCAATCGAATCCACATCGCGCAGGTCTCTGGGAGTAAATGTTCTTGTCTTCATTCGAAGTCTTTTTAATTTTTCCTTAGGGAAGACGAGAGGCATCACCCCTACTTGATTCACCACACTCTACTTCCGTCTCAGCTACTACGTTAGAATTACGGAGTGGCTGTTCCCTGTCACGACCAGGGTATGTGGGCGAAGGTGGCATACCTGTCTACACAGGAGGTAGTGAAAACCACTCCCCCTGCGTTTATATGGTAGAAATGCTAGGGCACCCCTATGCACAGGTTGTTGTGCCTCGTCAGACTCAAGGACATTCCCTATATCAATTATGCCTTTCACACTACCCCAACCGATTTCTTCATCATTGTCAAAAAAATCTAAGGCATCGATGGTTTCGGGTGCAAGGTTATTATTAATATCCTGGTCATCTTCAAAGTCTTGGTCATCATCAATTTCTGCAAGATCATCCCCTACATCATTATCGGAACCACGGTTGACTGGGGAAGCAGAAGTACCCATGTTTGAGGAAGAACCATGGTCGGCCAAGGAGAAGGATGCATCAATGTCATAAGGAAATTCGTGGTTTACTTTGGATGTTATGGAGTTGGAATTTGTTATTGTAGAATTTTTCATGGCATTGTTTTTCTCCATGGTGGGTTTTAAGCCTAAGGATTATACCATTGAAGTGAAATTTTATTTGACCGTGGACTAATTATTTGAAGCTTAGACTTAGACCTTGAAGTGTGTTTAAGTACTATTATTCGTTGGTAGGGATAAAATTATGGCAGGGTACAAAAGTCCTAGTTATATGCAAATTTTATTTTGCAATAAAAAAGAAAATAAGACTACCAAGGAACTTACTTGCGTTGCGTGCGCAAGTCCTTAATTAAGCCAAGAATTGATGCAAAGAAAAGATGACCACTTGTGCAAAGCTTACGGGACCACTTGACATGTATTAAAAAAAAAACGTTAAGGTAAATTTTTCAAATAGATTAAGTTGAAGTAATAATGTAGTAGTATTACTTAGTCACGTGGAAGAGTTGTGGAATAAGATTAATCCAAGAATTTTTCTGGCCGAGGTACTTGTAGTACTATGGTCCTGTGGATAAGCCTAGTAGTTATGAACGTAGACTTGTAGTAGTACCAAAACAACCTAAAATCCTAAAATTATGGGATATTCAAGTAAAGAGTTCCACAACAATAGGGAATTTCGGGAGTTCCACAACAATAATGGAGATGAGTTTCACAGCACTACTCAATAGCAGCAAGGAAGTCCAGAGTAATATGGAATTCTGCAGCAGTACTCCACAGAACTGCTTCATAGCACTACTCCGCAGCAATAAGGAAGTCTGTAGTAGTATTGGTACCAGTGACAGAGAAATTTCAATGATATTTTACTCCAAGAAAAGTTTTATATATAAATTTATGCCTTGCTCAGGTACACTCCAATGTAATTAAATTTTTTTTTTCTACTCCAGTAGATAAAATTTTTTAAATAATTCTCAAATAAATATTAAAAAATATTTTTCTCCCTAAAAATAATTTTCTAAGTCTTGAAATTAGCTCCGGTCAATACTATGGCTCCGGCTAGGGTGCGAACACAGCATCAAATGCTCGGCACTCTCAACTCGAAAAGTTTCAACTTGAGACCGAGGGGCAAATGATGATGTCAAAATAATACACCCAATGACAATATTACACGTTACTCCAATCCCGGGTCTACTAAAGGTATTTTAGTAATTTTACCCATCTGGTTCAAATATACCCGAATGGGTCAAGTATTATTTATTCAACCCGCGGATCAATCCGACCCACCAGTTTCAGGTATAAATATTAACGTGACAGGTCAGATTCAATTAATTACTTTTCTAATTATTCAACATCTGAATTCTTGTTGAATTTTACTCTCTAGTTTAAGTACTAACTTGAGTGTCGAAACGTATTCCGGGGGACAAAGCCCCGCTCATTTTATTTTCAAGTGATCCGAACGTGGGTACTACGCGTGTGCCCAACTTTCACTTTGGACGATACCACACAAGGGCTAACTCTAACTCAAATTTTTCGTATCAACAATACTCATAGATTGTGTTTGATAAATTACTATAAAAATTATTTTATGAAAATCAAATTTTAAAAAAATACTCACTTTCATGTCCCAATCAAGGGAAATGACATATAAACTATAGCCAAGTTTCGAACTCGCCACGGAGGCTAAAAATGCTTGCGCCAACCAACCCAGCTACTGCTTGCTTCTAGTATTTAGCTTTTTGGTTACTTCTTTTATACTTTTTATATGCCTTTAATTCATTTTTTTTGTTTTTTTTTTTGGCTTTCTTTTTCAAATAAAATGGCTAATATAATATAACATTATGACAACTTTACTTTTCAAAAATAAATTGAAAGCTTTTTAAAACAATAAAAAAAGATTTATTTTTTAAAAGAACTTTTGAAGACATAAATTACCAAATCATGACAAATTTTATGTTTTTTTACAACAAGAAAGTACTCTCGTAATACTACATAGTTAAAGTTTTGTAAATTAGATATATAATAAGAACCTAAACAAATAGACATATTTTATATGAAAATACTGTGACAACAAAGTAATCCTCTAATAAATGATGAAAATATAATTTTTATACATTTTTTTGTGTGTGGATTATATATCTCATATTAACTATACTTATAACTATATATGTACAAAAACTTAAATTAAATATTCCATGTAAATTTTCTTGTAATTTTTATGCATTTGTTTATATATCATTATATACCTTATTATGACTATAACTATTATTAAATTACATATGTACAAGAATTTAAAGTTAACTATTCCAATATATTTCTTGTTGTTTTTAAAGAAAATAATTATTACAGAATTCATTTATAACTAATTGAAAATTTGATACAACATATTTAATCAATATGTTCATTATATGTATTGTATATAATAATTTGAAAATATTATATACTAAAAAAATAATATATTTTAATAACGAATCGGTTGAACCAGTGACCCACTGGTTGAACCAGTAACCCGTTGATTCACCTGTTTTGCTGGGTTCTTTCCCGAACCGGGTTTAATAATTATGATATAAACAATAGTGAGATTTATGATTTTCATTCCGATTTTGATTCCTAAATACGAACTAAATATCTCCTTAATTTAGCTATAAATTGCTTCAAAGAAATCATGCGAAGATGAAATCAATGGTGGATTACAAATACCTATCTTTTCAAATACGCATATTTTTTGTTACATGGTAGTAGTAAAAAAATGAAAAATAGCTACAAATGGTACCGTAAGGATGAAAAAGGGAGAGGAAGAAGAGTTCTTGGCGGAAAAAAAAAAATGAGGGTCCTTCACCGATTGTATGTGATTTCGCTTGTATTAAATTACTCATCTTTGCAGTGTATGTAAATAAGATGCCAATTTTTTTGTCATAATTAGGTGCAATGAGATAAAGTAAACAACAAATACATTGAATATGTTAGACTTTAACGAATTTCAATATTAAATATTTAAATATAATTATAAAATAGAATTATGTACCGTTGTAAGAAACGTCTACAAATATTATGAGTATATTCAACAAATACATTGAATATGGCAGAATTAAGAAGATGCCCAGAAGCATTATGATGATATTCAACACTATAAATTGCCTTGTTCTGTTATAGGATATTAGTCTGAATAAAGTAATACGGGACTAATATATTTCAGAATAATCACACAATTAGATTGGAGTTGATACACTCTTAATTAACAAAGATTTGACACTTTCCTAGGCTTATATTTGGAATCAAAAGTGTTTTTGAGAAAGAAGACTTCAATAACAAAACAAACTCGGGAGAGTTTAATTTGAGGTAGGTGCCCCATGAATGAAACTAGCTTGGACAAAATGGAGCAAAAAGGAATCTCTCAAAAACTTTAATAATAAATGTTTTACTTTCTTGAAATTCAATATATAAAACATATCAACGACAAGGAACTCACGTCTGTTTCTCTCCTTTATTGCACAATCATTTGGAAATAATGCATGGTGGTTATTGGCAATACATAAACATAAATGCAAAGAAACCACTAATTTATTAGAGATGAAGATTCATTATTGATCATACAAGGAATGGTCTACCAATAGAATGTATTTATGTGACATGTAATTAATAGATCATTAAGGACATAAATGTAAATCTTACTTTTAGGGTGTAATTGGTGTTTAACTACTTAAATTGTAATTAAGAAAAGAAATGCGTTCAACTTCTTGTAAAAAAATTAAATACTACAAAAACAGCATTTGAAAGTTTAAACTAGTCTGTTGCAGTGGTAGGAAAAGATTGATTTATTTTAACAATTTAGACAACCCTCCAATTTGTTATTTTCTACTATTTTCACCGCATTGTATTTAAAACATTAAAAATTGATTATTCGGAGGATATTTAGAAACGTACAAATCCCAAAACAAGAAAAATCTTGATAATGATGGGAGTTCAAAGCTCTTAACATTTTGGAAAGCATTAAAATACGAGTTACTAGAAATCAATGGTGGTTCAGTTGATCAGTGTTCTGCAGAGTTGCGGACATAACCATTAATTCTTGATCATTGTAGGAACCAATTTTAGTGCTGATCTTTTCCTAGTAGCAAGTCCGAAAATCTCTGTAAGATCAACATCATCTGCTCCAACCCCTTGAGGCAATTTCCAGTCAAAATGATACAGTAAACGGGCTAGCGAAATCTCAACACTTGCCAACCCAAAGGAGAAACCAGGGCAACCTCTTCTTCCACCTCCAAATGGCAAAAACCTGAAAAGTTGACCCTTAAAATCAATGCCATCCTCTTTCCCCACAAACCTTTCAGGATTGTATTCCAAAAAAAATTTATAGTGGCCAGTACTCCCAAGAGCTGTTTGTGCGGATCAAAACTAGATGTCTATACGGTATTTCATACTTATCAATCGTACATTTGGCAAGAGATTCGCGTGGAACGAGAAGAGGGACTGGTGGATGAAGTCTCATGGTTTCTTTGATCACAGCTCTCAAGTAATGAAGATGCTGAAGGTCAGTTTCTTCTACTTTTCCTTTGCTTGCTGCAATTTGCCTTACTTCTTCTTGTGCTCTTTTCATTATATTAGGATGCCTTGCCAGTTCTGTCATTGTCCACTCTAATGTTGCTGATGTTGTATCTGTCCCAGCTACAAACATGTCCTATTTGATATCCAAACATTAACTATCACTTCTAATTAGTTGCCATCATCACTCACTGTATTTGGTTTTTTTTTTCCCTAGAAAAATTCATACACAGCATGTACAGAAATTTTATCACCCAACATTAAAATGCTCCTTAATTATAATATAGTTCCCTTGTGCGAAATATCTTGTTAATTTTAAAAATTTGTATTGTTTAACATTTTCAAATATCTTAAGGCAGTTTTTATTCTCTAAAAGTCAAGTCCGTTATCCTTCAGGACATCCATTTGTCAATTGTCATCATTATAGACAGTTTTAAAGTCCAACAATATTTCGTATCTTCTTTTTAATCACGTCTAAATCCTAAAACTTTCAATTAAGAGTATAATTATTCCTCCGTGTTATTTTATTTGATATGATCAATCCGGTATACAATTTAAGAGAAGTTGATAGTTGACCAACTAATAATACACTTTTTTTCATTATTGTTCCTATATTCAAATTCAAAATTTGTTAGTTGGTGTTGAAATTTTAAGATTTGAAATGGTTTGTAAAATTAATTAATACTATAAC
This sequence comes from Cinchona pubescens, assembly GCA_025175665.1. Lineage (NCBI taxonomy): Eukaryota > Viridiplantae > Streptophyta > Magnoliopsida > Gentianales > Rubiaceae > Cinchona > Cinchona pubescens. The sequence goes on from JANKKI010000141.1 coordinate 2,185,267, forward strand.
ATGACTTTAATGTCATTTTTAGCGATGTATGAAGGGTAAAATAGATAAATTAGTATTTGTTTAATTACTTTTTAAGAAATAATAAATAATTTAAGATAAAAAAATATAATAACAATTAATAAAATAAAACGGAGAGTATTTTTTAAACAATTATTTAGTCGGCATTTTGTCCTGTAGTATAGTACAAGGAAGTGACCGTTCCTTACCTGCCGAAGACATGAGTAAGAACTCTTGCATAAGTTCCACGTTTCTCCGTACGTTACATATGTTGTCATAAAACTACTTAGCATTAATTCAACATCAAAAATTCCAATCATTACTTATAATAACTGCATAATTAAATTGTAAATTATAATTTAGGATGAGTTTAGTTTATGAATATGAAAATAAAGAATAACAATTAATATTAATGATATTTATAGATATTTATCATTTTATAATAATAAAAATATTAAAAAATATTAATTTGTATTTTTCACATTAATTTTAAATTTATTAATTTATTAAAATTTTAATTTTTTATTCAAATAAAAAAAAATAATATAAATTTATAATCCTATTCTGATTTCGATTTTCAGAATACAAACGAAAAACCTCTTCAATTTTCCAATAGGCAGTATAATTAAAAATATATATATATTTATAATGACGTACCAGAACAAGAGCTTTGAGATTATCATCGGTAATAGGAACTTCAAGATCTTCTTGCTTTTGAACTCTGAGCAAAACATCCACAAAATCTTCTTTCTCCGAAGCGACGCCGCTTGAACCTGTATGCTCTATCTTTCTCAAATGCTCATTAATTATTTCATCACAAACCATTCTCAAATCCTTCAAATTATTCATCAACCTTCTCTTCATCCCACTCACTGAGTTAACCCACTTCCAACTCGGAAAAAAGTCTCCGATGCAAAACCCAGCTAGCAAAGCCTGCGTTTCCGTCAAGACTCGGACCAACTCGTTCCTCTTCCCTCCTTCATGACTCACCGCGTCCATAAACCTCTTCCCGAATGCCACGCGGCAGAGGATGTCGTTCGCGAGTTTGAAGAACAACTCGCTCACGTCCATTTCCGAGTTTGCATGAGCGGACTCGGAAACGGTGCGTAACGTGCGATTCCTCACTTCCTCATCTCGAACGAGTTGGAACGAGTTGACGCGTTTCGAATTCAGTAACTCGGTGACGCAGACCTTTCTCGCTTGCCGCCAGTAAGGGCCGTAAGGGGAGAAAGTGACGTCGGAGCAGCCGAATGAGAGGTACTGAGCGGCAATGAGTTGGGGCCGATTCGCCATTATGTGATCGTGAGTTTTGAGAACGAGTTCGGCGAGTTTAGCCGACGAGATAACCACGGTGGGGACTTGACCGAGTTGCAGGTAGATGATTGGGCCGAGTTTTTCAGCGAGTTGAGCCATGTCAACGTGGGGCATGTCTCTGAGGAGGTGTAGGTGACCGATGATGGGGAGTTTTGAGGGTGACGGTGGTAGAGTCACAGGCTGTGACCGAGTCCGTGCATCAATTTTGCAACAATAGTAGTAACAAAAGGTAGCAAAAGAGAGAAAAAAGATGCAGAGGATTTCAACTGTAAAATTCTCCATTTTATTTTTGCTATGATAATTTTTTTTTGTGTCCCTTTAATATGGTTTATATGTAGTTAATATGAGAAGTGATGAGAAATGAAGAAAATATATACAAAATTTTAATACTAGAAACCATATATGGATTTGGAAGTGAGAAATGGAAAAAACTCTGAACTTAGAAAGTATTACTATGAAAGCTTTCGAAATTGGAATGCATAGGTTAGAAAGGAGAGTCCTGCCAAATTTGATTTATTTATAACACATTTTTCAATGTGTAATAAAAATATAATATAACAAGATTTCGTGTGTTAACAAGATTTCGTGTGTAAACAAAAGCTGCACCATATGTATATTTTAGTCGAGATGTAACATTAACGAAATTATTTTATTGTGTATTTAAATTTATATAGTATAAATTTTAAAATATTTGTATAAATTTTTAAAGTAACGAAAAAATTTATAAATAGAGAAATTATAGAATTTTTTTATATTTTATTTATATAGCTTTATATTTGTATTTTTCCTTACTACGAAATGAAAGGTTTTTTTATATTAATTTTTGCTGGTTTTCAAAAATTATATTATTACTTAGTTTAATTAAGACACAGTGTGATAAAATACAATCATGCATGATGTGACTTCTAAATATTAGGTGCACGCGGTTCACCTAACCCTAAATATTGTTTTTATAGTGATTTATTTAGATGCATAAGTACACTTCAAATTAATTAATCTTAAAAAGTCGCATCAGTCACAATTTATGTGTTTATGTAAGTAATTCTTTTTTTATGTGTCGGTTGGCCTATCATAATCAGTAAAAAGAGAGGTAATCTATAATTTTTTAAAAAAAATTTCTTTAATAAAAACAAAATTATAATTTGTTTCCTTTATTGTTCTATGATTTTGTAAGATTAAATTTGCAACAAAATATTATGTCGGATTTGATCCAAAATATGAACTTTCAGCTTATCCATCGCGTATCTATCCCAACGCTCATCAACTTTGTGATTCAAGTCTTATTATAGTTCTTGGATTTTTGTACATAAAAATGGACAGTTGAGGAGAAGCATGAGTAGAAGACGAAGTTTTAAATTGAAAAAAAAAATTTGTTATTCATTTTATATTATAAACTTTTAAATAATTAAAAAATAGTAAATTTTTTTATTTTTTAACAATTTCAACGACTCTCATACTTATTCTACATTACGAACTGAGTACTCGTAACCTACTCTTAAAATTGATAGTTTTAGGCCAACTTCTCAATCCACTAACAAAGACTCAAGTCAAATATTGTGTGTCGTTTTTTTTTTTTTTTTGGGAAACAGAAGATCTTTCATATCATTTAACCTAGGGGAAGCACAATCTAACATACTATTGTCAGTGTTAAGATTGGTATTATTCTGAATGGACTAGTCCCGTATTCCTTTATTCAAATACCTATTCGGTACATCGCTAAAAAATAGGAGAGTCTCGGTTATACACCGAAAATCGGTAAAAACCTGGAACCGGTAAAAAATTGATTTTTTAAATTTCAGAATAAAAAATGATTTAAATAAAGAGAAAAATTAGATAAAAATCGTGAAAATAAACTCCAAAATAGCAAAACATTGAACACACCAAAGACTAAACTATTTTTCCGGTTTTTTTTTTTCATCTTTTTTATACTTATTTTTGTATAAATTTCACTTTTCTTATTAGAAATTTGATTAGTAATTTTGGGTATTAGGACTATAATTATCCAAAATTTGTGTTTCACTTATATTTTAGATTTTATATAAATATATTTTAGGTCATTTTAAATTATATCACACTTTTGTAAATAAAAAATAAAAAAAATAAAAAAATCTTAATTAGTGAACCGGTCGGACCGAGAACCGGACATGCCACCAGTTTAATGGCCTGTCCGATTTTCAAAACATTGACTACTGTGTGATAATGCATTGCCTTGTTTACCCTGTTTTAGAAGGTAACGCAAATATACATTTGTTTATTATACACATCTATGTTTAATCAAAGATAAAATCTATATCAATAATGTTTTAGGAAGTAAATCTATATCAGTAATTAGATATAACATGGCAAGTGTACTTTAAGCGGTAAAACTTTCTCACCTATTAGTTATGAGTTTGATTGACCATAGAGTTAGAGAGAGATATTCGTTTTTTTTTTTTTTTTTAAATGCATAATTACAAAAAAGAATGATGGGTCAAAAATTAAATAGAGAAAAAATCTATAGGAAATTATTTTGTAAGTTGGGAAGTGGTAATTTCAAGAGTTTAGGCCCTTGGGTTGTCTTTGATTTGTAAAAATAGACCCAAAAAAAAAAACACACACACCCCTAGATTGAGTTTCTCACGCTGCAAGGTCCAGCAAAAACCAAGGCATTGGCTACAAGCCCACAATGTAACATTGGACTACAAAATGGAGCTGGGTTGCAATTGGTAAACATGATGGGTTTTTTAATATAATTGTACTTGGGTTGATAGTGCCCAGTAGGCCCAGATCATTGTCATTTCAATTTTTTGGAAGCATCTTTAAAATGGATTCATCATTACCAAGCTTTATATATGCCGATCCATCCAGAATACTTCATAAATCTCCTGATTTACTGGTCTGTGTAATGAAGGAAAAAGCCCTATGTTAATGAGTTTAAAATTGAAAATACCATCAACGGTTTAAAGCAGTAGAAAGATGTATATAAGTGGAGTCCAGGCCCAAACCCTTTCTTGTGTTAATATATTTGACTGACTGACCGTTGGTTTTTACTAGATGATGAACTCTTAAGAGTTGATTGGTTTACGGGTATGAAGGGAATGAATAATGATACACATAGATTGTGTTCACTAAATCATTATAAGAATCATTGTATAGAAATGAAAGCGTAAAAAAATAGTCACTTTCATGCCTCATTTATGACTTGGGGTTCAAATTTATTAATTTATAAATATAATGAAACTTATTTTTTTGTTCAAATCAAATAATTAAGGGGAAAGAATATATAAACAATAGTGCAATTTATGATTTTCATTTCGATTCTGATTCTCAAATACGAACTAAACATCTCTTTAATTTAACTATAAATTGCTTCAAAGAAATCATGCGAAGATGAAATAGAATGTTGGATTACAAATACCTATTGTTTTAAATTCGCATATTTTTTATTACATGATAGTAGTACAAAAACGAAAAATAGCTAACCATGAAAAAGGGAAAGGAAGAAGAGTTCTTGGGGGAAAAAAAAAATGAGGCTCCTTCACCGAGTGTATTTGATTTTGTTTGTATTAAATTACTCATGATCTTTGTAGTGTATGTATATAAGACACCAACTTTTTGTCATAATTAGGTGTAATGAGATAAAGTAAATAACAAATACATTGAATATATCAGACTTGAACGGATTTCAATATTAAATATTTAAATATGATTGTAAAATAGAATTCTATACCCCTACAAGAGACAATGTCTAAAAATATTTTGAGGATATTCAACAAATACATTGAATATGGCAGAATTAAGAAGATGCCCCGAAGCATTATGTTGATATTCAACACTATAAATTGACTTGTTCTGTTATAAGATATTATTTTGAAAAATTTTACAATTTCTTTTTAGGGAATCAATTTCAGTATTTATATTTTAAATGATTGTATAATACAACACCATGTATTTAAAAATTTGTACTGTATAAATTTTTAAAACCAAAAAAATAATTTCCTCAAAGAGAGTATATAATTTTTCAATTTGAATAAAGGAATACGGGACTAGTACATTCAGAATAATCACACAATTAGATTTGAAATGATACACTCAGAATTAACAAAGATTTGAAACTGTCATAGGCATATATTTGGAATCAAATGTAAAGAAGACTTTAATAACAAAACAAACTCAAGAGAGTTTAATTTGAGGTGCCCCACGAATGAAACTAGCTAGGAAAAATTGGACCAAAAAGGAATCTCTCAAAAAACTTTAATAATTAATGTTTTACTTTCTTGAAATTCAATATATAAAATATGTCAACGATAAGGAACTCACAACTGTTTCTCTCCTTTCTTGCACAATCATTTGGAAATAATGCATGGTGCTTATTGGTAGTAATACATAAAAATAAATACAAAGAAACCACTAAATTTATTAGATATGAAAATTGATTGTTGATGATATAGGTAATGGTCCGCCAATAGAATGTATTTACCTGACACGTAAATAATTTATTAAAGACATAATTGTAAATCTTACTTTTAAAATTAGTTCATTATGTAAAGTCAGTTCAGTGAATAACAAGTCGATTAAAGAGTCCAAACCCTGACTTTAACTGACCGATACCTATACATTAAGATTTACACCTCCTATGTATTCATTCGAACCTCATTAATACAAACTCATTAGCTCTCTAATTTTAACTTTCATCAATTATTTTGTTCTCTTAATTATATATCTTCAAGAAGTTTATAAACGAGTACAAACTTTCTTCTATGCCTTAGCTGGCAGAATCTTTGCTTCACCTTATAAGCACATTTTTCTGGCTGCAGCCTCCTAAACTTTAGTGCATTATAGTAGTTCTTAAGAATGGGAAGGCAGCCTTGCTGTGATAAGGTAGGGCTTAAAAGAGGACACTGGACTATTGAAGAAGGTGCATAATAAGCTAATGAATTTCATCCTAAATAATGGGATACAATGCTGGAGACTTGTTCCAAAACTGGCAGGTAAATATTACTAACTGATAATCTTGATTCATGGTATTTCTGTGTGTTTGATTAGGATGCGATTAGCGAAAAATTAGTGTTTAGTAGAGGGCTAAATTTATGATTTAATTGCATTTGAGGTAATGTAGGTTTGATGAGGTGTGGGAAGAGCTGTAGATTAAGGTGGATAAATTATCTCAGGCCTGATCTCAAAAGAGGAGCTTGGACACAAGCAGAGGAAGATATGATCATTCAACTTCACTCTCAGTTAGGAAACAGGTAAGTACTATTACAGAAAATCATAAAACTGACTTTTTCCAGTGTCACACAGTTGATAACTATGCATAAAAATATTCTTAAAGTTGGCCTCACCATGTTTTTTCACTACTTGTTTAGCTTTTGTACAGTTTCTATTGCACTATCTTAAATGTCTTTCACTACTAATTCTTCTTTCAATTTAGTTTCTTTGTTCATAATGCAAATTATTCATGATGTTTTTGGTGAATTTTTTTTTTTTTCAGACTAGCAATTTTCGATTGCATTGAACATTAATTTTGTAATATATCAAAATTGCCTTTGCAGGTGGTCCAAAATAGCTGCACATTTTCCTGGACGTACAGATAATGAAATAAAAAACCACTGGAATACCAAGATCAAGAAGAAGTTGAAATGCCTTGGATTAGGCCCTCTGACCCACAAGCCAAATAATCAATCTGATAATTCTGCCATAAAAACAGAAGAAATTCGTGAATATAATAGCTCGTCACAAGAACAAGAGATCGTCAAGGAGCTGGATTTGCAAGACTTTCAAATGCAACAAAATGGCCAAAATCTCAATACCAGCTTAGATGAGCAAAAGAGCACCGAAACATCCAGTTCTAGTTTAGATGAGGAAAATAAATTACTTTGTATTTTGGATGAGATAAAAGAATTTCCAAAAATGGAGGAGTCGTTAGGAATCAACAGGATACACAGCCTTTGGATATTTCCTATATTGGAGTCAATAATGACTTTCAGATGGAAGATCCTTTCCAGAATTGGATCAATAGCCCATTTCAATGGGAAATTTTTAGGTCTTTAGGAGATAATTTCCTTTGAAAAATTTTTGAAATCAACAGTTCTTGTCACTTGTGAATCATATATTGTACATCACTTGCTTTTGGAGCTGCACCTAATAGGCCTTTATTTCTTAAAGATAATTTACAATAGATTTTCACTTTATCTCTTGATTACTCGAATCCATACCATTTTGTCTGATGTGTATTTTAGTCAAAGAAAGAGTTCAAAAGGAATCGACATTTCAATTATTATATCCACTCAATAAACTAACTAGAGACAATAAAAAGATACATGATCTCCTGTTTCAATTCCAACAACAAATGAAATTCTCATAGTATTAAGTTTTAACGTCTTGTAAAAAGTTATAAAATTAAATTTTTGAAATTGAAAAAATCAATCTTAGAAAATGGTAGGTGTAGGATTGCTTTTGAAGATAACTTTTAGTTTATTTAAATACATAATGAATTAATATAAATATTTTTTTCAAGTTTTGCTAGGGGTGTTCATGGACCGGGTACCCGGTCTATGAGCATGTGGAGTGATCCGAATCGATTTTATAGGTTCACTAATTTTTTGAATCGTATCCGGTCCACACATTTTGGGTAACTGGATGACCGGTTACCCGATTGAAGCGGTTCAAAACTCGCGGGTACCCGAATCGATGTGACCAAAAAAAAAAACAAAAACTTCCCCAAAAATCCCAAAATTTAAATGTTCATATCGAGTCAACTTTATGTACTTATAAAATAAAATAAAATCCCTTTTCCAATTATAGGCAATTTATTACAAGCAAATACAACTAACTACAATAAAATTATCAATTTTATAAAATTCATTTTCCAAACTGAAATTATAATTTAGACAAAATATCCTTTTTCTCTTAAATTATCAAATATTCCTTTAGGCAAAAAAAGAAAAAAAAAAGTAACTCAATCATGCATATGCACATAACAGGAAGAAAAAAAAAAAACTTACTATCAAAATAAATTATCAAATATCCTTTTAAGCAAATTATCAAAAAAAAAAAAATTGAATTATCAAATATCCCTTTAAGCAAATTTACAAATACAAAATAAATCAATAATCTATGAACATATGAATAGAAAAATTTAGTCATATTTGGTGAAATTATACAATTTTCCTTGATTATGGACAGGTTCGGATAACCGATGGTTCACCAAAGAGTGAACCGATACCCGAACCGGTTTGTATGTAGATCGGTTCACTTTCCGAACGGGTTGTTTGACCCGATTCGGATACCCTTCTTTTACGGTTTGGAATGAACCGATTTCATCGATCTTTTGGATCAACGGATTATTTTGAACACCTCGAAGTTTTGTTCACAAATTTTTTTAAAAAGACTATTTTTCAATTTTAGAAAAATTATAAGCGGCTTTAAGCGGTTGAGAACAAGCCTTAGAGAATAGAAAGAGTCACAGCAGCATCGCACGCAGCAACTAATGTGGTGAAGGCCCATTAGTATTCCCGTATTGGGCAAACAATAGGCTGATCTTACCCACCCGGCCCTGACTATGGAACCTAACAGCCCATAGTATTAGGCCCAATTACATAAACTAAACGGGCCCTTGAGGCGCATATGTGCCTCCAGTAATGAAAGATGGGCTTCAATAAAATGGTTGGAGACATCATCCGTTGTTAATTGGAGCTTACAATCAGAAAGTAGGCCTTATTTGTTTTTTCCTTTCTTAAAAACGAAATTAGGAGACAATTATATATGTTTATTAAGTTTTCATAACATAATCGATAAATGTGGAATGTATAAATCGGATCCTTAATATCAATTATCTAATGTAACTCGGTGTCATCCACGATGGATTAACACGTGAAAATTTTTGACAATTGAGTGCTGAATAATATGTTGAAGAATTTAAAAAACAGGATTAATTATATTTTACATTCTTAAATTATTCTGTTTTTGCATTTAGTTACGTCAAAAATAGCAATTTTTACAATCAACTATCACTAACTCCTAAATTTTTGCACATTGCACTAATTACTTAATGGTAAATAAAAAATGACTTATGTATCCCTAATACTTTAAGCAATTGCGATTCTTCTTGTGATCTTTAGGAGATGAAGGAAATCTAAGAATCAGAAGTTGAGTACCAACAACATTTATTTCGTGATTATGTATCGGATAATGATTTCCTATCGTTGTCTCCATCAAAAAGTGTGATTTTTCTCTAGCAAAACTAACTAGAAATGTAGATGAATGACCTATAATTTAATGATTTTCGCAAGACATTTCACTTTTTTCAATTTGAGCTGGCAAGTTAAAATGATGAGTTGCAAAATCTAAAGGTCTAGAGAAAAAACTAAGGTTTGTCCCTAAACTCATGAGTTTCATTAAACTTAAATTGAACCCAAATTAAGATCCGGATTTGTTTATGAGAATCAAAAGTGTTGTACTAGTGCATGGCGTATGGTTGAAAATTAGGGATATTTTCGAAAGTTGAGTAAATTAGTGGAACTACATGGGTCATTTTATAGTCTATCTTTGAGTATTTGGTTCAATGTATAAAATTTAAAAGTTAGAAATAGTTGATTACCAAAACTTATTCCTTAAGATACAAAGTGCAAAAATAAGACAATTTATAGGTGCAAAGTGCAATTAACCCAAAAAATAAAGTAGTTATAATTTTATATACACGTTACAACAAAACTATACCTATCGTTTATTCCAAAAAAAAAAAAAAAGTCACAAGAATGTGTCATTAAATTTGAAAAAAAAATAATAAAAGCATCTATAATTAAAAATTAGTGATTTATTATAATTTTATCGTGTAAAATAATTTTAATAAATAACTCTAAATTTATAATTTTATAAATTATTTTCAGAATACATATACACTAGTCATTGTCATTTGTCAAGAGCGGAATCCGTTAATGCACAGCTGGTTTGGTGAAGCTTATGAAGGACAAATAAAAGAGATTTACAGAGCATTATTGTAAAATCAAAATTAAAATAAAGGAAAACTAGCCGTTAATGCCACCGCTCTTGCCTCATCTCAAGCCCTTCAATTGAAAACTGATAAGCCTCACCATTCCACTCACCTCACAAGACAGAAAGACACACACAGTAACGGTGAGAATTCACGTAAAGAAACAAACTTTAGAGCCTTTTGATTCTCCTCTGTTTGGGTATCCAATAGGCCTACTTTAGGTGGATTCAAAGTTTAGAATTTTAAATTCTGGTGTTCCAAACAACCCTTTATTCAAGACAAAGGGGAGAGATCAGAGAACTGAAAAGTGGCTTTTTTTTTTTTTTTTTTTTTTCTGGGTTTTTTTAAAGTCTCCTCCTTTACTGTAAATCAGGCATGGGTGAATCTTCAGCTTGTCTTCTTAGATCATTTTCTCAGCCATCTCCAACTTCACAGGAATCTGCTGAGGTCTAATTCAAGAAACCATCTTCTTTTTTTTATTTGTATTATTTATTTTCTGTTATGAATTGTAATGATATTTAAGGAAATTTCAAGTCTTCTTTTTCAAGAATTAATCTGTTTTTTTGGGTTAAGTGCATTAATTTTATGATTGGATTCTTGAATCTTGATTTTATTGTGTTGCCTTCTGAATTTACCAAATCTTTGTTGTATGTTATATTTCTAATAGATTTTTTTAGTGTTAATCAATAATCAACATTAATAGGCTTTTTTTTTTTTAGTCAAGTGCACTAATTTTATGATGGAATTCTTGATCGCGTTTTGTTGCCTTTTGAATTTACTAATTATGTGTTATATGCTGCATTTGTAATTGATGTTTAGTATACTCTTAGTCAATAGGGATTAAGGAATATAGTTTAGTTTTTTAATTACTGCATATGATCCTAATACTTAGGGGAGGGGTTAATATGCCTAATGCATTTGGATTATGAAGTATTCCGTGGATCTTTGTTTTCATGGTTAAATTGTTCAGTCCTGTTCTCCTTTTGATAACACTGAATTCAGAAAGTAATTTTTGTGGAAAATAATCTTGATTTTCTGAGCCTTTTGTATGCACTGCAAGATGAACATGTCATGTTTGTTTACAGTTCTTTATGATTCTGCAACTGCAGCTGTGGCAGTAGTTAGCTGATTGTGCTTCATATAGCACCTAGGTGAAAAATGTAAAGTGTATGTATCGTGTAATTGTTTTTCCATTTTCTAGTAAACCTCAAAGTAACTGATTTGGCAATTAATACATTCATCTCAATAATTGTTCTCTTGTTAGTGCAATCAAAATTGAGCTGATTGTATCAACATGTCTTGTACATGAAATTCTTGAAATGGATTGGTTAGGATTTTAGAAATTTATTACTTGAAAATAAAGCTAGTCTGTACATCTGGTTGCAGGGTGATCCTATTCGCCGCGCCCTCACGTCATCAGTTTCATTTGGGAGATTCGTATCTGAATCATTGGCCTGGGAAAAATGGTCATCTTTCAGTCAAAATCGCTACTTGGAAGAAGCTGAGAAGTATTCAAAACCTGGTGGTTCTTTCTGTTGCTGAGAAGAAAGCATACTTTGAAGCCCACTACAAGAAAATTGCAGCCAAAAAAGCTGCTGCATTGCTTGAGCAACAAAATGCAGTGGTTGACAATATCCCTGTGGTGAATATGACCAATGGGAATGAAGATAATTCTCCTATATATATGGAGCCAGCACAAGAATGTGAGCATGTCAAGACTGAAGAGATGCCGGGAGAAAATACCCTCAACTCAGATTTTGTCTTCTGTGATGATGCAAATCAGCGAAGTCTTCCTAAAGAAACGACTATGGAAAGTACCCAAACTGAGGGAGTAGAACAAGCAAGAGAACATTCTATGGTTTCAGAAAACCAAGTCGAATTATCAAATCAACTTCAAGATGCTGTGAACATTCATGATAACCAAGAGGTGAAGACACGCTCTAAGTTAGCTGTGCTACTCTTAATAGCTTCTTGTTACGTGCTCAATTAGCTTATTTGCCTTGTTCAATAGCTGACTTTAGTCTTTCAGGGTGCTTCTACCTTGGGAGATTCAGCTTCCTCAGAGAAGAAAGAAACTGCATCTTCTTCTGCAAAGTCATCAAAACAAGTTCATGAACCAAAGATTCGATCATCTGTCAAGCCAAAAGTTCCTATTTATCCGAAGCAGGTTCATGCTACCAGTCCCTTCAATAAGACAGCAAGTCAATCTATGGAAAAGAAGATATCTACTCCGAAATCACTTCATATGTCAATAGATTTTACTTCCAATAAAACGTCATCTCCAGTATCCCAGAAGCTTGTTGATTCTAGACTATTCAAACCTGTTACCAGGACATCTAAAGAGAGATCAAATCAGCAAACTCTAATTAAGGTGCATAGTTTTCCAGTAGTCTTCCAATTATGTTTCTGGCTACACAATTCAGTTTGAATCTTTGATATTTATTTTCTTTCTTTTCTTTGAAGTGCAGGCATCTATGGATGGAATTTCGAAGCATGTCTCAGTTGTTCCTCAACCGGAGAAGAGAACGTAATGAGTATGTATAAATTCCAGAAAAAGAACAAATAATTCAAAGATTTAAAAGTAACCCCTACTTTGTACATTTAGATTATTGAGTGCCTTTTCTTAATTCACTCTTAACAGGACTAAAACTCTGCTGGATCACTCAATCTCTCAAAGTGCTTCAAAAGACAGGACATCAAAAACCCCAATAATGCAGCAGTAAGCATTATTTGCTTAGTATCTTTTCTCCCTTTCTTTATCTTGAATGGTTTAGTTTTCTTTGACCTAGGCAAAGAGTCTATGATTTCTCCTAGATGTCTGTGTTTAAAAACAATTCAATCCTCTATAGCATGTTTGATAGAAAGTGCGATATGAATTATATGAAGCCCTGCTATACCTTTAGTAAGAGTTCTTATATTTTGTTCTCAAACTGTTCACAGCACCTCAAAATCTAAAGTTACATGCAGAAGCAGAGTCCAATCTCCAATTGTATCTTCTTCCTTCAGCTTAAGGAGTGAAGAAAGGGCTGCTAAGCTAGATGTAAAGAGGTAAAGTCTTAGACAGTTTCAACTTTCTCTTCCCTGTAACTCAAGTTCACTCACTGTTCTACTTTTTCTGATTGATGCTCATCTGTTTGCTTGCTATTTTAGTTCTTCCAGAAGCTAGAGCAGAAACTGAATACAAAGGACACCGAAAACGAACAGCACCAATCTAAACAGAAGCTAGAGCAGAAACTGAATACAAAGGACACCGAAAACGAACAGCACCAATCTAAACAGAAGGTTCTGTGTACTGAGGTACCTGATTATTGAAATGCTTCAAGGGATTCAGATGCAAAACTATCATTATTGTTCTTTCTCAATGAGTCCAAGAATCATATGCAAGGCGGATAATCAAAAATTAGTTTTTGTTTTTTTTGATAAATTGTCTTTGCTTATTAGACATTTTTGAGAGAGTAATATTAAATCTTGAGTAGAAGACAATGGAACTGCACTCTTTTTCCTTTGCAGGGGAAAGCAAAAGATGAATCCAAAGATGTGCGTACACAGTCTGTTTCCTCTAAAGCTGAAGCAAATGCTGACATCCCTTTCGGAAAAAAATCAGCAAGTATTGCCGTGAAGAAGGTAATTATGTTTTAATCCACAAGAGCAGTTGTTGGATGTTGTTTATGTGGAAAAAAATCCAATCACTCAAAATTCAAGTGCTCTGATTTTTCTATGTGCTTTGTGGGTGTAGTTAAGTACCTAACAGGTGCACTTGTAACATTTTTGCAGATCTCAATGCTATCCTGCTCTCCAAAAATTGAAAGGAAGCAATCATCTGAAATGCAGGATTACAATTCTAGACCACCCTGGAAACTCTCCACGAAGACTGATAACTTCAGAGATATCATGGGAAAGAATCTTCGGCCTCCACTCCATTCTGCCAAATTGGTTCCAAAGAAAAATATGCACGAGAACACTTCTCCTAATATCCAGCTTTAAGTTTAGTGGCTGCTTTATGCATCCTGGAGCTGCACTTTTCTTTTCTTAAACTAAAGGTGATTGTGACAGAAGATTAATTTTGAGATAGAAATTAAGTGGTCCCTTGAAACATTAAGGTTCAATTTTTGCAGATTTGGCATGTTTCTGGAGGGTAGCATCCGTAGTCCAGCCCTTTGGCCATGAACGGTTTTTAAATCTCTAGTTTTGTGACCTATGTATTTCACTGAGATAGTATTTATGTATAGATTAATAAAATTGTTGAAGGAAAAAGGTTAAGATAATAAAGCCTTTTCTTTTATTTGTAAATACACCTTAAATGTTGTTCTAAAGTGCTGTTCAACACATCCTTCTCTGTCTCAACTTTGATAGGAGAAATGCATGAATCTGATAAATGTCCTGTCTCCATACCCAAAGGCATGAGGTATTAGATGTAAATCAGAAATTGAACTATATAGCAACAAAAATAAACCATTAGCAGGTTATTCCACTCCATAAAAGTTCCAAGGTGCTTTACATGCCAGCTGACTGGATTGGTGAAGAGCAAAATAGCTTTCTTCTTAGAAGATGAGAAAGCAATGTTCCTGACAGTCCTGATCACACTATGAATAGTCCTTGATCCATCACTGGATATTCCATTGAATCAAAAGGATACTCAAAGTCAAACTTCAGTGAATCATACAAGTAGTTTGGAACTTCAGCAGTGAGCTCTGGATTATTGTAGTTTAAAGATTCTACACTCCTAGGATCTATATTCACTGGCTGAAAATCACCTGGAAAAAAGCCACCATGTAGATTCTCATCCCAAGACTTTAAAGCCAACCCGCATGCCAAATTCAGGCTTCTATGTGCGGATTCTTTGCCACCTTCAACAACCTGATCTAAGCTATGGTTGTTCATGCTCCACATAGCAGTTGAGATGGACTTGAAACCTTCAGCATTTGTTAATTTGCTCCCAGTTTGTACAAAAGACGGGTCAACTTTGCATCCCACAGGAGACATCTGTTCAATTCCTAGGCTTCTGCTCTTCACATAGGCAGGCTTCATTTCTGGCTTAGCTATATCGTGATCTATGCTGAGAAGGTCTAAAACTTAGAGAGGGACCAGGTTGTACACAATCGAGTTGGATGCTCTGTGGAAGAGTAGTCAGTGGCAGAGAATTAATTCCACTCTTTGGCTGGAATTGTGGCTTGCATTCTCGATTCATTTGAGCTCGTGAGCATTCTTCATTCCAAGAATACTGCTTTGGGATTGTAGTTGCAAGTTTCACTTCCGAATCAAGTTTGCCAAAAGAGTGATGGAGGCTTGTCCTTGTGCTGCTGCTTTTTTGAGGATCAGAATTATCTACATTAATTGCATTCTTGGGTTCTGCCATTGGCATTGAAACAGTACACTTCATGTCTCCCTCGTGCATTTTGAAATCAACATTCTGCATCACGGTCTCGTTTCTATGAATGCTATAGCTGTCACTAGTACGATCACATTGTTGATTATTGACTAAATTCTGAAGGCAGTGATTCGTGTTAGGTTCTTTTGAGGTGATATCTGAGTGCTTTAGCCCTCCAAATGAGGCTGTTAGCAATTATCTTTCTCTTTCTGCAGCCTTCCAAGGTAAAGGCGATACTTCTGAACCATGAAGAGTATCTCGGTGAGATCATTTTTAATGTTGAAAAGTATTACACGGAACAGACAGATAATGGAGATGAAAACTGTTTACACAATGCAACGAGTACAAGCAAGAGGGAGAATGTTGGGCAGAGGAAAAACTATTCCAGATACATAGATATTACGAAAATGTTTCCTCTTGCAGAACATCGGAAATTTAGCTAAATGAACCACTTTCTTCATAGATGGTATGAAAACTCCAAGAATATTTACCTGTAAGTGGCTAGCTACATTTTCTCTGGTTAACCACGGAACACCCATCAAGTCAAGTATTTTCTTAGGACCAACTTCTGTAAAACATAAATTCAAAATAATTATTTATAGTGCAGTCAAGGGAAAGTCTGTAAAGAGTATTGGGCACAGATATGAAATGGGACAATGACTCCTTGAAAAAAGAGAAATGTTGTTAACTTACTATCAACGAGACCAATCCGATTTACAGCATTGACAAATTTCTGATGAAGGTCTACTGTCCAAACTACTCTAGTTTTCTTAACAGCTGAAGAGTCGTTGCATTCTCTATCATCATGCTTGTTGTCAACATCTTTTCTTTTCTTTCCTGAAACCGAATCAGTTCCAGAAGGGATGTGTTTGTCCTCAGACTGGTCAGATACATTCCTCATCATGTGGATTTCATCAATGCCTTCATGAAATTCGATATCTCTGACTTCATGTATCCTTTTTCTAAAGACATGTTGCCATATATTTCGAAGTTCTTTCATTCTTATAGGCTTAAGAAGATAATCACATGCACCATGTTGAACACCTTTCATCACCCTGCTTGTTTCGCCATCAACAGACATCACTGTGGATCCATAAATCAGTATAACTATTAGCATTTTATATCGACTAGAACACATAAATAGAACAAAGTTTCAAATATTAAAGACAGGAAATTGACTTATGACAGGAAGATCCATTTCCAGTAGTCCAACATGCTCCAAAAGCTTAAAACCATCCATATCAGGCATGTTAACGTCACTTATAACTATATCAAATCCATCTTTCCTTTCTCGAAGCATGTCCAAGGCATCTCTTGCCAGGCCACTTGTTGTCACTGTTACACAGAAGGACATTTTGGATAAGGAACTGGCAAGTAAAAACAGTGGTTTCATGCATTATATCAGGGACTTGTGTACAAATTTTAATTGTTTATAGAATCAGGGGGAATGAAAATAAGACACCATCACCCACAAAGCTCACTAAGAAAAGTCCAATCACCAGAGAAGAAAAGAAATAAACAACTTCAAAATATGAGGTTGTCTAAGCATTAGATGTGTTAAAAACTGAAGCTTTAGATCTTGATCTCGTCATGCCAAAGTAAGTGAAGCTACTAGTTATGGTTCGATCACCAGTTAAGAGGGCTCACTCCAAAAGCTGCATCTAAAGAAAGTAACTTCAGAAGACAATTGCTTTCCCTGAGTGCACACCTCATTGGATTAGGATTAGGTTGCAGAATAACCTCACTAGGACTTAAATCTAAGACTAATGGAGAAGCAACAATTAGACTAGTTCCTAAAACCATTTTGGGAACCATTGCACCCTATGAAATGTATGTTGAACTTAGAACTTTGCAGAAGAGACATGGTAGTTGGTTTAGAACAAAAACACATAAAAGGAATGACAAGAACAGAATTCCTGGTTCAAATGGCACTATGGCAGTACAATGAAGTTGAATAAAGCACAGACTCAACTTTTTGGATTATCAGCGTTTCTTTTATCGTTTTCTTTTTTTCTAGCCATTTGGTGGATGTATAATTGATGGTAAAATGTGCTGCTCAAGACAAGTAAAAGATAAAGTATCACACTTGAAGCTCCCCAGATTTAATAATGGAATTTGGTGGTCAGGCTTTATGAGAACATACCATCCTCATTAAGAAAGATTAGATTTATTAATAACTCTACTCATCATCATAGAATTTCCAGATCAAGAGAGATATAAGTACCTCAATCCCTGTCACAAATATAGACCCTCAGTCTTTGAGATCAAGAATTCACAGTTTCATAAACTGAGAAAGAGATAAACCAACATATGAAGTGTAAATTAACTTAAATAGACTAAACATCTAGTAATTCTAGAGGGTAAGCATGATTAGTTATACTTTTAACAACGTGGGCTTCTATCTAAAAATTAATTAATGATAAGTGAAATAACCTGTAAACTTTATTAATTAGTGACTCATTGACGTGGGAACATACAAAAAAACAGAAAGACTATGATCAGACAATCCCAACTTAAAATCATCAAACATTTCCATAACAAGAAAGGACAACATATGATAGGTTTCCATGTACACATTCTTTCAGATCAGTTCCAATTCCAACAAATATATGTCGAAAAAATAACGTTATTAGCCTAAAACATCAAAATTCATACTTAAAACAAGAAACCATGATGACAAAATGAGAAAAATGAGATAAAAATCTATGATTTATTTAACAAATCTCTGGGACCGTTGTCAGAATAAACTAGAGGGAGACAGTTGAATGTGATACAAAACCTTCATAGGAACACTTCTTGAGCATTTTTTCAAGAATCTTGAGCCAAGTTGGATCATCATCGACCACAAGGACCCGAAGACCTGCAGGAAAAGCATCATTTCTTGGAGAAGAAAAACCAGAATTCTCCATGATCGTCATCAAGAATTGGCTGTTCAAAAGTTCAAAGAAAGGTATATATAAAATATAAATTCATGAGAATTTAAGGGAAGTGAAGATATTATGAGGAGAGAGAATTGGTATAAAGGGCTGAATTTGAGAGAGATTAAAATGGAAAGAATGATGGGGCTTTTAAGGGAGGAAGATAAAGAGAACAAGGAATATTGGCGCCGGCTACTGCTTGCTTGCTGCCAACGGTCCCAGAGACTCCCTCTAGTAGTGCACTGCATAGTTTTATGTTTCTGGATTTTTTTCCCCCATAAACTTTCCAATTTTTGAAAAAGTTAATTTTTTTTTTTTCCATCATATCCAAAAAATATTAAATACGTCTATGCTACTCACTCTCTAAATAGAATCGCGTTGATGCTAGAAAAAATAAATAAATAAGATAATTTTTTACTTTTTGTAATACTTAATTCACATTCAGTGCTATGATACGGAATACTGATATAAAGCAATCTATTTCTTTTATAATTTTTTTTAGTGTGGACCATAAACCTTACGTATAGAGTGTCTAAAGCTTTTAATGTAATACCAAACTTATTGACATTTATTTTATTTTTTTCAATATTATTTACAACTAAAGCCTATAAAAAGATTAAGGGAATTGATGTTATGACAATATTTTTGGGGGTGAAATTAGGATAAGTGTAGATTTAGATCACCCCTGTTAAAAAACCACTCCGAAAAAGGGTATTAACAAGAAGCCAAGCATGTATATTCAGTAGTTCATATCCTATTCATTTATCCAAACCAACAAAGTTGACAGCCAAAAGGTCAAATTAACTTTTTGTGAAAATCCAAAATCATTATTACTCTAGTAACTTCCAAATGATACAGCTTAGCAGGAGACATGCGTATCATCTTATGATTCATCTACATCAAGTGTTACTCTCATTGCTAAATTGTTGAAATGGATCAATTATTTAACTTGGGAATTTCTTTTATTTTAGCAAAAATGACAAGAAAAAGTACTGAGCTATATGAAAGTAAATCAAATAGAAATAATACTGGAAAAGTCTATCGTCGTTCTTTGTATTTTAAATACTTATACAGTAGAATATTATATATTTTAAATGTTTATACTGTACAAATTTTAAAAATTAAGATAATAAATTTTTAAAATAGATTGTAAAATTTTTCAATAATATAACAGAGAGTGAATGTAACTTCATAAATAGAGTAATTAGAACAAAAATATTCAGATGTCTTTACACCCAAAATGCATATGCAGACTTGTTTTGGATATAACTATTTAGGAAAAAAGTCGTTTGTGCAATAATAGAGGCTTAAAGCCCAGGTGGCCGCATAACTATCGTAGTTACACATCTTTTGCCAAATAAAGGTGTAAAGAACCAATCCCCACCGTGTTCAGAAGAAACAAGAAACCTTTTCATTATTGTCACATTTCTTGACTTCTTTTAAACTAGCCAATTCTTGGTCAACATTTGCAAACCTCAATCACTTTTAAATTTTCAGAGGTAGCACCAACAACATAAAATATGATTGCACCATTTAGGAACATGGAAATAGTAGTTAATTGTCTAGATCCTTCAATCATAACTAAATATTCTATATGGGGATTGTACTTTAATTGAGGTTATCCACTACTTGTCTCAAATTTTTACCATCTTTCTATATTCGTCGAGTGTATTTTAATTTTTCTATTTTAAAATAATTGTCATTTTTAATTAGTGTAAACGAATTAAAAAAATTATTAAATTGTATCAATTTTATAAAAAGATGGTTCAAATTAACTAAATTACCTTTTGTATTATTATTCTAACTATATAATTCTATCTTCATTAATTTAGCACTAAAAATAAAAGTTCAAGAAAATTATCATTTAATATTTTTTTAATTTTCTAAAATAACAGATAATATATTATAAATAAAAGTTATTTTGAACTGAAGGAGTGACTCGTAAGTATTCATTATATTTATTATGTTAAAATACACGGTAATAAGCAAAAAGTAAGATTGAAAATTAATAATGAAGAACATTTGTACTGTGTTTCAAGCAATATTACATACAATTACAAGTCCCCACATTACCACATTTTCCATAAAAACAAGATTGTAATATTTCCTTATTCTTATCCGAAATTTTGTCTCTCTCTCTTTTTTTTTTTAATAAGAATTCTTTAATTTCCAATGCAAATCAGCGGAGGAGAACACATTCCTACACAGTCAATTTAATGTTGTTTTCTCCATATTCTTGGAGCGTGACTTTCACGCTTTTCTTTATCTAGCTAGAAAGAAACTTTTCTTCCAACTTGAAAGGAATTAAAGAGGATTCCTTAATGATCTTCCAATAGAAAATACTTACATAGATTCTTGATTTTTTATCTTATTTGTGAATTTTGCGATCAAAATTAAATTTTATAAAATTTTTCTTACATCAACTGATGTCATAAATTTTATAATTTAATATACACTACAAGATTTACAAGTGAGATAAAAAATCAAGTTTACCTAAGTATTTCTCTCTTCCAATACTCCCTAGTCTATAGTGTAATTTTGTTTGTGTTTCCTTACGTCGTAAAAAATTAGTGGCTGCACCAATGTTTTCAAACACTTCTCGATTAGGGTTTGGAAGGCTCTTGATTTCAATAGTTAGCAGAATTGGTCGATAATTTGATTGATTGGTTATGTCACAGTAATCTCGTCCTTTTCTTTATCTTGTTGTTAAGGAACACTCTTAAGTGAATTCAATTTGAATAATGTGACTAAATTTAAAATACGAATAACATATTTTTATGAATCGGGACTATTTTAAAATTTTACATTGTGATGTATGTGTTTACATGCACATGATTTTTTTTTTTTTTTTTTTTTTTTTTTGAAATATACATGCACAATGATTTAACATTGAATTTTTCTATATAATCCTTTCTTTTTTCAAAATAAAAAGGAGAAAAAGGCTTACTAAGATGTTAAAAAATATGGGTTTCTATGTCAAAATTAATTGGTAATGAGTGGAGTGACTCATAAATCTTATTAATTAGTTCAGGATCTTATAACTAATCGATGTGGGATATTTGTGTTTTAACATCCATTCTTACACATGATTCGAGTTAAACAACCCCTCTCACATATGAAAGGATTGAAACAAGAAATTGGAGGAGGTTTAATCCAAACCAGTAAACACAAGTATTAATATGACTAATACTTATGAAATCAAACCCAACACATGACTTGAGTTAAATACCCCTTCTCACACATGAGAGGGTTGTAATAGGGAATTGGAAGTTTAACCCAAACTAATAAATGTAAACATTGACATGACTAATATCCATAAAATCAAGCCTAACACACGACTCAGGTTAAACACTCCCTCAAGATTAATACAAGGAATTAGATGTCTGTAACCCAAACTACTGAACACAAGTATTGATATAATCAATACTCATGAACTAAGCCCAATAACATAAACAAGACAAAGTATTAGGCCAAGCCCAATGCTGCATGCACAAAAAAGTCCAAGTTATGTATGGATGAAAAAATACTTAAAATTAATTTTAATATTATATTAGAGAATATAAATTTTTATTTTAAAATTAATTAGTGATGAATAGAGTAAATCATGAAATTGATTAATTAATTCAGAATCTCTTAACTAATGAATATGAGATATTTGTACTATAACATGTGATTATATATACGTTTGCAGTTGTAGAATGCCCTGGATCTTTCGTGATCAATGTTGACGAAGTTCTTGTCATCCACTTGTACTGTACAACCGCAAGCATGGTGGGACATGTGGTGACACGATTTAACACTAATTAAGTAGAAGTAGAGGTGGATTTTAATTAGTGGACATCTCTAGAGACTAATTATTTGCATAATTTGTAATACCGCATTACGTGTAGAACTTAACAATTTGTCATTGAATTGATTGAATTTTTTTTTTTAGAAAGTATCACTAATAAGAAAGATAGGGTAATGTGTTTATTATTTTAATAATTTGTTTCACAAAAATAAACTCATTGTACAAAAATATTATGAATGTTTTTATATAAAGTGAAAAATAAAAATTACTGATGTGTCACTAGATTTAAAAAAAAAAAAAAACCAGAAAAGAAGGTGCAAGCCATTCAACTTTTTCTATACTAATTAATTAGCTTTGTACTTGCTTAATTTCAAGCTTTGTACTTACTTAATTTCAAATTGGAAATAATAGAGGATGTTTAAAGGTTTGCATTTTGAGAGTAGGGTATATGAAAGGCCACTTGTTAAAGGCTATAAAAAAGGAAATGCCCACTAACAAGTGGCCTTTTATGTTAAAAGACAAGTATTAATTTGGTATAGAAAAAAAGAGATAACAAGTATGAATGATTGGTTATTAACAAATTGGGAGGATGAACTCCATGCAACTTCTCATCAAAGTGGAGTCCTCCTTTTCATTAATCTAATCAAAAGTGAGAATTTCACATTGCCTACAACTTATGCTTTTTCCTCCTCTTGTGATGCTCATGTTATTTTCATTACCTATTAATTTATTCTTCTCAATCCTTCGACCTCCAATTAATTCCTAATTACTAGCATAATTAATAAGGATGCTGAATGTCAATAATATCACGATTTATTCCAAGAATATACGATCCAATTATGAAAGATGGCCCTCGAAGTGAATTAATTTTCTACTTTTATTTTCTTCGTTTCATTCGTTTTTTTCCTTTTCAAAACTTCTCATTTTAGTTTTTCGATACAATTACAGACATACTTGATATGAAATAATCACATGTATATTACATATTATATTTTTCAACGCAAATTTGACAATACATAGATTTTAAACACTAGACGATACTATTTAAAAGTTAGAACCTACTTAAAGTTTATCTGTTACCAATTTTGTGTATAATAAATATGATATGTGATATAACGCATATAATTATTTCAGATTAAAATATATTCGTAATTATTTTGAGAGATTAAAGTGTTTGTTTTGAATTTATAAAGGACGAAAAATATATCATTTTAAATATAAAAAAATGAGAAATATAAACATAAAATATGAATGCTATTAATGTCGTTTTCTCCTTTTTTTTTTAAAAAAAAATTTATTTGTAGACATTGATGTTTTAAAAAAGTATAGGTTGGATTAATTTAGATTGGGTTCGAGAAGGAAAAAGTAAATAAAGCGACATCTCAACATGCCTACCCACTGAGTTGGATCCTGGTCGATTCAACATCGGTATAGCTTCCTTGGACCTGATCCGTACCCAAAAACAAAAGAAATCTTGGGCTTTTTATGAGTTTTAGCCTGTTAGGATCTTTTAACGGTTACATTTAAATGGGCTATCGAAAGATATTTCCTTCCATATGGGCCTTAAATTAGGATTTTGACTAGTTCATAAATTGGCCAGGGATGTTTCTCCAATACATCTTATAAAGCTGGACACGGACAATAGGCCTATAGGCCCAAATTCAGTTGTGAATGAGAAAACGTCAATAATTTATGAATGGCCCAAATTCTTAAACCGTAGATACTAAATCTTTCCAAGCAAAGAATATGCCACAGCCTCACAGCTATATAATTCCTTCACCAAAGTAGCAAAATTTATGAATTTTAATATTCTCATTTTTTGTTATTTTCCACGTTAACTTCAAAAATATAAATCATAGGACCGAAATTTGTTGCAGTCAAGATGAATACATTTTCCAATATGTCATTAAGCAAACTTCATCTTCCTAGAATAAGCTAAATCGCTACAAGAATGAGACATGGTGATACCTACTTTTTCATTATTCACGTAATTTTTAAGTACCACATATAAGTGTAACATATCATAATAAGAAAATATAAATTCTTCTGTGGATGACAGTGCATGCACGGTTATCTTAGAGAAGATGTGAGTCCTAATTGTGAGATCACATGAGACCCACTAATATTGTGAGATCCGTGGTGCATGTATAAAAGAATTTGCGGATCATAATGTCACATAACTAGCAAATACCACATACCAAGTTCAACTAGAAACATTGTGGATTTGCCTTTTGCCCATCCAACACTCAGGTTCCAAAATGCTGAGTTGAAATATCAGTTTGGCAAGTGCAAATGGCAATGAACTCTACTATTTACAAAGTACACTCAGAAAGAAAGATCAGTTCCACTTCTCTGCAAGTTAAATCATGTAATCAAAAGACAGAAAATTGTTGTCAGCAGGCACCATGAAAGGCAATTTATCTATGTAAAGATAAAACTGTCTCAAATTCTCTTTTGCAAGTGTAATAGTATCCACAACATCACAGTTGCCTATCAGAATCCACAAGTCTGCAGAGCTCAGTCTTTTCAAGCTGTCCCGACAAAAAGGGCACGATTGAGATCGAACAAACCTAATACAAAATAAGAATGAGAACTAAATGAAATTCATTTCGTAGCTACATTTTTTTTTTTTTTTTCAAAGTAAAGCATAAAGGAAATTTGCGAATTATCGATACCATTCATTATAACAGCTGATGCAAATGGGGTGGCCACAATTAGGTAAGACAACCTGAGAACCAATTTCCATGCATATTCCACATTCATCATCTCTTTCCACACCTTTATGAGTTGATATTTTCTCTTCTAGTCTTTCATTGCTTAACATGTCAGAGCCTTGAGCTCTTTGGTAACTGTCCTCCATCAATTCCTTCACAGCACCCTCAAGTTGCTTCAGAGAGGGATAAATAACAGCTGGAACAATTTTTAGTACAGGTAAGGCCAATGAGAATCAAACATTAACATCTTTCTCTATTGTTAGAGCATCTATG
The DNA here is from genome assembly GCA_025175665.1 of Cinchona pubescens. Classification (NCBI taxonomy): domain Eukaryota; kingdom Viridiplantae; phylum Streptophyta; class Magnoliopsida; order Gentianales; family Rubiaceae; genus Cinchona; species Cinchona pubescens. The sequence goes on from JANKKI010000141.1 coordinate 2,210,612, forward strand.
AAGATCAATTTGAAGGACAATCAAGTTAGAAAAGAAAAAGTGGAAGAAATGAATAAATAAAGACCATAGAATTCTCTCAAGCTGGCTCTCCTTTCTTGTGAGGATATCTTTGGCTTAACATCATCCACATATACCTGTTCAGTAAATTAGTTTGGATAGTCTATTTAGGTACTTCTGATGGTGTTTTTGCAGTCATTAAGGAAAATTGAAAGTAACAACATGCAATTAAAAGTCTACCTTGTATACAAGAATGTGAAAGAGGCCTAACCAACTAGGTAGACAGTCCAAACAACTGTAGTCCATCCATTCTATCAGAAAAAACAAGAAGGGAGCAAAAGGGCTGTAAGAGACTTTCATCTGAAATAAACAATCCTGACCAGAATCTCGTGGCAGAGCAGCCGCCCTGCAAAAGAGTAAAAGTGAAAGTCCATAATTACCGAATAAGCGGTACTCGTAATACATACTACTACGAGTACCGTAACATCCGATACATGGTACGCAGTACCGGTACTGCATTTCGCAGGGTTACTAACTAAGAGTAGAACCCATTATCAATCAACTAATGTTCTAGTTGCATGCGCATCAGAAAAGATCTTTACAACATATGATGGTGAGAAAACGTAAATAACTACTTCTTGCTGAAAAACAGAATCAAAAAGAACTATGAGGGGAAAAAACTGAAGACATCGATGCATTAATTGCTTACCATTTTCAACCAAATAAAATGCTATTTGTACAAGTGGACAATTTTAACTTAACAACTTCAGATTCTGAACCAACCACTATAATCTATAATCATGTTCATTCAACTGCCAGTCTGCCACCACCCAACTATAAGGTGTTCAATTTTTCTCAAGAAATTATGATTACCAAGTTATAGTGATTTCAAGCTAATATATTACAAGAAACTTGCATGCTTTACAAATAATGAATCAATCTTGTTAATTAGAATGACTTACATAGAATTGGCATGCTTGATATCAGCTTCAAGGACTTTGATAGATTCTCTCAAAGAAGATTTTTGTGTCTGTTTTATCAACATTTGATCCTAACCCTTTTGAGCTCTCGAGAACAAAGAATATATAGTACCAAAAAACCAAAAAAAGGAGCTTTTTCTCAAGAGGCTTTTATAAAGAGCCAAAGAAAAGGTTTGCTTGCTTAGTTCAGTAACAGTACCTTTTCTTCTCCAAGAAAAGAAAAGGATATCTTCTAAATTGTCTCTTTCTTCTGCTTCCTCTTCTTATTTGGCCTTCTATAACTTTGCCTTCATGACTTTGCTTATTCTTCAGTTACTTGGATACTATTACCATTTATTCTAAGTCCGAGTCTGACTCGTTGAATTGCAATTTGATCATTTTAACATGATTTTGTGTGGTCTCACTGTTCTTGAATTGCATTTATTGCTAAAGTGGACTAATGACTTGGATGTGGTAATGTGGTCACAGCCAATCCCACATGAAAAAAGAGAAAAGTCAATAAGTTCATCATGATAACCAAATACTGTTGAACAAGACCATGTCTAAATTTACAGTTGGATTGAGAAAGTTCCATTCTTGAAATTGTGTATAATCAAATTCTAGAAGTCCACGGCTCTAATTTTTATGGAGTTAAAAATTTTCGCTAATTGTAGTAAGTATTTGCTTCTCATTTGATAGGAACATACACTAAAAATGAATGTGTAAATTGTGCCTCTTATTTTTATATATATTTAAGACAGTAAGATAGGAGAAATTTGAGTTTAAATGGCAAAGTCAAAACAAAAAGTACGAAAGAAATAATAAATGGTAAAAATTTTTATACCCAAACAAATTCTATACAAGTTTAGAGAACTCTACGCTTCCTATGAGTTAATCTTATATGGATCGATTCAAAATATTCTATATCTTGACTATCTTGATTCAAATTTAAATATATCACCCATAAGATCATATGAGTGATGTGTCTTTTTCTTTTAGAATTTGCCATGTGTTAGTATCTAAATCCGTAATCAATGAATAGAAATGGACTTGGCAAAATAATTCAGTGCATTTATACAAAGCGACAAGGTCACTGTTGTGTTATTAAATCTCGAAAAAAAAGAATAAAATCCAAAAAAATATCTAAAATTAAAGAGTTGGTTATTCAACATGATCTTGTTATGTGGAGTGATTTTAACAAGTGATCCTGAATTTATAATTTTATAAATTACTGTATTTTCCATAAGAATTTCCTTTATTACAACATCTTGCTTTTAGTTGGTCCATTGAGGTTGGGCTTCAGGCCTTCTTATTTCGGCACTTTAATTTAGTTCGTTTCATTTCGTTGATGTGGTGGTATAGGACGGACATTGTTAGTTTAGGCCCTGTACTGGACTATTTACAATTACATGGACTTCTTATATTGGACAAAATTTGGGCCTAATAAGTGGAGTCGTGATCCATGATGTGTTGCATTAGGCCTTTCTCCTATGGATCCAAGATTGGTTCACTTCATTGAAGAACTGATATAGTCTCATTTAGTGGACTTCGTTAGGCCCTCTAAGACTGGACTATTTAGAACTACATGGACTTACTATATTTGACAAATGTCAGGGCCCAACAAATTGGATACAAAAACCAAGGGAAGTACAAAATTGGAAAGCGTATATACACCACAAATAGATTTTTTTTTTTTTTTTTGAAGTAGACATTGCATGAATAATATAGCTGTAAGAATCTCCAGAAAAATTTCTATCTCACATCTTGTACCATTATTTGTTATATCACTTGATTAATTATCAAAATTATTATACTAAAATTACTCTATATAATCATAGTTCATTAGTTGGCGTGATAAGAAGTGGCACAGCGTATGAGACAAAAGATCATGTGCCATAATATGGGCACAAGATTTTCTATCTTATATTTTATGCCAGTTTCTGTCATACGATTTAATAAATTGTCAAAATTATGTAGAGTGATTTTAGTAGAATAAATTTGACAATTTATTATGTAATATGATAAGAAGTGACAGACAGAAGATTTTTAACGAATAATACAGTGACAAAAAATGTGTGACAGAAGATTTTTAACGAATAATACAGTCCCAATCTCGTGACAGAGTTGGGATCCAATTGGGCAAATGGCGAATCACACAACCCAAATTGCAGCATCTTCTCAATTCAATCCCTCACTTTTTTCTAGTTCTAACTTGAAAAAAAGTTAAAGACTAGTTGGGTCCAAAGTACCAAGAAAAGAGATTATTGTTGTTATCAAAAAGGAAAAGCATAAAAGCAAGTTTGTCACCTTTTCCTTTTTCGTGCTTTTAGAGATGCCTGCATGGCTTGAATTCCCCATTCCCGTGATCCCATCCCTCATATAATAACAAAATAATTTACCCTCTTTTCCTAGGATTGATGCATATACAATTTACAAGGCTATAATTTAAAATTACTTGTCAAACTTCTTTTACGTGATAAAAATATATTAAATAATTAATTCATGATATTAGATTTTGTTCTCTTTTTTTTTTGAATTTAATAATATATCATTAATTTTTTTTTTACTTTTTCAATTTATATACATACATTGCTTCAACAATTATCTACAGTTCTTTCATATTGATATTATAGAATTTAAAAAGATAATAAGTTACTCATTATTCAAAACAACAAGCTACGTCTCATAATGGTATTTATAAATTGTCTATGAACAAGCTTATAGTAATACCCTTGCTATTCTTTCAAGGGCAATAATCACCTACTACAGTCCCCACATGAAATCTGTCAGAATTGATTGCAAAGGTGATCAGAAGAATTCATGCATCATCGATCATTCAATAGATAGAATAGAACAATCAATTGTCAGGACCCACTGATGCTTTGCTTTGTCCATCTTATGTCCTTGTTTTGTTACATTAGTAGTAGTATTAGATCATTCAAACTAAATCACTCAACACAAAACAAAATAGGAGTAGGATGTTTTCTTGCTTTTATGCTATAATGCAATTTACTGCAGTGGGGTGGGACTTGGATAGTTGGATATCAATTATTTGATCTTCTTTTCCAAAGCAAGAAAAAGGTGAGCCTCAAAATGAAGCTAGAAGAATTCTTTTCCAAGGGAAAAGCAAAAACATTTCAAATCAAAGATAACATGCGAACGTGACTCAACAATGCCTAATTAAACTCAATAAAATAATCAGAAAAAGTTTAAGATTTTTTTTTTCTTTGGTAAAGAAAATTTTTAGGAGGAGGTTAAATTGATTTACATTTTTTTTGTGGTTAAAGTCATGATAGATTACATGGCTAATATTTTAATAATTTTCTACAAATTACTTACTAATAAACGATTGAACACAGTGAGAACAGAATATTAAACGTTTTATATAATTTGGTCATTTATTAATAAAAAATTAAAAATAACGAGAGTCGAATATTAAATTCTACGTACTATGAGCCAACCTGGCAGAAAAAGTTAAGTGGAGGAAAAATGGGGTATGGTATAGGAAGTTTGTGCTGAAAATAAAGAGTCTTTAATTCTTTCAGATACACAGAAGTACTACTAAATGCTAACAAATTCCAACAACCAATCTTTCTTCTTCTTCATCTCCAATGGGATATGCTTTACAATTCATTGTTTTCTTTGCTTGCTTAACTCCATCAATTCTGTGCCAGGTTTCAGGTATGTCCTCCTTGCATGATCTTAATTTACTCATTTTTTTCTTTAAGAACATGTTGTCTCATTACATATATTGTTATGTCTTGGAAATCCCAGAAATAATTAAGCTGAAAAAAGGTTTTAAGTGTAACAAAGTAGCATTAAAATGTTCTACATACATAGATTTGAGAACATAATTTTTTTGTTGTTGTTGTGATTTATGAGATGAAAAATTAAGGAAATTAGGAATCTTGAGAATCTTGACTTAGTTTTTTTGTTAACAATTCAACATGCAGAATTCATCAGTATAGATTGTGGAGGCAACAAAAATTACACTGATCCCATAACAGGCTTAGTATGGACCTCAGACGCTGGAATTATTGCACATGGAAAATCAGTGGACGTGAAAAGTACTAATGGAAACTCACCCCAATATACCACAAGAAGGGAATTTCCTATAGACAACAAGAAATATTGTTACACTTTAAAAACTGAAGAAAGAAGGAGGTATATTGTTCGTGCAACATTTCTGTATGGAAGCTCTACAACTGAGGATCCATATCCCAAATTTCAGCTTTTCTTGGATGCAACAAAATGGTCTACTGTATCAGTTTCTGGCCAATGCATCAAGAATATATGTCAAGGAAATGATCATCAGGGCACCTTCATATTCTATTGATATGTGCTTGTGCTGTGCAACCACAGGATTTCCATTTGTTTCCACTCTTGAGATTAGGCCTCTGAATCTGTCGATGTATGCCACGGATTATGAAGATGATTTCTACTTAAACGTGGCTGCAAGAGTCAATTTTGGGGCTCTGAGTAAGGATGCCATAAGGTAAGCAATTATCAGCTGTTAGCATGCATATATATGCATATTCAGGTTTTAGGATCATAGTTATCGAATACGTGGTACTCTTGTAGCTGGAAGGATACTGTCACTTTTTTGAAAAAAAAATATGTATATGTACATTTGGTATGCAGCGTGAATTGGTACGTGTTACGGGGGCTTACCCAGTGAATCTGGTAACTATGTTTAGGATATGAGAGAATTGCATGGAAAAGTAGATAAACTTGTACTTGATTTCTGGCTGAATTCTGAAATGACACCAGATATATGATTGTTCTCAGGTATCCGGATGATCCTTATGACCGAATATGGGATTCTGATCTTGAAAAGAGGCAAAATTATCTTGTAGGAGTGGCTCCTGGCACAGAAAGGATCAACACAACAAAATACATTAACACGAACACGAGGGAATACCCACCGGTAAAAGTAATGCAAACTGCAGTTGTTGGCACAATGGGGAGGCTTAGTTACAGATTGAATCTGGAAGATTTCCCGGCTAATGCACGAGCTTATGCATATTTTGCTGAAATCCAAGACTTGGCGGAAAATGAAACTAGGAAGTTTAAAATGGAGCAACCTCCTACCGATTATAGCAATGCAGTTGTGAATATAGCAGAAAATGCAAATGGAAGTTACACGTTGTATGAACCGAGTTACATGAATGTAACACTGGATTTTGTGTTGTCATTCTCCTTTGTGGAAACCAGGGATTCCTCTCGCGGGCCACTACTCAATGCCATTGAAATAAGCAGATATGTGCAAATAGGTGCAAAGACTGTTGATGACAGAGATGGTAAAATTGCAGTCACTTCAGTTTCGTAATATATTATATGGAGATTGCTTTGTACCTACAAAATCACTGGTTATTCAATTCAACTGATGAATTTGTTTCTTTCTGATGGAAGTGAGCACTCTCAATGTCATTCGATCAATGTCCATGGCAAGTGCTTGGACAGATGAACAAGGTGATCCATGTATACCTACACATTGGGATTGGGTGAATTGCAGTGATACTGTACCGCCAAGAATTACAAAAATGTGAGTTCACTGACTTGGTGGAAGATAACTTCTCAGTCTAGGTTTTCTGAAAAACAAAGTCTAGGATTGTAACTCATTGCATTCTGTTCTCATGTAAACAATAAGAAGTATATGTAAAAACAGTAAGTTCGGCCCAAGCCCAATGTACTTTCCTACATTGGATAAGGATTAGTCCAAATATCAGCTCAAAGTCATATGGAAAATGAATCACAACAAAGTGTTCAAAAAAGTTAACATGCATGCAAGAAATTTCCATATCACTGGTAAAACACACATCTTAAATAAGGTATCAAAAAGATACCCAATTACAGTATGGACATTTCTCTTGATATTCGTCTCCTTTAATGTTCAAAAATGTATTGGTGTGTATCTTGAGAGAATGCATGCGATCAGAATCTTATGTAACTGATTTCCTGAACAGTATTCTTTCAGGTAAGAATGTGAAGGGTGAAATTCCATCTGAGCTCATGAACATGGAAGGCTTGACAGAGTTGTACGTTTGACAACAAGTAAAACTTAACCTACTAGTATTTACTTGTATTTTCTCTTAACATTGTGTATTTATTTTTCCTTTAGGTGGTTGGATGGCAACTTGTTCACAGGTCCTATCCCTGATATAAGTAATCTTGTCAATCTTAAAATTCTGTAAGCTCAACTCTATCAATCTCATAGGCCAGTGTTTATAGTGTTTAATCCCAGACATATGTAACCAGCATCTCTTTTTGAAAAAAAAATATGCAGGCATCTTGAGAGTAAGCACAACAAGCTGACTGGTCCAATACCTTCATATATGGGCAGTTTGCCAAGTTTGAAAGAACTGTATGTTGTGATATGAATTAACCTTATATTTAGAGCTACTATCTCAAATTTTGCAATGTAAATGTCATAACATCCAATATAGAGGATTCATAGCCTTTCTTTATATTTGTATTCTGTTTTGAAAAGATGAATTGCACACTAACATAGTCAACTGGGAATCATTTTGTGCTTGTACGCCGCAGGTATGTCCAGAACAACTCCTTGAGCGGGGAAATACCTCCATCATTGTTGACAGGAAAACAAATTTTTAGGTGAGCATGCTTCTAACTTATAATGCAGAAAAAATGAAGGCAAAACAAAGTAGGCTCTTGAAGAATTGAAGGATATTTTAGCTGTCTAGCTCAATTGATTTCTCAAAACTTTCTCACAGATATGAAGACAACGCTCATTTAAAACGGGGGGAAAAGAACAAGAAGCATAACAAATTGGTGCTTGGGATTTAATTCAGTTGGGGTGCTTGCAATTCTTTTTGTCCTTTTCATGGCAAGCTTACTTCTACTACATTACATTAGAGTAAAAAGATCTTACCAGAAATTTGATGACAAAGGTATACGGCCATAAAAATTTGTCAGTCACAGTTCTTGTAACAGCCAATCACTATTTTTATTCAATGCTGAATTTTTTCTGGCAGGTAATTCTTTGCGAACTTGCACCAAGCCATCGACTCACTACTCAAGTACACGAGGTGGTTCTCTAATGGATGATGGTGGGGCATGCTATATTCCCCTAAGTGAAATTGAAGAAGCAACCAATAGTTACTCAAGGAAAATTGGAAAAGGAAGTTTCGGACCAGTATATTATGGAAAACTGAAGGATGGAAAGGAGGTAGCTGTTAAGATCATGGCTGACTCCTCAAGTCATGGGACCAGACAATTTGTCACTGAGGTTAGTTCCCCAATCCAATTGACATGAATTGACAGAGAATAATCTAATGCCAATACATTGCTTTGACTAAACTTGAAATGCTTTGAGAAGTTGCACAAATTCTACAAGTTAAGCCAATTAAAAGTAATATTTTTCATACTTGTATCACTTTTGATTTTTATCATAAGATGACTCAATTTTATTCCATTTGAATATTGAGCCATCTTCACAGTATGAAGTTGGGGCATGATTCGTCGTAGTGGTTAAGCTTTCTCTTCCTCACTTGTAACATTATCCAACTCTCTCTATACCCACTTCTGCTATGAAATTTATCTTTTGAGCCTTTTCAAAGAGGACCAGCACACAGGAAAATACAATCTCAGATTTCAAAAATAGAAAACAGGTTTAACCACCTTGATTAGAAATGCAACAGTTGCAACGAAGGCAAAGAGTTTTATAGATGGCTTCATACTTAGAGTAACTAAATTCAACTAGATTCTAGATATCTATTTTTCTTGATAAATTCACGATTTTTATCAGGTATTACTCTTGTCAGTCAAATGATTAGCAGATAATATGCTTACAGGTTTGCCCTCTTGTCAAGGATCCATCATCGAAACTTGGTTCCGCTAATAGGATACTGTGAGGAAGAACACCAGCGCATGCTTGTCTACGAATACATGCACAATGGAACCTTGCGGGATCATATAAATGGTCTTGAACTGCAGCCATATATTAATTAGTCTTCTTTCTGTAGCTTTATCTGTTGGAATGAGACAATTTACTAATCCTAGAGAATAACCTGCTGACAGATTCTGGGAACGAGAAGCATTTAGACTGGTTGGCACGCCTACAGATTGCAGAAGATGCAGCTAAAGGTGGTAACCTCTCTCTTGCTCGTGCATTTGATTTGAGGATTGATGGTGACTGTAATTTCAGCTTTCTGTAGGACTTGAGTATCTACACACAGGATGCAACCCCACAATTATTCATCGTGACGTGAAAACTAGCAATATTCTCTTAGACAACAATATGAGAGCTAAAGTATCTGACTTTGGACTTTCAAGGCAAGCTGAAGAAGATTTAACTTTACATATATCCAGTGTGGCACGAGGAACAGTAGGGTACCTTGATCCTGAGTAAGCCATCCTTATCATGAGTTTGCATATTCATTAAGAATTTCTGTTACCTGAATGCTTATTGAGAATTTTTTCTCATCGTCACAATGCAGGTACTATGCAAATCAGCAATTAACAGAAAAGAGTGATGTTTACAGTTTTGGTGTTGTTCTTTTGGAGCTCCTCTCTGGAAGGAAGCCTGTCTCATTCGAGGAATATGGAACTGAATGGAGCATTGTACACTGGGTATCGTTTTCCTACAATTTCTTCGTCAGAAGTTATGATTTTTCATTTCATTGCAGTAATTTTATCTGTTATAGTATTCGGATCTTTTTACATATCTTAAGCGTTATCACATAAAACTTCCCTGAAACATCTCTTGTAAAATCTGTAAACTTTTGTTGCATCAAAACAAAGAATAGTATTCTCCAATAGTAATGTTTTTAAATGCTTAATATAATCAACAGCAAACAGAGCATTCCTTATTAATCATAATGCAACATCCAAGCATATAAAGATGTGTGAAGTTTTGCTGCCCGAACATTTACTGTAGAATACAGCATATCATGAGCTGAGTGATACGGTATAAAGGATCGAACCAAAGCTTAGCTGGTATGTTCATACCTCCTTGACAAGCAAACCTCTTTTCTCTATATGGTGCCCATATTAATTTGGCTTAATCACGGTAAATTTGGAGATCTGATTTGATGAAAAAGAAGGCCTAATCTTCTCTTTCACGGCATCACGTACATCAGTGCAGTAGTAATACTGACCATCTTTTTAATCACTTCAAAACAAAGATGCACTTTTGCAATAATGAGTATGGACTCTAGATTGATCAGATAACATTTTGCATTGTTCTTTTGCAGGCAAGGTCATTGATTCGAAAAGGAGATGTGATTAGCATTGTAGATCCTACATTACTGGGAATGGTGAAAATGGAATCTGTGTGGAGAGTAGCAGAAATTGCAATCCAGTGTGTTTATATGGGAACAACATGGTTCCTCGAGGCCAAGAATGCAGGAAATCATATTGGCTATACAAGATGCAATTAAGATTGAAAAAGGCACAGATAAACTGTCTTCAGCAGGAAGTTCAAAAGGACAATCTTCAAGAAAAACACTGTTAACAAGCTTTCTTGACATTGAAAGTCCAGACCTTTCGAAGGATTCTCTTGTTCCATCTGCTAGATAAACAAGCAACAGTCCTAACTCACTTGAATTGCCATTCTGTATTTTGACACGGGTATACAGTACATATATTGTGCTTTTCTTTTTTCTTTCCAAGAATGGATTCAAGATGAATCTGTATTTACTAGTCTTTCTATAGCTGATAAGTTTAGAATGGAGTGACAGCTGAAATGAATACAGGTAACACATTCCATCTGCATTGGAAATATAGCTGATATTGAGGTTTTGTTGTAACTTGCAAGACATGGATATATAATGTGTTGGAGAAGTTTTATGTTGGTAATGCTCCTGAACCAATAGTTTTTGTAGCCCTTAACGGGGTTCATTTATTTAAAAAATAAGAGATCATTTATTTTTTAAAAATAGTTCATCCACTTTAAATAGACGACTCCCAATAATTCGGAAATGTGTTAGACTCCCAATGGTGGGAAAATGTGCTGTAGCATGACTATGAAGTTCACATTAGGTTAGATGGCTAAACACTTTCCACTCACATCAATGTAATCAAGAAGTCCCTTTGCTACAACAAAACTGAATGGCCCAGTGGTTCTAAAAATGTTGTAGGTGGCTTTCAAAGAAATATGAGCACCACTGCACTGGGGGATTGAGGTGTTTAACATCTAAATATGATAATGCTTTGAAAATGTTTCACCAAAGCATTTATATCAATGACAAAGTGAAACTCACTAATGTATTACTAACACATCCGAAAAAGAATGATGATTTAACATAATTTTATCACGTGTATTAACTTTAATAAAGGGTCTAAATTTGTTGTTCTTATAAATAATTTTTCTTTCAAATATACTTTTTATTCTTTTCCCTTTTCTTTAATAAGCTCTTTCTGGGAGTATTAGCTATTGAGTAAACCTTGTCCAAAGATTCTGTTGGTAAAAAATAATAAAAACCCCTTTCACATTAATCAAGCGTTGGAAATTCAAAGTTGACAACTTCATTTTTATTTCTTCTGTTTTTTATTCAAAAAAAAAAAAATTAAAAATTAGGTGAAAGAGAACAATCTGGTTAAACATTAGCGGATGAAGCCTACATCTTTAACATATGCTTGAAGCCTTAAACAATGATCCAATTTTCTGTGGCTTCTTTACCTACTCAACTTTAAAAATAAATAAATAAAATAAAATAAAATTTCAAACTGACCGATCTCACTGAAGTCCCATAATATTAGCAGATGCAAAACTAATCTCTTTATCTAAAAATTGCGAAATTACAAGCAAGAAAATAATATAATTAAATGCATGTCTTCTTTAACAAGAAAAATAAAATATAGCAATGGATAAATTGCATGGTACATTTTGCCTTCACCACGTGTATTTGATGTCCAAGGTCTTGATGCCAACCCACAATTATAGTATAAAATTGATATTTATAACAGAAAAATCTGATCCATTAAATTTGTATTTATCCACACTTCTCAAGAGTTCAATATCTTAAGAATAATAATGTGACTTGTAACGTAACCAACATAAACAAGAAGTAGTAGTTCCTTTATTTAATCATTTAATGGATAGACAAATTAATTGTTGACTTTGACAACATTAAAATGGGGATTCTTGGCATCAAAATACCAAACCTCAATTATAAGGACAAAACACAAAAACTAATGATGATGCTAATATCTAATTACCTACAACTACTCCCTAATTCTGACCAATTGCATAATTAGGTAGAAACTAATCCACATTTACTTAATTGCAAGAGTAGACATTGTCCTTAACAGCTTACATTATTAAAAAAATCCAAAGTATCCTAAATGCAAAGAGATTTATTTTAACATTGTCTTAAAAGTCTAATGGTTAAATCTTAGATACAATTTGTTAAAGAATATGGGTTCCATCTTAAAACTAATTGATGATAAATGAAGTGGCCTACGAACTTATTAATTAACTTAAAATCTTTTAGTTAATCATGTGGAATTTATACTTTAACACATTTAATACAATTCATGAGTCTTTTAATTATGTTACAACCATTTAAGTTTGGTTATAACTCATGTTAAGAATGTGTTTATTCTCGTGTCAACTCATCTAATTTATTTAATTTACGTGTTAGTAACTAGTAAGGTATAATTATCTCCTACATTTCTTTCTAATGCAACTCTTAATGCAAATAGACGTAAATACAGACACAGTTAACCATCACAACATATTAATAAAAAAGAATCACATATTATCAATAATTATGAGATAATATGATGATGGTCTAACTTTAATGAGTAGGTGTGACTTCTTGATTAGTTTTTTGGTTGTATGTACATTTATACATTCCATATTCCTGTCATTATGAATTTAAGGGGACTTTGTTGAAAAGCAACTACAAAAGATATAAAAGATTTTTTTTTTTTTTTTGGAAAAAAAAATTTAAGAAGAAGCTTGGTTACTCCTCACCTAAGGTCATGACGGGCTACATTTCGTGAATTACGGTAGTATTTATCACGTCTATTAACAAGAAGAGATTAAAAGTAACGATAATTGAACTTGTGAATTGAATAAAATATTTTATTTATAATTTGAAGTAAAAAATTTTAACATGAATCGAATTCTTAATATAATGTCATGAATCCGTTGAATCACATCACTTAATATTATCCTACTTAAATAATATAACTAGACCAAAAATTTTATAAAGATACGATTATAAATCAAATTATGTAAAAATTTTCACTTTGAACCAACTTGGTTCGCAAATGGTACAACAGATGATGACAACAAAAGAAAACACACGCCAACCCAAAATACCCAACCCCCTCTTGTCGACTAAAATAGCATTTCATTCGCAACCTATCAGTTTCTGTACTCCGACCAACAAAACCAAAAAGTGTCAAGCTCAAAAAAGCGGCACCTAAGAAAAGATAGTATTAGTGCTAGTTGAAGAAAGTTTTTGGAAGAGAGAAAGAGAGAAAGAGAGAAAGAATTTCTGTGCTTTCCTTTCTTTTATATTTTTCTCTTGTCCTTTAGGTGAAAGATTGGGTTTCTCCAAAAAAAAGACTGGACCTTGTGGTTTTCGCAAGCTCTTTAGTTTTTTTGTGACAGTAAGAACTCCTCCTTTGTCTTAGAGATTTATTTTATTTATTTTTTATAGCTTTCTTGAATAAGAGAAAGACCTTTTTTTTGTGATTAAATTGAGAAATAAAGGCTGACCCTTTACACAGATAGCTATGGAGATGATGTATTATCAGCTGGGTAGGTGTTCATATGAGGATTCCCTCAAAGTTCTGGAGGCTGATATACAGCATGCCAATGCTCTGTAAGCTCTCTGTTGACCTTATTTTTTTCTGGGTTTTTCTTGTTCTTTAATAAGCTATGTGATTTATTCTGGATTTTTCTTGTTCTTTTAATTAGCTATTGGTTTCTATTTTTTCTTTATTTTTAATGGTTTTGGTAGAAAAAAGTTGGAAACTTTACCTAATTGTTTATATGATTATCTAAGTTTGTTATGCCTTTTATTGCTCTTGTTTTTGAAGTTTTCTTGAATTATTCTGTTAGCTGGGATGGTACCATCAGTCAATTCAGCTGTATATGCATGATTTTTAGTGAAAAAGGTGAGGACTTTGGGGGTTGATCCTGTAGCTTTTAATTGATTTGTTTTCCCTGGTGTAAGAGACGGAATGCGATAAATTGAATATTCCTTAGTATTTTGTGTGTTAAGTTATGTTTGGATACTTGGATAGCTTGTTAAATAGGTTTTGGTCCATATGCCGATGTGGTAGACAATACCTATAGCTAGGATTTTGGTCCGGGTTTTGGAAGTAATGATTAGAGGGCTGCTAGAGTCTTCATGTGCTTTAAGTTGTTGTCCTGCTTTCCTTTCGTGTTTATTCAGAATTTGATAATAGTTTTGTGCTCGAGGAAATTGAGGTTTCTTTGGGAATTTGGTGATGGGTAGTGTACCATATAAGGAAATTGAGGTTCTTGAGCTCGAGAGCTGTGTGGACCAATTGAGTTAATAAGTTTTGAAGGGCATGCTCATGCTAATAAATTGCTGAGGGTGTGCTATATAATCAATTTTACAGTTGACTGTGTGAAATGTGATTTTCCTTAAAATTCTTATATTTTGTTCGTTTCTCCAGGCTCCATTAGTTTTCTCTCTGTGTGTGCGCTCTTTAGAAATTCAAATATTAGTGCCCGTCCTATTCTTTTTTGATTTAATCAAGTTGAATGTTGAAGATGGATCCTGGTGCAAATATTGTGCTATATAATCACTTTTACAGTTGAGTGTGTGAAATGTGATTTTCCTTAAAATTCTTATATTTTGTTCATTTCTCAAGGCTCCATTAGTTTTCTGTGTGTGTGTGTGCGCTTTAGAAATTCAAATATTACAAAACGCAGTGCCCGTCCTATTCTTTTTTGATTTAATCAAGTTGAATGTTGAAGATGGATCCTGGTGCAATGAATTGAAACAATTAGCTTACCATATTCTACCTTGAATTCTGATATCAAGGGCTGCTGAAATTCCTAGAGCGAAAGGTGGAGCGCAACTTCAAATGAAGTTAGTTTACAACCACTTAGCACCTCTCTTTCTGTTCTTGCTCCAATGGATGGATTGTTCCTGCACATATCTACTTCCAAGATATCTAAATCTTTTTCACATACTTATCTATAAGGTTAGGACTACTTTTGTTTTGCTCTTTTCGTACTTCTGTTACCGGTCTTTGATCCTTCTTCACAATAGGGGTAATCGATGCCAGCATTTGTACTTGGAAATGAATTCCCAAAAGGCATCTGTATAGATGTACCGATCTCTTGGTTGAATTGAAAATTGTAACCAAGAGTAGGACGTAATTCCTTTCAACAATTGTTTGCTAATGAAATCATGAGTTCCCTTATTCAAAAAGTTTCTTTTCCCTTGTTTTTCAGGTTTACGCAGATGGGAGACCAAGAATATCTAGACACGGAAGGAAAGCAACTATTAGTGACTTCTATGGTCTGTTGCTTCAACTATTTGTTTACTTCTTGTCACAAGAGAAAGAAATTTGTTAGGTTAATATATTCTATCTTCCTTACCTTTTGTTGTTTTGTCTCAGCCATTATATTGCCGTCACTGCAGCGACTTCATGAAGACCTGGCAGAGTTGGATGATGCAACAAATGGGAAGCTTATCCTCGGCAACATAGGCAAGAACCGACTGGAAGGAGGTACTGGACTTACCAACTTCGATTTGGAGAGGGAAGATGAATGCGGAATCTGTTTAGAGCAATGCACTAAAATGGTTTTGCCTAACTGCTGCCATGCTATGTGTATCAATTGCTACCGTGATTGGTAATTACAGCATTCTCTTCTTTTATACTCTTGTTCCTGATTGAATGTTAGTACATTTCACCCTGCATTCCTCTGTCCTCTAAAGAAAACTCTAGTTACTCCACCCGGTTGTTAATTTCTTTATCCACGTGCAGGAACACTAGATCCGAGTCTTGCCCGTTTTGTCGTGGTAACATAAAGAGAGTCAAGTCGAGAGACTTATGGGTTCTTACCTGCAGTGATGATGTGGTTGATGCCGATACTGTCTCCAAAGAAGACTTGTTGAGGTTCTATCTTTACATTAACAGCCTCCCCAAGGACTCCCCTGATGCCCTATTCTTGAAGTATTACGAGTACTTAATATGATGCGAAGCAAATTTAGAGCAATGTTGTACATGTAGAATAGGCCGACCATCAAATGTAAATAGTGTCTGGTGGCACAAATTCTCAGTTTCACAATGAAAAATAAGTCAAATAACCACCACTTTTTATTTGTGGTGTTTTCTAGGATACATTTAATGATATTGAGTTGTTTGCTTTCATAGATTTATATCTTCTCTTGTGATTCACGAACTAAGCAAAAAAAGGCTTCTTGTTAGTCACTTTGACAAAATTGTTAGTTTAGTCGTCTGTATGGCAGTCTCAAAAAGCCTAAAAGCAAAAACCTTTTTTCTAGTTACTCAACATTGTCCAAGCTTCTTGGCTATTGTAATGAAATTAAACCTCGGATCCATTACAGGCATGAACTTTTTAGTCCAAAATCACTCGGTTCACAAAAAAAAATCCCTGTCTCTTAGAAAAAAAAAAGGAAGTGATGTACTAGATGATTTTAGACTTACTCTTTCACGACACTTATTATGGATTCACTTTATTTAAGAATTTTTTATAATTAATCGGTAATAATTATACATCAGGGATAATTTTTAAATAAATCGGATCTATGCTGATATGAGTTAATTTGATATGGACCAAGTGCTATGGATCCGACAATTTTTTATCATTCGCATATGTCAAGACTCGATAGTAGCAATCGCTAGAATCTGCAAAACTGGAACTGGACTGACACAGGTAGGAAAGGGCAGGCTGAGATATTGAATATTATGAGGGCCTCTTGGCTGTCTTATTCCGGCCCAATATAGACTTCTTTTATGGGCTCACAATTTAAGTCCGATCCAAGCTCAGCAGCCTAACTCAAATCCATTTTTATAAAGCCCGGACCTTTTTTCTTGGACTTCACATGTCGATTTCGCCTCGGCCCAAATGACCATCCTACTATTATTGTAGACTATAGTGGTCCAAGAGCTAGACGTCGTCGTTGCATTTGTGCATAGATTAACCAATGAAATCGAGTTGAAGTTACCAACAGACAGGTAGAGGAGATGGTTCATCAAGATCCCTTTTCTGGAAAAAAAAAAAAAAAACTTCACACAATCCCAGTTCAAAAGACTGAATACAAATCCCTGTTTGTACTCTTCAAATTCCCAACTCCAAAAGGTGGAATCTTTTTTTTTTTTTCACCCTCTTTCTTTAGCTCTTCAGTTAAATTTGTCTTTTATTGTGCATGATAGTATTTGATTGAGCAAGTTATCTGAAAAGGGATAAATAAAAACTTGTATCTTTTTTTTATTGTCTGCAGATCTGATTGTGATTTGAGGGGAAATAGGCAAGTGGGAATTGTGAAAAATGGCAGAAAATCATGATTCAGAGGAGGAATGGAGAGAAGGGTCTGCAGCAGCTGCTGATAAAGATGGAGACTCAAACAATTCCATTCATGTGGAGCCCACTTTGGATTCAGCTGGGAATGATGGGGTAACCCCACTAATTTTCCATTCCCAATGAGCGTTTCTTTGTGTGTGTGTGACTGAATGTGTTTTCTGGGGAAATGTTGGCTGGCTGAACTTTTCTGCATTCTTTTTGGTTGAAATGCATGCCATCAAACATTCTTGTAACACACTATTTTGTTTGGGATGGTTGGGATATTGCTTGAGGTTCCTACAAGTTGAAACTTGTTTGTTTATTTGTTTATTTTTAGAACTGTACTAGGTAGAGCAGAATAGGGCATGAGCTTTTTATATTCTCTTAGAAGAATCTAACAGAAACTTTAGTTTTTAGGGGAAATCCCCATTTGGCTGAGGCTTCAATAGGGTGTGGCCTGACGAAGGAAAAATGTGTTGAGTTTTTATGAATTGGATGGTTTTTGGGGATATTTTAGTGGATATGTAATTTTCAATCCTGTGCATTTTTTGCTTTGATACTGACAAGATTAGGAAGTATTACTGAATTTATAACATTTAAAGTTAAAGCTAAGAAATCACCCGATAGTGTTTTTCAGTGTTGATTGCTCTCTAGTAATTAGCGAAATATCTAAGTTTGGAACTAGAGTTAACTGGATTAATTTTTGAATTATACTGAATTTCTATATCTTTTAGTTGTATTGGATTTGTTGCAAAGTTTCTTAATGGATAAGTCTTGGTTAGAGAAATGCAGGATAAGGGTTGGATTTATTGGTCTATTTTGGGGTTTGATTCCGTGCTTTACTGCAGTTAGATGGATCAGAGCTCACAGAAGATAAATCAAATGATGGAAAGGTGACTGAAGATGGGGGAAGAGAGGACATGTTTGTTTGATTGCTCAGAGGAGATTGAAACTTCGGAAACCCGGACAAATTCAGAGGAAAAAGATGATGTGCAGGATAGCCAAGTGGAGGAGTTGAATAATAGAGCACAAGATGAAGATTTGCTTGCTGAAATAGGCCGCTTGAACAATAAACTCGTGGAAACTGTTTCAGAAAAACAAAACCTTGCACAGAAATATGAGGTATAATAGCTGTGTATATCCATTTGTACTCAAGCAGTCAAGGTCACCATATGCATGCATGGATGATTTCTTTGACCCGGTTGTCTGGAAATGGCTTAGTTTAAAAATTTCTTTGCAGGAAGAAAGAGCAACATTAAAGGGAGAACTTGCTCATCTTCATTATCAACTCAAGGCTCTGAATGATCAGAATTCATTGTTTGACAAGACAGATGTTGCACTTCTTGATCATCATGAGATACCAGGGTTGGGAGATAAGGATGAGAAGAATCTGATATCTGATTCCTCACTGCATGAGATGGTGACTGAGTGCTGCTCGAAGTTTCTTAACAACGCCATGGGTCTCTACTCTCAGACTGAAAACTCCATCAAAGAACTCCATGCTTCTCTACAAATGAAGGAGTCTGAGATCGAGGATCTTAATTCAAAGATTACAGAGTTCACCACGTCCCGCGAGGTCATAGTCTCATACTTGGATTCAATGCAAGAAGCTGGTTCTCGGACATCTGAATTACAACTGGAGAGGGATCATATGATTGAGGAGATTACAAGTAGGATTTTAGCTTCCCTTCCTGTGACAATTTGTCAAGAAGGAGGATTCTTGGATGACTCTGCTGGGGATAAATTTTCTCATATTGAGAGGAGCATCTTACTTTTAATTGAAAAGTATAATCAATTTCTTTCAGGAATTGACAAACTTAAATTGTGCTTAACAGACATAACACCAGATATTTATATTGTGGATGAAGTAGGAATATTCTTGAATGCATGTGATAAGCTGGCTGAACTTAAAAGGAAAGAAGTAGATTTGGAAGATTTTGCCATTTCAACAAAGCTAAGCCATTTTGAAAATGAATGTACAATGTTGGTAGAACAACTTGATAAGAACAAAGCAGTCATTGAGAGTGCAAATGCAGAAATTGGAAAACTTAATGCTGAAATTGAGCACGAGAAGACAAGGTATGCGAACACTAAAGATAAGCTTAGCTTGGCTGTGACAAAGGGAAAGGCTTTGGTGCAGCAGCGAGATTCACTGAAACAAGCGCTAGCAGACAAAACAAGTGAACTTGAGAAATGTTTAATTGAACTGCAGGAGAAGTCAAGTGCCCTGAGATCTGCAGAAGAGAGTAAGGAATTGTTGCTGAAAAGTGAAACTTTGGCCATTCAACTACAGGAATCTCTTGCTCAGAAGGACTCAATGCTTCAAAAATGTGGAGAGATTTTATTACAGGCTGCTGGAACTGAGGAAATTCAGTCTTTGGATTTAATTGAGAAACTCAGATGGATTACAGATGAGAGGAATGAACTCAAAGGTTTGACTGTAGAGTTCCAGGTCAGCCAAGTACAGAAAATTGTCAGATGCTTTATCATCAATTAATTTCCCTGAAAACGTCTTATCAAATGATATGGAAACTAGGGTCAATTGGCTTGTCCAGTCACTCTCTATAGCCAAAGAAGAGGCTGTGAAGTTGCAAGAAGAGGTAGTTGAAACAAGAGAAGCCTCAAGCAAAGAGATTGATCGCCTAGTTCAATCATTATTGGCAGAAACACACGAAAAGAATTACCTTCAAGAGGAATTGGAGGAGTTAAGAAGCAAATACAAAGGGATTGTTGAAAAAGAGCATCAAGTCTCATCTGAAAGGGATCAAATGGTTAGTATGTTGCTCGAGGCTTCTCGGATGGCAAATACTCCGGAAAACATTAATATTTCACAACCTGATATAGCCAAAATCATTGCAAAGATTAAACAAGAAGCTGAACCTTCTTATAGTCAAGCTGAAATCTTTGAAAGACTTCAGAGCCTTCTCTACATAAGCGCTCAGGAGGTGACACTGTGTGAGCATCTATTGGAGGAAGGGTTGCTTAGTAGAGCTTCAGAGATGAACCAGATTTCAGAAAAGTTGAGTGTTGTGGCTCAAGAGCTTCGTACAGTGAAAGATGAAAAGTTGTCTCTGGAGAATGAACTTGTAAGATCCGAGGAAAAAGCTGCTTTAATAAGGGAAAAGTTATCTATGGCAGTTAAAAAGGGCAAGGGTCTTGTTCAAGACAGAGAGAACTTGAGAAGAGTTCTGGATGAGAAGAATAGAAGCTCTCTCGAGAGGTTAACATCTGATTTACAAGATCAAGTTTCTGCATGCAATGACTGCAGGGATCAAATTAAGAAACTAGTCGCTGATATGGATCGCATTCCCAAGTTGGAGACTGATCTTGTTGCTGCTAAGGAACAAAGGAATCAACTTGAGCAGTTCTTGTTGGAGAGCAACAATATGTTGCAGAAAGTCATAGAGTCTATCGATAGCATTGATATCCCTTCTGATTTAGTTTTTAAAGAGCCTGTGGAGAAGGTAAAATGGAGCTTGAAAGGTACCTGAGCGAATACCGAAGTGCACAACAAGAGTTGGAGAAACTGAAAGAAGAATCTAGTTCTTTAACCAGCAAGCTGGTGGAAGTTGAGACATCCATGAAGTCACTCGAGGATGCTTTATTAGATGCACAAGACAGTATTTCCAGAGTCCTAGACAACAAGAGAGAACTAGAAGTTGCTAAAGCTCAAACAGAGGAGGAGTTGCAGAAATCTGTGGAGGAAGTTGCTTCCCAGAAGAGAAAGTTTGCAGAGGTTTCTGCTACTATAAAATCATTTGAAGATGCTTTGATTGTGGCTGAGGATAATGTCTCTAACCTTGCAAAGGAAAAAGAAGACGCTCTAGTTTGTAGAGCAGCCGTAGAAACAGAGCTTCAGAAATTGAAAGAGGAAAATTCCATCTATGTTAGCAAGCTGGCTGAGGCTGAAAATACCATACAATCCCTTGAAGATGCATTCTCCGAGGCACAAAAAAATTTATCAATGCTAACCCAGGGAAAACAATAAGCTACAAATTGCAAGAAGCAATTTGGAGGACGACATGAACAAGCTGAAAGCAGAAGCTGACTCTCAGGCTAGCGAACTTGCTGATGCTGTGAGTACTATAAAATCACTTGAAGATGCAAGATCTGATGCAGGAAATAAAATATCTGATCTTGTTAAAGAGAATAAAAATGCAGAAATTGAGATTTCAGCCCTTACATCCGAGTTAAAGGCTTGTTTGCAGGAGTTGGATGGATCCCGTGGCAGCATTGCAAATAGGTCTATTGAACTGTCTGGTTATCTTTCAACTATTCAGAGGATTTTAAGGGATGACGTTTTGTTGTTTTTACTGAATCAGAGTTTTGAGAAGAAAATTGAGAGCCTACGAGATATGGATATTATCCTTATAGAAATGAGGGGTTGCATTATCGATATGATTGGTACTGACTTGCTACAAGATCACCCTGTGGAGGTATTTTTTTTTTTTCTTTTTTGGGTGAATGTACATTACTTGCTGACTAACTGTGTTCACATGCTAGTATTCACTGCCACGCTCTTTGAGCCTTATAAAATCAACACAGCACTTGCTTCAGGTCATGTCTTTTGTCCAAAAAAAAATAATAATAATAACAATAATAATTTGGTTTGGCACATTAATGGATCATTGAGTAGATTAATTGGGAGGATTGTTTAGTTTAAATATTTCATTGATTTTAGTTCATGGTTTAGGGCATTCATGGAAAGTACCTAGTTGGGCTTCTAGTCAAGTTTCAGGGTTGTCTATGCTTCCGTATTATCATTCCACCTCTCATACTTGCCTGGAATTGTTATTCAGATCTTTTGGTTTCTGAATTACTTTGTTAACACAGAATAGGCCCTTAGCATAATTTTTTTTCATATCTCATTGTTGTTCTTCTTTGTAGGACGGTTATTCTTTCTCAACTCTTTTACCAGATGGCCTTGACAATGTTATGGAGATGGAAATGATTAATGGACAGGTAAATGTAATAGATGATGAGAATGTTGTGTGTTACATTTTGAAAAAACTCTTCAAGGATTGTGTTTGAGAGACGAGACTCTAGCTGAGAAAATTGAAAGCTACTCAGGATTTTTGGATGACTTCATCTTGGCTTTTTTGAAAAGATTACGGGTAGCAAAGGATGGGGTAATACATGGACGGGAGCTCATTATGTCGCTGAAGCAAAGAGTGAATGATGTTGAAAAGGATAGGCAAGCACAGGAGAATACAGTTTCCATGCTAGAAAGTGACATAGAAATTCTGCTATCTGCCTGTAGTAAAGCTACTGATGACTTGGAGCTAGAACATAAAAATAACTTATCCAAATTAAGCTCTGTCTCTGTACTGGAAAATTTGAATAGCTCTTCCATGGAATTAAGAGCCTCTAATGGAGATGCATTAATTGACCATAACCTAAAGATTGAAGGCAACAAATATGTGCAGACAGCTGAGAAGCTGTTGCTTGCTACTAGACATAGTTGCAATCTTAGTAAACATTTTCATGGTATGAATAAATATGATGGTTTCTACGGTTGAAGACTTGCAGAATGAATTGAGAGAAACCAAGGCAACATGTGAAAACCTTTTAGAAGAAAGGGATCTAAACCAAAAGAAAATCTCTAAACTGGAAACTGATCTAAGAGCAGCAGAAAACTTGTGTAGAGAAATGAAGCTTAAAGTAGAGGATCATGAGGTTAGAGAAGCTATGTTAAAGGAGAGGGAGACCGAACATTTGGCAGCGCGTTCAACATCAGTGAAAGAAGTTCATGGTAAATTATTTTGTTAAATTCATTCAACATGAAAATTTTCTATTTTTAAATTTTACCTATTTTCTTTTGTATTTTTCCAAATTTGCTCATTTTTGTTTCAGAGGCTCAAGAGATTCCCTTGTCAGCATCTCAAGTCAAATCCCTCTTTGACAAGATAAGTACTATTGACATCTCGTCCGCTGAATCTGATGTTGGAAACTTAGAGACCAGGGATTCTGCAAATGTGCGAAAGCTCTTTTACATGCATTGATAATTTTAATGGACTAAAGGACCAGGTTAACTCAGAGTTGCAAGAAAAAGGAAATTTGCAGTCAATGCTTGAAAAACAAATTATTGCTATGGAGCATCTGAAGGAGGAAGTTAATGATCATGTTAGAGGGAAGCAAGAATCTGAAAGGATGACGAATGAGCTTGCACTAGGTTTGGAGACTATTATTCAGAAATTGGGGGGTGATAAGTTGGTTGGAAGTGAGAAAGTAGATCATGTGACCGGATTACTGTCCGTACTTGATAAGATGGTCATGGCTACAAAGGTGGAATCAGAAAATCTGAAGTCCAAAACTGATGAACTAAGTACCAAATTGCTTGGTGCCCAAAAGGTTATGGACGAACTGTCCAGCAAGGTCAAGTTACTGGAAGGTTCTAGTAGCAGTGGGGTGTCTTTCCCAGAGTCTATCAAGGAGAAAGGCATTTCGGAACTGTCTCCCTCAAATTCTCACCCAGAAATATCAGAAATCCAAGATCTGGTAACTCTTTGTTCTATAAATTTTACATGCAACACTCGTCAATAATATATCCCGCTCCCACCTTCTACTCTTGATTGTCTGGAGGGTTGGATGTTGGGGATATTTTATTTTGAGACTTTTTTTTTTTCCTTTGGTCACAGTACATACTTAATAGTGTTAACTACCTCCTCCCCCCCTCGTGAGCCTCACTCCTGGTAGAGTCACGGGTAATCCTTATTTGGACTCAGTTAGCATTTGATGCCTGTAGTTTATAGCATTCCTCCAATTTCCCTTTACTCTTTTTGCTTTCACTTCTGTTATCTGTCTTAAAACTGTTCAGTTCAGAGAACTTGCTTAACTATACGTTAGTTGCATGATCTTCAGTTCTGTGCTTTAGAATCATGGCATACTGCAATAAATGTTCAACATTATTTATTGGGTCAATTTAGTTTTGGTTTATTTTGTAGGAGTCTTGAATGTTGCCTAAGTTGCTTGGCCTTGAATAATTTGTTGTCTTGACTATGAACATCTAATGGGTTGTCTTGTATTCCTTGCCTCTCCCCTTCCCTTGAGTTCCCCTTTTTATGCATGTGGAATGATTACCAGTCCATCAGATTCCTCCCCTTTTATTTTTAATTTCTTTTGAGAATACTTTTCCTGATGAAACAACTTATCAAAGGAAATACATGCTGGGAGAAAAGATAAGAAAAAAATAATTTGCAATTAAAGCTTGCAGAATAGGTCGTTTATTCCTTTCCTTTAAATTGTGAAATCAGAAGAGGGATTTATATGGTGTGTTTTAACTCGTTACATTCAACTGCTGCAGGGACCAACAGGTAAAAATGTGGCCGTATCTTCCGTTCCTTCAGCTGCTCATGCGCGTACTCTACGAAAGGGCTCAAGTGATCACCTTGCAATAAGTATAGAACCTGAATCTGAGAGATTGATAAACCATGAACAAGCTGACGAAGATAAAGGTTTCTTTTGCCTATGAACTTTTATCTGGTTATCATTCATGCCCCAAGAACTGGAACTGTTTCTCTAACTTGTTCTGGACTCTCACTATGCAGGTCATGTATTCAAGTCTCTTAATACATCAGGTCTCATTCCTAGACAAGGGAAGATGATTGCAGATAGAATTGATGGAATTTGGTAAATTACTTGACTTGCTTGTTAAATATCTCCTTTTTTAATAGTTTATTCTACATCTCTGACTTGGAAACCTACTTGAGGAATATCATTGCTTGCCATTTCTTAATTCTTTCAACCTATCATTGGGTCAATGACAACGATTATTTGCTTAACGAGTGTTTGGAGTTGTATGTTTTGGTTGATGTGTTAATCTACCACGTAGTTGTAGTTATCTAAAACCTTAATTTTCCGTTTGTTCAGGGTATCTGGTGGTAGAGCTTTAATGAGTCGTCCAAGGGCGAGGCTTAGTCTAATTGCTTATTGGCTCTTCTTGCATATTTGGTTACTGGGCTCCATTTTGTAACAGTACCTGGGATGAATCTTCAAGCACGTATCCTTTTGACTTGTATAAATAGATACAGTTCATTTACAGTGATCCTCCCAATTTTTAGTACACCTAAGATGCAGATGTACATAGAAATATCCTCATTTAGATACTCTACAATCACATTTTTAGGTATTCAAAGGATCCAAAATCTTCATAAAGTGGTGAATTTTCCTTTATTTCTCACCTTGTTTGGGTGTTGTCTTCATTACCATTTTTAGCTTCTAAGATACCATTCAATAATGAAGGCTTGATTGAGCTGGATGGTGAAATGAAGTTAGGAATTCATCAGCAGTGGATCTAAGTTACCATTTGCAACTCTATAAGTGACCACTGATGCAACTGGGAAAATATTAAGCACTAAATCTGTGCTTGATTATGAGTATTGTTGTGTTATTATGATTCATAATCATTATAATCGAGTCTGCTCGATGATACTCTTTAGAAAGTAGGAAGTTTGCTACTTTTCTATTACTTATAGGGAAGTTTTATAGTTTCGTGAGGAAATTATTTCGTTGTGATTTGTTCAAACCTTATAAGCACAAAATATTGTACTGTATAAATTTTTAAATTATAATAAAATGGTTCTCATAAAATTTTCAAAACTTATATATGACCTTGTGATTTTGCATTTACTGGGGTAGTTAGGTGGCTGCATTGATAAAGATAGAGCAAAACTGTAATAGATATTACTACATTTTAGCAATTGTAGGACCACAGTTATGAAATCTGTTGTTGGGGATTCTAGGTAAGGTTATGGGGGAAAAAGAATATCATGAAAAGTGTATTGGAGGTAGTTGTGGGACGTTTTCCCTTTCTTAATGTAAAAGTTGACTGCTACAATAAAATGTATGTATGTCTACAGGTTAAATAATAAATATCGTGGGGTCATTTAGCAATTACTCGATAGTCAGAGGTGCTAATGAGGCTTGAATGTTTTCAAGTTTTCCTAGTCTCCAACAGGAAAAAGAATTGCTATTATTGGAAAGAAAAAATTTATTTGTAGTACTACTTGGCTACTCCCAACCTAACTAAGAAATAATACTAGTAGTTGAAAACAGCAGAAAGGTACTACTAGAGAATAGTGTATGTGGTTCCTCATACAGCGTTCTGTTGCATTTATTGACCATAAATGTAAATAAATTTTGCCGGTGGAGTTTGGAACCTTTTGGATGAGAACGCAAAACGACGCGACACGTTATTGTGTGTTGAAGAAAGTAGGAATATCACATGTCATGACGCCTCCTCCTAGATACCTTTAATCTCATTGAACTCATGCATCCACAATACCCGGACCAGTCGTACCACGAGACATTATTGACGAGTCGGATTTGTTTGGGAATGGAGCTTCAATCGAGCGATAAATTTCGTTCAAGACTAAATGCTAGCGAGAGATTGATAACAAATAAGTACAGCGAGAGAAAGATAAAAAGAACTTTTAAAAGAGAGTTAAAAGAGTGCTTAAAATTATTGGGAGAAAAGTATATGAGGGTTAGCGATACGGTCGATATGGACGACAGTTGGTCCGTCGATTGGCTAGTCGGGACGTAGACAAGGGCAGATTTAGGTTCCAAAATTTTAAAAATTATAAATTTTATTTTTCAAAATTTTGAAAATTTAATTTGTATTCTTATAAAATTTATATTTTGTCCCTATGAATTTTTTGAGAAAAATATAAATTAATCTTAATAAATATATGACTATAAAAAGTCTTGTTCCCTTAAAATATAATTCATGCGTCCGCCCCAAGATATAGATCAGTGCAGATTGGAACGGAAGCTAAAGCCCGGACTGTAGATATGCCCGCGAAGATGACATCGCCCTCGCACTGTGAATCTCACAATAAAGTTCACTAGCTTTGTATTTTCAAAATGTATGGAATAGAATTTACCGCTTGAGATCTAATGTCGCGCACTATCTTATCTATAAAATTTGCACCTAAACTTTTGCTTTGAACATTTAATATCCTTAATTAGGTAATCAAAACCATCCCTAATCATGCACAGGCGAGCCACTAGTTTGCACCATAATATAAAAGGAAGTGAGAGTTCTGCAAGTGAAAATGATGTGAAAAAGATGGTGGGGTTTTGCAAGTGAAAGTGATGTGGATAATTTAAAGGGTACTAAACTACTCGAAAAAAAAGTTCATATTAAGAAATTCCAAATATAAGTTCATACCCACAAAGAACAAGAAGGGAACTATGAATGTCAACCCCCTCAACTACAATGTTTACCAATGATCATAAAACATAAGTACGTAGTTGGGAAATTTTTTAAATAAATTTTATTCACGATATCATATCGTTGGTCTCTTGACTTATTAATTTATACTAAAAAATTCACGATATAAACGCGAGTGGTAGTAGCTCAACATTTATTTGCACTTACATAAATATACATATGATTGGTATGTGACAATATATAATTACAATAAAATAGAAGTCTCAACTCTCAAGTCTATTCAGGCTCCGAGGATGCTTTCAATTTGCATTGATCACCTAAAATCACAACCCTTATGGATACTATTTCTCTTCTCTATTGGTTTCCTCACGCTTTCAAGAAACACCATACTTCTCACAAACTGGATCTTCACAACATTTCTCAGGCCTCCAAAGAATCTTCTGATTAGCTACGGTTCATGGGCTCTCATTACAGGATCAACAGACGGAATTGGCAAAGCATTCGCATTCGAACTAGCCAAGAAAGGCCTCAATTTAATTCTAGTCAGCAGAAACTCACAAAAGCTGGAAAAAGTCTCGAGTCAAATTCAAACCGCATTTCCTACAATAAAAATAAAAAGAATTGCTGTGGACTTCTCATCAGGTGATGTGAGTAGTGGGGTCCATGAAATTGAGGAGGCCATCAAAGGTTTGGACATTGGTGTTTTGATTAACAACGTCGGAGTGACGTACCCAGGAGCAAGATTCTTTCATGAGGTGGATGAAGAAATTTGGATGAATGTTGTGAGAGTGAATTTGAAGGGTACTACTTTGGTCACCAAAGTAGTTGTACCTGGAACTTATGCTCATGAAGAAGAGAGGTGCTATTGTGAATATTGGTTCTGGTGCTGCTATTGTTGTACCTTCTCATCCCCTTTATGCCATTTATGCTGCTACAAAAGCGTAAGCTTCAAGACTTTTTTTTTTTCCTCCATTCATGCTAAATTTTTTTTAAAAAAATATTTAAATAGATTTGATCTATATAAATTTTTAAAACAAAAAAATAAAATAAAAAATTTAGCGCACTTTTGTTTCACTCGATGTACTATGATCATGCATGAATGTGTACCTAACTCTAGTACCCTAAGTATAATCAGGTTAATTTAGACCATGTTTTATTTTTAAAAGTAATATATATCCCATCCCTAACATATTCTATTTGGGTTGAGAGTTTGAACCCTTGATCTCGTAACGAGAACTTATGAGTTAACGAGACTCTCCTAGCCAACTAGTCTAGTTGTTGTGTACACATCTAGAACTATGTAATTTAGGAAAATTGCACAATCCAACTCGGAACGTTATTCCATTCTTATTTAAAATTACTAGTTAGTTCAGTGAGACCAAACTAACTCTAATTACATGATATTTTAGTTATGAATTTTCTATCATGTTTCGTGTCTTATTTTCATGCACATTTTTATAATATTCGTCAAATGTATTCTAATTTGCAAGTATTCGTTGTACTATATTACACACGGCAAATATACAAAAGAATGGATTAATAAATTGACGTAGAAATGAGATGAAAGATTCCATAACTATTTGATTGGGTTATTTCATAAACTTTACTTTGTGAGAGGTAGAGTTTAGTATACACACTCAATGTTAAAAAAATTATTCCCACTAAGTGCATAAATCCAGCCATTGAATTATTAATTTGAGTTCTGATATCGGCCATAAATGCCATAGACAAGATTCATGATTATTGAATTTTGTTTTGGGAACGGTTCATCTATTACACTTTTTGATATTACAATCATATTATACCATATGATGAGGTGATATATTTGTTTTATATATAGTATAGATTAAATAGATCTAAAGGATAAGTATCACTCATCACAAGATATAATATGAGTGTAATATCAAAACAGTATAATAGAGTACTCAATACCGATTTGCTTTCTTAATCAAGATAGTAATGTGGGACTCAATGCTTTTTTAAGGTCACGTAAAGTGAAGCTTTCTCCAGCTAACTAATGTTTTTTCCCATGAAACACTTGAAAGCAAGTTTAATGTACTTCACTTTTAGAGTGAAGTTGTTGGAAGCGTAAATGCAAGTTATTTTGGCTCCTTCAGCTTTTGTTTAAGGATATAATAGTACGTTACAAAGAGTATTAACTAAGAGTCTTAACTACTAAACTTTTGCCCTTTTTAACACTACCTACCTGGCTATCAAGTCTATTAATTATTTCGCTTCAAGGATCTTAAACACACAAATAATTTATGAAATAATTAATATAGGAAAAGGAGAAATAAAAGATAGGAAAAATTATCAATAAGTCATATTTTAGAACGTTATCACATCCTAATTAAGCACTTATCTTCTTTTATGTTTTGTCCCCATTTTACCCTCTAGAATTCTAACTCTGTGTCCCTAAAAATATAACAATATTATTTCATGTAATTTGTTTAAAATGTAGATTTAAACAAATTTGAGTCATATTTTGATGGACTAATTCCATTTTGTATCCCTTAACTTATATCCGATTTTCACTTTCCACTCCAAACTTTATTTTTAAACATTTTGCATCTCGAACTCTTAAATTTATCCCGTTTCAACTCTTCTTTTAATGTCGTGTAAAAAAATTAACCGAATTTTTTCGTATATATACAACAAATTCAACAGGATGTACAACAATATTTTTGCGTGTAAAATAAATATTCCGTTAACTTTTTAACTAGGTTAAAAAGGGAATAAAGTGGGAAAAATTTGAGATTGGGAGTATAAAAGTATCCAAAACTGAAATTCAGTATGAAAAATAAGAATTAAGTATAAGTTGAGGGATACAAAATGAAATTAGTCCTATTTTAATTCCTTCACGATATAAAGGTCAATTTTACGATTACAATTAGTGTACGTAAATATATTTTTGAAACGTAAGAAAACTTACTCAAACACCACATGCATGGCCAAAAACTGAAGGAAAAAGAAACTATAAACCACATAAAATTGTCCTAGAAAGTTCCCATGTACCATCAATATGACAAGCCATTATCATGAAATTGATGTTCCCCATCTATTCCATCTCATTTAATTAGACAAGTGGGTACTTGGTTGGCCTTGCCTCTTAGCACGTATGTGAAATGGTCACCATGAAGTGAAAACCGACAGGTGCATAGCTTGGGAATTATGTTAGTACGTATTAGTATAGCTTGGGAATTATGTTAGTACGTATTAGTATTACAGACGTTGTGATATTCAAAATTATAAACACTAATTATAATTTTATCAAAAAAAATTTTATTTTAATGTTTTTCTACGTTGAAAGTACTAAACACTTTTGTTCATTTGTTGATTTTGGTCTAACGAAGTGAAGTAAAAAGAACATATTTTGCTGCCTAAGATAACACGAGCCCCACATATAAAGTAGTTGGTTGCGATGAAATTAACAATATTCTTATGATGATACATGCATAAAACTTGGGTCCGTTTTTAAAAAATATTCTATGCTAAAACGGAAAATAAAATATAAAAAATGTAAACAGTATACATATATAGATACTGTTTTATTGAACTAATTAATTAGACATAAGTGTGACAATTAATAAAGAGATATTTGCTCTATGGTCGCTGTGGATATTAATTATTGCATCATTATGCATTGACATGCAGGTATGTTGATCAATATTCAAGAAGTTTACATGTCGAATACAAAAGCCGGGGCATTGATGTGCAGTGTCAGGTATGGATAATTAAACTTTATTAGATGGAAAAAAAAAAGAATTTTATTAATTATTGAAAAATTATTTACAAAAACACAAATTCATAGTCACTTGCAAAAATCAATTCACGTGACAAGACCTTATCATATCACGATCCGTTGATTTTAGATTTTCGATCAGATTTCTTTTCTTTTTTTCGAATATAATGACACATCAATAATTTTTATTTGTCATTTTGTATAAATACACTCTTTATTATTTTAAATTAGTAAATGAATTGTCTTAGCTAAGTAACTTTGGCATAGTTACAGTTTTGTATTAGATAAATATTGTGTTGGTAATTGTGAAATTAATTAATGGTATTTTAGCAGGTACCATTGTATGTTTCGACAAAAATGGCATCAAGAGTTGCAGAGATTGAGAAATCATCATTTTTTGTTCCCACGGCGGAGAATTATGTGCGAGCTGCGGTTCGTCGAATAGGGTACGAAGCTAGGTGCACACCATGGTGGACACACTCGCTTCAATGGACCTTTGCCTCCTTCTTGCCAGAAAATGTTCTTGATGGATGGCGTTTATCTATTGGAATTCGTAGACGGGGAACTAATTAGAATTCGAAGTCGTTAATTAGTTACTACTCGAAATTTTATCTCGATAACGAGTAATTAATGGGAGCCCTCCATTTAAAGTGGAGAGTCTATTTTTTTGAAAAAAAATGACTTCTCTAAAAACTTGAATAATTATTAATACTAACTTCTTGTTATAATAACTTAGAACATATTATTAAAATTATTATTATGTTTTAATAATAATAACATAGATAGTATTTAAAATTATTATTATGTTTTATTTAATAATCTTATATTAAAATTAGGGCTAAGTCTACTTTGGCCTCCTAAATTATCACCATTTGTCACGTTACACCTCAAACAAATTTTTTACACTTTGTCCTTTAAAATTTTTGTTTTTCGACATTTCACCCCAAAATGAAGGAAGCAATAAAAATAACGGAATATTCACGAGTTTTATAGAGATATCTTTAGTGTATGTTTATAATATTTAACATAACATTTTGTTTTATTACGACCCTTTACATTATACTAACAACGTATGCATAGAACTCACGAATATTTTGTTACCTTTATAATTTTTGTCAAAATTTGAGGTAAAGTGACAAGAAACAAAAAAGTTCAGGGGGCAAACTGATAACAAAATAGTTTAGGGTGTAATGTAATAAATGGTGACAAGTTTAAGATGTCAAAGTAGATTTAATCCATAAAATTATTATTAACGATGTTAAAATATATTATGTAAAATTATAATTGAGGTAAAACTTGTCACCATTTATTACATTGTACTCGAAACTATTTTGTTATCAGTTTGCCCCCTGAACTTTTTTTTTCTTGTCACTTGTCACTTGTCACCTCAAGAGTATTTATTTGTACTAGGGGTTGAGAGTTCGGAACCGATCTCATAACGGGGAACCTTACGAGCAATGAGGCTCTCCTAGCCAACTAGTTTAGTTGTTGTGTTCCACACCTATAACAATGTGATTTAGAAAAATTACACGATCTAATTTAGAACGTTATTTCATTCTAAAATTATTAGTTAGTTTAATGAGACCTAACTAACTCAGATTACATAAAATATAATGCTATTTAATTAAATAATAAAATATCGGACCAAAACTTAACACTAACTTGAGTTTGAATTCACTTAAACTCGATTTCGAATTTAATCGAGCACTATCGAATTTGGGTATGATTGGAAGGAGAAGTGTTAGACCACGCTTATCACCTCCGGTGATTTCCGCGATTTGTTGATCTGCAAAGGCACCATCACATAACCTAAAGGCTGAGAAAATAGCTTTGTCTATATATATATATATTGTTTTGCATTATATTAGTTTATAAAATATGTTGTATATATCATCAATAAATTACAAGTTTGCAACATGTTTTATATAAGAGAACATAAATGAAAGTAAGTATCTAAAATAAAATAATTATGTAACATGTTTTAAATACTTAATCTAAATTCGTTTTGTATAAAAACTCTTTACACACTAACAATCATGATAAACTCATAAATTTATTATTTATTAGTAATTTTTATGAGATCATAGGGTAAATGATATTGTCACAACATATTCTTTTTAATGACATTAGTACCTTTTAGAAGAAGCATCAAAAGTTAAATCAAAATTTCTCAGCCATTTTTAACCTTGGTCCCATTGCTCTTTCTCAGATTTTTTTTCCACTCCCCTAGCTCTTAGACTGTTTTGCTCCCTTCTCCATTCGCGCATGGTCTCCATCTAAGAGGAACTCCAATCTTCTCCATTGTCCACCACCTACATCAAAACCCATATCAGAGATTGGACTTCTTATCTTCTCGAATTTCTTATTTTTCAAGTTTTTCAAGGTTCAATATATTTAAAGAATATTTGATTAAGACTTAATTAGCTATTGTTAGACTTTAATTAGCTCAATTAAACATATTTATATAAGGAGTTTTTAACATCATTAGTTTTTAACATAATTATGTTTAGTGTAAGTCATTTGTCAACCCTCTAGGTACATATCACTAATACTTTTATTCTCTTTTTTTATACCATTTTTATGAAATGTGAGTTTGTGATAATATGCTCTACTTTATTATGTATCCTTTTCAATGGAGATTCAAGATTAATGCTTATTTTATAATAAAATTAGTAACAAATGGATTTGATAAATTAAAGATTAAGTAGTGTTTTTCTTTTAACATGTGTTATACATGCTTAAGTGTTATATTATTAAATGCATATTGTTTATTTAGCCTAAACTAACTCAAAATTTTGACTCAGATGTCTAACGCATGAGTGGTGGAGTCAGATTTATGTTTGAATGGGGAGAAAATAACTAGAGTGAATTAGACAAAAATCTTTTAATTTTTTCTTAAAATAAAAGATACATAAAACACTAATATATCATAGAAAGTAATACTACTATACATGTCTTTTTTAGCATGAAATGACCTATAAAAGATTTTCTTTTTTGTTTGGTTTAGATTTTTAATTTATTTCACCATATTTCAACTTAAAATAAGTTAATTCTGGAAACATGCCTCAGGTGATTTTGCAAAATTGTTTATTCATTTTATACATAATAAGAAGCTATAATTTTCCATTTGTTATTCTCAAGAAACTTAAATTACCAAAAAATGAAAAAAAAAAAAAAACTGTTGATTGTCACGTGAATGCTGTATTTTGTTTTCTCTACTTCTGTTCATTTAGAAGCTTCCTTAATTTGCTACATATGTGCTACACAACAATTATCTATCTATCTATCTATCTATCTATATATATATATTGAAAAACATTGCAAATGAAAATTGTTTCATTTGGATAATTATTAATTAAAATACTATTTTAAATTTTAAATTGATTTTTGGCTACATGATGTCTCCATTAATAATATCAAACCACTTTTTCTTGCAACTTTATTTTAATTTCAAAAAGTAGTCCAACAATATAAAGTCAATGGTTTTTTTATAATTTAATTTTAAAAATTTTCTACGTATTGCAAAAATCACCAAACCCTTAGTTATAGAAGTATTAAACAACATATGTACAAGATATGATTATTAAAATCTCATACAGTCATTCATTCAAAAAATCAATGTAATTATATATTTTACTTAAAATAATGACGGTAATTAGTAGTACTTTCACATAGCAGGTGGATTTTGCCAAATTTATGAGTACGAAGAAAGGCAAATGTTGATAAGATGTGGTTCATTGCTAACATAGAAAAAAAAAATCATAAATGAGCTAACTTTTCATGCTCAAATATAGTAGTAATGTTATTGAAAATCTTGGACATATGTGTATATTATGGCAATTAATTCAGTTTGGGAAATCATTCAAATAAGCATTATCAAGTTAATTAATAGGCAAACATAATGACAAGTATATTACATTGGAACTATAGTTATCAAATTCGCTGGATAACCTGTCGTATTGTGTACTAATTTGTATATATTAGTACAATCGCATATATCGAATATATATATATATATATTTCAAAAAAAAAAATAACGTGTTATATTTCTTTATCCATACTAGTATTCGGTAATTATTATTGGAACCATGTTTTGATGTACAGGATTTATCCTACTAAAGATAATCAGAGGCAGTAACCAAAAATTTGTTCAAGAAAAGTTTCATTAACTACAAAGCTGCAATTACATGTGAAAATTCCATGTTAATTACTATGTAGTACGTACTAAGATCTCATCCTGTTGATTTGATTCAAAGCTGGCTGTAATATGTTGTATAGCACCCAAAGAATTGCAGGAGCAATTACAAACAGCAAAAGCTGACCCCTGTTGTCACCTGTAGTCGCTTCAGCTACGGCTGCAATTTCAGTAGTTGCTGCTGATGCCTGAGGTGTGTGGATGATGAAATCCGATGCAGCCAGTCCACCAAGACCAAGCCCTATGATGATCCCTTTTGAGTTCCTCATTCTGTTGATCTGATTGATTGCTGGTTGGAGGATGTTGAAGAGCACCCAAGCTATAGCTGGTATGATTGGGAGGAGAAGCGCTAGTCCACGGTTGTCGCTGGCTTCGGCGATTTCGGCAATTTGTTGGGCTGCAAAGGCAGCATCACATGAGCTTAAGGCTGAGAAAATTGCACCAGCAATTGCTGTTTTTGTTAGTGGATTTGTCAACAGGATTGAGTCTTGTGGTGTTTTTGATGAGGTGGTGATTAGGCCTTTTGGGAGGTCTTTTTGCATGGAGAGGAGGGAAATTGGCTTTGTTTTTATTGAATTGAAGACTTTTGGGATGTTGGTGCTCAAACAATTTGCATTAAGGGTAGTAGCCATTGTTGCCATAGCTGCTGCCATTTGGGATTCTTGGAAGGCTACTACTGATGAAATGCTTAGATGGGAATTCAGAGTTTTGGTTTCTATGCCAAGAAAAATGAGATGCAAGATTGTGATTTTCTAGATTGTTTTCTTATCCTTAGAATGTGATTGGTTAAATATGGACCTCACACCCACTGTCCCCACATTGGTTTCTTATCACTTGCTGGAATCAGCTCCCTACCAAAAATTTAGTATTTATTCAAAGACTACCATGGATCAAGACCATAACCATGGTATTATTCATGCAAATATGGCAAATTTAATTGGTCAATGGTCATCCATATTTGTGTAGTTCATTTGTAGAACCAGTAGGGATAGGTTGGGCAACATTTAAAGTTCAAAAACTATTTTTCATTAATCATTTGTCAAACTTCTAAAATCATAATACCATTTGGATAAATTAAATCGTAAAATACATGTTAATCAAGGAATAAATTCAGTCAGTGAAGCTGTAATCTTGACAAACTTTGTGTGCATTTAGTCTTCCTGTTCTTGGGCTCGGTTGTGGACCTATGTGGACACTTGATTAATTGGAATTAGCTACCTTGCCGTGGCTTCCAGACTATTATCAGTTGGATCAAAATATTCTTTTGTATCCTTTCTAGCCCATTATAAAATTGGGCCACCATGTAGTAGGTATTACTCATCTTGAGAAGTGAATAAATACTTCAAAATTTCCAAAACCCTCCTCTTCCATACTCCCCAGAATAGAATATCCCCAAAAGTACCATTTCTATTTCATTTTTCACATGTTAAACTTTAGAACTAATTAAAACTGGATATTTTTAAGCACTAATTTTACTTTGCATTTTTTTTAACATGTGAATAATCTATACTCAATTCACACACTACACTTTCATTATGATTTTAGACGTTTCAGATCTTTAACTCTCAAATTCGTCTTAAATTGAATAGAATATTTGCACATGTATAACAAATTTAGCAGTATGTACAATAATCTGTCATATTACGAAAATTTTGATTTTGGTTGACTCTATAAAAAATTAGATTGAATTGTGAAAAATTTGAGAATTGAGGTGTAAAGTTTATAAAACTAAAATTGGGATGCAAATTAAAAATTAAATATAAGTTAAGGCGTTCAAATGAAATTAGTCCTATTTTTAACGCTCAACATCAGCCATATGCCATCTCCAGTAATCTTGGTCACCAAACCTAAACCTTAACCCTCTCCTAGTTGTTCTCCTTGGGACAAATCCCTTTTTCTTTTTCTTTTTTTTGATAAATCCAAAAAATTTTAGGTGGAGCTTATTAAAGTTAAATACTGAAAAATTGTAATAAAAATTAAAAATGTCAACTTTTTCAGTTCCAATAATTGGGATTGGACCCAATTCAATCTTTTCACCATTCACAGACAGAAGTAAAACCCTAAACCCTAGTTTTAGGAGGACCAAATTGGGATATTTATCAAAGCATGATGGACCCTTTATGCGGGGCACACTTGGGGTGACCCGGTTTGGGTTGGGTCAGGTTCCATTTCCTGACCCGGATAGTACTGAAGGGATGATTAAGGACCTGTTTGGCAGAGTTGAAATGTTCTTGTATACTGTTGCTGATGCTGCTGTTTCTAGCTCTTCTGATACACTTTCTGATGCCACCACAACTAAGCAGAGTGATTGGCTTTCTGGGATTACTACTGGGATGGAAACTGTTTTGAAGGTTTGTTAAAGTTTCGATTTTTTGTATGAATTTTGTTATTTATTTAATATTTTTTGGCAATTTTTTTACTGTTTTATGAAGTAAAAAGTAGATAAAATACTGCTTTAGCTCTGTTGTAGATTTTTGTTTTATTTATGCGAAAAGCTTTTAGCTAATATAGACAATTTTAGTTGGTTATTTGTTAATTGATTAGTGAGTTTTAGAATTCAAGCCAACATGTTATATGTAACGGCAACATTGGAATACTAAAAATGCGTGTTAGTGTTGGTAGTAAATGACTGACTAGTATGCTTCTTATACAGCTTTGCTTCAACTTGTACTTTAGTTTGATCACCTCATCAAAGTATGGAAGATCAGAATCAGGTCGTGATAGTAATATAAAAGGTGTTGATATGTTAATCTGATAAGTAGGATAGCATGGGCCATATCATAATGATTCGGTAATCAAATATCCAGCCCACAAAAAATGAGTCAAAAAAAGAATTCCTTCCTTCATTCGCTTTCTGTTATTCTTTTTGGTGCAATATCTTATTTTCTTTGTATTCTTAGTGCATTTGGTGATGTCTCTCATAGTTGGAAATGAAGCGATCCTGTTCCAATCTCTTGTTTACTTTGATCCAATATTGCTTCTAAAAATGCTCATAAAACTGTAAGAATCTTAGTCATATATTTGGTTCTTTTGTTATCAGGTTTTGAAGGGTGGCCTCTCTATGTTGCATGCTCCCTATTCTTATGGGTTTGCAATTATTCTACTGACAGTACTAGTAAAGGCTGCCACTTTTCCTCTGACCAAGAAACAGGTATATTCTATAAACAAAATGTCCTTATTCAACTAGTCCCTTTTGATCTCCAAATATCTTCAAGTTTTTGGTGACTGATGAGAGATGCTTTCCATCTTGTTGTCGTCAATGATGATCTAATTTAAGTCCAATGTAAAACTATTATTTCCAGGTGGAATCTGCAATGGCAATGCGTTCATTGGCGCCTCAAATAAAGGCTATTCAGGAACGGTATGCTGGAGATCAGGTTACTGTTTGTCCTTTCTTCGAACTTCATTTTTGTTGCAAACTAATTTGACTAGCAAGGAGGCCAAAAAATTCATGATAGAAAATGGAGGAGGCAGATCTATTTCAGTAAATATATTCTTCAATGGATTATTAACATTGACGAACATGAAGACGCATCACAATTTAATTATTGGTTGGGCTTAATACGTTTCAAAAACTGGTTGTCCATGCTTATTTCTATATGCTAAGATTTTAATCAGGGTAGTTCCTAATAACATGGTCAGTATGGTTTAAAACTTTATTGACCTTGAGCAATGTGATATTTTCCATTTGTCTTTGGGACATGCTGAAGAGTGAAATAAATGTTCGATGCACAAATTCCTTATATTAGCAATTATCATTTATTATCTGTAATGATCTTGCAGGAGAAAATTCAACTTGAAACTGCTCGTTTATATAAACTTGCTGGCATAAACCCATTGGCAGGTAATTACTTTCTTGATTCTTTACCGGATTATCAACTTTCCTTGTACATGAATTACTTGTGTTTGTATTTGACTATTAGAAAAGGAAAGCGGATCTCTTAAAAGGTGAGGGAGGAAGTTACTTTAGCTTGTTTCATAATCTTGAACTTGTGTAATAGAGATGTCAGACACCGGCAATTTCTAGAACTTTATATCTAGATCATATTTCTTTGGCCCTTTTCCAGGATGTCTTCCAACTCTTGCCACCATTCCCATATGGATTGGACTTTATAGAGCCCTTTCTAATGTGGCAGATGAGGTGCCAGTTTGCCTGCAACCTTTTGATGTTCCTGCTTCTAGTTAATAATGTGTTAAAACCATTTCTCCATATCTGACTGGCAATTTAACTTCTAATATTAAGGGACTCCTGACAGAAGGATTCTTTTGGATACCCTCATTGGCTGGTCCGACAACAATTGCTGCTCGACAAACTGGCAGTGGTACCTCTTGGCTTTTCCCTTTCATTGTAAGTCACTATATATGTTCAGCTTCTTCTTTGGACGAGTATTCTGGCTTTTGAATACCTGATCAACCTTTTATACTTTGTGGCTACTGGTGTGTTTAACTGATCCTGTGACAAAGCATGGACATCAAGTACCTTGAGTGCAATAGTTTGTTACCTTTGCTACTTCTGTGTTGTTTCTTCTTTAGTTGTTAAAATGACTATGGTTCTCCTATTTGCAGCAACATCAACATTTTTGGACTGTAATGACAAATTATCATATGATTAACTATATTTAATTTCTTACTAAGAATTCAGTGGGCCAGACCTTTTTTTTTTTTTTCCCCTCCTGTCATTGTAATCGTGTTTCACTTTTTTGTGTTGTTTTTCTCTCGAAATTTTGCAGTAAATAATTCTCATTCTTAGGTTCTTTCTTTGGTTCAGGATGGCCATCCTCCTCTTGGATGGTCAGATACCTTGGCATATCTAGTCCTTCCTGTGCTGCTGGTTATCACTCAGTACATCTCAGTCCAAATTATGCAACCATCACAGGTTAGGAAAGTTAAACATTATTGGTTGGTAATATCTTGGCAAATCTAGGTTGTTTTATGCATTAAGCACATCCATTCCTTAAGTAAAACACTTTTATTTTTCCTTTCTGTATTTCTGTGCATATGTTGTGTTCCAATGTTGATCTGTTTAAAAATGTAACCTTTTGGCCTACAAGATACCCCCCCTTTTTGGTATGTGTGTTTGAAACTCATGTGATAACTGAAGAAAGGGATTGGTGAGATCAAGAGACCTTTGTTTTCAACCATGATAGTAAAAAGAAGTGAGGGTAAGGTTTCAATCATGTCTATGTTTTATTTTTGCATTAAATGTTATTTTTGCCTCGTTTCTCGAATGATGATACTATACTTCATAATAATAATAGAAGCACTAACGATTTGATGCTGTTTAAGCATTATTATGATATATTTCTAAAGTTATATCAGTGTTCATTTTTACTGTGTTGTTTCCTCCGTCACCTTTTTGCACAACTTTGATGCATTTCACTTTTATTGCGTACAATCTACCATATAGTGTTGATTGCAAACCGGCTTCCTATCGGACTTTTGTTGGCTAGCACTTATGTAATTGTACGTCTTTTGATAATACCTTAATACTTTTTGACTCCCAGAGCAATGACCCAAACTTAAAGACTTCTCAAGCCATTACCAAATTCCTGCCTTTAATGATTGGTTATTTCGCTCTTTCAGTTCCTTCTGGTCTAAGCCTTTATTGGTAAGTATCTCTGACTTGAATGCATTTTGTATCATTTTAATTTGGATATTCTTAATTACAATAAATTTGGAAGTCACCTTCTAAATTTGTACTGTAAAAGAAATTATATTTGAAGTACATTTATCATTTGTTTCGTAGGTTCACAAACAATATACTGAGCACAGCTCAACAAGTATGGCTTCAGAAATTGGGGGG
The DNA here is from genome assembly GCA_025175665.1 of Cinchona pubescens. Taxonomy (NCBI): domain Eukaryota; kingdom Viridiplantae; phylum Streptophyta; class Magnoliopsida; order Gentianales; family Rubiaceae; genus Cinchona; species Cinchona pubescens. The sequence goes on from JANKKI010000141.1 coordinate 2,251,968, forward strand.
TGCAGAAAATCCTGTGAACAAGTTCAATGACGATACTCTGAGGAAAGAGCTTTCCCAAATACAGAAATCGGTCTCTGGAGCAGCTACACCCAAAAAACTGGGTATAAGAAGGAGAGAATCTGACTTCAGAAGGGCTCCGTCCTGGAGAAAGGTAACTACACAGAGTTGTTCATGTACTACCACATAGGTGATCAAAAGTGCTTCTGGTCTCATACGGTACTTGTTTTCAGGTTTAAACAACTAAAGGAGCAAGAAGCAAGAAGGCGAAGGCAACGAGAGGAAGACAAAAGGAAAGGCGAAGAGGCCAAATTACAACTAAAACACGGCGAACGGAAGGATGAAGTCAACCTGGTTGAGGTGGAAACTGGACATGAAGCTGAGAACTCTTCAACTGATGAATACAACTCTTCCATCAATGACCATCAGGTTGTAAATGGTGCTACTTCTCCAAAAGTAAAGGATGAAATGACGACTTCAGACTATTCTGGTAGTCGTGAAGATGAAAGGATTCGTCAGCAGGTTTATGCGACAACAGAAAAGGTAAAAATGCTAGGAAATGTTCTTTTAATTTCTTTTTGTCACATGGCACAAGTCTCTGCTGCAGGACTATGCAATACCTCATTTTGTTCTCCTTCCCTCTCCCTTCTTTTTTTTTGAAATCTTGAAGAGATGAGATGATATCTTCTTATTAATTTTTATCAAACTTCGATGATCAGTGTGTAATAAGATTGATTCTAAGAATTAAATTAGATTCAATTCTGTCTTCCTCATATTCTGAAGATTGCATGCAGGATGAAATTTTTCATTGCATATGACTGCTCATGTTCAAGTCTTCAAGATGCAACTGATTTGCAGTTTTTCTTTTCTGTATCATACTCATTTAGTTTTGGAGCAAATATCATGTGCAAATAATTTTGTGGCTGGTGCCAAGTAGTCCAGTATTTGAATTCCCTTTGCTCTTCTTTTTCATTTAAATCATCAAGTAGTCATATATGTTATTAACTCCTCTTCTTCGGTATCTCTGCTATCTTGCTCTTTTTGATGGATTTTGTTTATCAAATGATTGGGTGCAGATTTCATTTTCTTCCCAGTTTTCGTGGTTAGATTTAGTATGTTATACATGTAACTTGTTCATGTATATACATGAATTTACGAATGCAGCATGCATGTATTCTTTAAATAGCTGAAAACACACATGAATGCATGCTTACATTTGAATATGATATACTCTTTTGAATTTCTTTATGGTCATTAAACTAAATCTTGTCATGTAATTGGTTATCGCCTCATGCCAGGAAGAAGCTGCTTCTAGTATAGTAGGTGGAGATAGCAAATCTTCTGGCAAAGACGAAAATGAGAACAGAAGTGTGTAAGCCTGAAATTGAAGCAATGATAGTGTCTGGATATTATGATAATCAGAATTTCTTGGGCATGTTATGGCACTTCATATTGATTGATCCGGGAGTAGAATTTATGTTTTTTCACTATAAATTGCTCACATGAAGAAGATGCAGGTTCTTTTGGATGAAATATTGGGGCCGAAAGTGCACGAAATAGTTTTTCTCAGAAGGAAAAAGGGAGTCCCACAACTAGTTAGATGGCTTCTGATTGAGACACAGGGGATTGTATACTTTTAGCAGCTAGAACAATAATACAACAGAAGCATCATTGAATCTTTATGTATGAAGTTTTGAATATAGACAAGATTAGTTCCGTATTTTGGTTTGTTTGTCTTGATGGTTGACTTCTTGTCTAATTAGAAGCAAATATGATGCTTGTGTCTTATTATTATAAAATACTAGATGGAATATTGTTTAAGGAAAATTTTACAATTCCGTTGAGAAAATCATCCCTTTATGTTTTAAAGGTTTGTGTAGTACAATATCATGTGTTTTAAAAAATTTATATTATATAAGTCCATAAAATCAACGTAATAGTTGCTCAACGAGATTGTAGAATTTTCCTTTATTTAATACTTCTTTATCTGTACCATTTCTTTGATGGACACTCACCTTTACCATTTGCCTTGGGGATACAGTGACTTGAAAGCAACATTCATGTTTTGTAAATTATAGCATCATTGTTTAGAGTTTACGCTTTTTCTAATTGGTTATTCGTGATGTAGAAAGTTTCATAAAAACTGTAGTATTTATTGTCAAAATATCACAATATAGGCCTCTTTCTACATTGTTGTTACTTGTATGAACTACTATGTTAAATTCACTTAATACTAGGTAAAAGAAAGTGTTTGCTTCTATCAAAGGAAAAAACAAAAAAAAGAAATGCTTCAAATCTGAAAAATGTGGTAGACTACAATTGAATAAAAGGTATGAGCCAAACTATAAGCAGTAGAAATAGAAAGAAGATGCGTAACACCTTAACGGACTATTTAAGTCAGGCTATTAGTAACTCAAAATTCGTAGTGTTATAAACAATATAATTTTCTCACTTTCGATGTAGGATAGAACTTCACAATTACCTCTTCTTGAACTATACTGAATCATATCATTTCCCTCTCTAATTAATTCGTTTAACTGGAAATATACGCTGATGTAATTGGCAAATGTTTAAATAATATGGTGATGATGACTCAAGCTCCACAATAAGATCGATTGGCCTTTAAATAAATGACGGATTAAGTATTCTTAATACGTCTGAAGTCAAAAGATTAGGGATTTACGCCACGAGATAGGAAGCACGTACAATCAATCCATTTTCTAAACTACTTACTACTAAATATTAATAATTATTATAAATCGTTGAAATATGCACTGATAACTTATTCTAAACTCTTAAACCTAAAAAAAATGTGTAGCCTGCCATCTTCCTAAATATTAAATCTTTTTTCTTTTTCTTTTTTGATACCTAAAAACTAAATAATATAGTACAAATTAATGAATGAAACTTAGCCCAAGATTATGAACAACATGGCCGCAAGCACCCTTTGGGGGATGCATGATAGCTGGTTCAATTATTTATTTAAATAAATAAATATATATCATCTATTAATATAAATATTCTATTAATTGCCTAAATTGGAAGTCTTGAATTTTATTAAGTCTTGATGAATCCCTGCTGCCTAAAGATTGTCTTTTCTGGTGGCCAAGTAATGGTTCTTGATGGAATCTTAACCGTAGGATAATCAGATTATACTTAATTAACCAAAACAACAGTGCTCAACCCAACAACAGAAGTTCTATTTTATTTTTTTTAGTATGTGCCAAAATGAAGGCACTTATACACCCTGTGGAATATGATAAAATGAAAATGACTTCCATTATCAAATTTGAAACACTGCTCTCTCTCTCACGGAAGCTTCATTTTGCGAGTACAAGTTATTTTGGGTAAAGTACATTATTTAGACAGCTGAGTTTTTAGTGATATACATTCCATATTACATTGCAAAACTTTCCCAAGGTAATATCAATATTAAAGTTCATTAGTTATTGATGTAGGGTTTTATTCAGGTGTGAAAATGTTAAATGTATTGGAATATTTATCACAACAAAATAAATATTCAAAGGATAAAAATTTAAGAAAATTTTACCATCTCGTTATACTTTAAAGGTTTATAGAGAATAATACCTGACAAGTTTTAAAACACGTATGAGAGGATAGTTTTGGAACGAGATTATAGAGAACTAAACTTAAGTAACCAATTCAAACTACGCATGTCTCTCCTTTTGTCCAAAGAAAAAAAGATAAATAGACCAAGGTTAGATATTAGGAGACAATAGATGGGAAGAAAAATAAAGAAATGCGGTAGAAAATCGAAAATCAAATATAATTCAAAACTTAACATTTTTGTTTTTTGCCCTTTTCAAACTAGCACCCACTTTTTCCCTGCTTAAATTAACAAAAAGGAGAAAAATATAACTTGGCTTTAAAGGCATCCTCGAAGCCAAATAGGTATGTACACTAATAGAAGTCCTAGCAATGCTCATAAAATATGAACTTAATTAAGGAACCACTTAGTAATAATTATCCTTTAGATTACACCATTTTGCTAGTTATAAAATACCCCACACACACTCATATATAGTACTAATTTTTAATGTGTTTGTGTCTATTCATTTAAAAGTTAATTAATTAAAGTCCTGATGTGATAACTGGAAATTAGGTGACATATTAGATGACAACACTAATTGTGATGATAAATTTCAATACATCCGGCTGGTTTTAGAAAAAGTATCAGCAGCATCAATATGTTGACATGTTGTGCCCATTGTGTTTATTAGGAATTTGAAAAATACATCAAATTTAACTTTCCGGGAATACCCTAGACAGAAATTAGCTTAGTCTACCATATGTGTAGTCTTTTTTCTCATCTAATTAAGAGTAATGGAAGAACATATCCACCACTTTGTAGAATGAGAAGAAGTACTATCTTAGAAAGTGTACATTGCATACTTTTCATATATCATTTTTCCAACTACCAGTTATTTTTACGAAAATAGATAGCATCGCTTATCACCACCTTTTATCGTAGATCTCCCTAATTTATGAGAAAACTAGTAAGTAATTAAAAGGGAAATATAACTTTTACGTTGACGACCAAGTGTATTTTAGATAGTAAAATGCTTCCTTTATGACTTGTTGGTCATGAATTTGAGTCACTAGATGGCTAAATCTTGGTCTACTTACTTCACAATAGGGAGCGAATATTTCAACCGTTGAAATAACTAAAAAATTGGAGAGTCCCACTACTTTTCAATCATTCAATGCGGAGTTAGTAACAAAAAAAATTTCTACTGAAGGGGTAAGAGAAGAGGTGGGTGTTTTTTTTTTTTTTTTTTTTTAAAAATGGTTCCACACTGTCAAAACATATATATACTCCTAATACAAAGTCCCTAAAGTACTAATCTAAGAAACTTAATTAATCTAGTCATTATCTTTGTCAACATTTCAGCCTTTAATTAACGTGGAAAGTTGAAGTTAATACTACTACTATTTATCATAATCTTTGCTTAGAGTAGTTGTTTAGGTGTTGCATTATGACAAGTGTGCTGATTAAGTCACCTTATTGAATCTTCCACTAACTCTCAAACATTTAAACACTTGCAAGTCTCAAACATTACAATCATTAAACAATTTCTCCGAAAAGTTGGCATAATTACTTGTTTTAAACAATCGCTTAATCTGTTAGTTTATAATTTAAATAAAATTCTATAATCACAATAAGATAATATTTGTTATATTTTAAATATTTATATAATACGATATCACAAACGAGATCACTTTGTAATTTCTCCCAAAATTGTTGCAGCCCAATACCAAATACTCTGAGCTCAGTGTTGGGGTTGCCTTAACAACCCAAGAGGCAACTTCCTTTATTTCTGGGATTGTTAATTTTAAGTCCCACATTCCCAATATTCTTGGTTTCTACTTTCTAGTAGATCCATTCATTAACATTTTTTTAATTTATTTTAAAAATTCACCTTATTTTTATTTTTCTAATAATTCGAATTCATAACTAATAGATTGATTTATTCGTTTACATTTTACTGCTTATTATCTTCACAAAATCCACACACATATATATATATAGTTCGTAGAATAACTTAGATATATCATTTCCAATCCAAACTTCAAATTTAGTACGATATTACTTGCCCTCTAGCGAAACAAAAGTCATGAAATTTTGTATGCAAATATAAAAGTTTAAATATTGCTATGATACGATACCGTCAAACATGATGTATATGTAAGTTAAAGTATAAGTTTACGACTAATGAAACGTTAATTATTATCAAAAATATAAAATTAACTGCAAGGGTATATTATTATTAATGAAATGTATAATTAATTCTACCATTTGGTTAAAATTTAGGTAACTTTAATGATTTTATAAAACAGAAAACACGAAAGAAATGTAACTCATTTGTGGATTTCTATATTTTGTAATTTACAAAATCAGACCTAACTAAATTTTGGTCCGACATCTTAGCGTGGATAACACGAGGAAGGTGACGTGTAAAAGCCACCTGATTTAATTAGTTACTGTTTTGTTTTTTTAATGTTTACACAAAATTTTTATATAAATTCGATTTACGATAAGTGTGATAAATTTTTTAATTTATATTTATTCATATTATTTTTAAAAAAATTATTTTTAATAAATTAAAATAATATAAATAAATATGAATCAAGAATCAATGAACTTTCATCCCATCAACGTTCAAGAATTTTCCAATGTTTACAACATGCTGATTGATTCACATGTAATTTACAATTCTTGCACCTACTTGTTTGTGAGGCATTATTGGCTTTTGAATGTAGGCCACTAGCAAGGAAGCTATATTAGCTTCTTTATTCCCTCTACCCAAGAAAAGAAAAAAGAAAATATTTAACTAAATTTAATTTTTGATTTTATTTATAAATTTTGTGATTAAAATTAAATTTTAAAAAATCTTATTTTTATCAATTGATGTCATAAATTATCTAAAATTTAATGTAAATCACAACATTTATAAATGATGTCAAAAATCAAATCTACCTAAATCTTTATCAAGAAAAAAAGACCTCGTTCAAAAGCCTGGGATGGATAGTAAGTACTATAAATTTATTATTTTAAAATCATTGATACCATAGTAAATTAAAAAAAAAAAAGAATTTTCGTTATTGAATTATCAATAAATGACATAATTTATTTTGAATAAAAAATTTATAGCTCTTATGAATCTGATGTATATAAAAAAATTTTCGTTGTGTCTTCATAGGGTTCTTATTTATAATACTTGTACAAGACAACCAACCATCAGGACATCTATCCGATTGAGAAAATAAAGCAAGCCAAATGCTCCTCCTCCTATAAACAACCATCATCATCTGACCTTTTATTCACATTCAATCACAATACTAAGACTCTCCTTTCCTCTCTTCTCTTCTCTCCAAAATTTCTTAAAAAAAAAAAAAAAAAAAAGTCCCACAAATACCAATTATCCCTTTTCTTAAAATTATCATCTGAACAAACAAGTACCTTAATATAAGGCAAAATTAATATCTTGATCAGATAAGATAAGCCCACAATTTTCACACTCTTCTGATTTGTTGTATATACTGGTCTGAATGAATTTCCCAGCAAAAGTTTGATGTTCTGTTCTGAGGAATCTTGTGCCTATCTCACGTGTAATATTTGTTTTTGAAATCTTGCTTTTTAAATTTTTATCTCGATCTGCTAACAATCAAAATGTACAGAATTATGAGTAATTCTTGTATCAGTTGTTATTTTTGGAGAGTTATGTATAATCCCACTTGAGTTTGTATTATTATATAATGAATTTGTTCTAATTTTGTTTATCATCAGATGATCTTATGCCCTTTTAAGCATTAAAGATGAGATTTTTATGAATAAATTCATGTACAGAACTGTTGATTACTGCGATCAATTTTCTGGGATTGTTTCAAATTTTGTTGTTTGATGACTCTGCAAGAATCCCATCTGAATTTGATGATTTTCTTGATGGTGCAAATGAATTCGAAGTGTTATCTTTTCTGTATGGTTGCTGAAATTTCTGTACCTTTTTTGGGTTTAGAATATCCTTTGTGGAGAGAATGGAATTCTTTGTGTAACAGTTTTCTTTTGCTTGTAGTGCACACATGATCTCTGACTTTAGTTTCTTGTTTGATTGGTTTTTATGACTTTATCACACTTTTGAAGGATACCTTATTCTTGTGTTAGCGTATGCTTCAGCCAAGCTCTGTTTGATCGGAATTTATTGTCCTGTCTTGTTCACTTTTTGTAAAAGCATTGAACTTCCATGTCTACACGATCAGTTTATCTATACTTCATATGTTTGTTTGTAATGGGAAATTCTCATAAAGATAGCATCTTTACTGTTTGATGGTGTGAATATCCACTTGATCCTGTTTTAATCTGTAGTTTTTATGTTTATTGTCTCAAATGTGCTTCAATAATGGTGTGTTATTTTGTTATGCTTGTAGGTTTGGAACTTAAAGGTTGCTGATTAGCTTGCATTTAAGGTACATACTTTAGTTCTGCTTGTTAAAAGTGATTGACTTTCTGTCGAAATAGTTTGACATTATGCTGATATAAACTCGTCCCTTGATATTTTTCAGTTGTTGAAACCTTCTTTCTCTGCTTAGTTTGGGCACTGCATATTTCAGCGGTGCCCATGGATGCCACGACTAGTGAAACGTCAAGTATTCAATACCATAACAAACATTCCTGAGCAGCCAATTGCTGCTCTTGTCATTCCTGATCAATCAATTGTGGCTCTTATTGCTTCTCCCCTGCCTACATTTGAGCGTCAGCAACGGCATTGCTTTGGAAATGCTAGCCCTGGAGAGTTCCCGTTGTCTGCAAATCCCTCCATTGTTCTTCATGTCCTAACTGGCTGCAATTTGGATCCCCAAGATCTTGCAAAACTAGAGGCAAGTATATCTTTTTTATTTGAATGCCAATGGTAAATATCTTTGTTGAATTGATGATGCTGCTGATTGCATTGTGAATTTGTGGGGTGGTTTTGCAGGCAACCTGTTCTTTTTTCAGGCAACCTGCAAACTTTGCCCCTGATTATGAGCTCTCCTTGGCAGAGCTTGCAGCTCTTGATATGTGCCAACAGAGAGCCGTATTTAAGCCAATGAAAGATGAAGAACGTCAAAATCTGAAGCAAAGATGTGGGGGCTCCTGGAAACTGGTCCTTAGATACCTGCTTGCTGGAGAGCTCAGTCTGTTCCAGGAGAGAGAAGTCACAGGCCATAGCAGGCCCTGGTCATAGCATTGCTGTAACATCAAAAGGAGTTGTCTACTCATTCGGTTCTAATAGCTCTGGACAGCTTGGACATGGAACCACAGAGGAAGACTCTCGACCTCTTCCAATTAGGTTCCTAGTTTATGTTGATTTATGACACATTCTGCTTTAAAATCCAGAGCCTAGATACAGATTTCTGGGTGGAAATTTTATTAGAACTTGTTATGTTGCAGATCTCTGCAAGGAGTGCGAATCATTCAAGCGGCTGCTGGGGCTGGCCGGACGATGTTAATTAGTGATGCTGGACGGGTCTATGCCTTTGGAAAGGATTCCTTTGGGGAAGCTGAATATGGGGCTCAAAGAAGTAAAGATGTGACTACCCCAAAACTTGTGGAATCACTGAAAGACATCTTTGCTGTGCAGGCTGCAATTGGAAATTTCTTCACAGCTGTATTATCCAGAGAAGGAAGAGTTTATATTACATTTTCTTGGGGAAATGAGACAAAACTCGGTCACCAAACAGATCAGAATGACCTAGAACCTCGACCCTTGCTAGGAGCACTTGAGAACATTCCTGTTGTTCAAATTGCAGCTGGATACTGCTACCTTCTTGCTTTGGCTTGCCAGCCTACTGGAATGTGAGTCACTTTCATGTTGTTAAAATAGCAAACTCAGTGTAAAACTTTTTAAAACTCCTCTTCGCCATTTGACTCATGAAAATATTACTTAAAAAGAATTCTGCTATGCTGAATCATAGTTATTGGTAAGATATATCCATGGTTGTATCTCAGCCTGGTATGTTGCTTTTATTGATGTCTTATTCAGAGGGAAAAATCAATGGCCTGTTTTCCATCTTCATTTCTATTGTTATCACAGAATGTCATCTATATATGACCCCCAGCATGTAGTTTCCATCTTTTTGGTTGAAAATATTATTTCTTTACCTGCATTACTGCTAAATAATGTCAGTCTTCTTTCAGGTTTGAATGATTCTTATATCGTACTTCTTTTGGTTGCTTATCAGGTCAGTATACTCCGTTGGTTGTGGATTGGGTGGAAAGCTTGGACACGGTACAAGGACTGATGAAAAGTACCCAAGGCTAATTGAACAGTTTCAGAAGTTGAATCTTCAACCAGTAGTTGTGGCAGCAGGAGCTTGGCATGCTGCAGTTGTTGGGAAAGATGGAAGGGTTTGCACATGGGGGTGGGGACGTTATGGTTGCTTAGGTCATGGAAATGAGGATTGTGAATCAATTCCTAAGGTGGTTGAAGCACTAAGCAATGTCAAAGCAGTTACTGTTGCTACAGGGGACTATACGACCTTTGTAGTTTCTGATGCCGGTGATGTATATTCTTTTGGTTGCGGGGAATCATCTAGTTTGGGACATAATACTGGAGCTGTTGATGGACAGGTATGGTCTTCCCTCTCCCTGTATTTATTATCTGGCCAAGTTCTCTTTTTTAACTTCACAAGCTGGTTGATCTCAGATTTAACAGGTTGACTGCCGTTTAGTGTAAGATGCTATTGAATGATTACTTTTTTTTGGTTTCCTTCAATCATTTACCTTAAGTTCTGGTTATTTCCCCGAAAGTTGTACAACTTTTCACATGCATGTACTTTGCAACATATGGATACTGTAACATTTCCTTTTCACTCCTGCAGATACATATGAATATTCAGTTTTGATATTCCGTTGACTTAGTCTTTACTCCTTATCACCACGATCTGATTCATTAGTCATTAGTCATTATTCATTATTCATTATTCATTATTCATTATTCATTATTCATTATTCATTATTCATTAGTCATGTTATGAACTTTCATGGTGGGAATACCCAGGATAGAGGTCAGTGATGACAACTTAGTATATAGCATGGAAGCCAATAGATTCCCCACTTCTTCTCTTTACTTTATTCATCCATCTTATTCAGCTACAACTAATGTAAGGAACAATAAATTTTTAAGCCTGCTAAATGTATGATCATATCACGATTGGAGAATGGATAAACCATTGTGCAGAAGATTTGTTTCTCTTATGAGTGATTGATCTACAAGTATTGACCCTATATGTTTGTTGTCACTTGTCATGAATGCTGGTAGATGTTTGCTTGTCATGAATGCTGGTAGATGTTTGTTCCTCGAGGAGTCTATATTCAAGAACGGCTTCCTTTCTTTTAAAGTGATTCTGGTTCTCTTCCCTTTTCAGGTTAATAGGCACACGAATGTCCTAAGCCCAGAGATTGTGACGTCGCTGAAGCAGGTGAAAGAGAGGGTAGTACAGATTAGCCTTACGAACTCTATATATTGGAATGCTCACACATTTGCCCTTACCGACTCGGGTAAACTATATGCATTCGGAGCTGGTGACAAAGGACAGCTTGGAATCCAGCTTGTTGCTAACCAAACTGAAAGGGAAAAACCCGAGCGGGTCGATATTGATCTTAGTTAACCTATTCCTTCTAAATTATGATGCTTCAAAGTCTGTTTATATGATTGTCAGCATTCTGTAAATAGAAACCAAGATGATTGTGAAGAAGTTAGGAAGTAGTGACAGCATGATTAATTAATCTCTCACAAAAAAAAAAAAAAAAAAAAAATTGCTTAGGCTTTCATATGCCTTGAGCAGTAAATAGGTGATAGATGTGTCAAATTTGGATATTTACTTTTTAGATTTGTTTAATTTGGATTTACAAGTGAACTGTGTTCAAATGAAATGTCTGGTTCTGAAAATAGATGTGAAGGTAAAAAGGGATGTGAAGTGCGATTGTTTGTCCCTTGGCACGGTGGAATTTTTTTTTTCTTTAATTTACCAATTATCCCTGTGTAAAGATTGTAATGGATTAATGACCAAGGAAAATGCGTAAGCACCTTCGTTTTTGGTCTTGTAGACTTTGTGTTCAAAATTAAATATTGTAAAATTTATAAGTGGATTTTAAGATCAGCAAAAATATTTTTCAAAATAAGGTGCTCTAAAAATGGAATATATATTTGACCAACCAAACTAAATGAAACTAAACTGAATTGCACTTACCAAGGCAATTTATGCCTTGCTGGTTACAAAATTTGGACTACATCTTGTATGGCTTGAAACTTGTCAGACGTAATTTTGAAAACTTGTTTTTGGAAAATCAAATTAACAAGAAACTAATATTGTGTTTGAATGGGTGGATTTGATTTTAAAGAAAGATTTGAAATGCATGAATTTGAATTGCATAGATGTGAAATTACATGAAATTTAGATGAATTTTAAATCTATTTATTTAACCATTAAAATTACAATCCCATTTGTTAGTGGATTTAAATCCACAACTAAACGAATTACATTGTTTGAATAACTTATCATGGATTAGAATTTCAAATCAAATCCACCAAAATCTCTCCGTCCAAACACAATGCAAAGGTAAATAACTTTTTTAGTGATTTTGGCATTTGAAATATGCAACTGTGTTATTATTGTGCCTGGGTTACTAAATGAACAAAAAATAGTGTCCAACTCCAAAATAATGACCTCGTAAAAGATTTTATGAGAACAGGCCAAAGCATCTAGAACCATTAAAACCCAGAAAATAAAACATTAGATTTTTTATTTCCAAAAAAAAAAAAAAAAAAAAAAAAAAACATAAATACTTCTACAATATTTTGTGGTCTGTAGAAGGCAAAAACTAGCTTTAGGCAATTAGTCCATCTCTCAATAGACAATAGGGCCTAAATAGACCATATTGGCCTCTTCCCATAATGGGCCCCAAATTCAGTTGGGAACGGATTTGTCTATACAGAAATCTATTGTATTGAAGCCAGACTGTAGCCCAAATTAAGATCCTGGGCTGGATTGCAAAAAGTGAGTTTAAAAATGGGCCACTGTCTACAAGTCCCAAATAGTAGCCCAAAATCCCCTGTCTGTCTGCCTTTAATTGGAGTGGAATGGTTTTTAATTACAAAGGTAAAGAATTAGGTAGATCCGGTCTTTGACTCTACTTGTAAGTTTTGTGGTGTGGATTAAATTTTAAAAAATCTATGACATCAGCTAATGTAAGCAAGATTGTTTAAGGTTTAATTCTGACCACAGGGTCTACAGGTGAGGTCAAATACCGGGTCTAACTAAGCATTTTCCAATTCTAAAACCTCAACCAAGTAAACTGAGTATTAGTCTTTAGGTTTAGGACTGTAAACAAATATACATAAAACTCTTTACGTTGCCAAAACTCGAACTTAACACTAACTAAAGCCAATCTAATTATGTAGTGTATGTGTTTGTGTCAAATTTTGCCCCCCATCCTGGCTCATAGCAAACACCTATAGGGTGCCTGGAAAAGAGGTGGGGACTATCGCCGGGGCTCAAGACATTTACTAAGAGATTTTGTTCCGTCTTTAGTTATAAGAAACATAACGTATATACTAAATTTGAAGAGGTAACCAACTTGGTCTGAGTACAGAATATATTGCTCTGGGTCCATGTGGACCATACCATGCAACGTAACACATTTTCATTGACAAATTATTTATGTCATGAAAATATGATAACGCCGACAGTTGTTAGTCATAAATCTTTGACAGTTTCTCATCTTCTACTGATCCTGGACGCCATAAAATGAACTAAATTGTAAAAGTTGTTGCCATGGATGAAAGTATATGTTATATATGTATACACTCTCTTCTTTGTCGGCAACACTTATTTCCATCTATATATATGGTTTGATGTGAACGTTCATATGGCACACTAGCCTTAGTTAGCCTGGTTTAATGTACAATTGATGTATCCATAATTTTAATTCAATGGTTTTGAAACTTTTGACATCATTTTGACATATTTCACAAGCTGCTTTTGGTCGGTCCATTAACAATCACAAATAAGAAAATTAAGCTTAATGGCATTATATTGATTGGCTAAATACTCTTTAACAAGCAAGATTATTACTAAGTAGTAACTCTTAAGCTTTGATCTAAACAAGAATTGATTCCCAACAGATCATCAAATGTCAATCTAAACTAATTGTCCTCACTAAAATGTGACAGGTGGAGCACAATATTAATGCTTATACATACTGGGATTTGTATAATTGCATTGAGAAAAATAAATGTGATGCTATAGTGATTATCAAGAAGTGTGTATATCCACTTAATTTTGTAGATGAGGATACGAGTATGCTATGCTTGTTAGTTGTACTTAATCATTGATAGTGCGACCATATATGCACATGCACATCCATATTCTCTAATTCAAATGGCTACAAAAAAGATTGAACATGTGTGGCTCAAATCTATCCATTAGAATGTTGACAAGTTCTTAATTTATACATTCTTCATAGATTCCATTTGGATTATCAAGTACATAATTCATTACCTTCCATAAATGACTAAACATTATGGCTATGATTTACCTAATGTATTTAACTAATTATCGACTCTAATCAGTCTACGAACATGCTATAGCGAAAAATCGTTACTAGGGACGCTGCAAATGGCCGTTAGTCTAGTCCGTCTTTACAGATAATTCAACAATTGTATTTAAATCAATTTAGACAATTTCGTATTACGGAACAAGATTACTTTTAGAATGTAATTAAACGCATTAAAAGTTATCCTAAGTGTTTGTATTAACAAATTGAGATAGTGAATTAATTACATGCAGAAACACATCATATTCTTGATCCCACCAAAGGAACCAACTAATGCTAGGAAAAATTTTGAAGCCCTACGGATCCAAAATGTGATTTGACTAAATGAGAAAAACCATTTGAGGGACCTAAGCTCTTACGTGGTTAGAGAAATTAGAATAGAATCTAAGAGATCTTATACAAAACTCACATGGAATAACGTGCAATTACGCCATAATAAGTGCAAAACTTCATTACACTGAAAGAGATGGATTGTACGGACTCTGAAGGTGTCCCACATGTAGGGTACAATTAACTACCTGACATGTGGATGCGGAGAAGCTCGTAGAAGCCAATGAATTTCGATTGTCTCAATTATTCAATTCATGCATGAAGGAACCAATGGAATTTTGCTTTCTTGAAATTCCGGCGGCTTTTCTGGTTTATTATAGATGCGTAAATTTCTTTACATAAATCTAATTTTCATAATAGGTGAAATAGATTATTTATTTTACATTTATTTACATCAATTTAATTCATTAAAATAATTTTTTTTAGGGTGATGTGGATAGATATGGACTAAAGAATCTATCTAACCTATCAGGCATCGGATTTATGCAAGAATTTCTCATAAATTCGATACTAGTATAGAATCTAACTCGATTAATTATATTCTCTCAAAATATAATTTTTTTATTCTTACAAAAATTTCAATAAAAATTCAAGAACCTCCTGTCTGTAATACATGGAAAGATAAATTCCTCCCAGACTAGATGTTTCGGTTTTTGGTGAAGCAAAATTTCAAGAAATGTTGCGGCATATACTTCGAAGAAAAATGTAAATGTTGTTTGAGTAAGAACACATACAACTAGAAAACATAAGGGATCATAATCTAATTTGCTACAATTTCATTTGCTTAAAACAAAAAGTAACAAAGAAGTTGGTCTATTACTGTCTTCATCAATAGATAAAATTGCGTCTAAGTGTCAAACTTAATCATGTTTTATTACCAGGATTTACATTGGGTGTCAGTCCAAGCTACGAAGCTGCAGACAGACACTTATATTGGAACTGGCATATATATATATTTTTTTTTTGGGGGGGTCAAGATTTATGTTAGAAGTTTTGATATAATAATCTATAGATAAACTTATGAAAAAAGAAAGGAAATTTGTTTTTTTTTTAAAATGAGTAACAAGTACAATGTTTTATGAAGATAAATTACACCAAATCAAAATGAGGTTATGTTTAGAATGAACTATTTTCAAAAAAAAGTTTCTAAAATTTTTAAGCAAGTTCTTATTTTTTTATCTCGTATGTATCATATCTCACATAGATATTAATTAAAATATTATTTGTAGAGGCCGGATACAGCTATTCTAAAAGTTTATCATTGATAAATTTTAATTAAAAAGTTGGCATCGTCTAAAGTATATATCTTTTTTTAGTCATAATTAAATGTCCCTCTCGTGTCATTGTGATCTCTAATCACCATTACATGTCCACCCATTAGACTTTCTAGTGGTACCTGATGTTAGCAGAGAAATTACTTGTGACGAGGCCTAATTTTGATGACAAAAATGCAATATTTTGAAAATTGGATCGGTCGGTTTGACTGGTCGGACCGCGAATAGGAAGAGTTACGGGTCCGATCCATCTATATGTCCGATCTGTATAAAAAATGGACAGAATCGGTAAAAAATCGGTTCAATCGATTTTGGTGGTTTTTTAATTTCAAAATAAAAAACAATTTAAATAAAGAGAAAAATTTAAAAATTGTGAAATAAACTCTAAAATGCTGTAACATTTTATGATTAAACTAAATAATTAATTATAATATTTTAATCTTATTTATTCCTTTTTTTTTTACAAATTTTATTTTTCTTATTAGATTGTAAATCAGTATTTTTGGATATTAGAACTATAATTCTCCAAAAATAGTATTTCTCTTTTTATTTTAGATTTTATATAAATATATTTTAAATCATTTTAAATTATACCATACTCAATATTAGTTAAAAAAAACCTGTTTTAATGAACCGGTTGAATTGCGAACCGGACAAGCCACCGATTCAATGTCCGATCCAATTTTTAAAACATTGCAAAAATGTTACTTGTCGAATCCCAAGAAAAAAAAAAAGAAAAATTTCAATTTTTGAGTATCACTAACTTACCAAAATGAATTTAATGAAGTTCCCAAAATGTTGTACATTCTTGTGCTCCGATTGTAAAATTAGGGAGTTGTAATTTGATGAAGAACACCACCGACAGTTACTATTGATGAACGTACTATTAGTACATGCACTAATATTGTGACAAATGAGATGACCCGTTGAAAGCATGGTTGGCTTTGTCACTAAATAATATCACAACAACATTTGTCACTACTATAATCTTCTATTGTCATGGCTGTCAATGATGTTTGTTCGATGACACAAAGGCTTAAGAACGACACAAAATTAAAACTTCATTTACAGATTTCGGATCGTCCTATTTACCGTATGAATCAATCCTTTTTGCATGAATTAAAACGTACTAATATTATCCTAATTATGGGAAAAAAATAACGAGGCGTTAGAAGACCAAAGAAGTGTGTGAATGTGTATGCACATCTTTTTCAATCAATAGCACTCATAGCCCTTTTCTGCAAACCCCATGACTAAATGGGACGAACTTTAATATTCGTCGTGTGAGTGATGAGTAGAAGGCTTAAGGGGGCCTCATATACTGAGTAATATTGAGTCACATGCATGCACTTTTAATTTTAAATTTATGTTAGTGGGCGGAAATTATACTATTATACTATACTTTATATATATCTATATCTATTTATCTGTCTATCTATCTATCTCTTTATATATATATAGCATTATTTTATAAATAAAGCATGTTAAAATTCTTTTATTAGGAAAATATTTACATAAAATCAAATAATATATAGTAATACTACAAAATAATTAATTAAAATTTCAAAAAATAAAAAAAATGAACTTAAGTAAAATGTAAAGAAAGTATCAAACTAAATAGGGACAGGATTAAACTAATACATTCTCTATTATATGGATATGTACCACATAATATATTAAAATCATTATCAAAAGATAAAAATAAAAGATTATTCTTTTATTTTGCTTTAAATGTAGAAAACATTAATGAAAAAAAAAAATCTTTATCTTACTCTAAAATATACAAAACTATACTGAAAAATTTATAGTTATAAATATATCCAAAATAACACGTAATTTTTATATAATCTGTATTGTAATTAATTTTTTTAACATACTGTGTAAATATGTATCAAAATATAAAATATATTGGTATTGTTCCATATTTCATAACTTTATGATAACATTCACTTCAGGAGTTCATCAATATTCTAAACTCTTTCTTTCATCCTAAATGGTGTCGAACATGATTAGCTCCGAAATTATATTTTGATACACTATTTTACTATAAAATTAAAATTTGTATTTATGAAATATATATAAAAAAAATAAAGCTATCAAAAGCGTGTGAATTTTATTTTCATTTTTGTCATAGGGATCTTTTGTAATTAATTTCTTCTATTGTTTTTTAAAATATTTAATCTACATTTTTATTGTTTTGTTAAATAGTGTAAAAATTGAATAGTACTTTCCAAAGTTGATGTGTAACGCAATGTATATCTCTAATTATTTTAAAATATTTAATATTATGATTTTATTTGCATAATTAATGTTATTTTTTTACATTATTAAATTTATGCGTAGTACTCTGATAGATCTTACAATGATTATTCCAGACTATTTTGGTAATGCATCACACTATTGAATGAATTTTTTACCTCATTAATAGTTAATCTAAAATAATTTTATTTTATTAAATAGTGTAATAATTAGTATTGTAATTTCTAAAATTAACATTTAAACTCAATATATACAAATAAATACTAATTACGGTGTTTAATTATATGATTTATTTGCATAATATGTATTGTTTCTATATTAATTACTTATTTAAATTTCTATATTAGCATCACAAATTATGCGTATAATTCTTCTATGTGTATATAGTGATTATTTTGAAATATTTTAGGCATTGTATCATATCACGGGTTGAATTTATTTTCTATCTTATCAAATAATTACTTAAACCAATATTTTACAAATTGATATTCTTAAAGATAAGGATTTTGTAAGATTACTATTAAAGATATATAAAATTAACAAATACTTTTATCTTAATTAAAAATTGTGAGTTTTCTATTTCGCACCGAGTTTTAGTTTTATTGCTTGGTTAATTTTTTTTTCTTCATGTAGGGAAGGGAAAATAAATCTAAATTAATCGTAACAAAGAAATTTAAATGAGATAAGAAAATAATTTTATATACTCCATTATTTTTTCACTTTTATAAATACTAAATTTTTATTTATACAATTATTAATTTTGTGATTTTTAAAGTGGATGAAAACTTTGAAAAAGGTAAGCTTAAAGTGAAATAATCTATTAACACTAATAAATTTGAAAGTCGATATAACAATTTAACTTATCTACTACAATGAATAACAAATGAATAGTTATTATACATTAATCCTAAACCACAACAGCTTCATGTTGTAAATAAAATAAATACATGATTAATCACATTATAATAGAGTCAAAAATTTTATATTTTTATTTAAAATAGTTATAAATGTTATTGGCATATGTAAATATATAAATTGAGTCTAATTAACTAACATGCAAGAGCATACTTGAATAAATAGTTAGAAAAACGAAAATAATTATTTTTGAATTAATAATATATAAAATAGTTATAAAAGACTATTTTTTTAGGAATAAACAATAAAGTAATTTGAATATATATAATAGTTATAAAATAATATTTTTATTTATTTTTGCTCATGTGTAAATAATTTTTCTACTCTTAAAAATTTATACTTTCTTTTTATGTATTTATGCCAAAATTTTGTACTAACATAAGGAAGAAAATAATTTGAATATACATAATAGTTATAAAAACTACTTTTATTTTATTTTTGATCAACCATAAATTTTTTTTATGCAAATAAAATTTTTACCATCTTAATACATTTATGCCCAAATTTTCGTATAAATCTAAAGAATTATGTTATAGTAATTTAAAATATATATAATAAATAATAGTAGTATTATAAAAGATAAATAATCTTATTATATTAAACGGAGAGTATTTTAGATAGGCTAATTATACTTTATGAAGGGCATATTAGACATAATTATTTAATTAAGGGTGCATTCGGCGGGACAAAAAAAATAAAAAAATAAAAGATTATATATCTCGAGTATGATTATATGACTAAAAATATATGATGGTTTTCTAAAAAAATAGATAGTTAGATTAGAAGAGGAATAATTTAGTTATATTTTTCAATGAATTATATTTTATTAAGGGCGAGTACTTTAACCATTACAAAAAAGGGCAAAAACAGTTTCAAGAAGAGAAACAAAAAAAAGAGGAAGAAACCACTCGCATTTATATATAACTAATAGATAGATACTGGAAATTTTTAGAAGTTGTAACAGAACCACATAGAAAAGGTACTACGGATTTGAAAAAATAAAGCAGGTAGGCCCTCGTTGTGTTCTTCATTTAATTCTACATCCAACCCTCATAACCTGTATATAATCCTCAACCTCTTCCACCTTCAAACGTACAAGTTTTCTACCTTTTCTTTGTCTCTCAGCTCTTTCCAGACAGGAA
Source organism: Cinchona pubescens (assembly GCA_025175665.1). NCBI lineage: Eukaryota > Viridiplantae > Streptophyta > Magnoliopsida > Gentianales > Rubiaceae > Cinchona > Cinchona pubescens. The sequence continues at coordinate 2,272,001 of JANKKI010000141.1, forward strand.
AAATAACTATTTGTTGCAATGTCACTTTTTGTTCTTTTTTTCCTACTTCTATTAGCTGCAACTCACACATTCTCTTCACCTGTGCCCGACCCCGAATTAGTAGTGCAAGAAGTTAACGAGTATGTGTATATAGTTGCATACTTTGTACCAACCAATTCTTGATTTTTGATAGTATGCATGAAGAACTCACAGTAATTACATAATGCAGCATCCAAAATATAACTATTATAAGTCACCTAAATTAATTCTTGAATGAATTTTGCAGGAAAATAAATGCATCAAGAAGAAATTTGGCCTTTCTTTCTTGTGGCACTGGCAACCCTATTGATGATTGCTGGAGGTGTGATTAATTAGTGCCCCCAATTGGGAGAAAAATCGCCAAAGCTTAGCTGATTGTGCGATAGGATTCGGTAAACATGCAGTTGGTGGAAGAGATGGTCAAATCTATGTTGTTACTGACAATGGGGATCACCCTGTGAATCCGAAGCCTGGAACACTTAGATATGGTGTGATTCAAGATGAACCTTTGTGGATTATTTTTGCTCGTGATATGGTGATCCAAATCAAGGAAGAGCTGTTAATGAACTCATTTAAGACTATTGATGGTAGAGGTGCAAGTGTCCACATTGCTGGAGGACCATGCATTACTATACAATATGTGACCAATATTATCATTCATGGTCTAAATATTCATGATTGCAAGCAAGGAGGAAATGCATATGTGAGAGACTCGCCTGAGCATTATGGATGGAGAACTCTTTCAGATGGCGATGCCGTTTCCATATTCGGAGGAAGCCATGTTTGGGTGGATCATTGCACTTTGTCAAACTGCAGGGATGGTCTAATTGATGCCATCCCTAACATGGATCTACAGCCATCACAATTTCTAACAATTACTTGACACATCATGACAAGGTCATGCTGTTAGGCCACAGTGATAGCTACACAGAGGACAAGAATATGCAAGTCACTATAGCTTTCAACCATTTTGGTGAAGGGCTAGTACAGAGAATGCCTAGGTAAAAACAGCAGCTGATCAATGCAGAAGTCCAATTCAGTCAAAATTTAGAGTTTTCATCTTTTTGAAGAATCTTTAATGTGCTCTAACACTTCATGTTTTTCCAGATGTAGACATGGATATTTCCATGTGGTGAACAATGACTATACCCATTGGGAAATGTATGCAATTGGTGGCAGTGCTGATCCGACCATCAACAGCCAAGGCAATCGATTTCTTGCACCAAATGATATTTTCAACAAAGAGGTAACAATCCACTACTAAAAACTTATTCGACTCTCGAGTCTGTTAGATCATTTACTCAAAACAGTTACAAAATGGACTACTTTCATAGAATAGTATATACTGCTCTATTCTTTGAAAATCATTATCATATGAAGGGCTGGGACGGGTTTTCATTAGTTATCTTCTTGCTTGGATTCTCAAGGTTACAAAACACGAGGATGCAGCAGAAGGTGAATGGAAGCACTGGAACTGGAGGTCTGAAGGGGACCTAATGTTAAATGGTGCATTCTTCACTGTGTCTGGTGCCGGAGCCTCATCTAGCTACGCCAAGGCATCCAGCTTGAGTGCCAGACCATCTTCCCTTGTTGCCTCCCTCACTTCTGGAGCTGGCTCACTAAATTGCAAGAAGGGCTCACGCTGTTGATCAACATTTCCAGCTCAAGAAGCAGTAATATTCCCTATTATTAGGCAACAATAACTAGAGGCCAATTGTATTTACTAGTGATTTTGCTTGATCTAAACCGGTAGCAGATATAATTACGTTTTATTATATCGTTCTCACAACCTCGTCCCCGCTGCCAAAAAGAATTCTGAGGGATGTTGAGTTGAGCATTTAATTCAGTAATTCACTACATTGTATCACGTCACTTTAATACAATAGTAAAGAGTTGATAGATTCAGTTGCCTCGTTAATCTTCTTTTTCTCCTTTGTATGATTAGTACACTAAATGAAACTTAATCAATTTGTAAGTTACTGTAAACTGGATCTACCTACGTATTTATCCAAACTTCAGAGGCTTACTTAATGCTAGATGGAAAGCCAGAAAGGTTGCTAAAGAGCCCTACAAATTGACAGCAACCATAAATGTGTTACTATATCTTTCAAAAAGAGCTGCACCTATATGGATGCCTAGATCGTGTGCAGAAAGCAGAAGCAATAAACCTTTTACCCAACCGCTCAACTGTTTGGAACAACTAACGTGCTGCTATTAATTGCTCCCGACTCCCGAGTGCTGAGTAGCGTACCAGGCGAATCCAAGAAGCCATATATCAGTAAATTACTCTACCAACCCCCCTTTACTTTATAGGAAACCCCAGCACCAGGCAACTCTTGGCCAAGCACTGCAATGTCCACAAAATAACTCTTTGCCAAAACTTGGACCAAGTCTCGTTCTAAATCCAAATCTTCCTCCAAATACTCAAGTTTACCAAATTGGAGTTTCAGAGGCAAGTCCTGTACTGTACAGTAACAAATTCTAAAGCTGGCCTAACCTGAAACAATCCAAATGAAACTAAGGTCACATACCCCAGGCAGGCTGGCCCTTGGTTGCCAGAATCAAACCCCCTCCTCCTCTTCTTACCTTCAAATCTGGAAACCACATAAAACATCAAGCAAAGATGTCTTTAAAGAAAGTACGAGTTTAGTAGACAACAGGCAATCAATAAGAGATTTCCACATCATCCTACCAGTAGATTTCATCCACTACTTCAGGCTGCAATTAACATACTACATTTATAACAGTGTGGCTTGCCCCCTAACAGTCAACAAAAGAGAGGCGCCTAATCTAAAACAAAGGTCCAGACCTGTGCCAGTCCTAGAACTACTGCATTATCAACAACAATAACGAATAGCATTTGTAAGTACCATAACCCATGTGGCACTATTGCACTAAATGTCACCCACAAGCAGTTCACCATCCTACCTTCACACCCTCTGGGCTATCTCGTGGATGGCACAATTTCTTCCATCAACATGCAAGTAGTTATTGGGGACCAGCAGAATTCCTTGCCACAAGTTCCCTACAACTTGTTACAAGTGCAAACCTGGCTCTTAAACTTCAAAGTCGCTAACAATTTCTTATTCTCTACTACACTTGTCCGAAGCATTACCTCTTATCACTTTCCATGAATTTTGAGAGTTAGCTATCACTTCAATTTTTTTTTTAAAAATAAAATCCTTCACCCATCAAGAAATCTTGTAAAAGTATATTGATTTGCTGAGGCTTCAATTGCACAGGAACCCCTGAATTTTGATATAGCCAATCATTTTGCCTTGCCAAATCAGATTGCAGCTCTTAGTACATAATGTTGTACAATCATATCTACTACTTTCCTATGATAAAAACTTTTGACTATAACAAGTAGCAATTAAACCAGAGAAGGAAGCAGTATTAAAGGGCCAAGAAGAATAAAGAATGCAAGGGAAGGATTATGGAGAGCTACATAAACATTGTAATCTTCTTTGGTACAGGTAACACAATCTACAAACCCACAAGTATTGATTAGGTACACATACCAAATATGTAAATAGGTCAGGCAACGTCTGACTGCATGAGGCACCATTTAACTTGTTCCAAAAAACAATGGCACCATTTAAAGTTATAAGCAAAACACCAAATATCTGAAGAAGTGATAGCATATAAACTAAGCTAAATATTCATGTAAATGGAACAAAATCAAGACAGATCACTATGACCATCAAGTAATCGTACATGTTCTAACAGATTGTGATCAACCATATAAAAGCTAATCACTTCAAAGCAAATATGAAAAACATGGCTGTCCATCCAAGTATAATCAGAAATAAGTGAGAGGTCATCTTTGAGGCAATGAAGCTGAGACTCCTCTGAGAAACAAAACCTTTGTCTCATAGGTAGTACATGAAAATCAATAATCTGATGGAGAGATGACATCATCAATTTTTAGGATCATCTTAACAACTTGAGTTGCAAGCAAAATTTGCTGCTGCTTCCCAATCAAAGTCTCAAAAACATTTTGCTCACGCATGTCATTTGTGCCAACATCATTGCAATCAATCCCACAGCAGGGGTTATTCTCCTGTACATGAATTCCAAAGCTGTACTTAGAGAACTGACAGCTAGACAACAAAATCATTTCACTCAAAGTAATCAAACAAGACAAACTTCAGCAAGACATCATGTGGAGATCCAGTCCAGTGTACCTTAATTTGCTGGGATTTTACAGCAGATAGAGTCTCGATAGGTTGAAGCCCACTGTTTTCAGCAAGTGCCATGGGGACAGAATCCAGAGCATCAGCAAATGCCCTAATCGCATACTGCAGAACATATGGAAAAAAATTTAGCTTCAAATTGGTTTTTTAAAAAATTATGGGAAAAGACAAGCACCTTACCTGTTCACAGCTAAAGACTCCGGGATACTTATCAGCAGCTGCCTCAACAGCAACTGAGCAAGAAATCTCTGCAGAACCACCTCCATATACTATAGAGTTGTTACGAATAAGATTTCTAGCTACACATAAAGCATCATGAATGCTGCGCTTTGTCTCCTCTATCATCATCTTGTTACCTAAAGCATCACAAAGAATCGAGCACAAGATACACGTTAATTTGGGATGTGATGATTTGCAGCTTCAACATAAAATGGGAAGTTATAAACTCTAGTTATTGTGTATACACAATTTATTCTGCTCATATAATTCATAGTACAGTAAAATGAGTGACAAGGGCAAGGAGAAAGCAACCCACCACCACGAATGAAAATAGTCACAGCCCTTGAATTTGCACAATGCTCAATGCAAATCATGCGATCTTTGGTGGTACCAAATGCTTTTTCTCGAACTAAACCTGCCTGGATGTGTAAACCAAGCAATTCACTAAATAAACTAGAAGATGAAATCAAAATGTCTAGTTGAACAAACAAAGACGATGATTGAGATGCCTGCCGCCTTTGCAACTATCTACTACTATCAAACTGATGTTTCCCAGCAATAAAGATTACAAGAAGTTTGCTCATACATTTCTCATATGGGCTACAAACTCGCCAAGCATGAAAGTTGATATACACTCAACTTAAACAAAAACGATAATTATTTCTTTAATCACTGTTATAGCTTACTTATTAGTTTAAAATATTACTATAACCATTCAATTTGCATACAGAGATAAAAATAAAGCTTAAAGAAGGAGATGGTTAGAATGGTAAAGATTCAATCACATTGCAGATCTGAAGCCAAATATCTTTTGAAATTTAATGAACCAACATTCTCATAGTTACTGATTCACATTCAGACCAAATTTTGAATACATGCAAGAAAGAGGAAAAAAAACTTCTTTGGTTCGTTTCTTTGTTGTTAAGCATGCCACGGCTCCCATATGCAGCAATATTGAAGCTGGTACATTAGACTCACCAACAATTCAGTTACTTACTATGCCAGGGAAGGAAGCAATACCCTTACCTATCTCACTTGACCACACATGTTTTTGCAAATATAACCACAGGAATTGAATCTGTATTAATTTGTGGAGGAGAAGTAAAAGGAGAGGGGACATACTCTGCCTAACTTTTCTGGTGTCAACTCTTGGAACCTTGGCACGATTCTTCCACCTAAGCACAACAAACAATAAAACAAGATCACCTACTGATACAATATAGTTAAACAGCTGGCAAAAAAGTAATGCCCTCAAGAAACCTGTGGCAATCGCTATCAGTTCTAACTCGACACCACCAACCCAACGTACAGCTGGCAGGTTTCTATGCATTAGCAAGTGATTTGCTTCATCATCAAAACCCCATTGACAGATAACCAAGGTAGCACCAACATCCTGCAACTCAAATTGCATTGAGATTACTAAACAAGATCATCATACTTCTCAGACGTCCAAACATCTGAGATTTCTAGAATCTAAAACAGGGAATACTCTAATTTAAAACATGTATTAAGTGTTTAGAATTTCTGAAAGAAACCCAATGGAAGGGAAGAAAGGTTGACCGTTGACATGCTAAAGGTGAAGAGAAAGCTGTAAAGTTGCAAGGAATTTTTTTGTTTTTACTCCTTTTTTGGTTCAAGACTGTGGCATGTAAAGCAAAACTAAATGCAGAAATTAAGTATCCACTCTATTCTCCCCAATTTATAGTACGGTTTTTGTACTAAAATAAGGGACGGTCTAGCTCACTTCTACCATTCCTTTACCCACTCCTTCCACTCTTTAGTGCCCTTGATGCAACCTTACCTTGCATTTTTGAACCATATCATCAAAGTACTTCTGCTCTTGTTGTCGCAATGTTTGGAATTTCTCCACTGTGTCAATGTCAACCTTATGTTTGGTCTTTGGCTTAGGTGGCTCAAAGGGGCAAGTCAAAATAGCAATTTTTGCATCTTGTATTTCCTTCGGCATCTGTGGATGACTCATGTCTTTGTCGAACAATGATTCCATAAATTAGTTCTGTATCCTCCAGCTTTCCACCTACTTTACCCTCTACCTTAATCAGATCCAAGTTCACATCCCTCCTCTCCAAATCTGCAACTGCTAGAACTGCTTTGACAGCAATCTCAGCCAAACTGCATTTGCATCTATTCACACTGCAATATGTTGTTAAAGACATTACAACGATCAGAAGAAGAAAGAACCTAAAGCAATTATAAAATAACAACTACGATTTAGAAGCACATGAAAAGGTCCCATTGCCATTCAAAAGTGTAAAAGGACCAATTCCATTTTCCTTGATCAAGGATGTCTGTTGACATGCACAACATACAGAACTTTGATGATTGCTTAACCAAAAAAAAAAAAAAACTTACTATCCATAACTAAGTTTTGCAGCTTATGCTATAACACTGACATATACTTATCACGCCAAACCAATAAAGAAACGAGTACTAAAGCTCATCATTACTCAATACTAGAAAGAGTCGTGATAAACTGGAGTTTCTCTATGCATGAAACTCCAAATGTGAAGCACTATCATCCACAAAAGCCAGTAGTACATTAATATCTCCCGGAAAAAGGCATAACAGACCAGAGTAATGTAACAATACAAAAATCTCTTTTACTTTTCTCCTTGAAATAACTACTCATAAATACAAGTCCAATAAATAATGCCAGGACCACTGAACATCATTCTGAAGGCATTCAAAAACATACCGAAGATTACTTAGATTACTTACATCTTGGATGACAAAGTAGTCATACAAGTCTGAATCAAAGGCTCTATGTTCGTGGCATCAAATTCAAACTTCTGTGCTATATGCTCCAAATGTTCATAAGCTATCCTTGAACCCATTTCATATCCTTCTGCAATCCGGATAGGATGAATACCACGTTCAAGTAACCGCTGAGCTTGTTCGAGGAGTGCACCAGCCATGACAACAACACCAGTTGTTCCGTCACCAATTTCATAATCTTGACTTCGCGATAATTCAACCATAAGCTAATTGCAATTTGATTGTCGACATCCATCTGCTCCAAGATTGTTGCACCATCATTTGCTGACAAAACAAAACATTAAATTTAAGAAAGATGACGTTGACTCCTTTTTCTTTCTTATTGATAATTGTGTAACTTCTTTCTTTACTTTCTCCTTTTTACTAAAACAGCATATATCCTGAAAGATATATAGTACACATTCATGTACGACATCCAAAAAGGTGGTATCCTGATTATGAAAGTAAACAGAAGTAAACACTGACACCAAAGACAACATAAATTTATCCATCAGCATCTTAAATTTCAAAGAAAAAATCACAATTTTTAAAGCAAGGAAATCGAATCACATCTTCTTTTCAACAGTAAAAATATCAAAACTTCAAACACAGCATCCTAATGTTAACTATGCTACTTCTGAAAGTCAGCCTAACACAGAGATCCAAAAACTTAATCTAGAATCACAAAGAAGCAGGTAACTATAAAAAATAAAAAGGAAGATAACCTTTTTCAACATGTGTTGTAGGTCAACTACAGTAAAAAATAAAGATGCAATCTAAGGATAACCTTTTTCAGTGATTTTTTTTTCCTAAAAGATGCAATTTTAAAGACCCTGCCAGCTTGTCTTTCTCATTTTAATCCTCTTACATCACCATAAAAGAAATTTTCACAATTTTCAGCCAAAAAAAAAAACTCAGAGCCAGCATTATTAAACTCCGAAGCCAAATCCAAATCTAAGTACCAGTTACACACCAGATTTCTCACATTGAAATGCACTAATTACTCAGTAAAATTAAATCCGGCAACCGCACTTTTAAAACCCTAACCTACTCACACAGATAATTTCACAGCCGCAAATCAATAAAGCCAACCATTTGTGCCTATATATACGAAAAAAATATAATGTAGTAAGAAGAGATGAGTAGATTACTGATAGTGACGTCGCCGTCGGGGCTCTGAAGCATCTTATCCATGCCTTTAGGGCCTAGGGAGGTTCGGAGAATGCGAGCGACGGCCTTTCCGGCGGCAATGTTAGCTTTCTGAGCATCGAGGCCTCGCAATCGCGTCTTCGACTCTTGCTCTTTAATGATAATGAACGGCCGACCAAACTCATCGAACGCCAACGCCATTTGTCCGATATCAGATCGGAGAGACCGCCGGAGAGTAATATTCACAGTCGTTCCTTTCCAGAAGCTTCCAGAAGTTCGGTTTTTTTTGCCCTAACTCCACCGCCGCTTTCACTTTTTTCTTTTATTTTGCAAAAAAAAAAAAACTCGTGCTCCCGCCTCCCGCTTCCCGCTCCTTTTTTCTTCACCCGGCCTAGCCGGGTTATATAAACTAACCTAATCGAAGATTTGATTTGGTTATTTATTAATTAGTTCAAAATTGTATTTAAGTTTAGTCTAGTCGAATTTGTGTCAAGCTCATTCGATTTGATTGATTTATGTGTGAATTTCAAAATTTTATAATAGTATTATAAAGTTAAGATTTAATAAATCTTGATTAGTTATTTTGCACGAATTTAAAATGTCTATTTTTATTAGTTTGTCTTTCTTGTTAAAGTATAAAAGTTGAAATTTTATCGCATAAATTCAAAATTGAAAATGACTATAGAAAGGACTATTAGCTTAATTTTTCATGTTCTCTAGTTCTTTTACTAGGATAAATATTATTATCGTAACAAGAATATTAATGTCGCAATACAAGAGAGTAAAATGACAAAAATATTTTTACCGTTCTTTATTATGAAGAGAGGCGACAAGGATAGGGTAATTTTGTTAGTTCATAATCTTATTGCTATGTCAATAGCATTTTTGTCCTTTAGTAGTTAGAAGCATTAATTTTCGTAATCACATAACAATAACAGTTTAACCTGACCGAAATAAAACAAAAATTTAGGTAAGAAAAAATAGAGTCGGATTGAATGAATAAGTAGATAGAATCCTGCAACTTCAATTAATTATTCTGAATTTGGATTATTTCCCAGTCACCAGAACAAGCAATTGTAACAATGCTAATTCCATCATTACATCCGAAAGACAGACATCTTATGAATGTGCTAGGATTTTATAAGAAAAGTGAACCCACAAAAGCCGAGACAACAACTCCAGCAAGAGTAGATGCTCCAAAGATGGCTGAGGCGCCCTTGGGAGCTTCGGCAGGGCTAAAAGGGGTGAAAGTTCCAGCTGATACAGGTCCGCCAACAGGTGCAGCACCGAAGTCGGAAGCAGAACCGTCCGTCGTGCCAATGATGTCGTTATCGGTTGATTGACCGAGACTAATCGGAGATTCACTCGGAGCATTGGCCCTGGCAGATGCCATGCAAAGAATGGCAAAAAAGATAAGTGCAAGGACAACAAACTGACGAGCCATTGTAGTTTTTGTTCTGGTTTTTACTTATTTTGTTGTGATAAAGAAAATTGCAGCAATTCTCTTTGATGCCTCAGAGAAGCACTGCAATGAAAAGAAGGTTTTGAAGGGGTTGATATAGTCACAGATAACGGTGGAAAAGGGAAATGAATATGATTTGTACAAAAAACGTAGACTTCGGAGGCGAAGTTTTCAGGAGTCCTAGAATAGACTCTGGTTTTGAAAGGCCATGCATATTTTCGGCAATGGCATGTTCAAGGAAACCATGAGTTTTTACGAGGTTATTAAAGTCCACCAATTCTCATACAAAACTCATGTACCATGACGAAATTTTATTTTTTACAATCAGTGAAATATGATTGAAAACCAATTTTATAGTTGATAGATTCACCATATAAGGCATGGTGGTTAAATAATAGGAAAATTCTATAATTTCGTTAGAATATCATATCGTTGTGCTTTAAATACTTGTATAAAACAACACCATATAATTTGAATACTTGTACATTACAATTTAAATTACGATGCCCCAATGAAATCATAGAATTCCCCTAAATAACAGTGGTAATTTTAATTTCTTAATAACAATTCAACCTGAACAAAGAAACAAGCACCTAGTACAATCAAAATACACCATAACAGCACACGCAGGAGGGGGATCACAAGAAGTCACCCAACAATCCCAACAATGATTGGTAGACAAAATTACACAAGTTAAATCAAACCAGAGTAACTGAACCATGGAGGGTGATAACGACACAAAGTCCCCTGAAAACTCTTATGTCACCTATGCAATTAGTGGGACTTTCATCAGATGGTAGACAGCAAATAAAATGCAAGAATTATAAATTCCAAACTAGCATGATGTCCTAGGCTGGGTTTTTCTGTGTATCAACTCGAGCTTGAGGGGCAGTTGTATCCAGGAAGCATCAAAAAGTACTGTAGAAAACACAAGAGTAATGGTACAATAGGTCAAATAATCTCATTGATGTGTCCCTGTCATTTTGGTTGTCTAAGCTATGTAAGTTGGAACAGAAAGAGTTGAAATAGAACAACATAAAGTGTACATAGGCAAAAGCGAATGTAGATAGAAGGGTTCTAAAAGTCAAAGGCAAATCAAGGTACATACTTGAATAACAAATAATAAAGCATAAAAGAAAAATTAGCGAGCTGTAGCTTCACCACAAGCTATATCGTCTCCAATGACAAATGAAGTCTGACAAAATGCAGCCAGGAAAAAATGGTCTTGCAACTTCTAAGCTTATCAGGCGGGGGGATATTAAAGACAGTTACTATCTTTCAATCTCAATTCTCATTTTCCTAAATGAAAAACATGATTCTAAGCAACAAATAAATCAACTCTTGCCAAGCAATCAAATCAGATTAGAAAAGCCTGAACAGATATCATACAAGAGTATGGCTCCAGTAAAGAGGGAGCACTTGTCCCGACCCCATCAAATGGTAAATAATTTACATTCCAGAAACTTGAAAATCGATGAAATTTAAAATTACATGGTAAGACTGAAAAACAGGACCTTCAAGATCATGCACAAATATGCCAAACCAAATTCTTGAGAATATTACAGTGGCACCCTACTTATGCTACGTTATACAAGCAAAAAATCTGACTCTTTTGGTACCAATTCCACCAAATACAGAAGTGATATCCACATAGTAAATTCTTACAAACATTATCTACCATTTACAAAGTAAAGGGAGAGTACATCTCATGTATCATAAGCTCAGACCAGTTTGAGTACCATCAACCAAATGAAATTGCTTGAGATACTGTAACAACCCAACTCCAAGTTACAATGCATATAGAAAACCTCTCACCAACAGGAACATGCTCCATATACAGTAATATACAAAAGAATTGGCCTCAAAATGTGTACAGAAATTCTACAAAACTCACACATGAGACAAGTATTGAAGCACTATTACACATTTGAAACCTAGAACATGGGATCTATCACAAAAAATGAAAAAAGTGGACACATGAATATGGTAGCAACATGAAGAATTCACTATAACGGCCCTGAATGATACATATTCGGTGAATGTGACAGTGTCTATACATTTCTTTTCAGGAGCATCACTTATGAACATTTCACTAAGTTCTTGATGAAAACAAAATGCAGCCAGTACGATTAAGGCTTCTTTGGCACATTAGGGAGAAAACTAGTAATGCTTTCAATCAATTCAGAGATATCCAAGAATAGCGACCAATTTATCTTATCTTCATCCAAGTATCCAATTCAGCTGATTTAGTCACAAAACAAATAGAGTAGCCTCTCTGCTCCCTGAATATGATTGTTAACGCCCATGTCAATAGACTATCAAAAAGCCAAATCATAACAGATATTAACTGCAATCATATGGGAGAACCTGAGTTATCATTCATCTAGATGCTATACACCATAACTCCCCCCCCCCCACCCCACACACACGCACAAAAAAAAAAAAGGGCATGGATACATTATCTTATTTCCTTTCATAAACAAACAATTCTAATTAATAAAATAATTAATAATACTTAGTATACAAGCACATAGGTAATGGACAAACACTTAAAGGCACATTATTTTGCATTTCTAATGAATTTGACACAAAAGTACAAAAATAGCTAAAATATTCTGGTTAACTTTGTAGCCTATGATTGAAGGTCAATTTTCAAACGCCCACAAAATTCTCAAGCAGTAGTAACATTCAACAGAATAATGAATTTGCACACGTAAGAAACCAAGTATGCAACCCGTTATAGAAAAGATATTGATACCACATACTTTCATTCGATTACTAAATCATCAGGCATATTTGACCAATATCAACATATTCCAGATTGATCAGATGTCTTAACAATTTGCAAACAATCTGTTGTTTATCAAGAAACTTCAAGGGTACATAATAGATCATCATTATCCTATAAAAGCAATTTGAGCTCATTAACGTGACTAATGATATCAGCTATTGGATACTCATTGTATGCAACACAATAGGTATTCAGTTCCCAAATAGCTCTGACATAGGAAAATTCAGTAGCACGCCATTTAGAACAACTACAAAGACATAAAAGGTATGCATATACAGCCAACACATCTTAAACGAGCAGATCACATTTCTTCCAAATACGTGAAATAATAAAGAGACTTCAACTCAGCTATTTGCCAAGACCCAACAATGCACAACATCTAAGTACAAAACACATGAAATTTAAAATACAAACTCAAATAAAAATCAGCAAGCATTCAATTTTAACCTCAAATTTCCAACTTTAGACCAATGGGAAATGTAGCATAGTGCTTAAAATTAAAGATAAGAAAATTAAGTCACACAAATATTTAAATATATAGGTCTGAGATGTTAATCGACTCCAAAAATATAAGTATTTCAAGTCTTATGCTGTAAGATGTCAAGCCGCTCCAAAAGGTGAAATGAGCAGGGCAGACATAATGGCTCACAGCAGGGCAAACACACTATCACCCAAGAAAGCAGATCCAAAAGAGTATGCTAGTAAAGAAATTTAAAGTGTAGTACGAGTATTAAGTCTTGCATCATATTATGTTCTGCAGTGAAGAATAAAGCAAACGAGATCTGTTCTTCCTACATCCTCACTCAAATAACTTACTTCTTTAGACTAGAAACCACTTTGTCTGCAGCATCAACAGAAATTAAGGAGAGCTAAAGTGCAATAGCCACTGTCTGGCATAAATGCTGCTGAGAACCAATAGAGTTGGTGCTTTCACGAGCAAAGGCCCATAAAGATAGAAATGCTTGATAATATTACTCTGAAGGCAAGCGCCGCCGCTTGCCATAATCTGCATCTCTTGACCGAGACCTGTGATGTTCTTCTGGAACTGCTCGCGATCTACTCCGGGACCTCGAAGGTTGTCCCCTGTCCCAATCATCCTCATAACCTGGGTCACGCTCTTTGGAACGATATTCCGTATAACTGTCCTTTTCTTCCCTGTACCTCTGATCCCTATCATACCTGTCCCGATCATGCTCTCTCTCATCACGATGCCTCCTCTCAGAGTTACCTGACCAGTCACGCTCAGAACCCCGTTCCTTCTCTCGGGAAGCAGCACTTGACCTCACACCCTTATCGTGGCTTGCCTCTCCATATCCGTACTCAGATGCATTGTCTTCACCACCATAACTCGACTCTCTTGTCCTTCGACCATGCTCTTCTCCTCCCCATCCCATGCTCTTGTGTCGGTCCACATTCCTGCATGAGGCCCATCCATTCCTGTCATTCCCATCATACCCATACCATTAGCAGCCATTCCCCGCCCAAAGAAGGCAGGGTTGACATGAGGAGCCACCCCAGCAAGGCCCATGGGATTAACAGCTGGAAATGGAGGGATCATTCCAGGGAAAGCAGGGCCTGAAAAGCCTCCATAGCCAGCTCCTCGACCCATATATGTTGGATCAAATCCAGGGGCAATCATTGTCTGAGGAGGCATTAAGCCAGGAGGAGGGCCACCAAAAGCAGGACCTGCAAAGCCTTGACCATAAGCTCCTCCACTGACACCATTTCCACCTCCTGGTGCATTCCCAATCATATTCCTTGCTCCAATAGCTCCTCTCCCCCTCCCAGGTACGCCTACTGGACCCTTATTTAGCATCCCCTGACCTCCTCGTCCGGCCCATCCTCCACGACCAAAGTTTCTCGCAGAATCTCCACTGGGATAATTTGTTCCATTGCCCCTCCAGCTAGACCAGCACTATCGTTCATGGGTCTCCGACCCTGTGGCTGAGACTGAGCCTGGACTTGGGTTTTGTTCATATAAGAACCAGCCATCTGCTTAATGGTTTGTGGAGTAGCCAACGCCACCACACAAGCTCGCCCATTAAAAGCATAACCATTCATGCCTTCTTTGCATGCAGCTGCTGCAGCAGGAACAAAGAATTCAACTTGACAATAGCCTTTGGATTTTCCACTAGCTCTCTCATCAAAGAATTTAATCTCCTTGACCTTCCCGTACTGGGTCAACACACTCTCAAGCTCTGCATCAGTAGTCCACCAATGCAACTCTCCAACAAAGAGCATTGTATTTCCATTCTCTACTGCTGGTCTTACCTGGTTTTCACTAACAACAGGGCGAACAACATTAACGTTTCCACTCGAACTCACATGATTAGTTGGCATCTGTGGAACGACTCGAGAGCCACCCACAACTGGATTCAGCAATGACCCTGGCTCCCCTGAAACTTTTCCGTGGCATATCAAGTGAATCTACTCCAACTTTTTGCGTCATAGCCATAGCCATTGATCCTTGATGTCCCAAATTTCCTGCTTGAGAGCTATGAATCATTTCTGGAGCCCTGCCTTTCTGGGAAGCATCAGAAGTAGGTGGACCCCCAATTTCAGATGTCAGACCACTCTTCTGATCAGGAAATCGAATGCCAGAGCTTTGATACTTCCCTTCACTTGAAGATCCAGGGATGTTTACCCCTTGTGCTACTACTGTTTCTGCTCTCAGATCTGGAACACTTGTTCTTGCAGCTTGGAATCCCCCATTTCCCAGGCCAACAGGAGCCAATGGTGTCTCAGATTGCTGCTGCTGCTGCATCTGCAGGAATCCCTCTCCAACATTAACATCATTATAAAGATCATCATATTCATCATCCTCGTTAATCATCTCGTCCTCTGCAAGTGCAGGAATTGCTCCACTTCCATGATACTGCATTTTTTGATTCCCTCCATATTCTTCATCTCCAAGTTGCATAATCTAATTGCTCATCACCTCCTGGATCCATCAAATCTAACTAGAACAACCCACTATTTGCCTCCTCCTAACTATTAACAAAAAACCACCAATTACCATCTTCCTCTACCCGAATAACTCAGTACATGGAGACGAAAGAGAACATCCCAGGTAAATAACAAGTCTTTAAGAAACAACATCCACAGAAGAAAAAAAAATTTACATAGAACAATATCGAGAGCTTCTCAAAACTGAAATTTACATTAATTAATAACTAACATGTAGGTCCTAACCTTATAAGCACATATCTTCAATTCAACATATACATTGGAAGACTACCAATTATCTGCCAAGTAAGCATCTTTGCAGCAATAATTCAAGAGATCCAAACAAAACAAAAACAAAACAAACAAACTAAGCTTTATTCCTAGTAAGTAGGGCCGGCTGCATGAATCCTGCTGCGCTATTGCGCCTTGTCATAATCCATATCCTCTTTAATTCCTAGATGAGCTATATCTTTCTTAATAATTCTGAACAAGAGATCCAAGACCCGCAAAATTAAATTATAAAGAACAACATCATAGATCTTCTCCACAAGCCATCATTATCGTACTCCTACCTTCCTTCAGAGATATTATATCAGTAAATAAATAAATAAAAAACTTCTAAACCCACTTAGATCCTTTTCATCAACAACAATATAACATCTTGCTCCTATCGGAAAAAAAAAAAAAAAAAAAAATCCAACCCGCATCCTAAATTCAGCCAAAACAGATAAATCTCCAATACCCACTTCGTTTTCATAAAAAAAAAAAGAAAAAAAAATAGCAACTTAAACTAATTACTTACTCTTTCATAATTCTTCCAATATATGTTCACATGCTAGTTAAAACAAACCCAGAAAAGTCAAAGGGGAAAAAAAAAAGTAGTACAGTAATATTCGTTATGAAAAGGAGAAATAAACAAATTAGGATGATTAACAAAGCGAGAAACGGATGGATGACTATTTAAAAAAAAAAAGTGAAGAGAAATTGATGTTAGGAAAATGAAAAGGACTAAACAAGAATTATTAATCAGTTATTAGCAACATAATTAGAAGGATAATGAGGATGGATTTTTATTTTTATTTTTATTTTTTAAAATTAAAATTAAGACAGATAATGGAAGTTCAAGGTAAAAGGATTTTCTTACTGTTTCCTTTTCGTCTTAGCTGCCGAGGTCTCCTCCCTCACCTCTCTCATGTATGCTCTGGCGCCTACTCTCTCTTTCTCTCTCTTCTGGGGTGGGGTGGTGTGGTGTCCTTTGAGATGGAGTCGTCAACCAATTAGTACTATAGTAGGGCCCATCCTCCAATTTTTTTTTTCATTACTCATTGTCCAACTTTTTCACTGTATCCATTATTTTTTTTTATATTTAATAATTTAAATTTCAATAAATATTTTATTCAAAAAGAGGAAAATAAAAGAAAATAAAAAAAATTTAAGAAGTTGATAATTTGTTATGTTATAGTTTGTAAAGCGCACACCTATATAAAAAATAACAAGAATATATTTGTAAGTTATTGGTATTAGGAACAAGTTAATGGCAGTAATTTTTGCAAAATCTATATCTCAAGGATAATTTGAATATTATAAAGTGATATATTCAAAAAGTTCTCTCATATAATAAGATATAAGGTCATTTTTAATTAAGGAGCCAATGAATGAATTATCGAATTAAATGCATAAGAGATCTAATGATGGATTATCGAGTTAAAAGTATAACTGAACAAGGGATAAATTTATAAATTATAAGAATTATTTGAATATTAGTCAAACTCTGTAATTTACTCTCAAAATAAATATAAGACAGGCAAAATACCCTATTTGAAACATAGCTTAACTTCATTTTCTTGGATTTCTATAGGTTCTTATTTAAAATCATTTTGATTACTGTATATTTCAGGAGTGTAAAAAAAAAAAAAAAAAAAAATCAGAAAATGGGCTTTTATTGTTAGTTTGTCCTTCAGTCAAAATGGGCCTCATCCTCGTTTAGGGATATGATCCAACTGCTTGTTACTCTGTGCATTGGATTTGGCAATCCATTGCCCTGTGCATTTTTCCAACTTCAGCAGCCTACAAATTTATGGAACAACCATCTGCTGCAAATATCCAAAATCACAATTTCTACAGCTGAAATAGACTTTACTCAGGTCTTATACAGGATATTAGAATTTCATCTATAATGGTATTCAAGGTCAAGGAAAACATCTCTCTTCATTAAGAGACCTTGAGCTTACAAGTATTGAAGACAATTTCAAACCAAAATTCTAATACAAAGTGATGGCTGTATAAAGTGAGTTCTAAACAATTGGAATGAATCAAACAACCTACATAAGAACTTGTGAATTATTCCCCTCCTAAAACAATATATACTTCCAAGACCTCAGCTAACCTGAACTGCAAAATGAAATCCACCTCAGTTAATGGTGTCCAAATAATTCAGGGGCACCGGTATGATGCAGAATCTTCAGCTAGATCCATCAATAACAGGCAAGCAGTGCTCTCTACTGGAGCCAAAGAACTGTTGCCCCTGTACTGAAAGAATACAAGAACCTCGTCTTTTGTTACATTTCTGATTGAAAACAAATTGTCCACTGCCTCCGGGAACCAGATCAGTTAAGCATACATCAAAGGCACTTGGACATGTGAATTTTCAGAAGAAACCCGGGAAATACAGGTGGTGGAAATCTCCAAAAGCCTTTTGCTTCAAATATCTGGACTAGGAAATGAGATCTCCATAATTGAGGCAATGGTGTTCAAATCAATACATCCCCTTGAAAACAGGATTTGTCCGGCATATGCTTGCCCCATATTCCTCATACTCATCCTTTGTATGGCAAGCCTGTGGCAGCAATAGTAATTTGGTTGAGTGTACAAATTATATCCCAGATAGATACACACAATAGATAAGGAAAAGAGATGGGCAGGACCAACTTTCAAAGGCAAAAGTGACGATATCTTGAAATAAGCAAGAAAAGACTATAAATTACATTCAACTCATACGTGGACTGCATTCACACATGTATACAATTAGCATAGGGCCTCCAACACTCAAAACTTTCATATTATCTTCATAAACTAATATTGCCTCCCACCACAGACCCACCGACAGCACAATAAGAAGATCAATGATTTAGACGGTTTAAAATGGGGTATAAACTCTATCCCTAGACAGCCCTGATTCACATAGTGCAACAAAAAAAAGTGTACAAATCTGAAATTGAAGCTTTATTTTGTGGTTCCAGCATGATCGAACGTTTTTAATTCAGTATGTGCTAAAATAATTTAAATCTACAATTTCCGGATCTCCTTTTCTTTCTTTTTTTTAGTTTGAGAACTTTTTATAAGCACAACAATGACTTTCAGTATTAGCACACTTCTGTCTACCACAAAAGTTCCATTTTTCCTTTTAGGTTGAAAACGATACGGTCATAGGTTCAGAAGTTGCAAAGAGTGGTCCTTATAAGCTTCGCATATCCTAGGCAGCTTGATAGTTAAATACCAGCTGACATCAGGACAATAGGACATCCCGAACAGAGTACAAAATAAACACACCAGATAAATATGAGTAATCAAGTCCAAGATTTCAACTAGATTGACAATACATACTGCAAAAAATTCAGGGGTAGATGCAAGTACAGAGCCTCCAAACCACACTGCATATCTCTGTATTGGATGGCTAACGACATTGACTTCCACTGGTTGTGCCTGATAGGACTAAGTGGTTAAAGTTGTGAAGCATTCAAGGATAAATGAGCAAGAGTTAATCTGTACACGATGAAAGAGGGGAGGGGGGGAGTGCTCACTTTCACTTCTCCACCCAAGCCAGCACCTGACGAAAGCAGCCGAACATCAACAATTTTCTTCAGATCTCGTTGCAACCTTCGGTTGAAGTCCTTGAACATGGTCGATCCTCCAGATAAAACAATGTTCTGGCGTATATCATAGAATATTTACAAGAACTTGATTAGACAATGTTACATGAACATGAAAAGCACTAAGAGGAAACATGTGAACCATACACAAGTAGCATCAAAATATCGATAAAGTTTCAATATAACAAGCTCATACAACATCAGATCCCCGGGGAGACCAATCCACATTCAGAGCACAGGTTTCATGTTTAACTTGTGGATATTAATTACAGCTTGATGTCCTCGAAATCCACAATAATCTTAAACAGCTCGCAGTATTCTTTCTTTCTTGCTTAAGTCTGCATGTGCAGTTAAAATCTGTTATCTCAGTTTAGCCAAAGTATGCTACGGATGATTTTCATCTCAAATTTTAAAACCATTTTTTGTATAGGCCAGACATCTAAGAGGCAAATTGGATAAAACTTGCTCAGACAATTTCAATTTGATATGTAAAGCTGCAGAAATTTTCAAGCAAATATAGTCAAGAGTTGCAAGTAGCATACTGTACATTTCAACCACCTGTAAGGGAAGACCTATTATTTTGAGGAAGCAGTCAAACAGTTGAAACCACTAGATATTATTACTTAAACTATCAATTGTGTGCCATAATCCATTTCACCTTGTACAATGCCCTCCTTGTGTCTATTGGAGCAGACTGGATACATTTGTCAATTACTTCCGGCAAAGGGGTTGTAAAATCACTACTATAAATCTCGGGATTAAAAAACACCTGCATGGCAAAACAAATGGGTCACCAGCAATTTTCTTCATCAACCTCGTCATACGTGAGTTGTCATAATTCAATCATTAGCATGACTCTTCATGATGGTTTGTTTCTTTGAGATGTTTAATTGAGTGAAAAATGCACCTACAAGTTTAGACAAGGTAACCTCAAAGAGCATGTAAAAGATTTCCATGCACTTTTGCAAATGAACTAGCAAGATGAATATAATAACACGGGGTAAGGCAGAAGATATCCAGTATGTATTCATTCACGTGATGAAGAGTCAATTCGGTGACTGCTTTTTGTACATATATACTACTTCCTGAGCCCAGGAAAAATAATTTCAGGATGAGGTTAATATTTTCTGTTAAGTGCAGGAACTTAGTGTTAGGACATACAAGCACGCTACATTACATTCAAACTGATCCAAACAACTAAGATCATTTTCATCATGCATATAAAGTTTGTAATAAAACTTCTAATAATCAAAAGATTGATGAAAGGACAATCAAACCTCAGGGCCAAGAAATCTTTCATAACCAATGTCGCACGCGTAAGGTGCCCCTGTCTTTGGTTTGATACCTCTCCATTGTTTGATGTACTTTGCTGGCTCTTTGTCATGCTTATTATACTCCTGACGCCATTAAAAGTTGAATACTATGAAATCCAATTCCGAAGGATTTTATAATTGATAACAACCTAAAAAAGGGTTATTTCAAGTTGACTTGTTGAAATAGCTCAGTACATGGATCCTACCTTGACAATATCTGAACAAGTGTAACAATACATTTCCTTCACTTTTCGGGCTACTTCAAAGGAATCCTCTGGAGGAACATGCTCTCCTCTTTCCTGTTTAAGACATAAAAATAAAAAATAAAAATGGGAACAACTTGAATATTGGATAGGACCTTGGTTTCAAAACATACAAAAATCATATATTTCTGCATAAGTTAGCCTCAACGCACTAGTCATGCGAGTTCACCAAAGCCACAAGAGCGAAACCTTTAGTTTCATGATAAATGGGATAGAAGCAGGCTGGCAGAGTTAAAAACCCACAAGACAGTTCTAATTATAAACATACTAACATATGAGCATCATGAAATGAAGAGAATTTTGGGCCATACCAAAATTTTACGCTCTTGGTGAAAGGTCCCCTACAAGTGTGACAACAGAAGGTAATCATCTAGCCACCTCCAACAGATGACCCCCCCATCCTAAAAAAAAATAAAAATGTACCTCTCTCTCTCCCCTTATGAACATCTAGATGTGTATAATAGACAGACAATCAAAGGCAACATACCCGCATGAGCTGCTGAATGAAGAGAGTGACATCTCTCCCTGAGACAGGAATTGACTTAATGCTGCTCCCAATGACATAACCTTCTGCAACAGGTACAACATGAGTAGCCCCATCTCCAACATCCACTACAACCGACCTGTCATCTCACACTAAGGGGAAGTACAGAATCGTAAGCAGTAAGAGGATTGATAGGAAATATACATGGTTATGTACAAATATTATAGATGATTCCAAAAAATGAAAAATAGGATAGGTTGATTTCTCAGTGCTCTTTCTAAATCCTCATGGAACACTCCCAAAATGTGAACTCAATCATTTAAAGGGAAATAAGTGGAAAACTCAAGCTTATGCAGCACGCACTACAACAAAACACAGATTAAGAACAAAAGAAAACAACCAAAATAGTCATTATCATAAACCAGAATGTCTATATGGACAAAGTGGCCATGTAACTCAGACTTTGTAATAGCTCTGCCGGCTAATAAAAATCGCAGCTTTAAAGCACCTTCAAATGGCAGAACGCAAAAGAATATGTTTCAATTTGATTCCACCCCACTTTTCCCGATAGATGAAAAAGTAGGATATTTAAACCAAATTATAAAAATCATAGAACCAAGGTATAAAAATCATGGAACCATTCTGATCAGGTATAAAAATCACTCCATGACCAAAAAATTCTCCAAAGCATTAGCAACTAGCTGCTATTCTGTACAAAGAATAACAAAATCTTACATGGTAAGTCACAATGGATGCTAGATCAAGTAAAACCTTGTTTGGAATTGAGTAAACAAGCAGAAGGATAAAAGAATTAGCTATCAGCTTAAACAACTTATGAGGTTCAAATATTGTTGTTTCTAGACAAGGAACTGGAATGTATTTAGTCAAGTTTCAAATGATCTCTTCGCATGTCCCTAATCAGGCTTACTACAAAATTCATACTTCTCAGTCTTTAACATCAGACAAAGAAAAATTTCTCCCAATGCATCAATTTTTCCATTCTTTCAACTGATCACACTTACTACAAAATTCAAATTCTCAGTCCGTAACATCTGGCACAAAAAAAAAAATTATCCTAGTGTACCAAAAGTTCCATTCTTTCAACTGATCTACAATCCAAATAGCACGTTCAGATTTTGATGTCATGTTTATTCTGCTAAACTCAGAATGCCGCATTTTTGTTGGTCACATGTAATTCAATTGATAGTGATAATCTGATCTATACTGTTGTCAATACTATTAATTATCTCTCATACATCCTACTGATTATGCTTCAATAAGGGCTTAACAAAATTTATTTACCAAAATGGCCCAAACATGCAATAGACTTCAGATATTTTCTTCAGCCCCTGAAAGATATCTTATTTATCAAATAAGCTTCAAAATCAAAGCTTTGGTGATTCTACTGTTTCCTGCAAGCAAATTATGATTGGAAGCAGTACGTAGGAATTATCATTCTTCTCTTTTCCTTTTTAATGAGTCATAATAAATTATCATTCTTTATCCCAATCAAAAAAGAACAATCTCCTCAAGAATTGAAACACTACCACAGCTGCACAAAACTGGAACACAATAACTGGATCCGATTGAAAACCAACCTTGGATGTGGTGTACCCTGCTGCCAAAGCAAGCACAGGCTGCACCGCGATATAAAGCCCTTATTATCCGGAACATTAAAGGTTTCAAACATAATCTCACCGGTATACTCCCGGCTCTCGGGCGCAGTCAATGGACTTTCAGTTAACAAAAAGTAATGATCTTCAGGATCACATCTTAGGTAATTGAATATACACTGCTGCCAAAACCTTTCCATTGCATCCCAATTATCAACTTGGCCGTGCTTAATTGGATAACTAAGGTTATAGGTGGTATTAGATTTAGATCTGGATAAAGCTTCTTCTCCTATACAAAAATCCAGATCCGCCATCACCCCAGCACTATACTGCGTCAGCCAATTATTGCTCTTTGTGGACGCCGCCCGCGGCTGGTTCACAAATGAATCATTCACTGCCACTACTGTCGGAACTATAAAACACGGGTCTACATTTCCAGCAAAACCCATTTTAGTATACCTGAAAAAAACCCAAAAACATCAACAAATCAGCTCAACTTTCATTCAGAAATTTCATCAAACAGTTGGCGGGGATTGGTTTGATCGGATAGATATCAGTCTCGAATACCAGAATAGGAAAGGAATAATACCCGGTGCCGTTGTCGATGACGACAGCAGGGCGAGAGGTAGCAGGGTCCATGAGAGAGAGAAGAGAGAAGGCAGGAGAGGGAACTAAGACGACGATGGTGGATCTGCGGCTGAGATCCAAGAAGGGGTTTAAGGGAGCTGATCATGGTCGTTGACAATGAAAGGGTGTTGTTGTGAGTAAACCAAACGACAACGTTTGATTTAGGAAAGAGTGGTGATTACTCAACAACAATAAAGAGAAGAAGAGTTGGTGGTTAAACAAGAAGTCGAAGATGGCGGTGGGTATGAAAGAAATGAATTTGGAGCCATACATTTTTATTTTTTTTTAATTTTTCATTTCATTGAAAAAGCCAAGAAAATTTCGTGCATTAATTCATCATTTGAGTCGGAGCCAGTGAGGCCACTCTGTGTACGTTTCAGAGTGTGTTGTGCGTGTTTTTTTTATTTTTTATGGGATGATGATAGGACACTTTCTTGGCATTAGTAATCGAACAATGCAACGACTAAGAGGTGGTGGGGAGTTTTTATTTTTGTTGTTTTCTTGCCGGAAATGGGATTGTGATTTTGGGATGTCGCTGTTATATAGGGATGGAAATGGTGAATATGGGACCGTTAGATTGACGGTAGGAGTATGTCTATGTTGGACCCTTATAAAGTCAGGACTTAGGACTTGGTCGGCTACATTGCTAGGGTGGCCCGCCTCACCGAATAGGAGTCGTGTATTGGTCTTATTCAATAACTATTTAATAAGAATTCATAAATTGTAATATTATTCGCTTTTGAGATGATCAAAATAAAGGTTTTATTCACTTTAAATTGGATTTGAGAAGTGTAATCGAATTAAGTTAAGTATCTGAATTATGATAGTTGAATTTGATAGGAAATATTACTCAAAGTTGAGTTGGTTATTTAGTAACAAAACTAAATTGATCTTATAATTTAGTCATTATATACAAGACCGTATAAATAGTTAAAAAATTTGTCTTTCTTTATCATCGTCTTCTCATTTTTTTTTTTTAAATTTCAAGGCCCAATTAATAGTTCATAAAAACTAATGAATTTCAAAGCTATTAATTAACGTAAAATATTTAGATAAATTTAATTTTCAGTAAATCTTGCCATAACGTCAGCATTAAATATATTTCCTATCATTTGAATACTATGTAAAACATCGAACACCACCGTTAATTATTCAAACCGATACAAAAGAACTGACAAGAGCAGTAGGATTACATGAATATATGCCTAGAGATGACCAATTTTTTCAGCAGCACCTAATTTGTAACTAAACAGAACTTCAATCTACTAAAACTAAAGGGAATCAATCTAGAGCTCATCCTTTTGGGGAGTTGGTTTTGGATTGTTTGATGACAATTTAACAGGATAAGAAGCCTCCATTGCTATCCCACAAGCTCCTCCTTCAGTATCAACACCACGTTGCATTCTAATGTAACCATTTTCTCCCCATTCTGTGCCCCATGAGTTCTTTAGCGCTATCCAGTATTTAGTCCCGTCAAGAGCTGTTCCATAGCCCACCGCCGCAACACCGTGATCAAGCTCCTTGCCACATGAGTCCCCAGTGTATACTCCCTGCAATAACATTGCCCAATGAGGCATCAATAGCATGCTTGCTAAGGATAAACAGTAAGTTTACTCAAAACATCCTATACACTATACAATGCATTTAGACGACTGGAAACACGCTGAACGAAGATAGGTATCAAAAGTTCTGCGTGAAATATACCTCTGAATAGAATTGCATGTCAGAGCCAGATGCATCTATAGCAACTGATACTGGCTGGTTAGCAACAGCTTTCCTCAAGGCATTCTCATCGTTTTCAGGTACCATTTCATGCCCATCAATTGTCACAACAGGAGCATTCATCTGCAAAGCCCAAAGACGAGAAAAGGGTGGTATTAATTATCGACACACTATCAAGATATCATTCTTGAATTTTTCATTCTTTCTGATGTTAAAAAGCCTATGAAAAGAGAGGGCTTTAATTCAACCTTAGCTGAATCACAGCTCCCATCTCTTGCCATGTAGGGATATAGCCTCTCTGTTGTTATTCCACCGCTTTCCTTAATAAACTCGTATGCATTTTCCATGAGTCCTCCATTGCAACCTTCATTGTCCGTTTCACAATCAACAATTTCTTGCTCAGACAAAGATACTAATTGGCCAGTTTTGATTTTGTTGATTCCCTCAACTCCAACCACCGTCGAAAATGCCCAACAGCTGCCTGAAAAACGTAAGTATAAATCAACCATAAAAACATTGCTAGCATATTCAAACGTCACACACAATTGACAAGGCCTAATTGTACCAAGAAAAGAATAGTATACTTTACCACATTTGCCTTGATTCTTGACACCAGTGACAGCTCCTTGCTTTCTGCAATCAACAGAGGCTGGCAAACTTTCAGTCTTCTCATGCATAAATCCAGTATTGGCACGGCTGCCACGAAGCATCCGGTAATGTTTCACCTTAGAACTGTAGAATTGTTCTCCGAACTCGTGGTTAGTCATATCAGCAAACTTATTGAGTTTCAACTTGTACGGCATGTCCTTCTGGTTCACCTTGTAAATGTGCTGGACATTCGCTTTGAAAACATTAAAACGTTTTTGTTTCTCACACAGGTCTCGAGAAACTGTATGATGGCTCCTCCATCTTTCATACAAGTTCCACAAGCTTTCTTCAGAAGCCAAATCTTTTTCTGTGATCTCCATACTCTTTACCATCCCTATGATCACAGCCAATATAACAGCAACAAGAAAAACCTTCCCCATTTTTGCAATCAAAACGTTTCTTTCCAAATCTCAATCAGTTACTAGATTGTAACCCGTGCAATGCACAAGAAATATCTAGTCGGATTAATAAAAATAAAGAATTAAAGAGACTGATTGATTTAAGCTAGTCTGCAATTATGTTTGCTCTATATAGATGATTCCCAGGTTCAGTTTGCATAACATGAGACCTCTGTCACAGCTGAGACTATTTGTTACCTCATCATAACCTTCAGCCGAAATTAAGGAGAAAGTCGGCTACTTTTTTCAGAGCTTATTTTGCCATTATTAGATGAGGGTTTTGTATTCTTGTAGTGAATGGTATAGTTTCTACATACCAGACACATTTCTGTTTAGTTTGTTACCAGAAAATGACGAGGAAGCTCATATCAGAGGAGGCTCTAGGACGAGTATGGAACGAAGTACTCAGAACTTTTTCTCACCTCCTTTTTGCAGCAAGAGTTTGAAACTTTGTAAGCAATTGCTGAAACTGGAGGTTCTATTACTTGTAAGCATTTGCTTTCGTTGCCGATGACAATAACTTTTCAACTTTCCCCATCTGTTCAACTTTATCAGACGTGGATATGAACTGATGCAAACTTTCTGTGTAACCATGGAGCTCCATCAGTTAAAATTTTAGAGCAAATAAGCTAACAAAAGCTGAATCTAACAATCTGCATCTACTTTTATTAATCAAAATTGCAATGGATTTATATAGAGAACCATTCACTTTGATTATGAAGATATCCTGCCCAAATTTAGCTTCAGCATAATCTCTTCACCAATTTCTTTCTCGTTTTTCTTGCATGTTTGCCGTATCAATCTGTTCAAATTCTATTGGAGAAAGAGAGGAACCTCTGGCATCATCCTAGCAGGCTATTTTTAGAATAACAACATCCTATTTCTATGGAGAGAACTCGAGTAGCATACCAGGACTCTGGGATGGCAAATAACCTTACAGCTATGCCGAGCATGTAAAAGAAAGGAGCAAAATTTACTTCGATGCTATGACCAATTGGAAGACTGTCACAGTATGCAGGGGGGAAAAAAGGAAGATTAAATTACATAACCACCACTTAGCCGAGTGATATCTAACTGCACACATGTTTAACAGACGAAAGTGCAACTTTCAAAATTCACAGTTCCTGAAACTTTCTCTTCTCAATCAAATTTTACCAAGCAATCACTCAAAATTGTCCATAGAGGTTAATTTGAGACAATATATGTCAACTGTTTTGCAGGTTGATGCCGAAACTGAAATCCAGGTCCAGCTACTTGATTTGCTATATATTGATGACGGAAAGTTGTCCGCATGAGTACAAAAATGTTTAATTAAGCTAATTCACTATATTCTGCAAAGCAAGGGAAGCACTTGACTCCAACCAAGCATAACGACCAAGATTGCTGCAAAGACAAAGATTAAATAGAAACCACATCCATTCTTCCAAATATCTTATTGGCAATCATTGAAGGCAAGGGCCTCAGTAACACTCAGCACAATACTATGATAGGTTGTCCATCTAAACAAATAACTTTTCATTTTTAGTTTTTCCCCCTATAATCCTTCTTTATCTCCCCTTTACCCATTAATCTGCCAAAATAACCTCACAGGCTTACACTTTTACCTAGAGCAGCGAGACATGATCGCCATTAACAACTGCAATAACCTACCACCTCAAAAGAAAGTGCTCACATAATGCAAATAGCATCACTCAAAATCTCTGCACACAGCTTAACAAGAATATAAAACTAATTAATACAAGTCTCTGTACAACAACTCATTTTTGTTATATTCTGTAAATCTAAATCATACCACAAAATAAATAAATATGTACACACACACATGCTCACACGTATGCGCGCGCACACACACACTAAGACAGAGAGAGAGAGAGAGAGAGAGAGAGAGAGAGAGAGAGAGAGAGAGAGATCCTTGATGATGATAATACAGAAGTAAAAAGGTTATAGCTGTCAAAGACAAGTAAAGAGGAATTTCAAATAAACCTTGTACCATGCAGCTTCAGCTCGATGAGGGCATAAAAGTAACACCAATTAACTAACCAATAGTTTCCTCCCTGTGCAGCCACACCAATCGTGGTATCTTTTAGACTACATACTTGTGGAAATTATTACCCATCAAAAACTGAAAGGTCACATATTGAGTCCCAATACTTTGGATCCAACCCATTTATAAACGCCTCATTCTCTTCACTCCATTTATTTCACATTTCTTATCATTGATGGGTCAATAACGGTGTTTTTAAACACATGCTTTATTTCAAGCAATTGAAATTAGCTTGCATTAATCCTCGCTATCCTACTGCAGTGAGATAAATACAGAGTCTTCCCTCCAGCTGAAAGCAGATGCATTTCAGATTTAGAAGATCACACCACCACAGACTATTATGGAGTACAACACCACCTAGATGTCAAAAATATTAAAGCAACAAGACTCATAAAAAATCTCACATCAAAGGTGGTGCAAGACGAGCTTAGCCAATGAATATCACCAACCACAACTTATTCAGTATATCAAAAGTCAAAGCAACAAGACGTTTTCAGTAATTGCAAGGACAGTTATAGAACAAAGAACAAAATACACATCCAATTGTCGCGAGAAAAGCAAAGTGAAGTTCATCGCTGATAATTCCAGTAAATAATTCAATAGAAGATTCACACCTTATGATTATTCAGCAAAAGGAATTCAATGGAGGATTCACACTTTTATGATAATTCAGAAAAAGGTGAACTAGATGAGATTGAAATATCCCTGAGGCTCGGGGAGGTATTTGATAAAAATACAAAAGTACAGCCGAGAATTAAATTGACATTGAACGTAATGCCACCGAAATCAAATTACTGAGAAGATGCTCAGAGAAGCGTATCCCCTCTTTCTCTGTTTTGTCGCAACAGCTCCTCCCTCATTTTCTTAATCTCAGCTTCCTTTGCCATCCTCTCTTGCTGAAAACACACAAAGATCCTCAAATTATAACTAAAAAACCAGAACAAAAACTTAAACTTCCTCAATTACTAGCCAAAGAAAACCCATCTGAATCAAAATCTACTAACAAAAATCCCAAACCCAATTAAGCCCACAAACCATAAAGTAAGCATTTTTTCACCATAACCTATTGAAACTAATTCCCACACAAAAAAGTAAGAATTTTTTTTTTTTTCATAAACCCTTTTGAATATTACCTCAAAAGTGAAATTTTCACGAACCCTTTACCCCACAAACCATAGAAAACAAAAGAAAAAGTTCAAATATTTCTGAAATAATTCATATGATGATTTCTTCATCAATTATGAAAAGAAAAAAATGAGGAGGTAACCGATAAGAATGGGGAAAAAGGAAGAGCCTTTTCGTCTTGGTGGAGGGCAATCCAGACGTGAACTTTGTCCATAGTTTGCCAGAAGATGAATGCCCCAAATGCCATCCCAAAGAACGTTCCTACTCTCACCATCTCCTTCTTCTTCTTCTCTGGCTTTGAATTTCTTCTAGCTGACTAGTTGCAGAGATTTTCTTGATTTCTTCTTCAGCCCCAGATAGAAATGATGGGTCGGTTCGGGTGAATTTGAGTTCCGTTTTCCCCTATAGTGGATTGTGGAACGACGTCGGTTCCACTTCCACGTGCCATTAGTTGTCTATAGAGCGGGGAAAATTACGAATTTACTCGTTAAAATTAAAAAAATAATAATAATAATTGGTAAATTCAGTCAAAATCAACCACATTTCCTTGTGTTTGGATTGGATAGTAAAATTCGAGAATTCAAATCTTAGGTAACCAAAAGAGGAAATTTTCTAAAAATTTGCCAGTTTTTAAATTTGTTCTTTTTTTGTATCTATTACAAAATGTAATTCCGGATCAGTAGAAATTTTAAAAAAAAAAAAAAAAGAAAAAAAAAAAGTCAGCCAAAATTGACCTCGCAGAAGATAAATCCCCAAATACAAAAAAAAAAAATTCTTCCTCCCCACCATCATCTATTTTTCCTTCCCTCTACAATAATCACCGCCTCCATTCCACCACCACCACCACTACAACCAACACAACCACCGCCACCGCCACCCATCACCAAAATATTTCAGATAAATTTAATTTTTGTATGGAGTCCAATAATTTTAATTAATATATTTTTTTAATTTTGTTTAAATAATTAATTTTGTTAATGTAAATATTTTATAAATATATTTTGTGTTGGTAGTTTATATTTTTTATGTTTTTATATTTTAGTTTAATGTCAGTCAAATAGACCTTGCATTCTTTGAATGCGAGGTCAAGAAGAAATTTTTTTTTTTTTTTAAAAAAAATAATGTGTATTTTACAATAGGCACAAAAAAAAAGAACAAATTTAAAAACAACCGTATTGTTAGAAATTTTTCTAGGTAACCAAAATGTATACCACCCATAACATCTAACCACATGAAATTTCTAAAAGAACCAATTCGACTTTGAGCAGTTTTGAGGCAACTCTTTTACAAGATAAATGTCAATCAAAATATCTTTTACGTCTATCTTTTTCCGAAAGTTACAAACTCGAAATGAATTAACAAGGCCGGATAAGCACCAACTCTAAAATCCAAACCATCAAGAGACAAGCAAATCGAACCCATAAACGACTAAATTGATGAATCCTTAAGACTAGAAAATGGGCAGCATTTTAATTTACATTACAAAATATAAACTACGGATTGTTAAATCAAGGCAAAGCTCCAACGAAGAAGGCCGATGGAACGTAATCAGGGGCTTTTTATTTTTTTATTTTTACAGAAATCATTTGGATTAGAGATGTTGATGCATGAGGAGACTGGGACACCATCTTGCAAAGATGATTATTATCGCAACATTTAATCCTTATCCCAATGCCTTTGATGGCGAAGGAGTTGAGACGGCGAAGAGGGTCATACTCGATAGGCGAGTAATGAGGATAGGAAATGATTGAAACGGCTATTAAGCATATGTACTCGCTGGATTTGAAGATGGTTGGAGGATTCGATCCATGTGGTTCAGTAGAAAAGAAAAAGGGGACCTCGGTTCAGGCTCAAGCCGAGACAGTCATTTTTATCAAACAAAAGCATATGAATTACTAATATTGAATTCCACGTGGTAGAAGGCTATGGGCGGCCCTCATGCGGCACCCAATTGAGGGTACCGAGGATTTGTTTCCGAAATTTGAATAGATTTAATTTATAATAAATTATTTAAGTAAATTAATTAATTTAGTTATAAATTTAAAATCTATTAACAAAGTAGGAGTGTGATTTTAATGGTTATACTGAGTGGATTTGAAATTCATGCTCAGATTTCGTATCATTTCAAATCCATCGAATTCAAATTCATTAATTTCAAATACTTCTTTCAATTGAAATTCACTCATCCAAACACAATGAAATTTCTATTGTTTTCCTAAATATAGCAGTTCCCCTTCCTAAAGGAAGAGATAGAGTCCGTGTCTTGAGTTGGCCTAATAACTCAAAAATGTAAATAACGAATTTAAAATATTTAATAAAACTCAAAACATTATAAATAATATACAATAAAATGGGTGTCACAATTTTCCTCTCGAGGAGGATAAAGAATCGATTAAGCTACTATTTGATTAATGGAGAGTAAAGCAACTTGAAATATGATTCAAATTTGTAATCTAGTAAGCTAAGCAAGCTGAAAATTGAACAATATGTAATCGTTGTCAGGTGTCCATAAATTAAGTTTTGTTGGTTAACTACATTGAAAACTATGTCTAAAATCAATCACTCTCAAATTTCAATTGAATAACTTCTTCAAAATGGGCTGATAGAACTCAAAAAGGCTAATAAACTTTCAGAAAATATCAGGAAATCTCTCTTTTTTTGTCCTAATATTTTCCATGTTATTTTACTCCATTGTGAATAAAGACAAATAAATTCGTTTAAAATTCACATGCAATAATCATATATCACAAAAAGAAAAGAGATTTGAAATAATAACCTCTAAAAAGAACAACTTACCCTTTTTTTTTCTTCTTTTATACCATTAACTCCCCTTAAGTATGCATTAATTTTTTTCCATTCTATTTTTTTTTGGGTGAGAAATAGACTTAATAAAATTAAGTTGGATAAATTTGTGTAAAGGTTTTTTTTTTTTTTTAAAATAAAAAAGGCCTCTGAATATCTGCACAGCTGAGTGCTGACCCTTTCATCCAGCATATATGCACCAGGCCGGTGATGAAAAGCAACATTAATTATAAATTAATAAGGAACATTTCATTTAACAAATTTGTTAATTTTATCTTCACTATAGACAAATAATATATTCCCTACTCCAACAGAGAACATTTTTGTCAACTGATCCTATATCGGTAGCATTTAGTTAAGTGACAACCAAATTGGAATCACAGTTTTTGACATTAAAGAAAATGTCCATTCTGGGAGAAGTAATTAATTTGTCCAATTTTCAATCAGCTGCCGTCTAACGTAATCCCCACAGGATTTTCTGTCCTACGCTTTTTCTCATTCTTTTATCACATTATTTAATGAACTGTCAATCTTTTGTAGAGTAATTTTAATGGAATAATCTTGACAGTTCATTTGATAGTGTAACAATCTTTTGTAGAGTAATTTTAGTGGAATAATCTTGACAGTTCATTTGATAGTGTGACAGAGAGTGAGATTGAGTGCGAAACAGGAATAAATCTTAATTACTCACTCTACAAAGATGACTAAAAAGTAAGAAAATTCTACTAATTTTCAATCGTTCTACAGTTTACAATACTTCGCAAAAAACTAATCCCTTAGACAACATAATCCCTTTCTTTATTAGTAAAGAAACTAAAACGTGGACATGTTTAGAAAAAAAGACTTAGCAGTATATATCAATCTTAATCATCAATAACAGATTGTAAACGATGATAGGGACATTGTTTACCCTTCTAAGATGATGAGGGACTTCCTTTATATTATGCATTGTTGTATAGCCATCTGCCATCATCTTAAATAATTTTTTGATCATTAGACCACAATTTAAAGTAGGGGTATAAATGAACTTTAACAAATTAAACACGCGAATATTTAAATTTATTTGATTATTTTGACAAACTTGTAAACACGTTAAGTTCGACTTATTTATTTTTAAGTCGAATTTAAATAATTTTTTATTAGGCGGAATTCGAATACATAAATTTAAAATTTTAAGCTCATCCATGAGTTCGAGACTAGGAAAAAAAGTTAACAAAAATTTAAACTTGTTCAATGTAGTTTGATTATTGATGAATTAAGATCAAATTAATTTTTATCTAACCAAATTCGATTTGAGTATAGAGTAGTTTGATTTGTCTTTCAGCCCCATAACAATAATGAGGTGACAATATTGTGTATAAGATTCTAGATGAAGTCACCAAAAATGTTAATCTTTCCTAGTCTGAAAAGTTCCCAATAATTTTGGTAAGTCATCAAATGCAAAGAAAAGAGCTAAAAACAGTAGAAGCAGCCGGACTTAACCGTTTGGAGGCTTGGAAGTGTTCAAACCAACATATGAATGTTGCCAAGGATCCCAACAACAATTGCCGGCTAATTAATCTCATTTTTCATGCTTTAATGTAACTGACAAGTTTTATATATATCTAGAATCCAAGTCTTTATTTATAGGAAGATAAATAAGGCATTTTGTCAGCCTTTTATTGAGTATATGCTGCTAGCTAAATGGGAAGCAAAGGAAATGGTGGTGGTGGTGGTCTCTTCAGGTTTGCAGATGGCCTGGACAAGTTACTTATGCTTCTTGGTGTGCTTGGAAGTATAGGAGATGGGATGATGACTCCATTTGTCTTGTGGGTTCTAAGTGGGCTGATCAATGAGTTTGGAAGTGGTGAACCTTGTTTCTTTCTCCAATAAAATTGTGGACAAGGTATTTGAGAGATTAGCATAATATTGTTTTGTTTGTTGAATGATCAGAATCAGGTATTGGACGAATTACGTTTCTTGCATACAAAGTTTACTATTGGCTAACAAGATGTATATGTAACTACAGTTCACACTCAGGCTGCTCTATGTTGGAATTGGAGTTGGAATTTCAGCTTTTGTTGGTATGTAAATGTGACATAATCTTGTTGGTTTTAATGCCACATACTTTTGAGTTAAGGGTTGTATTTTCTTATAAATGAAATGGAAAATTTATCCAGCATATTTTCAAGTTTCTCTTCAGTTATTCTCATACAAAGTTAAAGAATGAATACTAGATTTTTAACCATTGTTGGTAAAGCAGTTTGGAGGAGTTTGTACTTTGTAACGCAGTATTCGTCATGGTAAAAGAGCTTGACTATCTTTAATTTGCTGATGTGTGCCTTTTGTTTTGTAGAGGGTTTTTGCTGGACTAGAACTGCAGAAAGACAGACATCTACAATTCGGACAGAATATTTGATATCAATCCTCAGGCAAGAAGTTGGTTTCTTTGACAATCAAGATGCTTCGTCCACCACCTTTCAGGTTATTTCATCCATATCAGCTGATGCCCTTTCAATACAAGATGTCATAGCTGACAAGGTGAGTTTCAGCCTTCAAGCACTTCTCAGTTCTGACAAGTCACAATCAGCTTTCTAACCACACATTTTCCTGATTGATAGTATTATATATACTAACCAGTGCAATATAAATGAGCTCCTTTCTTTCCTTTTTCTTTCTGCAGTTACCGAATTGCTTGGCTCGTTTCTCAGAATTCATATTTGGTTACTTAATTGCCTTCATTCTTTCATGGCGAATGACTCTGGCTTCTATCCCGTTTATAATTGGATTTGTTCTTCCATCTCTGGGATTTGGTAAGGTATTTATGGACCTACAAATGAAAATGAAAGATGCTTATGGGGTTGCTGGTAATATTGCTTAGAGAACAGGCAATATCATCCATCAGAACTGTTTACTCATATGTGGGAGAAAATCAAACACTTGATAGGTTCGGACAAGCTCTTCAAGAAAGTTTGAACCTTGGAATCAAGCTAGGAATCATGAAGGGGCTGATGATAGGAAGCATTGGAACAATGTTTGCTTCTTGGGCATTTCTTGCATGGGTTGGGAGTATTCTTGTCATTAATCAAGGAGAAAGTGGTCCGCGCGTTTGCATGGCAATTTGCTGTGTTACCGTAGCTGGCCTGTAAGTTTAATTCATGTACATTACTTACTCATTTCATATATAGTGGAAAGAAGGACAAAAAATGCAAACTGAAAATGGAGACTTATCCTTAATGAATTTTGTGTATGTAATAAAATCCTTTTGATTCCAGGGCCTGTATGGGTGCTCTTCCTAATCTGTCATTCATCTCAGAAGGAACAGCTGCTGCTACACGAATATTCAAGATGATCGATCGAATTCCTGAAATAGACACTCAAGCTACAGAGATACAAAAGGCAAAGTTCTATCTCATGTAAGGGGGCATATTGAGTTTAAAGAGGTAGATTTTCGATATCCATCTAGGCCAAACGCCCCTATCCTTCAAGGATTAAGCTTCAAAGTGAAGGCAGGCAAGACAGTTGGTCTTGTTGGAGGCAGTGGTTCCGGAAAGTCCACAATCATTGCTTTGCTTGAAAGGTTTTATGACCCAATCAAAGGAGATATTCTACTTGATGGATACAAGATAAAGAAACTCCAGCTTAACTGGTTGAGATCCCAGATGGGACTAGTGAATCAAGAGCCAATTCTTTTTGCAACATCAATCAAAGAAAACATACTATTTGGAAAGGAAGAAGCTCCAATGGAAATGGTAATAAGTGCTGCTCAGGCTGCAAATGCTCATGACTTCGTTACCAAATTGCCAGATGGATATGAAACTCAAGTAAGTCATACTTTCATTCTTTTCGTCAAGGTAATACTAATACTTTTCTTTTAGTGAAGAACTCCAACCTGGTTGTATAATATTGTGATCATTTTTCAGGTTGGGCAGTTTGGAGTTCAACTATCTGGAGGGCAAAAGCAAAGGATTGCTATCGCAAGGGCCTTACTTAAAGATCCGAAAATCCTATTGCTTGATGAAGCAACCAGTGCTTTGGATGCAGAATCTGAAAGAGTAGTGCAGGAGGCCCTTGACCAGGCTTCATTAGGAAGGACAACAATCATTATTGCTCATCGACTTGCCACAATACGTAAAGCTGATAAGATAGTGGTCCTTCAATCAGGGAGAGTTGTTGAATCTGGTTCACATACTGAGCTTATGCAAAATAATTATGAAGAAGGTGGAGTTTACTTCAAAATGGTACAAATGCAACAATCAACAACATCAAATGAAAATATTAGCAGTCCTTATAATGCAACACAGATATGGACCAACAGAAGAACTACATATGCCCCGACTCCCATATCTCCTTACAGTGCAATATCAAGCTGGCAAAACAGTCCTGCTTCTCCTTTTAAGTCCAGCATTACCAATGAGCGCGACTCCTATCTCTATTCAAATGTACTCTTACTGTGACAGTGACGATGAGGATGGTGATTATTCTGCTTACCCTAGTGCTTCACAATGGAGATTGTTTAAAATGAATGCTCCAGAGTGGAAGAGAGCCTTGCTTGGTTGTCTAGGAGCAGCTGGATTCGGTGCAGTTCATCCTATACATGCCTATTGCTTGGGGTCAGTTGTTTCAGTATACTTTCTGGACAACAGGTCAAAACTAAAGTCAGAAACCAGATTTTACTGCATCATATTTCTGATCCTAGGCACCGTCACCTTCTTTGCTAATTTACTTCAGCATTATAATTTTGCAATTATGGGAGAACGCGTAATAAAAAGGGTGAGAGAGGAAATGTTAAGATCTGTGCTTACGTTTGAAATTGGTTGGTTTGATCAAGATGAGAACATGAGTGCAGCAATTTGTGCGCGGCTAGCTACTGAGGCCAACATGGTTAGGTCGCTAGTGGGTGGAGATCGAATAGCATTGCTGGTTCAGGTTTTTGCAGGTGCTTCACTTGCCTTTGCACTTGGATTGATTCTCACTTGGAGAGTTGCAGTTGTGATGATAGCAATGCAGCCTTTAATTATTGCAAGCTTCTATTCGAGAAGCGTTTTGATGAAAGGAATGTCTGAAAGTGGTCAGAAAGCACAAAATGAAGGAAGCCAATTAGCAAGTGAGGCTGTGGTTAACCACAAGACTATCACAGCATTCTCTTCTCAAAAGAGAATTCTCAACCTATTTTTAGCCACACTAAAAGGGCCTAGAAAAGAGAGCATAAAACAATCATGGGTTTCTGCTGTAGCCTTGTTCACCTCCCAATTTTTAACTGCAGCAACAATGGCCATGACATATTGGTATGGAGGCAGGCTAATGAACCAAGGTTTAGTGACCTCAAAGCATCTATTTCAGGCTTTCTTTATCTTAATGAGCACAGGTAAGAGTATTGCAGATGCTGGTAGTATGACTGAATCAGATATAGCAAGAGGTAGCAATGCAATCAGATCTGTCTTTGCAATTTTAGATAGAAAAAGTGAGATTGAGCCTGAAGATCCTGAAGGGGTCAAGGCTGGAGGAACGTTAACCGGCAAAATAGAGCTGAAACATGTTTCTTTCTCCTACCCATCAAGACCTGAACAAATGATTTTTCAAAACCTGAGCCTCAAAATTGAACCTGGAAAGACAGTGGCCCTTGTTGGACAAAGTGGTTCAGGCAAATCCACTGTCATTGGACTAATAGAAAGATTTTACGATCCAACAAAAGGAACCATACTTATAGATGATCACGATATCAAAACTTATAACTTGAGAGAGTTGAGATCACATATTGCACTAGTGAGTCAGGAACCTACTCTATTTGCAGGAACCATCCGCGAAAATATTGTCTATGGCAAAGAGGATGCAACCGAAGCTGAGATCAGGAAAGCTGCAATGCTGGCCAATGCTGATGAATTTATAAGGTACTTCAAGAAATAATGCAAAACTATCACTTTTCTATTGTTAGTCACTGAATGCAATTTTTTTTTTTTTTTTCCTTTTTGAAATGTAGTTCTATGAAAGATGGATATGAAACATATTGTGGAGAAAGAGGGGTTCAATTATCAGGAGGACAAAAGCAGAGAATAGCACTAGCTCGAGCAATTCTGAAAAATCCAGCAATTCTCCTCCTGGATGAGGCAACCAGTGCCCTGGATAGTGTGTCCGAAAATTTAGTCCAAGAAGCATTGGAGAAAATGATGGTTGGCAGAACCTGTGTAGTAGTAGCTCATCGACTATCCACAATACAGAAATCAGATTCCATAGCTGTGATAAAGAATGGGAAGGTTGTGGAGCAAGGTTCCCATTTTGATTTACTAGCCATTGGAAGTCATGGAGCTTATTATTCCCTAATCAAGTTACAACATGGTCATTCTCCCTATAGGCAGTGATTTCGGATTCTATAATCCCGTTTTCGACTTGGATTAATCTTATATACATCATAATCAGTGGAATACGTTTCGTATTTATGGGTGCCAAGATTTATATTGCTATGTTTTAGATATAAACTTGTATAGCAACATAATAAATTTGTGTTGAGATATAAAAATCTTTTGATGATGGTGAGATTATTCTTATCCCGACTCTTGCCGTAAATGATTCATGTTTCCAAATCCTACTTTCTGTTTTATTAATTCACCCGGTTACGGTTCATTAGCTTTAATTTGTAGTATAATAAGGTTTAATTACAGTTTATCCCCATAAATAGGAGATAGTAACAAATTATCTCATATATTTATTTTATCTATAAATTACATCCTAAAGTGTAATAACGTTAAAATTTTGATCTAAAGTAGGTAGCAAAATATCATAATTATCCTCAATCTTTTAATTGCCTTAACCAACATAAAATTAGGGTGAGTTGCATTTTGGTATCTGATTTTATTTTACAAGCAATTTGTCATTTAGAATTAACGATATTTTTTTCATCCAACATTGTTGAAAAAGAGGACTTACCCTTCAATATTAATTTTATAAATTAGTTTCTATTTACTGTATACACTGTTTACTTTAAAAATTTACACGGTACAAATTCTTAAAACTAACAGAATGATTTTCTCAATAAAACTGTAAAATTCCCTTAATTTGTAGTATAATAATAAAAAGATGGCTTTCGAAGAACTATGCTTTGCAGTTTGATTTTGACCAAGCAACATTGCCAATGGCCTCATCAGCTTTGATGTGAACCACTTGAAAACAAAATTAAACTATGATACAGAAATGACTAGTTCAATTAATTTAAAATATTTAAAAATTTATTTACAGACGAAAAGTTCTCCTTAAGAATAATAAATTAGTCTAATGGGCACGTTCGTACTAATTAATCATACGTAAGAACTAATTTCCAATTTGTGAGTGTTTAATATTTAATTCATTGATAGCTTTAAACAATATTCAAACAAAAACAAGAAACAAAATGATTGCTCCAAATCCCCAAACCCTCGCTTAACAAATACAAATTAAGTGGCTCTATATTTCTTCAGAAAATTATTATCTAAGAAATTAATTCCAAAATTTATGTTTCACAATTTACCTAAGAAACAACACTACTGTGTCCATTGTTTTCAGCAAATGAATATAGAATTAGAGCAAGATGCGGATTGTTCAAGAAAACAAATGCAAATAAACTTTATAAATTATAAGCAATTAGCATACTAAAATAACGTTTTGTAGACCAATTTGACATTAATTACAGAAGCAAAAGATGCAGTTGATACCTAAATCATATAGGAAAAAACTTACATAAACTCAATTTTTGATCCTACGTGTAGACTCTGCGGTCAAAATTAAATCTTATAGAATTTTGTTTATATCAGCTTATGTCATAGATTCCATAACATTTAATCCACACCACAAAATTTACAAGTAGAACCAAAAATCAGATCTACCTAAATATATCTCAATCATATATACTATATACATAAGCACAATTCTTTAGAACTTAGATTCCTTCTTGGTTGCTGCAGCTGGCCATTGTTTCTTGTCCGGAGGCGATATTTTTCAGAAACCTTAAAACATATATTCCTCCGTCACCCTCATCCTCCGAAAAAAAAAAAAAAATTACATAAACAACACAATTATTTTCATTTTCTTTGTAATATTCAAAAATAATATGAAATATTAACATTTCAAAATCACCTCAAGTTTCTCTTATTAATTTTTGACCATCTTTCTTTAACAACAACAACACACATTTTTTTTGGGCTAGGAGGTAAGGTTACAAAGTACATATTTCACTGATTTATGTCGATCGATCAGTAATAACGTGGTCAATCCTCGTTAACGTGAGAATGAGTATAATAATTATTGAAATGATTGAAAATTAGGGGTTTTATTATTCGAGAATGGGTATAACAACAATTAAAATGATTAAAAAATAAAAATTTTATTACTTTTTAATCATCTAA
This sequence comes from Cinchona pubescens, assembly GCA_025175665.1. Taxonomy (NCBI): domain Eukaryota; kingdom Viridiplantae; phylum Streptophyta; class Magnoliopsida; order Gentianales; family Rubiaceae; genus Cinchona; species Cinchona pubescens. The sequence goes on from JANKKI010000141.1 coordinate 2,312,816, forward strand.
CGATTAAAAATATAATATTCATTCCATAATGCGGTGTGAGTAGGAAAGAATTTTTCCGATAACACACGTACTTTCTCCTTGGTAGCCACGATCTAGGGGCAGATTTAGGAGGGGCGGGTGGGGCCACCGTCCCCCAAAATTTTAGAAATTAAAAATTTTTACCCTTTAAAATTTTAATAACTTTATTTATATCTTTATAAAATTTATATTTCGCATCCCTTAAATTTTTGAAAGAAATATAAATTAGACTTAATAATTATGTGACTATTAATTTTTGCTCATTCAATGTACAATTCCTGCATCCACCCCTGCCACAATCTAAACGTAAATTCACACATAAATAGACATCTACATGCTCCTTCCTTTCCGTAGATGACCTCCAAAGAAACACCCTTCTCACCACGTCTATAGTAACTCCCCCAAACCCCCCCCCCCAAAACCCTTTGCTCTCTTTCGTTTGTCTTTGTAGCTAGGCCTTAATTTTCACTGACTATGAAGCTCAAATCATGGCTAAGATCAACATGCTCCCCCACAAACTGCATCTCTATCGCCAAAGAAGCCATCATCACAGATATCCCTCCACCAAAACCCAATCAGCAACTCCTACTACTTTCTGATTCATCAAACAGCTATTCAGATATTCAATCCAGCAATGCCTCATCAACTTCTCAAGATTCCACTACTTTTAATAGCAGCCTCCAAAGCAACCTCTCCATCTTAACTCTCCCATCAATCCCATCTCTTCAAAAGCTCTCCCCAGAAACCTTAAACCTCTCAGTCAAATCCCTTTTCATCACATCCCTTAAACCCCCAAAACCTGCCAACGTTAACTTCCTCGCAATAAACAATAATCTCCTCTACGCCGTTTCAGGCAGCCAGGTCAACGTATTCAACATAACGGACTTAACCTTTTTCGATTCTTTTAATAATAATGCCAGTGAATATTCCTCGTCCGGCTCTATCAAGTCCTTAGCCTTTTGTAACGGGAAAATTCTCACAGCGCATCAAGATTGTAAAATCCGGGTTTGGAATAAACGACATCAGCTGACTACCACGCTTCCAACTGTTGAGGATCGTTTGCGAAAATTTATGTTACCGAAGAATTTCATTAGAGTTCGACGTCACAGGAAAAAATTATGGGTCGAACATTATGATGCTGTTTCAAGTCTAGCCGTGGCAGAAAATTTGTTGCACTCGGTCTCGTGGGATAAATATTTAAAGATTTGGCGGGGTACGGATTTTCGCTGTGTGGAATCAATTAAAGCGCATGACGATGCAATTAATGCTGTAGTTGTATCATCTGACGGTATAATTTATACTGGTTCAGCTGATAAACGGATTAAAGTTTGGGGAAGACCATTTGGTGAAAAAAAGCATGTTTTATTAGCTACTCTAGAGAAGCATAAATCAACAGTGAATGCATTGGCATTGAATGTTGATGGGTCAATTTTATTTTCGGGGGCTTGTGATAGGTCTATTTTGGTGTGGGAAAGGGAGGATAGTGCAAATCATATGGTTGTCACGGGTGCATTAAGGGGGCATTCTAAGGCAATATTGTGTTTGATTTATGAATAGCAACATGATTTGTTGTTTAGTGGATCAGCCGATGGGACCATACGAATTTGGCATAGGGGTTATGATCAACGGTACTGTTGCTTGGCCGTTTTGGACGGTCATATTAAGCCGGTTAGGTCGTTGGTGGCGGTTAGTGAGGAGATGGGAGAATATTCAATTAAGGTGTTTAGTGGGAGTTTTGATGGTGAGATTAAAGTTTGGAAGGTTATGATTTCACCAAGTATTAAGACTCCTCACATGTCTACCCAATTGGATGAAGATTGAACCACTGAATATATATTCACGAAATAGTTATTAGGGAAATAAAGTTTTGGACAGCATTCAAGTAAAAGAATGTTATGTTTATTGTTCCCCCCTCCTCCTTTTTTTGGGGAATTTGTGGGTTCAAATGTAATGTTATGTGTGTATAGCCTAAGGTACACAAAAAATGACCTTGTTTTAGTGGTCGAGAGTACTTCAAAACAACAAATTCTCTATGATTGATTTGTTTGACTTCGATTGAATTGTTTACCATTGTTTAATGATTTCCTAGCTATGTGGTCCTCTTTTAATTGTGAGAACACTTTTTTTGGGCTCAATAAAGCATAACATGCATGGAAATGATCAATTAAGCGTGCTATGAGTCTACATGAACGTTATTTCCTAAAGAATAACGTACCACCATTTTGTAACTTGTGTTGGTCACAACTAAATGAAATATAAGAAGCTGGTCATGAAAAGTTCTCATTCTTTTTGGAAATGTAGAATGGTAAACATTATTTTTCCAACAAGTATATACGTGGAAGAAAATTATTATGTATACCTAGCAAATCTATGGGTATAACGTACAATATATTATCCAACAAGAAGGGCAACTAGCTTCAGCAATTAAAACCAAATATATATATATATTTTAAATGATGAGATCGATACTTTTATTTTCCTTTGTTTTGTTTATTTATTTACTATCCACGCAATATTCTTGGTTGCTCCCAAAAATAAATAATAAAAAAAAAAAATCAATGTTCTTGATCAGTTTTATGTGTAATGCTTCTCATACCCTACTGTTCATGAAAATTGTCACAAACAATAATGATATAAATCTTAAAATATATTGTGATGTCGAATATAATTGCAATATATGCTACTATTGATTTGGAAAGTGGAACTACTTACCTGGCTTCCCTAGGTTCGGTTGCATGAGACAACATGAATCAATAAAACTAGTTAATTAAGTTGAATGATTCATTGACAACTTTGAGTAAAATTTGAGATTAATGGCCAATTAAAATACAGATCTAACTAATCAACTATGTTAACTTAAGTAATTGACTAATGATTGTGTCAAAATCAAGAACCAATCTACAGTCGTCACGTGAAAATATGTGATTAACTGTATGTGTTCATCGCTTATGGCTACTTTTAAATGGTAAAAGATTTGTTATATATTTCAGTGTTTCTACGTCCAAGAACTTAATGACAAACTAAAGCTTTATTAATGCTGTTTAGGGCTGCCATATATCTTGTTGGTGCCGTGTATTTGGATGTTAATTAATATATAATTATAATTATGATCCTATGAACCTCTATCGATTGAAAATAAATTCAGAACCAAAATGATTATGTATGTAGACTCAATTTATGAAATAGTTATCATGCATTAATTAAAGATGTGTAACCAAAGCTGTGTTATAATGTACTTTAGGAGAATTTTATAATTCTATGGAGTGAATCATCTCGTTTATTTTAGGGATTTGTATAGTATAAATTTTTAAAATACACGATATTATATTGTATAAGGTTTAAATTATAATATGATTGTTCACTTAACGGGATTGTAGAATTTTTCTGTATTTACATAATCTAGATTTAGAAAAATTTTATTTAAGGGAATCATCCCATTGTATTTTAAAAATTTGTATAATACAATACTATATACTTTAAAAACTTATAATATACAAACTTTTAAAGCCAATAAAATAGTTTTTTCAACAGAAATTTCCCATATATAGATTTATATGTGCTGCATTTTGATAAATGGAAAAAGTTTAGTTCTGTAGATAGGAGATTCTACGGTCTTTGTCTAAATGGAAGAAGTTAAGTTCTTAAGGATTTATCTAGATTATCATTGAACAATAAACGGGAAAATTGTGCTCACCCTCCCCGCAAAAAAAAAAGGTCGTGAATGAAAGTAAAATTTCTAAAATACGTTACGAACTATTTTTTTATATATAAAGGGAGAGTCTCTAATTAGTATAGTTGTCTCTCCCTTAAACTCTTTCCTACTTTTATGGAGTTTCCTAATTGCCAAGAAAAAAAAAAGCAATTAGCAAACTTTTTTTTTTACTATGGAGTACTCTTCCAAATTTTAAAGAGATTCTTAATTACCAAAACAAAATATAAAATTAACTACCACTAAAATCACTAACTTGTAAGTTATTCATGCTAGTTCTCCACATATCTAATAGTGACTCATCTTTTACAAACTCGTATCATCTCTTCATTAGTTATCTTCTTGAAATGGATTATTCCAGAATCAATATACAACACAAATACAATATTTTCTCTCTCTACATGAATTTTATACAAAATAATTATCTATGCATTCTTCTTTATTTCATAGAAATATTAGTATTTTAGACAATCTAACCTCTACAAGACAAGTTCTCTATATTATAATTTCGTCTCATTTATTTATCTCTATTATTGAGTTTGTTTATTTATAATAGTCATGAATTTGGAGGAGATGCACACACATCAAGTGTGCTTGAATGACTAGTTTTATTAAATTGTCTTGATTAGTTATGAGAAGCAGAGAATTTTCTCAAGAACCTGCTAGACTAGTGCATGGTGTCTCTACTAAAAAATAATGATAAAGGCATTTTGAATTAATTTTTTTGATAAAAAAAAAAAAGAAAAAAAAAATCAGCTGATACAAAACAAGTGATCGTAAAATACGGAAAAATTAATCCACGAGTTCGCATAAAGTGTTCAAACAAATAGTCCCCAGTCTCCAGGAATTAATGCCCCATACCTCAATTTATGCAGCTGTAAAGCAAACAAACACAGTGACACATATCTCTAGTCTTTTTATATAGGGACTGCAATTTGCAAAGTGCCCTACAGATAACAAAGAGTAAAGGCTAATGGTCCCAAAAAGATGTAGAAAGAGTAAGACAAAATGAATATAAAGCCATACATAAATTAAATACACTCGATCGAATTGGGATGAAATCCATTTGATCCAAACTTATTCTATTTGTCAGATCAAATTATGTCAATTTGATCTTAAGGATAATTAACTTAATCTACCATTTAATGTGTTGCATATGTTCACTTATCCCTTAAATCCTAGATACTCGTATAATGAAATAAAAATTTATCCGATAACATTAGTATTTATTTAAATAATTGTGACTTTTGACAATCACGTACGATCTGTGATACTATTATTTCTTAATTAATTATTGTAATCACGTACGGTTTGTGATACTACTAGTCCTCAATGAATTATTGCTTTGTCTTGCAGTTGCATGTTTCCAAGTTGTCAACTTGCCCTTCTACCAATTGCTACCGATACATACTATACACACACAAATACACATATTTATGTGTAAAAAATGGCTTGCAAGAACAGTTTTTTGACTCATGATAAGAGGACAATCATAACAGCTAAAATGTGCCAAAGTTTGAGGAGGAGAAGCACTACTCTTGTGTGGCTACTAATTATCCCACTGCGCATAACCATTTCCTGTCTCATTCGTTCACCAGTCCGAAAGCAATTAGCTGGATAACGATGGTGGATGATATCACATCTCAAAAAGGAAAACATACATATAAAAAAAAGAGTAAAAAATGGAACTAAACAACCAAGAAGAGTTTGCTATTTTAGATTTTTTTTTTTTTTTTTGGTTTTCAAAATTTTCGTATCTTCTGTATCACTATTTGTGTCAACTTTCTATATATTGAATGTTTGCTGCGTGTGTTTTCGTTTTATAAGTATTATTGTACCGGAGTACTCGTAACAGGTATACAAGATATATGTGAGATAGAAATTTAGTACAGACAGACAGTAAGATGATCCTTTGGTCCATATAAAAATTCTTCAATTTGCTATGGTTATTTAGCTAATTGATCTGAAAACCGAAATTAAGATGAGAAAAAATCAAAAGGGGTGTCTAATATATCTTCCTAATTAAGAAGGGGGAAGTTCCAATCAATCAAAACATATATTCTGTACATGCATTTACATGCACAACTGTTTGTACAAAGTACATCCAAGAACACGATATTGAGAATGTTTGGTAAGAATATGTACATTTTATTGCAAATATTAGCAATCAGCCCACCGATCCAATTGTATGAGAAAACAAGTAATTCCAAATTTAGGCGCAAAAAAGTACAAAAACAAAAGCACAATAACAAGAAATGGTAGACCCTACAGCCAAACATATTGTTTTTGGAATCTAGATGAAATAGGTAATATAATTAGCAAAATAAGAAAAGAAACATTGCCCCCACGCAGGATCGAACTACGGACCTTCAGTTTACAAGACTGACGCTCTACCACTGAGCTATAGGGGCCTGTTGATATGCTGCTAGATAAAATTTAATATATGGAATTATTCACAAAGTTATTGCCCATAATTTAAAAGCTTGTGCCATATAAACTTTTAAAGTCAATGAATGGTTACCTAGAACTTCCCTTTGCAATTGATGATTTATCTGCCATTTATTTACAACGAATGGTTACATAAAATTCATATATATTAATAATTTTTTGTCCAAACTACCCATTACAAATTACAATCAGACTTGATTTCTTCCACTTAGCTGGTAATAATGCGCTTCCAAGATTTTTAACAACAAATATTTTGATGAAGTAAGAGTCTTAGAGAACACTAAATTAAGATTCAAGAATGAATTACAACAAATATTTATTATTGAGATTATTTCATAGTATTACAACAGAAAGCTGTAGTCTCATCATGGGAGACACAAATGCCATGGAAACCAAAGCACACCAACATCATTATTCTTTTGCATAGAAATGGCATATTATTCTTGTATATTACTCTAGTAGTTTACTTTGTAGAACCAAGCAAAAATCCAGCTCAATTTACTCATCGCAGCAACTGTACATGATGAACCTCTCCATAGGACGCCCACATTCAGCACAAACAACCTTTTCAGGAATTTGCCCTGAAGTTCCAGGCAATATCAGGCGGTTACAATGATGAGGAGTATGAAGCTCACGAAGATGCTCATTCAATGTAATCACAAAGCCATCAGGATAAACAACTTTGTCTTTCCAACGATCATATTCGCTCAGGCATTGCAAAACTATGTCACCCTTTCCTCTAGCCATCTCATGTGAGCCTCTGGAGAAAACTGCCCATCCCTGATCACTTCCATCAAAACTCAGCATGGTTACGATCTCTTGCATTATGGGATCGTTTTCAACGGTCATGCCGTGTTGGATTTTGGAATGCCACATGCTCTCTAGTCGAACCCAAAAAAACCAGATTAATGTGAGGTCTGGGAGAGTGTGGCTGAGTTTCTCAACTTGGATTGTGGAGTTGTTTCGTCGAACCCTTTCCTTTGGGATTGCTTTTTCCTACGTACAGCATCTCCAATGGGATTCTTGCAGCATTTGCAACGGCCCGAGCTGTGTTTGTGAATTTCCTTATCCATTCTATGTCCTCTCCACCATACAGGCATATGTACCTGTTTTCATTTACCTGCATCAAAAAGGTTTAGTTCATACTTACTACATACGCCACACATTGGAAAATGCGATACAAGTACGTGATACGATAATCTACTTCTTTAATTATCAGAGATACGTAGGGATAAAAGTAGTTGGTATGTCATTTAGATTTGCGATACGCTTCATTTGGAATCGTGGTATAACCATATATACATATGGTTATATCCAGAGGGAAATGTGTTTGACTTATTTTTCCGTATAATGATTAATGATAGCTAAAAATTTCAAGTAACAAAAAGATTAATCAACATGCATATACATAGAGTTTCTTTAAAAACATTGGATTAATTATAGAGACCAAACAGTTCTTGGTAGTTAGACTTCTATTAAATATTGATACGTTCTTATACATTTTAGGTAATTAAAGAAAATTAAGTGTTTGAACTTTCAACAACCAATATTACCCTTACTAAGGATCAGTGCTTTTGATATTATGGAACGTGAATAGTCGCGAATCGAGTCACAATTGAATTGTGTTTCGATACGCATAATTGAAACAGATATAGGAAGATATTCATACCCAAAGGAAGAGGTTTTGATCAATGGAATCGGCTAATAGTTCGATCCTCCAAGTTTCTTCCCTCCAAAGTGCTTCTTCTTTAGCCTTGGTGAAAGGGAAAGCTAAGCAACCCCAAATCCACATCATGTGTAGTGCATTTCGGTTTGATTCTTTACCCTGTGGATCCAAGACAACCAGCTGAGGTTTCTTGTTAAAGCCCCAAACTTCCTTGATGAATTTGATGACTGCAGGATCAATCATCGTAGGATGAGCCACTGAGTACCATGGCATGGAGTTTTGAACAAGCTCAAACTGCTTCTGTTTTGCATCTTGCCATGGTGATGATCTGTCGACAACTGGAAGCCAAACAACCTCATACTGGCTCTCCAACCTTGTTGGTTGTTGCCTTGATTCAGTGTACATCTGATGGAGGACTGAAAGCTCTTCGTGGGACATATCGAGGTCTGAAATGAGTAGCAACACATGTTTCCTCCTCAATATGTCTAGGCTAGCCTGTCATCATTCAAAGATAAAAAGATATGTCGTATTCATATATATACGGAGTAAGTCTTAACCTACTCACTCAACAATGCGAAGTAGGTAATGACAGTCATTGAGATGACTAAAACACATGAAGGTTTCATTAGTTTTCAATCATCCAATGATCTGAAATATTCATTCCACATTACAAAGTCAGTAACAAAGAATTTTTGTCATGGACAAGATGTAAAGGAAAGCTAGTTATGTTGAGGTGCAGATATGAGAACAAACTCTTCTCTTATGAGTTCCATCATAGAGGGGGAGCTGGTCCTCCTTGGCATAAATCAAAGCCCTTAAAATCCTCATGTTATCAAATGTGGGTTGTCTCCAATAGCCGAATAAGTGCAAGAAATGCATCATTTTGTCTCCTTTCATCTGCCACATGGTAAGATTTATTCATTTTGATATCTCTTTAATTTGTATAGTAATGCTTAGGTACCATAACTATATATATATTTATGATTGATAAGAATTCAATTTGCAGGTAATGTACCTATTATCTGGTTTATCAAAGCCATTTGCCTTTCCAGGTGCTCTTTTATGTTGGCAAGTTTATGAGCCAAGCTGTTCAATTCCCATGCCTCTGCAGCTGAGGCAACGTACCTGATAAACAACGAAAATTCAAAGTAAGCAATCTCAGTCATGTGGTAGCAACTGTTGGTCTAACTGCTTAATGCCAACCGAATTACGGTTTTTAGTATCATAAATCACTAGGCAAGAAGAGTAGTTTTAAGGTGGAACGCAGCTCAAAACATTGTAAGAAATATGTTAGGTTGTGTATCTTCTTGTTGTATACGCTAGCATGTTTTGCTTATTTGTGTACTAGGACATTTTCTATCATAAAACCAAACGCTCATGAAAACTAAGAATATAATGTAGTTAGAATAGAAGTGAAAAGTGGAAACATACTCATGTCCAAGGGCTATAAGGTTCAGTAGTGTAGTTGAACAAGCAACAATGCTGCGAACAGTCCAGTAAACGGCTGTGGGGATATGAGCAGCTGCAGATACCATTTCAGGTGATTCAGGGCTAATGTACTGTGAGGGGAGCTCCTTGAACGTAATAATACATTCAGTCACATTGAACATTGCCTTAATCAGGTTATTGATTGCCTCAAACTTTTGCTTTAGAGCTTCAGCATGCTCCATGATTTCTGGAAGATCTTTAAGAGCTGCAACTGATTTGGCAAGCGGATTTGTAGTGTAAAGCTGAGCAACCAGCCAAAACTCACCATAGCTCACAGCAAAAGCAGCAAAGGCTATTGCGGCCTTGGCCTCCCAACTGTAGCTTGATAATGAATGGAAGAGTGCCATAGTTATTGAAACATATGTGCATCTCCTCCTCCACTGCACTTGCAGATTAGCTGCAATATATCACATTCATAACATTTGTTACAATATCATTAAAACAAAAGGTATCCTTTTATGGAGAAATCTGTCTGTTTAATGTCCTTCTATACTTTTGGAACAAGGTTGAATTCACTGAAATTATATATAGTGCCTCACGAAAGTCCTCTGTCGTCTTGAACTTTGATAGATAAATAAATACACAGAGTGCATACCTCATTGTTAGTTTTGCTAATAGGATAAGCTAAAAGTTGGAGTATGTCACTGTAACCACTGTGTATAGCCTTGTCCTCCCATGTATTGATATGATCTTGACTTTGTGCTCCCTAAAATGATCAGATGAGATCAAATATGATATCTGAGTAACAGTTAAATAATATGCTACTGAATTCTTGAACAAAAACAAACTTACTATATGATGTATTTATCTTGAAATGAATAGGATAACTAACAGATAATAACATACCACGGTATGAGATGTTAGGGGTAGCGCGATGAATGATATCCTGAATAATGAGGAGGAGAGGTTTTACATCAAATTCACGGCCATCTGGAGCATGAGTGGATTGAATTTGCTTCATCATTGAGGTATCATCCGAAGTTGAGAACATTTGACGTTCACCTCTCATTAATTGGCTGCTCCTGCTGGAAGGTACAATTGTATTTGTTGGCTGATTCATTAAAATACCAGGCACATTTGTGGTAGGATGACTCCAAACAGCAGGCACTTCACCGAGGTGAGAGTGCGTTGTTGTGAAGGGCTGACCCCCGGTAGTAGGCACTATTTCACTGGTTGCTTGACTTAGTGGCTGGGCCCTAGTGGTGGGTACAATTTCACTAGTTGGGCGAGTCATAGGTTGCAATTGCTGAATTGGCTGCAATTGCTGCCGTGGCTGTATTGGTTGAATTGGCTGAATGGGCGGCAGTTGCTGCATTTGCGGGCCCCTTGTAGTTGGCACATTTTCACTTGCCATTGAGGGAATATGAGGTTGGTCTTTGAACAAGAAAGTTATAGGAGAAAAATGGCTTAGCTTGGTTGTTTTGGTTTCTCTAAGGGGCCTTTTATAGCTTGTTATCAGGGAATAAATGTGGTTGCTTCCAATGTGGTTTAACCAATGAAGTTTATGAGAGGTTAGGAATTCACATTACTGAACAAAGTCATATACTTACGATTCGCCTTCGTAATCTTCTCATCAGGAGTATTCATATTCCTATATTGTAGATACTGTTAAATTTACAAATTGAATTATGTAAAATGTTTTAAACTCTTTAAGCGATCCATAAGTAAGCTGGTTAGACTTTCAAATTTAGCTGATTTTAGGCTCTGGGGGGTTGCGAATCTCATTCAATATGTTTATAAGATCTAAATCTGGTTGAATTATGTATATGGCCTGAATATAGTAGGAGACTTGGATGTCAATTCCAACTTGATTAATGACAAATAAGCACAACAATTTCAGTCACTTCTTTATTTTCACTTGTTCTACTCTTACCAGTCATGGAGGTACCATCATCATGCTATTTTTGGCATGAGCAGAGGTGAATGTGGGGCATTAGGAATCCAAGTTGCCAACATGAAAAGTGTCATTGCATCTTTTACTTTACTTGATGTTGGGGTCTATTATAGTACAAGAAACCAAAAAAGAAGTCCAAGAATAGCAGGAAAGCACATCTGCATCTATTATACTATTACTATGGATTGTTTGGCTCAAGTTTCAGACAGCTGTAAAGCCTAGTCACTTTATACTGCTAACTAATTTGTACAATTTTGCATTATCAAAATTAAGTACTAATATACAATTGGATAATTGAATCGCTACAGGATTAATTATCCACGTTATAGATCCTTTTGCTGATATTTAAGTTATTTAGTTAAGCACAGAAAGTGTTAACACTATTTAAACAGTTATCCATAAGGACATCTGTGAAACCTAATCAGCTGCAAAATGTAAATTCTGTCATGTTATAACAATGCAGGTAAGATATCGATCCTATCACGTAAAGCAAAGCATCAAAGGGAGCCCTTCTCTCTTTGATAATCTCTGAAATATGATTTTGTGGACCCAACAAGTGAGGCTTTAGTCTTGAAAATACCAAATAGTTGATCACAAGCATACTTAATTACTAGAACAAAGTGTGAAAAAAGAAAAAGAAAAAGCTAAAAATTCAATGTCTAAAGAGAAATGCTGGAATGATCTTGCCTGCAGGTTTGCTTCTTAGTATTAGTATAAAAGAAACAAAACTCAAAGTGCATTGCTGACTGAAATAGGGTACTTTAATGCATGAAAGATTAAACTCAGCCAAAATAATGCTAAAGGATTCTCCATTTTCATATTCATATTGTTGAGCTTCCCTCCTTGTATTTGGTTACTGCGTAGTTATCAAATTTCATTGGCATAACATAATATGAATAATAATATAGAGAAAAAGGTTTGTTGAGAGAAAGGTGAAAGTGAAAGTGAAAGTGAACAATTGCAATTTGGAAGAACTTGTGATGCTCTGCACCAAAAAATAAGATTTATTGTTATCTATATGTTACAGCATGCCTGAGGTCTCTGTGAAGAAGAACATTCCTCTCATGCAGGCTGGGGCCAAGTGCAAAAAATTTTATTGCAGAACTACCCAAGTTATGTTTCTCATAAAAAAGGCATTGTGTTTGTCAAGTGTCAACAGCCTAAAAAATTCCAATACAGTGTTGCAAAGATAGGAAGAGAGATGTATATGTTTTATTTGCAGGAGCAGTCTTCCCTGAATCTGCATAATTTATCAGAAGATCAAAGTTATCGACCATTATGTGGAGAAACTATAAGTAATATTATCGTTGCTACATGACATTCTCATGCTATTATGCATGATGAGATAATTGAAAATTTCACAACTTTCCACTAGTTTCTTCACATTTATAGAGTACCAACTTCTCCATGGGGAGTTTACGCACTGAACAAAATACAGGCGCTTTTAACAATCCTTCATTGAGTTCAAGAATTTCATTGTGATTGCAAGGTCCACATAATGGGTTCAAGGGCATTTTTAATTGCACCTACTAATCCAATTTTTCATGACCTTAATTACAACCCACATTTTAGAAATTGACTAAATTGAAGTCTATCTGGATGTTTTTCTACGAATTAAATTACATTAGACTTAACAAATCACTTTTATATATTTGTCTCTCATAAACACGTGTAATTAAGCAATAAATTCTCTATGTACATACCATTTAGATACATCAAAAAAGGAAAAAATACTTAAAGAGAAAAACACACTCACACTTTTATAATAGTATAGATTTATCAGCTCGAATTATTTCAATTTGATTGTAATAATTGTTCCTTAAATTATGAACACTCGATAAAGTTAGTATTTACTCAAATGACTTTGAATTTGACAATCACAGCCTGTGATACTACTATCCAATTAATTATTCCCTCCATTTAAAAATAATTGTTATTTTTGTCCCATGTTATCTGTAATGTTAGAAAATCAAGAAAATATTAAATAAAATTTTTCTAACTATGTGTTTGTATCAATCTAAATTCTTTTACTCTTAGTGCTATATGAATAAAGGAATGATTATGTTATTGGGATATTAATGCGAAATGATAATTTAGTTATTTTTAAATTATTTTTTTACAAAATTGATACAATTTAATAGTATTTTTAATCCGTGTACACGAACCAAAGGTGACATATTTTGAAATGGGGGAGTATTGTCTTGTCATGCAGTTGCATGCTTCCAAGTTGCCAACGGAGGGACAAACATCCTCATTTTGTATAGTCTATTTTTCATTCACCTTATTTATTTTTTCGTATTTTTGAGCTGCGACCGAGACTCGAGTACCACTTGAACTAAACATCATTAGTCTACATTAATGGATTACTTAAAGTAGGCATATGATTCACAATCTCACAACATTTTATTCTGGAATTGAATAAACAAGGATAAATGAAGTTGATTTACTAATTGAAGTAAATAAGTGGTAGCTGAAAATTCGTTGTCATTGTAATTGTTTTAGAAAGTAGCCTTTAATTGGCACTCCACTGAAAATCTTTACAAAAGAATTTGCAGTGGTTGTCTGATGGTGATGTTCGAATTTTATACTCTTTTTCTGGGGTTTCTTCCATTCGAAAGCTCAATTAATTATTGTTTAATTGTGGTTCACTAATTGAATTGCCATAATAACTGAAAATGATAAATATCCAACACTTGCAATTTTAATTTTAAAGTCAAATCTTATTAAAGAAAAAAAAAATTAAATAACCCGTGCAGACCTGGTAAAACTTGACATTTCCAGAATCGAAAATCAAAAAATCATAAATAAATTTAGTTACAACAACTATCAAACACCATCTGCCTGTCTGTTCGACAGGAAACCTGCACCCTGAATTGTGCAAGGAATTAGGGCCATGGAAATAATTAGTTTACATTTTGTTAAACTGAACAGTATGGTATCAAACAATGGCAATCAAAAAAGGAATAAATCCATATTCAGATATTTTGAAACGGAGGGATTACCCATTCGTCAGTACAAATTACAATCAGACTTGTGGTATTTCCTCCAATTGGATAGTAATGCTGCCAAGATTTTTAACAACAAATATTTTGTTGAATTAAGAGTCCAAGAGAAAACTAAATTAAGATTCAAGAATGAATTACTACAAACATTTATTATTGAGAATATGTCACAGTATTAGAACAGAAAGCAGTAGGCTCATCAGCATAGGAGACACAAATGCCATGGAAACCGGAGTACAACAACATCATTATTCTTTTGCATAGAAATAGGATATAATTCTTGTATATTATGGTAGTAGTTTAATTACATTGGAGAGAACCAAGAAAAATCCAGCTGAATTTACTCATTGCAGCAACGGTACATGATGAACTTCTCCACAGGCCGCCTACATTCAGCACAAACAACCTTTTCAGGAATTTGCCCTGAAGTTCCAGGCAATATCAGGCGGCTACAATGAAGAGGAATATGAAGCTCATGAAGCTGCTCATTCAGCGTAATCACAAAGCCATCAGGATAAACAACTTTGTCCTTCCAACGCCGGTCATATTCTCTCAAGCATTGGAAAATCCTATCGCCGTTTCCTTTAGCCATCTCATGCGAGCCTCTGGAGAAAACTGCCCATCCCTGATCACTTCCATCAAAGCTCAGCATCGTCATGATCTCTTGCCTTATGGGATCGTTTTCGATGGTCATGCCGTGTTGCATTTTGGAATGCCACATGCTCTCTAGTCGAGCCCAAAAAAACCAGATTAATGTGAGGTCTGGGAGAGTGTGGCTGAGTTTCTCAACTTGGATTATGGAGTTGTTTCGTCGAACCCTTTCCTTTGGGTTGCTTTTTCCTACGTATAGCATCTCCAATGGGATTCTTGCAGCATTTGCAACGGCCCTTGCGGTGGTTGTGAATTTCCTTATCCACTCTATGTCCTCTCCACCATATAGGCATATGTACCTGTTTTCCTTTACCTGCAACATGAAAAAGATTTAGTTCATAGTTACTACATATGTTTGGAAACGCTATAGATGTACGGGATGCGATACGTACAGTTGGTTAAGTATTAGACGTTAGAATATTTTAATTGGCGAATTTCGCGACCATACAAATATTCTAAATAATAATTAATATATATCTCTCATTGGTATAAGGTACTCCTAATTCCGTCTTATTTGACTTACAAGTCTAAATTTCAGATCCTATCATGTCTAATATGTGGTATCACAGCAGGGTTGAAATTTATGACTTG
This sequence comes from Cinchona pubescens, assembly GCA_025175665.1. Taxonomy (NCBI): domain Eukaryota; kingdom Viridiplantae; phylum Streptophyta; class Magnoliopsida; order Gentianales; family Rubiaceae; genus Cinchona; species Cinchona pubescens. Next base: position 2,328,283 of record JANKKI010000141.1, read on the forward strand.
TAAATAAATAATTTCATATGTTAATTCTTAATTTGTTTTGTCCATCAATGTTAGTGTTAAAGTGTAAATCCTACATCGACTAGCGAAAAGATCTTGAACTAATTAGCTAGTCCTTAAGTGTTTTTTCATCCATGTGTTTTCTCATCTATCCACATGTGTTTTCTCATCTATCCACACGTATTTTGGGTTTTGTCAAACCCATTCCAACAGGTTTTCTTACATCTCATTCACGTATAATAGGATTTCATGTCCAACACAAGTCACGTGTGAGAGGGGGTATTAAAGTATAAAATTAAAGTATAAATCCCCACGTCGACTAGTAAAAAGATCATGAACTAATTAATAAACTTCTTAGCCACTCTAAATATCACCAATTGGTTTTAAAATGGACTCTCATATTCTTTAACGGACAAAAATATTTTAGAGTTAGAAAATAAAAAAATCATAAGAACGATTTTCTGGGTCAACAATCCATTGTGTTGATTGTTCTTTGAATAAGTTTGCCTTTAAGAATTTCCCCTATGGCATCTAACTTATGAAATAGTAATAAGTTTATGGGTTTCAATAAATTGTAAGGAAACAAGGCGTAAATTCACATTGGTGAATAGGATATTCATGATGGCTGTGTACTAATTTATTTAAATTGTAGTCTGTTGGCAGCTTAGATTGTAAAAGTGAATCAATTTTTGTTTCAATTTCCTTGCGTAATTAGGTTTACGCAAAGGATGACTTATTTCGATTCAAATTCTTTTGGTTCACCTTCTATAAATATAATCTATATCTATACTATATATAAAAGTATGAAGAGTTAATAATGTTTTTGACATTTTTTTTTGTTCTAAAAATACCCCCAATTAGATACTTTACAATTATTTAAAGAACGGGAATTAATAAAAAAATTAAAGAAAAAAAAAAGAGAATATCAAAAAGAAAATTATGTCTACTGAGTATCGAAATTCCTATATACATGACAATTATCTTAAAAGTATTTGTCAATTTCAAGATCTATCTATATCTATCCATATTTATATCTTTATCTATACTATACTATATATAAAAGTATGAAGAGTTTAATATTTTTGTTCCAAAAATACCTCCAATTAGATATTTTACAATCATTTAAAGAAAGGGCATTAATAAAAAATTAAAAAAATGGAATTAAATTCAATTAAATTAAATAAATTAGAAAAGTCAATAAGAAATAAATGTCGAACCCCATCAAAAATCATCATAAACAAAAACTAATATCCTAATACAATTTTATCAATACTCTGACAAATACTATCTACAAAAAAAACGAGAATATCGAAAAGAAAATTATCATTTTATCTACCGAGTATCGAATTTCCTATATATGTGACAATTATCTTAAAAGTATTTATCAATTTCAAGATCTATCTATATCGATATCTATACTATATATAAATGTACCAACTAACTTATTATTTTTTATATTTTTCATTCCTAAAATGCCTTTTGATTTAGTACTTTAGGCATCATAAAATGAGGGGTATTTTGAGAATTTTGAAAAAATAACAATTAGCTGCAAAATGAATTCAATTTACTACTACAAAATGAAGACTAATTAAATAATTCTCAAATTAATAAACACTAAAAAATGAACAGTCATCTAAAAATGCAAATGAGCTATCAAAAAACTAATTAAGAAAATGAACAATCGTTGAAAAAAAAGAACCATCAAAAAACTATTTCTTTTAAAGTAAAAGCGCCTCTTAATTCCAAAAATAAAATAACTCTACAATCAACAATTTATAATTTCCATTTTGTTTTCTAGGATTTTGAAAAATTTATCAAATAACTCTACAATCAACATTAAATTTATAATTTCCATTTTGTTTTTTAGGATTTTGAAAAATTTATCATACGATGCCATTCGAATACTACCAGTCCGACCGATACCATACTGGCCAATTTCTTTTTGTATTTCTCTACAAAAATTGTTAATTGATTAGTTAAAACAGATACAGGTAGATATTCATACCGAAAGGAGGAGGTTTGGGTCAATGGAATCGGCTAATAGTTCGATCCTCCAAGTTTCTTCCCTCCAAAGAGCTTCTTCTTTAGCCTTGGTGAAGGGGAAAGCTGAGTTACCCCAAATCCATATCATGTCTAGAGCATTTTGGTTTGATTCTTTACCCTGTGGATCCAAGACTACTAGTTGAGGTTTCTTGTTAAAGCCCCAAATCTCTTTGATGAATCTGATGACCGCAGGATCAATTATCATAGGGTGAGCCACCGAGTACCATGGCATGGAGTTTTGAACAAGCTCAAACTGCTTCTGTTTTGCATCTTCCCACGACGATAAGCTGTCGACAAGGACCGGCAACCAAACAACCTCATACTCGCTCTCTACACTTGTTGGTTGTTGCCTTGATTTAGTGTATATCTGTTGGAGGATTGAGAGCTCTTCGTGGGGCATGTCAAGTTCTGAAATGAGTAGCAACACATGTTTCCTTTTCAATATGTCTAGGCTAGCCTGTCTCATTCAAAAGATAAAAAGGACTTGTCATATTCATATACGGATTAAGTTTTACCTACTCTGGAGTGGATGATAATAATCATTGAGATGAATGAAATGCAGGAAGACACATTACTTTTCAATCATCCAATGATATAAAAGGAAGCTAGTTGTATTGAGGTGAAGATAGGGGAACAAACTCTTCTCTCATGAGTTCCATCATATAGGGGGAGTTCGTCCTCCCTGACATTGATCAAAGCCCTTAGAGTCTTCATGTTATCAGTGTGGAGTGTCTCCAACAGTAGAATAAGTGCAAGAAATATATCATTTTGACTCCTTTGCTCTGCAACATAGGTAAGATTTACCATTTCATTTTGAGTTTTGTTAATTTGTATAGTAATGCTTAAGTACTATATATATAATTCTGATTTAGTTATACAGCATAGTGTTCTGGAAGAATTCAATTTCCAGGAAATGTACCTGTTTTCTGGTTTACTAAAGCTATTTTCCTTTGCAGATGCTTTTTTATGTCGGCAAGTTTATGAGCCAAACTGTTCAATTCCAGTGCTTCTACAGCCGAGGCAACGTACCTGATAAATAACAAAAATTCAAAGTAAGCAATCTCAGTCATTTGGTAGCAAATGTTGGTCTAACTGCTTAAGGCCACCCAAATTACGGCTTTTAGTATCATAAATCACTAGGCAAGAGTAGTTTTCGGGTGGAACGCTGCTCAAAACATTGTAAGAAATATGTTAGGTTGTGTTCTTCTTGTTGTATACACTAGCATATTTCGCTTAGTACTAGGACATTTTCTATCATAAAACTAAACGTTCATGAAAACTAAGAACATAACGTAGCTAGAATAGAAGGTTTACGATCTCTGTCTCTTCTACACATGAAAGTGGAAACATACTTATTTCCAAGGGTTATAAGGTTCAATACTGTAATTGAACAAGTAACAATGCAGCGAACAGTCCAGTAAATGGCTATGAGGATATGATCAGCTGCAGATTCCATTTCAGCTTGTGAGGCGAGCTCTTTGAACTTAATAATACATTCAGTCACATCTAATATTGCCTTAATCAGGTTATTGATTGCCTCAAACTTTTGGTTCAGAGCTTCAGTATTCTCCATGAGTTCTCTAAGATCCTTAAGAACTGCAACTGACTTGGCAAGTGGATTTGCAGTGTAAAGCTGAGCAACCAGCCAAAACTTACCATAGCTCACAGCAAAAGCAGCAAAGGCTATTGTGGCCTTGGCCTCCCAAGTGTGGCTTGATAATGAACGGAAGAGTGCCATAGTTATCAAATGTGCATCTTCTCCTGCATTGTACTTATAGATTATCTGCCATATATCACATTCACAAACTTGGTTATAATATCATTAATACAAAAGTAGATCCTTTTAGGGAGAAATCTGTCTGTTTAATGTCCTTCTATACTTCTGCAACAAGGTCGAATTCTCTGAAATTATATGTAGTGCTTCACTAAAGTCCTCTGTCATCTAGAATTTGATAGATAAATACACAGAATCCATACCTCATTGTTAGTTTTGTTAATAGGATATGCTAAAAGTTCGAGTATGTCACTGTAACCACAGTATATAGCCTTTTTCTCCCATGTATTGATATGATCTTGGATTTGTGCTCCCTAAAATGATTAGATGAGATCAAATTTGATATCTGAGTAACAGTTAAGTAATATGCTACTGAATTCTTGGACAAAAACAAGTTTACTACATGACTTTTATATCTTGAAATAAAGTGGATAACAGACGGATAATAACATACCACCGCATGAGATGTAGGGGTAGCACGATACATGATATCCTGAATAATGAGGAGGAGAGGTTTTACATCAAATTCACGGCCACCTGGAACATGAGTGAATAGAATTTGAATTCATTATTGCGGTATCATCTGAAGTTGAGGACATATGACATTGACCTCTCATCAATTGGCTTCTCCTGCTGCAAGGTACAATTGCAATTGTTGGCTGATTCATTAAATTAACAGGCACATTTGTGGTGGGATGACTCCTAACTGCAGGCACTTCACCAAGGTGATAGTGCATTGCAGTCCATGGCTGATCTCTGGTAGTAGGCACTATTTCATTGGTTGCTTGACTTATACACATCTAGATAGTTGTGGGTACAGTTTCATTTGTTGGGCGAGTCACAGGTTGCAATTGTTGAATTGGCTGCAATTGCTGCAATCGCATCCGTGGATCTAATGGTTGAATTGGCTGAATAGGCTGTAGTTGCTGAATTTGCTGGCCCCTTGTAGTTGGCACATTTTCACTAGCCATTGAGGGAAGAGGTTGAGGTTTTTGAACAAGAAAGTTGCAGGAGAAAAATGGCTTAGCTTGGTTATTCTGGTTTCTCCAAGAGGCATTTTATAGAATCCTTGTTATCATGCAATAAAGGTATAATGAATCATGTACCTTGCTTCCATTGTGGTTTTAACCAATGAAGTTTGTGAGAGGTTTGAATTCACATTCCTGAACAAAGTTATATACTTGTGATTTGCCTTCATAATCTTCTCATCAAGAGTATGCAAGCTCCTATAATGTAGGAACAGTTAAATTTGCAAATTGAATTATGTAAAATGTCTTATACTTTTTAAGTGATCCATAAGTGAGCTGGTTAGGCTTGCAAATCTAGCTGAATTTAGGCTCTGGCGGTTGCAAATCTCATTCAATATATGTATATGACCTGAATCTGGTTAAATTATGTTTATGGCCTGAATATGTTGGGAAACTTAGATATCAATTCCTACTTGATGAATGACAAATAAGCACAACAATTTCAATCTGATTGTTCTATTACCAATCATAGTTGTACCATCATCATGCTATTTTTGGCATGAGCAGAGGTGAATGTGGGGCATTAGGAATCCAAATTGCCGTTTATCTTAACATGAAAAATGACATTGCATCTTTTACTTTACTTGATGCAGGGGTCTATTATAGTACAAGAAGCCACACTATAGATCCTTTTGCTGAGATTTAAGTTATGCAATTAAGCACAAAAAGTGTCAACACTATTTAAACTGTAATCTGTACTATATATAAAAGTATGAAGAGTTTAATGTTTTTGACATTTTTTTGTTCCAAAAATACCCCCAATTAGATACTTTACAATCATTTAAAGAAAGGGAACTAATAAAAAAAAATTAAAGAAATAGAATTAAATTCAATTTAATTAAATAAGTTAGAAAAGTCAATAAGAAATAAATGTCTAACTCCATCAAAAATCATCCGAAACAAAAAACTAATATCCTAATAAAATTTTAGCAATACTCCAACAAATACTATTCCAAAAAAAAAAAACGCGAGAATATTGAAAAGAAAATTGGCCTACTGAGTATTGAAATTCCTATACATGTGACAATCATCTTAAAAGTATTTATCAATTTCAAGATCGATCTATCTATATCTATATCTATACTATACTATATATAAATGTAGGAAGAGATTAATGTTTTTGACATTTTTTTTGTTCCAAAATACCCCCAATTAGATACTTTACAATCATTTAAAGCAAGGGCATTAATAAAAAAAATTAAAGAAATGGAATTAAATTCAATTTAATTAAATAAATTAGAAAAGTCAATAAGAAATAAACGTCTAACTCCATCAAAAATCATCCTAAACGAAAAAACTAATATCCTAATAAAATTTTAGCAATACTCTAACAAATAATATCACAAAAAAAAAAAAAGCATATCGTAAAGAAAATTATGTCTACTGAATATCGAAATTCCTATATATGTGACAATTATTTTAAAAGTATTTATCAATTTCAAGATTTATCTATATCTACACTATACTATATATAAAAGTTTGAAGAGTTTAATGTTTTTGACATTTTTTTTTGTTCCAAAAATACCCCAGTTAGATACTTTACAACTATTTCAAGAAAAAGCATAATAACAAAATTAAAGAAATGAAATTAAATACAATTTAATTAAATAAATTAGAAAAGTCAATAGGAAATAAATGTCTAACTCCATCAAAAATCATCCTAAACAAAAAACTAATGTCCTAATAAAATTTTAGCAATACTCCAACAAATACTATCAAAAAAAAAAAACAAGAATATCGAAAGCAAAATTGTGTCTACTGAGTATCGAAATTCCTATAGATGTGACAATCATCTTAAAAGTATTTATCAATTTCAAAATCTATCTATATCTATATCTATATCTATATCTATATCTACAAAAGTATGAAGAGTTTAATGTTTTTGACATTTTTCTTTTGTTCCAAAGATACCCCCAATTAGATACTTTACAATCATTTAAAGAAAGGGCATTAATCAAAAAATAAAAGAAATGGAATTCAATTCAATTTAATTAAATAAATTAGAAAATTCAATGAGAAATAAATGTCTGACTCCATAAGAAATCATCCTAAACAAAAATCTGATATCCTAATATCAAAATTTTAGCAATATTCCAACAAATACTATCCAAAAAAAAAATGAGAATATCGAAAAGAAAATTGTGTCTACTGAGTATCGAAATTCCTATATATGTGACAACCATGTTAAAAGTGTTTATTAATTTCAAGATCTATCTATATTTATACTATCTATACTATTTATAAAAGTATGAAGAGTTTAATGTTTTTAACATTTTTTTGTTCCAAAAATACCCCCAATTAGATACTTTACAATCATTTGAAGAAAGGGTGTTAATAAAAAAAATTAAAGAAATGGAATTAAATTCAATTTAATTAAATAAGTTAGAAAAGTCAATAAGAAATAAACGTCTAACTCCATCAAAAATCATCTAAACAAAAAAAAAAAAGTAATATCCTAATAAAATTTTAGCAATACTCCAACAAACACTATAAAAAAAATGAGAATATCAAAAAGAAAATTGTGTCTACTCAATATTGAAATTCCTATATATGTGACAATCATCTTAAAAGTATTTATCAATTTGAGCATCAAGATCTATCTATATCTATATCTATATCTATACTACATATAAAAGTACCAATTAACTTATTGTTTTTGATATTTTTCATTCCTGAAATGCCTTTTGATTTAGTACTTCAAGTATCATAAAATGAAGGGTAATTACAGAATTTTGAAAAATAACAATTATCTAGAAAATGAATTCAATTAACTACAAAATGAAGGCTAATTACATAATTCTCTAATTAATGAACACTATGAAAATGAACAGTTATCTAAAAAAAATGAAAATGAGTCGTCAAAAAACTAACAAAGAAAATGAACAATCATCGAAAAAAATGAGTCGTCAAAAAACTATTTCTTTTAAAGTAAAAGTGCCTCTTAATTCCTAAAATAAAATAGCAATTAACTTCAAAATGAATACAATTAACTACAAAATGAAGACTAATTAAATGATTCTCTAATTAATGATACACTAAAATATGAACAATTACCCACAAAAAAAAGGTCAAAAAAACCATTTCTTTCAATGTAAAAACTTGACTCTTAAAATGCCTTTTGATTAAGTACTTCAAGCATCATAAAATAAGGGGTATTTAGGGACTTTTGAAAAAGTAACAATTAACTGCAAAATGAATTCAATTAACTACAAAATGAAGACTAATTAAGTAATTCTCTAATTAATAAATACTAATAAAATGAACATTTTGAAATAACCTGTCAAAAAACTAATATGAAAATGAGTAGTCACTTAAAAAAAATGAACTGTCAAAAAACTATTTTTTTTTAAAAGTAAAAGCGCCTATTAATTCCTAAATCAAAATAATAGTTAGCTTCAAAATGAATACAATTACCCAAAAATAAATAAGTAATTAATAATTCTCTAATGAATGAATAATAAGAAAATGATCAGTCACCTAAAAAAAAAAACCAACTATCAAAAAGCCATTTCTTTTAAAGTAAAACGGCTCTTAATAGTACCAACTAGCTTATTGTTTTTGACATTTTTTCGTTCCTAAAATACCTTTTGATTTAGTACTTAAAGAATACACATCATAAATTGAGAGGTATTTAGGGAATTTTGAAAAAAGTTACAATTAACTGCAAAATGAATACAATTGTATTTAGAAAATGAAGACTAATTAAATAATTCTCTAATTAATGAACGCTAAGAAAATGAATAGTCACCTAAAAAAAAAAAAGAAAATAAGCCATCAAAAAACTAACTAAGAAATGAACAATCACCTAAAAAAAAGAACATGAGCCATCAAAAAATCATTTTTTTAAAAGCAAAACCAACTCTTAATTCCTAAAGCAAAATAACAATTAACTTCAAAATGAATACAATTAACTGTAAAATGAATACGAATTAAATAATTCTTGAATTACTAAACACTAAGAAAACAAACAGTAGTTATCAAAAAAAAAAGAAAATGAACCGTCAAAAAGCTAAACTAAGAAAATGAACAATCACCAAAAAAAATGTCAAAAAACTATTTTTTTTTTTAAAACTAAAAGCACCTATTAGTTTCTAAAACAAAATAAGAATTAACTTCAAAATGAATAACAATTAACCGCATAATGAAGACTAATTAAATAATTCTGTAATTAGTGAACGTTAAGAAAATGAACAATTACCCACAAAAAAAAAAAATCGTCAAAAAACCATTTCTTTCAAAGTAAAAACGACTCTTAAAATGCCTTTGATTAAGTACTTCAAGCATCATAAAATAAGAGGTATTTAGGAAATTTTGAAAAACTAACAATTAACTGCAAAATGAATTCAATTAATTACAAAATGAAGACTAATTAAGTAATTATATAATTAATAATTACTAATAAAATGAACAGTCACCTAAAAAAATAAGCCATCAAAAAACTAACTAAGAAAATGAACAGTCACTTAAAAAAAATGAACTGTCAAAAAATTATTTTTTTTAAAGTGAAAGCGCCTATTAATTCCTAAAACAAAATAACAGTTAACTTCAAAATGAATACAATTACACAAAAATAAAGAGTAATTAAATAATTCTCTAATTAGTGAATACTAAGAAAATGAATAGTCATCAAAAAGGAAAGAAAAAAAAAAGAAAAAGAAAACGAACTGTCAAAAAGCCATTTCTTTTAAAATAAAAACGGCTTTTAATAGTACCAACAAGCTTATTGTTTTTGACATTTTTTTCATTCCTAAAATACCTTTTGATTTTGTACTTAAAGCATCATAAGTTGAGAGGTATTTAGGGAATTTTAAAAAAGTTACAATTAACTACAAAATGAATACAATTAACTACAAAATGAAGACTAATTAAATAATTCTCTAATTAATAAATGCTAAGAAACTGAACAGTCACCTAAAAAAAAAGAAAAAGAAAATCAGCCATCAAAAAACTAACTAAGAAATGAACAGTCACCTAAAAAAAAGAAAATGAGCCGTCAAAAAATTTCTTTTAAAGTAAAAACAACTCTTAATTCCTAAAACAAAATAACAATTAACTTCAAAATGAATACAATTAATTGTAAAATGAATATGAATTAAATAATTCTTGAATTACTAAACACTAAGAAAATGAAAAGTTGCATAAAAAAAAAAGAAAATGAACTGTCAAAAAACAAAACTAAGAAAATGAACAATCACCAAAAAAATGTCAAAAGCTATTTTTTTTTTAAGTAAAAGAACCTCTTAGTTTCTAAAAAAAATAAGAATTAACTTCAAAATGAATACAATTAACCGCAAAATGAAGATTAATTAAATAATTCTCTAATTAATGAACATTAAAAAAATGAACAATTACCCACAAAAAAAAAAAAAAAAAGAAAACAAACCGTCAAAAAACCATTTATTTCAAAGTAAAAAATGACTCTTAAAATGCCTTTTGATTAAGTACTTAAAGCATCTAAAATAAGAGGTATTTATGGAATTTTTAAAAAGTAACAATTAACTGCAAAATGAATTCAATTAACTACAAAATGATGACTAATTAAGTAATTCTATAATTAATAAATACTTATAAAATGAATAGTCACCTAATTAATAAAGCTTTTCAAAAAACTAACTAAGAAAATGAATAGTAGTTAAAAAAAATGAACCGTCAAAAAACTATTTTTTTATTTAAAAGTAAAAGCTCCAATTAATTCCTAAAACAAAATAACAGTTAACTTCAAAATGAATACAATTAATTGAAAAATAAAGAGTAATTAAATATTTTTCTAATTAATGAACACTAAGAAAATGAATGGTCACCTAAAAAAAGAAAATGAACCGTCAAAAATCCATTTCTTTTAAAGTAAAAATGGCACTTAATAGCACCAACTAGCTTATTGTTTTTGATATTTTTCATTCCTAAAATGCTCTTATACACATTTAGTACTTCAAGCATCATAAAATGAGGGGTATTTAAGAAATTTTGAAAAAAGTAACAATTAACTGCAAAATGAATACAGTTGACTACAAAATGAAGACTAATTAAATAATTCTCTAATTAATGATGCTAAGAAATTGAACAGTCACCTAAAAAATAAAAATGAGCTGTCAAAAAACTAACTAAGAAAATGAACAGTCACCTAAAAAAAAAAGCCGTCAAAAAACTATTTCTTTTAAAATAAAAGTGCCTCTTAATTCCATGGTAAAAGAAAATAAAAATTAACTTCAAAATGGATACAATTAACTACAAAATGAAAACTAATTACAGAATTCTCTAATTAATGAACACCAAGAAAATGAACAGTCACCTAAAAAAAAGAAAATGAACTGTCCAAAAACCATTTCTTTTAAAGTAAAAACAACTCTTAATTGCTAAAACAAATTAACAATTAACTTCAAAATGATTATAATTAGCAACAAAATGAATACTATTTAAAAAATTCTCTAATTAAAGAACACTAAGAAAATGAACAGTCGCTTGAAAAAAAAAAAAGAAAAAGAAAATGAACAGCCAAAAAACTATTTATTTCTTTTAAAGTAAAAACACCCCTTAATTTCTAAAATAAAATAACAATTAACTGCACAATGCATACAATTAACTATGAGATGAATACTAATTTAATAATTTTCTAATTAATGAACACTAAGAAAATGAACAGTCACCTAAAAAAAGGAAATGAACTGTTAAAAAACTATTTCTTTTAAAGTAAAAGCATGTCCCTTAATTCCTAAAATGCACCTTAGTTCAGTACTCCAAACATCGCAAAATGAGGGGTAATTAGGGAATTTTGAAAAAATAATAATTAAGTGAAAAATAAACTCCAATAAAATAATTCTCTAATTAATGAATACTGTCTCTTATACACGTCTAGAGAATGAGATTATTATTTTTGAATTTTATTGAAATCATAAAATACTCTTTAATTTTGTTTTTCAAGCATCTCAAAAAAAAAAAAAAAGGTAATTAGGAAACTTTGAAAAATTAACAATTAAATAGGAAATGAATACTAATTAAATAATTTTCTAATTAATGAACACTAAGAAAACGAACAGTCAAAGAATTATTTCTTTTAAAGCAAAAACGACCTTCCATCATTCTATAAATTAATGAATACTAACTTCTTCCTTATATTGCAATATTGAAATTGGATATAAATAAATTCCTATATTAGGAAATGACAGTGTCTACTAATAGAAACCAGCACTATACATGATAACAATTCCATAATACTTGAGAATGAGGATAATATCGAACCACCACAAAACTATAGAGAACTCATCATTGTTTTCACTAAAAATTACTTTTATGTCTGCCTTATAAGTAACCCACCATGAGGTTGAAACTTATATATTGTTTATCCAATTCTACGATTTACAATATATCACAAGTCTCATTGGTGAAGGAGGAAGAGCAAACATGCATATAATGTTCCTTTTATTGCAACATTTCAATTATTTTATTTTAATTTACAAAATCACTACCAATTCTTAAAACAAATTTTATCTTTCCCTATATTTCAAATCAAGTTAGGTAACCACATTATCAACATCAAGAAATTTTGTTTTAGGAATTATTCTTTAATTTCTAATATAATTCTACAAATTTGGCCCAACTTCTATAACTATTACGATCATATGTATATTTTGGAGAAAGGACAAATATTACTCAAATGCAATAATAATAAATTTGAAAGTTATTACTTCCTTCGTCTAATTTATTTTGTTCATAATTTGAATTTTAAGATCAACGCATCAAGTTTTCAAAGCTAAAGTTTGTATAGATTTTTATATGTTTATAATTTTTCATGAATATAACCTTTGTTAAACACTAAAACAGAGAAATAAAAATATATGTAATTCAAATAATTTTTAATGTACCCTTGTCAATCACGTGCAGAACACGTGTGCAAATTCTAGTTAGTATAAAAGAAACAAAACTCAAAGTGCCTTGTTGACTGAAATAGGGTAGTTATTGCATGAAAGATTAAACTCAGCAAAGAATGCTAAAGGATTCTCCTTTTCATATTCATATTGTTGAGCTTTCCTCCTTGTATTAGGTTACTGCCTAGGTATCAAATTTCATTGGCATAACATAATATGAATAATAAGATGGGGAAAAAGGTTTGTTGAGAGAAAGGTGAAAGTGAAAGTAAACATTTGCAATTTGGAATAACTTGTCCAAAAAAAATAAGATCCATTGTTATCTAAAAGTTATAGCAATGCCTGAAGGTCTCTGTGAAGATGAACATTTCTCTCATGCAGACTGGAGCCAAGTCCAATAAAATTAAGCACATAACTACCTATGTTCTGTTTCTCATCGAAAATGCATTATGTTTGTTAATAGCCTAAAAAATTCCAATACAATCTTGAAAAGACAGGAAGAAAGATGTATATGCTTTATTTGTAGGAGCAGTCTTTCGTAGAATCTACATATAATTTACAAGAAAATCAAAGATATCGACCATTAGGTGGAGAAGTATAAGTAATAATACAGTTGCTACATGAGATTCTCATGCTATTATGCATTATGAGATAATTGAAAATTTCACAACTTCCTACTAGTTGCTTCACATTTATAGAGTACAAACTTCTCCATGGGGAGTTTCATACTGACCAAAATACAGGCGCTTTTAACAATCCTTCATCAAATTCAAGAATTTCATTGTGATTGCAAGGTCCAATGGAAATAGGAGGTTCAAGGGCACTTTTAATTACAGCTACTCATCCCAGAGTGTCCCACATTTTTAGGTCAGACAGGAAAAAGATCAAAGCATTCTGTAACTTTCTTTCCTTTAAGCTTTACTAGGTCTGGCAAAGGTCCTGTCCCATTCATGGTTCAAAGTCGCGGTCGTGGTAACGGTCGCGGAACGTATCGTTCCACATCAGTCTCGGTGTATCGGGCGTCATGCATATTTTGTTATATACAAAATTTAAAAAATTCTAAAAAGAAAATTAAAAAATATACAACACTACAACAAATTAAGTTGTCAAATTAAATTAGCAAAATACAATCACAACTAGATATTAGTTGTAGTTGCATTTTATACATAGAGAATGATAAATTGTAGCACCACAAAATACCACAAATATATTATAAGAATGTCAGATACACATTTCATATAAAAATAGAGACTCAATAATTCCTAACGGTACAAAGCAACAAATTATCTCCAATTTATTAATTAAAGTTTCTCTTCTTTCACGATCAATTTCCTGAAAGGAAAAAAAGATATCTCATTGTTAAGTAGTATTCTTGTTCTCAAATTTTAGTAAAAGTTTTTCTGATTAGGCATATGCATATTGCTTTAGCATTGCCTAATGTTTGATTCTAAGGGATATATTATCTATTAAGTGGATGAGTAAAATATATATTCCTAGATGTATAATACCATCCATTATGGAGGAAGATATTTGCTGATCGGGATACTTGGAAGCTTTTGTTAACAGTAGTTGATAGTTCTGCTAGTGGCTTTTATGTAGACTCACTATATTATGCAAAAGCTATCCAGTTCTCTGGGCTGTGATGTATTTGTTTGATTTGGTGACCTCATAGTTGGGTTTCAACTTGAGGTTGCAAACCTAAAAGCCCTTTCTACAATCTCACTGGAAAGTTGCAGTTCACAACTATTTGACAAGACTCCTAAACTCAAGAAATTGGGTATATGTGGGAAATTAGTGAATATCATAGAGGCAAATGGTCAGTCCAGTTTGTTTGCTACTCTTTTCAGATTAGAAGAACTAGAAAATTTGTATAAAGCTCCTGAATGATGATGTTGCTTTCAAATTACATGATCTTCCTCCAGAAAATTTGTTTCCTAGAAAGCTAACAAGGCTCACTCTGCTAAACACCTCACTTGATTGGAGAAAAATGTCGACCCTGGGAAAGCTGGAGAACCTTGAGGTGCTCAAATTAAAAGACAACGCACTCCAGGGAAAGCTACGGGTGACAGAAGATGGTGGTTTCCACAATCTCAAGGTTTTGCATATTGGCAATACAAATTTGGTGATGTGGAATAACCATTTCTTGGAACTTGGGTTTCAACTTGAGGCTCGGCCGAGTCGACTCACTGCGACTCAGTCGAGTCAGCGTCCCGCCTAACGGAAGCATGGAGAATCGGCCGAGTCTTCCCGTTCCGATGCCGATTCCGATGTCTCCGACATGTCCCGATTCTGACTCGTACCGGTGGACGCCGTTCCGATTCTGACTCGGCCGAGTCTTCGATCCATGGTCCCAATAAGTGCCCAACCAGAAGAATTGTTGACATTCAACCTCTAGAATTCCCATTATCTCTTTCAAAATACCATCAGAAATGGAAGAATTTTCTTGGCAAGTAAATGAATATTTCATACTCTCCAACAGTAATCAAAAGAAATGAATCTTTGTGAATGTGAGAGACGCGCTTAAGTTTTACTTGTTCAATGATATGTAGAAATGCTTTGTAATTTTTCATTTAGATTCCTCCAGGGCCAGACTTAGGAGGGAGTGGGCAGAGTCGCCGCCTCCAGATTCTAGAAATTGTAAATTTTACCTTTAAAAATTTTGAAAATTTAATTTGTGTCATTATAAAATTTATATTTCGCCTCCCTAAATTTTTTAGGGGAATATAAATTAACCTTAATAAATACGTGGCTATTAACTCTTGCCCCTCAAGGTACAATTTCTACATCCATCCCTAATTCCTTCGGCTTAGATAAGTCACCTCCAGCTAAGGTTCTATATTTTTAATTTCTATTTTGATATTGAAACTTTTAATCCAATCTATGTTGTCACCTAAATTCCAAAAATGCATAGGTTTTTGCCTTCCTCAATCTGCTATGAGAAAGTAATGTGAGCTGAAGGTAAAAAATATGTTGTTTTTTTTCATGGAACATAAAAAGTCTTAAAAAATGAAATGTTGTCTATGAGTAAGAATTCTCACACCCATTTGGTTAATAATGGGTCGACACCATTGTTAATAAGTTATAGATTCCATGTCTCCTTTTCCCAGTGCTTTTTTTTTTCAAAGTTGAAAATAGAAATGCTTTGGTTTCTAGATCCATATAATGTCCATTGCATTTGAATTTGTGATCATGCAATTAGTATCCAATACAACCATCTTATGCTTCTCTTTGAAGTTGCATTCTTGTTTTGATGAAGTTGACAACTGCTAAATTGAGTAATTGTGGCTGCCTTAATGACAAAAAAGGCAAAGAATTTGACTAAAAATAGAAACTGATGTTATCCGCATCAATCCAAGCATGCGAAGATGAGATTGGAATCCATAAAATTACATACCATCTTTCGCTTGTCCAATTTTCTCTTGGTAGGCGTGATCATGTGTCTACTTCACCAGCAAGAAGATTTTCTCTGTGGGAATGAGTCCTGGCTTTGAAACTAGGAGTACAACCACCTTGTTTCTCAGTTTCAAAGATGCTATGCTATTGAATATCATATCAATAGTTGTTAGATAAGGCTCTTTGCGTCCAAAGTTCAATATTTCCAACTGGAAAAGGGAATCTATTAAGTTCCATTTTTTGATCAACAACATCTGTTTCATCTGTATTCCAAGACAAATAATTAGTAGAAGAAAGTACCTTTTCATTTGATGAACAGTTCTTCAATGGAAAGTTATTTGCAAAAGGAATTAGCATCTAGAGCTCTTCTTGGTTGTCAACATGAGTCTGCTTGAAAAGATTTGGTAGCTTCTCATACAACCATGTAGTGCAAAATGGTGGCTTAAATGAAATGAGATTTCAATGTGAAGGCTTTAAATTAAAGGTTTGCACAGAGAATAACCTATTAGCTGATGAGACACACATTTCGACCTGCTCTCTTATGTGGCAACATAAGGCACTTAACTTGTAAGCTAAACTAAACATTGTCCATGCTGCAATTGTTGTAGAATTTGAATTCGTGAAGAAAGAGTTCACATCTTACTTGCATAGTTATAATAGACTTATAGATGGTGGTAATGGCTCAAAATGATGCAATTATCAATGCTAAAAAATTTTCTATTATTTTGTGATTCTTTAAGCTTTTTTTGTATGTTTGTGGAGAAATAACAATAAGAAGCAGGTAAATAAAGGGAAAGAACATGCACTTGGTCAAGTTTTCTGGTTCTTAAGTTGAAAATCAATAGTGAATCTTCGTATACCAGTGAGATAAGGAACGTCTTACCAAAATCTATTATTTTGACCTTTCTTTCTCAGTAAAATATGAGATATATTTTTTAATTTGAACAGGTAAGCAATTGCTTTCATGTTTCTGGGTTGGTATATCCTTAAAAGGTTTGCCATATTGAATTCTCTAATGATTTTAAGAAGAGGACCCGAGTCTGACGCTTTTAGGTTTAAATGACGGCTGGTGATAATGCCAGAGCAGAAAATTTCCTGCCATAGCAAATTTCACTCAATTACCAAAAATATCCTCTATGTCAACATTCATATTTCGTTCTTTTCATCTTTCTTTCTTCTTCGATTCCTGTTAGTTTTAATAAAGTCCTATTGCAACCATCAGTTTTTTTTTTTTTTTTTGCCAGAAATTTCTGGGTTCCTATTAGTTTCACTAGATAACACCAAAAAGATCCAAATCCATTAGATTCCATTATTAGCTGAAACCAAATCTACAGTCAATGTCCAATTTTGAACTCATGAGCATAAGAATACACAACATTAAGCATCTGTCTAAGTACATCAATTCATTCCTTGTGCGGAATGATTTTGAAATTTATAGATAATTTCATATAAATCCTTAATAGGAGATTCCTAAATTTTGTTTTGCATCCAAGGGTTTTGTTATATATTTAGTGTTTGTACATCCAAGAACTTCAATTGATTACAAACTAAAGCTTTATTAATGTTGTTTAGGGCTATAAATGAACTGAGTTGCTTATTAGCAACTTGGTCAAAAACTTGACTCGATCTCGAAACCGAGATCGAGTCGAGCGAGCTCGAACTCAAAACTCTCAAGGAGTTGATCTTGAGCATATGTATATTATATTCGAGTGCTCGTCGAACTTTTCAAGCACTATATAATTTTTTTAAAATTTTTTATTGTATGTAAAATTACTAAATTATTCGTACTTTTTAAAAAAAATTACATCTTTTACCTACAAAAAAGTCAAGCTACTTGAGTTTGAGCTTTTTTACTCATTTTCGAGCGAGCTCGAACTACGTCAAATTTTTGAAACTCGAACCTGAGCTCAAATTTTAAAGATCGTTCGAGTTCAAGCTCAAGCTTGAGTTCTACTATCATAAAAAATTTCGAATTTGAGTTTGAATAGGGCACAATTCATACTCGATTCGACTCGTTTACACCCCTAACTACCATACTTTTGCCATTATATATCTTGTTGGTGCCATGTATTTGGATGAATTAATAAATAATTATAATTATGATCCTATGAACCTTTATCGATTGAGAATAAATTCAGAACCAAAATGATTATGTATTTAGTGTAGACTCAATTTATGAAATAGTTACCATGCATTAATTAAAGATGTGTAACTAATACAACAAAGTGGCAAGAAAGTAAAGTTAACAAGGGATGTGATTTCTTAGAATGTTATTCTATGGAATTTTTTTTTTTTAATTTTTATGTTTGGATACTCTCAAAAATCTTGACAAGAAAATTGTATGACTTCCTATACCTGTGTTTGTTTAGCAAAGAATGTAATTCACAATTTCATTACATTGCCGAAAATACCACTACAAATATGATGTGTTTTTTTTTTTTTTTTTTTGCATCATAATACAATTAAAGTTAAGACCAAATTAAAAATGTTATGACCTTTTTTTTTGAGTTTCATTTTCCTTCTAATTTTTTGTATCTATAATAATAATAATAATAATAAATATTATTATTATTATTATTATTATTATTATTATTATTATTATTATTATTATTATTATTATTATTATGGTGGTAGATGTTAAGTTGCAGTAGAATGAGAAGGAAGTGAAGAGAGTTAGGATGTCTACCTCTTTTTTACGATTAAAATGCTAAGGAAAGTAAAAGGAATACCACAAAGATATTAGGATTTAGAATTCAGGTATTGTGCAACAACTTTCCTTGTTTTCAGGAAAGATTTTACTTGTCTAATAAGCTAAAATTTGAGTCGAACATTTGAACTTAAATTTTAGGAAAAGATTACTTTCTCTGATAAGAATCCTTGCCAACCAAATGTGGCTTTAGGGAATTCTACAATCTTATTGAAGGAATCATCCCGCTGACGTTAAAGATTTGTACAATATAAGTTTTTAAAGCATATGGAGCTGTACTGTATATGACTTTAAAGCACAATAAGATGATTCCTTCAATGGGACTATAGAATTTTCTTGTACTTTAGGACATAATCTGATATTTAGAAAAATTCTAAAATTCTATTTGAGAGAATCATTCCGTTGTACTTTAAATATTTGTACAGTACAACATTATGTACTTTAAACCTTGTAATGTACAAGTTTTTAGAGTTAACGGGATAGTTTCTTCAATAAGAGTTCCTCTCACACACACACACACACATATATATATATACATGTGTGTGTGTGTGTGTGACTGCGAGTTGATAAATGGAAAAAGTTCAATAGAAAAAATTCTACGATCTTTGTATAAATGGAAGAAGTTAAGTTTGTAAGGATTTATCTAGATTACCATTGAACAATAAATGGGAAAATTGTGCTCTTGCTATTTTTTTCTTTTTAGCACAAATTCAGCAAACTCCCTCTCCCAAAAAATAAAAATAAAAGGTTCGTAAGTGAAAATAAAATTTCTAAAATACGTTAGGAACTATTTTATTAAATTGTCACGATTAGTTATTAGAAGCAGAAAATTTTCTCAAGAACTTTCTAGACTAGTGCATGGTAGCTTATAATGTGTAAATCATACACATTAATGAATAAAAATCTAGATATAACATGAATCTGTCTCTTATACACACTCATTGTAGATGTGATTTTCCCTCTTACTTGTTTGGTTTAACATAGGAATGGGTTTCATTGTATTAATAAGTTACTCAACTTGAAACCCATGTCACAAGTGGGGAATGAAAGTAGGTATTTTCTAACACTTTCATTCCCATAGAATGATTCTCATAGTGTTCAACCAAACACCATCTATGGGTATCATTAACTTTGATTCCCATTCCCCCTCTCATACCCATAAACCAAACACCTCCTTAATGTTTTTAACATTTTTTTGTTCCAAAAATACCACCAATTAGATATTTTACAATCATTTAAAGAAAGGCCATTACTGAAAACTTAAAGAAAAAGAATTAAATACAACTCAAATAAATAAATTAGAAAAGTCAATAACATCTAGAAATAAATGTGTAACCCCATCAAAAATCATCTTAAACAAAAAACTAATATCCTAATAAAATTTCAACAATACTCCAACAAACATTAAAAAAAAAAAAAGAGTATTGAAAAGAAAATTGTTTCCACTTAGTAACAAATTCCTATATATGTGACAATCATCTTAAAAGTATTTGTCAATTTCGAGATGGATATATAAAATTATGAAGAGGTTAATGTTTTTGAATTTTTTTCAAAAATACCCTCAATTTGATACTTTACAATCATTTCAAGAAAGGGCATTAATGAAAAATTAAAGAATTGGAATTGGATTCAACTTAATTAAAAAAATTAGAATAGCCAATAAGAATTAAATGCCTTACCCCATCAAAAGATATCTTACACAAAAAACTAAAATGCTAATAAAACTTCAGCAATACTTCAACAAACATTATTCAAAAAAATAGTATCGAAAAGGAAATTGTGTCAATTGGGTCACGAAATTCTTATACATGAGACATTCATCTTAGAACGTATTTGTCAATTTCAAGATAGAATTGATCATTATCTTATTTTGAATTGGGAGCTTGATCTAATAAAATTGTCAAGAGGCAAAAAAAAACTAATTATACTTTAAATTCAACTTAATTAAATAAATTAGAAAGTCAATAAGAATTAAATGTCCAACCCATAATTACATTATCCAAAAATTTAAAAAAAATGATAGTATCAAAAAGAAAAATTATGTTAACTGAGTCATGAAATCCCTATATATGTTATAATCATCTTAGACGTATTTTGTCAATTTCAAGATGGAATTGATGATTATATTATTTTGAATTAGGAGCTTGATCTAATAAAATTGTCACGAGGCAAAAGAAAATTTAATTCTACTTTACTATCATATAAAGAAAAGGCATTTATGAAAATTTTAAAAATTGGAATTAAATTAAACTTAATTACACAAATTAGAAAAATCACTAAGAATTAAATGTCTTACCCCATGAAAAATTCATCCTAGGAAAAAAACTAAAATGCACCTAATAAAACTTCAACAGTACTTCAACAAACATTATCCAAAAACAAAGAAAATAAAAGTGTCGAAAAGAAAATTTGCATTGGCTGAGCCTAATATATGTCACAACTATCTTAGACATAATTGCCAATTTCAAGATAGAATGGATGATTATCATCTTTTGAATTGGGAGTTTGATCTAATAAAATTGTCAAGAGACAAGAAAATTATATTCTCTGTAAATCAACTAGAGAATATGAAAGTTAGTAAATAAATAGAATACTGTTTTTTAATTTTGACTTTCAACTGATACATATTGATTAATATTTTTATTTCACTTTATAAAATGAGAATGAAAAATCATCTATATTATACAATTTTCACTCTACAAAAAAGAAAAGTATCCATTTTTTTCCTATTACTTATCTTGACTGTTATAAAACATAACACAAATTGAAAAAGATTTATTTCTATGAGAGCATTCCAAGTCCAAAGCATGAAAAACATTTCTATTGACATAAATGTATTTGTTTCCTTGGTACGATTAAGAAATAAAATAAGTTCCAACATGTTAGAAAATCAATGCCTTTTAAATTAGTTTACCAATAATAATTTCTTTTTATATTTTACTAATAATTAATCCACTGAACTAAAAGATATACTAGATATTTACAAGATGTGTATTTATATACTAATGGAATAAAAAAGTCTACTGACTTTTTAATGAGGGAGAAAGGTAATTCACAAATATATGCCAAAATGCAAAACTATTATTAGCCCTGGCCTTTATTAATCTAGCATTAAATATTATTTCATATCTACTTTCATTTCTTTTTCGTCATGAAATTGTGACTCTTATATATTTTCATATACGATTAAACCAACCAAAAAATGCAAAATTATAAGTTTTTTTTTTATATAAAAAATGAGTTCATAAATATTGTAGTTTTTATTTCTTTCTTTGTTTAAAAATAAATAATCATATATAAGTAAATAAAAGTGTCTCATATATCATAATTTAATCTATTGAATGAAAATATACCTATAACTCTTGATGTGCAAAAGTTGGATTTTGATGATATTCCATTCATAATGTTGAAGGTCAAAAAAAAAAGAAAAAAAAAAAGGAACCCATGATCAACAAAATGTATTATAATTGAATATACATTTAGTTCATTGATTGTCCTCCTTAATTAAGAAGTTGTGTAAGTGTAGTTTAGATAGTAAGACACTTTTCAATGAAAACTTAATGCATTGATCAAAAAAAGTCAAAATGTGACAAAGAATTTGGGACGCAAGGAGAACAAGAAGTTTGAAATTTCTTTTAAAAACTTTACCAACGTCAAGTGTACTATTGTTTCTTGAAGATATTTATGTGTTGAACCTTATTATTTTGCCAATTAAATTTAATGAAATTTGTGTCTTTTAAAATTTTAGTTTCAAGATAATTTGGATAAGAATAAATTACTATTTAAACAAAACAGTTGCATAAATTATTGCGTTGGAAAATTAAAATATTTTTGTATCATAATATCATGTAAAATTTCATAGGACTTGCATTAATCGCGCGGGTCATTTGTTTGATGTCAACTATGTAAGTTATCCAATTTGATAAATTACAACATAAAAAAGGGAGGACGAAGAAAATTTTTATGAATACACTTGGTTGAACATCTTAAAGGATTGGAAAGTTTTTACAAGTGTATACTAATTTGGAATATTTAATTCTTTTAAGAGTTTGTATGGTATTATAATAATTAAAATCTTTAGTTATTTGGGACTAAATATCTTAGATTTTTCAGAGCTTACGTATATTTCTTTACACTATGGAAGAACCTTTATTTCATTTAACCTTTGTATTTTTCGTTTCACCTATTAAAAATATTGACAAACCATGCATTACTAATTTAATAACCAAAATCCATATTAAAGTTTAGTTGATTGTAACTATTTTAGATTCTTCGAGAAAATTTTAAATTTAGATACCTGAACCATAAATGAACTATAGCTTGTTAGGCAATGTAGTTAAGAATGTTTCTTTACATTTCGATTAAGAACAAATACATTTTTATCCCTACAAATGTGGTGTTAAAGCTTTAGCAATAGAAGAAATAATATCCATGAAGGAAAAAATGTATCTAACTTAAAATTTATAAGGCAAAACACCTGGTAGAGAGACCCAATCTTGAGTGAAATAAATACCGCGACTTCGATCTTTTTCAATAAAATCATCACGCAGTAAATCAACAAAGCCCAAGGTGATGTCTCTTTCGTCTTCAAGTTTCCCTACTACGGTACCAGCGTGAATATGATCTCCACCAGACAGACGTAACGCTTTAGCTAGTATGCGGAAGTGCATACCATGATTCTTCTGTCTATCAATAACCGCATGCATTGCGCGGTGGATGTGAAGAAGTAAACCATTATCTCAGCAATAATGAGCCAAGCTAGTATTTGCAGTGAATCCCCCTGTTAAGTAATCATGCATTACGATAGGAACTCCCAATTCTCTAGCAAATACAGCTCTTTTGATCATTTCTTCGCATGTACATGAGGTTTGAACTTTCTTTTTCTTGTCTTCTATTTTAGCCCACACAATAGTTTAGCATGATCTACCAAAAAAATGATTCACCAAATGAAAGTCGCGTTCTATATACTTAAGAATGTTATATAGCTTTAACTACATATATGTGTATGATATAATTTTACCATATTTATTACTTTAATTACAATAAACGCAAATTAACTCGCAGTTTTGATTTCTAAAAAGATAAATTAAAATTTGAACTTATGGGTATCAAGTATATAGAATTTATGTACTAATAAAACTTGAAAATAAAAATAACCAATAATAAAATATATTATAAAATAATACTCTCTCTGTACCACATTGTTTATCATTTTTTGAGAATCTAACTTATTAAGAATAGTGTGTTGATAGTGATCGTTGTTTAAAATTTTCCAATTTTACCCACCAAAATTCAAAATTTGAATGGTGTATGATAGTTTTTCACAAAAAGACAAAGGATAAAAGTGGGAATGGAGTAATGATTATGTTTTGACCTTTTGAATATGCTTACAAATATTTTGGAATAAACGAAAATGGGAAAAATAACACTTTTAATAGAATGAAGAGAGTAATAATGAATGAAATATTCATGAAATGTGTAAATTTAATGTAGTTTTAAGATATATATGTGTATGAAGTATTGTAGCTTATCTAACTATAAAGGAGAAATTAAAATGTCATATTAAAAATTATCAGAAGGGTCCTTGCGAAAATAAAAATGAATGAATGATAGGAAGAGTTGCTTTCGAAAATCGAAGTTGATTATAATTAAAGGAATAAAAAACTATATTGATATGTTAAACAAGGGTTCCTATTTATAGAAGTTCAAAATTGTAATCATAAAGACAATAAAGAAATTAAACAATACCCATGACATTGCACTATCAGAAAAAAAAATTTTAGGTCTACAAATCATGGCTCTATTTGGATAGAGTTCATTATTTGTTATTCTTCAAATAGTATTTTGTAGTTATTTCCTAACACATTTTTCAATTACCTATTTATCTCACAAATTGATACTGTTGGTCTCAAAGCAACCGAAGAGGGGGATGAATTAGGTTTCTTAAAGTTATTTTGCAAATATTGCTCAATTCAAATTTCTTGCACTTGACGAATAAGATGATGAAAATATAAATAATTAAGTATAAAATGAATGGAATAAATTAAGAGAGTGATTAAACAAACATCACATCCAAGCTAGCTAGTTTAGAGTAGTAATCCACTAAGATGCTCCTTCAAATTTGGTGAGCTAATAGTCTTTAAATGTACACAAAGTAGGATCACCATGCTCACACTACTTCTCTTTAGTTGAACCAAGGATTTTACACTAAACCTCACTTTTGCACAAGATTATCACTCCACTCAATATTTTGAATAGCACTCTTAAGTACACACTAATACAATATCAGTTAATTTGCACTTAAATTGCTGATAAGTTCATAATTGTGCTATATTTTATGTGTCATTTGCCATGTTTTTATGTGTTGTAAGCAAGATTTGAGGTATTATTGAGTTTACCGCATTTGGTTATTCTCAGTTTTTGTAGGGTTAAAGTGAAAAAGATCTGAAAAAGACGGAAAACGATGAAAGAAAATGCTTAGTACGGGACATGCATGAGTATGAAGCTATTCTAGACATTATTTGGTATTTCAAACATAACTTTTGATCCTGAGCTCTGACTGAGGTGATTTAAGATGCATTCGAAAGCTAAGGACTTTTATGTTTTACACTTTTTCAAATTACGAAAGCATCAAGGTGAAAATCGAAGCCGAAGGCGGAGCATAGTTGAGGAAGCCAGCGCACACGCGCTGGAGTTGTGCAGCGCATGTGCGCTGCATCCAGAAGCAAATTTCCAGAAGAGGCTTGCGTGCACATGCGCGCTAGGGTCCCTGCGCATGTACGCGCGCATGTACGCGGAGGACAAAATATGCCTAGACCTTACAGCCTCTCGTGCACATGCGCGCGAGGACCCCAGCGCATGTGGGCGGTGGGCAGTAGGGAGTCGTGAAGTGATTTTTTTGGGCAGATTCTTCAGCATGTCTCTTAACGGCCGGTTGGGCTCTTTTTCACCTAACTTCACGTTCTTATCTATAGACATTAATTTTAACCCTAAATACACATTATAAATACCCCATTTAGGGTGAGAGAAATGGGAGAGATCGACACTTTTATTTTCTTTTAGTTATTAGCAGTAGAAAATTATTCTCTATTCTTTCATGGCACTTTGTGCCTAAACCCTTTTCTTGGTAGAGGGAATTGAAGCCATGGTCAATTCTACAAAGTTTTGAGACTTCTTGTGCTTGAATTTATTCAATTATATCTCAAGTATTGATTGCACAATGCAATTAATTTTATGATTGTTCTTTTTAAACTTATTATTGCCGCATAATATTAAGTTATTAGAATTAATCTACTGCTAGATTGTTTTAACCGCGTGTGCTTAATTCAATCTATGAAGCAACTAAGTTTGATAATTATTGGATTTGTGTTATTGAATTCAAAGAAATTAATCATCTAATTGGCATAACCGCGTGTGTTTATGTTTAATTAGTCTAATTGTTCTTGTTGATTTTAATGCTTCTGTTGAACTCCAGTTATGATAATCATGTTTTGATGATGACCAAATCATACTAATGGTTTGCAAACAAGTGTGCAGAAAAACAGGAAGGATCGGATGAAAATGATCATCGAAACACAATCAAGAAAAACAACCAAAAGTTGAACAACACCTTTCGGATGATGAAGAGCGTTCGAAAGAAAGGAGATCGGACACAAGGAAGCGTCCGAAAAAAGGAGCTCAAAATGAAGTAAGTTTCTGTCAAGCTGTAGGACGCATATGACCATCCGAGACACTGTTCATCAAGCTGTAGGACGCATATGACCGTCCGAGACACTGTTCATCAAGCTGTAGGACGCATATGACCGTCCGAGACACTGTTCATCAAGCTGTAGGACGCATGAACGAACGTCCGAACCCACCGTCCGAACCCCTAACGGTTAGTTTTTAACAGCTAATTTTTTGACCGTTAGAACTCAAATTTCAGCACATCTTTCATCATTATAAATAGCCCAAGGACTTCCAAATGATGAAAGAAACTACTACATTCAATACAAACACTTGTAAGAGCTATTTGGGGAGAAATAGGCTAAAATATTGTGGGTTGTATTGGTTTGAGTAGTATAGTTCTCTTGGCTCAACTAGTGGGAATTAGTGTGAGCAAGAGTAGACTAGTGAGTGATCTTCAAGTGTAAGAGTGGAGGGATAACAAGTGTACAAAAGTGAGGTTGTAGTGTAAAACCCTTTGGCTCAACTAGAGGAACTTAGTTGGTGCAAGGGTGAGCCTACTTTGTGTACAAGAAGGTTATTGCCTCACCTTCTTTGAAGAGGCACTACTAGTGGATGTACTCCAAGCTTGGGAAGCTTGGGAGTTCGGTTTAATATTCTTTATCTCAATCTTTTATTTGTTCTTTAAGCTTTAATTGCTAAATATTTATCTTTGATCATTTGTGCTTAAGTATTCATTTGTTGCACAAAGTTTGTATTTTCATTAAGCACTTCTAGAAAAGGTTTATTTTTTGAGATAACCTAATTCACCCCCCCTCTTAGGTTGCTTTTGGGGCCAACAGCTTCTATTAATTGATCTTTGGCGCGTGTCTGGGTTAAATTAATAGTTAGGGTTAATTGGATGGCGCGTTGAAAATTAACCAACTTTAGAAAGAAATAAGAATCAATTTTGAATTGGTATTCGTTCGGATTAATTCTTCAATTAGTACTTGATATAAAATTGAATTATCTTGTGTGTCAAGGATTGACTAGTGAAATTGTCATGGTGGATATGACCAAGTCCAAGACTTTTCTTAATTGAATTCTCTTTAGTATTTTATTGTTTTAGTTTCTAGTTTAAAAGCATTCAAAACCCCCTTTTTTCATTTAGCACAAGAATAAAATCCGTTCTCTATGGGAAGACCTGTACTCACCACTACTACATATTGAGGGTTGTTAATTTTGGGTGCTTATGACAGCATTGCAATTGCCTTTCTTTTGCTTGCATTCAATGTGTAAGATTGTCTCTTAGTAGCACATCTAGATGGATATAATATAGAAGGGCTGGTAATTATAGGTGCAATAAATCGGCTCCCAACCATCTCCTAACGGCTAGATAATAAATGCTGAAAAAACTAGCCGTTATGGGTTTCGGACATGCGAGGTTCTTTTTGATCGTCTGATCAATCGTTTGATCTAAAAAATCAGGGAGTTGAGGATGTCGTTTGGACGACCGAGCTTGCGTCCGTTCTTTTGTCCGAACCATGTATGTTAAAGAGTTCAGACACCGGATGGTGCAGTGTGTCCGAAAGGTTTGGTGCTTAATTGGGGATGCTTTTCTTTTGGACAGTTAGCCTCATCCGATATAATCTTCTTCGGACAGTTAGATGCGTCCATTGCAGGTGCCTCAAAATCATGCCTCTGCCTTAACCTTTCGAACGGTGAATTGTGTTCGAGATAAATTCGTTCGAACAAGCTTGTGCATTCGTTGTAGGTGTTCCAAAATCTTACTTTCTGCCTAATCGTTCGAACGGTGCATTGTGTCAGTGGGTAGTCTCGTTCGGACAAACTTGTGCGTCCAAGAGCCATAGTACTTTTAGGAAGGTGTACTTCGTCCAAAAACTCTTCTAAAAGTAAATATACTAGTAATCCTGCATAGCTCAAGTTAAGATAGTTAAATCACATTTGTCATCATCAAAACCAAGGTTGTAGGTCATCAATCTCCCTCTTTTTGATGATGACAAATCACGAGGCAATTTAACTTATAAAAACCATGATCACAAAATCAGTTCAAATAGCATTATAATAGTTCAAATAGCCATCTTACTCCCCCTTTTGGCATCATCAAAGCAAAATAAGCTCTCCTTACAAGGATTCTCCCCTTATGCAGGCAATAATAAAAAAAAATGGTCATAAAACAAAAACCAGAATAGTGAATAATCATAACCAAGTGCATAATTACAACTAGAACAGTCAACTGCAACAAAATTTTAAGTACATTAATCACAAGGAATTAAAGAGAAACTACGGTGTGGAACTTGAGTCATTCTTCTTCTTGAATACATGAGCGTTCCTCACGTTTGTGTTTTTTGGCTGGTGCATCATCCTCCATAGCCTCGTTGTCTTGTCCACTTAAGTCTTGAGGATCACAGTGTTGCATGATGTAGTTGAATGTGTCATCAACATCTTCATCGTCATCATCATCATCAGCGCTAGGAGTAGTAGATTTGTCAGGATTGGTGGTACCAACTGGATCCTCATGGTCTTCGGGCTCAGGATTGGGATGATCAACATCTTCATTGTCGTTGTCATTGCTATCGAAGGAGGACTCGAGACTGTATTGGGACTGGATATTGGCAAACTGAATAGAGTTGAGGCAGACATTCCTAGCTTAATGCTTCTTGAAGGATGGTTTGTCGTGTCTCAAGCCTCTTTAGCTTCCGAATGATGCGGCATTGGAATGAGTTCATTTGATTGCTTAGAGAGGTAACAAGTGTGCATAAATGGGAGAGCGAGGGTTCTGAAGATGAATGTGGGGGTCATGGGATAGTGGAGGTGTGGAAGAGGAGGTATCTTTGAGGAGGAAGAGATTGAGGGAGTGCAAGGCCGGAGGTGGAGACATGTGATTTGGACTTTTTAAGTTCAGAAGCAGCCTTTGTAAACCACTGATCATTAAAAAAGTGCAAACCCTTTCGTTCAATATAGGCTTTGTTAAAATAAGGAGGATATTTTTTTTTTGCTAGAAAAGGGGATGTCAAAATGATCAAAAATTTTGGTTAGGAATTTTCCAAAGGGAATGTTCGTATAGGTATTGGTCAAAAAAAGCTCCCACAGAGAGCAGAAAAGATAACCAAAGTCAAGTTTGATGCCTTTAAAAACACAATAAAATAAGTACAATTGCATTATGCCTGGCTCAGTGCGATGCCCGTCAGTCGACAAAAACAAACTAGTGACTAACGAGTATAAAATGTTGAGCTCAGGACTAAGTAGTGTATTTTTGGCTTCCGAAACATGTTTAAAATTGACATTAAAAATCTGTTTAACCCATTCTATATCAAAACGAGTATCTATATCAGGCCATTTATCCAAGTTTGGAGAAAAAATAGGAAATATCATCAGGAGAAACAACTTATACACTCAAAATTGTAATTAATGACATTTGCGGAAATCTCAAGATTCATGTTATTGAGATTAGCAGTAAATTGCAATACCATATCATGATAGACAAGCAAATCCAAGTGAACTAAATTATCCTAGGTATGTTTTTCAAAGCATGCCTTAATAAGAGGTAAATTCAATTCATGAAAAAGGCTATGTGAAACAGGTCGTTAAACGATAATGGATTTGCTAAGAAGAGAGGTGTACCTATCGGATGCCTTGGCATCAATGAATTTTGGCAAAGAGGGATTGGGGGTGGATTGAGGATTTGAAGATGTTTGACCTTACACCGGAGCTTTGCCTTTTGATTTTTTCTCTCTAATGGCCATTGAAGATCCTTCATGCGATCGTACCATCGTGAATTTGAAGAGGAAGATAAAAAGGAGAAAAGGTGAGAGTGAGTGAATTTTAAGAAATTCTAAGGAATGTGATGTTAAATTGTATGGTGAAAAGAGATTTAATTGAGATGGGTGATAAGTTGGGAAGAGAATTTCCTTGAGCAATTGAAGAGGAGAAAGAACGAATTGAGAGAATTTGGAAGTGGGTCTCTTGAGTCGCTAGAGCTAGGGTTCGGTGGTAGGGAAGTGTCCAATAAGAGGAAAATAAAGGCATTTAAAAGAGTAGAACAATTATTCGAACGTCCGAACGATTGGTATACGTCCGATCATGCATCCGATTGCAGATGAATAGATGGCCGATACGCTATGCTGTGCGTCTGAAGGAATGTCGGATAGTGATAATCATCTGTAAGAATTTCCAGAGAGTTTGAAGAGTGAGAGGGAAAGTTCGGACGATTATAAGCGTTTGAGACAAAAGAGAGGAGTTCGGATGTTCATGTTCATCCAGTAGAGCAAATAGTTTGGACGTTCATGTTCGTTCGAAAGATCAGATACCATAGGATGCATATTTTCGTCCAAAAGCATAATCCATATAGTTTTGAAATCGATGCAATAATGGCCAAATGAGTTCTGAGAAATTCAAAACGATCTAAAGCCAAAGGTTTAGTAAAAATATCAGCTAGTTGATCTTTTGTACACACAAATTCAACACAAATTTCCTTTTTGCACACAAGATCTGTAATAAAGTGATGCTTGATATCAATGTGTTTGGTTCTAGAATGCAAGATAGGATTTTTAATAAGATTAATTTCACTAGTATTATCGCAACTTATAGACACATAATAAAAAATAGCGTCAAAATCTTTTAAGGTATGCTTCATCCAAAGAAGTTGAGCACAACAATTTCCAGTAGCAATATATTCGGCTTCTGCCGTAGATAGAGAAATAGAATTTTATTTTTTGCTAAACCAGGACACCAAGCAGTTATCCAAAAAGTGACATATACCATTAGTACTTTTCCTATCATTTTTACAACCAGCAAAGTCAGCATCAGAATAATTAATCAAATCAAAATTAGTGGATTTAGGATACCAAAGGCCAAAATCTATCGTCCCTTCCAAGTGTCTAAAAATTCTTTTTACTACAATTAAATGTGATTTTTTAGGACAAGATTGAAATCTAGCACACAGACGAACAGCAAACATAATATCCGGTCTATTAGCTGTCAAGTAAAGCAGGCTTTCGATCATACCTCTATAGTGTTTTTTATCAACACTATTACCTTCTTCATCTTTGTCAAGTTTGGTTGAAGTGCACATCGGTGTTCTGACTTGTTTGCAATCTTCCATCCCAAAGCGCTTGAGTATCTTCTTTGTGTACTTGATTTGTGTAATGAACATTCCTTCTTTTGTTTGCTAAACGGGAAGTCCAAGGAAGAATTGTAATTCTCCCATCATACTCATTTCAAATTCTTTTTGCATTAAACATGAGAATTCCTTGCACAAGCTTTCATTAGTTACTCCAAAAATAATATCATCAACATAAATTTGAACAATTAAAAAAAATATTAAGATTAGTTTTGGTGAAGAGAGTGGTATCAACAACAACTCTTTTGAAACCATTTTCAATACTCCTCTTAAAAAAAAACTACTTAGCCTTTCATACCAAGCTCTGGGAGCTTGTTTCAAACCATATAAAGCTTTTGAGAGTTTGAAAACTTGATTTGGAAAATTTTTATTTTCAAAACTAGGGGTTTGCTCAACAAAAACTTCTTGGTCAATAAATCCATTTAAAAATGCACTTTTGACGTCCATTTGAAATAATTTGAAACTGTTAAAGCATGCATATGCAAAGAACATGCGACGGGTGCAAAGGTTTCATCAAAGTCAATACCTTCTTCTTGAGCATATCTTTTTGCAACAAGTCTAGCTTTATTTCTAATAATCTCACCTTTATCATTTAATTTATTTCTAAAAACCTATTTTGTTCTTATCACGGGATGAGTTGATGGTCTTTCGACTAGGGTCCACACATTATTTTTCTCGAATTGACTAAGTCCCTCTTGCATAGAAAAAATCCAAGATTCGTCATTCAATGCGTCATCCACATGTTTAGATTCAATGTGAGAAAGTAAGGCACAATGTGTATTATTCAAAGGTTTATGAGAACGAGTTTTTAGCCCATCGGACGGATCACCTATGATCAACTCTTGAGGGTGACTTGAGACAAATCTCCATATTTTTGGAAGATCTTTTGGAGAATTTTCGTTCTTTTCTCCTTCTTCATCCAAGTGATTAGTGTCGTCCTTATTGTTTGTCTTGGTCTCTTGATGTTTTTCATGTATGGTGAGTTTCTCAAGTTCTTTCTGCATACCTACATCTTCATATTCACAAACATTCTTTGAAATAATATCATTAGCCTCATCAAACATAACATGCACAACATCTTCAATTAAAAGAGTTCTTCTATTGTATACTCAATATGCTTTCTTGTCTCTTAGAATATCCTAAGGAAATTCCTTCATCTGATATTTTGTTTAAAATAGGTCTCAAAAGAACTCGATTCATAACATAACAAGCTGTATTAATGGCTTTAGCATAAAAATATTTTGGTAAATCACACTCACTAATCATGGTTCTAGCGGCCTAGAAACTTGAAGTGTTCTATTTTTTCTTTCCACATTCTATAGTTTTTCATTTCTCTTGACATAGTAATTTTTTTGTCACATGTCCACATTGTTGGCAATAGTTGCAAATAATATTCTTATTTCCATATAAAGAATATTTTGATTTTACAAAATATAAATCACCCCTTCTAAAAGTGACAAAGTTCTTATTGATAAATACATTTTTATTCTTTTTCATATCAACAATATTTTCCTTTTTTCTGTGCAAGAGAACATTCAGGCCATCGAATCTTTTCTTCAAGATGGCTTGTTTTTCCTTGATCCTTGTTTTCACATGCATTCTTCTCTTCAACTCAGTGTTTTTTTTGTGATAGCCTATTATTTTCATTCACAAGTTTAGATTTAATATTCAATAAAGCATTTGATTTTTTTACTGACTCCTTATTTCTAGTATATGATTCGTTTAAACTATTATGCAATTTTAAAATGAAGGCTTCAAGATCATTATCATCATTTTCATCATTAGAATCAGCATAAGTAGAAGTACCTCATCATCACCAATTGTCGTAAAGTTTGTGCCGATTCCATCTCTTCTTCAACTTCTCCTTCAGAGTTGCAATCATCCCAAGTGATTTGAAAGTAATTGAAGTGAGGTTTCCTCCCTTCCTCCTTTTTTTTGGAGGGACACTCATTTGCAAAGTGTCTAGGTTGACCACATTCTAAGCATTTTTATTTTGCTTCTTAATTTCTAGCTTGGTCTTCCCTTTGAAGTTGTTTGAGTTGATTGCTCCTCCTTTTCTCATTCTCCGTTTGTTAATGTAGTGTTTGAGGAATCCTTTGGTGATGAATGCAAGATCACCTTAATCAAGATCTTCATCTTCTAAATTGATAGAGCAACTTTCATCTTCTTTTTGAGAGGTCTTCAAGGCTATGCTTCTTTTTGGTCTTACTTCTCATCATCCTCCATTTTTGGCTTTGAGCATTAGTTCATACGAAGTGAGAGAATTTATTAATGACTCAATGGGTATGGAATTCAATTATACTCATCACATCTAGTTCTTTGCTTCCTCTATAGCAATAGTCTTTGCCTCCCATTCTTTGTAGAGAGCATTCAAGATTTTTCTATTCTTCTCACCCAAAGAGTATTCCTTCCCCAAGGCTTCAAGATCCTTGATGATATCATTGAATCTAATACACTCCACTCAATATTTTGAATAGCACTCTTAAGTACACACTAATACAATATCACTAAAGAGCTAATTTGCACTTAAATTGCCTTTCTTTTGCTTTTATTCAATGTGTAAGATTTTTGGATATAATACAGAAGGGTTGGTATTTATAGGTGCAATCAATCAGCTCCCAACCATCTCCTAACGACTAGATAATAAATGCTGAAAAAACTAACTGCTATGGGTTTCGGACGTCTGAGGTTATTTTTGAGCGTCCGATCAATCGTTCGATCTGAAATATCTGGGAGTTAAGGATGCCATTCGGACGACCGAGCTTGAGTCCATTCTTTCATCCGAACCAGGTATGTTGAAGAGTTCAGACATTGGATAGCGGTATAGTGTGTTCGAAAATTTTGGTGCTTAATTGGGGATGCTTTTCTTTCAGACAGTTTGCCTCATTCAATATAATCTTCTTCGGACAGTTAGATGCGTCCGTTGCAGGTGCCTCAAAATCTTGCCTCTGCCTTGACCTTTCGGACGGTGAGCATTCGAGATAAATTCGTTCAGATGAGTTTGTGCGTCCGTTATAGGTGTTCCAAAATCTTGCTTTCTACCTGATCATTTGACGGTGCATTGCGTGCGTGGTTATCTTGTTCGGATAAACTTGTGCATCCGAGAGACATAGTGCTATTCGGACGGTGTACTTCGTCCAAAAACTCTGCTAAGAGTAAATATACTAGTAATCCTGCACAGCTCAAGTTAAGATAACTAAATCACATTTGTCATCATCAAAACCAAAGTTGTAGGTCATCATATACTACATTTCTAAATGTTGCTACATGATATCCTTTATACGTAAAATTATTTGAAATGAACAAGCTTTTGCTTTTGTGAACCGTTACTTTAGTGAAAATGTATTTATAAGGTCATGTAATTACAAAGTTATCTACTAAATTTTGTAATTTTTCATGCTAAGTATAAAAATAAAAGATTCAACAACACGTGCAACGTATGTGTCATATCCCTAGTAATGATAAAGGCATTTAGAATTAACTTTTTAGATTAAAAAACAAAGAAAAAAAATCAGCTTATATGAAACAAGTGATAGTAAAATATGGAAAAAATCATCCACGAGCCTGCATAAAGTGTTCAAACAAATAGTCCCCATTCTCCAGGAATTAATGCCCCATACCTCCTCAATTTATGCCCATGCAAGCAAACACAGACAATAATATCTCAAGTCTGTGTATATAGGGACTCCAATTTGCAAAGTGCCCTACAGATCACAAAGAGAAAAAGGCTGGCTGGTCCATAAATATGTAGAAAGAGTATGACAAAATGAATATACAAACATAGAGAAATTAAGTACACTTGATCGACTTGGGATGAAATCCATTTGATGACAGCCAAACTTATTCTACTAGTTAAGTGTACGTGCTCAACAAGTGTAAGATCAACATAAAATTATGATTATGGGTTCAATTAAAATAACTTCTCTATTATAATATTGTCCCATGCTTTTGAACAGTAATTCATTAGTCAAAAAGTTATTAATTTAGTTGTCAAAATATTTTTATCTAATCATATAAATTTTATTTTTTATTATTCTTCTAATATTGTCATGTACTACTTTTCAATATACATGTTCTACACTAATATATATGTGTATTATTAGTCTTTAATAATGAGTACGTATGTTAATTTATATATGACAGGAAGCCTTTCCTTGTAGCAAGACACATATACCTTAAAGATCTATTTAGTTTCTCTATTCTTCCTTAGTTAATTAATCACTATCATGTAGGATTCGAAATTATCTTTTTAAAATTAGTTGTGAATTAATTCTCTAATCAGGTGTTCTTTTTTTTTGGTGCTATCACATATTTTTACTCTTTCTAGATAATAGTTTTTCTCTTTATGTTACATTAGTATCTCAATCGATTATGTGATATATGATTTACTATAAATTTAAATTTGGTGTAGCCAAACTCTCAAATAATATTCATGTATTAAATAATTTTTTCACAAACAAATTATATAATTTATTCGTGACATTCCTAAATCCCTGCTTTTGGAAGTTCTGCATTACAATCCTGCTTTATTTGTTTGTTTAGTTCAATATATTATGTAATTAATCCACAAGCATATATAGAGATAAGTGATTCCAGATAGGTTAAGTTGGTGCACTTACAATTCTTAGT
The DNA here is from genome assembly GCA_025175665.1 of Cinchona pubescens. Classification (NCBI taxonomy): domain Eukaryota; kingdom Viridiplantae; phylum Streptophyta; class Magnoliopsida; order Gentianales; family Rubiaceae; genus Cinchona; species Cinchona pubescens. The sequence continues at coordinate 2,364,503 of JANKKI010000141.1, forward strand.
TTTGTCGCTAGCAAGTAAAACCACTATCAATATTTTTTAGGTTTCAATTCCCTAAGTTAACTATATTGTGTATCGTAGAATTTATACAATTTACGTCATCATCAACATAGTTTGCATTCTAATTTTTACTTGTAGTAATTCAATACTCTAATTTATATAACTTTTTGTCGATGTAACTCCTTTTTTTAGGTATTACCTCTTTATCTCTATCGTGTAGCATCTAATTGATAACTCTTGGACTAAATTTATACAAGCTAACTTTGATTTTCAATATGCTTGATTAATTTGAAAGATATGTAGTGTGTTACTGAGATTCTGTTTTCCTTTCTGCACCACACAAATATTACCTATGATTTTAATATATGGAGCATTGACAGTTATTTGACAATTGATATGTCAAAAAATCTTCATGTTCAGTCATGTAAATGAAGAAAGGTTGCATTTGGATGATTGGATTTGAATTGTAGGAAAGATTTAAAATTGTATGAAATTTGAGTGAATTTGAAATTTATTAATTTAACCAATAAAATCACACTCTCAATTATATAATTTCATAAATCAATTAATTTGTTTGAATAACTAAAATAAAATTCATATGATTAGATAAAACTATTTTGAAAACTAAATTAATAATTTTTTGACTAATTGAATTATTTTTATGAAGCTTGGGACAATGTTACGATAGAGAAGTAATTTTAGTTGGATCCATAACCATATCCCAATTTTATACTCATCCTACATACACAGAGCACACAAAATGAATTCATCTGATGAATCCTTATTTCATTTTAAACTTGCGTATAATTGGAATAGTACACTAATTAAATTAGCACTAATTAATTTTTACAAGGCATATACCTTGAATGTGTGATTAATGTTTTTTTCCCTCCTTAATTTTGAATCTTCCTGGATCTTTTATACCATTTGTTTAGACACATTCACAATGATTTTGGATCTTTTAATTATTTTTTATTAGCAAAAAGTATCAATTTGGTCCATTGTTTTTAAGGTATCAAACAATGTGGTCCTGTCTTTAAAAAAGTTACCCAATTTAAGGTGAAAATTATAGACAAACTAATAGAATTGTTAACAACACATCTATGGTCGGTTAATAGGCATGTGATTATCATGTGGCTTGATCCATTAATTTGTCCATAATTTCAGTCATACACCTTAGATTGGTTAATTATTTTAAAAATAAGGGATCAAATTAGTATATTATTTGATTCGATACCTAAGATAAGGGACTAAATTATTATTTTTTTTCCTTTTTCATTATATCTGACCTCATGGTGATTTTTTCTTTCTTTTGAGATCAAATGAGTAAATAATGTTGAATCTATTACTACCAGATCACTTTATATCTAATTTCTACAATTGAACACAATAGTAACCAAGATTATTTGCATTAAACATGGCCATAAAAAATGAACTAAAGTACATCTACAAATAAATAAATAAAAAAAAAGCATTAAGATTAATAAACCTACAGCAATGATTCACATGAACCACAACATTTAATGATGGCTTGGATGAGACTTACAGGGATATGGAAGCACATTAATTGCTGATCAAGCTTATGGAAGCACATTAATTGCTGATCAAGCTCTTTCAGGACACTGAAGCAGGCTTTTCTAACTTTTGTCTGAGCCAAAAGTGATTCAACTTGTGTGTTCTTCATCAATTCTCTCCTTTATGGTAGCAATTCATTTCAAAGTTTTAACTTCTATTGCCTGTATCATCAAAATTAATAAAGTCAAATGTCTCAAAATAATTAATCACAATATTAATTGAAAAATAATTATTAGAAGAAATTTATTGTAAAAGTTTAATTAATAATTTTACTCTTCAAAAGATGGAAAATAATTTTTTTATGATGATTTATATTTATTTTGCTAAGAAAATAAAAAAAGGTCTCATATTAAAATTGGCTTGGCTTTAGGCCGCCTTTGTTCTAGGTATATGCATAGTTATCATGGCCTGATTATATGATATTTCATTTTTTCCGATCATACTATACGATACCAATAGTAAGAAAGTAATTTTTTTTTTATGAGATATCAGATTATTTTCTCATATAACAAATTTGCAAATTAGCTCTTGAAAGATAAAATTTTCAATGAGCAAAAGTTATGAATCACCACACAGTATTAACAAGTTCATTATTAAAAGGTAAAACATTTGTACCTTTAGATTTTTTTGATACTCTCACATGATTCTAGTCTTCTAAGTGTAACATTTATTAACGTGTTGACTATAAAATTGGTATATTTTATAAAATTAAACTTGTATTAATATCAAACTCAAGTGTTTGTCCATTTATTCAAGTAAAATTGATGAAAAATTCTTTATCTAGTTGTTCATTTAAAGAAATAAACAAAGAAGTATTAGAAAAGCATTTGATTGGAATTTGTCCAACAATTTAAAAACAAAGAAGAAATAGAAAAACATCTTATTGGAATTTGTCCAAGAGCCAACGTAACACTTTGACACCTAAAAGATTATACAACATGCTTGCAAAGAGATGGGAACACAAAACGCATTAATGAAGGGATTTGGAGGGATGGATAAGGATGAGGAGTTATGACGCTAATCCTATCTCCAAGTGGCATCTTTCCTCACTTATAATCATTGTGAAACCTTGATAATAAATTAGACTAATTTTAAGATTCTAGTTTTTTTTTTTTGTCATAATCGATGTTATTCCTTATTAATAGAATTCAAGTGATTAAGGATTCTAGTATCATGACATCTAATATTAAGATTTGATAGAACTATTATAGTGTATAATTATTTTTTCTTGGCTAACCTAAGTTTTTGTTTTTGAGAAAAATTCTACATGAATGTGAAATTACAGAAGATTAAACAAATAATTGTTTTTGTAGATTAACACAATTAAGGAAAAATTGGGTTCTCCAAATTAGAAAAGTCTCAAATATAGAATATGAGTCGTGGGATATTAGATTACGATGATGACCCACCAAAACTTAGATTTGATTTAAATTTGATGCCAATTTTTCATGACCTTAATTACAACCCACATTTTAGAAATTGACTAAATTGAAGTCTATCCGGATGTTTTTCTACGAATTAAATTACACTAGACTTAACAAATCACTTTATATATTTGTCTCTCATAAACACGTGTAATTAAGCAATAAATTCTCTATGTACATACCATTTAGATACATCAAAAAAGAAAAAAATACTTAAAGAGAAAAACACATTCACACTTTTATAATAGTATAAATTTCATATCGGCTCAAATTTTTTCAATTTGATTGTAATAATTGTTCCTTAAATTATGGACACTCGATAAAGCTAGTATTTACTCAAATGACTGTGAATTTGACAATCACAGCCTGTGATACTACTATCCAATTAATTATTCCCTCCATTTAAAAATAATTGTTATTTTTGTCCCATGTTATCTGTAATGTTAGAAAATCAAGAAAATATTAAATAAAATTTTTCTAACTTTTACTCTTAGTGCTACATGAATAAAGGGATGATTATGTTATTGGGATATTAATGCGAAATGATAATTTAGTTATTTTTAAATTATTTTTTTACAAAATTGATGCAATTTAATAGTATTTTTAATCCGTGTACACGAACCAAAGTGACATATTTTGAAATGGGGGAGTATTGTCTTGTCATGCAGTTGCATGCTTCCAAGTTGCCAACGGAGATTTTGTAGAGTCTATTTTTCATTCACCTTATTTATTTTTTCGTATTTTTGAGCTGCGACCGAGACTCTGAGTACCACTTGAACTAAACATCATTAGTCTACATTAATGGATTACTTAAAGTAGGTATATGATTCACAATCTCACAACATTTTATTCTGGAATTGAATAAACAAGGATAAATGAAGTTGATTTACTAATTGAAGTAAATAAGTGGTAACTGAAAATTCATTGTCATTGTAATTGTTTTAGAAAGTAGCCTTTAATTGGCACTCCATGAAAATCTTTACAAAAGAATTTGCAGTGGTTGTCTGATGGTGATGTTCGAATTTTATACTCTTTTTCTTGGGTTTCTTCCATTCGAAAGCTCAATTAAGGATGTGTTTGGTTTATGGGTATGAGAGAGGGGAATGAGAATCAAAGTTAATGATACCCATAAATGATGTTTAGTTGAACACTATGGGAATCATTCTATAGGAATGAAAGTGTTAGAAAATACCTACTTTCTTTTCTCACTTATGACGTGGGTTTCAAGTTGAGCAACTTATTAACATTTGTTAATGAAACACATTCATTAGTGAATCTATGTTAAACCAAACAAGTAAGGGGGAATGATATAAACCCATACCAATAGTGGGGTTTATGATTCCCATTCCGATTCCGATTCTCGAATGTGAACCAAACACCTCCTAATTATTGTTTAATTGTGGTTCACTAATTGAATTGCCATAATAACTGAAGATGATAAATATCCAACACTTGCAATTTTAATTTTAAAGTCAAATCTTATTAAAGAAAAAAAAAATTAAATAACCCGTGCAGACATAAGTAAAACTGATATATTCCATCTTGAAAATCAAAAAATAATAGATAAATTCTAACTTACAAACAACTATCAAAAGATTAGAATGCCTGTCTGTTCAACAGGACACCTGCACCCTGAATTGTGCAAGGAATTAGGGCCATGGAAATAATTAGTTTACATTTTGTTAAACTGAACAGTATGGCATCAAACAATGGCAATCAAACGAGGAATAAATCCATATTCTAACATGACAGATATTTTGAAACGGAGGAATTACCCATCGGTCTGTAACAAATTACAATCAGACTTGATTTCCTCCAATTGGATAGTAATGTTGCCAACATTTTTAACAACAAATATTTTGTTGAATTAAGAGTCCAAGAGAAAACTAAATTAAGATTCAAGAATGAATTACTACAAAATATTTATTATTGAGAATGTGTCACAGTATTAGAACAGAAAGCAATAGTCTCATCAGCATAGGAGACACAAATGCCATGGAAACCAGAGTACAACAACATCATTATTCTTTTGCATAGAAATAGGATATAATTCTTGTATATCATGGTAGTAGTTTAATTACTTTGGAGAGATCCAAGAAAAATCCAGCTGAATTTACTCATTGCAGCAACGGTACATGATGAACTTCTCCACAGGCCGCCCACATTCAGCACAAACAACCTTTTCAGGAATTTTCCCTGAAGTTCCAGGCAATATCAGGCGGTTACAATGAAGAGGAATATGAATCTCATGAAGCTGCTCATTCAGTGTAATCACAAAGCCATCGGGATTCTACAATAAACAAATTTGTCCTTCCAACGATCATATTCTCTCAGGCATTCGAAAATCCTATCGCCCTTTCCTTCAGCCATCTCATGCGAGCCTCTGGAGAAAACTGCCCATCCCTGATCACTTCCATCAAAGCTCAGTATCGTTACGATCTCTTGCATTATGGGATCGTTTTCGACGGTCATGCCGTGTTGCATTTTGGAATGCCACATGCTCTCTAGTCGAACCCAAAAAAACCAGATTAACGTGATGTCTGGGAGAGTGTGGCTGAGTTTCTCAACTTGGATTATGGAGTTGTTTCGTCGAACCCTTTCCTTTGGGTCGCTTTTTCCTACGTATAGCATCTCCAATGGGATCCTTGCAGCATTTGCAACGGCCCTTGCGGTGGTTGTGAATTTCCTTATCCATTCTATGTCCTCTCCACCATATAGGCATATGTACTTGTTTTCCTTTACCTCTAACATCAAAAAGATTTAGTTCATAGTTACTACATATGTTTGGGAACGCTATTATAGAAGTACGGGATGCGATACGTTGGTTAAGTATTAGATGTTAGAATATTTTAATTGGTGAATTTTATGACCATATAAATATTTTAAATAATAATTAATTTAATATCTCACATTACATAATGATAAATATATATATATAGATAATTACAGAATTCAAGATAATAATAGAGAAAGATAGAGACATATTATAAATGTATAATACTAATCTGACTTTCTGATACCAAACTTATTATATAGTAGGAGGAGACTCCATGATGGAAAGGAGTCTCTAAGGACTTCTTCTAATATGACTTGGCCCCTCTATCCACTCTAACCTATTTTGTACATTTAATTACCCATCACTAATTACAAACATATCAGCGAGTTACAATGGAGAAGATCAAGTGAGCGAGTTAGGATAGAGAAGATCAAGTTCACCACTTGATCATCGATTCAAATTATTCATCGATTGATTAGATTATTCTGATTGAGTTATTTTGGAGTATGAAAGGATTGAATTCGAATAGTACTCTCATTGGTGTAAGGTACTCCTAATTCCTTCTTATGTGACTTAAAAGTCTAAATTTCGGATCCTATCATGTCTAATACGTGGCATCAGAGTAGGGAAATTTATGACTTGTAAATAAATAATTTCATATGTTAATTCTTAATTTGTTTTGTCCATCAAGGTTAGTGTTAAAGTGTAAATCCCATCGACTAGCTAAAAGATCTTGATCTAATTAAAAGATCTTGAACTAATTAATAAATTCTTGGATTACTCTACTTATCATCAGTTGGAATTAGTTTTAAGATGGAAACATATGCTCTTTAATATGGTATCAGCGCTAACCCTCAAGCGTTTTTCCATCCATCCACTTGTGTTGGAATGTTTTCCCATCCTTCCAACGGGTTGGGTTCTCTTAGGTCTGACCCACGTGTAAAAGGATTTCAAACATTATGTCCACATGAAAGGGGGTGTTAAAGTATAAAAACATTATGTCCACATGAAAGGGGGTGTTAAAGTATAAATAAATCTACATCGACTAGCAAAAAGATCCTGAACTAATTAATACGTTTCTTAGCTATTCTACTTATCACCAATTAATTAATAAACTTCTTAACTATTCCACTTATCACCAATTAGTTTTAAGATGGAATCCAATGTTCTTTAATAGTTAGGACAAAAATATTATAGAGTTAAATATATATATATATATATATATATATATATATATATATATATATATCATAAGAACGTTTGTATGGGTCAAGAATCGCTTGTGTTGATTGTTCTTTGAATAAGTTTGCCTTTAAGAATTTCCCCTATGGCATCTAACTTATTAAATAGCAATAAGTTTATGTGTTTCAATAAATTGTAAGGAAACAAAGCACAAATTCACATTGGTAAATAGGATATTCATGATGGCTGTGTGCTAATTATTTAAATTGTAGTTGTTGGCAGCTTTGTTGTAAAAGTGAATCAATTTTTGTTTCAATTCATTCTATGCCCTCACGTAAATAGGTTTACACAAAGGGATGAATTATTTCGATTCAAATTCTTTTGGTTCACCTTCTATAAATATAATTTTTTTTTTTTAAAAGGTCACAAATCGGACATAGTATGCTTGTGTTCTATCTTCTTCAAATAATTCGATTATGGCTTGTGGACCAACTATTGTACTTTGTTCTTAAGTTTTTATTTTTCCAAAAGCCATGATGGTTGCTGTATCCTTATATTGTCTATTTATTGGCCACCAATCTTACATCATGTGCAATTGGAATCTCCTGGGCACATGGAAGCTTCTGGCTATTAAAAAAAAATTATAATATTGAATAGATGATTTTTTTTTTTTTAAAGCTTAAGTACCAAGAACCCAAAATATAAGTTGAAAAGTTTTGGTACTAATTTGGTGCTGTTATTGATAAGTTTTAAGTCAATTATTTGATGAACTCTAGTACTGTTCATAATCCTTAAATATCTTGAAGACTCTATTTGTATTGAGTTTTATTGACAATTGACATCTCAATAAGTTCCTATATATGCGGAACTATTACCGCAAGTTGTCGAATATGGTTTTCGGATGCATGGACTCTGACGACTATTACACTGACATTCATATTTAGTGGCCCATAGAGGTTTTTAATGTGGCTTCATTTCCATATAATTCATTTTGCACTTAATTTTTGATATGCCAATATTGTTAAATTTCTTTTACTTTATCAGTTTATGTATTGTGTATAAGTGCAAAAAAAAAAAAAAAAAAAAGTAACTGTACACTCAATATTAAGTTTAATATCTACATGAAAGGCTTATGTTACATAGAGCTCATGTAAATGTGCATTTGAGACATTTAAAATAAAAGTATTCTCCACAAAAGATTTAAAATTATTTCATATGGAACTATACATAAGTGATTTTGGGCAATCTAAATTAAATAACTTGCATAAACATAAAAGTGATGATTAATTAGTTGTCACCAAAGTGACTTAATTATGATGAAGTTTATTATGAGTTATTTACTTTTATGGGTAATTATGGTTATAGACTTAATATAATTTGCCCAAAGGCACTATATTTTTTATAATCACGAAAGAATTGTTATATTTGTTCAAAAATATATACCTTCTTTCTTAAAGTTATAGGTGAATTATCGTTACTCACTTATAAAATTACCCAAACGAATTTAGTTTTCCGTTGTAGTTTTAAGTGAATAATTACTCCTCGTTTTTAAAGTGAATCACCAGCATATCGTTATTCAGCCCAAAGGTGGAATTATTTTGGAGAATTATTTATAGAATGAATCACTGGCATGTTGTTATTCAACCCAAAGGTAGGATAAGATGATGCAAAAGATTGCTCGTCGTTGATACTACTTTGGTAAAAATACTTGAATTGGCTTAGTAAATAAAACAATAAATTGGAAAATTTTCCTTTGCCCAAAGGAGGGGATTATTTCGTTAATTTATTATTTTAATTTACTATTTTAAATTTGTTATTCAGATTAATAATATATTTGTTCAAATTGCATAATATGTTATTAGCATCATTATGTCATTGATTTTTGCTATACAAGTATTATTTATTCTCTTACATGTATATTCTAATTATTTTTTGGTTTATTCTTGTGATGACTAAATGTATAAGTTCTCTTTATAATTCGGGTGCACATTATTAAATTAACTTATTTTGAGAACGATTGTATATTCTCACTAAAGTGTAAATATTTTATGCTAATATATTGGACGAATACATAGGACTAATGAGAGTATTTTATTTCTATACAATACTCATTAAGTCTTGTATTCTTATTAATGCTGATATCCTAATATTGCTAAAATCAAATTCTCATAAAAGTAGTTGAGAAATTATTGTAAATTTTTAAATAGCACCCTTGATAGATTTTAAATTTGACACTTAAATATTAAAGAGGTGTATGATCTTATTTATTAAAATAAGAGACAAATTGTTAATATCATTTTGAAATCCCATAAAGTCAATATTTTGAGTAATTTCTTGTGCATTTCATTAAGTCTCTCTTGGAAGTTTTAACCATTCTATAACTTTTACAATACAAATTAAAAAATATATCTGTCATGATTAATAATTAAATTTAACCATATGTATTGAACGGGGGTGAAGAGGTTAAAATAGAGAGACTAAACTCATAAAGCTTGTACTATGATTAATAAAAAATACGATAATTATCTTTTCATAAAGTAATATGACTGTAAGGACAAGTATCGTTGAAATTTAAGATAACCTTGTGTCAAGAAATTTCAAAATCTCTTTATGTATATTATGACTTTTATAATGTTAGTGAATTAATTAATTATATGTAATTACAAGATTCAAGATATTAATGGAGGAAGATAGAAACCTATTCTATATGTATAACACTAATCTAATATCAGACTATCTAATACCAGACTTATAGATAGGAAGAGACTCCATGATGGGAAGGAATCTCTAAGGACTCCTACTAATAGGACTCTTGGTCCCTCTATCCACTCTAACCTAAGGAATCTCTAAGGACTCCTATTAATAGGACTCTTGGTCCCTCGTTTATATCCACTCTAACCTGTTTTGTATGTTTAATTACCCATCACTAATTACAAATATATTAGGGAGTTAGGATAAGGAAGATCAAGATCAACACTTGATCATCGATTCATCGATTGATCAAATTATTTTGATCCAGTTATTTTAGAGTATCAAGGGATTGAATTCGATAGTACATTTATTTATCGTGTAAGGTACCCCTAATTCCGTCTTATGTGACTTACAAGTTTAAATTCCAGATCCTATTATGTCTAACATTCGATTCATAGGGTTAAACTTAGTTTGTAAGTTATTTGGTGTTGTGATTCACTCCATTTGAAATCGTAGTATAACTACATATCTATTGTTATACAACAAAGAAATGGGTTTTTGACTTAATTTTCTATATAATGATAGCTAAAAATTTCAAGTAACAAAAAGTTTAATCAACGTGCATATACATAGAGTTTCTTTAAAATCATTCATTAATTATAGGAACAAAGTAGTCGTTGGTAGTTAAACTTCTAGCTAAACATTGAATTTTTGTTAATTAAAGAAAATTAATGCTCAACTTTTAACTATCACTATCATCCTTATTAAGATTTCTCTGTTTTTGACATTGTGAAACATGAATTGTCACGAATTGAGTCACAATTGAATTGTATTTCGATAAGCATAATTGAAACAGATGTAGGAAGATATTCATACCCAAAGGAAGAGGTTTTGATCAATGGAATCGGCTAATAGTTCAATCCTCCAAGTTTCTTCCCTCCAAAGTGCTTCTTCTTTAGCCTTGGTGAAAGGGAAAGCTAAGCTACCCCAAATCCACATCATGTGTAGAGCATTTCGGTTTGATTCTTTACCCTGTGGATCCAAGACAACCAGCTGAGTTTTCTTGTTAAAGCCTTAAATCTCCTTGATGAATCTGATGACTGCAGGATCAATCATCATAGGATGAGCCACTGAGTACCATGGCATTGAGTTTTGAACAAGCTCAAACTGCTTCTTTTTTGCATCTTGCCAGGGTGATAGGACTGGTATATATCTGTCGACAATTGGAAGCCAAACAACCTCGTACTGGCTCTCTATCCTAGTTGGTTGTTGCCTTGATTCAGTATCTATCTTATGGAGGATTAAGAGTTCTTCGTGGGACATATCGAGGTCTGTAATGAGTAGTAATACATGTTTCCTCCTCAATATGTCTAAGCTAGCCTGTCATCATTCAAAAGATAAAAAGATATATCATGTTCATATACGGTGTAAGTCTTAAATATTCACTTTGTAATCCGAAGTGGGTAATGATAGTCGTTGAGATGACTGAAAAGCAGAAAAGTCTTATTATTTTTCAGTTATCTAACGATCTAAAATACTCACTCCGCAATACAAAAATTTTTCTCATGGACAAGATGTGCAAGGAAGCTAGTTGTGTTGAGGTAAAATATGTGAACAAACTCTGCTCTTATGAGTTCCATCATAGAGGGGGAGCTGGTCCTCCTTGGCATAAATCAAAGCCCTAAGAATCATCATGTTATCAATGTGGGGTGTATCTGCAATAGTTGAATAAGTGCAAGAAATACATCATTTTGTCTCCTTTCCTCTGCAAAATGGAAAAATTTACTCATTCTGATATTGGTTTAATTTGTATAGTAATGCTCAAGTACGTACGTACTATATATATAATTCTGATTTAGAAGAATTCAATTTGCAGGTAATGTACCTGTTTTCTGGTTTATCAAAGCCATTTGCGTTTCGAGGTGCTCTTTTATGTTGGCAAGTTTATGAGCCAAACTGTTCAATTCCTGTGCCTCTGCAGCTGACGCAACATACCTGATAAACAACAAAAATTCAAAGCAAGCAATCTCAGTCATATGGTAGCAAATGTTGGTCTAACCGCTTAATGCCACCCGAATTACGGTTTTTAGTATCTTAAATCACTATGCAAGAAGAGTAGTTTTTAGGTGGAACGCTGCTCAAAACATTGTAAGGAATATGTTAGGTTGTGTATCTTCTTGCTGTATACCCTAGCATGTTTCACTCAGTACTAGGAATAGTACATTTTCTGTCATAAAACCAAATGCTTATTGAAACTAAGAATATAATGTAGCTAGAATAGAAGTGAAAAGTGGAAACACACTCATTTCCAAGGGATATAAGGTTCAGTAATGTAGTTGAGCAAGTAACAATGTTGCGAATGGTCCAGTAAACTGCTGTGGGGATATAAGCAGCAGCAGACACCATTTCAGGTGATTCAGGGCTAATGTACATGGACTGTGAGGGGAGATCCTTGAACTTAATAATACATTCAGTCACATCCAGCATTGCCTTGCTGAGGTTATTGACTGCCTCAAACTTTTGCTTCAGAGCTTCAGCATGCTCCATGATTTCTGGAATATCTTCAAGAACTGCAACTGATTTGGCTAGCGGATTTGTAGTGTAAAGCTGTGCAACCAGCCAAAACTCACCATAGCTCACAGCAAAAGCAGCAAAGGCTATTGTGGCCTTGGCCTCCCAAGTGTAGCTTGATAATGAATGGAAGAGTGCCATGGTTATCATCTGTGTGTGCATCTCCTCCTCCACTGCACTTACAGATTAGCTGCCATATATCACATTCACGATATTGGTTACAACATTATTAAAACAAAATGTATCCCTTTATGCAGAAATCTGTTTGTTTAATGTCCTTTTATACTTTTGGAACAAGGTTGAATTCACTGAAATTATATGTAGTTCCTCACGAAAGTCCTCTGTCGTCTAAAACTTTGATAGATAAATACACAGAATGCATACCTCATTGTTAGTTTTCTTAATAGGATATGCTAAAAGTTCGAGTATTTCACTGTAACCATTGTGTATGGCCTTTTCCTCCCATGTATTGATATGATCTTGACTTTGTGCTCCCTAAAATGATCAGATGAGATCAAATTTGATATCTGCGTAACTGTTAAATAATGTGCTACTGAATTCTTGAACAAAAACAAATTTACTATATGACGTATATATCTTGAAGTGAACAGGATAAACATATAATAACATACCATGGCATGAGATGTAGTGGTATAGCGTGATACATGATATCTTGAATAATGAGGAGGAGAGGTTTTACATCAAATTCACTGCCATCTGGAGCATGAGTGTATTGAATTTTCTTCATTATTGCAGTATCATCTGAAGTTGAGAATATATGACGTTCACCTCTCATTAATTGGCTGCTCCCGCTGGAAGGTAGAATTGCATTTGTTGGCTGATTCATTAAATTACCAGGCACATTTGTGGGGGGATGACTCCTAACAGCAGGCACTTCACCAAGGTGAGAGTGCGTTGTAGTCAATGGCTGATCCCTGGTAGTAGGCACTATTTCATTGGTTGCTTGACTTAGTGGCTGGGCCCTAGTGGTGGGTACAATTTCATTTGTTGGGCGAGTCACAGGTTGCAATTGCTGAAGTGGCTTCAATTGCTGCAATTGCAGCCTTGGCTGTATTGGTTGACTTGGATGAATGGACTGCAGTTGCTGCATTTTCTTGTCCCTTGTTGGCACATTTTCACTAGCCATTGAGGGAAAAGAGTTGAGGTCTTTGAACAAGAAAGTTAAAGGAGAAAAATGGCTTAGCTTGGTTGTTTTGGTTTCTCCAAGGGGCATTTTATAGCGTGTTATTATGCAATAAAGGTAGAATGAATCATGTACCTTGCTTCCATTGTGGTTTTAACCAATGAAGTTTGTGAGAGGTTTGAATTCACATTCCTGAACAAAGTTATATACTTGTGATTTGCCTTCATAATCTTCTCATCAAGAGTATGCAAGCTCCTATAATGTAGGAACAGTTAAATTTGCAAATTGAATTATGTAAAATGTCTTATACTTTTTAAGTGATCCATAAGTGAGCTGGTTAGGCTTGCAAATCTAGCTGAATTTAGGCTCTGGCGGTTGCAAATCTCATTCACTAGATGTATATGACCTGAATCTGGTTAAATTATGTTTATGGCCTGAATATGTTGGGAAACTTAGATATCAATTCCTACTTGATGAATGACAAATAAGCACAACAATTTCAATCTGATTGTTCTATCTTACCAATCATAGTTGTACCATCATCATGCTATTTTTGGCATGAGCAGAGGTGAATGTGGGGCATTAGGAATCCAAATTGCCAACATGAAAAATGACATTGCATCTTTTACTTTACTTGATGCAGGGGTCTATTATAGTACAAGAACCCACACTATAGATCCTTTTGCTGAGATTTAAGTTATGCAATTAAGCACAAAAAGTTTCAACACTATTTAAAAAGTAATCTATATCTATACTATATATAAAAGTATGAACAGCTTAATGTTTTTGACATTTTTTTGTTCCAAAAATACCCCCAATTAGATACTTTTAAAATCATTTAAAGAAAGGACATTAATAAAAAATATTAAAGAAATAGAATTACATTCAATTTAATTAAATAAGTTGGAAAAGTCAATAATAAATAAATGTCTAACTCCATCAAAAATCATCCTAAAAAAAAAAAAACTAATATCCTAAAAAAAATTTAGCAATACTCCAACAAATACTATTAAAAAAAAATTAGTCTCTCATACTGAAAAGAAAATTGTGTTATCGAAATTCCTATATATGTGACAATCATACTATAAATAAAAGTGCGAAGAGTTTAATGTTTTTGACATTTTTTGGTCCAAAAATACCCCTAGTTAGATACTTTACAATCATTTAAAGAAAGGACAATAATAAAAAATTAAAGAAATGGAATTAAATTCAATTTAATAAATAAATTAGAAATTCAATAAGAAATAAATGTCTAACTCCATTGAAAATCATCCAAAACAAAAAACTAATATCCTAATAAAATTTTTACAATACTCCAATAAATACTATCCCAAAAAAAAAAAAAGAATATTGAAAAGAAAATTGTGTCAACTGAGTATCAAAATTCCTATACATGTGGCAATCATCTTAAAAGTATTTATCAATTTCAAGATCTATCTATATATCTATACTATACTACACTACATATAAAAGTATGAAGAGTTTAATGTTATTGACAATTTTTTGCTCCAAAAATACCCCCAATTAGATCCTTAAAATTATCATTTAAAGAAAGGGCACTAATAAAAAATTAAAGAAATGGAATCAAATTCAATTTAATTAAATAAATTAGAAATGTCAATAAGAAATAAATGTCTAACTCCATCAAAAATCATCCTAAACAAAAAACTAATATCCTAATACAAATTTAGCAATACTACAACAAATACTATCCAAAAAAAAAAAAAAAAAACGAGAATGTTGAAAAGAAAATTGTGTCTACTGAGTATCGAAATTCCTATACATGTGATAATCATCTTAAAGTATTTATCAATTTCAAGATCTATCTATATTTATACTATATCTATATCTATATTACATATAAAAGAACCAATTATCTTGTTGTTTTTGATAATTTTCATTCCTAAAATGCCTTTTGATTTAATACTTCAAGCATCATAAAATGAGGGCAATTTAGAGAATTAGGAAAAAATAACAATTAACTGCAAAATGAATTCAATTAACTACAAAATAAAAACTAATTAGATAATTCTCTAATTAGTGAACACAAACTAAGAAAATGAATAGTCACCTAAAAAAATGAAGATGAGATGTCAAAAAACTAACTAAGAAAATGAAAAATCATAAAAACTGAATAAGTCGTCAAAAAACTATTTCTTTTAAAGTAAAAACACCTCTTAATTCCTAAAACAAAATAACAATTAACTTAAAAAATGAATACAATTAACTGCAAAATGAAGGTTACTTAAATAATTCTCTAATTAATGAACACTAAGAAAATGAACAGTTATAAAAAAAAAAAGAAAAAAAGAAAGCAAACCGTCATAAAACCATTTCTTTCAAAGTAAAAACGACTCCTAAAATGCCTTTTGATTTAGTACTTCAAGCATCGAAAAATGAGGGGTATTTAGGGAATTTTGAAAAAGTAACAATTAACTGCAAAATGAATTCAATTAACTACAAAATGAAGACTAATTAAGTAATTCTCCAATTAATAAATACTAAAAAAATAAATACTCACCTAAAAAAAATGAGCCGTCAAAAAACTAACTATGAAAATGAACAGTCACTTAAACAATGAACTATCAAAAAACTATTTCTTTTAAAGCAAAAGCACCTATTATTTCCTAAAACAAAAATAACAGTTAACTTCAAAATGAATACAATTAACTGAAAATAAAGAGTAATTAAATAATTCTCTAATTGATGAACACTAAGAAAATGAACAGTCACCTAAAAAAAGAAAATGAACCATTAAAAAACCATTTCTTTTAAAGTGAAAATGACTCTTAGTAGTACCAATTAGCTTATTGTTATTGATATTTTTCATTCCTAAAATGCCTTTTGATTTAGTACTTCAAGCATTATAAAATGAGGAGTATATAGGAAATTTTGAAAAAGTAACAATTAACTGCAAAATGAAGACTAATTAAATAATTCTCTAATTAATGAATGCTAAGAAACTGAACAGTCACCTAAAAAATAAAAATGAGCCGTCAAAAAACTAACTAAGAAAATGAACAGTCACCTAAAAAAAGATGTCAAAAACTATTTCTTTTAAAATAAAAACTTATGCCTCTTAATTGCTAAACAAAATAAAATTAACTTCAAAATGGATAAAATTAACTTTTTTATAAAGACTAATTGAATAATTCTCTAATTCTAAACACAAAGAAAATGAACTTTCACTTAATTGTTTTCTTTTGTTATTAACATTTAAAGTAAAAGCACCTCTTAATTTATAAAGAAAAATAAGAATTAACTTCGAAAGGAATACAATTAACTGCAAAACGAAGACTAATTAAATAATTTTCTAATGAATGAACACGAAGAAAATGAAAAGTTACCCAAAAAAAAAAAAGAAAAGAAAACAAACTGTCAAAAAACTATTTCTTTCAAAGAAAAAATGACTCTTAAAATGCCTTTTGGTTTAGTACTTCAAGGGGTATTTAGGAAATTTTGATAAGGTAACAATTAACTGCAAAATGAATTCAATTAACTACAAAATGAAGACTAATTAAATAATTCTCTAATTAATAAATACTAATAAAATGAATAGTCAGCTAAAAAATAAGCCGTCCAAAAAACTAACTATCAAAATGAACAGCCATTTAAAAACTAAACTGTCAAAAAACTATTTCTTTTTATGGCTTAGCACCTATTATTTCCTAAAATAAAATAATGTGTTAACTTCAAAATGAATACAATTAATTGAAAAATAAAGAGGAAATAAATAATTATATAATTAATGAACACTAAGAAAATGAACAGTCACGTAAAAAAAGAAATGAACCGTCAAAAAACCATTACTTTCAAAGTAAAAATGGCTCTAAATAGTACCAACTAGCTTATTGTATTTGATAATTTTCATTCCTAAAATGCCATTTGATTTAATACTTCAAGCATCTTGAAAAAAGTAACAATTAACTACAAAATGAATACAGTTGACTACAAAATGAAGACTAATTAAATAATTCTGTAATTATTGAATGCTAAGAAACTAAACAGTCACCTAAAAAAATGAAAATTAACCGTCAAAATACTAACTAAGAAAATGAACAGTCACCTAAAAAAAGCTGTTAAAAAACTATGCTTCTTTAAAAATAAAAGTGCCTCTTAATTCCTAAAAGAAAATAAAAATTAACTTCAAAATGTATACAATTAACTGCAAAATGAAGACTAATTAAATAATTCTCTAATTAATGAATACTAAGAAAATGAACAGTCACCTAAAAAAAATGAACCGTCCAAAAACCATTTCTTTTAAAGTATAAGAAATAATTTCTAACTCCATCAAAAATCATCCTAAACAAAAAACTAATATCCAAATAAAATTTTAGGAATACTCCAACAAATACTATCCAAAAAAATGAGAATATCGAAAAGAAAATTGTGTCTACTGTGTATCGAAATTCCTATACATGTGAAAACCATCTTAAAAGTATTTATCAATTTCGAGATCTATATATATCTATCCATATCTATATCTATACTACACTATATATAAAAGTATGAAGAGTTTACTATTTTTGAGATTTTTTTGTTCCAAAAATAACCCCAATTAGATACTTTGCAATCATTTAAAGAAGGGGCATTACTCAATAAAAAATTAAAGAAATGGCATTAAATTCAATTTAATTAAATAAATTAGAAAAGTCAATTAGAAATTAATGTCTAACTCTGTCAAAAATCATCGTAAACAAAAATCCTAATAAAATTTTAGAAATACTTAAACTAATGCTATCAAAAAAACAATGAGAATATCTAAAAGAAAATTGTGTCTACTGAGTATTGAATTTTCTATATATGTGACAATCATCTTAAAAGTATTTATCAATTTCAAGATTTATCTATATCTATACTACATATAAAAGTACCAACTAACTTATTGTTTTTGATATTTTTCATTCCTAAAATGCCTTTTGATTTAGTGCTTCAAGCATCATAAAATGAGGGGTATTTAGAGAATTTTGAAAAAATAACAATTAACTGGAACATGGATTCAATTAACTACACAATGAAGACTAATTAGATAATTCTCTAATTAATGAACACTAAGAAAATGAACAGTCATCTAAAAAAATAAAAATGAGCCGTCAAAAAACACTAACCAAGGAAATGAACAATCATTGAAAAAAATAAGTCGTCAAAAAACTATTTCTTTTAAAGTAAAAGCGCCTCTTAATTCCTAAAATAAAATAACAATTAACTTCAAAATGAATACAATTGACTGCATAATGAAGACTAATTAAGTAATTCTCTAATTAATATATACTAATAAAATGAACAGTCACCTAAAAAAATAAGACATCAAAAAACTAACTAAGAAATTAACAGTCACTTAAAAAAAATGAACCGTCAAAAACAATTTCTTTTAAAGTAAAAAATGCCTATTAATTCTTTCAAACAAAATAAAAGTTAACTTCAAAATGAATATAATTAACTGAAAAATAAAGAGTAATTAAATATTTCTCTAATTAATGAACACTGAGAAAATGAATAGTCACCTAAAAAAAAAAGAAAACGAACTATCAGAAAATCATTTCTTTTAAAGTAAAAACGGCTCTTAATAGTACCAACTAGCTTGTTGTTTATGACATTTTAATTCCTAAAATAATATTACCTTTTGATTTAGTACTTAAAACATCATAAAATGAGAGGTATTTCGGGAATTTTGAAAAAAGTAACAATTAACTGCAAAATGAAAAAAATTAACTACAAAATGAAGGCTAGTTAAATCTTTCTTTTTATTGAGTATAAAGTGATTCTTACTTTAATATTTATGACTAAAAGTCTCATCCTTCTCTTTAAAACTTTCTCTCAATAAATTCATCACTTTCCTTCCTTCTTGGACGATTGGCCATGGAGGAAATAGATGGCTGAGGGGCAAGCTCGCTCTTTTGCGGATGTTCTAAAAAACAAGATGGAGTCGCAAGCACACTCCTTGGTCTTTCTTTTGAAGGAGTTGCAATTATTCAAGGGAGAACTAGCAATTTTTGTTTTTCTAAGAAAGAGGTTAAAAAGCTAGTTGCCCCTTTCTGTTTCACTTTGGTGAGCAATTTCCCAAGGGACAAACCAAATATGGAAACTGTGCATAAAAGTTTTCATACGATTGGCTTCAAGGGCAGTATTATTCGCAGTGGGTTTTCTTGATCATAAACACATTATAATCAGATTTTCTTTGGAAGAGGATTATTTGCATTGTTGGATTAAAAACACCTGGTTCATTAATGGGTTCCACATGAGAGTTCCATAGTTATTAAACCAGGCCCAGAGAGGAACTGTGGAGGAGATGGGTTAATGGGTTACTAATTCAACTAGTGAGTCGCTACAATATATTATTTTATTATTAATATATAATACACTGAAATTTTTAGATATATGAAATATATAAAAATATTGATCAAATATGTTGTTTCAACTTTTTAAATTAATTATAAATGAATTTGTAATAGTTTAGCAAAAGTTGTAATTAAATATAGTCGAGTAGTAATTAATTTGAAGTTTTTGAAAGTGTAATTATAATATGAACAAATATATTTTCATTATTCTTTAAAATGTGAGAACTTTGTTTGTCTCAATTTTTTAAAAATATATTTCATTGACAAAGTTTTAGTTGTGCAATGTTTCTTGGAATACTTTGTCGTTGTTAAAAAATATAATGACATTGTTTTGCTAATTTATGTTTTAAAATTTTGCATTGAAAAGTAAATATGTTTCTTAGTTGAATATATAATAATTTATAGTTTAAAAAAGAAGCTAACTTATTTAAAAGATGCAGTAGAAGAGTAATTTAAATATAATGAAGACAAAAGAAACACTATCCAAGGACGTGGCCCGGTGGAGAAACAAGGCACCTCTTTATTGGAACCTCTACACACCCCTTCCAGTAGCAAAGCATTTCCATTTTGTCCAACAACCTGTTGAACGCGGTTGAACCAGCCAGATATCTGATTTTTTTGATTCAACCTCCAGTTCTTTGAAAAGTCAACAAATGACTTCCTTATCCGGTTATTTCATCAACCCAACCCGGCTCAATGGCCAGTTCACCGAGTTAACTGGTTGAGCCACTGGGTTGGGCCGGGCCGGGCCGGGCTTTATAACTATGGAGAGTTCTCAAATGTCACTCCCTCTACACGCCAGACACATCGAGCCTTTAGTAGTTCCGATTTGGATCACGTTTGAAGGTCTCCCAGCGTTTTCTTCACTAAACATGCAGTCTTTAGTTTGGTTCAAGTTGTGGGAACTCCGTTCAAACTAGATTTGGCCACAGAAAACTTCACACGCCTAAACACAACAAAGGTTTGCATGGAGATTTATCTTTTGGCAACTCTCCCAACTAGAGTATGGTTCGGAATGGATGATAGTGGAAAGTGGCAAAAAATCACCTATGAGAACATCCCATCCTACTGCACAAAGTGCCATAAAATAGGTCATCATGTGACCGATTGCAAAGTGGGGATTGTTAAACCCTCCAAAAACTTTGAATTATTTCCTCCAAAAGGTAAAACTCCTACACAACCACTCAACAAGCCATCTTCTTGCTGGAAACCAATTCAAAATCAAGAAGCCGGGACTTCAGGTGGTCCAAAGGAAATTCTAGATGAGTCGATGCAAATTTTAAATGCTACTTCAAAAAACTCTAAAACTAGTGTTTCCAAACCCTTCTCTAATAATAAGGTAAGCTTTTAAGCCTTTCTTTACTAGAAAGTAAAGAAAGCGCAGTGCACTGTAATTGTGAAAAGATTGGAAGATTTAGCCAAAGAAGGTAATAGCCCTATAGATTTGTTCCCATGGTTCGCTCCTTCCCAGTAAACGCGTGTTGAACCCCAATTATGTTAATCATATTTTGATGATGACCAAATAACACTAATGCTTTGAAAATAAGTGTGTAGAAAAATAGAGAGGCTCGGACACAAATGATCATCCGAACAAAACAACCAGAAATCTCCACGGATGCAAATGACTATCCGAAAGACAGAGGTTCGGACGATGGTAATTGTCTGACACAAAGAACTTGAAGCAGTCTCGGACGAAGAACAGCATCTGATCATTTTTCCAGAAGACATTGCTTCGATCGGACGCAAGTTTGAATGCATCCTTGGACGTCTGAACAAATACCCTCAGAGAACGGACGCAGAGGTTAGCAGCGGCAGGTTTCCGAAATGTCCAACGGCTAGTTCGTTCGGACGCACACCCACTGCACCGGCCATCCAAAAGGTCCAATGGCTAGTTTTCCAGTAAACAGAAAATAGCCGTTGGAAAGTTGTTGGAAGCAGATTTTGGGCAACTATAAATACCCCTAAGCCTGAATTAAATAAAAAGAGACTTCTACATTGATTACAAGTAATTCTTGAGCTATTTGGGAGAAATAGTTAGTACAAGTGTTATAATAGTGTCGGTAGTTTTGTGAAAAGAGCTTAGAAGTGCAAAAGTTCTTCAAGTGTAAGAGTGGAGAGATAACAATTGTAACAAAGGGAGGTTGTGAGTGTAAAACTCTTGACTCAGCTAAAGGAAATTAGTTTGAGTAAGAGTGATCCTCACTTGTGTACAAGAGGTTATTGTCTCACCTATTTTGAAGAGACTTTTAGTGGCTGAACTTCAAGTTGAGAACTTGGTAGTTGCCTTGAGAGAAGCTCTTTGTGAGTGTACTCCAAGCTTGAGTCAAGATGGAAGCTTGGGAGTTTGGTTTGCATTTCTTAATCTTAATCTTTTTATTGGTTCTTTGTGATTCAATTGTTGAATCTCTACTTGTGATTATTTGTGCTTAAGTGTTCATTTGTTGCATAAAGTTTGAATTTCCATAAAGCACATTATAAGGTTTGTTTTTAGAAACAACCTAATTCACCCCCCTCTTAGGTTGCTTTTTGGGCCAACAACGCGGCGTCTTCAAATTCTGGTCGTTTTTATGCGAGAAAGAGGGACCGCCCTTTAAGCCTAAGTTTTCCTCAATGACCGATAGCATACAAGTACCATGACAGAAAGGTGAAAAGAACACTATTTAGGGAGTGCAATAGAGAACCTGAGATTCGATGCTAACAATCATTTGAAGAGTGGACGGTAGATAATCGAGTGGAAAACTTGGGGATAAAAGCTCCCACAATTGGAAATATGGCAGTAGAATACCTTTCGGTGGTTGAGCCACCATTTTCCAAAGTGGTGGAGGTTGTTAGTGAAGTGTTCCACAAAAGAAGGACATTCAAAATTCAAATGGCAAGGAAGTTGGGATGGAAAATTTAAACATGATTGAGATATGTCAAGACCTAACTACCTCAAAAGTTGTTGATTTGACCGTTTCAAAAGAGGATCCAAAACCTCCAAATCTGGTCATAGATTTGCCTATTCAAAATTCAAAAGATGATCTAGACATTGCTTTCTCTCCTGCCCGAATAGTGGAGTAACTCCCATGCTATTTTTCAAACAACAAATCTCCTTGTCCTAACACACCATCCTCTTTGCGTGAGTTGGAAGAAATTATGCACAATTCGAAGGGTAAGTCCATTACTACGAGAGCAGCTTTGAACGAGTCAAAGAAGGCACAAGGTAAACCTTCAAATGAACATGAGCTGACCAGCAAACCAAAAAGAAATCCCACCCCCACAAACCAGCCAAGTAAGAACCAAAGTCGAAACATGAAAGACCTCACAACCACGGGAAAGCCTACATTCAAGGAAATTATACTAGGGCTTTTACGTGCAACAATGAACATTAAAGCAAATTCTCGGGCAACAAGGAAACCAACTTTATATCCAATCTGCTTTCTCTCCAACAACCAAAGTTTAAATCAATTGATGATTCCATCATACCCAATGACAAGGTGTTGGCAAAACAAACTTGCTACCTTTTAGATAATGAATTTCCTAATGGGCGGGAAATGCACCCAATCCAAGAATTGGATATTCTCGCCCCAAAAAGGTAAAGAAGATGTAAGAGGACATATAATATGCTAAGAGCAATGCGTACCAGGATGACCTCCAAACCCCTTTCTCTAATTTAGTTCTAATATGTAAGAGACAAATTCATAGAATTACAGGATGTTAGTATTCCAAATCGCTGATTTAGCTTTGAAATGTAAGAGGCCATCTCATAAAATTAGTCGAAATTAGTATCCTAGATCTTACAAGATGCTAGAATTCAAAGGGTATGTCTTTGAATTCATTCTCTTATTGCTAGAGAGCTAGGCTTCATGTTATAAATGCCTCTATGTACATTTTCTTTTTTAATAATAATAAAAAGGGACTACCCCCAGCTAGTAGGTGGTTGCTCAAAAAAAATTCTCTAATTAATAATGCTAAGAAACTGAACAGTCACCTAAAAAAAAAATGAGTCATCAAAAAACAAACTAAGCAATGAACAGTCACCTAAAAGAAAAGAAAATGAGCCGTCAAAAAATCATTTCTTTTAAAGTAAAAATGGTTCTTAATTCCTAAAACAAAATAACAATTAACTTCAAAATGAATACAATTAACTGTAAAATGAATATAAATTAAATAATTCTCTAATTACTAAACACTAAGAAAATGAACAATCGCCTCAAAAAAAAAGAAAATGAGCCATCAAAAAATCATTTCTTTTAAAGTAAAAATGGTTCTTAATTCCTAAAACAAAATAACAATTAACTTCAAAATGAATACAATTAACTGTAAAATGAATATAAATTAAATAATTCTCTAATAACTAAACACTAAGAAAATGAACAATCGCCTCTAAAAAAGAAAATGAACCGTCAAAAAACTAAACTAAGAAAATGAATAATCACCTAAAAAACTGTCAAAAAACTATTTCTTTTAAAGTTGAAGCACCTTTCAGTTTCTAAAACAAAATAAGAATTAACTTCAAAATGAATACAATTAATTGCAAAATGAAGACTAATTAAATAATTCTCTAATTAATGAACATTAAGAAAATGAACAGTTACCCAAAAAAAAGAAAACAAACAGCCAAAAAACCATTTCTTTCAAAGTAAAATTGACTCTTGAAATGCCTTTTGATTTAGTACTTCAAGCATTATAAAATAAGGGGTATTTAATTTTGAAAAAGTAACAATTAACTGCAAAATGAATTGAATTAACTACAAAATGAAGACTAATTAAGTAATTCTCTATTAATAAATACTAATAAAATGCATAGTCACCTAAAAAATGCAGAAGCTCTTCTTTTAAACTAACTACGAAAATGAACTTTCACTTAAAAAATGAACTGTCAAAAAACTATTTCTTTTAAGTTAATAAAAGCACCAATTATTTCCTAAGACAAAATAACAGCTAACTTCAAGATGAATACCATTAATTGAAAAATAAAGAGTAATTAAATAATTCTCTTATCAATGAACACTAAGAAAAAAAAACAGTCACCTAAAAAAAAGTGAACCATCGAAAAACAATTTCTTTTAAGTAAAAATGGCTCTTAATAGCACCAACTAGCTTATTGTTTTTGATACTTTTTATGCCTAAAATACCTTTTTATTTAGTACTTCAAGCATCATAAAATGAAACTTATTTAAGAAATTTTGAAAAAAGTAACAATTAACTGCAAAATCAATACTAATTAAATAATTCTCTAATTAATGAATGCTAAGAAACTGAACAGTTAGCTAAAAAAATGAAAATGAGCCATCAAAAAACTAATTAAAAAATAAATAGTCACCTAAAAAAAGCTGTACAAAAACTATTTCTTTTAAAATAAAAGTGCCTCTTAATTCCTAAAACAAAATGAAAATTAACTTCAAAATGAATGCATAAAATTAACTACAAAATGAAAACTAATTCAATAATTCTCTAATTAATGAACATTAAGAAAATAAACAATCACCCAAAAAAAAAGAAAATGAACCATCCAAAAACTATTTCTTTTAAAATAAAAACAACTCTTAATTCCTAAAACAAATTAACAATTAACTTCAAAATGAATACAATTAACTACAAATGAATACTATTTAAATAATTCTCTAATTAAAGAACACTAAGAAAATGAACAATTGCCTGAAAAAAAATAAAAAAGAAAAATAAAATGAACTACCAAAAAACTACTTATTTCTTTTAAAGTAAAAACGCCCCTTAATTTCTAAAACAAAATAACAATTAACTGCACAACACTAAGAAATTGAACAGTCACTTAGAAAAAGGAAATGAACTGTCAACAACCAATTTCTTTTAAAGTAAAAATGCCCATTAGTTCAGTACTCCAAATATCACAAAATGAGGGGTATTTAGGGAATTTTGAAAATTTAATAATTAAGTGAAAAATGATAATGAACTCTAATAAAATCATTCTCTAATTAATGAATACTAATTCCTAACTACATCTAGAGAATGAGATTATTATTTTTGACATATTGAAATCATAAAATACTCTTTAATTTAGTTTTTCAAGCATGTCAAAAAAAAGTGTAATTAGGAAACTTTGAAAAGTTAACAATTAAATGGGAAATGAGTACTAATTAAATAATTTTCTAATTAATGAACACTAAGAAAATGAATAGTTAAAGAACTATTTCTTTTAAAGCAAAAATGACCTTCCATCATTCTCTAAATTTATGAATACTAACTTCTTCCTTATATTGCAATATTGAAATTGGATACAAGTAAATTTCTACATTACATAATGACAGTGTATACTAATATAAACCACCGCTATATATCATAACAACCATAAAACTTGAGAATGAGGATAATATCCATCCACCACAAAATTATAGAGAGCTCATCATTGTTTTTGCTAAAAAATTACTTTTACGTCTGCCTTATAAGTAACCTACCATGAGATTGAAACTAATAAATTGTTTACCCAATTTCACGATTTACAATATATCACAAGTCACAATGGTGAAGGAAGATCAAACCTACATATAATGTTCCTTTTATTGCAACATTTCAATTATTTTATTTTAAATTACAAATTCACTACCAATGCTTAAGACTAAATTTATCTTTCCCTATATTTCAAATCAAGTTAGTAACCTCATTATCAACATCAAGAAATTTTGTTTTAGGAATTATTCTTTAATCTCTAATATAATTCTACAAATTTGGCCCAACTTTTATAACTATTACGATCATACGTATATTTCTGGAAAAGACAAATATTACTTAAATGCAATAATAATAAATTTGAAAGCTATTACTACCTCCGTCTTATTTATTTTGTCATAATTTGATTTTTAAGATTAATGCATCAAGTTTTCAAAGCTCGAGTTTGTATAGATTTTTATATGTTTATAATTTTTCATGAATATAAAGTTTGTTAAACACTAAAATTTACACAGAGAAATAAAATATATATAATTTAAATAATTTTTAATGTACCCTTATCAATCACGTACAGAGCGCGTGTGCAATTTCTAGTTAGTATAAAAGAAACAAAACTCAAAGTGCCTTGTTGACTGAAATAGGGCAGTTAATACATGAAAGATTATAATCAGAAAAGAATGCTAAAGGATTCTCCTTTTCATATTCATATTCCTCCTTGTATTAGGTTACTGCCTAGGTATCAAATTTCATTGGCATAACATAATATGAATAATAAGATGGGGAAAAAGGTTTGTTGAGAGAAAGGTGAAAGTGAAAGTAAACATTTGCAATTTGGAAGAACTTGTCCAAAAAATAGGATCCATTGTGATCTAAAAGTTATAGCAATGCCTGAGGTCTCTGTGAAGAACATTTCTCTCATGCAGACTGGAGCCAAGTGCAATAAATTAAGCGTAGAACTACCGAAGTTTCGTTTCTCATCGAAAATGCATTATGTCTGTTAACAGCCTAAAAAATTTCACCCAATACAGTCTTGAAAAAGATAGGACGAGAGATGTGTATGCTTTATTTGCAGGAGCACTCTTTCCTAGAATCTACATATAATTTATAAGAAAATCAAAGATATCGACCATTATGTGGAGAAAGTACAAGTAATATTACAGTTTCTACATGACATTGTCATGCTATTATGCATTATGAGATAATTGAAAATTTCACAACTTCCTACTAGTGTCTTTACATTTATAGAGTACAAACTTCTCCATGGAGAGTTTACACACTAAACAAAATACAGGCGCTTTTAACAATCCTTCATCGAATTCAAGAATTTCATTGTTATTGCAAGGTCCAATGGAAAGGGGAGGTTCAAGGGCACTTTTAATGACACCTACTAACCCCAGAGTTCCCACATTTTCAGCCCAGACAGGAAAAAGATCAAAGCATTCTGTAACTTTCTTTCCTTGAAGCTTTACTAGGCCTGGCAAAGATTCTGTGCCAATAAGCACCTAACCATCATCATTGTTAGTCAACCTCCAGAATTCCTATTATCTCTTTCAAAATACCATCAGAAATGGGGGAATTTTCTAGGCAAGTAACTGAATATTTTATACTCTCCGACAGTAACCAAAAAAATGAATCTTTGTGAATGTGAGAGAGGCACTTAAGTTTTCTTGTTCAATGATATGTAGAAATGCTTTGTAATTTTTCACTTGGACTTCTCCAGCCTACGTAAATCATTACCAGCTGAAGTTCTGTGTTTTTAATTCCTTGATTTTGGCACTTAAACTTTTAATCCAGTCTATGTTGTCACTTCCAAAAATGCTCAGGTTTTTGCCTTCTTCAATTTGCTATGAGAAAGTAATATGAGCTGAAGCATACAAAGTAAGTTTTTTTTCATGGAACATAAAATGTCTTCAAAAATTAAGTGTTGTCTGTGAGTAAGAATTCTCACCCATTTGGTTAGTAAAGGGTCAACACCATTGACAATAAGTTGTAGAGTCCATGTCCCCTTTTCCCAGAGCTCTTTTTGCTCTCAAAGTTGAAAATGGAAATGCTTTGGCTCCCAAGATCCATATCATGTCCATTGCATTTGAATTTGTGATCATGCTTTTAGTATCCAATACAACCATCATAGTATCCTCTTTGAAGTTCCATTCTTGTTTGATGAAGTTGATAACTGCTAAATTGGGTAACCATGGTTGCCTAAATGACCAAAAAGGCAAAGAATTTGACAGAAAATGGAAACTGATGTTATCTGCTTCAGTCCAAGCATGTGACGATAAGATTGGAATCCATAAAATTACATAGCTCTGTCCAATTTTCTTCTGGTAGGGATGATCATATGTCTGCTGCACCAGCAAGAAGATTTTCTCTATGGGAAGGAGTCCTGGCTTTGAAACTAGGTTTACAACCACCTTGTTTCTCAGTTCAGAGATGCTATGCTGTTGAATAGGAGATCAATAGTAGTTAGATAGGGCTCTCTGCGGTCCAGAGTTCAATATTTCCAGCTGGAATAGGAAATCACTAAGTCTTCACCATTTTTTGATGAACAACATCGGTTTCATCCGTATTGCCTGACAAAGATTTGGCAGCCAAAATTGCCAAGATTTTTAACAACAAATATTTTGATGAATTATGAGTCTAAGAGAACACTAAATTAAGATTCAAGAATGAACTACTACAAATATTTATTATTGAGAATATGTCATAGTATTACAACAGAAAGCAGTAGTTCCATCATCATAGGAGACACAAATGCCACGGAAACCAGAGTACAACAACCTCATTATTCTTTTGCATAGAAATAGCATATAATTCTTCTATATTATGGTAGTTGTTTAATTACTTTGGAGAGAACCAAGAAAAATCCAGCTGAATTTACTCACGGCAACGGTACAGGGTGGACCTCTAGGACGGTCACATTCAAAACAAACAACCTTCTCAGGGTTTTGCCCTGAAGTTCCAGTCAATATCAGCTGATTATAATGATAAGGCCTATGAAATTCACGAAACTGCTCATTCAGTGCAATCAAAAATTATCCATCAGGATAAACAACTTTGTCCTTCCAACGATCATATTCGCTCAGACATTGGAAAGCTATGTCACCCTTTCCTTTAGCCATCTCATGTGAGCCTCTGGAGAAACATGCCCATCCCGGACCACTTCCATTGAAGCTCAGCATCGTGGCGATCTCTTGCATTATGGGATCGTTTTCGACGGTCATGCCGTGTTGGATTTTGGAATGCCACATGCTCTCTAGTCGAACCCAAAAAAACCAGATTAATGTGAGGTTTGGTAGAGTGTGGCTGAGATTCTCAACTTCGATTATGTACTTGTTTTTTCGAACTATTTCCTTTGGGTTGCTGTTTCCTACGTACAGCATCTCCAATGGGATTCTTGCAGCAATTGCAACGGCCCTTGTGGTGGTTGTGAATTTCCTGATCCACTGTATGTCCTCTCCACCATACAGGCATATGTACCTGTTTTCAATTACCTGTGTAACAAAAAGAGGTTGGATTAGTACCATTTATATGGTTCAAATTAAATAACTGTTAGTGTATGCCCTAAAGCCAATTAATTTTAGGGATAAATTACACTTTTATATTTATGTATATTTTGTAATATGGCATTTAACGAATAAAATATTTATATGTAAAATCATAAGGAGTTATGATGTAATTATATTTTATTCGTATATATCCCTAATCGTAGTGTATGACACTAGTATATTAGCACATAAGAGTATGTGGATGCTTATTAAGAATAAGTGCATCGGAAGTCATAAGAGTATTCCACACGGATTATTATTTAAATGCCAGGTGGATTAATCTCTTTGTGATAGTAGTGTAATGGTCCTTTGACTTGAGGTCATAAGTTTATCTTGACTGTGGATTATTATTCTTTGGCTCTATTAGTCGTTACTCTTAATGAGTCGCACATACTGTAGAGTTCGGGTATAATATGAATCATGAGAAGATAAGATATGACCAATAGAGGATTCACCACTCCTTATAATAGGAGAGTATATCCCAAGATGGCCACTTCTTGAAATACGATTCGAAATCTTTAAAGTGGAAATAGATTTAAGAGTGTCTTAAATTCTATTTCAAGTGATTTTTTTGGTCAAACCAAAATATTTATTCACTGATAGTGAAATTTACATCATTACATCCGTATTCTTGAATTAATCGGGATATAGGTTGGTGAAAGGATATTAATTACGGAGAACTAGTTACGGATGGGCATGTCTGAACCACTTGACATATCTCAACACTTGGGTGGTCATGATGCTTTGCTAGAAGCCAATCTTGATCTATAGGTGTAAATTAATTAATTGGAGAATTAATGATAAATTAAAGGTGTTTAATTTATCTAATCCTAATTAATTTAGGATTATAATTTATACTTATTACCAACGTGATTGGGAACCTAAAGGGTCACACACTTGAGGATAATTAATTCAGGATTAAAATGATTTGATAAGTATGAGATACTTATGGATTAATTTATGAGATAAATTAACTTTTGGGTTTAATTATAATAAGTTACGTTAACTATTAGGAGTTAATATGTAAGACATATTAAGAGTTCTAATGGTTTTATAATTATTGATATATCCATGACCCAAACTGATTAGAATTTATAATTCCCTAAACCCAATATGATTGGGATTCTATATTATTATTATATATATATATATATATGATATATTATAATATATAAGAAGAAGGAGTAGTAGTACTACTTACGCCTAATACACAAAAAGGACAAGTACTACTTTCGGCTATAAGGAAAAGAAAGATCAAATTCCATAACGAATTTTATTTATAAAATATTGGAGAAATTTAAAAAAAAAAAAAAAAAAGAGGTGGGACCCGTGAATTTGATTCACGGGTCATGCAATTAAGATGACATCATCTTGAATTCAAGATGACATCATGTTGAATTGAAGGACCCGTGAATTTGATTCACGGGTATTCAAGTCAAGGAAATTGCTTTAGTCACTTTTAGTGACACTTATGGATTTTGTCGCTAAAAGTATTTAATAAGTTAAATTACTTTTAGCGACAGTTATTTAATATTTTCATACAAAAGGTTTTTCTAAATTTTGATTTTTGAAATCACCAATTAATTTTTGACAATTGTTGTTTAAAATTAATTGACAAGATTTAGAAACTTGATTCTTTGTTTTAATTTGATTAAAATTTAGAAAGTATAAAAACTTTGAAAATATTTATTTAATTCTAATGAGATTAGAATTAGGTAATTTGTTTAAATATTAGAAATTTATTATTTTTCAATGAGATTGGAATTTAATAAATGTTCAAAAATTGTTTAGAAATTGTTTCTAATATAATTTTTAAAATTCTATTATTTAAAGGATTATTTTCTAATGTGATTAGAAATAATAATTTTTCTCCATTAAATATTTTTATAAATAATTCAAAATTGATAATTTCAATTAGATTGAAATTATGAAATATAGTGATTCATGATTAGATACTAAATACGGATTTATGCTTTTATTTAATTATTGAATTATTTAATTGCATGATGGATGATTATGGACTTAAGACCAATTTGATTGTGTTTTATACAATCTTCCGATACATTAGCTTGATCTAATAAATTCCATCATAACTCTTATGTCTACTCTTATACATATTTTTCGAATCCACATACACATCTAATATTGTGAACTTAAGGGCAAAACCCTCGAATGTAACTCGAGATTTCTTAACCAATCATGTATTGTACATAGATGTAGGTTAGGGATAGGATTGAATATTCAAAATGTTTAGATAGAATTACATTTGTAATGTACAAGATGATAGAGACGGCGGAAAAGTGCAACCTAGAAGGAAATTTTCAAGAGTTGAAGATTACCCTTAGAATTTGACCACCTAGTTTCCTTTGTGACTCAAGGAAACTAGTTTAGTAAAAGTTCATAATCATCCATGGTTTTATGCATGTTTATTTATTATATGTTGATATGATAATATTGCATGCAATTTGATGAGACCTAATAAAATAAATAAAAGAAAATCCCTCAAATTAATATTAAGTCAATAAATAAGTTGCCTTCCGTTATTATAGCAACAAACGAGAGTTCTTCTTAGATTTAACTTGTTGGGCTAATCCAAGGTTACTCTACGTTGGACATGTTTGAGCTATGAGATGAGATGTTCTGAATAATGGGTATGAAACTTAACGGAGGCATATAATTTGTTGGGTAAACTCAAGGTTATATGTTTTTGAGGCAAAGGTTAGGAGTCACATATGATGTGTTATCAAAGAGTTGATACCTAACTATCTAGGAATTACAAAGAGTTGTAATTGGTAAGAGTTACCTACCTTTCGAAATTATTTTTGGTTTGTTGGGTAAACCCAAGATCAAAATAATTAGATGGGATCCTAGCCCACTAGGGGTTAGTTAATAGCTCCCGAATCAATATTAACTCCTAAATTTGTCTAATTCTCCAGCAAAACCAAATTAAAATTAAGTCCATATTCTTATACACATCTAGATATGCATAAGAGACAAATACTTATACTATCTTTATTTATGTGTTGTAGAATATGAGTAATAACGACAATTTACGTCCCATTTTATATGATAACAAACTCACTGGGCCAAATTTTTGGTGGCATCGTAACTTGTGAATTGTTCTCAAGCACGAGAAAAGTGGTTATGTTCTTGCTTATAGCCTATTAAAAAGGAAAGGAAACAAGTGATGGTTGTTGATTCTTCTAATAGTAGAAGAAAAAGAAATCCAAGATTGG
The DNA here is from genome assembly GCA_025175665.1 of Cinchona pubescens. NCBI lineage: Eukaryota > Viridiplantae > Streptophyta > Magnoliopsida > Gentianales > Rubiaceae > Cinchona > Cinchona pubescens. The sequence continues at coordinate 2,397,393 of JANKKI010000141.1, forward strand.
TTTTGTGAAAGCCAAGTTTGGGTTAAAACCGACACATGTGATCAAGAAGGATAAAGCCAAGGGTAATTGTTACTATTGTTGGAAACGAAGGGCACTGAAAAGGATCTGTAAGGCTTATATTGATAATGAAACAATCTTTCCTTTGGCATCGTAGATTTCGTCATATAAATGAGAAACGCATTTCCAAATTACATAACAATGGTTATTTGGGATCATTTGATTATGAATCATATGATATATGTGAATCTTGTTTACTTGATAAAATGACCTAATCATCTTTTACTGGAAAAGATGATAGATCTAGTGAATTGTTGGGGCTAATACATACTGATGTTTGTGGTCCTATGTCAATTCATGCTAGAGGAGGTTTTTCATACTTCATTACTTTTACGGATAATCACTCTAGATATGGTTATGTATACTTATTGAAGTATAAGTCAAAAATTAATTGGTGATTTCAAAGAATCAAAATTTAGAGGCATTTAAATGGGAATACTTGAACTAAGAGTTTCAAGATTATCTTAAGGAGAATGGGATTCTACCTCAATGGACTCCTCCTTATACACCACAGCTAAATGGTGTATCTGAGAGACGTAATCGAACTCTATTAGATATGGTTCGATCAATGATGAGTTTTTGCAGACCTCCCAAAATCGTTTTGGGGCTATGCTCTTAATATTGCCTCCCATTTACTAAATCATGTTCCATCAAAAGTTGTTGATTCCACTCCGTATGAGATATGGTTTGGAAAGAAACCTAAACTTTCATATTTGAAGGTTTGGGGTTGCCCTACTTATGAGAAGAGGGTAGAATCTGATAAAATTGAACCTAAGTCAGATAAATGCCTATTTGTGGGGTATCCAAAGGAGACGTTTGGATATTATTTCTATAATCCCATTGAGCAAAAGGTGTTTGTCTCAAAACATGCCGTCTTTCTAGAAGTAAAGAGTTTATTCTTGAAAGGGCAAGTGGGAGCAAAATAGATCTTGAAGAAGTTCAAGAAACACAATATGGTATTGATCAACAAATGGAACAAGAGCTTCAATCACATGATGATGTAATTGAGGATGAAGCTATTGATACACAAACTCTTCGTAGGACTACTAGGATACGTCGTGCTCCAAAGAAATTTGAGTTTCTTGTAAGTGGACACAATGATGTATTAATCATTAAGAATGATGAACTTATATCTTACGAAGAGGTTTATCATATACACCTCTTCCTAATCATAGAAGCCATTAAAATTTGAAATGGATTACATGTATCAATAAGGTATGGACCTTAGTCGATCCACCTGAAGGGATTAAACCCATAGGGTGCAAGTGGGTCTTTAAGAGGAAGACTGACATCTTGCACTGCAATGTGATTACCTAAAATACACGATTGGTCTAAAAGTTTATACACAAAGACAAGGAGTTGACTTTGATGAAACTTTTTCACCAGTTGCTATACAATGCTGAAATCTATTCGAATTTTATTTGCGATAGCTGCATATTATGATTATGAGATTTGGCAAATGGATGTAAAAACTGCTTTCCTTAATGGAAATTTGCAGGAAGAGGTGTATATGACACAACCTGAAGGGTTTACATCCACAGATCCTAACAAAGTGTGCAAGTTACAAAGGTCTATTTATAGACTAAAGCAAGCTTCTAGGAGTTGGAACATCCGTTTTGATGAGATAATCAAAGTGTTTGATTTTATCAAAAATGAGGATGAACCATGTGTATACAAGAAGGTGAGTGGGAGCGCCATTATTTTCTTGATACTTTATGTGGATGACATATTGTTGATAGGAAATGACATACCTATGGTTCAAAGTGTAAAGGTATGGTTGTCCAGAAATTTTTCTATGAAAGATTTAGGAGAGGCAACCTATATTCTAGGAATGAGGATCTATAGAGATAGATCTAAGAGGTTGCTTGGTCTTACTTAATCAACGTACATAGATAGGCTAGATGCTAAAGAGGTTTAGCATGGATCAATCAAAGAAGGGTTACTTACCAATGTCTCATGGTGTGTGCCTTTCTAAAGACATATGTCCTAGGACAGATGTCGAAAGAGATAGCATGAATAGGATCCCATATGCTTCGGCTATAGGTTCTATAACGTATGCTATGCTATGTACAAGACCCGATGTCTTCTATGCTCTAAGTGTTACGAGCAAGTTTCAATCTAAGCCAGGGAGTGGTCATTGGATGACAGTCAAGAATATTCTTAAGTACTTAAGAAGGACTAAAGATATATTCTTGATCTATGGTGGGCAAAATTTGACAGTTTATGGATATACAGATGCTAGCTTTCGATCTGACAAAGATGATAGCAAGTCACAATTTGGATATGTATTTACTCTTAATGGTGGTGCGATAAGTTGGAAAAGTTCCAAAAGGACACTTATCTGATCTTTACCATCATTTCTATCAATGGTGAGATCTAAACATGTATTACGGCGCTATCATTTGATTAGAGAGATCATTGATAGAAAAATGAAGTAAAGATAGAGAAGATCCCCACGGATGATAACATTGCTGATCCGTTCACTAAAGCCTTGTCCCAGAAGAAACATGAGAGTCATGTTAACTCATTCGGTCTTAAGCACTTGAATGATTGGCTTTAGTGCAAGTGGGAGTTTGTTAGTGTATGCCCTAAAGCCAATTAATTTTAGGGATAAATTACACTTTTATATTTATGTATATTTTGTAATATGGCATTTAACGAATAAAATATTTATATGTAAAATCATAAGGAGTTATGATGTAATTATATTTTATTCGTGTATATCCCTAATCGTAGTGTATGACACTAGTATATTAGCACATAAGCAGTATGTGGATGCTTATTAAGAATAAGTGCATCGGATTGACCCGCTAAGAGTATTCCACACGGATTATTATTTAAATGCCAGTGGATTAATCTCTTTGTGATAGTAGTGTAATGGTCCTTTGACTTGAGGTCATAAGTTTATCTTGACTGTGGATTATTATTCTTTGGCTCTATTAGTCGTTACTCTTAATGAGTCGCACATACTGTAGAGTTCGGGTATAATATGAATCATGAGAAGATATGATATGACCAACCAGAGGATATTACCACTCCTTATAATAGGAGAGTATTATCCCAGTATGGCCATTTCTTGAAATACGATTCGGAAATCTTTGCGCAAAGTGGAAATAGATTTAAGAGTGTCTTAAATTCTATTTCAAGTGAGTTGTATTTTGGAAAGAAGTAAAATTTGATTAATTCGATAAGAGTTGGCATTACATCTGTCTCTTGAATTAATCGGGATATAGGTTGGTGAAAGGATATTAATTACAGGAGAACTAGTTCCTATTAACGGATGGGTGATGTCGAACCACTTGACATATCTCAACACTTGGGTGGTCATGATGCTTTGCTAGAAGCCAATCTTGATCTATAGGTGTAAATTAATTAATTGGAGAATTAATGATAAATTAAAGGTGTTTAATTTATCTAATCCTAATTAATTTAAGATTATAATTTATACTTATTACCAACGTGATTGGGAACCTAAAGGGTCACACACTTGAGGATAATTAATTCAGGATTAAAATGATTTGATAAGTATGAGATACTTATGGATTAATTTATGAGATAAATTAACTTTTGGGTTTAATTATAATAAGTTATAACTATTAGGAGTTAATATGTAAGACATATTAAGAGTCCTAATGGTTTTATAATTATTGATATATCCATGACCCAAACTGATTAGAATTTATAATTCCCTAAACCCAATATGATTGGGATTCTATATTATTATATATATATATATATATATATGATATATTATAATATATAAGAAGAAGGAGTAGTATCCGTGGTTTGGGTCAATCAATCATAATATGAAGATACTCCTAATATAATTATCTGTGTGGATACCATTAGAGGCCGGACACCTGTCTCTTTGTGGATCGACGTGTATAAGACACATTGGAGATTTTACTGCAATTTTAAGGTATGATCTCTATACAAAGAAAAGTACTACGTATGAATTAATCAAGGTGATCCGTGATAGGAAAGTAAAAATTTTAAATTCCGCTGCGTCATATCTGATTTACTTTCTTACACAAACACTCGGGCCGAATCATATCTGGAATGGCCCTTCCGATATTGATGCGCCTTTTCATTAGTGTATGAACTAAAATTGCCTATAAAGTTTATTTTTTCTGTTAATTCTTTAAATCTTATACAAATAGAACTACAAGCAACATTTGTAATTTTCATTTTTTTTATGATTTTAGAAAATTTATCGTACGACACGGTTCCGATACTATTGCGATCAATATTGATCAGTCCGAACATGCTGGCCAATTTCTTTTGTGTTTCTCTACATAAAATTGTTGATTGATTAGTTAATTAAAAACAGATTAGGAAGATGTTCATACCCAAAGGAAGAGGTTTTGATCAATGGAATTGGCTAATAGTTCGATCCTCCAACCTTCTTCCCTCCAAAGTGCTTCTTCTTTAGCCTTGGTGAAAGGGAAAGCTAAGCTACCCCAAATCCACATCATAAGTAGAGCATTGCGGTTTAATTCTTTGCCCTGTGGATCCAAGACTACTAGCTGAGGTTTCTTGTTAAAGCCCAAAATTTCCTTGATGAATCTGATGACCGCAGGACCAATCATCATAGGGTCAGCCACTGAGTACCATGGCATCGAGTTTTGAGCGAGCTCAAACTGCTTCTGTTTTTCTTCTTGCCCTACGGTGATAATCTGTCTACAACTGGAAGCCAAACAACCTCAAACTGGCTCTCTACCTTTGTTGGTTGTTGCCTTAATTCATAGTACATCTGATGGAGGATTGAGGGCTCTTCGCTGGACATATTGAGTTCTGAAATGAGTAGCAACACGTGTTTCCCCCTCAATATGTCTAGGCTAGTCTGTCATCATTCAAAAGATAAAAAGACTTGTCATATTCATATGCGGAGTAGATAATGACAGTCGTTGAGATGATTAAAATGTGCCTATTTACTTTTCAATCATCTAACGATTTAAAATAAAAGAAAGCTAGTTGTGTTGAGGTGAAGATATGGGAGCAAACTCTTCTCTTATGAGTTCCATCATAGAGGGGGAGCTGGTCCTCCTTGCCATAAATCAAAGCCCTTAGAATCTTCATGTTATCAATGTGGGATGTCTCCGACAGTAGAATAAGTTCAAGAAATGCATCGTTTTGACTCTTTTATCTGCATCATGGGAAGATTTATTCTAATTGGATTTGAGTTTTGTTAATTTGTATAGTAGTGCTTAATAATACTTTGTCCCCCTGAATTATATAGGTAATTATACTTTGTTCCCCCGAACTATAGAAATTACACTTTGCCCCCCATTCACAATATTCACTTTTTAAAAATTTTATAATATCAAGAAAATTAAGTTAAGTAACTAAAATACCTTGGTACTATATTTTGATTTTTTTGTATTTAATTGATTTTCAACAGTTATTAAAAATTAGGAAAAAAATAAAATATAACAACACATTGATATCTTTGACTTTGGGGAATGAAAATGTGAGAAATATGTTGAATCGTATTATATCCGACATCACAATTTATACAGATTAAATCAAATATTAAAACTGCAAAATACTAAGAGATATCAAAAAAATACAAAGTTTTATAGAAATTATATTTTCATACAATACTTTTACAGAAAATTTTTTTATAGAAAACAAGCCCATTTGGAAATGTTCTACAACTACAATTAAACAATTAAATTTGAAATAATACAGATAAAATGAAATCTAAAAATTTTAAAATTTTAACCAAGAAATATATTGATATAGATTATATTGAAAAATTATATAGTTTATTTGTGTTTATTATCACTATCAAAATTTAAATACATAAAAATCAAAATATAGTTAGTCATCTAACTAAATTTCGTTGATATTTTAAAATTTTTAAAAGATGAATATTGTGAATGGGGGATAGTGTAATTTCTATAATTCAAGGAGACAAAGTATAATTACTCATATAGTTCAGGGGGCAAAGTGTTATTAACCCTATATATAATTCTGATTTAGTTATATAGCATAGTGCTCTAGAAGAATTCAATTTGCAGGCAATGTACCTATTTTCTGGTTTGTCAAAACCATTCCCTTTTCGGGTGCTTTTTTATGTCGGCAAGTTTTTTAGCCAAACTGTTCAATTCCAATGTTTCTGCAACTGAGGCGTCGTACCTGATAAACAGCAAAAATTCAAAGTAAGCAATCTCAGTCATATGGTAGCAAACTGTGTTGGTCTAACTGCTTAATGCCACCCGAATTCCGGTAAGAAATATGTAGGTGGTGTATCTTCTTGTTGTGTATGTTTCGCTTAGTACTAGGACATTTTCTATCACTAGTAAGGTACACGTGTGATGTACGTGTTGACTTATATGCCTATTTTATTATATTTGTAAACAAATATCTTATATGAACAATAAATTCATGTATATACATGCATATAGCTTTAATTTTTGTTTAAAGCAATACTGGGTTTTTTTTTTTTGGTAGAAGAAAACACGTGTTTTGAAATTATATCTAGATTATTAGATTTAGCACATCAAATAATGTTAAGTACTATTGAATATGGAATTACAAACACTGGATAAATTAATTCTAACAACGAAGACCATAGTTGTTTAATCAACTAAAAGAAGTACAGTCACAAATTTTGATACTTGAGAGAATGTAGTTGCCAACATATATATATATATACTAGAATAGAGCGCATACTTTGCACTTGTAACACTTCCAAATTATTAAAAAATTTTATTTTCTAAATAATAAATAAGTAATTAGTGAATGATAACTAAGTATGAAAATTTTAACTGTTGAATTTTTTATACAAGATTTATATATTTTAAATATATGTTTAATATCTTTGCTCTTTTCATTGTAATTATTTTCACCTATCTTTTTTTTTTTTTAAATATTATTTGTTATTTGTTGCAAAATTATATATAAATTTTATTTTACTTAAAAGTTAAACAAATTTTCTCTTTTATAAGAATAACATATGATAATTATATTTTTTTTTTTTTGTTATTTCTCTTCTAGGTGCCTAGATTATAATTTTCATATAGTGTCACTACCAATTAATCAAATAGTTAAAGATTAAGATATTTTCTGTAGTATTGAACTTTTTAAATATATGTGCATATTCTTTGTCATTACAAAAAAAGATAATATCATTATCAAGTATCCAACATTATATAGATGAAGTATTTTAAAATTATATTAGTTGCGACAATATTAATAGGTAATATAATCGGATGGTATATGGATAACAACTACAAAAAATGATTAATAAGAATTTCAAAAAATAAGAAAGAAATTGAATCTAATTAAAATATAAAGAATATATAAATCAAACAAAAATTATGTCTTATGTATAGGATAACTAAACAAATCAACTACATATTCTCCATATTATAAATAGGTATTATATATTATATTAAATCATTATTAAAAATTGAAATAATAAATTGTTCCTTTGTCTTGCTATAAAATGCAACGAATGTTAGATAAAATAATCCTTTATCTTACTATACAATACACAAAATGCTAATGAAATTGTAGTTCTAAATATAACTAAAATTACACGTTATTATTTCAAGTGAGATTTTATATATTTTTTGTATCACAATTAATTTTTTGCTAACATATTATGTAAAATATATATACATATAGATAATATATTATTATGTTATCTCTTAAAGTTATGATAATATTCACTTCAATACTTAATTAACGCTCTAAACTGTTTATTCATATGCTTTAATGGCATAAAATGTAGTTAACTCCGATCTAAAATAGTTTTTATTTTTCTTTTAGGTTCATAGATTATAATTTCTAATGGTGATACTACCAAATAATTTAATCAATTATAGACAAAGACTTTTTTTATAATATTGAAATTTTTTGAGATATATCTATATATTCTTTATCATTTCTAAAGGATAAAATCACCATCAAATATCAACCATCATTTAATAAATGAAGCATGTCAAAATTCTTTTATTAATGAAAATATTTATAGGAGATTAAATAATATATAATAATAATTACAAAAATGATTAAATAAAATTTCAAAAAATAAAAAAAATAAACCTAAATATAAAGAACAAGATATCAAACAAAAATTATGTTTCCTATATAAGAAAACCAACAAATTAAACTAATATATTTTGTATAATATGAATAGGTATCACGTAGTATATTAAGATCATAATTAAAAAGTGAAAATAAAAATTTATTCTTTTATCTTACTTTGAAATGGAATTTTATATATAAAAAATTAATGAAAAATCCTCTCTATTACTCTAAATGCATGCAACTCAAATGAAAAATATTTAATTATAAAGAAATCTAAAATAACATGTAATTTCTATAATTTCTATTCTAATTATTTTTTTAACATATTGTGTAAATTAATTATATATCCACATAGAGGATATACTGGTATTTTTCGTGTTTCTTAACCTTAGGATAATATTAATATTCTAAACTCTTCCATTCATCCTGAATGGTATCGAATATGGTTAACTCCAAAATTATATTTTGATATAATATTTTAGTATGAAACTAGATTTGCATTTATTAAATATATAAACAAAATGAAGGCTAATAAAAGTGTATGGATTTATTTTTTTATTTTTTGTACTTTTTCAATTAATTCTTTTTATTATATACCAAGATATTTAATCTACGTCTTTATTATTTTGTTAAATAGTGAAGAATTACATTGTAGTTTCCAAAATCAACAAGTAAAATCAATTTATATATGCAATTAGTTTTTAGAGTATTTAATAGTATGACTATATTTGAATTGAATATGTTGTCTTTTAGAGTATTTACTCCCTTTTTTTTCTCTATATTGTCATTCCTACAATTTATATGTAGTATTCTTATAGGTCTTGTGATAATTATTCTTGACTATTTTGATCATGAATTATACAATTGGTTTAACGTTTTCTTACCTTATCAATAGTTAGTCAAAACCAATATTTCTTTGTTGTAGCGTATACTGTAACAACCGGTATTGTAATTCTATATTTGACATTTAAATTCATTGTATACCTGTAACTATTTAGAATATTGTTACAATCATTATTTCAGAATATTTTTGATATATGCATTGTATCATGGATTGAACTTATTTTCTACCTCATCAATAGTTCATCGAAACTGATATTCTATAAAATGATATTATCAAAGATAAAGATTCAGTAATAGAAATACTATTAAAGAGATACAAAATTAACAAATACTTTTATCTCAATTAAAGAATATAAGAAATTTTTTATTTTGTTACTAAGATTTACTTTCATTGCTTGGTTAATTTTCTTTTCTTCATATAGGGCAGAAAAAATAAATCTAAATTAATTATAATATAGACTTAAAAAAATAAGGAAACAATGTTATATATATTCCATAAATTTTCACTTTATATAAATTTTAATTTTTTATTTGTATGATTATTAATTTAGTTATTTTTAAGTTAGAACATATTCAAAAATTCTATACTCATGGATATATCTATCCTGTTAATCAAAATTTTAAGTTAAATAAGTTACTGTAATCAAGAGTCGTGAAACCATTATAGTTGATCGTCAGTTAAGGAAAGTTGTGCTTAAAAAATAATATCAGCTAGATTTGTCATTTTCTTCAATTAATCCCAGCCAAAAAGGCTAGCAAAAATGTCGAATTCAACTTCAATCTATATTTTCATCAAATTCTACACGAATTAAATATTCTCTTTATGAAAAATTTATTTATCAGACAAAAGTAAACAAAACAATATTTTTTATTAGAATATAATAGGGGTAAAATGGTCAACATGTTTAGTTGATATAATAGAAAGATTTTACTGGTCAATAGATAATGTTAAGTATTAATCTATCAATGACACTGAAAAATGGGTGAAGCGTAACTAACCTTATATATAGAGCACGCAGGGGGAAGGATCTAATTAAGTTTTCTAAACTGGGCATACTTAAATGAACAATTAGAGAAAAAATAATAATTGTAGTGAATTTGGAATATTTATAATAGTTATAAAAGATTGTTGTTATTATGACTGAAAAATAGAAAAAATTTGAACATACATAACAGTTACAAAATATAATATTTTTATTTTATTCTTTGCTTAAATATAAATGATTTTTCCACTCTTAGAATTATATACATTCTTATTATGTATTTATGCCAAATTTTTTTAATAAGTTAAGGAGGAAATAATTTATTTTATTAACATTTCATACATTTTAGAATAAGATAAAGGATGTTTCATGAACATTTTATTAATTTTAAAGTAAGATACAAAAGAACAAATTATTATTTCAGTTATTATAATGAAATTAATTTACTATATTATACCTATCCGTAATATGGAGAATATATTTAATCTGTTTAATTTCTTATATGTAAGACATAATTTTTGTTTGATTAATTAGTCTTTACATTTTAATTAGATTCATTTTTTATTTTTTTAAATTTTAATTATAGATAAATATTTTTATACAAATAAGTCTTCCATCTTATGATGTATTTTTGTCGAAATAGATGGTTGTATCCTAAACAAAAGGTAGAATAGATTATGAGTATATTTAATTAATTATGTTTTCTTATTGGGAATTAAAAATTATATGTTTCTTTTTTTATTTTTTGAAATTTTAATTATAATAAATATTTTTATACAAATAAAAATCTTCCATTTTATTATGTATTTATGCCAAAATAGGTGGTTGTATCCTAAAAATTTGGTAGAATAAATAATGAGTAACTTAATTATGTTTTCTTATTCGGAATTGGAAATTATATTTCATTAAGGGTGGGTATTTTAAGCATTACAAAAAAAGTAGCAAAACGCTTAATATATGTTTTCCTGTTAGGTATTGGAAATTATATTTCATTAAGGGCAGATGTTTTAGACGTTACAAAAAAGAGAGAAACACTTATATGTGTTTTCTATTGGGAATTATAATTATATTTCATTAAGGGTGGGTATTTTAGTCATCACAAAAAATGGGAGAAACACTTTAAGGGGAGAAACAAAATTTGGGAGAAACAACTCGCATTTATATTATAATATATATATATATATATATACAAAACATATATATATATATACAACATATATATATATATATATATTTAAATATAAGCCTATTAATTTAATCATACCTAATAAAAAAATCATTTCGTATTTTTCTTCTTGAGGCGTTGAATATAAATATAAGGCAGCATTTATTATTATTTATTTATTTTTGCTCATTTGTTTCTAACAATTAGCAACATTATGAAGAGATTATATTGCTTTTTTGTTATAAGTAAATGTTAATAATGTCTTATTTTATTATATTTTTTTAGCGAGTTAATCATGGAAATTTCTTTGTCACATGAGTTTTTGAAAGGTGAACTTGTCTTTTATGCATTTGTCTTTTTTTTTTTTTTTTTTGAAATCTATTGGTATATATGGTCTCAACTCAAATATTTTTTCACAATTTATTGACATTACTTTCAACATATGTTTTGTTTTATTATGTTCTTATTTTGAGAGTTAATCTTGAAAACCTACTTATCTTAGGCGCTCCATTTTCTTAAAAAAAATTGAACTTTTTAGAAAGTCAATTTGTCTTTCATGCTATTGTCATTTTTGGGAATCTATTAATATGGTGGTATTGCCTCAAAATAGATGTACATAACTTGATCCCATTTCTTATCAAATTTAGACTTACTGTTTTGGCTCACTTTAACAATTAATTTGATTAATCAATTATGCTTTTCATTGCATTACTTGTATTTTCATATATCTTTTATTTACATTTGAATTTGCATGTCCGTATAAGTAATCACATAAATATAAAGACCCTTGTCTTAATACAAAGATAGAGGAAGTGGGATACTTTTTTTCAGGTTTTTGGGTTTCCACAATGTCTCTAAAATGATTAGCAGAGTTATAAGAGTAGAGATATAAACTATTGACTATATATATATATATATATATATATATATATATATATATAACTATTCATTTTGACATTCAATTTAAAGAAAAATTTTCTACTCAAAAGTGTACATGCATGCCTTGATTCAGTCTCACATTTTAGCTTTATCTCATGGCAACATGTTAACTATTTCAATGTAGATCTAATGTCACTTATGGTTTATAGAACTACAATTTACTACTTTAAAATGTTTGTATTAGGAATGCAAATTATTTTACTTTTGTTTGCCTAAGCAAATTCTTTTGGTTTCGTAGCTTAACTACCTTGATTGCATTTGCAAATTTGGCAACTAAATGTAGGGATGTCAATACACTTATTTGAATAAATAAGATAATGTTTTTTGTTTGGCAAAAGACAAACAGATATGGGACATTAATATCTATGATTTTTCAAAACTTTTTCATTTTTTGTTTCTCTAATCAATTTTAGATTTCATAATGCATGAGAATAAAGTTTTAGTAACATTTAAAATAAGAAAACAGATATATTAGCCTTTTGGTATCACCTTCCCTACAAAAGTTTTAATTATATTTTGCTTTTAAGAAAGTCTACATCTTTTCCCTAGGTAACACCATTCATTTTCGAATAGGTAACACCATCCATTTTTAAATTACTATAGAGACCAATTTTTTTTTTCTAAAAATAAAAAATAAAAACAAAAATATTAACTTAAATGCTACGCCTAATTTCACAAAAAACCTATGTATTGACTATAATTATGCTAACTGCTAGTTTATTGATCATTGCACCACTCCTACATTTTTTAACTTCAATAAAAATATTTTTCAGAACCTTGCACAAAAGGAAAAGTTAGGTAATTATTACAATTTGTTGCATAATGCGAAAGTTACAGGTGTTAATAAAGAGTGTTCTAAAAAGTCATTCCTATTACCTGTATTTATGGTGCGTAGATTTTTTGTATGAATTTGATTCAAATACCCCATTACTTTTGGGAATTATGCATTTATCTTGTATTCTAATATTACCATAACCTCTTTCAGATTAATCTTTTCATGATAAGCCTTTCTTCATTTATTTCTAAGTAATTTTAAATAAGAGCAAACCATTTTATTTAAACATCTAACTAATTCAAAAATAAATAAACCTATTTGTTATTAATCTCATTAATTTTTAAGTGCTTTTGAAAAATAGAAAAACCTTGTTTAGCATCTAATGAATCATAGCAGTGGAGCCACGTTTAAGTAGGGAGAGAAATTCATCCCCTCAATTTAAAAATTTGCAAAATAGGTAGGAAAAAGTTATAAAAATTTTAATTTTATCCTATAACTGTATTTGAAATCCTTGAAATCGTGCAATTGAAATTATGTCATATTTAAAACTAAGAATAAGTGTCACAAAACAAGAATAAAATTTTCAAAGACTATGTCAATTCTAAAATCGTCTATTTTTCTGTAGTTTTTCATATAAAATTATTTATATATAAAAAAATTAATTACTTTTCTATGGAAGCCGTTGGCCACATAGTTTTACCCTTGAATTGAATCATAGACATCATTATAAAGCATTGGCACCTAAGTTTTCATGAAGACTCACTTCAATAACGCTCTGATGGTAAGATATCAAACATTTATTAATTTTGAAGATTTGAAATTTTGCACATGAAATAGCAAAACACAATTTTTTGGAATAACCTAGTAAGGTCACTTGTTCATAAAATCTAGTTTTATTGGAATTATTCATCTTTTGCACTTGTTCTGAATGTATTATTAAATTTTATCTTTTCAAAATTTTAAACAATTATATTGATCTAGACGTAATAAAATAAATCAAATGCATTTAGTTGTGCATCAAATTACTATCCAGTTGATTGTAAAGCATATTAAATTAGTTTCAATTACGTACAGAAATAATAGGAAAAAATAAAAAGGTTAAAGATAAATGGCCTATTTGATACTTTTTTTTGGTGAATAAGAACACATTTGATAATATAAATAAAGGTACCAAGGTAAACATAAATGACATAATCTATGTGAGAGTCTATGAACCAAATTTAATGTTCTGTTCCATTAGTTTCTTCAATTCTCCTACCCTCTCTAGCAGAATGTATTCAGTTATTATGTTCATTACAAAAAATTTTGTTCTACTTATGAATTATTATTATTATGAAAAAAACTGTTGTGGACACTAAATTAAAATACAAAAGAGTTCTAATACCAAAAGATTCCTATTTGGTCTTTCCAAAGATGAGGCTTTATAAAATTTCACTATATAAATCTTCTATAATTATCCCATTTGAAAGTATCTTGCTTGGCTGTCTATTACATGTTGAACTTTATTATTAGTATTTACATGTTGGACTCTTTATTAGTATTTAGATAAAGTTTAAATAAAATCTTAATCATCTTTTATTTAGATGAGTAATTTAGATGTTGGACTCTTTATTAGTGTTTGGATAAAACTTAAATATAATCACATGTTTAAATATAATGACTTATTTGTCCATGTATCTTGCTTGGCTGATCCTTTTCTTGGCAGTCTATTAGTTACATGTTGAACTCTATTATTACTCTTTACATACTGGACTCCTTATTAGTGTTTGGATAAAAATCTTCTATTTATGGGTAATTTATGTAGATCAAAAAAAGGAGAAACACCTTGAGAAAAAAAAAAAAACACACTCACACTTTTATAATAACTAGTATGAGCGCACATACTTTTCACGTTTGGATATACTAATTGTTTAATTTTTGTTGCTATGAATTAAAAAGTAAAGCGTGTTTGGAGATACTAATTGTTTGAATTTTTTTAGTTTACTTAATTTTTCGCTTATATAATTTATGTTTCAACATTTAACTAAGTCAAAAAAAATTTTGTAGTTCATATAAATTTAGAGAAATATCTACTCATACGTGATTTTTATGCACTAATTTTCCTTAGATATAATTTGTTGGAAATATAAGTGATTTGTTTAGTTTAATAGTTCAAACAATTTCATAAGTGCTAAATAATTGTGTCTTTTGAATGACACAGCTACCTCGTAATTGTTAATATCTATTTCCTTGATTGAGAATTATTCAAGCATTCTACAATAAGTTCATTGGTACTCTATTTAATTTTAAAAATAGGAAAGTTTAAAGTATCAACAAACTGGAGCACAATATATGACAAGAAATATATTGAAATTTATTATTATATATGATATGTAAGTTTAGTAATAAAAAATGATAGTGAGTCTTGAAAAATGTTGACAATTTATAGAGTTTATTGGAACTCTTTATTATCTTCAATTATTCAAATTCTACCCTAACAATTTTAGATTTATCAATCACATTAGGGTAGTTGATTATTCTTGAATTCTTATACCTCTCTTGGAACTAACTTAATGAAGGAACCATTCGTGTGAAAATATTAAATAGCAATTTCTAGTCTGTCTAGGAAATAAAATCTCTCTTTTATATAGTTTGCACTACTTTAGAAATTATATCATGAAAACGGGAAGAAAAAAAAAGAAGTTAAAAATAGCCTACTAGTATTTAACAATTTACAACATGAAATTTAGTCACTAATTCATTATGTTAAAACTATCAATCCATATAGTAGTAATCTAAAAAGTAGATAGTCAATATTATAACTTTTATTTGATAGAATAAGATCAACAACATACAATTACAATAGCTATCAATTTGTATAGTAATAATTCATAAGTAATAATAAACACTTAGTATTTAGGTTTTATTAGACAAGGTACACATTAGTTAAAATCTAATTAGTAACATGATTTGATGTCCATATTTTTTAGATGTAATTTATATGGTTACTAATATTTAACATTAGATATTTATAGTCCAAAGATAATAACAATTATTTTTTGTAAAAGGACAATAATTATCTATTAAGAATTTTAGTTAATACAATTTAGGAACTAATTTTTTATAATATGGGAAAAGCATAACTTAGATTAAATATGTGTTAATTATTCAATGTATGAAAACGGAACTAAAAACAAAGTAAGAATTGCAAGATAAAGATGTTCTTTTAAGAAAAATAAAATAAGTATAGATCACATTTTTCATCGCCTTTTCTACTCATCCAATCAGTAACAACAATCAAAAAAAATAGATTCGACATTATATTTATTTTTTGGTACATCACACAGAATCCAAATTCTTTTCATATTCTGGACAACAAACTTCTTTCATCATTATAAAGTTTAGACAGTGACATTGGAGACAAAGTAAATGACATTGGAGGAAGGAAAGTGAAAATGTTGATAATATCTATGAAGGATAATGTCTTTGTTAATTCAAGTTTAGATTTCATTGAGACTTTTAACTAATTTTATGTTTCCTTTGTTCTTTTATTTGTTTCCTTTTTTGTATCAAAAATAGAAAAAGATTTCAAAATTATTCTTTCAAAAGAATCCAAAAGTTTTTACGTGATAAATAGCTACTACTTTTTTTGTTTAAAGATAATTCCTATTGTTATTTAACTTAATTCTTAATTCTAAAGAAACTTTTACTTGCATACTTGTATAATTTCTAAAATTCATCTTTAAAAAATAGATATCAAATGAAACTCTATAGTCTATAAAAAAATCTTATTCAAACAGTAAAGTACTCATTAGGATTGAAAATATATTTTAAAATTTTTACTTTTAAAAAGTTAATAATATTTTTTTATAACAAAATACAGTTTGGAGGATAAATTAGAACAGATTTTTAATTTGAAGGGTGCAATTGATAATCTTTCAATTTTAGGGGTCACAATGGGACATTTATTTTTGTTTTGAGGACAAAATTGAGAATTTTTAAATTTGGAGGACCATATTGGAATAAATTTTTAATTCGGAGGGTCAAATCAAGACCACTTAATTTAAAATGCCATATTGAGATTTTTGCTAAGTTTGAATGACCAAAATGGTATATAACTCTTTGGAAATAAAATAACCTTGTTTTTCTTGTTTTCTTTTATTTGTCAAACAAAATTTTCTTTTTTTAATAGTTGTTAACAAATTATTAGTTTCTTTAATTGCATATAAGTGTTTTCAGTTCTCTTAATGTATCCACAACATATGTATTGTTAATAATAATTATATGCATAATTCTATTTGATGAGAAATTTTTTATTATGTTTTTTTTTTGACAATTTTATTTAATATTAATCTTCAATTTCTAATCTATTCCAAAATTATATTCTATCAGAAAATTGACTTTAATCAAATTTAATTCTAAATGAAGTTTCAAAAATTTGTTTTTATTTCATGTATACCTTTTTAGGATTTTTTTCTCTTTAAGATTCCAAAAGTATAGGTGAAACATGTAAATTTATTTTTCAAGTAAATTTTATATTTTTATTATTACTTGATTTCTAAAACCCATCCCAAAGAAATATTTCCTACTCTTCTTTAATTTTTAAAATTCATTCCTAATATTTTATTACACAAGGAAAATTATTTGAATCAAATTTATTTCCTAATATGAAGTCTTAAAAGTAAACTTTATTTATTCTTTTACTCTTTGAGGAGTATTTACATAAATAATTTAAAAAAATTTATAAAAAAGGCATTCAAGTTGGGAACGTAACAAAGTCATTAAATTTTATAGTAAGGGTAATTTGGTAAAAAAAATCTAAAACTAAATCAAACTTCTTCATTTATTATAGTATATATTCAATTAATATTTTTTAATAATTTTATTTAATATTAATCTTTTATTTGTAAATCTTCCCTAAAATTCTACTCTATGAGGAAATTTACTTCAATAAAAATTAATTCTATATATAAGTTTAAAAAATTAGTTTTATTTCCTGTGTATCTTTTAGGATTTTTTTTTCTCGTAGAGGGTCCAAAGTATAAACTAAAATATATAAATTTATTTTTCAAGTAACTTTTATTTTTTATTATTGCTTGATTTCTAAATCTATCCCAATAAAATTATTTTCTAGTTTTTCTTTAATTTAAAAAACTCATTCTTCAAATATTCTACTATATTCAATAAAGAAATTTACTTCGATCAAATTTATTTCCTAATATGAAGCCTAAAAAGTAGATTCTATTTCGTCTTTTGCTCTTTGAGGAGTATTTACATAAATAACCTAAACAACTATAAAAAAGCCACTCATTACAAAATAAAGTTATTAAATTTTATAGTAAGGATAATTTTGAAAAAAAAAAAATCTAAATCACTAAATCACATTGATTCTTTTAATATAGTATGGATATAGATATAGATATAGATAAAACCAACCGCTCACGAATTACTAAGAATATAATATAGCTAGAATATAAGTGAAAAGTGGAAACATACTTATGTCCAGGGGCTATAAGGTTCAATAGTGTAATTGAACAAGTAACAAAGCAGCGAACAGTCAAGTAAACGGCTATAAGGATATGAGCAGCAGCAGATTCCATATCAGGTTGTGAGAAGAGCTCTTTGAACTTAATAATACATTCAATCACATCCAAAATTGCCTTAATCAGGTTTATTATTATTGACTGCCTCAATCTTTTGCTTCAGAGCTTCAGTAGGCTCCAATATTGACTGCCTCAAACTTTTGCTTCAGAGCTTCAGTAGGCTCCAAGATTTCTGGAAGATTCTTAAGAACTACAACTAACTTGGCGAGTGGATTTGTAGTGTGAAGCTGAGCAACCACCCAAAACTCACCATAGCTCACAGCAAAAGCAGCAAAGGCTATTGTGGCCTTGGCCTTCCAACTGTAGCTTGATAATGAACGGAAAAGTGCTATAGTTATCAAATGTGCATCTTCTCTTGCACTGCACTTATAGATTATCTGCCACATATTGTAACACCCTGGGTCCTGGGTTGATCCAACAACTTTTGAGCGGAAGCAACGGGTTCAAAATGTTTAAGCCAAGTTGTAAATAGCCCATGACCCAAGGTGTTATAAACAATACAATTGGTATCAGAGCGAATCTCATATGGTCTCTGCACGGAGTGAGATTGGGCCAGTGTATGTGATTTGTTATTGGGCCCAACTTATGTTAGGGCTTTGCGAGGATGCAAAGCCTTAAGGAGGGGTGATTGTGGCGTCCCGTCCCACATCGAAAGTGAGAGGGGATATTGTATTGTTTATAACACCTTGGGTCATGGGCTTACATATTGTAACACCCCGGGCCCTGGGTTAGCCCAACAACTTTTGAGCGGAAGCAACGGGCTCAAAATGTTTAAACCAAGTTGTAGTAACACCCCGGGCCCTGGGTTAGCCCAACAACTTTTGAGCGGAAGCAATGGGCTCAAAATGTTTAAGCCAAGTTGTAAGTAGCCCATGACCTAAGGTGTTATAAACAATACAATATCCCCTCTCACATTCACAACCTTGGTTATAATATCACCCCGGGCTCTGGGCTGACCCAACAACTTTTGAGCCGAAGCAACGGGCTCAAAATGTTTAAGCCAAGTTGTAAGTAGCTCATGACCCAAGGTGTTATAAACAATATACTATTCCCTCCCACTTTCGATGTGGGAGGGGGCGTCACACTTTTAGGTAGAAATCTGTCTATTTGTTCAATGTCCTTTTATACATTTGGAACAAGGTAGAATTCACCAAAATTATATGCAATGCTTCACAAAAGTCCTCTGTCGTCTAGAATTTGATAGATAAATACACAAAATGCATACCTCATTGCTAGTTTTCTTAATAGGATGTGCTAAAAGTTCAAGCATTTCAGTGTAACCACAGTATATAGCCTTTTTCTCCCATGTATTGATATGATCTTGACTTTGTCCGCCCTAAAATGATTAGATGAGATCAAATTTGATATCTGAGTTAAGTTTTGTAATATGCTACTGAATTCTTGGACAAAAACAAGTTTACTATATGATGTTTATATCTTGAAATGAAGAGGATAACTGACAGATAATAACATACCAGGGCATGAGATGTAGGGGTAGTGCGATACATGATATCCTGAATAATGATGAGGAGAGGTTTTACATCAAATTCACGGCCATCTGGAGCATGAGTGGATAGAATTTGCTTTATTATTGCGGTATCATCTAAAGTTGAAATGATAGGATATATGACGTTCACCGCTCATTAATTGGCTGCTCCTGCTGGAATGTACAATTGCATTTGTTGGCTCAGTCATTAAAATACCAGGCACATTTGTGGTGGGAAGACTCCTAACAGCAGGCGCTTCACCAAGTTGAGAGTGCGTTGTAGTCAATGGCTGACCCCTGGTAGTAGGCACTATTTGACTGGTTGCTTGACTTCGTGGCTGGGCCCTAGTGGTGGGTACAATTTAATTCGTTGGGCGAGTCACAGGTTGCAATTGATAAATTGGCTGCAATTGCTGCAATTGCTGCCGTGGCTGTATAGGTTGAATTGGCTGAATAGGCTGCAGTTGCTACATTTGCTGGCCCCTTGTAGTTGGCACATTTTCACTGGCCATTGAGGGAAGAGGTTAAGGTCTTTGAACAAGAAAGTTACAGGAGAAACATGGCTTGGCTTGGTTGTTTTGGTTTCTCTTAGGGGCATTTTATTGCTTGTTATCATGGAATAAAGGTGGTTGTTAAATCCTTCAATGTGGTTTTAACCAATGAAGTTTATGAGAGGTTATAACTCACATTACTCAACAAAGTCGTATACTTACGATTCCCCTTCACAATCTTCCATTCAGCAGTATGCATACTCCTATACTGTAGGTACTGTTAAATTTGCAAATTGAATTATGTAAAATGCTTTAAAACTTTTTAAGCGATCCATAAGTGAGTTGGTTGGTCTTGCAAATCTAGCTGAATTTGGGCTCTGGGGGGTCGCAAATCTCATTCGATATGTGTATAAGATCTGAATCTAGTTGAATTATGTATATGGCAGGAATATGCTAGGAGACTTAGACATCAATTCCTACTTGATTAATGGCAAATAAGCACAAACTTTCAGTCACTTCTTTTATTTTCTCTTGTTCTATTACCAATTATGGTGGTATCATCATCATGCTATTTTTGGCATGAGCAGAGGTGAATGTGGGGCATTAGGAATCCCAGTTGCCAACATGAAAAATGACATTGAATCTTTTACTGTTACTTGATGCTGGGGACTATTATAATACAAGAAACCAAAAAGGAAGTCCAACAATAGCAGGACAGCATATCTGCATCTATTATACTATTACTATAGATGGTTTGGCTCAAGTTTCTGACAACTGTAAAGCCTACTCACTTTATACGGCTGACTAATTTGTACAATATTTTGCATTATACAAAATTAAGTACTAAAACAACATTGGAAAATTGAGTCACTACAGCATTATGTATCCACACTCGAGATCCTTTTGCTGAGTTTAAGTTACACGGTTAAGCACAAAAAGTGTTAAGAGTATTTAACCAGTTATGAAAAAGGAAATTTATCAAAACTAATCAGTTGCAAAATGTTGATTCTGTCATGTTATAACAAAGCCGGTAAGATATCAACCTATTGCGTAAAAGCAAAGCATCAAAGAGAGCCCTTCTCTCTCTGATAATCTCCGAAATATGATTTTTGTGGACCCAACAAATGAGGCTTTAGTCTTGAAAAGTACCAATTATACATAGTTTATCACACGCATACCTTAATTACTAAAACAAAGTGTGACAAAAAAGAAAAAGAAAAAGCTAAAAATTCCATGTCTAAAGAGAAATGCTAGAATGATATTGCCTGAGGTCGCTACTTAGTATTATTACAAAAGAAACAAAACTCAAAGGGCCTTGCTGACTGAAATAGTGAAATAGGGAAGTTAATGCATGAAAGATTAAACTCAGCCAAAAGAATGCTGAAGGATTCTCGTTTTCATATTCATATTGTTGAGCTTTCCTCTTTGTATTAGGTTACTGCCTAGTTATTAAATTTCATTGGCATAACATAGTATGACTAATACGATGGAGAAAAAGGTTTGTTGAGAAAAAGGTGGAAGTAAACAATTGCAATTTGGAACAACTTGTCCGAAAAAATAAGATCCATTGTGATCTAAATGTTATAGCATGCCTGAGGTCCCTGCGAAGAACAACATTTCTCTCATGCAGACTGGATTCAAGTGCAATAAAATATAGTGCCAGAACTGCCTAAGTTCTGTTTCTCATAAAAAATGCATTATATCTGTCAGCAGCCTAAAAAATTTCAATACAGTTTTGAAAAGATAGGAAAAGAGATGTATATATTTTATTTGAAGGAGCATTCTTTCCCTGAATCTGCATATAATTTATCAGAAGATCAAAGATATTGACCATTATGTGGAGAAACTATAAGTGATATTATAGTTGCTACATGACATTCCCTTGCTATAATGCATTATGAGATAATTGGAAATTTCACAACTTTCTACTCAGTTGCTTCCAATTTGTAGAGTACAAGCATCTCCATGGGGAGTTTACACACTGAACAAAAATGCAAGTCCTTTCAGCAATCCATCATCAAATGCAAGAATTTCGTTTTCATTGCAAGGTCCAATGGAGAGGGGAGGTTCAAGGCCACTTTTAATTCCACATACTAATCCATGAGTTCCCACATTTTCAGCCCAAACAGGAAAAACCTCAATGCATTCTGTAACTTTCTTTCCCTTTGAAGCTTTAGTTGGCCTGGCAAAGACTGTGAAACCCAGTATTTTAATAGCTTTGATCTTTGATTTTAACTGGTTTAAAATGTTTTTTCATATTATTTTTAGTCATAAAGTACTTCAACTTATTCGTTTTTCAATTCGGCAAATTTTTCGATTTACGCGATTTCGGTACCGGCGGGTAAACGGGTCAAAATTTTCATTAAGTGTAGCTTAGTGCATTGTGGTGTGTGAAGTGTTCTCTTATACATTTCTAATGTGTATAATAGTAGCAGAAGTTCATCTTTCCAAACTCTTTGCCAAGAAAATCAATTATTTGATCTAGGATCTTTTGTGCACAGGTCTCACACACACATCTCAATGTGTATAAGAGACAGGCCTTATACTCGGTTGGGAAGCATCCTGAGTATCCACTGAGCCGAACTCCTCGATACATTTTCTCCCAAAAATTTTCTTGGATTTCAAGTAGGAATCACTTGGAAGGTAAAATTTTATGTATTTTAGCATTTATGGCTTATGGGCTTTATGATTTAAGCTTTAATTTCAAGTTTTGTAGGATTATTTATGGCTGAGAAAACCCTCTTTGCAGCCTTATAAGTTGTGATTTATGTATGTTATGGGTTGTTTTTAGTGTTTTGGAGGTTGGGAAGTGATTGGGGTTGATTTTTAACAACTTTCCATGGTTAGATTACAAATTTTAAGATTATTATTAGGGTTTTGTCTTCCATATGAGCCTAGAATGTTATGCTATGAATGCTTATGTTTATGCTTTTAATGATGTTTTAAGAGTGTTTTAAGGTTAGTTTGGATAGGAATTGAGACTTGAAACCAAGTGGAATGGATTTCCCTTCATTTTGTAAGTAAGCGGAAGTTTGGCGCAACTAGGATAATTTGGGTTAATTGGTTATGTTTGAAGGATCTTTGATGATATTTTGATGGTTTTAGGTGTTTTCCTTTGTTGTGGAATGCTATTGATATAGTCCCGGCTATTGCTCCGGTGAATCTTTCTATTTATGGATATTTGTTGGTTGGTTGAATATGTTGTTTTGAGTTAGGTTGTAACCAAGGTCCCTTGAATACCTTGGAATTGGATTTTGTTGGTTGGTTGAATATTTTGTTTTGAGTTGGGTTGTAACCAAGGTCCCTTGAGTACCTTGTAGATGTACAAAGATGGCGGGGAGGATAACCTACTTATAGCCTAGGGAGGCGAAGTTTTTCAGTTTTTCGGAAAACGAGCTTATTATCTCCTAATCTAGTTGTAATACAAATTTGAGGGTTAACTAAGTGTTTTGACCGAGGTTTTAGCTTGTCTTATACACATCTAGATGTGTATAAGAGACAGCTATAAGGATCCTCTGTTGGTGTCGTTTTCTATCGTTTCGCGTCGTTTCGCTTCCTAGTCATTCTTTAACTTCTACATCTTTTCTAAGTAGTAAACCGCTATCTGTTTTAGGTACCACTCCACCTACCGCAGGCGATCGCGTTCTGTGATCTTTGTGCAATTTTTGCTTTAATAGGTGGGTAGGATACATACATAGATTCTCTTCTACTTGTATTTTGTTTAACGATTTTCGAAATATGTTTGGATGGATTTTAAAATGTGTATGATGTTGGAACTGCACTTTTACCAAGTTTTGGAATTATTATATATGAAATCGGGACCAAGCTATCTTATGTTAATCTAATGATATGTTTGCAA
The DNA here is from genome assembly GCA_025175665.1 of Cinchona pubescens. NCBI lineage: Eukaryota > Viridiplantae > Streptophyta > Magnoliopsida > Gentianales > Rubiaceae > Cinchona > Cinchona pubescens. Next base: position 2,421,613 of record JANKKI010000141.1, read on the forward strand.
ACTCTTTTGATATGAAAGCATTTTATGACTGTTTTGGCTCATAGATGACCGTGGTATATAATTTTGGATGTGTTTGGAAATGTTTGATTTGGACAGTGCACGGTTCTATAGTCATCCATGGGACGCCGTGGTGACTTCGTGAATGTTATGAACTCTCGATACGGGGTCTTGTGATGGGATAACTTGACCTCCCTCGACTAGTAGGTGTGGTAGATTACTAGATCCGGCTAATCTGTAGGTCATACTTTTGAGCCTAAAAGATGGCTCATGCTATTTTTGAAACGTACTTGGATTTGTTCGCTATGCTTTATTAAATTCCGGATTGAAACTATACTTACTATGTTTTGAAATGATTGGATCTTTTTGGCTATGTTTTGGACATGCCTGACGTTTAATTGGCATGAGACATTTTAGAAACTACTTATGATTATGGTTTATTGACATTTAAATGGCATGAGACATTTTAGAAATTTTTTGTGAAGACTCAAGAGGTGGCCCCCGTCCGAGGACGTGGCACTTTGCTCTTCCAAAGCCAGATATAAGACAGATTCCGAAGGGCTTTTCTTTCGCCTCCCCCAGGACTCGAACCCACAACCAAACGGCCTTACACTCGGTTGGGAAGCATGTCTCTTATCCACTGAGATACTAGCTCAGTGGGTACTCAGGATGCTTCCCAACCGAGTACGTGGCCGTTTGGTTGTGGGTTCGAGTCCTGGGGGAGGCGAAAGAAAAGCCCTTCTGGCTTATATCCGGCTTTGGAAGAGCAAAGTGCCACGCCCTGACGGGGCCACCTCTGAGTCTTCACAAAAAGCGCTTTTGTGAAGACTCAAGAGGTGGCCCAGACGTGGCACTGCTGTCTCTTATACACCATGTGTATAAGAACGGCCTTATACTCGGTTGGGAAGCATCCTGAGTACCCACTGAGCTAGTAGCTCAGTGGATACTCAGGATGCTTCCCAACCGAGTATAAGGCCGTTTGGTTGTGGGTTCGAGTCCTGGGGGAGGCGAAAGAAAAGCCCTTCGGCAAGGCTTATATCTGGCTTTGGAAGAGCAAAGTGCCACGTCCTCGGACGGGGGCCACCTCTTGAGTCTTCACAAAGACCCTGTCCCAATGAACACCCAACCATCCTCATTGTTGTCAACCTCCAGCAATCTTGTTATCTCTTTCAAAATACTATTAGAGATGGAGGCATTTTATTGGCGAGTAATTGAATATTTCAAACTCTCCAACCGTAGCCAAAAGAAACGAATCTTTGTGAATGCGAGAGAGGCAATTAAGTTTTCTTTGTTCAATGTAATGTAAAATGCCTTGTAATTTTTCACTTGGATGCTCTTCCAGCCTAAGTAAATCTCCAGCTGAAGTTCTGTGTTGGAAGTTTCCTTGATTTTGGCACTGAACTTTTAACCCAGTCTATGTTGTCACTTCCAAAAATGCACAGGTTTTTGCCTTCCTCAATCTGCTATGAGAAAGTAATGTGAGCTGAAGCAAAAAAAAAAGTACGTTTTTCTCATGGAACATAAAAAGTCTAAAAAAATTAAGTGTTGTCTATGAGTAAGAATTCTCACCCATTTGGTTAGTAAAGGGTCAACACCTTTGATTATAAGTTGTAGAGTCCATGTCTCCTTTTACTAGAGCTCTTTTTCCCTCAAAGTTGAAAATGGAAATGCTTTGGCTCCCCAGATCCATACCATGTCCATTGCATTTGAATTTGTGATAATGCCATTAGTATCCAATACAACCATCTTAGGCTCCTCTTTGAAGTTCCATTCTTTTTGATGAAGTTGACAACTACTGAATTGAGTAACCTGGCTGCCTCAATGACCAAAAGGGAAAAGAATTAAGATGATAGAAAATTGAAACTGATGCCGTCTGCAAGAGTCCAAGCATGTGAAGATGAGATTGGAATCCATAAAATTACATAGCTCTGTCCAATTTTCTGCTGGTGGGGATGATCATATGTCTGCTGCACCAACAAGAAGATTTTCTCTATAGGAAGAAGTTCTGGCTTTGAAACAAGGTGTACAACCACCTTGTTTGAAGCGAGATGCTATCTTTGTTGAATATGAGATCAATAGTTGCTAGATAAGGCTCTCGAGGTCCAGAGTTCAATATTTCTGGCTGGCGTCCCATGGAGTGGTACTAAGAACAAAACTTGGTTTGATGCAACAACATCTAGACCTCATCTGTATCCCCAGATCTTATACAGATCTAGGTGAAGAAAGTATTTTAGAATTATATGAACACTACCTTAGAGGAAAGTTATCTGCAAAAGGAATTAAATCTGGAGCTTTTCTTGGTTGTCAACATGAGTATGCTTGAAAAGATTTGGTAGTTTCTCATACAACCTTATATTGAAAATGGCAAGCACAACTTGTTAATAAAAGTCATTAAATGTGAGGTACGGAGAATACGTAGAATTCATTGTCAAATTTTGTGGCTTGTTTCTATGTTTTAAGCTTTGCAAATTGGCAACTTAAGCATGTGGGATATATTTCCAAAATCTTTTCTAGGGGTTGCTAGATCATGCATGATTTTTAAATTTGAAGCATGGTTGAGCATTAAATGGATGAAGAAAAATGTTGTCCATTGTCGAAGAATTCACTACTATAAATAGGTTGCATTTCTTCAATTGTAATGCATCCCAAGTTCAAGTTCTAGTTTGAGAGTTCAATAATTAAACTCTAAGTGAATAACTTAGAGTTTTTAGTTGAATCTTCAATTTTCAGTGTCTAGTAGAATTTCAATGTTTGCTCAAATAAAGAGTTGTATTGTTTGTGAGTGTTATCATTCTGAGTGACTACTTTAATATTAATACGTTTATATTAAAGTAGAAATTTCTGTTATCAATTTGATTATTTTCTTTACAATGATTTGAGAATTTAATTTTGGGTCCAATATCCAACAAACTGGTATCAGAGCGAGGTTTATCCTGAACCCGTTCTTGTTGAATCTTTATTTGCAAGTATACCGAGGAGATTCTCCAGAAATACAGTTAAATACTATGAATTTTTATATCACACATAGGTTGTGGTTTGAATCATATCAAGTTGACTATGACGGAGGTAAGTTGACTATGACGGAGGTTTCTATCTCAGTTGGAAATATTGATAAATTAAGTATCAATTCCAACAATTACGGTTCCTGAAGTACTCGTATGAAATTCTACCTACTTGGACAGGACTTGTGGATTATTGTCGGTAGAGATGATACAACACCACCAACGGAAGCAAAGCCACTTAAGAAGTGGAAAGCTAAAGTCGGTAAAGCTATGTATGCTTTGGCAATGGCTATAGAAGATGACTTGTTGCAGCGGATCAAAGACGCCAAGACACTTAAGGAGACGTGGGACACTCTTTCGTCATTTTTTGCAAAAACCATGAACGAAAGAGTGGCCCAAAATGATGCAAAGCTCTAAAAGCTCGAGAATGAATTACTATCTATTTCATAGAAAAATATGATAGTAGGTCAATATTTCTCCAAGGTTAAATCAATTTGCGATGAAATATCTAAATTGGATCCTCAAAATGCTATAACAGAAATGAAGACGAGGAGAATTATTCTTCATGGTTTAAGGCCAGAATACAAAGGCCTTATCACTGCTACTCGAGAATGAGTCAAGGAACCAACTCTAGTAGAGTTGGGAAGTTTACTTGCCAATGAGGAAGATTTAGACAGTTTTACATCTAAAGAATCCACTAATGATAAAGAAAAGGCACTCTTTACCAAAAGAAAATAAGGCAAGAAAAAGAAGCAGTGGACGAGCACTAATCAAGAGAGAACTGGCCAAAACCAAAGTGCAAATGGCCAAGATAGAAGGCATGAAAGGTCACAAGGCAATCAAAGATGGCACAATAACAATTGCTACAAATGTGGTAAGAAAGGACATCTCGCCAAATTTTGCCAGGTCAAAACCAGTTGAAAGTAATGCTGCCACATCCTTCCAAAAGGTTAATGAACTTGATGAAGATTCGGATGTACAAGTATCCTTTGCAGTTGAAAAGTGTGCATTTTGTTGCACTACTTACCAAAAAGATGAGCTAGCTCTTACAATAGTAAATGCTAATCCTATCAATTATAATGTTGATTGGATTATTGATTCCGGTTGCTCAAATCACATGACCAGAGACAAAAGAAAGTTAACAAACTTAACAAAGTACAAAGGAGGTTGAGTGGTAGTCACAGCTGATAATTACAGATTACCAATTACTCATATTGGTAATGCGACTATATTGCCCAGATATAACTCTCACCAGGTGGAGTTACAACATGTCTACCATGTACCTGGAATGAAGAAGAATTTGCTATCATTTCTCAACTAACAGCTTCCGACAATTTTGTATTGTTCGGACTTGATGAAGTCAAGGTGTATCAAAACGAGAAGATAACAGGTACACTAATAATGCAAGAAAAACGGATAGAGACAGTGTACGTGATGTCTGCACAAGAAACCTATGTTGATAAAGCGAGAAAGAATGAGACAACTGATATTTGGCATACTAGATTAGGGCATGTAAGTTATCACAAGTTGAAGATCATGATGATGAAGTCAATGCTGAAGGGACTTCCTTAGTTAGATGTCCAAGATGACATTGTTCGTGCTGGTTGCCAGTATAGAAAGGCTCATCAACTTCCGTACGAGGAGTCAAAATCCAGAGCCAAGGTGCCTCTGCAGCTAGTTCACTCAGACGTGTTTGGTCGAGTAAAGGAACCATCAATAAGCGGTATGAGATACATGATTACGTTTATTGATGATTTTTCTAAATTTGTTTGGATTGACTTCATGAAGGAAAAATCTGAAGCCTTGGACAAGTTCAAAAAGTTCAAGAAAAAAGAAAAGGTGCCTACGCATGGACAGCGAAGGTGAATACACATCAGATGAATTCACTAGATTCTTGCAAGAGTACAAGATAAGGCATAACTGTTTCAACAATTGACTTGCCCAAGTACGCCCCAACAAAATGGGGTATCTGGACGGAAGATTCGACATCTTGTAGAGATTTGCAGGAGTATGATACATTTCCAAAATGTACCTCCACGTTTTTGGGTAGAGTGCATGAAAATAGCAGTCCGTGTCACTAATAGACTACCTCAGCCTAAATTTGAATTTATTTCTTCGTTTGAGGAACTGTGGAATGTTAAACCCAATGTTACTCACTTTAGAGTATTTGAGTGTGTGTGTTATGTATTCATTCCAGATCAACTTCAGAGTAAGTTCGACAAGAAGGCCGTACGATGCATATTCATAAGTTATGATAACCAGATGTATTGATCCTACAAGTAGGAAGTGCTATGTCTCACGAAATGTAGTATTTGATGAGGCATCATCTTGGTGGTCACCACAGGCAACTGTCCTACCAAATTCAAAAGATATGGAGGAAAAGTTGCTGGAAGGAAAAGTTGCTGGAAGGATCAGACGATCAACTAACCACAACCTAGGATGAAGTGAGCCAAGAAGAGTTCTTACCAACACAAGATGTGGTAAGTGTTGACTCACCTGAGAAAAATAGAAGTCCTTGGCAAGTAGGAGTGCATACTCGAATTTCAGAAGACGAAAGATCGACTTAATATGAAGAGATAGAAGTTGGTGACAATTCTCCAGAACAACTTCGCAGATCAACGAGACAGAGAAAGCCAAATCCCAGGTATGCTAATGCTGCTTTGATAGAATATGATAGATTAGTTGAACCATCTACTTATTAGGAGGCAGCTCAAAGCACTAAGTGGAAGAAGGCCATGGAGGAGGAGATTCAGGCACTCAGACAAAACGAAATTGGGGATCTTATTCCAAAACCAAGAGATGTCAAACCTATCTCTTGTAAGTAGGTCTACAAGGTTAAGACTAGTCCAAATGGTTCAGTTAAAAGATACAAGGCTCGTCTCGTGGCTCATGAATTTTCGCAGAAGTATGGGTAGATTATGATGAAACATTTAGCCTAGTGGCATTAGGAAATTGACCACTGTTTGAGTTTTATCAGCACTTGCATCCAGCAAGTCATGGAAGCTCTGGTAGATGGATGTCAAGAACGCATTCCTACATGGAGAACTTGATCGAGATATCTACATGGAGCAACCATAGGGGTTTGATGATATAGTCCGACCAAGTTACGTTTGTAAGTTGAAAAAGGTTTTGTATGGATTAAAGCAAGCATCGGGAGCATGGTATGGTAAGATAACTGAATTCTTATTTCAAAATGGATATGTTGTGGCACCAGCAGATTCTAGCTTGTTCGTGAAATCGACTGAAGGAAAGTCAGCTATTGTTCTTGTGTATGTTGATGATCTCATCATTACAGGTGATGATGAAGATGAGATTTGCCAGACCGGAGGAAACTTGTCTGTACGGTTTCAGATGAAAGAACTTGGAGAATTGAAACATTTTCTTGGTCTTGAAATTGATAAGACCAATGAAGGTTTGTTCTCGTGTCAAAAGAAGTATGCTAAAGATTTGTTGGAGAAGTTTGGCATGCTCGATTGTAAACCAATCTCAACTCCAATGAAGGTCAATGCCAGATATTGCTCTACTAAAGGCAAAGACCTAGGGGATTTCACCATGTACCGGCAGTTGGTAGGGAGTTTAATCTATCTCACTTCACCAGACCTGACATATCATATGCAATTGGGGTTGTGAGTCGATTCATTCAGAATCCAAAGAAGCCACACTTGGAAATTGTACGCCGAGTCCTCAAATATGTCAAAGGGACCATTGACTATGGTCTATTCTACAGGAAAGGAGAAGAATGCAAAGTGGTAGGATTTTGTGATACAGATTATGCCGGTGATCATGACACACGAAGGTCAACTAGAGGTTATGTGTTCAACCTTGGATCGACAGCAGTTTTATGGTGTAGTAAGAGACAATCAACTGTGTCGTTGTCAAGTAAAGAAGCTGAGTATAGAGCAACAGCTTCAGCAGCACAAGAAAGCACATGGTTAGTGCAACTGATGAAGGATTTACACCAAGTACTTCAACTGATGACTCGGTTCAACTATACCGTGACAACCAGTCAGCGATACGCATGGCTAAGAATCTGGTTTTCCATGCAAGAATGAAGCATATTGAGGTACATTATCACTTCGTTCGTGGAAAAGTGTTGCAGGGTGAAATTGATTTGAGATATGTAACACAGATGATCAAGTTGCTGATATATTTACCAAGAGTTTGACTCCTGCCAAATTTATAAAGTTCAGAGAAGTATGACTACAAGGAAAGATTGTGCTGAGAGGGAGTATTGAAAATGACAGCACAACTTGTTAATAAAAGTCATGAAATGTGAGCTACGGAGAATAGGTAGAATTCATTGTCAAACTTTGTGGCTTGTTTCTGTGTTCTAAGCTTTGCAAATTGGCAATTTAGGCATGTGAGATATATTTCCAAAATTTTTTCTAGGGGTGGCTAGATCATGCAAGATTTTCAAATTTGAAGCATGGTTGAGCATTAAATGGATGAAGAAAAATGTTGTCCATTGCCGAAGAATTCACTGTCGACTACTATAAATAGGTTGCATTTCTTCAATTGTAATGCATCCCAAGTTCAAGTTCTAGTTTGAGAGTTCAATAATTAAACTCTAAGTGAATAACTTAGACTTTTTAGTTAAGTCTTCAATTTTCAGTGTCTAGTAGAATTTCAGTATTTGCTCAAATAAAGAGTTGTATTGTTTGTGAGTGTTATCACTCTGAGTGACTACTTTAATATTAATACGTTTATATTAAAGTATAAATTTGTTTTATCAATTTGATTATTTTCTCTATTTGAGAATTTAATTTTGGGTCCAATATCCAACAACTTGTACCTATCAACTGATGGCTCATTTCGACCTGCACTCTCATGTCGCAGTATAAGGCACTTAACTTGTAAACTAAACTGAACATTGTCCATGTTGCAATTGTTGTAGAATTTGAATTCTTGAAGAAAGAGTTCACATCTTACTTGCATAGTTATAATAGAGTTACAGGTGGCGGTAATGGTTCGAAATGATGCAAGTATAACAACGCTGTAAAATTTTCTTTATTTGTTATTATTCTTTAAACTTTTTCTATATATTTATGGGGAGATAACAATAAGAAACAGGCATGTGAAGGGAAAGAACATGCACTTGGTCAAGTTTTCTTGTTCTTAAGCCTATGATCAGAGAAAATCAATAGTGAATCTTCACATATTGACGAGACAGGGAACCTCTTACCAAAATCTATTATTTTGACCTTTCTTTCATAGTAAAATATAAAATATAATTTTTAATTTGAATAGGTAATGTTTGCCATATTGAATTCTCTAATGATTTTAAGGACCCGAGTCCGGCGCTCTTAGGTTTAAATGACGGTCGGCGATAATGCTAGAACAAAAATTTCCTGCCAGAGAAAATTTCACTCAATTACCAAAAATACCCTCGATGTCAACATTCATATTTCTTTGTTTTCATCTTTCTTTCTTGTTCCATTCCTATTAGCTTGCATAAGGTCATATTGCAACCATCAGCTATGGCATTAGTGTTGCCGCTGCTAAAAATATTGAAAGACCATGCATTACTAATTTAATAACCAAAATCCATTTTAAAGTATAGTTGATTGTACTTATTTTAGATTCTTCGAGAAAATTTTAAATTTAGATACCTGAACCGTAAATGAACTATAGTTTGTTGGGTATTGTAGTTAAGATGGTTTCTTTAAATTTCGATTAAGATACATTTTTATTCCCACAAATGTGGTGTTAAAGCTTTAGCAATAGTAGAAATAATATCCATGAAGGAAAAAAAATGTATCTAACTTAAAAGTTAAAGAAATAAATGTATCAGACATGGGGTTTGAACTTCCTTTTCTTGTCTTCTATTTTAGCCCACACAATAGTTTAGCATGATCTACCAAAAAAATGATTCACCAAATGAAAGTTGCATTCTATATACTTAAGAATGTTATATAGCTTTAACTACATATATGTGTATGATATACTTTTACTATATTTATTACTTTAATTACAACAAATACAAATTTACTCTTCTTGATAATTTTGATTTCTAAACAAATAATTATATAATTTGAACTTATGGGTATCAAGTATGTAGAATTTATGTACTAATCAAACTTGAAAATAAAAATAACCAACTATAAGATATATCATAAAATAATACTCTCTTCATCCCATATTGTTTATCATTTTTTGAGATTCTAATTATTAAGAATAGTGTGTTGATAGTGATCGTTATTTAAAATTTTCTAATTTTATTCTTCAAAATTTTAAATTTGAATGGTGTATGATAGTTTTCACAAAAAGACAAAGGATAGAAGAAGAAATGGAGTAATTATTATGTTAGACCTTTTAAATATGAAAAATATTTTGAAATAAACGAAAATGGGAAAATGACACTTTCAACAGAGTGAAGAGAGTACTAAAGGATGAAATATTTAAGAAATGTATAACTTTAATGTAGTTTTAAGAAATATCTGTATGAAATATTGTAACTTAACTAACTATGAAGGAGAAACTAAAACAACATATTAAAAATTGTATCTACAATCAAATTTCAATTATCGAATTGAGAAAATGATCTTTGAAGAAAAAAATGAATGAATGATACTGTGCGCAACGAAATATTTCAAGTCTATCAAAATTGAACAAACAAGAAATATAGCGATAAAAATATGAATATATGAATATATGAAATAAAAGGTTACAATCTCTAGGATATTCTCAATATGTGGAGAAAATTCCTTCGATTCTTTACTTCAGACACGAATCGAGGGCTTCACAGCTTATTCCCGAACCAAGTATTGATTTCTTCAAATCTTGATACGAAAGACCTGAAGAACACTTGATGAAAATCTTCAAGTCTTGATATATGGAAGACTTGAAGAGAAAATTTGAAAACTTAGTGCTTCCACAACTTTCAGATTTCAGAAATATGTGTATATGTGTCTACGTCTCTTGAACCTCTGAGGGATGACCTCTATTTATGCATGTATGGGAGGGGAGCAAGTTAGAAGACTTGTAGTACATGTATAATTTCTTACTTGCATACCAAGAAATATAAAATTCTTATCTCTTTACACACATAAGAGATATCAATACATAAGAATTGTACAATTTTGATATTATCGCCTTATTTTAATTTATTAATAAAGAGATAAATACTAGAGTACAGATATCCCTATTGGCCAAGTCTTGCAGACATGTGACATGACACAATTTAATTGGAAGAGTGACACAAATACATTTGATTAGTCGAACCACCTCATCTTGACATGTGGAGCAATATAATTGGTTTTAAATTAACCAATTTTCCAAAATATATATGACATATGGCATTATTTAATTGGACCATAAATATGCCAATTAAATTAATTTATAGATAAATGATAATTTGATTCGAAATAAAATCTACAAATGCTCCCTCGAGACTTGTTCGTGAGTGCCGGATCTCACATGCGGTTGAGCGGACAAGTCTCGACATTTTCTTGATGATATGAAACCACAATTTAAAGGGATATGTCATTAATTCATTCATCAAATGTAAGATCACTAATGAGTCAGAGTAAATGAGTTTGGATAAATGAAGTTGATTTACTAACTGAAGTAACTAAGTGGTAGCTGAAGATTCATTGTCATTGTCATTGCAATTGTTTTAGAAAGTAGCCTTTAATTGTCACTCCATGAAAATCTTTACAAAAGAATTTGGAGTGGTTTGTCTGATGGTGATGTCCAAATTTTATACTCTTTTTCTTGGGTTTCTTCCATTCGAAAGCTCAATCAATTATTGTTTAATTGTGATTCACTAATTGAATTGCCATAATAACTGAAGATGATAAATATCCAACACTTGCAAAACTTGACAATTAGTTTTGCAATCTTATTAAAGAAAAATAAAAAAACAAAATAACCAGTGCAGACATGGTAAAACTTGACAATTTCCAGACTAAAATCAAAAAATAATAAATAAATTTAGTTACAACAACTATCAAACACCATCTGCCTGTCTGTTCGACAGGAAACCTGCACCCTGAATTGTGCAAGGAATTAGGGCCACGAAAATAATTGATTTACATTTAGTAAAACTGAACAGTATGGCATCAAACAAGGAAGAAATCCATATTCTAACATGACAGATATTTAAAATGGAGGGATTACCCATTGGCCATTACAAATTACAATCAGACTTGATTTCCTCCACTTGGCTAGTAATGCTGCCAAGATTTTTAACAACAAATATTTTGATGAATTAAGAGTCTAAGAGAACACTAAATTAAGATTCAAAAATGAATTACTACAAATATTTATTGCTGATTCTACACTACAAAAAATTATATTAATCACAATAAACATCACAAATAATTTAAATTCAAAAAAAAAATTAACAATATAAATTTTATCTCGTTTTTCATAATAAAAGGGGAAAAAAAAAAAACTTTGTTCCCTTTTGCTCGAACAAACTGTCACCAAGAAGTACGGTAGGACTGAAGTATGTATTTGCTCTCTTCAAAACGATTCGCGCCCCTACAAATTTCTTATTCCGATGCATTAGGTTACAACGTGTCTCCTCCAAGATACAACAACCCAACTTAAGTGTTGTTACTTTCCTTTTATATGCACAATCAAGAGAAATGGAGATTTTCCCAGATACCTTACTTTGTTATATATGTTTTTGTAGTGATAAGTAGAAATTTTTTTTTTCCTCTTCCACCAATACCCTATATTTATACACCTCAAAATTTAAGTCACATTTTGTCCAAATACAATGTATAATAATTTTTAATTTCGTAATAATGAGAATTATTAGTCGCGTAATGAATGGGTATTTATTTCATAATAATGAAAATTAGATCCCATGTAATAAATAAATGTTTATAAATATAATTACATAGGATTTATAATAGAATTTAAAGCCATCATAAATCATTGTCTTGAAAATTCAAAAGCATATAACTCCTAAAATAAATTCAATAATTGATCCTTAAATATCAAGAATTTATTTATTCTACTAAAATATTCCAACATTTATTATTGAGAATATTTCATAGTATTACAACAGAAAGCGGTAGTCTCATCATCATAGGAGACACAACTGCCATAGTAGAAAACCAGAGTACAACAATATCATTATTCTTTTGCATAGAAATAGGATATAATTCTTGCACATTATGGTAGTAGTTTGATTTCTTTGGAGAGAACTAAGAAAAATCCAGCTGCATTTACTCATTGCAGCAACGGTACATGGTGAATCTCTCCATAGGACGGCCACATTCAGCACAAGCAACCTTCTCAGGGTTTTGCCCAGTCAATATCAGGCGGTTGCAATGATTAGGACTATGAAGCTCACGAAGCTGCTCATTCAGTGCAACCATAAAGCCATTAATATAAACATTGTCCTTCCACCGATCATATTCTTTCAGGCATTGCAAAACTAAGTCACCTTTTCCTTTAGCCATCTCATGTGAGCCTCTAGAGAAAACTGCCCATCCCTGATCACTTCCATCAAAGCTCAGCATGGTTACGATCTCTTGCATTATGGGATCGTTTTCAACGGTCATGCCGTGTTGGATTTTGGAATGCCACATGCTCTCTAGTCGAACCCATGCTCAAAAAATACCAGATTGATGTGAGGTCTAGTAGAGCGTGGCTGAGATTCTCAAGTTGGATTATCAAGTTGTTTCGTCGAACCCTTTCCCTTGGGTCGCTTTTTCCTACATACAGCATCTCCAATGGGATTCTTGCAGCCTTTGCAACGGCCCTTGTGGTGGTTGTGAATTTCCTGATCCATTCTATGTTCTCTCCCCCATACAGGCATATATACTTGTTTTGGCCCACCTGTAAAATTGAAAGATGTTCAATAATTAGTACCATAGTTACCAGAAATCTTATCCACCTTAAGAACTTGTCAACATATGCACTTGCATTCCAAAACGCATTTCAAAATATTAAAGATAGTAAATCTTTGATGAGGATACTTTGTTTCTTTTTTATTTTTGTTAGTAAATACTCTTTCATTTACCTAATTAGAACTATTTAGTATTAGATTTACTTTTTTATTATTGCTTAGGAGAATAATTATGGTTTTTGGAACTTAACTATTTCCTTTTCTCTAGAACTACTAAAAATCAATATTTACTAAAAATTTCATGCTGTCTAATTACCAACTACTACTTAATCCCTATAATTTAGCCATAAAAAAAAAAAAAAGTCTACCTAATATGCATGCTTTCTATGAAAATCAGAAGTATTTCTTTTTTTTTAGTTAATTAAAAATTTTGCTGTCATTATATCAAAAAAATATATATATATTTGAAAAATGATTTAGTCAAAGTCATATATGCTTGTGAATATGAACACAGAAACATGTGGTTATACCATGACTACAAATGGAATATATTGTAATGCACAAACTAATCCTACACTAACGTATCCAATACATTAAAAGTGGAGTATTGCGTATTGGTACAACTTGAATTTCAGCATTGGCCAATTTCTTTTTGTATTTCTCTACATAAATTGTTGATTGATTAGTTAAAACAGATATAGAAAGATATTCATACCCAAAGGAAGAGGTTTGGGTCAATGGAATCGGCTAATAGTTCGATCCTCCAAGTTTCCTGTATAATTCCCTCCAAAGTTCTTCTTCTTTAGCCTTGGTGAAAGGGAAAGCTGTGCTACCCCAGATCCACATCATGTGTAGAGCATTTCGGTTTGATTCTTTACCCTGTGGATCCAAAGCAACCAGCTGAGGTTTCTCGTTAAAGCCCCAAATTTCCTTGATGAATCTGATGACCGCAGGACCAATCATCATAGGGTGAACCACTGAGTACCATGGCATGCAGTTTTGAAAAAACTCAAACTGCTTTTGTTTTGCTTCTTGCCACGGTGATAATCTGTCGACAACTGGAAGCCAAACAACCTCATAGTGGCTCTCTACCCTTGTTGGTTGTTGCGTTGATTCATTGTACATCATATGGAGGATTGAGAGCTCTTCGTGGGACATCTCGAGTTCTGAAATTAATAGCAACACATGTTTCCTCCTCAATATGTCTAAGCTAGCCTGTCATCATAGAAAAGATAAAAAGACTTTGACATATTCATATGTGGAGTGGGTAATGATAATAGTTGAGAGATGAATGAAATACAGAGATACACATTACTTTTCAATCATCCAATGATTTGAAATACTCACTTTTAATACAGTAGCAAATAATTTTTCTCCTATACAATGGACAAGATGCAAAAGGAAGCTAGTTGTATTGAGGTGAAGATAAGGGAACAAACTCTTCTCTTATGAGTTCCATCATAGAGGGGGAGCTGGTCCTCCTTGGCATAAATCAAAGCCCTTAGAATCTTCATATTATCAAAGTGGAGTGTCTCCGAGAGTAGAATAAGTTCGAGAAATTCATCGTTTTGACTCTTTTCCTCTGCATAATGGGAAGATTTATTCATTTGAGTTTTGTTAATTTGTATAGTAATGGTTAAGTGCTATATATATATAATTCTGATTTAGTTATATAGCATAGTGTTCTGGAAGAATTCAACTTTCAGGTAATGTACCTATTTTCTGGTTTTTCAAATCCATTTGCATTTCCAGATCCATTTTTTTGTCGGCAAGTTTATGAGCCAAGCAATTCTCAGTTCCAATGCTTCTGCAAATGAGGCAACATACCTGATCAACAACAAAAATTCAAAGTAAGCAATCTCAGTCATATGGTAGCAAATGTTGGTCTAACTGCTTAATGCCACCCGAATTGCGGCTTTTAGTATCATAAATTACTAGGCAAGAGTAGTTTTCAGGTGCAACGATGCTCAAAACGTTGTAAGAAATATGTTAGGTTGTGTACAATTGAAATTATGTCATATTTAAAATTAAGAATAAGTATCACAAAAAAGTATAAAATTTTCAAAGAATATGTCAATTCTAAAATCGTCTATTTTTCTATAATTTTTCATGTAAAATTACTTATCTATAAAAAAATTAATTACTTTTCTATCAAAGTCGTTGCCCACATAGTTTTACCCGTGAATCTGAATCTGAATCGTAGACATCATTATCAAGCATTGGCAACCTAAGTTTTCATGAAGACTCTCTTCAACAACACTTTGATGGTGAGATATCAAAATTTGTTAAATTTTGAAGATTTGAAATCCGGTATATGAATTAGCATAACACAATTTTTTGGAATAACCCAGTAAAGTCACTTGTTTGTAAATTTAGGTTTATTAGAATTATTCATCTTTTGTACTTGTTTTGAATGTATTATTAAATTTTATGTTTTCAAAATTTTAAATAATTATATTGATCTGCACGTAGTAAAATAAATCAAATGCATTTATTTGTGCATCAAATTGCTATCCAGTTTACTATAAAGCATATTAAATTAGTTTCAATTTTGTACAATAGGAACGAATAAGCATATTAAATTAGTTTCAATTACGTACAATAGGAACGAATAAGCATATTAAATTAGTTTCAATTACGTACAATAGGAAAGAATAAAAAGGCTGAAGATAATTGATCTATTTGATACTTACTTTGGTGACTGAGAACACATTTGAGAATATAAATGAAGGCACTAAAATAAACATAAAAGACATCATCTATGTGAGAGTATATGAACCAAAATTGAATGACCGTTCTGTTCCCTCAGTTCCTTCAATTCTCGTACACTCTCTAGCAGAATGTATTCAGTTATTATGTTCATTCACAAAATTTTTTGTTCCACTTATGAATTATTATTATTATTAAAAAAAATTTGTGGACATTAAATTAAAATACAAAAGAGCTCTAATACCAAAAGATTCCTATTTGGTCTTTACAAACGCGAGGCTTTATAAAATTTCACTATATAAGTCTTCTATAATTGTCCCATCTTGATTGGCTGATCCTTCTTGGTTGTCTATTAGTTACATGTTGAACTTTATTATTAGTATTTACATATTGGACTCTTTATTAGTGTTTAGATAAAGGTTAAATAAAATCTTAATCATCTTTTATTTATGAGTAATTTAGATGTTGGACTCTTTATTAGTGTTTAGATAAAACTTAAATATAATCACATATTTAAATATAATGACTTAAAAATCAAATTATGAAAAAATAAATAAGATGGAGGTAGTAATAACTTTCAAATTTATTACCTTTTATTGCATTTGAGTAATATTTGCATTTTCCTCAAAATATACGTACAATCGTAATAGTTATAAAAGTTGGGCCAAATTTGTAGAATGATAATAGAAATCAAAGAATAATTCCTAAAACAAAATTTCTTGATGTTGATAATGAGGTTAACTAACTTGATTTGAAATATAGGGAAAGATAAATTTAGTTGTAAGAATTGGTAGTGAATTTGTAAATTAAAACAAAAGAATTGAAATGTTGCAATAAAAGGAACATTATATACATGTTTGCTCTTCCTCCTTCACCATTGAGATTTGTGATATATTGTAAATCGTGGAATTGGATAAATAATATATTAGTTTCAACCTCATAGTGAGTTACATACAAGGTAGATGTAAAAGTAATTTTTTTTAGTGAAAACAGTGATGAGTTCTCTATAGTTTTATGGTGGTTGGATAGTATCCTCATTCTCAAGTATTGTGGTTGTTATGATGTATAATGGTGGTTACTATTAGTATACACTGATTATCATTACATAATGTAGGAATTTACTTATATCCAATTTCAATATTGCAATGTAGGAAGTTAGTATTAATAAATTTAGAGAATGATGGAAGGTCATTTTTGCTTTGAAAGAAATAGTTCTTTCACTGTTCATTTTCTTAGTGTTCATTAATTAGAAAATTATTGAATTAGTATTCATTTCCTATTTAATTGTTAACTTTTCAAAGTTCCCTAATTAACCTTCTTTTTGAGATGATTGAAAAACTAAATTAAAGGAATTTTATGATTTTAGAATGTCAAAAATAATAATCTCATTATGTAGACGTATTCAGGAATTAGTGTTCATTAATTAGAGAATGATTTTATTAGAGTTCATTTTTTACTTAATTATTAATTTTTCAAAATTTCCTAAATACCTCTTATTTTGTGATGTTCGGAGTACTGATCTAATGTGCATTTTAGGCATTAAAGGGCATTTTTACTTTAACAGAAATAGTTTTTTGACAGTTCATTTCCTTTTTTTTAAGTATGATGTGCACTGTTCATTTTCTTAGTGTTCATTAATTAGAAAATTATATAATTAGTATTCATCTTACAGTTAATTGTATTCGTTGTGCAGTTAATTATTATTTTGTTTTAGAAATTAAGGGGCATTTTTACTTTAAAAGAAATAAGTAGTTTTTTGGCGGTTCATTTTCATTTTTTTTGCAGGCAATTGTTTATTTTCTTAGTGTTCATTAAATAGAAAATTATTCAATTAGTATTCATTTTATAGTTAATTGTATTCATTTTGAAGTTAATTGTTAATTTTTTTTTAGGAATTAAGAGTCGTTTTTACTTTAAAAGAAATGGTTTTTTAACGGTTCATTTTCTTCTTTTTTTTTTTAAGGTGACTGTTTATTTTCTTAGTGTTCATTAATTAGAGAATTATTTAATTAGTTTTCATTTTGCAGTTAATTGTATTCATTTTGAAGTTAATTTTTATTTTATTTTAGGAATTAAGAAGCGTTTTTACTTTAAAAGAAATAGTTTTTTGACGATTTTTTTTTCAAGGTGACTGTTCATTTTCTTAGGTAGTTTTTGGACGGTTCATTTTCTTTTCTTTTTTTTTTTGGTTACTGTACAGTTTCTTAGCATTCATTAATTAGAGAATTATTTAATTAGTCTTCATTTTGTAGTTAATTGTATTCATTTTTTAGTAAATTATTATTTTTTTAAAATTCCCTAAATACCTCTCATTTTATGATGCTTGAAATACTAAATCAAAAGGCATTTTAGGAATAGAAAATGTCAAAAATAATAAGCAAGTTGGTACTATTAAGATCCATTTTTACTTTAAAAGAAATGATTTTTTTGACGGTTCGTTTTCTTTTTTTTAGGTGACTGTTCATCTTCTTAGTGTTCGTTAATTAGAGAATTATTTAAATTAGTTTTCATTTTGTAGTTAATTGTATTCATTTTGAAATTAATTGTTAATTTGTTTTAGGAATTAAGAGGCACTTTTACTTTAAAATAAATAGTTTTTTGACGGCTTATTTTTTTAGGTGACTATTCATGATTTTCTTAGTTTTTTGACGGTTTATTTTCTTTTTGTTTTTAGGGGGCTGTTCATTTTCTTAGAGTTCATTAATTAAAGAATTATTTAATTAGTCATCATCTTCACTTGGTAGTAAATTAAATTCATTTTGCAATTAATTGTTATTTTTTCAAAATTATCTAAATACCCGTCATTTTATGATGCTTGAAGTACTAAATCAAAAGGTATTTTAGGAATAAAAAAAATGTCAAAAATAATAAGTTAGTTGGTATTTTTATATATAGTATAGATATAGATATCGATAGATATAAATAAAACCAACCGCTCATGAAAACTAAGAATATAATTTAGCTAGAATAGAAATGAAAAGTGGAAACATACTTATGTCCAAGGGCTATAAGGTTCAATAGTGTAATTGAACAAGTAACAATGCAGCGAACAGTCCAGTAAACGGCTATGAGGATATGAGCAGCAGCAGATTCCATTTCAGGTTGTGAGAAGAGCTCTTTGAACTTAATAATACATATCAGTCACATCCAAAATTGCCTTCATCAGGTTATTGACTGCCTCAAACTTTAGCTTCAGAGCTTCAGTAGGCTCCATGATTTCTGGAAGATCCTTAAGAACTACAACTGACTTGGCGAGTGGATTTGTAGTGTAAAGCTGAGCAACCAGCCAAAACTCAGCATAACTCACAGCAAAAGCAGCAAAGGCTATTGTGGCCTTGGCCTCCCAACTGTAGCTTGATAATGAACGGAAGAGTGCTATAGTTATCAAATGTGCATCTCCTCCTGCACTGCACTCATTGATTATCTGCCATATATCATTTTCACAACCTTGGTTATAATATCATTAAAACAAAATGTATCCTTTTAGGGAGAAATCTGTCTGTTTAATGTCCTTTTATACTTTTGGAACAAGGTTGAATTCACTGAAATTATATGCAGTGTTTCACCAAAGTCCTCTATGGTCTAGAATTTGACAGATAAATACACAGAATGCATACCTCATTGTTAGTTTTCTTAATGGAGTAATAAGAGATGCTAAAAATTCCAACTCGTCACTGTAACCACTGTATATAGCCTTTTCCTCCCATGTATTGATATGATCGTGACTTTGTCCTCCCTAAAATGATTAGATGAGATCAAATTTAATATCTGAGTAACAGTTTAATAATATGCGACTCAATTCTTGGACAAAAACAAGTTTACTATATGACGTTTATGTCTTGAAATGAAGAGGATAACTGACAGATAATAACATACCACGGCATGAGATGTACGGTTAGCGCAAGACACGATATCCTGAATAATGATGAGGAGAGGTTTTACATCAAATTCACGGCCATCTGGAGCATGAGTGGATAGAATTTGCTTTATTATTGCGGTATCATCTGAAGTTGAGGATATATGACGTTCACCACTCATTAATTGGCTGCTCCTGCTGGAATGTACAATTGTATTTGTTGGCTCAGTCATTAAAATGCCAGGCACATTTGTGGTGGGATGACTCCTAACAGCAGGCACTTCACCGATCTAACACTGTACAGGTGAGAGTGCGTTGTAGTCAATGGCTGATCCCTGGTAGTAAGCACTATTTCATTGGTTGCTTGACTTAGTGGCTGGGCCCTAGTGGTGGGTACAATTTCATTCGTTGCAATTGCTGAATTGGCTGCAATTGCTGCCGTGGCTGTATAGGTTGATTGGCTGAATGGGCTGCAGTTGCTACATTTGCTGGCCCCTTGTAGTTGGCACATTTTCACTAGCCATTGAGGGAAGAGGTTGATGTCTTTGAACAAGAAAGTTATAGGAGAAAAATGGCTTAGCTTGGTTGTTTTGGTTTCTTTAAGGGGCATTTTATAGCTTGTCATCATGGAATAAAGGTGGTTGCTTCCAATGTGGTTTTAACCAATGAATTTTATGACAGGTTAGAAATTCGCATTACTGAATAAAGTCGTATACTTGCGATTTGCCTTTGTAATCCTCTCATCAGGAGTATGCATACACCTGTACTGTATATACTGTTAAATTTGCAAACTGAATTATGTATGTGTATAAGAGACATTTAATATGTGTATAAGATCTAAATCTGGTTGAATTATGTATATGGCCTGAATATGTTAGGAGACTTAGACATCAATTCCTACTTGATTAATGGCAAATAAGCACAACAGATTCAGTCACTTCTTTATTTTCTCCTGTTCTATTACCAATCATAGTGGTACTATCATCATGCTATTTTTTGCATGAGCAGAGGTGAACGTGGGGCATTATCTCCAAGTTGCCAACATGAAAAATGACATTGCATCTTTTACTTTACTTGATGCTGGGGTCTATTATAGTACAAGATGCCAAAAAAGAACTCCAAGAATAGTAGGAAACTTATCTGCATCTATTATACTATTACTATAGATGGTTAGGCTCAAGTTTCTGACAACTATAAAGCTACTCACTTTATATTGTTGACTAATTTGTACAATATTTTTGTACACATTATACAAAATTAAGTACTAAAACAACATTGGAAAATTGAGTCACTACAGCATTGTCCACACTCTAGATCCTTTTGCTGAGTTTAAGTTATGCGGTTAAGCACAAAAAGTGTTAAGACTATTTAAAGAGTTATCAATAAGGAAATTTATCAAAACTAATCAGTTGCAAAATGTAGATTCTGTCATAAGATAACAAAACAAGTATGATATCAGCCAATTACGTAAAAGTAAAGCATCAAAGGGAGCCCTTCTCTCTTTGATAATCTCTGAAATATGATTTTGTGGACCCAACAAATGAGGCTTTTGTCTTGAAAAGTACCAAATAGTTGATCACAAGCATACCTTAATTACCAAAACAAAGTACTGAAAAAAAGAAAAAGACAGCTAAAAATTCATGTCTAAAGAGAAATGCTAGAATGATATTGCGTCGCGGGCTCACTCTTTTTAGTGCTCTCAACCCGTGCGGCACTTAGGTTTTCACCCTAAGTTAGCCTTTCTCACACTGAAGAGAACAACAAAAGAAGAGAGAGAATTGAGAGAAAATATAACTTTATATATTCAATTGCTCAACTTCTGAGGTGTGTTACAAATGAGGGGGTTGGCCCCTTTTTATACTTGTAAGAGAAAATTCTAGAACCTACCAAAGTAAATACAAATCTACAAGATTCTAGAGAATTCTATACAAAGAATATACCTTCTAGAATATTCTGGAGAATTCTAGAATGTTCCTTTATCTTCTGGGCCAAGCATTTGGACTTACTCTCATTTTGGGCCAAACCTCTTGGTCAAAATGTGCGGACCGTGTCATTCTCCCCCACCTATTCTGGCAACGTCCTCGTTGGCTTTGGCGGTATTGAATGCCTCAATCTGCTTCTTGAACTGCCTAAGGGCTTCGACCGGCTCCCAACTATCCTTGCTTTCCATCGTACCTTGTATTTGATCCTGGGCTTGCAACATCGTCTGCGTACCCTCGTACCTTTAGTATGCAATCCCCCTCCTGATCATACGAGGTCTTTGCTCTTGACCGTAGGTGCCCGTCGGGATAGCCCACAGTTGGGTTCCTCATTGTCCCCGTGGTAGAGCTTAAACAAGCTCACATGGAACATCAGATGAAGTTTTAGTTTCGAAGGGAGATCCACCTTGCATGCCACCTTCCCTACCCGTCTCACTACTTTGAACGGGCCCTCATACCCTCGAGTTTTTCCTTCCTTGGCATATTCGAGAAGGCTCCTAGCAGCTGCATCGGGTTTTAATCCCTCTTTGATCCTGTCGGCCAACAGACTCTCAAGTTGGCTAGTGGCTGCAAGCATCGTCTTTCGGCTCAAGGCGTCAGCAGCAGAGTTGACCCTTCCCAGCTTATACTCCAGTCCATAGTCGAACTTAGCCAAAAAATCTTGCCATCCCACCGGCTTTCCTAACTCTGTGAGCTCCGGAGGGGCCATGCAATAGGGTACCATCGCAAGTGGCTTGGTGCCGGGGATAAACTCGATCTTGTGGTCTACTTCTCTCTTTGGAGGCAATTCCTTCGGCAGCTCGCTGTAGGCATCACACTCTTGTACTCCCCCAGTACTGCTGCAACCACCTCAAGCTCCCTTTGGTTATCTCGCTCATCGACCTTTAGGGTTGCAAGGAAGGTTGGATCCCCTCGCTTTACCCCGCTGCACAGTTGGATGGCAGATAGGGTCTTGTGATCCCTTCTAGACTCCCTCTTTAGAGGTACCACACATTGGTATTGAGAATCCATAATGCATATGCAGTCGGCAAAAGGAAGGAGCATGGCACTAATACGATCAAGGAAGTCAAGTCCTATCACAACATCATAATCATCAAGGGGGATTACCTCAAGTGAAATCTTGCCCTTCTATTGCCCCATGGCCACATCCACGTTGCTTGCCAACCCATGGACAGGGACCTCCTTGGTGTTGACGGTCTTCAAGGTGCCCATGCCTTTCCCCACTTGAAGGTTGAGTTTCTTGGCGGCCTCGATCGAGATGAAGAAGTCGGTAGCTCCAGTGTCCACTAGAGCACTGAGCTTGTGGCCCGCTCCATCTCTACGTCGGCGAACATCAAGCCCCTCTTCTTTTGCGACTTCTTCACCTTGATGGTATTTAGGATCCGTAGTGCACCCAATTGCTTTTCCTCTGCTTTCTCCTCTTCCATGGCCATGGCTGCTAATTTTGCTTTTGCAGGACATTCTCGCGCCATGTGTGGACCGTCGCAGAAAAAGCATTTCATTGGTCGCTTGCCCTTGTCCTTTGCTGTGAACGACTTTCCCTCGTTCTTGGAATGAGACTTCTCCCTTGCTCCCCCACCAAATTCGTTGTTGCTCTCCTTCACAATTTCCTTACCCTTTGGTTTGGAGAAATTCGGTCTTTCCTTTGGTGGGGTTGACTTTTCCCGTGGGTTGAACTCCACGAGAGACTCAGCCACCGTCATTGCTTTGGATAGATTATCCACATTCCTTCTCTCCAGCTCCAACCGGGTCCATGGCTTAAGTCCATCCATAAACTGGAAGAAGGCATCCTCCTCGCTCATACTTTGTATTTGCAGCATCAAAGCTTGGGAGAACTCTTTCACGTACTCCCTGACTTCACCCTTCATCTCCAGTCGGCGAAGTTTTGCACGAGCGTCCCTCTTTGCATATTGAGGGTAGAAGTAGCTGCGAAATTCGTCCACAAATTGATCCCAAGTAGTAATGGCAGTGCCACTACGATTGTCACTCCTGCGCCGCCACCATTGTAAAGCATAATCGGTCAAGTATGATGAGGCAAGATTTACCTTTTGCTCATTGATCCGAATTCCTGCATTTCGGAAATACTGCTCCATGGACCACAGGAAGTTATCCACTACCTTGGCCTCCCTATGTCCACTGAACTCCTTGGGCTTTGGAGCCTCCGATCGGGGTGTAGGCTGTAGCATCACCGTCCCGCCGGCAACCGCTCATCTCAAGGCAATCAATTCTGCCTTGAGTGCCTCAAACTCCTCTCGCATAGTAGCAACTTGGTCTTGCTCCGTACGTATGGCCGCAATCTCATCTTTGATGGACACCATTCCGCCATGACAGACTTTCGGACGCTGTTCTTGCTCGCAGTCGACACAGCATTCAAGGCACCCTGCATTTCTCCCCTAAGGTTGTCGTCCCTGGACTCAACCTCGTCAATGCGTACGACTGCATCCTCAACAGCGTCGCGGGTTTCTGCCATGGCCAACTCGAGTTTTTCCACACGAGCAATGGCAGCTGTCAGCATATCTCTTGATGGTTCTCGCCCCTTCCTGTCCTTCTTTGTCTGAGGAATATCCTCATGGGTCACGTCAGATGAAGTTCCAGCCATAGTGTCTTCTTGCCAAGCACTTGCTACAAAACTCGCTCTGATACCACTTGTCACGGGCTCACTCTTTTTAGTGCTCCCAACCCGTGCGGCACTTAGGTTTTCACCCTAAGTTAGCCTTTCTCACACTAACAACAAAAGAAGAGAGAGAATTGAGAGAAAATATAACTCTATATATTCAATTGCTCAACTTCTGAGGTGTGTTACAAATGAGGGGGTTGGTCCCTTTTTATACTTGTAAGAGAAAATTCTAGAACCTACTGGCTACAAAGTAAATACAAATCTACAAGATTCTAGAGAATTCTATACAAAGAATATACCTTCTAGAATATTCTGGAGAATTCTAGAATGTTCCTTTATCTTCTGGGCCAAGCATTTGGACTTACTCTCATTCTGGGCCAAACCTCTTGGTCAAAATGTGCGGACCGTGTCACTAGGTTGCTACTTAGTACTAGTATAAAAGAAACAAAAATCAAACAGCCTTGCTGACTGAAATAGGGTAGTTAATGCATGAATGATTAAACTCAGCCAAAAGAATGTTATAGGATTCTCCTTTTCATATTCATATTGTTGAGCTGTCCTCTTTGTATTTGGTTACTGCCTAGTTATTAAATTTCATTAGCATAACATAGAATGAATAATAAGATGGAGAAAAAGGTTTGTTGAGAAAAAGGTGAAAGTGAAAACTAAACAATTTCAATTTGGAAGAACTTGTCCAAAAAAAAAAGATCCACTCACATCTAGATGTGTATAAGAGACTGTTTCTCATAAAAAATGCGGTATATCTGTCAACAGCCTAAGAAATTTGGCCCAGAATGAGAGTAAGTGGAAATGCTGTCTCTTATCTCCATCTTATTATGTGTTCTATGAGACAGATAATGAATCTTAATAACTAGGTTAGTAACCAAATACAAGAGGACTGCTCAAGTACACATATATATGAGTAAAAGAGAATTGATATTATAGTTGCTACATGACATGTCTCATGCTATAATCTAGATGTGTATAAGAGACAGGAGTAGAAAGTTGTGAAATCGGTTGCTTCACAGTTGTAGAGTACAAACGTCTCCATGGGGAGTTTGCACACTGAACGAAAATACAGTAGATGTGTATAAGAGACAGCTTTTGGCTACGGTTGGAGAGTGAAATATTCGATTACTCGCCGTAGAGATAGCGGGCTCCATCTCTCAGTGCCGACATCTGAGATAACGGGCACATCTGTAACGCATGTTTTCTTTCCTTGAAGCTTTACTAGGCCTGGCAAAGATCCTGTCCGAATGAGCACCCAACCATCCTCGTTGTTGTCAACCTCCAGCATTCCCGTTATCTCTTTCAAAATACCATTAGAGATGGAGGCATTTTCTTGGCGAGTAATCGAATATTTCACTCTCCAACCGTAGCCAAAAGAAACGAATCTTTGTGAATGCGAGAGAGGCACTTAAGTTTTCTTGTTCAATGATATGTAAAATGCTTTGTAATTTTTCACTTGGACTCTTCCCAGAGGCAGATTTAGGAGGGAGCGAGCGGGGGCTGCCGCCCCCAAAGATTCTAGAATTTTAAATTTTACCTTTAAAAATTTTAAAAAATTAATTTGTATCCTTATGAAATTTATATTTTGCCTCTCTAAATTTTTGAGAGGAATGTAAATTAACCTTAATAAATATGTGGCTATTAACTCTTGCCCCTCAAGTTACAATTTCTGCGTCCGCCCCCGACTCCTCTGGCCTACATAAATCACCTCGCAGCTGAAGTTCTGTGTTTTTAATTTCCTTGATTTTGGCACTGAAACTTTTAATCCAGTCTATGTTGTCACTTCCAAAAATGCACAGGTTTTTGCCTTCCTCAATCTGCTATGAGAAAGGAATGTGAGCTAAAGAGAAAAAAGTATGTTTTTTTCATGGAACATAAAAAGTCTTAAAAAGTTAAGTGTTGTCTATGAGTAAGAATTCTCACCCATTAGGTTAGTAAAGGGTCAACACCATTGATTATAAGTTGTAGAGTCCATGTCTCCTTTTCCCAGAGCTCTTTTTCTCTCAAAGTTGACAATGGAAATGCTTTGGCTCCCCAGATTCATATCATGTCCATGCATTTGAATTTGTGATAATGCCATTAGTATCCAGTACAACCATCTTAGGCTCCTCTTTGAAGTTCCATTCTTGTTTGATGAAGTTGGCAACATGTACTGCTGAATTGAGCAACCATGGCTGCCTTAATGACCAAAAAGGTAAAGAATTTGATAGAAAAGTAGCTCTTGGACACTGATGTTATCTGCATCAGTCCAAGCATGTGAAGATGAGATTGGAATCCATAAAATTACATAGCTCTGTCCAATTTTCTCCTGGTAGGGATGATCATATGTCTGCTACACCAGCTAAAAGATTTTCTCTATGGGAAGGAGGTCTGGCTTTGAAACTTGGAGTACAACCACATTGTTTCTCAGTTCAGATATGCTACGCTGTTGAATATGAGATCAATAGTTGTTAAATAAGGCTCTCCACGGTCCAGAGTTCAATATTTCCAGCTGGAAGAGGAAATCTACTAAGTACCATTTTTTGATGAACAACATCTGTTTCATTCGTATCCCCAGACAAAGAATTAGCAGAAGAAAGTACCTTTCCATTTGAACAGTCCTTCAGTGGGAAGTTATCTGCAAAAGGAATTAGCATATGGAGCTTTTCTTGGTTGTCAACATGAGTCTGCTTGAAAAGATTTGGTGGTTTCTCATACAACCTTGTACCTGCAAATCGTGCAAACAATGATGGCTTAAATGAAATGAGACTTATAGATGTATACGTGTTTCACGTCGATAAATGGAAAAAGTTCAATAGCAAATTCTATGATCTTTGTACAAATGGAGGAAGTTAAGTTTTTAAGGATTTATCAGAAAGAAAATTTGTGCCAATTGAGTCTCAAAATTCCTATATATGTGATAATCATCTTAGACGTATTTTATCAATTTCAAAATGAAATTGATGGGTATATTATTTTGAATTAGGAGGTTGATCTAAAAAAATTGTCACGAAGCAAAACAAAATTTAATTCTACTTTACTATCATATAAAGAAAGGGCATTAATGCAAATTTTAAAAATTAGAATTAAATTAAACTTAATTAAACAAATCAGAAAAATCATTAAGAAATAAATGTCTAACCCCATAAAAAATTCATCCTAGACAAAAAAAAAAAAAAATCCTAATAAAACTTCAACAATACTCCAACAAACATATTTATTACTTTAATTACAATAAATGCAAATTAACTTACAATTTTGATTTCTAAACAAATAATCGCATAATTTGAACTTATGGGTATCAAGTATGTAGAATTTATGTACTAATCAAACTTGAAAATAAAAATAACCAACAATAAGATATATAATAAAATAAAACTCTTTTTGTCCCATATTGTTTATTGTTTTTTGAAAATCCAACTTATCAAAAATAGAATGTTGATAGTGATCGTTGTTTAACAATTTTCAAATTTTCCCTTCAAAATTTAAAATTTGAATGGTGTATGATAGTTTTTCACAAAAAGACAAAGGATAAAAGTGAGAACGAAATAATGATTATGTTTTGACATTTTGTTATAACAAGTATTTGTGAACAAGCAAAAATGAGAAAAATGACACTTTCAATGGAACGCAAGAAGTAATAAAGAATGAAATAATCATGAAATGTGTAACTTTAATGTAGTTTTAAGATATACGTGTATGAAGTATTGTAACTTAACTGACTATGAAGGAGAAACTAAAACAACATATTAAAAATTATCAGATTTCAATTATCGAACTGAGAAAAAGGTCCTTCAGAAAATAAAAATGAATGGATGATAGGAAAGACTTGCTTTCAAAAATCTAAGTTGATTATAACTGAAGGAATAAAAAGACTATATTGATAAGCAAATCAAGGGTTCCTTTGTATAGAAGTTCAAAATGGTAATTATAAAGTTGATAAAGAAATTAAACAATACTCGTGATATTGAAGTATCAGAACAAAAAAAAAAAAAAAAAGATTACAAATCATGGCTCTATTTGGATAGAGTTCATCATCCATTATTCTTTTAATAGTATTTTACAGTTATTTCTTAACATATTTTTTAATTACTTATTTATCTCACATAGATACTATATTTCTAAAAGTTGCTACATGATACCCTTTATACATAGTATTATTTGAAATGAACAAAATTTTACTTTTCTAAAGTTAGTTTAGTGAAAATGTATTTATATGGTCATGTACAACAAAATTATCTACTAAATTTTGAGACATATTGGTTTGTTGAGAGAAAGGTGAAAGTGAAAGTAAACAATTGCAATTTGGAAGAACTTGTCCACCAAAATAATATCCATTGTGATCTAAATGTTACAGCATGCCTGAGGTCTCTGTGAAGAAGAACATTTCTCTCATGCAGACTGGGGCCAAGTGCAATAAAATTTAGTGTAGAACTACCTAAGTTCTGTTTCTCATAAAAAATGCATCATGTCTGTCAACAGGCTAAAAAATTTCAATACAATCTTGAAAAGATAGGAACAGAGATGTATATGTTTTATTTGCAGGAGCAATCTTTCCTTGAATCTGCATATACTTTATCAGAAGATCAAAGATTTCGACCATTATGTGGAGAAACTATAAGTAATATTATAGTTTCTACATGACATTCTCATGCTATTATGCATTATGGGATAATTGAAAATTTCACAACTTTCTACTAGTTGCTTCACATTTATAGAGTACAAACTTCTCCATAGGGAGTTTACACACTGAACAAAAAACAGGTTCATGAATTTGATACGTGTCAAATCTTAAATTCACAAATTAACTACGTACTAACACACACATCACCATAAGTGCACGGGCCGCGTAGTAGTATATAGGTAATAAGGATCGTTCCTACGTGGATCAAATTGTGTCAATCACCGAATACTTAATATTAATTACTATTTAGACAATCACAAATTGAAAAGAATTATTTTTGGGATTTTTTTATTAAAAAATATTAAATAACGAACTAAACTAATTTGACTAAGAATCAATTGAAAATTATTGAAAGCCTAACTCAAATTAATTAAAAATCTAACGAAGGGTAATTAAAATAAAGAACAAAATTAAATAACGAATTAGCACTAAATTAAAATTACTTGAACTAGGCAAAAAGCAATTAAATAATAAAATGGTAAAGTAAAACTAATTAACTAATAAATAATGGAGTGTACTCGAACCCTTTGAAGATTGTCACAGATTCTCCAGAGAATCCACAAATCCAAAATCACGAATTGTAATAAATTCACATGAACAAATTCTTGAAATCGAAATTTGAAAATTGCTAAAAAAATTTATGTGAAATATATAAAATTGTCCAGAGAAAAACCCTAGCGGCTACTCTAAAAAAATACCTAAAACAACCTAATTCTAATTATCACTTTATGGAGGAAAAAGGGTTATTTATAGAGGTATGTGGACTTTTGTTAATAAGTAATTTGTGGCCCCACGTGTTTGCACTCTTCTTCACGTTTGACTCCTGGCCACATTGGAATCCTTCTTATCCTTGGACTCCCTCTAGCCCACACTTCGATTCTTATCACATTGGATGAATGTGCTGCCTGGGTGATTTCTTGCTTAAGCCTTGCTAGCAAGTAAAATCCTAGGCTCGTTTGAGCTTGGTTTCATCTTTTTATTTTTTTTCTTTTTTTTTTCTTCTTTATTCAGGAATGCAAATATCCACTTTTAGACTTTTAAAATTACCCTTTCTTGTATAACACAAATAAACTAACATTACTAGCACAATTTTAACACAAATTAAGAATATTAAAAATTACCAAAACACACAAAACCTAATTCTAACCTAATAACCCTAAATCACACACAAAACACCTAAAATTAGGGTTACAAAATATCAAATTAGGGTTCAAAGTAAGTAAATTATCCCTAATTTTCTAGAGTTATCAACTCTCCCCAACTTAACGTTTTGCATGTCCTGGGCAAAAATAAAAGAAAAAATACAATAACACAACCACTAACTAAAAGAAAATCCACACAAAACTAACTCTTCCCATGTATCAATAATAAACTATTTTTAATGAAAAATTCAATTGAATTCCACACACACATAAGAAAATTTGATCTACAATCCCACATTCATCATGACAATGCCACCACTCTACTCACAACGAAAAAGTATGGAAAGCAAAATTACTCCCTAACCCATCTTGACAAGACTAATATTAACCACAGTTTAACAAGTAACAACATAATTAAACATTCAAAAGAATGTTTCCATCCCATAATCACTAATACGAATTAATATTGGTCAGACCAAATATCAAATAGGACTTTTCGCCTTGTAATGTATGCTAAGGGATAGAGGGTATGATAAATTTAGGTAAAGTAGCTCAAATTACCTTAGTTACATCACTTGACGAAATTGAACCGAAATCCCAATACATGTCCGAACCACATCATTATTTAACCAATAACTCCAACAACATAGAGGCTACAACATGCCCTCTTTATTCAGAAAAACAAAACAATACTTGAACTTGAATACATTTTTTTTCTCTTTTTTTTTTTCGAACTCTTTTTTTTATTACTGTTTTTACTATTTTTTTTTTTTGAATAATAACAAGACCAACTAACATTCACAATAACTTTATAACAAACAGGGACTCTAACTAATCAACGTATCCTCTTGATTTTCTAGTCCCAATAAACAACACATCACAATCTTCCACCAAAAACAACTTAATAGTATCGATGTTATCAACACTAACTAAGGTGATGGATAGAAAGATGGGAAAACAAAACAAAAGGATAAATGGAGAGTAAAATAATGTGGTTACCAACGAAAAATAGGCTTACAAGATATGTTTACACTAGGAATAATCATAAAAAGGTAGGCTTTTTACGCTTAAACGGTCGAAAGAAATTGCCTAAATTATCTCTTTAGTCCAAACTTCAATCGTACTTCACAAATATGAAATGACCCCGACTAATATGTCACAAGTTAAATCCAAGTTACAATAAGTGGTCAAAGATATCATTCATTTAAAAATTAACGAAACTACCACACATACTCACACATTGTGACACATTGTCATATAAAAGTGATGCACATTTCACGAATCAATAGGGTTAAAGAACAAAAATTCCTATACATATATGGATTCAACAATTTTTTTTTTCAAAAATTATTAATATAGAAAAGAGTCAATTAAGTGTAGAAATTCTCCTAAGACACACTTTAACAAAATAAACACTTAACACAAAACACCTAAAATAACCAAAAACAACCAAGATGACGAAAACACACAATTATAGCATACAGGTTCTCTCCCCCCAACTTTAGTAAAACATTATCCCCAATGTTTCCACAAAAGTAGGAAAAGAAATAAAAACTAACACACATATCACTGCATAACACCGCAACAAATGGAAGTACCACAAAAATCATAATAAATGTCAACAAAATAAATACTTAAAAATTAAGGGCAAAAACTTTACAAGTAAAATTACTTGTCCACAATGTAAGCACTAGGTAATAATCAAAATAATAATTAACACGAAAACGTTGATTCTTAATCAAATCATCAATTGCAGAAAAAATAATAGTAGAAAGATCTTACTTGAACCAGTGGAAAAAAGAATTGGTGGTGAAAAGCTTCGTTGGTGAAGTAGAATAACCTTTCCCCAATTTGATTAGAAACCCTTGACTTGATGGAGAGAAGAAGAAAGAAGGAGAAGGAGAAGGAGGAGGGGGGAAATGATTTCTTTTTTTAAACAACAAACTTGCTTGCTTTTTTTTTTTTTTTTTTTTGAAATTTTTTTAAGTGCACTTCTTACTTCCACTTCCACTTCCACTTCCAACCTGCAAAACAATGTAACTTAATTAATGTCATATACACTTAGTAATTAAAACATTAATAGTAAAATAAACTACAAAGTACTAAAGTAGAAAAATGAATAAACTTGGGTTGCCTCTCAAGAAGAACCAGTTATAGTCTTGGGTAGACTTGTGAATAGGTCAATCATTGATAAAACAAAGGATGCATGGCCATCCTTTTCCTTTTGGCCTCCATGGATAGAGCATTACTCCTTTTTTTTCCACTGTTTGGACTTTTTGCTTCCATCATTCAAGCGGATATGTCATTTCTTCTTCATAGCATTTGAAATAGTCAAGGGACCACACCAACCAATTTTATACCAATGTTTCTTTTTCTTCTTCACCTTAGCTTCCACATCAAATTTACTATGGTTGGTACATACCACTTGAATTTCTTTCCTGTTAACATCAATGTTTTGGTGATTTATTCTTAGAGAAATCCTTCCACTCATCCTTCACCTAGTAGAACACTTGATTTCATTCACTTTTGACGCATGCTCATCCAACCTATCAACAAAATAATCCAATGAGTTGACAACATAACTTTCTTTCTTATTTAAAGCATTTTCATATGATTCAAATACATTAAATTCAACAATCTCATTTTCAACTTGCAGTGTCAACTTCCCTTGATTGACATCAATCACGGCATAAGCTGTGGCCATAAAGGGTCTTCCCAATATTAATGGAATATTGGTAGCATCTCCCATATCAAGCACTAAAAAGTCCACCGGGAAGATCAATTTATCCACTTGTACCAACACATATTCCAATATGTCATAAGGTCATATTTTGGTTTTAACCGCCAATTGAAAAACAGGTTGTGTTGGTTTGGCATTTGTGTTTCCCAATTTATCATAAATTGCCTTTGGCATAACATTGGTACTCGCCCCTAAATCACACATTGATCGATTTAAAGTATGACTCCCAATGTTAACTGGAATTGAGAAACTCCGGGGGTCCTTACGAGAGCTTTGGTGGCAATCTTCGTTGCACAATAGCACTACAATTCTCACTTAAGCACACCGTTTCTCCATCATTCCAATTTTTCTTCTTGGTCAAAATTTCTCTCATGAATTTGGAATAATGAGACATTTTGGTGAGTGCATCAACTAAGGGAATATTCACATGAAGTTTTTTTAATATTTCAAGGAACTTGGTGAATTAGTTGTCCTTCTCTACCGTCATAGGATCAATCAACCTTTGTGGGTAAGGAATTTTCACCGAATGATCTCTTATACACATCTCTTCCCATTTCTCAAGTTTTCTCTTTTTCTTGCTATGAGAATTGACATCCTTCTTTTCATGCTCAATCTTTTTATCACTCTTGGCCTTACTTGGGATGTTATCCACTTGCAGATTGAGCTTTTCCACTTGGTTCTTTTTATCATGCTCCCCATCTTTCACAACTAGTTCTCGTTCATTTCTCAAGGTGATGGCATTAAATTGCTCCGGTGGATGTGGTTCCATTGGGTAATTGATTTCTTGGATTCGGGATAGTGTCACTTGGCATGGCATCTTGAGGTCTCTCAGTGAATTGTCTAGCTATTTGTCCTATGTGGTTCTCCAAGTTTCTAATTGATGCTTCATGATTTCTCATTGATGTTTCATGAGTCCTCATGAATTGAGCAAACATATCTTCTATACTCCGGGAACCTTGACCTTGGTTTGCTTGTAGGGTTGGTATAGATGCTGATTTGGATATTGATTTTGAGCTTGATTTTGAGGTGGCCGAAATGTTTGGTATGATTGATTATGAGGGCTAAAATTAGCTGGTGCTCTAAGTTGTGAGATTTGGGCTTGTGGGTGATTAGGTTAAAAAGAAAAGTTGTTTTGCTGATGGATGGGTTGATTGTTGTTACCACTCCAAGAAAAATTAGGATGATTCCTCCACCCTAGGTTGAGGGTGTTGGAATATGGATTATTTTGAGGTCTTTGATTGAATGGTTGATTGCTGACAAATTGAACCTGTTCCCGATGAGAATGGTTCTTCAATTCCACACTGATGAGTCTCATGATTTCCTCCATAATTCACAAATATAATGAACTGAAGATGATGAAGATACTGAATTGACATTCAAATTACCAAGAGTTTTTGTCAAGTTTGCCACCAAGGATTTCAACATTTTGTCTTGAGCTAAGATGGTATCAGTTTGATCAAGATTTAGCACTCTCCTCCTATCTTATTGAATTAGTTGAACTGCTGCTACCTGATAGTAATTAGAGGCCATCATATTCAGCATTCTTTGGGCCTCTTCGGGTGTTTTGTAGGATAAAGATCCTCCTGCAGCAGTATCCACCATTGTTTTGGTTTCAAGATGCAACCCATTGTAGAAAGTTTGCACTTGCATCTACAGTGGAATACCATGATGTGGGCAACGCCTTCCCTATATCTTTCCCAAGTTTTGCCTAGGCCTTTTCCAACATCATGTTTAAATGATGTGATTTCATTCATCAACTTTGTAGTTTTAGAGGGTAGAAAGACAATTTAGTTATAAAATCTTGAACAAATTCCTCCCAAGTCGTGAATGTTCCTTCATCGCAGCTATGTAATCACCATTTGGCTTTATCCCTTAAAGAGAAAAGAAAAGCCATCATTCGAACTATATTTGTTGAAACCCCATTATATCTGAAAGTGCTAATAATCTCTTCAAAATTTCTCAAATGGGTATGTAGATCTTTGGTTAGTCCACCTCCAAATATGGCATGAGTCTGAAGCATCTGAATTAGAGATGGTCTGATTTCAAAATTATTCGCTTGGATAGTTGGTCTGGTAATACTAGAATTAGCCCCATCAAAGGTGGGTCTAGTATAATCCCTCAACAATCGCTGCCTATTACCGTTCTCATTCCCATTCACAATTTCTTCCTCATCTTCATTCCAAGGAATATCCTCATTCATTGGTGCATTCAAATTGGCCATGACAAATTTTTCTTGGTCCTCTCGTTGTTTCTTTTGTTTCCATAACCCACGTAGGGTTCTTTCTAATTTCCAAATCAAGTGGAAGTAGCTTTTTATTACCAAGGGTCATAAACTATAAAACAACACTAGAACACAAGTTCAATGTACCACTGCGGAAAATTTAAATGAACAAAGAATAAAATAAAATCACAGAAAGAAAATGAGAAGAAATTAAATAGAAAATCAAAAGAAAATCTAAATTAGCAATAATACTAAGCGGCTCGATATTCCCTAGATATTTGATCCCCAGCAACGACGTCGAAAACTTGATATGTGTTAAACCCTAAATTCACAAATTAACAACGTACTAACACACACGTCTCTGCAAGTAGTAAATAGGTAATAAGGATCGTTTCCACGAGAATTAAATTGGGTCAATTACCGAATACTTAGTATTAATTACTATTTTGACAATCACAAAATGAAAAGAATTTTTTTTGGTATATTTTTTATAAAAATAAATTAAATAACAAACTAAACAAATTTGACTAAGAATCAATTGAAAATTATTGAAACCCTAACTAAAATTAATTCAAAAATCTAACGAAGGCAAATTAAAATAAAGAACGAAATTAAATAATGAATTAACACTAAATTAAAATTAACTAAACTAGGCAAAAAGCAATTAAATAATTAAATGGAAAAATTGAAGTGAAAATAATTAACTAATAAATAATGGAGTGTACTCAAACCCTCCAAAGATTGTCATAGATTCTCCGGAGAATCCATGAATCCAAAATCACGAATTGTAATAAATCCACGAACAAATTCTTCAAATCGAATTTTAAAAATTACAAAAGAAATTTATGTGAAAAAATTATAAAATTGTCCAGAGAGAAACCCTAGCAGCTACTCTAAAAAATACCTAAAAAAAACTAATTCTAATTCTCACTTTATAGAGGAAAAAGAGTTATTTATAGAGGTATGTGGGCTTTTGTTAATAAGTAATTTATGGCCCCCACGTGTTTGCATTCTTCTTCACGTTCGACTCCTGGCCACATTGAAATCCTTCTTGTCCTTGGACTCCTCCTGGCCCAACACTTGATTCTTATCACATTGGATGAATTTGCTGCCTTGATGATTCCTTGCTTAAGCCTTGCTGGCCACGTTGGACTATTTGCTGCCTTGCTGTAGCAAGGAATTCCACAGCCAAAGTGAATTTGGCCAGGCTTGTTTGAGCCTAGCTTTATCTTTTTATATGTTTTTACTTTTTTTTTTCTTTTTTATTCACGAATGCAAATCTCCACTATTAAACTTTCAAAATTACCCTTTTCTGTAAAACACAAACAAATTAACATTACTAACACAATTTTAACACAAATTCAATATTAAAAATTACCAAAACACATTAAAACACACAAAACCTAATTCTAACCTAACAACCCTAAATCACACGCAACACCTAAAATTAGGATTTATAGTAGATAAATTATCCTTAATTTTCTAGAGTTATCAACAAGCGCTTTTAACAATCCTTCATTGAATTCAAGAATTTCATTGTGATTGCAAGGTCCAAGTGAAAGGGGAGGTTCAAGGGCACTGAACAATTTAATTGCACCTACTAATCCCAGAGTTCCCATATTTTCAGCCCAGACAAGAAAAAGATCAAAGCATTTTGTAACATTTTTTCCTTGATATTTACTAGGCCTGGCAAAGATCCTGTCCCAGTGAGCTCCCTACCATAATCATTGTTGTCAACCTCTAGAATTCCCATTATCTCTTTCAAAAATATAATCAGAAACGGAGGAATTTTCTTAAGAGTAACCTAATATTTCATACTCTCCGACCGTAACCAAAAGAAACGAATCTTTGTGAATGTGGAAAGGCTCTTATGTTTTCTTGTTCAATGATACATAGAATACTTCGTAATTTTTCACTTGGACGCCTCCTGCCTACGTAAATCCTCTCCAACTGAAGTTCTGTATTTTTAATGTCCTTGATTTTGGCACTGAAACTTTTAATCTAGCATATGTTGTCACTTCCAAAAATGCACAAGTTTTTGCCTTCCTCAATCTGCTATGAAAAAGTAATGTGAGCTGAAGCCAAGCTCTAGAAGTTAGTCTTTTCATGGAACATAAAAAGCCTTCAAGAATTAAGTGTGGTCTGTGAGTAAGAATTCTCACCCATTTGGTTAGTAAAGGGTCAACACCATTGATTATAAGTTCTAGAGTCCATGTCTCCTTTTCCCAGAGCTCTTTTTCTCTCAAAGTTGAAAATGGAAATGCTTTGGCTCCCAAGATCCATATCATGTCCATTGCATTTGAATTTGTGCTCTTGCCATTAGTATCAAATACAACCATCATAGGCAACTCTTTGAAGTTCCATTCTTGTTTGATGAAGTTGACAACTGCGGAAATGAGTAACCATGGCTTTCTTAATGACCAAAAAGGCAAAGAATTTGTTAGAAAGTGGAAACTGAAGTTATCTGCATCAGTCCAAGCATGTGAAGATGAGATTAGAATTGATAAAATTACATACCTCTGTCCAATTTTCTCCTGGTGGGGATGATCGTATGTCTGCTGCACCAACAAGAAGATTTTCTCTATGGGAAGGAGTTCTGGCTTTGAAACTAGGAGTACAACCACCTTGTTTTTTAGTTCAGAGATGCTATGCTGTTGAATATGATATCAATAGTTGTTAGATAAGGCTCTCCACGGTCCAGAGTTCAATATTTCTAGCTGGAAGAGGAAATCTACCGAGTACCATTCTTCTTCCATATGTAAAAATGGAAGACATAAATCAATCAAATTCCGGGAGCCTTCATGAAGCGCTTCTTTCGGAGTTAAACTTCCATGTTTTGATCAACAACATCTGTTTCATCCGTATCCCCAGACAAAGAATTAGTAGAAGAAAGTACCATTTCATTTGATGAACAGTCCTTCAATGGGAAGTTATCTGCAAAAGGAGCTTTGCTTGGTTGTCAACATGAATCTGCTTGAAAAGATTTTGTAGCTTCTCATACAAACTTGTACCTGCAAATCGTGCAAAATGATGGCTTAAATGAAATGAGATTTATAGATGTATATGTGCTGCACGTTGATAGATGGAAAAAGTTCAATAGGAAATTCTACGATCTTTGTATGAATGGAAGAAGTTAAGTTTTTAAGGATTTATCTAGATTACCATTGAACAATAAACGGGAAAATTGTGCTCTTGCTATTTTTTTCTTTTTAGCACGAATTCAGCAAACTCTACCCCCTTCCAAAAAAACAAAAAAAAAAAAATTCGTGAATTAAAATAAAATTTGTAAAATACCTTACGAACTAATTTATTAAATTGTCACGATTAGTTATTAGAAGCAGAAAATTTTCTCAAGAACCTTCTGGACTAGTGCATGGTAGTCTGTATCCAAAAATCTATCTATCTATATTTATATTTATATTTATACTATATATAAAAGTATGATGAGTTTAATGTTTTTAACATTTTTTTTTTGGTTTAAAAAATGCTCCCAATTAGATATTTTACACTAATTTAAAGAAAGGCCATTAATGAAAACTTAAAGAAAAGGAATTAAATACAACTTAATTAAATAAATTAGAAAATTTAATAAGAAATAAAAATGTCTAACCCCATCAAAAATCATCATAAACAAAAAACTAAAATCCTACTAAAATTTCAGCAATACTCCCACAAACTTTATCCAGAGAGAGAGAGTATCGAAAAGAAAATTGTTTCCACTAAGTAACAAAATTCCTATATATGTAACAATCGTCTTAAAAGTATTTGTCAATTCTAAAATGCATATATAAAAGAATGAAGAGGTTAATGTTTTTGACTTTTTTTGAAAAATACCCGCAATTTGATACTTTATAATCATTTAAAGAAAGGATAATAATGAAAAATTAAAGAATTGGAATTGAATTCAACTTAATTAAACAAATTAGAATGGCCAACAATAATTAAATGTCCAACCCCATAAAAAATTATCTTACGCAAAAAACTAAAATGCGAATAACTTTTTAGCAATACTCCAACAAACATTATTCGAAAAAGTATCAAAAAGAAAATTGTGTTAACTGAGTCTCGAAATTTTATACATGAGACAATTATCTTAGACGTATTTGTCCAGATAATTTCAAGATAGAATTGATTGTTATTTTATTTTGAATTGGGAACTTGATCTAATAAAATTGTTAAGAGGAAAAAAAAATACTTTAAATTCAACGTAATTAAACAAACTAGAAAATCAATAAGAATTAAATGTCCAATCCATAAAAAATCATTCTAAACAAGAAGCTAAACTCCTAATAACACTTTAGCAATACTCCAAAATTACATTATCCAAAAACAAAAAAAATGGCAGTATCAAAGAGAAAATTTGTGTCAACTGAGTTTCGAAGTTCCTATATATGTGATAATCACCACAGACGTATTTTATCAATTTCAAGATGGAATTGATAGGTATATTATGTTGAATCAGGAGCTTGACCTAATAAAATAGTCATGAGGCAAAAGAAAATTTAATTCTATTTTACTATCATATAAAGAAAGGGCATTAATAAAAATTTTAAAAATTGGAACTAAATTAAACCTAATTAAACAAATTAGATAAATCAGTAAGAATTAAATGTATAAGCCCCATGAAAAATTCATCCTAGACAAAAACAAAGAAAATAAATGTGTTGAAAAGAAAATTTGTATCAACTGAGCCTAATATATGCCATAACCATCTTAGACATAATTGCAAATTTCAATATAGAATGGATAATTATCATCTTTGGAATTGGGAGCTTCATCTAATAAAATTGTCAAGAGACAAGAAAAGTCAATTATCTGTAAATCAACTAGAGAATATGTAAGTTTACAATTCAATAGAATACTACTTGTTAATTTTGACTTTCAACTGCTACATGTTGATTAATACTTTTATTTTACTTTATAAAATGAGTACGAAAAATCATCTATATTATACAATTTTCACTCTACAAAGAAGAAAATATCTATTTTTTTTCCTATTACTTATCTTGATTGTTATCTAACATAACAAAAATTGAAAAAGACTTATTTCTATGAGAGCATTCCAAGTCCAATGCATGAAAAACATTTCTATTGACATAGGTGTATTTGTGGTGTGATTAAGATATAAAATAAGTTCCAACATGTTAGAAATTCAATAACTTTCAAATTAGTTTACCCATAATAAAAAAGTTTTATATTTTAATTTAATCCATTGAACTAAAAGATATACCAGAGATTTGCAAAATGTGAATTCATACACTAATCGAATAAAAAAGTCACACGACTTTTTAATAAGGGAGAAAAGTAATTCACAAATGTATGCTAAAATGCAAAACTATT
Source organism: Cinchona pubescens (assembly GCA_025175665.1). Taxonomy (NCBI): domain Eukaryota; kingdom Viridiplantae; phylum Streptophyta; class Magnoliopsida; order Gentianales; family Rubiaceae; genus Cinchona; species Cinchona pubescens. The sequence continues at coordinate 2,461,693 of JANKKI010000141.1, forward strand.
ATTAGCCCTGATCTTTAGTAATCTAGAAGTAAATATTATTTCATATATACTTTCATTTCTTTTTCTTCATGAAACAATGACTCTTATACATTTTCATATATGATCAAACTAACCAAACATGCAAAATTCTAAGTTTTTTTTATTGAAAATGAGTTCATAAATATTGAAGTTTTCATTTCTTTCTTTGTTTAAAAATAAATAATCATATATAAATAAATAAAATTGTCTCATATATCATAACTCAATCTATTGAATGAAAATATGCACTCTTGATATGCAAATACAAAGCCATCAAATTGGATTTTGATGACATTGCATTCATAATGTCGCAGGTTAAAAAAGAAAGAATGCATGATCAACAAAATATGTTATAATTGGACATACATTTAGTTCATTGCTTGTCCTCCTTAATTAAGAAGTTGTGTAAGTATAATTTAGATGGTAAGACGCTTTCCGATGAAAACTTAATGCATTGACCAAAAACAAGCCAAAATGTGACAAAGAATTTGAGACGCAAGGAGTACAAGAAGTTAGAAATTTCTTTTAAAAGAACTTTACCAATGTGAAGTGTACTACTATTTCTTGAAGATATTTAGTTGTTGAAACCTTATTATTTTGCAAATTAAATTAAGTGAGATTTGTGTCTTTTAAAATTTTAATTTCAAGATAATTAGGATAAGAATCAATTACTGTATTTAAACAAAACAGTTGCATAAATTATTGCCTTGGAAAATTAAATATTTTTTTTTTATCATAATATCATGTAAAATTTCATAGGATTGCATTAATCACACGGGTCCTGTTTATACCTTTGTTTGGGGTCGTCTATGTATGTTATCCAGTTTGATAAATTACACACAAAAAAAAAAAAAAAAAAAACGGAAGAAGCAAATTTTTATGAACACAATTGGTTGAATATCTCAAAGGATTAGAAAGTTTTGATAAGTGTATACTAATTTGAAATATTTAATTTGTTAAGAGTTTTTATGTTTGTATGGTATTATAATAATTAAATTCTTTACTCATTTGGGACTAAATATCTTAGATTTTTCAGAGCTTACGTATATTTCTTTACATTGTGGAAGAACCTTTATTTTATTTAACCTTTGTATTGTTCGTTTCACCCGTTAAAAATATTGAAAGACCATGCATTACTGATTTAATAACCAAAAACTTCTAAGTTGCAATATACTCTCATGCCATTTGGCTAGAACAACATGTCATTCTTTGAGCTTGTCATCACCATCAACGACAACTCCTTTTCAGGTGCAATGACAAAGAACTTTTTATCTACTTCCTTAGTCATACATAGGAATGCTTTATAATCCCACTTGTCTTCGCTTTGGTCGTCCTCCAAGTACAATGTTGCTTATTCTTCGTCTATAATTGTGCACTAATCTTCCTCTGTTTCTTCGATTATCGTAAATGCTTCAGTATTCTGTCGAAAATCGAATACAGGAGAAATGTGGAAGTCTTGCTTTTCCTCAGCTGCAATTAAAGCTTGGAAGTCCTACTCCTCATCACTTTCTTACTCGTACATCTTAGACAATACCACATTGCCTTCTTCACACTCATACTGGCAATCACGTGCATAGTGTCCTTTCTTTCCACAATTGAAGCATTGATCACTTCATTTTCGATCCCTTGTACTGTAGTCTTCTTCGTCGTCGTCGTCACTTGTATATCGATTTTTGTTTGCTCCCCCTTGCTGGGAACTCTTCCATTGTCTCCTTCTCCATCTTGGTTGCTCACTGCTTTTCTCACCTTTGTCTTTAAATCTCGCACCTCTTTAATTATTTACTCTGCTTTTAGCAAAAGAGCAAAATTGTTCTTGGTCTTCCTCTTTAATTATGACTTTGGACATTTTATCATCCAAAATTTCTTCATTCACCAATAAATTTTCCAACTCCTCTAGAGTTGGTTATATAGCCCATCCATGGGTTGCAGTAACGAGACCCTTGAACTCCGGCTTAAGCCATGAATAAGGATTCTTCTCATTCGTGCCTCACTAACCTCATTATCCGAATCTAAATTCGAAATTTCCTCATATAAGGATTTTACTTTGGAAAAGTATTGACTTACAATGAGATCTAGTTGTGTGATGGAGAAAGTTCATTCTTGAGCTGCTAGAGTTTTGCTTCGTTTCTTTTAGCAAATGTCGATGCCAAGGTGTCCCATGCTTCTTTTGGTGTCTTTACCGACTTGATTCGTTGTAGTTGCTCATCTTCCACAGCAACTATCAATACATACATTGCCTTTTCACACTTTCGTGTCCACTTCTCGAGCGCTTTAGGATCACTTGGTGGCGTAGTTTTATTACCACCAACAAGATCCAACTTGGAATTACACAAACCTTGTCCAATTAAAAAATACCTCATACAAGTACTCCAATTCCCATAGTTGTGTTGTTGAGCTTCTCAACTATACTCACTTATGTGGCAAAATCTGTCATCTCCTCTCCCGCACTAACCAAGCAACTATGGTCCCAGACCAATAAATTTCACAGTCCCAAACTGTGACACAACGAGATTTTTCAAGTATCTCGTTCAACGGTCCTAACCATTCCCTTCAGTAGAGTAACAATGTATTCGGTCCCTGACTGAACCACCTACAAAAAGATCACCTCAACACAAAAAATGACAATCCCGGATCGTCCTACTCTAATACCAGTTGTTGAGTTTTCTCAAGCAGTAGACCCAAACAAATATCGGATAATGCCACACTAAATATATTACAACAAATAACTCAACAATTGTACCAAACATTACAAACATGTAACACAAGAATTACAAACAAGAAGACATCAATTTACAACTTAGACTATCAAACTCTAACACAAGACTTGAAAGTCATATATGCATGTGAATATGAACACAGATATATGTGGTTATACCATGACTACAAATGGAGTATATTATAATTTACCGACTAATCCTGCACTTACGTATCCAATACATTAAAAGTGGAGTATCGCGTATTGCATTTCTGCTAACTATGGTTAGTACAACTTGAATTTCAGCATTGGCCAATTTCTTTTTGTGTTTCTCTACATAAAATTGTTGATTGATTAGTTAATTAAAAACAGATTAGGAAGATGTTCCTACCCAAAGTAAGAGGTTTTGATCAATGGAATCGGCTAATAGTTCGATCCTCCAAGTTTCTTCCCTCCAAAGTGCTTCTTCTTTCGCCTTGGTGAAAGGTAAAGCTAAGTTACCCCAAATCCACATCATGTGTAGGGCATTTCGATTTGATTCTTTACCCTGTGGATCCAAGACAACCAGCTGAGGTTTCTCATTAAATCCCCAAATTTCCTTGATGAATCTGATGACCGCAGGACCAATCATCATAGGGCTGTGATGAGCCACTGAATACCATGGCATGGAGTTTTGAACAAGCTCAAACTGCTTCTGTTTTTCTTCTTGCCACGGTGATAATCTGTCGACAAGTGGAAGCCAAACAACCTCGTACTGCCTCTCTACCCTTGTTGGATGTTGCCTTGGTTCAACGTACGCTAGACGGAGGATTTCGAGCTCTTTGTAGGGCAGCTCGAGATCTGAAATGAATAGCAACACATGTTTCCTCCTCAATATGTCTAAGCTAGCCTGTCATCATAGAAAAGACAAAAAGACTTGTCATATTCAAATGCGGAGTAAGTCTTATCTACTCACTCCACAATAAGGAGTGAGTAATGACAGTTGTTGAAATGAATGAAATGCATGGAGACACATTACTTTTCAATCATCCAACGATTTGAAATACTCACTTGCAATGCAGAGTGAGTAGTAAAGAATTTTCTCATATACAAATGACAAGATGTAAAAAGAAGCTAGTTGTATTGAGGTGAAGATATGGGAACAGCATGATAGCAACTCTTCTCTTTTGAGTTCCATCATAGAGGGGGAGCTGGTCCTCCTTGCCATAAATCAAAGCCCTTAGAATCTTCATGTTATCAATGTGGGGTGTCTCCGACAGTAGAATAAGTTCAAGAAATGCATCGTTTTGACTCATTTCCTCTGCATCATGGGAAGATTTATTCATTTGAGTTTTGTATGCTTTAAGTACTCTATATATATAATTCTGATTTAGTTATATAGCATAGTGTTCTGGAAGAATTCAATTTGCAGGCAATGTACCTATTTTCTGGTTTATCAAAGCCATTTGCCTTTCCAGGTCCTTTTTTATGCCGGCAAGTTTATGAGCCAAACTGTTCAATTCCAATGCTTCTGCAACATACCTGATCAACAACAAAAATTCAAAGTAAGCAATCTCAGTCATATGTTAGCAAATGTTGGTCTAACTGCTTAATGCCACCCGAATTACGGCTTCTAGTATCATAAATCACGGCAAGAGTAGTTTTCAGGTGGAACGCTAGCTCAAAACATTGTAAGAAATATGTAGGTGGTATATCTTCTTGTTGTGTATGCTAGCATGTTTCGCTTAGTATTAGGACATTTTCTATCACTGGTAAGGTGCACGTGTTGATTTATATGTCTATTTTATTATATTTGTAAACGAATATATTATATGAACAATAAATTCACGTATGGCACACATGATATACATGCATAAAGATTTAATATTTATTTAAAGCATTGGTTTTTTTTTTTTTTTGGTTGAAGAAAACACATGTTTTGAAATTATATCTAGATTATTAGATTTAGCACATCAAATAATGTTAAGTACTATTGAATATGGAATTACAAATATTGGATAAATTAATTCTAACAACGGAGACCATAGTTGTTTAATCAACTAAAAGAAGTGCAATCACAAATTTTGATATTTGAGAGAATGTAGTTGTCAACATATATATATTAAATAAGCCTATTAATTTAACTATACCTAATAGAAAAATTATTTCATATTTTTTCACCTTTGAAAAACTTGGCATTGAATATAAATATAAGGCAGCATTTATTATTATTTCTTTATTTTTGCTTGTTTGTTTCTAACAATTAGCAACATTATGAAGAGACTATATTGCTTTTTTGTTATAAGTTGTTAATGTCTTATTTTATTATAAAATCTTAATCATCTTTTAATTATGAGTAATTTTGATGTTGGACTCTTTATTAATGTTTGGATAAAACTTAAATATAATTACATATTTAAATATAATGACTTATTTGTCCCTATATGTTGCTTGGCTGATCCTTCTTGGCAATCTATTAGTTACATGTTGAACTCTATTATTACTATTTACATATTGGACTCTTTATTAGTGTTTGGATAAAACTTCATCTTTTATTTATGGGATAATTTAGATAGATCACGAAAGGAAGAAACATTTTGAGAAAAAAACAAACTCACCCTTTTATAATAGCGTAGATAAATAAAACCAACCGCTCACAAAAACTAAGAATATAATTTAGCTAGCTGAATAGAATTGAAAAGTGGAAACATATTTATTTCCATGGGCTATAAGGTTCAATAGTGTAATTGAACAAGTAACAATGCAGCGAACAGTCCAGTAAACGGCTATGAGGATATGAGCAGCAGCAGATTCCATTTCAGGTTGTGAGAAGAGCTCTTCGAACTTAATAATACATTCAATCACATCCAAAATTGCCTTAATCAGGTTATTGACTGCCTCAAACTTTTGCTTCAGAGCTTCAGTAGCCTCCAAGATTTCTGGAAGATCCTTAAGAATTACAACTAACTTGGCGAGTGGATTTGTAGTGTGAAGCTGAGCAACCAGTCAAAACTCACCATAGCTCACAGCAAAAGCAGCAAAGGCTATTGTGGCCTTGGCCTCCCAACTGTAGCTTGATAATGAACGGAAAAGTGCTATAGTTATCAAATGTGCATCTTCTCCTGCACTGCACTTATAGATTATCTGCCATATGTCACATTCACAACCTTGGTTATAATATCACTAATAAACAAATGTATCCTTTTAGGTGGAAATCTGTCTATTTAATGTCCTTTTATACATTTGGAACAAGGTTGAATTCACCAAAATTATATGTCGTGCTTCACAAAAGTCCTCTGTCGTCTAGAATTTGATAGATAAATACACAATATGCATACCTCATTGCTAGTTTTCTTAATAGGATATGCTAAAAGTTCAAGCATTTAATTCACAGCAACCACAGTATATAGCCTTGTTCTCCCATGTATTGATATGATCTTGACTTTGTCCTCCCTAAAATGATTAGATGAGATCAAATTTGATATCTGAGTAACAGTTTTGTAATAAGCTACTGGATTCTTGGACAAAAACAAGTTTACTATATGACGTTTATATCTTGAAATGAAGAGGATAACTGACAGATGATAACATACCACGGCATGAGATGTAGGGGTAGTGCGATACATAATATCCTGAATAATGATGAGGAGAGGTTTTACATCGAATTCACGGCCATCTGGAGCATGAGATTTTATATCTGGATAGAATTTGCTTTATTATTGCGGTATCATCTAAAGTTGAGGATATATGACGTTCACCGCTCATTAATTGGCTGCTCCTGCTGGAATGTACAATTGCATTTGTTGGCTCAGTCATTAAAATACCAGGCACATTTGTGGTGGGAAGACTCCTAACAGCAGGCACTTCACCAAGTTGAGAGTGCGTTGCAGTCAATGGCTGACCCCTGGTAGTAGGCACTATTTGATTGGTTGCTTGACTTAGTGGCTGGGCCCTAGTGGTGGGTACAATTTAATTCGTAGGGCGTGTCACAGGTTGCAATTGATGAATTGGCTGCAATTGCTGCGATTGCTGCCGTGGCTGTATAGGTTGAATTGGCTGAATGGGCTGCAGTTGCTACATTTGCTGGCCCCTTGTAGTTGGCACATTTTCACTGGCCTTGTTATCAGGGAATAAAGGTGGTGGCTTCCAATGTGGTTTTAACCAATGAAGTTTATGAGAGGTTAGGTGTGAAACCCAAATAGCCCGTCTTCTTTTCTTAATATTTAAGACTCAATAATTGATAGTAGTCTTTTAAACCCATAAGTTATTAGATTGGATTACCATGTAATTAAATATTACCAAAGGACTAGTTGATAAATATTAAAAATTATGAGTTACTATATATATCAAGATTAAACAAATATATGACAGATTATATTATGATTTAGGGTTAAAGTCGTTCAAAGTAGAAAGGAGGAAAAAAAAAAAAAAAAGGGAGAGATCGGGCATGAGTGGGAGGAGAAAGCATAAACAAAAGTTGATTTTGACGACTTGCGGCGGGGATAATCGCAGCCTCCTCTCTGTGGGTTTCTTTTGTAATCTTTATAAGGTTAATAGTATAAATGGCATAAGACTTGTTGTAGAATTAAACTAATGGCTACTGCATGCAAGATTTAGCAAATAAAGAAGTATATAAATGGATTCCTTGGGCAGTGGTTTGCATATGCTTTCTTTTAAATAAGGACATGAAATTATTAAACATATCAGCATGTAGTGTAAAAGTTACAAAAAGCCACGGATAGCATTATGTCCAGGACTTGGGAATTGAAGGTAATGATCGGGATGATACGGCATATAGATAAACACTAAATAGGCAGTGTAAGATCAATTGGAATGGCCATGCTTATTATTAGATTGAAAGAGTACAAATCAGTTTGTATTGACGGGATCCGGATTCAAAGTATTACACAACTAGTTAAGTTATTACTGATAAAGATTTAGAATTCGGTTTAAGATTTGGTTTTAGTCAAATTAATTAGTTTATGTACTAAGTTATTTATTTAAAATTTTGATATAGCAATGTAAGTTCCTAGACGGTGTATCAATTTTATTACTAGAAGTATTTTGGTTATATGATAGGTGAACGCTTATAACATTCGGATTGTTTACATTAAGCCCTCGCGTTTCAAATTATTAGGAGGTAAGTGGTTCTAACCTCTTTCATGTTTTAAAAATTCGTTTATGAAAATTGTATTTTTTTACAAAATATTGTATATGTTAGGTACGAAATTTGGATTGAGTATGGTTAATTTAATATTTCATGATATGAATTTAGTAAGTGGCACTTTGATCAAATACGATGATTGTGTGATGTATGATTTCTTATTTTGATATGAAAAATAATTTGGCTCTTGGACTAACTTTGGTGACATTGGTTGGAACTAGTTCCTAATTCTCCACCCAATAGAGAATAGCTGGCCTATGTTTGACTCCACCTAGCGGACGGTAGCTGGCCTATGTTTGACCCTTGTCTAACGGGTATAATAGTTAGCACTAGATATCCAGGTAACTGATTAAACCTTAGGAAACCCTTGAGCCCAATGTTATGAATATGTACGATGGATACGTATTGTTATTATTTGGTTTCGATTTATGTTATGGATATGAAATGTTCATTTTTATTTGTCACTTGCCTATAAGTAAATATTTTGTAATTGTGATTTTTATAAAATTGCACTTATATATGTATATGCATGCTCTAATGTGGTTTGTAAAAGCTCACGTATTATATTTATATAACGTGTGGAAAAGGACATGAACTACTTACTGAGCATCGTGTTTGTGCTCACTCCATTATTTATAATTGTTTTGCAGATAGAGTCGATAATCTGAAGTAAGGAAGGAAATAAATTTAGTCTTTGGAAGTAGCGACTCTTCATTGGCTTGACATGGACCTAGCTATTAGAATTTGAATATTTAGGGCGCTTGTGCCGAAACACTTTATTTGATTAAGCTTGTTTAGAAAATATTATAGTACTCCAGATTTTTAACCTGCCTTATATGAAATTAATGGTTATTTTAGATTGTTCATGATATTGATGCCTTGTATCTTGGGGTTGTACTCTAAGGTGCGGCGTGTTGCGATCCCGAATTTGGGGCGTGACATTAGGAACTCACATTACTCAACAAAGTCATATACTTACGATTCCCCTTCACAATCTTCCATTCAGCAGTATGCATACTCCTATACTGTAGGTACTGTTAAATTTGCAAATTGAATTATGGCATAAAATGCTTTAAAACTATTTAAGCGATCCAAAAGTGAGTTGGTTAGTCTTGCAAATCTAGCTAAATTTAGGCTCTGGGGGGTTGCAAATCTCATTCAATATGTGTATAAGATCTGAATCTAGTTGAATTATGTATATGGCCTGAATATGTTAGGAGACTTAGACATCAATTCCTACTTGATTAATGGCAAATAAGCACAAACATTTCAGTCACTTCTTTTATTTTCTCTTGTTCTATTACCAATTATGGTGGTACCATCATCATGCTATTTTTGGCATGAGCAGAGGTGAATGTGGGGCATTTGGAATCCAAGTTGCCAACATGAAAAATGACATTGAATCTTTTACTTTACTTTGATGCTGGGACTATTATAATACAAGAAACCAAAAAGGAAGTCCAACAATAGCAGGAAAGCATATCTGCATCTAGTATACTATTACTATAGATGGTTTGGCTCAAGTTTCTGACAACTGTAAAGCCTACTCACTTTATACGGCTGACTAGTAATTTGTACAATATTTTGCATTATACAAAATTAAGTACTCAAACAACATTGGAAAATTGAGTCACTACAGCATTATCTATCCACACTCGAGATCCTTTTGCTGAGTTTAATTTACGCGGTTAAGCACAAAAAGTGTTAAGAGTATTTAACCAGTTATCAAAAAGAAAATTTATCAAAACTAATCAGTTGCAAAATGTTGATTCTGTCATGTTATAACAAAGCCGGTAAGATATCAACCTATTGCGTAAAAGCAAAGCATCAAAGAGAGCCCTTCTCTCTTTGATAATCTCCGAAATATGATTTTGTGGACCCAACAAATAAGGCTTTAGTCTTGAAAAGTACCAAATAGTTGATCACAAGCATACCTTAATTGCTAAAACAAAGTGTCAAAAAAAGAAAAAGAAAAAGCTAAAAATTCCAAGTCTAAATAGAAATGCTAGAATGATCTTGCCTGTAGGTTGATCCTTAGTACTGGTATAAAGAAACGAAACTCAAAGGGCCTTGCTGACTGAAATAGTGAAATAGGGTAGTTAATGATTGAAAGATTAAACTCAGCCAAAAGAATGCTAAAGGATTCTCGTTTTCATATTCATATTGTTGAGCTTTCCTCTTTGTATTAGGTTACTGGCTAGTTATTAAATTTCATTGGCATAACATAGTATGACTAATACGATGGAGAAAAAGGTTTGTTGAGAAAAAGGTGGAAGTAAACAATTGCAATTTGGAAGAACTTATCCAAAAAAATAAGATCCATTGTGATCTAAATGTTATAGCATGCCTGAGGTCCCTGCGAAGAACAACATTTCTCTCATGCAGACCGGATTCAAGTGCAATAAAATGTAGTGCAGAACTGCCTAAGTTCTGTTTCTCATAAAAAATGTATTATATCTGTCAGCAGCCTAAAAAATTTCAATACAGTTTTGAAAAGATAGGAAGAGAGATGTATATATTTTATTTGAAGGAGCATTCTTTCCCTGAGTCTGCATATAATTTATCAGAAGATCAACTTGATAAGATATTGACCATTATGTGGAGAAACTATAAGTGATATTATCGGTGCTACATGACATTCCCTTGCTATAATGCATTATGAGATAATTGGAAATTTCACAACTTTCTACTCAGTTGCTTCCAATTTGTAGAGTACAAGCATCTCCATGGGGAGTTTACACACTGAACAAAAATGCAAGTCCTTTCAGCAATCCATCATCAAATGCAAGAATTTCGTTTTCATTGCAAGGTCCAATGGAGAGGGGAGGTTCAAGGCCACTTTTAATTCCACATACTAATCCATGAGTTCCCACATTTTCAGCCCAAACAGGAAAAACCTCAATGCATTCTGTAACTTTCTTTCCTTGAAGCTTTACTAGGCCTGGCAAAGACCCTGTCCCAATGAACACCCAACCATCCTCATTGTTGTGAACCTCCAGCAGTCTTGTTATCTCTTTCAAAATACTATTAGAGATGGAGGCATTTTATTGGTTAGTAATTGAATATTTCAAACTCTCCAACCAATTCACTAGCCAAAAGAAACGAATCTTTGTGAATGCGAGAGAGGCAATTAAGTTTTCTTGTTCAATGCAATGTAATGTAAATCACCTCCAGCTGGAAGTTCTGTGTTTTTAGTTTCCTTGATTTTGGCACTGAAACTTTTAACCCAGTCTATGTTGTCACTTCCAAAAATGCACAGGTTTTTGCCTTCCTCAAGAAGATATGAGAAAGTAATGGCAGCTGAAGCAAAAAAAAAAGTATGTTTTTCTCATGGAACATAAAAAGTCTTAAAAAATTAAGTGTTGTCTATGAGTAAGAATTCTCACCCATTTGGTAGTAAAGGTTCAACACATTTGATTATAAGACAGTAGAGTCCATGTCTCCTTTTACTAGAGCTCTTTTTCCCTCAAAGTTGAAAATGGAAATGCTTTGGCTTTCCAGATCCATATCATGTGCATTGCATTTGAATTTGTGATAATGCCATTAGTATCCAATACAACCATCTTAGGCTCCTCTTTGAAGTTCCATTCTTTCCTAGTTGATGAAGTTGACAACTACTGAATTGAGTAACCATGGCTGCCTCAATGACCAAAAGGGAAAAGAATTTGATAGAAAATTGAAACTGATGCCGTCTGCAAGAGTCCAAGCATGTGAAGTTGAGATTAGAATCCATAAAATTACATAGCTCTGTCCAATTTTCTGCTGGTGGGGATGATCATATGTCTGCTGCACCAACAAGAAGATTTTCTCTATAGGAATAAGTTCTGGCTTTGAAACAAGGTGTACAACCACCTTGTTTCTCAGTTCAGAGATGCTATGCTGTTGAATATGAGATCAATAGTTGCTAGATAAGGCTCTCCGAGGTCCAGAGTTCAATATTTCTGGCTGGAAAAGGAAATCTACTAAGTAACATTTTATGAAGAAGACTCTTATTTCATCTGTATCCCCAGACAAAGAATTAGCAGAAGAAAGTACCTTTTCATTTGATGAACACTCCCTTAGAGGAAAGTTATCCGCAAAAGGAATTAGCATCTGGAGTCTTTTCTTGGTTGTCAACATGAGTCTGCTTGAAATGATTTGGTAGTTTCTCATACAACCTTGTATTGAAAATGGCAGCACAACTTGTTAATAAAAGTCATTAAATGTGAGGCATGGAGAATACGTATAATTGTCAAACTTTGTGGCTTGTTTCTATGTTTTAACCTTTTCAAATTGGCAACTTAGGCATGCGGGATATATTTTCAAAATCTTTTCTAAGGGTGGCTAGATCATGCATGATTTTCAAATTTGAAGCATGGTTGAGCATTAAATGGATGATAAAAATGTTGTCCATTGTCGAAGAATTCACTACTATAAATAGGTTGCATTTCTTCAATTGTAATGCATCCCAAGTTCAAGTTCTAGTTTGAAAGTTCAATAAATAAACTCTAAGTGAATAACTTAGAGTTTTTAGTTGAATCTTCAATTTTCAGTGTCTAGTAGAATTTCAATGTTTGCTCAAATAAAGAGTTGTATTGTTTGTGAGTGTTATAATTTTGAGAAAGTGACTACTTTAATATTAATACGTTTATATTAAAGTAGAAATTTGTGTTATCAATTTGATTATTTTCTCTATTTAAGAATTTAATTTTGGGTCCAATATCCAACAAACTGGTATCAGAGCGAGGTTTATCCTGAACCCGTTCTTGTTGAATCTTTATTTGCAGGTATACCAGAGGAGATTCTCCAGAAATATAGTTAAATACTGTGAATTTTTATATCACACATAGGTTGTGGTTTGAATCATATCAAGTTGACTATGACGGAGGTTTCTATCTCGGTTGGAAATATTGATAAATTAAGTATCAATTCCAACAACTACGGTTCCTGGAGTACTCGTATGAAATTCTACCTACTTGGGCAGGACTTGTGGATTATTGTCGGTGGAGATGATACAACACCACCAACGGAAGCAGAGCCACTTAAGAAGTGGAAAGCTAAAGCCGCTAAAGCTATGTATGCTTTGGCAATGGCTATAGAAGATGACTTGTTGCAACGGGTCAAAGACGCCAAGACACTGAAGGAGACGAGGGACACTCTTTCGTCATTGTTTGCAAAAACCAATGATGCAAAGCTCTAAAAGATCGAGAATGAATTACTATCTATTTCATAGAAAAATATGATAGTAGGTCAATATTTCTCCAAGTTTAAATCAATTTACGATGAAACATCCAAATTGGATTCTCAAAATGCTATAATAGAAACGAAGACGAGGAGAATTTTTCTCCATGGTTTAAGGCCAGAATACAAAGGCCTTATCACTGCTACTAGAGAATGGGTCAAGGAACCAACTCTAGTAGAGTTGGAAAGTTTATTTGCCAATGAGAAAGATTTAGACAGTTTTGCATCTAAAGAATCCACTAATGATAAAGAAAAGGCACTCTTTACCAAAAGAAAATGAGGCAAGAAAAAGAAGCAGTGGACGAGCACTAATCAGGAGAGAGCTGGCCCAAACCAAGGTGCAAATGGCCAAGATAGAAGGCATCAAAGGTCACAAGGCAATCAAAGATGTTGCACAATAACAATTGCTACAAATGTGGTAAGAAAGGACATCACGCCAAATTTTGCTGGTCAAAACCAGTTGAAAGTAATGCTGCCACATCCTCCCAAAAGGTTAATGAACTTGATGAAGATTGGGATGTACCAGTATCCTTTGTAGTTGAAAAATGTGCATTTTGTTGCACTACTTACCAAAAAGATGAGCTAGCTCTTACAATAGTAAATGCTAATCCTATCAATTATAATGTTGATTGGATTATTGACTCCGGTTGCTCAAATCACATGACCAGAGACAAAAGAAAGCTAACAAACTTAACAGAGTACAAAGGAGGTTTAGTGGTAGTCACAGCTGATAATTCCAGATTACCAATTACTCATATTGGTAATGCGACTATATTACCCAGATATAACTCTCACCAGGTGGAGTTACAACATGTCTACCATGTACCTGGAATGAAGAAGAATTTGCTGTCAGTTTTTCAACTAATAGCTTCCGACAATTTTGTATTGTTTGGACCTGATGAAAGTCAAGGTGTATCAAAATGAGAAGATAACAGGTACGCCAATAATGCATGAAAAATGGATAGAGACAGTGTACGTGATATCTGCACAAGAAACCTATGTTGATAAAGAGAGAAAGAATGAGACAACTGATATTTGGCATACTAGATTAGGGCATGTAAGTTATCACAAGTTGAAGATCATGATGATGAAGTCAATGCTGAAAGGACTTCCTTAGTTAGATGTCCAAGATGACATTGTTTGTGCTAGTTCACAATATGGAAAGGCTCATCAACTTCCATACGAGGAGTCAAAATCCAGAGCCAAGGTGCCTCTGCAGCTAGTTCACTCAGACGTGTTTGGTCGAGTGAAGGAACCATCAATAAGCGGTATGAGATACATGATTACGTTTATTGATGATTTTTCTAAATTTGTTTGGATTGACTTCATGAAGAAAAAGTCTGAAGCCTTGGACAAGTTCAAAAAGTTCAAGAAAAAAGAAATAGGCCAAAAGAAAAGGTGCCTACGTCACGAACAACGGAGGTGAATACACATCGGATGAATTCACTAGATTCTTGCAAGAGTACAAGATAAGGCGACAGTTAACTTGCCGAAGTACGCCCCAACAAAATGGGGTAGCTGAACGAAAGAATCGACATCTTATAGAGATTTGCAGGAGTATGATACATTCCAAAAATGTACCTCCACGTTTTTGGGTAGAGTGCATGAAAACAGCAGTCCGTGTCACTAATAGACTACCTCAGCCTAAATTTGAATTTATTTCTTCGTTCGAGAAACTGTGGAATGTTAAACCCAATGTTACTCACTTTTGAGTATTTGAGTGTGTGTTTTATGTATTCATTCCAGATCAACTTCAGAGCAAGTTCGACAAGAAGGCCGTACAATGTATATTCATAAGTTATGATAACCAACGAAAGGGTTAGAGATGTATTGATCCTACAAGTGGGAAGTGCTATGTCTCACGAAATGTAGTATTTGATGAGCCATCTTGGTGGTCACCATAGGCAACAGTCTTCAACAAGCCAAATTCCAGGTATGCTCAATACTGCTTTGTTCAGAATATGATAGAGTAGTTGAACCATCTACTTATCAGGAGGCAGCTCAAAGCACTGAGTGGAAGAAGGCCATGGAGAAGGAGATTCAGGCATTCAGGCAAAACGAAACTTGGGATCTTATTCCAAAACCAAGAGATGTCAAACCTATCTTTTGTAAGTGGGTCTACAAGGTTAAAACTCGTCCAAATGGTTCAGTTGAAAGATACAAGGCTCGCTTCTCGTGACTCATGAATTTTCGCAGAAGTATGGGATAGATTATGATGAAACATTTAGCCTAGTGGCAAAATTGACCACTGTTTGAGTTTTATCAGCACTTGCATCCAGCAAGTCATGGAAGCTGTCTCAGATACACATGTCAAGAACGCATTCCTACATGGAGAACTTGATCGAGATATCTACATGGAGCAACCATAGAGGTTTGAAGATATAGTCCGACCAGGTTACGTTTGTAAATTGAAAAAGGTTTTGTATGGATTAAATCAAGCATCAGGAGCATGGTATGGCAAGATAACTGAATTCTTATTTCAAAGTGGATATGTTGTGGCACCAGCAGATTCTAGCTTGTTCGTGAAATCTACTGAAGGAAAGTTAGCTATTGTTCTTGTGTATGTTGATGATCTCATCATTACAGGTGATGATGAAGATGAGATTTGCCAGACCAGAGGAAACTTGTCTGTAAGGTTCTAGATGATTGGAGAATTGAAACACTTTCTTGGTCTTGAAAGTTGATAGAACCAATGAAGGTTTGTTTTTGTGTCAAAAAAAGTATGCTAAAGATTTGTTGGAGAAGTTTGGCATGCTCGATTGTAAACCAATCTCAACTCCAATGGAGGTCAATGCCAGATATTGCTCTGCTAAAGGCAAAGTCCTAAGGGATGCCACCATACCGGCAGTTGGTAGGGAGTTTAATCTATCTCACTTTTACCAGACCTAACATATCATATGCAATTATGGTTGTGAGTCGATTCATTCAGAATCCAAAGAAGCCACACTTGGAAGTTGTACGTCGAGTCCTCATATATATCAAAGGGACCATTGACTACGGTCTATTCTACAAGAAAGGAGAAGAATGCAAAGTGGTAGGATTTTGTGATGCAGATTATGCCGGTGATCATGACACACGGAGGTCAACTACAGGTTATGTGTTCAACCTTGGATCAACAGCAGTTTTATGGTGTAGTTAGAGACAATCAACTGTGTCGTTGTCAAGTACAGAAGCTGAGTATAGTAGCAGCAGCTTCAGCAGCACAAGAAAGCACATGGTTAGTGCAATTGATGAAGGATTTACACCAAGCAACTGATGACTTGGTTCAACTATACCGTGACAACCAGTCAGCGATACGCATGGCTAAGAATCTGGTTTTCCATGCAAGAATTAAGCATATTGAGGTACATTAACACTTCGTTCGTGAAAAAGTGTTGCAGGGTGAAATTGATTTGAGATATGTCAACATAGATGATCAAGTTGTTGATATATTTACCAAGAGTTTGGCTCCTGCCAAATTTATAAAGTTCAGAGAATTGCTCGGTATGAATACAAGGAAAGTTCGTGCTAAGGGGGGAGTATTGAAAATGACAGCACAACTTGTTAATAAAAGTCATTAAATGTGAGTTACAGAGAATAGGTAGAATTCATTGTCAAACTTTGTGGCTTGTTTCTATGTTCTAAGCTTTGCAAATTGGCAACTTAGGCATGTGGGATATATTTCCAAAATCTTTTCTAGGGGTGGCTGAAGCAGATCATGCAAGATTTTCAAATTTGAAGCATGGTTGAGCATTAAATGGAGGAAGAAAAATGTTGTCCATTGTCAAAGAATTCACTACTATAAATAGGTTGCATTTCTTCAATTGTAATGCATCCCAAGTTCAAGTTCTAGTTCTAGTTTGAGAGTTCAATAATTAAACTCTAAGTGAATAACTTAGAGTTTTTAGTTAAGTCTTCAATTTTCAGTGTCTAGTAGAATTTCATTGTTTGCTCAAATAAAGAATTGTATTATTTGTAAGTGTTATCATTCTGAGTTACTACTTTAATATTAATACGTTTATATTAAAGTATAATTTGTTTTATCAATTTGATTATTTTCTCTATTTGAGAATTTAATTTTGGGTCCAATATCCAACACCTTGTACCTATCAACTAATGGCTCATTTCGACCTGCACTCTCATGTCGCAGTATAAGGCACTTAACTTGTAAACTAAACTGAACATTGTCCATGCTACAATTGTTGTAGAATTTGAATTCTTGAAGAAAGAGTTCACATCTTACTTGCATAGTTATAATAGAGTTACAGGTGGTGGTAATGGTTCGAAATGATGCAAGTATCAACGCTTGAAAATTTTCTAATATGTTATGATTCTTTAAACTTTTTCTATATATTTATGGGGAGATAACAATAAGAAACAGGCATGTGAAGGGAAAGAACATGCACTTGGTCAAGTTTTCTTGTTCTTAAACCTGTGATCAGAGAAAATCAATAGTGAATCTTCACATATTGATGAGACAGGGGACCTCTTACCAAAATCTATTATTTTGACCTTTCTTTCATACTAAAATGTAAAATATAATTTTTAATTTGAATAGGTAATGTTTGCCATATTGAATTCTCTAATGATTTTAAGGACCCGAGTCCGACGCTCTCAGGTTTAAATGACGGCCAGTGATAATTCCAGAACAAAAAATTTCCTGCCAAAACAAATTTCACTCAATTACCAAAAATACCCTCGATGTCAACATTCATATTTCGTTTTCTTTTCATCTTTCTTTCTTGTTCCATTCCTGTTAGCTTGCATAAGGTCATATTGCAACCATCAATATTTTTAGTGGCCGCGACTAAAAATATTGAAAGACCATGCATTACTAATTTAATAACCAAAATCCAGTTTAAAGTATAGTTGACCGTAATTTATTTTAGATTCTTCTAGAAAATTTTAAATTTAGATACCTGAACCGTAAATGAACTATAGTTTGTTGGGTATTGTAGTTAAGATGGTTTCTTTAAATTTCGATTAAGATACATTTTTATTCCCACAAATGTGGTGTTAAAGCTTTAGCAATAGTAGAAATAATATCCATGAAGGAAAAAAAATGTATCTAACTTAAAATTTAAAGAAATAAATGTATCAGACATGAGGTTTGAACTTCCTTTTCTTGTCTTCTATTTTAGCCCACACAATAGTTTAGCATGATCTACCAAAAAAATGATTCACCAAATGAAAGTTGCATTCTATATACTTAAGAATGTTATATAGCTTCAATTAACTACATATATGTGTACGGTATACTTTTTCTATATTTATTACTTTAATTACAACAAATACAAATTTACTCGTAATTTTGATTTCTAAACAAATAATTATATAATTTGAACTTATGGGTATCAAGTATGTAGAATTTATGTACTAATCAAACTTGAAAATAAAAATAACCAACTATAAGATATATTATAAAATAATACTCTCTTCGTTCCATATTGTTTATCATTTTTTGAGATTCCGACTTATTAAGAATAGTGTGTTGATAGTGATCGTCATTTAAAATTTTCTAATTTTATTCTTCAAAATTTAAAATTTGAATGGTGTATGATAGTTTTCACAAAAAGACAAAGGATAAAAGAAGAAATGGAGTAATTATTATGTTAGACCTTTTAAATATGAAAAATATTTTGGAATAAACGAAAATGGGAAAATGACACTTTCAACAAAGTGAAAGAGTACTAAAGGATGAAATATTCAAGAAATGTATAACTTTAATGTAGTTACTTATTAAGATATATGTGTATGAATATTGTAACTTAACTAACTATGAAGGAGAAACTAAAACAGCATATTAAAAATTATCAAATTTCAATTATCAAATTGAGAAAAGGATCTTTGAAGAAAAAAAATGAATGAATGATAAGAAAGACTTGCTTTCAAAACTCGAAGTTGATTATAAGTAAAGGAATAAAAAAACTATATTGATATGCAAATCATGGGTTCCTATTTTTAGAAGTTCAAAATTGTAATCATAAAAATGATAAAGAAATTAAATAATACCCGCGATATTGCACTAAAATAAACAAACAAACCAAATCTTAATCCTACTCAGTAGGGTCGATTGCATGAATTCTGCTACGCCATTGCGCTCTGTCATGAACCAAATCCTACTCAATTCGTAGATGGGCTATATCTTTCTGATAAGTTAGCCACCAAATTTTTTCGATCTTCCTCTACCCCTCTTATTCAGACTATTCTCTCTAAAATCTACTCGCCTGGCAGGCGTTTCTACTTGAAATGTCGTCTTAGCACATGACCTAACCACCTTAGACATGTTTCTCTCATTTTCTCGTCAATAGATGCTACTCTAATCTACTCACGATTGGATAGAGTTCATCATCCATTATTGTTCAAATAATATTTTGCAGTTATTTCGTAACACATTTTTCAATTACTTATTTATCTCGCATATATACTACATTTCTAAAAGTTGCTATATGATACCTTTTATACGTAGTATTATTTGAAATGAACAAACTTTTACTTTTGTGAAGTTACTTTAGTGAAAATGTATATATATAGTCATTTAATTAGAAAATTATCTACTAAATTTTGTAATTCTTTATGCTAAGTGTAATATTAAAAAATTCAACAACACATGCAACGCACGTGCCATATCCCTAGTAATGATAAAGGCATTTAAAATTAATTTTTTAGATTAAAAATCAGCTGATATAAAACAAGTGATCGTAAAATATGGTAAAATTCATCCACGATCCCACATAAAGTGTTCAAACAAATAGTCCCCATTCTCAAGGAATTAATGCCCCATACTTCCCTCAATTTATGTAGTTTTGAACCCACACAAAAACAGACACAAAGACAATAATAATATCTCAAGTCTGTATATAGGGACTGCAATTTGCAAAGTGCCCTATAGATCACAAAGAGAAAAAGGCTAGCTGGTCCAAAAATATATGGAAAGAGTAAGACAAAATGAATATACAACCATAGAGAAATTAAATACACTTGATGGACTTGGGGTGAAATTCATTTAATCCAAACTTATTCTACTAGGAAAGTGTGTACTATACACATGTAAGATCAGTATAAAATTATGATTATGGGTCCAACTAAAATAACTTCTCTATTATAACATTGTCTCATACTCCCGAAAAGTAATTCAATTAGTCAAAAAATTATTAATTTAATTATCAAAATATTTTTATCTAATCATATAAATTTTATTTTTTATTATTCTTCTAATATTATAATGTACTAATTGATTATCGATATTCATGTTTAAGATCTTATTTATATATATGTGTTTTATTAGTCTTTAATAGTGAGTATGCATATTAATTTAAATACGACATGTGGTAATTCCTTGTAGCAAGACACACATACCTTGAAGATCTATTTAGTTCACTATTCTTCCTTAGTTAATTAATCACTATCACATTGGATTTGAAATTATCTTTTTCAAATTAGTTGTGAGTTAATTCTCCAATCAGTGTTCTTTTTTGGTGCTATCACATAGTTTTACTCTTTCTAGATAAAAGTTTTCTCTTTATATTAGATTACTATCTTAGTTGATTATGTGATATAGAATTTACTATAAAATAAAATTTGGTATAGCCTAACTCTCAAAGAATATTCATGTATTAAATAGTTTATCACAAACAAATTATGTAATTTATTCATGACATCTCAAAGAATATTCATGTATTAAGTAATTTATCACAAATAAATAGTGTAATTAATTCGTGACATTTGGATATGCATGTTTTTGGAAGTTATGCATTACAATACGAGTAAATACTACTTTATTTGTTTGTGCAGTTCAATATATTAAGTAATTAAAGCATAATTATATATAGAGAGAAGTAATTCCATATAGGTTAGGTTGGTGCACTAACAATTTTTAATTTTGTCGCTAACAAGTAAAACTAGTACCAATATTTTTTATGTTTCAATTCCTGAAGTTAACTATATTGTGTATAGTAGAATTTATTAAATTTACACCATCATCAACATAGTTTACATTCTAATTTTTATTTGTAGCAAATATTAAAATTTATATTTTTTGTCTATTTAACTCCCTTTCTTTAGGTATTACCTTTTTATCTCTATTCGTATCTAATTGGTAACTCTTGGATTAAAATTATACAAGCTAACTTTGTTTTTCAATATGCTTCATTAATTTGGAAGATATGTGGTGGGTTGTTGAGATTTTGCTTTCTTTTCTTTACCACACAAATATTGCCTATGATCTTAGTATTTGGAGCATTGACAGTTATTTGAGTTTGGATGATTGGATTTTACATTTGTAGGAAATATTTAAATTTACATGAAATTTGAGTGAATTTGAAATTTATCAATTTAGTTATTAAAATCACACTCTTGATTATGTAATTTCAAATCTACATTTAAATAAATTAACTTGTTTGAATAACTTAAAATAAAAACATATGATTAGATAAAACTATTTTGAAAACTAAATTAATAATTTTTTGACTAATTGAATTACTTTTCAGAAGTATGGGACAATGTTATAATAGAGAAGTCATTTTAGTTGGATCTATACTATAATTTTACACTGATCTTACACATATAGAGCACGTGAAAATAAATTCATCCGATGAACCCTTATTTCACTTTGAACTTGAGTATAATTGGAACAGTACACTAATTAATATCTACAAGGAATATACATTGAATGTGTGATTAATTTTTGTCCCCACTTAATTTTGAATCTACCTGTATCTTTTCTACCAATTGTTTAAAGACTTTCACAATGATTTTGGATCTTTTAATTATTTGTCATTAGCAAAGAAAAATATCAATTTGGTCCATTATTTTTAAGGTATCAATCAATTTGATCCCTATTCGTTAAAAAAGTTATCCAATTTAACCTGAAAATTGTTAACAACACATCTACGATCAGTTAATAGATATGTGATTATCATGTAACTTGATCCATTAATTTGTCCATAATATCTGTCATAAACATTAGATTGGTTAACTATTTAAAAAATAAATAAAAGATCAAGTTGGTCTATTATTTGGTCTTTCCTCCCTTATTATCAATGTGAAACCTTGATAATAAAATTATACTAACTGATTTAGGCTTCTAGTATTATTATAATTTTAAGATTATAGATTTTTTTTGTCATAATCAATGTTATTCCTTAATAATAGAATTCAAGTGAATTAGGATTCTAGTACTATTCTAATATTAATATTTGATAGAACTATTTAAGGCTGTAAACGAATTAACTCACTATTTAGAGCTGTAAACGACACCGAGTTCGAGTCGAGCATGCTCTAGTTTGAAACTCTTGTGTAACGAGCCGATCTTGATCATATGTATATAATATGCTCGAGTTCTTGTCGAGATTTTCGATCATTATATAATTTTTTAAAATTTTTTTTTATTATATGTAAATTTACTAAAATATCTATACTTTTTAAAAAATTACATCTTTTACCTACAAAAAAGTCGAAATACTCAAGTTCGAGCTCGTTTTGCATATTTTTGAGCGAGCTCGAACTATGTCAAATTTTTCAAACTCGAGCTCGAGCTCAAATTTTGAAGCTCGTTCGATCTCGAGCTTGAGTTCGAGTATCAGAAAAAATTTCGAGTTCGAGTTCGAGTTCGAGTAGGATACTATTTGTGCTCGATTCAGTTCGTTTACCCCTAGAACTATTGTAGTGTATAATTATTTTTCTTGGCTAACCTAAGTTTTTGTTGTTGAGAAAAATTCTACATGAATAGGAAATTGCAAAAATTAGACAAATCATTGTTTTTGTAGATTAACACAATTAAGGAAGAATTGGGTTCTCCAAATTAGAATTAATCTCAAATGTAGAATATGAATCATGAGATATTAGATTACGATGATGACCTACCAGAACTTAGATTTGATTTAAAGTTGATGTCAATTTTTCATGACCTTAATTTAAGATCCATATTTTAGAAATTGACTAAGTTGAAGTCCATCCAGATGTTTTTTTACAAATTAAATTGGATTAGACTTAACAAATCACTTTTATATATTTTTCCCTCATAAACACATATGTAATTCAGATATAAATTCTCTAAGTACGGACAATTTAGGTAAATAAAAAAAGAAGAAATATTTAAAGAGAAAAACACACTCACATTTTTATAATAGTATAGATTTGTCAGATCAAATTATCTCAATTTGATCCTAATGATTAGCTTATTCTACCATTTAAGGTGTTGCCTATATTCATTTATCCCTAAAATTATGGACACTCGATAAAATTAGTACTTACTCAAATGATTGTGACGTTGACAATCACAGTCTGTGATATTACTATCTAATTAATTATTCTTTTTATTTTAAAATAATTATCATTTTTATCCCATATTATTTGTTAGAAAATCACAAAAGTATTAACTAATGTTTTTCTAAATTGTACTATTAGTGTCATATTAATGAGGGGAAAATTATGTTGTTGAGATATTAATACAAAATGATAATTTAGTCACTTTGACATTTTTTTTTACAAAATTGATGTAATTAAATAATTTTTTTAATTCGTACACACTAACAAAAAATGACAGATATTTTAAAACGGATGAAGTATTGTCTTGTTATGCATTTGCATGCTTCCAAGTTGTCAACTTAGGGACAAACTACTCATTTTGTATAGTCTATTTTTCATTCACTTTGTTTATTTTTTTATATTTTTGAGCTACCACTGAGAATCGAATACCACTTGAACTAAACATCATTAGTCTACGTGAATGGATTACATAAAGTAGGTATATGATTCACAATCTCACGAGTTTTATTCTGGAATTGAATAAACAAGGATAAATGAAGTTGATTTACTAATTCGATCCTGAAGTAACTAAGTGGTAGCTGAAAATTCATTGTCATTGTCATTGCAATTGTTTTAGAAAGTAGCCTTTAATTGTCACTCCATGAAAATTTTTGCAAAAGAATTTGGAGTGGTTTGTCTAATTGTGATGTCCAAATTTTATACTCTTTTTCTTGGGTTTCTTCCATTCGAAAGGTCAATCAATTATTGTTTAATTGTGATTCACTAATTGAATTGCCATAATAACTGAAGATGATAAGTATCCAACACTTGCAAAACTTGACAATTAGTTTTGCAATCTTATTAAAGAAAAATTAAAAAACAAAATAACCGGTGCAGACATGGTAAAACTTGACAATTTTTAGACTAGAAAATCAAAAAATCATAAATAAATTTAGTTACAACAACTATCAAACACCATCTGCCTATCTATTCGACAGGAAACCTGCACCCTGAATTGTGCAAGGAATTGGGCCATGGAAATAATTGATTTACATTTAGTGAAACTAAACAGTATGGCATCAAACAAGGAACATGACAGATATTTAAAATGGAGGGATTACCCATTGGCCATTACAAATTACAACCAGACTTGATTTCCTCCACTTGGCTAGTAATGCTACCAAGATTTTTAACAACAAATATTTTGATGAATTAAGAGTCTAAGAGAACACTAAATTAAGATTCAAAAATGAATTACTACAAATATTTATTGCTGATTCTACACTACAAAAAATTATATTAATCACAATAAACATCACAAATAATTTAAATTCAAAAAAAAATTAACAATATAAATTTAATCTCGTTTTTCATAATAAAATGGGGAAAAAAAAACTTTGTTTCGTTTTGCTCGAACAAACTGCTACCAAGAAGTACAGTAGGACTGAGGTATGTATTTGCCCTCTTTAAAACGATTTGTACGCTACAAATCTCTTATTCCGATGCATTAGGTTACAACGTATCGCCTCCAAGATACAACAACCCAACTTATGGTTGTTACTTTCCTTTGATATGCACAATCAAGAGCCAAATGGAGTTTTTCCCACATACCTTACTTTGTCATATATGTTTTTGTAGTGATAAGTAGAGAATTTAAGTTACTAGAAAATTATTCTTTTCCCCTTCCACCAATACCCTATATTTATACGCTTCAAATTTTAAGTCACATTTTCTCCAAATACAATGTATAATAATTTTTAATGTCATAATAATGAGAATTATTACTCATATAATGAATGGGTGTTTATTTCATATTGATGAAAATTATAACTGATGTAATAAATAAATGTTTATAACCAAAATATATAATTACATAGGTGATGATGTGGATTAGTAACACACATAGCTTCTTACCTAAATTGTTCTAGAAGTACCTACGTGGCAGCCTCATTAAGGGCAATTATGTAATTTAGCTTCAGCTAAGCTAGCATAGATATAGCCTTAAGCCTCCTCGTGTAAATCTATAAACAAGGGGTTTGAGTGCTACTAAAAGAAATAGACAATTCAGAATCCAATCAGAATTCAGATAATCAACTGAACACTTCTGACACTCAATTCTTTTACTTTCTCTCTCCTCCTAGAATCCAATTCTAGTTTCATCAATTGGCGCCGTCTGTGGGAATCGAACCCACGACCAAATGATTGAGGGCCGAGGCTTAGCAGTCCCCCCTCAAGGGCCGAGGCTTAGCAGCCTCCCCAAGCAAAGCAAAGCCGCGCCAACCCTCAGAGGTTCGGACAAGGCACTGTCAGATGTTCCAACTGCTCCAACTCTAAGAGTTTCAGATTCAGTTGAACAAAAAAGAAAATGATTGAGGGCCGAGGCTTAGCAGTCCCCCCTCAAAGGCCGAGGCTTAGCAGTCCCCCCTCAAGGGCCGAGGCTTAGCAGCCTCCCCAAGCAAAACAAAGCCGCGCCAATCCTCAGAGGTTCGGACAAGGCACTGTCAGATGTTCCAACTACTCCAACTCTAAGAGTTTCGGATTCAGTTGAACAAAAAAGCAAATGATTGAGGGCCGAGGCTTAACAGTCTTCCCTCAAGGGAAGAGGCTTAGTAGTAGGATCCACCCAAGCACACACAAAGGTGCGCCAACCCTCAGAGGTCCGGTCAAGCTCAGAGCAATTTTAAGCTGTTCCAGCCCTCAGGCTGAACAGTTTCCTGGCAAGGGTAGAAACTAAGCGACCCCCTCTATGCAAAATGAAATGGAAGAGTTTCCAATCCGTAAAGACTCTTGAGTGGCCTGCTGAAGCAAAACATTACTCTTGGGACTTTGGAAAGCTTGACTCAAGTTAAATGGCTAAGGCAAAAACAAGGACCAAACTTGGTCCTTTTGCTTCAGCCCAGAAGGGCCCAAACAGAGCCTGAGCTCGAAACGAAAGCATTCCTTAGATAATTTTTTATGTTGGAATGCTTAAGCATGGAAAGTTGTTTACCTACTTATATCATAAATATTTTGTTTTAAATGCAGGAAATAAAGAGATTGAAAAGCAAGTAAAAAGCCAAAAACAAAGAATGTCGAGGCTGTTATCAAGAAGACAAAGTTATCCGAACTTCACAATTTCATTAAAAAGGCCCTAACTCATTACATTACATAAGAGGTTCCTAACTATTATAGCAAAATCACATCAGCCCGAGCATCAGTAGAGGAAGGCTCGGCAGTGGAGGTGGAAGCCTGGTTCGCAGGATCGGTCTCGACTCCGGGGTTCGGACCCTCAATTAGCAGAGTCGCTCCGGAAGTTTCGGGAATCAAAATAGGAGCTTTGAACTGAGCTTGTAGACCGTTGATGACCTCTTCGGTGACGGAAGCATCGTACGGTAGCCCCTCGTACAAAGCAGGATTCTTCACCAAGTGGTCACAGGCTAGTGTGAACCCCATGGAGAAGACCTTCTTCATAAATTCCTTTAACATTTCATCTGCTTCAGCCGAGGCCACAAATTGATTCCTACCCTCGATTCGAAGCTCCACCTCTCGAGACGCGAGCTTTGCGTCGGCCAGCTGAGCTTTTTCTTGAAGTTGAAGAATCCTTTGCTCAAGATCCGCGACCTTCTTGTCTCGGTCGCCAACATCCACTTCAAGGGTCTTCTTCTCCATCAAGCTTGGATTGCCGAACCTTGTCCCTCACCTCGGTCAGCTCGGCCTTCCACTCGTCATATTTTTTGCCCGCCTCGATATTGCATTTCATTTCATTGGCGTTCACGGCCTCCTTCACTGCCTGATTCACGCTGGACTTCGCATAGGCTAACTCTTTCTTTATAGAGTTAAAGTCAGAGTTGAAGGTGGCCTCCCGATCTGCGATGGCGGGCAAAATTGTAATTGCCTGCAAGCAAAGGCAAAATGATTAGTTGTGTGAGTTGAAGTATAAGGTGCAAAAGATTGAAAATTCACAAAGGGTTAGATAGTCTTACATTCATCAGGCTGACGTGAAGTTCGTCTAGCCTCCGTTGAGGGGTGAGCCTTTTGACATAGGCCACATCCCGAGACAGAGCCACCACTTTGGCTTGTTCCCGAGCCACCCTAAAAAATTGAGCCCAATCATTAACATCGATCGGTGGAGTGGGTTGGAAATCAGAGTTCCCCGAGGTAGAAGGAATTGGGAGGGGGTCAAGCAGACAGCCGACCCCAGGGCACATCTTGTGACCCTGCTAATTTCTTCTCTTCCTCGGAAGTGTACTTCCTATCACCTGAATTATACAAGTGTTAACTCATGATGCTAAAAAAACATTAAGAAATGGGGAGAAACGAGGTCCGGCTATACTTACCATAAAAGGTGATGAGTTGTTTGGACAATGGGGCGTTGCCCGAGCCAATCCCAAGGGTCTGAACCCTCGCTACGGGAATCATGGTCCTCGGGGGCGCGATGAAGAAGAAAAGGTCATGGCTGAGAAAGGACCCTCCCTGAGGCCAGCAGCCTCCCTAATCCTTTTCCTTGTTACCCGAGTTGGCTCGGGTTCGGTGGGACGGATAGCCAGAGTAACTTCACCAGCTTGCCTCTCCGGCAAACTGGCAGGCCCAGTTCAGTTCAGGGTTGCAGAGATAGAAGGTACGGCCTCGGCACTCCCTGATGAGGTGTTGATGGTCGCGGAGGAGGATCCACTTGCTGATGAGGAGGGCTGGTTCGAAGTGCCAGCATCCTGCCTCGGTGGCAGGTGTGGCAGACACCAGTCCCCTAAGGAATGCTCCGAGCTCTGCATAGATGAGGGATCAGCACATAAAAAAAAATGATGAATGAATGATGAGTGAAGTTAAAATGATAATGACCTTGTTGAGGGTCGTAATTCGGCAGGATGTCATGGGAAGGAAATAGTCCTGCCCAGGCCAGAATGTTGTTTGAAATGATGGCCGGTTGGTTATTGAAGTTTATTCGGAGATTCGACTCGACGAGCCTCCGGGCATGAATGGAGTTCGGTGGAGAGGCATTCTTGGTTTTTAAGTTTTCTTTTATAAGGTTCCATGGATCCCGGGGCATCTGAGGGTCGAGGTACCAGACGAAGAAAAATGACTTTTTCCAGTCATGAATAGATGATGGGTTACCCGAAATGAGCTGTTTGCCCGCAGTTCGGGGGGAGATGTAAAAAAATCCCTTTGTTGGGGATAATTTCAGCATCATCCTAAATGTGTCTAAAGAGAGGGGGATATCGTGTAATCTACATAAGAATATGTTAGTAAGCCAGCGATGACCCGAAGTGCGTTTGGGGTCAGCTGGGATATGCTGATATCGCAGTGGTTTGAAAGGTTGACTAAGAGAGGGCCTATGGGGAGCCTCAGCCCCACCTCGAGTTGTTCCTGGTAGACTGTTAGGTAATCAGGTGGAGGCAAATGGCCTCGGTCCTTGGGGGTTGGGAGTTTTATGTGCACGTTCTTCAGAAAACGGCACCGATCCCTAACCTCTTTTGATATCCTCGGGGTCAAGGGAGTTCGATATTCTTTGTATTGAGGGTTAGGGTGGTCGTTTTGTGGAGGTTCGGAAAAGAGCGGATCGGGAGGAAAGTTTAATGACATTGCTGCCAGAAGCGCTTCGTCGAAAGGATTTAACATCCTGTCAATGGCGTTGATCGGAGAAGGAGGAACCGGTGTGCTAATAATAGAAGTGGGAGTGAACGTACCGGCCATAGTCTTCAGTTTTGAGAGCGTGTGGGAGTTTTAAAGGAAGAGCTCCTAGTGGTGTCCGGTGGTGCGCGTAGAGCAGCTTCGAAAATCGGCAACGGTGATACGGCAGAGGGTGAAGAAAGAAAAAGTTATGTAAGTCTCTGGTGGATGAGCGCAGAAAGGAAGAAGGAGGGAGTGTAAGTTTCTGGGAAAAATAGAGTAACATCTAGATTCCTTTCATGCTCTGAGTAAGAAGAAGAAAAGACATTTGGGGGTGAATGGGGGTATAAATAAGAGAAATTTCTTCCAGAATGTTCTGTGTTTCTGGGGGGAAAAATTGATGGTTTCGAAATGAAAAAAGGCTTTAGATGGGAAAGACGAGGCGTTTTGGCGTGAAAATCGAGACGTGATACTGGCGTTACGGCTCGTAGAACGAGGCATTCTGCGGCAAAATCAGAGCGAATAATGCAGAGCAATAAATGCGAAATCAGTGCATGAGGACTCAACGAAAACGTCACCCTTGAGAGTTAATGCTGCAGGTATGACTCGCCGAGGATCCAAGGATCGTTACGACCTCGGATCAGCAGAGGTTACGAAATTGTTCCGAGAAGGCTTCACCTCGGATCGGTATAACACTCTTGCTTTTGGTCTTCGGTTGAGGACTGCGAACAGTCATTTTCGGCTCGGTCCCTATCCACTAGGCTCGGCTCCAAGCCGAGGGGACTAATGATGATGTGGATTAGTAACACACATAGCTTCTTATCTAGATTGTTCTAGAAGTGCCTACGTGGCAGTCTCATTAAGGGCAATTATGTAATTCAACTTCAGCTGAGCTAGCATAGAGATAGCCTTAAGTCTCCTCGTGTAAATCTATAAATAAGGGGTTTGAGTGCTACTAAAAGAAATAGACAATTCAGAATCCAATCAGAATTCAGATAATCAAACACTTCTGACACTCAGTTCTTTTACTTTCTCTCTCCTCCTAGAATCCAATTCTAGCTTCATCAATAGGATTTATAATAGAATTTAAAGCCATCATGAATCATTGTCTTGAAAATTCAAAAGCATATAACTCCTAAAATAAATTTCAATAATTGATCCTTAAATATCAAGAATCTTATTTATTCTATTAAAATATTCCAACATTTATTATTGTGAATATTTCATAGTATTACAACAGAAAGCAGTAGTCTCATCATCATAGGAGACACAAATGCCATGAAAACCAGAGTACAACAATATCATTATTCTTTTGCATAGAAATAGGATATAATTCTTGCACATTATGGTAGTAGTTTGATTTCTTTGGAGAGAACTAAGAAAAATCCAGCTGCATTTACTCATTGCAGCAACGGTACATGGTGAACCTCTCCATAGGACGGCCACATTCAGCACAAACAACCTTCTCAGGGTTTTGCCCAGTCAATAACAGGCGGTTACAATGATAGGGACTATGAAGCTCACGAAGCTGTTCACTCAGTGCAATCACAAAGCCATCAGGATAAACAACTTTGTCCTTCCAACGATCGTAGTAGTTCAGGCATTGCAAAACTATGTCACCTCTTCCTTTAGCCATCTCATGTGAGCCTCTGGAGAAAACTGCCCATCCCTGATCACTTCCATCGAAGCTCAGCATCGTCGCGATCTCTTGCATTATGGGATCGTTTTCGACGGTCATGCCGTGTTGGATTTTGGAATGCCACATGCTCTCTAGTCGAACCCAAAAAAACCAGATTAATGTGAGGTCTGGTACAGTGTGGCTGAGTTTCTCAACTTGGATTATGGAGTTGTTTCGTCGAACCGTTTTCCTTGGGTCGCTTTTTCCTACGTATAGCATCTCCAATGAGATTCCTGCAGCATTTGCAACGGCCCTTGTGATGGTTGTGAATATCCTGATCCATTCTATGTTCTCTCCACCATACAGGCATATATACTTGTTTTGGTCCACCTGTAAAATAGAAATATGTTCAATAATTAGTACCATAGTTACCAGAAATCCAATCCACCTTAAGAACTTATCAAAATACGCACTTGCGTTCCAAAACGCAACAATTAACGTTTCAAAATATCAAAGGTAGTGAATACTTGATGAGGATACTTTGTTTCTTTTATATTTTTTTCTTAGTAAATACTCTTTATATTTACCTAATTAAAATTATTTAGTATTCGAATTAATTTTTATTGTTTTATAGGAGAATAATTATGGTTTTTGAAACTTGACTATTTCCTTTTCTCTACCAATTAAAAATTCAATATTACTAAAAATTTCATTCTGACTAATTACCAACTACTACTTAATCCCTATAATTTAGCCATAAAAAAAAGTCTACCAAGTCTACCTAATATGCATGCTTTCTAAGAAAATCAGAAGTATTAATTTTTTTTTTTTGTTAATTAAAAATTTTACTATCGTTATATCAAAAAAATATATTTGAAAAATGATTTAGTCAAAGTCATATATGCATGTGAATATGAACACAGATATATGTGGTTGTACCATGACTACAAATGGAGTATATTGTAATTTACCGACTAATCCTTCACTTACGTATCCAATACATTAAAAGTGGAGTATCGCGTATTGCATTTCTGCTAACTATAATTAGTACAACTTGAATTTCAGCATTATTATGGCCAATTTCTTTTTGTGTTTCTCTACATAAAATTGTTGATTGATTAGTTAATTAAAAACAGATTAGGAAGATGTTCCTACCCAAAGTAAGAGGTTTTGATCAATGGAATCGGCTAATAGTTCGATCCTCCAAGTTTCTTCCCTCCAAAGTGCTTCTTCTTTCGCCTTGGTGAAAGGTAAAGCTAAGTTACCCCAAATCCACATCATGTGTAGGGCATTTCGATTTGATTCTTTACCCTGTGGATCCAAGACAACCAGCTGAGGTTTCTCATTAAATCCCCAAATTTCCTTGATGAATCTGATGACCGCAGGACCAATCATCATAGGGTGAGCCACTGAATACCATGGCATGGAGTTTTGAACAAGCTCAAACTGCTTCTGTTTTTCTTCTTGCCACGGTGATAATCTGTCGACAACTGGAAGCCAAACAACCTCGTACTGGCTCTCTACCCTTGTTGGATGTTGCCTTGATTCAACGTACGTTAGACGGAGGATTTCGAGTCTGGCTCTTCGTAGGACAGCTTGAGATCTGAAATGAATAGCAACACATGTTTCCTCCTCAATATGTCTAAGCTAGCCTGTCATCATAGAAAAGATAAGAAGACTTGTCATATTCAAATGCGGAGTAAGTCTTATCTACTCACTCCACAATGAGAAGTGGGTAATGACAGTTGTTGAGATGAATGAAATGCATGGAGACACATTACTTTTCAATCATCCAACGATTTGAAATACTCACTTGCAATGCAGAGTGAGTAGTAAAGAATTTTTCTCATATACAAATGACAAGATGTAAAAGGAAGCTAGTTGTATTGAGGTGAAGATATGGGAACAAACTCTTCTCTTTTGAGTTCCATCATAGAGGGGGAGCTGGTCCTCCTTGCCATAAATCAAAGCCCTTAGAATCTTCATGTTATCAATGTGGGGTGTCTCCGACAGTAGAATAAGTTCAAGAAATGCATCGTTTTGACTCATTTCCTCTGCATCATAGGAAGATTTATTCATTTGAGAGTTTTGTTAATTTGTATAGTAATGCTTAAGTACACTATATATATAATTCTGATTTAGTTGTATAGCATAGTGTTCTGGAAGAATTCAATTTGCAGGCAATGTACCTATTTTCTGGTTTATCAAAGCCATTTGCCTTTCCAGGTCCTTTTTTATGCCGGCAAGTTTATGAGCCAAACTGTTCAATTCCAATGCTTCTGCAACATACCTGATCAACAACAAAAATTCAAAGCAAGCAATCTCAGTCATATGGTAGCAAATGTTGGTCCAACTGCTTAATGCCACCCGAATTACGGCTTCTAGTATCATAAATCACGGCAAGAGTAGTTTTCAGGTGGAACGCTGCTCAAAACATTGTAAGAAATATGTAGGTGGTATATCTTCTTGTTGTGTACGCTAGCATGTGTCGCTTAGTATTAGGACATTTTCTATCACTAGCAGCTCGTGTTGATTTATATGTCTATTTTATTATATTTGTAAACGAATATATTATATGAATAATAGCTAGAATTCGCGTATGGCATACATGATATACATGCATAAAGATTTAATATTTATTTAAAGCATTGGTTTTTTTTTTTTTTGGTTGAAGAAAACACATGTTTTGAAATTATATCTAGATTATTAGATTTAGCACATCAAATAATGTTAAGTACTATTGAATCTGGAATTATAAACATTGGATAAATTAATTCTAACAACGGAGACCATAGTTGTTTAATCATCTAAAAGAAG
Source organism: Cinchona pubescens (assembly GCA_025175665.1). Lineage (NCBI taxonomy): Eukaryota > Viridiplantae > Streptophyta > Magnoliopsida > Gentianales > Rubiaceae > Cinchona > Cinchona pubescens. The sequence continues at coordinate 2,495,014 of JANKKI010000141.1, forward strand.
TGCAATCACAAATTTTGATATTTGAGAGAATGTAGTTGTCAACATATATATATATATATATATATATATATATATATATTAAATAAGCCTATTAATTTAACTATACCTAATAGAAAAATTATTTCATATTTTTTCTTCTTGAAAAACTTGGCATTGAATATAAATATAAGGCAGCATTTATTATTATTTCTTTAGTTTTGCTTGTTTGTTTCTAACAATTAGCAACATTATGAAGAGACTATATTGCTTTTTTGTCATAAGTTGTTAATGTCTTATATTTTATTATAAAATCTTAATCATCTTTTAATTATGAGTAATTTTGATGTTGGACTCTTTATTAGTGTTTAGATAAAACTTAAATATAATTACATATTTAAATATAATGACTTATTTGTCCCTGTATGTTGCTTGGCTGATCCTTCTTGGCAGTCTATTAGTTACATGTTGAACTCTATTATTATTATTTACATATTGGACTCTTTATTAGTGTTTGGATAAAACTTAATCTTTTATTTATGGGATAATTTAGATAGATCAATAAAGGAAGAAACATTTTGAGAAAAAAATAAACTCACACTTTTATAATAGCGTAGATAAATAAAACCAACCGCTCACAAAAACTAAGAATTTTATTTAGCTAGAATAGAAGTGAAAAGTGGAAACATACTTATGTCCATGGGCTATAAGGTTCAATAGTGTAATTGAACAAGTAACAATGCAGAGAACAGTCCAGTAAACGGCTACGAGGATATGAGCAACAGCAGATTCCATTTCAGTTGTTGTGAGAAGAGCTCTTTGAACTTAATAATACATTCAGTCACATCCAAAATTGCCTTCATCAGGTTATTGACTGCCTCAAACTTTTGCTCCAGAGCTTCAGTAGGTTCCATGATTTCTGGAAGACCCTTAAGAACTACAACTGACTTGGCGAGTGGATTTGTAGTGTAAAACTGAGCAACCAGCCAAAACTCACCGTAGCTCACAGCAAAAGCAGCAAAGGCTATTGCGGCCTTGGCCTCCCAACTGTAACTTGATAATGAACGGAAAAGTGCTATAGTTATCAAATTTGCATCTTCTCCTGCACTGAACTTATAGATTATCTGCCATATATCACATTCACAACCTTGGTTATAATATCATTAAAACAATATGTATCGTTTTAGGGAGAAATCTGTCTGTTTAATGTCCTTTTATACTTTTGGAACAAGGTTGAATTCACCAAAATTATCTGTAGTTCTTCACGAAAGTCCTCTGTTGTCTAGAATAGATAAATACACACAGAATGCATACCTCATTGTTAGTCTTCTTAATAGGAGATGCAAAAAGTTCCAGCATGTCACTGTAACCACAGTATATAGCCTTTTTCTCCCATGTATTGATATGATCTTGACTTTCTGCTCCCTAAAATGATTAGATGAGATCAAATTTGATAATTGAGTAACAGTTAAAATAATATGCTACAGAATTCTTGGACAAAAACAAGTTTACTATACGACATTTATATCTTGAAATGAAGAGGATAACTGACAGATAATAAAACATACCACGGCATGAGATGTAGGGGTAGCGCGACGCATGATATCCCGAATAATGAGGAGGAGAGGTTTTACATCAAATTCACGGCCATCTGGATCATGAGTGGATAGAATTTGCTTTATTATTGCGGTATCATCTGAGGTTGAGGATATCTGGCGTTCACCACTCATTAATAGGCTGCTCCTGCTGGAATGTACAATTGTATTTGTTGGCTCAGTCATTAAAATACCAGGCACATTTGTGGTGGGATGACTTCTAACAGCAGGCACTTCACCAAGGTGAGAATGCGTTGTAGTCAATGGCTGACCCCTGGTAGTAGGCACTATTTCACTGGTTGCTTTGTGGTGGGTACAATTTCATTCGCTGGGCGAGTCACAGTTTGCAATTGCTGAATTGGCCGCAATTGCGGCAATTGCTGCCGTGGCTGTATAGGTTGAATTGGCTGAATGGGCTGCAGTTGCTAGCCCCTTGTAGTTGGCACATTTTCACTAGCCATTGAGGGAAGAGGTTGAGGTCTTTCAACAAGAAAGTTATAGGAGAAAAATGGCTTAGCTTGGTTGTTTTGGTTTCTCTAAGGGGCATTTTATAGCTTGTTATCATGGAATAAAGGTGGCTCCTTCCAATGTGGTTTTAACCTATAAAGTTTATGAGAGGTTAGGAATTCGCATTACTGAATAAAGTCATATACTTACTATTCGCCTTCGTCATCTTCTCATCAGGAGTATGCATACACCTATACTGTAGTATATTAATACTGTTAAATTTGAAAACTGAATTATGTAAAATGTTTAAAAAAATTTTAAGCGATCCATAAGTGAGCTGGTTAGGCTTGCAAATCTAGCTGAATTTAGACTCTGGGGGATTGCAAATCTCATTTAATATGTGTATAAGAACTGAATCTGGTTGAATTATGTATATGGCCTGAATATGTTAGGAGACTTGGACATCAATTCCTACTTGATTAATGGCAAATAAGCACAACAATTTCAGTCACTTCTGAAATTTTCTGTTGTTCTAGAACCAATCATGGTTGTACTATCATCATGCTATTTTTGGCATAGCAGAGGTGAATGCGGGGCATTAGGAATCCAAGTTGCCAACATGAAAACTGACATTGCATCCTTTACTTTACTTGATGCTGGGGTCTATTATAGTACAAGAAGCCAAAAAGGAAGTCCAAGAATAGCAGGAAAGCATATCTGCATCTATTATACTATTAGTGTAGATGGTTTGACTCAAGTTTCTGACAACTGTACAAAGCCAATTCACTTTATACTGCTGACTAATTTGTACAATATTTTGCATTATACAAAATTAAGTGCTAAAACAACATTGGAAAATTGAGTCACCACAGCATTATCCACACTCTAGATCCTTTTGCTGAGTTTAAGTTGTGCGGTTAAACACAAAAAGTGTTAAGACTATTTAAACAGTTATCAATAAGGAAATTTATCGTAACTAATCAGTTGCAAAATGTAGATTCTGTCATGTTATAACAAAGCAGGTAAGATATCAACCTATTACATAAATGCAAAGCATCAGAGGGAGCCCTTTTCTCTTTGATAATCTCTGAAATATGATTTTGTGGACCAACAAATGAGGCTTTAGTCTTGAAAAGTACCAAATAGTTGATCACAAGCATACCTTAATTACTAAAACAAAGTGTCAAAAAAAGAAAAAGAAAAAGCTAAAAATTCCAAGTCTAAAGAGAAATGCTAGAATGATCTTGCCTGTAGGTTGATCCTTAGTACTGGTATAGAAAGAAACGAAACTCAAAGTGCCTTGCTGACTGAAATAGGGTAGTTAATGCATGAAAGATTAAACTCAACCAAAAAAGTGCTAAAGGATTCTCCATTTCATATTCATATTGTTGAGCTTTCCCCTTGTATTAGGTTACTGCCTAGTTATCAAATTTCATTGGCATAGCATAGTATGAATAATAAGATGGAGAAAAGGTTTGTTGAGAGAAAGGTGAAAGTGAAAGTAAACAATTGCAATTTGGAAAAACTTGTCCAACAAAATAAGATCCATTGTGATCTAAATGTTACAGCATGCCTGAGGTCTCTGTGAAGAAGAACATTTCTCTCATGCAGACTGGGGCCAAGTGCAACAAAATTTAGTGTAGAACTACCTAAGTTCTGTTTCTCATAAAAAATGCATTATGTCTGTCAACAGCCTAAAAAATTTCAATACAATCTTGAAAAGATAGGAACAGAGATGTATATGTTTTATTTGCAGGAGCAATCTTTCCTTGAATCTGCATATTTATACTTTATCAGAAGATCAAAGATTTCGGCCATTATGTGGAGAAACTATAAGTAATATTATAGTTTCTACATGACATTCTCATGCTATTATGCATTATTAGATAATTGAAAATTTCACAACTTTCTACTAGTTGCTTCACATTTATAGAGTACAAACTTCTCCATAGGGAGTTTACACACTGAACAAAATACAGGTGATACGTGTCAAACTCTAAATTCACAAATTAATTACGTACTAATACACACGTCCCCGTAAGTGTATGGGACGCATAGTAGTATATAGGTAATAAGCATCGTTCCTACGTGGATCAAATTGGGTCAATCGCTGAATACTTAGTATTCATTACTATTTAGACAATCACAAATTGAAAAGAACTATTTTTGGGATTTTTTTATAAAAAAAAATTAAATAACGAACTAAACTAATTTGACTAAGAATCAATTGAAAATTATTGAAACCCTAACTGAAATTAATTAAAAATCTAACGAAGGCAAATTAAAATAAAGAACGAAATTAAATAACGAATTAATACTAAATTAAAATTAACTAAACTAGGCAAAAAGAAATTAAATAATTAAATGGCAAAATTAAGTGAAAATAATTAACTAATAAATAATGGAGCGTACTCAAACCCTCCGAAAATTGTCATAGATTTTCTGGAGAATCCACGAATCTAAAATCACGAATTGTAATAAATCCACGAACAAATTCTTGAAATCAAAATTTGAAAATTGCTAAAGAAATTTATGCAAAAAAGTATAAAATTGTCCAGAGAAAAACCCTAGCGGCTACTCTAAAAAAAATACCTAAAAAAACCTAATTCTAATTATCACTTTATGGAGGAAAAAGGATTATTTATAGAGGTATGTGGGCTTTTGTTAATAAGTAATTTGTGGCCCCCATGTGTTTGCACTCTTCTTCACGTTTGACTCCTGGCCACATTGAAATCCTTCTTGTCCTTGTACTCCCTCTGGCCCACACTTGATTCTTATCACATTGGATGAATTGGGTGCTGCCTGTGATTCCTTGCTTAAGCCTTGCTGGCAAGTAAAATCCTTGCTATAGCAAGGAATTCCACTGCCAAAGTGAATTTGGCCAAGCTCGTTTGAGGCTTCATCTTTTTATATTTTTTTTCTTTTTTTCTTCTTTATTCAGGAATGCAAATCTCCACATTTAGACTTTTAAAATTACCATTAACTGTATAACACAAATAAGCTAACATTACTAACACAATTTTAACACAAATTTAATGTTAAAAATTACCAAAACACATTAAAACACACAAAACCTAATTCTAACCTAACAACCCTAAATCACACACAAAACACTTAAAATTAGGTTTACAAAACATCAAATTAGGGTTCATAGTAAATAAATTATCCCTAATTTTCTAGAGTTATCAACTCCCCCCAACTTAACGTTTTGTACATCCTGGGCAAAAATAAAAGAAAAAATACAATAACACGACCTCTAACTAAAAGAAAATCCACACAAAACTAACTCTTCCCATGTATCTCAATAATAAACTATTTTTAACTAAAAAAAATCAATTGAATTCCTCACACACATAAGAAAAATTGATCTACAATCCCACATTCATCATAACAATGCAACCATTCCACTCACAACGAAAAAGTATGGAAACCAGAATCACTCCCTAACCCATCTTGACAAGACTTATATTAACCGCAGTTTAACAAGTAACAACGTAATTAGACATTCAAAAGAATGTTTCAATCCCATAATCACTAATACGAATTAATTCAGACCAAAGATCAAATAGGACTTTTTGCCTTGTAATGTAGGCTAAGGGATAGAGGGTCAAGGATAAATTTAGGTAAAGTAGCACAAATTACCTTAGTTACATCACTTGATGAAATTGAACCGAAATCCCAATACATGTCCGAACCACATCATTATTTATCCAACAACATAGAGGCTACAACATGCTCTCTTTATTCACAAAAACAAAATAATACTTGAACTTGAATACATTTTTTTTCTCTTTTTTTTTTCAAACTCCTTTGAAATTGATTTTATTACTTTTTTTACTTTTTTTTTTTTTTGAATAATAACAACACCAACTAACATTCACAATAACTTTATAACAAACAGGGACTTCAACTAATCAAAGTATCCTCTTGATTTTCTAGTCCAATAAACAACACATCACAACCTTCCACCAAAAACAACTTAATAGTATCGATGTTATCAACACTAACAAAGGTGATGGATAGAAAGATGGGAAAACAAAACAGAAGGATAAACAGTTAAATAATGTGATTACCAACGAAAAATAGGCTTACAGGCTCAAAAAGGGACACTAGGAATAATCATAAAAAGGTGGGCTTTTTAGGCTTAAACGGTCGAATTGCCTAAATTATCTCTTTAGTCCAAACTTCATTCATACTTCACAAATATGAAATGACCCCGACTAATATGTCACAAGTTAAATCCAAGTTGCAATAAGTGGTCAAAGATATCACTCATTTAAAAATTAATGAAACTGTCACACATTGTCACACATTGTCATATAAAAGTGACGTGCACATTTCACGAATCAATGGGGTTAAAGAACAAAAATTCCTATACATATATGGATTCAAAAAAAAAAAATTCAAAAATTATTAATACAGAAAAGAGTCAATTAAGTATAGAAATTCTCCTAAGACACACTTCAACAAAATGAACACTTAACACAAAACACCTAAAATAACCAAAAACAACCAAGACAACGAAAACACACAATTATAGCATACATCTCTCCCCCCAACTTTAGTGAAACATTATCCCCAATGTTTCCACAAAAGTAGGAGAAGAAATAAAAACTAACACACATATCACTGCATAACACCGCAACAAATGGAAGCACCACAAAAATCATAACAAATGTCAACAAAATAAATACTTAAAAATTAAGGGAAAAAACTTTACAAGTAAAATTACTTGTCCACAATGTAAGCACTAGGTAAGAATCAAAATAATAATTAACACGAAAACATTGATTCTTACTCAAATCATCAATTGCAGAAAAATTAATAGTAGAAAGGATCTCAAATCTTACTTGAACCAGTGGAAAAAAGAATTGGTGGTGAAAAACTCTGTTGGTGAAGTAGAATAGCCTTTCCCCAATTTGATTAGAAACCCTTGACTTGATGGAGGGAGAAGAAGAAATAATGAGAAGAAGAAGAAGAAGGGAAGGGGGAAATGATTTTTTTTTTTTAAACAGCAAACTTGCTTGCTGTTCTTTTTTTAAAAATATTTTTATGTATTTTTTTAAGTGAACTTCTCCTTCCACTTCCACTTCCACTTCCAACCTGCAAAACAATGTAACTTAATTAATATCATATAAACTTAATAATTAAAACATTAATAGTAAAATAAACTACTAAATACTAAAGTAGAAAAATGAATAAACTTGAGTTGCCTCTCAAGAAGCACCATTTATAGTCTTGGGTAGACTTATGAAAGGGTCAATCATTTGATATAACAAAGGATGCATGGCCATCCTTTTCCTTTTGGCCTCCATGGATAGAGCTTTACTCCTTTTTTTTCCACTAAGCACTTTATTGCTTCCATCATTCAAGCGAATATGTCCTTTCTTCTTCATAGCATTTGCAATAGTCAAGGGACCGCACCAACCAATTTTATACCAGTATTTCTTTTTCTTCTTCAACTTAGCTTGCACATCAAATTTACTGTGGTTGGTACACACTACTTGAATTTCTTTCCTGTTAACATCAGTGTTTTGGTGATTTATCCTTAGAGAAATCCTTCCATTCGTCCTTCACCTTAGAACACTTGATTTCATTCACTTTTAATGCATATTCATCCAACCTATCAACAAAAGAATCCAATGAGTTGACAACATAACTTTCTTTCTTATTTAAAGCATTTTCATATGATTCAAATACATTAAATTCAACAATCTCATTTTCAATTTGCAGTGTCAACTTTCCTTGATTGACATCAATCACGGCATGAGCGGTGGCCATAAAGGGTCTTCCCAATATTAATGGAATATCGGTAGCATCTCCCATATCAAGCACTAAAAAGTCCACCGGGAAGATCATAATTTATCCACTTGTACCAACACATATTCCAATATGTCATAAGGTTGTCTTTCAGTTTTATCCGCCAATTGAAAAATAGGTCGTGTTGGTTTGGCATTTGTGATTCCCAATTTATCATAAATTGCCTTTGGCATAACTTTGATTCTCACCCCTAAATCACACAATGATCGATTTAAAGTATGACTCCCAATGTTAACTAGAATTGAGAAACTCCTGGGGTCCTTAAGCTTTGGTGGCAATCTTCATTGCACAATATCACTACAATTTTCACTTAAGCACACCGTTTCTCCATCATCCCAATTTTTCTTTTCTCTCATGAATTTGGAATAATAAGGCATTTTGGTGAGTGCATCAACTAGGGAAATATTCACATGAAGTTTTTTTAACATTTCAAGGAACTTGGTGAATTAGTTGTCCTTCTCTACCTTCATAGGATCAATCAACCTTTGTAGGTAAGGAATTTTCACCAAATGATGTAACTCCAAAGGTTCTTCCCATTTCTGCAAGTTTTCTCTTTTTCTTGCTTTGAGAATTGACCTCCTTCTTTTCATGCCCAACCTTTTCATCACTTTTGGCCTTATTTGGGATGTTATCCACTTGCAGATTGAGCTTTTCCACTTGGTTCTTTTTATCATGCTCCCCATCTTTCACAACTAGTTCTCGTTCATTTCTCGAGGTGATGGCATCACATTGCTCCGGTGGATGTTGTTCCATTGGGTATTGATTTCTTGGATTCGGGATAGTGTCACTTGGCATGACATCTTGAGGTCTCTCAGTGAATTGTCTAGCTATTTGTCCCATGTGGTTCTCCAAGTTTCTAATTGATGCTTCATGATTTCTCATTGATGTTCCATGAGTCCTCGTGAATTGAGCAAACACATCTTCTATACTCCGGGAACCTTGACCTTGGTTTGCTTCTAGGGGTTGGTTAAGGGTTGGTATAGATGCTGATTTGGGTATTGATTTTGAGCTTGATTTTGAGGTGGCCGAAATGTTTGGTATGGTATAATGATTATGAGGGCTAAAATTAGCGAGTGGTCTAGGTTGTGAGATTTGGGCTTGTGGGTGATTAGGTTGAAAAGAAAAGTTGTTTTGCTGATGGTTGGGTTGATTGTTGTTACCACTCCAAGAAAAATTGGGATGATTCCTCCACCCTAGGTTGAAGGTGCTGGAATATGGATTATTTAGAGGTCTTGGATTGAATGGTTGATTGTTGATAAATTGAACCTGTTCTCGATAGAATGGTTCTTTAATTCCACACTGATGAGTCTCATGATTTCCTCCACAATTCACAAATATAATAAGCTGAAGATTATGAAGATATTGAATTGACATTCAAATTACTAGGAGTTTTTGTCAAGTTTGCCACCAAGGTTTCAACATTTTGTCTTGAGCTAAGATGGTATCAGTTTGATCAAGATTTAGCACTCTCCTCCTATCTTGTTGAATTAGTTGAACTGCTGCTACCTGATAGAAATTAGAGGCCATCATATTCAGCATTCTTTGGGCCTCTTTTAACTTCGGGTGTTTTGTAGGATAAAGATCCTCCTGCAGCAACATCCACCATTGTTTTGGTTTCAAGATGTAACCCATTGTAGAAAGTTTGCACTTGCATCTACAGTGAAATGCCATGATGTGGGCAATGCCTCAATAGGTCCCTATATCTTTCCCAAGTTTTGATGATGCCTTCTCCAACATCCTGTTTGAATGATTTGATTTCATTCATCAACTTTGCAGTTTTAGAGGGAGGAAAGAATTTAGTTATAAAACCTTGAGCAAGTTCCTCCCAAGTCGTGAATGTTCCTTCATCGCAACTTTGTAATCACCATTTGGCTTTATCCCTTAAAGAGAAAGGAAAAGCCATCATTCGAACTGCATTTGGTGAAACCCCATTATATCTTAAAGTGCTAATAATCTCTTCAAAATTTCTCAAATGGGTATGGGGATCTTCGGTTGGTCCACCTCCAAACATGGCATGAGTCTGAAGCAGCTGAATTAGAGATGGCTTTATTTCAAAATTACAGGAGATTCGCTTGGATAGTTGGTCTAGTAATACTAGAATTAGCCCCATCAAAGGTGGGTCTAGTATAATCCCTCAACAATCGCTGTTTATTACCGTTCCCGTTCCCATTCACAATTTCCACCTCATCTTCATTCCTAGAAATATCCTCATTCCTTGGTGCATTCAAATTAGCCATAGCAAATTTTTCTTGGTCCTCTAGTTGTTTCTTTTGTTTCCATAACCCACGTAGAGTTCTTTCTATTTCCAAATCAAGTGGAAGTAGCTTTTTATCACCAAGGGTCATAAACTATAAAACAACACTAGAACACAAGTTCAACGTACCACTACGGAAAAATTAAATGAACAAAGAATAAATAAAATCACAAAAAGAAAATGAGAAGAATTTAAATGGAAAATCAAAAGAAAAATCTAAATTAGCAATAATACTAAGCGGCTCGATATTGCCTAGCTATTAGATCCCCGGCAACAGCGCCAAAAACTTGATATGTGTTAAACCCTAAATTCACAAATTATTGCCATTTCGACTACGTACTAACACACATTCTTCGCAAGTGCACGGTATCGCGACAGTAGTATATAGGTAATAAGAATCATTCCCACGAGAATCCAATTGGGTCAATTATCGAATACTTAGTATTAATTACTATTTACACAATCACAAATTGAAAAGAATTTTTTTTGGTATTTTTTTTTTATAAAAATAAATTATATAACAAACTAAACTAATTTGACTAAGAATCAATTGAAAATTATTGAAACCCTAACTAAAATTAATTAAAAATCTAACGAAGGCAAATTAAAATAAAGAACAAAATTAGATAACGAATTAACACTAAATTAAAATTAACTAAACTAGGCAAAAAGCAATTACATAATTAAATGGAAAAATTGAAGTGAAAATAATTAACTAATAAATAATGGAGTGTACTCGAACCCTCCGAAGATTGTCACATATGCTCCGAAGAATCCATGAACCCAAAATCACGAATTGTAATAAATTCACGAACAAATTCTTGAAATCGAAATTTCTGGAAGAATTACTAAAGAAATTTTTGCAAAAAAGTATAAAATTGTCTAGAGAGAAACCCTAGCGGCTACTGAAAAAAATACCTAAAAAAACCTAATTCTAATTCTCACTTTATAGAGGAAAAAGAGTAATTTATAGAGATATGTGGGCTTTTGTTAATAAGTAATTTATGGCCCCCACGTGTTTGCAGCCTTCTTCACGTTTGACTCCTGGCCACATTGGAATCCTTCTTGTCCTTGGACTCCTCCTGGCCCACACTTGATTCTTATCACATTGGATGAATTTGCTGCCTTCATGATTCCTAGCTTAAGCCTTGCTGGCCACGTTGGACTATTTGCTGCATTCCACTGCCAATTTGGGAATGCAAATCTCCACTTTTAGACTTCCAAAATTACCCTTTCTTGTATAACACAAACAAATTAACATTACTAACACAAATTTAATATTAAAAATTATCAAAACACATTAAAACACACAAAACCTAATTCTAACCTAACAACCCTAAATCAGAACACACAAGACACCTGAAATTAGGATTACAAAACATCAAATTAGGGTTTATAGTAAATAAATTATCTGTAATTTTCTAGAGTTATCAAAAGGCACTTTTAACAATCCTTCATTGAATTCAAGAATTTCATTGTGATTGCAAGGTCCAAGTGAAAGGGGAGGTTCAAGGGCACTTTTAATTGCACCTACTATTCCCAGAGTTCCCATATTTTCAGCCCAGACAAGAAAAAGATCAAAGCATTCTGTAACTTTTTTTCCTTGAAGCTTTACCTAGCCTGGCAAAAATCCTATCCCATTGAGCACCCAACCATCATCATTGTCGTCAACCTGTAGAATTCCCATTATCTCTTTCAAAAATATAATCAGAAATGGAGGAATTTTCTTGGCGAGTAACCTACTATTTCATACTCTCCAACCGTAACCAAAAGAAACGAATCTTTTGTGAATGTGAGAGTGGCTCTTACGTTTTCTTGTTCAATGATATGTAGAATACTTTGTAATTACATTTCACTTGGACTTCTCCAGCCTATGTAAATCCTCTCCAACTGAAGTTCTGTGTTTCTAATGTCCTTGATTTTGGCGCTGAAACTTTTAATCTAGTATATGTTGTCACTACCAAAAATGCACAAGTTTTTGCCTTCCTCAATCTGCTATGAAAAAGTAATGTGAGTTGAAGCAAAAAAAGTAAGTCTTTTCGTGGAACATAAAAAGCCTTCAAGAATTAAGTGTTGTCTATGAGTAAGAATTCTCACCCATTTGGCTAGTAAAGGGTCAACACCATTGATTATAAGTTGCAGAGTCCATGTCTCCTTTTCCCAGAGCTCTTTTTCTCTCAAAGTTGAAAATGGAATGGTTTGGCTCCCCAGATCCATATCATGTCCATTGCATTTGAATTTGTGATCATGCCATTAGTATCCAATACAACCATCATAGGCTCCTCCTTGAAGTTCCATTCTTGTTTGTTGAAGTTGACAACTACTGAAATGAGTAACCATGGCTGCCTTAATGACCAAAAAGGCAAAGAATTTGATAGAAAATGGAAACTGATGTTATCTGCATCAGTCCAAGCATGTGAAAATAAGATTAGAATTGATAAAATTACATACCTCTGTCCAATTTTCTCCTGGTGGGGATGATCATATGTCTGCTGCACCAACAAGAAGATTTTCTCTATGGGAAGGAGTTCTGGCTTTGAAACTAGGAGTACAACCACCTTGTTTCTCAATTCAGAGATGCTATGCTGTTGAATATGATATCAATAGTTGTTAGATAAGGCTCTCTGCGGTCCAGAGTTCAATATTTCTAGTTGGAAGAGGAAATCTACTAAGTACCATTTTTTTATCAACAACATCTGTTTCATCCGTATCCCCAGACAAAGAATTAGCAGAAGAAAGTAGCTTTTCATTTGATGAACAGTCGTCAATGGGAAGTTATCTACAAAAGGAATTAGCATCTGGAGCTTTTCTTGGTTGTTAACATGAGTCGGCTTGAAAAGATTTGGTAGCTTCTCATCATACAACCTTGTACCTGCAAATCGTGCAAAACGAAGGCTTAAATGAAATAAGATTTGTAGATGTATATGTGCTTCAGGTTGATAAATGGAAAAAGTTCAATAGGAAATTCTACGATATTTGTACAAATGGAAGAAGTTAAGTTTTAAGGATTTATCTACATTACCATTGAACAACAAACGGGAAAATTGTGCTCTTGCTATTTTTTTCTTTTTAGCACGAATTCAGCGAACTCCACACCCCCAAAAAAAAAAGGGTTCGTGAATTAAAAAAAAAAAAATTCGAAGAATACCTTAGGAACTATTTTATTAAATTGTCACGATTAGTAATTAGAAGCAGAAAATTTTCTCAAGAACCTTCTAGACTAGTGCATGGTAGTCTCTATCCAAAAATCTATCTATCTATATTTATATTTATATTTATACTATATATAAAAGTATGATGAGTTTAATGTTTTTAACATTTTTTTGTTCCAAAAATACCCCCAATTAGAAAAGTCAGTAGGAATCATCCTTAAATGTCCAATCCATAAAAAATCACCATAAACAAGAAACTAAACTCCTCATAAAACTTTAACAATGCTCCAAAATTACATTATCCAAAAACAAAAACAAAAATGACAATATTAGAAAGAAAAATTGTGTCAACTGAGTCTCGAAATTCTTATATATGCGATAATCATCTTAGACGTATTTTGTTAAATTCAAGATGGAATTGAAGGGTATGTTATTTTGAATTAGGAGCTTGATCTAATAAAATTGTCATGAGGCAAAAGAAAATTTAATTCTACTTTACTATCATATAAAGAAAGGGCATTAATGAAAATTTAAAAAATTGGAATTAAATTAAACTTAATTAAATAAATTAGAAAAACCATTAAGAATTAAATGTCTAACCCTATGAAAAATTCATCCTAGACAAAAAAAAAACTAAAATCCTAATAAAAGTTCAACAATACTCCAACAAACATTATCCAAAAATAAAGAAAATAAAAGTGTTGCAAAGAAAATTTGTGTCAGCAGCCGAGACTAATACATGTCACAACCATCTTAGACATAATTGCCAATTTCAAGATAGAATAGATGATTATCATCTTTGGAATTGGGAGCTTCATCTAATAAAATTGTCAAGAGACAAGAAAAGTCAATTCTCAGTAAATCAACTAGAGAATATGTAAGTTTATAAATCAATAGAATACTACCTTTTAATTTTGACTTTCAACTCCTACATGTTGATTAATACTTTTATTTCACTTTATAAAATGAATATGAAAAATCATCTATATTATACAATTTTCACTCTACAAAAAAGAAAAATATCCATTTTTTTTCTTATTACTTATCTTGATTGTTATCGAACATAACATAAATTGAAAAAGACTTACTTCTATAAAAGCATTCCAAGTCCAAAGCATGAAAAACATTTCTATTGACATAGGTGTATTTGTGGTATGATTAAGAAATAAAATAAGTTTCAACATATTAAAAATTCAATTCCTTTTAAATTAGTTTACCCATAATTCGATACAAAAAGTTTTATATTTTACTAAACGTTAATTCATTAAAGTAAAAGATATACTAGAGATTTGCAAAATGTGTATTCATATACTAATCGAATAAAAAAGTCACATGACTTTTTAATAAGGGAGAAAAGTAATTTACAAATGTATGCCAAAATGTAAAACTATTATTAGCCTTGGTCTTTAGTAATCTAGAAGTAAATTTTATTTCATATATACTTTCATTTCATTTTCTTCATGAAACAATGACTCTTATACATTTTCATATATGATCAAATTAACCAAAAAATGTAAAATTATAAGTTTTTTAATGAAAATGAGTTCATAAATATTCTAGTTTTCATTTCTTTCATTGTTTAAAAATAAATAATCATATATAAGTAAATAAAAGTGTCTCATATATCATAATTTAATCTATTGAACGAAAATATACACCCTTGATATGCAAAAATTGGATTTTGATGATATTACATTCATAATGTCGAAGGTTAAAAAAAGAAAGAACCCATGAAAGGTTCATAAACAAAATATGTTATAATTGGACATACATTTAGTTCATTGCTTGTCCTCCTTAATAAAGAAGTTGTGTAAGTGTAGTTTAGATTGTAAGACGCTTTCCAATGAAAACTTAATGCATTAACCAAAAAATAAAAATAAAAATGTGACAAAGAATTTAGGACACAATGAGTACAAGAAGTTAGAAATTTCTTTTAAAAGAACTTTATCAACGTGAAGTGTACTACTATTTCTTGAAGATATTTATGTGTTGAAACCTTATTATTTTGCCAATTAAAGTAAGTGAGATTTGTGTCTTTTAAAATTTTAATTTCAAGATAATTTGGATAATAATCAATTACTATTTAAACAAAACAGTTGCATAAATTATTGCCTTGGAAAATTAAAACATTTTTGCATCATAATATCATGTAAAATTTCACAGGATTGCATTAATTGCACGGGTCTTTTGTTTGGTGTCAATTATGTAAGTTATCCAGTTTGATAAATTATAACAGAAAAAATAAAAAATAAAAAATAAAATAAAATAAAGGAAGAAGAAAATTTTTATGAACACTATTGGTTGAACATCTTAAAGGATTAGAAAGTTTTGATAAGTGTATACTAATTTGGAATATTTAATTCTTTTAAGAGTTTTTATGTTTATATGGTATTATAATAATTAAAAACTTTACTCATTTGGGACTAAATATCTTAGATTTTTCAGAGCTTACGTATATTTATTTACATTATGGAAGAACCTTTATTTCATTTAACCTTTGAATTTTTTGTTTCACCTGTTAAAAATATTGAAAGACCATGCATTATTAATTTAATAATCAAAATCCATATTAAAGTATAGTTGATTGTAACTTATTTTAGATTCTTCAAGAAAATTTTAAATTTAGATACTTGAACAATAAATGAAATATAGTTTGTTAGATAATGTAGTTAAGATAGTTTCTTTAAATTTCGATTAAGATACATTTTTATCCCCACAAATATGGTGTTAAAGATTTAGCAATAGTAGAAAAATAATATCCATGAAAGAAATAAATGTATCATACATGAGGTTTGAACTTCCTTTTCTTGTCCTCCATTTTAGTCCGCACAATAGTTTAGCATGATCTACCAAAAAAATGATTCACCAAATGAAAGTCGTGTTCTATATACTTAAGAATGTTATATAGGTTTAACTACATATATGTGTATGATATATGTTTACCATATTTATTACTTTAATTACAATAAACGCAAATTAACTCACAATTTTGATTTCTAAACAAATAATCATATGATTTGGACTTATGGGAATCAAGTATGTAGAATTTTATGTATTAATTAAACTTGAAAATAAAAATAACCAACAATAAGATATATAATAAAATAATACTCTTTTCATCCTATATTGTTTATCAGTTTTTGAGAATCCAACTTATTAAGAATAGTATGTTGATAGTGATCGTTGTTTAAAATTTTCCAATTTTACCGTTTGAAATTCACATTTTGAATAGTGTATAATAGTTTTTCACAAAAAACAAAAAAAAAAACAAAGGATAAAAGTGAGAACGGAATAATGATTATACTTTGACATTTTGAATATTACAAATATTTTGGAACAAGCGAAAATAAGAAAATTGATACTTTCAACGGAACAAAATGAGTAATAAAGAATGAAATAATCAAGAAATGTGTAACTTTAATGTAGCTTTAAGATATATATGTATATGAAGTATTGTAACTTAACTGACTATAAAGGAGAAACTAAAACAGCATATTAAAAATTATCAAATTTCAATTATCTAATTGAGAAAAAGGTACTTGAGAAAATAAAAATGAATGGATGATAGGAAAGACTTGCTTTCAAAAATCTAAGTTGATTATAATTAAAGGAATAAAAAGACTATATTGATATGCAAATCAAGGGTTCCTATTTATAGTAGTTCAAAATTGTAATAATAAAGATGATAAAGAAATTAAACAATACTCGAGACATTACACTATCAGAAAAAAAAAAAAATTAGGTCTACATCTCATGGCCTTATACGGGCAAGATTGGATAGAGTTCATCATCCATTAATCTTCAAATAGTATTTTGCAGTTATTTTCTAACATATTTTTTAATTACCTATTTATCTCACATGTACACTATATTTCTAAAAGTTGCTACATGATACCCTTCATATGTAGTATTATTGGAAATGAACAAAATTTTACTTTTGTGAAGTTACTTTAGTGAAAATGTATTTATGTGGTCATGTAATTACAAAATTATCTACTAAATTTTGTAATTCTTTATGCTAAGTGTAATATTAAAAAATTCAACAACACGTCCAATGCACGTGCCATATCCCTAGTAATGATAAAGGCATTTAGAATTAATTTTGTAGATAAAAAAACAAAGAAAAAATCAGCTGATATAAAACAAGTAATCGTAAAATATGGAAAAATTCATCTACGAGCCCCGCATAAAGTGTTCAAACTAATAGTCCCCATTCTCCAGGAATTAATGCCCCATATCTCCACAATTTATGCAGTTGTGAACCCATACAAACAAAACACAGAGACAATAATAATATCTCAAGTGTGTATATAGGGACTGCAATTTGCAAAGTGCCCTACAGATCACAAAGGATAAAAGGCTGGCTGGTCCAAAAATATGTAGAAAGAGTAAGACAAAATGAATATAAAGCCATAGAGAAATTAAATATAGTTGATCGACTTGGGACGAAATCCATTTGATCCAAACTTATTCTACTATGAAAGAGTATGTGCTCTACACGTATAAAATCGGTATAAAATTATAGTTATGAGTCCAACTAAAATAACTTCTCTATTATAACATTGTCCCATACTTCTGAAAAGTAATTAATTAGTCAAAAAATTATTAATTTAGTTGTCAAAATATTTTTATCTAATCATATAAATTTTATTTTTTATTATTCTTCTAATATTATCATGTACTAATTGCTTCTCGATATACATGATTCTCACTTATGTATATGTGTATTATTAGTCTTTAATAATGAGTATGCATATTAATTTATATATGACATGGAGCCTTTTCCTTGTAGCAAGACACATATACTTTGAAGATCTATTTGATTTCTCTATTCTTCCTTGGTTAATTAATCACTATTATGTTGGATTTGAAATTATCTTTTCAAATTAGTTGTGAATTAATTCTCTAATCAGTGTTCTTTTTTGGTGCGATCACATAGTTTTACTCTTTCTAGATAATAGTTTTCTCTTTATGTGACATTAGTATCTCAGTTGATTATGTGATATATAATTACTAAACTCTCAAAGAATATTCATGTATTAAATAATTTATCACAAACAAATTATGTAATTTATTCATGACATTCCTATATCCCTGCTTTTGGAAGTTATGTATTACAATCCTGCTTTATTTGTTTGTGTAGTTCATTATATTATATAATTAATCCACAAGTATATATAGAGAGAAATGATTCTAGATAGGTTAGGTTGGTGCACTAACAATTCTTAGTTTTGTCGCTAGCAAGTAAAACTAGTATCAATATTTTTTAGGTTTCAATTCCTTAAGTTTAACTATATTGTGTATAATAGAATTTATACAATTTACACCATCATCAACATAGTTAACATTCTAATTTTTATTTGTAGCAATTCAATACTCAAATTTATATAACTTTTTGTCGATGTAACTCCTTTTTTTTTAGGTATTACCTCTTTATCTCTATTAGTATCTAATTGGTAACTCCTGGACTAAAATTATACAAGCTAACTTTGTTTTTCAATATGCTTGATTAATTCGGAAGATATGTGGTGGGTTGTTGAGATTCTGCTTTCTTTTCTTCACCACACAAATATTATCTATGATTTTAATATTTGGAGCATTGATAGTTATTTGACAAATGATATGTAGGAAACTTTTCATGTTCAGTCATGTAAATGATGAAAGGTTGTGTTTGGATGATTGGATTTGAATTATAGGAAGGATTTAAAATTATAAGAAATTCGAGTGAATTTAAAATTTAATAATTTAAAGAAAGAAAGGGCAATAAGATTAATAAACCTAGAGCAATGATTAATGTCCTCACATGAACCACAACATTTAATCATGACTTGGATGAGACTTACCGGGATATGGAAGCACATTAATTGCTGATCAAGCTCATGGAAGCACATTAATTACTGATCAAGTTCCTTCAGGACCTGAAGCAGGCTTTTCCAACTTTTGTCTGAGCCAAGAGTGATTTGACTTGTGTATCTTCTACAGTTCTCTCATTCTTTGTGGTAGCAATCTGTTTCAAAGTTTTAACTTCTTTTCCTGTATCATCAGAATTAATAAAATCATTATAAAATTAAAGATGTCTCAAAAAATTAAATAGGTTAGTTGCATTATCAATTGAAAAATAATTATTAGAAGAAATTTATTATAAAAGCTTAATTAATCATTTTACACTTCAAATGATGGAAAAATAAATTTTTTATGAGGATTTATATTTATTTTACTAAAAAATAAAAAAAGGTCTCGTATTAAAATTGGCTTGGCTTTAGGCCACCCTTGTTCTAGGTATATGCATAGTTATCATGACCTAAGATTATATGATGTTTCATTATTTTCAATCATAGTATGTGATACCAATAGTAAGAATGTAATTTTTTTGAGATATCATCTTATTTTATCATTTAACAAATTTGCAAATTAGCTCTTGAAAGATAAATTTTTTAATGAACAAAAGTTATGAATCACGACACAATATTAACAAGTTCATTGTTAGAAGGTAAAACATTTGCACCTTCAGATTTTCTTGATACTGTCACATGATTCTAGTCTTCTAAGCGTAACATAACGTGTTAGACTATAAAACTAGCATATTTAATGAAATCAAACTTGCTTTAACGTCAAACTCTAGTGTTTGTCCATTTATTCAAGTAAATTTGATGAGAAATTATTTATCTCATTGTCCATTTAAAGATATAAACAAAGAAGAAATAGAAAAGCATCTTATCGGAATTTGTCCACGAGTTAATGTATCACTTTGACACCTAAAAGATTATACAACATGCTTGCAAAGAGATGGAAAATCAAAATGTGTTAATGAAATGGATTAGGAGGGATAGATGGGGATGAGGAGTCATGACACTGATAATTCTTAAGCAGCGTCTTTTTTCCCTTATAATTCCTGTGAGAATGGGATAATGTTATAAGAGAACAGGTTATGCGGGGCCCGTAAACTGAATTATTATTAATTTTAGAATCCTAATTCTTTTATTTCCATCATAATAGATGTTATTCCTTAATAATAGAATTCAAGTGATTTAGGATTCTAGTACTTTTCTAATATTAAGATTTGATAGAACTATTGTAGTGTACAACTATTTTATTACGTAAGCAAATTTATTTCAATTAAATTTATTTCCTAATATGAAGCCTTAAAAATAGGTTTTATTTCCTCTTTTACTCTTTGAGGAGTATTTAGATAAATAATAAATAACTATAAAAATGCATTCAAGTTAGAGAATATAACAAAGTAATTAAATTTATAGTAAATTGTCTCTTATACACATCTAGCTAGGTGCTTTGCACGTTTAGAGATACTAATTGTTTATTTTATTGCTAAGAATTAAAAAGTAAAACATGTTGGAAAAATACTAACTGTTTGATTTTTTTAATTCACTTAATTTTGTGCTTATATAATTTCTATTTCAACATTTAACTAAGCTAAAGAATTTTTTGTAGTTTGTATGAGTTTAGAAAAATATTTATTCATAGGTGATTTTTATGCATTTTCTTTAGATATACTTTGTTAGAAAAATAAGAGATTTGTTTATTTTAACAGTTCAACCAATTTCATAAAAGCTAAATAATTATATCTTGTGAATAACACATTTACCTTGCTATGTTTAAAATCCATTTCCTCGATTGAGAATTATTGAATCATTCTACAATGAGTTCATTGGTACTCTATTTAACTTCAAAAATAGGAAAATTTAAAGTATCATCATATTGACAAATAGTGTATGACATGAAATATACTAAAGTTTGTTATTATATTCAAAGTATAAGTTTAGTAATCTAAAGAGGGTATGGTAGTTTTAAAAAATGTTGACAATTTATAATGTTTGTTGGAATCCTTTATTCTTTTCATTTATTCAACTTCTATCCTAACAACTTTGTATTTATCAAGTATATTAAGGTATTTGATTATTCTTAAATCCCTATACCTCTATTGGAACCAACTTAATGAAGGAACTATTCATGTGCAAATACTAAATAGCAATTTCTAAATTAGGAAACAAAATCTCTCTAATATATAGTTTGCACAACTATAAGAATTTTATCATGAAAATAGAAAAAAAGTAAAAAAAAAAAAAATAGTCTACTATCATTTAGCAATTTACGACGTGAAATTTAGTGATTAATTCATTATGTTGAAACTATCAATCTATATAGTAGTAAATTAAAAGATAGATATTCAATATTATAAATTTTATTTGATAGAATAACATCAACAACATGCAGTTAAGTTAGTTGCAGTGTCTATCAACTTGCACAGTAATAATTCAAAAATAACAATAAATATGTTAGTATTTAGATTTTATTAGACAAAGTATACTTCAATTAAAATTTAATTAGCAATTGATTTGATATCCCTATTTTTTAGTATGTAATTTATATGATTATTAATATTCAACATTAGATATTTGCAAGTCAAAAGACAATAACAATAATTTTTTATAGGAGGATAATAATTATCGATTAAGAATTTTAGTTAATACTCTCTCCATCTCATTTATATTATCACACTTCACATATTAAGAAGTCCGAATAAAAATGTTACATTATCTAAAATGGATGATTTGCATTGCTTAAATTTCAAATTTACCCTTCCCAAGCATTCAAAATATTCCAAACTCCAATAAGATGTGAATGGGCCTAATAATCAATTCATCATCCCACTCTCCTATGTTCTCTCTCCCCCCAATAAAAGCTCTTCCATTTCATATATTTATCCTTTAGTGATATAAAATTAATTAAAATTAATATGGGCGTTTGTGGACATTTGATAGAAATCAACAATTACTTAAAAATTTATTTTGAGTAAATGTATAAGGTGATAATTATATTTGGACTGAGGGGATATAATATAGGAACTAATTTTTTATTATAGAAAAAAGAATAACTTAGATTAAATATGCGCTACTTATTAGATGCACGAAAAGAGAACTAAAAGTAAATTGAAGGTTGCAAGATTATATTCTTTTAAGAAAAAATAAAATAGTTGTGATCACTCGTCACTCTTTTCTTACTCATCCAATCAGTTAAACAATAATCGAAAACATAAGTTGTACACTATATTTGATTTTTAGTACACCACACAAAAGTCAAATTCTTTTCATATTTTAGATAACAAATCTCTTTCATCATTACAAAGTCTGGACAACAATATTAGAGACAAAATAAATGGCATTGGCGGAAGAAAGTTGAAGATGTTAATAATATTTATGAAGAATAATGTCTTTATTAATTCAAGTTTAGATGGCCTTGAGACTTTTAAACAATTTTATGTTTCCTTTGTTATTTTGTTTTTTTTTCCTTTTTTTTCTAGATCTGTATCAAAAAAAAAAAATGACTTCAGAATTATTCTCTCAAAAGATTCCAAAAGTTTTATACATGATAAGTCCTACTTTTTTTAAAAAAAAAAAAAAGATAATTCCAACTATTGTTTAACTTAATTCCTAATTCTAAAATGGTCTTATTTGCATACTTGAATAATTTCTGAATTCATCCTTGAAAAATAGCTACTAGAAGGAACTCTTTATTTTGTATAAAAATCTTATTCTAACAGTAAAGTAATCAATAAGATTGAAAGTATATTTTAGAATTATGTGCTATTAAAAGGTTAATAGTATTTATAAGTACAATTTAGGTTGGAGGAAAATTAGAAGAGATTTTCAGTTCGGAGGGTCGAATTTATAATAATTCAGTTTTAGGGGCCACACTGGGACATTTATTTTAGTTTTGAGGACCAAATTGAGATTCTTTAAATTTGGAGACTATATTGGAATTATTTTTTAATTTGGAGGGTCAAATCAAGACCTTTACAATTTAAAGGGTCATGGAGATGTTGAGATTTTTGCTTAGTTTGAATGGCCAAAACGGTATTTAACTATTTGAAATTAAAAAAACCATGTTTTAAGTTATAGGGGAATCGTCCTACTACCTATATTGCACTTTGTCATAAAAAATTATTTGTTTCTTTTAATAGTTGTTAATAAACTATTAATTGTATCCACAACCTATATACGTTGGTAATAATTATATGCATAATTCTATTTAATGAGAAATTTTATTCCATTAAGTTTTTCTTGATTATTTTATTTAGTATTCATCTTGAATATCTAAATCTATCCCAAAATTCTACTCTATGATAAAATTTACTTCAATCAAACTTAATTCTAAATCAAATCTCAAAAAGTCAGATTTTAATTCTAGTGTATGTTTGTAAGATTTTTTCTCTTTAGAAAAAATAGTGATTGCTGAAACATGTAAACTTATTTTCAAGTAAATTTTATATTTTTATTGTTATTTGAGAATCTAAAACTCATTCCAAAAAAAAAAAACAAAACAAAACATTCTACTATTTTTTAATTTCTAAAACTCATTCTTAATATTCTATTATAGAAGGAAATAAGAAAAAAATCAAATTTATTATAGAAGAATATCAAGTCTTGATTTGTATAAGAGACAGTCCTTTTACTCTTTGAAGAGTATTTTCATAAATTGTCTAAAAAAATTATAAAAAAAGGCATTCAAGTTGGGAATATAACAAAGTCATTAAATTTTATGGTGAGGGTAACTTGGGAAAAAATAAAAACCAAATCAAAGTTCTTCATTTATTATATTATATAAAATTCAATTAATTATTTAGAATAACTTTATTTAATATTCATCTTTTATATCTAAATCTATTCCAAAATTCTACTCTATGAGGAAATTTGCTAATTTGCTTCAATTAAACTTAATTCTACATATAAGTCTAAAAAGGTTAGTTTTATTCCTATGTGGCTTTTAGGAATTTTTTTCTCATTACGGGTCCAAAAGTATAAATGAAATATGTAAATTTATTTTTCAAGTAAATTTTTTTATTATTGCTTCATTTCTAAAATCCATCCCAATAAAATTATTTTCGACTCTTCTTTAATTTGTAAAAGGAAAAATGACCTTAATAGTCCCTCACATTTCACATTTGTACTTTTTTAGTCCCTCACATTTAAAATGATGCATTTTAGTCCCTCATAAATTCAAAACGCACCATTTTGGTCCCTCGACACAATTACGGGTATATTTTGGTTGAAATTTTTATTTTTGCTAGGAATTTCTGGCTTCCTATTAGTTTCACTAGGTAAGATCAAAATTCATTAGACTCCATTATTAGTTGAAACCAGATCTATAGTCAATGTTCAATCTTGAACTCGTGACCGTAAGAATACACAACATTAAGCATCCGTCTAAGTACATCAATTGAATTCGTTCCTTGTGCGGAATGATTTTGAAATTATAGATAATTTCATATAAATCCTTAATGGGAGATTCCCAAATATCATTTTGCATCCAAGGGTTTTGTTATATATTTCAGTGTCTCTACATAATCCAAGAACTTGACGATTGAGAATAAATTCAGAACCAAAATGATTATGTATGTAGACTCAATTTATGAAATAGTTACCATGCATTAATTAAAGATGTGTAACTAATACAACAGAGCTATGTGTTGTAATGTACTTTAAGGGAATTCTACAATCCCGTTAAGAGAATTATCCTACTAACTTTAAAGATTTGTACCGTATAAATTTTTAAAACATATGATATTGTACTGTACAAAACTTTAATGTACTACAAGATGGTTCTTTCAATGGGATTGTGGAATTTTCCTGTACTTTATGACATAAGCTAGATTGTTTAGTATTTTTATAAATTATTATTAATATTACCTTTCTTGTAAATAACTCTTATTATTTAAGTAAACTAACAAATTGCAAGTATTTTAACTATTAGGAAATGAAAAATTATATTAGGAGAATGAAATATTAAAATAACAAAAATTGTTATCAAATTATATTGTGAACTTTGCCCTCATTGCACAAATTTTTCTGGCTACGCCCTGTTTGTCTTGCAGTTCCTTCCACCAAGTTGCTACCATACAGCCTACACACACACACAAATACACATTTATGTGGAAAAAATGGCTTGCTGGAACAGTTTTTTGGCTCCTGATAAGAGGACAATCATAACAGCCCAAATGCGCAAAAGTTTTTTTTCTCTAAAAGTTACTATATTCTTGGGAGGAGGAGAAGCACTACTCTTCTGAGGCTCCTAATTATCCCACTACACAACCATTTGCAGCCTCATTCGTTCTCTAGTCTGAAAGCAATTAGCTGGATAAGGATGGTGGATGATATCACAACTCTATGGACCAAAACATACACGTAAGAAAAGAGTAAAAGATGGCATTTAATAACCACAAAGGGTTTGCTATTAATTTTAGCATTTTTTTTGGGTTCCCAAAATTCTCAATTTGCTAAGGTTATTTAATTAGCTAATTGATTTGGAAACTGAAACTAAGATTAGAAAAAACCAAAAGGGTTGTCTATATCTT
This sequence comes from Cinchona pubescens, assembly GCA_025175665.1. Taxonomy (NCBI): domain Eukaryota; kingdom Viridiplantae; phylum Streptophyta; class Magnoliopsida; order Gentianales; family Rubiaceae; genus Cinchona; species Cinchona pubescens. Next base: position 2,520,628 of record JANKKI010000141.1, read on the forward strand.
CGCTAATTAAGGAGGTGTAAGTTCCAATCAACATGACATATTATCAATGACAAACTATGCATGCATTCTTTGTTTCTTCCCCCCCCCCAAAAAAAAAAAAAACCTCCCTCCCTCCTCTACCCTAATAACTCGTGAACAATAAATCATAAGAAAGTGTTTTATCACCTAAATTGTACTTCGTCGCCATCTGTGCGTGCATTCACATCCACAAGTGTTTGTACAAAGTACAACCAAGAACACATATTCTGCCGATATTGAGATTGTTTGGTAAGAATATGTAGGGGTGTAAATAAATATAAACAAGTTGAACACTCTATTATTCAAATTGTATAATTATTTTAATGACTTTGAAATTTTATTCAAATTGGCTTATTTATCTTTCAAGCCGAGTATTCGAGCAGCTTGGATTAATTTGTGCATGTGAATTTGAAAATATTAACTTATTAAGCCGAATACAAAAAATTAACTAGTGCTAAATTCTGTTCAAATTTAACTTGTTTTTGCTATACTGACAAATCAAACTCAAACCAGTTCTCATCGAATCGAATTCGATTCGAAAAATATGTACATCTTTATTGCAAGTATCAGAAATCAGCCCTCCATTTGTCTGAGAAAATAGATAATTCTAAATTTAAGCGCAAAAATAAAAAATAAAAAAATAAAGCACAATAACAAGAAATGGTAATACCCTACAGCCAAACATATTGATTTGGAATCTTTTTGCCTTAATAATGGACAGCAATTTATTCCGTTTCTGAAAAAATAATAATAATAATGGACAGCAATTAATGGATCTTATTGCTAACTGGAAGTCAAGTGAAAAATGATGAAATAGGTAATAATAAGCAAAATGATAAAGAAACTTGCCCCCATGCTACGGGCCTTCAGTTTACAAGACTGACGACGATCTACCACCAAGCTATAGATGCCTTGTCAGTAAAAATGATTATAAAACTAATAAAACAATAAACCCCATGCTACAACATGGAATCTCTGAATTTGGCAGGACAAAAGAATACTTTCCTAATTCCCTGTCAATTTTTCGAAGCTGCCACCCATCTTTACCTATGATTTTAAGTAATTGGCCTCGTATCTCTGTCGCATTCATAACAATTTTGGAATTTTTCAAATGTTCTCTCATGGCATTGGATTTTTTATTATATTTTTTTCTATTACACTTGTATTACACTGTATAATAGAGTGATACTTGTCTCTTATTTAATTTTTTTATATTAAAAATATATATGTCATCCCAATCACATTATGTAATATAAATATAATAAGATATAGTGTAACAGAGAACCCAAAGTTCTCTCTCATACTTACATGAGCAAGAATTTTAAATTTTCTATTACACTTTTTTATATTACACTTATCTTACGTATGAATGAGAATACATAAATATCGAACTATCATATAATTTAATACAAATATAACATCAGAAAATATTACATGGGATTTAATACCCTGGAAACGGGACAGTAGAAATTTTATATTTATTTATTATTAGGAATATTTCACGTTACCACACAAAGCAATAGTCTCATCGTAGGAGACACAAATGCCAAAAAAACCACAGTTCAACAACATCATTTTTCTTTTGCACAGAAATAGCATACTACTTCACTCTTAATATATTTATTATATTTGATTTTTTTTTTTTTATCAACAAGTCAAATTTTTAAAACTCAATTTTTTATAGATTCTTTAATTTTTATAAATTTTAAATTTTATGTCATAATATATTATATAAATTTCACTTTTATTAAAAAAATTTCGTAAAAATTTAAATAAATTTATATGAATTATTAATTACAAAATTAATATAATTGATGAGAGAAGTCAAATCGTAACAAAATAAGTGAAACGGAAATAATAATCTTCTTGCATATTATTGTAGTAGTTTACTTTGTACAACCAAGAAAAATCCAGGTGAATTTAATAATTGGGGCACCTGTACATGATGAACGTCTCCATAGGAGAGCGACATTTAGCACAAACAACGTTCTGAAGGATTATTCACATGCCCTGTAGTTCCAGCCACTATCACGCGGGCACAACGAAGATGGTCATTCAGCGCAGTCACAAAACCATCACGATGAACAAAATCCTTCCAACGATCATATTCGCTCAGGCATTGGAAAACTATGTCGCCCGTTCCTTTAGCCATCTCATGTGAGCCTCTGGAGAAAACTGCCCATCCATTATCATTTTCATCGAAGCTCCGCATCGTCCCGATCTCTTGCATTATGGGATCGTTTTCGACGGTCATGCCGTGTTGCAGTTTAGAATGCCACATGCTTTCTAGTCGAACCCAAAAGAACCAGATTAATGTGAGGTCTGGGAGAGTGTGGCTGAGTTTCTCAACTTGGATTATGGAGTTGTTTCGTCGAACCCTTTCCTTTGGGTTACTTTTTCCTACGTACAGCATCTCCAATGGGTTTCGAGCATCATTTGCGACGGCCCGTGCTGTGGTTGTGAATTTCCTGATCCATTCTATGTCCTCTCCACCATACAGGCATACGAGTGCACCTATTTTCATTTACCTGTGTAACTGAAAGAAGTTGGATTAGTAGTACCATTTCATGGTTCAAAGACTCCGCCTCGTATCTGGAACTGAGTTTTACTGGATTCATTAGGTAACTTACTTATCACGTATCAATTTACGTGTTTTGAATTGTGATATTTTTTTGTGATAATGCGATTTAAAATAGTATGGTACACTTACTAATTGATAAAATGAGGCGAATCGCTTGTAAACTTAATTTGTGTAAAATTGACTAATTAAATTTAAACATTTTATATTTTATCATTTGGTTCGCTTTATTTAAATATTATCATTTGATCAACTTGTAATTTTAAAATTCAAATGTTTTAAAAGTTGACTTTTACTTGCATATATATATATATAAATTACTTATTTTTGTTTTTTCTTTCAAAATTATTCTAATAGTCAGGACTAAATATCCCTCCCACAAACTAAAAAAAGAATGTATCGGCTAAGTTTACTCCTAGTGTACCACATTTTTATTTCGAGCAATGTGACGTATCACGTATCCGTATCCCCATCGTGTACTGAAAAATACCGTGAAACTGATAAATATAGCTCAAAGACTCGATCAAATTCTATTCAGAATGACCCTTTTCGATTTGATACCGATACGTCGTTATATCCTAAAATATGAACTAGGCACTACAAGCCTTATTTTTTTATTGCTTAATTCTTTAAAACTAATATATAAGCAACTATTTGTGATTTATAACTTCTTCTTTTTTTTATGATTTTGAATAAATTTATTGTCTAGCACCTATCCGTTACTATTGCACCTAATATGAAACAGTTATTTCTGAATACTGCGACTTTGAACTATGAATCCGATATTGACATACCTTTTCATTCTAAAATATGAACTAAAATTGTTTTTAGTTTTTTTTTTTTATTAATTTTTTAAATTTCATCTGTAATCAATAATTTGTAATTTCTATTTTGTTTTTTAGGATTTTGGAAAATTTATCAAACGATGCCAGTTCGATACTACCAGTCCGACCAATACCGTACTGGCCAATTTCTTTTTGTATTTCTCTACACAAATTGTTGATTAATTAATTAAAGCAGATATAGATAGATATTCATACCCAAAGAAGAAGGTTTTGGTCAATGGAATCGACTAATAGTTCGATCCTCCAAGTTTCTTCCCTCCAAAGTGCCTCTTCTTTAGCCTTGGTGAAGGGGAATGCTAAGTTACCCCAAATCCATATCATGTGTAGAGCATTTTTGTTTGATTCTTTACCCTTTGGATCCAAGACTACAAGCTGAGGTTTCTTGTCAAAGTCCCAAATCTCCTTGATGAATCTGATGACTGCAGGATCAATCATCATAGGATGAGCCACTGAGTACCATGGCATGGAATTGTGAACAACCTCAAACTGCTTCTGTTTTGCATCTTGCCACGGTGATAATCTGTCGACAACTGGAAGCCAAACAACCTCAGACTGGCTCTCTACCCTTGTTGGTTGTTGCCTTGATTCAGTGTACATCCGATGGAGGAGCCATCATTGAAAGCTCTTCGTGGGACATGTCGAGGTCTGAAATGAGTAACAACACATGTTTCCTCTTCAATATGTCTAGGCTAGCCTGTCATCATTCCAAAGATAAAAAGATATGTCATATTCATAGATGGAGTAAGTCTTAACCTACTCATTACGCAATGTGGAGTGGGTAATGATAATCGTCGAGATGATTAAAACGTATGAAGGTTTTGTTACTTTTCAATTATCCAATAATCTGAAATACTCACTCTACAATGCGGATTGAGTAGTAACGAATTTTTGTCACGGACAAGATGTAAAAGAAAGCTAGTTATGTTGAGGTAAAGATATGGGAACAAACTCTTCTCTTATGAGTTCCATCATAGAGAGGGAGCTGGTCCTCCTCGGCATAAATCAAAGCCCTTAGAATCCTCGTGTTATCAATGTGGGCTGTCTCCAATAGTCGAATAAGTGCAAGAAATGCATCATTTTGTTTCCTTCCATCTGCAACATGGAAACATTTATTCAGACTTTTGATATTGTTTTAATATGTATAGTAATGCTCAAGTACGCACTATATATATAAATCTGATTTAGAAGAACTCAATTTGCAGGTAATGTACCTATTTTCTGGTTTATCAAAGCCATTTGCCTTTCCAGGTGCTCTTTTATGTTGGCAAGTTTCTGAGTCAAACTATTCAATTCCCAGGCCTCCTTGGCTGAGGTAACATACCTGATAAACAAAAAATCAATCATAATAAGTAATCTCAATCATATGGTAGCTAGAATCGAAGTGAAAAATGGAAACACACTCGTGTCCGGGGGCTATAAAGTTCTGTAATGTAGTTGAACAAGCAACAATGCTACGAACAGTCCAGTAAACGGCTGTGTGGATATGAGCAGAAGCAGATACAATTTCAGGTTGTGAGGAGAGCTCTTTGAACTTAATAATACATTCAGTCACATCCAACATTGCCTTAATCATGTTATTGACTGCCTCAAACTTTTGCTCCAGAGCTTTAATATGCTCCATTTCTTGATTTCTGGAAGATCCTTAAGAACTGCAACTGACTTGGCAAGTGGATTTGTAGTGTAAAGCTGAGCAACCAGCCAAAACTCACCATAGCTCACAGCCAAAGTAGCAAAGGCTATTGTCTGTTTGGCCTCCCATGTGTATGGCTTGATAATGATAAGAAGAGTGCCATAGTTATCAAATGTGCATCTTCTCCTACACTGCACCTTTAGATTATCTGCCATATATCACATTCACAACCTTGGTTATAATATCACTAAAACAAATGTATCCTTTTAGGGAGAAATCTGTCTGTTTAATGTCCTTTTATACTTTTGGAAGAAGGTTGAATTCACCGAAATTATATGTAGTGCTTCACGAAAGTCCTTTATCGTCTAGAATTTGATAGATAAATACACAGAATGCATACCTCATTGTTAGTTTTGTTAATATGATATGCTAAAAGTTCGAGTTTGTCGCTGTAACCACAGTATATAGCCTTTTTCTCCCATGTATTGATATGATCTTATGACTTTGTCCTCCCTAAAATGATTACATGAGACCAAATTTGATATCTGAGTAACAGTTTAGTAATATGCTACTGAATTCTTGGACAAAAACAAGTTTACTATATGAAGTTTTTATCTTGAAATGAAGAGGATAACTGACAGATAATAACATACCACGGCATGAGATGTAGGGGTAGCGCGATACATGATGTCCTGAATAATGATGAGGAGAGGTTTTAAATCAAATTCACTGCCATCTGGAGCGTGAGTGGATAGAATTTGATTTATTATTGTGGTATCATCTAAAGTTGAGGATATATGACGTTCACCACTCATTAATTGGCTGCTCCTGCTGGAATGTACAATTGCATTTGTTGGCTCAGTCATTAAATTACCAGGCACATTTGTTGTGGGATGACTCCTAACAGAAGGCACTTCACCAAGGTGAGACTGCGTTGTTGTCAATGGCCGACCCCTGGTAGTAGGCACTATTTTATTGGTTGCTTGACTTAGTGGCTGGAGCCATCTTGAGCCCTAGTGGTGGGTACAATTTAATTCGTTGGGAGTCACAGGTTGCAATTGCTGCCGTGGCTGTATAGGTTGAATTGGCTGAATAGGCTGCAGTTGCTACATTTGCTGGCCCCTTGTAGTTGGCACATTTTCACTGGCCATTGAGGGAAGAGGTTAAGGTCTTTGAACAAGAAAGTTATAGGAGAAAAATGGCTTGGCTTAGTTGTTTTGGTTTCTCTAAGGGGCATTTTATAGCTTGTTATCATGGAATAAAGGTGGTAGCTTCCAATATGGTTTTAACCAATGAAGTTTATGAGAGGTTAGGAACTCACATTACTCGACAAAGTCATATACTTACGATTCCCCTTCAAAATCTTCCATTCAGCAGTATGCATACTCCTATACTGTAGGTACTGTTAAATTTGCAAATTGAATTATGTAAAATGCTTTAAAACTTTTTAAGCGATCCATAAGTGAGTTGGTTAGTCTTGCAAATCTAGCCCTTCTCTCTTTGATAATCTAGGAGCTGTCTCTGAAATATGATTTTTGTGGACCCAACAAATGAGGCTTTAGTCTTGAAAAGTACCAAATAGTTGATCACACGCATTCCTTAATTACTAAAACAAAGTGTGATAAAAAAGAAAAAGAAAAAGCTAAAAATTCCATGTCTAAAGAGAAATGCTAGAATGATATTGCCTGAGGTCGCTACTTAGTATTATTATAAAAGAAACAAAACTCAAAGATTAAATAGGGTAGTTAATGCATGAAAGATTAAACTCAGCCAAAAGAATGCTAAAGGATTCTCGTTTTCATATTCATATTGTTGAGCTTTCCTCTTTGTATTAGGTTACTGGCTAGTTATTAAATTTCATTGGCATAACATAGTATGACTAATACGATGGAGAAAAAGGTTTGTTGAGAAAAAGGTGGAAGTAAACAATTGCAATTTGGAAGAACTTGTCCAAAAAATTAAGATCCATTGTGATCTAAATGTTATAGCATGCCTGAGGTCCCTGCGAAGAACAACATTTCTCTAATGCAGACTGGATTCAAGTGCAATAAAATATAGTGCAGAACTGCCTAAGTTCTGTTTCTCATAAAAAATGCATTATATCTGTCAGCAGCCTAAAAAATTTCAATACAGTTTTGAAAAGATAGGAAGAGAGATGTATATATTTTATTTGAAGGAGCATTCCTTCCCTGAATCTGCATATAATTTATCAGAAGATCAAAGATATTGACCATTATGTGGAGAAACTATAAGTGATATTATAGGTGCTACATGACATTCCCTTGCTATAATGCATTATGAGATAATTGAAAATTTCACAACAGTTGCTTCCAATTTGTAGAGTACAAGCTTCTCCATGGGGAGTTTACACACTGAACAAAAATGCAAGTCCTTTCAGCAATCCATCATCAAATGCAAGAATTTCGTTTTCATTGCAAGGTCCAATGGAGAGGGGAGGTTCAAGGCCACTTTTGATTCCACATACTAATCCATGAGTTCCCACATATTCAGCCCAAACAGGAAAAACCGATCTAATTCAATGCAGTCTGTAACTTTCTTTCCTTGAAGCTTTACTAGGCCTGGCAAAGACCCTGTCCCAATGAACACCCAACCATCCTCATTGTTGTGAACCTCCAGCAGTCTTGTTATCTCTTTCAAAATACTATTAGACATTGAGGCATTTTATTGGCGAGTAATTGAATATTTCAAACTCTCCAACCGTAGCCAAAAGAAACGAATCTTGTGAATGCGAGAGAGGCAATTAAGTTTTCTTGTTCAATGTAATGTAAAATGCCTTGTAATTTTTCACTTGGACTCTTCCAGCCTACGTAAATCACCTCCAGCTGGAAGTTCTGTGTTTTTAGTTTCCTTGATTTTGGCACTGAAACTTTTAACCCAGTCTATGTTGTCACTTCCAAAAATGTACAGGTTTTTGCCTTCCTCAATCTGCTATGAGAAAGTAATGTGAGCTGAAGCAAAAAAAAAAGTATGTTTTTCTCATGGAACATAAAAAGTCTTAAAAAATTAAGTGTTGTCTGTATATGAGTAAGAATTCTCACCCATTTGGTAGTAAAGGGTCAACACCTTTGATTATAAGTTGTAGAGTCCATGTCTCCTTTTACTAGAGCTCTAGATCCCTCAAAGTTGAAAATGGAAATGCTTTGGCTCCCCAGATCCATATCATGTGCATTGCATTTGAATTTGTGATAATGCCATTAGTATCCAATACAACCGTCTTAGGCTCCTCTTTGAAGTTCCATTCTTTTTGATGAAGTTGACAACTACTGAATTGAGTAACCATGGCTGCCTCAATGACCAAAAGGGAAAAGAATTTGATAGAAAATTGAAACTGATGCCGTCTGCAAGAGTCCAAGCATGTGAAGTTGAGATTAGAATCCATAAAATTACATAGCTCTGTCCAATTTTCTGCTGGTGGGGATGATCATATGTCTTCTGCACCAACAAGAAGATTTTCTCTATAGGAATAAGTTCTGGCTTTGAAACAAGGAGTACAACCACCTTGTTTCTCAGTTCAGAGATGCTAAAGGTATGCTGCTGTTGAATATGAGATCAATAGTTGCTAGATAAGGCTCTCCGAGGTCCAGAGTTCAAAATTTCTGGCTGGAAAAGGAAATCTACTAAGTACCATTTTTTGATGAACAATATCTATTTCATCTGTATCCCTAGACAAAGAATTAGCAGAAGAAAGTACCTTTTCATTTGATGAACACTCCCTTAGAGGAAAGTTATCCGCAAAAGGAATTAGCATCTGGAGCTTTTCTTGGTTGTCAACATGAGTCTGCTTGAAATGATTTGGTAGTTTCTCATACAACCTTGTATTGAAAATGGCAGCACAATTTGTTAATAAAAGTCATTAAATGTGAGGTATGGAGAATACGTATAATTCATTGTCAAACTTTGTGGCTTGTTTCTATATTTTAAGCTTTTCAAATTGGCAACTTAGGCATGTGGGATATATTTTCAAAATCTTTTCTAGGGGTGGCTAAATCATGCATGATTTTCAAATTTGAAGTATGGTTGAGCATTAAATCGGATGATAAAAATGTTGTCCATTGTCGAAGAATTCACTACTATAAATAGGTTGCATTTCTTCAATTGTAATGCATCCCAAGTTCAAGTTCTAGTTTGAAAGTTCAATAATTAAACTCTAAGTGAATAACTTGGAGTTTTTAGTTGAATCTTCAATTTTCAGTGTCTAGTAGAATTTCAATGTTTGCTCAAATAAAGAGTTGTATTGTTTGTGAGTGTTATAATTTTGAGTGACTACTTTAATATTAATACGTTTATATTACAGTATAAATTTGTGTTATCAATTTGATTATTTTCTCTATTTAAGAATTTAATTTTGGGTCCAATATCCAACAAACTGGTATCAGAGCGAAATTTATCCTGAACCTGTTCTTGTTGAATCTTTATTTGCAAGTATACCAGTGGAGATTCTCCAGAAATATAGTCAAATACTGTGAATTTTTATATCACACATAGGTTGTGGTTTGAATCATATCAAGTTGACTATGACGGAGGTTTCTCTCTCAATCGAGTTAGAAATATTGATAAATTAAGTATCAATTCCAACAACTACGGTTCCTGGAATACTCGTATGAAATTCTACCTACTTGGACAGGACTTGTGGATTATTGTCGGTGGAAATGATACAACACCACCAACGGAAGCAGAGCCACTTAAGAAGTGGAAAGCTAAAGCCGGTAAAGCTATGTATGCTTTGGCAATGGCTATAGAAGATGACTTATTGCAGTGGATCAAAGACGCCAAGACACTGAAGGAGACGTGGGACACTCTTTCGTCATTGTTTGCAAAAACCAATGATGAAAAGCTCTAAAAGATCGAGAATGAATTACTATCTATTTCATAGAAAAATATGATAGTAGGTCAATATTTCTCCAAGTTTAAATCAATTTACGATAAAACATCCAAATTGGATCCTCAAAATGCTATAATAGAAACGAAGGCGAGGAGAATTAGTCTCCATGGTTTAAGGCCAGAATACAAAGGCCTTATCACTGCTACTCAAGAATGGGTCAACGGAACCAACTCTAGTAGAGTTGGAAAGTTTATTTGCCAATGAGAAAGATTTAGACAGTTTTACATCTAAAGAATCCACTAATGATAAAGAAAAGGCACTCTTTACCAAAAGAAAAAGAGGCAAGAAAAAGAAGCAGTGGACGAGCACTAATCAAGAGAGAGCTGGCCAAAACCAAGGTGCAAATGGCCAAGATAGAAGGCATCAAAGGTCACAAGGCAATCAAAGATGGCACAATAACAATTGCTACAAATGTGGTAAGAAAGGACATCACGCCAAATTTTGCTGGTCAAAACCAGTTGAAAGTAATGCTGCCACATCCTCCCAAAAGGTTAATGAACTTGATGAATATTGGGATGTACCAGTATCCTTTGTAGTTGAAAAGTGTGCATTTTGTTGCACTACTTACCAAAAAGTTGAGCTAGCTCTTACAATTGTAAATGCTAATCCTATCAATTATAATGTTGATTGGATTATTGACTCCGGTTGCTCAAATCACATCATAGATGACTGGAGACAAAAGAAAGCTAACAAACTTAACAGAGTACAAAGGAGGTTGAGTGGTAGTCACAGCTGATAATTCCAGATTACCAATTACTCATATTGGAAATGCGACTATATTACCCAGATATAACTCTCACTAGGTGGAGTTACAACATGTCTACCATGTACCTGAAATGAAGAAGAATTTGCTGTCAGTTTCTCAACTAACAGCTTTCGACAATTTTGTATTGTTCGGACCTGATGAAGTCAAGGTGTATCAAAATGAGAAGACAACAGGTACGCCAATAATGCATGAAAAATAGATAGAGACAACTGTCTGCACAAGAAACCTATGTTGACAAAGCGAGAAAGAATGAGACAACTGATATTTGGCATACTAGATTAGGGCATGTAAGTTATCACAAGTTGAAGATCATGATGATGAAGTCAGTGCTCAAAGGACTTCCTTAGTTAGATGTCCAAGATAACATTGTTTGTGCTGGTTGCCAGTATGGAAAGGCTCATCAACTTCCCATATACGAGGAGTCAAAATCCAGAGCCAAGGTGCCTTTGCAGCTAGTTCACTCAAACGTGTTTGGTCGAGTGAAGGAACGATCAATAAGCGGTATGAGATACATGATTACATTTATTGATGATTTTTCTAAATTTGTTTGGATTGACTTCATGAAGGAAAAGTTTGAAGCCTTGGACAAGTTCAAAAAGTTCAAGAAAAAAGAAATAGGCCAAAAGAAAATGTGCCTACGCACGGACAACGGAGGTGAACACACATCGGATGAATTCACTAGATTCTTGCAAGAGTACAAGATAAGGCGACAGTTAACTTGCCCAAGTACGCCCCAACAAAATGGGGTAGCTGAACGAAAGAATCGACATCTTGTAGGGATTTGCAGGAGTATGATACATTCCAAAAATGTACCTCCACGTTTTTGGGTAGAGTGCATGAAAACAGCAGTCCGTGTCACTAATAGACTACCTCAGCCTAAATTTGAATTTATTTCTTCGTTCGAAAAACTATGGAATAAATAGTTAAACCCAATGTTGCTCACTTTAGAGTATTTGAGTGTGTGTTTTATGTATTCATTCCAGATCAACTTCAGAGCAAGTTCGACAAGAATGCCGTACGATGTATATTCATTAGTTATGATAACCAACGAAAGGGTTAGAGATGTATTGATCCTACAAGTGGGAAGTGCTATGTCTCACGAAATGTAGTATTTGATGAGGCATCATCTTGGTGGTCACCACAGGCAACAGTCCTACCAGATTCAAAAGATATGAAGGAAAAGTTGATGAAAAGATCAGACGATCAACTAACCACAAAGGATGAAGTGAGCCAAGAAGAGTTCTTACCAACACAAGATGTGGTAAGTGTTGACTCTCCTAAGAAAAATAGAAGTCCTTGGCAAACAGGAGTGCATACTAGAATTTTAGAAGACGAAAGATCGACATAATATGAAGAGAAAGAAGTTGATGACAATTCTCCAATCAGTGTTCTTTTTTGGTGCTATCACATAGTTTTACTCTTTCTACGGTATAATAGTTTTCTCTTTATATTAGATTACTATCTAAGATGATCATGTGATATATAATTTACTATAAAATAAAATTTGGCATAGCCTAACTCTCAAAGAATATTCATGTATCAAATAGTTTATCACAAACAAATTATGTAATTTATTCGTGACATCTCAGAGAATATTCATGTATTAAGTAATATATCACAAATAAATTGTGTAATTAATTCGTGACATTCGGATATGCATGTTTTTGGAAGTTATGCATTACAATACTACTTTATTTGTTTGTGCAGTTCAATATATTAAGTATTTAAATCATAATTATATATAGAGAGAAGTAATTCCATACAGGTTCGGTTGGTACACTAACAATTTTTAATTTTGTCGCTAACAAGTAAAACTAGTACCAATATTTTTTATGTTTCAATTCCTCAAGTTAACTATATTGTGTATAGTAGAATTTATACAATTTACACCATCATCAACATAGTTTACATTCTAATTTTTATTTGTAGTAAAGCAATATTAAAATTTATATTTTTTGTCGATGTAACTTCCTTTTTTTAGGTATTACCTTTTTATCTCTATTCGTATCTAATTGGTAACTCTTGGACTAAAATTATACAAGCTAACTTTTTTTTTCAATATGCTTCATTAATTTGGAAGATATGTGGTGGGTTGTTGAGATTTTGCTTTCTTTTCTTTACTACACAAATATTGCCTATGATTTTAATATTTGGAGCATTAACAGTTATTTGAGTTTGGATGATTGGATTTGATTTGTAGGAAAGATTTAAAATTACATGAAATTTGAGTGAATTTGAAATTTATCAATTTAGTTATTAAAATCACACTCTCCATTATGTAATTTCAAATCTACATTTAAATCAATTAACTTGTTTGAATAACTTAAAATAAAAACATATGATTAGATAAAACTATTTTGAAAACTAAATTAATAATTTTTTGACTAATTGAATTACTTTTCAGAAGTATGGGACAATGTTATAATAGAGAAGTCATTTTAGTTGAACTGGATCAATAACTATAATTTTACACTGATCCTACATATAGAGCATGTGAAAATAAATTCATCCGATGAACCCTTATTTCACTTTGAACTTGCTTATAATTGGAACAGTACACTAATTAATTTCTACAAGGAATATACCTTGAATGTGTGATTAATTTTTTTTCCCACTTAGTTTTGAATCTCCCTGCATCTTTTCTACCAATTGTTTAAACACATTCACAAAGATTTTGGATCTTTTAATTATTTGTCATTAGAGAAAAATATCAATTTGGTCCATTATTTTTAAAGTATCAATCAATTTGGTCCCCTATTCGTTAAAAAAGTTATCCAATTTAAGGTGAAAATTATTGACAAACTAACGGAATTGTTAACAACACATCTGCAGGGAGTTAATAGATATGTGATTATCATGTAATCACACATTAATTTGTATTAATGTCTCTTATAAACATTAGATTGGTTAACTATTTTTTAAAAAATAAAGGATCAAGTTGGTCTATTATGGACAAGTCTTGGTCTTTCCTCCCTTATTATCAATGTGAAACCTTGATAATAAAATTATACTAACTGATTTAGGCTTCTAATATTATTATAATTTTAAGATTATAAATTTTTTTTTGTCATAATCAATGTTATTCCTTAATAATAGAATTCAAGTGAATTAGGATTCTAGTACTATTCTAATATTAATATTTGATAGAATTATTTAGGGTGGTAAACAAATTAACTCACTATTTACGGCTATAAACAAATTACACCGAGCTCGAGTTCGAAACTCTTGACAAGCTGATCTCGAGCACATGTATAATATGCTCGAGTGCTCGTCGAGGTTTTCGAGCATTATATAATAGATTTAAATTTTTTTTTATTACATGTATATTTGCTAAAATGTCTATACATTTTAAAAAATTACATCTTTTACCTACGAAAAAGTCGAAATACTCGAGTTCGAGCTCGTTTTGCATATTTTTAAGCGAGCTCGAACTATGTCAAATTTTTCGAACTTGAGCTCGAGCTCAAATTTTGAAGCTCGTTCGATCTCGAGCTCGAGTTCGAGTATAAAAAAAAATTTCAAGTTCGAGTTCGAGTAGGATACTATTCGTGCTCGATTCGGTTCATTTACCCCTAGAACTATTGTAGTGTATAATTATTTTTCTATGCTAACCTAAGTTTTTGTTGTTGAGAAAAATTCTACATGAATGTGAAATTGCAAAAATTAGACAAATCATTGTTTTTGTAGATTAACACAATTAAGGAAGAATTGGGTTTCCAAATTAGAATAATGTCAAATGTAGAATATGAATCATGAGATATTAGATTACGATGATGACCTACCAGAACTTAGATTTGATTTAAAGTTGATGTCAATTTTTCATGACCTTAATTTAAGATCCATATTTTAGAAATTGACTAAGTTGAAGTCTATCCGGATGTTTTGTTACAAATTAAATTGGATTAGACTTAACAAATCACTTTTATATATTTTTCCCTCATAAACACATATGTAATTCAGCTATAAATTCTCTAAGTACGGACAATTTAGGTAAATAAAAAAAGAAGAAATATTTAAAGAAAAAAACACACTCACATTTTTATAATAGTATAGATTTGTCAGATCAAATTATCTCAATTTGATCCTAATGATTAGCTTATTCTACCATTTAAGGTGTTGCCTATATTCATTTATCCCTAAAATTATGGACACTCGATAAAATTAGTACTTACTCAAATGACTGTGACGTTAACAATCACAGTCTGTGATATTACTATCTAATTAATTATTCTTTTTATTTTAAAATAATTATCATTTTTATCCATTATTATTTGTTAGAAAATCATAAAAGTATTAACTAATGTTTTTCTAACTTGTACTATTAGTGTCATATTAATGAGGGAAAAATTAAGTTGTTGAGATATTAATACAAAATGATAATTTAGTCACTTTGACATTTTTTTTTACAAAATTGATGTAATTAAATAATTTTTTTAATTCGTACGCACTAACAAAAAATGACAGATATTTTAAAAACTGGATGAAGTATTGTCTTGTTATGCATTTGCATGCTTCCAAGTTGTCAACTTAGGGGCAAACATCCTTATTTTGTATAGTCTATTTTTCATTCACTTTGTTTATTTTTTCGTATTTTTGAGCTACCACTGAGACTCAAATACCACCTGAACTAAACATCATTAGTCTACTTACATAAAGTAGGTATATGATTCACGATCTCACGAGTTTTATTCTGGAATTGAATAAACAAGGATAAATGAAGTTGATTTACTAACTGAAGTAACTTAGTGGTAGCTGAAAATTCATTGTCATTGTCATTGCAATTGTTTTAGAAAGTAGCCTTTAATTGTCACTCCATGAAAATCTTTACAAAAGAATTTGGAGTGGTTTGTCCAATTGTGATGTCCAAATTTTATACTCTTTTTCTTGGGTTTCTTCAATTCGAAAGGTCAATCAATTATTGTTTAATTGTGATTCACTAATTGAATTGCCATAATCTGAAGATGATAAATATCCAACACTTGTCTCAAAACTTGACAATTAGTTTTGCAATCTTATTAAAGAAAAATAAAAAAACTAAATAACCGGTGCAGACATGGTAAAACTTGACAATTTTTAGACTAGAAAATCAAAAAATCATAAATAAATTTAGTTACAACAACTATCAAACACCATCTGCCTGTCTATTCGACAGAAACCTGCACCCTGAATTGTGCAAGGAATTTGGGCCATGGAAATAATTGATTTACATTTAGTGAAACTAAAAAGTATGGCATCAAACAAGGAAGAAATCCATATTCTAACATGACAGATATTTAAAATGGAGGGATTAACCATTGGCCATTCCAAATTACAATCAGGCTTGATTTCCTTCACTTGGCTAGTAATGATGCCAAGATTTTTAACAACAAATATTT
The DNA here is from genome assembly GCA_025175665.1 of Cinchona pubescens. Lineage (NCBI taxonomy): Eukaryota > Viridiplantae > Streptophyta > Magnoliopsida > Gentianales > Rubiaceae > Cinchona > Cinchona pubescens. The sequence goes on from JANKKI010000141.1 coordinate 2,536,743, forward strand.
TGATGAATTAAGAGTCTAAGAGAACACTAAATTAAGATTCAAAAATGAATTACTACAAATATTTATTGCTGATTCTATACTACAAAAAATTATATTAATCACAATAAACATCACAAACATAATTTAAATTCAAAAAAAAATTAACAATATAAATTTTATCTCATTTTTCATAATAAAATGAAAAAAAAAAAAACTTTGTTCCATTTTGCTCGAACAAACTACTACCAAGAAGTACGGTAGGACTGAGGTATGTATTTGCTCTCTTTAAAACGATTCGCGCCCCTATAAATCTCTTATTCCGATGCATTAGGTTACAACGTATCGCCTCCAAGATACAACAACCCAACTTATGGTTGTTACTTTCCTTTGATATGCACAATCAAGAGAAATGGAGTTTTTCCCACATACCTTTGTCATATATGTTTTTGTAGTGATAAGTAGAAAATTTAAGTTACTAGAAAATTATTTTTTTCCCCTTCCACCAATACCCTATATTTATACGCTTCAAATTTTAAGTCACATTTTCTCCAAATACAATGTATAATAATTTTTAATTTCATAATAATGAGAATTATTACTCATATAATGAATGGGTGTTTATTTCGTAATGATGAAAATTATAACTCATGTCTTAATAAATAAATGTTTATAACCAGAATATATAATTACATAGGTGATGATGTGGATTAGTAACACACATAGCTTCTTACCTAGATTGTTCTAGAAGTGCCTACGTGGCAGCCTCATTAAGGGCAATTATGTAATTCAGCTTCAGCTGAGCTAGCATAGAGATAGCCTTAAGCCTCCTCGTAAATCTATAAATAAGGGGCTTGAGTGCTACTAAAAGAAATAGACAATTTAGAATCCAATCAGAATTCAGATAATCAAACACTTCTGACACTCAGTTCTTTCACTTTCTCTCTCCTCCTAGAATCCAATTCTAGCTTCATCAATTGGCGCCGTCTGTGGGAATCCAACCCACTATCAAATGATTAAGGGCCGAGGCTTAGCAGTCCCCCAATGAAGGGCCGAGACTTAGCAGCCTCTCCAAGCAAAGCAAAGCCGCACCAACCCTCAGAGGTTCGGACAAGGCACTATCAGATGTTCCAACTGCTCCAACTCTAAGAGTTTCGGATTCGTACACATCAATTGAACAAAAAAGCAAATGATTGAAGGCCGAGACTTAGCAGTCCCCCCTCAAGGGCCGAGGCTTAGCAGCCTCCCCAAGCAAAACAAAGTCGCGCCAATCCTCAGAGGTTCGGACAAGGCACTGTCAGATATTCCAACTGCTCCAAGAGTTTCGGATTCAGTTGAACAAAAAAACAAATGATTGAGGGCTGAGGCTTAACAGTCCCTCCTCAAGGGAAGAGGCTTAGTAGCCCCCCCAAGCACAAACAAAGGTGCACCAACCCTCAGAGGTCCAGTCAAGCTCAACGCAATTTTAAGTTGTTCCAGCCCTCAGGGGTTCGGAACAAAGTTCAATAAAAAAGCAATATAAGGAGCCGAGGCTGAACAGTTTTCCCGCAAGGGTAGAAACTAAGCGACCCCCTCTATGCAAAATGAAATGGAAGAGTTTCCAATCTGTAAAAACTCTTGAGTGGCCTGCTGAAGCAAAACATTACTCTTGGGACTTTGGAAAGCTTGACTCAAGTTAAATGGCTCAGGCACAATCCCAAAACAAGGAGCCAAGCTTGGTCCTTTTGCCTCAGCCCAGAAGGGCCCAAACAGAGCCTGAGCTCGAAACGAAAGCATTCCTTAGATAATTTTTTATGTTGGAATGCTTAAGCATGGAAAGTTGTTTACCTACTTATTTCATAAAACTTTTGTTTTAAATGCAGGAAATAAAGAGATTGAAAAGCAAGTAAAAAGCCAAAAACAAAGAATGTCGAGGCTGTTATCAAGAAGACAAAGTTATCCGAACTTCACAATTTCATTAAAAATGCCCTAACTATTACAGAAGAGGTTCCTAACTATTACAGCAAAATCACATCAGCCTGAGCATCAATAGAGGAAGGCTCGGCAGTCGAGGTGGAAGCCTGGTTCACAGGATCGGTCTCGACTCCGGGGTTCGGACCCTCAATTAGCAGAGTCGCTCTGAAAGTTTTGGGAATCGAAACAGGAGCTTTGAACTGAGCTTGTAGACCGTTGATGACCTCCTCGGTGACAGAAGCATCATATGGTAGCCCCTCGTAACAAAGCAGGGTTCTTCACCAAGTGGTCACAGGCCAGTGTGAACCCCATGGAGAGGACCTTCTTCGTAAATTCCTTTAACATTTCATCTGCTTCAGCCGAGGCCACAAATTGATTCCTACCCTCGATTCAAAGCTCCACCTCCGGAGACGCGAGCTTCGCGTCGGCCAGCTGAGCTTCTTCTTGAAGTTGAAGAACCTTTTGCTCAAGATCCGTGACCTTCTTGTCTCGGTCGCCAACATCCACTTCAAGGGTCTTCTTCTCCAGCTCGGATTGCCGAAGTTTGTTCCTCACCTAGGTCAGCTCGGCCTTCCACTCGTCATATTTTTTACCCGCCTCGATATTGCATTTGATTTCATTAGCGTTTACGGCCTCCTTCACTGCCTGATTCACGCTGGACTTCGGATGGACTAACTCTTGCTTTATAGAGTTAAAGGCAGAGTTGAAGGTGGCCTCCCGATCTGTGATGGCGGGCAAAATTGTAATTGCCTGCAAGCAAAGGCAATGATCTCTAGTTGTGTGAGTTGAAGTATGAGGTGCAAAAGATTGAAAATTCACAAAGGGTTAGATAGTCTTACATTCATCAGGCTGACGTGAAGTTCTTCTAGCCTCTGTTGAGGGGTGAGCCTTTTGACATAGGCCATATCCCGAGGCAGAGCCACCATTTTGGCTTGTTCCCGAGCCATCCTAAAAAATTGAGCCCGATCATTAACATCGATCGGTGGGATGGGTCGGAGATCAGAGCTCCCCGAGGTAGAAGGAACTGGGAGGGGGTCAACAGACAGCCGACCCCAGGGCACATCCTGTGACCCTACTGATTTCTTCTCCTCCTTGGGAGTGTACTTCCTATCACCTGAAAAATACAAGTGTTAACTCATGATGCTGAAAAAACATTAAGAAATGGGGAGAAACGAGGTCCGGCTATACTTACCATAAGAGGTGATGAGTTGTTTGGACAAGGGGGCGTTGCCCGAACCAATCCCAGGGGTCCGAACCCTCGCTATGGGAATCATTGTCCTCGGGCTAGCTATGGTGACGATGAAGAAGAAAGGGTCATGGCTGAGGAAGGACCCTCTCTGAGGCCAGCAGCCTCCCTAATCCTTTTCCTTGTGACCCGAGTTGGCTCAGGTTCGGTGGGGCGGATAGCGAGAGTAACTTCACCAGCTTGCCTCTCCGGCGAACTGGCAGGCCCAGTTCGGTTCAGGGTTGCAGAGATAGAAGGTGCGGCCTCGGCACTCCCTGATGAGGTGTTGATAGTCGCGGAGGAAGATCCATTTACAGATGAGGAGGGCTGATTCGAAGTGCCCTCACCGGTGACAGGTGTGGCAGACACCAGTCCCCTAAGGAATGCTCCGAGCTCTACATAAGATGAGGGGTCAGCACATAAAAAAAAATGATGAATGAATGATGAGTGAAGTGAAAATGATAATGACCTTGTTGAGGGTCATAATTCGGCAAGATGTCATGGGAAGGAAATAGTCCTGCCCAGGCCAGAATGTTGTTTAAAAGGATGGCCGGTTGGTTATTGAAGTTTATTCGGAGGTTCGACTCAAGGGATGAGCCTCCGGGCATGAATGGAGTCCAGTGGAGAGGCATTCTTGGTTTTTAAGTTTTCTTTTATAAGGTTCCATGGACCCCGGGGCGTTGGAGGGTCGAGGTACCGGACGAAGAAAAATGACTTTTTCCAGTCATGAATAGATGATGGGTTACCCGAAGTGAGCTGTTTGCCCGCAGTTCGGGGGGAGATGTAAAAAAATCCCTTTGTAGGGGATAATTTCAGCATCATCCTAAATGTGTCTAAAGAAAGGGGGATATCGTGTAATCTACATAAGAATGTGAAGCCAGCGATGACCCGAAGTGCGTTTGGGGTCAACTGGGATATGCTGATATCCCAGTGGTATGAAAGGTTTACTAAGAAAGGGCCTATGGGGAGCCTCAACCCCGTCTCAAGTTGTTCCTGGTAAACTGTTAGGTAACCAGGTCGAGGCAAATGGCCTCGGTCCTCGGGGGTCGGGAGTTTTATATGCACGTTCTTCAGAAAATAGCACCGATCCCTAAGGATTTTGATCCAATCCTCGGGGTCAAGGGAGTTCGATAAACTTTGGGTTTGAAGGTTAGGGTGGTCGTTTTGTGGAGGTTCGGAAAAGAGCGGATCGGGAGGAAAGTTTAATGGCACTACTGCCAGAAGCGCTTTGTCGAAAGGATTTAACATCCTGTCAACGGCGTTTACCGGAGAAGGAGGAACCGGTGTGCTAATAAGAGAAGTGGGAGTGAACGTACCGGCCATAGTCTTCAGTTTTGAGAGCGTGTGGGAGTTTTAAAGGAAGAGCTCCTAGTGGTGTCCGGTGGTGGCGTAGAGCGGCTCCGGAAATCGGCAACTGTGATACGGCAGAGGGTGTATAAGAAAAAGTTATGTAAGTCTCTGGTGGATGAGCGCAGAAAGGAAGAAGGAGGGAGTGTAAGTTTCTGGGAAAAATAGAGTAAAAGTGGTTGAGAGGAAGGTGAGTAAGAAGAAGAAAAGAGATTTGGGGGTGAATGGGGGTATAAATAAGAGAAGTTTCTTCCAGAATGTTTTGTGCTTTCTGAGGGGAAAAATTGATGGTTTCGAAATGAAAAAAGGCTTTAAGTGGGAAAGACGAGGCATTTTGGCGTGAAAATCGAGACGTGGTACTGGCGTTAATGGCGCATAGAACGAGGCGTTCTGCGGAAAAGTCGGAGCGAATAATGCAGAGCAATAAATGCGAAATCAGTGCATGGGGACTCAACGAAAACGTCACCCTTGAGAGTTAATGCTGCAGATATGACTCGCCGAGGATCCAAGGATCGTTACGACCTCAGATCGGCAGAGGTTATGAAATTGTTCCGAAGGCTTCACCTCGGATCGATATAACACTCTTGCTTTTGGTCTTCGGTTGGGGACTGCGAACAGTCATTTTTGGCTCGGTCCCTATCCACTAGGCTCGGCACCAAGCCGAGAGGACTAATGATGATGTGGATTAGTAACACACATAGCTTCTTACCTAGATTATTCTAGAAGTGCCTACGTGGCAGCCTCATTAAGGGCCATTAAGTAATTCAGCTTCAGCTGAGCATATCGAGATTAGCATAGAGATAGCCTTAAGCCTCTCGTGTTAATCTATAAATAAGGGGCTTGAGTGCTACTAAAAGAAATAGACAATTCAGAATCCAATCAGAATTCAAATAATCAAACACTCCTGATACTCAGTTCTTTCATTTTTTCTCTCCTCCTAGAATCCAATTCTAACTTCATCAATAGGATTTATAATAGAATTTAAAGCCATCATGAATCATTGTCTTGAAAATTCAAAAGCATATAACTCCTAAAATAAATTTCAATAATTGTTCCTTAAATATCAAGAATTTATTTATTCTATTAAAATATTCCAACATTTATTATTGAGAATATTTCATAGTATTACAACAGAAAGCGGTAGTCTCATCATCATAGGAGACACAAATGCCATGAAAACCAGAGTACAACAATATCATTATTCTTTTGCATAGAAATAGGATATAATTCTTGCACATTATGGTATTAGTTTGATTTCTTTGGAGAGAACCAAGAAAAATCCAGCCGCATTTAATCATTGCAGCAACGGTACATGGTGAACCTCTCCATAGGACGGCCACATTCAGCACAAGCAACCTTCTCAGGGTTTTGCCCAGTCAATATCAGGCGGTTACAATGATGAGGAGTATGAAGCTCACTAAGATGCTCATTCAATGTAATCACAAAGCCATCAGGATAAACAACTTTGTCTTTCCAACGACCATAGTCGTTCAGGCATTGCAAAACTATGTCACCTTTTCCTTTAGCCATCTCATGTGAGCCTCTGGAGAAAACTGCCCATCCCTGATCACTTCCATCGAAGCTCAGCATCGTCGCGATCTCTTGCATTATGGGATCGTTTTCGACGGTCATGCCGTGTTGGATTTTGGAATGCCACATGCTCTCTAGTCGAACCCAAAAATACCAGATAAATGTGAGGTCTGGTAGAATGTGGCTGAGATTCTCAACTTGGATTATGGAGTTGTTTTGTCGAACCCTTTCCTTTGGGTCGCTTTTTCCTACGTATAGCATCTCCCTAATGGGATTCTAGCATCATTTGCGACTGCCCTTGCTGTGTTTGTGAATTTCCTGATCCATTCTATGTCCTCTCCACCATACAGGCATATGTACTTGTTTTGGTTTAACTGCAAAATTGAAAGATGTTCAATACTTAGTACCATAGTTACCAGAAATCCAATCCACCTTAAGAACTTATCAAAATACGCACTTACGTTCCAAAACGCAATAATTCACGTTTCAAAATATCAAAGTAATGAATCTTTTATGATGATACTTTGTTTCTTTTTTATTTTTTCTTAGTAAATACTTTTTACATTTACCTAATTAGAACTATTTAGTATTAGATTTACTTTTTTATTATTGTTTAGGAGAATAATTATGGTTTTTGGAACTTAACTATTTCCTTTTCTCTAACTATTAAAAATCAATATTTACTAAAAATTTCATGCTGTCTAATTACCAACTACTACTTAATCCCTATAATTTAGCCATAAAAAAAAAAAAAAGTCTACCTAATATGCATGGACTTACCTTTCTATGAAAATCAGAAGTATTTCTTTTTTTTTTTTAGTTAATTAAAAATTTTACTATCATTATATCAAAAAAAATATATTTGAAAAATGATTTAGTCAAAGTCATATATGCTTGCGAATATGAACACAGAAATATGTGGTTATACCATGACTACAAATAGAATATATTGTAATGCACCAACTAATCCTACACTTACGTATCCAATACATTAAAAGTGGAGTATTGCGTATTGGTACAACTTGAATTTCAGCATTGGCCAATTTCTTTTTGTATTTCTCTACATAAATTGTTGATTGATTAGTTAAAACAGATATAGAAAGATATTCATACCCAACGGAAGAGGTTTAGGTCAATGAAATCGGCTAATAGTGCGATCCCCCAAGTTTCGTCCCTCCAAATTTGTTCTTCTTTAGCCTTGGTGAAAGGGAAAGCTGTGCTGCCCCAGATCCACATCATGTGTAGAGCATTTCGGTTTGATTCTTTACCCTGTGGATCCAAAATCTATACGACAATCAGCTGAGGTTTCTCGTTAAACCCCCAAATTTCCTTGATGAATTTGATGACCGCAGGACCAATCATCATAGGGTGAACCACTGAGTACCATGGCATGGAGTTTTGAACAAGCTCAAACTGCTTTTGTTTTGCTTCTTGCCACGGTGATAATCTGTCGACAACTGGAAGCCAAACAACCTCATAGTGGCTCTCTACCCTTGGTGGTTGTTCCCTTGATTCAGTGTATATCTGATGGAGCATTGAGAGCTCTTCGTGGGACATCTCGAGTTCTGAAATTAATAGCAACAAATGTTTCCTTCTCAATATGTCTAAGCTAGCCTGTCATCATAGAAAAGATAAAAAGACTTTGACATATTCATATGTGGAGTGGGTAATGATAGTAGTTGAGATGAATGAAATACAAAGATACACATTACTTTTCAATCATCCAATGATTTGAAATACTCACTTTTAATAAAGTAGCAAATAATTTTTCTCATATACAATGGACAAGATGCAAAAGGAAGCTAGTTGTATTGAGGTGAAGATAAGGGAACAAACTCTTCTCTTATGAGTTCCATCATAGAGGGGGAGCTGGTCCTCCTTGGCATAAATCAAAGCCCGTAGAATCTTCATGTTATCAATGTGGGGTGTCTCCGACAGTAGTATAAGTTCAAGAAATGCATCGTTTTGACTCTTTTCCTCTGCGTCGTGGGAAGATTTATTCATTTGAGTTTTGTTAATTTGTGCAGTAATGCTTAAGTACTATATGTATATAATTCTGATTTAGTTATATAGCATAGTGTTCTGGACGAATTCAATTTGCAGGTAATGTACCTGTTTTCTGGTTTATCAAATCCATTTGCATTTCCAGGTCCTTTATTTTGTCGGCAAGTTTATGAGCCAAATTGTTCAATTCCGACGCTTCTGCAATTGAGGCAACATACCTGATAAACAACAAAAATTCAAAGTAAGCAATCTCAGTCATATGGTAGCAAATGTTGGTCTAACTGCTTAATGCGCCACCCGAATTGCGGCTTTTAGTATCACAAATTACTAGGCAAGAGTAGTTTTCAGGTGGAACGATGCTCAAAACGTTGTAAGAAATATGTTAGGTTGTGTAAAATTGAAATTATGTCATATTTAAAATTAAGAATGAGTATCGCAAAAAAGTATAAAATTTTCAAAGAATATGTCAATTGTAAAATCGTCTATTTTTCTATAGTTTTTCATGTAAAATTACTTATGTATAAAAAATTAATTACTTTTCTATCAAAGTCGTTGCCCGCATAGTTTACCCGTGAATCTGAATATGAATCATAGACATCCTTATCAAGCATTGGCAACCTAAGTTTTCATGAAGACTCTCTTCAATAACACTTTGATGGTGATATATCAAAAATTTGTTAATTTTGAAGATTTGAAATCCTGTATATGAATTAGCATAACACAATTTTTTGGGATAACCCAGTAACGTCACTTGTTTGTAAATCTAGGTTTATTAGAATTATTCATCTTTTGCACTATGTGTTCTGAATGTATTATTAAATTTTATGTTTTCAAAATTTTAAATAATTATATTGATCTGAACGTAGTAAAATAAATCAAATGCATTTAGTTGTGCATCAAATTGCTATCCAGTTTACTATAAAGCATATTAAATTAGTTTCAATTTTGTACAATAGGAAAGAATAAGCATATTAAATTAGTTTCAATTATGTACAATAGGAAAGAATAAAAAGGTTGAAGATAAGCGATCTATTTTATACTTACTTTGGTGACTGAGAACACATTTGAGAATATAAATGAAGGCACTAAAATAAACATAAAAGACATTATCTATGTGAGAGTATATGAACCAAAATTGAATGTTTTGTTCCCTCAGTTTCTTCAATTCTCGTACACTCTCTAGCAGAATGTATTCAGTTATTATGTTCATTCACAAAAATTTTTGTTCCACTTATGAATTATTATTATTATTAATAAAAAAACTCTTGTAGACATTAAATTAAAATTCAAAAGAGCTCTGAATACCAAAAGATTCCTATTGGGTCTTTACAAACGCGAGGCTTTATAAAATTTCACCATATAACTCTTCTATAATTATCCCATCTTGATTGACTGATCCTTCTTGGTTGTCTATTAATTACATGTTGAACTTTATTATTAGTATTTACATATTGGACTCTTTATTAGTGTTTAGATAAAGGTTAAATAAAATCTTAATCATCTTTTATTTATGAGTAATTTAGATGTTGGAATCTTTATTAGTGTTTAGATAAAACTTAAATATAATCACATATTTAAATATAATGACTTATTTGTCCATGTATCTTGCTTGGCTGATCCTTCTTGGTAATCTATTGGTTACATGTTGAACTCTATTATTACTATTTACATATTGGACTCTTTATTAGTGTTTGGATAAAACTTAATATTTTATTTATGGGTAATTTAGGTAGATCAAAAAAGGAAGAAGCACGTTGAAAAAAAACACACTCACATTTCTATTACAGTACTAGGAATTGTATGACGTGCTCTACACGTGATTGATAAGGGTACATTAAAAATTATTTGAATGACATATATTTTTATTTCTCTGTTTTAGTGTTTAACAAACTTTATATTCATGAAAAATTATAAACATATAAAAATCTTTACAAACTTGAGCTTTGAAAACTTGATGTGTTGATCTTAAAAATCAAATTATGAAAAAATAAATAAGACGGAGGTAGTAATAACTTTCAAATTTATTATTATTGCATTTGAGTAATATATGTCTTTTCCTCGAAATATACGTACAATCATAATAGTTATAAAAGTTGGGCCAAATTTGTAAAATTATAATAGAAATCAAAGAATAATTCCTAAAACAAAATTTCTTGATGTTGATAATGAGGTTAACTAACTTGATTTGAAATATAGGGAAAGATAAATTTAGTTGTAAGAATTGGTAGTGAATTTGTAAATTAAAACAAAATAATTGAAATGTTACAATAAAAGGAATATTATATACATGTTTGCTCTTCCTCCTTTGCCATTGAGACTTGTGATATATTGTAAATCGTGGAATTGGATAAATAATATATTTGTTTCAACCTCATAGTGAGTTACATACAAGGTAGATGTAAAAGTAATTTTTTTTAGTGAAAACAGTGATGAGTTCTCTATAGTTTTATGGTGGTTGGATAGTATCCTCATTCTCAAGTATTGTGGTTGTTATGATGTATAATGCTAGTTACTATTAGTATACACTATCATTACATAACGTAGGAATTTACTTATATTCAATTTCAATATTGCAATGTAGGAAGTTAGTATTAATAAATTTAGAGAATGATGGAAGGTCATTTTTGCTTTAAAAGAAATAGTTCTTTCACTTTTCATTTTCTTAGTGTTCATTAATTAGAAAATTATTGAATTAGTATTCATTTCCTATTTAATTGTTAACTTTTCAAAGTTCCCTAATTAACCTTTTTTTTAGATAATTGAAAAACTAAATTAAAGGGAATTTTATGATTTTAGAATGTCAAAAACAATAATAATCTCATTCTCTAGACGTATTCAAGAATTAGTATTCATTAATTAGAATGATTTTATTAGAGTTCATTTTTCACTTAATTATAAATTTTTCAAAATTTCCTAAATACCTCTTATTTTGTGATGTTTGGAGTACTGATCTAATGTGCATTTTAGGCATTCTAAAATCATTACTTTAACAGAAATAGTTTTTTAACAGTTCATTTCCTTTTTTTTAAGTAACTGTTCATTTTCTTAGTGTTCAATAATTAGAAAATTATTTAATTAGTATTCATCTCACAGTTAATTGTATTCATTGTGCAATTAATTATTACTTTGTTTTAGAAATTAAGGAGCATTTTTACTTTAAAAGAAATAAGTAGTTTTTTGGCGGTTCATTTTCATTTTTTTTTCAGGCAATTGTTTATTTTCTTGGTGTTCATTAATTAGAAAATTATTTAATTAGTATTCATTTTATAGTTAATTGTATTCATTTTGAAGTTAATTGTTAATTTGTTTTAGGAATGTAAGAGTCGTTTTTACTTTAAAAGAAATGGTTTTTTAACGGTTCATTTTTTTTTTAAGGTGACTATTCATTTTCTTAGTGTTCATTAATTAGAGAATTATTTAATTAGTTTTCATTTTGCATTTAATTGTATTCATTTTGAAGTTAATTTTTATTTTGTTTTAGGAATTAAGAATCGCTTTTACTTTAAAAGAAATAGTTTTTGACGGTTTTTTTTTAGGTGACTATTCAATTCTTACTATTCTTAAAATGGACGGCTCGTTCAGTAACTTAGCATTCATTAATTAGAGAATTACTTAATTAGTCTTCATTTTGTAGTTAATTGTATTCATTTTGTAGTTAATTATTATTTTTTTAAAATTCCCTAAATACCTCTCATTTTATGATGTTTGAAATACTAAATCAAAAGGCATTTTAGGAATAGAAAATGTCAAAAATAATAAGCAAGTTGGTACTATTAAGATCCATTTTTACTTTAAAAGAAATGGTTTTTTTGACGGTTCGTTTTCTTTATTTTTAATTGACTATTCATCTTCTTAGTATTCGTTAATTAGAGAATTATTTAAATTAGTCTTCATTTCTGTCTTAATTGTATTCATTTCAAAATTATTGTTACTTTGTTTTAGGAATTAAGAGGCACTTTTACTTTAAAATAAATAGTTTTTTGACGGCTCATTGTTTTAGGTGACTATTCATTTTCTTAGTTAATTTTTTGACGGCTCATTTTTTAGGTGACTATTCATTTTCTTAGTTAGTTTTTTGACTATTCATTTTCTTTTTGTTTTTAGGTGGCTGTTCATTTTTTTAGAGTTCATTAATTAAAGAATTATTTGATTAGTCATCATCTTCACTTGGTAGTTAATTAAATTCATTTTGCAATTAATTGTTATTTTTTCAAAATTATCTAAATACCCATTATTCTATGATGCTTGGAGTACTAAATCAAAAGGCATTTTAGGAATTAAAAAAATGTCAAAAATAATAAGTTGGTTGGTATTTTTATATATAGTATAGATATAATTGATAAAACCAACCGCTCACGAAAATTAAAAATATAATTTAGCTAGAATAGAAGTGAAAAGTGGAAACATACCTATGTCCAAGGGCTATAAGGTTCAATAGTGTAATTGAACAAGTAACAATGCAGCGAACAGTCCAATAAACGGCTATGAGGATATGAGCAGTAGCAGATTCCATTTCAGGTTGTGAGAAGAGCTCTTTGAACTTAATAATGCATTCAATCACATCCAAAATTGCCTTAATCAGGTTATTGACTGCCTCAAACTTTTGCTTCAGAGCTTCAGTAGGCTCCAAGATTTCTGGAAGATCCTTAAGAACTACAACTGACTTGGCGAGTGGATTTGTAGTGTAAAGTTGAGCAACCAGCCAAAACTCAGCATAACTCACAGCAAAAGCAGCAAAGGCTATTGTGGCCTTGGCCTCCCAACTGTAGCTTGATAATGAACGGAAAAGTGCTATAGTTATCAAATGTGCATCTTCTCCTACACTGCACTTATAGATTATATCTGCCATATATCACATTCACAGACTTGGTTATAATATCATTAAAACAAAATGTATCCTTTTAGGGAGAAATCTGTCTGTTTAATGTCCTTCTATACTTTTGGAACAAGGTTGAATTCACTGAAACTATATGTAGTGCTTCACGAAAGTCCTCTGTTGTCTAGAATTTGATAGATAAATACACAGAATGCATACCTCATTGTTAGTTTTCTTAATAGGAGATGCTAAAAGTTCCAACATGTCACTGTAACCACAGTATATAGCCTTTTCCTCCCATGTATTGATATGATCGTGACTTTGAGCTCCCTAAATTGATTAGATGAGATCAAATTTGATATCTGAGTAACAGTTTAATAATATGCTACTGAATTCTTGGACAAAAACAAGTTTACCATATGACGTTTATATCTTGAAATGAAGAGAATAACCGACAGATAAAAACATACCTCGGCATGAGATGTAGGGGTAGTGCGATGCATGATATCCTGAATAATGAGGAGGTAGAGGTTTTACATCAAATTCACGGCCATCTGGATCATGAGTGGATAGAATTTGCTTTATTATTACGGTATCATCTGAAGTTGAGGATATACGACGTTCACCACTCATTAATTGGCTGCTCCTGCTGGAATGTACAATTGTATTTGTTGGCTCAGTCATTAAAATGCCAGGCACATTTGTGGTGGGATGACTCCTAACAGCAGGCACTTCACCGAGGTGAGAGTGCGTTGTAGTCAATGGCTGACCCCTGGTAGTAGGCACTATTTCATTGGTTGCTTGACTTAGTGGCTGGGCCCTAGTGGTGGGTACAATTTCATTCGTTGCAATTGCTGAATTGGCTGCAATTGCTGCCGTGGCTGTATAGGTTGATTGGCTGAATGGCTGCAGTTGCTACATTTGCTGGCCCCTTGTAGTTGGCACATTTTCACTAGCCATTGAGGGAAGAGATTGATGTCTTTGAACAAGAAAGTTATAGGAGAAAAATGGCTTAGCTTGGTTGTTTTTTAATCTTGGTTTCTTTAAGGGGCATTTTATAGCTTGTCATCATGGAATAAAGGTGGTTGCTTCTAATGTGGTTTTAACCAATGAATTTTATGACAGGTTAGAAATTCGCATTACTGAATAAAGTCGTATACTTACGATTTGCCTTCGTAATCCTCTCATCAGGAGTATGCATACACCTGTACTGTAGATACTGTTAAATTTGCAAACTGAATTATGTAAAATGTTTTAAAACTTTTCCATAAGTGTGCTGGTTAGGCTTGCAAATCTAGCTGAATCTCATTTAATATGTGTATAAGATCTAAATCTGGTTGAATTATGTATATGGCCTGAATATGTTAGGAGACTTAGACATCAATTCCTACTTGATTAATGGCAAATAAGCACAACAGATTCAGTCACTTCTTTATTTTCTCTTGTTCTATTACCAATCATAGTGGTACTATCATCATGCTATTTTTTGCATGAGCAGAGGTGAACGTGGGGCATTAGGAATCCAAGTTGCCAACACCTACATGAAAAATGATATTGCATCTTTTACTTTAGTTGATGCTGGGGTCTATTATAGTACAAGATGCCAAAAAAGACCTCCAAGAATAGTAGGAAACTTATCTGCATCTATTATACTATTACTATAGATGGTTTGGCTCAAGTTTCTGACAACTATAAAGCTACTCACTTTATATTGTTGACTAATTTGTACAATATTTTACATTATACAAAATTAAGTACTAAAACAACATTGGAAAATTGAGTCACTACAGCATTGTCCACACTCTAGATCCTTTTGCTGAGTTTAAGTTATGCGGTTAAGCACAAAAAGTGTTAAGACTATTTAAAGAGTTATCAATAAGGAAATTTATCAAAACTAATCAGTTGCAAAATGTAGATTCTGTCATGTTATAACAAAATAAGTATGATATCAGCCAATTAAATGTAAAAGCACAGCATCAAAGTGAGCCCTTCTCTCTTTGATAATCTCTGAAATATGATTTTGTGGACCCAACAAATGAGGCTTTCAGTAGTCTTGAATAGTACAAAATAGTTTATCACAAGCATACCTTAATTACCAAAACAAAGTGTGAAAAAAAGAAAAAGAAAAAGCTAAAAATTCCATGTCTAAAGAGAAATGCTAGAATGATATTGCCTAGGTTGCTACTTAGTACTAGTATAAAAGAAACAAAAATCAAACAGCCTTGCTGACTGAAATAGGGTAGTTAATGCATGAATGATTAAACTCAGCCAAAAGAATGTTATAGGATTCTCCCTTTCATATTCATATTGTTGAGCTGTCCTCTTTGTATTAGGTTACTGCCTAGTTATTAAATTTCATTAGCATAACATAGAATGAATAATAAGATGGAGAAAAAGGTTTGTTGAGAAAAAGGTGAAAGTGAAAGTAAACAATTTCAATTTGGAAGAACTTGTCCAAAAAAAAAAGATCCACTGTGATCTAAATGTTATGGCGTGCCTGAAGTCCCTGTGAAGAAGAACATTTCTCTCATGCAGACTGGGGCCAAGAGCAATCATCAGCAAGAAAATTTAGTGTAGAACTGCCTAAGTTCTGTTTCTCATAAAAAATGCATTATATCTGTCAACAGCCTAAAAAATTTCAAATTACAGTCTTGGAAAGATAGGAAGAGAGATGTATATGTTTTATTTGAAGGGGCATTCTTTCCTTGAATCTGCATATAATTTATCAGAAGATCAAAGATAACGACAATTATATTGAGAAACTATAATTGATATTATAGTTGCTACATGACATTCTCATGCTATAATGCATTATGAGATAATTGAAAATTTCACAACTTTCTACTCAGTTGCTTCACAGTTGTAGAGTACAAACGTCTCCATGGGGAGTTTGCACACTGAACGAAAATACAGGTCCTTTCATTGTCATTGCAAGGTCCAAGGTTCAAGGGCACTTTTAATTCTACCTACTAATCCCTGAGTTCCCACATTTTCATCCCAGACAGGAAAAAGCTCAATGCATTCTGTAACTTTCTTTCCTTGAAGCTTTACTAGGCCTGGCAAAGGATCCTGTCCGAATGAGCACCCAACCATCCTCGTTGTTGTCAACCTCCAGCATTCCCGTTATCTCTTTCAAAATACCATTAGAGATGGAGGCATTTTCTTGGCGAGTAATCGAATATTTCATACTCTCCAACCGTAGCCAAAAGAAACGAATCTTTGTGAATGCGAGAGAGGCACTTAAGTTTTCTTGTTCAATGGTATGTAAAATGCTTTGTAATTTTTCACTTGGACTCTTCCCAGAGGCAGATTTAGGAGGGAGCAGGCGGGGGCTGCCGCCCCCAAGATTCTAGAATTTTAAATTTTACCTTTAAAAATTTTTAAAAATTAATTTCTATCCTTATGAAATTTATATTTTGCCTTCCTAAATTTTTGAGAGGAATGTAAATTAACCTTAATAAATATGTGGCTATTAACTCTTGCCCCTCAAGGAACAATTTCTGCGTCCACCTCCGACTCCTCTGGCCTACATAAATCACCTCCAGCTGAAGTTCTGTGTTTTTAATTTGCCTTGATTTTGGCACTGAAACTTTTAATCCAGTCTATGTTGTCACTTCCAAAAATGCACAGGTTTTGGCCTTCCTCAATCTGCTATGAGAAAGGAATGTGAGCTAAAGAGAAAAAAGTATGTTTTTTTCATGGAACGTAAAAAGTCCTAAAAAGTTAAGTGTTGTCTATGAGTAAGAATTCTCACCCATTAGGTTAGTAAAGGGTCAACACCATTGATTATAAGTTGTAGAGTCCAAGTCTCCTTTTCCCAGAGCTCTTTTTCTCTCAAAGTTGACAATGGAAATGCTTTGGCTCCCCAGATTCATATCATGTCCATTGCATTTGAATTTGTGATAATGCCATTAGTATCCAGTACAACCATCTTAGGCTCCTCTTTGAAGTTCCATTCTTGTTTGATGAAGTTGGCAACATGTACTGCTGAATTGAGCAACCATGGATGCCTTAATGACCAAAAAGTAAAGAATTTGATAGAAAATGGACACTGATGTTATCTGCATCAGTGATTTGCCAAGCATGTGAAGATGAGATTGGAATCCATAAAATTACATAGCTCTGTCCAATTTTCTCCTGGTAGGGATGATCATATGTCTGCTACACCAGCTAGAAGATTTTCTCTATGGGAAGGAGTTCTGGCTTTGAAACTAGGAGTACAACCACATTGTTTCTCAGTTCAGATATGCTACGCTGTTGAATATGAGATCAATAGTTGTTAAATAAGGCTCTCCACGGTCCAGAGTTCAATATTTCCAGCTGGAAGAGGAAATCTACTAAGTACCATTTTTTTATGAACAACATCTGTTTCATTCGTATCCCCACACAAAGAATTAGCAGAAGAAAGTACCTTTCCATTTGAACAGTCCTTCAGTGGGAAGTTATCTGCAAAAGGAATTAGCATATGGAGCTTTTCTTGGTTGTCAACATGAGTCTGCTTGAAAAGATTTGGTGGTTTCTCATACAACCTTGTACCTGCAAATCGTGCAAAATGATGGCTTAAATGAAATGAGACTTAGAGATAGATGTATACGTGTTTCACGTCGATAAATGGAAAAAGTTCAATAGCAAATTCTACGATCTTTGTACAAATGGAGGAAGTTAAGTTTTTAAGGATTTATCAGAAAGAAAATTTGTGCCAATTGAGTCTCAAAATTCCTATATATGTGATAATCATCTTAGACGTATTTTATCAATGTCAAAATGAAATTGATGGGTATATTATTTTGAATTAGGAGGTTGATCTAATAAAATTGTCACGAGGCAAAACAAAATTTAATTCTACTTTACTATCATATAAAGAAAGGGCATTAATGCAAATTTTAAAAATTAGAATTAAATTAAACTTAATTAAACAAATCAGAAAAATCATTAAGAATTAAATGTCTAACCCCATAAAAAATTCATCCTAGACAAAAAAAAAAAAAATCCTAATAAAACTTCAACAATACTCCAACAAACATATTTAGTACTTTAATTACAATAAATGCAAATTAACTTACAATTTTGATTTCTAAACAAATAATTTCGCATAATTTGAACTTATGGGTATCAAGTATGTAGAATTTATGTACTAATCAAACTTGAAAATAAAAATAACCAACAATAAGATATATAATAAAATAATACTCTTTTTGTCCCATATTGTTTATTATTTTTTGAAAATCCAACTTATTAAAAATAGTATGTTGATAGTGATCGTTGTTTAAAAATTTTCAATTTTTCCCTTCAAAATTTAAAATTTGAATGGTGTATGATAGTTTTTCACAAAAAGACAAAGGATAAAAGTGAGAACGAAATAATGATTATGTTTTGACATTTTGTTATAACAAGTATTTGTGAACAAGCAAAAATGAGAAAAATGACACTTTCAATGGAACGCAAGAAGTAATAAAGAATGAAATAATCATGAAATGTGTAACTTTAATGTAGTTTTAAGATATACGTGTATGAAGTATTGTAACTTAACTGACTATGAAGGAGAAACTAAAACAACATATTAAAAATTATCAGATTTCAATTATCGAACTAGAGAAAAAGGTCCTTCAGAAAATAAAAATGAATGGATGATAGGAAAGACTTGCTTTCAAAAATCTAAGTTGATTATAACTGAAGGAATAAAAAGACTATATTGATAAGCAAATCAAGGGTTCCTTTTTATAGAAGTTCAAAATGGTAATTATAAAGTTGATAAAGAAATTAAACAATACTCGTGATATTGAAGTATCAGAAAAGAAAAAAAAAAAAAAAAAAAGATTTACAAATCATGGCTCTATTTGGATAGAGTTCATCATCCATTATTCTTTTAATAGTATTTTACAGTTATTTCTTAACATATTTTTTAATTACTTATTTATCTCACATATATACTATATTTCTAAAAGTTGCTACATGATACCCTTTATACATAGTATTATTTGAAATGAACAAAATTTTACTTTTCTAAAGTTAGTTTAGTGAAAATGTATTTATGTGGTCATGTAACTACAAAATTATCTACTAAATTTTGAGAAAGGTTTGTTGAGAGAAAGGTGAAAGTGAAAGTATACAATTGCAATTTGGAAGAACTTGTCCAACAAAATAATATCCATTGTGATCTAAATGTTACAGCATGCCTGAGGTCTCTGTGAAGAAGAACATTTCTCTCATGCAGACTGGGGCCAAGTGCAATAAAATTTAGTGTAGAACTTTGTAGTTATGTTTCTCATAAAAAATGCATCATGTCTGTCAACAGCCTAAAAAATTTCAATACAATCTTGAAAAGATAGGAACAGAGATGTATATGTTTTATTTCCAGGAGCAATCTTTCCTTGAATCTGCATATACTTTATCAGAAGATCAAAGATTTCGACCATTATGTGGAGAAACTATAAGTAATATTATAGTTTCTACATGACATTCTCATGCTATTATGCATTATGGGATAATTGAAAATTTCACAACTTTCTACTAGTTGCTTCACATTTATAGAGTACAAACTTCTCCATAGGGAGTTTACACACTGAACAAAAAACAGGTGATACGTGTCAAATCTTAAATTCAGCTTATAACAAATTAACTACGTACTAACACACACGTCACCATAAGTGCACGGGCCGCGTAGTAGTATATAGGTAATAAGGATCGTTCCTACGTGGATCAAATTGTGTCAATCACCGAATACTTAATATTAATTACTATTTAGACAATCACAAATTGAAAAGAATTATTTTTGGGATTTTTTTATTAAAAAATATTAAATAACGAACTAAACTAATTTGACTAAGAATCAATTGAAAATTATTGAAAGCCTAACTAAAATTAATTAAAAATCTAACGAAGGGTATTTAAAATAAAGAACAAAATTAAATAACGAATTAACACTAAATTAAAATTACTTGAACTAGGCAAAAAGCAATTAAATAATAAAATGGCAAAATTAAAGTAAAAATAATTAACTAATAAATAATGGAGTGTACTCGAACCCTCTGAAGATCGTCACAGATTCTCCAGAGAATCCACAAATCCAAAATCACGAATTGTAATAAATTCACAAACAAATTCTTGAAATCGAAATTTGAAAATTGCTAAAAAAATTTATGTGAAAAATATAAAATTGTCCAGAGAAAAACCCTAGCGGCTACTCTAAAAAAATACCTAAAACAACCTAATTCTAATTATCACTTTATGGAGGAAAAAGGGTTATTTATAGAGGTATGTGGACTTTTGTTAATAAGTAATTTGTGGCCCCACGTGTTTGCACTCTTCTTCACGTTTGACTCCTGGCTACATCGGAATCCTTCTTATCCTTGGACTCCCTCTAGCCCACACTTCGATTCTTATCACATTGGATGAATGTGCTACCTGGGTGATTTCTTGCTTAAGCCTTGCTAGCAAGTAAAATTCTAGGCTCGTTTGAGCTTGGTTTCATCTTTTTATTTTTTTTCTTTTTTTTTTTCTTCTTTATTCAGGAATACAAATATCCACTTTTAGACTTTTAAAATTACCCTTTCTTGTATAACACAAATAAACTAACATTACTAGCACAATTTTAACACAAATTGAATATTAAAAATTACGGGAGTTCAAAACACATTAAAACACACAAAACCTAATTCTAACCTAATAACCCTAAATCACACACAAAACACCTAAAATTAGGGTTACAAAATATCAAATTAGGGTTCAAAGTAAGTAAATTATCCCTAATTTTCTAGAGTTATCAACTCTCCCCAACTTAACGTTTTGCATGTCCTGAGCAAAAATAAAAGAAAAAATACAATAACACAACCACTAACTAAAAGAAAATCCACACAAAACTAACTCTTCCCATGTATCAATAATAAACTATTTTTAACGAAAAATTCAATTGAATTCCACACACACATAAGAAAATTTGATCTACAATCCCACATTCATCATGACAATGCCACCACTCTACTCACAACGAAAAAGTATGGAAAGCAAAATCACTCCCTAACCCATCTTGACAAGACTAATATTAACCACAGTTTAACAAGTAACAACATAATTAAACATTCAAAAGAATGTTTCCATCCCATAATCACTAATACGAATTAATTCAGACTCTAGTCAAATATCAAATAGGACTTTTCGCCTTGTAATGTATGCTAAGGGATAGAGGGTATGATAAATTAGGTAAAGTAGCTCAAATTACCTTAGTTACATCACTTGACGAAATTGAACCGAAATCCCAATACATGTCCGAACCACATCATTATTTAACCAATAACTTTATCCAACAACATAGAGGCTACAACATACCCTCTTTATTCAAAAAAACAAAACAATACTTGAACTTGAATACATTTTTTTTTCTCTTTTTTTTTTTCAAACTCTTTTTTTTATTACTGTTTTTACTATTATTTTTTTTTGAATAATAACAAGACCAACTAACATTCACAATAACTTTATAACAAACAGGGACTCCAACTAATCAATGTATCCTCTTGATTTTCTAGTCCCAATAAACAACACATCACAATCTTCCACCAAAAACAACTTAATAGTATCGATGTTATCAACACTAACTAAGGTGATGGATAGAAAGATGGGAAAACAAAACAAAAGGATAAATGGTAAAAGATTGATAATGTGGTTACCAACGAAAAATAGGCTTACAAGCTCAAAAAGGGACACTAGGAATAATCATAAAAAGGTAGGCTTTTTAGGCTTAAACGGTCGAAAGAAATTGCCTAAATTATCTCTTTAGTCCAAACTTCAATCGTACTTCACAAATATGAAATGACCCCGACTAATATGTCACAAGTTAAATCCAAGTTACAATAAGTGGTCAAAGATATCATTCATTTAAAAATTAACGAAACTACCACACATACTCACACATTGTGACACATTGTCATATAAAAGTGATGCACATTTCACGAATCAATAGGGTTAAAGAACAAAAATTCCTATACATATATGGATTCAACAAATTTTTTTTTCAAAAATTATTAATATAGAAAAGAGTCAATTAAGTGTAGAAATTCTCCTAAGACACACTTTAACAAAATAAACACTTAACACAAAACACCTAAAATAACCAAAAACAACCAAGATGACGAAAACACACAATTATAGCATACATCTCAGGTTCCCCCCAACTTTAGTAAAACATTATCCCCAATGTTTCCACAAAAGTAGGAAAAGAAATAAAAACTAACACACATATCACTGCATAACACCGCAACAAATGGAAGTACCACAAAAATCATAACAAATGTCAACAAAATAAATACTTAAAAATTAAGGGCAAAAACTTTACAAGTAAAATTACTTGTCCACAATGTAAGCACTAGGTAATAATCAAAATAATAATTAACACGAAAACGTTGATTCTTACTCAAATCATCAATTGCAGAAAAAATAATAGTAGAAATATCTTACTTGAACCAGTGGAAAAAAGAATTGGTGGTGAAAAGCTTCGTTGGTGAAGTAGAATAACCTTTCCCCAATTTGATTAGAAACCCTTGACTTGATGGAGAGAAGAAGAAAGAAGGAGAAGGAGAAGGAGAAGGAGGAGGGGGGAAATGATTTCTTTTTTTAAACAACAAACTTGCTTGCTTTTTTTTTTTTTTTTTTGAAATTTTTTTAGGTGCAACTGCCATTACTTCTACTTCCACTTCCACTTCCACTTCCAACTTGCAAAACAATGTAACTTAATTAATGTCATATACACTTAGTAATTAAAACATTAATAGTAAAATAAACTACAAAGTACTAAAGTAGAAAAATGAATAAACTTGGGTTGCCTCTCAAGAAGAACCAGTTATAGTCTTGGGTAGACTTGTGAATAGGTCAATCATTGATAAAACAAAGAATGCATGGCCATCCTTTTCCTTTTGGCCTCCATGGATAGAGCATTACTCCTTTTTTTTCCACTAAGCACTTTTTGCTTCCATCATTCAAGCAGATATGTCCTTTCTTCTTCATAGCATTTGCAATAGTCAAGGGACCACACCAACCAATTTTATACCAATGTTTCTTTTTCTTCTTCACCTTAGCTTCCACATCAAATTTACTATGGTTGGTACATACCACTTGAATTTCTTTCCTATTAACATCAGTGTTTTGCTGATTTATTCTTAGAGAAATCCTTCCACTCATCCTTCACCTTAGAACACTTGATTTCATTCACTTTTGACGCATGCTCATCCAACCTATCAACAAAATAATCCAATGAGTTGACAACATAACTTTCTTTCTTATTTAAAGCATTTTCATATGATTCAAATACATTAAATTCAACAATCTCATTTTCAACTTGCAGTTTCAACTTCCCTTGATTGACATCAATCACGGCATAAGCTATGGCCATAAAGGGTCTTCCCAATATTAATGGAATATTGGTAGCATCTCCCATATCAAGCACTAAAAAGTCCACCGGGAAGATCAATTTATCCACTTGTACCAACACATATTCCAATATGTCATAAGGTCATATTTTGGTTTTAACCGCCAATTGAAAAACAGGTTGTGTTGGTTTGGCATTTGTGCTTCCCAATTTATCATAAATTGCCTTTGGCAAAACATTGGTACTCGCCCCTAAATCACACATTGATCGATTTAAAGTATGACTCCCAATGTTAACTGGAATTGAGAAACTCCCGGGGTTTCCTTAAGCTTTGGTGGCAATCTTCGTTGCACAATAGCACTACAATTCTCACTTAAGCACACCGTTTCTCCATCATTCCAATTTTTCTTCTTGGTCAAAATTTCTCTCATGAATTTGGAATAATGAGACATTTTGGTGAGTGCATCAACTAAGGGAATATTCACATGAAGTTTTTTTAATATTTCAAGGAACTTGGTGAATTAGTTGTCCTTCTCTACCGTCATAGGATCAATCAACCTTTGTGGGTAAGGAATTTTCACCGAATGATGTAACTCCAAAAGTTCTTCCCATTTCTCAAGTTTTCTCTTTTTCTTGCTATGAGAATTGACCTCCTTCTTTTCATGCTCAATCTTTTTATCACTCTTGGCCTTACTTGGGATGTTATCCACTTGCAGATTGAGCTTTTCCACTTGGTTCTTTTTATCATGCTCCCCATCTTTCACAACTAGTTCTCGTTCATTTCTCAAGGTGATGGCATTAAATTGCTCTAGTGGATGTGGTTCCATCTTGGTGGGTATTGATTTCTTGGATTCGGGATAGTGTCACTTGGCATGGCATCTTAAGGTCTCTCAGTGAATTGTCTAGCTATTTGTCCTATGTGGTTCTCCAAGTTTCTAATTGATGCTTCATGATTTCTCATTGATGTTTCATGAGTCCTCATGAATTGAGGAAACATATCTTCTATACTCCGGGAACCTTGACCTTGGTTTGCTTGTAGGGTTGGTATAGATGCTGATTTGGATATTGATTTTGAGCTTGATTTTGAGGTGGCCGAAATGTTTGGTATGGTTGATTATGAGGGCTAAAATTAGCTGGTGATTTAAGTTGTGAGATTTGGGCTTGTGGGTGATTAGGTTAAAAAGAAAAGTTGTTTTGCTGATGGATGGGTTGATTGTTGTTACCACTCCAAGAAAAATTGGGATGATTCCTCCACCCTAGGTTGAGGGTGTTGGAATATGGATTATTTTGAGGTCTTTGATTGAATGGTTGATTGCTGACAAATTGAACCTGTTCAAAATTAAACCGATAGAATGGTTCTTCAATTCCACACTGATGAGTCTCATGATTTCCTCCACAATTCACAAATATACAGAACTGAAGATGATGAAGACACTGAATTGACATTCAAATTACCAAGAGTTTTTGTCAAGTTTGCCACCAAGGATTTCAACATTTTGTCTTGAGCTAAGATATTATCGGTTTGATCAAGATTTAGCACTCTCCTCCTATCTTATTGAATTAGTTGAACTGCTGCTACCTGATAGTAATTAGAGGCCATCATATTCAGCATTCTTTGGGCCTCTTCGGGTGTTTTGTAGGATAAAGATCCTCCTGCAGCAGTATCCACCATTGTTTTGGTTTCAAGATGCAACCCATTGTAGAAAGTTTGCACTTGCATCTACAGTGGAATACCATGATGTGGGCAACGCCTTCCCTATATCTTTCCCAAGTTTTGCCTAGGCCTTTTCCAACATCATGTTTAAATGATGTGATTTCATTCATCAACTTTGTAGTTTTAGAGGGTAGAATTACTTCATACAAAGAATTTAGTTATAAAATCTTGAGCAAATTCCTCCCAAGTCGTGAATGTTCCTTCATCGCAGCTTTGTAATCACCATTTGGCTTTATCCCTTAAAGAGAAAAGAAAAGCCATCATTCGAAATATATTTGTTGAAACCCCATTATATCTGAAAGTGCTAATAATCTCTTCAAAATTTCTCAAATGGGTATGTAGATCTTTGGTTGGTCCACCTCCAAATATGGCATGAGTCTGAAGCATCTGAATTAGAGATGGTCTGATTTCAAAATTATTCGCTTGGATAGTTGGTCTGGTAATACTAGAATTAGCCCCATCAAAGGTGGGTCTAGTATATTCCCTCAACAATCGCTGTCTATTACCGTTCTCATTCCCAATCACAATTTCTTCCTCATCTTCATTCCTAGGAATATCCTCATTCATTGGTGCATTCAAATTGGCCATGACAAATTTTTCTTGGTCCTCTCGTTGTTTCTTTTGTTTCCATAACCCACGTAGGGTTCTTTGAAATGACTATTTCCAAATCAAGTGGAAGTAGCTTTTTATTACCAAGGGTCATAAACTATAAAACAACACTAGAACACAAGTTCAATGTACCACTGCGGAAAATTTAAATGAACAAAGAATAAAATAAAATCACAGAAAGAAAATGAGAAGAAATTAAATAGAAAATCAAAAGAAAATCTAAATTAGCAATAATACTAAGCGGCTCGATATTGCCTAGATATTTGATCCCCAGCAACGACGCCGAAAACTTGATATGTGTTAAACCCTAAATTCACAAATTAACAACGTACTAACACACACGTCTCTGCAAGTAGTAAATAGGTAATAAGGATCGTTTCCACGAGAATTAAATTGGGTCAATTACCGAATACATAGTATTAATTACTATTTTGACAATCACAAAATGAAAAGAATTTTTTTTGGCATATTTTTTATAAAAATAAATTAAATAACAAACTAAACAAATTTGACTAAGAATCAATTGAAAATTATTAAAACCCTAACTAAAATTAATTAAAAATCTAACGAAGGCAAATTAAAATAAAGAACGAAATTAAATAATGAATTAACACTAAATTAAAATTAACTAAACTAGGCAAAAAGCAATTAAATAATTAAATGGAAAAGTTGAAGTGAAAATAATTAACTAATAAATAATGGAGTGTACTCAAACCCTCCAAAGATTGTCATAGATTCTCCGGAGAATCCATGAATCCAAAATCACGAATTGTGATAAATCCACGAACAAATTCTTCAAATCGAATTTTAAAAATTACAAAAGAAATTTATGTGAAAAAAGTATAAAATTGTCCAGAGAGAAACTCTAGCGGCTACTCTAAAAAATACCTAAAAAAAACTAATTCTAATTCTCACTTTATAGAGGAAAAAGAGTTATTTATAGAGGTATGTGGCTTTTGTTAATAAGTAATTTATGGCCCCCACGTGTTTGCATTCTTCTTCATGTTCGACTCCTGGCCACATTGGAATCCTTCTTGTCCTTGGACTCCTCCTGGTATCTCCCACACTTGATTCTTATCACATTGGATGAATTTGCTGCCTTGATGATTCCTTGCTTAAGCCTTGCTGGCCCGTTGGACTATTTGCTGCCTTGCTGTAGCAAGGAATTCCACAGCCAAAGTGAATTTGGCCAGGCTTGTTTGAGCCTAGCTTTATCTTTTTATATGTTTTTACTTTTTTTTTCTTTTTTATTCACGAATGCAAATCTCCACTATTAGACTTTCAAAATTACCCTTTTTTTGTAAAACACAAACAAATTAACATTACTAACACAATTTTAACACAAATTCAATATTAAAAATTACCAAAACACATTAAAACACACAAAACCTAATTCTAACCTAACAACCCTAAATCACACACAACACCTAAAATTAGGGTTTATAGTAGATAAATTATCCTTAATTTTCTAGAGTTATCAACAAGCGCTTTTAACAATCCTTCATTGAATTCAAGAATTTCATTGTGATTGCAAGGTCCAAGTGAAAGGGGAGGTTCAAGGGCACTGCTGCAACCTTTTAATTGCACCTACTAATCCCAGAGTTCCCATATTTTCAGCCCAGACAAGAAAAAGATCAAAGCATTTTGTAACATTTTTTCCTTGAAGCTTTACTAGGCCTGGCAAAGATCCTGTCCCAGTGATCTCCCAACCATCATCATTGTTGTCAACCTCTAGAATTCCCATTATCTCTTTCAAAAATATAATCAGAAACGGAGGAATTTTCTTGGCGAGTAACCTAATATTTCATACTCTCCGACCGTAACCAAAAGAAACGAATCTTTGTGAATGTGGAAAGGCTCTTATGTTTTCTTGTTCAATGATACATAGAATACTTCGTAATTTTTCACTTGGACGCCTCCTGCCTACGTAAATCCTCTCCAACTGAAGTTCTGTATTTTTAATGTCCTTGATTTTGGCACTGAAACTTTTAATCTAGCATATGTTGTCACTTCCAAAAATGCACAAGTTTTTGCCTTCCTCAATCTGCTATGAAAAAGTAATGTGAGCCGCAGCAAAGAAGTTAGTCTTTTCATGGAACATAAAAAGCCTTCAAGAATTAAGTGTGGTCTGTGAGTAAGAATTCTCACCCATTTGGTTAGTAAAGGGTCAACACCATTGATTATAAGTTCTAGAGTCCATGTCTCCTTTTCCCAGAGCTCTTTTTCTCTCAAAGTTGAAAATGGAAATGCTTTGGCTCCCAAGATCCATATCATGTCCATTGCATTTGAATTTGTGCTCTTGCCATTAGTATCAAATACAACCATCATAGGCAACTCTTTGAAGTTCCATTCTTGTTTGATGAAGTTGACAACTGCGGAAATGAGTAACCATGGCTTTCTTAATGACCAAAAAGGCAAAGAATTTGATAGAAAGTGGAAACTGAAGTTATCTGCATCAGTCCAAGCATGTGAAGATGAGATTAGAATTGATAAAATTACATACCTCTGTGCAATTTTCTCCTGGTGGGGATGATCGTATGTCTGCTGCACCAACAAGAAGATTTTCTCTATGGGAAGGAGTTCTGGCTTTGAAACTAGGAGTACAACCACCTTGTTTTTTAGTTCAGAGATGCTATGCTGTTGAATATGATATCAATAGTTGTTAGATAAGGCTCTCCACGGTCCAGAGTTCAATATTTCTAGCTGGAAGAGGAAATCTACCGAGTACCATTCTTCTTCCATATGTAAAAATGGAAGAAATAAATCAATCAAATTCCGGGAGGCTTCATGAAGCGCTTCTTTCGGAGTTAAACTTCCATGTTTTGATCAACAACATCTGTTTCATCCGTATCCCCAGACAAAGAATTAGTAGAAGAAAGTACCATTTCATTTGATGAACAGTCCTTCAATGGGAAGTTATCTGCAAAAAGAGCTTTGCTTGGTTGTCAACATGAATCTGCTTGAAAAGATTTTGTAACTTCTCATACAAACTTGTACCTGCAAATCGTGCAAAATGATGGCTTAAATGAAATGAGATTTATAGATGTATATGTGCTGCACGTTGATAGAGAAAAATAAGTGATGTTCAATAGGAAATTCTACGATCTTTGTATGAATGGAAGAAGTTAAGTTTTTAAAAGATTTATCTAGATTACCATTGAACAATGGATACGGGAAAATTGTGCTCTTGCTATTTTTTTCTTTTTAGCACGAATTCAGCAAACTCTACCCCCTTCCAAAAAAACAAAAAAAAAAAATTCGTGAATTAAAATAAAATTTGTAAAATACCTTACGAACTAATTTATTAAATTGTCACGATTAGTTATTAGAAGCAGAAAATTTTCTCAAGAACCTTCTGGACTAGTGCATGGTAGTCTGTATCCAAAAATCTATCTATCTATATTTATCTTTATATTTATACTATATATAAAAGTATGATGAGTTTAATGTTTTTAACATTTTTTTTTGGATTAAAAAATGCTCCCAATTAGATATTTTACACTAATTTAAAGAAAGGCCATTAATGAAAACTTAAAGAAAAGGAATTAAATACAACTTAATTAAATAAATTAGAAAATTCAATAAGAAATAAATTTAGTATTGTCTAACCCCATCAAAAATCATCTTAAACAAAAAACTAATATCCTACTAAAATTTCAGCAATACTCCAACAAACTTTATCCACAGAGAGAGAGAGTATCGAAAAGAAAATTGTTTCCACTAAGTAACAAAATTCCTATATATGTGACAATCGTCTTAAAAGTATTTGTCAATTCTAAAATGCATATATAAAAGTATGAAGAGGTTAATGTTTTTGACTTTTTTTGAAAAATACCCGCAATTTGATACTTTATAATCATTAAAAGAAAGGATATTAATGAAAAATTAAAGAATTGGAATTGTATTCAACTTAATTAAACAAATTAGAATTGCCAACAATAATTAAATGTCTAACCCCATAAAAAATTATCTTACACAAAAAACTAAAATGCGAATAAAATTTTAGCAATACTCCAATAAACATTATTCGCAAAAGTATCAAAAAGAAAATTGTGTCAACTAAGGGTGTGTTCGCTTGGACTGAAAATATTTTCAGGAAAATATTTTCCAAGCAGAAAATTTTTTGGTGCCAAACACCGGAAAATATTTTCCAGTGGAAAATATTTTCCAATTTTCCTTCCTCTGGCTGAAAATAACTTAAAAATTTTTGAGTGTAAGTTATTTTCCGGATAATTCAAGAGTGACATTAAACTTCAAATACTTACTTTTAAAATTTCGTTTGCTAAACTTATTTTCGTTTTTAATTCTTTTTCATTAAAAAGTCTCTCAATTATGGGTCCCACACTAATATAACTATTATTATGCATATTTTACTACTATATTGTACTATCATTTAATTTTGAAAAAAATCAATTTTTTATTAATTACAATTACTTGTAAGGTATTTATTACCATTGTTATAAGTTTGTTTAACTTGTATTTATAAAATTAAAGATAAAACCGTTAAAATTTTTTATTTCAAAATATTTTCATTTTGTCAACCGAACACCGGAAAATTTTATGAAAAATAGACTTTTTCATGTAAAATATTTTCCAAGGAAAATATTTTCCTCAAGAAAGAATATTTTCAGTCCAAACGAACACACCCTAAGTCTCAAACTTTTATACGTGAGACAATTATCTTAGACGTATTTGTTAATTTCAAGATAGAATTGATGGTTATTTTATTTTGAATTGGGAGCTAATAAAATTGTTAAGAGGCAAAAATAATAATTATACTTTAAATTCAACGTAATTAAACAAACTAGAAAAATCAATAAGAATTAAATGTCCAATCCATAAAAAATCATTCTAAACAAGAAGCTAAACTCCAAATAACACTTTAGCAATACTCCAAAATTACATTATCCAAAAACAAAAAAAATGGCAATATCAAAAAGAAAAATTGTGTCAACTGAGTTTCGAAGTTCCTATATATGTGATAATCACCACAGACGTATTTTATCAATTTCAAGATGGAATTGATAGGTACATTATTTTGAATCAGGAGCTTGACCTAATAAAATTGTCACGAGGCAAAAGAAAATTTAATTCTATTTTACCATCATATAAAGAAAGGGCATTACGATAAAAATTTTAAAAATTGGAACTAAATTAAACCTAATTAAACAAATTAGATAAATCAGTAAGAATTAAATGTATAACCCCATGAAAAATTCATCCTAGACAAAAAATTAAAATCCTATTAAAATTTCAACAATACTTCATCAAACATTATCCAAAAACAAAGAAAATAAATGTGTCGAAAAGAAAAATTGTATCAACTAAGCCTAATATATGCCACAACCATCTTATACATAATTGCAAATTTCAATATAGAATGGATAATTATCATCTTTGGAATTGGGAGCTTCATCTAATAAAATTGTCAAGAGACAAGAAAAGTCAACTATCTGTAATCAACTAGAGAATATGTAAGTTTACAATTCAATAGAATACTACTTTTTAATTTTGACTTTCAACTGCTACATGTTGATTAATACTTTTATTTTACTTTATAAAATGAGTACGAAAAATCATCTATATTATACAATTTTCAATCTACAAAGAAGAAAAATATCTATTTTTTATTCCTATTACTTATATGATTGTTATCTAACATAACAAAAATTGAAAAAGACTTATTTCTATGAGAGCATTCCAAGTCCAATGCATGAAAAACATTTCTATTGACATAGGTGTATTTGTGGTGTGATTAAGATATAAAAGAAGTTCCAACAAGTTAGAAATTCAATAACTTTCAAATTAGTTTACCCATAATAAAAAAGTTTAATATTTTAATTTAATCCATTGAACTAAAAGATATACCAGAGATTTGCAAAATGTGTATTCATACACTAATCGAATAAAAAAGTCACATGACTTTTTAATAAGGGAGAAAAGTAATTCACAAATCTATGCTAAAATGCAAAACTATTATTAGCCCTGATCTTTAGTAATCTAGAAGTAAATAGTATGTCATATATACTTTCATTTCTTTTTCTTCATGAAACAATGACTCTTGTACATTTTCATATATGATCAAACTAACCAAAAATGCAAAATTCTAAGTTTTTTTTTATTGAAAATGAGTTCCATAAATATTGTAGTTTCATTTCTTTCTTTGATTAAAAAGAAATAATCATATATAAATAAATAAAATAGTCTCATATATCATAACTCAATCTATTGAATGAAAATATGCACTCTTGATATGCAAAAATTGGATTTTGATGACATTGCATTCATAATGTCGCAGGTTAAAAAAGAAAGAATGCATGATCAACAAAATATGTTATAATTGGACATACATTTAGTTCATTGCTTGTCCTCCTTAATTAAGAAGTTGTGTAAGTATAATTTAGATGGTAAGACACTTTCCGATGAAAACTTAATGCATTGACCAAAAACAAGCCAAAATGTGACAAAGAATTTGAGACGCAAGGAGTGCAAGAAGTTAGAAATTTCTTTTAAAAGAACTTTACCAATGTGAAGTGTACTACTATTTCTTGAAGATATTTAGTTGCCGAAACCTTATTATTTTTCCAATTAAATTAAGTGAGATTTGTGTCTTTTAAATTTTTAATTTCAAGATAATTAACTAAGGATAATAATCAATTAATGTATTTAAACAAAACAGTTGCATAAATTATTGCCTTGGAAAATTAAATATTTTTTTATCATAATATCATGTAAAATTTCACAGGATTGCATTAATCACACGGGTGGTTTGTTTGGTGTCAACTATGTAAGTTATCCAGTTTGATAAATTACACCAAAAAAAAAAAAATTTATGAACACAATTGGTTGAATATCTTAAAGGATTAGAAAGTTTTGAAAAGTGTATACTAATTTGAAATATTTAATTTTGTTAAGAGTTTTAATGTTTGTATGGTATTATAATAATTAAATTCTTTACTCGTTTGGGACTAATTATCTTAGATTTTTCAGAGCTTACGTATATTTCTTTACATTGTGGAAGAACCTTTATTTTATTTAACCTTTGTATTGTTCGTTTCACCTGTTAAAAATATTGAAAGACCATGCATTACTGATTTAATAACCAAAATTCATATTAAAGTATAGTTGATTTTAGATTCTTCGAGAAAATAATAACATTTAAATTTAGATACCTGAACCATAAATGAACTATAGTTTTTTAGGTAATGTAGTTAATATGGTTTCTTTAAATTTCGATTAAGATACATTTTTATCCCCACAAATGTTGTGTTAAAGCTTTAGCAATAGTATAAATAATATCCATGAAGGAATAAAATGTATCTAACTTAAAATTTAAAGAAATAAATGTATCATACATGAGGTTTGAACTTCCTTTTCTTGTCTTCTATTTTAGCCCACACAATAGTTCAACATGATCTACCAAAAAAAATAATTCACCAAATGAAAGTCGCGTTCTATATACTTAAGAATGTTATATAGCTCTAACTACATATATGTGTATGATATACTTTACCATATTTATTACTTTAATTACAATAAACACAAATTAACTCGCGATTTTTATTTCTAAACAAATAATTATTTAATTTGAGCTTATGGGTTTCATGTAGA
Source organism: Cinchona pubescens (assembly GCA_025175665.1). NCBI lineage: Eukaryota > Viridiplantae > Streptophyta > Magnoliopsida > Gentianales > Rubiaceae > Cinchona > Cinchona pubescens. The sequence continues at coordinate 2,569,885 of JANKKI010000141.1, forward strand.
ATATATGCACTAATCAAACTTGAAAATAAAAATAACCAACAATAAGATATTTTGAATATAATAAAATAATACTCTTTCCATCCCATATTGTTTATCATTTTTTGAGAATCTAACTTATTAAAAATAGTACGTTGATAGTGATTGTTGTTTAAAATTTTCCAATTTTACCCTTCAAAATTCAAAATTTGAATAGTGTATGATAGTTTTCACAAAAAGAAAAAGGATAAAAGTGAGAACCGAGTAATGATTATGATTTAACCTGAAAATTGAATATGAGAAATATTTTGGAACATGCAAAAATGGAAAAAAATGACACTTTCAATGAAACGAAAGGAGTAATAAAGAATGAAATATTCAAGAAATGTGTAGTTTAATGTATTTTTAAGGTATGTGTGTAGGAAGTATTGTAACTTAACTGACTATCAAGGTGAAACTAAAACAGCATATTAAAAATTATCAGATGTTAATTATCGAATTGAGAAAAGGGTTCTTGAGAAAATAAAAATTAATGAATTATAGGAAAGAATTGCTTTCGAAAATCTAAGTTGATTATAATTAAAGGAATTCTAAAAAGACTATATTGATATGAAAATGAAAGGTTCCTATTTATAGAAGTTCAAAATTATAATCATAAACATGATAAAGAAATTAAACAATACTCGCGACATTGCATCTAGATGTGTATAAATTAGGTTCACAAATCATGGCTCTATCTATTTAGATAGCGTTCATCATCCATTATTCTTCAAATAGTATTTTGTATTTATTTTTTAACACATTTTTTAATTACCTATTCATCTCACGTATATACTATATTTCTAAAAGTTGCTACTTGATACTCTTTATACGTAGTATTATTTGAAATGAACAAAATTTTACTTTTTTGTGAAGTTTCTTTAGTAAAAATGTATTTATCTGGTCATGTAATTACAAAATTATCTACTAAATTTTGTAATTCTTTATACTAAGTGTAATATTAAAAAATTCAATGACACGTGCAACGCATACACCATACCCCTAGTATTGATAAAGGCATTTAGAGTTAATTTTTTAGATTAAAAAAAAAAAAAAAAAGTGGTTTGTTATTCCCTGAGCAAATTACATCCTAGCAGAGTAATTTTGTTCAATTGGACCAAAATAAATCTCTTGTCCAGTCCATCCACCACCATCAATATGAACAAATTCTGGCATCAATTAATCCGAAGAGATAAAAAGACACCAAACCACCAAAACATAGCAGATTAATTACTCTTCCAACCAAATCAAAACCAAACTAAACAATTATAATGAAAATCCCATTATAAAATAATCAAACCAACCCAAGTCCCATAAACACGCTGATTCTGTTGGATCTATGGGCTAATTTGTTTTTAAAGCCCTGGAACAACGAAGAGAGCAACAAGGGAAGATCAACATCGCACTCGAGTTCTGATCAACTCCGCCCCTCCAAATACTCCAATAACACAGACACGCACATGCACACAAAGAATTCACGAGATTGATTTTGAGGACTGAAATTGATAGAATTACCAAGAGTTTTAGACAGCTAAAAATTTTGGGTTCACAAAATGAATAGAGGAGGATTGAATACTTCAAGTGCCTACAAAGTAGAAGTAAAATTTTTATGTTGGAGAATTAGAATGATTAACGGCGATAATGATGGTGTATCAAAAACAGAAAGCAAGAGAAACAGCATATACATGTACTAATTGCTTTTTTATATACATGTTTCTCACTTATATGTGTATTATTAGTCTTTAATTATGAGTATGCATATCTATTACTATTATATATATGCTAGTTGTTTCTCTAATTTTTTTGTTTCTCCCTTCAAAGTGTTTCTCCCCTTTTTTGTGATGACTAAAATACCCGCCCTTAATGAAATATAATTTATAATTCTCAATAAAAAAACATATGTAAGTGTTTCTTCGCTTTTTTTGTAATGTCTAAAATACCTACCCTTAATGAAATATTAATTCCAATTCCCAATAGGAAAATATATTTAATTGTTTATCTACTTTTTTTTGTAATGTCTAAAATACCCACCATTAATGAAATACAATTTCCAATTCCCAATAGGAAAACATAATTACAATTACTTATCATATATTCTACCTATTTTTAAGGATACAACTACCTATTTTGACATAAATACATAATAAGATGGAAGATTTTTATTCCTATAAAAATATTTATTTAATTAAAATTTCAAAAAATAGAAAAAGTGAATCATATTTATTATAAAAAAATATATAATTAAAATCACATTTATTATAAAAATATTTATTATAATTTCCAATTCCCATTACGAAAATATAATTAAATTACTCATCATCTATTTTACCTATTTTTTAGGATACAAACACCTATTTGGGCATAAATATATAATAAAATGGAAGTTTTAATTTGTATAAAAATATTTATTACAATTAAACTTTCAAAAAATAAAAATGAATCTAATTAAATGTAAAGATTAAATTAATCAAACAAAAATTATATCTTATGTATAAAAAATTAAACATATTAAACTAATATATTCTTCATATTACAAATAGGTATCATCACATAGGAAATTAAATTCATTATAAAGAATCAAAATTTTAATAATAATTTGTTCTTTTGTCTTGCTTTAAAATGCATCTAGTGCTCGTGAAAACATCCTTTATCTTGCTCTAAAATGCATGAAATGCTAACAAAATAAATTGTTTCTTACTTAACTTATTATGAAATTTTTGCATAAATACATAATAAGAATGTATATAATATTAAGAGTAGAAAAATCATTTATATTTAAGCAAAGAATAAAATATAAATATAAATATTTAATTTGTAACTATTATTTTTATATATTTTCAAATTGTATTTATTTTTTGTTCATAATAAAAATAATCTTTTATAACTATTATAAATATTTCAAATTTACTACAATTATTTTCTTTTCTCTAATTGCTCATTCAAGTATACCCAACCTAGAAAATTTAATTTGATCATTCCCTCTACGTGCTTTATATATCAGATTAATTACAATTTACCCCTTTTTAGTGTCATTGACAGTTTAACACTTAACATTATCCTTTGACCAATAAAGTCGTGTTATGTCAACTAAACAGTGTATCTTGTTGACCATTTTACCCCTATTATATTTTAACTTTTTTGATCAATTTTGTTTGATAAATAAATTTTTCATAAAGAGAGTATTTAATTCATATAGAATTTGATAAAAAGATACATTGAAGTTGAATTTGGCATTTTTGCTGACCTTTTTAGCTGGGATTAATTTAAGAAAATAACAATTCTGGCTAACATCATTTTTTAAAGTAAAACTTTCCTTAATTGTCGGTTAACAATAACAACTTCACGACTCTTGATTAGAATGACTTTTTTAACTTGAAATTTTGGTTGACAGGATAGATACACCCATGAGTATAGAATTTTTGAGTATGTTCCAACTTAAAATTTACAAAATTAATAATACAAATAAAAAAATTAAAATTTTATAAAGTAAAAAATCGTAGAATATATAATACTATTTTCTAATTTCTTTTAAGTCTTGTATTACGATTAATTTAAATTTATTTTTCTCTAACCTATATGAAGAATAGAAAATTAACCAAGTAATGAAAGCTAGAAAAGTTTAGGAACAAAATAGAAAACTCACAATTTTAAAGTATTTGTTAATTTATATCTCTTTAATAGTATTTTGATTACTAAATCTTTATCTTTAATAACATGATTATATAAAATATTAGTTTAGAGGAATTACTGAAGAGTTAGGAAATAAGATCATTCCATGATACATTGTATATGCCCAAAATATTCTAAATAATATTTGTATTAAATGTCAAATACAAAAATGACAACACCAGTTGTTGAAGTATATAATAAATCAATAAAGAAATATTGGTATAGAGTAACTATTGATAAGGTAAAAATAGTTCAACTAATTGTATGATTCATGTCCAAAATAGTCTAGAATAATTATTGCAAAACTAACAAGAATACTGCATAAAAATTGTAGGAATGATAATATAAGGAAAAAAACAAGTACGTAAGTACTATAAAAGAAAACATAAATTATTCAAATATAATCATACTATTAAATATTCTAAAATAATTACACATATAGATTGTATTTTTTACATCAATTTTGGAAATTACAATGCAATTCTTTACTATTTAGCAAAACAATTAAGATGTAGATTAAATGTTTTAATAAATAATAAAATGAATTAATCAAAAAAGTATGAAAAAAGAAAAAATAAATCCATACACTGTTATTAGCCTTCATTTTGTTTATCTATTTAATAAATAAAAATTTAATTTCATACTAAAATACTATATCAAAATACAATTTTGGAGTTAATCACATTCAATACCATTCGGAATGAATGTAAAAGTTTAGAACATCAATATTATCATAAGATTAAAAAACATGAAAATTTCCAATATATTTTCTATCTGGATACATAATCACTTTACACAATATGTTAAAAATAATTATAACAGAAATTATAAAATTACATATTATTTTGTATGTCTTTAGGACTAAATGTTTTTCATTCGAGTTGCATGTATTTTAGTGTAATATAGAGGATTTTTTTCATTACATTTTTGGAAAATTCAAATTAAGATAAAAGAATAATAATAAATTTTCATTGTTACCTTTTGTTTATGATCTTAATATACTGTGTGATACCTATTTACATTATACATAACATATTAGTTAATTTATTGGTTTTCTTATATAGAAAACATAATTTTTATTTGATATCTTTGTTCTTTATACTTAGGTTTATTCTTTCTTAATTTTTTGAAATTTTAATTAATTATTTTTGTAATTATCACTATATTATTTAATCTCCTGTAAATATTTTCATTAATAAAAGAATTTTGACATACTTCATTTATTAAATGATATTTGATACTGCTTAATAGTGATTTTATCCTTTACTAATGATGAAGAATATATCAATATATCTAAAAAAAAGCTTAATATTATGGAAAAATTCTTCATCTATAATTGATCAAACTATTAATGATATCGTTATCAAAAATTCTAACCTAGGAACCTAAAAGAAAAATAAAAACTATTTTATATTGGAGTAAACTACATTTTATGCTAATAAAGATGAATAAAGAGTTTAGAGTTCTCATTTGGTGGTGACATGCAGTTATTGATATTTTGAACTCTTCCATTCATCTTGAATGGTATTGAATGTGATTAACTACAAAATTTTATTTTGATATAGTATTTTAGTATGAAATTAAATTTGTATTTATTAAACAAATAAAAAAATAAAGGCTAATAATGGCTTATAGATTTTTTTATTTTTTATTTTTCATACTTTTTTTATTATTCATTTTATTATTTACCAAAATATTTAATATATATCTTAATTGTTATGCTAAATAGTAAAGAAATAGAAAATGCCCTTGATAAATTTATGTATTATGTTTGACTTTATTTGATTTAAATTCAATAAAATCTCTTTTTAATATCAATATTTTGTTTCAATTTAAAATCACAAGACTAATAATCATACAAATACAAATTTTATAAGAAAATACAATTATCATACGTTGTTCTCATAAAAGAGAATATTGATTTAATTTTTTAAGAAAAATAAAATTTATATATAATGTTCTAACAAATAACATGATATTAAAAAATAATAATAAAAAAAAGATACGTGAAAATAATTACAATGAAAGAGAAAAGATATATATATATATATATATATAATATAAATCTTGTATAAAAAACTCAATAGGCAAAATTTTTATAGTTGGTTATCATTCATTGACTATTCATTTATTTTTTAGAAAATGAATATTTTTTAATAAATATATACAAGTATTACACGTGCAAAGCACATCCAATTTTCTAGTTAATTTATATATGACAGGGAGCCTTGTAGCAAGACACATATTAATTATGAGTATGCATATAATTAGTCTTATTAGTCTTTAAAGATTTATTTAGTTTCTGTATTCTTCCTTAGTTAATTAATCACTATCATGTTGGATTTGAAATTATCTTTTTCAAATTAGTTGTGAATTAATTTTCTAATCAGTTGTTCTTTTTTGGTGCTATCACATAGTTTTACTCTTTCTAGATAATAGTTTTTCTCTTTATCTTACATCAGTATCTTAGTTGATTATGTGACATATAAATAATTTACTATAAATTTAAATTTGGTGTAACCCAATTCTCAAAGAATATTCGTGTATTAAATAATTATTACAAACAAATTATGTAGTTTATTCGTGATATTCCTATATACCTGCTTTTGGAAGTTATGCACTACTATCCTATTTTAGGAAACTTCTATAGTCCCTTTTAGGGAAACATTCCCTTAACTTTACAAGCTTGTACAGTACAAGCATTTAAAGCACATGGTGTTGTACTGTTCAAGCATTTAAAGTACAATGGAATGGTTTCCTTGAAGGGACTGTAGAATTTTCCCCTATTTTATTTGTTTATGTAGTTCAATATATTATGTAATTAATCCATAATTAGATAGAGAGAGAAGTGATCAAAGATAAGTTTGGTTGGTGCATTAACAATTCTTAATTTTGTCGCTAACAAGTAAAGCCAGTATCAATATTTTTTAGGTTTCGATTCCTTAAGTTAACTATATTGTGTATAGTAGAATTTATACAATTTACACCATCATCATAATCACATAGTTTACATTTTAATTTTTATTTGTAGTAATTCAATACTTAAATTTATATTTCTTTTTGTTGATGTAACACCCCCTTTTTAGGTATTACTCTTTATCTCTATTAGTATCTAATTGGTAACTCTTGGACTAAAATTATACAAGCTAACTTTCTTTTTCAATATGCTTGATTAATTTGGAAGATATGTGATGGGTTGTTGAGATTCAACTTTTACTTTCTTCACCACACAAATAGTACCTATGATTTTAATATTTGGAGCATTGACAGTTATCTGACAATTGATATGTGGGAAATATCTTCATGTTTAGTCGTGTAAATGATGACATGTTGTGCTTGGATGACTGGATATGAATTGTAGGAAAGATTTAAAATTACATAAAATTTGAGTAAATTTGAAATTTACTAATTTAACTATTAAAATCACACTCTCGATTATGTATTTCAAATCTACAACTAAATTAATTAATTTATGTGAATAACTTAAAATAAAATTCATATGATTAAGGATAACAATATTTTGAAAAATGAATTAATAATTTTTTGACTAATTGAATTATTTTTCAGAAGCATGGGACAATATTATAATAAAGAATTTTATGGACCCATAACTATAATTTTATATTGATCCTACACGTGCAAAGCACATGAAAATGAATTCATTCGATGAACCCTTATCTCACTATGAACTTGCATATAATTGGAACAGTACACTAATCAAATTAGCACTAATTAATTTCTACAAGGCATTTAGCTTGAATGTGTGATTAATGTTTTTCCCCCCTCCTTAATTTTGAATCTACTTGCATCGTTTTTACCAATTGTTTAGACAACATTCACAATAATTGTGGATCTTTTAATTATTTTTCATTAGGGAAAAAAACAATTTAGTCCATTATTTTTAAGGTATCAACTAAATTGGTCTCTCGTCTTTAAAAAAGTTACCAAATTGAAGGTGAAAATTGTAGACAAACTAATGAAATTGTTGACAACACATCTACGGTAGATATAATAGACATGTGATTATCACGTGGTTTGATCCAATAATTTGTCCATAATTTCTATCGTAAACCTTAGATTGGTTAATTATTTTAAAAATAAGGGATCAAATTGGTCAATTATTTAATCGATACCTAAGATAAGGGACTACATTATTTTTTTTCCCTTTTTCATTATATCTGACCTCATGGTGATTTTTTCTTTCATTTGAGATCAAATAAGCAAATAATGTTGAATCTATTACTACCAGATCACTTGATATCTAATTTCTATAATTGAACACAAATTGTAACCAAGAATATTTATATTAAACATGGCCATAAAAAGTGAACTAAGATACATCTATAAAAATAAAAAAAAAAGCATTAAGATTAATAAACCTACACGAATGATTCACATGAACCACAACATTTAATGATGGCTTGGATGAGACTGACAGGGATATGAAAGCACATTAATTGCTAATTAAGCTTATAGAAGCACATTAATTGCTGATCAAGCTCTTTCACGACCCTCATTTACTGATTCTAATTTTTGTCTAAGCCAAGAGTGATTCGACTTGTGTGTTTTTCTTCAGTTCTCTCATTGATGGTTATCCGAAAGGAAGACAATTCGGACGATGATAATCATTTGACACAAAGGACCTGAAGCCTCGGATGAAGAATTGCATCCGATCATTCTTCCAGAAGACTTTGCATGGACCAGACGCAGATTCGAATGCATCCTCGGACATCCAAACGAATACCCTTAGAGACGGACGTAGCGTCAGACGCAGAGCTTTCCAGAGGCCGTTTGAAAGGTCCAACGGCTAGTTCGTTCGGACGCACACTCACTGCATCGGCCGTCCAAAAGACCCAACAGCTAGTTTTCCAGTTAACAGAAAATAGCCGTTGAAAAGTTGATGGAAGCAATTTTTGGCAACTATAAATACCCCTAATCCTGAAATAAATAGATATAACTTCTACATTGATTACAAGTAATTCTTGAGCTATTTGGGAGAAATAGTGGGTACAAGTGTTGTAATAGAACTGCTGTAGGTAGTTTTGTGAAAAGAGCTTAGACGTGTAATAGTTCTTCAAGTGTAAGAGTGAAGAAATAACAATTGTAACAAAGGGAGGTTGTGAGTGTAAAACTCTTGGCTCAACTAAAGGAAATTGGTGTGAGTAAGAGTGATCCTCATTTGTGTACAAGAGGTTATTGTCTCATCAACTTTGAAGAGACTTTTAGTGGCTAAACTTCAAGTTGAGAACTTGGTAGTTGCCTTATAAGAAGCTCTTTGTGGTTGTAAGCTCCAAGCTTAAGAAGTTTGGGAGTTTGGTTTGATACTCTTAATCTCAATCTTCTTATTTGTTCTTTAAGCTTAAATTGTTGAATATCTATTGTATTCATTTGTGCTTAAGTTTTTATTTGGTGCATAAAGTTTGCATTTCTTATTAAGCACATCAAAAGGTTTGTTTCAAAAATAACCTAATTCACCCCCCTCTTAGGTTGTTTTTTGGGCCAACAATTGGTAATTGAGCATTGGTCTCTTTATTTTCTCTTGAATTGCATTAGAGTAAAGATCATGGCAACCAATAACGCTTTGTTTTAGAGAGGCATTCTATTTTTAGACCTCCCATGTTTAATGGAATTAATTTTATTTATTGGAGAGATAGAATGAAAATTTTGTTCAATCTACTGACATTGATTTGTGGTACATTATTTATGAAGGTCCTTTTGAAGCCAATATTCTTGATGAAAATACTCATAGATTAAGGCCTAATACTATATTTGAATTAAATGCACAAGATAAAGTAAATTTATCTTTAAATGCTAAATATTTTGTATAATGCTTTGGATGCAAATGAATTTTCTAAAGTAAAAGGTTGCAAATCGGCCAAGGAAATATGGGATAAATTGAAAGAAATCCATGAAGGAAATGAAGATATTAGAGAACAAAAGAAGTCACTTCTTGTGGCTAAATATGAATCCTTCAAAATGGAATCTCATGAAAATATTGACAAGATGTATTGTAGGTTCAATGATATTGTAAAGGATTTGTTCATGATATGGAAGGTTTGGGTAAAGAATATTCCTTGGGTGAAAAGAATAGAAAATTTTTGAATGCTTTACGTAAGGAATGGGAACCTAAATCCATTGTCATAGAAGAGTCTAAAAATTTAAATTCTATGCCTATTGATTCATTGATCAATTCTCTAAACTCCTTTGAATTGAAGTTAAAATACAAGGTATAAGATGAGGAGGCAAAGGGAAAAAGAAGCATAGCATTTAAAGTTTCATCAAAAAGGAGAAATGACTCAAGGAAGCCTCACTTCAACAACTTCCAAATCACTTGGGATGATTGCAATTCGGATGGAGAGGTTGAAGAAGAATATGAGGAGGCTCAAATGGCTTTTATGGCACTTGGGAATAATGAGGTATCCTCTAGTTGTCATTCTTGTGATGATTCATGTGATAATGATGATGATGATGTTGAATCATTTATTTTTAAAATGCATGAATGTTTGAAAGAGTCTTATGCTAAGAACAAAGAGTTAAAAATTAAAGCTAATTATCATGCTTTATTGAGTGCCAACTCAAAACTTGTGCATGAAAATAATTCTCTGACAAAAGAAAATGATGTTTTGAAGGAAAAAATTGTTGGAAAAACCAAGATCATGGAAGAACAAGCTTCATTGAAGAAGAGATTGGATGATCTTGATGATATTTTGAAAAAGAATAAAGAAAATATTTTTGAAAAGAAAAGAACTAGAAATATGTTTTTGAAGAAAAATTTTATCATCTTTAGAAAAAATGATTTTTGCTTTGTTAAATCTAAATCCTCTTTTTATGGCAACGAGAATATTATTTGTAATTATTGTCATCAACATGGCCATATAAAGAAAAATTGTTATGTTAAAAGAAATGAAAAATTGGGAATAAATTCAATTTGGGTGATTAAGCATGTTACTAACCCAACAAGAAAGTTTGGGTACCAAAAGTTGTTGCTTAACTTTGCATGTACGTATGCTTGGAAGAGCACCAAGAAATTCAAGATAGATTATCAATTGAGGGAGTTCAATGGCATAGAAGCTAAGATGACATTAAAATAGGTAACATCTAAATTTTTGTGTTAAGAATGTGCTTTCATTTATTAAGTTGAACTATGTTCTCTTGAATATTACTCATCTATGTGATTAAATTTGTTTAGAATGCTAGGAAATATGTATCCCCAATTTTTGTCTATAATAAGTCACTACTTGCAAAAGAAAGGGGAAGCAGATCTTTTTTAAATGGATTATTTTGCAAAAAATTGCATCACACATGCTTCATTGTTTTGATGATACTTTTCGGTAAGGAATGACCGAAAATTGTTTTGATCCTAATTCTTTGCATGAATTCTCTCATGTCTTATTGAATACATATTCTTGAAGGGAAAAAATTATTTTGCATAACTTGACTTAATTCTCCGTGTACTCATGTGAATTATATTCATCTTTCAAGGGAGAGAATAAACTTAGGGGGAGCTTAAATTGCATTAGTTTTCTTATGTTTTGATGATGCCAAAAGGGGGAGAATTAATGGACCCTATCAAATTCTCTTGTCTTCTACTTCATATTTTATGGTTATTTTTTGAAATTGTCCAATTGATTTGTCATCATCAAAAAGAGGGAGATTGTTGAACCCCAGTTATGATAATCATGTTTTGATGATGACCAAATCGCACTAACAGTTTGAAAACAAGTGTGCAGAAATAGGGAGTTTCATATGTAAATGATTGCCCAAACACAATCAAGAAAACAACCAATAAAACTCCACAGACGTTGATGATTATCTGAAAGGAAGACAATTCGGAGGATGATAATCGTTCGACACAAAGGACTTGAAGCCTTGGACAAAGAATAGCATTATATCATACTTCCAGAAGACTTTGCATGGACCGGACGCAGGTTCGGATGCATTCTCAGACATCTGAACGAATACCCTCAGAGACGGACGTAGCGTCGGACGCAGAGCTTTCCAGCGGCCATTTGAAAGGTCCAACGGCTAGTTCGTTAGGATGCACACTCATTGCATCGGCTGTCCAAAAGACCCAACGGAGCTAGTTTTTCAGTTAACAGAAAATAGCCATTGGAAAGTTGTTGGAAACAGTTTTTGGGCAACTATAAATACCCCTAAATCTGAAATAAATAGATATGACTTCTACATTGATTACAAGTAATTCTTGAGCTGTTTGGAAGAAATAGTGGGTACAAGTGTTGTAATAGCGTAGGTAGTTATGTGAAAAGAGTTTAGAAGTGTAATAGTTCTTTCAAGTGTTAGAGTGAAGAGATAACAATTGTAAGAAAGTGAAGTTGTCAGTGTAAAACACTTCGCTCAACTAAAAGAAATTAGTATGAGCAAGAGTGATCCTCATTTGTGTACAAGAGGTTATTGTCTCACCTACTTTGAAGAAACTTTTAGTGGCTAAACTTCAAGTTGAGAACTTGTTAGTTGCCTTGTAAGAAACTCTTTGTGGTTGTAAGCTCCAATCTTGAGAAGCTTGGGATTTGATACTCTTAATCTCAATCTTCTTATTTGTTCTTTAAGCTTAAATTGTTGAATGAGATATCTATTGTATTCATTTGTGTTTAAGTTTTTATTTGGTGCATAAAGTTTGCATTTCTTGTTAAGCACATCAAAATGTTTGTTTTAGAAACAACGTAATTCACCCCCCTCTTAGGTTACTTTTTCAGCCAACAATGATTAGACTAATCTACCATTTAAGGTGTTACCTGTGTTTATTTATCCCTTAAATTGTGGACACTCAATAAATTTAGTGTTGGTTATTGGATCCAAAATTAAATTCTCAAATATAGAAAATAATCAAATTGATAACACAAATTTCTACTTTAATACAAATGTATTAATATTAAAGTAGTCACTCAGAATGATAATATTCACAAACAATATAACTCTTTATTTGAGGAAATACTGAAATTCTACTAAATATTGAAAATTGAAAACTCAACTAAAAACTCTTAAGTAAATAACTTAGAGTTTGATTATTGAACTCTCATACTGGAACTTGAATTTGGGATGCATTACAACTGAAACTAGCTCCCCTATTTATCACTACTAAATCCCCGACAATTAGTACTCAATTTCCTCTTGCATTTAATGCTTCAACCATGCTTGAAATATGAAAATCTATCCATGATCTAGTTAGTTGGTGGAATAGATTTTGTCAATGTATCTCACATGCCTAAGCCATTAATATGCTAGGTTATAACATAGAAACAAGCCAAAAAATTTGACTATGAACCATATCTATATCCATAACCCACTTTTGAAGAACATTGTTCAAGCCAACAAAGCCTTCAATTAAATGCAAGAAAACATCTCCCAACTTTATTGACTAAAGGCATGTAGTGTTGCCTATTTTCTCAATACTCCCCCCTCAATACTGACTTTCCTTGTAGTCATATTGAACAACTCTCTGAACTTTACAAATTTGGCGGGAGTCAAATTCTTGGTAAATATAGCAGCAACTTGATCATCTATGTTGACATATTTCAAATCAATTTCACCCTGCAACACTTTTTCACGAACGAAGTGATAATGTACCTCAATATGCTTTGTATTCTTGCATGAAAAACTGGATTCTCAGCCATGCGTATCGCTGACTGCTTGTCACAGTATAGTTAAACCGAGTCATCAGTTGCTTGGTGTAAATCCTTCATAAGTTTCACTAACCATGTGCTCTCTTGTGCTGCTGAAGCTGCTGCTCTATACTTAGCTTCTGTACTTGACAACGACATAGTTGGTTATCTCTTACTACACCATGAAACCGCTGTCGATCCAAGATTGAACACATAACCTGTAGTTGACCTTTGTGTGTCATTATCATCGGTATAATCTACATCACAGTACCCTATCACTTTGCATTCTTCTCCTTTCTTGTAAAACATACCATAGTCAATGGTCCCTTTGACATATCTGAGGATCCGACGTATAGCTTCCATGTGTGGCTTCTTTGGATTCTGCATGAATCGACTCACGACCCCAACTGCATATGATATGTCAGGTCGGGTCAAAGTGAGATAGATTAAACTCCCTATACTCTTTCGGTACATGGTAGCATCCTCCACATTATAGATCTTTGCTCTCAGCTGAGCAATATCTGGCATTGACCTCCATTGGAGTTGAGATTGGTTTACAATCGAGCATGCCAAATTTCTCTAACAAATCTTTAGCATACTTCTTTTGACACAAGAACAAACCTTCATTGGTCCTATCAATTCAAGACCAAGAAAGTGTTTCAATTCTCCAAGTTCTTTCATCTGGAACTGTACAGACAAGTTTCCTCTGGTTTGATGAATCTCATCTTCATCATCACCTGTAATGATGAGATCATCAACATACATAAAAATAATAGCTAACTTTCTTTCAGTGGATTTCACGAACAAGCTAGAATCTGTTTGTGCCACAACATATCCACTTTGAAGTAAGAATTCAGCTATCTTACCATACCATGATCTTGGTGCTTGCTTTAATCCATATAAAGCCTTTTTCAGCTTACAAACATAACCTGGTCGAACCATATCTTCAAACCCTGTGGTTGCTCCATGTAGATGTCTCGATCAAGCTCTCCATGTAGATCAGAAGAGTGTTCTTGACATCCATCTGCCAGAACTTCCATGACTTCCTAGTTGCAAGTGCTGATAAAACTCAAACAGTAGTCAACTTTGCCATCGGGCTAAACGTTTCATCATAATCTAGCCCATACTTTTGCGAAAATCTACGAGCCACGAGACGAGCCTTGTATCTTTCAACTGAACTATCTGGATGAGTCTTAACCTTGTAGACCCACTTACAAGAGATAGGTTTGGCATCTCTTGGTTTTGGAATAAGATCCCAAGTTTTGTTTTGTCTGAGTGCCTGAATCTCTTCCTCCATGGCCTTCTTCCACTCAGTGCTTTGAGCTGCCTCCTGATAAGTAAATGGTTCAACTGCTCCATCATCTTCTATCAAAGCAGCATTAGCATACCTAGGATTGGGCTTTTTCTGTCTCGTTGATCTGCGAAGTTGTTCTGGGGAATTGTCACCAACTTCAATCTCCTCATATTGACTCGATCTTTCATCTTCTGAAATCCGAGTATGCACTCCTGTTCTACGCCAAGGACTTCTATTTTTCTCAGGTGAATCAACACTTACCACATCCTGTGTTGGTAAGAACTCTACCTCTTCTTGGCTCATTTAATCATTTGTGGTTAGTTGATCATCTGATCTTTCCAGCAACTTTTTCTCCATCTCTTTTGAATCTGGGAGGACTGTTGCCTGTGGTGACCACCAAGATGATGCCTTATCAAATACCATATTTTGAGAGACATAGCACTTCCCACTTGTAGGATCAATGCATCTCCAACCCTTTCATTGGTTATCATAACCTACGAATATACATCGTACGGTCTTCTTGTCGAACTTGCTCCGAAAGTGATCTGAAACGAATGCATAACACACACACCCACATACTCTGAAGTGAGCAATATTAGGTATAACATTCTACAATTTCTCGAACGGAGAAATAAATTTAAGTTTGGGTTGTGGCAGTCTATTAGTGATATGGATTGCCGTTTTCATGCACTCTGTCCAAAAACGTGGAGGACATTTTTGGAATGTATAATAAGATGCTCCTGCAAATCTCTGCAAGATGTCGATTCTTCCGTTCAGCTACCCCATTTTGCTGGGGCGTACTTAGGCAAGTCAACTGTCGCCTTATCTTGTGCTCTTGTAAGAATCTGTTGAATTCATCTGATGTGTATTCACCTCTGTTGTTCGTGCCTAGACACCTTATCTTTTGGCCTATTTCTTTCTCCACCATTTCCTTGAACTCTTTGAACTTGTCCAAGGTTTCAGACTTTTTCTTTATGAAATCAATCCAAACAAATCTAGAAAAATCATCAATAAATGTAATCATGTATCTCATTCCACTTATTGATATTCCTTCACTCGACCAAACACGTCTGAGTGAACTAACTACAAAGGCACATTGGCTCTGAACTTTGACTCCTCGAATGGAAATTGATGAGCTTTTCCATACTGGCAACCTGTATAAACAATGTCATCTCAGACATCTAACTGAGGAAGTGCCTTTAGCATTGACTTCATCATCATGATCTTCAACTTGTGGTAGTGTAGTTACTTACATGCCCTTATCTAGCTGCCGAAGATTAGCTGTCTCATTCTTTCTTGTCTTATCAACATAGGCTTCTTGTATAGACATCACGTACACGGTCTCCATCCGTTTCCCTTGCATTATTGGTATACCTGTTATCTTCTCATTTTGATACACCTTGACTTTATCTGGTCCGAATAATACAAAATTGTCGGAAGCTGTTAGTTGAGAAACTGACAGCAAAATCTTCTTCATTCCAGGTACATGGTAGACATGTTGCAACTCCACCTGGTGAGAATTGTATCTAGGTAATATAGTTGCATTACCAATATGAGTAATTGGTAACCTGGAATTGTCAGCTGTGACCACCACTCGACCTCCTCTGTACTCTGTCAAGTTTGTCAGCTTTATTTTGTCCCCGGTCATGTCATTTGAACACCCAGAGTCAATTATCCAATCAACATTATAATTAATAGGATTGGTATTTACTGTTGTAAGAGCTAACTTATCTTTTTGATCAGTATTGCAACAAAATCTGCACACTCTTCAACTGCAAAGGATACTTATACATCCCAATCTTCATCAGATTCATTAACCTTTTTGGAGGATGTGACAGCATTACTTTCAACTAGTTTCGACTTGCAAAATTTAGCGTGATGTCCTTTCTTACCACATTTGTTGCAATTGTCATTGATCCATCTTTGATTTCCTTGTGACCTTTGATGCCTTCTATCTGGACCATCCGCACCTTGGTTTTGGCCAACTCCCATTTGATTGGTGCTCGTCCACCGCTTCTTTTTCTTGCCTCATTTTCTTTTGGTGAAAAGTGCCTTTTCTTCATCACTAGTGGATACTTTAGACGTAGAGTTGTCTAAAGCTTCTTCATTGGCAATTAAACTTTCCAACTCTGCTTACATATCTTAGATTTTTCAGAGCTTACGTATATTTATTTACATTATGGGAGAACCTTTATTTCATTTAACCTTTGAATTTTTTGTTTCACCTGTTAAAAATATTGAAAGACCATGCATTATTAATTTAATTATTATTAATCAAAATCCATATTAAAGTATAGTTGATTGTAACTTATTTTAGATTCTTCGAGAAAATTTTAAATTTAGATACTTGAACAATAAATGAAATATAGTTTGTTAGGTAATGTAGTTAAGATGGTTTCTTTAAATTTCGATTAAGATACATTTTTATCCCCACAAATATGGTGTTAAAGATTTAGCAATAGTAGAAATAATATCCATGAAAGAAAAAATGGTATCTAACTTAAAATTTAAAGAAATAAATGTATCATACATGAGGTTTGAACTTCCTTTTCTTGTCCTCCATTTTAGTCCACACAATAGTTTAGCATGATCTACCAAAAAAATGATTCACCAAATGAAAGTCATGTTCTATATACTTAAGAATGTTATATAGGTTTAACTACATATATGTGTATGATATATGTTTACCATATTTATTACTTTAATTACAATAAACGCAAATTAACTCACAATTTTGATTTCTAAACAAATAATCATATGATTTGGACTTATAGATGGGAATCAAGTATGTAGAATTTTATGTATTAATTAAACTTGAAAATAAAAATAACCAACAATAAGATATATAATAAAATAATACTCTTTTCATCCTATATTGTTTATCATTTTTTGAGAATCCAACTTATTAAGAATAGTATGTTGATAGTGATCGTTGTTTAAAATTTTCCAATTTTGCCGTTTGAAATTCACATTTTGAATAGTGTATAATAGTTTTTCACAAAAAAAAAAACAAAAAAAAAGGATAAAAGTGAGAACGGAATAATGATTATACTTTGACATTTTGAATATTACAAATATTTTGGAACAAGCGAAAATAAGAAAATTGACACTTTCAACGGAACAAAATGAGTAATAAAAGAATGAAATAATCAAGAAATGTGTAACTTTAATGTAGCTTTAAGATATATATGTATATGAAGTATTGTAACTTAACTGACTATAAAGGAGAAACTAAAACAGCATATTAAAAATTATCAGATTTCAATTATCTAATTGAGAAAAGGAAGGTACTTGAGAAAATAAAAATGAATGGATGATAGGAGACTTGCTTTCAAAAATCTAAGTTGATTATAATTAAAGGAATAAAAAGACTATATTGATATGCAAATCAAGGGTTCCTATTTATAGAAGTTCAAAATTGTAATAATAAAGATGATAAAGAAATTAAACAATACTCGAGACATTACACTATCAGGAAAAAAAAAAATTAGGTCTACAAATCATGGCCTTATTTGGATAGAGTTCATCATCCATTAATCTTCAAATAGTATTTTGCAGTTATTTTCTAACATATTTTTTAATTACCTATTTATCTCACATGTACACTATATTTCTAAAAGTTGCTACATGATACCCTTCATATGTAGTATTATTGGAAATGAACAAAATTTTACTTTTGTGAAGTTACTTTAGTGAAAATGTATTTATGTGGTCATGTAATTACTAAATTATCTACTAAATTTTGTAATTCTTTATGCTAAGTGTAATATTAAAAAATTCAACAACACGTCCAATGCACGTGCCATATCCCTAGTAATGATAAAGGCATTTAGAATTAATTTTGTAGATAAAAAAACAAAGAAAAAATCAGCTGATATAAAACAAGTAATCGTAAAATATGGAAAAATTCATCTACGAGCCCCGCATAAAGTGTTCAAACTAATAGTCCCCATTCTCCAGGAATTAATGCCCCATATCTCCACAATTTATGCAGTTGTGAACCCATACAAACAAACACAGAGACAATAATAATATCTCAAGTGTGTATATAGGGACTGCAATTTGCAAAGTGCCCTACAGATCACAAAGGATAAAAGGTGGCTGTCTCTTGAAATCTATGTAGAAAGAGTAAGACAAAATGAATATAAAGCCATAGAGAAATTAAATATAGTTGATCGACTTGGGACGAAATCCATTTGATCCAAACTTATTCTACTATGAAAGAGTATGTGCTCTACACGTATAAAATCGGTATAAAATTATAGTTATGAGTCCAACTAAAATAACTTCTCTATGAGTACTATTGTCCCATACTTCTGAAAAGTAATTAATTAGTCAAAAAATTATTAATTTAGTTGTCAAAATATTTTTATCTAATCATATAAATTTTATTTTTTATTATTCTTCTAATATTATCATGTACTAATTGCTTCTCGATATACATGATTCTCACTTATGTATATGTGTATTATTAGTCTTTAATAATGAGTATGCATATTAATTTATATATGACATGGAGCCTTTCCTTGTAGCAAGACACATATACTTTGAAGATCTATTTGATTTCTCTATTCTTCCTTGGTTAATTAATCACTATTATGTTGGATTTGAAATTATCTTTTCAAATTAGTTGTGAATTAATTCTCTAATCAGTGTTCTTTTTTGGTGCGATCACATAGTTTTACTCTTTCTAGATAATAGTTTTCTCTTTATGTTACATTAGTATCTCAGTTGATTATGTGATATATAATTACTAAACTCTCAAAGAATATTCATGTATTAAATAATTTATCACAAACAAATTATGTAATTTATTCATGACATTCCTATATCCCTGCTTTTGGAAGTTATGTATTACAATCCTGCTTTATTTGTTTGTGTAGTTCATTATATTATATAATTAATCCACAAGTATATATAGAGAGAAATGATTCTAGATAGGTTAGGTTGGTGCACTAACAATTCTTAGTTTTGTCGCTAGCAAGTAAAACTAGTATCAATATTTTTTAGGTTTCAATTCCTTAAGTTAACTATATTGTGTATAATAGAATTTATACAATTTACACCATCATCAACATAGTTAACATTCTAATTTTTATTTGTAGCAATTCAATACTCAAATTTATATAACTTTTTGTCGATGTAACTCCTTTTTTTTTAGGTATTACCTCTTTATCTCTATTAGTATCTAATTGGTAAGTCCTGGACTAAAATTATACAAGCTAACTTTGTTTTTCAATATGCTTGATTAATTCGGAAGATATGTGGTGGGTTGTTGAGATTCTGCTTTCTTTTCTTCACCACACAATCAATATTATCTATGATTTTAATATTTGGAGCATTGATAGTTATTTGACAAATGGTATGTAGGAAACTTTTCATGTTCAGTCATGTAAATGATGAAAGGTTGTGTTTGGATGATTGGATTTGAATTATAGGAAGGATTTAAAATTATAAGAAATTCGAGTGAATTTAAAATTTAATAATTTAAAGAAAGAAAGGGCAATAAGATTAATAAACCTAGAGCAATGATTCACATGAACCACAACATTTAATCATGACTTGGATGAGACTTACCGGGATATGGAAGCACATTAATTGCTGATCAAGCTCATGGAAGCACATTAATTACTGATCAAGTTCCTTCAGGACCTGAAGCAGGCTTTTCCAACTTTTGTCTGAGCCAAGAGTGATTTGACTTGTGCGTTCTTCTACAGTTCTCTCATTCTTTGTGGTAGCAATCTGTTTCAAAGTTTTAACTTCTTTTCCTGTATCATCAAAATTAATAAAATCTTATATAAAATTAATTATGTTTACTCAAAAAATTAAATAGGTTAGTTGCATTATCAATTGAAAAATAATTATTAGAAGAAATTTATTATAAAAGCTTAATTAATCATTTTACACTTCAAATGATGGAAAAATAAATTTTTTATGAGGTTATTTTACTAAAAAATAAAAAAAGGTCTCGTATTAAAATTGGCTTGGCTTTAGGCCACCCTTGTTCTAGGTATATGCATAGTTATCATGACCTGATTATATGATATTTCATTATTTTCAATCATAGTATGTGATACCAATAGTAAGAATGTAATTTTTTTGAGATATCATCTTATTTTATCATTTAACAAATTTGCAAATTAGCTCTTGAAAGATAAATTTTTTAATGAACGAAAGTTATGAATCACGACACAATATTAACAAGTTCATTGTTAGAAACATTTGCACCTTCAGATTTTCTTGATACTGCCACATGATTCTAGTCTTCTAAGCGTAACATAACGTGTTAGACTATAAAACTAGCATATTTAATGAAATCAACTACTTGCTTTAACGTCAAACTCTAGTGTTTGTCCATTTATTCAAGTAAATTTGATGAGAAATTATTTATCTCATTGTCCATTTAAAGATATAAACAAAGAAGAAATAGAAAAGCATCTTATCGGAATTTGTCCACGAGTTAATGTATCACTTTGACACCTAAAAGATTATACAACATGCTTGCAAAGAGATGGAAAATCAAAATGTGTTAATGAATGGATTAGGAGGGATAGATGGGGATGAGGAGTCATGACACTGATCCTTCTCCAAGCAGCGTCTTTTCTCCCTTATAATTGATGTGAAACCTTGATAATGAAATTATATTAACTGATTTAGGAT
Source organism: Cinchona pubescens (assembly GCA_025175665.1). Lineage (NCBI taxonomy): Eukaryota > Viridiplantae > Streptophyta > Magnoliopsida > Gentianales > Rubiaceae > Cinchona > Cinchona pubescens. The sequence continues at coordinate 2,591,143 of JANKKI010000141.1, forward strand.
TCTAGTATTATTCTAATTTAAAGATTCTATTTTTTTTTTTTTTGTCATAATAGATGTTATTCCTTAATAATAGAATTCAAGTGATTTAGGATTCTAGTACTTTTCTAATATTAAGATTTGATAGAACTATTGTAGTGTACAACTATTTTATTACGTAAGCAAATTTATAATTTCAATTAAATTTATTTCCTAATATGAAGCCTTAAAAATAGGTTTTATTTCCTCTTTTACTCTTTGAGGAGTATTTAGATAAATAATAAATAACTATAAAAATGCATTCAAGTTAGAGAATATAACAAAGTAATTAAATTTATAGTAAGGGTAATTTTGGAAAGAAAATCTAAATCACTAAATCAGATTGGCTCTTTTAATTTAACTAGTCTGGGAGTAGGTGCTTTGCACGTTTAGAGATACTAATTGTTTATTTTATTGCTAAGAATTAAAAAGTAAAACATGTTGGAAAAATACTAACTGTTTGATTTTTTTAATTCACTTAATTTTGTGCTTATATAATTTCTATTTCAACATTTAACTAAGCTAAAGAATTTTTTGTAGTTTGTATGAGTTTAGAAAAATATTTATTCATAGGTGATTTTTATGCATTTTCTTTAGATATACTTTGTTAGAAAAATAAGAGATTTGTTTATTTTAACAGTTCAACCAATTTCATATAAAGCTAAATAATTATATCTTGTGAATAACACATTTACCTTGCTATTTTTAAAATCCATTTCCTCGATTGAGAATTATTGAATCATTCTACAATGAGTTCATTGGTACTCTATTTAACTTCAAAAATAGGAAAATTTAAAGTATCATCATATTGAAGCATAGTGTATGACATGAAATATACTAAAGTTTGTTATTATATTCATTCTGTAAGTTTAGTAATCAAAGAGGGTATGGTAGTTTTAAAAAATGTTGACAATTTATAATGTTTGTTGAAATCCTTTATTCTTTTCATTTATTCAACTTCTATATAACAACTTTGTATTTATCAAGTATATTAAGGTATTTGATTATTCTTAAATCCCTATACCTCTATTGGAACCAACTTAATGAAGGAACTATTCATGTGCAAATACTAAATAGCAATTTCTAAATTAGGAAACAAAATCTCTCTAATATATAGTTTGCACAACTATAAGAATTTTATCATGAAAATAGAAAAAATTAGTAAAAAAAAAAAAAAATAGTCTACTATCATTTAGCAATTTACGACGTGAAATTTAGTGATTAATTCATTATGTTGAAACTATCAATCTATATAGTAGTAAATTAAAAGATAGATATTCAATATTATAAATTTTATTTGATAGAATAACATCAACAACATGCAGTTAAGTTAGTTGCAGTGTCTATCAACTTGCACAGTAATAATTCAAAAATAACAATAAATATTTAGTATTTAGATTTTATTAGACAAAGTATACTTCAATTAAAATTTAATTAGCAATTGATTTGATATCCCTATTTTTTAGTATGTAATTTATATGATTATTAATATTCAACATTAGATATTTGCAAGTCAAAAGACAATAACAATAATTTTTTATAGGAGGATAATAATTATCGATTAAGAATTTTAGTTAATACTCTCTCCATCTCATTTATATTATCACACTTCACATATTAAGAAGTCCGAATAAAAATGTTACATTATCTAAAATGGATGATTTGCATTTTAGAGTGGGATTGCTTAAATTTAAAATTTACCCTTCCCAAGCATTCAAAATATTCCAAACTCCAATAACCAATGGGCCTAATAATCAATTCATCATCCCACTCTCCTATGTTCTCTCTCCCCCCAATAAAAGCTCTTCCATTTCATATATTTATCCTTTAGTGATATAAAATTAATTAAAATTAATATGGGCGTTTGTGGACATTTGATAGAAATCAACAATTACTTAAAAATTTGGGTAAATGTATAAGGTGATAATTATATTTGGACTGAGGGGATATAATATAGGAACTAATTTTTTATTATAGAAAAAAGAATAACTTAGATTAAATATGCGCTACTTATTAGATGCACGAAAAGAGAACTAAAAGTAAATTGAAGGTTGCAAGATTATATTCTTTTAAGAAAAAATAAAATAGTTGTGATCACTCGTCACTCTTTTCTTACTCATCCAATCAGTTAAACAATAATCGAAAACATAAGTTGTACACTATATTTGATTTTTAGTACACCACACAAAAGTCAAATTCTTTTCATATTTTAGATAACAAATCTCTTTCATCATTACAAAGTCTTTCTTCCTTAGAGACAAAATATTTGACATCCTAAGAAAGTTGAATATGTTTATACCATCTTATGATGTATAATTACTTTATTAATTCAAGTTTAGATGGCCTTGAGACTTTTAAACAATTTTATGTTTCCTTTGTTATTTTGTTTTTTTTTCCTTTTTTGTATCAAAAAAAAAAATGACTTCAGAATTATTCTCTCAAAAGATTCCAAAAGTTTTATGCATGATAAGTCCTACTTTTTTTAATGTGTAAAACAAGATAATTCCAACTATTGTTTAACTTAATTCCTAATTCTAAAATGGTCTTATTTGCATACTTGAATAATTTCTGAATTCATCCTTGAAAAATAGCTACTAGAAGGAACTCTTTATTTTGTATAAAAATCTTATTCTAACAGTAAAGTAATCAATAAGATTGAAAGTATATTTTAGAATTATGTGCTATTAAAAGGTGTAATAATAGTATTTGTATATCAAAATATAGCTTGGAGGGAAAATTAGAAGAGATTTTCAGTTCGGAGGGTCGAATTTATAATAATTCAGTTTTAGGGGCCACACTGGGACATTTATTTTAGTTTTGAGGACCAAATTGAGATTCTTTAAATTTGGAGACTATATTGGAATTATTTTTTAATTTGGAGGGTCAAATCAAGACCTTTACAATTTAAATGGTCATGTTGAGATTTTTGCTTAGTTTGAATGGCCAAAACGGTATTTAACTATTTGAAATTAAAAAAACCATGTTTTAAGTTATAGGGGAATCGTCCTACTACCTATATTGCACTTTGTCATAAAAAATTATTTGTTTCTTTTAATAGTTGTTAATAAACTATTAATTGTATCCACAACCTATATACGTTGGTAATAATTATATGCATAATTCTATTTAATGAGAAATTTTATTCCATTAAGTTTTTCTTGATTATTTTATTTAGTATTCATCTTGAATATCTAAATCTATATACCCAAAATTCTACTCTATGATAAAATTTACTTCAATCAAACTTAATTCTAAATCAAATCTCAAAAAGTCAGATTTTAATTCTTGTGTATGTTTGTAAGATTTTTTTCTCTTTAAGAGTCCAAAAGTATAGCTGAAACATGTAAACTTATTTTCAAGTAAATTTTATATTTTTATTGTTGTTTGATTTCTAAAACTCATTCCAAAAAAAAAAAACAAAACAAAAATTCTACTATTTTTTAATTTCTAAAACTCATTCTTAATATTCTATTATACAAGGAACTTTATTTCAATCAAATTTATTTCCTAATATGAAGTCTTGAAAGTAGGTTTTATTTCTCCTTTTACTCTTTGAAGAGTATTTTCATAAATTGTCTAAAAAAATTATAAAAAAAGGCATTCAAGTTGGGAATATAACAAAGTCATTAAATTTTATGGTGAGGGTAACTTGGGAAAAAATAAAAATCAAATCAAAGTTCTTCATTTATTATAATATATATTCAATTATCATTATTTTAATAACTTTATTTAATATTCATCTTTTATTTCTAAATCTATTCCAAAATTCTACTCTATGAGGAAATTTGCTAATTTGCTTCAATTAAACTTAATTCTACATATAAGTCTAAAAAGGTTAGTTTTATTCCTATGTGGCTTTTAGGAATTTTTTTCTCATTACGGGTCCAAAAGTATAAATGAAATATGTAAATTTATTTTTCAAGTAAATTTTTTTATTATTGCTTCATTTCTAAAATCCATCCCAATAAAATTATTTTCGACTCTTCTTTAATTTGTAAAAGGAAAAATGACCTTAATAGTCCCTCACATTTCACATTTGTACTTTTTTAGTCCCTCACATTTAAAATGATGCATTTTAGTCCCTCATAAATTCAAAACGCACCATTTTGGTCCCTCGACACAATTACGGGTATATTTTGGTTGAAATTTTTTATTTTTGCTAGGAATTTCTGGTTTCCTATTAGTTTCACTAGGTAAGATCAAAATTCATTAGATTCTCCATTATTAGTTGAAACCAGATCTATAGTCAATGTTCAATCTTGAACTCGTGACCGTAAGAATACACAACATTAAGCATCCGTCTAAGTACATCAATTGAATTCGTTCCTTGTGCGGAATGATTTTGAAATTATAGATAATTTCATATAAATCCTTAATGGGAGATTCCCAAATATCATTTTGCATCCAAGGGTTTTGTTATATATTTCAGTGTCTCTACATCCAAGAACTTGACGATTGAGAATAAATTCAGAACCAAAATGATTATGTATGTAGACTCAATTTATGAAATAGTTACCATGCATTAATTAAAGATGTGTAACTAATACAACAGAGCTATGTGTTATAATGTACTTTAAGGGAATTCTACAATCCCGTTAAGAGAATCATCCTACTAACTTTAAAGATTTGTACCGTATAAATTTTTAAAACATATGATATTGTACTGTACAAGACTTTAATGTACTACAAGATGGTTCTTTCAATGGGATTGTGGAATTTTCCTGTACTTTATGACATAAGCTAGATTGTTTAGTATTTTTATAAATTATTATTAATATTACCTTTCTTGTAAATAACTCTTATTATTTAAGTAAACTAACAAATTGAAAGTATTTTAACTATTAGGAAATGAAAAATTATATTAGGAGAATGAAATATTAAAATAACAAAAATTGTTATCAAATTATATTGTGAACTTTGCCCTCATTGCACAAATTTTCTGGCTACGCCCTGTTTGTCTTGCAGTTCCTTCCACCAAGTTGCTACCATACAGCCTACACACACACACAAATACACATTTATGTGGAAAAAATGGCTTGCTGGAACAGTTTTTTGGCTCCTGATAAGAGGACAATCATAACAGCCCAAATGCGCAAAAGTTTTTTTTCTCTAAAAGTTACTATATTCTTGGGAGGAGGAGAAGCACTACTCTTCTGAGGCTCCTAATTATCCCACTACACAACCATTTGCAGCCTCATTCGTTCTCTAGTCTGAAAGCTTTCAATTAGCTGGATAAGGATGGTGGATGATATCACAACTCTATGGACCAAAACATACACGTAAGAAAAGAGTAAAAGATGGCATTTAATAACCACAAAGGGTTTGCTATTAATTTTAGCATTTTTTTTGGGTTCCCAAAATTCTCAATTTGCTATGGTTATTTAATTAGCTAATTGATTTGGAAACTGAAACTAAGATTAGAAAAAACCAAAAGGGTTGTCTATATCTTCGCTAATTAAGGAGGTGTAAGTTCCAATCAACATGACATATTATCAATGACAAACTATGCATGCATTCTTTGTTTTATACCCCTCCCCCAAAAAAAAAAACCTCCCTCCCTAATCAAGAAAAACTTAATGGAATAAAATTTCTCATTAAATAGTGTTCTGTCTCTTATACACATCTTGTCCGCCATCCGTGCGTGCATTCACATCCACAAGTGTTTGTACAAAGTACAACCAAGAACACATATTCTGCCGATATTGAGATTGTTTGGTAAGAATAGCTTGTAGGGGTGTAAATAAATATAAACAAGTTGAACACTCTATTATTCAAATTGTATGATTATTTTAATGACTTTGAAATTTTATTCAAATTGGCTTATTTATCTTTCAAGCCTAGTATTCGAGCAGCTTGGATTAATTTGTGCATGTGAATTTGAAAATATTAACTTATTAAGCCGAATACAAATAATTAACTAGTGCTAAATTCTGTTCAAATTTAACTTGTTTACTGACAAATCAAACTCAAACCAGTTCTCATCGAATCGAATTCGATTCGAAAAATATGTACATCTTTATTGCAAGTATCAGAAATCAGCCCTCCATTTGTCTGAGAAAATAGATAATTCTAAATTTAAGCGCAAAAATAAAAATAAAAAATAAAGCACAATAATCAAGAAATGGTAATACCCTACAGCCAAACATATTGATTTGGAATCTTTTTGCCTTAATAATGGACAGCAATTTATTCCGTTTCTGAAAAAATAATAATAATAATGGACAGCAATTAGTTAATGGATCTTATTGCTAACTGGAAGTCAAGTGAAAAATGATGAAATAGGTAATAATAAGCAAAATGATAAAGAAACTTGCCCCCATGCTACGGGCCTTCAGTTTACAAGACTGACGACGATCTACCACCAAGCTATAGATGCCTTGTCAGTAAAAATGATTATAAAACTAATAAAACAATAAACCCCATGCTACAACATGGAATCTCTGAATTTGGCAGGACAAAAGAATACTTTCCTAATTCCCTGTCAATTTTTCGAAGCTGCCACCCATCTTTACCTATGATTTTAAGTAATTGGCCTCGTATCTCTGTCGCATTCATAACAATTTTGGAATTTTTCAAATGTTCTCTCATGGCATTGGATTTTTTATTATATTTTTTTCTATTATACTTGTATTACACTGTATAATAGAGTGATACTTGTCTCTTATTTAATTTTTTTATATTAAAAATATATATGTCATCCCAATCACATTATGTAATATAAATATAATAAGATATAGATATCTAGTGTAACAGAGAACCCAAAGTTCTCTCTCATACTTACATGAGCAAGAATTTTAAATTTTCTATTACACTTTTTTATATTACACTTATCTTACGTATGAATGAGAATACATAAATATTGAACTATCATATAATTTAATACAAATATAACATCAGAAAATATTACATGGGATTTAATACCCTGGAAACGGGACAGTAGAAATTTTATATTTATTTATTATTAGGAATATTTCACGTTACCACACAAAGCAATAGTCTCATCGTAGGAGACACAAATGCCAAAAAAACCACAGTTCAACAACATCATTTTTCTTTTGCACAGAAATAGCATACTACTTCACTCTTAATATATTTATTATATTTGATTTTTTTTTTTTATCAACGAGCCAAATTTTTAAAACTCAATTTTTTATAGATTCTTTAATTTTTATAAATTTTAAATTTTATGTCATAATATATTATATAAATTTCACTTTTATTAAAAAAATTTCGTAAAAATTTAAATAAATATTTATATGAATTATTAATTACAAAATTAATATAATTGATGAGAGAAGTCAAATCGTAACAAAATAAGTGAAACGGAAATAATAATCTTCTTGCATATTATTGTAGTAGTTTACTTTGTACAACCAAGAAAAATCCAGGTGAATTTAATAATTGGGGCACCTGTACATGATGAACGTCTCCATAGGAGAGCGACATTTAGCACAAACAACGTTCTGAAGGATTTGCCCTGTAGTTCCAGCCACTATCACGCGGGCACAACGAAGATGGTCATTCAGCGCAGTCACAAAACCATCACGATGAACAAAATCCTTCCAACGATCATATTCGCTCAGGCATTGGAAAACTATGTCGCCCGTTCCTTTAGCCATCTCATGTGAGCCTCTGGAGAAAACTGCCCATCCATTATCATTTTCATCGAAGCTCCGCATCGTCCCGATCTCTTGCATTATGGGATCGTTTTCGACGGTCATGCCGTGTTGCAGTTTAGAATGCCACATGCTTTCTCTAGTCGAACCCAAAAGAACCAGATTAATGTGAGGTCTGGGAGAGTGTGGCTGAGTTTCTCAACTTGGATTATGGAGTTGTTTCGTCGAACCCTTTCCTTTGGGTTACTTTTTCCTACGTACAGCATCTCCAATGGGTTTCGAGCATCATTTGCGACGGCCCGTGCTGTGGTTGTGAATTTCCTGATCCATTCTATGTCCTCTCCACCATACAGGCATACGCACCTATTTTCATTTACCTGTGTAACTGAAAGAAGTTGGATTAGTAGTACCATTTCATGGTTCAAAGACTCCGCCTCGTATCTGGAACTGAGTTTTACTGGATTCATAAGGTAACTTACTTATCACGTATCAATTTACGTGTTTTGAATTGTGATATTTTTTTGTGATAATGCGATTTAAAATAGTATGGTACACTTACTAATTGATAAAATGAGGCGAATCGCTTGTAAACTTAATTCGTGTAAAATTGACTAATTAAATTTAAACATTTTATATTTTATGTACACCCCACATTTGGTTCGCTTTATTTAAATATCCCTCCCACAAACTAAAAAAAGAATGTATCGGCTAAGTTTACTCCTAGTGTACCACATTTTTAGCAACGTGACGTATCACGTATCAGTATCCCCATCATCACTACAAGAAAATTGCAAATTTCATTCGGATTTTTTCCCCAGAAATTATATACGGATTTTACTGCAAATTTTAGTTTTCACGGTTTGGGATTAAAATTTTGCTACGGATTAAAATATCCGCATCAAAATCCTCATTTTATCAATTAGTAAGTGTACCATACTATTTTAAATCTGTCTCTTATACACATGCTAGATGTGTTTAGAATTATCTATTTAGGTCAGACAAATGGCTGTCTCTATATCCGCAGGAAATTTGCTGCGCAAATTTCCTGTCGGAAGCAATATTCCTGCAAATTTAAAGTTAATTTCAGCAGCAAATTTGCTGCGGATTTCCGCAGGAAAATTCAATTTACAGTGCAGAAACCCAGCACATTCTGGACAGATCTAATCGGAAAAAAATTACTTTTCCTCTCCATTTCCTGCACCACCAGCCACCATTCACCCTCCACCTTCCTTCCAACTACCATCCATTATTTCCAAACCTAAATTTCATCCCTTCTTCCTCATTTCTTTCTCTCCTCAAGCAATTTTGCTCCATCCTTCCTCTTGAAGAAGCCGCGTGAACTTGGAGTTCATCTTGGATTCGATTTGTCCACCACCATCTCCTCTAGCCGCAACCGTGCAGATCCTGAGCTTCCATCATATCGTGAAGTTTAAAGCTAATGTTATGAAAGACTTCAAAGTGAATGCCAGATTTTTTCATGATATATACACACTCATAAAAATTATATCTAACAGATTATGTATAACAGACAGCTGAAAAAATGCTGTCTCTTCCACACATCAAAAATCGGCGTAACATACCAAATAAAAAAAATCAATAAAATAAATGTTGTGAGTGTTGAGAACCATCAGAAGACATATTATCATTCTAACTGTCTTTTATACACATCTAGATGTGTATAAGAGACAGGTATATAACATAACAAAAATCTATAAAATAACATAACAAAAATCTAATTTCTGTAGGATTTTTGCTATAATTTTTGCATTTTTATTTTGTTTTTTATTTTATTTTTTTTTTTTATTTTGTTTGTTATCGTATAGATTTTTGTTGTGTTATTTACATTTTTTTTTCAACTGTTTGTTATCCATAATTTGTCGAGGATTTTTGGTATGTTATTTTCAATTTATTTCCATATAATGACAATATTTAACAGCTATACTATCATATACTAAATTTTTACTATAATAAGCAAGTGGAAAATTTTGATGAAATTATATTCTTATATTTGTCTAGAAATTAATTGTTTAACAAGAGACTAAGTAAGTCATTAGGCAAAATGGAAGTTCCGGAGCATCGAAGGTGGATGTATAATAGGCTTCTTCCAAATCGCCGGGGATATGTGGAAGAATTTTTGGAGGGTTTGGCTGGGTTTATAAATCTTGCTTGTCAACAACCAAAATATTTATGCACATGTAGACAAGCATAATTAGATTATTTTAAACCAAATCCATGTGAGACGCATTCAGTGTTGTCGACAGCTGTGAGGATGATGAGTTTAAAATCTGATTACAATATGTCCCATGGATGTTTTGATGGCATGGCACAACTAATGAATGAAGTTTGTCCTTCGTCAAATAAGATTCCTTAACTGATTTTTATAGGGCAAAGAAACTAGTAGCAGGATTGGGTCTTACGAGCAAAAAATTTGATTGCTGCATTAATGGATGCATGCTGTATTGGAAGCATGATAGGGACTTGAGGGAATGTAAGTTCTGCTATGAACCTCGTTATGAACCTCGTTAACCGGGATTCCAATGCAGGTGCATCACTTCATACAGGCGGTTCTATACCACACAGAGTGCATTTCAAGAAAATGGTAATACTAATTAATTTCTTGTACTTTTAATACTTCATTATATTACAATGCCTTTGTTATTGATGACTTGAAAATATTTATTTCTTAAAATTACACATCATGCTTCGCAAAACCCGTCATTCTCTAGATTTCTAACTTGACTTTTGCAGGAGAACTTTGAGAAGAAAAAGGCTGAAATATCTTCTCAAAGTACTGTTGAGAATGATAATATGTCTTCTGATGGTTCTCAACACTCACAACATCTGCCATCTGATTTGGATATTTGGTATGACGCCGTGGGAGGAAAAAAGAAAGGCAGAGTTTCTGGGCTTGGTTCTTTAGGTAGGACCATGAAGGGTTATTCGTCCAGACCTTCACACCCATACAACCTACCTAAGGATGTTGATGAGAGGATTAGGAGCACAGTCCACTCCCTTAGTGCAGAACTACAAGCCCAACTGGAAAGGGAGATATTGGAAAAGGAAGAAATGAAGAAAGAGCAAGCTTCATTACAAGCCCAACTATCTGAAACAAGAAACCAGTTGCATACTTTGATGGAGCGATTAGGCGTTCTTCCTGGATCCTCTCGCCACCAGCGTTCCCCACCCCTTGATGCAGATGGTAGCTCGGATGATTAGATTGTATTTGGTTGTTTACTTAGATAACATTCCTGTAAATGCTATATATGTATTGTATTTGAATTTGTTTCGTCGAATTGTTTTTTGAGATGAAATTGCTCGAATGTGACATGATGATCAATGCGAATTGTTTTTTGTGATGAAATTGCTGAAATGTGGCATGATGGTACATGGGGATGAAAAAACCAAACAATACTAACAAAAATTTTCTGTGAAAATTATTTGGGGATTTTGCTGCGGAAAATATATGGGGATTTTGCTGGGGATTTTTCTGCGAAAATTATATGGGGAATTTGCTGGGGATATTTGTTAGGGATTTTCCTACGGAAATTATATAGGGATTTTGCTGCGGAAATTATATGGGAATTTGCTGGGGATATTTGCTAGGGATTTTGCTGCAGAAATTTACACAAAACAAGTTATAAATCACAAATATGTTCCCATCAAAAACCCTTGCAAAATGACGAAATTTTGATGCGGAATTACCAGCGCAAAATATCCGCATGTATATTTCCGCAGCAAATTCCCCATCAAATTTTGCTGCGGATTTTATAATCCCTTCGCAGCAAATTATTATCCACGGCCTTTTTACCCGCGGATTATTTTTGGCACCAAAATTTGCTGTCTTGTTTGCTGCGGATTTTTCTCTTATAATCGGCAGCAAAATGTGTATGAAGAACAGCACATTATTCACATAGATGAGTGTACTGAAAAATACATATAGAAACTGATAAATATAGCTCAAAGACTCGATCAAATTCTATTCGGAATGACCCTTTTCGATTTGATACCGATACGTCGTTATATCCTAAAATATGAACTAGGCACTACAAGCCTTATTTTTTTATTGCTTAATTCTTTAAAACTAATATATAAGCAACTATTTGTGATTTATAACTTGTTTTTTTTATGATTTTGAATAAATTTATTGTCTAGCACCTATCCGATACTATTGCACCTAATATGAAACAGTTATTTCTGAATACTGCGACTTTGAACTATGAATCCGATATTGACATACCTTTTCATTCTAAAATATCACCTAAGATGTGGGCCCAGCATTTTTTTTTATTAACGATGCTCCGGAACTTCCATTTTGACCTAATGACTTACTTAGCATTCTTGTTCAACAATTAATTTCTAGGCACAAATATAAGAATATTGGAGGATCGCCAATTTCTTTTTGTATTTCTCTACACAAATTGTTGATTAATTAATTAAAGCAGATATAGATAGATATTCATACCCAAAGAAGAAGGTTTTGGTCAATGGAATCGACTAATAGTTCGATCCTCCAAGTTTCTTCCCTCCAAAGTGCCTCTTCTTTAGCCTTGGTGAAGGGCTTCTAAGTTACCCCAACTGTCCTTATACACATCTAGATGTGTATACCAGAGACTAGGACTCAGTGAATGCGACAGACTACGATGATTGATCCTGCCTGTCTCAAGTCCCAAATCTCCTTGATGAAGCAATTAGGATCAGTCACAATAGGATGCCATGGTACCCATGCCATCTAGATCAGTCTGTCTCTTATACACATCTCAAAGAGGAAAGCATCAACAATATTTTTCTTCTCGACAACTGGAAGCCAAACAACCTCATACTGGCTCTCTACCCTTGTTGGTTGTTGCCTTGATTCAGTGTACATCCGATGGAGGATTGAGAGCTCTTCGTGGGACATGTCGAGGTCTGAAATGAGTAACAACACATGTTTCCTCTTCAATATGTCTAGGCTAGCCTGTCATCATTCCAAAGATAAAAAGATATGTCATATTCATAGATGGAGCAAGTCTTAACCTACTCATTACGCAATGTGGAGTGGGTAATGATAATCGTCGAGATGATTAAAACGTATGAAGGTTTCGTTACTTTTCAATTATCCAATGATCTGAAATACTCGCTCTACAATGCGGATTGAGTAGTAAAGAATTTTTGTCACGGACAAGATGTAAAAGAAAGCTAGTTATGTTGAGGTAAAGATATGGGAACAAACTCTTCTCTTATGAGTTCCATCATAGAGAGGGAGCTGGTCCTCCTCGGCATAAATCAAAGCCCTTAGAATCCTCGTGACTTATCAATGTGGGCTGTCTCCAATAGTCGAATAAGTGCAAGAAATGCATCATTTTGTTTCCTTCCATCTGCAACATGGAAACATTTATTCATTTTGATATTGTTTTAATATGTATAGTAATGCTCAAGTACGCACTATATATATAAATCTGATTTAGAAGAACTCAATTTGCAGGTAATGTACCTATTTTCTGGTTTATCAAAGCCATTTGCCTTTCCAGGTGCTCTTTTATGTTGGCAAGTTTCTGAGTCAAACTATTCAATTCCCAGGCCTCCTTGGCTGAGGTAACATACCTGATAAACAAAAAATCAATCATAATAAGTAATCTCAATCATATGGAGCTAGAATCGAAGTGAAAAATGGAAACACACTCGTGTCCGGGGGCTATAAAGTTCTGTAATGTAGTTGAACAAGCAACAATGCTACGAACAGTCCAGTAAACGGCTGTGTGGATATGAGCAGAAGCAGATACAATTTCAGGATGTGAGGAGAGCTCTTTGACACTTAATAATACATTCAGTCACATCCAACATTGCCTTAATCATGTTATTGACTGCCTCAAACTTTTGCTCCAGAGCTTTAATATGCTCCATGATTTCTGGAAGATCCTTAAGAACTGCAACTGACTTGGCAAGTGGATTTGTAGTGTAAAGCTGAGCAACCAGCCAAAACTCACCATAGCTCACAGCAAAAGTAGCAAAGGCTATTGTGACCTTGGCCTCCCAAGTGTGGCTTGATAATGAACGGAAGAGTGCCATAGTTATCAAATGTGCATCTTCTCCTACACTGCACCTATAGATTATCTGCCATATATCACATTCACAACCTTGGTTATAATATCACTAAAACAAATGTATCCTTTTAGGGAGAAATCTGTCTGTTTAATGTCCTTTTATACTTTTGGAAGAAGGTTGAATTCACCGAAATTATATGTAGAAAGTCCTTTATCGTCTAGAATTTGATAGATAAATACACAGAATTCATACCTCATTGTTAGTTTTGACTTTAATATGATATGCTAAAAGTTCGAGTTTGTCGCTGTAACCACAGTATATAGCCTTTTTCTCCCATGTATTGATATGATCTTGACTTTGTCCTCCCTAAAATGATTAGATGAGATCAAATTTGATATCTGAGTAACAGTTTAGTAATATGCTACTGAATTCTTGGACAAAAACAAGTTTACTATATGAAGTTTTTATCTTGAAATGAAGAGGATAACTGACAGATAATAACATACCACGGCATGAGATGTAGGGGTAGCGCGATACATGATGTCCTGAATAATGATGAGGAGAGGTTTTAAATCAAATTCACGGCCATCTGGAGCGTGAGTGTATAGAATTTGATTTATTATTGTGGTATCATCTAAAGTTGAGGATATATGACGTTCACCACTCATTAATTGGCTGCTCCTGCTGGAATGTACAATTGCATTTGTTGGCTCAGTCATTAAATTACCAGGCACATTTGTTGTGGGATGACTCCTAACAGAAGGCACTTCACCCAAGGTGAGACTGCGTTGTTGTCAATGGCCAACCCCTGGTAGTAGGCACTATTTTATTGGTTGCTTGACTTAGTGGCTGGGCCCTAGTGGTGGGTACAATTTAATTCGTTGGGAGTCACAGGTTGCAATTGCTGCAATTGCTGCCGTGGCTGTATAGGTTGAATTGGCTGAATAGGCTGCAGTTGCTACATATGCTGGCCCCTTGTAGTAGGCACATTTTCACTGGCCATTGAGGGAAGAGGTTAAGGTCTTTGAACAAGAAAGTTATAGGAGAAAAATGGCTTGGCTTGGTTGTTTTGGTTTCTCTAAGGGGCATTTTATAGCTTGTTATCATGGAATAAAGGTGGTAGCTTCCAATATGGTTTTAACCAATGAAGTTTATGAGAGGTTAGGAACACACATTACTCGACAAAGTCATATACTTACGATTCCCCTTCAAAATCTTCCATTCAGCAGTATGCATACTCCTATACTGTAGGTACTGTTAAATTTGCAAATTAGACCTGAATTATGTAAAATGCTTTAAAACTTTTTAAGCGATCCATAAGTGAGTTGGTTAGTCTTGCAAATCTAGCCCTTCTCTCTTTGATAATCTCTGAAATATGATTTTTGTGGACCCAACAAATGAGGCTTTAGTCTTGAAAAGTACCAAATAGTTGATCACACGCATTCCTTAATTACTAAAACAAAGTGTGACAAAAAAGAAAAAGAAAAAGCTAAAAATTCCATGTCTAAAGAGAAATGCTAGAATGATATTGCCTGAGGTCGCTACTTAGTATTATTATAAAAGAAACAAAACTCAAAGATTAAATAGGGTAGTTAATGCATGAAAGATTAAACTCAGCCAAAAGAATGCTAAAGGATTCTCGTTTTCATATTCATATTGTTGAGCTTTCCTCTTTGTATTAGGTTACTGGCTAGTTATTAAATTTCATTGGCATAACATATTCATATTGTTGAGTTTTCCTCTTTGTGAATGCGAGAGAGGCAATTAAGTTTTCTTGTTACAATGTAATGTAAAATGCCTTGTAATTTTTCACTTGGACTCTTCCAGCCTACGTAAATCACCTCCAGCTGGAAGTTCTGTGTTTTTAGTTTCCTTGATTTTGGCACTGAAACTTTTAACCCAGTCTATGCTGTCACTTCCAAAAATGCACAGGTTTTTGCCTTCCTCAATCTGCTATGAGAAAGTAATGTGAGCTGAAGCAAAAAAAAAAAGCATGTTTTTCTCATGGAACATAAAAAGTCTTAAAAAATTAAGTGTTGTCTATGAGTAAGAATTCTCACCCATTTGGTAGTAAAGGGTCAACACCTTTGATTATAAGTTGTAGAGTCCATGTCTCCTTTTACTAGAGCTCTTTTTCCCTCAAAGTTGAAAATGGAAATGCTTTGGCTCCCCAGATCCATATCATGTGCATTGCATTTGAATTTGTGATAATGCCATTAGTATCCAATACAACCGTCTTAGGCTCCTCTTTGAAGTTCCATTCTTTTTGATGAAGTTGACAAAAGACTACTGAATTGAGTAACCATGGCTGCCTCAATGACCAAAAGGGAAAAGAATTTGATAGAAAATTGAAACTGATGCCGTCTGCAAGAGTCCAAGCATGTGAAGTTGAGATTAGAATCCATAAAATTACATAGCTCTGTCCAATTTTCTGCTGGTGGGGATGATCATATGTCTTCTGCACCAACAAGAAGATTTTCTCTGTAGGAATAAGTTCTGGCTTTGAAACAAGGAGTACAACCACCTTGTTTCTCAGTTCAGAGATGCTATGCTGTTGAATATGAGATCAATAGTTGCTAGATAAGGCTCTCCGAGGTCCAGAGTTCAATATTTCTGGCTGGAAAAGGAAATCTACTAAGTACCATTTTTTGATGAACAATATCTATTTCATCTGTATCCCCAGACAAAGAATTAGCAGAAGAAAGTACCTTTTCATTTAATGAACACTCCCTTAGAGGAAAGTTATCCGCAAAAGGAATTAGCATCTGGAGCTTTTCTTGGTTGTCTAACATGAGTCTGCTTGAAATGATTTGGTAGTTTCTCATACAACCTTGTATTGAAAATGGCAGCACAATTTGTTAATAAAAGTCATGTGAGGTATGGAGAATACGTATAATTCATTGTCAAACTTTGTGGCTTGTTTCTATATTTTAAGCTTTTCAAATTAGCAACTTAGGCATGTGGGATATATTTTCAAAATCTTTTCTAGGGGTGGCTAAATCATGCATGATTTTCAAATTTGAAGTATGGTTGAGCATTAAATGGATGATAAAAATGTTGTCCATTGTCGAAGAATTCACTACTATAAATAGGTTGCATTTCTTCAATTGTAATGCATCCCAAGTTCAAGTTCTAGTTTGAAAGTTCAATAATTAAACTCTAAGTGAATAACTTGGAGTTTTTAGTTGAATCTTCAATTTTCAGTGTCTAGTAGAATTTCAATGTTTGCTCAAATAAAGAGTTGTATTGTTTGTGAGTGTTATAATTTTGAGTGACTACTTTAATATCAGAGTAATAATACGTTTATATTACAGTATAAATTTGTGTTATCAATTTGATTATTTTCTCTATTTAAGAATTTAATTTTGGGTCCAATATCCAACACAGTTGTGTATCAGAGCGAAATTTATCCTGTCTGTTCTTGTTGAATCTTTATTTGCAAGTATACCAGAGGAGATTCTCCAGAAATATAGTCAAATACTGTGAATTTTTATATCACACATAGGTTGTGGTTTGAATCATATCAAGTTGACTATGACGGAGGTGTCTCTCTCGGTTAGAAATATTGATAAATTAAGTATCAATTCCAACAACTACGGTTCCTGGAGTACTCGTACGAAATTCTACCTACTTGGACAGGACTTGTGGATTATTGTCGGTGGAGATGATACAACACCACCAACGGAAGCAGAGCCACTTAAGAAGTGGAAAGCTAAAGCCGGTAAAGCTATGTATGCTTTGGCAATGGCTATAGAAGATGACTTATTGCAGTGGATCAAAGACGCCAAGACACTGAAGGTAGACGTGGGACACTCTTTCGTCATTGTTTGCAAAAACCAATGATGAAAAGCTCTAAAAGATCGAGAATGAATTACTATCTATTTCATAGAAAAATATGATAGTAGGTCAATATTTCTCCAAGTTTAAATCAATTTACGATAAAACATCCAAATTGGATCCTCAAAATGCTATAATAGAAACGAAGGCGAGGAGAATTAGTCTCCATGGTTTAAGGCCAGAATACAAAGGCCTTATCACTGCTACTCGAGAATGGGTCAAGGAACCAACTCTAGTAGAGTTGGAAAGTTTATTTGCCAATGAGAAAGATTTAGACAGTTTTACATCTAAAGAATCCACTAATGATAAAGAAAAGGCACTCTTTACCAAAAGAAAATGAGGCAAGAAAAAGAAGCAGTGGACGAGCACTAATCAAGAGAGAGCTGGCCAAAACCATTGTGCAAATGGCCAAGATAGAAGGCATCAAAGGTCACAAGGCAATCAAAGATGGCAAAATAACAATTGCATATGGTCTACAAATGTGGTAAGAAAGGACATCACGCCAAATTTTGATGGTCAAAACCAGTTGAAAGTAATGCTGCCACATCCTCCCAAAAGGTTAATGAACTTGATGAATATTGGGATGTACCAGTATCCTTTGTAGTTGAAAAGTGTGCATTTTGTTGCACTACTTTCCAAAAAGATGAGCTAGCTCTTACAATTGTAAATGCTAATCCTATCAATTATAATGTTGATTGGATTATTGACTCCGGTTGCTCAAATCACATGACCGGAGACAAAAGAAAGCTAACAACTTAACAGAGTACAAAGGAGGTTGAGTGGTAGTCACAGCTGATAATTCCATATTACCAATTACTCATATTGGAAATGCGACTATATTACCCAGATATAACTCTCACTAGGTGGAGTTACTCTTCTACCATGTACCTGAAATGAAGACAGAATTTGCTGTCAGTTTCTCAACTAACAGCTTCCGACAATTTTGTATTGTTCGGACCTGATGAAGTCAAGGTGTATCAAAATCATCTATCTGTGCTGAGAAGATAACAGGTATGCCAATAATGCATGAAAAATAGATAGAGACAACTGTCTGCACAAGAAACCTATGTTGACAAAGCGAGAAAGAATTTGACAACTGATATTTGGCATACTAGATTAGGGCATGTAAGTTATCACAAGTTGAAGATCATGATGATGAAGTCAGTGCTCAAAGGACTTCCTTAGTTAGATGTCCAAGATAACATTGTTTGTGCTGGTTGCCAGTATGGAAAGGCTCATCAACTTCCATACGAGGAGTCAAAATCCAGAGCCAAGGTGCCTTTGCAGCTAGTTCACTCAGACGTGTTTGGTCGAGTGAAGGAACCATCAATAAGCGGTATGAGATACATGATTACATTTATTGATGATTTTTCTAAATTTGTTTGGATTGACTTCATGAAGGAAAAGTTTGAAGCCTTGGACAAGTTCAAAAAGTTCAAGAAAAAAGAAATAGGCCAAAAGAAAATGTGCCTACGCACGGACAACGGAGGTGAACACACATCGCCCTGATGAATTCACTAGATTCTTGCAAAAGTACAAGATAAGGCGACAGTTAACTTGCCCAAGTACGCCCCAACAAAATGGGGTAGCTGAACGAAAGAATCGACATCTTGTAGAGATTTGCAGGAGTATGATACATTCCAAAAATGTACCTCCACGTTTTTGGGTAGAGTGCATGAAAAGAGCAGTCCGTGTCACTAATAGACTACCTCAGCCTAAATTTGAATTTATTTCTTCGTTCGAAAAACTATGGAAGGTTAAACCCAATGTTACTCACTTTAGATTATTTGAGTGTGTGTTTTATGTATTCATTCCAGATCAACTTCAGAGCAAGTTCGACAAGAATGCCGTACGATGTATATTCATTAGTTATGATAACCAACGAAAGGGTTAGAGATGTATTGATCCTACAAGTGGGAAGTGCTATGTCTCACGAAATATAGTATTTGATGAGGCATCATCTTGGTGGTCACCACAGGCAACAGTCCTACCAAATTCAAAAGATATGAAGGATTTAGAAAGTTGCTGAAAAGATTAGACGATCAACTAACCACAAAGGATGAAGTGAGCCAAGAAGAGTTCTTACCAACACAAGATGTGGTAAGTGTTGACTCTCCTGAGAAAAATAGAAGTCCTTGGCAAACAGGAGTGCATAATAGAATTTTAGAAGACGAAAGATCGACATAATATGAAGAGAAAGAAGTTGATGACAATTCTCTAGAACAACTTTGCAGATCAACGAGACAGAGAAAGCCAAATCCCAGGTATGCTAATACTGCTTTGACAGAATATGATAGAGTAGTTGAACCATCTACTTATCAGGAGGCAGCTCAAAGCACTGAGTGGAAGAAGGCCATGGAGGAGGAGATTCAGGCATTCAGGCAAAACGAAACTTGGGATCTTATTCCAAAACCAAGAGATGTCAAACCTATCTCTTGTAAGTGGGTCTACAAGGTTAAAACTCGTCCAAATGGTTCAGTTGAAAGATACAAGGCTCGTCTCGTGGCTCATGAATTTTCGCAGATAAAGTATAGGATAGATTAGGATGAAACATTTAGCCTAATGTCAAAATTGACCACTGTTTGAGTTTTATCAGCACTTGCATCCAGCAAGTCATGGAAGCTCTGGCAGATGGATGTCAAGAACGCATTCCTACATGGAGAACTTGATCGAGATATCTACATGGAGCAACCATAGAGGTTTGAAGATATAGTCCGACCAGGTTACGTTTGTAAATTGAAAAAGGTTTTGTATGGATTAAAGCAAGCATCAAGAGCATGGTATGGAAAGATAACTGAATTCTTATTTCAAAGTGGATATGTTGTGGCACCAGCAGATTCTAGCTTGTTCGTGAAATCTACTGAAGAAAAGTTAGATATTGTTCTTGTGTATGTTGATGATCTCATCATTACAAGTGATGATCAAGATGAGATTTGCTAGACCAGAGGAAACTTGTCTGTACGGTTCTAGATGAAAGAACTTGGAGAATTGAAACACTTTCTTGGTCTTGAAATTGATAGAACCAATGAAGGTTTGTTCTTGTGTCAAAAAAAGTATGCTAAAGATTTGTTGGAGAAGTTTGGCATGCTCGATTGTAAACCAATCTCAACTCCAATGGAGGTCAATGCCAGATATTGCTCTGCTAAAGGCAAAGTCCTAAGGGATGCCACCATACCGGCAGTTGGTAGGGAGTTTAATCTATCTCACTTTTACCAGACCTAACATATCATATGCAATTATGGTTGTGAGTCGATTCATTCAGAATCCAAAGAAGCCACACTTGGAAGTTGTACGTCGAGTCCTCATATATGTCAAAGGGACCATTGACTACGGTCTATTCTACAAGAAAGGAGAAGAATGCAAAGTGGTAGGATTTTGTGATGCAGATTATGCCGGTGATCATGACACACGGAGGTCAACTACAGGTTATGTGTTCAACCTTGGATTGACAGCAATTTTATGGTGTAGTTAGAGACAATCAACTATGTCGTTGTCAAGTACAGAAGCTGAGTATAGAGCAGCAGCTTCAGTAGCACAAGATGAAGCACATGGTTAGTGCAATTGATGAAGGATTTACGCCAAGCAACTGATGACTCGGTTCAACTATACCGTGACAACCAGTCAACTATACGCATGGCTAAGAATCTGGTTTTCCATGCAAGAATGAAGCATATTGAGGTACATTATCACTTCGTTCGTGAAAAAGTGTTGCAGGGTGAAATTGATTTGAGATATGTCAACACAGATGATCAAGTTGTTGATCTATTTACCAAGAGTTTGGCTCTTGCCAAATTTATAAAGTTCAGAGAATTGCTCGGAATGACTACAAGGAAAGTTTGTGCTGAGGGGGAGTATTGAAAATGACAGCACAACTTGTTAATAAAAGTCATTAAATGTGAGTTACGGAGAATAGGTAGAATTCATTGTCAAACTTTGTGGCTTGTTTCTATGTTCTAAGCTTTGCAAATTGGCAACTTAGGCATGTGGGATATATTTCCAAAATCTTTTCTAGGGATGGCTAGATCATGCAAGATTTTCAAATTTGATATAGAGCATGGTTGAGCATTAAATGGAGGAAGAAAAATGTTGTCCATTGTCGAAGAATTCACTACTATAAATAGGTTGCATTTCTTCAATTGTAATGCATCCCAAGTTCAAGTTCTAGTTCTAGTTTGAGAGTTCAATGATTAAACTCTAAGTGAATAACTTAGAGTTTTTAGTTAAGTCTTCAATTTTCAGTGTCTAGTAGAATTTCAGTGTTTGCTCAAATAAAGAATTGTATTGTTTGTGAGTGTTATCATTCTGAGTGACTACTTTAATATTAATACGTTTATATTAAAGTATAATTTGTTTTATCAATTTGATTATTTTCTCTATTTGAGAATTTATTTTTGAGTCCAATATCCAACACCTTGTACCTATCAACTAATGGCTCATTTCGACCTGCACTCTCATGTCGCAGTATAAGGCACTTAACTTGTAAACTAAACTGAACATTATCCATGCTGCAATTGCTGTAGAATTTGAATTCTTGAAGAAAGAGTTCACATCTTACATCTAAATGTCTCTTACTTGCATAGTTATAATAGAGTTACAGGTGGTGGTAATGGTTCAAAATGATGCAAGTATCAACGCTTGAAAATTTTCTAATATGTTATGATTCTTTAAACTTTTTCTATATATTTATGGGGAGATAACAATAAGAAACAAGCATGTGAAGGGAAAGAACATGCACTTGGTCAAGTTTTCTTGTTCTTAAACCTGTGATCAGAGAAAATCAATAGTGAATCTTCACATATTGATGAGACAGGGAACCTCTTACCAAAATCTATTATTTTGACCTTTCTTTCATAGTAAAATATAAAATATAATTTTTAATTTGAATAGGTAATGTTTGCCATATTGAATTCTCTAATGATTTTAAGGACCCGAGTCCGACGCTCTTAGGTTTAAATGACGGCCGGTGATAATTCCAGAACAAAAAATTTCCTGCCACAACAAATTTCACTCAATTACCAAAAATACCCTCGATGTCAACATTCATATTTCTTTCTTTTCATCTTTCTTTCTTGTTCCATTCCTGTTAGCTTGCATAAGGTCATATTGCAACCATCAGCTACGGCATTAGTGGCCGCCGCTAAAAATATTGAAAGACCATGCATTACTAATTTAATAACCAAAATCCAGTTTAAAGTATAGTTGATTGTAACTTATTTCAGATTCTTCGAGAAAATTTTAAATTTAGATACCTGAACCGTAAATGAACTATAGTTTGTTGGGTATTGTAGTTAAGATGGTTTCTTTAAATTTCGATTAAGATACATTTTTATTCCCATAAATGTCTTGTTAAAGCTTTAGCAATAGTAGAAATAATATCCATGAAGGAAAAAAAATGTATCTAACTTAAAATGTAAAGAAATAAATGTATCAGACATGAGGTTTGAACTTCCTTTTCTTGTCTTCTATTTTAGCCCACACAATAGTTTAGCATGATCTACCAAAAAAATGATTCACCAAATGAAACTTGCATTCTATATACTTAAGAATGTTATATAGCTTTAACTACATATATGTGTACGGTATAAACTTTTACTATATTTATTACTTTAATTACAACAAATACAAATTTACTCGTAATTTTGATTTCTAAACAAATAATTATATAATTTGAGCTTATGGGTATCAAGTATGTAGAATTTATGTACTAATCAAACTTGAAAATAAAAATAACCAACTATAAGATATATTATAAAATAATACTCTCTTCGTTCCATAGCGTTTATCATTTTTTGAGATTCCAACTTATTAAGAATAGTGTGTTGATAGTGATCGTTATTTAAAATTTTCTAATTTTCTTCTTCAAAATTTAAAATTTGAATGTTGTATGATAGTTTTCACAAAAAGACAAAGGATAAAAGAAGAAATGGAGTAATTATTATGTTAGACCTTTTAAATATGAAAAATATTTTGGAATAAACGAAAATGGGAAAATGACACTTTCAACAGAGTGAAGAGAGTACTAAAGGATGAAATATTCAAGAAATGTATAACTTTAATGTAGTTTTAAGATATATGTGTATGAATACTAATTGTAACTTAACTAACTATGAAGGAGAAACTAAAACAGCATATTAAAAATTATCAAATTTCAATTATCAAATTGAGAAAAGGATATTTGAAGAAAAAAATGAATGAATGATACGAAAGACTTGCTTTCAAAACTCAAAGTTGATTATAAGTAAAGGAATAAAAAAAACTATATTGATATGCAAATCATGGGTTTCTATTTTTAGAAGCTCAAAATTGTAATCATAAAAATGATAAAGAAATTAAATAATACCCGCGATATCGCACTAAAATAAACAAACAAACCAAATTTTAATCCCACTCAGTAGGGTATTCTGCTACGCCATTGCGCTCTGTCATTAACCAAATCCTCCTCAATTCTTAGATGGGTTATATCTTTCTGATAAGTTAGCCACCAAAATTTTTTCGATCTTCCTCTACCCCTCTTATTCTGACTATTCCCTCTAAAATCTACGCCTGACAGGCGTTTCTACTGGTCATCTTAGCACATGACCTAACCACCTTAGACATGAGGTTTCTCTCATCTTCTCGTCAATAGAATCTACTCTAATCTACTCACGATTGGATAGAGTTCATCATCCATTATTGTTCAAATAATATTTTGCAGTTATTTCGTAACACATTTTTCAATTACTTATTTATCTCGCATATATACTAAATTTCTAAAAATTGCTATACGATACCTTTTATATGTAGTATTATTTGAAATGAACAAAATTTTACTTTTGTGAAGTTACTTTAGCGAAAATGTATATATATAGTCATTTAATTCTCCAATCAGTGTTCTTTTTTGGTGCTATCACATAGTTTTACTCTTTCTACGTAATAGTTTTCTCTTTATATTAAATTACTATCTTAGATGATCATGTGATATATAATTTACTATAAAATAAAATTTGGTATAGCCTAACTCTCAAAGAATATTCATGTATCAAATAGTTTATCACAAACAAATTATGTAATTTATTCGTGACATCTCAAAGAATATTCATGTATTAAGTAATATATCACAAATGAAAATTGTGTAATTAATTCGTGACATTCGGATATGCATGTTTTTGGAAGTTATGCATTACAATACTACTTTATTTGTTTGTGCAGAGAGAAGTAATTCCATACAGGTTAGGTTGGTACACTAACAATTTTTAATTTTGTCGCTAACAAGTAAAACTAGTACCAATATTTTTTATGTTTCAATTCCTCAAGTTAACTATATTGTGTATAGTAGAATTTATACACTTTACACCATCATCAACATAGTTTACATTCTAATTTTTATTTGTAGGAAATATTAAAATTTATATTTTTTGTCGATGTAACACCCTTTTTTTAGGTATTACCTTTTTATCTCTATTCGTATCTAATTGGTAACTCTTGGACTAAAATTATACAAGCTCACTTTGTTTTTCAATATTCTTCATTAATTTGGACGATATGTGGTGGGTTGTTGAGATTTTGCTTTCTTTTCTTTACTACACAAATATTGCCTATGATTTTAATATTTGGAGCATTAACAGTTATTTTGAGTTTGGATGATTGGATTTGATTTGTAGGAAAGATTTAAAATTACATGAAATTTGAGTGAATTTGAAATTTATCAATTTAGTTATTAAAATCACACTCTCGATTATGTAATTTCAAATCTACATTTAAATCAATTAACTTGTTTGAATAACTTAAAATAAAAACATATGATTAGATAAAACTATTTTGAAAACTAAATTAATAATTTTTTGACTAATTGAATTACTTTTCAGAAGTATGGGACAATGTTATAATAGAGAAGTCATTTTAGTTGGATCAATAACTATAATTTTACACTGATCCTACATATAGAGCACGTGAAAATAAATTCATCCGATGAACCCTTATTTCACTTTGAACTTGCTTATAATTGGAACAGTACACTAATTAATTTCTACAAGGAATATACCTTGAATGTGTGATTAATTTTTTTTCCCACTTAGTTTTGAATCTCCCTGCATCTTTTCTACCAATTATTTAAACACATTCACAAAGATTTTGGAAATCTTTTAATTATTTGTCATTAGAGAAAAATATCAATTTGGTCCATTATTTTTAAAGTATCAATCAATTTGGTCCCCTATTCGTTAAAAAAGTTATCCAATTTAAGGTGAAAATTATTTACAAACTAACGGAATTGTTAACAACACATCTACAATCAGTTAATAGATATGTGATTATCATGTAACTTGATCCATTAATTTGTCCATAATATCTGTCATAAACATTAGATTGGTTAACTATTTTTAAAAAAATAAAGGATCAAGTTGGTCTATTATTTGGTCTTTCCTCCCTTATTATCAATGTGAAACCTTGATAATAAAATTATACTAACTGATTTAGGCTTCTAGTATTATTATAATTTTAAGATTATAATTTTTTTTTTGTCATAATCAATGTTATTCCTTAATAATAGAATTCAAGTGAATTAGGATTCTAGTACTATTCTAATATTAATATTTGATAGAATTATTTAGGGCTGTAAACAAATTAACTCACTATTTACGGCCTTATTATAAACGAATTACACCGAGCTCAAGTTCGAAACTCTTGACAAGCCGATCTCGAGCACATGTATAATATGCTCGAGTGCTCGTCGAGGTTTTCGAGCATTATATAATTTTTTTTTTAAAAAAAATTTTTATATGTAAATTTGCTAAAATGTCTATGCATTTTAAAAAATTACATCTTTTACCTACGAAAAAGTCGAAATACTCGAGTTCGAGCTCGTTTTGCATATTTTTAAGCGAGCTCGAACTATGTCAAATTTTTCGAACTCGAGCTCGAGCTCAAATTTTGAAGCTCGTTCGATCTCGAGCTCGAGTTCGAGTATCAAAAAAAATTTCAAGTTCGAGTTCGAGTAGGATACTATTCGTGCTCGATTCGATTCATTTACCCCTAGAACTATTGTAGTGTATAATTATTTTTCTATGCTAACCTAAGTTTTTGTTGTTGAGAAAAATTCTACATGAATGTGAAATTGCAAAAATTAGACAAATCATTGTTTTTGTAGATTAACACAAGATAATAATTAAGGAAGAATTGGGTTTCCAAATTAGAATAATGTCAAATGTAGAATATGAATCATGAGATATTAGATTACGATGATGACCTACCAGAACTTAGATTTGATTTAAAGTTGATGTCAATTTTTCATGACCTTAATTTAAGATCCATATTTTAGAAATTGACTAAGTTGAAGTCTATCCGGATGTTTTTTTACAAATTAAATTGGATTAGACTTAACAAATCACTTTTATATATTTTTCCCTCATAAACACATATGTAATTCAGCTATAAATTCTCTAAGTACGGACAATTTAGGTAAATAAAAAAAGAAGAAATATTTAAAGAAAAAAACACACTCACATTTTTATAATAGTATAGATTTGTCAGATCAAATTATCTCTTATTCTACCATTTAAGGTGACAAAAAAATAGGGAAGGGGTTTTCCTATCTATCAAGTCGACTGAACAACTGTCTTCTCACCATTCTAAATAGTCTATATTCAAATTTTGAATTTGAAATTTTCGGATGTTTTACAAACCTTTTCCTTTTACAAAAATCGAAAGACTTTCATTTTACTATTGAAATAGAACAATCAATACATATACGATAAACTTTTCCTCATTTTATATGTATTTTGTTTAACCGGGGATTCGGTAATATTTTATATTGCCATAAATAGCCTATATTCATTTATCCCTAAAATTATGGACACTCGATAAAATTAGTACTTACTAATCACAGTCTGTGATATTACTATCTAATTAATTATTCTTTTTATTTTAAAATAATTATCATTTTTATCCATTATTATTTGTTAGAAAATCATAAAAGTATTAACTAATGTTTTTCTAACTTGTACTATTAGTGTCATATTAATGAGGGGAAAATTAAGTTGTTGAGATATTAATACAAAATAATAATTTAGTCACTTTGACATTTTTTTTTACAAAATTGATGTAATTAAATAATTTTTTTAATTTGTACGCACTAACAAAAATGACAGATATTTTAAAATGGATGAAGTATTGTCTTGTTATTGCATTTGCATGCTTCCAAGTTGTCAACTTAGGGACAAACATCCTCATTTTGTATAGTCTATTTTTCATTCACTTTGTTTATTTTTTCGTATTTTTGAGCTACCACTGAGACTCTAATACCACTTGAACTAAACATCATTAGTCTACGTTAATGGATTACATAAAGTGGGTATATGATTCACAATCTCATGAGTTTTATTCTGGAATTGAATAAACAAGGATAAATGAAGTTGATTTACTAACTGAAGTAACTTAGTGGTAGCTGAAAATTCATTGTCATTGTCATTGCAATTGTTTTAGGAAGTAGCCTTTAATTGTCACTCCATGAAAATCTTTACAAAAGAATTTGGAGTGGTTTGTCCAATTGTGATGTCCAAATTTTATACTCTTTTTCTTGGGTTTCTTCAATTCGAAAGGTCAATCAATTATTGTTTAATTGTGATTCACTAATTGAATTGCCATAATCTGAAGATGATAAATATCCAACACTTGCAAAACTTGACAAGCTTTAGTTTTGCAATCTTATTAAAGAAAAATAAAAAAACAAAATAACCGGTGCAGACATGGTAAAACTTGACAATTTTTAGACTAGAAAATCAAAAAATCATAAATAAATTTAGTTACAACAACTATCAAACACCATCTGCCTGTCTATTCGACAGAAACCTGCACCCTGAATTGTGCAAGGAATTTGGGCCATGGAAATAATTGATTTACATTTAGTGAAACTAAACAGTATGGCATCAAACAAGGAAGAAATCCATATTCTAACATGACAGATATTTAAAATGGAGGGATTACCCATTGGCCATTACAAATTACAATCATACTTGATTTCCTCCACTTGGCTAGTAATGCTGCCAAGATTTTTAACAACAAATATTTTGATGAATTAAGAGTCTAAGAGAACACTAAATTAAGATTCAAAAATGAATTACTACAAATATTTATTGCTGATTCTACACTACAAAAAATTATATTAATCACAATAAACATCACAAATAATTTAAATTTCTCAAAAAAAAAATTAACAATATAAATTTTATCTCGTTTTTCATAATAAAATAGAAAAAAAAAACTTTGTTCCATTTTGCTCGAACAAACTGCTACCAAGAAGTACGGTAGGACTGAGGTATGTATTTGCTCTCTTTAAAACAATTCACGCCCCTATAAATCTCTTATTCCGATGCATTAGGTTACAACGTATCGCCTCCAAGATACAACAACCCAATAAATCTCTTATTCCGATGCATTAGGTTACAACGTATCGCCTCCAAGATACAACAACCCAACTTATGGTTGTTACTTTCCTGTGATATGCACAATCAAGAGAAATGGAGTTTTTCCCACATACCTTACTTTGTCATATATGTTTTTGTAGTGATAAGTAGAAAATTTAAGTTATTAGAAAATTATTTTTTTCCCCTTCCACCAATACCCTATATTTATACGCTTCAAATTTTAAGTCACATTTTCTCCAAATACAATGTATAATAATTTTTAATTTCATAATAATGAGAATTATATTATACTCATATAATGAATGGGTGTTTATTTCATAATGATGAAAATTATAACTCATGTAATAAATAAATGTTTATAACCAGAATATATAATTACATAGGTGATGATGTGGATTAGTAACACACATAGCTTCTTACCTAGATTGTTCTAGAAGTGCCTACGTGGCAGCCTCATTAAGGGCAATTATGTAATTCAGCTTCAGCTGAGCTAGCATAGAGATAGCCTTAAGCCTCCTCGTGTAAATCTATAAATAAGGGGCTTGAGTGCTACTAAAAGAAATAGACAATTTAGAATCCAATCAGAATTCAGATAATCAAACACTTCTGACACTCAGTTCTTTCACTTTCTCTCTCCTCCTAGAATCCAATTCTAGCTTCATCAATTGGCGCCGTCTGTGAGAATCGAACCCACTATCAAATGATTGAGGGCCGAGGCTTAGCAGTCCCCCCTCAAGGGCCGAGGTTTAGCAGCCTCCCCAAGCAAAGCAAAGCCGCGCCAACCCTCAGAGGTTTCGGACAAGGCACTGTCAGATGTTCCAACTGCTCCAACTCTAAGAGTTTCGGATTCAATTGAACAAAAAAGCAAATGATTGAGGGCCGAGGCTTAGCAGTCCCCCCTCAAGGGTCGAGGCTTAGCAGCCTCCCCAAGCAAAACAAAGTCGCGCCAATCCTCAGAGGTTCGGACAAGGCACTGTCAGATATTCCAACTGCTCCAACTCTAATAGTTTCGGATTCAATTGAACAAAAAAACAAATGATTGAGGGCAGAGACTTAACAGTCTCCCCTCAAGGGAAGAGGCTTAGTAGCCCCCCCAAGCACAAACAAAGGTGGACCAACCCTCAGAGGTCCAGTCAAGCTCAGCGCAATTTTAAGCTGTTCCAACCCTCAGGGGTTCGGAACAAAGTTCAATAAAAAAGCAATATAGGGAGCATAGGCTGAACAGTTTTCCCGCAAGGGTAGAAACTAAGTGACCCCCTCTATGCAAAATGAAATGGAAGAGTTTCCAATCTGTAAAAACTCTTGAGTGGCCTGCTTGAAGCAAAACATTACTCTTGTGACTTTGGAAAGCTTGACTCAAGTTAAATGGCTAAGGCAAAAACAAGGAGCCAAGCTTGGTCCTTTTGCCTCAGCCCAGAAGGGCCCAAACAGAGCCTGAGCTTGAAACGAAAGCATTCCTTAGATAATTTTTTATGTTGGAATGCTTAAGCATGGAAAGTTGTTTACCTACTTATTTCATAAAACTTTTGTTTTAAATGCAGGAAATAAAGAGATTGAAAAGCAAGTAAAAAGCCAAAAACAAAGAATGTCACATCTAGATGTGTATCAAGAAGACAAAGTTATCCGAACTTCACAATTTCATTAAAAAGGCCCTAACTATTACAGAAGAGGTTCCTAACTATTACAGCAAAATCACATCAGCCTGAGCATCAGTAGAGAAAGGCTCGGCAGTGGAGGTGGAAGCCTGGTTCACAGGATCGGTCTCGACTCCGGGGTTCAGACCCTCAATTAGCAGAGTCGCTCTGAAAGTTTCGAGAATCGAAACAGGAGCTTTGACCAACTGAGCTTGTAGACCGTTGATGACCTCCTCGGTGACGAAAGCATCATGTCTCTTATACACATCTCTATGTGCAAGGTTCTTCTCCAACTGGTCACATCTAGTGTGAACCCCATGGAGAAGACCTTCTTCATAAATTCCTTTAACATTTCATCTGCTTCAGCCGAGGCCACAAATTGATTCCTACTCTCGATTCGAAGCTCCACCTCCCGAGATGCGAGCTTTGCGTCGGCCAGCTGAGCTTCTTCTTGAAGTTGAAGAACCTTTTGCTCAAGATCCGTGACCTTCTTGTCTCGGTCGCCAACATCCACTTCAAGGGTCTTCTTCTCCAATTCGGATTGCCGAAGTTTGTTCCTCACCTCGGTCAGCTCGGCCTTCCACTCGTCATATTTTTTGCCCGCCTCGATATTGCATTTCATTTCATTAGCGTTTACGGCCTCCTTCACTGCCTGATTCACGCTGGACTTCGCATGGACTAACTCTTGCTTTATAGAGTTAAAGGCAGAGTTGAAGAAGGTGGCCTCCCGATCTGTGATGGCGGGCAAAATTGTAATTGCCTGCAAGCAAAGGCAATGATTAGTTGTGTGAGTTGAAGTATGAGGTGCAAAAGATTGAAAATTCACAAAGGGTTAGATAGTCTTACATTCATCAGGCTGACGTGAAGTTCTTCTAGCCTCTGTTGAGGGGTGAGCATTTTGACATAGGCCATATCCCGAGGCAGAGCCACCATTTTGGCTTGTTCCCGAGCCATCCTCGAAAATTGAGCCCGATCATTAACATCGATCGGTGGGATGGGTCGGAGATCAGAGCTCCCCGAGGTAGAAGGAACTGGGAGGGGGTCAACAGACAGTCGACCCCAGGGCACATCCTGTGACCCTACTGATTTCTTCTCCTCCTTGGGAGTGTACTTCCTATCACCTGAAAAATACAAGTGTGAAATCATGATGCTGAAAAAATATTAAGAAATGGGGAGAAACGAGGTCCGGCTATACTTACTATAAGAGGTGATGAGTTGTTTGGACAAAGGGGCGTTGCCCGAGCCAATCCCAGGGGTCCGAACCCTCGCTACGGGAATCATGGTCCTCGGGGGCGACGATGAAGAAGAAAGGGTCATGGCTGAGGAAGGACCCTCTCTGAGGCCAGCAGCCTCCCTAATCCTTTTCCTTGTGACCCGAGTTGGCTCAGGTTCGGTGGGGCGGATAGCCAGAGTAACATCACCAGCTTGCCTCTCCGGCGAACTGGCAGGCCCAGTTCGATTCAGGGTTGCAGAGATAGAAGGTGTGGCCTCGGCACTCCCTGATGAGGTGTTGATAGTCGCGGAGGAGGATCCACTTACAGATGAGGAGGGCTGATTCGAAGTGCCCACACCGGTGGCAGGTGTGGCAGACACCAGTCCCCTAAGGAATGCTCCGAGTTCTACATAAGATGAGGGGTCAGCACATAAAAAAAATGATGAATGAATGATGAGTGAAGTGAAAATGATAATGACCTTGTTGAGGGTCATAATTCGGCAAGATGTCATGGGAAGGAAATAGTCTTGCCCAGGCCAGAATGTTGTTTGAAAGGATGACCTGTTGGTTATTGAAGTTTATTCGGAGGTTCGACTCGATGAGCCTCCGGGCATGAATGGAGTCCAGTGGAGAGGCATTCTTGGTTTTTAAGTTTTCTTTTATAAGGTTCCATGGACCCCGGGGCGTCGGAGGGTCGAGGTACCTGACGAAGAAAAATGACTTTTTCCAGTCATGAATAGATTATGGGTTACCCGAAGTGAGCTGTTTGCCCGTAGTTCGGGGAGAGATGTAAAAAAATCCCTTTTTAGGGGATAATTTCAGTATCATCCTAAATGTGTCTAAAGAAAGGGGGATATCGTGTAATCTACATAAGAATGTGAAGCCAGCGATGACCCGAAGTGCGTTTGGGGTCAGTTGGGATATGCTGATATCCCAGTGGTATGAAAGGTTGACTAAGAGAGGGCCTATGGGGAGCCTCAGCCCCGTCTCGAGTTGTTCCTGGTAGACTGTTAGGTAACCAGGTCGAGGCAAATGGCCTCGGTCCTCGGGGGTCGGGAGTTTTATATGCACGTTCTTCAGAAAACAGCACCGATCCCTAAGGATTTTGATATCCTCGAGGTCAAGGGAGTTCGATAAACTTTGGGTTTGAAGGTTAGGGTAGTCGTTTTGTGGAGGTTCGGAAAAGAGCGGATCGGGAGGAAAGTTTAATGGCACTACTGCCAGAAGCGCTTCGTCGAAAGGATTTAACATCCTGTCAACGGCGTTTACCGGAGAAGGAGGAACCGGTGTGCTAATAAGAGAAGTGGGAGTGAACGTACCGGCCATAGTCTTCAGTTTTGAGAGCGTGTGGGAGTTTTAAAAGAAGAGCTCCTAGTGGTGTCCGGTGGTGGCGTAGAGCGGCTCCGAAAATCGGCAACGGTGATACGGCAGAGGGTGAAGGAAGAAAAAGTTATGTAAGTCTCTGGTGGATGAGCGCAGAAAGGAAGAAGGAGGGAGTGTAAGTTTCTGGGAAAAATAGAGTAAAAGTGGTTGAGAGGAAGGTGAGTAAGAAGAAAGAAAAGAGATTTGGGGGTGAATGGGGGTATAAATAAGAGAAGTTTCTTCCAGAATGTTTTGTGTTTCTGGGGGGAAAATTGATGGTTTCGAAATGAAAAAAGGCTTTAAGTGGGAAAGACGAGGCATTTTGGCGTGAAAATCGAGACGTGGTACTGGCGTTAATGGCGCATAGAATGAGGCGTTCTGCGGCAAACTCGGAGAGAATAATGCAGAGCAATAAATGTGAAATCAGTGCATGGGGACTCAACGAAAACGTCACCCTTGAGAGTTAATGCTGCAGGTATGACTCGCCGAGGATCCAAGGATCGTTACGACCTCGGATCGGCAGAGGTTACGAAATTATTCTGAAGGCTTCACCTCGGATCGGTATAACAATCTTGCTTTTGGTCTTCGGTTGGGGACTGCGAACAGTCATTTTTGGCTCGGTCCCTATCCACTAGGCTCGGCACCAAGCCGAGAGGACTAATGATGATGTGGATTAGTAACACACATAGCTTCTTACCTAGAGCTTGTTTTAGAAGTGTCTACGTGGGAGCCTCATTAAGGGTCATTAAGTAATTCAGCTTCAGCTGAGCTAGCATAGAGATAGCCTTAAGCCTTCTCGTGTAAATCTATAAATAAGAGGCTTGAGTGCTACTAAAAGAAATAGACAATTCAGAATCCAATCAGAATTCAGATAATCAAACACTTCTGATACTCAGTTCTTTCATTTTCTCTCTCCTCCTAGAATCCAATTCTAACTTCATCAATAGGATTTATAATAGAATTTAAAGCCATCATGAATCATTGTCTTGAAAATTCAAAAGCATATAACTCCTAAAATAAATTTCAATAATTGTTCCTTAAATATCAAGAATTTATTTATTCTATTAAAATATTCCAACATTTATTATTGAGAATATTTCATAGTATTACAACAGAAAGCGGTAGTCTCATCATCATAGGAGACACAAATGCCATGAAAACCAGAGTACAACAATATCATTATTCTTTTGCATAGAAATAGGATATAATTCAGTTGCACATTATGGTAGTAGCTTGATTTCTTTGGAGAGAACCAAGAAAAATCCAGCCGCATTTAATCATTGCAGCAACGGTACATGGTGAACCTCGCCATAGGACGGCCACATTCAGCACAAGCAACCTTCTCAGGGTTTTGCCCAGTCAATATCAGGCGGTTACAATGATGAGGAGTATGAAGCTCACTAAGATGCTCATTCAATGTAATCACAAAGCCATCAGGATAAACAACTTTGTCTTTCCAACGACCATAGTCGTTCAGGCATTGCAAAACTATGTCACCTTTTCCTTTAGCCATCTCATGTGAGCCTCTGGAGAAAACTGCCCATCCCTGATCACTTCCATCGAAGCTCAGCATCGTCGCGATCTCTTGCATTATGGGATCGTTTTTGACGGTCATGCCGTGTTGGATTTTGGAATGCCACATGCTCTCTAGTCGAACCCAAAAATACCAGATTAATGTGAGGTCTGGTACAGTGTGGCTGAGTTTCTCAACTTGGATTATGGAGTTGTTTCGTCGAACCCTTTCCCTTGGGTCGCTTTTTCCTACATACAGCATCTCCAATGGGATTCCTGCAGCCTTTGCAACGGCCCTTGTGGTGGTTGTGAATTTCCTGATCCATTCTATGTTCTCTCCCCCATACAGGCATATATACTTGTTTTGGTCCACCTGTAAAATTGAAAGATGTTCAACAATTAGTACCATAGTTACCAGAAATCTTATCCACCTTAAGAACTTGTCAACATACGTACTTGCATTCCAAAACGCAACAATTCACGTTTCAAAATATCAAAGTAATGAATCTTTTATGATGATACTTTGTTTCTTTTTTATTTTTTGTTAGTAAATACTTTTTACATTTACCTAATTAGAACTATTTAGTATTGGATTTACTTTTTTATTATTGTTTAGGAGAATAATTATGGTTTTTGGAACTTAACTATTTCCTTTTCTCTAACTATTAAAAATCAATATTTACTAAAAATTTCATGCTGTCTAATAGGCCTACCAACTACTACTTAATCCCTATAATTTAGCCATAAAAAAAAAAAAAAAAAAGTCTACCTAATATGCATGCTTTCTATGAAAATTAGAAGTATTTCTTTTTTTTTTAGTTAATTACAAATTTTACTATCATTATATCAAAAAAAAAATATTAGAAAAATGATTTAGTCAAAGTCATATATGCTTGTGAATATGAACACAGAAATGTGTGGTTATACCATGACTACAAATAGAATATATTGTAATGCACCAACTAATCCTACACTTACGTATCCAATACATTAAAAGTGGAGTATTGCGTATTGGTACAACTTGAATTTCAGCATTGGCCAATTTCTTTTTGTATTTCTCTACATAAATTGTTGATTGATTAGTTAAAACAGATATAGAAAGATATTCATACCCAATGGCAGAGGTTTAGGTCAATGGAATCGACTAATAGTGCGATCCCCCAAGTTTCTTCCCTCCAAAGTTGTTCTTCTTTAGCCTTGGTGAAAGGGAAAGCTGTAAACCTCTGCTACCCCAGATCCACATCATGTGTCGAGCATTTCGGTTTGATTCTTTACCCTGTGGATCCAAAACAACCAGCTGAGGTTTCTCGTTAAACCCCCAAATTTCCTTGATGAATTTGATGACCGCAGGACCAATCATCATAGGGTGAACCACTGAGTACCATGGCATGAAGTTTTGAAAAAGCTCAAACTGCTTTTGTTTTGCTTCTTGCCACGGTGATAATCTGTCGACAACTGGAAGCCAAACAACCTCATAGTGGCTCTCTACCCTTGTTGGTTGTTGCCTTGATTCAGTGTACATCTGATGGAGGATTGCGAGCTCGTCGTGGGACATCTCGAGTTCTGAAATTAATAGCAACACATGTTTCCTCCTCAATATGTCTAAGCTAGCCTGTCATCATAGAAAAGATAAAAAGACTTTGACATATTCATATGTGGAGTGGGTAATGATAGTAGTTGAGATGAATGAAATACAGAGATACACATTACTTTTCAATCATCCAAACTCTGTGATTTAAAATACTCACTTTTAATATAGTAGCAAATAATTTTTCTCATATACAATGGACAAGATGCAAAAGGAAGCTAGTTGTATTGAGGTGAAGATATGGGAACAAACTCTTCTCTTATGAGTTCCATCATAGAGGGGGAGCTGGTCCTCCTTGGCATAAATCAAAGCCCGTAGAATCTTCATGTTATCAATGTGGGGTGTCTCCGACAGTAGTATAAGTTCAAGAAATGCATCGTTTTGACTCTTTTCCTCTGCGTCATGGGAAGATTTATTCATTTGAGTTTTGTTAATTTGTGCAGTAATGCTTAAGTACTATATATATATAATTCTGATTTAGTTATATAGCATAGTGTTCTGGAAGAATTCAATTTGCAGGTAATGTACCTATTTTCTGGTTTATCAAATCCATTTGCATTTCCAGGTCCTTTATTTTGTCGGCAAGTTTATGAGCCAAATTGTTCAATTCCGACGCTTCTGCAATTGAGGCAACATACCTGATAACAACAACAAAAATTCAAAGTAAGCAATCTCAGTCATATGGTAGCAAATGTTGGTCTAATTGCTTAATGCCACCCGAATTGCGGCTTTTAGTATCATAAATTACTAGGCAAGAGTAGTTTTCAGGTGGAACGATGCTCAAAACGTTGTAAGAAATATGTTAGGTTGTGTAAAATTGAAATTATGTCATATTTAAAATTAAGAATAAGTATCGCAAAAAAATATAAAATTTTCAAAGAATATGTCAATTCTAAAATCGTCTATTTTTCTATAGTTTTTCATGTAAAATTACTTATGTATAAAAAATTAATTACTTTTCTATCAAAGTCGTTGCCCACATAGTTTTACCCGTGAATCTGAATCTGAATCATAGACATCATTATCAAGCATTGGCAACCTAAGTTTTCATGAAGACTCTCTTCAATAACACTTTGATGGTGATATATCAAAATTTTGTTAATTTTGAAGATTTGAAATCCTGTATATGAATTAGCATAACACAATTTTTGATGGAATAACCCAGTAAGGTCACTTGTTTGTAAATCTAGGTTTATTAGAATTATTCATCTTTTGCACATGTTCTGAATTTATTATTAAATTTTATGTTTTCAAAATTTTAAATAATTATATTGATCTGCACGTAGTAAAATAAATCAAATGCATTTAGTTGTGCATCAAATTGCTATCTAGTTTACTATAAAGCATATTAAATTAGTTTCAATTTTGTACAATAGGAAAGAACAAGCATATTAAATTAGTTTCAATTACGTACAATAGGAAAGAATAAAAAGGTTGAAGATAAGTGATCTATTTGATACTTACTTTGGTGACTGAGAACACATTTGAGAATATAAATGAAGGCACTAAAATAAACATAAAAGACATCATCTATGTGAGAGTATATGAAGTAAAATTGAATGTTTTGTTCCCTCAGTTTCTTCAATTCTCGTACACTCTCTAGCAGAATGTATTCAGTTATTATGTTCATTCACAAAAATTTTTGTTCCACTCGAATATGAATTATTATTATTATTATTAAAAAAACTCTTGTAGACATTAAATTAAAATACAAAAGAGCTCTAATACCAAAAGATTCCTATTGGGTCTTTACAAACGCGAGGCTTTATAAAATTTCACCATATAAATCTTCTATAATTATCCCATCTTGATTGGCTGATCCTTCTTGGTTGTCTATTAATTACATGTTGAACTTTATTATTAGTATTTACATATTCGACTCTTTATTAGTGTTTAGATAAAGGTTAAATAAAACCTTAATCATCTTTTATTTATGAGTAATTTAGATGTTGGATTCTTTATTAGTGTTTAGATAAAACTTAAATATAATCACATATTTAAATATAATGACTTATTTGTTCATGTATCTTGCTTGGCTGATCCTTCTTGGTAATCTATTGGTTACATGTTGAACTCTATTATTACTATTTACATATTGGACTCTTTATTAGTGTTTGGATAAAACTTAATATTTTATTTATGGGTAATTTAGGTAGCCAATCAAAAAAGGAAGAAGCACGTTGAAAAAAACACACTCATATTTGTATAACAGTACTAGGAATTGTATACGTGCTCTACACGTGATTGATAAGGGTACATTAAAAATTATTTGAATGACATATTTTTATTTCTCTGTTTTAGTGTTTAACAAACTTTATATTCATGAAAAATTATAAACATATAAAAATCTTTACAAACTTGAGCTTTGAAAACTTGATGTGTTGATCTTAAAAATCAAATTATGAAAAAATAAATAAGACGGAGGTAGTAATAACTTTCAAATTTATTATTATTGCATTGAGTAATATTTGTCTTTTCCTCAAAATATACGTACAATCATAATAGTTATAAAAGTTGGGCCAAATTTGTAAAATTATAATAGAAATTAAAGAATAATTCCTAAAACAAAATTTCTTGATGTTGATAATGAGGTTAACTAACTTGATTTGAAATATAGGGAAAGATAAATTTAGTTGTAAGAATTGGTAGTGAATTTGTAAATCAAGTAAAACAAAATAATTGAAATGTTACAATAAAAGGAACATTATATACATGTTTGCTCTTCCTTCTTTGCCATTGAGACTTGTGATATATTGTAAATCGTGGAATTGGATAAATAATATATTTGTTTCAACCTCATAGTGAG
The DNA here is from genome assembly GCA_025175665.1 of Cinchona pubescens. NCBI lineage: Eukaryota > Viridiplantae > Streptophyta > Magnoliopsida > Gentianales > Rubiaceae > Cinchona > Cinchona pubescens. Next base: position 2,630,146 of record JANKKI010000141.1, read on the forward strand.
TTACATACAAGGTAGATGTAAAAGTAATTTTTTTTAGTGAAAACAGTGATGAATTCTCTATAGTTTTATGGTGGTTGGATAGTATCTTCATTCTCAAGTATTGTGGTTGTTATGATGTATAATGCTAGTTACTATTAGCATACACTGTCATTACATAATGTAGGAATTTACTTATATTTAATTTCAATATTGCAAGGTAGGAAGTTAGTATTAATAAATTTAGAGAATGATGGAAGGTCATTTTAGCTTTAAAAGAAATAGTTCTTTCACTTTTCATTTTCTTAGTGTTCATTAATTAGAAAATTATTGAATTAGTATTCATTTCCTATTTAATTGTTAACTTTTCAAAGTTCCCTAATTAACCTTTTTTTTAGATGATTGAAAAACTAAATTAACGGGAATTTTATGATTTTAGAATGTCAAAAATAATAATCTCATTCTCTAGACGTATTCAAGAATTAGTATTCATTAATTAGAATGATTTTATTAGAGTTCATTTTTCACTTAATTATTAATTTTTCAAAATTTCCTAAATACCTCTTATTTTGTGATGTTTGGAGTACTGATCTAATGTGCATTTTAGGCATTAAGGGGCATTTTTACTTTAACAGAAATAGTTTTTTAACAGTTCATTTCCTTTTTTTTAAGTAACTGTTCATTTTCTTAGTGTTCATTAATTAGAAAATTATTTAATTAGTATTCATCTCACAGTTAATTGTATTCGTTGTGCAGTTAATTATTACTTTGTTTTAGAAATTAAGGAGCATTTTTACTTTAAAAGAAATAAGTAGTTTTTTGGCGGTTCATTTTTATTTTTTTTTCAGGCAATTGTTTATTTTCTTAGTGTTCATTAATTAAAAAATTATTTAATTAGTATTCATTTTATAGTTAATTGTATTCATTTTGAAGTTAATTGTTAACTTGTTTTAGGAATTAAGAGTCGTTTTTACTTTAAAAGAAATGGTTTTTTAACAGTTCATTTTCTTTTTTTTTTAAGGTGACTGTTCATTTTCTTAGTGTTCATTAATTAGAGAATTATTTAATTAGTTTTCATTTTGCATTTAATTGTATTCATTTTGAAGTTAATTTTTATTTTGTTTTAGGAATTAAGAATCGCTTTTACTTTAAAAGAAATAGTTTTTTGACGGTTTTTTTTAGGTGACTGTTCATTTTCTTAGGTAGTTTTTGGACAGCTCGTTCAGTTACTTAGCATTCATTAATTAGAGAATTATTTAATTAGTCTTTATTTTGTAGTTAATTGTATTCATTTTGTAGTTAATTATTATTTTTTAAAAATTCCCTAAATACCTCTCATTTTATGATGCTTGAAATACTAAATCAAAAGGCATTTTAGGAATAGAAAATGTCAAAAATAATAAGCAAGTTGTTACTATTAAGAGCCATTTTTACTTTAAAAGAAATGGTTTTTTTGACGGTTCATTTTCTTTTTTTTAATTGACTGTTCATCTTCTTAGTATTCGTTAATTAGAGAATTATTTAAATTAGTTTTCATTTTTTAGTTAATTGTATTCATTTCAAAATTATTGTTAATTTGTTTTAGGAATTAAGAGGCACTTTTACTTAAAAATAAATAGTTTTTTGACGGCTCATTGTTTTAGGTGACTATTCATTTTCTTAGTTAGTTTTTTGACGGCTCATTTTTTTAGGTGACTAATCATTTTCTTAGTTAGTTTTTTTACTATTCATTTTCTTTTTGTTTTTAGGTGGCTGTTCATTTTTTTAGAGTTCATTAATTAAAGAATTATTTGATTAGTCATCATCTTCACTTGGTAGTTAATTAAATTCATTTTGCAATTAATTGTTATTTTTTCAAAATTATCTAAATACCCGTTATTTTTTGATGCTTGAAGTACTAAATCAAAACGGCATTTTAGGAATAAAAAAATGTCAAAAATAATAAGTTGGTTGGTATTTTTATATATAGTATACATATAAATAAAACCAACCGCTCACGAAAATTAAAAATATAATTTAGCTAGAATAGAAGTGAAAAGTGGAAACATACCTATGTCCAAGGGCTATAAGGTTCAATAGTGTAATTGAACAAGTAACAATGCAGCGAACAGTCCAATAAACGGCTATGAGGATATGAGCAGTAGCAGATTCCATTTCAGGTTGTGAGAAGAGCTCTTTGAACTTAATAATGCATTCAATCACATCCAAAATTGCCTTAATCAGGTTATTGACTGCCTCAAACTTTTGCTTCAGAGCTTCAGTAGGCTCCAAGATTTCTGGAAGATCCTTAAGAACTACAACTGACTTGGCGAGTGGATTTGTAGTGTAAAGTTGAGCAACCAGCCAAAACTCAGCATAACTCACAGCAAAAGCAGCAAAGGCTATTGTGGCCTTGGCCTCCCAACTGTAGCTAAACACTGATAATGAACGGAAAAGTGCTATAGTTATCAAATGTGCATCTTCTCCTACACTGCACTTATAGATTATCTGCCATATATCACATTCACAGACTTGGTTATAATATCATTAAAACAAAATGTATCCTTTTAGGGAGAAATCTGTCTGTTTAATGTCCTTCTATACTTTTGGAACAAGGTTGAATTCACTGAAACTATATGTTGTGCTTCACGAAAGTCCTCTGTTGTCTAGAATTTGATAGATATATACACAGAATGCATACCTCATTGTTAGTTTTCTTAATAGGAGATGCTAAAAGTTCCAACATGTCACTGTAACCACAGTATATAGCCTTTTCCTCCCATGTATTGATATGATCGTGACTTTGAGCTCCCTAAATTGATTAGATGAGATCAAATTTGATATCTGAGTAACAGTTTAATAATATGCTACTGAATTCTTGGACAAAAACAAGTTTACCATATGACGTTTATATCTTGAAATGAAGAGAATAACCGACAGGGATGATAAAAACATACCACGGCTTGAGATGTAGGGGTAGTGCGATGCATGATATCCTGAATAATGAGGAGGAGAGGTTTTACATCAAATTCACGGCCATCTGGATCATGAGTGGATAGAATTTGCTTTATTATTGCGGTATCATCTGAAGTTGAGGATATATGACGTTCACCACTCATTAATTGGCTGCTCCTGCTGGAATGTACAATTGTATTTGTTGGCTCAGTCATTGAAATACCAGGTACATTTGTGGTGGGATGACTCCTAACAGCAGGCACTTCACCAAGGTGAGAGTGCGTTGTAATCAATGGCTGACCCCTGGTAGTAGGCACTATTTCATTGGTTGCTTGACCTAGTGGCTGGGCCCTAGTGGTGGGTACAATTTCATTCGTTGGGCGAGTCACTGTTTGAAATTACTGAATTGGCTACAATTGCTCCCATGGCTGTATAGGTTGAATTGGCTGAATGGGCTGCAGTTGCTACATTTGCTGGCCCCTTATAGTTGTAAAGAAGCACATTTTCACTAGCCATTGAGGGACGAGGCTGAGGTCTTTGAACAAGAAAGTTATAGGAGAAAAATGGCTTAGCTTGGTTGTTTTGGTTTCTCCAAGGGGCATTTTATAGGTTGGTATCATGGAATAAAGGTGGTTGCTTACAATGTGGTTTTAACCAATGAAGTTTATGAGAGGTTAGGAATTCACATTACTGAAAAAAGTCATATACTTACGATTCGCCTTCGTAATCTTCTCATCAGGAGTATGCATACACCTATACTGTATATACTGTTAAATTTGCAAACTGAATTATGTAAAATGTTTTAAAACTTTTTAAGTGATCCATAAGTGAGCTAGTTAGGCTTGCAAATCTAGCTGAATTTGGGCTCTGGGGGGGTTGCGAAGCTCATTTAATACATGCATAAGATCTGAATCTGGTTGAATTATGTATGTGGCCTGAATATGTTAGGAGACTTAGACATCAATTCCTACTTGATTAATGGCAAATAAGCACAACAATTTGTTCAGTCACTTCTTTTATTTTCTCTTGTTCTATTACCAATCATGGTGGTACTATCATCATGCTATTTTTGGTTTGAGCAGAGGTGAATGTGGGGCATTAGGAATCCAAGTTGCCAACATGAAAAATGACATTGCATCTTTTACTTTGTTTGATGCTGGGGACTATTATAATACAAGAAACCAAAAAGGACGTCCAAGAATAGCAGGAAAGCATATCTGCATCTATTATACTATTACTATAGATGGTTTGGCTCAAGTTTCTGACGACTGTAAAGCCTACTCATTTTATACTGCTGACTAATTTGTACAATATTTTGCATTATACAAAATTAAGTACTAAAACAACATTGGAAAATTAAGTCACCACAGCATTATCCACAAAAAGTGTTAAGTTATGCGGTTAAGCACAAAAAGTGTTAAGACAATTTAAACAGTTATCAATAAGGAAATTTATCAAAACTAATCAGTTGCAAAATGTAGATTCTGTCATGTTATAGCAAAGCAGGTAAGATATCAACCTATCACCTAAAAGCAAAGTTGTCAAAGGGAGCCATTCTCTCTTTGATAATCTCTGAAATATGATTTTGTGGACCCAACAAATGAGGCTTTAGCCTTGAAAAGTACCAAATAGTTGATCACAAGCATACGTTAATTACTAAAACAAAGTGTGAACAAAAAAAAAAAAAAAAAGCTAAAAATTCCATGTCTAAAGAGATGCTAGAATGATCTTGACTGAGGTTTCTACTTAGTACTAGTATAAGTCTGTCATATTTCAATCAGCCTTGCTGATTGAAATAGGATAGTTAATGCATGAAATATTAAACTCAAGTTACTCAGCCAAAAGAATGCTAAAGGATTCTCGTTTTCATATTCAAATTGTTGAGCTTTCCTCTTTGTATTAGGTTACTGCCTAGTTATTAAATTTCATTGGCATAACATAGTATGACTAATAAGATGGAAAAAAAAAGGTTTGTTGAGAGAAAGATGAAAGTGAAAGTAAACAATTGTATTTTAATTTGGAAGAACTTGTCCAAAAAAATAAAATCGGCTAAGTTTTCTCGAGTGATAGGCCCAAACAAATATCAAATAATGCCACACTAAATATATCACCACAAATAATTCAACTATTGTACCAAACATTACAAACATAGGACGCAAGAACTACAAACAAGAAGACACCAATTTATAATTTAGACTATCAAACTCTAACATAAGACTTGAAGGTAGAAGTCTTACCTTTCTCTTCTTTACAATCCCCTAAGCCTATTTTTAGGATGACTTAGTAACTTGTAGTAGTATCTAGAAATTTTCTAAACTAGTTAGCTAAATTATAGAAAAGTCTAACAGGAATGAAAGGACTTTTGGTCCATGGAACTATCTAGAGAAATATAGTAGTTATTGAATTCAATTCTCCCCCTCAACAACTACTTTAATTGGAATGCTAGATCTTTTTCTTCCTTGATTTATTCCCATTCTTTCTCCTTGATGTTTTCTTCATTTGCTTTATTTCCTTCAAATTCTCAATAATAAGGTCTACATACCTTGGATTAATCCCCTCTCAAATTGTTTCATGAAGTTGTGGCTTTGTATCTTTGTTCGACATGCAAAACGACTTATCCACACATCTTTAGTAGTTTTACCACATATGCCTATTTTCCACAAACTCTTAGACTTTTTTGATACATCCATACGCAGGTGTTCAATTGCATCAACGAGAACACTAGGTTTCTCTTCCGACTTTTCTTTTACCTTCATTTCATCTCCTTTAGAATTTGGAAGTAGCTCAACTTGTGAAGACAACTCTAGTGTTGTGTTGTCGAAAATCACATCCTTCATTGTCTCCACATAAGATACTTGGACAGATACATACATTGCCTCTTGTCGTCACCTTTCCATGATTGGATCGCCTATGACTTCTAAGTTGCAATATACTCTCATGTCATTTGGCTCGAACAACATGTCATTCTTTGAGCTTGTCATCACCATCAACGACAACTCCTTTTCAGGTGCCATGACAACACATAGAACTCTTTATCTACTTCCTTAGTCATACATAATGCTTTATAATCCCACTTTCTTCACTTTGGTCGTCCACCAAGTACAATGTTGCTTATTCTTCGTCTATAATTGTGCACTAATCTTCCTCTGTTTCTTCGATTATCGTAAATGCTTCAGTGTTCCATTCTTCCTCGAATACAGGAGAAATGTGGAAGTCTTGCTTTTCCTCAGCTGCAATTAAAGCTTGGAAGTCCTACTCCTCATCACTTTCTTACTCGTACATCTTAGACAATACCACATTGCCTTCTTCACACTCATACTGGCAATCACGTGCATAGTGTCCTTTCTTTCCACAATTGAAGCATTGATCACTTCATCTTCGATCCCTTGTACTGTAGTCTTCTTCATCGTCATCGTTACTTGTATATCGATTTTTGTTTGCTCCCCCTTGCTGGGAACTCTTTCACTGTCTCCTTCTCCATCTTGGTTGCTCACTTCTTTTCTCACCTTTGTCTTTAAATCTCTCATAACCTCTTTAATTATGTACTCTACTTTTAGTAAAAAGAGCTTGGTCTTCCTCTTTAATTATGACTTTGGACATTTTATCATCCAAAGTTTCTTGGTTCACCAATAAATTTTCCAACTCCTCTGGAGTTGGTTATATAGCCCATCCGCAGGTTGCAGTAACGAGACCCTTGAACTCCGGCTTAAGCCATGAATAAGGATTCTTCTCATTCGTGCCTCACTAACCTCATTATCCGAATCTAACTTTGAAATTTCCTCATATAAGGATTTTACTTTGGAAAAGTATTGACTTACAGTGAGATTCCGTTGTGTGATGGAGAAAATTCATTCTCGAGCTGCTAGAGTTTTGCTTCGTTTCTTTTAGCAAATGTCGATGCCAAGGTGTCCCACGCTTCTTTTGGTGTATTTACCGACTTGATCCGTTGTACTTGCTCATCTTCCACAGCAACTATCAATACATATATTGCCTTTCCACACTTTCGTGTCCACTTCTCGAGTGCTTTAGGATTGTCACTTGGTGGCGTAGTTTTATTACCACAAACAAGATCCCACAAACCTTGTCCAATTAAAAAATACCTCATACAGGTACTCCAATTCATAGTTATGTTGTTGAGCTTCTCAACTATACTCACTTATGTGGCAAAATCTGTCATCTCCTCCCCCGCACTAACCAAGCAACTATGGTACCAAACCAATAAATTTCACAGTCCTAAACTGTGACACAACGAGATTTTTCACGTATCTCGTTCAACGGTCATAACCGTTCCCTCCGGCAGAGTAACAATGTATTCGGTCCCTAACTGAACCACCTGCAAAAAGATCACCTCAAATGAAAAATGACAATCCCGGATCGTCCTACTCTAGTACCAGTTGTTGAGTTTTCTCAAGCGGTAGATCCAAACAAATATCAAATAATGCCACACTAAATATATTACCACAAATAACTCAACTATTGTACCAAACATTACAAACATGGAACACAAGAATTACAAACAAGAAGACATCAATTTACAAGTTTCTTAGACTATCAAACTCTAACACAAGACTTGAAAGTAGATGTCTTACCTTGCTCTTCTTTATAATCCCCTAAGCCTATTTATAGGATGAATTAGTAACTTGTAGTAGCATTTAGAATTTTCCTAAACTAGTTAGCTAAGTTACAGAAAAGTCTAGAAGGAATGCAAGGACTTTTGGTCCGTGGAATTATCTAGAGAAATCTAGTAGTTGTTGAATTCAACAAGATCCATTGTGATCTAAATGTTATAGCATGCCTGAGGTCCCCATGAAGAAGAACATTTCTCTCATGCAAACTGGGGCCAAGTGCAATAAAATTTAGTGCAAAACTACCAAAATTCTGTTTCTCATAAAAAAAATGCATTATGTCTATCAATAGCCTAAAAAATTTCAATACAGCCTTGAAAGGATAGGAAGAGAGATGTATATGTTTTATTTGAAGGAGCATTCTTGCCCTAGATTTGCATATAATTTATCAGAAGATCAAAGATATTGACCACTATGTGGCAAGAAACTATAAGTGATATTATAGTTGCTACATGCCATTATCATGCTATAATGCATTATGAGATAATTGAAAATTTCACAACTTTCTACTTAGTTGCTTCACATTTGTAGAGTACAAACTTCTCCATGGGGAGTTAGCACATTGAACAAAAATACAAGTCCTTTCAGCAATTCGTCATCAAATGCAAGAATTCCATTGTCATTGTAAGGTCCAATGGAGAGAGGAGGTTCAAGGCCACTTTTAATTCCATATACTAATCCCTGAGTTCCCATATTTTTAGCCCAATAGGAAAAAGCTCAATGCATTCTGTAACTTTCTGTCCTTGAAGCTTTACTAGGCTTGGCAAAGACCGTGTCCCACTGAGCACCCAACCGTTCTCATTGTTGTCAACCTCCAGTATTCCTATTATCTCTTTCAAAATAGCATTAGAGATGGAGGCATTTTCTTGGCGAGTAATCAAATATTTCATACTTTCCAACCATAGCCAAAAGAAATGAATTTACTCCATTTGTGAATGCGAGAGAGGCACTTAAGTTTTCTTGTTCAATGATATGTAAAATGCTTTGTAATTTTTCACTTGGACTCCTCTAGCCTACATAAATCACCTCCAGCTGAAGTTTTGTGTTTTTAATTTCCTTGATTTTGGCACGGAAACTTTTAATCCAATCTATGTAGTCACTTCCAAAAATGCACAGGTTTTTTGCTTCCTCAATCTGTTATGAGAAAGTAATGTGAGCTGAAGCAAAAAAAGTACCTCCTCCGTCCCATTTTATTTGGTATGGTCAAACTGGCACATAGTTTAAGAACATTTGGTGTTCGACCACTAATAAGATATTTTTTCCAAAATTGTCCTTCAATTAAGATACAAATTTTGTTAGTTGATTTTGGTTTTTTAAATTTTGAAATGGATTATGAGAACAATTAATGTTGAGACATGAATTTAATACTATATTTTTGGGACTTGCATGAAGGGTAAAATAGATAAAATGAGCTTTAAAAATTTGCCAATTTAAGAAGTATTGATAAATAATTTGGGACAAACTAAAATAGAAAGGGTGACATATAAAATGGGACGGAGGGAGTATGTTTTTTTCATGGAACATAAAAAGTCTTAAAAAATGAAATGTTGTCTATGAGTAAGAATTCTCACACCCATTTGGTTAGTAAAATATCAACACCATTGATAATAAGTTATAGATTCCATGCCTCTTTTTCCCGGTGCTCTTTTTTCTCAAAGTTGAAAATAGAAATGCTTTGGTTCCCAAATCTGTATCATGTCCATTGCATTTGAATTTATGATCATGCTATTAGTATCCAATACAACCATCACAGGCTTCTCCTTGAAGTTCCATTCTCGTTTGATGAAGTTGACAACTGCTGAATTGAGTAACCATGGCAGCATTAATGACCAAAAGGGCAAAGAATTTAATAGAAAATGGAAACTAATGTTATCTGCATCAGTCCCAGCATGTGAAGAAGATTGGAATCCATAAAGTTACATAGCCCCGTCCAATTTTCTCCTGCTGCGGGGATGATCTTATGGCTGTTGCACCTGCAAGATGATTTTCTCCATAGGAAAGAGTTCTAGCTTTGAAACTATGAGTACAGCCACCTTGTTTCTCAGTTCAGAGATGCTATGCTGTTGAATATGAGATCAATAGTTGTTAGATAAGGCTCTTGTCAGTCTACACTTCAATATGCCCCACTAGAAAAGGAAATCTACTAAGTACCATTTCTTGATCAACAACATTTGTTCCCATCTGTATTCCCAGACATAGAATTAGTAGCAGAAAGTACCTTTCCATTTGATGAACAATCTTTGCAGTGGGAAGTTATCTGCAAAAGGAATTAGCATATGGTGCTTTTCTTGGTTGTCAACATGAGTCTGCTTGAGAAGATTCGGTGACTTCTCATACAATGTTTTACCTACAAATTGTACAGAAGGATTTGTTAACTGAAATGAGATTTCACAGTGAAGGCTTCATATTAAAGCTTTGTAAAAAGAATAACCTATCAGTTGATGATCTCCCACATTTTGACCTATTCTCTCATGTTGCAGCATAAGGAACTTAACTTTTAAACTAAACTGAACACAGTCCATCCTACAATTGTTGTAGAATTTGAATTCCTGAAGAAAGAGTTCACATCTTACTTGTATATAAAGACTTGTAGATGGTGCTAACGGTCCAAAATGGTGCAAGTATCAACGCTATAAATTTTTCTAATATGTTATGATTCTTTAAACTTTTTCTGTATATTTATGGGGAAATAATAATAAGAAACAGGAAAATGAAGGGAAAGAACATGCACTTGTTCAAGTTTTCTAGTTCTTAAGCTTGTGATCAGAGAAAAGCATGCTTATAAACTTCTAAAAATCCAGTAGTTGGCCAAGTAGATCTTAGACTTCACAGCAGATACGGCCTTAGGCTCCAAAGGGTCAAGTTGCAAAGTCAGGTTTTCAAATTCAATTATAACTTTTGTCAATTCCATGATGGTCTTCATTAACAAGGTAAAAGCCTCACATTTTGCCTTCAATCCACTTAAGTTGTATGGCACTTGTCTAAGTAATGCAACTAGTGCTGCCAAGGCATTATGAGATTAAAGCTACACTATGAGATGAAATACACCATAGTGTGTGAAGAATGCTGCAATAACTATAATCGACTTTCCATGCCATTTAAATTTCCCTAACATGTCAAACAAGAAAATTGTCTTTGTGTGTAAATCCCCTTCCCTAAGGAACTTGCTCAGTATCTGTAAGCAGAGCTATTCAAAGTTAGATAGACTCTTATAAACAGATACCAATATTGGAAGCTAAAGAGAGAAAGAAACAGTAATGACCTTGTTGGCAGAGTTGCCTGTAGGGGTGGTTTTGATTACTGACACACACCACCAACAACTACTCCTACTTGCCAAAGCAAATGCAAATGGATTGTCCCAAGTCCTATGGCAAAATGATTATGTTTCTTTTTGGGATTTTACAGCAAACTTTGCCTATAAATTGAAGTAGAAATCCATTTCCTTAGTCATGTCCAATTGAAATTAAAACACAGAGAATTTAATAAGTCTTTAGGACTTATTCAGCCTTATTCTCAGGTTTTCTTTTAAGATATCTCTTTTTGGTCTTTCGGGATTTTTTTTCAAAACTTTGTATCTTTTTCACATAGTGAAATATTCTTCCTCTCCGCTCGAGGACATAGGTCTAATTGACCGAATCACATAAATTTTTATGTCTCTTTCCATTTATATTTTCTCTATATATTTTGTTATTAATTTTGTTATCGTTGTTAAAGGGTTCACTAAAATTAATTTAACCAAATTCTCAAGATTTGGATTCTAACAAACTAGTAACAGAGTCTTGATAGCCTGGGATAATTTCTAACGGTCAATATGATTGTAATCATATGTTGAGAAATTTGACTGGAGTGCCAACTTCGATATGTCGCAATTCAAAATGAAGGATATCTTAATTCAAGATGGTGTTGATATTGCTCTACAAGAAAAAGAGAATAGGCTAGAGAAAATGTCAGACAAGGAACTTTACCAATTTAGATAAAAAGGCTAAGTCGGCTATCGTTTTAAATCTCTCCGATGAGGTTTTACAGAAGGTGGCCTCCAAAACCACAGCCACAGGCATGTGGGACAAGTTGAAGGCTTTGTATATGAAAAAGACAGTGGTGAAAAGACTTTACCTCAAACAAAATCTGTACATGTTTCGTATAACTGAAGATACGTCTATACTTTCACATCTTGATACATTTGATTTCATTCTTATGGATTTGAGTAATGTAGAAGTTAAAATTAAAGATGAGAATCAGACCCTATTAATGTTGTGTTGCCTACCCCAATCTTTTAAGTATTTTAGAGATACAATGTTTTATGGAAAAGAAACTATCTCTTATAAAGAAATAAAATCTATTTTGAAATCAAAAGATCAGATAGATAAAAATATTATTGGGGAAACTAGTAAAAATCAGGAAAAATATTTGTTTATTAGGTATAGATCTAAAAAGAGAGATACAAAAGTAAAAAGTCTAAATCAATATCCAAATCCAGACATAAAACTTTGTGTGTGCGCTGAAACTAATGTTGCAACTAATGAAAATGATGGAACTATATTTTTAGTCATTCAAAATAATTCCAAATCTAACAATAAGTGAATTTTAGATTCGAGTTGTTCTTATTATATGTGTCCCAATTGGGAATGATTTTCAACATATGATTTAGTTGAAGGTGGAGTTATTCTAATGAGTAAAAACATTGTTTGTAAAGTTATTGGTAAAAGTACTGTTCGAATTAAAATGCCCGATGGTGTGGTGAGGACGCTTATCGATGTTAGATATGTTCTAGATTTGAATAAAAATCTCATCTCTTTGGGCATTGTAGAACCTTTTGGGTACAAATACACATGTGAAAGTGGAGTTTTAAAAGTCACTCACAGTGCTTTTGTAGTCATGAAGGCACACAGGTCTGGTACGTTGTATATTTTGTAGGAATCTACTATTATAGGTGCTACTGCAATTTCTAATGTAGATCAATCTCTATGACAACCATTGCTGACACTATCAAATTATGGCATATGTGTTTGGGGCATATAGGTGAGAAAAGCATATCCATGCTCAGCAAAAGATGTCTACTTTGCGGAAAAAATACCGGAAAGATGGATTTCTATGAACATTGTATCTTTGGGAAGAAGAACAAAGTCAACTTCAAATCTTCAATAATCCATAGAACAAAAGGTACTTTGGATTATATTCATTCAGACCTTTGAAGACCTTTTCATAGCCCATCTAAAGATGGTACCAGGTACATGTTGACTTTTATTGATAATTATTTAAGAAAAGTTTATGTGTATTTCCTGAAACACAAAAATAATATTTTCTTAACTTTTAACTAATGAAAAGTTTTGATTGAGAAACAGACAAGGAAAAAATCAAGTAGCTTAGAACAGATTAATGACTTGGAATTTTGTGAAGGAGAATTCAGTGAATTCTAAAAGAATGAAGGAATTCTTCAACATCATACTATGAGAATGATACCTCAGCAAAATGGTGTGGCAGCAGCTCAGATAAACAGGACTCTTTTAGAAAGAACTCGTTACATGATCTCAAATGCTAGATTGACGAATAACTTCTAGGTAGAGACAATCTCTACTGCTTGCTACATTGTCAACAGTGCTCCTTCTATACCTCTGAACTTTAAGATTCCAGAGGAAGTTTGGTCAAGTACTTTTGCTGATTATTCTGAAAATTTAAGTGTCCTACATACATACATGTAAATGATGGAAAATTGAAACCAAGAGCTAAAATATATATATTTCTTGGGTATCCATATGGGGTAAAAGGATATCATCTATGGTATCTTGATCCCAAATTACCTAAATTCATAATTAGCAGAGATATAACTTTTGATGAATCCTCCATGTTACATCCAAAAAATGAGTCTTCTAGTTCTTTTAACACAGATGAAAAGGAAAGTATGCAAAAACAGGTGGAGGTCGAAATTGGCAACACTAGTCCTTCTCAATCAAGTTCTTCTACAGTTCAACCAGATGCAAATAAGGCACTTGACAAGCTAAACCAGAAAAAAAAAATATTTCATAGCCAGAGATAGACCAGGGAGAGAATTCAACTACCCTAGAGGTATGCGAATTTAGTTGCATATGCTTTGTCAGTTGCACAAGAAATTAAAGAAATTGGTGAACCATCTACATATTTGAAGGTAGTTTCATGTGCTGATTCATCCAAGTAGTTGATTGCGATGAATGAAAAAATTGAATCTCTCCACAGAAATGGTACTTGTGTTTTGTGAAGTCGCCGTTACGAAAGAAAATTGCTGGTTACAAGTGGGTTTTCAAGAAAAAGGAAGGAATTCCAGGGATTGAAGATGCAAGATACAAGACATGTTTAGTTGCAAAAGGCTATAGTCAGGTACAAGTTGTTGATTTTAATGATATTTTCTTATTTGTTGTTAAACATAGCTCTATACGTATTCTACTTACTTTAGTTGCCATGTATGATTTGGAATTGGAGCAGTTGACATTAAGACAACTTTCTTACATGGCAAACTTGTAGATTTCAAATATACATGAATCAATCCGAAAGATTTAAAATTGAAAGAAAAAAAGACCGTTGTTGAAAAAATCCTTATATAGATTGAAGCAATCTCCGAGACAATAGTATAAGAGATTTTATTCCTTTATTTTGGGTCATGGTTATTTGCGAAACATGTATGATAGTTGTATTTACTTTCAAAATTTGAATGATGGTTCTTTCATTTACTTGTTATCATCTGTTGATGACATACTTATTGCTACCAAGGATTTGACAAAAATTCACACTTTAAAATCTCAGTTGAATAATAAATTTGAGATAAAAAGTTTAGGAGCAACTAAGAATATTCTTGGCATAGAGATCGAAAGAAATCGAGGAGTTGAAAAGTTATTTTTGACCCAAAAAAAACTACCTAGAGAATGTCTTGGAGAGGTTTGGCATGAAAGATGCTAAACCTGTAAGCACTCCTATTGCTACTCATTCAGATTGTCAGTTGTTCAATCACCAGAGTCAGTTGAAAAAAAGAGGTATATCCTGGCACATATTCCTTATTCTAGTGCAATTGGTAGTATTTTGTATGCAATGGTCTGCACACGTCTAGACATTTCACAAACAGTTAGTGTGGTAAGCATATACATGTCTTGCTCAGGTAAAATACATTTGCAGGCTCTGAAGTGGATTCTCAAATACTTGCGTGGGACTTCAGACGCATATTTGGAGTTCGGAAGGAACAATGACACTTTGATTGGTTTTGTGGATTCAGACTATGCCAGAGATCTTGACAAAAAAAATATCACTCATAGGTTATGTACTTTGCATTGGAGGTTGTGCTGTTAGCTGGAAATCTACCCATAACATGTTGTAGCTTTGTCTATTATTGAGGTAGAGTACATGGCTATCACCGAAGCAATCAAAGAAGCCTTGCGGTTGAATAGTTTATTTGGTGAACTTAGTATACATTAAGGTATAACTACTATTCATTCTGATAGTCAAAGTGCCATTCACTTAACTAAAGACCAGATGTATCATGAGTAACACGAAGCATATTGATGTAAAGTATCACTTCATTCAAGATACCATTGCTGAGAAGAAGATCTCTGTCCAGAAGATTAATACCAGAGACAATCTTGTTGACATGTTTACAAAAACTCTTTCGGTTGCTAAGTTCAAGCACTGCTTGGACTTCATTAGTGTTCATGGTGATTATTAGACCCATTAGGGCTTATATGGAGAAGGTGGTGTAAATTTACTATTTTTGTGTCAAATGCGAAACCAAGATAGAGATTTGTTGGCAAACTTGCTTGTAGGGATGGTTTTGATTACTGGCACACGCCACCAACAAATACTCCTACTTGCTCAAGCAAATGCAATTGGATTGTCCCGAGTCTTTTGGCAAAATGATTATGTTTCCTTTTTGGATTTTACAACGAACTTTGCCTATAAATTGAAGCAGAAATCCGTTTTCTCAGTGCTCCAATTGAAATAAAAACACAAAAAATTTAACGAGTCTTTAGGACTTGTGTTTAGTCCAATTCTCAGGATCTATTCTTTTAGGATATCTCTCTTTAGTCTTTTAGAATTTTTTCCAAAACTTTGTATCTTTTTCATATAGTGAAATATTGTTCCTCTCTACCCGTAGACGTAGGTCTAATTGTTCGAACCACATAAATTTTTGTGTCTCTTTCTATTCATGTTTTCTCTGCATATTTCGTTATCATTGTTAAAGGATTCACTAAAATTAATTGAACCAAATTCCCGAAAATCGGATCCTTACAGACCCCATGTGAGATCTTAAAGATGATGTATCCTAGTGAATCCTGTAATCCAATTGCCTCAGCATCACATATGCCGGTAGCCTCATTTTCTGGATCAGAACAGAACCCTGAATCAAGGTCTTGTAAATTCTTGAAATGCAATGATTTTATATGATTCAAGATAGCAATGGTTATTGACACTATTTGTCTGTAGTATGTGAAAATCACAAATCTAGAACATTGTTCTGTGCATTCTGATCTTTTGGCAAATGATCTTCTAGAGCATCATTCAACGATATATATATCAAGACCAAATGATGCCCACTAATTAAGCATGAAAATTTCCTGGAAATTGCCTAATTTTGGTTAGTATCGAGATTCACCAAAAAAGACAAACCCATGTGCCTCAAAAATCTTTTGTACTTCATAACATGTATATTATGCCAAACTTCAAGAAAAGGCCATGACTAGAAAATCCCTTCTCATGGGGCATGGATTAGCTTGAATTTTCTTTCAAGAGTGAAGTTTTTGAATGGCAGTCCATGACAAAGAAATTCTGACATATGACACAGAACTATTCTAGATATAAAATTGACAGAACTTACGAAGAAAGTAGACATACTGCTCCTGATATAGGACTAGCGAAATGGATGATATTCTTCACAGCACGAAGCAATAGCTCAGTATCTAGCTGACAACCATCGGGGTCATGGGTCATAAGGATCTTCCTTACAGAAAATCTTCTTCATTTGATGACACTGAGGAATGCGAATCGCCATTTTCAAGCCCAAATATGCTCACTACCTGGCAAAAATGATAGAAGGGGGGGGAGGGGTGTGCCTGATCAGTGCCGTAATAGAGAAATTAAAGATTAATGGCATCTCCAAACCTACATGATCCCT
Source organism: Cinchona pubescens (assembly GCA_025175665.1). Classification (NCBI taxonomy): domain Eukaryota; kingdom Viridiplantae; phylum Streptophyta; class Magnoliopsida; order Gentianales; family Rubiaceae; genus Cinchona; species Cinchona pubescens. Next base: position 2,646,811 of record JANKKI010000141.1, read on the forward strand.
CAAATGACTCTTTTTTATATCTATGATACAGACAAGAAAAGTAAGGCATAATGCATCACTTGCTCCCTCTGTATGTGTTAACTCGGTGCATGCACTCATGTGCTCTTGTGTGTGTGAACAAAGTTATTTAGAGAGTTGTGAATTGAAATTGAGAAGCTTTTCAAAAAGAAGGGATACTTAAAGAGTCTAAAGAGAAGTACATCTGAAGAATCAGTGCTGAGAATTCTCTTCTTTCACTTTTCATCTTAGCAATGAAACATTATCAAATATTATGTTTCTCAAAGAATCTACTAAAACATGGAAATCATAACACTAAAGCCGAGAGAATATTTGCAAAAACATTTTATATAAAACTAAAAGCGAGGAGACAGGTTAGTAAAGCTAAACTCAGTTGACAAGAAATTCAAGAGATTCACATACCATATTAAAAACATGGGACTAATTGTCTGTTGAAATGAACCGTGCTTAAATTTGTCCAAGTTCCATAAAAGGTACACCTCTACACTGAAGCTTATGAGGGAGAAAAAGAATCAAAGAACTGAACTTTTCAGCATGGTAAACAAACACTTTCCTAATGTCCCTTCTTCTAAGTTCTACTGAGGTTTTGATTTTCACCAGCACAGAAATAAAGATATTTTTTTTTTATTGGTTCCTAGTACTTCTTTCACTAATGAGCTAAAAATGACTGAATTAAATGAAATTATTAAATAGACAGACAATTAGATACTAATTCAACAAAGAATTAGGTAATTTTATAAAGAAACTAGTTACAAAAGAAAAATAAAGTACAATTTTATATATTTATACTAGACTATCAAAATACGTAGACGTATAGAATTTTTTATAAGATATAACTAAATTCGTAGGCGCACTAACACTGCTCATGGAAAACTGGTTTGGACTCTTCGATCTTAGATGTGTATAAGAGACAGGTTATGGTACTTGTGTAGACATTCTGGGGGAATTTTTGTCACCACCCCTCTCTTATACACATCTAGATGTGTATAAGAGACAGTCCATCCCCCTCACAGTTGTCCATCGCCGGAATCTTACACTTATAGTAAGTATCGAATTCAACTACATTCCCATATATCTATTGGATCGTACCCAGAATTTATAATATTACCTTAATTCAAAACCCTAAAATGAGGTTTTGCGATCAAAACTCAGCTCAATTTATCAAATAAATATATGGGTTCTAACTAAATTTTGTAAATTTTGAATCTCTATATTAGGTTAATTCGAAATTTGGCTGTCAAAGATGTCGAAGTCAGCAATTGAGGGTCCCACAAAAGGAGGGTTCAGCTTCGATTTGTGCAGAAGGAATGAAATGCTTGTGAAAAAGGGTCTTAAAGGCCCTTCTTTTCTCAAGAATCACAACTGGAACTACCATTGTGGGGTTGGTTTTTCAGGTATTTTTTGTTTTCTTTCTAATGTTTTCATATTTTTTTGTGGATTAATTTGATGTGAATATCTGCCACAGAAATGTTATGATTAATTAGTTTTGGGCTAAAATGGTCAGTTTTGCAAATGGGTTCGATGAATTTGTTGCTTATTTGTGGATGATTGAGGAAAGTTGTGATTTTTATGTATTTGTGTGGGTAGTTAAACATGACTGCCTGGTTGGGATTCGCTGTTTTAGTTGCTCAACCAAAATATGAGAATCGTGAATAGTTTTCTTGTTTAAACAAAATTATGACTGTTGAAGCACCTGTTAGCGGTTGATAGGAAGGTGAATTCATAGTTGTCTAAGAAAACTGCTTGCGTTATTCGTAGTAACTTGACATTATTCTAGGTCTTGAGACTGACTTCGACTTTGTGGAAACACCTAGTTTAATATTTCATGGAAGGCCTACTTGATATTGCTGGTTTAGATGCTGGCCTTCAATTTTCGTGAAAAAGCCTACTTGATATTTCAAAGCAACATTGAAGTGGGTTCTATCTGAGAACAAAGTGTTGAGGATTTATTTATGGATGTTTTATGCATATAGTGTCGTAATAGTTTCTAAATTCTTTTCAGTATGATGCGTGGTGAAGTAGGGCTCTTATATTGCTGTATTTTATTTTTGTGTGGATTTATTATAGATATTTGCCTTCTTGTTCTGCTGAATCTTCATTTGGCACAATACTAAAGCTAACTGAGCAAATAGTTACAATGTGCATGATATGCTTAAGGAGCTGTTAGTAAAGCTCATGTCATATGCAACAAAAATAAAAATAAATAAAAATTACAATCATTAAGGGGAAATATATATGCGCAACACTGGAAGACTAGTCATACATTTATCAAATTAGATATGCATAAGAGTAATGGGAATTGAAATATTGAATGCAGCAAATGCAAATCATTTACTGATGACATATTGTCTCGTCTTGTAATGACCAGAGATATGAACCTTTATGTTCATAATTTGATTGGTAAATGCACCTGAAAAGAGGCTTCCAAGGATGGTTTATCCAAGTTATGTAGACAAATTGTCCTTGATTGGTATCCATTGTATGAGAAATTGAGAACCTATAGGAGAAAAATCCTGTGAAAATGAGATGTAAATACAATTGCAGTAGGAGCTTCATTAATGTCGACAGTGTAGGGCTTCCAAGTCTTCAGTGACTACACTATAGATGATTCATTCCTGTTCTACTTTTGTAAAATTGCTGGTTTAAGTCAAAAAGTCTCTAAACTGTTATTCTCTTCTTCAGGATGGTGTCATTCTTGGGGCAGACACAAGAGCAACTGAAGGACCCATTGTTGCTGATAAGAACTGTGAGAAAATCCATTATATAGCTCCTAATATTTATTGTTGTGGAGCTGGTACTGCTGCTGATACTGAGGCAGTAACAGGTATTTTAACATCAATCCTCTGCAAAATATTGATAAAACTTTCTGGTTTACAATTCTGATGGGCAGAAATAGGTTAGTTTTCAATTTTTTGGCCACCAACTTTTGTATGCTAGGCAATCTGTGGCGGTCAAAGAAGTTTCTATTGGTCTTAAGTCAATTCTCTTTTATTTTGCCCCTTCTTTTGTTAGACCAGCGTTAACCTTACTTTCATTTTTAAGGAGTGTCCACTGCTATATTATTTGTTTCACTATAAGATTGTGGAAATGTCTGATTCTTGTTATTTTCTACATTCCTGCTTTTGTTGTCTAGACATGGTGAGTTCACAACTTACACTGCACCGCTATCATACTGGTCGTGAGTCCAGGGTGGTGACAGCTCTAACACTATTGAAGTCTCATCTTTTAGGTGAGTTTCATATTGAGGTAGTTGCCGTAAGCATGATTTGTAATTTCTCTATGTAAGCAGATTTTAACCTTTTTATTTCAATATAGCTACCAAGGTTATGTGTCTGCAGCATTAGTCCTAGGTGGGGTAGATGTGACGGGCCCACGAGTGAATAGGTCACCTCCATACGGTGAGTTTTTTGACTGGTGTATTGAACTGAAATCACATTTTTCCTTTTCAAAAAATAACAGTTATTAACCTATTGTTTGTGCCCCAGATTTACCCACATGGATCAACTGACACTCTGCCATTTGCAACTATGGGTTCTGGTTCCCTTGCTGCAATGGCTGTATTCGAGTCTAAATACTGTGAAGGTCTAACTGTAAGTTCGTATCTTTTTTTGGTTAAGCATTTAATTTTCCCGTTTCTTGGAGATTTAAAAATCCTTTATGGTTGGTGTATTATAGAGAGATGAAGGGGTTCAACTAGTTGCAGAAGCCATCAGCTCTGGCATTTTCAACGACTTGGGGAGTGGAAGCAACGTTGATATCTGTGTTCTAACAAAGGTGCATTTTTGTCCCTTTCTTTGCCTTTTTCTTTCTGTACAATGTCTCTTTTATATCTTGAGCAGTATCACCTAGTATGTGCAAAATGACTGTAAATTGTTGAGTGACTTGTAATCCTCTCGCGTCTGATGGATACTGCAGGGCCATAAGGAGTACCTTAGAAACCATCTGCAGCCAAATCCTCGAACTTACATCAGTCAGAAGGGTTACTCCTTCTCCAAAAAGACAGGTCAGTAGTTGCTTTTTCTTTGTTTCCTAAAATGAGAAGACTAAAATTATAAAACTGTTATCTTCTGAGTGCTGTAGCTTGGTTTTGGAGGGTTCATTTTCTCAGTTATTTATATTCATTATGCTTTCAGAGGTTCTATTGACATGTGATCAGAACACATTAAATTGATAGTTGAAGTCATTAAAGGAGGAGATGCACATTAAAAGCATAATGGTCTTTAAGCAACCCCACAATGCATTCCTCTAATAGCTGCATCTAAAGCATGTCCTATCATGTTCCTTGATTTTGAATTACTAGCAAATTAGACGAGTTGTTAAGGATTTGTCCCATTTTTATAATTATAAGTTGTTTGCTTTTCACATACATACTAAGATGAAATTTAATGCTAAATTACCCTGTCTAGTGATTTCTTTAATGCTAATTTCTTTCTCCCTCGAACCTCTTTAATTGTTGCGCACAGGCCACATCTCAGTTCCTTTATTGTGTATATGGTTACTCCTTTATTGTTCACGTGGTCAGTTGTTTCATTAGCTAAATCAGTTAAATTGTCCAAAAGTACATAATACCGTACGGGTGATGATACTTTATGAGAAGAGGTGGTTATGCGGATAGTGTTGAAAGCATATTCGAAAACTATACAACAAGAGTCGATGTCTAATAGCAGCATTTCCATGCTTTATACATTAAAAGTATTGCATCCTAGTATACAATGTTTTATGCCAAGTTTGCAAACAGTTTCCTGTTGAATTTGTAATTGTACATTTTTACATATAAGAGTCTCAAGAACAACTCCCATGTTGTCATGAATATTGCCAACTTCTCAAGCTTTCACATAGTTTCTTTGCAAGGGTGAAGAGGATTGAGTTTTCAATCTGGAAAAAGGGTTTTGAAGTAGTTTTGTATATCTGCTACTGTCAATGATTTTGAACCACTGACTTCCAGGGTCACATGAGTTGTCTATGCTCAAACATTTGCAGTTGTTTGTGACAATAATATTGTTGGAGTCTACATCCAAACAAACATCGCTTTTAGAATGAAGCTTTGAAGATAAGTGCATCTTAGAATCTGAAATGGTTTCCCATTTAGAATTTGCATCAGTGCAAATTATACCAAGTTTTGCTGGCTGCCCAAGTTCATCTGCTTGTAAGCAATAGTATGTTCCTTTTATTGTTAGTATTTTCTGACGGCTATAGCCCCATGCCTCGGCCTCAGAGCATGGTCCTAATTCCAATGGTTCTAGCAGTGATTTTCTTTGCACGCAAAGGCCGGTTGCTGGATGGTAGATCACTTTGTGTGGACGACTTTTCGAGACACCAGGTCCTGCACCCAGTCAAATTTTATGGCACAACTAATTTGCTTTTAGTTTTTCAGGAACAAAAAGGAAATAGCAAACAAACATGCTACTAAACTTCTCTCGAAGTACAAAATTGAATGCAAAAATGAGGGCTTATATATGATTGACTAGTTGTATTTAGCTAGTCATGTAGTAAATTTGGCGTTGTATTCAACTTTTTATTTCTTATGATCTTATATAATGACAAAGAGTCACAATCACCAAAACAAATTTTACTAAAGATTGTTTATCAACGGAGAACTAAGGATAATGAGAACGATCTTTTATTTGATTAGACAATCTTATTTACTGTCTAAACCAACCCTATAGGCTATAAGCAATGGCGAATGTTTCTTGAGTTGGGCTACTAAACTATTCTCAAAGTACAAAATTGAATGAAAAAATGAGTGCTTATATATGATTGACTAGTTGTATTTAGCTAGTCATGTAGTAAATTGGGTATTGTATTCAACTTTCTATTTCTTATGATCTTGTATAATCACCTAGAGTCACAATCACCAAAACAAATTTTACTATAGCTACTCACAAATTGTTTACTAACGGGAAATTAGTAGCTATACAATTAGAACAGTAAGAACGATCTTCTATTTGATTAGACAATTTTATTTACCGTTTAAACTAACCCTATAAGTTATAAGCAATGGCGGATGTAAGCGGTCAGGGCAGCGGACCAAGATTTTAAAATTTTCAATTTTTATCTATATAAATTTTAAAATTTTTATTTATACCTTAAAAATTTTACTTTTCACCCTCTAAAATTTTGAAAAAAAATAAATTAACTTCTATAAATAAAATAAATTAAATCTCGCCTCGTAAAGTAACAAGTCTTACGTTCGTCCCTCACAACCTATATATTAATTGAACATGAAAGGAGGGAAAAGTTTAAATCGGTAAGAAAAACAAGAAAACAGAGTAAACATTGATTCGAAGTACAAACCTTGGAAAGGGGACTGAAGGGCTGAGATTCTTTGTAGAAAGCTTGAATTTCTGATTTCAGACCAATTCCAATTGTAAATACCATAATACTCGTTATATCCAACCACCCCTTCTCTCAAATAATAACTCCCAAGTCCAGGCTCCAAAGAGCCCAATCCAAGTCCAATTCAGCAGCCCAACCCAAGAAACAATTCAAGAACCTGTTGTCATTTACATTAGTTCCTCTTAGATCCACCCCAAATTCACTCACAAATAATGGGTACCCTTGATCCAACAAAAAGCCCGTTTTCCTCATAGTGTTGTTCACCACTTGCCCGCAAACTTGGTTCGGGTTACCCGTTGCCCAAGCCTGCCCGTCTGAGAATCCATACCAATGTACCTCGTATACACAGCTTGCTTGAAAAGTTAAACTCACTGGCTTTTGGAGTAGAAAGGAAAAATCTTTATCATAATTTAACCCAGAAAGAATTATTAGAACATCTGGGTTTGCTGCATGCACTGCTTCTGCGCCCTTTTGCATATACCTAAGAGTTCATTTTATGAAAAATTTGAGCAACATGAGACCTTCATTACATTACCAACCTTAATTTTTTCATGATTAATAGATCAAAAATACTATAAATTAATCGTTCATACAAGTCACTTATCGATGTAAAAAAAATTTATACAGTGAGAATTAGATGCATGCCATGTAATTATATAGTAAGACGAGATTGTTTTGAGGGACAATCGTGATTTAACATTTCAATGTTTAATATTTACCTTCCTTTCACAACTTTCAAGAAATTTTGCATTGCTGTGTATAATTATGTTCCTATTAGCATTATCTCTTCAAAATAAAACTTTTGTGTCCATCTAAAACTACATGTTATGTCACCTCTCATCTACAATTAAGGGTTTTTTAGTATTTAATTTAACAATACATATATCTATATAAAGTGATAAAATGACAAAATTATTAATGTTTCGTTAGATTCAGAAAAGAATGAACGAAATCAGATCGAATATCTAAAGTCAAGGTTGGTGCTTCACTATGATTTTGTCACATAAAATAGTTTTGACAAGTAGTACTAAATTTGTGACATTATAAATTATTTTCTTTAATTTAATACCCAATTTTTAACTATGATTTGAATCCAATTTTTTTAACTATGATTTAAATCCATAATCAATAGGTCGTTGATAAGCGTTTTAGTTATTATGCTAGTATATTATATTTGTACACACCTGTACCAATCGTTTACATTTTGTTTCTGCCCTCGGAGTTCATTCCTTAAGCTCATGCCAACCACATTCTTGACGCCTTTAAACATGGTGGAAATCTTAGTTAGGCCTTTGATCCAAAGGTCAGGGTCGAAGTACTCATCACCAAAGAAGCCATTGCCATCAGAATTGCTACAACACCAGCCTGGCTTGCTTATATGATTATCAAGGATAATCATCACATTGTTGTTTGCAAGACTAGCCACCACTGCCTGGGATACATTATAATTTCCTCATTTCAATAACAACTTGTTTTTATTTTTCCCTTTAAAGTTAAAAGATGATAGCTTCGTTTAGACAGATATTATTCAAGATATTATTTAATATAAATATTATAATAATTTTTTAAATATGATATATGTGAGATAAAAAATAATTAAAAAAATATTTTAGTAAATAATTACAAAATATTATTCAAATAATAATAAAAAACTATTCTGTCCTGGCACATAAGTCGCATGTATATGGTAATTAATGATGCTAATGATTTGCCACCTTCTGACTTTTATGTGAAAGACTTTTTAGTAGTTGGCGTGATGGCTAGAGTGCTCTCATTAAAAATCATTATAATTAAGCCATTACTAATAAGATATATGTGGCCTCCAAGAAAATTGCTAGTAATAAATAATTCTTTTATCTCATTGTCATCCAAGTCATGTGTATAAGAGACAGTCTCATTTACATTCAAGTATTTATGCTTATCAGAAATGTAGAATCTTTGGATAAGGTTTGGGATGGTGCAGAGAAATTCTATTAGTTTGGTGTGAATGATTGTAATGACATACTAATTAATTACCTAAACTACAAATTGGAGCATCTTATTAATTTAGATACAAACTAGGAATATAAGCCAGCCAGCAATTTTGTTCATACCAATTTTCTAACTGAACAACAAGGATCATTAATTTATTATAAGCTGGAAATTTTTTTTATTATTAATTATGTAATGCGGAGTGGGTTTTTTTAAACTATTAAATGGTTATAGGGTAGTACAGACTTACTGTGTGAACCGAGTTGATGTCACTTCCCATTATATCTTGAGAAGGGAAAATATTTAAGTAGACTGGTTTACGATTTTACTTATAAATTTATGGTGTAGATTAAACTTTAAGAAATAAATGACATCATCAGCTGATACAAATAATATTCTATAACATTTAATCTAAATTATAAGATTTACACGTGGAATTCAAAACTAAATTTATCTAAATATTTCCCTTTGCAAAGTATTATCAAATATCACTTCTTAATTGTCAATGCTCATATTTACAAAATAAAACAACTAAAAACACTGCATTACCCTTTAACACACAAGTATACGGACGTCAAGATTAATAAACGAAGTGAAACACAAAGTGTTATAGAAGATCCGTGAATTTCAAGCCATTAGTCAAACTCAGCAGGAACATTTAATCACATAGGAGTAAGTTGGTTTTACCTGATAAGCATCAACGAGGCTAAGATCAATGATGGAGGGGTTATTGGTTTGAAATCCAGAAATGGAATCAGTCAATCCAACCATCCGAAAAGACTGCCTAACAGTAAGAGAAGCCAAAGTATCATTTGTGAACAAGAAAAGTGGCCAAGTTAGCCTAACACAATTGAATCCCAAATCCACAATATTCTTGGAGATAACATCCACAGGCTGCTTACTAAGGCCTTCGGCCACCACAACTTCAAGATGTGTTACCCAGTTTACACAGGCCAGCTTTACTCGTTGCCCTGATTCATTAACAATCCACCTTGAATTCGTGTAAAGAGGCTGTGCCACCACTGCTTTCGGCGAAAAGATCATCAGATGATGACTAGGGAAGACGAGCAAAACTAGGAGAATAAATGAGAGAAGAACATGTTGTGAGGAAGTGAAGCCCTTCATGGTTTTCTGCTCAAGACTTGAGGGAAGGCTAGGTATTTGTGGCATAACATACATGAAATGGAATAGAATGAAGTGTTATTTAGAATATGCTATAAATGCTAAAAAATGTCACAACTTTTTGTACTAATTTTCTGTCTCACATTTGTATGTTTGATATGCACGTTTAATTTGACTTATATGTATGTTTGATATGCACGTTTAGTTAGAAATAAGTCAGAATCTATGTATAAGTATTTGGAGAGCAAAACAAAAAATTGATACGCAAAATGAGAAAAGATTAATTTGTATGTAGCCCTCCAAAGCGATAAGGGACATGTTAAAAAGATGGCCTGTTTGAGAAGCAATGGAGATTAGTTTTGTTCCTACTATACATTAATTGAGCAGAGTGACACCGACACAAGTATTTATAATTTGTACGAGATAATTTTTATTTTAATAAATGAGTGTTTAAAAATTAATAGTGAGATTAATTTAAAAATTAAGAATGATAGATAAACATTAAAAAGGAATCAATAATTTGTTAAAAGATTAACCGCATATAATCTTTCTATTTTCCATATTAATTATAGTTGTGACTTATGTTCTTCTTTTCTTTGGGTTTCCTTGTGTATAAGTAAAATCTGTTATAACAAGAGTTTAACATGGAGTTTAGAATAACGCAAAATGTGGCATTGGCTCATCTAACTCTAAAGGTCAATGACTCGTGCTTTTAAGGCACAATTTATTTAAAAATAAATAAAAAAAAAAGACTATAGTTTTGCTTTTCTTTTCTTCTTCTGTTTTTTTACTATCTTAGATATGCATGAATTGGTACTTTTGGAATTGGTGCTCATTTAAAAGTGAAAACACTAGAGGCAAATTTTGGTCCAACAAGTACGAAACTACTATGTCATTAAAAAAAAAAAAAAAAAAACCATATTGTTATAGTTAAGAGGAGCCAAGGATCCAAAAAAAAAAAAAAAGAGCGAAGGCTTATTTATTATTGTTACGTAAAAGAAAGATTTCTTAATTATTTGAGACAATCATTTTGTACTTTGGATGAGTAAATATTTCAAAAATATATTAAAATTACAAAGATTTTCATTTTATTTCAATCTTCATATATAGAAAAAAGTTCACAAATTTTTTTTTTTTTGGATCAATCACAATTTATTCTCACGGAAATTAAAAAAAAAAAAAAAACTCAGAGTCCAAGGAATCACAGTTTTTTGTCTTTAGCCCAAGCCCAAGTTGAAGCCCAAGAAAATCCTAACAGTGTAAGTGGGCCATGAAGAAAACATCGCAACAGCTTCTGTTTGCGGAAGGTGGCAATTAGTTCTACTTTGCTGCTTCTCCAAGTCTAAGCCCGCCCTCTGAATCATCTTCTCCATCGACGTCGCCCTCGCCCTCGCCGTCGCCGGTCCCCGGCAATGCGGGCTAAGACTTTCCAATTATATACAGGTTACCTTATCTTGACTATTATTCCTCATTCTCTCAAATTCTCTTGTGTATAAAAATTAGGGCTAGGGTTTTACAGTTCCTATTTGCGAAGAACTAGACTAAAAAAAGACAAAAATTAAATCTTTGCATAGATAAGCAATTCGAGAATTGAGTAGAAGATCTCCATTACTGGACTTTGAAGACATCGGAGTATTTTTCTGTTCAAAATTTGGCTTCAACTGAGACAATGTAGGTGAATTTTTTTATTTTTTTTCCTTTTAATCGAATATTGCAATTTTTATATTTTTTATTTTTCCTAGATTTGGAAAGAAATTAGATTGCTCAATTTTATTTTTTTTTAATAGGAAATATGTTAATTTGGAAGTGCGGAGTACAAAAAATGTGGATGGAATTGCAACTGATCCACAGCCTGATTGGACTTTTGATGCTCTTTTGTTGGAGCTCAACTCACTTGAAAACAGGATTAAAGTCTCTTTGCAAATTTCTTCTCCACTTACCAAGACCAATAATGCCCAGTATGATTCTCTGACTATAATGTGTATATATCATTGTGGTTTGTCTATACAGATATTTGTATTTACATTGTCTTCGTGTGTATTGGGTTCATGGATCTATTGCATCATGTGAATTTGTGCAGAGGAGTTTCAAAGTTGAACGAAAATAATGGAAGATCAGGGCCATTTGTGATGCAAGTGCTCGAAGATGATTTTGGTGTTGAGAATGATAGTGAGGAGGGGGAGGGTCATAATAATGATCGAGCCATGGTTGTGGGCAGTAGATTTGCTTGTGATGAAATCTCTTTAAGGTGTGCACCTATTTTATGCTTATTTTATGCAAATATTATATGGTTAAAATTTATGGCTGAAAAAGGGTGAAAAGTGTGAGTTTTGGTTGGTACCAAGTCACGAGATGCAAAGTGAGGAATCTGATATAGTTTTTCTAATTCACAAGATGATTGTCTTAAGTTCTTGAATGGTTAGCCTTATGTCCTTGTTGTTACTGCAGTGACTGTGAAGATTCAGAAGATGAGTCAGCATATGGAAACCAAAGTAAATTGATGCCTCATGTTGGTTTTGCTGAAGCCACACTTGCTGAGCTAACCCATGAACATCAACTTGGAGTTCATGGTATATCAGTCTGCAAGTTAACCAATCTTTCTAATTTTTATTTATTTCATTGCATATGAAGCATGAATATCGCTCGTTACTGGCTCTTGTTAATTTTTAAAGAGATTGTGAAAGTGATCCAAAACAATTGCTACTATGATCCCGTGTCTGCAATTTCAATTTTCCCTATGCATACTCTTCTTATGTAGTTTCTCTTTCTCCATGCACACCATTGTTTTTGGCTGTCTTTCAATCATGTCGAAATGGTTCTACTCTATGGTATTTTCCCCTGCAAGACAACGTTTTATGCTGTCTTTCTGGTGTTATTATCCTGCTTTGAAGGTTTCTTCTGGTGCAACTGAGGTTGCTGGTTCACGCAAAGTATCTGATTGAATACAAACCTTTTTGAACAGTTACTGTGAAAGCTAATCTCTTCTATCTTTCCATACTTGTGCATTTTCAGGCTTCAAATGTACTATGTCCTTGCCTCACTCCCTTGTCTCTCTGTATTTAAGTCTTGTCAAATTTATGAATTAAGTTGTTTCAATCTTTGTATTAACCTTTATCATAGATGAGTCTTATTACATTATCATTCCTATTAACAGGAAGAAATGAGAAACCAAATAATGGACTTGGAAACTTGCCTGGCAAATGAAAATGAGATGTTGGCCTCTACGCTTTCTCATGTAGAGAAATGCGCAGAGACAAAGCGGGAATTGGATAGAAAATTCGATATGCAGTACCAACGCAGAATGTAAGTATTTTGATTCTTTCTCCCAGAATTATAGTCATCAGAAGTGATTTAATAGAATTTGCAATAGACAAAAATTTGATGATAGAATTAACTATTTCAGAGAACTTTCTTAACATTCATGTGCTTCGCTGGTATTCTGATCATAGTGGGTACTTGTTTCATGAAAGAAATTTTACATTTTGTATTCTACTTTTGTCTTTTTTGTGCCAATGCCTATTATGTGGTTACAGAATGTTAAATCACAATTTGATTTAGAGAGAGAGGTACTGGCTGCATTGACATTTTAATTAAAATGCTGTAGTGCAGAGGCACTGGATAATCACCTGACAGCTGTACAGAGGGATCATGAGCGCAAGTCCCAAATAGAAGAAAGGAGAATAAGAGATGATGCGGTTCGTGAAGAAGCTCAAAGAAGGGAAAAAGCTCTTCATGAAGAGAAAGTGCGGCAGGAAATGATTAAAGCTGAAGCTGAGGTTTGCTTCAAACTTAATATTTAATAATAAAATTTAATTTCCTTTTATTTCCTGTTGGTATGATATGCTTTTAGTGGTAGCTTCTTGAAAAATAAATTTTAGCTCAGATGTCTTCCTCCTGCTTGCCTTTTTCCTTTTTTTTTTTTTTTTTTTTAAACTCTGAAGTTTGAGTATTCAAATTTCCAGTGAATGGTAATTTTCTTCATACCTGTAGTTGGCTTTGATGAGTCTGGATAATTTGGGGAGAGTGTTGGAGGATAAGCTGCATTTGGCTTTGGAATGGTTAATTTGGCCTGTAAAGAATAAAATAAAGTCGATTACTGAAGTAGGAAGGTGGAATAGCTGTTTGTTGGGCTTATAGCCCTATACAATGGGACTCGATCTTTGGGTTTTCCTTTTACTTGCTTTGCTTCCACCAGTTGATGTTTTACTCTTGTACATATTGCCAATTTGTCCAGAGGTTCTAAACTTATCTTAAAACTTGGATAGGACTACATAGTTTATGATGAACTTGGCTTGTACAACATTTACCAGATGCAGGCTAGACTACAAGCTCAGAGAGCAGCAGCAGCATTGGAAGCTGAAAGGAGAGCAGCAGAAGAAGAGGCACAGAAGAAGATATCTGCTGATGCAAAAAATGCTGATGCTGGGGTTTCTATCAGTGCGACTGAAGCTAATGGACTGTCCCATGGTTCTGTAGCTCACGTCATAAAAGGTGCACAACCACAAGGTATTTGTGCTCTTCTTCTTCTCGTGGGTTCCCTTCTAAAGTTTTGTTAGACTGCATACTGCCTGTGGGAGGCTCAATGGATGATTAGGTTCCTAGCATTTTTCTTCTGCCATGTTCTTCATTTTCTCTAGGAAACTGACACTTGAGGCGGAAAACTTTATCTTTGAAGTTTTCATATTAACTGTGAGGTCAGAATTGTACACAAAGTTCGTTCTTTATTAAATTATGCTTTTGTAGTTTTTCAAGATAGTGATAACCAAATCCGTACCTAATAGTGCCTTCATCTTTTTATAGCTTTGAGTTCTTTTTTTTGGGCTTTTGATGTATGCCATAGTGTAGGCTAGTTCATTGTTCTATGGTATGTCCGTTTCTGATGTTCTATAGGTATTGGTGTCATTTTCAAACTGTTCAGTCGCTAGTATTTCCTGACTTGGTCCTAAAAACATTTAGACTTGCTTATTACTGATAGTTCCACCAGGATTAGAACTATTAGGATATTCTTGTCTCTTACTTTTACTGCAAGTAGAGTGAAATTTGATTTAAGTTTACCATGCTAATATGGTTGCAGGCAATGTCGCTTCAATCAGAGGTGCAGAAAATGCTCTCAAATTGGAGGAAAGAAGACTGCAGATTTATAAAGAAATAGCTGCTGAAATGCAAATGGATTCTAATATGGTAGGAACAAACAGAATTAATGGACTTTTTAACTTTTATGTAGATCTGTTTCTTTAAATATATGTTTTTTTCCTCATAAATAGTGAGTAGAGATCTTAACAAACAAACAAATAAACCAAGCCTTAATCCTACTAAGTAGGGTCAGCTGCATAAATCCTACTACGCCATTGCGCTCTATCATGGACCATATCCTCCTCAATTCCTAGATGGGTTATATCTTTCTTATAGTTACACATCTAGATCTTTTAAGAGACTCGACACAGGCGGAGTTGAGTAGAGATCTTAAGCTTAACAATATTTCTCTTTTAGCGACGCCAACCTAAGTAAGAATGCCAATCAGGTTTCAATCATTTGCTCTCTTTATTTTGTTCCTTTCTATGGATTTGGTTCAAAAGAGAATGTATCAGTAAGGAAACTGGTTAATCTGTATTTTCCTACTGGAGTATCGCAACTGGATTTGTTTCTGATGTTACACTTTGGGTTGAAAAGCATTCTGCTCTTTCCCATGAAGTTATATCATTGCCTGTGCTCTCAGTCATATTGTATAGGCTACTACCAATTTTTACTTGTAAAGTCAAATAAATTCTATTTTAAGTTGAAACAAGCAACAGGAAATCCGTACTCAGTGAGGGCAAGTAGTTCATACCTAATAGGATCTGATCTTTCTCTTTCTAATCTATGAACTTTATTGTATGCTATCAGTTCATATACTGTATTACTTGTTATCGGTCACTGACAAGCTCTCTTTCTTTCTTCACTTTTTTTAAGGTCTATCGGAAACATGAGCAGAAAATATCAAGAACCATCCGCCAGATCGCAGGAACAGAAGAAAATGTCAGGTCTGATGTCTATTTCTACTTGGCAGTAGTTTTGTCTAGCTAAAATCTTGAAGCATCACATTCTTCCGGTTATGTTTAGTCCTAGACTCTCATGGAAGCATATGTTACAGATTTTTGAGAGTTCTCTGTTAAATCCTGTTTGATATAATCTGGATTTATGCATGAAAAAGTAGTTTGATATATTACTCATTTCCTTTTATTCTTTTTGCAGTGCTAAAGCTTCCGAGTTATTTCATCTAATTAATGATCCCTCTTGTCCCCAATCCATTAGCATCACAATGTTTGCAAAGAAGGTAATCTTTTTAGCTACAGGAGATGGAAAATTTGTGGCTTCTGCCTCCTTTGTATCTCATTTTGAGAAGTGATATAATATTTAGCTACATGCATACCCTCCAATTAAGCTTGGAACTGTGAAATGACGATTAATTTACTAATATAATGTCTTTGACATTGCAGTTTGTCTCGCTGTGTGAAAAGCCTACTGCAAGCTTTAATAGATCTGTTTATGCATATGCTCGTGTCATCGTTCTCATCACATCAAAGGTAAAGCATCTTGTTCTTTCTTGGTGTTGCATGGCTACTTCAAGTAATTTGAGATATTTGTTCAAAACCATGCATGAGAGTTCCATATTATGTTAGAAGTCTCCTCCCTACCAACAAACAGAAGTACACTCTTATCTTACTCTTCTTTCCAAATATGTTGCATTAACTCAGTCTTATATGTGTTTCACAAAGTATCTTAACTCAGTTTGTATGTGTTTGATCTTGTTCGTTATTATTTGATATATCTAGCTTTATTAGTGGCGGAAATTGAATCAGTAAACGCAATCCTCTCTCTCTCTCTCTTGGGGATAGAATGGAGTTCAGAATAATAAATTTCCTATGTATACTATGAAAATATTGCTGCCACAGACAAGAGGTGTTGCTCATCCGTGTAGAACAGTATCAACTTTTATCAGCTAGTATATCTGAACTTCTGCTAGACTTTTACAGATTTGACCTCCATTTTGTCTTTGAAATTAATAGAGATGAACCAGAATATTAGTTTACAAGAATCTTTTACAGTTTTCATTGTTTGTTCATTTTTGAGCACAGGTTCCACATGCCATGGAAATACTGATTGCTGAGTTGAACAGAGCTTGCATCTATACTGTGCCCAAACACATAATTTACTCAAAGGCAAGTACATTTATCACTATATATTATTATATATGGAAGTTCTGTGGGCACTTTAATTATCTTCTTGTTTGTGGACCTCAAAATGATTTTGCATCTTAAAGCAAGTTGGAAGATTGAGAAGGTTCAGATTTATTTAACTTTGTTGGTTCTTCTTTCTTCCATTTTTAGTTTTTACTGCTGTTGCGTATAGCATGGCCTCTCCCGTTGCAGCTGCTAGCTACTGTCGGCTAACGGGTTTATATCATCTTTCTGTTTCCAGTCAGCATTTCAGACAAAAGAAGAATACTACAAAGCCATTGGCTATAAAGAAGAAGATGGGGAGATTGAAAACACAGATAGTTATGTTGAACGCTTGAGTTCATACGTGAAACTTTATGGAGCTATAGTCCAGGTTTGTCTATCTTGTACTCACTGCACTACCATTCCACTAGCACATTATGACATCACTGACTGAATTCCTTATTTTGGCAGACTGAACTTAAGGGTATCCAAAACTTGCATGGCCTTGCTGAAGGTTGGGCGTGGCTTGCCAGGTTCCTGAATACTCTCCCACCAAATCTTTATACAGTTGTTGCGCTTCAGTCATTTCTTGAAGTAAGTTGATTCAAAACTTCGCTTAACATTTCTTGTTTAAATTTTGTCTGCATTTCCTGGATCCTAAGAAATTTTCCATGATCAGATGGCTGGATTTGCGATGTGTAGAAGATTTGGAGTTCAGTTCAAGAAAATACTACATATGATAGCTGCGTGATTTTCTAAGTGCATTAGGAGAACGGGAAGACACAAAGTTGAACATGGCAATTGTTAATATCCGTAACTACTTGGAGTCGAACCAGTTTCTCAAAAAGCCAACAGGCTGGGAGCTAGAGAGGCATACCGAATCCAGTAATATGGTTCCTATTGGGTAAAAGCCACAGAAGCTTAGTTAGGTTTTGGAAAGTCTGAACGTTTGGATGGTGTTTTTTTTTCTCTTATTGTCCAATCAATATGTTTCCAATTACCTTTTTATGTTACATATATCACATAAAAAAAATTACTACAGTACTTTCTAGAATAATATTCCAAGAATAATAGTCATTCTCATGTAGAAGCTGATAGTCAACTTTGTCAACAGAATATTTCTTGCAATCAGAAATGAATGAGAATGTAGTTATACCTTGGTTTTTTGCACCATTTTGCTGTCTAACCTTTTTCATTTCTTTAAGCTTATTGGTGTTGGTGTTTGAACAACCATGTTGCAAAACATTTGAAGTTGTAAACGCTAAGGGGCTAACAACAACTGCTATCATGCAGCAGATTGTAGCAGACTAGACTAAAGTTGTAAACTGAGAGGGGCTAAATGTAGCATTAGCAAGGCAAAAGTGAAACAAAGGCTCAAAGAGAGATAGTAATTTAAGAAAATATAAAGTAGTTTATATTAATTTTAATGTGACATTGTATATCAATATGATGACACCTTAAACTATTATTAAACTTGTTTTTTAGCCTAACTTATAAATTAACTCTTTTTAGAATAATGACATCAACAAAATTAGCTCTACATCAAGTTTTTATTTTCCAAAAATAAATACATATTCTTGTACACATACCTATCTTTAACTGCAACATAATTTTTATTGCATAATTAATCTAAGCCATGAAATAATAAGTGCAACATCCTAGAACAATTTGATGAGTTTAACGGAATGGATAAAATAGAGAGAAGGATTTATTTAAGTGGTTATTTCTATTACTACTTTAATAATGTAAGAGCATTTTTATACTCTAGTGTAATTTTGAATTTTAGTGTATTTTGTAACTTCTCACTCCCTCTTAAATAATTTTCTTCAATTCACCTCAAAATTGTACACATATTATTAATTTAATATGTTTTTAGTTGTTTTGTCTTTTTTATAAAATTTTAATATAATTTTACACACATATCAAATATGTCGATAGGATCAATGTAAAATATTTAAAATCAAAAAAAGACAGACAGAATAAATAAACCAAAATCCAAATTCCAAAGAGGGGATGGATAAAATTAACCCAACCACGTTTAACAAACCCAACCAACCTTCAACCAAAAAAGTATAAACCTTTCAACCAAAGAAGTACTAAAGTATTGAAAAATACTTAGTTAGACACGATTTTTTATCCTATTTATAAATCTTGTGATCAGAATTAAATCTTGAATAATCTTACTTACATCAACTGATGTCATAAATTTTTTAAGATTTAATCCACACCACAAAATCTATAAGTAGGGCTGAAAATCGGGTCTACCTAAATATTTGATCAGTAAGTATTAACCTTTTAACAAAATGGACGGTTTAGATTAAAATCCTCCATTGAATTATACGTCCGGATATATCTCAACGATCTATATCCTCCAGGAGCTCCGATGCACCTCAATCTCATCGCGGAGACTCTGGCCCCTTAATCTAGGGTTAGGGTTTCAAAACCCCTTTCTCTGATTCTACAAAAATTGATCCATGGAAATGCAATACATGTCGGACTATCCACATTCTAATATGGATCGTCGACCCAATAAACGTCCCAGATTAGCTTGGGACCAATTTCACACACCAAAGGTGAAAATTCCCCCTCCCCTTTTTAATTATATTGATTTAATTTATTTTTTTTGGTTTAATTTTCTGAAGCATTAAAAGCTGGGGATCAATAAAGTTGGTATCTTTTCTTCTCATATATATATATTTAGTTGAAATATTGTAGCTTGATTATTTAACTGCGTTGTGAGAAATGAAAATATAAATAATTAGAAGTTTTGGATATCCAATGACATTTTTTCGTTTATTTATTGAATAATATTGAAAATTGGATTTAAAAAACTTTTGCGTTTTGTTTTTTTTTTTTTTGGTAGCTTTGCAATTTTTATTTATTTTTGGTGATTATTTTGTCCTTAGTTTTCCTTCTGAAACGAAAAATGCTGATTTTTATTCTTAATTGCTTTCTTGAGGTGTTGAATCAGGTCTGGTTGGCTTAAATTCCTTGGTTTTTTTGTAATTTTAAGAAGGCTAAGTTGGACTTGGTGAAGATCAGAATTTTGTTATAGAATACATTTGCTGAAATCTCTTAAAGATTCTTTTTTGTCTGAAATTGTATTTAAATTTCATTTTTTTTCCTTTTTGGGATTATGATAAACTCGTATTTAGCTTCATAAGTCTGTTGAGTTATGTGTTTTTGTTTTATTTTGTGGTTTTGGTGTTTTTATGGTATAAAATTAGCCTCATGAGCCTCTGGTAACCTTTTGATTGGTAATTACTTTGTAATTTCTTGATCCCCTTTTTGCTTTGATGCTTTGAGGGAGATTAAAAGTATTTTGATTTGAAATGTAGCCTGTAAGTCAGGGAGAAGCTTTTATTTGACATTTATTCCGCAAAATATGAATGAATGGCTGTGTGTAGGCCCAGTCCGGAATATATTATGGGCAAGAGGTTGGCAATGTGTCGAGCGCTGGGCATCCAAGGGTACCCCAAGACCATGGTAATCTATATGTAAGGGAAGTGGCTCAAAAAGGATCTCCCCCATGGCGAGATGATGACAAAGATGGACATTACGTGTTTGAGCTTGGAGAGAATTTAACTACTCGCTGTAATTACAGTTTTTTTTTTTTTTTTTCACATTTAGGCATCTGTGATTCTTATATCTGATGAAATAGTTTCTGCATGGTTCTCTATGCATTTTTCTTCTTGATGTCAACGTCTTTTATAAATATATTGAAGAGAGGAACTAGAAAATTGAATTGGAAAGAAAGAAGAAAAGAAAATGGTAATATTGAACTTTTCTTTCTTTTTCCCCGAGTTGATATAGAATGCAAAATATAGGATGAATAAATCCAGGAATGTAAATGGAGACATTATACAACTTCAAAAATATTGTTCTTAGAATCTGCAGTGTGATTGGAGAACATTTTGAATTTTACTAGGCAGAAAGGAAAATCAAGGAAACCAAATTTCTTCTGGTTTTTCTTGTTATCTTTTGTGGTTATTGCTACAGCACCAAATCACAATTATTAAATAAATGATGTTTACTTTATGATTGAGCATGATGTCGTCCAATCAAATGATCCTTTGGTCAATGCCATCCTCACCTTACGATTTCTTATAGAAGATTGCAGATAAAAGCTACTGTGTTGTTTTGCTAGCAGAATGCTCCTCGCAAGATATGCTTTTGATGCTCGTATTGTTAGTTTGGATGTTTGCACATATTTATGCGAGTTTTGACTCCTGTAGTCCTTACTCTGTGTTTGTTCTTGCAGATAAGATTCTCAGAAAGATAGGAGAAGGTTAGTCTTGACACTTTGTTTACCAAAGTAAATTTTTTTAATCACATTTGAGTATTTCTCCTCTTATGAAGTATACCCCTTTTCGGACAGGTACCTTTGGTCGAGTTCTAGAATGTTGGGATAGGGAAGCTAAGGAGATGGTTGCAATTAAAATAGTCAGAAGCATCAAGAAGTATCGTGAAGCAGCAATGATAGAAATTGATGTGCTCCAGTTGCTTGGGAGATATGACAGGAGTGGCAGCCGGTAAGCATCACCTCTGCACTGTTATCTGCAGTATGTTCACTGGCTTTTCGTTCATGTAAAGGTGAACTTTGTCCCGGTGGTTAAGTGAATTTATTCCTTGCAGTTGTGTCCAATTACGGAACTGGTTTGACTATCGTAACCATGTTTGTTTAGTAAGTTTACTAACATGATTTCCCAACTTTATAAATTATCTGTGGGGTTATGGCTTGTGAATGTATTTAAATGGTCTTAACAGGTGTTTGAGAAGCTTGGGCCAAGCTTATTCGATTTTCTACGCAAAAACTGCAATTACCGCTCTTTCCCGGTTGATCTAGTCCGTGAGATTGGCAGACAACTATTGGAATGTGTCGCATGTGTGTTTCAAAACTGTTGCCTTACTTTCTACTAGCAGAAATTTAAGCTATTCACTTTTCATAGCATACGTGTTTGCAGTCTCATATCTCCTTCTCTTTTCCGTTTTGAGTTTCTTGTGTGATTTCTGAAGTTTCTATTTTGCATGCTGCATGTTTCTGCTTTGTTAAGATCCTTAATTATGGCCTTATATTTTTTAGATTATGATGCTATGAGTTGTTTATGTTGATTGTCCCTGCAGTTATGCATGATATGCGACTTATTCACACAGACTTGAAGCCAGAGAACATTCTGTTCATCTCTCCTGAATACATCAAAGTACCCGACTACAAGGTACATAATTCAACAGATTGTGTCCTTGGGTATTTGCAAGTTCCATCTTCTGTTTATTCTTTTTTTTTTTTTCCCCTTTTTCTTTTCCCTTTAATCTGCTGTTGAAAAGTTCAATTGGCATTTAGTATATGCAGGTTGCACCATGGTCATCAAGAGATGGGTCGGTCTATAAGAGGTTGCCGAAGTCAAGTGCTATTAAGGTCATTGACTTTGGTAGCACTGCATATGAGCGCCAAGATCATAACTATATTGTATCTACCAGACACTATCGTGCACCTGAGGTTATTCTTGGTATGTTAGATGTTCTTTAGCTCCAGTTATGATGGATATATATGTATAAAGTAACTTATAACTGAAATCTTAAGATTTCTAACAGTTCCACCAGAGATAGTTATCCTTGTGATATTTGGAGTGCTTATACACATCTAGATGGAACTATGCTCGGTATTTTCAATGACTCAGTAGTTAATTGACCTGCTGGTTAACTAGCTGGATGGTGTGCTTAGGGGAGCTTATGCATGAAACCTGTCTATTTATCATATAATGCTGTGTCCATTTGGCAGGGTGAAGCTTTGTTTCAAACACATGAGAATTTGGAGCATCTAGCCATTGATGGAAAGGGTATTGGGTCATCTGATCATGAATTCTGCAAAGTAATAAATCAAAGTCCCTTTTTGTATTGATAGTGAGTTTCATATCTTTGTTATGGTCGAGTCTCCTAATGTTAAACTTTGATTTGATTGATGTAGCCGACAAGCTGAGAAATTTGTAAGAAGAGGTAGACTTGACTGGCCTGAAGGTGCGACCTCACAGGGAAAGTATTAAGGCTGTGATGAAACTAGCACGCCTTCAGGTGTGTTATCTAGTTTTACATTTCTTGTATTTACCTTTTCAGTCGTGGTCTATTGATTCTCCTTTGCGATCTTTTCATTATTACTTTGCAGAATTTAGTGATGCAGCATGTGGATCATTCAGCTGGGGATCTCATTGACCTTTTGCAAGGGCTCCTCAAGTATGAGCCTTCACAAAGGATGTCGGCTTCTGAAGCTCTGAGGCATCCCTTCTTTACTAGAGACCAATATCGGAGATCTTAAGAGGACGGTTGTCATCTATAAAATTCTTAGTCACAAGGATTTTGTAATTCGCATATGTACTAGATTCCAATATAATCCGTGGTATAGTAAATTCTCAGTTAAATATATTGAGATATTTGTCTTGTATCTTTACTGTGAAAATCATATTTTCGGATGTACTGAGAATCGCTCACGTTTGTTTTTGTTTGAATATCTAATCTCAGTAAGCTAAAAAATTAATATTGTTCCAAATTCTACT
This sequence comes from Cinchona pubescens, assembly GCA_025175665.1. Classification (NCBI taxonomy): domain Eukaryota; kingdom Viridiplantae; phylum Streptophyta; class Magnoliopsida; order Gentianales; family Rubiaceae; genus Cinchona; species Cinchona pubescens. Next base: position 2,670,005 of record JANKKI010000141.1, read on the forward strand.
CAGACAAAAGATAAGATGACAAATTGAATTCAAATAATTTAGGTACACAGAATATACTCAGCATGTCAACAGGGGGGGGGGAAATCATTTACTAGAAATCAGCCATTCTAAAAACTAGGCTCTCCCACAAAATAGATTCTTTAGAACATCAACTCTCCCCTTCCTCAAGCTTCCTTGCTAGCGCTTTGTTGTGCACTTTTTGGCTATCAAGATACCTGTGGGAGGACCAGTCACAGTTATGGCGCAATGGCTGTACAACCAATAAGAGTACTTCAAGACTCCACCCAAGATAGACCTTGCTCTGAACAGACCCTTTACATCAAAATTCACTCTTCCATTGTTCATTTGCTTAGTGAGATCTTGGCTTATGGCCAAGGGAAGCCGAACCTGACTTGAAACCATGTGAATATCTTCAAATTTGGATTCTCCACTTATTGCAGTAAAGGGTTCAATATATCTTGTAGCTATTAAGTTTGAATCATAATAAAGATCCATTATCACAAAACTGAAGTCCACATTCACTTTCTTGTTTGGATTGGTGAAGTTTCCTAGTATAGTAAGATCAGCATTGAGGAGATACCCCATGTCAAGATATGCTGCATTCAGAGTTGCTGATGAGATGTCGAATTTCGGGAGCCTCGGGCGATAGACTAGATAGACAATAAGTACTGTTAGACCTGCTATTATAACTATGATCCAAAAGAGTATGCAACATGCTGCAATTAGCCCTGCTATAGGCCTATCTTTGCATCGGAGTTGCTATAAGAGAAGGTCGCCTTTGTTCAGGAATATGATGGCCATCATGATGTCTTCCTGAGCTGTTGCTCCTTGTGTGTCTGGGAAGATGGTTGGAAATGAGGGTGACGGGTATCATATCCCTGAGCAATTGGAGGATCACGCAGCTGAGGCGAAGGCCGAACAGACTGGCCATGAAGATGTCTAGGGTCTTGTGGCGGCTTCTGACTTGGCCTTTGATCTTGAAAGCAACTCAAATATGTTGGTTGTGGAAGAAAATGCGGGTTGCATTTCCTGTTGAGAGTTCATGGATGGTTATGGAGATTGAACTAGGAAGACTAAGATGATGAAGAAAAATATGTTGTTCTTGTCTGATCCGAGGAGATGGAGATAGGTTCGAGGTTGAGGCTGAGGGTTGTAGAAGTGAAGGGATTCATTAAAAGGCAAAGAATCAGAGATTAGTTAAGCATAGAAGGCAAGTAAAACCGTATTCTTATGGATGCCTTCTTCTTTTTCAAGACATTGCTTCTGCTATGTTGATACAGTAATAGTAGTAGTAGTAGTATTAATTAGTATCATTTTAGCCTGGAAACACTCTGGAGAATCTGGTTTCCTAAATTTGCAAGTTTGACAAGCAAGTCTATATTCATTTGTAAATAGAATATATGATACAATATTATTTGTTGAAACCTCACAAAAAATGAGTCCAATGATACCAAAGATAGTATAATTGTAACCTTGAAAGGGAAAGGTCTTGAAATTTTTTATAAGTAACAATAATTGATCATATTGATTCGAGTGAATAGATGAATCTCACATTCATCGACAAACTTTCGCATAAGACTCCTTCACAACAACTCTATCAAGATTTTGTTTTCAACCGTAGTTACAATTAATATTTTATTAACTATAACATCTAATTTTATTTTAAATTAAAATATATTATAATAATATAATATGTATTTTATTGTAATATAGAATTTGCAATGAATTATTAATACTAAAATTAACAAATAAAAAATGTACAAAAGATAATCTCTACAACTTAAAAAGTTTATTCTAAGTATACACAAATGCATATAGATTTTGAAAATATACATTTAAGAATACATAAAGGATTATTAATTCCTATAAATTATACATATCTAGATGTGTAAAAAGTACAACTTGTAATTCAGGGTTAACTACAATTAGTAAAATTATTTAATAGTATGGAAATTGGACCTACTCATCTTACCCATTATTATTATTATTATTATTATTTAAATTTGAATTTTTGCCTATTAAAATTATTTGGGGGAGGGGGCATTTACAATTATTGTGAAAGTTTGAGAGGCATTTTTGCTTTCTAAATAATTTAAATATTAGAAAAAAGGATTAATAACATTTTGCCCCCTGAACTAGGTGAATAATTACACTTTGCTCCCTCAAGTAATAAATATACACTTTACCCCTCATTAACACTATTAATCTATTAACAATTTTGAAATCAATAAAGATAATATAGTTAAATTACTAAAATACCCTTGGTAAAAGATGAATGGATAAGTGGATTGAGAGGTGGATTTAGATTTTTTTTTTTTTTTTTTTGAATTGAAAAAAGCGATTGAGAGAAGGAAGATGAATCTGGATTGAAGGGGATTAACATAGCAACAAACTATTCATGATCGATGGTACGGGGAGAGGAGAGGAGAGAGATAGAGGAGTAAGAGAAATTTGTAGGAGATTTTAGAGAACAAGTATAAGTCACTCCCCAATCATATTGTTCCTGCCAAGTAGGAAAGAGAATTGAATATAGAATAGATGTGTATAAGTACAGTCCCCTTAACTTTCATATGTTATTGAAATTACCTACTAAAGGTTTCTCTTTTTATGGCTGAAATAGTCAGTCAACTATCAAATTCGTCTTCTAATGTCCCTTACGTCAACTGTGATCGTTAAGTGGGACGTTAGTGCTTAAAATATTCCATTCACGTGATTTCTAAAGGAGCAAATTTGTCCAAGCACGATTTACTTCATACCACACCAAAACCCTAGCCATCTTCTACTATTTATAAAAAAAATATAAAAAAAAAAATTTAGAGATGCCTCCTCCTCCTCCTCTTTTACCTTCATCATCTCCCATCCTCCCTCCTTTGCCTTCTTCCTCCTTTCCAAATCTCATCCCTCCCTTCTTTTCCCCTCTAAATCCCATCACCTCCTTTCCTAAATTCCATTTAAAATCACATTACCAATGTGATACTCGAAATATCCTTTTCATACTTTAGCCATGTTAATATTGAGGATTGAAAATTTTTGGGGTCAATTTATAATTAGAGCAAAGGTTGGGGGTCAAATCTAAATAATTAAACTAATTTATATACTACTAAGTGCAATTTTCTTCTCCTATTTTCCCAATTCTTCCTCTTGGAACAAGGGTTTCACTTCCAAGAGCTTGAGGAAAGAGGAGACATAGCAAATTCAACCACAAATTTCCATAATTGAGGTAAGAAATTCCTTCTTTCTTGAGTTCAATTAGCTAATTTGATAGATTAAGAGATGGGGTTTCGGAATTTCTCAAGAATATAGTGGGTTTCAAAATCCTAACTTGTGGTGATGATTTAATGGTTAGAATTGGTGTAATTGGATTTATTTTCTTGCTCTTTGTTGTTAAAGTTAAACTCATGGATGTATGTGTTGAATTTAAATTTGGATGGTTTAATAACCAAGAAAAAGGCAAGAAATTTACTAAATTCGTAGCTGAAAATTGGCAGACAGCACTGCATAACTCTAGAAAATTGGTCATATCTCAACATAGGAATATCAAATTGTACACCGTTTGTTGTGTTGGAAACTAGACTCGCAGTCCTTCGAAACAGTATAAAGTTGTTTTTCCTTCTCTATTTTTCAGTATATTAACAGCAGTTTGTCCATAAAGTGGACTGAAAATCTGGTTCTGCAGCAGAGTATTTTCTGGATTACGAGCCGTTTTTGAGCAAGTTGTGTTTTGAATTGGGAAATGTTGTCTTCTTGAAACATCTAATAAATTGAGTCTAGTTTCTATAGGAATTAGTTTTGTGGCTTTTGGACGAATATAACTTGAGTTATGGTCATTTTTGTTTAGCACTGTTAGTGCTGAAAATATCATAACTAGCCTTGTTATGCTATAGATCATGCCTTATTAGAATTTAATGAGGCTAATATTATTGTAAATTACCTTTTAGGTTATGAGGAGATGGTTTATGTTCTGATTTTATTATTTAGGAAGGATTAATGGGAGTTCAAGTAGATTGGATTTCGAATTGGAAACATTTTGATTACTTGGTAAGTGGCTTTTTCATATTTCTATTATTTTTAAAAATTGATTTCTTAAGTACTTTTGTACTAAATGGTTGTTAAAGCAAACTTTGAAAATCTATTTGCGTATTAAATTGGATTCAACATATGGATAATTTGTTTGGTGATTATATGTCTGTGAATGATTGTTTATTATACTATCTTTGGTATCATTGGACTCATTAAATTAGTAAAGGAATGGGAAAGACTATTGAATTGCTATGTTAAAATGTCGGTATGGCCCTTCCGTTGGATACAATAGTGGACAAACAGCCCTATCACGGGTTATAATAGTGATCGTAGTATGATATCCGAAACTACGTTTAACCGGCATATGGCCCTACCACGGGTAAGAATAGTGGGTTACGATCCTGTCACGGATTATAATAGTGACCATAGCATATTTTTTAATTGAAGGCAAATGAAAAACAAATAGATTGTAAGAATTAAATAAAACAAAATATGAGAAAATGTGTCTATTATAGTTGTGTATGCCATGCATATATGATGCTTGATTGTGGTTGAATTGTTGTGAAATGATTTTCATGAAATGTAATATGTACTTTTAACTTGCTCAATCCAGTGGAGATATGATTGAGTTACTAACTGAACAAATGAAAGCTCATCCCACATACCTTATGCCCTTGCAGGTGATCACGTTTAGATCGCTTTCTGGCGGAGTTTTGATATACTGCCGAGTATAATTATTTTTTGTTATGTTTCACATTGTATAGAAAGTTTTGTGCAGTTGAATATATATATAGCTATAGTGATTCTAGTGTGATGTTGTGGTTATATTTTTCTTCTAGGTTGAAAATTTGTTGTGTTCATGGTTTGAACTTATGTAAATATTTGAGTTTGTATTTATATAGGTTGTGTATGTATGTTTTGGCAATTGTTACTTATAAACGTGATAGACGGCTTTGTATCCTCTTGGGAGGGTATGCCGGTGCCACACTCTAAATTACATGTTGATTTAATTATGCCGAATTTGGGGTGTGACAACCAATGTCTATTATCTAATAATCCCAAATAAAGAATCAAATTTGAATCCTTTTTCTCTTCTTTGGTTCATACCAGACTCTATTTTTTGCACTACTAACAAATAATATGGTCTCTTTTTTCTCTAATTGCAAACCCCACTTCATCTTCTCTGTTCCCTCTACCACCTCCTCCTCCACTATTTTCATCTCTTCCTCCATTCCTTTCACTGCCCGTTTTTCCAGATCCATCACAAATCTGCCGTGCTTTTTTTTTTGAGTGGACAATTGCCTCTCAAAAGTATTATGATTTTGAGAGGTTGGTAAAATAAAATTTAAAAATGAAAAGTTTTGAGGTGATTTTTGAGATTACCATTACAACCATAGATGTCAATGTTCCAGATCCATCGCAGATCTACCTTCTCTTTCTTAGTAGGTTATTTTTTGAGATTTTTATAATGAATTTGGTATAAAATAGAATTTTTTTTATTGGGATCTCTTTTTTCTGGTTGTTTTACAACGGTTTTTTTTTTTTTGACTGAAATTCAAGGTTGAGATTGATTTTATACAAGAATTTGAGTTGGATTGTATTTTTTCTGACTTAAAGCAGCCACCAGAAAGAGCGGAGAAAAGGGTGATGGAGAAGAAAAGTAACGGCTGTAGAGGAGAGGGGTAGAAGATGGGCGACAGAGACGGTAGGGAACAAGATGATGAATTTTAAAAATCCCTTTTTGAACCCCTAATTTTTGATAAATTATTATATTGACTCATTTAAAAAATTAATCATCTTTTGGATATTTCGCCCTTAGAAAAATTCACGTATAACTCACATTTAACGACTAACCTAAAGTTTGAAATTAACGAAATGGGCATTGGTGGACGATTTTAAAAGTTGGGTAATCATTTCAGTCACAAAAAAAAGTTTAGTAGGCAATTTCAGTAACATTTGAAAGTTAAGGGTATTGTACGACCTTTTGCCCTATAATACTTGCATCAACTTTTTATATATATATGTCAACTTTAAATGTAGATGAATGAAAATCTGGACTAGAGATAGTTGATTCTTTATGGCAATTAAAAATATTACTTATACAACAAATTAATTTTGCTCTTTAAATTTCTGCCTTCTTGTTGTGTGCTGATAAAGTATATAAATAAGGGTCCTTTAGGAACAAAAAATTGTAAAAAATATAAGAATATTGGTAATTTTATATATAGCATAGAGTATAGATAGATAGATGTATTTTTTTTGCCAAATCCGTCAACTCTTTCCTTAGTATTTTTTCTGACTTAAAGCACCAGAAAGAGCGGAGAAAGGGGTTATGGAGAAAAAAAGTAGAGGCTGTAGAGGGAAGGAGTAGAAGAGGGGTGACAGAGATAGTAGGGAACAAGATGTTGAATTTTGAAAATCTTTTTTTGACCCCCTAATTTTTGATAAATTATTATGTTCACTCATTTTAAAAAATAATAATCTTTTGGACATTTTTACCCTTAGAAAATCCACATATAACTCACGTTTTGCCCATAACGACTAACTTAAAATCTGATAATTAACAAAATGTGCATTGGTGGACGAATAAAATCAGTTGGGTGATCATTTCAGTTACAAAAAAAGTTTAATAGACAATTTCACTAACACATGAAAGTTGAGGGGGCTGTACGACCTTTTGCCCTATAAGATATGCATCAACTTTTATATATATGTGTCAACTTTAAATGTAGATGAATGAAAATTTGGACAGATAGTTGAGCCACCAACAAATTTAAAAATGTGATTTAACTTTTATTAGTACTCGTTACAACAAATTATTTTTGCTCTTTAAATTTCCATGTTGGCCTTCTTTTTGTGTGCTTATAAAGTATATAAATAAAGGTCCTTTAGGAACAAAAATTATAAAAAATACAAGAATTTGGTACTTTTATATATAGCATAGAGTATAGATAGATATACATTTTTTTTTTACCAAATCCGTCAACTCTTTCATCAGTACAAGGATCCAAAATGAACAATATGGGGTAACGACCCTGATTTACAATTCTGTGATTTTCACAGTTGGAAGTTGGACTTCCATTCCTTATCTTAATATGCAAAAGCAGCTACTCTATTACATATAATGTCAGTTTCTATATTCAGAAATAACATGAAATGAACAATCATCAACCAACACATCTAGTATCAGTATGTCTTCCAAAGCAGTAGCCATAATCACATCACATACTAATTCTCTTTTCACAGAAATTCACAATCTTGATAAGGTTCCCTGAAAGGAGAACGCCCACATCAGCTAATCACTTTCAGATTCACGCTCCTGAATATAATTCTCAACCCGAAAAATTTTAGCTTTTCCATTTCACAAAGCTTTTAAATTGTAGCAACCAGTCAAACATTTCATTATGCTAATACCTGCAAAAGAAAGAATAGATCGTGAAAACTTGCCACATTGATGCAGAGGCCGCTGAGGATTTCAACCTCTTCTCGTGCATTAGGTATGTCCAGGATTTTGCAAAATGCAGCTGGAAGCCAAAGCCAGCAGAATTGTTGTCATTCCAGGAATTTTGTTTACTAAAAAAGAAAGAACTAGGGAGAAGCTGAGTTCCACCTCCACTAACTTCGGGCAATCTCGCAGTCAAAGATGCAAAAATATTTGGTTCTATAAGTTGAGAAAATATACCTAAAAGGAAAAAACTGGATCAGCAAGTCATGAAACAAGCGATCAAGTCATACTTTTTGTAGGCTACTGTTTGAAAGGAAGCACCAAAAAAATGACACTCCTTTTGATGGTGGTAAAGCAATATGTTTCTATATATCACTAACTGTGAGACTAAAAATTACGTGATGAAAGGAGAAAATATAGTCGAAAATGTTAGGAGACCCTACCCTTTCTGCTTTCTACAGTGTGGAGGAAAGATTGAATTGGCTTCGCAAGATGATCTATAATGGTGCTCCTTCAACAGCTTTCACAGGATCTTAAAACATCTCAACCTGATATTTTGACACCAGAGATGCAACTCTTAATGAGAAAAGCATCGAGTCATATGAAAATGTTGTCCCGCATATGATATATTAAGGAGAAATAAATGTAATGCAATTTGCCTTCCCTATGCAACTGCCATGCTCTGAAATCAACCTAAAGCTGCTACTCTGAACCTACTTATTTGGAATTGAGATCCAAGCTTCCTAGTTCTAAGACAAAAATATTTTCTTTTTTCCATTTCTACGAGTGTAGCCATTATTAGATATTACCTTTGGATATAGAATTACATGACATTCCAAAAGATTCCAAAAGTTGTCAAATTTAGATTCCTTGCATTCACATGCTTGTAACAAACGAAAGAAGAAGTGCACCGCAGAATAATTATCTACAAACCATGTCTGATATTCATGCAGGATGTATCTTGTGCATGCATAGCACTGATGAGGGTATTGGACAAATTATGATCAAGTGTAAAGCCCTTCTCCATCATGCAATCCCATACAGCACAAGCCAAAGAAATATTCTTTTCCTGTACGAGACCTCCAATGATCAATCCAAAAGTTACCCCATCTCGATGCAAACCTCTAGTTTGCATGTCCTCATATAGATGCATGGCTTCATCAATTCTAGAAGCCCTACAAAAACCTCTGATGAGAGCATTATAACATACCACATCAGGGGCATGTCCCTGCGCAATCATATCATGGAAAATACTCTGAGCCCTTTCTACACTATCCTTCTGGCAGAGATGATTAATTATTATGGTATACAACACACGATCAGGTAAAAGACCCATCTTAGTCAGCTGGTCAAGGAGCTTTTTTGCTGCACTGGAATTACCTTCCCTCAGAGAAGCTTCTATAAGAATTGTGAAAGTTACAACATCAGGGATTATTCCCTTTTGCCCCATCTCGTCTAGTAGCCTGTAAGCCCTCCTACTGCGGCCGACCTTGCACAATGACTGAATGATGGTGTTAAATGTCACAACATCAACCAATCCTCTGACCTCCATCTTATTCACCATCAACATGTAAGCCTTATCAACTTTATTAGCTTTGCAGAGTCCCTTAAGAAGCTGGTTATAGCTATAACTATCAGGCAGCATTCCACCCTTCTCCATATTTGCCATTAATTTCTCTGCCTCGTCCAACATAACCTCATCGCAACAAAAACGTTTTTCAACAAAACATTGTAAGTAACTAAATCTGGCTCGCACCCATTTCTCTTCATAAACCTTTTTATCGCTTGTGCTTTATCAATCCTACCAGCTCTACAAAACCCGTGAATAAGTGCATTATATATCTCAGTCGAAAATTTAACTTTATCTTTCATCTGTCCTAACGTAAGCTCGTATGCCAAGTCAACCTTCCCATTTTTGCACAATCCTAAAACAAGTGCTCTACAAGCCTTATTATCCAAACTATGGCCTCTCTTAATCATAATATGCCACAATTCAACTGCATCATTGAACCGACCAACCCAACACAAACCGTTAATAACTATAGTATAGCTTACCACATCAGGCTCCCTCCCTTTCTCTCTCATAGCTCTCAATACCTCTAAAGCAAAATCAACTAAACTCTCACTACATAAAAGGTTCAAATATATATTACAAGCCCAAATATCCGGGACTATACACAGTCTATCCATGTCAACTAAAAGCCTATCAATCAGCTCCATAAAGTTCTTAACTTTACACAATCCAGAAACGAACCTTGAATAAGTAAATGAATTTAAAGAGAACCCTTTTGGGTGCATTTCACTATAATAATGTTCGGCTAAGTCGAAACGTGAATTGGCAATCAATACACCAATAAACCTGTTGTAATCAATGCTGAAAACTCTGCAATCTGATTGAGTCATTTCGTCGAACACCTTGACTGCGTGATCAATTAAACCTGTTTTAACGTAGTGTGCTATTTGAGCCCGGTAGATGAGCCGATTTCTGCCCAGAGCTCTGTACATATTACAAATGGGCTTCTCAGAAATGAATGCATAGCATCGATTTTTGAGCTATATACCTCAATGGGACTTCAAAAAACTATCTTTTTCTTGAATTTTAGTACTGAAGAAGAAGACCCAATTCCATATAACAAGCTTATGAAACCTTATATATCAGTAAAAATATAGAAGAAATATATAAAGGAATGCAGAAAGATGAAACCTCCTGAATGCAGTAATGGAGAAGACGGCGAGAGAGAGAGAGAGAGCAGAGTGGGGGAGTGAGAAATTTGTAGTGGGCTCCTGCTATGGGCTAATTAAAACAGTAAACTTGGGCCAATTACTATGGTTTGGTTGTTTGTGTTTCTCCTTCGGTTCAATGGAAAAGTCTTAAACATCATAAATTGGGTTGAATTGAAAGCCCAAGTCGAGCCCAACACCAACAAGCCCAAAGTTGAGCCCGAGTTGGAGTTTGTTTATATCTCAAACCAAGTTTAGATAAAGTGCAAATTTGGATGGGTTGCTAATTATTTTGGATTTTGCTTATTATGTAACCAAAATCACTAATAATTCTTTTTGAGTTACTTAAAAACTGGAATTTTTTTTAATTGTGTTTGGACGGATGGATTTGATTTGAAGGAAGAATTTGAAATCCATGAATTTGAATTGAGTGAACATTTAACTATTAAGGAGGCGTTTGGTTTATGGGTATGAGAGAGGGAATGAGAATCAAAGTTAATGAGAATGTACTACTCATAGATATTATTTGATTGAGCACTATGAAAATCATTCTATGAGAATGAAAGTGTTAGAAAATGCCTAATTTCATTCCCTACTTGTGACATAGGTTTCAAATTGAGTAACTCAGTAATATAATGAAACTCATTCTTATGTTAAACCAAACAAGTAAGGAGGAATGATATAAACCCATACCAATAGTAGGGTTTATGATTCATTCGATTCCGATTCCCGAATGTGAACCAAACACCTCCTAAAATCACATTTGCATTTGTATAGTGGATTTCAAATCCACAACTAAATCAATTACCTTGTTTGGATAATTTACTATAAATTAGAATTTCAAATCAAATTCACCTAAATCTCTCCATCCAAACACAATGTTTAAGTTACAAGTAATTGGATTTGGTTTGTATATTGTCAATTTTTTAGATATTAGTAGTAACCAAGTATAAGTAAATAGTAGTAGCACTTTTTAATGTACCAATAGCTTGATCTTGATTAATTACTAGTAATATAACTAAATTAGTTGAATGTTAGCATTAATATTACCAATTAAGGTTTGCTTATGATCATTAGGTCTTTATGATATTACGGAAAAATTCAACAGTTTTTTCTAGAAACCATGTTATTATGCTATAATGGTATATATGGTAAAACACTATACAATTTAAAAATTCGTATTATACAAGTTTTTTAAATTAACGTAATGATTCTCTCAACAGAACCTGTAGAACTTTTATTAATTATATTATATCTATGAGAAATTCTATAGTCCTATTGAGGAAATCATCTCATTAAGTTTAAAGATTTATATAGTACAAAATTTTAAAACACACGATATTGTATTATATAAGTTTTTAAAGTACAACAAAACGATTTCGTTACGAAATTGCAAAATTTTTCTATATCTATTTAGTGATGATATACTAATTTGTCTAAGGTATCCATATCTAACAGCTATATATCCCCTCAAATGTTCATCATCTCAATCGAGTCCTAGTCATCATAAGATGATGCTTTTTTATAGTTTTTGACTTATACTTCGACCTATGGTATTTCTTATTTATTTTATAGTTAACTCTGAAATCTAAAATATGATAGTATTATAGACCGGTTACAAACTTACAATAATTGCATGGCATGGTCTTCCTATATATGTCACAAACTTGTTGGAATATTGACAAGAGTAGTCGGTCCCCATTTAAAAGCTATAAATTTCTCTCCTTAAGAGAAATTTCTCAAATTATAAAACGATTAAAGATGCAATCATGCAGAATATTGAAGAAACTGCATAATCATTTTGTTTTGCATGGACCAAAAAAAAAAAAAAAATTTCCCTTCGTGACTAATGACTATAATTACTGCATTAAAAGAGACGGTAAAATTTTTCAAATTAAAAGCCAAGATTTTTGGATTTATAGTTGCTAATAGCATTATTAGGCAGTATTAATCAATTTGTCAAGGCTATATATTTCGTATAAACCCTTAAATGGAATTCGCATGTAGTATTGTTTATCATTTAATTAAAAAAAAATTTTGAAAAAAATTCATGAAACGTCAATGGTAGGAAGAGCACTTGATGTATAGTCATCCAGATGTAATTCTGTGAATATGAAATCATTAATTACCAAGTCCACTGGTGTAATTAATTAGGCTAATTAAAGAAAAATGGAAAACAATGACATTTGTCATTTGTTATTAACACAATAGCATGCATGGGCAGCAAATTGAGACCGAAGAAAAAATAAATTTTTGGTTTTCCTTTCGCTCACCTTCCTTGACTTGAATACTCTAAATGTGACAATTAATCCATGGCATTTATGGACTAAGATTATGCAAAAATTTTACGAAATTATTCCGTTGTATTTTAGAAAATTATACAGTATAATATTATATATTTAAAAATTTGTATTGTATAAATTTTTAAAATCATGAAAATGGTTTCTTCAAGACTATAGAATTCTCCACATTAGCAAATTCAACAAATCCCTTTAGAGATCTATCTCATTATAATTTAAAAACTTATACATTAAAATATTATCCTTACTTAATATAATTAAGGTTTGATTTGTTTATTTGTTTATATATTAAAGTATTATATATTTTAAAAATTTGTATTGTATAAAATTTTAAAAGTAATGAGATTGTTCTCTCTGTAAAACTCCCCAATAACATAATGTTGATTTACATATATGATCTACAATTTGAACGAGTATATGTATCAATGCATAATGTTCGTAATCTTACAGCGAATTAAGAAACAATTTAATTAATGTTACTTGCTAATTTTATAATTTTATTCACATAAACCGAAGATAAAAGTTTTTTTTTTTTTAAAAATAGATGTATATGACAGATAAAATATTATTGTTTAGTAATTTAAGTATTCTTTATTATCATCTGAAAATGTCTGCAATTTTTCATGCTCAGATTTTGTGAATGCATTTTCAGTTGTTTCACTTAATTGTTGGCCAAGTAATGGAGGTGAAAATACAACTGCAGTCTACTAGTAATAGGCCTATACTAGAACTTTGAACGATGCAGTCAACAATTGTAATTGACCAAACAATTTAAGGCATTAATGCTAATTCGTTGCTTGGGTGGTTGATGTTTTCAATTGCATCATTAGCAAATTTGAAAATTTATTGAAAAAATCGTTAGATAACGAAAAAATTGGGATTTTGGTCGGCAGGTTTAATTTTGACTTTTCTCCTTAATCTAGGTTGTTTTTGGAGAAATTTTTATTTGGACCGAATTTATGATTTTCCTAAATTCCTTAATTCATATTAAGCTACATTATCTAACGGATAATGTTAAAGTGATATTAGATGATGTGGTTTTATATGAACCAAGAAGTTTATACTAGTATGTTATAGATTGAGTCTATATAAAAATTTCTCGTTATTTTTGCATATAGGGTAGAATTATCTATTCAGTTTAGGAGGTGTTTGGTTTATGGGTATGAAATGAAGGAATGAGAATCAAAATTAATGATATCTATAGATGTTGTTTGATTAATCACTATGGAAATCATTTTATGGAAATAAAAGTGTTTCTTAGAAAATACTCACTTTCATTCTCCACTTATGACATAGATTTTAAATTTATTAATTTATCAATATAATGAAATTTGTTCCTTATTCAAACCAAACAGGTAAAGAAAAATGAAATAAACCTATACCGATAGTGAGATTTATGATTTTCATTTCGATTTTGATTCCCGAATGCGGATCAAACACATCAGTTTATCAACACCAGATTTGGAAAGGAAAATGATTTACAAAGACACAAATTTCTGATTACTTGTTAAAATTAGTTCACGTGACAAATTTTTATTAAATCACCAACTATGATTTTATTTCTTTAGCCGGCTTTCGTTCCTTATTTTCTGAACCCAACGTTCATATCAATGACTTTTTCATTTTGTATAAATCCAAAATTTATGAAAATAATTCGATATTTTTAAATGAATACCTTAAAATGTATAACAAAAAAAATGTTTATTGGACAACTAATTAAAATTTTGACCTTAATTCATCTTGAGAATAAAGTTCTATTTAACATTAACAAATACCTCTTCTTACACTCATTGATAGCCAATTTGTGTTCAACACAAATCCTTCAACAGAAAAAGCTTCATCTCCCAAATTTCTTCTCCATCACTTCAATCCATCAAAATTGGGAATAGAATTCAACAAATCTCCTAAAAATTCTTGCTGCGAAGTTCGAATATTTGACTATATTCCCTCCCTTAGTTGGACAAGAAAATACACTACTACTCATAGCATATCAAGATCAATTCTTCTTTGACCATCAAATCTTTCTTGTTATTTGCATTCCCCGAATTCAATGTGTTCAATTGTCAAATCCAATGGCCAGCTCGCAAAATTTATTAGAACTTGACTTAAAATTTTGTGCAACCATTATAAAATGGGAAACTTTTATAATTTTTTTAAAAAAATTATTTTTTTATACTTGAAATGTTAGTATAATATAAGGAAAAAACTTATATAAATTCGATTTTTGACCTCACTTATAAACCCTGCGGTCAAGATTAAATCTTATAAAATCTTGAGACCTTACATCAACTTATATCATAGATTCTATAATATTTAATCCACACCACAAGGTCTACAAGAGGAGTCAAAGATCAGGTCTATCTAAATCTTTCACATAATATAATATCATATGTTTTAAAAGTTTATATTATATAAGATTTTAAAGTCAAGAGAATGATTTTCTAAAAATAACGGTAGAATTTCCCATATAATATAAGGAGATTTAATTTGTTATTGATGCTCCAAATTTATAATTCTCTCTTTCATCCATTCAATAATAATCCCTTGTATTACCCCCCAAAAATTGAAAAAAAGAAAATGTGCTCAAAATGGTATGAATTTGAATGCAAGCAATCATTCCTCCATTGTAGAATTTTATACCTCTAATAAAATGTTCTTTTTATAGATTCACCTGTGTGGTTTGACTAAATATTGTAAACGTGTCTCTTATACAATCTAGATTGTATAAGAGAATGGTAAATATGCCATATCAAATTTAATCATCCAATCGATAAACTATTTGGTCACACATTTACACTGAAAGTGTTGTTCATTGCTTTTAAATAATATTTTATAATTATTTTAAAATGAGCTTTTTAATTACTTTTTATCTTAAATGTGTAAAATCTTAAAAAATTATTATAGTATTTATTATAGATAATATTATTAATAATATCTTAAATAATAACTTTCCAAATGAAATATAATTTCCAAATTATACTCATCAAACAGTAGAAGCCGACAATGTAATAGAGTTGGTACATTCAAATTTCCTAGTTGCAAGAAAACACAAAACAAGGTAACAATTACTAACAAAATTGTTAAGAATCGCGTGTAAGCAAAGAAAGCAAACAAATCGAAATATCCCATTACATTACATTGTAAATATCTATGGTACTTATTTTAAAAAAATTCTGCATTACTCATCTTATATTACGAACTGATTAATCAAGTAAATTAATATTCTTTTCAAAACATCAAAAAAGAAAGGAAAAAAAAAAAAGAATAAAAATCTCTAACATCTAGAAAAATTCTAGACAGATATATTCAAATTTTTATATAGACTCATGTTATAACATTCTAGATGTGTATAAGCCTGTTCATATACAATCTACATTGTCTAAATATGAATAAAAATAATGCCCTCAATATCGTAAAAAATAGGTCTCTTATGCCACATGCAAGGCCATCATTAGCCTAGACATCACTCATTACGGAATTAATATTACAAATTATCAAATAATTAAAAAATAATGAGACATACTTGTTTTTCAATCATTTTTACGACTGACTCTGCATTGTAAAATAAGTATTCAAAATTTACTCACAACTATTAAATATATCAAATAATTACTCAAATTCAAAATAAAACTCATCCCATGATGGCATGGCAGTTTGACCAATTCTGATCCAGTCCACAGCAAAATCCTTAATGCCACAGCATATTTTTATTTGAATGACATTAATACCCTTTATAGTTATCGAAATTTCACATCCACCATTTTTCTTGGTCTCACATTTTTTCTGTCTCATTCATTCTCTTGTTACATAGGCAGGGCCTCTCAACCACGCCACTTTTCTCGCATTCCCTACATGCCGAACTTTGCTGACCATAAAAAACGTCATCATGTGAACTTTGCTGACAATTGAAAATATCATCCTATGAGGGCTATTACAAAGCCATCACTGCTACAACTTTTCTTTCTTTTTTTTTTTTCTTTTTTTTAAGTGAATGAGAGAGATTTTTCACAAAAATCAAAATTCCTAAAAAAACCCTACAGATTTTTTATTTATTCTTTTTGGAAATATTTTTGGTAAAAGAATAATTTTAGTAGTATCATTCTGATGCCCTTGTTCAGAATACTGATTTTGATGCTTTCTCTGTATTTGGTATGGCTGGAAAAGCCTTGGTGTGGTGTGGTGTGGTGTGGTGGTTGCTAGAAAAGTATTATTATTATTATTATTTTTAAATTTTGGGCAACAAAGAAAGATCGAAGGATTGAATGGAAGGAAAAAGACTTAGAGAATTGGAAGAAGAGAGGAAGAGAATAAAAAAAGAAAGAAGAGAGCTGGACCAGTGGTTAATTTTAAGGTGGAGTCAGTACTCCGCTGTTGGAGCCTAGGAGGGCGATGAAAATTGGAAGTGAAAGATTGGCAAAGGGGTCTAGTGGGTCTCAAAAGAATTTACTGTTGGTAGATGTTAGTTTTATAGAGGGTAAACTTGTCAATTGAAATAAATTTGCTGTGGCATTAAGAATTTTAATGTGTATAATATCATTGCCCATTTTGTTGGCTTACGTGCCACTTATCAATCTCCTCCTATTCCTCTTCTTCAAACTCTTCTTTATTTCTCTCTTTTGAATCCAACTAAAATTAACTCTTATTTCAGACAAATCCTTTTTTTTTAAATTTTTATCCATAATTAGATTATACTGAAATTATAATAATTAATAATAATTTAAGTTTAGTATTTATCTGGGAATTCACAAAATCAAATGTCTGCTGCAAATACTCCTGCCAGACCAATCCACTCTCCAAGTAAGTCATTTTCAAGAATTAATTATTTGTATTATATTTTATTGAATTGGTTTCTTGTTTTATTTTTATTGAATTTGAATGAAATTTTTTATGCACTTTTTTATTTATTTATTTATTTTGTGGGCTGTTTATTGTTGAATTGATTGTTGAAATGATGGCTTTCTTTAAGAGTTTTACCAAGTCTTATTTGTCTTTGATTTATTCTCTTATATCTCTGTCTAACATGTGGAATGAAAACTTGGTCAAGGGTTTTAGGTGAGGAATTTTTCAATGGCAGTTAAATGTTTGAATTCCCCAATGATGTTATCATAGGCCCTTTTCTCTGAAAATTCCTTGTCAAGTGTTATTTTGGGGAAAAAAAAAAAAAGGTTAAAAATTTGATCTTTTTGTGTCAAGAGTCTCAAGACTCAATTTTTATATGTGCCCTTTCGTTTTTTTTTTTTTTAAATTTATTTTTATTTAATTGCAGAATTTTCAGTAGAATTTGTAGTGTTTGAATAGTCAAAGACTCCTAGTTGATGGTTTTGTAATGGGGTTTCCAGGAACAATCCCCGAGGTCCTTCTGATTGGAGTTGTAGAAGTGTAGTCTGTTGCTTTCAGATGTTGAGGGAAGGGGAAAAAGATAGGCCATCGGTGGGGAACCCGAAAACTTATTCACGGTCAGTTTCCTGGACTGCCCGGTCACCCTCACAGTCTAGTTCAAAACCACATTGGAATGGCAAGGGTAGAGCTTGTTTGCCTCCCCTTCAACCTCTCTCGATAGTTAGACCGAGCATTGAGGAGTGGCCGAAGCTGGCGTTAGATGATCTTGGCATATGGAATAGTCCTCCTACTCCTGGTGTCAGACCTGGATCAAACACGCCACGTGAAACCTCATATTAAGCGCAACCTCCAAGAGAATTTGAGTTTAAGAGAGACAAGCTTGCATTTTTTAACAAGGAGTGTTCAAGGATTGTAGATTACATTTATCTTGGAAGTGATACGGTGGCAAAGGATCGTGAAGTTCTCCGTCAGAATGGGATTACTCATGTGCTGAATTGTGTTGGATTCCTTTGCCCAAGAGTATTTCAAAAATGATTTGGTATACAAGACGCTATGGCTGCAGGATAGCCCATCTGAGGATATAACAAGTATCCTTTATGATGTATTTGATTACTTTGAAGATGTTCGGGAACAAGGTGGGCGAGTCTTTGTCCACTGTTGCCAGGGGGTGTCCCGATCAACTTCTTTGGTCATTGCATATCTTATGTGGAAAGAGGGGCAGAGTTTTGAAGATGCATTCCAGCATGTTAAGGCTGCACGAGGAGTTACAAACCCCAATATGGGATTTGCTTGCCAACTTTTGCAGTGCCAAAAAAGGGTACATGCTCTGCCTGCAAGCCCCAGTTCAGTGCTAAGGATGTATCGGATGGCGCCTCACTCATCATATGATCCCCTTCATCTGGTACCAAAATTGTTCTCTTATACACAAGGACTTGATTATCGTGGAACATTCATTGTTCATGTCCCTTCAGCTTTATATGTATGGATCGGAAAGCACTGTGTGTCAGTGATGATGTGATACAGCCAGGGCAGCTGCCCATCAGGTCATCCATTATGAAAGAGCAAAGGGTCCAGTGTTAATTATCAAAGAAGATGAAGAGCCACCTGAATTCTGGGATGCTCTTGGGAAGGAGGGCAAAGCTGAAACTGCAGAAGGCTCGTCTGTAGGGAGCTCCAATGTTACGGCTGCAACTTGTCCACATCTTGGTGGGCGCAGTGTTCTAGAATATGATTTAGATTTTGAAATTTTTCACAAAGCACTTGCTGGTGGGGTGGTGCCCCCTTTCCCATTATCGGGGAATGGATCTGAGACTCATCTTCCTGCCCGTGAAAATGGCTGGAGCAGATTGAGGAAGAAATTTTCCAGTGGAATTATGAAAGAATTTATCACATCATCCAAATTGAACAGCGATGCTACCCAAACAAAGCATGGACATGGTGATGTTCAGACTTTGGAAGAAGTTGAATATGTCCTCTCACCTACCGATCCTTCGTCTCCCTCTAGTTACCATTGTGTAGCAGAAATTCGCCAGATACCTTTGCTTCTTATGAAACATGCAGCCCAAGTTGGATAAGGGATTCTTGTATAGAAGTGAAACATACTACTCCTCTAACTGATCTTTCACTATCTCGAACCCCTTCCTTCAGTTCCTTGGATTCTTTTCCTAGTCCTCATGTTAGTCATTTAAAGTCCAGTAGTACATCGCCATCGCTCTCACCTTCAACTTCTGACTACTCCAGTTCTTTTACCTTCTCACCCTCATCTTCTAACTGGTCGGATCCATCCTATCGGTCTGCTCAGCTGTCACCTTCAGGCTTGGAATCTAAAGATTTAAATCCTGCTAAAAATGCTTCCTTGGAGAAAAGTGCCCCATTACTCTGTGAAGAAATTTCTTCACGAGAAGATACATTTTCTGCTGATCATGCTCTTCAGATTGCAAAAACTCATTCTCCATAACCACCACACCACACCATTGCAGAGCGAAGAGGGAACAATCCTCCTCCTCCTCGGATGATGTTACACTTCAGTTGATGAAACATCCCAAGTTCCAGTGAACTTGGTGAGATCGTGGTCATTCTCTCTTCCTGACCTTGAAGATGAAATGATGATTGAAGTTGATTTTAACAAACCCTCCAGACAACGTTCTTTGGAAATTAATACACAAGGGACAACGTTGGACCCTGATATCTTCATGACTGACAAAGATTTCCACAGTGCAGTTAAACATTTTGGGACTTATCATCCTCCATGTAATGATGTACAAGATACTACTGCCCAAGTAACTAACTTAGTTCTTTATCAGTGGCCTTCTATGCATGAAGTGGAAATGCATTATGGCGTCCTTGATTCTAGATCTGTTTATATCATATTTGTTCAAGGCGCAAATTTGGGCTCACACAACGGTTATGCTTTGTACGTGTGGGTAGGCCGTGAAGCGTCACCGAAGGGAGGTAAATGTAGGAAGAATAGCACATTCGAGGATGGTTGCATCCAGTGGGAGACAGTTGGAATGATTTCCTTAACACAATTCAGAAGGGTTTAGCTGCAAGCTCTCTTGTTCAGGTACCTGTTCCTCCTTTACACTTTAACTGATATGTCTTAGTTTTTAGTGTTTTCCCAAGTATAACAGCTTAAAATAAAGTACAATGGCTTGCACAAAGAATCTATGTTGTTAAAGTACACGATTACTGTTCAATTGATGTCTATAATACTGAAATATGACATTTCTGTGAAGTACTCATTTCGCTTTTATGTGATCTCTTTACTTTTATTGAAAAAATTACCATGGATTAACTGTGTTTAGCTTTTCATGAGTGGATATATATGAGAAGCAAAGGAGAAGTCACACTATATACCAGCCTGATTTCCTAGCGAAACAATCACTGTGTTACTTGTTAGTCTTCAAATCTAGCTAATTTTAAGATCCCTTCAATATGAAATTTTCTTATCTTCTTCTGCTTATATTGTTGTTTCTAAATCAATGATTGCTTTGATTTGGTAAGCATAGTTGCAAAAAATTATTTTGAACCCTCGGAGGAGTGGTACGAGGGGGGCAAATTATTTTCTATCTGGATCTTTATTCAATCTTTAGAGTTTCGAGTACGCTTTATATTTGTTGCAAAAGCCCAGGCATGTGGAGGGTTTGTGATTTAGTCTGCTTATCTCCTGCTTATCTTAGCTTTATTAGTCTTTTGACAATCATCTGTAATTCAGCCTCTTTAGCGTTCCTGATTGTTACTAGACTCTGTAATTATCTTGAATGGTAGAACTAATTGATGTTCTACTTATTGCAGATAGTCAAAGAAGGCGAGGAACCAGAATTGCTTTTGAATACCCCTCTTTGTTTCACTGCGCCCACCAACTATGTTGTCAAGTTGCAGTAGGAGAAAGGAGCAATACTCTTTCTAACTCTAGAGTTTATGAACTTCAGCCTTTGCCATATCATGAAGGGTCTGTTACAGGTTTTGAGTTAATTGGCATCCCAGGCAATAGAGGATCTCTTTCTGCTCGTGTGATGTAAGGTGTTGAACATTCTTGGTTATGTACAGGGGACCAGTTGCTGTGTACAAAAACAAGAAGTAAATAAGTTTCTTTGGTACAAGTGAACTACAATCGTTTTCCTTATTAACTTCATTCAGTTATCATTGGTTACATTCAAAATTACAGGTGTTGCTCTTCAGTATAAACACAGATTACTTTTGCTTTCTAATAGTTGTTTCTCTGGCTATCAATTTGATGCTGTAGAAATGGAGACTGCAGAATTTTTTAGGTTATTCAATAACCCAAAATTTAGGTCATTGTCTTTCAAAGCGTTTACAATCTATACACTCAAATGTAATTTGTATACAAAACTGTCATAACATAATGACAAGAAAAGCCCTTTTGCAACTGGGATGCTACCCATGATTTCTGGCAGTTTTTGAAGAAATGTCACTGTAATTGCAATTCACGGGATCATTTACTATAATCTGAAACATTAACGAGGAACCATTTTAGATGGGAAGTAAATACTGTTGTTTACTATGTCCTGCTTTCTGAAACATGTCCAAGAATCATGTTTTGATATTGCACACTCATTAGACAATGTGACTAAACGCCAAGTCCATAGCTTCCTCAGGAAAGTTAAATAAACTATTTTTCGAAACATAAATGGTTTGAAAAGTGATCTAAGTAGCTAGCATCAGGTGAATAGGATTAAGCAAAGCAATGATCCAAGCAACAGTGTTTGCATAGAAGAGGAAAGAAAGGAATTTCTACTGCAATATTTACTCTAGGCTTCAGCATGGTTAGCACAACTAAAAATACATAAGGTTAACAGATTACAAGGGCAAACAGCAATAGCCAGACTTAACTCAAATCCTTGGAGAAAAACAAAACCATAGCAAAATATTTCCCCAACCTGTTATTTTTTCATCTCATCCAATTGTCTTTGGATCTCAACAAAGCCATTGTTGGGCCAAGTGCACTGCCTTTTAAGGCTCTATATGACCATGAGCTCTTGCCAGAACTTGCCTTGTCCCAAGAGTTTCCCTGAGAGAGTTCTTCCTTCTTGGCATTCAAAGCCTCACTCAGTTGCTCCCATATGTTTCCTCCATTTTCTATATTGGTAGACAAGATAATCAAGGTACATGAATATAAAGAAGTTTCACATATTCGAGAACACAGTTTCAGGAACTAGTGAAGATTTGTAAATACCTGTGCCTGAGGTATTTATTTGTTTCCCACGATTTAGCTCTCTAGTTCCTGCATATAGTAAACATCAGGGTCAAGAATGCAAAACAAAACTTGCCACTTACTTTAGAATCCACAACTCCCACTGTTAGCAAGGAGTCAGAAGGAAAGCGCAAAAGGGGGAGGGGGAGATCCAAATAACAAAAATATCAAACCTGAACCATCCCTCGTCATGCATTGGAATTACTATCTGAACAGCTGGACCTTTCACACAAATGTGTACAAGAGACATATATTCTGCTAACTTCTTACACCAAATTCCAATATCTGTTGTGTTAACTTTTCTAAGCAGACTTGACAAATTCGCCAAAATTCGATGTTGTCATAACCAATATATAAGCCAAAATAACCTTGCCTGAAATTGCCACGTTTCTCAAGAATTAGCAGCCTAATGGTTTTATACTTTTACATTTTACCATAAGAGGTTAGAAGTCGAATGCAACTGGCACTGAAACTAAAACAGCGTCGTTTACACCTTTTTGATGGAATATTTCTCAAAAGTAGCCGCTGAACTTTACCATACAAATGATTCTGAATATGAAGTACTGAAATAACCAACCATGCATACCAGGGGCAGTGGCATCTGTTTGTTTCTTATTATTGCCAGGTTGCTCAGATAATGTAGCATTTTCACTGGCGGCAGGAGCTTCATTTGGCTCACCAGTTTCAGCTGGACCTTCATTGCCATCTTTGACAACACGAACATCAATAAGAGCCGTAAAATCTATCTGCAGGTTTATATTCAATTATGAGCAATAATAAAAGCATGGCAATTCAGGCGATGGTGATTTCCAATCAACAAAAAATTTCACCAGTAACATTTTTTTTTTTTTTTTGGGGGCGGGGGGGAAAGAGAGATGCTGAACAGCTTTAATGTACCTCCAAAGATCCATCTTCTTTGTAAAGGGAGTTATCTGGCTGCTGATCAGGTTCTTCATCCGAGTTCTTTGAAATAACTGGATACCCAGGAACCAGCATCAGGATAAGTTTAGTAGTTTTTGAACTACACCATGCCACGTGCCCAACCTACAGCAGAAGTGCAAGTCAAAAGCCTATCATGTCATGGTGGTATATTGACATTCAAGCGTTTTACAAACTATTGTAGGGTTCCACCATACCCGAAATGGGGAAAGCTCAGGAGTCCAGGTTGATGACAATTCTAGTAAACGATACCCGATCACATCACCTGCCTGCCTAAATCAAAATGATAAGACCACTCACCACGTTAGAAGGAAACCAGGAGGTTATCTGTGATCTAAAATTTGATCTATTCTAACATCTCAGGTTGGAGGTCGAGGTCAAACTTCTTAATCACAATCTTAGCCTGAACCTTTACTTCCTCAATACGATCCATAACACCCAAAAAAAAAAAAAAACTTCCTTTTTGGGACAAAGAGGGGTATTCCAGATTAAGTGATTAACTGTGTCCACTGTGTCAAACTTCTAGATCACTTTTCTGAACTTTAACTTGGAAGTAAAGTGTCAAGGAAAAGAAAATAGATAACAAATTTCAATAGATAAAATGTGATTCAGAAGCTGTAAATATGCAAAAGATAACGGAAATTGGAGATTACCTTTGGCATATCACAAAGGAGAGGAAGCTTCTCAAAATCAATTGGTTCATTCAAATGTATTTCTTTTGGGACACTTAATATTACAGGATGTTCTCTGTTGTCATCTCTGTAATCATTTCTTCTCCCAAATCATGATTTTTTTTCAGAGCCCCACTTTTGCCCCTTTCTCTTGTTGGTGATTCCATTCCACCGGAAAGGTTCCTGAGATGCAAGAAATATCCATCCCTAATGACGTCTTATCACATCTAGATGAAGACAAAAGACATTTTTATATGTTTCCATCCTTCAGAAGCACAAAATGAACGAAAGGAAATGGCACATGTCAGAAAAAACAAGAGTTTTACAGAAAAAACACTTGACTTGACCACAATGGAAAAGACTGAACAACTACTTCGCAAAACTTCATGATAACCAACTCTGATAAAATGAATCGGAGAAAAGTTTCTGTCACATTGAAGTTTTGACACTTTCGAAACATTGAACTTACCATGTAACAACAACTGCAGAAAATTATAGCTCAGTTATGTGATAAATAGCAAGCATTAATCCAAAAGTAAAAGAAAAGGCTAAATGATCGATAGCAAACCTTTAAGACTTGATTTTGCTTCACAGCTTGGTCTGCATTCAAAATCATGAATTTACAGATTTAAGAATTCTGGATTAATAGTTTCAGCAATAACTCCACCATCCAACGAGTCATTGGTTTATGTTAAATTATTAATTCAATCCAGAGAAAATTGCAAAAACATGTAGGATGAGTTAGCATAGTTCTACGATAAGCTTAATTTAAGTAGACACTAGAAAGAGCTATTTCATTGACAGTATTGAACAAACACAATACTTGACAGTTCATTTAATTATGTGTTTCAGTTTACCAGTAAAATGGGATTAAGTATAGATGCATGCTAAAAGACAGAATGTCAAGAAGGTAAGGAAGAAAAAGGCCGTATCACCTTTTTATGTTCTGAGTGTCGAAAGATTAGACTTCTAAAAGAGAACAAATATGGAACTTCAACTCCATAGATATTTAATTTATGCAACTACATTGTACAGACAGACTTTATGCAATTAAATGTCAAGCAACTACAGCAAACAGAAGAGTGGGAATGCTGCAAATACTAAAACCAGCTACCATTAGATCCTTATTATCATCCTATCAGTAAGCCAGAAACATTATAACAAAAAGGAAACTTAAAGAAGTATTTTAATATTTAGAGATAGATTGCTACTTTATTCGCCTGATTCACAATGCACACCACAAGAAAGAAAATAAAAAAGGAGAGAAAAGTAACAAGGATCCGAAGAAAAACAAAAACAAAAGCATGCATCGGACCGTTTTCTGAAGGCTCAAAGCGGATGTGCCCCGGCCTAATTACAACTGGAACAACTTCATTGTCCAAGCTTTTCTTTTGATTTGATTGCTCGGACACACTGCCATTTTGATCTTGCCTCTTCAGCTATATACACATGTTGATCTTTTCCAGACCATTGCTTCAAGTATAGCTGCATAATAGAAATTGCATGAGAACAATTCATGCTTAAAGGTAGCAAAGAGTCATATGTATCTTTAATCACTCACTAGTCCCTTTGGTTGGCCATCATCTTCTTTTCCATCTAAGTTAGCTGGATTGTGTTTCCAATTGTTGTACTTCTTTCGCTCAGCTCTAGCTGGTTTCTTTTTCCAATTTTGCTGCAAAACCCAGCATGTGGTTCTTTATAACCGATATTGAGAGTCAAAGATGTACTAAAATGTAAATTTTTTATTACTCACAAATTCATTAGGCTGAGAAACGACATCTCTCAGATAAGAATTTTTGCCAAATCAAGTATCCTGCCGCCAGAAAATGAGATGTGTATAAGAGACTGCTAGGAGCTTCAGAAAATGATGTGATCGGGCAAGTTTTACAAGACTCTTAAAACCCAATCTACAATAGTTTTCTGCATAAAAGACAGTACAGTTTAGGGGATTAAGATTCTGTGTACTTGCAATAGTGTATTTCGACCATCTTGGATCATTGTTTGGATATGTCATTTCCAAGCAGATTGAGGTTTTTTTAGCAACTTTCTACCTTTACTTTTCTTTTTGGGAAGAGTGGTTTATTTATTTATTTATTTTTTTGGCAGAGGGGGTGGTGGAAGGAGGTTGACTGCTGACTGCAGTCCATGCGTCTACAACTTCAGTTCCTAGAAAAATCAGTGATAGTTTATCTATTCGGTCAGCATTCTGAAAAAACTGTCTAACACAGGCATCCTTCTGTTGTACAAATATATGGGCGAGGTACATAGGATGTCAATATGTTCTGAGAGTAGTCAAATATTGGTAAAAGCCAAGATGGCAAACCTTTTTAGTTCCCCCAGATGCTTCTTTAATTTCTTCTCCATTTTTTTGAGTTTGGTTGTCACTGCTGCAAAATAGAATTACATTACTGTCAGCAAGATACCAATTAGTTGCTTGAGTATTTCAACAAATAAAAAATATAGCACGAATCTATAAAAACAAGAGCTGGAGAGGAGGAAAGAAAATAATATGCCTATTCGTAAGAGGACAAATGAATAGAAAGAGATTTTTCCAATTCTAAGATGCCAACTGGAAGAAAAAAGTTACACTTTTCCTGTTAAAACAGGCCCCAGCAGTGGAGTGGGCCTTGTGATGTTGATAACAATTGGAACTAGATGAATATGATTGAGTATGTATGCAGTTGACAAAAGAAAAGGCCGTAGTAAATACAGCTTTAGTTCACACGAGATACACTGAAAAAAGTGATGAAAAGAAACTAATATGAAATCAAAATATTAAAAAAGACTGTCTTATGCAAATATACCTTTTGATATTTGGGGAAGTCGCAACATTTCCAGGACCTGGTTCAGCATTCTCACTTTTGTTTTTCCTTTTAAGCTTAGATGCTTTTTCCTGCTTGTGAATACTCCCTTCTGCTGCAAGGACACCATCTTGGCGAGACTTTTCAATCTGGTCAGCAGGAACAGCATTTTCAATACTACCCTGTTCCTCAGTACGTTGTTTCTTTTTTCTGTAATTTACCAAGAAGAAAACAAAAGGAGTAATGACAGATCTAGTTAGACATCGAAAGCTTGAATCCAGTCATAAGTGATCCAAATAGAATACAAAAAAGAAGCACAAATGTAGGGGCTTTGACCCCTGAAGTTTTTCCAGGGCTTTTCTTTTCTTTGAAGTTGCAATTCCCTGCGATGAATTATGTAAAGTATCTTCCAACTGCAAATCATCGCCCTCATCCTCCACCTCTGATGAATCTCCAGCTACCTCTTTCTCATCCTCCTCTTCGGATTCATCTTCAGGTTCATCACTCTGGTAACCTCCAGTTTCCTTCTCAAACTCCTCATTTGCTAAAAGCAATGCTCCAGTATTAACTGGTTGCTTCTCCACAGCTTCCAATTCCTTAATTAAATTGATCGGATCCTTCCCCTCAACGGCCAATGTCATCCCTTTCTTCCGTACTCTATAACAACATATCAAGTGCAACAAACACAAATCATTCCGGATCTAATAAACTTATACACTTATCTGATGTCAACAGAAATCATCCACTTACGAGCGAATGCAACTGACTATGACTAACCTGATTACATCTTTATCCTTCAAAATGGTAGTCGATTCAAAGGGCGGTAAAACTGAAACCATCCATCTACAAACAAAAAAACTCATTAAAGTAACCCATCCACAAATGCACCATAGAAACAACTTACAAAAAAGTCATGATCTTTGAGATTCCCAAAATTTCAACAATCCATTAACTTAATTAGGGATTAAAGAAAAACCCATTTTACCAAAGCAACAAAGAATGATTATAAACACAAAATACTTCAAAAATAACAACAATTTAACTTCATTAGACCATATAATATCAACAAAGATTGAATTTTTTTTTTTTTTTTTTTAACAAACACAAAAATGCAAGAACAAACATACATAGAGGATGAGGCCATGAGGGCAAGAGGGATGAAGTTGAAAAGCGTGGAGAATATAAGCAGTGACGTCAGCAATGGTTTTGTGAATGTGGGGTTTAAGGAGAATCCAGCATCTTATAAGCCCTCTCTGATTTCATCTAGATGTGGTATAAGAGATGCCCTCTTCATCTTTGAACTCCAATCGAAGCCTTGTGGTTTCCATCGTCCCATGCAACAATACAGCAATCTATCTTTCTATATTAATATATGCTGCTTCCGCAGCCTACACCAAAAGGTTTTTGGCAATGGAGAGAGCTCTCCTCCTCCGTCGTCCACCGCTGCTTTATTAAGCCTTTGACAGCACAAGACATAAACCCCTGTTGGAGAGACAGCCTTGCTGCTTTAACCAGGGTTGGAACACTAGTTAGCACTTAGCAGTAGTGGAGTGCTGATAGGAAAATTCTTACTTTTATCATAAATATTTAGATGGATCCCATTTTTGTCCACATTTGAAGATCTTAGGGTGTAGATTTTATGATATCAATTGATGTAAGTAATATTCTGAAACATTTAACCAAAGGGATAGGTCTACAGTTGAGGTCAAAAATAGGGTCTATCTAAGTATTTTCACTTACTTGAAAATGGGTATTTAACACAGAAAAATACTTAAATAAACCCGATTTTTAGTTTTACTTATAGATTCGGTGGTCAAGATTAAATTTTAAAAAATCTTATTTACATCAGCTCAAATTGATGTCATAAATTTTTTAAAATTTAATTTACATCACAAAATAAACAAATAAATAATCTACCTAAATATTTACCTTTAACACGGGGCATTAGACCCTTGATCTTTTAAGAAATTCATGACATTGATTAGATTTTCATGATCTATGTGAAATTTAAGAGGTGTTTGATTCATATTTGGGAATTGTAATCGGAATGAGAATCATAAATTTTATTATTGGGATGGATTTATATCATTTCTCTTTACTTGTTTGGTTTAACATAATAATGAGTTACTCAATCTGAAACCTATGTCACAAGTGAAGAATGAATGTAGGCATTTTCTAACACTTTCATTTTCATAGAATGATTCACATAGTACTCAACCTAACAACATCTATAGTTATCATTAACTTTGATTCTCATTATCTCTTCTCATACCCATAAACCAAACGCCTCCTTAATAATTACTAGTATAAAATAAACAGCACATGAATCTTTAATAATTATTGTAAATAGTTATAATGAATAAGCTTTTGTAAGTGAAATATCATAGATCTTAAATTTTATTATTATTTAAAAAAAAATAATTTAATACTTATATTGATGGATATATTGTTATTATTATGATTTGTTAATAATCACTTTAAATTTAAACAATATCCATTATACATTAAATGTATGTTTGTAATATGTACCTTAAATCAACCGTTTGATTTTAATCAAATTTAAATTTAGTAACCCAATAAAAATCTTGACATGTAATTTCTTGTAGCTTATAATAGCTAAACAAATTATATACATTTTTGTTGTATTAACCATTAAATTAAAAAAAGTACTTCATTCATTTTTTTAAATGTCGATTAAGATTGTGACATAAATATTAAAATTATTATTAAATAACTTAAATTTTAGGTAAAATTGATATTGTATGATTAAATTATCTTTGGATTAGTAATAAATTTAAAGAATCTTGACATGAAGAAGGTGTTTGATTTATGGGCACGAGGGAAAGAAATGAGAATCAAAATTAATGATAGCTTCTATCGAAACAAAAGAGTTAGAAAATATTCATTTTCATTCCCTACTTATGATTTGAATTTCAAATTAACTAATTTATCAACATAACGAAACCTATTATTTATTCAAACCAAATAAGTGAAAAAAAATGATATAAATCCATGCCGATAGTAGAATTTATGATTTTAATTCCTAAATATAAACCAAACATCTCCTAATTTTCTTTCTCGCATTATTTTCTCTCCTTAAATTTCATATTTTGTCATTTTCAGTAATTAATAGAGTTAAAAATATATATATAAAAGTAATATTAGTAAAAAAAATTAATATTTCATTAAATTTTTAAGATGATATTTAAAATAAAATATATATATATATATATATATATATTTTAATTATAACACTTACAAAGGAAAAGCGGAGTAAAAAAATCTGAAGTCATTACTGTTTTTCTCAACAGTGGGCGGACTGACTCTAGTCCACAAACCACAATCACAAAGGTTGAAGCTTCAAAGTGAAAACCAGCAATTTTAGCTAATTTTAATTTTCTTTTTTAATAACTAAAACAAGAAATCAAGGAAAAAATAAAAATAAAAATAAAAGGCGGCCGCGGCGACAGAAGCGGCGCGTACAGTTCCGACTTGCGAGAAATGGCAGAGCTCCGCCACCCAAGTGCTATGGGAAGCCGAGCCACCGCGACGGCGGAGTCAGCAGTGGCTTCACCAAGGAAACGAGACGATGTCGGCATCGTTTGTCCCCATTAGCTCCCGATAATATTCCCGCCGACGACGACGAGGACGATAATCGTAATCGTCATTCTCGAGATCGCGGCCTTCGCACTCTATTCTCCGCTGCGCACTTGTATTCTCTCTTCCCTTTCTCCTCCACCGACGACGCTAGGGTCCACACTCGCATTTCCAAGATCTCGGTTTTCGTGCTTTTTTTGGTTATACTCGCCGGAGTTATTTCAATTTCTTCAGTTGTCAGTCGATTGGTGAGCATTCGTAATTTAGCTAAAAGTTTCAATTTAGCCCTATTAGCTAACTTTATAGCTTCTTTATAGGCCGTAAAAGTGCTTGAATATTGATTTATGACTACAAAGTATCCATTTTTTTTTACTTTTTATACTGTAAATTGTGGGGGATTTTGATGGGTAAATGAGTTGTGTTGGTGAAATTTTTATTATTGATAAGCTGGAACTAGTTTTTCTCTGGCATATTTTGGGTGAAACTTTTGGTACATTGTGTTTTCGGTGGTGCTCGTGCCCGTGCCCGGGGAGGTGTGTTATTTGAGCTCATATACTGAAGTTGCACAGGTACGAATGTGCTAATCTGGCATGGGATTTGGGAGATGGGAGATGAAGTTTTGATAATGCAAATTGATCTTTGGCGTATAAAAAGAAATCTTGTGAGTTGTAGTGATAAATTGGGAAAAGTTTTTCTTGTGTAGGAGACTACTAACAAAACAAATGGTATGTTTTAGAATTATATGATCTCCGTAGATATCCATTCTATTGTCATAGCGCTTCTGTCTGGTATCGCGAATGATCGACTGAGATCGTGTTAAAGTACATAAAAAGATCTTGGCGAAGACTTACGTGAGAGCTGTCAGTGTCGATTCTGGTATAGAGGAGTTCTGTTTAGAAACCTGTGGTAATTTTGTTTGTGTGTAAGAGTGCAGGAGGCTTCATGATATTGAGAATGCTAGTGACTTTTTGGTTGGGGCTGCGTGAAATCAGCAGCTTAATACAGCTCTCATGCCTACTTTAGTATGTCAGATGATTGACAGTGTAATGTGATGAGAAGCATCTAAAAAAGGTGCGAACTTGGTTAGTAACAAGTTGTTTAAGAAATAGAATATCACTATCTATGCATACAGTGCTTTTGTTGCATTTCTTGTGATTTCCTTTACTACTAAGATGGTATAGTTTCACTAATCTACAGTAGGTAAAAGTTTATTTACTAAATAAAGGTAAATACAAACAAAATTGCTGCATCCTCTTGGACCTTTACATTTGCTTATGGGACAAACGTGATGATATGCAGGTCAATTATATTTCCTTCTTGTGCTTAACCTTGGTTTCACATTAGTATAATCATGCTTAGAACTTTTTGGAAATCTTTTTTTTGGAATTGTGCTTTAATATAAGTTAAAGCATTTGCTTTGAATTAATTGCCAATGTACATACTCTTTGTGACTCTTTTAGTTTTTCTGCTTCATTTTATCTTTATTATATGCAGTACACTGCTTCACATGTCTGAAATTTTTCTGTGATTATCTTTTTCATATTTTAATTTAGTTTGTCTTTCCCTTGCCCTCTTAGTAATATATCAGAAATTTTACGACAGAAAATTATTGAGATTGGCTCATAGAATTTATTTGTAATATCATTCTCTGCCAGTGAGTTATTTAGCAGAATTTGTTCTTCCCTCTATAATCTTGTTTTTATGAATTGTAGAATGCTCCATACTTGTGCAAGAAAGATGGCATAGTTCTCCACTGTCCAGGGGTAAGTGCTTAGAGAAAAACTTCAGTGCTTTGTCCCTGTTCTTTGGTTCTTTCATAACTGATCAAATCGATGATATTCCTCGAATGTTTCATCCCATTTCAATTAGGTAAAGGAGCATCCTTCCTTATGGGAGAATCCATATTCAGCTACCACTTCATGGAAGCCATGTGCTGAGCGACATGTGGGCATAATTTCTGGTAACTAAAACATTTTCAATGATTTTTCTACTTTATATTGTCTATTTATGGGATTCTAAACGCGAATTCTTATTGTTTATAGTTTTCATTGTCATGATCTTTTTGTTTTTATATTTTTTTTCCAAGCTATAAACTGTATGAAGCTAGATCAAAATCCTCTCTTGGAGCCATTCTATAGCTAATAATTCATAATAGGAATGATTGCTTGTACTGAGTCTAGCATGCTCAAAACTTACTCATTTTATTCAAGATAGCTTGGTTATACCAACTATATAATAATTGGAAAAGTAAAAACTGTGTACGAAAGTACTTGCTTCTTGTAGTCTTGTTTTTGTTGTATATCAAAGAAGAAATCCAGGCCATTCCCTTGTACGATGAAATTTTTGGGGAAACTTACTGAAAAAGAACATTTCAAAGTGAAATTGATGATAGCATCAGTTGTTTCCTCCAAAGAATCATAAAATCTCTTGTTTGCTCATGTTTCTACTTTTGAACTAGGTTTGGATATTTGCGATTTGGCTGATAAAAGATTTAATGTGTCACTAATTTACTGGTCTCATCTTCTCTATGTGCCAGACATTTTTAAGTTGATGTAGAACTTTCCCTCATTGCATTTTTAAGTTGATGTAGAACATCCCTCATTGTATCTGACCAGTGATACTTTGCCGCTTTGCAGATGAGATGTGTATGAAAATGAAACAAATGGATATATATTTATACTGCTGAGGGTACACATCTAGATGTGTATAAGAACAGCCCTTTCTCTGTATTCAGAACTGCAGATTTAATAAATATGTCTAATTGGTCAATGAACATAAATATGTCTAATTTCATCTTTCTCTGCTCCCTCATAGATATTATAGAGTTGGAGTGTTTGCATAACTTCTCTCAGTTCTATTTCACCTTGTGGTGGAGGCAATTCTTAGTATTTGGCTGTCTAATTACTTACCTGTTTCCTAACTTAAACCCATACATCTTGTCAATTTCTCCCATTGTTTTTCATCCTTTTTCTCTTGCCAAATTTCCATTTAAAGCATTGAAACCTTCTCTGGACCTACTATTTTTCAAGTTCCACCTAAATGTTATACATTTTTACAGCTCCTATTGACAAGTGCCTGTGTGCAGGCCGCCACTGAATACATATATTCTTGTGTTACTGTGCAGATTTGCAATGCTGTGGCTGTGGCCAAGATAATGAACGCCACCCTTATTTTGCCAGTATTGAAACAAGATCAGATATGGAAAGACCAAACGTGAGTGATACTTCTATTAAACTGCTATATACAGTGTACTACTTCATGTCACAAAAATCAGGATTGATACTCTGCCAAAGAAATGCTGACATATTCTGATTCTATATCTGTTATATCACCTATGCTGCTGTTACTGTCACCATTATCATTTTCTGCTTTGCCATCTAGAAGGTGACCCAAGTCATTTTAAGTTATTAGTTCTTTTTGGATCAGTGAAACATACTTCATTGTAATTGGTTCTTCAGAAATGCTTCTGCAAATTGAAGACCTAGTTTGTCCTAAAAACTTGATATTACATGCAGGATAAATATCTGTTACATGCAAGAATTTTCTTATTTTTATTGATATGCATTCGACTCAAATATGTATACTTCCTTATGGTACATATCCTTGTCATCATAGTATTAACTGGCATCTCTCTCTCTCTCTCTCTCTCTCTCTGTGTGTGTGTGTGTGTGTGTCTGCATTAGTTTTTGAAGTGCTGTAGTACTTTCTCACAGTTATAGCTAACTGTTTACTGTTTCTTATTCTTGGTTGAGTTTGATCATTTTTATATACAAGTTCCAAAGATTTGTGTGTAATCATTTCATTAATTGTCTGCAGGAAATTTGAATCGACATATTTGATGTTGACCATTTTATTGACTATTTGAAGGATGATGTGCGAATTGTTCGTGACATTCCCGTGTGGTTTACTGACAAATCAGAGCTGTTCACAAGCATACGGTCTGTTTTCTTGTTTTTCTTGTAGTACTTTGATATAACTTATTAATCTCTGGTTAAAGCTCCCAGCGCACTTCAACTGAAAGACATGCTAATTTTTGACTAGTGTGGTCAAGCTGTGATTAGTCATCAAAAGTTCAATGAACTCCCTACCCGCAGAGTTTAAAAGAATATGCAAACTTTTTTAGTCAGAACTTGGATATGGGAAAATTTTCTCCTATTTATAGGCCTCTTCAAACTTTAAAATGCTTCTAGTTTGTGTAAATGGATTGGTTTGTATTATATGGTTCATTTGTTTCTGCTCTTGTATCATAAATGATGATAGACGGACTGTGAAGAACATCCCAAGTTTGCTCCAGGCAGTTCTATATCGACAATGTTCTACCTCGGATCATCCAGGAGAAGAAGATAATGTCATTAAAGCCTTTTGTTGATAGACTTGGGTGAGTAGTGCTATCATTTATTGATATTCCTGTCATCAGTTTGGCTAATTTCCTTTACCATAAATACTAATTTATTGGTTTTATGTTCAGATATGATAATGTTCCCCCAGAAATCAACAGGCTAAGGTGCAGAGTGAATTATCATGCTCTCAAATTTCTTCCTGAGATTGAGCAAATGGCTGATCAACTTGTATCAAGGATGAGAAATCGCACTGCTGGTTCAAATCTATTCATGTAAATAACTTGGACAATTTTGTTTATGTAATGTTCTCATCATTGCTTTAAGGTCCAGTTGATTGTAATTGCCGTACAGCAATGAAAAAAATTTACCACACAGAATTGATAGTCTTTTGGTTTGCTGGCAGGATGGTTCTCATCTGTGGGCTTTAGCTCTCCAGAAGCGGAAGGAAGGTCGGTGCCCCCTTGAGCCTGGTGAAGTGGCAGTGATGCTTGACAATGGGTTATCCTAAAGAAACCCAGATATATGTAGCTTCAGGACAAGTTTATGGCGGACAGAACCGCATGGCACCTCTTAGGAATATGTTCCCAAATCTTGTAAGGCCATTTGCTTAGTTGTTATCCACTTACTGTTGCTGGAAATTTTATTTCTCTTGGAGTTCACTTTTATTTGCCTTTCTCTTATACTTTGACCTAGGATTGTGTAAAAAAAAAAAAAAAAAAAAAAAAAAAAAAAAGCATCTCTCCCCCTACCCTCGAGTGACTCGAACTCATGACCAATAAATCATAAAAGGAAGTGTTTTATGACCTAAGTTGCACTTTGTTGTCATCTAGGCATTCTATCACTCAAATGACTGGTGGAAACAAGAAATAAATTAACCTTTTTGTATGTATTCTACTGTAATAATGTACTCCTATTTTGTAGGATAATTCTTTTATGCAACTAATAAAAAGTTGTATGCTTTGACTTGTGATTGGCCCTTTAAGGGGTTCTTGTTAATAGGTTTTTCTAGTGGGGATAAAGATCTAGAAACTTATTTTGTTCTAAGCCAAAATTAATAATCTTTCTGGTACTGCATGGTACGTATTTTTCTTTGAGGGAGAATCCTTTCTGGTGATAGTTTTTGAAGTAGTCTTTTGGTACTTGGTTTCTCATAGTGCTGGGAATCTATTGGAAGGAAGATAAACTAGGCTTGCCTGACATTCAGTTATTCAAGAAGGAAAGTAGCCCCAGAATGGAATCTTTCGATTAATTTGAGACTCTTATTTTCAATATCGTTCTGAAGATCAACCTTTTGCAAGAGGCTTTTAATGAGAAATAATATTTGTGCTTCAGATCGGTTATATTAGGATTATAGAAGATAAGAGAGTTGTAAGAAATATAAAATAGAAGTTTTTTGAATGTTAATGTTACTAGACTTTTAAATTATTTTTTGGGCTTCTATGTCATTTGATTAGGGAGGCTTTCAAGAGAATGCACCATGTTTTGTCTGCCAGTTTTAATTGAAATAAGATAACAATGTCTTTTTTGACCTATGTTACGCACCTATGTATCCTAGTTCACTTGTCATTTTGTTTTCTGTTTTGATATAATTATTGACGGATCTATAACAGGTGACAAAAGAGGAGTTGGCAACCAAAGTGGAGTTGGATGGCTTCCGGAAGCATGTTACTAGCCTGGCAGCCCTTGACTTCTTGGTCTGCTTGAAGTCTGATGTGTTTGTAATGACTCATGGAGGAAACTTTGCTAAATTGATAATTGGACACCGTCGATACATGGGTCACCGCTTAAAATCCATTAAACCAGACAAGGGACTGATGTCCAAATCATTAGGGACCCATACATGGGCTGGGCCAGCTTTGTGGAAGATGTGATTGCTACCCACCAGACTCGAACTGGGTTACCAGAAGAAACCTTTCCCAATTATGACATCTGGGAGAACCCTCTAACACCTTGTATGTGTAGAGCCTGATTATGAAAACTTGTGTAGCGAAGGTAAACACTTGTGGGATTTTATCGGAAGACTAATCTTTGATGAAGTTAAGGTCATTCCTGAGGGAAGTCCAAGCTGTTCGCCACGAAAGAGGCCTGAGGAATCTGAACTGCATGGTGGAAACAATTTTTAGAAATCTGAGGTCTGTTAGGAGATGGAGATGGAGATGGAAAGTTTGTGAAGTGGATGCTTCGATAGTGGCAGGTGACGAGCTGCCTTGCCACTATTTGCCTGATCTGGTGCTCTTCCTTGCAGGCAAATACAACAGTTTTGTTGTTCAATCATCAACATATGATGTATATTATGTTTTCATTTGTTGTCATATATAGAATCTCATGATACAGAATAGATGTGTAACTGCCTTGTGTAGTAACATGTATTCTTTTCATTGAATAACTCAAAAGCATTTACTCTCTTTCTGTTTAATCATATGGTTCTTACTGCATTATCCTGGTTGATCTGGTTAAAGACTCCACTATGCAACCTATGCAAATATGTTTGGTATTGGTTGGGGGAAAGCTCTTCTTTTATCAGTGAGGAGCACGTTACTGAATTGTAACTTGCCACCGTTGCCAGCCACCCCTCCTTTGGGCAAAAGTAATGCTTAGACAAATTGACAGGTTTCACAAAAAGTTTGTCAAGTGTCTAAGCCTGCGAGTTCTTGATTTGAACATATTAGTTTTAACAATTACTACTACTGATCACACAAGTGGGTCTTCTGAGTTATCATGATTCCTAGTCAAACAAATATCCAATTGAAGGAGGAATATCCTTTTAATGAATCACAAAACGGAATATACTAGTGGATAAAGTGTAAAGGCTTAGGAAAATACTTAGGTAGATCTGATTTTTTGCTTCACTTAGTAGACTATGTGGTCTGTTAAATTTTAAAGAATCTTGCTTACATCAACTGATGTCATAGATTATCTTAAATTTAATCCACATCACAGGCTCTACAAATGGGATCAAAGACCGTATCTACCTAAGTATTTGTCAAAGGCTTAACATATTTTAACATCTTCAGTCACCTTTTCGTTTGGATTGGAAAGTTGCTTTTTAAATTTGGACTACACAATTATAGACAAAACTGAACTATGAAAATGTTTATATAATATTTAGTGGTTCCTCTGACGTGAGCCCATACATATTTTGTTTTTGGATGCTGTCCTAAGCACCACGTACATTAATCTCCACTAATGTTGCATCAAGATCTTGCAATGATGTTGTTTCTACCTTAATTTGTCGAATAATTAATATTAGTACCAAGTTCATGTACTATCTTACATAGTGATGGCTCAAATAATAGAAAGTGTTTTATTAAAGATAGTATACCAAGAGGCGACCTACTAGAATGATGATAATAAATTAAGATAGTTAATCTTAGATACAAAGTCGGTGTAGAGAATTTTTTACATCATTAAGTGTAGATGCATATGACATGTACAAAAATAATATTTAAAATTTAAACAATTTACATGTGTCAAATCCAACTTGACGGTGTAAAAAATTTTCTATATTGACAGTATATATAAAATTAACTCATAAATTAAATGCTAATTGATAAATTACTAAAAACTAAAGATAGATAATATATGAGTTCTGTATGAAAAGCTCTTTGATGTGGAACTGAAATCCTTAAGAATAAACCAAGCAAATATAGCACACAAAAGTATGTTTGTGAGACCATAGGAGTTAAATGTTCTCAAAGTTTTATTATGGCATTGAACAAGAGCTTTACTAATTAAATCTTGGGTCAAAGCCATCTTCTCCAATTATTGTTGCTTGCACGGTTTCTTGAGCTACATCGTTAACTCTTTTCATCAATTTCATTGAGTGACGAAAGAGTTCTCTTACCGATTTGAAGTGAACTGACAAAATGACAAGTGAACTAGGATACATAGGCAGTGTCTCAAATACACATCGAGACTTTTCAATCATGGCACAAATTTTGACTTTTGAAGGCTGCTTTCTATTATTGCTTGCCAATTTGTAATCAAACTTTGATTTTTTCTTTTTCTTTTTTTGAGGTAAAATTTAGAAAAATAACAGATTATTCTCTATTGATGTCAAAACAAACCATTAATATATATTTTAATAAATCAATAAAGAATTGGGGTAGCGAAAATCAATATATAGATTAGTAGCTTTACTTACATTTGAACCAATCACTACAACAATTTTTTTATTTATTTATTTCTTATAGACCTTTCTTTCGGCGCATTCTTTTGTTTTATGCAGTATAAATCTTTCCAACTACTAAACAAACCAATTATTGCTCCTATTTGCTCTTTCAATCCCTCCTGTTAGAGCTGTCTCTTATACAATGTTTTAGATGTGTACTCAACAAATCCAATCTTTTTCACATCCCACCACAAATGTATTCTTCACA
This sequence comes from Cinchona pubescens, assembly GCA_025175665.1. Taxonomy (NCBI): domain Eukaryota; kingdom Viridiplantae; phylum Streptophyta; class Magnoliopsida; order Gentianales; family Rubiaceae; genus Cinchona; species Cinchona pubescens. The sequence goes on from JANKKI010000141.1 coordinate 2,709,272, forward strand.
GCCCTGATAAACCATTTTCACGAAAAGGGTTCTCCAAAAAACCAATCTTTTTCACATCCCAAAAATGCATTCACAGACATTACAGTGACATACTACCATTTTCAGCAAAAGGGTTCTCCAAAAATCCAATCTTTTTCACATCCCTTTGTTGTTTGTACTACACTTCATGAAACACCAGTGCAGCCTTTAACAGTGGCTGAAAAAGTGCATTGCTTGGCTTGTGAATTCAAGTCTTTATCTGAGCCAATTGACAGAGTCAAAAAGCTGTTACACTATGCAGCTCTCCTCCCTCCTTTTGATCAGTCGGGTCGGGTCGAGGAAAACCGGGTCATGGGTTGTACAACCATGGTTTGGTTGGAGGTAGAAATGGATAGTGCGAATAGATTGATGAGATTTAAACTTGATAGTGACTCAGAAATAACAAAGGGATTCTGTGCTTGTTTGCTTTGGTTGTTTGATGGTGCTGTTCCTGAGGAGGTGTTGAATGTAAAAATTGATGATTTAGCTGAGATGAATGTGGGAATGCCTAGTAAGGGTCTTTCCAGGGTAAATACTTGGCATAATATTTTGATTAGTATGCAGAAGAAGACTACAAACTTTGTTGAGGTGCAGGATAGAGATAGGCCTTTGACTTGAAGCTTGTTTGGTGGACTGGGACAGAGCAAAGCTTTCTGTTCAGATTGTTCAGCCAACTTTGCATTTGTGAGCTTTCTTGAGACTATTGGAATACCAATGGGTTCTTTTGGATCGTAAATAATAGGATGTTATTTGATGAATAATATGTCTTTTAATTTTAGTGATTTTAGAAATAATATTGATTTTTGTAGTGATAGAATAATTATTTAGATATAAAATAATATTTGAAATAACTATTTGAATTAGAAATAAAAATAACTATTTGGATTATATATATATGTATATATATAATTTTTCAATAACATTTATACTCTTACATTTATGAATATTAATATGAATTAAATCATTTTTTTTTTTTACAATTACACAAAAAATTTGTAAAAATTTAAAGTTTTTATATATAAATCTTTAAATTTATAAAATAATATCAAGATCTGAATCTGAGAAGATCTAACGAATTTGAATATGGATATCTTTTTACAGACAAAAAAAAATTTGAATTCAAATCTAAATTTAATAATATTAAATGAATGACCTGTTAGGTATAGATATGCAAGATCTTACCTAGATCCAATCCGTTTATATGTCTAATCGAAACTCCATTTCAATTATTACCATTTGTTTTATAAAACAACAATACAAATGATGTCAAAAGTAACAATTGTGAATATTAATCTCTTATGTGTATAAGAGACAGGAGTAAGGGTGTGTTCGAATCTATACACATTTATATGATGTAAGAGATTATTTAAAATTTTTTCCTTACCAATTTTTACATGCTGAAAATAACTTACGAAATTTTTGAGTGTAAGTTATTTAATGAATAATTCAAGAGTGACATTAAACCTTAAATACTTACTTTTAGAATTTTGTCTGCTAAACTTATTTTTATTTTTTAATTATTTTTCATTCGTTTTTCTCTCAATTATGGATCCCACACAAATATAATTATCATTATGCATATTTTACTACTATATTGTACTATCATTTAATTTTGAACAAAATCAATTTTTTATTAATCACAATTACTTGTAAGGTATTTATAAATACCATTATTATAAGTTTTTTTAACTTGTATTCATAAAATTGAAGATGAAACCATTAAATTTTTTTATTTTAAAATATTTTCATTTTGTCAACCGAACACCGAAAAATTGTATGAAAAATAGACTTTTTCATGTAAAATATTTTCCAAGTCCAAACGAACACACCCTTACTCTTACCACACTACATTTGATGAAGATACGTTGTTCAAAATCATTAACGTAATTATTAATTAAATATTTTTTTAAAATATAAATAATAAATATGATATGAATAGCGCAAAATAATAAATTGTGTAAATAATGAATAAAACAAAACATAAATAGTGCAAAATATTATTTAAAAAAATACTTTGGTGAACAAACACTAATTATTATTAATTAAATATTATTTGGCAAATAATACAATTCTCTTGTAATTTGTATAGCTTTAAGAACTGCAATAGAAAACGGATATTTTAGCATTCCTTGGAGCAATTACTTATCTGCTTATTCCAGTAATGTAATACAGGACAACTGTCTCACAACATGTTACTCTTCTTGTATTTAACGTGGATTACTTTCATGCTGCATTAACAAATTGTCACTTATAAGTTAAATATGAATTTCTATTCACAAGAATGCAGTTCATTGCTGTCCAGGTATTCACTATTGGAAAATATTTAGGTAGTTCTGTCTTTAACTCTACCTATAGATTTTGTGGTCAAAATTAAATTTTAAATAATTTTACTTATATCAATTAATGTCATAAATTCTCTAGTGTTTAATTTACACCACATAATTTATAAATATGACAAAAAATCAAATATATCTAAATATTCTACCTTGAGTACTTAATACCTAATTTTGAGATCTTGAAGAATGATTCATATCAAGGTTGAAATGACAGCTTGAGGGGTTCACATCACTTGATGATGTTTGTGGCATTGGAAATGTATTTTTGGATATTGACATGCATTTGTTACCTACCAAAGAAAAAGAAAAAAAAAAAAAAAAGAGACATGTAATGTTCTGAAATGTATTTGAAATCCCTAAGCTGCTTTAACCTTGTCAAATGGCCATTCCTACACTAAGTATCAGGATCTCATGATTATGCCAACAAAACATAACAGGAAAAGACAATGTGATTAATATCCAATCACAGTAATTTCTTGCAAAAAAGGCCACATGTAATTGAAGTAGACTAATAGTGATTCAGGTCCACAAAACAAGCAGGTAACTAAATTAGTTCTTCTCTTATTTCTCAACACGAAAGAGGACAAACGATTTGCACTTCAAATTATATTTTGAAAGACTTAACTAGTAAGTAGTAACTACAAATTATGACCCCTTAATTCATTATTCAAATCAAGAATAAGAGTCATATTTGGTTAAAAACTCCGCAATGCAAAGTCTTATTTCTAATCGTTAGATTGAATATAAAATAGAGAATTTTTATTTTGTTGTCAATCAAACGATCAAAAAATAATTATCAATCCAAAGTATTTTGTTGAAAAAATACTTTGCGGAGTCTAGTAAAATAATATAATTTTTCCAAGAATAAAGCATTATCTCTCAGATCACTTAATCTTTCTATCTAATTAATAGAGTCATTGACTTACAGAAAGGTTGGGTACCAAGACTCAATCAACTTGACATAGTGGCATATTTTAGTTAGAGGTTACCCAATTGTGTTTCATGCATTTATTTCTGTTGACAAAATCTCACAAATCTTGGAGAAGAAATAGAAAAAATACAGAGGCCAAAGAGGAAACTCAGGGTAATGATGAAGAGTACAAGACAAGTTGCAAAAAAGGCAAGTACATTGCACAAAATAAGTACCTAGATCTTGTTTTATTAAGCCAAACATTAGTTAAACAATAAGCCAATTAAATCAAGCCATCGTAATCAGACTAATATTCCAATTAACTTCTTAAAGTCATCTTGATTAATGGATTCATCAATCTACCTACCCCATGGTATGCCTTTACCCTATTACCAAAACAGTTTCCAATAGATAATTAGTGTTACTTACGACACATTTACGTTGTGTTTGAGGGAGTTTAGGAAGGAAGAGAAAAGATGGGAAAGTTTTTAATGAGGAGATGAGAGAAGAGAAGTGAAGGAAAGTTTTTTTTTAAGTTGTTTGGAAGTTTTGGAAGGAAAATTTTATTAATGTTAGTTTTTTACTAAAATCTCTCTCCTTTTGATTTTTTGTATTATATTTATAAGACAAATATGACATTTCATAATTAATTGTAAAATAATTAAACTTTTCCTTCCATTTCTTTCCATTTATGGCTGAAAAGTTTCATAATTAATTGTAAAAGAATTGAACTTTTCCTTCCATTTCTTTCCATTTATGGCTGAAAAGTTTCTTTAAATTTTTACCCTCTCATCTCTCTCCTCTTCCCTTCTTTTCCCTTCACTTAAAATTTCCAAATAAAGAAAATATTTTAACTTTCCTTCACGTTCTCTTCTTTTCTTTCCATTTTCTTCTATCCAAACTCACCTTTAGAACTACCAAGCATCACCGCTCACCACGGAAGCAATTACACTTTTGACAAATCCATGATATTTCAACGCCATGAATCTTTTAAGTGTATGTTAGTAAATATTTTTAAGTTAAAATATGATTGGTGATTAATCGATGTATAAATGAAAAATTTATTTGTGAAACACGTAAAAATATTGGCATATTTTCATTCCATCTTTTATTAAGAAAATTTTATAACAAATTATGTATTAAGAGAGTACGTTTATTTGTTTCAATAAAAGTAAATTCTTATATAAATTAATATTCATGTATTAACAAAACACAAAATCTATATACTCGTTGTAACTTATAAACTTTGTTTTATAGGTGTGATTTGAGAAATTATTAGTTGAATTGGGTTCATGAAAAAACTTTTCATGTCACAATGGGATATTATCAATGTAGGACCCACATACAAGCTCACTTTCCCTTGGTGTACAACTGTACATTGTACATCCTCTGATCAGATACACTCCTAGATGTCTCCACATCATCTTTTCCAGGTGGGTCACAATCCGCCACCAAGCTGTGCTGGCCCCACTTTTCCGCCTTTTGCCGGGCCCCTATGAAAAAAATATCAAAAAATAAAAAATATCCTAAAATTGCATTTTGATCCTAATTACTAGTAATTTCCATTCCCACCACCACAACCTTCACGAAATTTTTTTATATGAATCTGATTTATAATAAGTGGAATATAATTTTTATTTTATATTTATTCATATCACTCTAATTTATTAAAAATAAATATTTTTAAAATAATATAGATAAATATAGACCAAAAAACTATCTCACCTATAATAGATAGAATTTATATAAAAATTTTCCCAACAACCACATAACAAACAAACAAACAAGCATGAAAATCTAACTTCTTTTGTACCCGTTTTCATCGGTCGGAGCTCCGGTTCATTTTCTTAAAATAGAAATTAATAAAATTAAAAATAAATCAAAAAATAAATATTTTTGAATTAAAAAAGGAAAGATTTTTCTCTCTCATTTTTAGATCTTGTGATAATCAAACATCAAAAATGTCGAAATCGCCATGGGGAAATATCGGCGCCTGGGCCGCCGAAGCCGAGCGAGAAGAGCAAGAACAGCGGGAGGAAGCCGCCAAAGCCGCGGCTGACAGAGGTGGCGGAGACTCCCAAAGCTTCCCCCCCCTGAAAGATGCCGTCAGCAGCGCCTCCAAGCAGACCAAGAAGAAAACCAAGATGAGCTTGCAAGAGTTCACGATGCAGAATGCCTATGCCTCTCTGTTAAGAGACATCTAGATGTGTTAATTCAGACAGGTGTTGATGCGGCTTTCCTATTAATCACTATTGTCTACAGAACGTTCTTTCGTCTAGGAAATGCAATTCAATCGGTCGATTCGGAGGAGGGTTTTCTAATTATGGGGTCCGGACGGGTGGGGCTCCGCCTGGTCGGATGCGAGACAGGGATTCGGATGGGGAGGGCTCTTGGGGTGGCGGAGGAGGGCCTCGAAGATCTTATGGGGGTTTCGAGGATGATCGCCGGAGTGGCCCACCTCATGGTGGTAGAAGTCCAGATTTTGATCAAACTTCTAGGGCTGATGAAGTTGACAATTGGGCTACAATGAAGAAGCCTTTAACCTCATTGAATTCGGGTCCTGTGGGTCCGGGTCGCCCCGCCCGGTATGCTTCTTTGGGTGGTGGGGGTGGTGGGTTTTCTAGGGCTGATGAGGTTGACAATTGGGGTGCCACCAAAAAACCCATTCCACCACCAGCTTCTAGATCTTCGAGCTTCGGGTCGGGCTTTCCCGGTGACTCTAGGCCCGAACCTGATAAATGGATTCGTGATGGGAGCCAGGAAAGGCAAAGATTGGTTCTTGACCCGCCCAAGGGGGAAGAGGTGGTGAAAGTGAATAAGCCTAACCCCTTTGGGGATGCAAGACCGCGAGAGGAAGTGTTAGCAGAGAAGGGATTGGATTGGAATAAATTGGATTCGGAAATTGAGGCCAAGAAGGTTGTGAGTAGGCCGACGAGCTCCCATTCCAGTAGGCCTGGGAGCTCCCAGTCAGCTAGGTCAGAAGGGCAGACATTGCAAGTAATAGGAGGGGATGCAACAGTGAAGCCAAGGCCTCACCCTGAACTCTTATGGAGATGCTAAACCTAGGGAGGTTTTGCTAGAGGAGAAGGGTCTTGATTGGAGGAAGATGGATTTAAACTTGGAGAATCGTCGAGTGGAAAGGTTAGCATTTGATGAATTTCCTTTTGAACCGTTCATCATAATCTTTTTTCATAATGTACCTGTATTAGGAATGTAGATTTTGCAACAAAGTAGTCTTTTTGGTGGTATTATATGCATAATGTGGTTTTTATAGTGTTTCAGTTGCGTCTCAGTCCTTGGGATATCATATTAGTATTGCATTCCCAGCTGACCATGGTAGGAGCTACCCTTCTGCTTGTTTGGAAGTTATGGGATGTTGATTTCGATCTTAGACCTCGTTGCATATGTCTTTGAATGCAATTTGGTGGATGACAGGAATTTGAACATTAATTAACAAAAGCACTTAATCATAAAACAACATTGTCCAAAAGAAGCAACTTTGGGACTTTGCTTATTTGAAAATCTCCTATGTTCATAAATCATCCTTATTCCTTGCCATTTAGCTTTCATGTTGCATGTGATATACTGCTTGACTAGCATTATGTGTTAAGCCACTGGGATTGTAGTTGGACCATATTACTCTTATACACAGCTGGAACACAGTGAATTCTATTCTATGTTTCCTTTTTAAGTTCATTAGTAGGACTGGGAGTGTATTACCAGAACAATGAATTGAAAGGGACTCGGGCAATGCTAAAATAATTATATTTAAAGATCCTGTGATTATCCTCACCTGTATATTTGACTTTATTCCCTGTGCAAATGACACCGAGTTAAAGGGTATACTAATCTTTTAGCTTTTGAGACAAGAGAGATAAAAGGATGTAGCTCAAGAAAATACATGAACAATAGAGATATTAATTTGCAGGATGCTGATTGTTACAACCATATCAAAATTAAACTTACACTTCTAGAAGTTTCCCACGTTAACAGAGTAAGAACAACAACTGGTTAGAACAAGAAACTACCAATTTGTGGTGATAAGGGATTGGTACACAGAGAGGATACAACTTGAGATGGTACACTTCCATTTTATGATACGAACAAGAGTTTCTGCTTCCTCACTGTTTGGAGGACATGAATTTCCTAATAACGAAAATATATAAATATTTATCTGTTTCTTTATGAGCTCCTGCGTCATTAATCCTGTTCATATTTCTTTTTCGGTTATAATTTCCTCATGAGTATTTATCGAATAAGATTCTGGTCAATTGTCAGTTTTTCCCCTTATTTTCTGTTTCAAGTAATTTAGTTTCTTTATTATGAGTTGCAGCCCCATTGTTGAACTAAGGTTGAAATTCTTTGCAATGCAGTTGTGATTTTTGTTAAATGGCTTGAATTATTGGTGCCTTATATGTTCTATATATAGGTTGACATTGAGATTGTGAAAGCATTATTTTTCTTTAAATACATGGTCGGTTTACACATGCTAATTTTGACTACTTTGAATTTCGAGATAATTTGCAAGCTTCATAAGTGTAATCAAAAGGCTATTACGGGATTAGAGTAATCCCCCTAAAGTTGAAATAAAAAGGGGATAACAGTGTAATTCTTCCATTAGTTGCTGAATGTGGAGTTAATGTTTCAGGCCTGAGACGGAGGAGGAAAAGAATCTGAGAGAAGAAATAGAACACCTGAAAAAGGAATCACTGCAGAAGTCTGGTGATGATCAATCTACTTTACATGATCAATCTACTTCAAAAAGAGAGGGACTTGGAACTTCTGATTCGTGAATTGGATGACAAAGTTCGTCTTGGTCCAAAACCCACTGAAAGGCCAGGTTCTGGGGCAGGCAGGTTTACTGGGCATTCTGAGAGGCCACCTTCTCTGCCTGGAGCATATCAAGAGCCTAGAGGTGGTGAATTCATGGACAGGCCTCGTTCACGTGGCACTGGAGATGCATGGCCAAGGCCTATGGATGATAAAAGTACATCAGCATATCATGGTGGTAGGGGCAGAGGATTTTTGGGTGGTAGAGATTCGGACAGGTACTATTTGCTCTATCCATCATATATTGCTCTATGGTCTTGATCTTTGATGTGATACTGTATTTTCCCTGGTTGGAATTCTAAGATTCATTAATTCCAAATGAAGAGCAAAAGGATTTAATTTATATTGAATTGCGTATTCTAAAATTTCTTGTGTGTCCTTCAAAAGATTTAGAAGGATTCAAGTTAACTTGAGAAAATTGAAGAATGTTTTGTCGCCCAGGTATTTGCCAACATATAATAAAGCAATGGCTATTGTCTCTTCTGATATGTTTTTGGATTTTAGTAATTTCAAGTATCCATAACTGTTTTGGCATTTTCATCTGATAGGAACTGTGGATTGTCTAGATCAGTATAGGCGACCTTTCAGTATACTATATTTATGCATGCTTAAATAGGTTACCGTACCGATATTGTTGAGAAATATTATTTACTCTTCTCATCATGACTTTTTGCAGGTCGACATTGAGGGAGAGATGGTGAATCTCAATTGCTGCGGATTCTTAGAATTTTCTTGGCTTCTTCTTCCTCTTCTCACTGATTAGGAAAGAATAATCTTTTATCATCTTTGAATTATTCTCCTCTTAATTTTGATCTGAATGGAGCTAGAATATTGAGTATTGACACTGGACATACTGCGATAATCAATTATTTAATCCAAGTTGTGTAAAATTGCATTTTCCACCCTTTTTTCCTTGACTATTTGAAGGAGGAAACATATTATTGCTTGTTTCTGATCAGACTCATACTGCACAGGCAGCCTCATTTGTGTAGTCTTTGTTTAGTTTATTCTTTCTTTTGTGTTTGGCTTCCCTCTATTTTTTTTTTTTTTTTAGAAAGTAAGGTTGTTGGAGCCTGCAATCTATGGTGGTTTGATTGGCTAGAACATGTTCCCAACTCTTGTAAATCCATCATGTGGCTCCATTCCTGTTTCTTGCTTTTCATATTTTGTAAAGTTATTGATATTGATTAGAAGTTCAAACTACCATCCTCTTCCCACATCTAGCCCAAGCACACACACAAAATCCAACCATCCAGGCCTATGTGAATGTGTTGATGGCAGTGTGAGGTCAATGTTTATAGCTGGGTCCTTTGTACATGCACAGAACAAGGCACAAAGAAGAGGAGTATGTCTATTAGGCCTAGTTAGAGATTTATTGAGGAAAAAAAAAAAAGACAGAAGGACACGCGACTCCACTGGGGATCGAACCCCTCTCTGGTTCCGTAGACCAGCGCCTTATCCATTGGGCCATGGAGTCGTGTGTTTAAACTTCTGAGATAATTCCATTATCAATATTAACTTCATAATTCAAACCCTAAAAATCACTATTGTGACTCCAAAATAAATTACTCCGGAATTTAAGAAAGCGTCATACTCTCTAAATCTGCACTTGACTCTTTAATCATTGAAGATTTCTTTATGTTTATTAGAATTAACTTCTTAATCATTAGGAATTTGTTCAAATAGTATTAAAACTGCATTTGGATTTGTTAGTTAAAAAACTAACTTTACTGGCCATATGTAAACGTACATGCCACGTTAAGGCATTCTTCCGGTCAGCGGCCTTGACCAATACGTTACTCCAACTCTCTAACAGATTATGACAGGAATAAATATCAAAAATAAAATGTTTACATACATTTTGTTATATACTACACAATAAATTGTACACCAACAATATAAAATTTATGGCTAAAAGTAAAACTTAGTTTATGTTCAAAAAAAAAAATGATTCAACCGGATTAATCTGTGTGATCTTTACTCAGAACAAAGACGATAAGGAATTAGATTTTTTTTTTTATAAAGAAATTTCGATACTCAAGTTAGTATAAATAAGAAAAAATTTGGACCGTATTACCTTCGTCATGGCTTTAACGGGCTTTGTCATGATGGAATGTGGGCTTTAACAAAATAAAGTTTTTCGACAGTATTTATCATATCATATTCCATTATCTTGTTGGCTTTTGCTAGTGCTCATGGATTCTTACATTCCATCCTATAATCTTCTTATCATAGTACTACTACTGACTTTACTGCTTAGTCCAGTTTTCTCTTCAGCTACTACAACCTTAACCAAATGCAACTTTCCAGCAATATTCAACTTTGGAGACTCAAACTCTGATACAGGAGGTCTCTCAGCGGCCTTCGGCCAAGCTCCTCCCCCCAATGGGGAGACATATTTTCACTCTCCCGTCGGTCGTTTTTCAGATGGGCGCCTCGTCATTGACTTCATAGGTAACACTATACCCATAATGCTGTGTTAAATCATAGTAGTTACCTAATTAATTATTGGGTATTGGTACAGCATAACACATACAAAATGACGATTTATGTATCAGAGTATCGTGTATTTGATAACTATGTATTAAGACAAATACTGTAATATTTCATTTCACAACTGCAGTATTTGTTTTTTTTGCAGGGATAATAAATCTTGTTTTAACCATTTTAATCCAATCTATAACATGCACCAAATGCATTTGTCTTACCCTGTTTAGGTGTATTCTTTTTATCTGATGCCTATGTATATATTCGTCTGTTTGTGTCACATGATAATTTGCCAAGACTTCTTCATGTGTCGGCCAATTATGAACTGCATGTTCACCCATGACATGTACCCTTTTGAAATTTTTTTTCAGTAATAGTCAACTGATCCTAACTTAAAAATTTTTTTTAGTAAAATTGGCTGGATCTTTTTTTTTTTTTTTTTTTTGGTTTTTAACAAGGGAAATTACAATTTTCAAACTAATGTACTGGTGTTTATGTGTTAAGGAATTAAGGTGCAACATGGTATTTTGCTTACTTCAATATGGTATGCAAAATCACATACCATATTGAAGTTAATGAAGGAATTGGATGCAGTTTTGAGTTGTTTTTCAGATGATTATGGTTAAAAGTTACTGAATTTCGATTGTTAGCTGAAAGCTTGGAATTGCATTACCTTAGCGCCTATCTTGATTCGGTTGGTTCCAACTTCAGTATCATGGAGCTAATTTTGCAACTGCTGGATCAACAATCAGACCACAAAACACAACCATTTTCCAAAGTGGATATAGCCCCATTTCACTGGATGTGCAATCCATTCAGTTTTCAGATTTTCATATACGATCTCAAATAGTACGTAATCAAGGTATCTGATGGATTATCAGTTCCTAGCCTTGATAAATTCCGATGATCAGTTCCTAACTAGCCTACAAGATTTGATCATCTTATCTTTCCTGCATATGTAGGAGGAGTATTCGAGCTCTTGTTGCCAGAGGAGAACGTTTTTTCTCGTGCATTATACACGTTTGATATCGGACAAAATGATCTTACTGCTGGTTACAAACTCAACATGTCCACTGAACAAGTCAAGGCATATGTTCCTGATGTATTAGGCCAATTCTCCAAGGTTATCAAAGTACGGAACTTGGTTCGCGAATTATAGTTTCTACTAGTTATTGCAGTTTAACTTGAATGATCGTCTCTGAGGTTGTATTAATGAGTACTTGGCACACAGAATGTATATGCTCAAGGTGGAAGATGGTTTTGGATTCACAACACAGGACCGGTAGGTTGTTTACCATATGTTATGGATCGGTTTCCAATCACAGCAGCTCAGATTGATAAATATGGATGTGCTAGTCCATACAATGAGGTTGCTCAGTACTTCAATCTTCGCTTAAAGGAAGCTGTTATCGAACTCAGAAAGGCTCTTCCATTAGCTGCAATTACTTATGTTGACATTTACTCGGCAAAATATTCCATCATCAGTCAAGCAAAGGAGATAGGTACTTTGTTCATTTGTTCTAAATTTTCCTAAGTTGCTGCATTATCATGATACTCTTTCTTTTCAGTTTTCTTTTCATGCCAAATTCATACATTTTGAAATGGAATAACAGGATTTGAGAATCCGTTTCTTGCTTGTTGTGGTCATGGAGGGAAATTCAACTACAACAGATTCATCAAATGTGGGAGTAAGAAAATTGTCAATGGCACAGAGGTCTGGTTGTAATAGCAAAGTCTTGCAAAGATCCATCAATTAGGATTAACTGGGATGGCATTCACTTTACTGAGGCAGCTAACAAGTGGATCTTTGATCAGATTGTTAATGGTTCATTTTCAGACCCTTCTGTTCCACTAAGTCTGGCATGCCATAGGGTGGAAACGTAAATCCTTCATGTTCTCTCTGTCATGTTGTTCCTAAATATTGAGTCATTGGAAAGAACAATGAATTCACTCTGCCACTTTAAATTTGATTATCGTAGGCCAAAAGAGAGTATTCATGCACAATATCTTGTAACTTTGGAGTGCTTGCTGCAATTTCATTTCTATCAAAGAGGAATAGAGAAGCATGGATTATATTGACAAAAAAATGTGTTATTATTTCAGCTGTAACCTACATGAATGGTTAGAGATTCCAGATCTATACATGTACAATTTTGTTACACTTATTTTGACATAAAAAAAAGCAAAAACTATTGCTAACATTAGTCTCTAAAAAGATTTAAATTTTGATTATCATTACAGTAATGTAAACTAAACTACCCCTTATTACACCATTTTGTTTCAAAGCAACTATTTTCCTGGTTTGAATATTTAGTTTTCATCTTCACTTGGTTCATCATTAAAATAGCTGAGCCTTGGACGGAGGACTATCATTGACAAAGTTTGCTTCACTTGCATTCCAGTTTTCTACTATTCTCTTAGAGTTGGGGAACTAGCCTATCCCTGTTTACTAGAGGGAAACTCTATGCAACTTTGGAGAAGGACTTGTAGTAATTTTATCATACTTATTAGTACTTTTATTAGAAAGTTGTTTTTCTTCCCCTGAATATAATCGCGCCACAATTTTTGCAACTTTCTGATTACCACTGTAACAATATAATGCATCCAGGAAGTAACTATGTAAGTGTTACTAATTATAACACTGCACTTGAGGCTCCACAAATCCGAAGAGAATTTAAATTTAAAAAGAACAATGGCATTCACATTCTATTCCCACAACCTGTGTTCAAACTTTTATCCGTGCATGCAAAACTACCAAGATTACTAAGAGGAACCCAGTGCTTATTGCCGTGTATAAGTGCATTCATTGTTTAAGGATCGTAAAATGTAAAGCATAATAGCATATGGAGGAACTAAAGAGGAAAATCAGCAGTTTTTCTGTAACATTCTCCTTTCACTGGATTTTTCAAACAAGATTTGATCACTAAATATATGTAATTACCTGTCCCAAAATCCATCTAGATGCTATAACAAGATATTCCATATCCTTAGTTAAGGATATTATCTTTGTATCTGGTTTAGCTGGTACCCATGTGCATCTCCAATGCTTCTAAAAACAGCAAGTATCACGTGAACTCTCCAACCTCCTCAATGATTTTGTACAAATCCCCTGTAATTAAAAGAAATTATAATCATCATTAGGCCCCTGATCTCCTTAATATTAAAAGAAATTCAAGTATGCTTTCATGAATACCTTATCTTCTATTATTCTACATTCAACCTATTGTAATAGAGTATTATGTCCTGCCTTTATGGTCTTTTGTGAGACATTCAGCCATTTCCCCCTCACATAATACTCTCTATGATCTCCCAAATTTGAAACTATAATATCCTTGCTTTCAATCAATGCGGTGACACAACAAGCACCATTACCTACCCGTGAAATGATCCAACTTAACAAATGAGAAAGAAACTGAAAGAGCCTATTTAGATGTTAATCATATACAAATCTCTGTTCTATGCCATTTCATTGTATAAACTATTACCTTCACTACCAACTATGTGTAGAAGCAAGTCAATTATTCATGAACCTTAAAAGTAGTTGGCTAGCAAAAAGTTGACATCATTCTTCCATCATTAACAGATTAAGATTGCATATGGGTTTAGTTTTTTGGTATCAAGGGCTGTATATATAATCAACCACATTTAGGTCCTCAGTCAATGAATGCACTGCAGATCCTTTAGTTGTTAGGAAGGAGGTCATAAATTCTTTTGATGAGAATATTAAATGAATGCACTGCACATGTAAGATGCCTATGTCACTCTTAATATGGAGTAAAGGTGATGCAAAGGAATAAAACAAGGAGCAAAACTTCTTTTATCTTTCTAATTGAATGAAGCAATTTGTCAAACATCATATAATAGTTTTTCCTTCCAAACCCTTGCTTGCACCAACCTCTTATTACATATATTATATACTGAAGTTACTAAGTTATACATTAGTTCATTTCCAATATATTTTAACTGTTTAATTACCTGTACCTATAAAAGTTCCAGTCCTATCTAGGCAAAAGGATCAGAGATTTGTGTACAGTAACCATCAAAACTTCAGACTCTCCAAATCTTATACCAGTGAGCAAGTAAGTTTCGAATGGGGTTAAATGTCCAACACACTAAAACTAGTTGCTCCATGCATGTGACATTTGATCTATAAGACCTTCCAGATTTTCATAATCTCTAGTGCCTTTTTGAATACTAATCTCAGTCACAGCAGCTTTCATGGACTATATAGGTTAGGTAGTTAAAAGATGTTTGAAGAAAATTACAGTGTAAAATTAGAAACCAAGACCCTTATAGAGATTACACCATTGTTTTAGTACCTCAAATAGAAACTTTCAAATCTAGATTTATGGAAGCAATACCAATTTCTAGAGAATCAAATTGTAAAGATGTATAAAGGTCAAACTAATAAGCTGGTAGCTTTCTTCACAATTGAAACAAAAGCACATAAACTAAAGATGATAAAAATAATAATTCACCAAATTTCACATTACCCGCTTCAAGAAATCCTCATCAGTTTTCAGATAACCATCCTTAATATCTTTTCCTTTTGGTGCATTTCTAGGAGAATTCTTCAACATCTAAAAAATATTCGAATGCTAATTATCTGCTATAAACTCTGCAACCTTACTTCCCCATGTCCATCATACACCCCAAAAAATCCTTACAGAAATCCCCAAAAAAAAAAAAAACCACAAGATGTACTACTTCATTTTAACAAACCTAACAAATTAAGAAATGCAATGCAATAACTAAATATTAACCCTTTAGTACACCCAAAACTTGATACCTTTTTGTCAAGTGAGCAAGAAACACATCTTCCATGAACTTTTTCTTGCCTTTAAGAGAAAAAACAGTAACCCCATAACCACTTGAGCAGATAGTATCACTAAGAGGGCCATATTTTTAAGGTCTTTGTCCACAACAATTTCCCTCAAGACATTGGGGCTTTCTATCTTGGGAGGCCTCTTTCTTTTCAATGAACAAGAACCCAAAATTGGAATATTGTTATACCTTCTTGATTTTTAGAAGAAGTTGAACAAGGATGCATCTTTGTATTTGCAATATTGGTACAAGTAAATCTTGTAATGTTTGTTAGGCCACTTGGGTCATTAATCATAGTGACAAAAATGACTTCAAGAAAGGAGAAAAATGCTTAAAAGGAGAGTTATTATGAGGTCTAACGGCTACAAATTTGGGTGTGCATTGTTATTTTTAGTGTTTAATTGTGTGAAATTGTATTGGTGAAGCGAGAGAGACTTGAAAGAGAGGTGGTATAAACTATACGAGAAATTGAATTTTTAATTTTATATTTAAATAAAATATTTGATGATCAATTCACTTAATGTGAGTTGATTAAGGTGATATTTTGTCTTCGAGCTGTTAGGAATACAAGTTTGAACGTGTACTTCCCAACTCCTTAGATCCCTAAGTTTGGCGCACAACATCCATTGAAACGAAATATCCCAATAAAAAATTATCATACAAATTATAATTATTCATTTCTTTCTTTGATTTTTTAACGTTGCTATTTAATAATTAAATGTCACAATTATTGATAGAACTGAGTTGACATTAAGAATTTGATCCGTTAATTTTGGTGCTTGAAGGTTAAAACTGGCCCTTCCATTGCTCTTTAACTGTCTATTATACTAGTAATGTTAAGGCAGTTCAACTATGCAAAGGGCCAATTTTACAAAAATTTTTATGCCGGCAAAATTATTGAAAACAATAGATTTTTAGAACGCTGGTCTTTTATATGTTCTAATTTGGTATGCAATAAGATCCCTAAAAATAAAAAATAAAAATACAAAATAAAAAAATCTCTATATTTTTATCTGCAAGATTATGCCTTTCTTGAACTACTTAACAAGTATGCAAGCATGGGATTTGGCTTTTGGCTCTTGGTTGCACAATACTTGACATTTTGTGCTTCCATTAACTCAGTCCTCGAGTCGCTTGACGCTAAGCACCAGTATCCATCCTATGTTGCAAATATTTAGATAAAGGAAAAGGGAGAAAATACACATCTAAAAAAATAAGTTACACATCTTTTATCTCACATTCTATTTGATAATATTAAAAAACTGTCAGGATTATTTTACTAACATTATTCTATATAATTTTAATAGTGTGATAAAGAATGAAACGATATGAGACAAAAAATCTTGTGACGAAAAAACGAAAGTATATCGTACCTTCTTTTAGAGAGAGTGTGCACAGTGCACTAGAGACTCCGGATTGCGGGAGTCTCGTGCATAAACGATTGGATTTTTCATCAAGATCCAGCAGTGTATTTACGACACTCCACAGTTTAGACTCGTCACACATTTTTCCACAAGGGCATTTGGTGCCAATAACTTTATCAAACTTATTTCATCATTCTTTATCTTGCAAAATTCAAATAAAACAAAGGAATGGAAAGAAAATATTAAAAAAGGAAAGATAAAAATTTAATGGCTACAGGAAAGATTGTTACGTTCAATTATTTGGCAATTTCAAGATATTAAAAATTTACTTCCTATGTAAATTCAATCCAATTATGATGTACAAGTAAGCATTTTTCACAAGAATGCAGTAGATAACTAATTAAAAAGAACTAATTTTGCAAATGACTTTCCGAACATACTACAAAATTAACACAACACAAAATTTCAATAGTCAACAGTAGACAATCTCGGCCTACAAAAGAAACACCAAAAACGTAAAAAATAAATAATTTCTGGAAACATAATCAGCATTCATTGAGTTATGAAGTTTTGTAAGTAAAGATGTGTATGACTAGGATTCAAGGACAATTATTTTCTCTTCAATAAGCTTTCTTTCTTGCATATAGTTTCTTGTTATGCCTCTCATTTCTTGAATGTGGCTTCTTCATCGGATATAAACCCTAATTGCATCGGGAAAAAAAAATCCTTCTCATGCCTTCTTGCTTCTAGTCATAGAGACTTGTATCTGATAAGATTGTATTTTGAGTTTGTATTTCAAAAACATGGATATAATAAGATACTGTGAAGTTAAGTTTATGGTGATAAGGTATTTTTTTCAAATTCAATAAAAAGGTTATAGGAAGAATCAAAGACTAATAATCCACAAAATGGAGTTGTTATTGGTAGAAAAATAGAAGTTGACCCATCTATTCAATAAATCCATAAATTATTAAAAATTTATTAAATAAGTTCATTATTAATTAAAAACTGCATGCACAATAAATACGATATCGAGCGACATTTTTCTTAGCTCTAATATATAGGGGTGTTCATGGGTCGGGTTTTCGGGTTTTTAAGTTTTCTCAGTTTCGGGTTTTCGGATCAAGAAATTAAAACTTAATCCAAACCAACTCAACTAATATAGTAACCCAACCCAACCAAAGTAGTAGTCGGGCTAGTTTTCGGGTTAACCCAAAAGCCTAAACTAAAAAAAAAAAAAATCCATGAAAAAAGTTCAAACACTCGCAGCATATTTAATAGCAACAAAAGTCCATTACTAGGGTATTTGAGTTTATTCGGGTTGGGTTAGGTTTAAAAGTAAAATCCAATCCAACCCTACAAAGATCAGGTAATCTGAAAACCCAATTCATTTAGCTCTAAATTTTTTTGAATTGGGTCGGGTTTGAATACCCCTACTAATAAATGATTTTTTTTATACACATCTATTTATGTTCAATGTGAACCAATTCTGTTAAGGAGAATGATGAATAAAGACACAACATCTAGATGTGTATAATATATAGGTTTAAAAGAATATGTCTTATAAAATATATATTTAAGAAGACTATCTCTTGTACACTTGATGTTTATCGAATTTCGATAAACTTCAACTTTGAAAATGTAAATATTAAAATACAACAATGAAGACATATTCCTTCAAACTCCTTGTTAGTTCATATTTATTTTTCTTAAGCAGAGATTCAATAGATACGAAGATAGACTAACGAGGTGTTTGATTTATGGGTATGAGGGAAAATAATAAGAATTAATATAATGATATTTATAGATGTTACTTGGTTAATTATTATAGAACTTATTCTATGTGAATGAAAGTGTCAGAAAATACTTATTTTTTTTTTTCATTTGTAATTTGAGTTTCAAATTAATTAACTTATTAATATAATGAAACTTATTTTTTTAGAACTGCGAATGTATATAAAAGAATTAAAAATAGGAGATACATGTCATTTTCCGATGGACTTCCATAAATGAGGGTTTTGCTATATATATATATTAGATTTGGATTTATTTAATCTAAATGTGAAAAGAAAATACAGAAAATAACTCCGTTTTGATGGTCATTATTTATTTAAATATTATTTGGCATACAAATGATATTATAACAACTTTTAAAATGAGAGGTATGTAAAATAAAAAAATAATTGAAAAACGTGTTAGAAAATGATTACGTAATTATTCATGTGAATAATGAATAATTAGATCGTTCAAATGATGTTGCACGCTTTTCTGTTCACCAATTCTTGAATTTAACATCTAGCCTTAATTTTGATCTTATAATTGATGATTATTTTCTATGTTTTCCATTTGAAACAATGAACAATGAAGCTGCAAAGAAATTGCTTCGTCTTAGTATTTCAGTAGCATTAATTAGATAATTATGGCACAATACCACTTTAATTGTTTCCTCATCCAAATCTGAACAAACTTATTCTAACATCCCTTAAAGGCAGATTTTAAATTTTGTAGTTAATATTATGTAAACTAGTTATCAGTTATCACTATGTTGAGCTTAATTTAATAGCATAATAAAAATCTAATATTCGGTTTAGTTATTCTTTATAGGCCTTCAAGAAAACGCATAAGTTTAATAAAAAGGATTAATACTATTTTGCAACTCTTAACTAATACTCCGTCTCATTTTGAGTTCCTAATTTTAATTTTGAACACTTTGTATGCCTAACTCTCAAATCCGTCTCATTTCAATTCATTTTTAATATTATCAAATTTAATGAAATCTTTGGTTGTGTATGTTTTTATGACAATGTTGTTGTACATTGTGCTGAACCTAATACATATATAAAGATTCTGTAAGGTCATAATGTTAAAAATTAAAATCTCAAAGCGGATTTGAGAGTTCATGATACAAAATATCAACAATTAAACTTTGAAATGCAAAAAAATATGATTTGAATATAAGTTGAATCGTGCAAAATAAATTAATCAACAATTAAAATTTGAAATGCCAAAAAAATATGAATTAAATATAAGTTGAATCGTGCAAAATAAAATTAATCAAACTAAAAGTGAACACAAACTCCTCGCTTCAAATTTTGGTCTGCAGTTACCATTGGGTATCATTCTTTTGTACTTTAAGGACTTGTATAGTACAACACTATGTATTTTAAAAACTTGTATTATACAAGTTCTTAAAGTCAGGGAAATGATTTTCTCAACGGCACTGTAGAATTCCCCATAACTTTTTCTCTCTCAAAATTCAATTACAAGAGGGTCATGTTTTCTGAACCCTACATTTCTCACTAACAATTCAATGAATTCTACACATGGAGGTAATATTTGTCATCTCCCAAAGGTTTGGAACATGTTAATTTTATTTATTTATTTATTTATTTTTTAGGTAATGCAATCTCTTAGGCTTAATTATACTTGTGTATAAAGAGACAAATATGCATATTATCTCCCGTTCTAACTTTATACACACATTGCACTTATGTTTATTGACGTTATTTTTTTCTATCCAATGGAAAAATGGATGTTATAGTTTTAATGTTTTAATTACATTTTGTCACAGTAAAATTGAAGTCCATTACACTTTTCGCACGTTAGATTTAATTTGTAATTAGTTTGTGGTTTAAAGAATAAAGGACGAACGTGATTAATATTTTTATCTAAAATATATTTTTATTTGAAATTCTATTAGACTAGACTAGAAAATAAATATTCAGATTTTATGTAAAATAAAAAATTATATATATATATTTTTAGGGATCGAAAGAATAATTTCTCAAAAGAGACAATAGAATCTAACGTAAAAATATAATATGAATCCAATCAGGTACATCTTAAACCAATACCATAAGAGATGAATGTAAGATTCTATTATTCCATTTGATTAAAGAAACATATTTAAAGTATCAAAAAGATCAAAACTTTAAACTAATCCAATAGGAATTAACCACATGGTTCATAATCACCTGATATGCCGGCCCTTTTTAGAATAACATTAAAGTTGCTTCCTTTTCCTTAATTTTCCCATTTTTGTTTGTCTTGCGAATTTTATTCTTTGTATTTCCTTAACTTTTCCAAACCCCCCCACTCCCCCAAACGGCAAGCCCATCCCAAAATAGCCAACATTAACAAAACAGCGAAGTTGTTGCTGACTAAAACTCAAATTACTATATCAAAACCATCTAAGCAAATTCATTAAACCCACATTAATACTACAAAATAAATCAAAAAACAATTGTAAAATAAATAAATTACCCAAAAAATTATTATTTTTTAATTCCCCTTCCTTCTTTCCCTCTCTGTTTCTTTTACTGTTTTTGTTTTATACAAAAACTATAATCTTTATACTCCATAAAAGCTGATGATATATTTTTTTTTAAATTTTTTTTTAGTTTTTTAAAATTTCTACCTTAACTAGAATTTAGTTTCCTCTTCGGTTTCAGATTCTTTATTCATCATTCTCCTTAACAGAATTGGTTCTGTTGAGGAGAAAACGTTTATTCCCTCAGAAATTTCACTTGGGTTAGTATTTTCTAATGATCCCCTGGTTGATTTTCTTCATATTTTTTATGGTATTTTTTTTGTTGTTTTCTTTTTAGTTTTGGATACCCTTTTGCGCATTCTTTGTTTTTCTGTGTATAATTAACGTGTCTATGCATGTTTTGATGTTGCAAAAATTACGTTGAATACGTTAAAAATGTGATCTTTGATGTAAAAAACTGTGCTTTTGTGAGTATAGAAGGGAAGGATGAATGAAAGTTGATAAATTTGCATGAATATTGATGGAATAAAGACAAATAGCAAGTAGTTTTGTAAGAATTGTTGAGCTATTTGTTTGGTTTGAGATGACTTTTTGTGGAGTTAAAGGAATTCTGAAGCCATGTATGTGATTTATCTTTAATTTAAGAAAAAAAAATAGTTTTTATTGACTTTAAATTGGATGGTCAGATGGGTATGGGTGCCATACTGCCATAGGGAATAGGTAGAATGTGGAATTGAGTCAATGAAGCTAACGTTGGTGGCTTGTTTGTTTTGTGGAGGTTTCAAGTTGTGGAAGTGAGTTGACTTGTGCTTTAAAAATTTTTAGTCCTTGTTTATGACTATGTATTATTGATGCAGTCGTCAAAGGTAGCACGTGATCTTAATTGCTTTCTTGATTAGTAATTGATTAGTGTAGAAACTCAAATGGATGCAGCAGTGAACTTTGGAGGTTTAGGCTTTGCTGGATTTATTAAAGTAATATAATTCAAATTGCGTAGGGGTATGTAGGGGGCATTAGCTCTTTGTGATTTTTGGGCTATTATATATTGAGGTTTGATTTGTTTTGGCATCTAAATCTGATACTGCTTCTGGAGAAATTTAGTTATGTTAGAGATAGTGAATGTACGACAGTGAGCAATGTAATACACCCCTTCATGGATTATTGCCACAAGATTCTGCTTTTTGTTTTCTCTTGATTTTTCTTTGTGTACCAATGCAGGTTTGAGCATTCTTTCCTTCTTCGTAGTCCTCTAATTCCGTTATCTGCTCTAACTCTCTTCTGGTGATTTCAGGTGCTGCCTTATCATCCTACGTATATATCACTTCTGCAGAGTGGCTGCTGAAAACTTTATAGGGGATTACGGCAGCCTATTAAATTTTCCAGTGTGACTATGGATTCAGAATCTCTACATAGAAAAGGAAATTCTGGACGCAGGTTTGTATTTTGAGAGTTACTTTGTAATTACACTAAACCAAGGCATTTTTCGATAAGTTGGAATTCTGCCCAGCCAGGTAATTTGCAGTTTTTTGGTCTTGCAGCATGGTTACCAAGAAGCCAAATGAAACTATGAGGATCATTGTTTCAATATTTGTTGGGTCAGTTTTTGGATTCTTAGTTGGAGTCTCATTTCCAGCATTTTCATTAACCAAGGTGCTGAACAGTTCTACCTTTATGTGTTCCTTTTCAGTTCCCTCCCTCTCCCCCTTCTCCACTCCCCTGGCCTGCATTTCCAGTGACACTTTTCTCAATTAGGTGATTTCCTGTTAGTTTTGAATCATTGATCTTCAGAAATTATGATTGATAAATGTTTGCTGTTGCAATTTGGCAGCTAAATGTCACATCCAGTCTTATTTGCGATTTTTCCAAAGTTGGGATTAAACTTAGTACTTTCAGTAACTCTATAATTAGTCCAGATGCTCCGCCTCCACCCATCGAGAGCAGAAACAACTCACTTCAAAGCCAAAACACAACTGATCTATTGAAGGTACTAGTTAACTTCCTAATCTCAGCATGACTGGAGAGGCAAACAAGTTCAAGTTCAAAACTGAAAATTACTATTTACAAATTTTGAGAGCTGTGCCACGTATCTTTTATGATGTTCCTTTTATAATGTCCTGTGCTAGAAAAGCATGGAAAGCTCATGCATCTGAATATGTACTTAGATAAGTTAAACTATCTACTTCATTGCTCTCCATCTATGTGACATGTGACTGCAGATTTTGGCACATGAACATATTAATACTTTTGTGCAACTTTCTTGCTTTAACTCCCCCCCTTTCCCCCTGGTCTTCTGTTTCAGATTTGGGTCCCCTCAAATCCAAGAGGTGTAGAAAGATTACCACCACGCATTATTGCAAATGAGTCAGACTTCTTTCCTCGCAGGTTATGGGGCCTAAACCGAGTGAAGTAAGTGTTCCAATGTAAATCTTGTTCTTCCATTTGTAAGATTTTGATGCTAGCAAAGCTAGAGTGACGTGCCATACTCTATACTGAGGAATTTTGCTAATATACTGCTCACAGTGGGATGAATTCATTGGAAAATTCCATGCTTTGAATGTGCAGCTATCATTTTTCTCTTCCACCATGTGAAAATGTGGAGCTTGTGAACTCTCTGTTAATTACTTTAAGCAGATAAAAAATTTAGTTTGTGCAAACTAATGAAGAACATCTTTGTATTGTTCGAGAGTGAACAAGTAACAAGAATACAAAATCTTTCAAAACTTAAAATATCTGACAATCTCCTTAATTTAACATCCAAGCACACTTTTATTCATAGGACCTGACTCACAAACCAAAATATCTGGTGACCTTCACTGTTGGTATTAACCAGAAGAAAAACATTGATGCAGCTGTGAAAATTCATGAGTAAATCTTTCTATTTCCTCACCACTATCTGTACTCGCTGTCTCTCTCACACACACACATATCTCTAATTATATTCTTCCCGACAGTTTTCAGAGAACTTTACCATACTTCTGTTCCACTATGATGGAAAAACCAGTGAATGGGACGAGTTTGAGTGGTCTAAGCGTGCTATTCATGTCAGTGTTCGTCAACAGACAAAATGGTAAGAAATGCTAGAAAACTTAACTGCTTACAATACTTTCTATATACTTTTACATGCTTTATATATATTAAGCTAACATCTTAATCTCCAATCTTGGACAAGGTGGTATGCCAAAAGATTTTTGCATCCAAGTATTGTTGCACCATATGATTATATATTTATATGGGATGAGGACCTTGGAGTCGAACATTTTGATGCTGAAGAGTAAGTATCTGGTTTTACAAATCTTAATTATTGAAATAAGATAGTTGAGGTGGCTGCCTTAGCTTTACATATGAGCTTTCTTCAGATACATAAAACTTGTGAAGAAGCATGGCTTGGAAATTTCCCATAGCCTGGTTTGGATCCTAGAAGAGGTTTAACATGGCAGATGACAAAGAGAAGAGGTGATAAAGAAGTGCACAAGTAAGAATGCAAACTGATATATTTATCTCCTATCCAGTCCTATTTTAGGATTATGCTGTTTGGTTATCTAAGCGATAGACACGTGTCACTATTTCTAATCCATAATCCTTGTTAATCCCTGTACTTGATCAGAGAAACAGCAGAGAGAGAAAGCTGGTGCTCTCATCCCCTTCGCCCTCCCTGTGCGGCGTATGTATTCTATTCCCTTTTACTCACAATCCTTCGCTTCTCACCTCATTTTAAGTTCATGCACTTACATTTTAGGACATCTTTATCCTCTTCTATCCACAGGTTTGTGGAGATCATGGCTCCTGTCTTTTCTCGAGATGCATGGCGCTGTGTGTGGCATATGATTCAGGTGTTTTAATCATCATATGGTTCTGTAAAATGTCCTTTTATCATACTTTCTTCTGCTGAGTGCATAATTTCAACTGTCCATTTGTATGTCGATATATTGCAGAATGACCTGGTCCACGGTTGGGGCCTTGACTTTGCCCTCCATAATTGTGTTGAGGTTTGTGCTGGTTCTCATGTTCTGATTGTGTATTACTCTAGAGCTGTAATATCTTCGAAAATGTGAGAATAATTTTTTCCCCATTTTTTAGCCTGCTCATGAGAAAATTGGAGTCGTAGATGCTCAGTGGATTGTTCACCAAGCTATTCCTTCACTTGGGAACCAGGTTGAGAAATATGTATCTTTGCAGTCCTTTACAAATTATTCCGCTACATCAACATGTAAACCTGAACTAACTGATACTTTCTTGTACTTTCTATATTCTAGGGTCAATCAGAGAATGGCAAAGCTCCGTGGGAAGGGGTACGAGAGAGGTGTAGAAGAGAATGGACTATGTTTCAGATTAGGATGTCAAATGCAGAGAAAGCTTACTACCAGGAAAAGGGAATTGATCCTTCCAATTTCACGTCTCATTAGAGGGAGCGACAACATATATGTAGAGAATACCATTTTTTTTTTGGGGAAGAGTTATACATTGTTTATACATATCTAATTGTAGATATATTTTATTCTTTTATAGTAATGTAATTTTTCTAGGCTTCTACTGGAATCTGTCTATTCTTGATTATTTTCCCTTGGATAATCTGTTTTGCTGCAGGAGTTCTCCACATCTTGTTATCAAGATAAAATTCGATCAAAAGATGCAAATCATATAAGTTGATACAATATTACCATAAAAATGATCATGCAAATGCAGGACTAGTGACATAGTGAAAGTTGAAATGAAACACCTAGATGGATGGGAAATGATTATCACTCCAAATCCGAATTTCTAACAAAACTTGGAATTTTGTCCGTACTACATTGGTGGAAACAAATGGAGATTCGTTTCTATTACAGAAACTGAAGTCGCATTTAACAAGAAAAAACTAATCAATAAATGTACCGGAACAAACTATACCAACAAACTACCTACTATAGTTCGAGGGAGTTTAGGGGATGACAGATACAAATTGAAGAGTTATTGTAGGCCGATAACATTACCATTGCGATTCATTCAGGCCTGAATGCTGACCAAAGGGCTTGTAAGTTTTTGCACCTCCATAACATCAACTCCCTCAGCTTGGGTGTTCAAGTCTTCTTCTTGGAGTTAGTTTATCATTTGTTGTTGCTTCTTCATGAGTTTCAGATTCTGAAATCCTTATTCTTCTTGATCTTTTTCATACAGCTTCTACAAGGGCTGGTCCAGCAAGACAACCCACGTTTCTTTCTTGAAATATGTTACTAGGTGTACAGTTGTTTCTCGTGATCCCAGGTTTCACATTCTTCATATTTTTGTCATTTTTCTGGGTTTTTCTTGTGAGTTATTATAGGTACCCTTCTTAACTTTGTTTTGATATATGAATTGCTTTCATGTTTGGATGTTTATACATGTTAATGTCCAACGAAACTCGTGTTAATGCATTAAATTTTTATCTTCTGTTTTATACACTCCTGAGCTTTCTTTCATCAAAGTTAATTAATCTCTGCGTGAATATCGAGAAAAACAAAGGAAATAGAAGTAGAATTGTTAGGCTAGCCTATATCTAAGCAAGAAAGAAATTGTTTGTTTATAATTTTTAACCTTAAAAACTTTGAATCTGGATTCAAAGGGGTAATGTGGAATAGGGTCAACTAAAGCTGGTACTTGGTGGCTTGTTTTTGAAGGTATCAAGTTGTGGAATAGAAATTAATTGTGCTTAAAAAAGTAGTCTTTTTCTTAATATATATTGATTTTTCTCTTGATTATCAAAGGCAGCACATGATCTGATTGCTTGCTTAATTAGTAACTAATGAGTTGCTTGTGGAGCATGTTAAAGAGTGTCGCAATTTGTGGGTTCAACCTTTACTGGTTTTGTTAGTAATCCTTCTCAGCTTAGCTTCAGAATATATTAGTAGCATTTTTCTGGGCTTATTGGTATAAAGGTCAAAGAAGACAATTCAGACTGTGATCTAGATTATAGAAGGCTTTAGCCCTTATGTCAACTCTAGCTTTGAGATATTGAAGTTTTGTTCTCATTTCGGCACCTTGATTCAGTTCTGCATAGATTTCTGGAGTGCAGGTTTCAGCATTCTTTCCTCTTTTTGTAGTCCTCTAATTTATCATAATCTACGATAACTTGCTACTGATATTTTCTGGTGCGCCCTTTTTGCCACAAGTATTTTTCAGACAACTTCTGCAGAGACTGGCTGATAGCCATTGTTTCAGTCAATTCAGTTTTTGATGTGTTTATATTGAGAATCTTCACACAAGATGGGAAATTTTGAACGCGGGTCTGTATTTTGTATAGTTACTCATTAGTGTAACTGAGCTAAGTCTTTTGCCAAAACTTGAGACTAATTAGACAACCCATTTTTCGATAACTAGTTGACATTTTTCTTTCTTTTTTCATTTGATCTCACAGTGTGAGTGTCAAAAGGCCAAATGAAACTATGATAGTTCTTGTTGCCGTATTTGTTGGTATCAGTTTTTGGATTCTTAATTGGAGTTTCGTTTCCAAAACTTTCATTAACCAAGGTACAGTCCATTTCTATCTTTATCTTCCCTTAATGACAGTTTCTTATACACTTAGGTTGATTTCTTGATAGGTATGATTCGATGCCACTTAACAATTAAGATTAACAAATGGTTATTGTTGCATTTGGCAGCTAAATATCACATCCAGTCTTATTTGTAATTTTTCAAATGTTGCAAATGAAATTAGACGCAATTCTAGCCAAATAGGTGGAGATGCTATGACTCCTCCCATTGAGAGTGCAAACTACTCGCATCAAAATCAGAACATGGCTGATCTATTGAAGGTACATAGCTGATGATTGTGCTCTGCACTTCAACTTCAAAATACTAACTGATGATTTACAAGATTTTGAAAGTCCTGTTGTCTTGATATTTTGCCTTGGAAGGAAATCATCGAAAGTTTCAGCATTTGAAAATGTGACTATATAATTTATACTATCTACTTAATGGAGTCCTCCATGTCTGTCGAGATTTGTGGCTGAGTTTCACATATGGACATAATAAGACTACAATTTAGCTCTCATGTTTTTAACCCCTCCTGCTCTGCTTCTGTGATTCAGATATGGGTGCCCTCAAACCCGAGAGGTGCTGAAACATTACCCCCAGGCATTGTTGCAAGTGAGTCAGACTTCTTTCCCGCATATTATCGGGTAAACCCAATGAAGTAAGTGTTAAAAATGCAAATTCTCTTATTACATCTTTACTTTCCTACCAATTTTTGGATTGACTACTAGTAATGACATCCTTAAACAAGTAAAGATGGAGTATAATACCACAATGACTTTCCATGAGTAAATAACTCATAATGGAACAAATTTGTAGATCAGATGACTTAATGCATTGAGTTTTCAGCTGTAATATGTGTTTTTTCTTTTAACACATGAAAATGTGGAGGATTTGAACAATTGTAGGTTACTTCAGTTAGATATAAAAGTAAATACAACGTGTGAACATATTTCTGTCTCTTATACTGAATTCAGTATTTGTATATGTACTGTTGTAGAATGCTCTCAAGAGTGTACAAGAAGTAGTTTAAAGACATAAAACATTAGAATCTGTAAACATTTTACAATCTTTAACCACAATTTAATCTGTCAAAACACTTGTATTTTTAGGACCTAACTCACATACCAAAATATCTGGTGACCTTCACAGTCGGTTATGATCAGAAGAATAACATTGATGCAGCTGTAAAAAAGGTGTGTACATCTTTCTATTTCCTAACTGCCCTCTGTCCCCCTGTCTCTGTGTCTCAGGCTTGTTTTCCATCTCTGATTATCATCTTTCCCTACAGTTCTCCGATAACTTTACCATCCTTCTGTTCCATTATGATGGGAAAACAAGTGAATGGGATGAGTTTGAGTGGTCTAAGCGGGCTATTCACGTTAGTTTATATAAACAGACATAATGGTAAGAAATGATTGATGAATGAACTACTTGCAGGTAATTTTATAATGTACTTTTATATGATGTCTATATATTAAGCTTATGTCTTAAACTTCAACTTTGTCCAAGGTGGTATGCCAAAAGATTTTTGCATCCCAGTATTGTTGCACCATATGAATATATATTTATATGGGACGAGGACCTTGGAGTTGAACATTTTGATGCTGAAGAGTAAGTATTTTATTGGTTGTACTACAATTTTCCAATCAAGTAGTAGATTAGGTGAGTTGCTTGACCCAAATACATCACGTACTCTTTCCTGATCTATAAAACACATTAAGAAGCATGTATTGGACATATCCCAGCCTGGTTTGGATCCTAGTAGAGGTTTAACATGGCAGCTGACAAAGAGAAGAGAAGATAGTGAAGTGCACAAGTGAGAACTGGACTGCTGCATTTATCTCCTCTCCTTTTCTAGTCCTATTTGTCAAACAATTAATGCTGATGCTTTTTTATCAACTGAATGATATAGTACTAATTTTGTCATGATTTCTGACATATAATCCTCAGGTACTTGATCAGAGAAACAACAGAGAAACCAGGCTGGTGCAGCGATCCCCATCTCCCTCCCTGCGCAGCGTATAAATCAGTTCTTCTCATGTGGTTTACACATTGTGCTTTTCTTCTTTTCTCACATTGAATTTATGTCCTTACAGAAGATGAAATGTTTGCAGATTTGTGGAAATCATGGCTCCCGTCTTTACTCGAGATGCGTGGCGCTGTGTTTGGCATATGATTCAGGTATACAATCATTCTGTAGTATCAAGTCCTTAGATTCTGCAATACTTTCTGTAATTAGCCTTCATTCTGCTTATCATGACTCCATATATTTTTTTTACTATTTGTTTGTGGGAATTGTAGAATGACCTGGTCCATGGTTGGGGCATCGACTTTGGTTTACAAAAATGTGTCGAGGTTAGTGTGGTTTTTCAATCACAAATTCTGTTACTCTAGAGCTGTATAGTCTTTAAGGTATGTTAGTACAGTGAAAAAAACAGAAATACTTTTGCCAAATCCTTTTTCAGCCTGCTCATGAGAAAATTGGAGTTGTCGATGCACAATGGATTGTTCACCTCTCTGTTCCTTCACTAGGGAACCAGGTGTATTATACATTTATGTTTGCATTAATCAACTCTATTTGCTTCCTCTGCTTCACCTTGGAACATGGAGTAACAGTTTTTCTTCCCTTATCTGCATGTTGTCTAGGGTGAGTCTGAGAATGGCCAAGCTGCATGGCGAGGGGTAAGACTTCAAATGCAAAACTCTATCATCCCCTAGCCTCCCTACCCCCCACAACCAACCACCCCCTTTTGCAATACATAAAATACCCGTTCTTAATGAAATATAATTCACAGAAAAAAATATAACTAAATTACTACTCTTCTAATCTAACTATCTATTTTTTAGGAAACTACTATCTATTTTTAGTCATACAATTCTAATCGAGATATATAATCTTTTATTTTTTATTTTTTATCTTGCTTAATACACCCTTAA
Organism: Cinchona pubescens; assembly: GCA_025175665.1. Classification (NCBI taxonomy): domain Eukaryota; kingdom Viridiplantae; phylum Streptophyta; class Magnoliopsida; order Gentianales; family Rubiaceae; genus Cinchona; species Cinchona pubescens. The sequence goes on from JANKKI010000141.1 coordinate 2,739,737, forward strand.
TTAAATAGTTATGTCTAATATGCCCTTCATAAAGTATAATTAATCTATCTAAAATACTCTCTATTAAATATGATAAGATTAGCTCTCTTTTATAATACTACTATTATTTATTATATATATATATATATATATATTTTAAATTGCTATAACTGATTAATAGATTTATATAAAAATAGTATATAAATGTATTAAGATGGAAAAAATTATAGCAATGTAAAAAAAAATATTATATTTGATGAAAAATAAAATAAAAGTAGTTCTTATATAAATATTATGTATATTCAAAATTTTTCTTCCTTATGTTAATATGAAATTTTGACATAAATACGTAAAAAGAATGTATAAATTTTTAAAAGAGTAAAAAAATTATTTATATATGAGCAAAAATGTTTAAATAATATATTATTTTATACTATTATATATATTCAAATTATAAGATTTTTATTCCTAATAAAAATAATCTTTTATAATTATTTTATATATTTTTAATTCACAAATAATATACTTACACAATATGTTAAAAATTAATTACAATAGTGCTTATATAAAACTATGTGTTGTTTTGGATATATTTAGAACTACGAGTTTTTTAGTACAATTCTGTATATTTTAGAGTAATGATTTTATATTTTAGTAATGATCTCTTATACATATCTACATCTAAAAAGTTCAATGTTATCAAAAAAAAAATCTTTATTTTTAAATGATCAAGTCATTGATGGTGTCATTATAACAAATTATAATTTGGTATACTAAACGTGAAATAAAAAATATAGAGCGAAATTAACCACGTTTGTGTCATCAATATCTGTTTATAAGAGCTAACTGTCAAAGATGAACAATAGAATACTAAAACAGATCGGATTCATAAGTTAAAAAAATATATTTAAAAAAATACCAATAAATTTACTATTTGTATACACATTTACACAATATGTTAATCATAAATAATTGTATTAATATGTCTATATAACATCTAGATGTGTATAAGAGACAGGTAACATAAATGCAATGCTATTGAAAAAAACATATAGTTCTAAAGTTGCATAGATGTGTATAAGAGACAGCTAATATATTCTGCATATTATTGATATATTCACATAGTAAATTAAAATCATTATAAAAATTAAAATGATAAGTTTAATTAGATTTTAAATTTTTGTAATAACTCTTGATGTATTTGTTCTTTACATTTTAATTAGATTCATTTTTTTACTTTTGAAATTATAATTAATTTTTGTATTTCTTATCCATATATCATCTGATTAAAATGTAACGTGAATTTTTTGCTTAAGCCCTGTCTCTTAATACACATCTAGATGTGTATAAGGTACAGGATATGAATTTTGATATTTTAGCAATGACAAACCGGGTTTTATAAATATATTTAAAAATTTCAATCACTATAGAAAATATCTTTATTTTTATCTGATCATGTAATTGGTGGTGCCGCTATAAAAAATTATTATCTAAGCATATAGAAGAGAAATAGAAATAAGATGCAATAATACCATATGTTGTAAAAACGAATGAAATTAAATAAATAACAAATAATAGTGAAAAAAATTTTAAAAAAAGAAAGGTGAAAATAATTACGAAAAAAAGAGCAATGATATTAAATATATATTTTAAAATATATATCTTTTGTATAAAAAAATCAACAAATAAAATGTTTACATTTTGTATCATTCACTGATTATTTATTTATTGTTTAAAAAAATAAAAATATTCAATAAATTAAAAATATTACCCGTGCGAAATACGTATTTTTTTCTAGTGTGTATATATATATAAGTACATGTGATCCTTTGCATGTTTATATTCCATTCAAGAAATATGTTTGGGGTGTTGTTTTTAACATTTGTCCAGTGTATGGTACTCTCCCAAGTCCTAAGAATGAATGCTAGGCTGCTGATGAATGGCTACATTTGATGGTACTAGGTAAGAGAGAGGTGTAAAAGAGAATGGTCCATGTTTCAGAGAAGGATGGAAAATGCTGAGAAAGCTTACTACAAGGAAAGGAAGCCCCAAAAAAAGAATAAAAGACAGAGGTTAATGACCATCAGAAGCTAAGTAAGGATATTATTGGAGGATTTTCTTGTATTATAAGGATATTATTAGTAATTTTATCTGTATTTTAATAAAATTAAGCAAATCCATACACCTTTTATTACATAAATGGATGATCCCCAATTTTATTTTAAAGGCTGCTTCTTCTGCTGGAGCAAAGCCTCTGTAATACACATATCCATGGATGATGCAGTAACGTATTCATCATCTTCAGTCATCCAGAGACCTGTCAATGCTCTCAGCACCCTTCAAAGGCAAGTTTTGGTGATTCTTGTGATCATGAAATGGCGGGCAACGGTCATGACCACGTGTGCCTCAGAATAGCAGCTGTATCTCATTGTTTCATAAGTAGTAGGTCCATAGTCGTGGCTGTTGTGGTTCCTATAGTAGCCATCACTTTGATGCTTTCCCTTAAAGGGCTCATTATAGTAGCCATCACTTTGATGCTTTCCCTTAAAGGGCTCATTATAGTAGCCATCACTTTGATGCTTTCCTTAAATCTTATTTTTCTAGTGTAAGCATAGCTGTTGTAGTCATGGTAGTTCTGGTGATTGCCATACAAGCCATTCTTGTGCTGATCATAGCTCTCATAGCCAACCATTTGATGTTTGGAAGGCTGAGGCAGGGGAACGTTGGCGTAAGGCTTCATCTGCGGCATGCTTGAGCCACTGTTATAATAGGCGTTTTCGTAACAGTAATCCTCTTTCTGTGCATAACCATGTTCTGAGTAGCAATCGTCTTGGTGCGGATAACCATTATTGCTGTAGTAATCCGCGGCGTGTGCATGAACAACTGGGGGATACAGTTGAGATTGGATAAACATTGCACCATTGTCTTTTTTTCTTGGGACATCTTGAGTTATGGTGCTATCTGGATGATTCTTGATATACTATTTATAAGGTAATCTATGATTATATTTAGATAAGAATGCATCTCATTCTATTCTGGAAAATTGGTGTTGCTGTCCAGCATATTTTAAAGTGAGAAATGAACGGTTTTTAAAGTGAATATACAGGTTCTACAACTTTATTCTCAACTTAAGTGGAGGGACTGAATTTGCTTTATTCACAAAAAGAAATACTGTTCTGGAAAAAGTTCATAAAATCTGATGTATATATATTTCACCATTCTCATAGTAGAAGGCTAGAAGTTGCAAATGAATTTTGCTTGTAGATGCAATAGTAATTTGTCTTTTATACACATCTATTCATGTATTTTTCAAACGAATATGTTACTGACAGGTTAAAATATTCTTCATCTTTATGAAATCTGGGCATTCCTGAGGAAAAAATTTTAGATGGGCTGTTATAATTTTTTTTTTTTCCATATGAAAACTATCTGGCTATATTAGAGGCCAAGGGAGCAATGCCACTCTTCCAATCCCTAAAGAAAGGAAAAGGAAAGAATAGTTTAGACCGTAGTTATAAAACCCGGCCCGGGAGGAATCTGGTGAGGGAGGTAGATCAACGGGTTACTGGTTCAACTGGTGGATCATTTAAATATATTTTTTATTAATATATAATATCTGTAAATTATTAAATACAAGATATATAGTGAAAATATTGATAAAAACATATTTTATTAAAAAATTTTAAGTATAAATGTAATTTTTAATATTTACATAGTCGGGTTTTACATGAACGGTTAAAAAGATGTGTATACATAGAGTGGAACTTGGAGAGTATATAAATAAAAAAGAGGCATATAATAACCAAAAATTATATGATTAGGTGATAAGGCTTTTATTACTATTTAAGAGGTCTTTGGTTCAAAACTTGACAATTACAATTTGATTTTTTCCTCAAAAAAACGAACCCACTAGATTTCTCCACACCGGCCGGGTTCTATTCGGGTTTACCGGGTAAACCGCCGGGTTGCAGGAAATCTGACGAATTCCTTCTTTGTCCGGTCATTAGCAGAACTCAACTCCGTCTCAAGACCAGTTCACGGGATTTACCAGTTGAACCGTCGAACTGAACCAAGTTTAATGGAGCCACGTATCAGGGAGGAGGAGTTACTATAATTTATGATTGTATTTTTGTTACTCAAGAATTTGGTGATAACATGTTTCAATTAGTAATATAATAGTATTGCATAATAACAGTCGTTTGCCATTATCTCAAAGAGGCACCAAGCAAGTGGAATATTGGTAATAGCATCTAATTTGATAGGAAACAATCAATAATTGAAATAACAGATGGATGATTCTCCACCTCTCTGGCATCCTGGCTTGTTTACTTAGACAAGTTATCTCCCTAACATCAAATCCTTTGTTTTGGTAGATTGCCTTTAAAAAGAAATAGTATATCAATCATGCTCCAGATACTATTTCTAAATGTTCTTTTGCAAAGTCAAGCATCAAGAAAAGAAGCATAAATATTGGAATTGATTGAGTGATCTTACCAAAGACCATGTACTTGAGTTCAATTCTTACTGTCCTCTTTACCCTTCCCCCCTTCACTGTACCTAAATTCTCAATGATCTCAAGGAACCTAAATTAGTGACTCTTATTAGACTCACTCCGTGTGTCTAAATTAATGTTCTCCATATAGTCGGTAACAACTTGGATTAGTTAGTAGCAATTTAGAATAAAGAAGTAATAACTACGACTACAAAATATTAATTTTAAATAAAATAAGTTATAATTTGCAATAATAAGTTGGAATATTATGTAATGACTTGGTTTAATAACTAACAATTTGTTTCCTTTTCTCATAGTTATATATAACTCATACTAATAAGTAATGACAAATAATGCACTAATTAATAATATCTTGAAATAATAGATAATAACTTGGATTACTAAGTATTATCTTTGAATAATAAATAATAATTTAGTGTATTTAGTATTAATTCAGAAATAAAATAAATAAGAATTTAGTTTAATTTCAATTAATTGAAAGTGAGCTAATATGAGGATTAAGTATAGGATCAGCCAGAGGGTCAACCCGAGCCCGGCATGCCCTATCCTGTTGTGGGCCTGGGTCAAGTATTTTAAATTTTTGACCCGGCACAACATTGTCCCGTCTATGGAGGTAACCCGATACAACACGCCCTATTAGAAGACCTAACCCCGTCCGGCATGCCCCAACACAGCACACTGCCATCCCTAATTCACACTTATTGTGAAATTTTCACCATAAACAGTGAAGTCAATTGCAGAGGAAACGGGTCATACCAGCCCAAACTATTACTACTAATTGTGCCATGCTCTTATCCTGCAGATATGCAGTCTGCAGTCATAATATTAGCTGAGCCTGGCATAAAACCAAGCATCACAGTGATAGAGACGCACGTTTCTGACAGCCAATGATTCTGTTGAGAGGATGCCAAGACATGCCAACCTTAATACTTAATAGCAAGAACAATGCAGGGCATTAGATGCTTTTTTTTTTTTTTGAATCATCCCTCCTTTATCCTTCTAGTGATTCGAAGTTATGAACAGTATATTATGAGAAAACATGAAAACGTCTTACCACCTAAGTTATATTTCATCATCGGGCATCAGATGCTTTAATTCTGGACTCTTCAATAATAATCCTCAAGCTCTAAAAGGTCAATATGCTGTAGTTGAAGATATACCTCCTTAATGTTTTACCTAATAGTTAAAGCACGAACAGGAGACCAACCATGTTCTAGTTTCTCGAAATCTAATTGTATTCCCAAGCTCGCACTCTTACAACCACCATCAGACCAAACAACCCTCTAGATACAAATTGCAAGAACACAATAAAAGATGAAAGAAAGCCCGACTGAAAATTTGCTATGAGAGTCCCGAGAGTAGATATTAGAAGTAAAGTAACAAAGTTAAGTAACAACACAACGTCAGAAAAATATACGAATAGATTAGTCTGCAATAAAAATTTCCTAACATCAGGAAAGCCCAGAAACCATAAATCTTTGGGCACATAATTAACGGGTCATTTCATATTCGTACAGAAGTTATACATGAGCTACACACTAAAAGGCTGCTCTCAATCACACCACAATCCCCACGTTGTAAAACATATAAGCTCCATTCTGCATGAAAAATGATTTCAAAAAGAGAAATATATACAAAAATTTCACCTAGGAATCCAAGCATTCATTGACTCCCAAACAGGTCTAAAGAATGATGCAAATTGCTCATCATGGTAGTGTGATCCCAACAGTGATCGACTGCCAATCATGAATTAAGAAAAAAACCTATCCATGAGGGAAACACCTAGCTGCATCCGAAAACCTTTACAAGAATGACATTCAATTCACCCAATCAAATCAGCCACTTTCCCTCATGCAATTCCCAGGCAAAAGAAATCTATACTTGTCAGCATTCTCCAAAAGATAAGCCGGCAAATGAACAGCTGAGTAAGAATGGGGTATAGACCAATCAGTCCCATCTTCCCTATAATTTCCTTGAATGTATATTCTTCAGGAAGCATGTCAAACAGATCAGCCCCTTTGCAGATCACTCTCTGCACTCTTTTAGGGTTAAGAAAATGCGAGAATCTCACCCTGTCAAAGTGGCTATAAGCTTTCATCTTGAATATGAACTCACTGATATGGCGGAAGCAAAAGCTACAGTGCCAACCTGCATCAGACAGGATAACTCCAGATTGGCGATAATGTGCATACCTTGTCTTTCCAAATTGATATCTATGGATTGAAGCTCTCCAGCTATTGTTATCCACCAAAAACTCAAATGAGTATAAATAATTCTTCAAACGAAGGTGAAGGACTTGAGGTACGTCATCACACCATCGCAAAAGATTGATGGTGTGTCTGCTTGGTATCTCATCAACATCTGACATGATCAACAAATCATCATCCTGAATACCAGCTTTTTTAAGAAGATAATCCAATGCTAGTCGCTGATATGCCTCTTCAATGAATGAATTATAAGGTTTTCTCCTTTTCTAAACCTCCCTGGAATCTGCCCATAAGTCAATCTTGATTCAACAAATTTAAACTGCTCACGATTACTACTGAAGACCAAAGGCTTTGGCAATCCAGTGAATGTTGAATTCGACTCAAGCAGAACAAATTCTGTTATATAAGGGTACATTTCCTTCCATCGTATAGTAAGGAGGTCAAGCTCATTACTGAACAGAACTGCATCAAAGACACGCCTTTGATACTCACGGATTCCCCAACCGTGGAGTTTACATAGGTTCTCCATTGACACATTTTCATTGTAATAGTGAGGGATTTCATGGAAAGGCTCAGGAGGTTTTTCCCATAACGGACGCAGAAAGTATGTAATCTTTTGACAATGTACATATATAAAAAAGATGCATGTCGGGACTAAAATTAATAGGAAGATGTAGGTCTTGAAATCCAACCCACGCAAAATACATTTTAGTCTCGTCATGCTTAAAGCTCGACCAGAGTCCTGCAGGAAACCAAAAGGAGACATTATAATCGCACGAAAGTAAAAGCTAAAGAACAACATGCAAGGAAGAAAGACTACATCTGAGATCCTAAAGCAGATAATGTGCCGTTTCAAAAGAAATCAACATAAAAACATAGCCTTGAAGGCTGAACATGTCCTGACAAAACTAGAGAACAACAGCAAAACATGCTTATTGCACAACATGAAGTTTAATACATAACAGATAGCACAACGCACAAAAAAAATGAGTCTGGATATTTTGAAATCAAAGTTTTGGAGAAAAGCTGCAAAGCCTCCCTACTGGAGATGTGGCTGGAGGTTGGGGAGTTCTCAGTGCATCAAAGCACCTTGTCATCTACAAGGTTGTAAAAGAACACACCAATCGCAATTAGCCAAAACCCCCCCAATTATTCACCCGCCCCTCATCCAGATGATCATCATTGATACTTGAAAAGCCATTCATGATGGTTTTGGTACCACTTGGATTCCTAATCTAATGCAAATACACTTGCATCCCATCCAGCATAAGACAATACAGAGTCATTTAATTGACAGTTTCAAGGAATCAATTATTTTAAAAAATAAAAAAAAAGATTGAATCTTTGATTTTAAATCTTAATGGTAAAGGATATGAAATAAACATAAAATAAAACAATTACCTTGAAAAAGACTATTTCAAATTAAGTTTCTACTTTTCTCCTAAGAAGCCCCAAAAAAAACTAATTTTTCAGTATCCCCTTTTACTTTTCCTCCAATTTCTCAAACCCAACAAAAATTACATAAATCCCAGATGCAAAAAAAATTCATGAACAACCCAGAACCAAGCCCAACAATGCCAACAAAATGGAATCCAAAAACAGTAAAAAATTCAGGAACTTGTCAAATATCAGAACATCAAATACAATAGCATCAATCTCTTAATAAAGCTGTAAAATCTGTTAAAAAAACTGTCAAAATAAGGATAAAAAAAAAAAAAAAAAAAGAATTTTTACCTCGTCACAGGTATCATCTGTCTTCTTGGAACAATAATGGAGATCCCCCTTCAGCAACCTTACAAAGTTTTTCCCAAAATTTGGATAAACTCCACATACTTCTCTCCAGAACCATCCTCTCCTTTTTAACTACTAGATTAATTGTTATTTCTATTTTTAGCAAAATTAATATTAATCACACACACAAACAAAAAAAAGAAAAAGAAAAAAAAAGCTCTTTTGAGGGGTTAAGGTTCACACAGATCAAATCCCCAAAAATTTTCTCAGACCCACGAAATATATATATTTTTTTCCTCTCTTTTTCAGAAAATACTAGGTGGCATATATAGTACAAAACAAAAAGTCCTATGTAGTACTAATAATATTATGAATCAAATAAAAGAATTTCAAGATAATTTCGAAAATGGGATGGAAAAAAAAATCAAGAAAAATTTAAATCGAAACAAAAAAAAATGAGATGATTGGGTTGTTTGCTTTGCTTGGCTGTTAACTGGGTGGCAGTTGTAACAATGAAAGAGATTTTTGAAGGAAGAAATGAAGCCGTTTCTCTTATTGTCTTCTTGTCTTCTAAGTTCTACTATACAACTCTATGCATTTATATTTTTCGAAGGTGGGGAATATTTTGGTTTTTTGTTGACGGATTTGTCCATGGAGGAATTATTTTTTGATTAATTATGCATGGGGTTTTTGGTCATTTTACTTGTCAGGGTCTTTTGTTCGGCTCTCTCATACGCGTCTATCGAGAATTGACTCGCTCAAGGATGGTAGTTTGTAGTAAGGATCCGTTTGGTTGGATATAAAATGTTTATTTTTTAATATAATTTTTCGTTATTTGGATAACAAAATAGAAATATTTTGACATATATCTTTTAATATTTTTATTTTTAATTTTATAAATATGAGTTAAAAATATTTATTACTATTACAATAAATACTTCACGAGTAATTTTCGTTAATAAAAAATTAATTTTATTTAAAATTAAATGATAATATGGTGTAATAATAAAAATATGTATAGTGATAGTTATGTTATTGTAGGACTCACAATGAAGAGATAAAAACTAATGGATAAGAATTAAAAACAAAAATAATTTTAGTAAATGAACTTATAAAAATAGGTATTTAGATTTAATATTATTCTTGAATTATTTAAAAATAACCTATACTCAAAAATTTCTCAAAATAACCTATACCCACCATTGGGAGTGAGGTAGAATGAAGTGATTTAATATAAATTAAAAAATTTATAATATTATATTATGAATTCGATTTATGTAAAAAAAAATTTCTAAACAAGTGGTGTTTCACTTTTACATATTAGACAAACAGACACACATATGTCATTATCAAGCAACATCAGAATTTGAATTATTTTATAAGCTTCTAAATACATCAAAGGACAATGAGGGATATATAAATTTAGAAATTAAGCTACATTTCCTTGATTACGATTACATTAATACCAAGTCAAAATTCGAACTTAGATTGTCCATTGTTTTTTTTTTTTTCTCATAGTTTAATTTCAAGCTGTCTCTTATACACATCTAGATGTGTATAAATTCTTTTATACTTTAAGACAGACAAGATAATATTATATATTTTAAAAATTTATATCAGATAAATTTTTAAACCCAAAAGAAATAATTTCAAACTAACTATAAATTTCCTTAAATTAGGAGCATGACTTTTAATTATTTTCTATTGTACTAACGGCTTGTTAAATGTAAAAGGTTTTTACGGCAAAATTTATTTTGATTATTAAATAATTATTAAATATTTTAATCATTAATTAATAATTAATAAAATATTCTTATTTAAATAAAATATAATCTCATATTTTTAATAAAGTAAATCTTAAATAATTATTAAGAAAATACAACTAATTACTTAATGATTACTATAAAACTTCTCGTTTTTTGACAACTAGCATGTTACGTGTATTTTATTCACTGAACCAACGGCTAAGGAAAGCTTTGGGTGGACTGGTCCACCCAACTTTCGCCCCAGATATTTATAGGGGTGCATTAATGTATAGAGTTATTACTATTTTACGAAGTTTCAATTTAAGGTTTGATGTTGGGTTAGATATTGAGTTTGCCCAACTGAAATTAATTTTTTTTTTTTTTTTGTGGGGGAACCATAGATGTACAATCAGTCATATGATGCCATCAACTACTGTAATTTCAACTGTTTATTAAATATGATTAGTTTTATCGATATATCCAACCTTAATTACACTACTACTTACTAGGGGAGGTATATTGGTTTGGTCTAAAACATGATTGATTCGAGGATATGGCATCTTGTTGTTTATAAATCTGAAATGGAGTTAGGAGGTGTTTGGTTTATGGGTATGAGAGGGGGATGGGAAGCCAAGTTAATGATAATAGATTTTAACCAAACACCTCCTTAGATGTTTGATTTTAAAATAACTGAGGACTAAAGTAAGCATCCTCAATCAAAGGAGTAGCACATGGTCTAATCTAATCATGGACAATTTATCAAAGGCCCTCAATTGTAATATAATTCTTTGTTTGTCCAAAAGCATTTTTTTTTATATTGAAAGTCAACTTAAGTTCTCGTATATCCTTGTAAGATATGGCTGAACTTGCCAATAAAATTTATTTTTTTTATTTTAAAATAACTGTCATTTTAAATAATTTATTTTGTGTCATATCATCTGTTATTTTAAAAATCAAGAAAGATTAAATGATAGTATTTTTTTAATTTTTATCCTTAGTAGCACAGTGATAAACAGAAGATTATGTAATTAGCATATTAATACAAAATAATAATTTTAGAGCAAAAGAGTATTATACAAAGTTATTCACTCCTAATCTGACAAAATAAATGATTGAGCAGTTTAAAATTTCAAAAGCCCCATAATATAAAATTTAGCTTAGACTAGTGAATTACTCGTAAACTTTGAGGCGGGACCGTTGAAGGAAATATTCTGAACTTTTCAAGATATATTATTTTAGTCCTCGAATTTTTAAATCAAACCAATTTGGTCATTGAACTTCCACTAGTGTAGTTTTATTATACAGCCAATCACTTATTGTAAACCAAACCAAAGACTACTTCCAACCACGTTTTCGTGACAAATTTTGGACTTGAGAGTTGATTTTGGGAAAATTCAAATAGTAGTATAATACTACTATTTCATCAGAAAAATGTAATTTATAGTAGATATAATACTATGTGATTTAAAAATTTAAACTGTACAAAATCTTAAAATCAATAGAATAATTTCTCAACGAAACTGTAAAATTCTCCGTCGATTTTGCTGGCTAATTTACCCAATTCATTCCATATAAATCCGGATTAGCAACATAGCTTGAGAGTTTATATAGATATTAAATTGCCGTCTAAAATAAAATTTACATTAACTAATGGAGTACTTAATATAAATTGCAAACATTGGATTATGTAGTACTACTTGTACTTAATTTGTACGTATTCCAAGTGATTGACTCGGTGTATTTGACCAAGCACAGATTAGTGGAGGCAAAACACGTAGTCTCGTAGTATAATTAAAGAATGACTATTTCGTCGAAGAGACCGTCGCATCGATCGATATTGCTTGTAGGAGTGTAATGGAGTATTGGACTTGCACAATGGTGACAAATTCAATTATAAGAGAATAGTAATTATTAATAAAACTAAAATTCAAAGTTTACTAGTGTATCAATGGAAGTATGATTAAATACTCATTTATCAATAATTTAGTACAAAGATTAATAAAAAAAGAAATAATTCAGTAAATGTGTATTATAGCATATTTTTTAAAAAATCAAATAAACAAATCTTTACTTTGACATTAATTCACAAGGTAAATTTAGTTTGAACATTACTTGTGTGAGTGAGTGGATTCTCCTCTTTATGTACAGATTAATGTCACCGATACATATTAACGATTTACAATGATTTCTACATATCACACAAATCATCTAAACCAACCATCTTGACAATATTCCATTTGTGGGTTGGTTGGATTTTTGACAAGAAAATTACCATCCATTTATTGCCAAAAATTTATGGCAGAAGCTAGAAACGATTCACCAACTGATATGTTCTTTTAGTTTTTCTGGATAAATATGCACTAATTGATTTCACTTCAAACACACACACACCAGGTGAATGCTTTTTAAGTGCAGAGTTGGAACCAAAAAAATTCGAGAATCTAGCTTTCATTTACCACAATAATTAAACTTGCTATCACCTTTTGGTATATTCTAGTGAGGGAAATACTTGGTAGATTTGGTTTCGAGAAGTTGCCTAGTAATCATTAGTACACATCTAGATGTGTATAAGAGACAGATCTGAGTAAAATCTACCAATGAGCAAAAATCGTTTCATATAAGTATTTTCCTTCTAGTGAAAGTATTTCCTAATAAAAGAGGGCGAAAAAAAGATAGTGGAAGTACAACGTTACTCACTAATAAATGCAATTTACTAAAAGAGAAGCTCCAATGCATTTTCGGAATGCTTATTTTTCAGCGTCAATCTGACAATTTCCTATGACTAGTCCATCCAACAACTTAATAAATTTTAAACAATCTCAATCAGAATTAAAGAAAGAAGCTTTTCTGGAATAGTTTTTAGTTGATCCAATCCAGCCAAATTGAGAAACAAAATAGGGAAACAACTCTATTAGTCCATCATATTTTATATTTATACTTTTTAATCTTTTATATTTAAAATGATACATTTTAGTCACTCACAAATTTAAAATATTCCATTTTGGTCCCTCGATAAAATTATCAGCATATGTTGGTATGAAATATTAACATATATATCGAATGTTACATTTTTCATGAACAAAATTCGGCAACACACAAATTTGAAATATTAAATGATCATACCTAAAACCTTCATCACCACCTCTCCAAAATTCTCACTTACCATCTGTTGGAGCAGAGTTCCCTCTCTAGCTTTTCAGCCAACTCTGCTCCAACTGTCTCTTATCCTCTTTTAGATGGGACAATTTATTATTGAAAGTTATGTATTGTCAATTTTGCACTTGAATGTGTTACATTTTATATACATATGACTATTTCAAATCAAAATATACCTGTAATTATGTCGATAAACCAAAATGGTGCTTTTGAATTTGTGAGGGACTAAAATGCATCATTTTGAATGTGAAAAACTAAAAAAGTATAAATGTGAAATGTGAGAGATTATTAAGGTTATTTTAAAAAAATAAAAATAAAAATAAAAAACTTAACATTTGAATCTCAAGCTGCTAATAAAAAGAACATACTTGTATTTAATATTACTATGTTTCGCCTAACTTAGGTTTTTTCTTTATTAATTTAGTGCTTAAGAATTAATATATATATGTGTTATATATATATATATAGAGTACTATTTTTCTTACATTGTCATTGTAGTTTTTTATTTTTTTTAATATATGACCAGCATTTGTTACATGTTACATGTATGAAAATAACATTAAAAATTTAAATAATGAATACGAACATACATCTAAATATGTAAGGGTTAAATGTAGAAAATTTTTCTGAACTTACATCTCAATTGTACTTTGCCCCTTAACTTATTTAATATGCACTTTACCCCCTATCCCTTACTTTTTCATGTTTTGAGACAAAATTATCCTTACTATTTTAATATTTTTTCTTTTTTTTTTCCCCTTCTTACCAATTTATTTATTCTTTGTCTCATATTTTCCTTTTATCTTCTTACCCATTTTTTCTTGCTCTTCTGTTTATCAGCTGTCTCTTATACACATCTAGATCCACAGTGGTATAGTCCATGTAACATGGTCCACAAACTTCCACATCACTCTCAGATGGTATATCTTATGGTCCACAAACTTCCACATCACTCTAGGAGAGTGATGTGGAAGTTTGTAGACCAAGGGTTCATGGCACTATGCCTTGGGCCCGATCCACACAAAAATTTTTTAAATTAAATTATTATACTAAAAGTAATTAGTTAGTTAAAAGTTCTAATTTTTTTTACATCTGTATAAATAATTTATAGAATAAACACCTTTTTTTTAAAACAAGCAACATATATTTAATAGTATAACATAGATTTTATGAGTTTTACAAATGCTATAATTAACAAATAAACAAACTATAAAAAGATAAAATAATTTTTCAAAAAAATTGAAATATATATTTTAAGCATGCAAACAATTTTTTTTTTTGATGCCATATTATTCACGGGTTATATTTTGGTTAAATTTATTGTAACTCCAAAATTCCTTATATTAGGCAACCGTAATATTTTCTTACTATATTTTTTTCGATATTACACAATAAATAAAAAAGTTGTACATGTTTTTTCATTCTATAAAAGTGAAAATAAGAGAGTTATAAGTGATCAGTGGATAGTTGTAGTGGTTACACATAAGAGTATCAATTAAAATTAATTATATAAATAAGAGTAAATTTGACAATACATATAATGACACCACACCAAATTCCTGCTTATGCTTTACCGATAGTATAGATGATACTTCATATTAGGACAGATACTTAGGTATGACCTTACTTATATACTTTGTGGTGTGAATTAAAATAATAAAATTTATGAAATATATAACATCAATTAATGTAAATAAGATTTTATAATATTAAATTCTGACCACAAAATTTATATGTAAAATCAAACACCGAATTTATCTAAATATTCTCCTCATATTAGAACCTAGTTAGTTATTGTTGATGGGATGTGAATATTTTCACAAAACACAACTCATGCTCTTCTCTTTTGATAATTTTATACATTCCCTTGATGATTAATATTTACGTTGAACAGCCATCCTATATTTTCATAATTCATAAACTCGTGTACTGGTTTATATGTACATTTTCAAAAATTGATTGCTTTTACAAAAAATTTCAGTGGCTACGAGTCGTACAAATCACAAATTCGGAAAAAGAAGAAACAATGTTTTGGAAAGTAATGAAGAACCATTCAAGCATGCAATTAAATTAAAGAATGTTGAATATTGAAATTTCTATGCACTAATAAATGGCAGAAAAAAGTAATGGACCTTAGTGGAGAATATTTTTGCTCTTTCTTTATCATTTCCTCGTGATTTCTTTCTTCTTTCTAAATTTTAGTCAACTTTCTCTTATTTCAACATCATATGCACTTTTCTTCTTCTATAAGGCAATCATATCATACATACACCACGACACCAGTACACAGTTTACCATTAACTGGGAACGAAGTTATAATCAACATCTAACACAAATCTAATTAGCGACTAATTTTTATTACACAAAATTATTTATTAAGGTACTTTTTATGATCACTTGCTAAATTTATTCTATATTATAAAATCATATTTAATTATTAATTGACATTTTAAATATTTATAAGATTTCGTTCACTCTTATACACTATCTAGATGTGTATAAGAGACAGGGACAAAATAAGCTGTCTCTTATACACATATAAAAAACATGCTTAAGTTAGGTACTCCTTTTATTTCAAAATAATTCTCATGTTAGATAATTATAATTTAGTAATTAATTACTCTTGCATCAAATAAATAATTATAAAAAATGACGATTACTTGAAAAGCAATTAATGACTCGTGCATATCAATGTCAACGCAATATATATTTTTTATTTTTATTGTTTTTTGGTTAATTTTTTTTTTTTTTTTGAAGGTTGGTTTAAATATTTTGTCCCAATTGAATATTGGTTTTCGAAATCCATTTTTAATTGCCAACCTGTTCCAGTTCCACTCCATACTATCATCCACAGATTCCATATCTTGTCTAGGTTAACATCTATACACATTTCAAACAACGTTAATTCATTTACAACTACAAGCTACTAATATCTGCCCAATTAAGAAATGATGAACTATAATAAAACAAAGCGATTTGGTACAAAACAATTACTAAAAGACAACAAACAAAGCTGTTATCTGTAATTTGTTTTTCGATAAAATCAAAACCGACGGTCAGTTAGTTAATCAATTATTAACTTTTCAGATTTCTGCTAATCAAGTAGGAGATAAAGTTGTACCTACTTTTTTTTTTTTTGGATAATAATAAAAAGTTTTTTTTTTGGATAATAATAAAGTTTAGAAAGAAGGTATGCTATTTCTATTTTTTTCAAGGTTAGGACTGGTAATTGGTATGCATTCAACAGTTTAGAGTAGTATTCCCGAATCGCTTACCAAGTCAAACGTTTTGATAATTTGATTATCTTACTTACCGTACGAGCGAAGACCATTAACAAGTTATGTCTACTAAGTTCTATGTCACTAAGTACGCTGCTCTAGAGTCCATTCTATAAAACAAATAAAGCATTTTTCTAATTTCATTTCTCTTCTTTTGTTTAGGTTTTGTTGTCTTATTATTTGGCCTAAAATACAGGTCACAACAAGTGGCAGAGTCCAAAATTCAGTATGTGGTTCTCTGGTAATGAAATCTCTTCAATATTTTCTTTATATATATATATATAAAAAAAACTGATATTTTAGTAATTAATTTGTTCACCAACACTAAGGAAAAGGACTCTTGCATGTGTAAGAATTGTTCATGTGATTTGAGTAAGGCAGGCGGGGCAGGGAACACAATGGACCATTATAGTGCAAGTGCTTGGCTTTGCAAAAACCACATCACGTGCTTTACTTTCTTCCACTGATGAGCTTTTCTTTTCTTGCTTGTGTCCTCCTCTATAGAGAGTAAAGGAAATAAAGATGATGATATGGGAATGATCCCTCGATAGGATATTTTACGTAACATGTAATTAAATAATTCATTAAGAATATAATTATAAATATATTTGATGAGGTCAATTTATTGTAAAGTTAGTTTAATCAGTAACAAGTCAATTAAGGAATTCGAATTCTTAACTATAAATTCATTATTTCTTTCTTTTGTTTGTAGCTTAGTCATAGTTCCGATCAAAAGACTTTTTTTTTAAAAATAAAAAAAATAAAAAAAACCAATAAAAGATTTTGAGCTGGGGAGCTTCAAATCTCATTTGTTTACTTACCAAAAAGTGCTGCTCAAGGTGGGTAATTAACTGTCACTAGAAATAAGAAAACAAGACAGAGTCACCCCTAATACGACTCCCGCGTTTAATGGATCGGGAAAATATGTGTTGTATGACCTGACCTTTTCTAGTCAAAGAATTGCTTATGGCCTCGTTGATTTTCAAGAGTCTAAAAATTAGCCACCTTAAGTAACATATTTATTTGGATTTTCAAGATTCAACATGTACTGGCATGAATTATTTTGACTGTTTGATATATAGGTTAAAGGTGTAATTGAATTAGATGTGTATAAAAAACAGAACAAAAAACAATTTCAAAAAACAAAAAAAAAAAAATTACAAAGGAATTGTAGAATGTGATAACATTGCTACCTGAAATTAGATTTGAAACGGAAAATTTTGTGTCGATCAGAAAATAATTATTAGACATAATTTAATATTTATTCTACAATTAATCAGAATTTTTCATTTGGAATAGAAGTTTCATATTTTTAAAAAATTAGAGAACCATTCTATTTAAAAAAAATAAACATATCGAAACAATTGTCGTGAAATATTTTTCACATAAGGCCCACATCAACTTGTTATTGGGGCAAATTTCACAGGATCTAGATGTGTATAAGAGACAGTATCAAAGGAAGGCAGAACTCTGAGCATACGCTGTCTCTTATACACATCTAGATGTGTATAAGAGACAGGTCATATAGACAATATGATATCAAACGACGGAGCTTCAATTGATATACTTTTAATGTATTTATATAAAATAATAAAATTATTAAAATATTATTATGTTTAAGAGACATTCATGAATGGGTTTGAATGGCTATCTAAAGTTAAGAGTTGGATGTGTTTAATAAAATTTGTTACGTAGAGTGAGTTTGGAAAGTAATCATAAATTTATGTGTATTTGTAAACATTATTTTTTATATATAAAAAAAGGTAAACTTGTAATTCTCATGGGCCTTCAATGTCATGTAATTACACTCTGATGTGTTTTGCTTGTGATACTAATAATTTATACCTTCTTCTTAATTGTTTATGACAAGCTATAAATTACTTTATTGAAATATCAAAAATAATTTTAAAAATACAGGTGCAAAGTTACTTTTTAAAATAACTTCTAACTTAATTTAAACATGAAAAGCAAAACACATTTTTTAAAATTTTTACACAAATTCTTTAAAATTTTTCAATTTCAAAAAACTATGCGCAACTTTAAAAAATTGTTGAGAACAAACCCATTCATGACACAAAAGTATGATTTTTTATGATATTAAATTATGTTTCCATATTTCTTTTTTTGGGTAAGAATTTTTCCTTGTTTATAATTATCTATGATTTTGATTTTTGGGCCTGAAAATGAAAAGAAATAACTTCTTGATGTTGGGTATTTTTTTCCTTAAACAAGTATTGTTGCACAAAAGTCCACGAGCTAAGGCCATGGTTAAGGAGTGGCGAAAAGTATCTGTGAAGGAAGAATGAGCCCAAGTTTGTTATGCATACGGCCCTATATCAAGGTCTACACAACACGGTGAGAATAGAAACTGAAACAGGAATTTTTCTATATAATTGATTAAGTTTTGGTTATTCATTTTCAGTAATACTGAGTGAGTATGAAAACCGTTGAGATGATCGAAAGTAAGAAGGTCTCATCACTTTTAATTATTTAACGATTTGCAATACTCACCCAACGCAGAGTGAGTAGCAAAGAATTTTTCTATATAATAATAAGCTTGGTGAAAGAACAGTTGGTGAAGTCTTAGTTGACTCTACTTGTAGATTCGTGTGTTTAAATGCTGTCTCTTATACAAAATGATAGATGTTTATAAGCATACCAATTAATCTATAAAGACATAGTTGAGTGTATCAAAAAATTATCTATCCATTTCAAAATAATTGTACACATTTGAGAGTATTATAAGATCAAGAAAAATGTTAAATTGTATCAATCATGCATGAATTATTTCAAATTAACTAAATTATCATTTTATATTAACATCACAACTACATAATCCTCCTCCATTAACGTGGCACTAAGAGTAAAAATTGAAAAAATATCATTTAATACTTTCTTAATTTTTTAAACTGTCAGATAATATGATACAAGAACATTTATTTTGAAACGGATGAAATAATTTTCAATCGCTCTATCCTCCTCTAAATTTCATTGGAAATCATATTGTTCCTCTCTAGTAGTAGTATCAATACAATGTATTTATATAACTGGGTTCCAAATGGAAATTCCTTTTTTTTTCTTGCTATAGTTGCTTGATCTCAGAAGACTCTTTACACTATTTAGCATAGAAAATTCTTTGCTACTCACTCTATAATGTGTGGTGAGTATTACAGGTCGTTAGATGATTGAAAAGTGGTGAAACCCTCTTACTTTTTACTCATCTTGACGGCTGTCATACCTATTCCGTATTAAAAAGCGAGTAGCCAAAGTAAAACTGTAACTACTCATTTGGCATAGAAACTCCATCTAGCTGTATAGCTCCATCTCCGTGGAATACTTTGTCCAATTCTCGAAATCTTCTTCTATATTGTGGCTGCCATTAGTGTTTTAGTTATCCAGCTTGGTGAAAACTTAGAGAAACTGTTGCATACTGGTTAAGTGACTACCTTAATTTCCGTTCTAAAATCCAAAATATAATTCATGAATTGCCAAATTTATTTTGTTGCAGTCTCCAATTCTTTAAAAAAAAAAAAAAAAACTGACAAGATGTCCGAGCATTTGATCTTGCTCATGCTGCTAGTGATATTGATTTAGCAATATGGTGCTTATACTTTCGATGTCATATTTTTAATCACTACTCTTATCCTCCTTCCCAAGCACACCAACCGGATTTGGATCCTGTATATTTGGTTTTCCTCTATTTATTGTCTGTTTACTTATATATGAAAATAATCTGAATATATTATGAGTTTTACCTCATCAAGTAGATCATCGTATTCAAAGAATTAATTCATTCAGAAAAAATTTCACCGTTGAATTATATATCACATTTGGATAATATAAAATTTTCAGATATTGATGAATTACAAGTAAGTTAATCAAATAGTAACATGCTATTTTTTTTGATTTTTCTCAAGACATTTATATAAAATATAATTATAAACTGTTTTGATTTTTAAAAATATTTTTTAAAATTTAATTTTAAGGATAAATGGATGCTTCTCCATTATCCACTCCAACCATTTTTTTTTTTTTCCTTGGAAAGAAACGAAAGGAAAAACTACGTCCATTTGTGCAACTAGGTGCTGTCTTGCATCTGGGCTAATATTTAGATGGTGCATTTTGTTCATTGAGAAATACATAGATAAATTTGGAATATGAACTCACTTATAAAATTCGTGATTATTAAAAAAGTTAATGTCAGATAATATCATTTATGTAAAATATGTTAATATCATTTGATATCATATTGTCTATATGACTCATCTAATAATCACTAAACCTACTAATAAGAAAACTCTAAACTAAACCAATTTAAGTATTGTTCTTGTGTTTATCTACATAAGCTATGCTCAATTTTCTGCCTTCCTTTGATAAGCACTCAATCAAAGCCATCCATCCAAACCAACCCTTAGTTTAATTTTCGGGCAAGTTATAATCAACTTTAGCTTAATCTTTGGGCAAATCTCATACAACATTTGATGTGTATAAAGTTGCCAGAGCTCGAGCTGACCCGACCTCAATACACTACTTATTTTCCCAACTTCTTTTTTCTCCAACACAAAATCACGTCTTTAAGGAAGAATAAGTTGGTCTAACAGTCGTGACACTAAGTAGTAATGAACATTATTTGGATACCTGAATCATCATGGCTCTCTATTTTCAACTTCTTTAATCTTCCAACCAGAAATGACTACAAATATTAAAAGAGAAAAGAAAAATTGGAAAATGGTAAAATGAAATTAGTAGCACTAGGGTGTAAAGATTCCAATTAATTGCTCTTGAGTTTGGAGAACGGAATTCTAAAACTTCGAACTCTGGTTCAACCCTTCATTCATGATGTATTTAGAATTGAATCTCTTGTATGAATTTTATGATATATCAATAAAAGCTCAATTTTGTTTGCTTAAAAAAAAAGAAAAGAAAGAAATTAGTAATTTAAATTACAAAAAAAAAAAAAATCTAGAGGCTTTAAATTAAATGTTGAAATTACAAGAATAATTGCACGTGTGGATGGATACGAGCAAATTAACTCCATTGTGAATGTTCCCTTACCAACTGGCCATTTGAAGCTTTCATAAATTCAGATTGGACACCAAAACCAATAAAAGTGAAGAAACAAGCAAGACAATCCTCAGGTGTCCCAACTCCCATGTCTAGCTAGGTGTATATATACGTGGTTAAGAATGAAGGAGAGCAAATGCGTTTTAATGTCTTATTAATTACTATTATTTATTAAAAAAATACTTTATAAAATGACATCTCAAAACTATTTTTTAAACTAATTTACGTAGCAAAATTTTCGTTGTATAAAATTATGACTTCTTAATTTTAAATTCTCTATCAGACTTTTTTTTTTCTTTTTTTAAAAAAATTAAATATATCAATAATTTTTATTTATTATTTTATATAAATACATTGTATTGATACTACTACTACCATCCAACTAGGAAATCGTCGATCAGTCCACATTCATTTCTTCTTAGTCTTGTCCAAAACCAGCAACAAAATTAATTAACAAAAGACATAGCAAAATGTGTAATGGGGCTGACACATTTGTCCCCTCAACATCTAGATGTGTATAAGATACAGTTCTCATGGTCTATGTGTATAGGAAAACTCTCTGATCCATTTGTATTTAGATTTCCTCTAAAACAATGTACATTTGATCGAAATTCCACGTACATTGTATTTGAGATTTTACTTTAGCAAGTTCATTACATGATTAAATCCAAGTGTTTATAACCATTTAAAAAAAAATAAAAATCACCAATGAGAGGTGGCTGTTTGATTTAGACGCCTACTAAATTTACATAGGTAAAAATTTGCTGAGAGAAAGGGGTGTTATATATGATCTCTTTTTATAATTTGAATAAATTGAAAAAAGAAAACTATTAAATTTGATAAATTTAGATAATTCAACGATGTTTCTTATTATTTTGACATGTAGTCATTTGATGAATAATATGATTTTTGTGTTTTCGTGATTTATTTTTTATATGTAGTGATTCATAAAGAGTTTGATGTTTTCATGATTAAGGTTCACCAACTACGACTTCTAAATACATCAACTTGCTTGGTAATGAATCACCCAAAAACAATATCCTTAGCTAGGAACGTATTAGGAAAACTTTAATGTGGATGATGCAAGTTCTAATCTGAAAATTTATTTATTTATTCTTGGAAAAGCTAAGCTTCATTAAAAAAAGATAAGATTGTTACAAAATAGGAGGAAAACCCTAAGAGAAATCTGAGCAGTTTGGAGATTACGAAGAATTTAAAATTCAACATTGATTTGGAATTTTTCAAAAATGTAGAGGGCGGTCGCCCCAACCTGCCTCTTATTCCTCCACCAGTGAATATAATGTATTCCATTACATTTGATAAGCATTTGACAACTTTTTTTGTCCAAGTTAGAAGTCAAATTAATATCAATTGTGACTTGTAGGTTGAAAGTTATAATTAGAAGGTATTTCTAAGGTTCATGAATTCACTGGCAACATTTTAACTCACACTTGCAATTGAATATTCGATCAGTTCCACAAAATTTTCATCATGATTATTTTCTTGTCAAGAAAATAGGTTGTTACATTTGATCTGTAATTGTAGAATTTCCAATTGCAATTATTTGTGGGGTCGGCTGTTTGAGAGTTAGAACACTGCATAAAGGCCTTATTGCCCCACCCACTCCGCATACAATATGATTACATGTATAACAAAATTAATAGGGTAGATTTCTTGATCACGCTTTTTAATTATATTTAAATTTAAATTTTTTTTATGTTTTTACATGTATTGCATCTTAAAAATATTTCAGTATTAACTCTTTGTTTTTCAAATACTTACTTAAATAGATGTTAAGTTCAACTAAGTCATAATTTTGTTAATTTTACACTGTATCATATTATATTCATTTATTTGAAAGGATAAAATATCTACTAAGTTTTATGAAGATATAGTTGGCGAATTACTATTTTACTAAGGAAATTTCACAATCTTGACAAGTATAATGTCTGGAATTTAGATTTTGAAAAAGGAATTTGGTGGTTGGGCTAATATAAATGGGTCACAAAACAAATTTATCCCTTCTAGAATATGAAATAAATAAAATCCAAAAGGTTAGAAGACCCAAAAAGTTTATTTTTGTAAGATCGAGAGATCGAATAGGATCGCATAATCCTATCATAGGATTCTACGATTTTACCCGATTGTATAAGGATTCCGATTTTAGTAATGATTATAGTTGTTTTGATATTCTAGAATCGTACTATTCTACGATGCAATATCGCGATTTAACAACAATGCTAGTGTCTATACTCATTTTGGAATCGTTTCCACAACAAAACTCATCGGTCATCCCAACAATTACATAAATCAAAAGTAAAGAGAAATTTTTGTGATTTTGAAAATTGAAGGTGCTAAGTCATATTACAATTTTGTACTTTTGATTTATGTTCAAAACGGAAAGCTTGTCTGTAAGCTTGGTTTGAAGATACAAGGTTAGAAATCATACAATGTAGATGTGTATAAGAGACAATTTTCGACTCAAAAGCATAATGCCACTTAGATGAATTGTATAAGCATATACCCACTCAGTTCTTTTATTTAAGGGTCAAATTTGGACGTCTGCCACATATACCAATTGCATAGGACTTCTCTTTAGCTCTAAACATTCATCTCCATCTTTAATAAAGATGACATGATCTTCGCAATAATTAAAAGAAAGCCCAAAATCATTCTTAATTTATTAATTAATTTATTTTCTTTTGGGGATTTTCGTGAGCAATCTACTCTAATTCTTTGATATATATATATATATATATATATATATATATATATATATATACACACACAATCGACATTATTAAAGGTGCCATAATGATTTTGTGTTGATCCAAAACCAAAAGGGATTCTATTAAATATACACATAAGTTATAAATTAATTAATTCTCATTTCTCGGCTAATCAATGTATTAAAAATTTAGTAAAAAGATAACTATACTAACATGGATAAGATGGATATGAAAAGGCTTTCAACCAATTTATGTTTTCTTACGTTGTCGGCCTAATAGAACTGATAGATAATTCAATACATTAAAGATCAAACGAAATCTTGAACACAATATTATTGGTGAACTCAAGATTAAATTACTGACCTGTACCGAAAAGGAAAAATAACTTTCATTCAATCGGTGTTTCGATTTTATAATTTATTCAATTTATAAGATCAGTAAATTGAGTCATTAAAAGGTAACAAAGAAAGTAAATTTATTTCAAACCTAAATAAAATTATAATACTGACCTAAACCATAGACCATGAGTATAATCAAAACTTTTGGTCGACATTTTGCAGTAAATTGGGAATATTTTTCTCAAGACAGCAAAATGCCGAGCGTGATAATTATGGTCGGATTACTGCAAATGATATGCATAAACACGTCATTTGGGTGAGCCCACTAATTAATTAATCCTAGAATGCTGAACCTGAATTTGTCTGGTAAAATCTCATACTAAAGATGCCTATCCATGCGTTGCATGCGATGTTGGTAAACTTGAGAAAAAGATTTCAAAATTGTCATTTACCGACTACAAATATAACTAATGTGAATATCAAGTGTCTTAATTAAGCTTTTGATTGACTTCTTTCCCTGTAACTAAAGGTTTATGACTCCACAATCATTTCCGGCTCCAACTACACATTTATTCAGTAAATAAAACAAAATAAAAGAAAAATAAAAGAAGAAAAGAAAAGAATGAAACACAAGAAAACAAAGAATTTTTTAATATAAATTATGTTGTGGTAATACCGAATCAATTAGCTACGAGTTGAAGTATTACAAATTAACCAAAAAGAAGTATTAAAAATTATAAAATCTTGATGAATGTATTAGAAGGCTAAAACGAGAAAAATGCCGAAACGAGGAAAAGGCCAGCTATACTTTACTTTTGTTGTAAATTATTTCTCACATTTACCATGTTTGCAATTAGACAACTGAATTTCTACGACTATGATCCGACAATCAAAAAGTTGTTCAAATTGTAGGATCCAAGAAAATTTCTACAGACATGTTTTCGAGACTACATAGATCTTTAATCTGTTTTTCTTTGTTTTCTGTATTGCAGCTATAATATATATAACCTAAATAAGAAATTATTTTCTTGATGCTGTAAAGTCTATTGAAGATTAGCAGAATATAGCAAATGAGTGTAGGTATCTTTGTTTGATAAACAATCTATAAGTATTACTGTAAGTCGCTAACTTACTCTATTGCAGTGAAAATATATATATATATATATATATATATATATATATATTTGCTTTGAAATTGGTACACCCTTAACCCTTATTCTGTAAAGGGATGGACTCCTAAAACCCTAATCTAAGGTCAAAATTAGGGGTGTTTAAAAGTCAGTCAAGTCGAAAAAAAATTGACTTGATTTATTCCACTTTCAACTTGACTTTAATTCGAAATCAAATTTACTCTTATACTTCTCAACTCAACTTTGACTTCAACTTTCAAGTTAAATTACCGATCAAACACCGAAGATGCATTAGACCTGGTTTGACTAGTCTACTAGTTCGACTTTACTGGTCAAATACCGGCCAAATAAGTCAAACAAATATATATATACACACGTGTATGGATCCTACAATTATAAAAATATAATAATGTATTTGTGTACATGATATTTTAGCTATAGTATTCTTAATTCTTAATAATTAAATATGTTAATAGCTGATAATATATTTTTTTTTTAATACTTAAATCTCTTTTCTTTGTATAATTATTGGTCTTATGTACAATTTATGTATTTATACATTAATATAAGTGTATAACTTATTAATGTATAATTCTTTTGTTTTAATAACTAATTAAATAGATTACGACTAATTCCTTTTTAATACATGTAGATACTAGAATTAATTAATTAATTATATATATATATAAGTATTTATTGAACTATGTATATGTTTATATATATACATGTTCTTATATTCATGTATTAAGATTTGTATAACTTATAATTGTAATAAAAATATATTTTACATAACATCTAATTTATATGCTTATACAATTATATAGTATACTACATAACTTATTATTATAACATTTTCACTATCAACAAGTGTATTAAATGCATTACTAACTTGCCATTAGTATAAATAAAATTAAATAATCATATATATATTCGTATATATTATAGGATATAATTTAATGGGGATTGGTGATTTAATAAGATTTTTTTATTAGAAAATTCTTCGTTGTTGGTTCAATTCTAGAATATCAAAACAACTATAGTCTCTTTAGAATATACGTATCTTTATAACAATCTCAGATATATATTAAGATTATATAATGATAGAATTGACCAATCATACTCATGAAACTTGTATTTTAATTGAATCATATTATTATATTTTTGTTATTTATTTTTTATTATCTACAAACATGGATTTTGAATTTATGAAAATCATATTATCTTGTATTTCTATTATGTGACATTTCAAAATTTTGAAATAATTTGAAAATTGTGGGATAATGTACTAAATTTTGGTATTAGAATATGGAATGAAAGAAGATTAAATGTTCGATTTATTTGACTTGTTCGACTTTAATCGACTTTGAATTTATATGATTTGACTTTAACTTTAAAATTTTCAAGTCGAAAGTTCTTATACACAAGTAAAATGAGCTGTGAATTTAAAATAAAATAAAAAAATCATTTACAGGATCACAAACTCAATACCACTTATTCAAGTCAATTTAATAACAAAATTATATTAAAGTATCAACTCTTAATTTTAAATATTTAGTCAAATTTTATTTTTCTTTTTCTATCTTTAACATATCAGTGATTTTATTATTTTATCACTTTATATAAATGTAACGTTTATAACTTCACCATGGATACAAACACTTTATGATATTAACACCACATTTAGACTCGAAAGATTTTTCACTTTGTCAACGACCAGGTGTATGGTTAGTGGAGTTAGAGAACGACTAAACAATGGATAACTAATCCAATGCCTCATGCCACATATTGGATTTAGTGTTTGCACAATGATTGCTGAAATTACCTCAAGCAATTTCTTGAGTTCGTAGGTGCTGAATAATGAACTCGATTAGTATCAAGGCGCACGCGACGTAGACGATATTGGAGGCCAAATAAAGGTAGCTCAGGCAAGTTATAGCTATCCACTAAGATATAAAGACTGTATCCCAAAAGATTGGATACCTAACTGCTCCAAATTGAGACGGGAGAAAATTGGAGGTATCCTGTCTCTTATCACATCTAGATGTGTCGATCGAATTGTTTCGAGTTGACTCGATTGTAAAATTATCGCAATGATAATTCGATAAAAAATTTGATGAATAACGAGTTTTATCCTGTTTAGATTATACACAATAAGATCACCGAATAATCACGAGCATTTATCTGAGTTGAATTTATTTAACATTCAAAAATAGATAAATTTTGTATAAAATTTTCAAAAAATTTAAATTTTCTGAATTGACAATGAATAATATGTAAAAAAATCACGTATGAAATATCAAATTTTAAATGCTTCACCTAATTATTAGTATATTTCTATTCTTAATAGATAAAATAATAAATACATGTGATTTATTGTTCTAAATTTTTATTTTTAACTCGATAAAATTCAACTGAATTTTCGAATATATTTGGCTCATTAATTTTTTGAATCGAATCCGAGTTTCGAATTTTTAAACAGTGGTTGAAACTAGGCTAGGAGGAGCTGAGTCTAGGATGACAAGATTGGAAGGGTTCTCAGTTGACTGCAATATTGGTGCAGTTGGGCGTAAACATCTAATTGATGTCTTGTATACAATATAGAGAAATATCTAGAAAAATCAACAGTTTGTCTGAAGCAAATTATAGCTTAATTGTAATCCAACATATATTTCATCTTTGCATGATTTCTTTTGAAATAATTTATAGCTAAATTTTTGAGTTTAACCTCTAGTAATAAACATCTAGTTAAAAATTTTCTAAGGCAACCATGGTATTGCTGGGCAGGGGTACCATTATGGATTGCCAAGGGAATTGGGTTGAGGCAGGGCAATATTAGGGTAAGGCTTCATCTGCATGCTTGAACTACTGTTATAATTGGTGTCTTCGATCGGAACAAAAATCCTCTTGTTGTGCATAACTTTATACCTTTTAATTTATAGTCAATTTTCACTTTATATTATAGATACTTATTTTGTGGATATATTACATCTTGAACTTTCAAATTTATCCATTTTACTCAAATTTTTAACATCGTTACTAAAGTTAACGGATGTTCCAACCGTTCACACCATGCACCTAAAGTGGAATATTCGTCAAATTTTTTAACACTATTAAAAATTAGATCAAAGTGGGAGGAATGTAAGAGTTGGGGGTATAATATGTCCAACATTTAGAATTTGGGGTGCACATGAGAATTCATCATAAATTAAGGGGTGCAAAGTGGAGTTATTCATGACTACTTTTATTGGTATAATATACCCCTAAATAAGAGAGTGGTTTGCACTTACATAACTTCCATTAAGTTTAGTAATGGAATTAAAAATTGGATTAAAATGAGATAAAATTAGTTAGAGCTCAGGGTGCAGTATGACCAAAAAATAAATTTAAGATACAAAGTGAAAATCGAGTACAAATAAAAGAATGCAAAGTGGAGTAAGTGCCTTATTAATTTTTGTGACTTATAGTGTTATCCCACAATTTTCTTTGTAGGAGATTAATTTATATGTGTTATTTAATGAAAAAAAAAAAAAAACATAATTCGTATGTGTTTGAAGATAATCAATTCATAAATTAACTACTATAAAGTTTGTGGGTTTTAAATGGAGAAACAATTGAGAAATGTCAAATAGTTGCTTATCAATCATTGCAACCCTTTATTGGAAAGGAGGGCCTATTTATGTGAGTTGTGATCTTTTATTTTTGTAAAATACGACCAACACTCTAAATAGAGGATTATTATTGATTCAAAAGTAATTACTAACATATTCAATAGTTACCCTAAATCAAAATAAAACTTCTCGGTTTAAATGAAGGAGTGAACACAAGGACCCCACAAGGCAAAAAGAAGAGTGAGGAAAGAAATCTTGTTGCCAAAAGTAGGGTTTTACAGTTACACGAACAGCTCATTTTATAAAAGCTGAGAAGGTACAATTACATGGTGAAATTGCCAGTTCATTTGGGAAAATGGGAAAGATCCCCCCATATTATGATCAATGTGAATGTAACAATTCAAGAACTCTGATGATGAAGGCACAAAACAAAAAAAGATACTCGATCGTATAGGCAGCACAGCAATAGTATCGAACATCTAAATTTTATTGTGGGGTGTGATTGTGCTGCATGTGTGCATGCATGCGCTAATATGTATGATACAAAAAAAAAATAAACAGCTGTCTTATAGGTCTGTAAAAGTATTTACAGACCAAACATAGAACAACAAAAAACACAGAAATGGGACAGAAAGTGATTATTCATGGGCAAAACAATGCATATTTTTGAGTCCCTAATAAGACAATTATGTAATATTATTGAAACATATATTTTGAGCAGAGACTGGAACTGGAGAGGGGGAGGGGGGTATTATTGTCTTAATTGGCTGCAACCACTGCCCTGACCTTCCGCTGTCATCGCTGAGCCATGTCGATTTCTTGGTCTCTGTGACTTTTGACTCTTCAAAAATAATTCAGAGACTCCAGAAGTGAAATTTATTGCACAAGTATGGTATGGACCATGCTATTAAATATCATGTTTTCCAATCAAAATTGCTAACATATATGAATCATAGATCTACAGCCAGGGATACACATTTCCTAGTAGTAATGTTAGATCTAAATTGTATTTTGTACACTTCGGATATGAGCTACTAATAATTTGCATGTGACTTTAAATTAGAGGTCGAAATGTTTTGAGTTTAATTATTAGTGACTCATGACACTGAATATTGTGTAAAAATTATTTTTTTTTATCGCTTTTGATGGAGGACTTTACATTCACCTACTTATATCTTTAAGTAATGAATGGATGTTCAAAAAATCTAATAAACCGAAATCAATGAAATCAGTTCATTCGAACCGCAAATGAAGGAGTATTCGAACTGGTTATTAAGAATAGAAAGATACCTGTCTCTTATACACATCGGTTTGAATAGTGATTCATATTTTCCTAAACAAGTGGATATCCGAACAGGTCCATATGTAGGAATATCTTTGTAATTCTATAAAATAAGGCTAACGTCAAGGGACTTATGTAATTTTTCATTAATTTTCCACTCTATTCTATCCACAAGGATATTTATGTATTTTGTAGTTGATGTTTTTTCTTTTATTAAAAAATTAATGAAAAAATAAGTACAAAATTATCAGTTCGAGTACCTATGGTTCCGAATAAGTTCTAACGGATAATTGGTTGACCGATTACCCTATTAGTATGGACCGAATGCGATTCAATTTTTTCTTAAACTTCAACTGATTTAGGTATTTCTATGGGTATATCGACCGGATAATTGGTCCATGAACACCTCTAAAGATGGATGGCATTGGAAAACTTCTTAGCCTTTTAATTTCCATGGTTGTCAAGTCTCAAATCTGAGATTTATATGGGCATGAAAAGAAATTCGTTCTTGATAAAATGCCGAAAATGATTAAACACTAGTAAAAGGGTTCCTTTATCCAAAAATTGAAATTAAAAAAAAAATAAGAAGCCTATTTTGGAGGTAGGATAAACTTTTAGCTGTAAATCTTTGCCATAAATTTCATCATACAGATTCAAATATCATATCAATTTCGTCATGTTAATTCTTTATCCTCTTCTTTTTACTTTTATTCTATACATTCTCCAATATAGCCCAACACACGTTTTTCTTTTTCTTTTTCTTTTTCTTTTTTGGGTGAAATAATAGAACATGAAAATTAACCGGTACGTAAAAATATTTTTCTTGTCTCGTACGTACAATTGTCAACTTATAATTAAAACTGCGGGAGAAAAAAAGGTGCTGTAGTGGAGGAGAATGAGGTCCCACATGTCGATTGGTAACCCCGTTTGGTGACACCTTAGAAAAGATGAGGACCCCCCCCATTGAATATAGTGGCCTTTCACATATAGTGGATGGCAACAAAGCAATACAATGCCTAGAGACACACAGCCCCTTAACTTTCATCCACACTATTTTTGCATACAATTTTGACCATGAATTTTGAACAAAA
The DNA here is from genome assembly GCA_025175665.1 of Cinchona pubescens. NCBI lineage: Eukaryota > Viridiplantae > Streptophyta > Magnoliopsida > Gentianales > Rubiaceae > Cinchona > Cinchona pubescens. The sequence goes on from JANKKI010000141.1 coordinate 2,771,588, forward strand.
TGTCAAAATTGCCAATGCTTGGCTACAGTGGGAGCAGTGATCGAGCCAACACATGGTTCGACAGTGGACTCTGGTGGAACATTGATCGAGCCAATGCAGGGTTGGCCCTTAAACTCTTCTTAATCCAAGGTAGACAATGATTGAACCAACACATATGTGATTGGGTCACTTTACCTTTGTAATGCTCAACCAAACTTGGCAAGTGGCAGCAATTTAGGTCCACCACAACCTCAAGAGAAATATTACATTCTTTTTAAGAATTTGTTAAGATTCAATTATTATCTGAATATTCCAAAGAATTTAATATTGCTAGTTATTTATTAGTGAAAATTTCAACCCGTAACTAAGTTTATGTAAGAATTTTCTCAAATTTATTTGATTATGTAAGTACATACTAGTTTAATTTGAATGTTCCAATACAGTGGCACCTATTTTTTCACAAGTGGAATAAACACAATCCATTTTGTTGTACCTTTCCAAAATTATAAGTATCATTTGAAGTATTCTCTAATATTATCATGACTAACTGTTGTCTAATTATTTCAAGGGAAAATAATTTTAATAATCCATCACATTTTACTTTTGTATTTTTTTAATCCTTCACATTTAAAATGATACATTTTAATCATTCACAAATTCAAAACGCATCATTTAGGTCACTCGACACAATTGCAAGCATATTTTGGCGAAATACTCACAAGAGACATTGAATGTTCACATTTTTCATGGATTTAAATTGACGTCCTCCATCAAAAAATTTAAAATATAAAAAATTATTAAGGTCATTTTTCCTTATTCCAATCATTTAAACTTCAATCATAGAGTTTGAGCTGGATGCAAGAAGAGGCACTCATCGAACAGATATGACTAGGCTAGCTGCTAACTGAGGAGATGTCGATAGACTATTATAGTAGGGAAAGATTGTCATGTAGTGTCTAGCTCTCAAGACTTGCATAATAAAAAAATGAATAATTATGGAAGCAAAATTAGATTGATTCCCAAAAAAAAATGACTAAATTAGATAGATGGAAAAATGATGTCAGTGACACATATTACCATTTTGTTAGTTTGCATATTCTAACATTGTTTATGAATCAAATGGACCCAAAAAAAAAAGTAGTGATGAAAATGAAAATTAAAACAAGGGTGGTTGTACTAGTCATCCTAGAAGCATCCAATGCATAATCCAATTGACTAAACCTTTCAACCGCCAAATTAATGCATTGTAGCTAGCTTTACAAAAACAAACTTTATGACCCAATTTTTTTTTTCCTCACTAAAATCCAATCCATGGCCAAGCCAAGATTTGTATTTTCTTTTCTATCTTTCACACACAAGTATAAAGGCAAATTTAATAGCTCTGGCCCTCATGCTATAAATGCATGAAAAATACTAGATTGTGCTATTTCAATGAAAAAGAAGGGCAATTTTGAAAGAGCCCATGTATTATATATCAAGAACTTGAGGCCAATATATTACCTAAAGCCAACTTTGATAGTGATATAGATAGCATCTCTTTTTCTTCAACCCCTCTTTCTACTTTTCTATACATACACACCATTTTTACTTTATAGTCCTAATTTTTGAAATTTATTTTTTTTCTTGGAATATAAGAATAACACTTCTATTGTGAAAGAAATTGAGCTATATATGTATTAATGGCAGTAGAGTAGTAGAGCCAGCGTACGTACGATGATGTTTGAGGACTATAAAAGATTAATATTAGTGTTGTACTAAAATAATTAGAGGGGGTTAAGAATAAAAAATAATTCTTGAAATAAAAGTTGGTATAGCAATGATGAGGAAGTAGGACAAGTGGGCGCAGGATAAGCACGTGGGCGTCGCCTTTCTCTCATTGCTCTCACGCTGGCATGGTTAAGCAAAATCACAAATTCTCAAACCACATTTGATTTCTCTCTAAAGACTGTGGAAGTTACAAAAAAAAGTTTGGCTTTGGAATTTCCAGGTGAATGATTGGCAATTTTTTCCGCCAACCAAACAATCTTAACAAATTATTATTTTCAGGTTGTGGTCATTTTATATTTGTGTCTTTTCTAAATTGAGTAACATGTTTTATTTGATTTTTTTTTTTGTTACATTAGTGGTGTAATTTACTATTTATTGTTTAGTGGCGGAAAAAATTGCCAATCATTCACCTGGAAATTCCAAAGCCAAAATTGTTTGCATCTTTACATTGGATATTGGTGTACCTTTCTGTTTGGGGTGGAGAATTTGACTGAAATGACATGGATTTTACAGCATTTGATTTTCTTGGCCGTTATTTATGTTGTTTTTGCTTGTTATACCAAGTCACATAACAACCAGTAGAGCAAAAAATTGTAATACAATTTCTCACTTTCTTGAATTGAATTTCCCTCTTTCTCCAAGAAAATTCCTTACTTTCTTTTCGTTCACACCCCTTTGGAGATTGGTTGGTGTTGATTTTACTTTCTTGCTGAAACACAAAAATTACAGGACTTTAGTACTATTGTTTTAAGTGGTCATCTGGGCTTCCGACAAATTGTATTGCTTGCAGCTGGATGAAGAACTTTCCAAAGTGAGTGGTGTCCTTAAAAAGTGAGATTATCAGCAAGAATGAATTTGGTCTTGTTTAAGTTTTTGAATTGGTAATCCAACAAGGAGAAGAAAGAAGTTGACAAAATGAAGTTTATGAAATTAGGATCTCGGCCTGATACTTTCTATACCACTGAGGCTGTAAGGTAATAGTTATATTCATCACTATTTGCATCAATTTCTAGCCCACTTGAGAATCTTGAATAATTCTGCTGAAATCGGCCAAAGTGTTTTTAGTGATAAAGTAAGAATCTTTTTCTGTATTTTGATGCAGGTCAGTCTCCACAGAAGTCTCCAGTGATCTCATAGTTCAGGTCAAAGGAAGCAGATATTTGCTTCATAAGGTGAAATTCTTTGGAATTTTCTTGTGAACCTAGTGCTCTGTTTTTCTGTGAAATGAAAAGGGAAATTAAGAAGAAAAACATTGAATTTTTTAAAGTTGATAGTATTGAGTTTGTTGAACTGCAGTTTCCCCTGCTATCCAAGTGTTTGCGCCTGCAGAGGCTGTGTGCTGACACTCATGAATCTTCACAGCACCAAATAGTCCAACTACCTGATTTTCCTGGAGGTGTTGAGGCATTTGAATTATGTGCAAAGTTCTGTTATGGTATCACAATCACTCTCAGTGCCTACAACATAGTCTCGGCTCGATGTGCTGCAGAGTATCTTCAAATGACTGAGGATGTTGAGAAGGGAAACTTAATATACAAACTTGAAGTTTTCTTCAATTCTTGTATACTTCAAGGATGGAAGGATTCAATTGTAACATTACAGAGCACCAAGGCCTTTCCTTTATGGTCCGAGGACCTCGGTATGACAAGCAGATGTATTGAAGCCATTGCTTCAAAGTCCTTGCCAACCCCACAAAGGTGTGCTTGTCACACAGCTACTCAAGGAGAGGGAGGGATGACATTTCTTGCAATGGATCAGAATCTCAAAGGCATAGCAAACCAGCAACAAAAGGCTGGTGGGCTGAGGACATAGCTGAATTGGGAATAGACCTTTATTGGAGAACAATGATAGCCATAAAATCCGGTGGGAAAGTGCCCTCTAATCTAATAGGTGATGCATTGAGGATTTATGCAGCTAGATGGCTACCGAATATATCGAAATACATAAATGTTGATAATCAACTGGAGTCTGATATGGACAGCTGTCTCTAAGGAATTACATCTAAACACAGGATACTTCTTGAATCAATTGTTAGCCTGCTACCAGCTGAAAAAGGTGCTGTTTCTTGTGGCTTTTTGTCAAAATTATTGAAGGCTGCTAACATACTTAAAGCTTCTTCAGCTTCTAAGAATGAATTGGCAAGAAGAATTGGAATTCAGTTAGATGAGGCCAGTGTTAGTGATCTGTTGATACCATCATTATCAGAGCTACACAAGTAACATGTTATATGATGTTGATGTAGTCATGACCATATTAGAGCAGTTCATGTTACAAGGACAAAGTCCCCCAACAAGCCCTCCAAGGGCCAAGGGGGATTTTGAGAGAAGGAGGTCTAGGTCAGCAGAGAATATTGATTTTGAGTTTCAAGAGAGCAGAAGATCATCTTCTGCATCACATAGTTCAAAACTCAAAGTTGCAAAGCTTGTGGATGGATATCTCCAGGAGATTGCTCGAGATGTTAACGTACCGCTCTCGAAGTTTACTGCAATTGCTTCAGCTCTTCCAGAGTTTGCCAGGACTGATCATGATGATCTTTACAAAGCTATCGACATTTATCTCAAGGTAGTTAAATCCATACGAATTACATTACTGTTCTTATTCCTTTGTTTTCTCTTTTTTTTCAGCGTTTCCTTTTCAGTTTTTTCTTCCTGTTCTAAAAATTGCAAAAAGTTTTATGTTTCAGAAATGTTGAAGCAGAAGAATAGGTAGACAAAAATTAGTTGTTAGAAATTAGGGAGCTCGAAAAGTCATTCAGTAGATAACCAACTACCTTGACCTTAAAATGCTACTGTCCACTTCTTGTTTTGTTAGTCAATTTAACTTTGTTAATACTCACTTAGGCATAATTTGTCTTTAAGTCATTGCAACTTTCAATGGTCTGAGAAATTTTAGTGGGGGGCTTAAAAATTTCAGTTATTGTTCTGTCATTTCTAGAACCAGCATTATTGGATGCTAAGTTGACCTTCACAAATCTAATGGACATCTGCTTTACGCGTTCTTTTTTAAACTCTTCGACTTGGACTAATGCATGCCTTCTAATTTTCTTTTTGTTGTTTTGTTTGCATTCTTTTCCCTGGAAATAAACCTTCAGCTTCGAAACATTCCCCTATTAATTCAATTATGAATACCAATGGATGGATAATATTGACATAATATACTTGTACTAAATCTTGCAGGGGCATCCAGAACTTAACAAGAGTGAAAGAAAGCGTCTCTTGTCGAATTTTAGACTGCAGAAAGCTATCCATGGAAGCCTGTATGCACGCAGCGCAAAATGAGTTACTTCCACTCAGGGTAGTGGTGCAAGTTCTCTTCTTTGAACAAGCTCGAGCTGCAATGTCCGGTGGGCAAATGACTGATCTGCCAAGCAACATTAAGGCACTTTTAGCTACACAAGATGATCATTCATCAAGACCTACAGCATCTTTCAGCAACAATGCAATGACACCAGCAGATGATCATCATGGAGTGTCTCTGGACTTAAATCACCAAAATCAAATCTTTCAACTCTCAAAATGAAGCTGGCTGAGGATGAATATTTGGATGACAATTACCAAGACGGAACTGGGAAACCCTCAAGGGTTAAGGCATTCTCCATGATCCCTAATCGACCAAAAACATGTTGAGTAAGTTGTGGCCTAGTAACAAAAGTACTCGTGAAAAGAACTGAAAGAAATTTTGTTTTCTTTCTAGTGGATAACATATACTCGACCTGAATAGCTGCAAGCAATACACTTTCAGGGACCTCTAGAATGCAAATTGGAATAGGACCCTTGTGAGGAAAAAAGTTAGGACCAAAGTATTGTGCATAATTATGTATCCAAGAGCATCTCTCTTTATCATGCAGTGTAGCTTAATGAATTCCATGTTGAGAAGTGGAAATTGAATTCATTCTTGATAGTGGTGTTACTCAACCTTCTGGCTGTGGCTTTTCAGAGTTTTTCTTGTATTAATTTAGCCGAAGGTTGAATGGCATCACAAAATATGTTTGTTCTTGAGGAATTTATATCTATAACTTGAAGAATTTCATCAACACACTGATCCCCCTTAGTGTGGTGGCAGTGGAGAATGCAGCTTCTTGAGATCCAATTAATATCAAGGCAAAGTTAATTGTTATGATTCAAAAACTAATAGTATAAAAAAAATATAAGGAGATTATGCCCTTATTATCTTCATTTATCAAGACAAAACTCTTTGTTTTCTAGCAACACTCAAAGGGAATTGGTAAGTTCCGGCCTTGCCAACTTCCATAAATATCCCCCACCCCCAAAAAAAAATTTGAAGATAGAGAAATACGTGGCATAGTAGAGAGAACTTGGAGTTAGTAACTTCTTTCAGGTAAATATGATTTAAACTTTGTAATAGTGCATAAAGAACATAATAAGTATACTATCTAGTGGTTTATACACCAGAAAAGTTCTACACATCTTACTCACATGTGTAATATATACATGCACAGCTGAACTTCATGTTTAAGCACAAAAGCAATTGCAACTTTTTGCTTAATATAAAATATATACTAATTTGATCAGATAACAAATTTTTTTGTTAGAATAGAAAAAGAGGAAATTAAATCATAAGTAGATCAATATTGGGTCTTTAATAATTTATGTAGTAATGAACGTGTTGTGGCTAATGATTTCTACGTGCATAAAGTTAAACGACAAGCTAAAAAGTTGACACATTGTAAAATGTCATCATGAAAAATTAGACCCCAAATGGAATTTAATTTTTTTTCCAATATTATTTCGTATATCTGGTTATTGCAGCCATTTGTTTACCCAAAGAAAAAAGTTTTCTTTCTGTTTTCTGCTTATTTAATTAGGTCAAAATCATAGCTTCACCAAAAATCGGACCAAGAACGTAAAACTTGTACTATTTAATATCACCAATCTCGATTCATCCATTGAGGGACCAATTAATTGGACCAGCAAGCCTTGTCTGAAGAATTAAATAAGTGTAAGAGAATTCAGAAAGACTGTATCTTATATACATCTATACTAATACTATAATTACTAGTAGAAATATGCACTTGATATTTGATCTGATTTTCTAGGTACAGCCCTTCTTCTTGCGCACTGTCCTTACCAATCTTAGCATAGATAATTGTGTAGTGCAAATTGGAGATACTAATTAGAGTCGAGATACATCCGCACTATGAATCTATTTATTATACTAATTTCTTGTTCTCATTCTCTGAATATTTGACTCGTATACTCTAATTTATGAATATTATTATATGAGAATATACATGTCAAACAAATAAAATATGAGATAAAAAATTAATACCAAAAGAGCCATAGGCCTCATATTGCTACATAGTTATGATAAATTAGTTTTATTTTTTTTTTTTTTTTTTTTGATGAAGGTACAAATAACAGTAGTAACACTTGGCTCAAGAATTAAACTATATAGACAACCTCTGCCAGAAATTTTGACTTTTTAAATTTCAGGAACCATAAAAAGTCAAAATTTCAATCAAGCACCAAATAGAAATTCAGGTTAATTACAAGCAAGCAGAAATGATAAAACCATCATGAAATAACTGAGAGAAAGTACATATAATACATGCAATTATTATTATTATTATTATTATTTTGAACCATCTTCATCAAAGACCTAGATTTATACACTGATGATGAGCCTCCACTGGACCAGTGTCTTTAATTGGGCTTAGATTGAGAATCCTGAAGGGCTGTTGTTGAATCAATGCTTTTGGTCCTCTGAAGACTTGGGGGGACTCGATGAAGCCTACAACGAAAGGAACCTGCATGGGTGGTTGGAGAACAAAGACAATTGTTCTTTGTAATACTCCCTTGCCTAGCTAGCCCACCACTACCACCTCCTCCTCCTCCACCAAGGCCACCTACCCCTGATGATTCCGCCACTGGAAATGCCATTTGATGATCATGAGCTTCTCCTTGATCTCCTGGAATTTCCACCTTCAAATTGTCCTCGGATGCTGTGTTATGTACTAGCATTTCTTCTTCCATTTTTTTTTTCTCTTCTTTAATTTTTCCTTCATTTTACAAGAAAATAGTAACCATTATGAATATTCATCTGAGGAAAATAATTGACACTGTAAAAAAACTTACTTGGATCCGTCTCGAGTGTAATATAGCAGCTTTAACAAGTGAGTGACAAATGTCTTGGCTTGGGGGCTGTGCTTTAAATAAAGAAGAAAAGAAAAGGATAATGGATTTGCCTTAGGTAAAGATAAGACCAGCGGGGGGTGGGTGCGGATTAGATGATCGGTGCTAAATATTCGGTGTCAATGATATATCATCAATAATTTTAACGACTTAATATTAGATTATATTGTTAAAGGAAACAAATACTGTAGACAATAAAATTTTATTTCAATTAAAATTATCATTTGTCTATAAATAAATTTAATTGGATATTTATGGTCCAATTAAATAATGCCATATATCATATATATATTTTGGAGTATTGGTTAATTTAAAACCATTAAGAGCTTTGCAAGACTTGGCCAATAAGGATATATGTACTCTAGTATTTATCTCTTTATTAAATTAAAATAAGGAGATAATATCAAAATAGTACAGTCCTTATATATGAATATCTCTTATGTGTGTACAAGGAGAAGAATTTGTTTCTTGGTATGCAAGTAAGAAGTTACACATGTACTACAAGTCTTCTACCTTGCTCCCTCGAGTGACAGATTGTGCATAAGGGTCTGACTCCAAGATTGGTGGAACATCATCCTTTAATACAGACACACATATTTCTGAAGTCTGCAAGCTGTGGAAGCTCTGAGTCTTCAAATTTTCTCTTCAAGTCTTCCATACATCAAGATTTGAAGATCTTCATCAAGCGTTCTTCAGGTCTCCCATATCAAGACTTGAAGAATTCAATATTTGATTCGAGAATAAGCTGTTGATCTCTTACATTGAAGCCCTCGGATCGCATCTGAAGCAAAGAATCGAAGGAATTTTCTCCACATATTGAGAATATCCTAGAGATTGTAATCTTTTATTTCACATATTCATATTTTTATCATTATATTTCTTGTTTGTTCAATTTTTACAGACTCGAAATATTTTGTTGCGCACAAATTTGGCACGCCCGGTGGGACAATCTCTACCTTCCATCTCTTTGCTTCATATATATTCAACTGCAAATCTACGTCAATGGCTCCAAAAACGACAAATCCATGCCTCGTTCTAATCTGTCACGACTCAAAAACTACTATGGGATCTACAAATGATTAAATCCACGAATTGTTGGTCCAACCACAAGAAGCATGACGAGAGCCCTCTCTCAAAGTAATCCGAGGTGCAATGCATCAACTCCGTGTTTGGTTCGACACCACCCAAAATCACTTCTCCTATGTTGGGGCTCAAAGATGTTGGAGCTTCAATCGAGAAAACCCTCGCGATGCTCGAAGCGATGTCCTTATACACTCTAGATGCTATAAGACCAAGGCTGTCTCTTATACACATCTAGATGTGTATAAGAGACAGATCAAGAGCCTCATCACTTGAACTTGTCAACAAGATATGCTTGACGATCTGCGGAAGGAAGTCAAATTAATTCAAAGACACTGCGAACATCAAGAAGTGAAACTTCACAAAAGGAAAGGCGAAAGAAGTGCATGTGACTTCTGGTGGAATGATTCATGCCGATCAATTGAAGGAGTTCGTTGAAGGTATGATCAAGGTGAGATATGAAGATGGTTCAAAATCAAACCCTATATACGCTAAGCCTTATTCCGCAAGAATCGCAGGAAGAATTGTTTCCTTTCGTATTAAAAATACACTCTTGTGCTTTATGTGTATAAGAGACATACGATCAGTAGAAAGGACGAACCGGTTGTTGATTATATTGATCGATGGAGGACTTTAAGCCTTAATTGTAGAGACCGACTCTCCGAGACGTCCGCCATCGAAATGTGCATTCAAGGCATGAAGTGGGGACTTCGTTACATCCTACAAGGCATCCAACCTCCGACATTTGAGAAATTGGCGACAAAAGCTCATAGTCTTGAAATTGGCCTTGGAAATCAAGAACCGCTTCTTCGATCCTCGCAATAATAAAATAAGGACCTGTCTCTTATACACATCTAGATGTGTATAAGAGACAGACCTTGTGGAAAGAGGTTGTCATATAATGGAACGGGTTTGAAATCTCCAAATTTTATCGTAGGCTGTATTGTTCTTATCTTCGATGAAAGACGAGATTCTTTAGAAATATTTTTGTTAATGATCCAAACTATTGTTGCTACCATCGCCTGGATCAGTCATCCCATCACAAGGTGTTTTATTTTTAAAGATAAGGTGATGGAGTTAGCCCGCCAAGGTAAGATTTTGCTTGAAGAAGATAAAGCAAGTGCAAATCATACCACTATAATTCCTGACTCCCAAAATTTGTTGAAGAATGGTAAAGAATCTCGTCTTTCATCGAAGATAAGAACAATACAGCCTACGATAAAATTTGGAGATTTCAAACCCGTTCCATTATATGACAACCTCTTTCCACAAGGTGAAGTACCTTTTGAAAGGCAAACTGAAAAATTATTGAAGGATGATGATGCCACAAATGATCAGTCAGACGAAGGATGGACACTCGTCACTCGCAAAAGAACCCAAAAAATTAAAGCGCAAAAGACTAATCTGCATCCAAAATTTCGGATGGTAAAAATACGGGTTGCAAAAGAAACCTCTGTCCCTTATAACAATTTGTCATCAATCCCTCCAAGTGGTGTGATGTTTCAAAATATCCGTCGATCTATTACTTTGAAAGAATTCATGCCAAGAGGATACTTGAAAGATGACGACGTCCTTGCATCTTGCCATGTTGTGAACATCGATAAAGTTGATGAAGAATTTGAGAAGAAACTCACTGTGACTGATAAAGTCCTTGAGGAATGTGCCACAACGATTGTTTTTGTCTGATGAAGATTTCTAGATCGGAAGAACTTCGACCTCATCGACCCTTGTTCGTAAATGGATATGCACGTAAGCAAAAGGTGAACCGGATACTTCTCGATGGAGGATCAGCTGTGAATATAATGCCTTTACGTGCAATAAAGGAGCTTGGAATCACAAGTGATGAACTCTTACAAAGCCGTCTCATGATCCAAGGATTCAATCAAGGAGGACAAAGAGCCATTGGTCTTATAACACTTGATTTATTAATTGGCGATTTATCCTCAAGTGCACTATTTCATGTTATCGATGCAAAAACATCTTATAATATGCTTCTTGGGAGACCATGGATTCACGAGAATGATGTTATACCTTCAACTCTTCATCAATGTTTCAAGTATTGCCATAACGGCGTCATAAAGAAAGTAGTTGCTGATGAAAAACCGTTCACTGAAGCCGAGAGTTACTTTAAAGGATTCATCTTGAGTTGGTATCTTCGAAATAACAAAAGAAGATGGTCAAAAATTGAAGAGAAAATTTGAAGACTCAGAGACATCTAGATCACCAAAATTGAGGTGGTCAAGCATAGCGAAACTCTTCTTGAAGGCTTTGTTCGGCCAAAGGTGGAGTCCGAAATAGAGCACAATTCATTACCTAAAACACGAACCGACGAGCGATTTGGTCCAAATGCATACAAGTTGCTCGTGAAAGCTGATACGATCCTAAGGAAGAAGGAACTACAGGAGGCGGTGTTTGATAGGCTTGGCCCACGAGGAAGAGTTTTGATGAAGCAACCTATTCATCAAAGGTTGAGTTTCCCAAAGGCACAAGAGTGTATTTTTAATACGAAAGGAAACTTCCTTCTGCAATGATAGAAATTTAAGAAGACAAGTTACTAACTCTTATCACACATCTAGATTTGTATAAGAGACAGAAAGGAAACCATCATTGATATATACACCAAGGAGGAAGACAATGAAAGCACTGCCTCCTGCAACCATATCACTGTTCGAAACAACAACCTGTAGAAGAAGAAACCTAGGATCTTAACTTTTTCTAGTGTGTATGAAGGCAACCGTTGATGAATTGAAGGAAATCAACCTTGGCACATAATAATGATCCTCGCCCAATTCTACATAGGTACTCTGGTTGACTCCTGAAGAGGAACAAGCATATGAGAACTATTGCTCGAATTTAAGGATGTTTTTGCTTGGAATGACTTGTTCATAACTGGCTTAGATCCGAAAGTTCTGTTCATCACTTGTGTATAAGGAATACACATCGTTAGCTTGTTATAAGAGACAGGTATCGGCCTGATTTGATCCCATTAATTGATCTAGGTGAACAAGCATTGCAAGCTGGTTTCATCAAATCAGTAGGATACCCAGCGCGGATTTCAAGTATAGTCCCCGTGAAGAAAAAGAATGGACAGATTCGTGTTTGCGTTGATTTTCGAGATCTCAATGAAGCTTGTCCGAAAGATGACTTTCCTCTCCCTATTACTGAATTGATGGTCGACGCCACAACTGGTTATGAAACCTTATCCTTTATGGATGGATCCTCGGGATACAACCAGATCCGAATGGCACCAAGGGATGAAGAACTTACGCTTCGAACTCCCAAAGGCATTTATTGCTATAAGGTCATGCCTTTTGGCTTAAAGAATGCGGGAGCCACATATCAAAGGGCCATGCAAAAGATCTTCGATGACATGCTTCACAAGAATATAGAGTGCTATAGTTGACGATCTCGTTGTCAAGTCGAAGAAACAAGTTGACCATGTCCAAGATCTTAAAATGGTGTTCGAAAGACTTCGAAGATACCAACTCAAGATGAATCCTTTAAAGTGCGCTTTTGGAGTTACCTCTGGAAAGTTTCTTGGGTTTATCGTACATAGCCGAGGAATTGAAATTGATCAATCCAAAATCGATGCTATCTCGAGGATGCCCGAACCACGCAACATTCATGAGTTGAAAAGTTTGCAAAAAAATTGGAGATAAATCTTCAATAATTAGATTAATGGATCCGATTTTGAAAAGGTTCCTTTGTCTCTGTCTCTTATACACATCTAGATGTGTATAAGAGGCTCTTATACTACATGCTTATTTCAAGAGCATCCGAACATCTATTGATGTTTATAAGAGACAGAGCTTGCACATCTGAAGTACGGGTGGTTGCACTATATTATTTAAGTCGGATGATGACACCAAATGAGTTAAATTATACGCCGATTGAGAAGTTGTGTTTGGCTCTCATATTTGCCATTCAAAAGTTAAAGCACTACTTTCAAGCTCACACTATCCGTTTGATATCCAAGGCAAATCCGATAAACATGCTATTACTAATTTGAAACATCAGATCGTCTTGCAAGGTGGTACCTTCAAATGTCAACAACATGGCAAGATTAGCTTACTGTCTCTGCAGAGGCTGTCAAAGGACAAGTGTTGGCTGACTTTTATCAGATCATCCCATACCATTCAGTAATCAAGATGATTCATAAACTTTATCGATGTTCACAACCTGTCTCTTATACACATCTAGATGTGTATAAGAGACAGGTTGTAGTTGCTTCTTAAATGAATGACTTGGCAAATATGAAGTCAGGAAACTTGAGTTGTGGCCATATTATAATTATGCTAGGCAACTAATGGGGTGCCTAGGTGATGTGATTATAGAACATGTTCCAAGGAGGGACAATCGACAAGCTGACTCTTTAGCAAGATTAGCTTCAACGCTCATCTTGCCTAATCAACAAGTTCAAGTCCCCATATGTCAAAGTTGGGTTGTGCCCTCATTTTGAAGAAGGAGACGATGTGAAAAAGGAAAATACTCACGTTGTTTCCATTTATGAAGTGGAGAAGGAAGATTGGCGACAACCAATAATTGATTATCTCAATTATGAAAAGTTACCTGACGATGCAAAAAGAAGAACAGAAATTCGTCGTCGTGCACCTCGCTTCATCTACTATAAGGACATTCTTTACCGGCGATCATTCGATGGAGTTTTCCTGCGATGTGGAACGGTGAGGATGTCTATGCATGCAATGGAAGATGCTCACTCAGGAATATGTGGTGCTCATCAATCCGGCCCTAAGCTGCACTTCCGCATTAAAAGGATGGGGTACTACTGGCCGACCATGGTGAAGGATTGCATAGACTATGTAAGAAGATGTCAAGCTTGTCAGTTTCATGCCAATTTCATTCATCAACCACCAGAACCGTTACATCCTACTGTTTCTTCTTGGCCATTTGATGCTTGGGGATTAGACATAGTAGGACCACTGCCAAAGTCTTCTGGTGGACATATCTTTATCCTAGCTGCAACTGATTATTTTTCAAAGTGGGCTGAAGCAATTGCACTAAGAGAAGTAAAGAAAGAAAATGTGGTCGATTTTAAGTGAACAAGAAGAAACAGTAGGATGTAACGGTTATCATGGTTGATAATGGAAAATTGGCATGCAATGCTGCAATGAACAAGCTTTGCGAGAAGTTTGGCTTTAAGCAATATAGAATTCTTCTATGTACTATGCTGCTGCAAATGGACTTGCTGAGGCTTTTAACAAAACTCTATGCAATTTGCTAAAAAAAGTTATTGACAAGTCAAAAAGAGATTGGCATCAAAGGATTGGTGAGACTCTTTGTGTATAAGAGACAACTTTTCGAACTCCTACTCAAGCCAGTAGTACGCACTTGTCTCTTATACACATCTTAGACTTGTATGTCAGAATACCTAAGACACAAGGATTGCTGTGCAAGAAGGACTTAATGAAGAAGACAATGCTCGTCTTCGTCTTGAAGAGTTCGAAGCACTTGATGAGAAAAGGTTGGAAGCTCAAGAACGACTTGAGTGTTACCAAGCTCGTCTTTCTAAAGCATTCAGCCGAACTCGCTTATTGCTGTCTATTTTCAAATTGGCGATATCGTCCTTGCTGTTCGAAGACCAATGATCCTTGCACATGGAGGTCAAAGGAAGTTTGTCTCAAAATGGGATGGCCCTTATGTTGTCCAAGAAGACCATCTATACAAATGGCATGGTCAACTTGTTTCGAGGATGGATTAAGGATTGGCCCCATCAATGGCAAATTTTTGAAGCGATATTACGCATGATTAAAATGCTCCTTGGCGCACGAGCCTAAACTGCAGGTTGCTCCTGGCCCGCATGAGCTAAAACTGTGGACGGCAACCACCAATAGTGTAGTATGTGGTTAAACTGCTGAAACACTCCACCAAGTCTAAGGTGGTAAACAAATAGATACTCGACCCGCAAGAGGTTAAACGTGAACGGCAAACCCCATATTTTTCCACAAATAAAGGAACTACGTGTGACTTGATTCCCTTTTGGGATACGTAGGCGACTTAGGGGCAACTTCTAAGTTCGATTACACCCTTTAAAACAAACTCTTTTTCCTTAAAGAAAAATGTGATATTTCAAATTAAGTTCAGAGATGTTAGTTAATTTACTTATTTTGCCAAAAAAAAAAAAAAAAGAAAAAAAACGCAAGATAAGAAAAAAAAAAAAGTAACCTGTCTTTATACACATTTCAATTCTTTCGTGAGAAATAAAGCAATGCTCTTGATAGCATTCTAGATGTCTGTAGTGGATCTCAAGTTTGTATAAGAGACAGCCTTAAAGCCCTTAATTTCTCATCTTCTCAAGCTCCTAGCGTCTTCATTTGTCAGGAAGGTAGTGTTTCGGATGGAAGAAATTTGATCTTGAAGTATCAAGAGCACAAGATGCATTTGCTTGAGATTTTCATATTCTCGGTCAATGGTCAAATAGATGTGTATAAGAGACAGACTACAGGCTTACCAAAAATGGTCAAGAGTCTATTAGAGGCAGGGGCAATTCATGAATCTATCCTTGATATTGTATCAACTACCTCATTGATACATTCCTCCAAAGAAGAGATTTGATCTACGGAAGTGTTTGAGATATCATTGCAAAGTTCTTCCCACAGGCCATTTGTATGTATTTTCGTTGGCATGATTTTATCACCTTGCGGCCATGAAATTCAGAAATTGGTGTTCTAACTTGCTTGTAGAGACTTCCATGGTGATTCAATGGCATCTGTGATGGAGCAGAGAATCCTCTGCCGGTTTATCAGTTACTGGATTCACGCATATTGGATTGCTAGTAACATTCTCATGCAATTTTCTATCCATATTCGTCTCATTGATTATAGTGTCTTGATTCTGAATAAATGGTCACCAATTCCTTCTACGGGCGCCTCAATGGTAGTGAACTAAAAAAGAAAAAGAAAAGAGAAAAGGAGAGTCGGACCAATGTTAAGACACATCAAAAATAAAAAAAAGGAAGAAAATATATACTAAACTTGAGACAATTCCTTGTCAAACTAAACTTCCAAAAATTTGTGCACTTCCCAAGAAATTGAGTTTGGGAGGACCTCATGATTCTTTGGAGATATGATATTGATATTTATCTCCACATCCTCGATGCCTTTCAATAAGGATGTTTCGATAATCTCTGGAGCCTCAACATTTGTGGATTTGACCGAAGTTGATCGCCCTATCTCCGTTACTTGCTTTCCTCTCAAGCCAGTTGATGCAAGATTTTGGCCTTTTTGCCTCATTGAACGAGGTTTGTCTACTTCTGTGAGTTCTTGGGAAGCCTTGTCTATCCTTGTCTTTGCAGTCTTCTTAGCCTCTTGCAGCTGGATTGATTCGACGTGGCTTCCTTTCTCTTGATTATATTATAGTCATTTTCTCCATGCTTTAAACACTTTGGAGAGGCATCGTGCTTGGATTTCTTTGATGGGGTTGTTCTCGCTCCCGTATCTTGAGCTTCATCTTCATTTGCTCTCTTGACGCTAAGTTTGATGATTGTGCTTGGAATGCTCTTTGATCGCATCGACCACCAAGTGTCATACTCTTTTGTAACTAATGGATGTCTTCTTTGCGGAGGTATGGTCAAGATAGAATGAGTTGATGTACGAATTGAAGATTCCCACAACTGAACAGTTTCTCCCAAGGTGTGAGTATGAGTTATCTCCTTCAACTTGTTTGGGATATTTTGGCAAAAACCAAATTGCTGCATACAATTTGGACGGAACTGCTTCGACATCTTTAGACAAGTGGTTCTGCCCTTCCTCTTCTTGGGTCATGCGTAGTCTAGGAAAACTTGATGGGTTCACATTTTTAATGATATCTTCGCATCCGTAGTCTCGATATCTTCTTTCATCAAAATATCTCAAATTTTAATGTTGAGCATAGTAAGACAGCTTGTTCGATCATCTTGCATTTGATATGTATCAAAATATTGACCTCTCCATGCACACACATAGTCTAAATGTGTAAAGAGAGCTGGGCACTCTCGTAAGTTTGGAGCTTGAACGACCTTTCTTAAGCCGTCATAGATACTGGCAAGTACCGGGATTGCAAGAGAAAACTTATACTCCTTATTGGCCATTAAGCTTGAAGACTTGAAGACATGTGCGTATTCTAATACACATACCGACACAAATACGTTTAATTGGTCGAACTACCTCATTTTGACTAAGGCTCCCACATACACTTCACCCCTTAGAGAGGCTTCGATGTTCAACGTATCAAATGGAATGTGTTCGTTATTGATTTTTAGTAAATAAGAATTGTCCACACTTAAACATGCCACATGGGTTGAAAGTCTTCTTGGGCTTTGCGTTGGTGCTTCGTCTTTGACCCCTTGGAGGCGGAGTTCGATATCTGGATTGTCCTCGGAACCAATGAGCACCACATATTCCTGAGTGAGCCTCTTCCATTGCTGTCTCTTATACACATAAGCTGTAGTATGCCGCAAACAAGTGTCTACAACTTATTGGAAGTGCAGGTTTTTTTTCATCCCCATTAATGTTGAGAAGTTCTTTGGCTGTTGGCACAACCTCATCGTGTCTGAGCCACAGATAGGATGACCTCCAAGCTTATAAAGATCCTATGGGAGGGAATCTGTCTCTTATACACATCTAGATGTGTATAAGAGATTTTCACCAAAGTATGAGGAAGGACCATTCCACGTGGTTTTACCGAGATTAGAACTCAAAAAGGAAGTGAGAACTTGGCGGCACTCGGTTCCTTGGTATGAAGAGAGGAATTTAGTATGAGCACTTTTTCACTCCTTGTTGCAGTAGAGAATGACGATGCAGCAATTGTCTCTTTGTTTGGCTTAATTGTCCAATTTTTGAGATGAGACGAACCTTACATTCCTCTTGATGATTCGCTTCAT
Organism: Cinchona pubescens; assembly: GCA_025175665.1. NCBI lineage: Eukaryota > Viridiplantae > Streptophyta > Magnoliopsida > Gentianales > Rubiaceae > Cinchona > Cinchona pubescens. The sequence goes on from JANKKI010000141.1 coordinate 2,789,444, forward strand.
CTTGTGCTAAAGAACCGATGGTGGCTTCCAGGATATGTAATGACAAACTCTCTGGACCGAGATCCTTCTCTTTCATCGAAGAGAGAGATATGTGGTAACGGTGTATCATAGTCCTTGATTTGCATGGTTAATGTGGCTGCATCACAAATAAAATTCGAATAAAAAAAAAAAAAAAAAAAAAAAAAAAAAAAAAAAGAGAAAAAAATAAATAAATAATAAAATAAAATAAAATAATAATAATAATAATAATAAATAAATAAAAATAATAATAAGTAATAAATAAATAAATAATAATAATAATAATAATAAAAAAAAAAAAAAAAAAAGGGGATAAATCACAAGCTGTACCTTGGGAGAAATTCTTCAATTAGATAATTTCTCCTAATACACATCTGGATTGTATAAACAAATTACCTCGAAATTGGTAATAAATGGGCTTCGGAATTCATACAACATGAGGATGCAATTTCTTTGGGAGTTCTTGTTTACCAGCTTGGGAAGCCTAATTTGATATGTGAATTGTTTCAATTCAGTTCGCAATTTCGTCTTCAAGATTCCAGAGACAGATGTAGAGAAGTGCCAAAGACAACAGGATTATCATCAAGGTTGTAAATTCATTTGCAGCATATTTCAGGCTATGTTGCTTTATTGCATTAAAATTTTCCCATTTTTTGTTGAAAGAAGATAAAGTATACTTGTCTCTTATCAGATCACATTCAAAATTCGGCATTCACGAACAAGTCTCGAGGGGGCATTTGTAGACAATAAAATTTTATTTCAATTAAAATTATCATTTGTCTATAAATAAATTTAATTGGATATTTATGGTCCAATTAAATAATGCCATATATCATATATATATTTTGGAGTATTGGTTAATTTAAAACCAATTATATTGCTCCACATGTCAAAATGAGGTAGTTCGACCAATTAAACGTATTTGTGTCGGTCTTCCAATTAAATTGTGCCATGAGACGGTCGCAAGACTTGGCCAATAAGGATATATGTACTCTAGTATTTATCTCTTTATTAAATTAAAATAAGGAGATAATATCAAAATAAGATCTTAGGACAATCCAGATATAGAACCTGTCTCTTATACACATTTAGATGTTTATAAGATGACAGGAAGTCTCTTGTACACATGTACTAACTTCTTCTACCTTGAAATACAGGCCTGCCTCTTATACACATCTAGATGTGTATACCTGTCTCTTATACACTGTCTCTTGAAGCGTTCTTGGTCTCCCATATCAAGACTTGAAGAATTCAATATTTGATTCGAGAATAAGCAGTGAAGCCCTCGGATCGCATCCAAGCAAAGAATCGAAGGAATTTTCTCCACATATTGAGAATATCCTAGAGATTGTAATCTTTTATTTCACATATTCATATTTTTATCATTATATTTCTTGTTTGTTCAATTTTTACAGACTCGAAATATTTTGTTGCGCACAAATACTAAAGGTGATTATAATTTTAGGAAAATAAGAGACAGATTTGCTTTAAGAATTTGTATACTGCACCTTTCTCTTATACACATCTAGATGTGTATAAATTTTTACACTACAATTTCTACATAGAATTGTAAACATTCCATTCTATAATTTTAAATTTCTTATAGTTATTTCTTGATGGCACTATATTGACATTGAGAAACTTAGTTGTTGCAATCTCATTTGGTGGGGTGGAGTGGGGGTGGGTCGATGCATTATGTTAGTGTAGTACGTCTATAAATGACAGAGATGGCCATGCAACCATATTTACTTTTAACTTGTCTGTCTCTTTCTTTCTCACGGGTATGGTAATTTTGTCCATTAACGTCCCAACTACAATCATCACTTTATATAATGCTTCAACCACTCCAAGATTTAACATTAATAGTGCCCTAGATATTATTAGCTAGCCCTTCTTTTACTTTTTGTTTTCTTCCCTTGTTCATGGTCATGAATAATGAAAGTGAATTAGCTAGAATGTATCAGGACACGCACCTTTTTTTTTTTTCTTTTTAATATATATATATATATATATGTTCTATTCTAACGCGCGGTTCGAAGTTTTATATATATATATATATATGTGTGTGTGGGCACGCGCGGTCGACGAAGTTATCCATACTATGTATGAAATACACACAAACTACACGTACAAAGTGAGAGTGTGGCATCATTGGGTTTGGAAAATATAAGGACCATGGCAGACATTCTCGTGGAAGTCAATTAAGTTATTTGGTCCATATTTGTCACTGTTCTGAGTATTCTGTTACATAATTAATGTTAAATTTTGTGTTATCCGAAATTAATATTTAATTATAGTAAAAAACAGAGAATACACAAGTAAAGCTATCATATATGGCAACATTTCGTGTAACAGAAAATCTAAAACGGTCATCATGTGCCTAACTTAGCATTCATTCATGTGGGTCATAACTCCACAAGTCACAACCATTATTAATAGCACATTGAAGAATATGAAATTATACTAACCCCACCGGCCCACCCCAGACCCAAATTGATTGATATCTTCCATCATGATAATTTGATTGATCCATATTTATGTGCATTGCTGATGCAGCCCCTCCATTTGGAAAGACACTACTACTCAGTAACTATTTCGAGCTGAAGCAAATAAATATCTTGTCCATACCAAGTCTCTTAGTAGTTAATATAGATTCAATAAGATACCCATCTATTATTATATAATACTGTTCTGTCTCTTATACACATTCTAGATGTGTATAAGAGACAGGTTTATTAGCATCTAATTAAGTAGTTTATTCTGGCCCTTAATAAGTTTTTACAGTAATGTAATATAGTAAATAATAATCAGTACTTTTGAGGCCATGAGTTTTTACTTTGTAAAAAATTGCAAGTAAACGTTTACTGGTTTGTTGTAAGTGTAGGCCGAAAACAGTGAGCCTGCAACTTTATTAGTCTTATTTGTGCTCCACAAAATAATCCAATCACACATTAACTTGGTCCACAAGGGGAAAAGCCCAAATATTAAGTTTCATATTATGGTCCAAAGCTTCACCGGGAAAAGTCTAGCCAATAGAAAATCTTTATATTTTAAAGAATTTGGTCCAATATTGGCTAGACTTTATTTTAAAATTTTGTTTTATCTCATTGAAATACAAGATTTCTTATTGTCAATTAGCAACTATTAGCAGGTCAGGTTTTTTAATGTTTTAAATGAAACTGATTTATAAAATGACAAATTCAAGATTACTTGTTAGAATCAATTCATGTGCCAAAATTATATGAATCACCAATTCCTTGATTTTAAATATTCATGCTGGATTGATTCTCATTTGATAAATCTAGCGACACAACAATGATTTTATTACTTTGTACAAATACACTGTTAAAATAATTTAAATTTTATATTAAATATACTTTGTAATGCAACCAACAAATAATTTAAAGTTAAATGCGAACTTTCTTACTTTTTGAACTTAGCATCCAAAGGAATTTTTAACCACCTTTAACTTATAATGTTTTGCCTTTCGCATCAATTACTTAAAATTGAACAATAAAATAACAAGTGTATTCCATTATCTTCCTCGACTGCTCAAATTACCCGTTCTAGACTCACCATTTGTCAATACGGCAACACACTTCTCAACTCACACACTTTACTCCAAACTCGATAGGGGTAAGGGAGGGGTAGGGGTTGGGGTTCGGGATGGGGAAGGGGAAGTTAACAGGTGGTGGCTGGGGGATAGGAAGAGAAAAAAGGGTGTGGTGTAATAAGTCTTGACCACTCACTTTTTAATGTTGAGTGAGTATTATAATCGTTAAGATAGTTAGTATGATAATCGTTAAGATAATTAAAAAATAAGTAAGTTTTATTACTTTTTAATCATTTAATGGTAAAAATTTTTTTTAAATAGTGAGATTATAAAGAAATAAGCCCAGAATTCATTATTTTTTAATCATTTAATGGTCAAAGAAATTTTTTAAATAGTGAGATTATAAAGGAATGATTATAGCCACCATTGTTGCGTCTACCGGTGCATTACGTTGGGGTTTAATTGAATTACAATGGTCCAAATTCCTTTTAAGTTCAATAATTAAAATTTAGTTGGTAGGATTCGAAAAAGTTGGTAATAAAATGGGTATGTAACATACTAGGTAGGTAATAATACTTTGTATTTAAACTAAAAAATTTATGATTTTATAAAATCACATAATTCATCATTTAAAAATTTTATAATATCATATTAAATGACTTAAATACCCTTATCATTATATTTTAATTTTTGTATTTAAATTTTGATAATGATGTGATAATTATTTAAAAATAATAATAAATAAATTATATAATATTTTAATATAATCTATATCAATATATATCTTGGCCAAATTTTTAAATTTTGTTATTTCACTTTATATTATTTCGAATTTGAATGTTTAATCATAATGATATAATAGAACAATTTCTAAATGGGTTAATTTTCTATTGAAAATTCTTCTTTAAAAATATTGAGTGACAATTATATTTTTTTTTATAAAATTTGTGATTTTTTTTTGTCTCTTAGCATTTTACAATTTTAATATTTGGATGAATCTATGCAAATTGTAATATCAAATACAATATAATTCGATATTTTATCACATTTTCACTCACTAATTATTTTGTTATTATAATAAAAAAATTTATTATAATATTAATTTGTTATTATATTTTATTTTTTTAATTCTTTTATACATATTGAACATCAAAATTAAATATATAAAAAATCAAAATATAATACTAAAGGTATTTCAATCATTTAACTTGATATTATAAATTTTTTAAAGAATGAATCATGTGATTGGAGGTAAAGTGTAATTTTTTTAGTTTAGAGGAACAAAATACAATTACTTACTTAGTTCAAGGGCAGAGTGTTATTAACCCTAAAGTTAATGAAGAGAGTAAAGATATTCTTTTTATCCAGGAGCTGATGTAATAAAATAACGACACATTTTTGTTATCGCTTGAATGTATAGATTATGGTTGCAGGTTGAAACATACAAAACGAAGTAATAAATGGCATACTACAATTCTCAAGTAATAAACATCAAGACATGGTTTACTATGAAAATATTACTACTACTAATAATTGATCGTGTCTATAAACTACGTAATTCACCGAAGGTATGCAAAAGTTGTTTGGAATATTGCTCGACGAACGAACACATTCTATAGCATTTTTTGTCGTGACAGTTTTCACTCAGAAAGCAACAAAAATAGAATAAACCGCTCAATGCTGAATTTCATTATAGGTAAACCAACCTCACTATATAATCTATGTGCCATATATTCCTTAAAACGAAAGAGGTGGTGGTAGATGACCTTTCTCCACCCGAACAAGCAATGACGAGCGAATGTAAGCTAATAACCTCGAAATTTAGAGCATCAAATACAAAGCATTCAATAATCAATACCCCATGTAAAATTTATTCCTGCCTATGAAAATTTTGTACTACTTGTAGCGGTTAGATATAAGCCAATAACTACTATTGATCTCCTATGAGGTTAAATTAATACTAAATACTATAGGCCAGTTCATAAGTGCATGCATTTTAAACCAAGAAACGTGTACAATGACAAATTAGAGGAAGATTTTTTTATTTGTGTTTGTCATCCTTGTGCATGGGTGATACAATTTTTCACTGTATCGTTCCAATTTTATATTGTATACCAGAAGGTATAATTAGGACAAATTAGAGAAAATGAATGTGTTATTATTCTGCCTAATCACCACCGAGCTTCAAAACAAAATTTAAAATATGTTCAATTTTGTTTCAATCCTTCCTCTTTTTCCATTTTTCCTTCACCTATACTGGTTAATAAAAGGGTTTTTCTGCTCAAAATCCAAGTGGCCTAAAGCCCACCCTCACTGTAATCAATGAAGTTCCCCAATCAAGAAACATCAATAGAGGGAGGCCCATTACATTTAGTATACCAAACTCTAGAACATCCAGGATGATATACTAACAAGTACAGAAGCATTTAGTACACATCCAATGTGTATAAAAGCAGTACATATATCCCTTCTACTAAATTAGATTGTATAACAACAAGCGCCAACATAGAATTGCTTTTTACTATTTTACTATTATTCCTAGTACGAAAGTGAGAGAAGATAAAAAGAAAACAACTGCCAAAAAAGCTAGACAAAAACTTTCAATAGCTTTCACAGAATTCGAAGGTCAATTCAACAAAAGTTCACTATCAAGCACCAATGCCAAACTTTTGACTGTGCATCACTCGTATTATAATGAATTATAAAATAATATGTATTTTTTTAATATAAAAAATTATTAAATAAAATACAAATATTGCTTTAATAGCGTCACAAGAATGTAATACTAAAAATATAATAGAAAATTCAATGCTCAAACTTTTTTAGTGCTACTTCAATAGGCAAAACAAGAAGTTTCTCATTTCCGAGAAGCATCAAGCCCACAAAAGTATGGATATGAATCAAATGATCATCACAAAGCAAAAGCACACAGAGCAAGAAGAAGTAACAGAATTCAATTGAGAATTTTTGCAAGAAGAGACAATAATAGTGTACTATGCATATATGTCTGGATTAGAAAGTGAAAGAGAAATGGACAAAATAAAATTCATTGATAATTTTGAAACATTTCCTTAACATTTCCAACCCCTGCTTCAGACTTACTAAAACGAGTAATTTAATGGAACATTTAAACTGTCAATGAAGCAAATACAATTGCCAACAACTTACGATACTAATTCAGAAAAGTTGAATTATCTAAGCATTTTGCATCCTGGCAGCAAAGGCACCAAGAAGATCATGAGGGTACTGAAATCCATCTCCCAATCCTAACATGCATTCTTGTGATGCATGAACATCATTATAATTAGCCGGATGATGATAAATCTCATTGTAGAATGGAATAGGCTGTGATTGTACACCAACACTGGAGAAATTCTCCAACTGCTGTGGAAGTAGAACGTGAGATTCAAAATAAGCAGCATCCCCTATCCTTTTCTTCAATCCACTCTCCAATGATAGATTCATTGAAACATCAGACGAAGCCACCAAAGCTGGCTCTGGATCGGACTTTCCTATAACCTTTTTGTCTTTTGGGAAAAACCCTTGTATGATTTCTTGCAAAAGTCCAGAATCTGAGGGCTCTGACACTAATCAAGTTGATGCAATGACTTGATTAGTGTTAGAGAAGTGCAGTCTCTTATAAGTTTCTAGTGTTGAAACTAATCTCCTGCTGGATCTCATCAAACTTTTGTCTAATTCATACTAGAAAGACTAGGATTAGTGGTTTTTGGGGAAGAAATGTTGTTGTTATTACAAGATTGACTGCCCATAAGAGAGTTGGAGAAGTTGAGGTTGACAAAGGGTCCTTGTTCATACAAGGGCATGTTAGTGTTTGAACACATGGTGAATTTGTAGAAGAAGAGTTGAAAAAGTCACGAAAGAGCAACATGTTAAGTACTACAGAATTATTACTAGCATTTCTTTGGTTTTATAAGAGAAATGATCAGAAATTTACTGTCTCGAACGACAAGATTGAAAGGAATGTTGGGAGGATGGTGATTTTGTGTAGTGAAAAGGAGGAATGAGAGTATGATCATGAAAAGGAAGAGAAGGAGGAGGAGAAGTAGGGTATATAAAGTTGGTTCTTGCTTTGACACCGCGCATGGCTCGGGCAGCACAGTCATAAGCACAAGCAGCCTCTTCGGCAGTGTCAAATGTACCAAGCCACCGCCTTTCTTTGGAATGAGGGTCTCTGATTTCAGCAGCGTAACGGCCCCATGGCCGGCGCCTGACACCCCGGTACCTCATGGTGGTGCCACCGTTACTAGCTGCACCGTCTTTGTGTGACTTCTTGGTGTTGCATCTTTTGGGAATGGTGGCGGAGGGAGTGTTAAGGAGAGGGTCAGATTCAGGTGCTTGGGTGAGACAACCTAATCTCCTCATTGCTTCTTCCATTACACCTTGATTTGATTGGTACAAGGTCAAAAACACACACACACACACAAAGATATGAGAATTCAGAGAAACCTAAGAGAAGTTAAGCTTGTGAAAATCAAAAGAACTTGGAGGCAAGTTGTATGCAGAATATGCACCTGGACAGCTTTGGCGGTGGTGTATTTATGTTGCTTTCTGTCACCTGTTATATATTATTTTTATACTTGATTTATATTATATTAAAATATATTTTTTATTTAATATTTTTATATAATAATAAAAATATTCATATCACTTTATTACGTAATATAAATTGTTATTATAATAAAAAATATATAATAAAAGATTCAAAACCTATTTATATACGTAGTTGGACTGAGAGACTTTACAGTATACTATGCTTTGAAACAAAGTGGAAAACGCCAAGGATAAATTAATTCATAATAACAACGTGCCCTTTGTAGGAAAATTTTTATTTTAGAATAAAATAAATATTTTGTATGTTTAATAATTATTTTTAAACTAATACGTATATGATTTATTTTGAATACACAACCTAGTTGTCAAAAAAATAATGGCCCTCTATCTTTTAAAAAAATTGGACTCTCACCAACATGTAAGGCTCTTATTGGTGTGAGAGACCAAATAGTTCCTTTAATTCAAAATGAAACTTCACGATTTTGTATTGTAATTTCTTCTTTCTTTCTTTTTTGGTTAATAAAATTGACTTGGAGTTGGGGGGAAGTGTGTGGTTTGGGAGATTTTGAGTTTTTCTGTTACACTTTATGGATGACATATGTAATTTTAATATAAAAATATATTAAATAAAAAATAAATAATATTTCATCACATAGTTAATACAATGTATAAACTATAATGTGAATCTGATACTGGTTTGGGGGAAATTTGGGAAGGGGGAAGGTTTGGTTAAGAGGCTTTTAAACATTTCTAGGATAGCATATAAGGATTAAAAAATTATTATTTCTATTAGTTTTAGGAAAAAAAATTTAAAGATACTAAATTATTTTTTTACATTAAATTCTGACTACATAATCGTTAATCTTCACCAATATGAGACTAAATTTAGAAATTTTATGTTGCTTATTAAGTAAGTTTTTTTAACCCTTTTAAATTGATAGATAATTTGAAAAAAAGCAAATTATACAGATAAAATTGAATGGAGAGAATAATTAGCAAGAATGTTTGACTGCATTCTTATTCACTCTTGTTCACCAGGAAAATGAAAGAAAATGTTAGTAATTAGTAGTAATTTCATTAATTAATATTTAAAGAATTATTAAGTCAAGCTTGAACATAAAAGCACTTGGTAGTTTTTTGAGATTTAATATGTGGTTAGTGCCCTCCAACGAAAATAAGCAGAAGTTTGAATTCATCGATCTTCTAGCAATTGATAGTAGGAGCGTCATGTTCATGTTCATGTTCATGGTCCTTCATCAGAGACTTGAGTCATTAATATCTACTCTATTTTTTAAGTCTGTCTATAATCAGACTTGATTAAAATGGTCCAAAATTTCACCACGGAATGCATCCGAGATCAGTGCAATTAATTACTTATTAGAGGGTAGTGATAACTAATTCCCAGCTAATGGGGCTAATATGACTACACTAATTAAATGCAATTCGTTTAGGTGAATCAATTCACTTTAGGTGTGTTAAGTACAGAGTAATTTATTTAGATATAAGGTCGGGGTTTAAATCTCTATATTACATTCTTAAATATAGTGATTAAATCTCTTAACCTTTGACCCCGTTAGGTATTTTCTTTTCCCTTAATTATAGATATAATTGGATAGCAATAGGTTAGACTGTTATTGTTTGAAAAAAAAATTAAATGCAATTAAATTGGGGATCACAAAACTGCTGGGATACACGTTGCAGCTTCCCTTGGTATGCAGCAAATTAGCCAATAATTGTGTATAATTAATCTTTAGTACGTGCGCTTAATAAAGTTTAGCACAGCCGTATAAGAGGCGATTTTATTTCTCCCACCGCTTAGACACATGTGCGAAGAAAAAAACCAACTTAATCCCTGAAAAAGATTAATTATAAAGAATGTTGGAAATAATTTGGTAAAATTCTTAAGGAAATTCGAGCCAGTAATAGGGCCATAGTAGTGTCACCAATTACTAGAAAAGTCCATCGTATTAAAGGGAATCCATTAAATTTTAAAATTGAACTCTAATCTTATAATTAGACGCAATTTATATGCGTTCAAATAAGTTATTCGATTCATCTAAATAAATACTGATTACGATGTCTCCGCCTTTTCCAACCGTCAAATAATTATGAAAGACAGATATAATATAAATCAAGTATAAAAATATATATATAACACGTTGTTATGTCTGATCTGAAGTATTAAAACATTCGGTGTATAATAGTGAGATCAAAAAAGTGACTGAAGTAGAACTTGTGACTTCAACTGATTTGGCAAGAAGAACATAGGGGGAAAAAAGAAAGTAGTAATTGACGGTTGGAAAAGGCGGAGACGCCAAATCAGATGGAAAATAAAGGAGGGTCCAGTAGATTTTAACGACAATAGGAGAGATTGTCTCAGTCTTTCTGTATTAGGGTGTCAGAAGATGTAGCCATCTACGAGCATCAAAATAAGAGGATCCATGACGAAGAAACCATGTTAAAATGCTTGAAGTTATATAGCATTGCATTACATTAAGAAAATGATTCAATGTATGATTATTTCGTAAGTACTGTAAAGTTCAAAGAGTTTAATTTTGAAAGTTATATATTTTACTAAACTCAAATTATCAATTATAATGATGAATTTATTGGTAGAGATTATATTTTTTTTATTTAAATTGTAAGTTCGAGTGATTAAAGAATATGTGAAGGTTATTGTAAATTTTTTTTCATTGTATTTGAATGAAAGAATTTGAGTGGATTTGATTTGAAATTCTAGTGTATAATAAGTTATTCAAACAAGGTAATTGATTTAGTTATAAATTTGAAATTCACTAACAAATGAGAATGTAATTTTAATAGTTAAATGAGTGGATTTAAAATTCATTCAAATTTCATATTATTTTAAATCCATCCAATTTAAATTTACGCATTTCAAATCATTCTTTTAAATCAAATTCACTCATTTAAACATAATATTTAAGATTAAAAAAAATGTTTAAAATTTATGGATGAAAGAGAGTGTGAATGACCACTGTTATGGGAGAACTTGGTTGAGTCTCTCATAAAAATGATTAGATAAAGGTTAAAAATTATCTATTATATTAGCGATTGTGATATTTCTAATTTCTAAAAAAACATAACGAGTATGGATTGTTTAACACAAAATGAGGGTTACCATGCTAGGGCATAAGCAACATCCAATCTGCACAATATATAAGGTTAGCATGCAACTTTGAAGATGAAAACTCTCATGCATGACCTTAACTAATTCAGCTACCATCTTATTTTCAATTTCAAAAGGTTTCGTTTTTAATCAACATTGATGCTTCTACATATCTTTTCTTTTCTTTTTAGTGTTTGTTAACATAAGTAGCGTGACTTCGTTTGTATAACGAATATTTTTCACATGATATTTGAAAGATTTTTTAAAATATTTTTAATCACATTTGTGTTTTAACATATATCTAAATTTTAAAAATTTCTACTTAATAATTACTCTAAATAGGTAAGTAATATTTTAAATACTAACGGTGTAGATAGAGTTGATCAATAGTGATGAAAAATTGAATTCCATGGATGAATGTTAAGACCGGTAAATTTTTGTGCACATCAATACATAAATTGTATAAATTCACATAAAAATTATATAAAATTTACACATATTATATTTTAATATATCTTACGTCTTGATACATGTAAAAATTTACCATTCTTGTAAGTTGTAATCAGAAAATCTTATAATTAGACGAGTGTAGGTATGGCTGTCGGTCTTAGAATTTTTTTGAAAACAATTAGCCAATGGAATTCTCTCTCTCTCATCCAATATTATCAGTTCTTCTTTCAGAACACTGCCTTGTGAGTTGTGAGTCTGGCACATTATGCTATGAATAAATCAACAAAAGTGGCTCTTCTCTTCCACCATGTTTCTACTACTGATATCAGCTATCATTAATATTTTTCTGAGATTAGCTGTCTCTCTATTCTCTCCATCCTCTGTGATTCCATCTTTTCAGTTAGTAGTAAAGGAAAGAAATGATGATGTTGAAAGCTAGTAATGCATAGCTAAATTATAAAGTTGAGAAGACATTCATGGACGAGAGGAAAAGCACATTACCAACAAATTGTACAGAAATGGTATGAACTAAGGACTTAAAGTGGTCTTTGGGATTTTCCTATTCTTAGGAATTAAGAGCCACCGGATTCGATTTTTAATTTTATTTATACACATCTTATGTGTATAAGGTTGGTTTTAAAAGCATATTGAATCCAAATTGATATAAATAAAATTTTTTAAAATTTAACTTTAATTACAGAATCTATAAATAAAATTAAAAATCAAGTTTACGTAAATATTTTTCTCGTATAAGAGCTAAATCTATTATTCTATAGGTCGCTAAGCTTCTTACAAAGTTACAATGTCCAAATAGGTTAGTAGAATTTTGTGTTATAGAACCTAGCTACTAGTAGTATTAATTTAGGAAAAATAATTAAATAGATTTAATTTTTAACTCCACTTATAAATTTTGTGATCAGAATTAAAGAAACTTGCGATATTTAAGATGTCATGAATTTTTTTTAATATTTAACACACAATACAAAATCTACAAGTAGTGTAAAAAACAAAATTTACCTAAATATTTCCCTATGTTCTTCTTGAAAGTTGAAGTCACATTCTTTGATAAATAAATTATATAAAAAAAATACTATAATAAGAGTTGCCATCTCTCTTGAGCCACAAGTTCTTTGGAAGACGTGTTTACCTAACTTTTGAGAATTTTAAAAATGTTATATTAATATTTCTTTATACAATATATTTATAAAAATTGATATTATTGAAGTTTTGAAATACCATTTATCTGTTTGGATAGTTATTCTTTAAAATATTATTTTTATATATTTTTTGGAGCAATATTGTATATTTTTTATTATCTTATATATAAAAGATAAAAATATAATTGAAAAAAAATGACTAACTTATAATTGAAAAGTGATAAAAAAAAATTAGCCATCCAAACGGAGTGATATTCATATTTAATACTGTATATAAACTTAATTATCACAAAGTACATGCTTAATATCCAACATGGCAAATTAGGGAAAGATTAAAAATAGAACCCTGTTCAAATGCACTGTTAATCTTGAGAATTTAATAAGGATGCCGAACCTTTTCCGGTTAGATAGCCGATAGGGGAATATTGAATCTCAGATGTAATTAAGACAAGATCTTAATTTCGTGCCGGGAAGGACAGTAATGCCCGTCAACATTGGACTATCTTTGTGGTAAACAAAATTGCAGATGCATTGAAGAACTATACATATTAGACACAACAAAGAATAAAGAGTGTTACTAATTATATCAAAAGGGCACACAATAATAACATCTGTCTACTTCTAAAAAAAAAAAAATCTGTCTGCTGAAATTTCCTGCAAAATGCTTACAACTCATACTCATTGCTGGATTCAGTATTCATACATGGAAAATACTAGTAACATAGATCCTATATTGGAATTTACATATATATTATGTCTCTTAAAATTAAATTTTATAAAATTTTACTTATATCATTTGATATCATAAATTTTATATCATATTTAATTTATACTACTGAATCTATAATTGTAACAAAAAATCAAATTTACCTAAATATTTTTCTTTATACATACCCATCTATGATTTACCAAAAAAAATAAAAAATACATACCCATAAATAAAAATTCCAAAATTTATAACTTAGGAAATTATAAATATTAAGAAAGGAATTTCAAAACTGCGTACGTATTGAACTGTTTTCATGGATACGCATTAAATACCGTGTAATGCGGATTCTAAGAAACGAGTATAGTGAGTATATATAGCTTCTGAAAATCTGATCATTTTGTCCCCTAAAATTAACTGTATCTAAATTCCGGTGAAACCTCGAGAAAAAGCCTGCAAACGTTCTAGCCTCAGCTTGAAAAAACACACACACACACACACATCTGCAGGCTGGAAAAACAAAGAAATGTTGCCAATTAAAAATATGATATCGTAGCTTAAACTTAATTAATGCATGGCATGCACGCCAACCCTATTTGGAGTTACGATGGCTACGTATTCACTATTGTCCATCATGCTTATAACTGATTATTGTACCATCTTCTCAGTTTTGTCACCTTCTTTTGCGATCAATGTAATAAAAGATCGCTGCAGCCTCCCCTATTATAAATTCAATTGTGATATTCTTCTCGAGATCCAAGCTGAGATCATAACAAATTAACACAATGGAAGAGCGATGCTTTAATTCTTCCTTCTTTATTTGTTAAGGTTCATAAACATGCATACAATTTTTTTGATCCGATCTTTGACTCTATATAAATTTTATAGTGTGAATTAAATAGTTTAACATATTTTTTACAATATTACATATTCTATCAGATTTGATTTTTAAGAGACAGATGACTACATCCCACAAATTAAATTTGCCTTATTATTTACATTTTCCTTGCATTAAAAAATGTAAAATATCTTTTACCTCTTTTTTTAAGCTTTTCTATATTTTCCTTGAACGATAAATGTGTAATTTATTCACTGTTGAAAGAAAACCTTTTCATCGGAAACCTGCCTTCAATTCATGACTTGTTCATTCTAAAGTTAAAGGTGTTAGTATAAATAAAGTTTTCCATATTAATCCTAATGAATAACAAGATATAAAACCATCAATCAATAATGAATAACAAGATATAAAACAATCAATCAATTCCGAATCCCCTATTATACACTATATAATTACTAGTATTTGCTTGTAAGTGTGTCATATACACGTTACAATTTTGATAGAAAGATAGAAAACATTATTCATTCTTTTTCAAATAATATTTTACAGCATTTTTTTTGGATCCGTTTATCAACTATGTTTGATTAGTTATTATACTGTTTTTTCTCAAATAATGTTATATTTTTTGTCAAGAATATTCAAATCTAATATCTGGATAAGTCATTTGGTGATAATGGGTCTATTTGGATTTAAAATAATGGGGTATAATTTGGTAAATAAAATTTATCTATTGACTTTAGTAGTTTTTAAAAATAATGCTGACTTTTGAAATAGTAGAATAATTGTTTTAGATACGAAATAATATTTTGAAATAATTATTTGGATTGAAAATAATGAATAACTATTATTTAGTGGACAAATTTAGAAATAAAAAAAAATGCTTGTACAACTAATTAAATAACTATGGATAGTTTTTTGTTTAATTCCTTTAAGAATTTTAACATAAGATCGATTTTCTAAACTTCTTTTGTTAGGTTTAGAACCGTTCGACTTGCTGAACAAGTTATATATTTTGAATTATGATTGTCAAACGCTATCACTCACCTCTTTAATTTGTTCGGAATTTTAACATCGGACCGTGCTTAAGAACGGAGTATCGATTTTTAAAACATATTCGTAAGAAAAGGACATTTTTTTGATAATCCTAAATCAAACTTAAACCAACAAATTATAGCATTATAATTTGTGAGTAATTAGAGGTAAGCCTATAAATAGACCAAGTCTCTTATCCGTCTCCGGCCGTTTCAGGAATTATCCCTTCCCCTCTAAATCAATATCTAACATCTTTTGAAATTTCATATTCCAAATCTGTTTAATTATTATATAAACAGATTGGATATGAATATGATTATTTTGATCCATTAAAACCATAATCTAATTAATATATATATATATATATATATATGCTGCGTAAATTTTCAATATTATACTCTCATGTAAAATATATGTATGAATATTAATATATGAATTAAAACTTTTTTTTTAACAATTACGAAAAAAAAAAAATCTGTAAAAATTTGAAGTTTTTATATATAAATTTTCAAAATTATAAAATAATATTAAGATTCGGATCTAATAAGATTAAATCCAGATATAGATCTTCTTTTATAGACTCAAAAAAAATTCAGATTTAGACTTGAATCTGATAATATTAAACGGATCTAGTTATGGATTTACAAGATCTGGCCCAAATCTAACCTGTTTACATGCCTAATAAAATGTTCCACTTCAATTATTACAAAAAAACATACAAAACAACAATGCAAATAGAAAAGTGACAATTGTGAATATTCTTTACTTAATTTCACCACACTGAGGTATTTGATGAAAACACATTGATTAAAATCATCTACGTAATTATTAACTGAATATTTTTTAAAATATAAATAACGAATATGATATGAATAGTACAAAAATGAATTATTTGAATAATGAACAAAACAAAATATAAATAATATAAAAATATTATTTAAAAAAAATACTTTGTTAACCAAACATCAACTATTATTAACTAAATATTATTTCCTATCCAGACCCATTTATTTTATTGCATTTAACAAAGAGGAATCGTAATATATTTTTCTGGCTAGGGTTTCTTAATATTCATACCATTGTCGGGGGTTGGATTCCTTCAAAGTCATGACACGTTGCTTTCATAAAGATCCACACACAAGACAAGAGGATGTTTCCCTGAATAATCAACGACCAATCATGCTCCACGTGGACTTATTTTTTTTTATCAAATTTAGAGGCTCTTAATCTTTGAACCCACTTTTTAGCTTAGTAGCCGCAGCTTTAGGACATTGAATTACCTACAAAATTGTACCGGCTGCATGCCCCCCCCGTGCGGTGGTTGACTTCATATTTTGGGTTCACATTTTACACTTTCCAAATAAATATTCAGTTATGAGAAACAATTATAAAATAAAATTCCCACCAAAGTTTGTTAATCAGCCAATGATAGAGATCTCTGCATGAAAGCATGGCGTGCAAAACAACCTGCATCTTTGTTCTTGCTTTATCACGCATGTAAACTGCACATTTTGGAGACTTCACTATGCAAATCCTTATTTGGGATGTGGGATTGGCTCTTCTTCTGTTCTGACTTCTGAGCCTAACTTAGCCATGTTGATATAAAGGCTACATTGATGTTAGTCGACAAAGGAGAACAACAGTACCAAAGGCAAATTTAATTTGTGGGATGTAGTATCCTTATTCATATTACATTAATGGTCAAGGAAAATAGGAGGCGAACAAAAACTTGTTATTTCTTGGACATTTTTTATATTTATTTCCGTTTGGTTATCAAATAATGACAAATATTTTTCAAGATATTATTTGGTCAAATGATGATTATTTATTAAATAATATTACAAAATATTCATGTTTTATTTTATCCATTATTTACCTTATTCATTTAATTTGACTTACATTAATTATTTATATTATAAAAAATTCATATAATATAAATAATTAATTGCTGAAATATAATTAGCTGAAACTAATGAATTAAAAATAAGGCGAATGAGTTGTTACTACCAATAATTTGAAATTAAGAAGTTTAGAAAATCTTGTCTTATGTTAAAATTCTGAAATAATCATCCGTATAACGTCTAACAGATTCCCTATTTAGTACCCTTTTTCTAACCACCTATCTCTTCTATCCTTTGCCTCCTCCCTAGACATATAAAGGAGGGTATAATAGGGTTGGCTGCAGCGATCATTTGGTGTGTATATAGAGTCTCTTATACACATCTGTGGCTCTCTACAGCTATAAAACCCTCCCTAGAACCCTATAACCCACTTACTTTCTCCTCTATCCCCTCGTGTCCACCCCTTCTCAACCCCTTTTCCACTCATTTTTGTCTCCTTCGATCTCCGTCCCATTAGATCTCTTCCTGACATCCTTCTTCCCGCCTCTCCCACAATGCTACCCTTCTTTAGCCCCACTTATGCCTTGATCTATCTATCCACCCCAATCCAACCCAAATCTCCCCTTTCCCATCCCCCCCACCTCTTTCCCTAACCCTTATCTCTCCACTGCCATTTTCCCTCATTGTCCATCACTACTGCTGACCCAACCTCCTATCCTCAACCAACCTCACCTCTCCAACCTCACTCCTTCACCAACCCGTCACTCCCTAGTTCTACTCCAACCCCAATCAATCCTCTATCGCCCTTCGTCAGTCCAATTTCCCCTCCCTTCTCCTCTTTCACCAAATCTCAATCTTCTAGAAAAGAAAGGCTAAATTGAGATGCAATTGTCAAATATTAGACTAGATACGATATGAAATTTCAAAAGATGTGATAGAGAAAGAAGGAGAGGGGAGAGGGAAATTGTGGTGGCCGGAGATTGGTGAAAGAGGAGAAGGGAGGGGAAATTGGACTGACGAAGGGCGATAGAGGATTGATTGGGGTTGGAGTAGAACCTGTCTCTTATACACATCTAGATGTGTATAAGAGACAGCATTATATATTGTCAATTTTATATTTGAATATGTATATTTCAAAATCACAAGTGGATAACCCATAGGTTCATTATACCACAAGGGGATTTTGTGTAATTTACCCTTCTTAAAAAGCTAAATAATTGGATCATAAGTTGTAATTACTATAGTTTATAACTATTTATAGTTAAAAATAATAATAATAGGCTGTTTATTATTTGCAATCTAAACGATTATAAGAAATATTATTTTGTATCCAAACAATTATCTTATTATTTCAAAAGTCAACATTTTTAAATACTACTTAAGTCAAAGTCCAAATAAGATTTACCAAATACAAGCAATTATTTACTATCCAAACGATGTCACTAATTACTTCTCCCACTCAACAAGCTCATTTCAATTTCATAACTTTTAGTCATATTCACCCTATATATTGTAGACGCTCATGCGTTAAATTAAAAAACTCTTCTATTTGATTTATATTTTGGTACTTTATTAATATCCGTAACTTTCAAAATCATAGTATATATAATACTATTATTATTCAATAGTTTAATATTCCCACCGTCTAATTAGTTTTGTCACTTTTGCTCATTTTTCAATCAAACTAAAATATTTTGAATTCTAATTTACTACTATGATTTATTTAGTTTTTTAAAACTATGAGTGAATAATATTAAACATTTAGCCAATGAGTTCATATAAAAACTTGAAATTTTCAAAAATATTAAAGATGTATAATAGATGTGCAAAAATTAACGAAGTTGACTGGAAACTGACAAATAGGGCAAACATAATAGAATGTGAGAAGTATATAATATGTAAAGAAAGAAAGTGTTAAATTTATTTTGATCCCTTAAACTTGTCACAATTTATCAAATTTTACTTTGAATTAATATTTTGATCACTTTGTCTCCTTAAACTTTTTGTTTCTTAGCACTTCACTGCAAATTTTCACGGAATGTATAAAAGTAATAGAATGTATGTGGGTGGATATTATGTTAAATACTATAACATATACTAAACATACATGCATAAAATTTGTGAATATTCCGTTATTTATATAACTTTTTTTCATAGGGTAAAGTGTTAAGAAACAAAAACTTTAAGGAATAAAGTAATCAAAAAAATTAGTTCAGAATGTAGATGTGTATAAATGACAGTTTATAGAAGGCTAAATTACATTTAACCCAAGGAAAAAAGTAGGGAAAATCGCTGAAATAGTCCTTCAACTTTTTTACTTTAGCCGAAATAGTCCCTCAACTTTTTTTGTAGCCAGAATGGTTCTTTAACTTTTATTTTTTTAGCCAAAATAGTCATTTTATGTGAAATTTATAAGAAAGAAAAATATTTTTATGGTGACTTCACCATAAGATGACTTTTATGACTGGTGATGGACAATGAGGGAAAATGGCATTCGAAAGGCAACAAACAACATGATCTAAAACGTCCCTCGAATCAGTCGATGTGCAGGTCCAAAAATAGTCTAGTATGCAGATCGCAGAAGAGAAGGGTCCTCGGAAAAGAAAAATGAAAGAAAGACAGCAAAGGGTCACGTCCATGCAAACTTATTTCTGCTCCTTAGGATTAATGGTTGGAAAATCTTTAAATATATTCGATTTTTGGTCTCATTTATAGACCAAGATTCTGTGGTCAGGATTAAATTTTAAAAAATCTTACTTACATCAACTGTGTCATAGATTTTCTAATGTGTATAAGAGACAGCATGACAAGATCTAGCTGTCTCTTATATCACATCTTAGATTAAAGATTTATCTTAATGGTTAAACAAGATTTCTCAGTTTCACAATTTGTTTTATTTTTTGTCATAATAACAAATAAATTATTAAATTATTTTATTAAAATTAATTTATAAAATATAAATAATTTATTAAATAGTGTGATAATATATAAAATAAAATACGAAATAAAAGATTTTAACAGGTTTAATGCCGTATATGATCATGATATCATGGCATCACAGTTTAACATTGGAATGATCAACGGTCATCCCCCTTCCTTTTCTAGTTCTCTTTCTCATCAAGTTGCATGTACTAATAATTTAACTTTCTTTTCATTTCTTTTCTTTCTACGTTCAGAAGATATCCCTTTCCCATGTACTTATATTATATGACCGACATCATGATCAAAAGCTAATGTCATTTCCTGAAATTCGCTTTGGAAAAAAACAAGATACTCATTTATTTTACATCATCCGCTTGGATGAGTTTCTTTCATTTTTTTTTTAACTTTAATAATTCTTTATATTTCACATTTATATTTTTTTAATCACATAATATTTAAAATGATACACTTTAATCTTTTATAAATTTAAAATATATTATTTTGGTTATTTTAATCTAATTACGAATATATTTTGATCTGAAATACTCACGTATAAAATGTAACATATTCAAATATAAAATTGACAATATATAATGTTAAATAATAAATTGTCCCAGAAAGAAGAGGATTGGAGCTATTGGAGTAGAGTTAGCTGGAAAAAAATCGTGACATTGTTTACTTCCAATGATAGTAGGTGAGAATTTTGGAAGTGGTGATGGAGGTTTTAGGTAATGTTGTTTAACATTTAAAATTTATGTGTTGTTAATTTTGTCCATAAAAAATGTAACATTCGATACACGTGAGTATTTCAAGCAAATTGGCACAATATGCTAATAATTGTATCGAGAGACCAAAATGGTATATTTTAAATTTGTAAGGGACTAAAATACATAATTTAAAATATGAATGACTAAAAAAATACAAATATAAGATGTGACGGATTAATATGGTTGTTTTCCCTTTTAAATAATATTTTGCAATAATTTCATATATATTTTTTATATTGTCTTTTTATACACATCTAGATGTCATTAAAACAATTATTACATTACTTTGTTAAATAATATTTTAAAAATAATAATTTCCAAACGGAATTTTTTTGGTTGGCTAAAGTTGAGAAAAAAAAAAAAAAACCACGCAAATAAACTTCTACTATGTTACACTTAGGCCCCATATGGTTCGGATCATTTTTTTGATTTTGATTACTTTTCCAGTAAATAATGGAATAATCAATACTTGGATAACCAATTAGTTGAAAATTTTTGTGTGGTTAATCATGGTGAATAAAAATTTAAATGTCCAATTTACAGTGTAAAATTCTCAGATGGCTTTCCTCGTAGCACTTGACAAAGTTCAATGAGTCGATAGATTAATGAAACTGTAGAATTAATCCTATTATATTTGGTGGTTGGGTACATATTCTGTAACCAATATAATTTCTGATTTCTTGTAAATGGACCAGTTTACAGAAACTTTGGCAGCATCTTGAGTTAAGTTGTTCTTCAATATTTATGATGGGTTGGGATATATTTTGGGCTAAGCTTAGTCAGATTTCGAAGTTTAAAGGAGGTATCAGGCAAGAATCTCAATTGGGTTGTTACTGACGTGAAGTGTTCCGAGGGTCCTCAAGTTACAAACTCTTTCAGGGTGTATTGTCAATTCTTTGAAATTACTGCTAACATTCAATGTCTCGAGAATTTGTAATATCGTAATCGCAGATGATAGGGCGTGAAGCTGATTAAAATGAAGATCCAGGAATCTCAAAGAATTGGACTTCACAAACAGATTTAGAAAGGGCTTGCATCCTATTCAGTTGCACTGAGTTTGGAAGGCTTTAACAGTGGCAGAACTAATGCTGTAGTAAATAATTTACTGCATTTTTTCACAAGTTTGTAGTTGTCCTCTAAAATGCTATTATTTGGTTAAAGCCAGAGAACACATTACACCAGTAACCAATCTTTGTTTCACAGTAAAACACAATCCATGAAAAAAAAAAAAAACACACTTATAACCTAATCCATGAGATGGCACAAGAGGCCGAAGGAAATAAGACCAAAAATCTCCGTTTAAAACAAGATCAAAAGTTCACTTCCCAAACAATCTAGCCTACAAGTACCTTAATGTGAAAAACATAGCAAAATTGGTTGCTATTTTCTGGTTTACATCTGCATAAGAGCAAAGAAAAGACACGTTTCTATTGAACCATTGTCCGTCTAATGTGAAAAACAAAGCAAAATTGGTTGCCATTCTTGTTTACATCTGCATAAGAGCAAAGAAAAGACGCGTTTCTATTGAACCATTGTCCGTCTCTCACTTGGATCTTCATGCTCAACCTAGAGAACTTAAGGAAAAAGGCAAATTAGGGATTATTGCATAGCGAAATAATGTGCACCACAGGCAAAAAAAAAATAATGGAAGAACATGACTCTTTTAGATGTCTAACCTCAACAAGAACTTTTGCTTTCTTCTTTAACTTGGTTCCGGGTTCATCTTTCTCAAACTTCCTTTGAGAAAAGCCAGAATCTTTTCTCCCTCTCTTGTGGTCAGTTGCTGTAGTGTATTCTTCATCTTCATCGTCATCGTCAATTCCAACTGCGCACGATATATCATCATTGTTAGGATTTTATGTTTCTCAACTGGCTTGAGGATTTCCTCATACTACAGCCATCAATTTTCCCAGTCCAAAAAGTAAAGTTGTTCACCCGTTTCCCCAATCAACAGACACATAATAAACTTAATAACAGGTGCCTTCTACAAAACAAATGAAATATGTACATCCACACTCTTTTTGGTAGAGAAACATGTTCAGCACAAGTCATATTTATCTGATGCAGCTGATCAAAATATGAAATGGCAAAAACTGGAAAAAATGAAAAGGATAACATGTTACAGAAACAAATTTCCAATTCTGATGGGAATGCCATGATCCAAAAATTAATAGCTTTTTACCAGTATCATCATCTGCGCCTATCGCAAGGTCCCCTAAATCTTCCATATCTTCTTCCTCTTCAAGCTCTTCATAGCCTTCAACATACTCTATCTCAGCTTCCTGCTAATAATATCAGTCATATACAAGTGTGTGACTACACATTATGTCCAAACAACCCCCATCAAAGAGCGAAAAACAAAAAGTAGAAAACAAAAAGGGTAAAAAGCAAAAAAAAAATGTAGAGAAGTTTTTTTTTTTAAATAGACCTCCTCATCTTCATCTTCACTAGCAGCCTGCAGCCCTTCCATATCAAGAACTTTATTGTATTCTTTACAGGATAATTATATATGTCACCATAAACTCCTCGCTTAAGGCGTTCAAGCAATTCCTTTTCAATACTCTGAAGAATGGCAAAAATGTGAGTAAATAGGGAAAAAATACCTCATACGTGCCACTCCGTAAACTCATGCAGAATGTTACAATTTTTTTATACAAACCTTATCCAAAACTGCAGCCTTTTCAGCCTTTTCTTCTCTCCGAGCCTCTCTCTTTTTCTCTTTCCTAGGTGTGGTCATTATCTTCTCCCTGAACAAATCGAGCAGACAGGAAAGTTATACCCTTATAGAAGAGCAGATACACATACAGAATATCCTTTGGAAAAGAAAATACATACAGATTAATAATGTAATTATGTTGTGTCAAGGGGGAAAGAACAAAGAAATAATTATACTCATTACAGGACAAAGAAAAGAAAAAAAATCAAAGAAAAAAGACAACTGAGAGAAGATAACTTGAACCACTAAAAAAAGCAGCAGTTATCCATCACCCACAAGCACCGACATATTAGCATTTTTCCAAGAATCAAACCTATAGAAAATGACTATTAATTCACAATAGAAGCACTTTATGGGGCTTAAGTTAGTAACGTTTTTCTTCTCTTATACACATCTAGATGTGTATAAGAGACAGGTTTGAACTCATCTTAGAGGTGTTTAATCTGAAGTGTTTATAAAACAATCATTATTATTTTCATGATCAATGTGTTCAAGCATCAATAAATTCAATTGGTTGATAACAAAAATAGTAAGACGAACAAATAAAAGTAGTAGAAGCATGAACCTCGTTTTCAAAGCAAGCTTCCTCATGCGTATCCGCATCTGGGTCATTTTAGTTAGTCGTTGTTTTGTTTTATGAACAAGAAACTTTGGCCAATACATCTGTCAATGAGAAAAGGAAAGGGATTCCAATGAAGAATTTAGTGCCTCAGACAGGAGCATACAGTGATCAGCTAACTAGAATCTAATCCACTGATAAAACAATAATGATCATAGTTACCAAATGTTTGTCAATGACTTCAAGGGCTTTCTCATAATTTCTTGGCAATTTAACTCTTTCCCACAATTTGTTTGGCATATGAGCCCTTTCTATAGTTTTCATATATAAATAGAATACTCCTGCAGAACAAGGAGACCACGACACAGTCTTGTTAAATAGTGAATCGATTACATGAACATTTGAGTATTTATAAAAGCAAAACAGCACATTGATTCATTTAAGACCCAAGTTTTCAAAAGTCAAATCTTCTGGGCAATAGCACCATCAATCATGGAACAGCAATGTACATAACACAACTAGCACCAAGAAACCTTAATAAAACCAAAGAAAATAATTTTGATGGTTTCTTTCAGAGGAGAATACGAAAAAAATGAAAGCCCTACGTAACAACAAGCTGCTTTTTATCAAGAGAAACAATAACCCTGTACACTTTCCCGAACAACTATTTTTATTAAGAAAAGAGAACCACAAGAGACAACAACTTGTGTATGTTCCCCCAAAGGACAAGGTACCTAGACCGTGGGTATGAGCTTCAGTTCAAAATTCATTTGTTCTTTCTCCCTCACTCTTTCTCCTCTTTCTTTAATTTTTTCCCTCTTTCTGAGACATACAACAACATCAAAAGTCAGTACCTAGATGGGAAATTAGGCGAGGGGGATACATGGCACCTAGGAGCATCTTTGGTCAGTGGGATAGTAACACTGATCAAAGCCAGGGAGGGTGGTGCACCACTTGTGCCAATCCAATTCCTACTCTCTTTCCTATCTAAAAGTAAACCAATGTTATTGACACCCACTCCTATTTGTATTTTTATATCCATACTCGGCCCCTGAAAGCCCCACCATGGCAAAAGGCCCAGATAGGAAAGTAATTGAACAGAAGAATAAACATACAAGATTAATCTTCTACCAAGTTTTTCAACACTGAAAACTAACAATTATTCAGATTTAAGACTGCAGTTTGGTGAATACGTTTGTCCAAGAAAGTCAATAGCAAAGATTTACATGCAATCCCAAGATCAGGGTGTAAAAGAGCCAAATTAGTCAATCACCTGTCTCTTATACACTTGATTCTTATAACAATTTTAAAAAAGGTTTTTGAGCCCGACTTCATTATTACTCATGTTGAGCTAAAGTAGAGCTTGGATAGCTTCTTATAGCGATATTTAAAGTTCAAGTTTTACTTTTTACAGACCCGATTAAAATTTAACCAACACTAAATCTTGTACGAGCTTGATTTGATTAGTTTGCCACCTAATCTCAACCCAGCTCTTAGCAAGTCGAGCTCCATTTGAGCATCAACAAATGAAAAAAAGTCTAACATTAGGCCTAAGCCAGCTCTAGAGGGATCCGTGGGCCCAAACGCACTCCAAGCCAAGCATAACCAATTCTGCGCGCCAATAGCTTGATCAGATTGCATTGAGTTTGACATTGAAAACGAACAAGTTGGGTTGTAAAACTCAAACAACCCTTAGTTGATCTTTTGCTTCTCGAGATATTCAACTCATGATTGACTTTGTAACCTCTTATAATATCATTATTAATCGACCTTACTATTGATGCACTTGCTATGTTTTTCTCCTATTATATGAAGATGAAATTTCAAATGAAAAATGGCTTCAACAACTTCCAAATTACATGGGATAATTGTAATTCGGATGGACAAGTTGAAGAAGAACATGAGGTGGATCAAATGTAGTCATTCTCGTCCTTATAGCAAAACACATTATGTAACAAAAATAATTATTCAAATACGAATTCATCTTCTTCTCGCTCTCAAACTCCATAATACAAAGACAAAACATTCATTTCAATAAAATACAAAAAACCCACTTTAAATAACAAAAACAGCAGAAAATTGAACCCAAAAAAAAAAATTACTAGAAAGAAAAGAAACAACACCTTCATGGTCACGGATGGTGGCGTAGCGACTATTGGCAAGAGGGCAAGAGCTCCGATTACACACCCCAGTCACATTATACGGGTGTTTTCGACAAAAATTCCCCGTTTCAATTCTACATGAAACAACAAAAACCCACAAAATTAAACCTCAAAAAAACATTAAAATCAGCAACAAATCCATCAATTATAAATTGAGTATCCTAACAAAAAAGGAAAAAAAAAACTAACTTGGCCATAAATATGCAGTGATTGTGTCTGATAACCTGCCATATAACCTCATCGTGCTGCATTGTGATTGGATTTGTTCTTGGGAGTGAAAGGGGGGAAGAGGGAATTTGGGGGTTTAGGGTTTATGGAAAGGCTACTTGGGACGGTGGTTTGGTTTGTTGTGATATTGGGTCGGTTTGAACTATTCGACCGGGTTATAGAGAAATTATACTTATATCCCTATAGTTTTTGTAATTGTGGTTATAGCCCCGTATATGTTTTCTTTTTGCTCGTGAGGATAGGAGTGAACCGTACATATTGATTGATTTAAGGAGGTGTTTGGTTCACATTTGGGAATCGGAATCGGAATGGGAATCATAAACCCCGAGACTATTGGTATGGGTTTATATCATTCCCCCTTACTTGTTTGGTTTAACATAGGAATGGGTTTCATTATGTCGCGGACTGTCACAACGGGCACCCCATGTCACAAGTGGGGAATGAAAGTAGGTATTTTCTAACACTTTCATTCCCATAGTGTTCAACCAAACACCATCTATGGGTATCATTAGCTTTGATTCTCATTCCCCCCTTTCATACCTATAAACCAAACACCTCCTAAGATGAGAAACAAACATTCTCAACTATTAAACTTCTAATTGGTATTTGGGGTTAAACTTATATGTTTCTTTAAAAAAAAAAAAAAAAATTTAAGAAGAATTATGTTATTTTTACGAAACATAATTCAATAAATGTGTGTTTACACTTCTATTTTTTCTTTTATTTTTTAGCTCTCATTTTGCAAAATTGATTAAATTATGTTGTTTTCCAAGATATCAAGGGTAAAAGTATAAAACTAATGTAGAAAAGACCTCGTATGACCATGAGGGTTAATAACATTTTATCCCTAAAGTATACACATCTAGATGTGTATAAGAGACAGGCTAAGAAGATGAAAAAATGGGCTGATGAGATATACACATCTCCATTAGTATTTCTAACATCATTAATAAAAAATAAATTTAATGACTGAAATACCCCTATTGCTATTTTTAATATTTTCAAGTTTTCAACATTTGATAGTAGTGTGATAATTATAAAAATATAAGTAAAATTAAGTATAAAAATATATAAATATAATCCATATTCATAGATATATTTTGGTCAAATTCTCGTAATTTATGGAGTTTTTTAGTAATTCTAGAGTTCATTTGATATTATTTTAAATTATAATATTTTTCAAAGTGATAGCACGTTTATCAACGTAAGTTCTCTAGAACATTTTCTATTTGAAAATTTTCTTTAAGGGTTTGGCAATAAATTTTTCATAAAATTTTTATAATTTTTTGATGCACCTTGATATTTTATATTTTATATTTTGGGTTAAATATGGTATAATTAAACTTTGTAAGTTGAATATAATTTAAGTCAAAATTTGATAATTTTCATTCTAAGAGGGATACTAGATGTGAATATAAGAGACACAGACTCAAAGTTGGCGGGCCACCCGGGGATGCACCGTACCTGCACGCCCTGAGCCAAAGAACGGATACTATTGGCCTTTAATGAGAGTATCCTTGTCTCTTACTGATCTATTATTCCATTCCAATTTCTTCCCGATACCTCCCAAGGAAAATCTCGAATTGGATCCCAAATTGACGGGTTAGTGTGAGCTTATCCGTGCAGGTTTTTTTTATGGTGTTAGAAATGCTCAAGGATGAATAGTATACAAATGAGGAGCAAAAGTATAATTTCTTTATTTAAGGGGTAAAGTGTAATTATGCCATACTTTAGAGGGACAAAGTGTTATTAACCCTTCAATCAATAGCCACAGCCTATTTTGGAAGATGTTCTTGCATTAATTAGTTGGACCTTGATTATTTATTTGAAAAACTAATTACATGACTATCTAGAGTTGGTTTAAAAAAAAAAATACATGATTCTCACTTTGTCCCCCACATTCTTTAATCCGCACCCTAGACCTTTTTTTCCCCTAATATGACACAAGTAGCCCAATCAACGCAGAAATTTGCAAATTGAATTTCAATTTCGTCATTTTAGATGGTACAAAATATATATATATATATATACACGCTCACAATGAAAGCAAGAATTTGAGAAAAAAAATGGTGTTGTTCTTCGAGAAATGTAGTAATGTTTGGACTGTGTACTGCATCCGAAAGCTCTGTTTCCGACAAACAAAATAACAAACCTACACAGCTTGGTTATTTCAGATCTTTCCTACCACTAGTTATTAGTAACTATCCAAAATGAGGTGTTGTCCCGCATGTATAAAAATAGAAGACATATATAGCCTCTACGAAATATATGAAATTTTTTTATTTATGGACCAAAACTCCTTCAAGTCTTTGTTTGCTCACTTTGTTTTTTATTATTTTTATTTATTGGAGTCATGGGTTTGTTTGATTATATTACATTTGAAAAGAATGAAAAGCTTAGGAGCGGATTAATGATTCAGTTGGGCAACGAGGGTGGGTGGTAAAGTGAGTAGGAATTGAGAATGCATCAACAAATAACTTCCTTTTTCAACTCCCTGGAAAAGCTCAATACCAAGTATAGAAAATATCTGCAGAGAAAATTTTTGTATCACTCAAGTGTCACGGGCTCACTCTTTTTAGTGCTCCCAACCCGTGCGGCACTTAGGTTTTCACCCTAAGTCAGCCTTTCTCACACAGTCCCCTACCAGAAGTGAGAGAATTGAGAGAAAAAATATAACTCATATATTCAATCCTCATGCCTTCTTAGGTGTGTTACAAATGAGGGGGTTGGCCCATTTTTATACTTGTAAGAGAGAATTCTAGAACCTACCAAAGTAAATACAAATCTATAAGATTCTAGAGAATTCTGTACAAGGAATATTCCTTCTAAAGGATATTCCAAAGATATTCCAAGTCTACATCATTCTAGAGAAGTTTGGCAGTCCCAACTATCCTTGCTTTTGGACCAACCTTTCAATCGTACCTTGTATTCGACCCTGGGTTTGCAATACCGTTTGTGTACCTCTCGTACCTTAAGTATGAAATCCACCTCATGGTCATACGAGGTCTTTGCTCCCATCGGTGCCCGTTGTGACAGTCCGCGATTGGGGTCTTCCTTGTCCCCGTGGTATGGCTTCAACAAGCTCACATGGAGAGCACTGGATGAAGTTTTAGTTTCGAAGGGAGTTCCACCTTGTACGCCACCTTCCCTACTCGTCTTAGTACTTTGAACAGGGCCCTCGTACCTTCGAAGTAGGGCCTTATGCACCTGCCCATCCGTTTGAGGATGTGAGCTAGTTGACATGTTGAGCTCCGAACCCAGTAGTTCAAACAACTCTGTCCAGAATTTACCAGTGAATCGGGGATCCCGATCACTCACAATTGTTCGGGGCACTCCCCAATCACCATAAATTACGAGAATTTGACCAAAATATATCTATGAATATGGACTTATAAGTCTGTCGTCTAAGAGACATCTAGATGCCTAAGAAGATGGAGGCACTCTGCATTGGGGGGCCAAGATACGGTGCGGATGGACAAAGTGGCCCTTAAGCACCCGGAGATGTGCCACCCGGGGAGACAACACCAAGTTGCAAACATACTATTGGCCTCGAATGAGAGACGACCTGTCTCTTATACACATCTAGATGTGTATAAGAGACAGGGACGAACTTCCAAGTAGGGGAAAACTCGTAGGTTTTGGGATGGATCATGAAAGGTCAACAGGGACTCAAGTTGGCTAGTGGCCGCAAGCATCGTCTTTCAGCTCAAGGCGTCAGCAGTAGAGTTGACCCTCCCAGGCTTGTACTCCAGTACATAGTCGAACTCTGCCAAAAAGTCCTGCCACCTCGCTTGTTTGGGAGAGAGTTTCTTTTGAGACTGGAAGTAGCTTGTGGCAACGTTGTCCGTCCTGCACCTTATACACATCTAGATGTGTATAGTGAGACATGTTCTTAGGGAGTACGGAAAGAATTCTCTCAATTGATGCTGCAAATTCAAAGTATGATCTCCTTTCGCCTCGCTAAGCTTTCTCGACTCGTAGGCCACCTGGATGTCCTTCTTGCATTAATACCCGCCAATGGCAAAGTCCGATGCGTCTGTTTCTACCTCGAAGGCCTTTGAGAAATCGGCAAGGCAAGTACCGATTCTTGGGTCATGGCTTCTTTTAGTTTTTCAAAAGCTCCTTGGCACTCCTCATCCCATTCCCATGCCTTTAGGAACATTCTAGCTGTCTCTTATACACACTTTCCTTAAGCACACTAAACACCTTTCTCACGTGTTGGACAAATCTTCCAAGGTACGACTATAAATCACAATATCATCAAGGTATACTACTACAAATTTATCGAGAAACTCTCGAAGTAGACTTGTTCATCAGCGTGCAGAAGGTTGCTGGGGCATTGGTCAAGCCGAAAGGCATGACGAGGAACTCATAGGCACCGTACCGCGTCACACAAGCTGTTTTGTGTTCGTCGCCCTCTGCAATGCGTACCTGCCAGTACCCCGACCTTAGGTCCAGGACTTGGAAAACCATCGTGCACCTCCAAGCTGGTCGAACAAGTCGGCAATCAATGGTATGGGGTATTTGTTCTTCACCGTTAGTTTGTTCAAGGCCCTGAAGTCTACGCACATCCTCAGGGACCCGTCATATTAGATGTGTATAAGAGACACCTATAGAAGTCTGAGAATTGAATGTACAGAATTGGTATTTTCTCTCAATTCTCTCTCTCTTCAAATGACACGGAGGGCCATGCGATGGGGACCATCGCGGTGGCTTGGCTGGGATCAACTCGATCTCGTGGTCTACTTCTCTCTTAGAAGGCAATTCCTTGGCAGCTCTGCAGCATCACACTGGAACTCCTCCAAGATCTGCGGCAACCACTTGGCACCTCCTTTGGTTATCTTCCTCATCTACCTTCAGGGTCGCGAGGAAGGTTGGCTCTCCTCGTTTCAACCCGCTGCATATTTGGATGGCAGATAGGGTCTTGTGATCCCTTCCAGACTCCCTCTTTAGAGGCGTGGTACCACTCATTGGTATTGAGAATCCAGAATGCAAGACCCTATCTGCCATCCAAATAGATGTGTATAAGAGACAGGCTTGGCGATGCTTCACAACATCATAATCATCAAGGGGATTACCTCAAGTGAAGTCTTTCCTTCCATTGCCCCATGGCCACATCCACGTTGCTTGCCAACCCATGGACAGGACCTCCTTGGTGTTGACGGTCTTCAAGGTGCCCATGCCTTTCCCACTTTCTAGATGTGTATAAGAGACAGCCTCGTGTATACTGAAGACAGTCGGTAGCACCTTGTCCACTAGAGCGCTTAGCTTGTGGCCCGCTATTTCCACATCGGCGAACATCAAGCCCCTCTTCTTTTGCGACTTCTTCACTTTGATGGTATTTAGGATCCGCAGCGAACCCAATTGCTTTTCCTCTGCTGTCTCTTCTTCCATGGCCATGGCTGCTAATTTTGCTTTTGCAGGACATTCTCGCGCCATGTGTGGACCATCTCAGAAAAACACATTTCATTGGTCACTTGCCCTTGTCCCTTGTTATGAATGACTTCCCCTCGTTCTTGGAAGGGGACTTCTCCCTTGCTTCCCCACCAAATTCTTTGTAGCTCTCCTTCGCAATCTCCTTACCTTTTGGTTTGGAGAAATTAGGCTTTTCCTTTGGTGTGGTTGGCTTTATCGCGTGGCTTAAACTCCATGAGAGACTCGGCCACCAACATAGCTTTGGATAGATTATCCACATTTCTTCTTTCCAGCTCCAACCGTGTCCACGGCTTAAGTCCATCCATAAACTGGAAGAATGCATCTTCCTCGCTCATACTTTGAATTTGCAGCATCAATTGAGAGAATTCTTTCACGTACTCCCTGACTTCACCCTTCATCTCCAGTCGGCAAAGTTTTGCACGAGCGTCCCTCTCTGCATATTGAGGGTAGAAGTAGCTGCGAAACTCGTCCACAAACTGATCCCAAGTGGTAATGGCAGTGCCACTAGATGTGTACTCCTGAGACGCCACCATAGTAAAGCATAATCTGTCAAGTATGATGAGGCAAGGTTTACCTTTTGCTCATCGATCCGAATTCCTGCATTTCGGAAATATTGCTCCATGGTATACAGGAAGTTGTCCACTACCTTGACCTCCCTATGTCCATTGAACTCCTTAGGCTGTGTATAAGAGATCGGGGTGTAGGTTGTAGCATCACCGTCCCGCCGGCAACCGCTCCTCTCAAGGCAATCAATTCTGCCTTGAGTGCCTCAAACTCCTCCCGCATAGTAGCAACTTGGTCTTGCTCCGTACGTATGGCTGCAATTTCGTCTTTGATGGACACCAATTCTGCCTCCAGACTTTCAGACCTCTGGGCCAAACCATCTGCCACAGCATTCAAGGCACCCTGCATTTCTCCCCTAAGGTCTTCGTCCTTGGACTCGACCCCGTCAATGCGTACGACTGCATCCTCAACAGCGTCGCGGGTTTCTGCCATGGCCAACTCGAAGTTTCTCCACACGAGCAATGGCGGCTGTCAGCACATATTCGGATACCTCTGTATATTCAATTGCTCAACTTCTGAGGTGTGTTACAAATGAGGGGGTTGGCCCCTTTTTATACTTGTAAGAGAGAATTCTAGAACCTACCAAAGTAAATACAAATCTATAAGATTCTAGAGAATTCTATACAAGGAATATTCCTTCTAAAGGATATTCCAAAGATATTCCAAGTCTACATCATTCTAGAGAAGTCTAGAATGTTCCTTCTTCTGGGCCTGGGCCAATCATTTGGACTTACTTTTATTTTGGGCCAAACCTCTTCTAGTTTCAAAATGGACGGACCGTGTCACAAGGATGAAGGAAAATAAGAATATGATAGTCTTATATTGCAGGCATCATTTTCTATACCTTCTCCCATTTCATATTTTAGGAAAGAACATGTTTTTACTTCTGAAAAATACAGAAAATGGGCATTCCAATTTCCTCAAAAGCTGATGCTAAGTGCTGTTAGTATTACGTACTGCATGCATTTCGGAACACATTGCTTATCTTCAATGTCAGTTGATGTTAGAATTTGTCGTGCGCATATGTGACGCCTGGTTGCCGCAGTACTGGAGGAGTTCCAGAGTGTGATGCCTGCAGAGCTCACATAGGAGGGGTGGCCTCCTACATTATAAGTAAGACTCTTTCTTAGCTATCAACCAATATAGAATTTTTGGCCTCTCCACTTTATATCACCACAAACCCCCCAACTAAGGAAGAGTCTATCTTATAAGGCATGGGACCACCCCTTCCATGTGAGGCGTCTTTTCAAAGACAAAATCGTGAGGTTCCGGATCCAAAACGAATAATATTTCACATGAACGCACGATAAATTCTAATATCAACACTACTTATTTTCTAGGCGGGACCTCATCAACAATGTATCCCAGACGCATGCACTAGCAAAACTTTCTTTGCGGGTCCATGATCATGTCACTATTTTGATGCCAAAACGCTCAAGAATTTCTAAGAGGCAAATCTAGTTTCTACTTTTTTAGAAATCTAGATGGAAATATCTTATGGACATCCTGGACAACACAAGATAAGGCTACGTTATCTTGGTGCGGCATCAGCCATGCCTTCTTTGATAAGCAAAAATGTTAATAGGTAAACTATATCCAAATATGTAAACTCTACATATTTAGGTTAACTGTATATATCATTTCTCTGATTCTCATTCTTGATTATTGTTATCGTTATTGATTAGTTTATTAATTAGTTTTCTTAAATAGTTTGTATTCATACTTATATAAAGGTAAGTCTTGTACTATTGTTTATGTGGTGATAAATATAATATTTATTCACATATTTTCTCATGGTATCGAGTTACCTTTCAAGTGTTTTTTCATTTATCTACGGTGTTTTGGATTTTGTCCAACTCCTTCCAACATGTTTTTTACGTCGACCACACGTATACAAGATTCTAATTTACGTCTTGTAACAAGGGTCTATGTCCAACTCTACGTGCAAGGAGGTTCCATATCTAACTCAAGTCAAAGTAAGAGGAGGTGTTAAAATATAAATCTCACATCAACTAGTTAAAAGATCCTGAAGTAATTAATAAATTTCTATATAATTTCATTTATTACTAATTGATTTTAAGATGGAAGTCTTTAATAAAAAAGAAAAGAAAAAAATGGGATATAGTGGGTATATAGTATAATATAGTTAGTAAAAATTGTTTAAAGAAAAAAGATAACCTTAAACAGGGTTTTAGTTCATATTGATCAAGAGATCAAGATTTAATAAATGACCTATTTGGTCCATTATATATGTCATTAGATGCAACAACTAGGCAAGGTCAGAGAGCATGGTTTCATCCATTGTTTATTGTATTGTTTTATTTCTCGTGATCTAATCAAAATTAATTAAACACACGTTCAATGTGTATCATATATTCATGCATCTATCCTATAATCCAAAAAGACCGCATCACATCATTGGATAAGATGGAGATTTTCTTTACACAACATAATCCTTTGTCTTTTCTCTCGTGGCTGCTGATTTGAAAATGTAATGACCACATGGTATGGCCAAAATCTTAATCCCACGTAAGTATTGACTCTAAATTTAAGAGAACATGCACGTCTGTCCAAATTTTGAAGTGGATTAGCCGTCCTTCGCTTCTACCTTCTATTCTTATAATTCATGCATCTAGGTGGGAGTTGTGGCTTCATAATCAAAGCGTTGCAAATTATGTTTTATTTGGATCCTTTTATGATTTCCAATTCATTTTCATAATGTATATTTTATGAAGTAATAACCTCTTAGTCTACTTCCCTACCTGGAGGAAATTCTTTTGTAGATCTGAGTAGTCGACGTTATGTGGAATGGATTTTTTGATTTACATTCATCCACGTTACTTTAACTCATTAAAATAAAATTTTTCAAAGTGATATGAATGAATATAGACCAAAAAATTCATCTTGTCTATCGTGAACTCTAGAGTTCATATAAAATTTTCTCCTCCCTCGTACCTTGGTTTGTTTTTTAATTTTCCTTTTCCATTTTGGGCTCAAAATAAGTGATCTAATTAACGAAGCAACAAGTGTGACTCCGTCATTAATTGGTTCCTTAAAAAACATTAAATGTCTGCTCAAGTTTTTTTCTTCATCTTCTCTGATGTCAGTGTCTATAAGAATGCAATTCTTCACAATTACATATAATTAATTCGTTTGTAATTATTATTGGACACTACTATGATGTAATAACAATGTGTTGAAGTTATAAATAAAATCTTTGATAAGAAGGAAGGATTGAAGGGAAGAAAGCTCCAAGTCAAATATAGAGGGAGAGAAAGGAGGACCCCGGGCCGAACTTCGAGACAAAGCCAAATACTATGATTAGGTCACGGAATTGTGACAGATTTGTGGCTGCTAATGTGATTTTATTTTCTTTAGATAAAAAAGGTAATCTTAGCATTTGTTTTGATGATGCATTTTGCTTTAGAGCTATCTATCTACTTCCACTAGCTAGAAAGGGATAGATGAGAGTTTCATTAGAATATTTGTTTTGAGAAAGGGTCTTTATTATTATTTACTCAAGAGTTCTCTCTTTAAAAATGCATTTTAACCAGCGAAATGTTTGATTTTCAATTTAAAGTAGAACTAATTTTATTTTGCACCCCTTAACACGTATGTAATTTTTACTTTAAATTCTTAATTTTAATTTTAGATATTTTAAATTCGGTCCCACTTTATTATACTCTTTCATTTTCAAAATATATATCACATTTGGTTGGTGCACATGACTTAAAGAAGTTATTAAATTGTATCAATTTTGTGAAAAGATAGTTTAAAGTGATTAAATTATCTTTCTGCATTAATATTTCAACTACACAATCATCCCTTCATTAATATGACACTAAGGTTAAAAATTAAAAAAATAACATTTAATAATTTTTTGATTTTTTAACGTGACAAATAATATGAAATAAAATAAATTATCTAAAATAATAATTATTTTAAAATAGAGGGAGTCATTTTTAATATCGATACCAAAATTAATGTAATTTTTTTGCATGTACAGTGGCCCTAAGGTACAATTTCCAACTGGCCCATGCATCATTATTTTCGAACTACAATGAACTTTACATAGTTGTTTGTCCATGATCCAAATTCACTCCCTTGAACGCGAATTGGACACTGCTTTCAAACACCTTATAATGATAATGCACCACATACTATGCCACAGTTGATGCTGACAACCCCACAACACACTCCTTTCTTTCCATTGTCAACATGAGAAGAATAGCTTAATATATATTGAGTGGAAGGTGTACAAGGGCACAGATTTTTCCTCCAAGAGATGAAAAGATCCGACATTTGTGGTTAAAAAAAAAAGAAAAAAAAAAGGATAATTGATTCTCTTTATATTTTCTTGTCCTTTTGATTATTTCATTCATATATCTCATCTTCCCCTTATTTTCATGAATGTCTACATGAGTGGAGAGCCTTTCTTTTACATCCAGAATTATGGCATTTACTTTCTTCCACATCTCTTTGAGAGAG
Source organism: Cinchona pubescens (assembly GCA_025175665.1). Taxonomy (NCBI): domain Eukaryota; kingdom Viridiplantae; phylum Streptophyta; class Magnoliopsida; order Gentianales; family Rubiaceae; genus Cinchona; species Cinchona pubescens. The sequence continues at coordinate 2,826,580 of JANKKI010000141.1, forward strand.
AGAGAAAAGGGTCACTTTCTTTTATATTTTTTTTCCCATGAGCTGTATCAAAGAAGGTCATCAAAAAAAATATTCTCAAAAATTGGTCCATTTCATGCTCTAGCTGTTATTGGCCCATGAGAAAATTTTTCTTCTATATTTTGATGTTAAAATATTATTGTTCACTGATGTCTCATAACGGTTCCGTCATATGAGTTCCACATTAATTCAGCCTCAAATTGATATTCTTTTAAATTTGTTTTATTTTTTAATCTAATTGACATATAGATTAATTAAGTGGTATTTTGGACTAATTCCATCTTAAGTTGGTTAGATATTTTCTAGAAGTTCTATAGTTTATCGAGACAATAAGGCATCTTTCAAGTCCTCCTGGCTCTAGACTGGGAATCTAATCAAGAAAATGAAATGGGATACCCAAGTCAATTAACACCATATCACTTCCTTCCCTATCATAAAAACAAACCAATAGCATTAAATTAGTGGAAGACAAAATCATGCACGATTTTTTTCTACGGTTTAAGAAAAAATTGCATAAACTACTGTGAAATACATCCAAGTTGGCATTCTTGCATCCAATGTGAGTATTCTAAAAATACCATGTTACGTGTTAAATTTTGGTACGTAGTTGCCAAACTTCATTAGGGAATAACATGTTTTGCACAGTTCTTTTTTATTTATTGGTAAAAACCAATAGAAAAAACAATGTTCAGAATCAAAAGGTTGGATTGCTTCTATATTTTAATACATGTCAATTTATCAGATAAGTGGGTATTTTGAAGAAATGTGGGATCATTTTTGTTGAAAGTGCCATGAAAATATAGCTGAAATACTCTTTCACACTTTCTGAAGAATAACTCAAATTGGACTTTTTTCTTTTTTGAAAATTCCTCCAGGTAGGGAAGTAGACTAAGAGGTTAATCGTTTAAGGTAAAGAAGAAATGAGAAAAATCGAAAGATCAAACCGATTTGTGGATCTTCCGCTGGTAAAGACTCTGCAACTTTCTTGCAGATTGACGTGACACCCCCCTTGAGGACATTTAGAGTTCTCCACCGGGAGTCCATATTGTTCATATATCTCGACTAACCTGGAAACAAAGTCCAATAAAGCAACGAGGCAACAAAATTTCCAATTTAACAACAAGCATATTCAAAAAAAAAAAAAAAAAAGGAAAAACTTGAACAAAAAAGAAAAATTCAGATTGAAATGAGAAAAAAAAATTCAATAGCATGCTCCAATCCATAATACGAAACAAGGTACATGAAAACTAGACAATAAACTTGACACAGATGTAAAAACATACATGATATAATAACGCCTTATATATGAAGAACATAAAAAAGATGAAAAGATCAACGTGTGACACAAACAACAAAATTGGAACAACGGCTGTTCGTAAATGGGTAATGATAAGAATAACTGTACGGTCGTTTGGACTAGTAAAGTGGCTTAATTAATTGAAAAGCACTCACCATCATAAAATTGGAGGACTAGGTACTAGGTAGTAGTAAAATTTCCATTATAATTGGCATTTTAAGGATCAACAAAAAAAAGTCAATCCCTTGTGCAAGATGATGATTTACAGCTCGTTCTTACATTAAATGATAGTATCTATCTGCTTCTGCTCTTGGCAATATCTTTTGCCAACTTCTTTCTTGAAAATAGGAATTAATATATGATCAGGTCCACTTTCTTGGTAGGGATCAAAACTTATTGCCAGTGGTTGCCGTGGTGAATAAGGTATATATGGCTGCAACTAGCTTTTCCAGGACCATAGTAATTAGCATAGTGATATGGAGGATGTGGAAGCCCCTTTGCAGCAGCTTTTTCATAGGTCATCAGGGGAGGCCTGGACATGGTCTGATGGATGCACCTATTATCAGTTCCAGATGCTGATGATTTAATAATTGGACGTCTCGAGCTGAGGATTGATGAATTTGGGGATGTAGCATCACTGCTTGTGGATGTAGTTGTAGAAGAGGAGGCAATGGAAGGAGAGGGGGATGACTTTTTTGGGATGGATAGGAAAGCTCTAATCTTGAGAGAATTGGTGGTTGATTGTGAGACTCGATCATATTCCTCGATGAGATTGGCAAGATCCTCATCTGAGGTGATCGAAATCAGTGCATCCATGTCTTCTGTTGGCAATTGACATCTTAGACTCACTGATGTCGTTCCACACATTTCTCTCAACTTCATCACTAACTCTGTCATCATATACAACAACGTTAAAATCCATCTCCTTTAATTCATAACAATGTATTGACTCGAACTTTTTAGTCATAACTTTAAGTGCTTGAGTCATCACGTAGACAGACTACGAGAACTTTTTCTATTAGGAATTTAAAGGAATGGAGAACTAACCCGAAAAGGATATGGAACGTTCAACAGCAAGAACACGGGTTTCACCACCATGATAACGAAGCTTGCCATCAGGGTAGCGAGGAAGGATCTTACCACCATAGCTGCATAGGAATTTGATGGTAGTTAAAGTGGATTTGAGATTTAAATTATATTTGTAAGTGTTTAGTATAGAAGAACTGGCCATACTTTTTCGAGTCGTGTTAGGTAAAAAAATGGACTAATGGGTCGTAGTTTTCTTTGTTCCACTAAGCTACCTAGTACTAGATTATCTTATATGAAAGAATTGAAGAGAGAAAAAAGACTAGAGAGAGAGCTTATTGAGTTTGCCTCTTCAAGCCTATGTAAGGTATCCTCGAAGCTTAATTTATAGGAGTTTTGGGGAAGGCTCTCAAGGTTTTGGAGGCTGACTGGGATGTGGGATCCACGGATAGAAACTTTGAATGAGTATCCCTCACCAGTCACCACCCCACTCCCCACTCCTCCTATCCCGAAGTTTAGGTTATACAGATTCCCATTCTTGTGGGCCTACTAGGTTAAATTTTGAAGCATTCTTACATTGTCTTCTTTTTGGCATTGGAATTCCTCTGTTAATGTTTGACTAAAATTTTCTTTGTTCTTTTTTCCTAGTGAATCGTTATTAACCTAGGTAGTTGATCAGTTGCATTCTTGAATTTGTGCTTTTGAACAATTTCTCTTTTACTTTATTTCTTTGACCAGCTTTTGGACACTTTGGTTCTTTTTATTTCATGTTTTACAAAATCTCAATATTTCTGTGTTGGCTTTGATTGTCCTAGGAAAAGGATATTCATTTTGATCTAGACGATCAATTCTATTTTATTTCACTTCATATCATATTAGACAAATGAATTATTAAATTTACTCTATTCAAATTATTTTATAAAATTTTAAGCTGTTCATTAAGCTGCGAATAAGACAAAATTTAAAATAAAAATCTTGTGGTCTCGTACTAAAACCATACTCAACCTTTTCGTAAACTATAATTAAATACTTAAAAACGTGTCAATATTCTCTTTCATTGTACTTATTTATTTCGGTGCCCTAAATGGTGATTGTTTTACGGCATCCCTTCTGGTAATTTTAATTAAAAGTTTGAACATATTTGTTTTTTTGGGAAAATTGCCAAAATAGTCCCTGAACTTTTTCACTTTAGTCAAAATAATCCCTCAACCTTTTTTTTTTTTTAGTAAGAATAGTCCTTCAACTTTTATTTTTTAACCAAAAAAGTCTTTTTATGGTGGAGCCACCATAAAAACCTTTTTCTTTTTTTTGATAAATTTCATATTAAAGGACTATCTTGGCTAAAAAATAAAAGTTGAAGGACTATTCTGATTAAAAAAAATTGAGAGACTATTTCAGCTAAAGTAAAAAAGTTGAAGGATTATTTCAGCGATTTTTCCTTGTTTTTTCAACAACTTTTTCCAATTGAATTGAAAATATCCTTAGGTGTGATGAAACCATGTTTGAATCGGTTGAAAAACCTCAAAACAAGTTAAATATTTTAAATTAAAATTGACTTCTAATCCACGATATATAGAATCCTTATTGCAGATATTGAAAATTCTGTAGTCCTGCCAAGACTCTCGTGCCAATCTCCAACGGTAAAGAGACAACCTCTGAAACGAAAGTCTAATCGTCCAATGACACCCAACAATAATCTAGATATTGTAATTATACAATTATTTTTTATGTCAGTTTTTTGAAAAAAGAAAAATAAAAGTGATAAGTTTTTCTTGAGAATGTTTCCTTTTCAATATTACTTTAACAAAAAAATTTATTTTATTTTCCTTACAGTTGTCAGCCCATTACAGGTCCCAAGCATCTAAGTCCTCAGTAATGGGCTGACAACTGTAAGGACATGATTGTGGATACTGGAAACTCTGAGTAGCAAATTGTCCAATAATAAAATTGATTAAGTATGGTTAAACTGTTTTTTTAACAGTAATAAATTAATTCAATATTCTCAACATTAATTTTCTTTCTCATATTATTTTATTTTCGCCAATCATAAGTTTCTTCCTAAACAATAGAGTTGAAAAGAGATAAAAGGATAAAATTAATAAAAATAAAAAATAAAATATTTTATTAAATTTCTAAAGTAACATTTAAAATAAAATAAATTTTTTTGTTAAAGTAATATTGAAAAGGAAACAAAAGTAATGATTTTTTTCTTTTTCCAAAAATCTTGTTTTACGAAGGGACATGGTGCTTAAGATCAATATACAATGTGCTTAAATATTGCCATCTGCCGGCATATTCCAAATACTTCTTTCTTGCCAAACTAAAACCATGAATTCTTTAATGAAAAGATAAAGAGTGTCACGTTATTATGTGTATATATTTAATTAAATAGGCTATCAGATTTGTTAGAACTGGACGATAATAGCTTCCCCATTCAACCGATTAGCTCTTAATAACTAGTCAGAGAATGAACATTGTCAGGTTAATTAGCGTTCAGTCTCTTACTATGTGTATGTGCATGATTAGACTGAATTTATTCTTTATTAATGAAATAATTCAGATATATTCTTCAATTGTAATGTGTCAACTGGTCTTTTAGTTAATAGTGATCTCATAAAGTCCAAAATTCCTCGTTAATTAGGAAAAATTTACAATCTAAATTAGTAGTATATAATTAAAAATTGCTTTTTGTGTTGATTGTGTTTAAATAATCCTTAATTAGCAATTTCTGTCCCTAGATACCATTTTTGAAAATGAAAAAAAAAAAAAAATGGAAGGAGAGTGATAGTTTACATGCATTAAAGAAATTGAAATGCAAAAGGTTGGATTTGGGTACATAGAAATAAATTCTTAATTAATTGCGCATCTCTATCCATGTTAAATTTCTGATGATGGATTAATCAATTTCATTTTCTTAGATAACTTTATCTTCAAAGCCCATCAAAAAATGTCTATTCTCTTTATCATTCTTCAACCCAGAAATTAATGCAAGACATCCAATGAATATATATACACACAAATTAGATGTCCCACTCAGAATTTAAATTGCAATGGGTTCCACTTGACAAATCTAGGGATATGTATACCTTTAATTTCTGGCTCATACTTCATTTCTACCTGTGCTTGCAAGTCCAATAGAAAATTCCTTATTCTCTCTTTTTTTTAAAACAAAAAAAAAAAAAAAAAAAAAACCTTAAAATTCATATTTCTTAGCTCTTCTTGTTCTCTTTTCCTATTTCTTTTTTCTTTTCCCAATTAACTATTTGGAAAAGGAAGTGACGATATCCACCTTATCTCCTTATCCTTTTAGATGTAAATAAGAGACAGAATCATTTCTTCATTTTTTTTCTCTATGAACTTTTTCTTTTTTCCATTTATGCTATTGTGTTCAGTTTGGTTCACTCCATTGGAGTTTATATTATGCTCTAAATTAGACTAAAAGGGGAAAAAAAGAAGAAGAGGAAAACAATTGAATGAATAAAACATAAAAATAAGAGACAGAACTAAATAAGTATATTCCAAATCTTCAATTCTTTCATATAGCATGTTCAAGTATTCTATAAACTCGCCAATTTCTTGGATTTTATGTTCACTGAAAATATTTTGTATCTCAAATAAAATCTCATTTACAGGTTTTCTGTTTTATTTGAATATTGGATTTTCCACCATGTATGGGATAAAAGAAGACCAATTAAATTATGTGTCTTGCCTGCTGAAGTAGTCCATTTTAGGATTTCGCATATTATGACAATTTGTACGTTGTACATATATATAAATAAACCTATGATATAATCATTAGAGTACTTTAGAAAAATGTAAATAAAAACATCAAAAACCTTATAGGGCCTTTACACTCATTCAAAGTGTTTCTTGGGAAAATTCTTGATTAGAGTGGACTGCACCACAAATTTTCAAATAATTTATATATATTTTTCTCACCTACAGAGTGTTCTTTGAAACGGGTATCATTTTTTCAATACAAAAAATTGTAATTGATCTTTTTTTTTTCCACCTCATCTTCTTCTACTAGACTCTCAAAGTCTCAATATTCATTAGTAGTAATCTCAATTCATGATATCCTTATCACTACATTAATATACCCGAAGTATTATTTTGGATGTTTACCATAACGAAAACAATACAAAAGTTTACCAAGAACAAGGTTGGGATCTAAAATCACAAATCAATTTTGTTTCAAAATATAACATTATTGCTTATGAAACACCACATAATAGATAATTGTGACAAAATTAACACAACCAAAAAAGGTTAGCATAAAAATGTAGACACATATTCTTATCCTAATAGCTGTAGAATGGCCTACAATAGTAAAAATTCCAAAACCCTTTTTACAAGTTGAAGAGTGCAGTCGATTGGTAGGGCAGGACGGTTGGTTATCCATGAGAAAAACTTAACAAGTGATGTGATTTTTCATGAACGTGAGAATCATCCGTGTCAAGAGCAAGACATTACCAAGTTGCCATGCATCTCCATATTCAGCCTTGAGGTTGAGGGTTTGGCCCTTAACTATGATGCCACCACAGTGGCACAAATTGAGAGCTGATGTTGACCTCCAATATCAATTAAACCAAAAAAAAAAAAAAAAGAAGGAAATTTTTTTTTGAAGATTTTGTAGTTTATAACTTTATATGGCTGGCTTAAACCTAAATTTAAACTCTAATCCCTATGACAATTTTCTTATGTATGCAAGAGATGTTTTCAAAATAAGTAATTAAAGATGTTGCTTCTGTCTCTTATACAAGTTTCTGGAATTTATTAACGACACAAATTGATAACCATTTATCCATAACAACATAAAGAAGAGACATAAAATTAAACTTGGACAACAAATCCTAAAGTTCTTAATTAGATAAATCCGACTATCTAAAATGAATAGCACCAAAATGTTTATTTGATTGAGTACTAAATTACTTTTTAACTTCTAGGTATTAATTTCTAAAATCCTAACATAATTAAATATTTAGAAGTAACAAGTTATTATTTACAATAACTTCAAAAATTAAAAGAATAGTCGTTTCTTGATTATACTTTATTATTATCTCCAAATTACGGGAAACTTGACTGGTCCTGCCTTTCTGGCTTGCTTTCTTGATAGCGTGAGCTACTTGAGGGCAAAAGTGGACCCAATCAGATATATATTCATATATCATGCTTCGACATTTTTTTTAGGCTAAGATAATCATGCTTCCACAAACTGCAGAAAACAAGAATGGCAACATTGAATTAATTGGTACTGGTATGTATGTAGCAAATGATGATACATTATCAAAACGAACAGAAAATGCACACATATGAGTATGAAATTTTTTTTTAAAAAAAAAAAAAATTAATAAAAATATAATTGTAAATTTTTGTTAAAAAAAAGAAAATAATAAAAATATAGGTAGTTGAAGGGAATAGTGTATAAGAAAATTATAATAATTATACCATGAGAGTGAAGATATAGTTGGCAAATTAAAAGATGACAACACCAATTTCCCTCCTCTCCTTTTATATATAGTATAGATATTTAGGTTCATTTGGTGTTAAACACTATCTGTAGATCTGTATAATTAAAATTAAATTTTATAAAATTTTACTTATATCAGTTGATATTATTTATTTCATAAAATTTGATCCACATCAAAAAATTTAAAAATAAGATCAAAGATTTTATCTATTCAAGTATTTATACGCCTTAATGTTGGTAAGATCTGCAGGAAGTCTCTTATACACATCTTGTGGTAGTGAACATTCATTCATTTCAGAAAATTACAGCGTTGCACAAATTTTATGGGTATTTTTTTTTTTTCTAATAATATATATTGAAAAGTTGCCAATATTATCTCCACGTTCTGTGTATTTTACGTGGAGTTGTGCATTAATTTCTTGTATTTTAATTAAACAATAGGTCTTGAACAGAGAATTTTCTCTGAGATTATTGAGAAGTCGTCCATTATTGTTTTTTGGAGGTTGTGCATATATGTATTTATCTACTCCAAAAATAGGAGTACTAAATCACACACATAAAATAATTATTATATGCATCTTTCGTGGCACATTAATTTAGACCTGTCAATAGAAATATGTATGTGTAACTTTTTTAATTTAAAAGTAAGTTAATTTTATGAATATATTTTTATCTATAGAAAGTTAAAAGCCATTTTAGAAAACAATTCAAAACCTATTCTTAAAATTAATTTGTTTCGATTTCAAGAAAATTTTGTATTATAAGCGATAAAAAATAAGCTCTAAATCTGATAAGTTATAAGAAAAAAAAATAAACTAGTTAGAATTATTTTGATGTATAAATACTATACTGTATTTAGAGTAATACTTCGGGTATATTAATGCTGTCTCTTATACACATCCTAGACCATGTATCAATGTATGACGCTTTCTTGTAAACCTTACTTTTCACTAACATGTACATGTATTATTACATCGATGTGAATAAGGATTAGTAGGTTCGAATTAATTAATTGTTTATATATCAAAATATAAAATACTCTAAATCGATTATTTAAAAAATTCTAAACTGTTTAATAAAGTTTATGAGTTAACGTCAAGTTTTCCTCCAAGTTTGGAAAATATGAAAAGAAAAACAATTTTTATGAGGGGCAGATTGATGAATTAGACCATTTGGATTTAAGATATCAAGATACTACACTGTTAGAAGAATTGTATTTTACATTCCAATTTTATTGGCAATAGTTTTGGTGACAATTTATTAACTGGGCACGGAATTTGAAATATATATATATATATATATATATATATATATATATGTGTGTGTAATGTGTGTGCACATTTCCCCAACTTATGTTGGAAAGTTTTGGGGGCCATAATGGGTATGAATTAGAAAACAACTTTGTATCGTAATCGTGGGTTTAGGTTTTGGGCTTTGGTTTCTGCCTTTCACAATCAATTTCCTGGGCCCCCTTGTGCAACTTTGTTTCTTGGTTTTTGATTGGTGAAATCAGCCCAAAACCCCACCTGAAAACTGAAAGTCGTCAGAGAAGAAACTATGAATTTTCAAATAAATCTATAAATAAGGGATGTTTATAGGTCGGGTTTTTGGATTTCCTTGGGGAAAAAAAAAATTAAAACTCAACTAATACAGTAACTCAACCCAATTCAACTCAAGTATTAGTCTAGCGGATTTTCGGATTAACCCGAGACCTAAAAATTATTTAAAAAAAAAAAAATACATGAAAGAAGTTTAAATACCAGTAGCATATTCAAAAATAACAAAACTCCATTAATAGGGTATTTGGGTTTATTCGGGTTAGGTTTTGTTTTAAAAATAAAATCCAACTCGATTCTATAAAAATAGGATAACTTTATCTAAGTAACTCGAAATCCGAAAACTCAACCCATTTATCACCAAATTCATTCGAATTGAGTCAAATTTCAAGTTGATTCAAGTTTGAATACCCCCACCATAAATGATTAAGGATCTAAATCTAGCTTCAAGATGTATAGTGAATTGTTCTCTACCTAATCATTAATGAGAATCTTATAATTTCATAATAAAATTTTATAGTATTTTAAAATTTTATATAATATAATATTATGTGACTCGAGGACAACAAAGGCATTATATATGCTTCCCTTAACAAACTGTGAAATTTCTCCATAATGAATGCACGTGGACATACCAAATACGGAGTATATTTATAGTCAACAATGGAAACTTCAAATTAGAATTGCAAACAGTCGCCATGTTTGACTGACGCTTCCATACTTCTGAAACCAGTCTTCTACTTGCTTTCAAGTAGAAATTTGCAAGTGTCCATTATCAAAACAACATACATAAACAATTCAACATGTAGACCCCAAAAGACCAATTCCTTCGTTAATTAATGCTGTCCAGTGAGTCAGAACCCAGATCACTAATTACTACATAGATAGTATTCTTGGGTATTCGTGGTGCTACAAGCATGGTTAAAACTCGCAACATCTGTCGTTATTACAGTGATCACCGTTTCACATCGGATTCGGATTGATATCGAAAATAAATTTATTTAATTTTATAAAAATATATTAAAAATCATAAATATTTATCTAAAAATTCATTTTAAATAATTAACTAAATAAAAATAAAGTGTTACATGTGACTACATATAAAATTGGAAGGACATTACTCAATCAAGTTTTTAAACCACTGACTACAAGGGTATCTAGCTATCTATGGTTTTCAGGAGGAATAGAATCAAATGTTGAACATCCTGCTTGTTCTACTAACCCTCCTGTATGCCTCCCCTGTGGATGCTATAGATTTTCTTTTCAATTGTTTCTCTTCCAATGATCTGATTTTCACTGGTGATGCTAGCATTGATTCATCAGTCATCGACTTGACAGGCAATGGGAAAAACTTCTCATTAGGCCGGGTTTTCTACCCAAATCCAATTGTCAGGAAAACCACAAACAATACCATACCATCCTTCTCAACTTCATTCATATTCTCCATCCTCCCTCAGACTAAAACTGCACCCGGCTTTGGTCTTGCTTTTGTCATTACAAACTCTACTGTCCCTCCTGGTGCATTGTCTGGTCAATACTTCGGCCTTTTTACTACTGAACTCTCTTTGGTTTCTCCGCTCTTGGTTGTAGAATTCGATACAGGGCGCAACCCTGAGTTTAATGATCCTAACAATAATCATGTTGGAATAGACCTAAATAGTGTTGAATCTGTTGTAACAGAGAAGGCTGGATTTTATAACTCTAGCAATGATGATCGGTTTGTTCGTGTTGATATGAGTACAGGAAGTAACATTCAGGCCTGGATAGAATTCGATGGAACTCGATTTGGGTTGAATGTAACTATAGCTCCAGTGGGCGTATCAAGACCTACTAAGCCTTTGATTAGTTTCTATAATCCTGTTATTGCCAATTACGTAGCTGCGGATATGTTTGTTGGATTCTCAGCTTCCCGAACAATCTGGCTGGAGAAACAGAGAATTTTGGCTTGGAGCTTGACAAATGAAGGAGCGTTAAGAGACATAAACGCATCAAATTTGCCAGTCTTTCTTCCTGAATCTTCATCATCATCCACTTTATCCTCTGGACTTATCATCGGGATTGTAGTTATTTCGATTGCCGTTCTTATTCTATCTTTAGTCTCATTTTCTGGATTTTACTGGTTTTGGCGCAGGAAGAGAAAAGGCAAAGAATTTCCTGTCTCTTATAAGTCCAAAGCTGGGAGATTGATTATTGGCCTCACAGGTTTTCCTACGAAGAGCTAGCACGAGCCACAAAGGGGTTTTCGGAGGATCAGTTGCTGGGGTCTGGTGGTTTTGGAAAGGTGTTTAGAGGAATACAAACAAACAACAATCTTATTGCGGTTAAATCCATCAACCGCGAATCGCGCCAAGGCTTAAGAGAGTTTATGGCAGAAATCTCAACTATAGGAAGGCTACAGCATAAAAATTTGGTTCCCTTTAGAGGTTGGTGCAAGAAGGGCTAAGAAATGTTGCTTGTCTATGACTAAATGCCTAACCTGAAGCCTTTATAGTTGGATGTTCAGCAAATCTAGGATCCTAAACTGGGATAGAAGGGTTATGGTATTAATGGACGTAGCTGAAGGCCTAAATTATTTGCACAATGGCTGGCTTTCACATTTGGTGCTCCACCGCGACATCAAGTCAAGCAATATATTACTAGATTCAGATATGAGTGGAAGGTTAGGGGATTTTGGCCTTGCAAAGCTTTATATACAGACACAGCCATTGATGACAAGGTTGGTTGGAACCGTTGGATACATGGCACCAGAGCTGGTGGTAGCCGGACCAAGTAAGGCTAGTGACATTTATAGCTTTGGGGTAGTTGTGCTGGAGGTGGTTTGTGGCCGGAAACCAACAGAAGTTCATTCGGAAGATGGCCTGGCTTTGGTTGATTGGGTGAGGAAGCTCAACAAAGATGGAAGACTCAATGAAGCTGCTGATCAGAGAATTGCAGGCGATTATAAGGTTGATGACATTGAGACAGTGTTGAAGATGGGATTAGCATGTTGTGATGCTGTTCCTGAAATGAGGCCAAGCATGAAGGAAGTAGTAGCATTATTGATGAGCTTAAAGTCACCAGCACCCTCAGATGATTTATCCTCCCCACTTCTGCAAGTGATAAATCCTATCTACAATGATCCATGTGATGCAACCACAATCTCAAAATTGTCACTCATCTCTGATCCTGGTCCAAGAACATGATAATAGTGTTAATTAATTGATGTGAACATATTAATGTTCAATTTTGGGCTCAAAAAGATTCATTCTTGAAGTCATTTTTCAGCTCATTCTGATTACCATCTTCTTTTTGGACACAACTTTAAAAGCATTGTTAAGTTTAATTCTAAGTTTATAAGGTTTCAAGTTTCAAGCACAGGCTAATATATATATATACACTTTTGTAATTCAGGGTGTTCCAATGATCTTGAACATGATTATCAACTCTCTTTGAGTTTCTTTCATTTGATGTTTTTTTTTTTAAGGTAAGAGTTTCCTTCATTTGATGGCTGTGAGAATGCTGCACATCTAAAACACAAAAGCATTGAAGTATACTAACACCCCTCGAATAAATGAAATATAATCAGGACTAGAAGATACAATACTGGAGTAATAATCCCGAACATTTTTGTGGCTTGGAAAATAATCTGTTTTGAAAGCCATTAATGACCATGAAAATGATAACACCATAAATGCAGATTTCCTCTTTTAAATTGTTGGCAACACCTTTCAGCCTTGGAAACAATCATACATGTAATAGTACCATTTATTATGCTCAACTAGTACTAGCAAATAGAATTTCAGTTATAACAATTTTGTTAGGGCTTTGACTTGGTGACTGTTATCTTTGCCTATTACAACCATAAAAGAGTAAAACGCACAGGATTTCACCCTATTAATTTGATTTATTAGACAGTTGCCATTTTAAGGTGAAGGTAACTTTTAGAGTTGTCTCAAGGGACAAATGACAATGGCATAACGTAGAAAACTTCTTATTTGGACTAAATCTATATTATAATACATGAACCATCCTAAAGAGACCACATCACACATCACACATATGGACCGGATCTAAGAATTTCTTCCAAATATGTACTCGAGGGGCCTTGCTGATTGTGGGTGGACTGGCATTATTGCTTGACGCTATAAATCTAACTGGTCATCACTAAAACGAAAAGTTTAACACGAGAAAAAAATTAAGTAGATAAAAGGAGGAATAAGAAGAAGACAGAATGGATTCTTTGGGCTAGATTACTTGTCCCTCTCTCACTTGGTTAAAGATCTATTGGTTGTGGATATGGTATCTTACAATCTTGTTCGTGTCTAATTTTTTTTTTTTTTTGGTAGTTAAAACTAGTGGACGTGTATGTGTCATGTCCAAGAAAAAATTCAACTACCACTCATTTCCACAAGCTAGACCCCAAACCCAAACTGCCAATCCTTTTACACCAGAGAAAAATATGTGAGACCAAGAAATTTGTCCATGAATTCTCATGCCATCTCTTCCAGTCTTCCTCTTCCACCTACTACTCTTTTCTCTTCTACTTTTTTCCATGTCCAGGAATCTACCTGAATAATTCTCCCCCCATTACACTTCCAACATATTCTTTTCCATTCCTCTACTATTATGATAGACTTCCTCTTACTGTTTATCTTCAGCAAGAAACAGAGCTACTACACCTGCCGAAGCATTCTTAGTTCACAATTCTCATATTTACCTTCCTAGATATAGATTCTGTCTCTTCTCCAGGGAAAATAGAAGAGGCCCTTTTATTCTCAAGCCTCAGCAAAGGCTGCTTACATCATCTTTTTCATTTTTAAGGCCAACAAGAAATTCTAGCAGCTCTATACACCCTTTTGCTGCCTTATCCTCTTTTGCTGAAGGTGAAGATCATAAAGGTGGAGGAGATATAGAAGCTGAAAGGAATCAAGAAGTTGATGCAAAGGCAGATGGTGAATTGCCTGGGATGGCACAGGCCTTTGATATATCTACAAGTACAGCTGCTGCTATATCAATATGTATAGCTGTTACTGCTCTTACTTTTCCATTTTTCATTAAGTCATTGACTCGGGCTGCTGGATTGAAGACTAAGGTGTTGACATATGCTACATTGCTGTCTGGTTTTTACATGGAGATCTTGGAACATTGGAGCCAATGATGTTGCTAATGCCATGGGGACTTCAGTTGGTTCAGGAGCTTTATCACTCAGACAAGCTGTTATGACTGCTGCAGTTTTAGAATTCTCTGGTGCATTGCTGATGGGAACACATGTTACTAGTACAATGCAGAAGGGAATTCTTGTTGCCAATGTTTTTAATGGAAAGGGTACTTTGCTCTTTGCTGGCCTGTTGTCTTCTTTGGCTGCTGCTGGTACTTGGTTGCAGGTGCATTTCTATCTAAATTCTTTTAATTATATGCATTGCTTGTATTGATTGAAGATGTTTCCTGTAGTCATTGGATTCTCCTAATACATATGGGCCAAAATTTATGCATAAGCAAAGCTTCTAGGTGATACAAGTGTATAGTACAGGAAGCAGTTTCTGACTTGACCAAAAAAAAAAGCTGCTAGTGAAGTGCTTTAGTTGGATTCTGTTACATACTGTATGTAATAGTTTGCTTAAGCTCTAATCTAATAGAACATCAAGTTAAATTGAAGCAGTTTTGCTGACAACCAAGAGAGGATCCAATATAGGCAGATCTGTTTAGGATAATTGAAGATATAAAATACCCTCAAGTCTGGCAATGACATAACTAAAAATTCCTTCAATATCGTGGTAAGACTCTGATCAAACAACTGAATATCTCCACTTGCTACTGCCTAATAATATCCCCTAATTGAACCCTCTAGCAAAGCACACTAGTAAATACCATAAATGAGAACAAAATCTGATCTCAAATTTTTCTGCTGGATTCACTGGACACATTGTAAAAATTGTTATCTTCTTCAACTTCTTGATTGATGCTGATTCTGTGCTCAGGTAGCATCTTATTATGGTTGGCCAGTTTCGACCACTCACTGCATTGTAGGGTCCATGGTTGGGTTCGGTCTCATTTATGGAGGCACTGGTGCTGTGTTTTGGAGTTCATTGGCAAGGGTAACCTCCTCATGGGTTATCTCACCTTTAGTAGGAGCAATAAAGGATGTCATTTCTTGTCTACAAATGCATACGCCGGGTATGCTCTTAATTGCGTAAGACTTGAAATAGCTGTCATGAAGAACAAGAAAGTTAATATGGATTGATCATTCTGAAAAATGAACAAAAGCATACTGAATAATACTATGAAACTCTTCTATTACTAGCTTCTTCTGAATGCTTCTCTATAATCATAGATTCAATCCTACTGACCTCTTTTGATATTTTTAGTTTGTTTACAGTGCTCCAAATCCAGGACAAGCTGCGGCTGCGGCTGCACCAATTGCTGTGTTTATTGGTGTGACTGGAATCTCTTTTGCAGCCTTCCCTCTTCTCTTATACACCTCTGGCTGTCCTCCAGGCACCACAAGCTTGTGGTGCTGCTGGGGCGTTTATTGTTTCCAGAATTATCCAAAAACAACTTGGTCACCTACTTGTAAAATCCAATTCAGGAGCTGAAGATACAAAGGAAGACACAATCCACGCAAAAAATGTTGGATTTCTTTCTACGACATAGCTGGTCCAAAGGGAACCCAGCTAGAATTAGTGTATGGAGTCTTTGGGTACATGCAAGTCTTGTCCGCATGTTTCATGTCATTTGCTCATGGTGGAAATGATGTCTCCAATGCAATAGGTCCCTTAGCTGCAGCATTATCCATTCTTCAAGGAGGAGTTAGCGGGGCAGAGATTGTTATTCCTAATGATGTTCTAGCCTGGGGTGGATTTGGGATTGTCGCAGGGCTCATGATGTGGGGATATAGAGTGATAGCAACCATTGGAAAGAAGATAACAGAACTAACACCAACAAGAGGATTTGCAGCGGAGTTTGCAGCTGCATTTGTGGTTCTGGTTGCATCTAAACTAGGACTACCCATCTCAGCCACCCACACTCTAGTGGGAGCAGTCATGGGGGTGGGATTTGCTAGGGGACTTAACAGTGTAAGAGCAGAGACAGTGAGGGAGATTGTGACCTCTTGGGTTGTGACAATACCTGCTGGTGCATTCTTTGCAAGATTCAGTGATCTACACATGGATCTTGACTAAGCTATTTGCATATGTACTTTGAATCTTCATTGAAAGTACAGTGCAAACTTCACGAATGCGGTAAAAGCCAGAATGGAATTGATTTTTGAAGTGATTGTAGAGCAAATAGAATTTTTTTGAACTTTGTCTGACCTTGCTCAAGTGAAGCAGCATATTGCATTTATGCTTCAATCTATATTTTCTCATTTCATTCACCTATTGCGTAATCAGTTAACCTATGAAACTGGAAATGTTTATCATGTGAAAGAGACTCGCTCAGTTGCGTTGTCTTCAAAATCAACTCCAACTTTGAAAACAGGTGTTTCATGTTTCAAAGTCGGTTCCTTCTAATCTGGGATAGCTATCATCTCATCAGGCCAATAGTGAATTCTAATAATGCCTAGTTTTGTGAAAAATGCAACACAATAAACAAGCGTTGTGTACACTTATGGATTGTGTAAGCAGATTTCTCTTTTCTTCTTCATCTTAGACCATCTGAGAATTGAGCAGAACAGACTGAAACAGTTCTTGATAATTATCTCAATCCGCGCACTAGGACTTAGATTCTCCAATTCCATTTGTACTAAGCAGATAACAGTTTATTTCATCAAGATAGCGGATAAATATTATCACCTACTACAACTTGAGCACATCTATAACAATGTATTGCAAGGTGTAGCAATGGCAACATAACTAACAGATTTTAGACGAAAAGCTTGAGACAGTGTTCATCTACTCAAAACCGTAGATTATGATACATTGGATGTTCTGATGCAAAACAAGTGGGCAAATAACTTTTAGAATGCATAACCAATTATCATGCAATTCAGACATAATCCTAGAAAAAAAATTACTGTTGGTGCAAGAATAGTGCAGATAAATATACCTGCTATAGCTCATAAGATGGAAAGGAATTTTTTTCCCCGGTTAACTAACAAACTTGGAACGTATAAGCGCACTCATTTAACTGCAATCAACACCAGTAACCAGCAGTAACATATTCCAAAGACAATGCAACAACAAAAAGATGCAGTTCCTTTACTGATCAAAGAGGTTCATGACATGTTTTCCTTTCCTCAGCCTTATTCTATATACACACGCAAATTCGTGTGTGGAGACCATAAAAACAGAATCACCAACTACTGTATGGCTCTTGTAATCCATAACAAGGCCAAGAAAGCAGAGTTAAAAGCATACTGGGGCTTTCTTTTCCAAGGATATGATGGTAAGCAACCGACTGAATACAAAGTCTATGTACTACATATTTTTTTTCTAGTGCATGACTATCAGTAACAGGAGAGAGAAGTCATGGAGAAACTTCCTCTATAGAGGTGAGGCTGGGCTCCCACTCTAGTTCCTTCCATGTTTTTGGCTTCTGGATTGGAGGTATGAATGGCTTCTTCTCTTTGCAGGTTCTTCTTAGTAAACAACTGGACCACCTATCACTTGAAACATAGAAGTCCTTTGCAGAACAAATAGATTCGTCTGAATTCTCTGCACCTACAGGATCTGCAACATCCTTTATAAACAAGATTGGCTGCTGACTTCCCTCGAGTTGTTTCACTTTCCCTTTTCGGGATCTTCTACGTTTCAATTTCTCAACAGTAGTAGAGGGCACTAAGTAGTATTTTTGCCCAGGCAACAAATAATCTTCTGCTGAAAGAATAGATTCATGGGGACGTTTGAAGATATTTGGCCAGGCCACACACATCTCGGGGTATTTTTCCATTAACTGAGAAGCAAGAATTGGATGTTGATAGAGCTCTTCCTTGCCACCTGCATGAACTATCCGGACAGTAGAATTCTTGAACTGTATGCTCATGTCAAGTGAAATGTTAGCCACTCTGAGATCCTTATTGCTTTTGGATTCTTTCTGTGTAGACCTGAGTAATCCCAACGCAAGAGCCCACCTCTTCAGCATTGCTGGCAACCTGAAACCCCCACCCTGAATTAGTTTGCATTATGGTCCAATGACAATGGGAATTTGATTAGATCTGGATTTTAATGCATGATCAAACTTTGTCCAAGGCAGTTTTCTTTCATGGCCGTCCCTTGAAGTTTTATCATTTTTTAGTTGACATCAGTGACAAATCCAAGAGTTGGAAGTAAGTAATTGAGGACAAAAGAATTTCTCCTTGTATTCTCCTCCGCGTGAAAACCAAAGTTTCAGATGAAGATAAACTAAGAAAATATCCACCTTAGATTAAAAATAACTTGTCAACCTGGTGGACATATGCACATCTCATGCACTGTGCAGCAGCAGATACTAGGAGCTAACATAATTACATCGAAGATGGTCCAAATGTTACAAGCCTTACAAGCAAAACAGAAAAATAGTGTTTTGGGATGATTTAACCAATCCACTCTCCAATGTGTGCTTTGACAAGATCTAAAACATTTCATTACAAGGAGGAGCTTCAGGCACAAATTTCTGATTCGTGTATCTTCCTTGTATCTCCATCCAATATTTTGGTTATCATCTTTTCCGACGCATAGGTGACCTTGACCTCCTCCCCTAAAATTGCAAAAGACCAGTTCATAAGCTAGAAACGAAATGCGTGATTCGTGTACAAATGTTATTTCACCTTAGTTGCAATTGATGGGTGGATATATTCCAATAATATAATATTAATTTAGATATTACCAACAACATACCTGGAAGTCTCAAGAGAAGAGTAAGGAGAATGCCTGCGCTGAGAGTGCTTGCTATGAGGAGACCGCGAAACTTGTCTATAAATGAAACATTGCATACTAATCGAGTTAAAATATAAAAGTTTGAACACGATTTCTCAGCCTTGAATACAAGATGCTTTAAATAATTACAGGTCTGTTCCCAAATTCAGCCACTGATATAAATTGTTAATGCATTACTACAAAGCACTCGAGGAGTTTAAGGATAAAATTTTAATAAAAGCAAATCTATCTGAACAAGTTTTCCTCACAGTGCCCCCCCTAGAAAAACAATTATAGAAAATACATAGGACTATTCAAAAATTGACTTTCAAATGTCAAATCCTCAAATAGCATCAAAAAGTTTTTGAAAGAAAAAGAAATTAGTTTCTTCTTGTCTATGTATGAGAGAATAACAGGCAATAGTCTCTATTAAGGCAAATGACACTTTAGAGTAGCCGCAGGAGATAGTCATTCAGCTAGTCTTGCACTCAGAGCAGTTATTTGCAAAATATACTAGCAAAAAGAAGGAAAAAACAAGCCATTTTTACGTGTTCAACAAAAAGGTGTCAGGTCAAGGAACCTATTTCTGGTGTGACAAATGGATCATTGAAGCCCAAAGAAAAAGTCTTCAGCTGACATCATTGACCCTTTCCAACTTTTTACTCTTAGAAATTAAAGAAAAGATTGCACAGTAGCGCACATCTACCAAAGTCTTAATGGATTCCAGAAAGTAGATTAGAAAAATAACAGGGAATCATGGGCAATAACGCCATTCACCTTATCAGCATCAGAACAATCAACTAATCAAGCCACATCAGATGAGAAGGAAGACCAGTAGCGGAAAAGGCAAACTAAACATTTCCATTTAAATAATAGCGAATAATACATCTCAGCTAAGGTGATACAAATAAACTTCCAAAAGTTAATAGAAAGCCATACAGTAGTTAGTACCACCATGCCTACAGACTACAAGTTTGTCCAATACTGCTCATATAATAAACCATACTTGTGATCCTATCCTGAAAATTGGTCAATATTTGGAAAGGAATAAGAGATCATGGACACATATCATCATGAAGAATAATATTCGTAAAGCCAACCCTTACTAGGCAAAAGAAAGACAGCAGAAGTCTAGAACTAAATCACGGTAACAAGGGACTTAGAAGTACAAAACTTAATGCTTGGTTCACTTAGTTTATATACATCTTCAACATTTTACATCTTAAAGTTCATTCAGCCCTTCTCCTTGAAACACTCATCCTAAACAAAACAACATGTATTATGTGTCAAAAAGTCAAATATCACAACTCACTAGACATTGAAGAAAAAACACTCGAGAGCAAAAGACATGACATGGCAACACAGAAGCAATAACAGGAGTCATCCCAGAAACAATAAATACCTTTTCCTGGATCTGATAGGAGATGGTGATTTATGTCTCTTTGACTGCATCTTCCTGTAGGCCAAAACCAAATATAAATAATTCTTTTTCCTCTGGATGATAAGTCAAAATAAATAATGAATATAAAGAGATCTTAAACTGAGACAAACTTTTTAGAATTATCAGATGACTCATCACTTGAATCACTTGCACGGCCAACAACCAATCCATCTCTGTTGTCTCTACCCCTACTAGTGATAGAAGGGGAACGCTGTCTCTTACTTCGGTTAGATTCACTTGAGTTTCCACGATTAGGTTTTTCCCTTTTACCATCCTTAGTTCTTTTACTTTTCCTATCATTTTCTTCTTTTCCACTTACTCTTCTTCCTGCATGCCTCTCCTTTCTACCCTCTTTGTCATAATCAGGAGAACCCCTTTTTCTTGAATCAGTATTCTTTGCTTTTTCTGCAAGTATAACTTAACAGCATTTTCTTTCACTCTTTCTTTTGAAGCATTTTGATCATCTCTCCTTTCCTTTTTCATATGCCTCCCCTCTTTCTCATATGCACTATCCCAGTAAATTTCTAACTCTTTGATGTTGTGGTTTTTTCCAGCAGAATTTCTTTCATGTTCATGTCTATCATTTTTATCTGATTTATCGCTAATTTCTTGACCTAAAGAATCATCCATCACTGACATTTTCTGGAGCATATGCTGTCTCTTATACCTTTCTAGATGTGCTCCAGCCTCTGCATGACGTTGATTCTTATCAAACATAAGGAGCATCAACGTCATCCTAAGAATCTCACATTCTGCCACTCCAGAATCTACATTGGATGGTTTTGCAGCCTTCGCAGCATTCAATTTAGAAACTGCAGCACTATGATTTACTGTGGTAGCATTTTGGCTGTTAATATCAAGATCAGACCCTGAATTGGCACGCTCTTTAGTTTCTTCAGATGAACCACCATTTTCAACCACATCTGTGCCTTTTGATAACTTGCTTGATGTCATCTGCTGCTGTGTAATATTTTCCTTAAAACTTTGTTTACCAGAACTCTCAGTTTCATTGTCGTCATCATCTGAGGCATAACTAGCAAGACCGAGCACATCCCCATGAGAACCAGAATTAGACTTTTCACTAGCATCGTAAGCATCATTATCCTTAGTTTTCACTGGTCGGAGAACATTAGAGAAGTTCTTGGAAGTTGCAATGGTTGGTATAGACGTCTGTGCTCTATGATCCAGATTGGAAACACCATGGTCAACTAAAAAAAACAAAGAAAACCACCTTCAACCGTTAATGGATCGAAAGCCAATCAATAACTTGTGTATCAAGAGAAAAATGCAATGAGAAAGGAAAAAGACACAGAGACACTCAATATTGGTTTTTCTGCATGTGTGTCTGTGAGAAATTTATGCACAAAAATCACCTTCAACTGTTGGATCATCTTCGTTAAGAACTTTCACTGCAATTTCATCAAAAAGCTCAATGCATTCATCGGTAACCTATCAAATAGCACAACGTCAAAACCCTGAATGAATAAGAACAGGCCTTCATCAGTTATTAACCAAGTGCAACCTTTAAAAGAACTTCAGTCAAAACACGTTTTATTTCCTGATTTATTGCTGCAGTTCTTGCTGCTTCCACATCATCCTACACAACAATAGATTTTCTATCAGTTTAACAATAGCCAACAAAGAATTTGGCATCTGTCTCTTATACACATCTAGATGTGTATAAGAGCTAGGAAAGAGGGGCATGAAGTTATCTTTATGTAGAAGTAGTTTTGAAAAAACTTAAAATTTAGGGGAAGGTAGGTATTTATCCATAGTTGCTCAATCAGTATCCACAAAAAACCAAAGATTCACGAAAGATGCGAACTAAAACTAAATTATCAAAAAGAAAATCATCTTGATACAGCTCTTTAGATATTGAAAATGGCAATGATACATTTAACCAGAATGGCACAGTTTGAAATCCCAAATCATTTCAAGATTTCAATGGGGGTTTAAATAGGAGGGCAATCTGCAGGAATTCAAAATGATAAACTAAGAGGGAATCAGATGAAATCATCATCATCCTCATCTTCAGTTGACCTAGGAGAGTCGATGCTCTTGCTATCTCCCGGATCACCCTTTCCACAAGATTTATCAACACCATCGACTTCAATAGATGCAGTATCCTCCTTTGAGAGCTCTCCAGCTGAACTCACAATCACAGGTTTTTTCTTTATAATTTCTTCTCGAAGCCAGTTGGGCACAAAAGCCTGAAATTATCCAAAATGTTAGTAGATAAGTTCCAACCATCTGACTGTTACAAACACATTTAGCAGCTTTTAATAATAAGTACCTTTTTAGGGCGTTGAGAAACAATAGAAGCCCCAAAGGCATCAGCAGAAAAAGCTGTCCCAGGATGCATATCAGGTCCTGCACCAATTCCAAAGGGAGCAGTAACTGTAGAGACTGTTGGTTGGAAGCTTGGTCCAAACATTGGTGCAGAATGTCCAGTAACTGGAGCAGGTACTGGCACTGAAGGATAAACCTACCAATATAAGACCACTGTTAGCATAGCTGGATATGATTCAGCATTAACATAATAAGAAAGATACGAACCACAACCTGAGGTCCTGATGGGAGTACTGCAGGAACTGATGGATAAACCCTTGCTGGCTCAGTCGGAGGGACAAACTTGTAGTCTGTAGGCATGGTTGCAACAGGGTCAATGCCTCTTAGGGGGTCCCCTGATTACAAAAAGTTACAATCAGTAAGCATGCAAAATATCAGGCAAATTCCAACTTGGACCTACCTAGATAACTTAGGATCACCGAAAATGCAAACCTTACAAAACTTAGGGAACCAAAGATGTTAACTGCTTCCTTCTTTAAGTTCCTTGAAGCGTATACAGACTAGTATATTTGTGTCTTAAAAATTATGTAATTGGCCAACCGGCATTGCAAATTGAAAATTTTCAATTTTTTCACTTATTTTGCTCTTCTTTAACCTTCTCTCTTACTTT
Organism: Cinchona pubescens; assembly: GCA_025175665.1. NCBI lineage: Eukaryota > Viridiplantae > Streptophyta > Magnoliopsida > Gentianales > Rubiaceae > Cinchona > Cinchona pubescens. Next base: position 2,850,156 of record JANKKI010000141.1, read on the forward strand.
TATTCCACCTTTCTTTACCTTTTTCCATCATTTTCACTGTCAAATGGCAATGTGGTCAAAGTTATATGCTTCAAGAAAGTGTGTCCTGAGTCCTGATACACTTAACAACGAACTATGTTCATGTATGTCATAAACTTGATCTAAAATAATTCAAGGAAATTAGGACTGTCAAACATTATGCATGTAAGCTACTAGTTAAGTCAAAACACATGGAAGCAATTCTCAAATTAGAAGCTTCATGTGCAAAAACAGTGTATTAATTATTCTTTTACCTGCAATAGAAGAATAATGTTCTTAACTAGAAGGTACCTCCTGCTGATGGACCGATGGACTTATAGAAGAATCTCGTCCAGAAAACATAGCAGTTGAATCTCCAGCCAAATTTCCATCTTGAAAAGCATATGGTAACTGCTGAGGCTGCTGGTTGTCTGATGCAACTTTAGCAGCTGCCCATGCTCGGGCCTTTGCAGCCCAGACTTCTTCATTGGTATTAGCTGCAATAGAGAAATGATATGTATCACATCATATTATTACGAAAGAAATCCCAAAATAGACAAGCATTTCATGTATTAATTTTTTGAAAGTGGTTCGTATCTTTCTTATTATGTTAACAGCTGAATCGAACCCAGTCACAAAATACAAAAATCACCCCACATCTAGGAGAATTCAAAGTTAATTACAATTTTCAACTTACAGGATATCTGGGAAGCATTTCACATCGTTAATCATGTGTCAAAGAAATAAGTATCCAGAAATCCATTATAATATTTTTCCTCCAGTTCACCACAAAAGGCGATATATATTTTTTTATTTTAATGTATTTCCTGATAACTTTGAATTTCTTCCAAATAAAAATGTTCTTCACATGTAAAAGCTATTCTTCAGTAGCTAAATAGAGTGAAAAAGGCACAAACAAGCCTTGCCTAAAATGTCCATCACCAACATGGCAATGCAAGTGTAAAAAGGATAACAAAAGGGTGCACCACAAGAGAACAGAGCCAACTACCAACGAATATGCAACAACATAACAGATTTTTACTGACCTTGATACTCCCAACTTTGATGATGACCCCAGTTAGCAGTCCCCCATTCCTACAAGCACGTATGACATTGAAATAATATAAATAATCTCTTACAACAGTAAATAACTCGTAAAAAAAATGCATTTTCTAATAGTAAATTTATATAAACCAATAAGTAACGGTAAAAGATTTACAAAACCACTAAAGCAAACCAAAAACTCTTTCTTCCACCTTATGGATACTCACATACCAAAGGGTAGCATACGAATGTGTCGCCCATAAACTAAAATAGTATGATTTGAAAAATGCATCTGACATCTGTACGTGTGAATTACAGAATGTCTCAAACATGGTATCAAAAACTTGTGAATTACAAAATGTCTCAAACATGGTATCAAAAACTTGTAAATTACAGAATGTCTCAAACATTGCTCTAGTTTCATTTCCATACTAAAATTCACATTGTCGATTTTGGTCCATTATTAAACAATCCATAAAAGGATAAATTGATCTATCATTCATTCAACTTCGTAAATTACAGAAGAAACAAGTCCTAGATGCTTCAGCTAAAACAAACTCCTCCCCATTTCAAAAAAAAAAAAAAAATTAAACTTAAATGCTACGGGTTGAGGAAAGACGAGATTTTTACCTGATAAGAAATCTCAGGGGCCGGAAAATGTGGCTGAGGGGGATGAGGAAACGGAGGAGAAGGGTACTGGTTGTGTGGAAGCGGATAAGGGGGAGGAAGAGGAGGAGCCAAATGATCGGAATGTGGTAACCGGTAGCAACAGCGGTAGCGGTGGCCACTGCTGGTGCGGCGGTGGGGCTTTGGAGGATTCTCCAAGTGGTTGTAGTGGCGGAGGAGTAGAGTGCTGGAACTGAAATTGATTTGCGTACCAAGGATTATGCGGAGGCACCGGCAGTATTTGTGCTTGGTGGTGGTGGTGGTGGTAGGGATCTGCAGCCATCGACGGCGGCGGCGGCGGCTGAAGCCTAATGTATCCCTGCGGCTGCTGAAAATCCATCGTGGTATTTCTGTTTCTGTTTATTAGGCTTTAGAAGCTTTTTTTTTAATCGGAAAATTTTACGGATTCTTTTAGAAATTACTTGTATTTCAAATATTTATATTATATAAATTTTAAAAAAATTTATAAAATTTTCCTTTTTAATAATGGTGATAAAATTATTGTAAATTTAGATGATATTTTGATTCCACAGTTACTAATTTTAGTAATAGACAGTAATTATAATTTATAAGATGAAAACAAAATTTTTTATGAATAATTCTTAATTTAATTACTTGAAGTTGGACAGAAATTATAAAATGGTAAGGGAATTTAAGAAAATGAAAGTAAAATCACACAGGTAAAGCCAATTACTACGTATTTGTTTTAAATTACTAAAATGTCTTTAAACAAACACTAAAAAAAATTAAAATAAAGTGTGTGAATGTCTTAATTCTATTTCCTATTTAAACATTTTTTCAACTTTTTTTTATTTGTAAGATAACTAAAATAATATTTCAAATAATACAATTTATATGAATTCAATATCTTTTATCTTACAAGAAAAGAGTCATGGATTAAATTCAAAAACATATTTTTTAGCTAGATTTAATGAAAACTTGAGCAATAAAACTTGAATACATACCCCTTTCAACTGATTTAGGCTGCTCCTATTTATGACAACTATACATTAGTTTCAATTATACACATCTAGATGTTTAAGAATTTTGTCACAAAATTTATTAACATTTCTCCCCCCAATTAACAAATTCAAATCTGTTAAAGTCTGTTTGTGAAATTTATAAAATAAAATAAAAAAATTGAAGGACTATTCTGGCTAAAAAATAAAAATTAAAGGACTATTCTGGCTAAAAAATAAAAGTTAAAGGACTATTCTGGCTAAAAATAAAGTTTAGGGACTATTCTGGCTAAAGTGCAAAAGTTGAGGGACTATTTTGGCGATTTTCCCTCTTTAAAAAGTTAATCATTTCAACTGATGGCTATAAAAGTCATTTGACAACCCTTTCCCCAAAAATATCTTTTCGTCTTCATCTTCTTTCCCCACCAACACACCAAACTCCTCTCTCTCTTATCACAGTCTTCTTCCTCCGGCAAAAGTAAAGTAGCACTGTTCAACACGACACCGTTTCAAGCATGGCTGTAGTTCTGGGCAACATGGCTCTAATACTAGACCCAACTCACGTGACATCCTCACGTGACCGGAAAACGCACCGTCCGGCAGTCCCAATCCTCACCGACGTCGTATTGAACCTGTTCAAGAAAGAGTCTTTTGGCCTAGAATTCGATGGGGAAATCCGAAAAGAGAAATCCTGCGTGAAAAAAGAGAAGTTGAAGTCCAAGTCAAAAGTGAACGCGGTGGACTACGAGAATTCCAGCGACGACGAAAATGGAGACGGAAATGGAAATGGGTTCGGAGATGAAGATGAAGAAAATGGGTTTAATTGGGAGGAAGAGATGAGGAGTAGAGTGAAGGAAATTGAGGAGATGAGGGAGCTGGAAAAGAAAGCTGAAGAAGTTCAGAATAGAGTGGACGAGGAGTTTAAGAAAGGTGGTGAGGAGAATAAGGAAGAGACCGAGGAAGAGAAACGGATGAGGGTCCGAAAAGAGCTTGAAAAGGTGAATTATCCCTTTTTTTTTAAATTTCCTTATTAAATGGTTTTTCAAAAAAAAAAATTCTGTGCTGATTTGAGATGCTAATAGTATCTGTTTTGAGTTGCTTGATTTGTTAATTGAATTGGGTTTGAGTGGAATTAAGTATTATACTATTATTATTAATACCGAATTAGTCAGTTCTGTATTTTTTAATCATGTCTGATTAGTTTATTTAGTCTAATTTATTGCTCTTGTGGAAAATGGGACGACATCTGTCAAGTTTCTGTATTTTTTTTTCTAATTGGTTCTTGAGAAGGATCCATGTAGGATTGTCATTTTGCCGCACTTCCTAGCTTAGTGAAAGTTTGTGGCTTTGGTAGGAAATGGTTACTGTGAAACACTAATGAAGATTCTCTGGCATTCGATCAACCAATGTAAATCTATGGAGATTTTGGTTATAACGGCGGTTTCTAAGTGTCTGCGATGAAAAAATAGTGTAGGTTTGTTGTGGTCAATCTAAAAGGGTCATCTTTATAAATGCTAAATTTTAGTGAATTCTCTAGATGCAGTTGTTATTTACATATTTGGACAAAGGGTGATTGGATTATGAAATGATCATTTGAAACTACATTATGTGGCTCAAGTAGTATTAATGAATTCGTCAAGGTATTGAGTTTGTGCTGTTGTTCTGTTGTCTTTCTTAGCTGAAGGTAAAGCTTAAGCGTGGTTGGTTGGTTTTGTGTGAGAATAGGTAGCAAAGGAGCAAGCCGAACGAAGAAAAATGGCTGAATTGATGTTTGACTTGGGTCAGAAGGCTTATGGGAAGGGAATGTATGGACGTGCAATTGAGTTTCTTGAAGCCGCCCTCACCATCATTCCCAGGCCAACTTTGTTTGGTGGCGAGGTTAGTTTTATACTCTTTAAAAGAATGTGAAATGTATTCCTATCGGATTAGCTATATATCATGTTCAGTGAATCTTCGTAACTTTCTTCTTTCATTGCTTATCAGATACAAATATGGCTTGCTATGGCCTATGAAGCTAACAATCGGCATGCAGATTGCATAGCTCTTTATAAGCAGCTGGAGCAAAAGCATCCCAGTGTCAGCATTCGCCGACAAGCTGCAGGCCTGCGTTACATATTGCAAGCACCTAAAATCAAGATAACCCAGGAAGAGATGGTGACCATACCACTGATAGGTTCTAGCTACGATAGGTAAGTGTCATATCCTTCTTTGTTATTGTCTGGGCAGAAATTGATAAGTCCTGTTTGTGAATGCAAGAAGATAAGATTGAAATTGGTTCTTGGTCAAGATAAAAAGAAATAAAAAAGTTTTCATGAATGCAAATCAGATAACACATGCTTGTATAGATGGTATTTCTGATTTTAGCAATTGTAATTTATTAGCAAAAGTACTTCCTTGAATAAATATAGGTAGGGCTTTCAAACTAATATACTATGTGTATGATATTACAAGGAAGAAATGCACTTCTCCGTAAATGTATAGAACTGTGGATCAACTTTCATTTTTCCTTTTCAGCCTTAGCACAAAAGTCATCAGTTGTTTTTTTTGGAGGGGGGGTTGAGGGGGGCGCAATGGGAAGTCTATTAAACAAGAAGTTTGTCATGAATATGATTGAGCAACTCCTCTGAAATGATGCATTACTCGTACTTGTGACTTTTAACCAATATGCAGGAACATGGTCTGACAAATACAAGGACAAAGATCAAAAGAGAAGTGTATCTACCACTAATCAGGTTCCATCAAGCAGAGACTACTTAGCTGACTTTTTAGTATGGAAACCCCCAGTTGGGTTGGAGAAGAACCAAACCTTTTGGATATCTTTGACATTGTGGATAGGGCTGGTTGGAGCTGCTCTGTTTCTGCAAAAATAAAATGCTCCCATTCATTTACTTTTTGAAGTCAACTGGCATCACATAGTCCAGTTATTGGTGGAAGGAAAGCAGTTGAAACTTGAAAGATGCATGTGTAAAATATGGCCAGTATTCCCCTCTCCTGTATTGTTTTACGGGATTATTATCTGTTTTTTCTTGTACATTTTATATATTAATTACCAAAGTTGCTCTTGTACATTTTTTTCCAAAAAGGCTTTTTTTGCTCTATATTGTCTATCAAAGCTCATATTTACTAAACAACAATTTCTACCATTTCTTTGTGGGAGAACTCCCAACCTTTTTTCTTCAATGGGAAATGGGATCCGAAAGGCCATTACTATAACAAATGATGCGATATTTTGGTATTTTTGGATTACGATTAGAGCTCAAACACGAGATATAAAACTGAATAGTTTTAGACTCGATTTCAATATTCTTCACAGTTCTAGAGCCGACTTCAGTACTACTTGAGCGAAAGTTCATTACTTGAGCTAAGACCGGCCCAATTGGTAAATTTAAATCCACAAGCCCCTTAGGCCTGTTCCCCTAACCATTTCTTCACACGAAACTCTTATGGGCCTAATCCAACTTGACCCACATTGAAATTACACTTTTATACCCTCCACCCTACAACAAAGCCACCCAAACCTCGAACCCAAAAGAGTAATGAGCTGTCTCTTCCCACATCCACCTTAATACATATACCCCTATTTGTTCACCCTCTGCTCTGCAGCCGCAGCTCTCCATTTTACACACACTTCACACACTCGCCACACCCAATCACACCATCATGACGACCAGGTTCAAGAAGAACAGAAAGAAGAGAGGACACGTCAGCGCAGGGCACGGCCGGATCGGAAAACACAGGAAGCATCCCGGAGGAAGAGGAAACGCCGGAGGAATGCACCACCACCGGATCCTCTTCGACAAGTACCATCCGGGGTATTTCGGGAAAGTCGGTATGAGGTATTTCCACAAGCTTCGCAACAAATTCCATTGCCCCATTGTAAACGTCGACAAGCTCTGGTCTTTGGTTCCTCAAGAAACTAAGGAAAAAGCTACGAAAGACAGCGTCCCTTTGATTGATGTTACCCAGTTCGGATATTTTAAGGTTTTGGGGAAGGGGGTTTTGCCTGAAAATCAGCCGATTGTTGTTAAGGCTAAGTTGGTTTCTAAGACTGCTGAGAAAAAGATTAAGGAAGCTGGTGGTGCTGTTGTTCTCACAGCTTAGGTTGTTTTTCTTTTTGTTTTTGGGTTGCTGAAATTTTGAGGTTTTATTGTTATTAGAGTTATAATTTGGCACTTTTTTGGATCTTTATCTTTAATTTTGCTGGTATGAAATGAATATTGTTGGACCATTTTTGCTGGATTTTAATATTGTTGAGCAGATTAATTTCAGCATTATTGATGGATTCTTATGTTAAATTCTTAGTATTGATTTGTGAATGTTATATGGGTTTATCGAAATTGGAAAAAAAAATCACAAAATGTTGTTTAGTTGAATTTCATATGAATTTTCGTATCCATAGGGAGTTCTTGGTAATTTAGTGATACGAGCTGCCCGTGTCCTGTTTAAGACCCTCGTTGAATCTAGGAATGAATGACCTCTTTTGCTGGTGTAAAACTATCATCAATCTTGTTTAAAAAATTGATAATTCTCGTCACGCTTTTTAATTCACGATTTGAAGTATGTATAGGAAATTTTGTGATCAAATAGGTTCTTGGTTAGACCTAGTGAAGCACGGGGTAGTCTTCTTTTTCTGTGCGAGTGCAGGTAGAAATGTATACAGATGTAGGATACATTGAAGAGTGATATTCTGTTCTTACTAGTGTTTGTGAAGGCAGTATGCCTTCCCATATTCAAGTGTTTTTTGGCATGCTGTACCTATGCAACTTTTAGCTTGATCTAGACAAATGATCAATCCTCAGGCTGATTCTCTTAGATGGAAAGGCTCTTGTGGTGGGAACGTTTCAGCTAAATCAGCTCTTCGTTTCCTCCAGTCTAGTATATTTCTTTAGGAGAGCTCATTGGGCTTGGAAATGTCTCTTACTAGCTCTAGGGGTGAAATACTTCTTATGTAGATAGACTTCCTATTAAGGATTCCTTTATTGCTAGACATATCTCAACTGACGTGTCTTTTGTGCTAATTGTGCTAACCAAGTGGGAAACCTAGAGCATGTTTTCAGGTTTTAGCATTTGCTCCTCCCTTAAAAGTTGGCAGAGGAGCTAACAGATTTCATGAATGGCTCAAAGGGGGTGTCTTGGCGCTGATCCCTCCCTTTTCTATAAGATTCCTTGAATTTTCTCCTTTGGTTGTTGGTCCCTGTGGTTGGCTAGTTACAGAAGAATTTTTTAGCCTAACTCCCCTCCTATCAACCCTTTCAATAAATCTTCCTTGCATAGTCAGAATCAGGTCTCTCTGAACTCTCAAATCTTGTTGGTTGGTCCTGCCAAGACAAATTTCTTTTAAGCTAAAATATTGATGGAGCTTCCACAGGGAACCTTGGGCCATTAGGAGTTGGTGGATTGATTCTGATCAATTTGGTAGATGGATCAAAGGGTTCAGTAGAAAGCTTGTTGATGTGTCGTATAATGTGACAGAGCTTTGGGGGTTGGGGGGAGTGGGGGTGGTGTTACTGAGCCTTAGAGATGGTTTAATGCCGGCCAAATCTTTGAATTTACAATTCCTTGAAGTGGACTTTGATACTATTGTTGAACAGATAAAATCTGCTAACCGAGTTGCTACTGATGAATCTCATGAATATGCTACTCAGCAAGCCAGCATTAACCATGTTTACTGAGAAGAAAATAGAGGGGCAGATTTCTTGGCAAATTTAGGTATTTGGTCAACAAGAACCTTATGTAATTTTTGATGAGATCGTACCTCAGTTATTCAATACACAAGATAAAGTATACGTTTGCCAAAAATGTAAAAACAACATCAGTTCCAAATTTCCATTAACATAAGAACATTGCTCACATTAATCAACGTATAAGTAACACGCCAGTACCACCAATTGGCTCTGGTACAAGTTCCCACAGCTCATTGTACATTGAATACAGTATGGTACTCGACTGTATAAGGTGTATACCCACGTTTTATTCAATTATTTGTTCTGTTCTTCAACTAAACAAATTTATATGGAAATATGATAAAATTCCTACCACTGCCTTGGTCTAACGAATCCCTTTCAACTGGTTTACTCCAATCCTTAATGATTTTTTAGCTAATGATTTCCTTATCGTTACTACACCCCCAAAAAGATGATAAAAAACTTTATTGTATAGGTACACCATGCCAAATAATGCTTCATTTTACTTGATCAATTTGAGCTTTGGTTTCGCCTCCCCACAATTTTAGTCTCTCTTCTGCAGCATATGCCTGCATAATGCCACAAGTGCCATAAGTCCCCTTATGATAGTCAAATTTTAGTATTTCGGACAATCCTCACTATTTAATCCAATCAATATAAAGCTATGAAAACATAGAGTAAATTATTGCATAAATTATAAGAGTAGTAGTCATGAACGTATGATACATATATATATATATATATATATATATATATATATATATTTGGCACATGAATATATTTATTATTACCTCTTTATTCCAATTTGTCCTGCAAGTCATCCAGAGCAGTTTGACCCAGCCTGAAGGCTTAATCCAACCAACATTCCATACCAAATCCCCTAAAGTAGGAGAATAATTAAGAAGAAATAATTAGTAGATTAAACTTCAAGAAGTATTTTTAGTATGACGACAAGTGCAGTTAAGTGGTGAAATGCTTCTTCTATAATTTATTAGTGATGAGTTCGAGTCACTAACGAGCAACGAGAGAGGTGATTTTAGTTTTTTTTAAGTATTTTTAGTACGATTTTGAAAATTATCAAGCTATCCAAAAAAAAAATTGAAGAGTACCTTGACGCCCATATCAAACTTGAATCCCATTAAAATGCTTAAAGGAACACCCAACAAAAAGTAGCAACCGGCATTTATACATGCAACCATATTTTGCCACCCTGCTCCAATTGCCACCCCTAAAATATGATGTAATCACTTCATTAGAATCTATACAATTTTATACATAAATTAAATACGATTGGATTAATAAGTAGTGACGAGATTCATATGACACAAGGGAAAAAAAAAAATGCATACTGGGTACCACATAGGGCACACTGAAGACATGTAAAGATAATGCTGACTCCTAAAAATGGTGTGAGGTCCTCAACAAGTTGTTGAGCTTCTATGCTATCTGTAAATAATGCTGGTAACTCCTTTCGGTTGATTAGCAGAATTAGTGCAGAAGTTAGACCAAATAGAAAGGCTGTTAGTCCAACTACTATCACTGCAAATTTTGCAGCTCTTGGCTGCCCAGATCCCAACTTGTTTGATACTCTAACACTGCACAAAATGACAAATATTTTAATTAATTGCATTGTACTTATGATAAAAATTTGTCATTGTTTTTGGACATCTACTTTTAAAGTGTTAGAGCTGTCTTCTCCTACTTTCTAGTGGTTCGAACTCATAACCATGGACGAATTTATAGCTAGTGCCCCCAATAACCCCCAAACTGTAAATTATTATATGTTTTATTATGCCTACTTTTAAGAGTATTTAGTTTTGTAGCCCTCATTAAAATATAAAAAGTTTGTTTTACCCCTCACTAATTAATGTAAAATTTGTTTTACCTCTCAATAATTAATAAAATATAGATTTATTTATTAAGATGTTCACTCTTATCTAGAAAATAATTATCCATTTTTTTCTAAGCACATCTAGATGTGTTCAAAAATTTCATCTTTTTTATCTTAACCAAAACTTCTTGTTAAAATTATCTAGAAAATTTGTTGAGACAGCCAACTCCATCATCATCTTCCTTAAAGAAAACTTTACGAATTTCAACTTGTTAACTTAATTATTTCAAATCTATAACGTTTCGCTTGTCTCGTAGTATAGAATCGCACAACTTCTTGTATTACTAGTGTTCTCACTAAAATTTAATTCCAACTCCGCCAATATCCATAACTAATAAGTCATAGGAGAAATATCTTACCACTTAAGTTATAATTCGTAATTAAGTACATAAGCAAATTAACTAAGTTTTTGATTTAATGATTTAATCAAACCTTATGGCTACTATACTTTATCTTGTAGTTCAGCTCATTTTAAGAGTGAATTAATTCTTTTTTGTTTTTTGTCTTGTTAAAATAAAGAGTGTACATTAATTAAGTGGAGGGACGTTCAATATCTTAATCTAGCAACAATGAACTAATGACATGAATTTCATGCATACTTAGGTGGAAAATGCTAATGGGAAACGTAGAAGATGCAAGTAAAAGCAAATTAATTAAAGTTGATTAAATCACACAACAATTATTCTTTGACTCACGATTTCACGCATGAATATGAGAAGAAGAACTCTAATTTTACTAATAAAAACTACTGGCAGAAGTTTTCTTAGCTGCTTTGTTGAAGGTGGCATTTTATATTCTGTGAAGGCTTCATTAAAAAGCTATCCATGTTACATACGTTGGGGTATGTTACTTCTAAATAATTTGCTGAGTTTAGACCTTTCGTTTTCTTCTCCTTAACGAAAATTGTTTTGAATTGCTAAAGTACTTAAGTTTATATTAATTAAGTTATTAAGTTTGGTGATTCATAATATTTCAATACAAGTTAAGTTATTAATAAGGGTGCTGTTCAATTGGAATTCTCTGTCTAACTCACCATATAGACAAAGCAGCAACTGAAACTTCCGCATTCGGTAAATATCCAGCTGCAAGGGTCAGGGCCATAATATACCATACTTCCAAGCTGCAAAATAGTTGAACAATCAAATGGAAGGAACAAAAACGAAATATTGTTTCTAAATTACTCAACAAACGGATCTTTTATCTCGAATTCTTGCATCAATCTCCTTGTTATGTTTTTTGTTTTTAAATATTTTTACTATGTTAAAGTACACGTTCTAAGCATACGAGTAAGTAAGACCGAATACTGGCGCAGAAATTAGGTAAAAATATTGATACTTAGGGCGGGATATTTCTTTTGCTAACTTTAAATGATGTGGTTTTCCAAGAATAGTTTGGTCAAACTAAACCGCTTCATGCTTGTAAAACTTAACTCAAGGTTTCTTGATCCCCATGTTTTGTAAGGCTTGACCAAATATTTTATTTTAATCTTATTATTGATTAATTTGTTTAGAATTAACGAGCGGAACAAAAAAGGTAAGTTTTACTACTCACCCCTTAATGCGAAATAAGCATAACAATCGTTGAAATTTATAAATAGAAAATTTTATTCTCTTATACACATCTTGTTTTGCATGTTCGCTCAGAAAAATTCTTTATGGGCCATAAAGAATTTTTCTGAAAAAACAGATTGTACAAGAGCTGCAACCTGCTGATCAAAACCTACCAGAACATAACGGCAGATGAAACCGATAACTTAACTTGTACTCATGGCAAGATTCGTGAAAGCTCCCCAAGAAAATCCAGACCAAGCTCGGCCACATGCATCTACTTGGGGATTAAGCCATGACGTACAAGAATTGAGCTAGCGCAATAAACCACCAAGATGCATTCAAAATCACGGCAGCACCCAACAGTCCCCATCCCAATTTCATCATCAAAAGCCACGCCAAAAACACATGCAAACAAAGTGCAAAAGCAGCTATTCCAGCCATCTCCATCAACTTGTTTTGTGCTTGTAGAAACTTTGCTAAGGGAACGTTTAGTGCATATGCAAATTGCTGTGGAATCATAAACAAAGCAAATTTCCCTGCCGCCATAGATATTGCTGGAGTTTGTCCTAGGAGTTGCAAAATTGGGGTGGCGAATACGAATAGGACAGCTATTCCATGTGCAGCGGCGTTCAGAATTAGCCAAGATCTTTGCATGTAGATTCCTAGCATGTCAATGTGTTTTGCTCCATATGCTTGTCCACATAGGGTCTCTAGTGCACTTCCCATTCCCATCTACTTACCCAAAAAAAAAAAAAAAAAAAAAAAAGGAGGTTGTTTGAACAATTTTTTTCTTTTTGAAAAAAAGTGCAAAAGTTAAAGGTTAGCTGTCTCTTAACACTTTAGATGTGTTAAGAGACTGACTCAAACATCTTAAATTAATTAATAACATGTTAAATAACTTAAACGACTTAAACTAATAACGTGCTCCTAAATAATTAACTTATAAACTTCCCATTCTCATTTACATGGAAAAAAAAAAAAAAAAAACCGTATGAATGAAAAAAGTGTAACAATGAGATTGTGAACGACTTTTGCATTTAAACTACTGATCCAAAATGCTTAAATTCATTAATAACGAGCTAAATAACTTAGGTACACTTATTATTCAAGTTTCTAATTGCAATATAAGGAAAAAGAAAGAAAAAATGCAACCGAAATGATAAATGAATACCAGTAAGCCACAACCGAATCCAGCAAAGACCGAATTTTCGACAGAGTAATTGCAGCGAGTTGAATGGTGCCGAGATGGCCGGCGAAGATTTGAGTGAGAGCTCCAAGAGCATATTGACAAACGGACGTGAAAATGGATGGACCGGCTAAGTACCATAGTTTTCTTGATTCAATCAAGAATTCTTTCCAGAAATCTTGGACACCATTAATTGGTCCAATATCACTTTCAGCATCAGAACTTGACGATGAGGTAAAAGAATCTTCCTTCTCATATTTCATGCACGTTTTCTCTAATTCTTGAAGGTTTTTATTCATCATACTTTTGTATGAGAGAAGGTTCTACACCCTTATTAGTCCATCATAGAAATGTATTAATAACATTTAGTAATTCACAAAGTGATGAAGAGGTTAAAGAGTTTGAATGAAATTTCACTAGCGAATGGGAAATTAATGATGGTAGTGAAAGTTCATATAGGTGTAAAATTAGGGGCCCGCGTGAAGAGATTGTCAAAGTTTTTGTCCTTAAAGTAATTAATTAATCAAATGTTTATGTAATAACATGCGGCTAAGTATCCTCTTTCTTAGCTTATCCACGTGGTTAATGTATCCTCACTGTATTGTAGTCCTTAATTATTGTATTGGGGTTAAGACACAGCAAACTTTTAATTATATTCACTAGCTATCTCGAGTATATATATATATATATATATATATATATATATATATATAAGATATATGTATATAAGTATATTGTTACAATATTATAAAAAAAATTTACGTTATTGTACCTCTCAACAAATTGTTTACTTATTTTGGAGCTTAAATTGGTGACTCGTAAAACCTGTCTCTTTACATTTTCTAGAGCGTATTCGAGTTTCATTAAATTTTTTGAATTCAAACTCTATTTTTAATATTGAACTCGAATTCGAGTTTGCCGAGTCGGAGCTTTGATGGGCTACAAGTTTGACACAGCACCCTTAAGGTGTGAACAATATTTCTTGTACACTTTAGATATGTATCATTTGAGGGTTTAATTATTTCAACTCCTAATATAACTGACCCATAAAAGAAAACTAAATGGAGGACAACAAATGGGATACGTATTACTTGTGTTTCGTATGTTTTCCAGCAGATTTCGCGGTTCTAAAATTAGCCAGTAGATGTATAATTAATTCATGTATGTTGCTTTGTTGGTCTGCAATCCATAGTTTGCGTTGGCTGCCCATTGCTTATTAACGTCAAGATACGTAATTAACATTGTCGATTAGAAATGATCAAAGTTAATTAACCGTACAAACCTAACATCGTGTTTGGATGGATGGATTTGATATGAAAATAGGATTTGAAATGAATGAATCATAATTTCGGTGAATTTGAAATGACATGAAATTTAGTTAAGTTTTACAAGCATGAAGCGGTTTAGTTCTATCTCTATAAGACACAGTATGGAATAGATGCTGTGCTAGAGACAGTCAAACAATTTGCCTGTCTGAATTACCATTTATATTGTATTATAGATTAAAATTTTAAATCGACTCAAATATTACATCCAAACACAATATAAATTAATATCAAATGCCTCCAAATTGTAATTAAATCAAATATAATGGTCTCTCCTTTTGAGCAAATTGTTTGAAGGTAAATACATCACATATGCTATTCCATACACCAATTTTTTTTTTTTTAAATAAATAAATAAGAGTGAAGCATAATATATATTTCACTAAGACGGCTAATCCATCTATTATATATTGGTGGCTATACATGCATTTAGTTTCTTTTTTGGTTGAAAGGAGTGTTTTGGTACATTTTAAACAAGATGTCCTACCATAGTGGTCAAAATTTGAATGACCTCGGGACTTAATCTATATAATTAATTAATCTTCAATAAGAGCATAGGAAATTAATTAAGTAGATAATCTTAGTGTGTATTATTTTCCCACATTTCATTTTTCTTCATCAATTTGGGCTTCCATTTCACCTCCCCATTGTTTTAGTCTCTCTTCAGCAGCAAGTGCCTGTGAATTGAATCAAATATAAATAATAAACGTTAGCTTAATAAGATGATGATCGATATGAGACTACTAGTATTAAACAAGTCATGAGCTCTTTTTGCTATAGCTTGGGAATTTGTTTTCATTGTGGAAAATTCTACCGTTTAACCATTACATTTTGTGTTAAACGATTGTACAATATAATATTATGTGTTTTAAAAAATTATATAATATAAATCTATAATAAAAAATTAACGAAATAATTTTCCCAACTATATAGAACTCTTCGCAGTTTTCAACGGTCCACTTAGACTCATGAATATGATGTATTTGAGATGGTGACAACGCTAGGATGTTACCAGGATGGAGGGCGAATTTTCTATACATAAAGTGTTGACAAAGTTATATCTCATTTTAATAAAATAAAAAAATATCAGAGGATAAAAATGTTGGAGGATTTGTTAAATTACAACTTGCATTCCAGAAAGAAGAAAAATATGATTTAAAAAAAAAAACCCTTTACGGCGGCGACTGGCAAGCCGCCTTGCACCTATCCATTAATATATATGTTGCCTTGCTCAGTTAAACAATCGGGGAAATTTCGTGATTACCTCTTTATTCCAGTTTGCGATGCAAACTACCCAGAAGAGATTGAGCATTGCATCCATTGATATGATGACAAAGCAGGGAATTTTAATATTTATCTCAATCGTAGATTAAGCATTACATATGATGAAAAAGTAGGAAGTTTCGCTATTTATAGTTAATCATTTAATAGTATAAAATACGTACTCCGAATTAACTAAATTAGTAATTAAAACTTTTTCTCTATTTATATGATATAACACAAAATATAACAATAAATGTGTAATGAATGACTCATAGCCAAGCTTATTTAATACTGCGTATATACATATATAAGAAGCATGATTAACTAAGACTACATTTTTCTCATGCAACAAGTAACAACTGCCGTGTGAGAAACATTCTTGATTTCCAACTGTAGTAGTGGGTGTAGAACAACGACGTTACTAGTCAAATTAAGTTCAAAGTTACTTGTAATTAATAACTGATAATTTAATTATGTTCCTCTATTGATTAGATTCACATGCAGATGTACCTGCACTGAGGATTTACATTATGCAATCTAAGATTAGACCCAAAAAGAAAACACCAAAAACTGAGAGATTAAACAAAAAGAAGCATTAACCTCCATGATAAGTGAAATTAGGTGACAAGAACTTTTTAATGTGTTATATTACTTGTAACTAGCTCATATAACTATCTGATACTGATTTCATCCTTTTTGGTTCTTGTAAATTAAATCACAATTCATACTATAAATCATTGTTACTAAATTGTAATCATATATACTTAAACAAGCAAATAAGGAATTCGATCAGTAAATTGTTACTAAATTAATTGTAGATTCATTAGTCTTTCAGTTTTTGGTGTTTTCTTTTTGGGTCTGACTCAATAGATCTGCACTCCTAGAAAGACTGTAGCAAGCAGCATTCATATAAGCCACAAAATTTTGCCATCCTGCTCCAATAGCCACCCCTACATAATATTAATCAGAGGGCTATTAATTTGATTACGAATTTATCGTCACCATTTATGATTTTCATTAAACTAAAAGCTCTTGAAATTTGAAAAAGTAAAAAAAATAATGTGAAAATAAGCAAAGAGGAGAAGAGAAAATCGAATTATATACTGCTATGTTTGGATGACTAATTTTTCATTATCCTTCAAATAATATTTTGTAATAATTATTCAGACATATCTTATAGTTAACTATCATTTTATGTCCACATGTAAGCATTTCAAAAATTAACTTTAATTTATTTTAAATAATATTTAAAATAATATCGTAAATAATAGTTGTTCTGACCGAAGTTATATATAGTTGGAATTTGAAAAGGAGAAATACCTGACAAAATATATTGAACACATGTAAAGATAACGCTGATTGCTGACAAAGGCGTGAGGTCCTCAACTAGTTGTTGAACTTCTGGATTATTTGTAAATAAAGCTGGATATTGCCTTCGGCAGAGAAGAAGAATGATTGCGAAGAAGGAACCAAATACAAATGAAGTCAACCCGACCACCGAGACCGAAAATTTTACTTTTCTTGGATGCCCACAACCCAATTCATTTGATACACGAACACTATTCAAATTGAAAGAATATATATATATTGAAGTTATAGCTCAAATATTTATTTTCATCAATCATGGTTGAGAAATTAGTTAACATGTTTTAATATGAAGAAAACCTTATGGCTGCATTGAATCCCAAGCCCACCATGCCGCTCCAGCCAATAAGGTTCACGCTGCATAAATAACACCAAAAAATACCGTGTAAATACACAACTAATAGGACATTTTTGGTTTACTATAATTTTAATGTAATTTAATAGTTTTATCTAATTCTTTACCAAATTTTACAAAAAAACATATCCACCCAAAAAAAAAAAAAAAATTACAGAAAGAAGATTTGAATTATGAAGGTATTATTTCTTTGGTTCAAGTTTGTGAGGATCTTAAGGGACAAATAGAGAATTATCTTAAATTAAGCTTTTAACTACTATAAATTACGTATAATTTAAATACATCGTTGGGTATATACTTGGGTAGATCAATGTATGATTCTACCATACATTTTGTAGTCCTTATTAGGCCACTTAATATATAGGATTAATTTCATTTGCACTCTCAAACTTATCTCGATTCTACTTTATTTATTATTTATATTTGATTCAATTCACAGGCACTTGCTGCTGAAGAGAGACTAAAACAATGGGGAGGTGAAATGGAAGCTCAAATTTAGAAGAATGATTTACAAAATCACAAATTTAAGAGTTAAGGGTACAAAATATCTAAAATTTAAATTTAAAGTGCAAAGTGATAAGGCTTTAATATAAGTTGAAAGGTGCAAAATAAAATTAGTTCTAATATTTACTATATTAGATGCATTTTGTCAAGATACATACCTTTACAACCGCTATTAATTAATGGATAATTATTTATAAAATTATAAATTCAAAGTTATTTATCAAAATTTCAGTCTTTTTTTTTCAAATTTAGTAATACGTTTGTGATTTTGTCACTTTATATAAATACAAAGTCCAATATAAGAGTTGGAATATTATTATCAATCGAGTTTAATGTATTAGGACTAGGGAACGTGGTTGCTTTTTCAATTTACATTATCCATTATTGTATTTTAATATCTAAAGTCAACTAGATGGCTTGCACCTACTAATTGACATTCTGAGTTCCACTAAAATTGTTATGAATAATGGTCCAAATTTGAGAGGCATATTGTAGTTGGATTGCGTAAAACGATAATGGAAGTGGGTTATTGAAATTGATGGATTTAACTTACCATATTGACAAAGCATCTACAGAAACTTCTGCATTTTTTAGATGCCCAGCAATAAGAGTCATCTCCATAATGTACCATATGTCCAAGAGACACATTTGTATTCATTTGAATATTATATTAAATACTTCATAATAAGAATGATGATGAGAATTATACATAAATTCAAAAGAAAATCACTAGACTGAATGTGATTTATTCGAGTATGTCAAATTTCAAGCTACCGGATGGCTTTAAACTTGAACCAACTAGCCCTTCGGTGTCACTAATATTATCCAGTTTTAATAGCTTAACATTTTTTTATCAAGTTTTATATGTTTTTCCTTTTTGAGAACTTCAAGTTTCCAAAGAATTTATTCAAAGAAAAGTTTTTTTTTTTTTTTAACATTTGGACTGATATTCTTTTCCATTATTTTTCAAAATAATTTTGCAATTATTATTTAAATACATTTTCCAATCATATTTTATCTCACAAATCACATCTTAAAAAGTAAATATATTATTTATTTCAGCTAGTTCTGTTCTGACTAGTACATCTACTGTAAACACAATAACTGTCCAGACCAACAGTATAAATGGTACCAAGGAGTAAATGATTCTGCCTCTTTGTTCAACTCTGAGTTTACTAATAACAAAAAAATTGTAAATATGAATAAGATACAGTAATTATCTTTCTGAAGGTAAAATAAAATAAAATAAAAAGGCAAAA